>CM027870.1:10088492-14888492 GCA_016097605.1 Eucalyptus guilfoylei | reverse complement strand
TATTAGTATGACATTTATGGGGAATGTTTTTATAAAGTTATATAACACTAAAGTGATTAGAAAAAATGTCATGGCACTTAAGTTATAAAAAAATTATGACAATCAAGTGAGGTGCGTCGTGACACTTATAATCTTTTTTTTTTTCTGACTTTTCAATAAATAAAAAAATTAGTTTACTCGTAACTTCCGAAGCAACTCTTGCCCCTGCAACTGAAACTCTCCCACCATCTCCTGGAGGTGAGGGGTTTTCTTCCGTCTCCTTCCTCTCTCGCGCACTCCGCTATTTCAAATGCATTCGAGCTTCCGAAGGATCGCCTCCTCCGACGTCCGCCTCTTCCTGACCACCGCCGTCGCGCCACCTGCAGGCTCAACTCCACTTCATCGTCGCCCCCGGACCCGGGGGAGCCCTTAACGCGGCCGCAGCTCAAAACCCTCGTCCTCAGCCGCTACACCAAAAATGGCAATTTCTCCGGCCTCGCCCGCCACGTCCTAGCTTACCCCTCCGTCCTCCTAGTCCTCGCCGCCCCAGCCCTCCCGAGGCGGCTCCCCTGCCTCCGTCTCCGCCTTCTTTACTCGAGTCGGTGTCGAGGCGCTTCTCGCTCTCCGAAATGGGCCGCGAGATCGCCGAGGACCGGTTCGACGTCGCGGCGTGGTGCGTCGCGATGGCGCCCTCGAGCAAGAAAGGTGAGCCCCTGCTCCTGCCCGGCTTGAAACTGAAGGTCTTGATCGAGGCCCTCAGGATGGTTCTGGAGGTCGTATATGACGAGAGGTTCGCGACTTTCACTTACGGCGGGCGGGTCGGCGTGGGGCGCCACACGGCTGTGCGATACTAGAAAACCTCTGTACAGAATTCCAGCTGGTGGTTCACTGTGAAATTCGACAGACAGAAGTTTGACTGTGTACGTGTGAGCAAACTGTGTAAGGTCATTGAAGAGAAAATAGACGATTCTCTTTCCATTGATTTGATAAGGAGGCTGTTTGAGTGCCAAGCCGTGAGCATTGAATTGGGCGGGTGTTATTTAAAGAGAGGGTTTCCTCGAGAGCGGCATGTATGCAATTTTGATTGACATATACTTCAATGGACTCGACAAGGAAATTCAGGATTCGCCAAGCCCGAATGCGCATGTCCAGACAAGCGTCTTGATTATAATAGTTTGCAAAAACCTTATGAACACGTAGGTTATCTTTACCAATTAATCGAGCAGTCTGCCATCAGTAACAAGCATCAAACACCACAAATCTTTACGAAAGATATGAAATATGCATACATCAAAATATGCAGACAATGACAGCGACTTTAATTGGGTCACTCTACACTAAAGTTATAAGCGTTCCCTTCAACCATCCTGACCACTTGCGACATATTGGGGTGTCTCCATGGCGACCTCTCTGTACACGCTATAGCTAATTTAACCAACTTCAGCATCTCTTCTTCCACGTACTTCCCTTGCAAAGAGCGGTCAATTAGCACATCCAGATTCCTTTCATCAAAAGCACTTTTCACCCATTCGAACACATTACAGTCATTGGCAAGTCGAGACAGATCCAAAATGCTCCTTCCCGTTACCACTTTGAGAAGAATGACCCCATATGCATATACATCAGTCTTTGTCGAACATATCCCAGTGATGAAGTACTCGGGATCCACATGCCCATGTGTTCCGGCCACATTACTTTCGACGCAAATTTCTTCATAGTCCATCAACACTGCCAGTCCAAAATCTGAGAGAGCCACTCGGTATTTTTCATCCAACAGAACATTCAAAGCTTTAATATCTCGATGGATGATCTTGGGGTCGCAGTCTTCATGCAAGTAAGCAAGCACCTTGGCAACTCCGGTCGCAACCCTTATCCTTACTGACCATTCTAGGAGGTCCCTCGATCTGAAAGATTTGACCGAGATGATCTCAAGTGATTTGCTACGCTTCCACGAGGCATAAACGGATAAACTAGAAATAGTTCTGTAGGTATGATGCAAAACCCAAGTAGACCAAGCACATTGCGGTGCTTGATTATGCTGCTCACTTTCAGTTTCGTCAGGAACCCTGCAAGGTTGCTTCCTCGCAATCTCTTGACAGCTACTAGAGAACCGTCCACTAAGCTTCCCTTATAAACCGTGGAAAATCCGCTCTCACCCAGAACACGGGCAAAATTGTTTGTCATAAGTTGGACCTCACGTAGAGAAAACCTCTTGACTAGTCCTCGGTGTCTCTCCAGATCCTCTTCAGAATGCATGCAATTACTTGAAGAATCCCCCAGTTGCTTCTTCAAGACTTGCCGCCACCACGGAAGCTGGCTTGGTAGGGCTGGGCATGAAGAAACGGAGGGAGCTGCATCTCCTTTCACGATAGACCTTACAAAACTGCAACTTGCTTTGCCGAAGGACAGCGATGAAGGAGGACTCGCTGGTGGCAATGAATTGGGGCGGGTATTGAACATGTCCTCTAAGTAACTAGAGTTTAGTGTTGGAATAATTAATTATTAAATCACGCTTTCGTCTAACAGCTTAAGCTTTTAAAATAGTTGGCAATGGTTTCACAAAATCTCACATAATATCAGAGCTATAGGTCTTGAGTTCAAATCTTTTTAGGTTTCATTTGTCTCCCCAATTAAATATGTCCACACTTAGTCCTAGTGAAAAAGACTAGACTAAGCGTGAGGGAGTGTTGAAATAATTAAATATTAAACCACGCTTGTCGACAGTGGTCTCACAAAATCTCATACTTAGTTTGAACTCCATTTGAAACCTAGATAGATAAGAGTCACTTTCGACTTCTCATAGCTCTAATGCAAGAAGCGCTTGAACTTGGTGGGAAAAGATTACAAGAATGAGGATGAGGTAGTTGTGTCAAAGTCTTCGATCTATCATTCCAGGCTGAACTGAGGGAAATACAATTGGGCATGGCCACGGATAATCTGTGGAGCCGCCGCATTTCGGTTTGACTATTTTCGCCCATCAATCCCACTCGTTTTGGCGAATTTTTCAAAGTAGAGACGTCACAGCACAATAGACTCCATTTTTTATTGAAACGGTTGAAAGACTTTGAGCCGATAACCTCGACCATCCTGATTAATCAAAGGTTGTGGTTTGAACTTGGAAGAGGTTGAACTTTTATAATTCCCATTTATGCACTTGACTCAGATTCTGGAAATTACTCCACAATCGACTGTAATCTCAATTACCTCCGTGAAACAGCGGCCAAAGGGCAAAAACGGAAGGGAGTCTGTGGACAGACTTGTGACCACTCCAGCCGGAGACTCCAGCTGAGATCAATCCTCTCGTGGCTCTGATGGGTCCAGTGATGGATGGCATTTAGGGAAGCCCACCAGAGCAGATAATCACGCTCTGGTCACGTGGACATGATTTGTCCAAAAGATTGTCATGGTTTTTATCGATACACTTATGTTATGAACTCGTTATGATTGGCATTTGAAGGGCCCTCGCAAGTGAAGGTTCATCCCAATTCTGAATCTGCTATTTCTTTTCAATACTAGTGTTGCTTGTTTTTGGCCTGAAGGCTAGAGCCAGATGAAGAGTTGGCTTGGCCGCAAATAGAGTTCTGCTAATACAATTGGCAAATTCTTACTCTACACAAACTCAAAAAGACAGTTATCTAACCATGGCTAGGATCGGACAATTTTCTGTCTTAAGCGCATGCTATATGCTGTGAAAGTTATCAAAAAGCGGAAGACTAATTGGCACAGACCAGTGCTGATTAATTCTGGCATTTCTTTGACACAGATCCATTGTCTGGTTGACTGTCACTGACACCATTATGAGGTGGACGCCCGAAGGGAGCTTGCGTTCTGTGAACCTGATGATCGGGTAAGAGAACAGTTGAGTTTTGTTGTACTCATGCCAGAGACATCTGGAGCAGAAGCTTTTTTTCAGATTACCTTGAATAGGCATTTCAAGGAAGCGAAAGAAGAATCGGACACCATGAAGTCCTTAATGTTCTGGCATCTGAGAACATTAAAGACGACTTGGTCGGGAAACCGATTTAATTTGCCTTTGCCTTTCCCTACATTAGATAAAAGAATCTGTAAACCAGATGAAAATGAAACGAAGGTTTTCGTAGCTGTCGAATTGTAAAGTTCATTACATGAAGAAAGTGTTGCTCTGGTCAGGCACTACAGCGCTTGTGACAACAGCGGTTTCCTATCTTACATTAGAAAACACAAAACTAGAAGGCCAAGAACTATGGAAATCTTCCCCTACCTGGAATGAAACTTGGCAGAACAGCATATGCTCTTCAGAAAGTTCTATCTTCTTGAGCCATCCACCCAAGTGTCCTTCAGGAACTCAGTGACTGACCTATGACTAAAAGGTACAAATAATTAAATTTTACGGGAGTCAGTCGGACAACTCTCTCCGGTCACACAAGCCATGGCTCATCTCCCAGTCTTCCGTTCCCATTTCCTTAGGCCTCATGGGAGTATGAGTCAACATAACATAGTACATTATAGTAGATCGTGACCTCCCCCTATCACTCCCCTCCTTAGATACCGATTATTCTTCGAGCGTCCTCTCGATGTGGGACTTTAGGAAGTTGCGCGCATTAAGTGCACTCAACCCACAACCTCCCTCCCCTGATTTCTTCTCCTCTTTTTTCCTCTGTTTATCTGTTTGTCGTCTCCCAGCTTAGCTTGGGGCGCTTGTTAGTGTTTTCGTTTGCAGGTTCTTTGCGTTCAACAGAGAATGCAACTTCTCCTGAATGTAGAAGTGAACGATGCTTTGCTGTTGCAGACCCATAGTCTTGTCTTTTTTTAGTAGGGGAGAGATGCATTAAATGGCTAATAGTCAATGGCTGCCGATTGGGCTCGGTATAATCCAACACCGTTTTCAAGCCCACTTGAGAGGGAGGGAGGGAGGATACAAATTATTATTTTTATGAGACTTTCCACTTTTATCTTCTCATTTTCAAATCAACCTTTCTACTAGGTGTCGAAGGAGGATTGTAGGAGGAGACATGTCACTTCCTCCCTCCCTTCCTTCTCCTTTTTTTTCCCTTTTTTTTTTTTTTGCTAATCCATTTCTATTAACTTTACTTTTCAAAGTATCAATAACGACGAAAATTATGAGCCAAATATAAAGTTATTTATAGGTATTCTAGTGATCAAAAGTTTGTATTTGCAATCGTTTGTATTCATTCAGAACAAGTACCATTGAACAAAGATATTGACTAATTGAATGTGTTAAATCAAATTAGTATCTGTCCATATTAAATTAAAAGTTGAACAGTTCTATAATTCCTTATTTTGTCGGACATACCTCAAAATTTGAAATTGAAAAATATTCTTAATATATCTGTATATGAAATCCTCAACTCCAAGCCTTACATAAGTCAGCTTTGGCAAAAACAATGGAGGCGGGACTTTTCTTTGTGGGTGAGAAATGAAAGAAGAAGAGCTGAAGAAAGAAAGATGGTTGTCCCAAGTATCTCTTAGCTTGGGTTTTACAGTTCCTTGTTTTTCCATATATAATCATTAGCTTGTGCTACTTTATCAAGCAAAAGAGTTGCAGAAGATAAACAACGTGATTTGTGGTGTACTCTATAATATACTAATGTGACGCTCCCAGTACATCATGGCTAATGTATTTATTAAAGTCTTTTCACTTTTTAAGCATGCAAAAGCGTGTACAGTTAAAGAATATCAAGGACATATAAAAATTCAAAGGAACACACATGGATATGCAAACCCGACAGTCTCATTTCATTTCTTATTTATATATGTTTTAGGTAATGGGGTCGAGGTACACTGGGGGACAAAGTTCTAGCAGCTGTACCATCTCGACTTGGATACTATGTATGTACTATGTCATCTGTCTCCCACTCACAGTATGTCCCAAATCTTAGCCAGTCTTCCCAAAATGCTACTAATTTGAGAAATAATGATCAACCATGAGTGAGCACAAAGCTCAGTAAGCGAACTACTAACTAGTCTATACCACATGAGTTAGTAATGGCACATGCGAGGAAGTTTAAATATACAAGACAAGAGATCATTACAATATCAACTTGCCTGAGAACCTTTCTCAAAATCAAAATAGCAAATATAAAACATTTCCTCTGAAAATAGTATTCCAGTAAAACTTGAATGAAATCTGAAAATGCCAATGATCATCTTTACTATGAATTAGCTGCCACCATCTTTTGGAGAACCTTGTTACCTCCCGGGCATCTCGCACCCATCAAGCATCGCGAGGACATTTTGGGGAACCGTGTTACACCCTCAGGCATCCAAAGGAACCCAATTACCCCTCCAGGCATGCCTACTACAACTCAGGGCATCGTAGTCATTAGGACTGATGGTATTCCCAAATCACACACTCATCCCATGGTGTAGCAATTCAATCATTCAATTTAACATGCCATCCACCATGCTAATGCACAAGAGTCAAATCAGTTTCAAAATTCTCTGTCTATTTGTTAATAAGAGAAATGGTACAAAACAATTAATCAGCCTTGCCAGTTGAATAAGACAGGTTATAAAAGGAGTTTATTCAAAATCCCAAAATTGATAGTAAAAGGGGCAAGTCACTAGAAATTGCCAAGTAAATCAATTTAAAAAATTACAAAACTTTTAACACAATGTGGATGAGACTCCAAGGAATGTTTTTCCTTAATAACTCAAAACATGGTTCAGCTTGTACGGGTCCCAATAATTTTATATATTTTGGGTCAAGGCAAGGTAGATTTCCATGATAAAACATTTGAAATTGCGCATTTCGAAAGCTTAAATGAGTTCCAAAAATCATGGGAAATTACACGTCATAATTTAAGATGTGGTCTAAAAATTTCATGATAACATTTGTCCAAATATTTTGTTCAAAACTCTGTGGAAAATAAAAACCGAGTAAAGGTCAATAAAAATCTGAGAAAATGGTTTCAAACCTGCTTCAGTTTTTCAAACATATTTTGAACATATGAAGTCCAAAAAATCTGAAATTAAAGTATGTTATAGAACAAAGTAACATATTGTGAAGAAAGCCTCACAAAATTCATACAACAAGAACCAATATAAAATTGGCAAAAGTATGATCTACTGAACCAAAAATAGCCGTATCCTTGGATTCGATCACGACGTGTGCTATTTAAGCCCAAACCAGCACAAATCCCAATATCCAATATTTCAACAACACAACAGTGAACTCAATAAACCATAATTTCAACAATGCTCGCAATGTACATTTTCCGAAATCGTTGACTAACACGACTATGTACCAAATCAACCAAGAAGACTAAAATCTGATGAAATTGACCTCGACGTGCAGCAATCAACCTACATAACATAAAAGGGAAGGCAATTTACTTGCCTCAAGTCCATAGAAATGTCTTGCGTTAGTTAGGAAGGTTGCGAGAACCTGAGTTACGATCGGTCCTCCTTCGGTTTGAGACAAACCGAGAAACGTGAACAGGAACAGCGCTGGTTGGCTGGTCTGGTTGAACAAGGGCGCATCGCCGGCGAAGGTGGCGGCGAGTTGTGGTGTCGCGTGACCGAGGGACTGAACGAAAAGGGCGGGATGTGAGCGTGTCTGGGCGATGCTGAAGGATGAATGAAGAAACATGGGTTGGCTGGATTTAAATTTTTGGTTCTTCTCTCTTTCCACCGTCTTTGCATGGTCTTGGTCAACATTTTCAACTCGTGGCAGCCCCAAGGAGAAGCCGGCTGGGTGAGGTTACGTGGGTTTGGGGCTAAAGACTCGGCAGAAATTTTGGTGCTTCGTCTTGCATAGTTGGCGGCCAATTGAAGCGCCAATTGGAGAAGACTCGGCCAGGCCGAGTGGTGCGGCAACGTGGTGGTGGTGCGGTGACACGATGATAAGGTGGCGTGGTGATGACGGGGACAAGCTGAGGTGGCAAGTCCTTGCAGTGGTGCGGTCTGATGACGAGCTCAATTACATGACGTGAACTGTTAAGTATTTGAGGCTCATTATTCCATCAAGCGAAAATCCGAAAATCCAAATGTCACAACTTATATCTCCAATGACTAGGCGGGAAGACCCCGTGCACCTTAACTATAGTTTCATAGTGACAACCTTGCTCAAATGTGTAGGGGGGTAAGATCACTCATTCATCTAAGGATGCCTAACCACCGCTCCAAGAATTCAGGGATTATTTGCTTGTATTATTTTTCTGGAATCCATGTGCGATTGGTGACACATGAATTTTGTTTGTATTCTTGGCTAGGAAGAAATTATAGCATGTGGTTCACTTTCATTGAAATGAATGATGATCTTTTAAAATCTAAATTGATGACGGTGATGACAACAGCTATTGACCAAACTCTAGAGAAAAGGGAAGCGCGTGTTTCTCGACTAGTGCATGACAGCTGTGCTCGCTTCCAGGACAAAGGCGTCATCTCGGTCCTGATAGCTCCTCTGGATCAAGATGAGATGCAGAGTCGGCGAGGGTGCGTCCTGATAGCTCCTCTGGATCAAGATGAGATGCAGAGTCGGCGAGGGTGCGTCCTGATAGCTCCTCTGGATCAAGATGAGATGCAGAGTCGGCGAAGGGGCAGCCATATTCATATAGCTGATAAGCAAGTAACATCTCCTCTTTTTCACTCTCCCATCTGTCATTTAAGCTGCTTCCTTTGAGAATTTGGACTGCCTCCGACATTGTGGGTCGTTTTGTTGCTGACTCTTGGACGCACAAGAGAGCCAGTTTGACTAATTTCTCAGCCTCTTTCTCATCGTAGTCTCCCCTCAAGTTCGGATCGACCAGACATCCCAACGCGTTATGTTCCACAATGTCTTTCACCTCCTTAAAATCAACGATTCTTTTTCTGCCTAGAGGCTGCCAATGATAATTCTTCGAACCAAAGATGAGCTCGAGAAGCACCACCCCAAATGCGTAGACATCAGTCTTTGCTGAGAAATTCCCGTACATTGCGTACTCTGGAGGCATAAATCCAAATGTACCCACTATTGTATGGGTTCTGTATAACTTTTCTGATCTATCCAGAGCAGCCATCTGGTGCGGTGCCCTGGCGCTTTTCGACTCCTGGATCTGCTGGTTCCAATCTTCATGGTTCACCAATTTTGCCATGCCGAAGTCCCCAATGAGAGGTTCGAAGTTCTCATCCAACAAAATGTTCGAAGGCTTTATGTCTCGGTGAATTATCTGAATACTGCAATCCTCGTGAAGATACGAGAGCCCTCTCGCCACTCCTAAGGCAATGTGCATCCGGGTAGGCCAATCGAGAGGGGGTTGCAATGCAGAGCACTCCCTCAAGCGGGAATCCACATTGCCGTTGACCGCCAATGCATATACCAACAGGTACTTTTTTTTTTTTTTTTTTGGTCAGAAATACCGACAGATACTTTACCGGTTGTGACCTTGCCTTTCTTTTCTTGACAGGTTTTTGCGGTTCCATTGAACCGCAAAAGCCGAGCAATTGGATCAGATTCCGGTGCCTGGCCATACTCCCAACCTGCACTTCAGCACAAACCTGCACTTCAGCATCGCCAGATGCTCGGGCACATCTTTTTATTGCCACCACAGATCCATCAAGCAAAATTCCTCTGTAGACCGTACCAAACCCACCTTCTCCCAAAACATTCTCTTTGCTGAAATTGCCAGTCGCGACTTTCAGTTCCTGGTATGTAAATTTTCGAAGCTGTACCTGGGGATGAAGTAATTGGAGATTCGAGTCGTCGGATGATGTCTTCGGCCTCCAGCAAGAAACCTCGACGGCAGGGGCAGTGAACCCGCAAGAAACGCCTTCAGCGGCTCTGCCTGCGACAGCCATGGTTCGGGTGAAGCTCTTGCCAAGTGGAAGGCAAATGGTGGACGACGGAGGAGGAGTAGGCGGAGCAAACACAGTGGAAACATCGACATCCTCGGTGAAGTAGATGGTGTAAAATTTGAAAACCATCTTTCCGATGCAATCAGTATTGCTGGTATGTGTCTGTATGGTTCACGTCTGAAATGGTAGAAGATTTGATTTAAATGGAGCCTATGGCCCCGGTTTCACGTCAACTGGGTTGTTTCTAGGTAACATCCTGGAGGGTACCCGCTGCTGAACTTATTAGCCCCGGAAGCGTCACTGAAATTTTCCTTTTCTCCGTGTTGTAACAAAGTCAAAACCAAATTCTGTCGCGACTTAACGTGCAACGCGGTGAGGGGTGCGAGACTACGCTTACGCTTTGTCTGGTCCTACTAAGGAGACCCGGCGTGGGGTCAAAATCATTTCCTAAATCGATTCATCTGAAAAATACGCATACTGACTCACGATTGACTATTAATGTTGATAATCGTGAAAAAATCAGCAGTAATTTGTCGATGCGTGGATGAATTTGGGATTAGAGTGAGTGATTTCTTTTTAGATGAAAAAGGTTCACAATAAAATTAAGGTTAGATTTAAAGTTTGAAATTTTTTTAGGAAATTAGATGGTGGGCTATATGCATCTTTAAAAAAAATGATCATGTTAACTTGTATGCATTTTTTGTCAAAAAAAAAAAAAAACTTGTATGCATTTTTTTAAAGATTCCATTCACAGCAATCAAAACAAGAAGAACTGCAAACTCCATCGTGCCAATACTTATTCTCATGACATATAGAATAAAACTTGAAAAATCACAAATTCTTGATCAATAAACATTAATTTTTTGATAAAATTAGATCGTTCTTTTTTTTATTGGAAAATTGACGGCCCAATGGGGTCTAGTTTTGAATAAGCATTAAGTATTTCAAAAAATTCACTTTAGTTATAAAATGTTTTGAATTTTTCATATGACCCTCATTTGAATGTTACAATTTTTTTCAACTCTTAATTGTCATAACTTCTAAAAGATATTTACTTGAGTGTCATAACTTTCGATCGATGACTTAAATGTGAAATTTTTTTAAAAACGTTTACCCAAGTATTAGAAATCCAAAATAGTATAACATTTACGGGAAATGTTTTTAAAAGGTTATATGATATTTAAATGATTAAAAAAAAGTCATGGCTCTGGAGTTAAAAAAAAAAATTATGACAACCAAGTGATGGCGGGTACAGTACTTGTGATGTCTTTTTCCAATTTTCAATCAACCAAGAAAAGAAGAGTTAATTTACACGTAACTTCCGAAGCAACTCTCGTTCCTGCAACTCTCCCACCATCTCCTTGAAGTGAGAGGTTTTCTTCCGTCTCCTTCCTCTATCGCGCATTTCGCAATTCTAATGCATTCGAGCTTCCGAAGGATCGCCTGCTCCCACGTCCGCCTCTCCCTGACCCGCCGCCGCCGCGCCACCCGCAGGCCCATCTCCACCTACTCGCCGCCCCCGGACCCGGCAGAGCCCTTAACGCGGCCGCAGCTCAAAACCCTCGTCCTCGGCCGCTACGCCAAGAATGGCAAGTTCTCCGGCCTCGCCCGCCACGTCCTGGCTTCCCCCTCCGTCCTCCTCGCCGCCTGCCGGAACCTCGCCGCCCCAAGCCCTCCCGATGCGGCTCCCCCGCCTCCGCCTCCGCCTCCGCCTTCCTCTGCTCTGCTCGAGTCAGTGTCGAGGCGCTTCTCGCTCTCCGAAATGGGCCGCGAGATCGCCGAGGGCTGGTTCGACGTCGCGGCGTGCTGCGTCGCGATGGCGCCCTCGAGAAAGAAAGTGAGCCCCTGCTCCTGCCCGGCTTGAAACTGAAGGTCTTGATCGAGGCCCTCAGGATGGTTCTGGGTCGTATATGACGAGAGGTTCGCGACATTCGCTTACGGCGGGCGTGTCGGCGTGGGGCGCCACACGGCTGTGCGATACTTGAAAGCCTCGGTGCAGAATCCCAGCTGGTGGCTCACTGTGAAATTCGACAGACAGAAGTTTGACTGTGCACATGTGAGCAAACTGTGTAAGGTCATTGAAGAGAAAATCGACTATTCTCTTTTCGTTGATTTGATAAGGAGGTTGTTTGAGTGCCAAGCCGTGAGCATTGTGTAATATATGGGCTTTAAAAAAAAAAAAGGAAAAGAAAGGGTTGAAAAGTCAAAAAAGGAAGCTGAGGGAGAACTGTGGAACCTTCTGCCATTTTAAAGAGAGGAGAGAAGGAGGCTTTCGGCAGAATCGAAAAACAGGGGAACGGAGGAACAGGGGAGAGGAGAGAAAGAAGAAAAAGGGAAAAAGGGAAAAATTTTGGCGCACTTGTGATCTGGACGTCTTTTCAAGCCAACTCAAGTGTATTTTGCAACGCCGGTAAGAAATCAAAACCTTTAATCACTTACTTGAAGCAATCACCGCAATTAGGATTCGAAATTCGGATTTTTTAGATATTTGTGTGGCGAAGCCCGATTTTTGAGTCGTTGAGCTGTATATTTTTGTAGAAATGATACTTTGGGATGTTGTGAAGCTATAGCATCTTACGGATCGTGATTTGAGCTTGTGGTTTGTCCGGAACGGAATTTTGAAATTAGGGGCGCATTTTGGTACTGTAGCGAACAGTAGCTTCAAGCCTGTTTTTTTTGTTGTTTTCGGTACTGTTTTGTTGCTTCCTCCCAATCTCTTGACAGTTACTAGAGAACCGTCCACTAAGCTTCCCTTATAAACCGTGGAAAATCCGCTCTCACCCAGAACACGGGCAAAATTGTTTGTCATAAGTTGGACCTCACGTAGAGAAAACCTCTTGACTAGTCCTCGGTGTCTCTCCAGATCCTCTTCAGAATGCATGCAATTACTTGAAGAATCCCCCAGTTGCTTCTTCAAGACTTGCCGCCACCACGGAAGCTGGCTTGGTAGGGCTGGGCATGAAGAAACGGAGGGAGCTGCATCTCCTTTCACGATAGACCTTACAAAACTGCAACTTGATTTGCCAAAGGACAGCAATGAAGGAGGACTTGCTGGTGGCGATGAATCAGGGCGGGTATTGAACATGTCCTCTATGTAACTAGAGCTTAGTATTGGAATAATTAAATATTAAATCATGCTTTCGTGTAACAGCTTAAGCTTTTAAAATAGTTGGCAGTGGTTCTACAAAATCTCATATGGTATCAGAGTTAGAGGTATTAAGTTCAAATCTTTTCAGGTTCCATTTGCCTCCCCAATTAAATATATCCACACTTAGTCCTAGTGAAAAAGACTAGACTAAGCGTGAGGGAGTGTTGAAATAATTAAATATTAAACCACGCTTGTCAACAGTGTTCTCACAAAATCTCACACTTAGTTTAAACACCATTTGAAACCTAGATAGATATGAGTCACTTTCCACTTCTCAGAGCTCTAATGCAAGAAGCGCTTGAACTTGGTGGGAAAAGATCACAAGAATGAGGATGAGGTAGTTGTGTCAAAGTCTTCGATCTATCATTCCAGGCTGAATTGAGGGAATTACAATTGGGCATGGCCATGGATAATCTGTGGAGTCGCCGAATTTCGGTTTGACTATTTTCGCCAACCAATCCCACTCGTTTTGGCGAATTTTTCAAAGTAGAGACGTCACAACACAATAGACACCATTTTTTATTGAAACGGTTGAAAGACTTTGAGCCGATAACCTTGACCATCCTGATTAATCAAAGGTTGTGATTTGAACTTGGAAGAGGTTGAACTTTTATAATTCCCATTTATGCACTCGACTCAGATTTTGGAAATTACTCCACAATCGACTGTAATCTCAATAACCTCCATGAAACAGCGGCCAAAGGGCAAAACCTGAAGGGAGTCTGTGGACAGACTTGTGACCACTCCAGCCGGAGACTCCAGCTGAGATCAATCCTCTTGTGGCTCTGATGGGTCTAGTGATAGATGGCATTTAGGAAAACCCACCAAAGCCGATAATCACGCTCTGGTCACGCGGACATGATTTGTCCAAAAGATTGTCATGGTTTTTATTGATACACTTATGTTATGAACTCGTTATGATTGGCATTTGAAGGGCCTTCGCAAGTGAAGGTTCATCCCAATTCTGAATCTGCTATTTTTTTGAATACTAGTGTTGCTTGTTTTTGGCCTGAAGGCTAGAGCCAGATGAAGAGTTGGCTTGGCCGCAAATACATTTCTGCTCATACAATTGGCAAATTCTTAATCTACACAAACTCAAAAAGACAGTTATCTATCCATGGCTAGGATCGGACAATTTTTCTGTCTTAAACGCATGCTATATTCTGTGAAAGTTATCAAGAAGCGGAAGACTAATTGGCACAGAACAGGTGCTGATTAATTCTGGCATTTCTTTGACACAGATCCTTTGTCTGGTTGACCGTCACTGACACCATTATGAGGTGGACGCTTGAAGGGAGCTTGCGTTCTGTGAACCTGATGATCGGGTAAGAGAACATTTGAGTTTTGTTGTACTCATGCCAGAGACATCTGGAGCAGAAGCTTTTTTTCAGATTAACTTGAATAGGCATTTCAAGGAAGCAAAAGAAGAATCGGATGTTGAATGCAAAACGTGCAACCCCAAGATCTCCATAACCAAAATAAGAGCATAGATGATTAAGTAAAAAAATTATCGCATCTGTTTTGGGATCTATCATTTTTTATGGGGAAGCGAAAAAGCGATCATCCATGCGCAAGTCTTTCTCCTCCATTACCCTCCGTATCACTAGCTCAATGAGATAACCCTCTCACCCTTTAGCGCTAGGTAAACGCTCCTTATGTGAGGATATTTGTGAGAATTAGGATTAGAGGAGAGACTTGAGCAATATTTATAGAGTTTCCAACAAGGCCCTCTCATTATGGGCAAGGCTCAACTCGGCTCACACTTGCCAGCCCTATATTAGACTAATTAAGAAACATTCTATCTCACCTTAGACCAAACCCCATAAAATGGTAAATTACAATATCAATTAATGTAGTCAACATTAGAAAAACTCTTACATTCTCCAACTTGGACTATATTAATTGAATTATATTATATGTGCGCACTTTGGTCTAGAGATAATTCTTAATAGTCAATCCCATTTCATAAAGTCTCAAATACCAAATCATGGCGGTAACTGCATGTATACACACAGAACCTTCTATGGTCACGAATGCTTTCAACTTTATTAATATGGATTCAATATGGTAGTGTGGCAAATGGATAACATCTCTCATAGAGAGATCCTATTTGTCAGTCACCATTCTCTTACCTTAAGCGTCACAAAAAACTTGTGCCACTAGAGAATGTCTTTATGGTTCCAATAAACCTACATATGTCTTGTCTTTACGGTTAACCTTTCTTTATGTATAACAAGAGAGATGCACAAGGCTAATAACCGGATGCCGCTAACATTCACTCAAGGTTTATACAGTACATTGAGACTTTTATCAATATGTATTTAATATAATAACAACGCATTCAAAAATATTTTATTGAATGCAAAAGTTGGTACATATCAAACTGTTACTAAGTGTAACGAATACATATGTAAACTTTATTAGAGTAAAACCAAAATAACTCCCACTAGCTTCGACTAAATAGCAACATCTCATGATGCTCTTAAGCTCATATTAATGATATGTCGTTTATGAACAGAAGAGCGAAGTCCTTTAGCTAGTGGATCTGCAAATATATCATCTGTGAAAATATGTTATATTATAACGTCACATTTTTGTACCGTTTCTTTATGGTAAAAAAAAAATTGATTGCCATATATTTAGACCCTTTGAGACCTATGTTATTAATAATACTACAAATTTATGGTCTCAATACAACTGTGTAGGTCTATCCATAAAGTTAAAAACGGTAAACTCCTTAATAAGGTTTCGGAGCCTAATAGCCCAAGTAACATTCTAATGCTTACATAGTAGAAGATGACATAGAGCTTTATTTACTGCACTTCCTATTAACATAAATATGTATTCTGTTATTGATCTCATGTCATCCTAACAACCAGCAAAGTTTACATCTAAATACCTCATTAGCTACAAAAATTGAACATGTCTGTAAATCAGCATATAGTCTTTTGTCCTCTTTTAAGTACTTCAAAACCTTTTTGACAGCAATCCAATGATCGCATCCTGGATTTGACTAATATCTGCCTAGAAGTCCCATCACAAAGACGATATTTAGTCTAGTGCAAATTTTAGCATACATTATACTTTTAAGTGCACTGATACAAGGTACATCCTTTAACTAGATTTTTTCAATATCTAAATAAGGACAATGTAATGAATTCAGTCCATCACACTTAATGATAGGAGCAATTCTTGGCTTACAACGATGTATATTGAATATTTCCAAAATACGATAAGCAAATGTCCTCTGAGATAAATCTAATAAAATCCAATATATATAGCGAGTACAATCCTTACGGACCTCAGTGCAAAGGACAAAAGATGCCTCAAGGTCACTACTTGTAAGAAAAATATCACATACATAGAATATGAGAAAAATAATTTTCCTCCCACTGACCTTGCAGTATATATCTACTAAATTACTTTATTCCTAATTGAACAAAATAACAACACTACAAAACTTTAATAATATTATCTATAAACTTGCTTCAAACCATGAATAAGACTTTTCAGTCTACAAACAAGTTTATTTAATCATTTGCTGCAAAATACTCCGGTTGCACGATATAGATTTTGTTATCAATGTGTCCATTTGAAAAGATAGTATCCATTTGGCGTGACTTCATATCAAGAAGAACTATTAATGCCATGTTCACTTTGAAAGAATCTTTAAAAGATACTAAATAATATATATGTTTCTTCACTGTCCACCCCTCTTTTAGAGTGAAAACTTTGGCTACTAGTTTGGCTTTAAACTCCATAATCTTTCTTTGAAATCCTTTTAGTTTTATACGCTTATTTGCAACTAATAAACTTGTGATCTTTAGGCAAGTCAGTAAGTTTCCAAACACTATGATGTTTCATAGATTGCATATCGCCTTTTATGGCATCTAATCACATACTTGATTGAGGATAAGAAACAACATTTATATAAGTCGCTAAATTAACCATGCAGTAGATATTGCAGTCGTACTCTCACAGATAGACTATATAGTCTGATGGTATAACTGATCGTCTTTCTCTAACAAATCTTCTGGGTAAAGTTATAACCACTTTATTCTACACTTGAGAGGTTTGAGAAATTTCATCATAAATTATATCAAAAATAGCACATTGAACCTCAACAAATTTAGTCTACGATATAGGGGATTCTATCTATATAGGTAAAGACAAAGACACATTAACATCCATCGTACTATTATCCTTAATAGTTTGAGAGCAGCTATCATCTACAACTACGTCGAACTCTAGAAACTTTACTGTCTGTAATTTCATAATTCTTGTACATTCATTAGAGTCATAAAATCGATACCCTTTTGAACAATCTGGGTAAGATATAAAATAATTCCGAGTAGAGAATTTTAACGCACTTAATATTGAATTATATAAACCTCACTTCTGCATTACACCTCTAAATTTTAATATGATTCAAGTTAAAAATTATGTCCAGTCCATAACTCAAAAGAAATTTAGGGAACAACTTTGGTAAGAAACACATTTTTTGTATGTAAAAAGGTTGCTTTCAAAATATCAACCCATAGAAGACTAGATAAATTAGACTTATTCATCATACTCATCACCATGTTCATTATGGTGCAATTATGCCTCTCGGCTCAGGATTTTCAAGCATAGTAAATTAAGTTATCACCCCAGAATTTACCAAGTATTTGACAAATGACCCTTTAAGCTATTCAGCATTGCCATACATGTCAAAATACTCACCACCACGGATAGGCCTGACAACCTTTAAGACTAATTCTAATTGTTTTATTCTTTATCTCGGTCATTTTACTTCCATGATAATTTATAGAAGTCTTTAAATAACCATTAAGAGTAGACAGAATATCGACATTATCACATTTTCTACTCTTTCTTTAGACATATGTGAGATGATTCCTTAGACAGAAAACTTTTGGAAACAACATTTTCAATCGTATACAAGACGTGTATATCATTATGTTAAAAAGTCATTGTAGATGTGTTCTAATTTCGGTATTAGACAAGACATAATTTCAAGCTATTAAGAATTCCATCATCTTTTAGCAGTGCAAATCGCAGGCAAACCACTTTTCAAGCGTTCCTGAATGGAGCGCTTCATGGACAGTAAGCAAATTCTATTGCTCTTTTCCCAAGCATCAAATCCTATTTCCCCTACTTAAAAATTTGAACCAGTAAAAACTTCAATAATAATGGAGTTATTAATTACAAAAAATGTGACTGAAAAACAAACATTATATATATAATTAACATCATGTGAGTATTGTGTAACTTGATATATAAGTACACATTCAGAGAGTTACATGCAAAATCATATAATCACCTTTGAGCAGAATATATGACATATAGTTGTACACTCTCCACATGATAGCGATTATGAGAATGTATTCTAACCTTTGTGAATTCATCACTTTTGGGTATATGAACTACTAGGATCAGTCACTTCTCCACCACACCATCATGTATCCCTCCATGAATTAATATACAATCATCTCCTTTTGGAGTATGACTATGCATTAGAATGTGAGGCATCCCAATCATTATATAAGACCGATATTTCTCAAACCCAATTAAGTATGCCACTTTGGCGGTCACAATTCAATTAAATCCTTGAAACTCTCTCACACCAGGGATATAAACTTTACTTCTCACATACACCGTATACATGTGATTTTAACTTTAGTGATATGGGCAATATATCACTAAAATCACATATCATGCTAATAACACTGCTTTATTTATTAATAAAAGTTAAAATTTATATATATTATCCATGAATCACACTATTATAATGTTTGTGTGATAACATACTTGTAAACCACCACCTGTATTTCCAAAATCATAGAAAAATACAAGAAAAATATGCAAAATATACTAAAAATACACGTATTTAAGATCCATAAAATTATCAAACATGTAAAATAAATACACAACAACATAGAGAATTCTCATACGAACCTGTAGCCGCCAGCCATGCGCCGATCGGAGGCTCCACGCGCCCGCACGCACCGCCTGAGTACGCGGCGCGTGGAGCTCACGAGTGAGTGAATCTTGACCGGTCAAAACCAGTCCGACCGGTTCTCGGCTCGATCGTCCGGTCCAGTCGTTCGGTCCGACCGGTTGACCGAGTCAGGTTGGTCAACGAGTTAGGTCGGATCCTTGGGTTGCATTGAGTCGCGTCGGCACATATCGGGTGGCGTCGGGGCCCGGGTCGCTGATGTCAGCCCTCGCGCATGCAGCGCAAGCGCAAGCAGTGCCCCTCACGTGGGAGCGCATGAGGGTGCATGACTGCACGTGGGGCGTGTGTTCGATGCCCCGGTGGCGCATGGGGGCGCATGCGGCATCCTCTAGTGACGCATCGGCCACACTGCTCATCTCAACAAGCCTAGTCCAAATTTACAATTTAATTTGATTTTTATTGAACGAAAAATTGCGAAAATCACAGAATTATGGCAACAATTCTATGCCTTCAAGTTCTAGGTTATGGTAGCTCTAATACCACATGTTGGATACAAAACCCGCAACCCCAAGATCTTTATAACCAGAACAAGAGCATAGATAATCAAGTAAAAAGATTATTGCACCTGTTTTGAGGTCCATCGTTCTTGATGCGAAAGCGGAAAAGCGATGATCCACGCGCAAATCCTTCTCCTCCATTGCCCTCCGTATCACTGGCTCAATGAAACAGCCCTCTCACCCTTTAACGCTAGGTAAACACTCCTTATGTGAGGATACTTGCGACAATTAGGGTTAGAGGAGAAACTTGAGCACTATTTATAGAGTTTCCAACTAGACCCTCTCGTTACGGGTTAGGCTCAACTTGGCTCACACTAGCCAATCCCATATTAGACTAATTAAGAAACATTTTATCTCTCCTTAGACCAAACCCCGTAAAACGGTAAATTACAATATCAATTAATGTAGTCCACATTAGGAAAACTCTTACATCGGACACCATGAAGTCCTTAATGTTCTGGCATCTGAGAACATTAAAGACGACTTGGTTGGGAAACCGATTTAATTTGCCTTTGCCTTTCCCTACATTAGATAAAAGAATCTGTAAACCAGATGAAAATGAAACGAAGTTTTTCGTAGCTGTCGAATTATAAAGTTCATTACATGAAGAAAGTGTTGCTCTGGTCAGGCACTACAACGCTTGTGACAACAGCGGTTTCCTCTCTTACATTAGAAAGCACAAAACTAGAAGGCCAAGAACTATGGAAATCTTCCCCTACCTGGAATGGAACTTGGCAGAACAACATATGCTCTTCAGAAAGTTCTATCTTCTTGAGCCATCCACCTAAGTGTCCTTCAGGAACTCAGTGACTGACCTATAACTAAAAGGTACGAAAAATTAAAAGGAAAAAAATTGATGGGAGTCAGTCAGACAGCCCTCTCCCTTCGTCACGCTCTGGTCACACAAGCCATGGTTCATCTACTAGTCTTCGATTCCTATCTCCTTAGGTCTCAAGGAGGTACGAGTCTATATAACAGAAAATATTCTAGTAAGGTCGTGGCCTCCCCCTATCACTCCCCTCCTTAGATACCGATTATTCTTCGAGTGTCCTCTCAATGTGGTACTTTAGGAGGTCGCGCGCATTAAGTGCACTCAACCCACAACCTCCCTCCTCTGATGTCTTCTCCTCTTTTTTCCCTCTGTTTATCTGTTTGTCGTCTCGCAGCTTAGCTTGGGGCGCTTGTTAGTGTTTTCGTTTGCAGGTTCTTTGCGTTCAACAGAGAATGCAACTTCTCCTGAATGTAAAAGTGAACGATGCTTTGCTGTTGCAGACTCATAGTCTTGTCTTTTTTTTTATGGAGGAGAGATGCATTAAATGGCTGATAGGCAATGGCTGCCGACTGGGCTTGGTATAACCCAACACCGTTTTCAAGCCCACTTGAGAGGGAGAGAGGGAGGGAGGATACAAATTATTATTTTTATGAGACTCTCCACTTTTATCTTCTCATTTTCAAATCAACCTTTCTACTAGGTGTCGAAGGAGGATTGTAGGAGGAGACATGTCACTTCCTCCCTCCCTTCCTCCTCCTTTTTTTTCCCTTTTTTTTTTCGCTATTCCATATCTATTTTAACTTTACTTTTCAAAGTATCAATAAGGGACAAAAATTATGAGCCAAATATAAAGTTATTTATAGGTATTCTAGTGATCAAAAGTTCGTATTTGCAAGCGTTTGTATTCATTCAGAACAAGTATCATTGAACAAAGATATTGACCAATTGAATGGGTTAAAAATAAATTAGTATCTGTCCATATTAAATTACAAGTTGAACAGTTCTATAATTCCTTATTTTGTCGACAGACCTCAAAATTTGAAATTGAAAAATATTCTTAATATATCTTTATATGAAATCCTCAACTCCAAGCTTTACATAAGTCAGCTTTGGCAAAAACAATGGAGGCGGGACTTTTCTTTGTGGTTGAGAAATGAAAGAAGAAGAGCTGAAGAAAGAAAGATGGTTGTCCCAAGTATGTCTTAGCTTTGGTTTTACTGTTCCTTGTTTTTCCATATATAATCATTAGCTTGTGCTACTTTATCAAGCAAAAGAGTTGCAGAAGATAAACAATGTGATTTGTGGTGTACTATATAATATACTTATGTGACGCTCCTAGTACATCATGGCTAATGCATTTATTAAAGTCTTTTCACTTTTTAAGCATGCAGAAGCGTGTACAATTAAAGAATATCGAGGACATATAAAAATTCAAAGGAACACACATGGATATGCAAACCCGATAGTCTCGTTTCATTTTTTATTTATATATGTTTTAGGTAATGGGGTCGGGGTACACTGGGGGATGAGACAAAGATACAACTACTCCGTACCACACCCAAAAGTTCTAGCAGCTATACCATCCCGACCTGGATACTATGTATGTATTATGTCATATGTCTCCCACCCACAGTACGTCCAAAATGTTAGCCCGATCTTCCCAAAATGCTACTAATTTGAGAAATAATGATTAACCATGAGTGAGCACAAAGCTCAGTAAGCAAACTACTAACTAGTCTATACCACATAAGTCAGTAACAGCACATGCGAGGAAGTTTAAATATACAAGACAATAGATCATTACGATATCAACTTGCCTGAGAACCTTTCTCAAAATCAAAATAGCAAATATAAAACAAATCCTCTGAAAACATTAATCCAGTAAAACTTGAATGAAATCTGAAAATGCCAATGATCATCTTTACTATGAATTAGCTGACACCATCTTTCGGAGAATCCCATTACCTCCCAAGCATCTCACACCCATCCAACATCGCGAGGACATTTGGGGGAACCATATTACACCCTCAGGAATCCAGAGGAACCCAATTACCCTCCAAGCATCCCTATTATAACTCAAGGCAACATAGTCATTGGGACTGATGATATTCCCAAATCACACACTCATCCCATGGTGCAACAATTCAATCATTCAATTTAACATGCCATCCACCATGCTAATGCACAAGAATCAAATTAGTTTCAAAATCTTTGTCAATTTGTAAATAAGAAAAATGGTACAAAACAGTTGGTCAGCAGTGCCAGTTGAATAAGACGGGTTATAAAAGGAGTTTATTCAAAATCTCACAATTGACAGTAAAAGGGACATGTCACCATAAATCGCCAAGTAAATCAGTTTCAAAAATTACAAAACTTTAACACAATGTGGATGAGACTCCGAGGAATGTTTTTCCTGAATAACTCAAAACCCAGTTCAGCTTGTACGGGTCCCAATAATTTTATATATTTTGGGTCAAGACATGGTAGATTTCCATGATAAAACAGTTGAAATTGCGCATTTCGAAAGCTTAAATGAGTTCCAAAAATAATGGGAAAATTACACGTTATAATTTAAGATGTGGTCTAAAAATTTCATGATAACATTTGTCCAAATATTTTGTTCAAAACTCTGTGGAAATTAAAAACCGAGTAAAGGTCAGTAAAAATCAGAGAAAATAGTTTCGAACCCGCTTCAGTTTTTCAAACATATTTTGAATATATGAAGTTCAAAAAATTTGAAATTAAAGTATGTTATAGAACAAAGTAAACATTTTGTGAAGAAAGCCTCACAAAATTCATACAACAAGAACCAATTTAAAATTGGCAAAAGTATGATCTACTGAACCAAAAATAGCTGTATCCTCGAATTCGCTCACGACTTGTGCTATTTAAGCCCAAACCAGCGCAAATCCCAACATCCAATATTTCAACAACACATCAGTGAACTCAATAAACCATAATTTCAACAATGCTCGCAATGTACGTTTTTCGAAATCATTGACTAACACGACTATGTATGAAATCAACCAAGAC
The DNA here is from genome assembly GCA_016097605.1 of Eucalyptus guilfoylei. Lineage (NCBI taxonomy): Eukaryota > Viridiplantae > Streptophyta > Magnoliopsida > Myrtales > Myrtaceae > Eucalyptus > Eucalyptus guilfoylei. The sequence continues at coordinate 14,865,273 of CM027870.1, read as the reverse complement.
GACTAAAATCTGATGAAATTGACCTCGACGCGCAGCAATCAACTTACATAACATAAAAGGGAAGGCAATTTACTTGCCTCAAGTCCGTAGAAATGTCTTGCGTTAATTAGGAAGGTTGCAAGAACCTGAGTTACGATTGGTCCTTCGGCGGTTTGAGACAAACCGAGAAACACGAACAGGAACATCGCTGGTTGGCTGGTCTGGTTGAACGAGGGCGCATCGCTGGCGAAGCGGCGAGTTGTGGTGTCGCGCGGCCAAGGGACTGAACGAAAAGGGCGGGATGTGAGCGTGTCTGGGCGATGCTGAAGGATGAATGAAGAAACATGGGCTGACTGGATTTAAATTTTTGGTTCTTCTCTCTTTCCACCGTCTTTGCATGGTCTTGGTCAACATTTTCAACTCGTGGCAGCCCCAAGGAGAAGACAGCTAGAGGGGAACGTGGCTTGGCCGGGTAAATTTTCATTTACCTCTTTCACTGCTTCATGGGCGTGGTCAACATTTGATTGCCACGTTACTCCCACTCGTGGCAGCCCAAGGAGAAGCCGGCTGGGTGAGGTTACGTGGGTTTGGGGCTAAAGACTCGGCAGAAATTTTGGTGCCTCGTCTTGCCATAGTTGGCGGCCAATTGAAGCGCCAATTGGAGAAGACTCGGCTAGGCCGAGCGGTGCGGCAACGTGGTGGTGGTGCGGTGATGACGGGGACAAGCTAAGGTGGCAAGCCCTTGCAGTGGTGCGGTCTGATTACTAGCTCGATTACATGACGTGAACCGTTAAGCATTTAAGGCTCATTATCCCATCGAGCGAAAATTTGGATGTCACAGCTTATATCTCCAATGACTAGACGGGAAGACCCCGTGCACCTTAACTATAGTTTCGTAGTGACAACCTTGCTCAAATGTGTAGGATGGGGGGAGGGGGCTGGGTGTTGACACATAACCATCAATCATGAAAGATCACTCTTTCATCTAAGGATGCTTAACCACCGCTCCGAGAATTCGGAGATTATTTGCTTATGTTATTTTTTTAGAATCCATGTGCGATTGGTGACACATGACTTTTGTTTGTATTTTTGGCTAGGAAGAAATTATAACACGTGGTTCACTTTCATTGAAATGAATGATGATCTTTTACAACAGCCATTGATCAAATTCCATAGAAATGGGAAGCGCGTGTTTCTGGACTAGTGCATTACAGCTGTGCTCGCTTCCAGGACAAAGGCGTCATCTCGGTCCGATAGCTCCTCTGGATCAAGATGAGATGCAGAGTCGGCGAGGGTGCTGTCAGATTCTCCTAGCGCAAAACCAAGTACCATCTCCTCTTTTTCACTCTCCCATCTGTCATTTAAGCTGCTTCCTTTGAGAATTTGGACTGCCTCCGACATTGTGGCGTTTTGTTGGTGACTCTTGGACGCACAAGAGAGCCAGTTTGACTAATTTCTCAGCCTCTTTCTCATCGTAGTCTCCCCTCAAGTTCGGATCGACCAGACATCCCAACTCGTTATGTTCCACAATGTCTTTCACCCCCTTAAAATCATGGATTCTTATTCTGGCTAGACGCTGCCAAAAACCAATCCTCGAACCAGAGATGAGCTCGAGGAGCACCACCCCGAATGCGAAGACATCATTCTTTGCTGAGAAATTCCCGTGCATCGCGTACTCTACATCATTCTTTGCTGAGAAATTCCCATGCATCGCGTACTCTGGAGGCATATATCTATATGCACCATATATTTGATAGGTACTGTATAACTTTTCTGATTTATCCAGAGCAGCCATCTGGTGCGGTGCCCTGGCGCTTTTCGACTCCTGGATCTGCTGCTTCAAATCTTCATGATTCACGAATTTTGCCGTGCCGAAGTCCCCAATGAGAGGTTCGAAATTCTCATCCAACAAAATGTTCGAAAGCTTTATGTCGCGGTGAATTATCTGAAGACTGCAATCCTCATGAAGATACGAGAGCCCTCTCGCCACTCCTAAGGCAATGTGCATCCGGGTAGGCCAAACGAGAGGGGGTTGCAAAGCAGAGCACTCCCTCAAGTGGGAATCCACATTTCCGTTGACAGCCAATGGATATACCAACAGGTACTCTACCGGTTGTGACCTTGCCTTTCTTTGCTTGACAGGTTTTTGTGGTTCCATTGAATCGCAAAAGCCGAGCAGGTGGATCAGATTCCGGTGCCTGGTCATACTCCCAACCTGCACTTCAGCATCGCCACATGCTCGGGCACATCTTTTTATTGCCACCACAGATCCATCAAGCAAAATTCCTCTGTAGACCCTACCAAACCCACCTTCTCCCAAAACATTCTCTTCGCTGAAATTGCCAGTCGCGACTTTCAGTTCCTGGTATGTAAATTTTCGAAGCTGTTCCTGGGGATGAAGTAATTGGAGATTCAAGTCGTCGAATGGTGTGTTCGGCCTCCAGCAAGAAAACTTGACGGCAGGGGCAGTGAACCTGCAAGAAACGCCTTCAGCGGCTCTGCCCACCACAGCCATGGCTTGGGTGAAGCTCTTGCCAAGTGGAAGGCAAATGGTGGACGACGGAGGAGGACTAGGTGGTGAAAACAGAGTGGAAATAGCGACATCCTGGGTGAAATCGATGGTGCAAAATTTGAAAACCATCTTTCTGATGCAATCTGTATTGCTGGTATGTGTCTGTATGGTTCACGCTCTGAAAGGGTGAAGATTTGATTTAAATGGAGCCTATGCCCCTGGTTTCGCGTCCACTGGGTTGTTTCTAGGTAACATATTGGAAGGTGCCTGCTGCTGAAACTTATTAGCCCCGGAAGCGTCCCTGAAATTTAATTTTCTCCGCGTTGTAACAAAGTCAAAACTAACCGACCAAAAAAAAAAAAAAACAAAGTCAAAACTAAATCCCATCGCAACTTAACGCGCAACGGTGAGGGGTGCAAGACTACACACTTGCGTTTCGTATGGGTCCTTCTAGTAAGGAGGGAGACCCCACACCGGGTCAGAATCATTTCCTAAGTCAATTCATCTAAAAAATACTACTGTTGATAATCGTGAAAAATCAGTGATAATTATTTTATGCATGGACAGATTTTGGATTAGAATGAGTGATTTCTATTTAGATGAAAAAAGCTCATGACAGAATTGAGATTGGACTTAAAATTTGAGATTTTTTTTAAGAAATGAAATCGTGGGACTGTCTACGTCTTTAAAAAAATGATCATGTTAATTTGTATACATTTTTCTAAGGATTCCATCCATAACAATCAAATAAGAACTACAAGCTCTATCGTGCCAATACGTTTTCTCTTGATATATAGAATAAAACTTGAAAGATCACAAATTCTTGATCAATAAACATCAATTTTGTTGACAAAATTAGGTCATTCTTTTTTTGAATAAAAAATTGACGGCCCAATGGAGTTTGGTTTTGAATAAGCATTAAGTATTTAAAAAAAAATTTCACTTCAGTTATAAAATATTTTGAATTTTCAAAAAATAAAGACACAACAAATCTAATGACTTTCATATGACTCTCACACAATTTTTTTTAACCATTAAAGTGTCATAATTTATAAAAAAATAATATTCACTTGAGTGTCATAATTTTTAATCGATCACTTAGATACGAAATTTCTTTTGAAAAGTTTACCCAAGCGTTAATTTATTTGGTTTTGGTCAAATACCCAAGTGTTAATTTACTCGTAACTTCTGAAGCAACTCTCGCTCCTGCAACTCTCCCACCATCTCCTGGAAGTGAGAGGTTTTCTTCCGTCTCCTTCCTCCATCGCGCATTTCGCAATTCTAATGCATTCGAGCTTCCGAAGGATCGCCTGCTCCGACGTCCGCCTCTCCCTGACCCCCCGCCGCCGCGCCACCCGCAGGCCCATCTCCACCTCATCGCCGCCCCCGGACCCCGCGGAGCCCTTAACGCGGCCGCAGCTCAAAACCCTCGTCCTCGGCCGCTACGCCAAGAATGGCAAGTTCTCCGGCCTCGCCCGCCACGTCCTGGCTTCCCCCTCCGTCCTCCTCGCCGCCTGCCGGAACCTCGCCGCCCCAAGCCCTCCCGACGAGGCTCCCCTGCCTCCGCCTCCGCCTCCGCCTTCCTCTGCTCTGCTCGAGTCCGTGTCGAGGCGCTTCTCGCTCTCCGAAATGGGCCGCGAGATCGCCGAGGGCCGGTTCGACGTCGCGGCGTGCTGCGTCGCGATGGCGCCCTCGAGAAAGAAAGGTGAGCCCCTGCTCCTGCCCGGCTTGAAACTGAAGGTCTTGATCGAGGCCCTCAGGATGGTTCTGGAGGTCGTATACGACGAGAGGTTCGCGACTTTCGCTTACGGCGGGCGGGTCGGCGTGGGGCGCCACACGGCTGTGCGATACTTGAAAACCTCCGTGCAGAATCCCAGCTGGTGGTTCACTGTGAAATTCGACAGGCAGAAGTTTGACTGTGCACATGTGAGCAAACTGTGTAAGGTCATTGAAGAGAAAATCGACGATTCTCTTTTCATTGATTTGATAAGGACGCTGTTTGAGTGCCAAGCCGTGAGCATTGAATTGGGCGGGTGTTATTTGGGGAGAGGGTTTCCTCAAGAGAGCGGCCTGTGTGCAATTCTGATTAACATATACTTCAATGGACTCGACAAGGAAATTCAGGATTTAAGGCTTCGAATGAATAAAGAGAATCTTAAGTTTGAGTCTAATGAGAATGTTTCGGATTCGACATCGAATGTGTTTTACAAGCCCGTGAAGGTGTACGCACTTAGGTACCTGGATGAGATGCTGTTTATAACCTCAGGGTCAAAAATTTTGACTCTGGATTTGAAGAACAACGTTGTGAAGTATATAGAAGAGAAGCTGGAATTGAAGGTAGATAGAGTGATAACTGCAATTCACAGCCCTACGATGGAAAAGATTGAGTTCTTAGGGATGGAACTTCAGGCAGTCCCACCTTCTGTTTTGCATCCCCCAATGTCAGAAAAAGCCATGAGGGCTAGGAAGAAGTACCTAAGGCAGAAGGAAGTGAAAGCTTTAGAAATGAGAAATGCTAGGGAGAGGAATAGGAAGAAACTGGGATTGAAGATTTTGAGTCATGTTTTCAAGAAGTTGAAGCAGACAAATGGGTTCAAATGTGACATTCAAATTGAGAACGAGGTCAACGAGATTTTCAGAACATGGGCGGATGAAGTGGTGCAGGACTTCTTAGGATCTCTGGAGGAGCGGTGTAATTGGCATCGGGTGCTCTCAGCTGGAGATTTCCTTTCTTTACAACGCATAAGAGACCAATTGCCGCAGGAACTTGTCTTTGCTTATGACAAGTTCCAAAAGGAAGTAGATAAGCACTTGTCTCCGGTCAAAGCTATGAAGGCATTAAGGGAAGAAGAAAGGAGAGAAGAAGAAGAAAAGGAACAGAAGTATGCAGAGATGACAGTTCATGATTTGACGAGATTGTGTATTAGAGTTGATGCACCCATTGGACTTGTTCGGAAGGCAGTTAAAATGGCTGGATTTACAAACAACATGGGTCGTCCTAGACCAATAAAGCTACTCATTGCTCTAGACGATGCTGATATCATCAAATGGTATGCAGGTGTAGGGAAAAGATGGCTTGACTATTTCTGTTGCTGCCACAACTTCAAGATGGTAAAAACAGTTGTAACTTATCACCTGAGGTTCTCTTGCATTTTAACTTTAGCAGAGAAGCACGAATCGACCAAACTTGAAGCAATTAGGCATTACTCCAAGGATTTAAAAGTCTTGGATGCATGTGAAAATGAAATGTTCTACTTTCCCACAGAAAAAGAGGTTAAGATGATGGGAGATAGAAACCTTTCAGATCCAAAGCCTGTTGATGGGGTTCTAACTTTGGCGCTGATTAGATTGGCTTTTGATTGTAAGCCACTTCATTCCTGTATTGCACATTTCTGTGACCGAACCGATGTAGTTTTTTATCGTATACGATTACTCCAAAACAGATTGAATGTAAACCCACTGAACGAGGAGAAGTGGATCTCAGGGTTGGGTGTTATCCATGAGAGTTTGAATCGCAAGTGCCTTCCTGTCTGTCCTGTCCATATAGATGATTTGTACATGGGAAAAATCACACTTCAAAACATTGATGTTGGTTCATTTGTGGATGTGGATGATCTATGATTCTTTTGGTTGGATTCCCAGTTCCTGAGTGGTATCATGGTGGATTGAGACCTTCTGAATTGGGGCGAACACTGTGCACAGGTAAGTGCCCCACTTAAGCATCGGTTCTCACTTGGGTTTGCTTAGATGTCTATTTTTTCTCTCTAAATGATCTGCTTATTCTTTCCAAATGGGGTTGCCTGAATTGTGCTCAGTATGCATCAACCACAGTATAGTCTAGATGTTATGAGTGTTCTAGTTGCCACATCATGTGCTTGTTTTATAGCCGGATCCTTACTTTTTGTTGGCCATTGACTTGGTTGTTGTTCCCATATAAACGTGCCAGATTGAATAGAACACCAAAAGCAGTGTTTACTTTTAATTCTACGCTTATGTTGATTATTCTACTCAATGCGGGCCCAGTTTCCTAGCTGTTGGAAAATCTGAACTAAAACTACACATAGCATGTTTAATCCGATGGAGACGAGTGAGTGGGTGGACTGATAGTCCAGCCATAGAACTCACTTTTGACCTCAAGCATCTTACCCTTAATGGTGATTATTTTGCTGCCTTCATTAACACTTTACTGAGTAGAATTTCTGAGGTGCACCTGCATCTGGCTAGCTCTTTGTTTGCTTAAACAAGTTTATTGGTTTTAGCTGCAATGTCTGCAAGCACTACAACCTTTACAAATGATTTGTGTGCCTTCTTGCCTTTCTCTGAAAGTTTTTTTGTGTGCCCATGTGCACGTCGGTACCTGCCAACCTAGATGTAAACATCCCTACTCCCTAGTCTCACCCCATCCAGTGCCGGTAGGCCAAATGCTGAGGATACCTTGCTTCTCTAATTGCAATACCAAGATGCCTTTTCCTAATGATGGGATATGCACCTCTCACCTTAGAATGTCAGGTGACATACTGGATATGCCTTCGGTCTTGAATTTAGAACGAGTCTTGTGTATTAACTTCGTCATTTCTCACTGCAGATTTCTTATGACAAGTTGAAAATAAGCAGTAGGATTTGCCCTACCTCAAACTGACCTGACATCTTAGATATACTGAACTAGAGGAGAACCTTAATCATCAACCCAAGTGAGTGAGTGGTACACTCACATGTTATGGGCACAGGGAAAGAATTCATCATAATTCATGCTCAAATAGTGTCGATATACATGAAACTCGACATCAAAGATCATCATTGCCACACTGCAAAGAAGAGGGAAGCATTAGCCAGACTGCAACCAGAAATGGGTGACGGGTGTTGCTTAGAACATCACCAAAACTGAGTATGTGCACTCTGTCTCCTAGTTATTTTCTTTTTTCTTTGTTTCTTTGCTGGTTGCCTTTGAACATCTCTTGCTTACCACCTTTGATTTTTGTTTTGCAACCTAGATCCTGATGATTTGCTGTTCAAGGTCAAGCCTAACTGTTTCCTAAGGTTGTAATCTCTCCAAAGCTAATTCTGTTATTGAACATTGCCTGTGGCAGATGATACATTACATTTGATTCTGCGGCTCGCAGGAACTTTGACTGTCTCTGATTTCTTGGTTGTATTTGCCAAGGAACACAGATGCATGACAGAGCTTGTTTATAAGTTGCTCAACCCTGATGTCAGCCTTCTCTGTTTACTCTGCAAAGTGTAATGAACATAGAAAATGAAGAAAGCATTCTAAGAGGATCATCTTGGACCACAAAACACTTCTGGAGCGAGATGAGATGTCAAGTCAGAGACAATGCCATTAGAATTAGGGTGGGTATCCAGTCTGATCAGAACCACATCCTCTTTTCTTCCTCGCCTATCCTTCATCCTTGCTGTTCCCTCAAGAATTTGGACTACCGCTGACATGTTGGATCATTTCTTAGGAGAAAATTGGGTGCATATCAGAGCCAGTTTGATAAGCTTATTGGCCTCGTTTTCACTGGAATCACCCTGCATACTTGTGTCCATCAGCAGATCCAACTATTTATCTTCCACAAGTTCCTCCACCCAGTCAAATGATGAAGCGATCTTTCTCATAACCAGAGAAAGATCATGATGAGTATAACCAGAGACAAACTATAAAAGCACCCACCATAAGCAGAAGCATTAGTCTTCACAGAGCATCACCTTCAAAAGTGTATTCTGGAGCCACGTAGCCCTAAGTACCATATACATAATAAGTAGAGTGAAAATCTTCAAAACTGTACGGAAGCAAACAGGTCTTCTCTTGGTTATACTAAGTTGTATTTTCAAGCTCACCATTGAGACGTCAAACGGTATCTTCACACTTGATGAATTTCGCCAGACCAAAGTCTGGAATGAGAGCCTCAAATTCCTTGCCCAACAAAATGTTTGAAGAATTTATGTCACGATGAATTATCTGGATATCACAATTCTCATTGAAGACAGTGAAGCCCTCCTGCTACTCCTTGTTCAATGGGCATCTGTGTTGGCCAGTTGAGAGAGGGCAGCAATCCAACCTGTTGCCTGCGCTGCTAATGCTTCCATAAACCATGAGCCATTGTTCCATAAGCCAATAATGGATATACAAGGAAGACTCTTGCTATTTTGTGTTCGTTTTTACAAGGTCCTGCAATTGTGCTTCCTTTCAAAAGCCAATTATTTGGAGCAGATTCAGATGAATGGTTGCTCTCCGGTCCTGTAATTCTGCTCGAAACTGTGCACGACAAAGCAGGAGGCTTGCATGGTTTGCATCTTCTAACTGCCACAAAAGATCCATCAGCTAACTGGCCTTGATAGACCTCAGCATATGCACCTCTGCCAATCAAGGGTTCTTTTAGCTCTGTCAGAGAAGTTTTAGGATTTAGCTCTTCAGCAAGGTTTGTGTGAAAACTGCAAGAGTTCCTTCTGATTCCGTTAAGAAATCTCAATTGTGGAGGTGGCACCATTGGCAAATCGTTCTGTGACTGCAAGAGCTCTAATGCAACCATTCCTGAATGCAAGGCAAATTGTGGATAGCAGAGAAGTAGGCTGAGAGAACAGTGTTGACACGGCAATGTTTTCTTTAAGATCGACAGTGGAGAACTTGAAAACCGTCTTTTTTACCACTCTATCAAAATGTGGAGTCGCCGTTTTTTAATGTCTGGGAATTGTAATTTTGTGAAGGCCCTTTTTTCCTATTTAAGATTACACCCTTGGGGAACTGATGTTCAGGAAGTATTCTAGAAAGTATTGGATTGACAATGATGAGTTCCGCATCCATTGAAGTTCTAACTGAAGTGGTTGAGATTCGATGTGTAATGCAAGGAGACGCGAGTGTATTCATCCCAAAACTAATCACCTTCAAATTGGAAGGCCAACGCTGGATGGACCAAGTCATCTTTTTGAGGAAAATTGGTCACAGAGGAGAGTGATACAGATGAGTTCTTCAGCATCGTGTTAGTCCTAATCACCATCCGATCCCACATCTCTTAGACTTTCAGCTTTTTATGTACCCGAAGGCTTCATCACCACTCTGAGTCTTGATCTTAATGCAAGATTGTTAGCCTTCTGCTAATGCCAAATCAATCTTTGCTGGGGAGCTCAATGAGGGTGTGAATTGAATTTTGAGAAGATTCTTAGAAGCTCTTAACTGAGTCCATTTCCTCCCGGTGCTGGAGCCACCAGTCAATCCATCGGTGAACGAAGTATTTTAGGGAACATCAGCATAAGAAAAACTGTCACATGCAAATCATAGTTTCAAGCAATCTGATAGAGGCAATGACATTTTCTAGCGGCAATCAGGTTTTGTAAGATGAGAGTTTACTTATTTTAAGAGTAGAAAATGTTGCATTGGCCGACACCTCTCTGAAACTTGGTATGTTAAGTTCTTATATTATTTTTAGCTTTTATAAAGCACATGAATGAAAACTATTAAAACAGGATTTTGATGGACACAGTTGAGAATGAAAAAGGAAGGCGTTGGATCTCCATATCGGTGATCTTCTGTAATGACTATCTGTCGTATCCAGTTAACTATATGTGTGTGTGTGTATATGTATATATACACACACACACGAATATATTAATCAGTATTTGACGAAGTTGTCATCTGTCATTGGAATTTCTTTTGTAGTTTAGGGTGGTCTTCCATGCTTAAAATGCCTTCGGATCAAATCAAAGCCTCTGAATCATGAGTAGGCACGCGTACTTTCATAGTAGGAAAGTCCTAGTCTTTGAGTTAGACGTCGGGAGTTCTTGAATATGCTAACTGATCTGTCATGGTCAATCAGCATCAGAACAAAAACCGGAAACATGAACAAACAAGTGAGGATTCTTTGTATCTTGTATGATCGGTGGAGTCAACGTGCAAGATCACACTACCTAACTTTTGCGGGACTACATTCCTTTTATGTTGCTTTTTCTAAGCTAAATACAAGCTAAAAATGACCACGGCCATTCCTTTTATGTCCGTTTACCCGGAAATGTGATCACTATCTTAGAAACAACACGATAAATTATCTGTTGCATGGTAGAAATCAGCAATTGCTAAGTCTTGTTCATCTATCACTGTCCACGATCAAAATAGGCAGAAAGTTTGATGCAACAAGCAAGAGACAAATGCTGTAAATGCCAAGCCCAAATGCGAATGTCCAGCCAAGCGTTTTGCTTATAATAGTCTGCAGAAACCCTATGAATACATTGATTATCTTTACCAATTAATCGAGCACTCTGTTGTCAGAAACAAGCACCAAAGACCACAAATCTTCCTGAAGATGTGAAATATGCTTACGCCAAAATATGTAGACACTGACAGCAACTTCAATCGGGTCATTCTACACTGAAGTTATAAGCGTTCCCTTCAACCGTCTGACCACTAGCGACATATCGGGGCGTCTCCATGGCAACCTCTTCGTACACGCTATAGCTAACTTAATCAACTTCAGCATCTCTTCTTCCACGTACTTCCCTTGCAAAGAGGAGTCAATTAGCACATCCAAATTCCTTTCATCAAAAGCACTTTTCACCCATTCGAACACATTAGTCATTGGCAAGTCGAGCCAGATCCGAAATGCTCCTTCCCGTTATCACTTCAAGAAGCATGACCCCATATGCATATACATCAGTCTTTGTCAAACATCTTCCCGTGATGAAGTACTCGGGATCCACATGCCCATGTGTTCCGGGCACATTACTTTCGATGCAAATTTATTCGTAGTCCATCAACACTGCCAGTCCAAAATCTGAGAGAGCCACTCGGTATTTCTCATCCAATAGAATATTCGAAGCTTTAATGTCTCGATGGATGATCTTGGGATCGCAGTCTTCATGCAAGGAAGCGAGCGCCTTGGCAACTCCGTTCGCAACCCTCATCCTTACTGACCCTTCCAGGGTGGTCCCTCGATCTAAAAGATTTGACCGAGATGATCTCAAGTGACTTGCTACGCTTCCACGAGGCATAAACGGATAAACTAGAAATATTTTTGTGAGTATGATGCAAAGCACAAGCAGACCAAGCACTTTGCGGTGCTTGACTATGCTGCTCACTTTCAGTTCCGTCAGGAACCCTCCGAGGTTGCTTCCTCCCAATCTCTTGACGGCTGCTAGAGAACCGTCCACTAAGCTTCCCCTATAAACCGTGGAAAATCAGCCCTTACCCAGAACATGGGCAAAATTATTTGTCGTAAGTTGTACCTCACGCAGAGAAAACCTCTCGACTAGTCCTAGATGTCTCTCCAGATCCTCTTCAGAAGGCATACAATTACTTGAAGAATTCCCCAGTTGCTTCTTCAAGAATCGCCGCCACCATGGAAGCTGGCTTGGTAGGGCCGGGCATGAAGAAACAGAGGGACCTGCATCTCCTTTCACGATAGACCTTACAGAACTGCAACTTGCTTTGCCAGAGGACGGTGACGAAGGAGCACTCGCTGGCAGCAACGAACCCAGGCGGGTATTGAGATGTAACTGGAGCTTACTTTGAACACCATTTGAAACCCAGATATATAAGAGTCACTTTCGACTCCTCAGAGCTCTGATGTGAGAAGCGCTTGAACTTGGTGGGAAAAGATACGAGAATGAGAATGAGGTAGTTGTATCAAAGTCTTTGATCTATCATTCCAGGCTGAACTGAGGGAATTACAACTGGGCATGGCCATGGATCATTCGTGTAGCCACCACATTTCGGTTTGACTGTTTTTGCCCATTGATCCCACTCGCTTTGGCAAATTTTTCAAAGTAGAGACATCACAACACAACAGACCATTTTTTATTGAGAAGGTTGAAAGACTTTGAGCTGATAACATTGACCGGCCACTGATTAATCAAAGGTTGTGGTTTGAAGTTGGAAGAGGTTGAACTTTCATAATTCCCATTTATGCACTCGACTCAGATTCTGGAAATTACTCCACAATCGACTGTAATCTCAATAACCTCCGTGAAACAGCAGCCAAAGGGCAAAAAATGAAGGGACTCTGTAGACAGACTTGTGACCACTCCAGCCGGAGACTCCAGCTGATGGATCCAGTGATAGATTGCATTTAGGGAAACGCACCAGAGTCGATAATCACGCTCTGGTCACGCGGACATGATTTGTCCAAAAGATTGTCATGGTTTTTATTGATACACTTATGTTATGAACTCGTTATGATTGGCATTTGAAGGGCCCTTGCAAGTGAAGGTTCAATCCCAATTCTGATGCTGCTATTTCTTTTGAATACTAGTGTTGCTTGGTTTTGGCCTGAAGGCTTAGAGCCAGATGAAGAATTGGCTCGGCTGCAAATACAGTTCTGCTCATGCAATTGGCAGATTCTTAATCTAAACAAACTTAAAAAGACAGATCTCTAACCGTAGCTAGGATTGGACACTTTTTTCTGTCTTAAGCGCATGATATATGCTGTGAAATTAATCAAGAAGTGGAAGACTGATTGGCACAGACTAGCGCTGATTAATTTTTGCATTTCTTGACACTGCTCCATTGTTTGCATGACAGAAACTGACACCGTTATGAGGTGGACGTCCGAACGGAGCTTGTGTTCTCTGAACCAGAAGGTCAGGTAAGAGAACATTTGAGTTTTGTTGTACTCAGGACAGAAACATCTGAAGCAGAAGCGTTTTTTCAGATTAACTTTGATAGACATTTCGGGGAAGCAAAAGAAGAATCGGACACCAATGAAGTCCTTAATGTTCTGGCTACCACGGATGCCTGAGCATTGAAGACAACTTGGTCAGGACACGGATTTAGTTTGCCTTTTGCCTATCCATACATTCGATAAAAAATATGTAAACCAGATGAAAATGAAAAGAAAAAAATTAAAAAGAAAAAAGTGAGGGAGTCTGTCAGACAGCCGTGCGACCATCCCAACCGGATGGCTCCAGCTGAGAACGATCCTCTACAGCTCTAATGGATCCAGCAGGACCCAACAGAACCGTTAATCACGCGATCTGGTCACACGGCCATGATTCATCCACCAGACTTTGGTTCCTGTCTCCTTAGGTCTCAAGGACACAGAGGTACGAGTCTATAGAACAGATCCTGTTCAAGTAAGGTCGTGGCCTCTCCTTCTCACTGCTCTCATTAAATACCGATTATTCTTGGAGTGCCTCTCGATGTGGGACTTTAGGAGGTCGTGGGCGTTAAGCGCACTCATCCCACAACCTCCCTCCCCTGGTTTCTTCTCTCTTTTCTTTCCCCGTGTTTTTGTGTTTTTGTGTTTGTTGTCTCGCAGCTTAGCTAGGGGCGATTTGCAGTGTTCTCATTTGCAGGTTATTTGCGTTCAACAGAGAACGTAACTTTTCCTGAATGTAAAAGTGAACGATGCTTTGCCGTGACAGACCCGAAGAGTCTTGTCTTTTTCGAGTAGAGGAGAGATGCATTGTACGGCTGATAATCAATGGCTGCCGATTGGGCTCGGTATAATCCAACACAGTTTTCAAGCCCACTTGAGAGAGAGAGAGAGAGAGAGAGAGAGAGAGAGAGAGAGAGAGATGAGGATACAGATTATTATTTTTATAAGACTCTTTACCTTTATCTTCTCCTTTTCAAATGAACCTCTTTACTAGGCTTCAGGACGATTGTAAGAGGAGACATGTCACTTCCTCCCTCCTTTCCTCCTCTTTTTCTTTCCCTCTTCTTTTTACTATTTCATTTCGATTTTAACTTTACTTTTCAAAGTATCAATAAGAGACGAAAAAATTATGAGCCAATTATAAAATTATTTACAAATATTTCAGGGCTCAATAGTTTGTATTTGGAAGCGTAATTGTCCGAACGAATTAGCTTATGTATTCATTTTGAATAATTAATTTTGAACAAAGATATTGGGTCAACTAGATGAGTTGAATCAAATTAGTATTTAACCATATCAAATTAAAATTAGATCAGTTTCATAATTTCCTTATCTTAGGCCATCCTCGACTATCATATACTTTTCATAATCTTCTTTTCCTTGCATGATTACAAAAATAAGCAATGTTGTTTTACTTATATTTTATATTATAATTTAAATATATATATGGATTTATACGAAAGAAATTGCTCATATGATCACCAAAGATCAAAGAAATAATTTCTCATTGGATTTTTACAAAAATAAAACAAATGAGAGAAATTATGGTTTATTTTGTATCTATAAAAACCATAAATATTAAAAATAATTTAAAGGAATTAATATTAAGAAAAATATCCAATCTTTCGAATGTTATGTGTGTATACATATAAAAGTTTTGCATCTAAAAGAAATCAGCACATCTCTATAAGTAATTTAGAATAATTAATTTCGAAGAAAGATTCCTATTTTTAAGTGTTATGGAGGTATATATTTCATGGTTCATTTTGTATTTATATGAAATCATAAGATCTCTACAAGTAACTAAAAAGAAGTAATTGCAAGGGAAAGATTCACGCTTCACATCATCTTATTATGCATCCAAACATGGTAGTAATGATATCACTTCATCTTATTTCTTTTAGAAAAAACATATATATACACTTCACATCATCTTACTTAGACCACTAACAAAGTGAAGCATAAAAGTTGAGTACTATTAGAAGATAATAGAAATATTTATGAAAAAAATGCTTTCATTATTGGTCAACCTTACAACATTAGCCAACAAAATTATATGCGAAGCACGGCTGACAAGACTAGTGAAATTAATGAAAATGAAGATAGTTGACGATGATGCAAATCGTAAATTCACACAAGTGAGCAGAATACAAAATCTTAATTACTTATACGATTATCCAGCTTGAGAGTAAGATAGTTTTAGTACTTTTTTTGGCTATGATTATTGGCTTTTAATCGAAAGGCCAAGCCTCCTCATATATGGTGATTCGGTCCCGTCTAATCTAATCTATTGTCTGTAGTCAAAGTCGAAGCTGAAAAAATAGCTGCTCTAATGCTCTACCACATGACACTTCATTTTGCTTCCGAAACTACCATGTAAAATTTATATATTTATATTGAGCTGAAATTTGAAAAAAAAAAATGGATAGAGAAAATAAATTAAGATTATGTCTCTTACTAAGTTTAAACTTAAAAAAGGATAAACTAGAGAAAAGTATTTTAAATTAAACTCTCCATTGACAATTTTTTTTTTCAATGTAATTTTGTTAAACAGCAAAAATTTAAGCCATAAAATGCTGCGTATATATTTCAGTGCTCAATTTTGATTTGCAAGCATAACTCTCCAATCAAATTAGGACATGTATACGAGGTAGGACAATTAAACTTGAATGAGAATATCAATCGATTGGATAAGCTAAATCAAATTAGCATTATCCACATGATTTTAACAATTAATTCAATATTGGTTTAAAAAACTAAAATTTGGTCTAATCTTTCTAGAGCAATGGAAATTTCGAATAGTTGACCACGATCATTTTGCACTATTTGAATCTAATCTTCCTAAGAAAAGTTTTCGCCTTGCTTGTATCGCAATGTATATGAATAGGCAGTCGATAATTAAATGATAATATACGAGATGGAGCTTGGACAGAGAAAGTGAACTCCACCATAGTCCAAATGACCCAAAGGCCATACTTGAAACCCAAAAAATGTTTAAATGTTAGAAATGGACTTTGTGATGCCCAAATGCAGGTCCTAGTGGAAGAGGTCCTCTGATAATTGAGGGTGGTTTGAGTCTGACCCAAAAGAAAAAACAAAGAAACTTGAACTTATTCCAAGTTCATCCGTTGTCGTCTTGTACTATCTTGATGTTTGCATTGGGCTCTTCTTGACCTTCCACTGATAAATGTACTGTCTTGAAACATTGCGCAAGTCAGTTTTTAAGAAGAAAAACGTATGTTGTAACACGTTCTTGTGATGGCCACAAATGAAAACGTGCTCTCCTAATGACCAAAAAAAAAATTGTACAATGGCCCAACACTCCAATGCACTTATATGCAGTGTCGGTGGAATATAGGTTGGTTTTAAAACTTCATGGGCAATGAGTGGTCCAAAGACCATCCAATTGATTGGCTCATTTTGTAATTCCCGACAGGTACAAGGCATCGACCCAGGAAGAGCAACGTCAACTCCTAATAGATTCACTGAACTTTAGGAGCCCATGATCATCCCCTCTGCATCTTCAAAACCCAGTAAACCAATAAGATAGCAAAAGAAAGTGCTAAAATTGGATGATGGATCCACTTAAATAGATAAAATTATCTCCAAAACAACATGGTAAAAAATCTGTAACGTGATTAAAATCAATGATCGCTATCTCCTAAACAAGCCAAAAATGACCACGACCACTTGTTTTATGTCCATATACCCAGAAATGTTATCGCTATCTCTGAAACAACACAATAAAATATCTGTCGTATGGTTGAAATTAGCAATCACCAGCTCTTGTTCATCCATCGTTGTCCACCATCAAAATAGACAGAAAGTTTGATGCAACAAGCAAGACACACATGCTGTAAATGTCAAGCCCGAACTCGAATGTTCAGACAAGCGTTTTGGTTATGGTAGTTTGCAGAAACCTTATGAACATAAGTTTCCCTTGGTTGTCTTTACCAATTCATCGAGCAGTCTGTTGTCATTAACAAGGCATCGAAGACCACATACTTCACTAAAGATGTGAAATATGCATACACCAAAATATGCAGACAGTGACACCTAGTCCAATTGGGTCATTCTACATTGAAGTTATAAGCATTCCCTTCAACCATCCTGTCCACTTGCGACATATCAGGATCCACATGCCCACCTGTTCCAGCCACATTACTTTCCACGCGAGTCTCTTTGTAGTCCATCACCACTGCCAGTCCAAAATCTGAGAGAGCCACTTGGTATTTCTCATCCAACGGAACATTCAAAGCTTTAATATCTCAATGGATGATCTCGGGATCGCAGTCTTCATGCAAGTAAGCAAGCGCCTTGGCAACTCATCCTTACTGACCATTCCAGGGTGGTCCCCCGATCTAAAAGATTTGACCAAGATGATTTCAAGTGATGTGCTACGCTTCCTTGAGGCATAAACGGATAGACTAGAAATAGTTCTGTGGGTATGATGCAAAACCCAAGCAGACCGAGCACATTGCGGTGCTTGACTATGCTGCTCACTTTCAGTTCTGTCAGGAGCTCTGCGAGGTTGCTTCCTCCCAATCTCTTGACGGCTACTAAAGAACCGTCCACTAAGCTTCCCTTATAAACCGTAGAAAATCCACCCTACCCAGAACTCGAGAAATAATTATTCGTCATAAGTTGCACCTCACGTAGAGAAAACCTCTTGGCTAGTCTTAGATGACTCTGCAGATCCTCTTGACAAGGTATACAATACCCCGGTCGCTTCTTCAGGACTTGCCGCCACCAAGGAAGCTTGCTTGGTGGGGTCAGGCACGAAGAATCAGAGGGAGCTGCATCACCTTTCACAATAGCCCTCACAAACTGCAACTTGCTTTGCCAGAGGACAGCCACAAAGGAGGACTCACTGGTGGCAACAAGCCCGGGCGGGTATCAAACCTGTCTTCTATGTAACTGGAGCCTAGTTTGAACAACATTTGAAACCCAGATAAGCAAGAGTCGCTTTGGACCTCCCAGAGCTCTGATGCAAGAATCGCTCGATTGGTGGGAAAAGATTACGAGAATGTATCAAAGTCTTTGATCCATCATTCCAGGCTGAACTGAGGGAATTACTAATGGGCATGGCCACGGATCATCTGTGTAGCTGCCACATTTCAGTTCGACTGTTTTTGCCCACCAATCCCACTCGTTTTGGCAAATTTTTCGGAGTAGAGACATCACAACACAGGAGACACCATTTTTCATTGAAATGGTTGAAAGACTTTGAGCCGATAACTTTGACCAGCCATTGATTAATCAAAGGTTGTGGTTTGAACTTGGAAGAGTTTGAACTTCTATAATTCCCATTTATGCCTTCGACTCAGATTCTGGAAATTACTCCACAAACAACCGTAATCTCAATAACCTCTGTGAAACAGCGGCCAAAGGGTTAAATATGAAGTCAGTCTGTCGGACAGACGTGTGACCACTCCAGCCAGAGACTCCAGCGGAGATCAATCCTCTTATGGCTCTGATGGGTCCAGTGCTAGATGGCATTTAGGGAAACACACCGGAGCCAATAACCACGCTCCGATTGTGATGGTTTTAATTGATATACTTATGTTATGAACTCGTTATGATTGGCTTTTAAAGGGCCCTCGCAAGTGAAGGTTTAGTCCCAATTCTGATGCTGCTGTTTCTTTTGAATACTAGAGTTGCTTGGTTTTGGCCTGAAGGCTAGATCCAGATAAGAAAAAATTGATCCACGCTAATACAGACATGCTCATACAATTGGCAAATGCTTAATCTAAACAATATCAAAAAGACAGTAATCAAACAGTTGATAGGATCGGACACTTTCTGCTGTCTTAAGCACATGATATGTGCTGCGATATTAATCAAGAAGTGGAAAGATCGGCACAGAATAGTGCTGATTAATTCTTGCATTTCTTGACACTGCTTCATTGTTTGGTTGACTGTCAATGACACCATTATGAGGTGGACGTCCGAATGGAGCTTGTGTTCTGTGAACCTGAAGGTCAGGTAAGAGAATATTTGAGTTTTGTTGTACTCATGCCAGAAACATCTGGAGCAGAAGCCTTTTTTCAGATTAACTTTAATAGGCATTTCGAGGAAGCAAAAGAAGAATCAGACATTATGAAGTCCTTAGTGTTCACTGTTCTGGCATCCGAGAACATTAAAGACAAGTTGGTCGGGACACTGATTTAATTTTCCTTTGCCTTTCCCTACATTACATAAAATATATGTAGACCAGATGAAAAATGAAACAAAGTTGTTCGTAGCTGTCGAATTATAAATTTTCATTACACAAAGAGAGTGTTGCACTTGTCCCGCACTACAACACATGACAACAGCGATTTTCCTCTCTTAAATTTGGAAAACATAAAACTAGAAGGCGAAGAACTATGGAAAAATCGACCCCTACCTGGAACGGAACTCGGGAGAACAGTCACGAGTTCCACCTCACGAAGAGAAAACCTTTTTTGACTAGTCTTGCATGATTTTGCAGATGCTCTTCAGGAAGTTCTATCTTCTCGAGCCATCCACCAGTGTCCTTTATCAACTCAGTGATTCGGCTGTAACCAAAAGATGCACAAAAAAAGCAAAAGGAAAAAAAAAAAAAGATGAGGGGAGTCTGTCAGACAGCCGTGTGACCATCCCAGCCCGAGAGGGCTGAGAACGATCCTCTACAGCTCCAACGGATCCTAGCAGGACCCAAGGGAGCCGTTAATCACGCTCTGGTCACACGGCCATGGTTCATCCACCAGACTTTGGTTCCTGTCTCCTTAGGTCTCAAGGACACAGAGGTACGAGCCTATAGAACAGATCCTGTTCAAGTAAGGTCGTGACCTACTCCCCTTGCTCCCCTGCTTAAATACCAATTGTTTTTCGGGAGCGCTCTCAATGTGGGACTTTAGGAGGTCACGCGCATAAAGCGCACTCAACCCACAACCTCCCTCCCCCAGTTTCTTCTCTCTTTTTTTCCCCTATTATTCTCTTTGATGTCTCGCAGCTTAGCTTGGGGCGATTTGTCGTGTTTTCATCTGCAGGTTCTTTGCGTTCAAGAGAGAACGCAACTTTTCCTGAATGTAAAAGCGAACGATCCCCAAGAGTCTTGTCTTTCTTTTAGCAGAGGAGATGTATTTAATGGCTGATAATCAGTGGCTGCCGATTGGGCTCGGTGAAACCCAACACAGTTTTCAAAGCCCACTTGAGAGAGAGAGAGAGAGAGAGAGAGAGAGAGAGAGAAAGTAGTAGGATACAAATTATTATTTTTATGAGACTCTCTACGTTTATCTTCTCTCCTTCTCAAGTATAACTTTTACAAAGTGTCAAAGGAGGATTGTCGGTAGACACGTGTCACTTCCTCCCTCCTCTCCTCTTTCTATCCCTATCTTTTTTACTATTCAATTTCTATTTTAACTTTACTTTTCAAAGCATCGAATATAAAATTATTTGTACACATTTCAGTGATCAACGGTTTGTATTTGTAAGAATAATTGTCTTATCAAATTAGGTTATGCATTCATTGAGAACAATTAATTTTGAATGGAGATATTGCTCAATTGAATGGGTTAAGTCAAATTAGTATCTATTTATATAAAATTAGAAGTAGAACGGTTTCATAATTCCTTATTTTAGGCCATCTCCGTCTATCATATACTTTTCATGATTTTATTTTCCTTGCATGATTACCAAAATAAGCATTATTGTTTTTCATATTTCGTATATTCTTTACAAATATGGATTTATACAAAATAAGTTGTTCATATGATGACCAAAGATCAAAGAAATAATTTCTCATTTGAAATTTTACAAACATAAAACAAATGAGAGAAATGATGGTTCATTTTGTATCTAAAAATTTTTTAAGTATTTACAAATAATTTAACGAAATTTTTTGGGGGTAAATGGAGCAAAATATCCAAATTTGTGTGTGTAGAGACATGTATAAATTTTGTATCTTAAGGAAAATCATCAAATTTCTACAACTAATTTAGAAGAACTAATTTCAAGGGAAAGATTCTCATTTTTTAAATGCTATAAAAGTGTAAGAGTGTGTGTGTTAAATCACGGTTCATTTTCTATTTAAAGGAAATGATAAAATCTCTACAAGTAATTTAAAAGAATTAAATTCAATGGAAAGATTCACACTTCACATCATCTTATTATGCATCCAAGCATGGTAGTAATGATATCACTTCATCTTAATTCTTTTAGAAAAAAATAAAGTATATTTACACTTTACATCAGCTTATTTAGACCATTAACAAAGTGATGCATAAAAGTTGAGTACTACTAGGAGATAATAGAATTATGTACGAAAATAATACTTTCGTTATTGGTTAACTGTACAACATTAATCTATAATAGCCAACAAAATCATGCGTCAAGCATGGCCAATAAGACTAGTGAAATTAATGATAATGAAGCTAATCGACGGTGATGCAAATTACATATTCATGCAAATTACATATTCATGCAAACAACATAGCAAGTCTTAATTACTTGGACAATTATCTAGCTTAAGAATGAGATGGTTTTAGTATTTCTTTTGGCTATGATTATTGGCTTCTAATCGAAAGGCCAAGCCTCCTCAAATATGGTGATTCACTTCCATCTAATCTAATCTAGGTAGTCAGAGTCAAAGCTGAGAGAACGGTTGCCCCAGTGCTTTACCACGTGGCCCTTCATTTTACTTTTGTAATTGCCATGTAACATTTATATATTCTATTTATATTGAGCTTAAATTTTAGAAAATGGATAGAGAAAGTATATTTTGATTCCATCTCTTACTAAGTTTAATCCTAAAAAGATAAACTAGAGAAAGTATTATAAGTTATACTCTCCTTTAACATATTTTTTTCAATGTAATTTTTTAGACATATTTGTGAACAGAGAAAATCTAAGCCAAATATAAAATGCTGCATATGTATTTTATTGCTCAGTTTTGATTTGCAAGCATAATTCTCCAATCAAATTGGAACATGTATACATGGTAGAACAATTAAACTTGAACGAAAATATCGGCTGATGTGAATAAATATCAAATTAAATTAATTCGACATTTGTTCAAAACACTAAGTTTGGTCTAATCTTTCTGAAGCAATGGAAAATTCAAACCATTAACCATGACCATTTCGCATTATTTCAAACCAAATGCCTAGGAGGAGTTATCACCGTGCTTGTATCGAGAAGTATATACGTAGAGGATTGATAACCAAATAATAAAAAACGAGATGGAGTTTAGATGGATAAAATGGACTCCACAATAGTAAAAATGACCCAAAGGCCAGACTCAAAACCCAAGAGGTTTAAATGTTACAAATGGACTATGTGATGCCCAAATGTAAGTCCAAGTCGAGAAGGTCCTCTAATAGTGAATTGTGTTCTGAGTCTGACTAGAAAGAAAAACAAAAAACTTGAACTTGAACTTGTTCCAAGATTCATTCGTTGTCGTCATGCACTATCTTGATGTTTGCAAAGGGCTCTTCTGGAGCTTCCATTGATAAATTGACTGTCTGGAAACATTGCGCAAGCCAGTTGTTAAGAGCAAAACGCATATTGTAAAACGTTCTTCTTGCGATGGCCACAAAAGAAAACACGTTCTCCTGGTGACAAAAAAGTTGTATAATGGCCCAACAATTTAATGCACTTATATGCGGTGTCGGTGAAATGTAGGTTGGTTTTAAAAGTTCATGGGCAATGAGTTATCCAAAGACCATCCAATCCGTTAACTCTTGTTATCATTCCCGACATGTACAAGGCATCGGACCAAGAAGAGCACCATCAACTCCTAATAGATTCAATGAACTTTTGGAGCCCATGATCATCTCCCCTGCATCTTCAAAACCCAGTAAGCCAAGGAGACAACAAAAGATAGCGCTAAATTCGAATGGTAGATAGACTGTAAAAGTTGGTGTCAAATATTGTGCTATGAGAATTTGGAGAAAATTATCTAAAAAGTCCTAGACATATTATACAGCAGCCAATCAGTCTTAAACATTTCAATTAGGCCTTCTAAACCTCCTCGAAAATTTGTTAATTCAATCCTAAATTTTTCAATTATATCAATTTAATCATAAACATTTTATTAGGAGTGAGCAAAATGAACGGACTAGACTAAAAGCTGTCCGAATCAAACCGAACCGAACCAAAGGGAGGAGGGATTTAAGGGCTAGCAAGGCCACCACCACCTAGCCAAAGACTGGTGACCTTAACCCGCTGACGAAACCCGCTAGCCCCTAAGCAAGGGTTGCCAAGCACTCATTAACCATTGATGAAAACGAGGTCACTGGCCCTTTAAACAAAAAAAAAAGAAAAACGTAAAAAAATTAAAATTCAATCGGGTTTTCATAAAAAAATTAAAAACTTATTTATGTTAGCGATCATACAATATAAAAATGTTAATACTTACTAGACTACCATATCAGCAATTTTCAATTAAAATTAATAAAAAAGATATATTTATAATTTGTCAAAAAGTCTAGGATTATATTGGTAAAATTTTTAAAATGTTTGGGAAAAATTGGCATTATTGAAATATTTGGAATTAAATTGATTGTCGTATGATAGGTTCACGATTTTTTCAATAATTTTTTCTGAAATTTGCTCATTCACATAGACAAAGCAGACCATCAAATATAAATGATCAAATCGATAAAATTAGTGAAATCTTTTATTTTGAGAAATTTGAGGTTTTACATCAGTCGTTTCTTGTCACGAAAAAATAATTTCCCGCGGATCTTTAATCCCACAAGAACCCTAAAAGGCGAAAGGAAAAACCCAATCTCTTTACAATGTGATGTGAAGTTGTCGGACGATCTGAACAAACAAAATTTCCGAGCACCCCGAGCAGACAAGAATGAGAACCGTTGAATGTGTCAACAAGTCCAAGAAGAGTTGAAAGGGAAGCTGATTTGACAAGACAACCCCACTCTCTGTCGGCCTTGTTTACTAATTATTTTCTTTTTCCGCCCTTAAAGTTTTGTCCCGCCATTATTATATTAAAGCTTTCTTTTGCTAAACTGCCCCCACAATGATCGATTTTGCAGGTGGGGGCCTCTGTCTCTGGTGATGGATTGTGGACCTTGTGGTTGACCCTTCGTTTGCCCCCTCCCTTCGTCTTCCTTTCCTTTCCATTCCACCCCTTTCTCCTAGCTTTGCGGTTGTTGTCTCTTACATGATGAGCTCTCCCTTTGTATTTGCTTTTTCATTTTTGTTCCTGGTTGGCCAAAAGTCTAATATACAGGAGTTGGTTTCTATCTTATTTTAAATGCATATAATTCGCCATTATTTCAAAAGTCTTTATTATGTGAATCGTTATCAATGAGACGTGCCATAATTATCCACGCGCATAATTTGGTGAAGTTCTTCAGGACAGACCGAGCAAGTAATGTGCAGAAGAGACTTGGGATGGGAAGCATACACATATATGTCTTGTTTTCTGCACTTGAATGTGGAAAGATTCACTTTGGGGTAAATAGCCATTTCGTCAATTTTATCATTTTCCCCCTTCACATTGGACATAGATATTTCTATTTGGTCATAGAAAGCAATGAACTCACAAAAGATTATGTCTCCATTTTGAGCCTAATTCATGAAGACTCAACCATAGCACTATGAAATGGCTTGAAAGATTATAATGAAATTCGATAGTCAAGAGGATTTGAGAAAATTCTTTGTTAGATTAGATTGAACTTCCATGAGAATCGACAAAATGGAGATTGTCTAGAAGTTAATTCAATGAATTAAAATGCAACTCTCCTCATGAGTATAGGTCATATCGATTATATCACATGCTAGTTCACTTTGTCCATAACAATTTGAATTAAAGTTAGGTTCGAAAATCAAGTGAGATTAATAGCGACGAAGTAAGTATTTCCATGTATCCAAGTTACGGCACTTCATGACTTAACTATATAACCATACCAAATAGACTTGAAGTGTTGCTACTTGTTTGCTGTAATACATCTGAAGTTGAGTGAGCCGGCTGTTGTAAGTTACTATAGTAATAGCGAATCGTCTGCCAAATATTATAAAAAGCTGCGGCATCTCTTTTTTGAAAATGAAACTGTTACAAAAGTAATACCAAATAGTCTCTTTGCAACACAACTGCAACTTTACAATTCCAACACAACTGCAACGTTACAATTCGACTATAGTTATATCAAACGGTCTCTTACTTAGGCCCAAATTCTCCCTCGTGTTAATCCGATTAACACATCGTCCAGCTTTTCACCTTTACTGTCCAAGGGGACATCTTTTAATGTCTCTTTTGGGGACATGATTCAAAAAAATTTGCCAAGCGAAGCTTGTCCGATGGGGCCCAAGAATCCTGCCCAGTATATGAGAAAATCCGGTCACTGCTGGGGTCTCATGCGCCTGCATCAGCATGCATGTGACTGTGGCTGCCCCAGAAATCAAT
Source organism: Eucalyptus guilfoylei (assembly GCA_016097605.1). NCBI lineage: Eukaryota > Viridiplantae > Streptophyta > Magnoliopsida > Myrtales > Myrtaceae > Eucalyptus > Eucalyptus guilfoylei. The sequence goes on along the minus strand of CM027870.1, from coordinate 14,839,808 downwards.
TTTTAAATTTGCGAGACCGAAACGGTTCGTCCCAATCGCTTTAAGCAATTCGAGGGGAATCGTTTCCGACTTTAATTTGCTCCACGCAACAGCATCTCCCCAATGGGTTTTTGGTCTTTGCCGAGCAGGCCAGAAAGTGATGATTTCGACGTCATGGAATTGGGTGGGAGCCAGAATACAAAACCCCATTTTGTTCTTTTCTTTTTCTACCTCTGTTTCGACAACAGTGACAGTTCACCGAGGTAAAACTGCAGTTAAGCAAGAAAGACCCCAAGGACAATGAGAGAGAGAGAGAGAGATTGATTGATTGATTGATGGATCGATCGATCGATCAATGACAAGCAGATGAGAGAGGACAAAAGGAATGAGAGAGACGTGATAGAAGAGACCTCAGATCCTTGCAGTCGTAACTGTTGGTCTAACGAAATTAATCTTTTGCTTAAAACGGAAAATTTACTTAAACAATCCCATTTACCTTTGAAGCGGTACTCATTTGCCTTCGGCTTTTGAAAATTACGAGTTAATCCTCTAAACTTTCATTTTGTTACATCTATGGATCATCTGCTATAGTTTATTATGCACAACACATCTGATTTTAATGAGTAAAATAAACTTTCGCTACTTTTTTAAGAAACTCACTTTTCGTTCTCAATTATGGTAGGAAAAAAAAACATGCATAAAAAGAGAGAACTGAATTAACTAAAACCAACATGTTGGTGTAGATGGTAATGGAGTTTTCTCCTCTCCATGTGCTTGTGAGATCAAGTTCTATATGGAAGCACTTTTGAAATTAAAAATATTGAATGCACCATCCTTAGAGATCCCTTACGGAGGTAGACAAGTCTAGGCCACCTACCCACTAACTTAAAAAAAAAAAAAAACCACAATACTATTAATTGATAAGAAAATAAATATCGTAAAAACAATTAAATAAGAAATTATTTGAATTTAACTAATGTAGCCACTTTCTTAAAATTAAATTAGACATTTTAAGAAAAAGAAAGAAAGATTAAAAAAGGATAGATCTTAATAACAAAAGGTCAAATGAACAAATATTTATTACACATTGTATTTGTTTAAATTATTAAGATTAATACTTTCAAAAACTTCAAATTAGTACATGTGTGACAAATTTACTTTAAATTAATTTTTTGATCAGGAAAAATTCCAAACTGATATACGTGTGACAAATTTATCCTAAATTAATTTCTTTTAACTATGAAAAACTCTAAACTTACACCCGTGATGAATTTATCCAAATGACCACAAAAAACCTTAAACATGTACACTTGTCATAAATTTATCTCAAACTAGTTTGTTCGACCACTGAAAAACTCAAACTAGTACATTTATAACAAATATACCATTTGTTAAATTAGATTAATACCACAAAAAATCACAAAAATTACACAATCGTAATAAATGGAAAGTAAAATCCCAAACTAGTATACCAATTAACTACTTCATGTCATCTAATTTAGTAATTTGACAGTAAAATTGAACGAAAACTAACAAATAGTAAATTTATCATAATTGTACCAATTTGGGATAAAATTACCAAAAGTATACCAGTTTGGGATTTCTTATTATCAAAAAATTAACTTTTTGATAAATTTATCACATTTGTACTAATTTGAAGTTTTTCATGGTACTAACTCAAATTATTAATCAATGTTAAAGGATTATTAATAACTAAGAATTTTAAGGAAACAATATTTACTAAGGTTAATTTATATTGGAAAAAATTTAAATAATAAATGTGAAATTTCAATTACCTTTCTTCATTTTCTATTTATTCTAAAAATTACTATTATTAGTTACATATTTTTATACATTAATTCACAAATTTAAAAATATAAGCAAGTATTCAATTTTTGGCATTTGAACATTTTGTTGTTGGCATCTCTCCCATCTTTACATCATTTTCTTTAGCTTTGAAGAGTATCTCTTTAGTCGTATTAAAGTAGCTATATTTATCAAAGCGTAGAAAAATTGTAAGCATTTAATCTTGTTGATAATATATGAGGAATATCCAAAAAGTATACTTCTGAACCAATTTATCGATAAAAAAAAAAACGAACCAATTTAGTTGAATGGCCGTTTTTATAATTCCTTAATTAAAGAGATTTTTTATTTTTATTTATTTTTTCAAAAGAAAGCAATACATTTTTTTCCAAAGAAGAATCAACTGTATTTTTAACAGTTTCTTACAAATATTATAAGACCTTACTTAATCCTTGGAAAAGAAGATGACATTACTTAGTTACGTATATCATAACACATTGTTATGGTGGAAATACAAAAATTATTATTTAAACGATTGCTTAAAAAGTTCTCTTTAAACAATCATCCGGCGACAAAATCTTTGCAAACCTACCATGATGAGCGTCGCTCAACCTCCTTAAGCCTCTCTCTCTCTCTCTCTCTCTCTCTCTCTCTCTCTCTCTCTCTCTCTCTCTCTCTCTCGTCCTCGGGATTTTCGATTCAAACCTAGATTTGGAGTTGCCTAAGGGTTGGCAAGTATTGTGACGGTCGTGACCTTTGCGGCCATAGGGTTATGATCGTCGTGAGCTCTCTTTGGCATCGTTATAGAGGAAGGGGAAATATTAGGTTCAAGCTGATATTTCCTACAGAACAAGATTTGAAAAAGGGTAAGGACATGTTAAAGTTTGTTTGTTTGTATTCTTTAGAAAACAAAATGTTTTGTTTTCTCGTCAAAATCCGAAATACCATTTGAATCTTAAAAACATCATGAGAAAATATATAAATAAATGTACGTGACAATATATGTACACTCTAAAAATTTCGAATATTTCGGGTTAAGAAAAACAATAGCCCATGATGCATTATAAGATTTTAATTAAGTTAAAAAGAAAAAAACTAACCAAAGAACATGTCCCCCAATCATTTTAAAGTATCCTACACAAAGATGGCAATATCTATTATTCCACGTTTGTATCTGCTCTCTGTCGTTGTTAGCCCCCTCCTCCTTTCGCAATAAATGCCATAGGTCGAGAATGACAGAGATTGAATCTATGGAAAAGATTTCTCACAAAACGAGACAGAAGAGAGAGGCAGGCGAAAGAGGGCATGGGAATCAGTGCCCAACCCATGCACGTGACGGTGACCGACGCGATGCGAGGGAGAGCTCTCTCTTAGGCACGGCCGCTACACGTGTCGAGCCACGGTAGGGCGGAGCATGAGGGCAGGGGACCGGTTCAGACATCGGCTGGTTATTTCGTACTGTCTATTTTTTTTTTCTTTCTTGGCAGTTTGGGCGAAGAGATGGGTCGGGTCGGGAGGGGTCGCGTCTTAAAAGAGGCACGTACCGTTGCACGATCCTCGCTGTTGCTTCTTGTCTCGTCAAATCATATGTTAATTTGGACTTGCGAGACAGCAGGAATAAGGATGAACATCATTTCAGACTAAAATATTTGAAATCGTATAAGAGTGCATGATAAAAATTTTTGTATAGAAATCAATTTCTCGGTAAAAAATTGATTGCTCAATTTTTATTTTATGAACAAGTTTCTCAGTAAAAAAACGTATTTGATGACGATTTGAAATTTTTATTTCTAAAATAAAAATTCGTTTGATAACAGAATAAATTTTTTATTTCTAGAGATGAGGTGGCCAACATCCGTCAATAGGCGACCGATGTTTCGCAATCGGGGGTGAGCGGCGAACATCCAATGGTGGGCATCCAGTGTCTCACGGGTAGTGGGTGAACGGCACAGTGATAAGAGTGAACGATAAGAAGTTTTATTGCTCACTTTTGTTTCAAAAAAAGAAACTAAAAATTTTAGATTCTGATTTCTGCTTTAAATCTATTTCTATAATAGAAATCTGTACCAAAAATAAAAAAATGAAAATTGCGTTACCAAATGGATTTATGTTCCAAACTTGCTCTAGGGAATAGAAAAACAAAGAAATGAAGAAACATAAATTTTGTTATACATGCCAAAAATTGATGAGAATTTGTCCAATTTGAGATTTTAAGGTATGCTGATTAAGTTTTGGGTTTTAGAAATAGGAGAACCTATTTCGATGGGTAAGTTCTAGGTTTTAAATAGGTGGAATCTGCCACCTATTTTTGTGTTTTTCTTGGTCTATACCTTCGCAATTCTATGGTATTTCTTGGCATTCGATGATGAGTATATAATTTGGAACAAGTAATTTGAACTTTCATTTTATGACTGAGACTTTTACTTTATCAATATTTCATATTTTTCATTTGTCTATATATAAGTTGAGGTCAATGGATTGTAGTAGTGATGATTTATTGCAATAGTTCAATTGATAATACGGGCGGAACTTGGTAGAATCTGAAACTAAATTTGGAACTTGTGATAGGATTGATTCTAGGTTCAAATAAATAAGGAACCTGTCTTAACAGTTAGGTTCTACATGGAACTTGTATAAAACCTAGAACTGATCACCCCTAGAGAGGAATCCACAAAAATTAACGACTTAACAAAATTTTTCTTAAAAATAATCATTTGAATAAGTTGAAATGATCAATTAATGAAAAATATATTCGTTATCAATAGCAATGCATGACTAAATATTTTTTTTATGAAAGGTGAAAATATTATAAGAAAATATTTTTCAAATCATTAATTTTCTGCGGTATAAATGCACCCTACAACTTGTTTTATTTATTAAATTATCCATATTGATCTAATTGAATCATTAAAACATCTCCGCGTGATTACCAAGCGCTTCCAATTACAAATATTGAAAAGGGATAAACACATTGGAGGCTCAATACTATTACAAATTATTTAATTTATTCTTTTCAGTACTTTTGCATCATCGAACCCTTAGAATATATGGAAATTTTATCTGGGTTGGTCCCTTTTGTCAAAATTAGGGATGGAATTGCTGATTCGGCTGTGGAGCTAATGTTAAATGCCGAAGTCGAATCCCACCTGACTTCCAAAAAAAATTAGAAATAGATAATAAGGAATATTGAAAATCGATATAACTGTATTCCAAATGAAATGTGGATGAATGCGTTTTTACAAGGTAAGACCTTTTATCAATTTTTTTTTTGGGTAAAGAAACGTTTTACTTTTTGTAAAATTATGAAAAAAAAGTTAAGATTGATTAAGATGTTATTAAGTAGTTTTGTTCAAAAGTTCAAGGATTCAACATAATGCAAAAGATCAAATTCAAATGTTAAAAGTGAAAAACTAAAAGCCAAGAACCCAAAAGCAAGAACCATAAAAAGCATTATCCATTTGTGTTTAATGGTGAGTTTGTTTTGCGGAAAACGAATGATTTGAAAAATATTATCCTAAAAATGATCGCTTGTATTGCTTATGAAAAAAAAATATATAAAACATCTTCATAGTCAACAAAAAATATTTAGATTTAAATTGTTGTCGATAATGAAAAAACATTTTTCATGGACTAGCTATTTCTAGCATAATAAGTGATTATTGTAAGTAAAAATATATTTCAAATCATTTATTTTTCGCGAAACAAATGCACCCTACGTATTAGTATTGAAAATAAAAGAAAGTTTGAGGATAAAAATGAAAATATTAATGCAACAATTTATATGACTTTCTTCTAATGGGAACGAATTAAATAATATTTATTGCCTACAGTTATGTGCAAATGCTCTTTATATCTCAAAACCGTTGCATGATTAGTTCCCTTTTGTTCTCGAATTGTGTAGCAAGGGGAGTTGTTATTATTATTATTATTTTTATTGGGTCGTAAATAGGAGGGAGAGTTTTTTTTTTTTGTCGGTCCTACTCTACTTCTATTCTAACTCTTACTCTCAGACTTTTGGCATACTTCTTTACAGGGTGTGGGAGTCGAAATCTACACTTAAAACTAAATCATCCCTACTCCAACCCCCTAAGAAGGTGGGGATTCGAACCCTCCACCTCCCTCTTCCATGTTGGAAGGGTGACCACTGGAAATAACAGGGAATAGTTAAGAGAGTATAAAAATGGAGTAAGTTGATTTTTTTTTCTCTCCCATGTATCCTCGTGATATTGTCTTACTGAAAAACATGTTTGCACTATGCTGCATCAGAAAAAATAAATCAAAACAATAAGATAGATAAAATGACATTTCATCCTTTCTCATCTTTTAATATTTCGAATTGTTTTGACATTTTTTATAGCAAGCAACATTGGCTAAATTATCATTTCTTTCGGCTAACCAATAAGAAAATAACATTTTTTTATGTCATTCTCAGTTCTCATTAAAATATGATTAATGATTTACTAGAAAAAATGCAGTATAATATCTGCTGATAACATCGAAGCGGAAGGTACAACAGTATAATTATTCTTATAAGTAAATTGTTAAGGATTGACTTTAAAATAAAACTAAAGTGAGAAAGAAAATTTAGACCTTATAAAGGTTGCAAATGGATTGATAAGGAAAAACAAAATAACATCTAGTAATAATGTCAAAACAATACTATTTATCTTAGACATGAGAAACATTCACAATTTGATTATACTTGAATTTTATCAAAAGAGGATTAATTGAGACAAATTTAAGGTGAAAAAGAAAATTTAAGTTAATCAGTGGACATAGAGGGATTGAAAAGAAAAATAACATAGATAGCTTTTTTACGATAAAAAGATAGCTTAAAAATTAATATAAAGAAAAGTGTATCTTTTTTCTTCAAAATAAATAAGAATTTAAAGTTAGTAGAAGACGAACGAATAAAAGAATTAAGATTTTTTTTCGTCGAAAGAAAATTGTTTTCATTACTCAAAAAGATCCATAAGTACTTACTTTCATTACTCAAATGGATTGATAAGGAAAAACGAAATAACATCTAGTAATAATGTCAAAACAATACTATTTATCTTAGACATGAAAAACATTCACAATTTGATTATACTTGAATTTTATCAAAAGAGGATTAATTGAGACAAATTTAAGGTGAAAAAGAAATTTTAAGTTAATAAGTGGACACGGAGGGGTTGAAAAGAAAAATAACATAGATAGCTCTTTTACGATAAAAAGATAGCTTAAAAATTAAAATAAAGAAAAGTGTATTTTTTTCTTCAAAATAAATAGGAATTTAAAGTTAGTAGAAGACGAACGAATAAAAGAATTAAGAATTTTTTTTTTTTTTTTTTTGGTCGAAAGAAAATTGTTTTCATTACTCAAAAAGATCCATAAGTACTTAGTTTTCAATGGTAAAGTAAATCGAAAGGGAGCATAAATATTAAAAAGCAAAATCAAATCCAGAGAATAAGAAAGATCAACGGAGTACTAGTAACGTTAAGTACAAATTCGTTCCACAAGAACGGATCTGTCAAATAAAATTGATGGTTGATCACTGGATTTCATGTTAAAAGAATAAAGATCAAAAGGAAGAGAAATTGAAAAAATGAATTGTGAAAACAAAAACGGGTGGAGCCCCTAGAAATCGAATTTGCGCCCCCTGCACCGCAAAATGGTGCTTTACCATGGGGCCCGGATCGCTTTATAACTTTTACAAGGTTATATATACATATACATACATACATACTGAGTAACCAATCATTGACTAACAGATGGTGAATCTGATAGCTATGTTTCCTCTCTGGATACCGCACTTTAAAATAATAAAAGATGTATCCATTGAATTTTTTTTCCCCTTTTCAGCACTTCAAATTTTATTTTTTTAAGTGGATGACATCAATCAAATTGCATAAAATGGGTTGAATTTAACACGTGGTCATTGAACTTTATTATTATTTGTAATCTAACCGCCGAACTTTAATTTCAATTACTCATTGAATTTAACTTTTTTTTTTCTTTTACGATTGATGCACTCTAATCTCTCATCGAACACACATCATGCACTGTCTAATCAGTATTAATTATCCCACACGGTATAACCAAATGAGCATAGCTGATATGGACAATTTTTGTAATTTGTTTTTGAATTTCAGCTTTTCTTTCATTCATTTTTTTAATCGTATATCTTCCAAAATTTTCGGCTGGTGGGGTCACCTCGCCATGACGATGGCTGACCACTCTTGCCCTAGGTGAGTAGATAGTGTTGCGGCCCTCACCAGCCACAACAACAATGGAAAAGCAAAGTTGCAGCATTAACAACAATGGCAACTCGTTGAAGCAGAGGATCTTCACATGGGGAAGAGAAGCGTTGATGTAGAGAATGAGTGATGAGAGGTTGAGGATGAAGCTCCGCAAGGTCGCTGGCCTTTTCGGAAAATGGACAATGAGGGAGAGGAAAAGGAACAATCCAGAAGAAAAGAAAAAAAATAAAAAAAGTTATCAAAATTAACAAAAATGACGTCATTTCGTATATTGATGGTCTATGTAAGCAATTTCCAGTGCAAATTGCTTGGATGGATTATATTGAAATTTCGCGTAAAGATTTATAAATAAATTAGAAAATTTAGAATTAAATTTGCTGTTGTACCATAATTTTAGGACCTTTTTTTTTACAATTTTTCTTTTTCATGTTTGATAGTGTTACCAACATTTATGTCGTGTTTCATACAGAGAACCGAGTATAGGGAGAGTTTAGTCATGTGGGTATTTCATGCTGAGGACGCTTTCCACGATTTTCCCACGAAATAAAGAAAATGGGTGAAGATACTTCCTTAGTCATTTCACTTTAGTGTCAGTTAATTTAGTTTGGATTTTGCAAGTTTATAAAAATCTGAATTTTGGCGTCCAGACTCGCTTTGCGACGGAAAGATAACCCTTACAGAAAAGACAAAAAGAGCAAATAGTAAATTAAAAAGTATTTGTTTGTGATCCACTTGGGTATGGTGCATGATCCGCTTGTTTATTGGATCGACGAATTGCATTCTCTATCCGTGCTTAGGTTACGATTCACTTTGCCCATTTAATTCTTATATCATCTCGCATTTATTCCTTTTTTTTAATAACCTTAATATTTTAAGTGTATATAGACCTAATTTTCTCTCCAAGATTCGAGAGTGACCTCGCTTTTACACATTCCGGGAAAATCTTCACGAGCACGAGAGTCCTCAGTTCATTATTCTCTTCTTTGATTTTCTGTAATTCTCTTTCTCCCCATTGATCGTTGACTCACCACCGCCCCCCTCGGCCCCCGGTCACATATCCAAAATCAGAACATAGTCATCATCCCTTGCACCTTCAATTTAAGGTCCCCAACCATCTCGGGAAAGTAAGACCATACTTGCCGCCGCACTTTATCACGTGTTTGTTTGTGGCCGAAACAGACCGATCTACAGCTAGTTGAAAGCCGGTGGGTCGCCGAGCGTCATGTCCGCCGCCCTCGTTGCCAAGTGCTTTGACTTTCACCGTCAGAGTCGACTCAATTGGGCCCCTGGCAGCACCACCACCACGAGCCATCCCGTCCCTCCTTTCAACTCGGATTCAAACCCTTATGATATTTACTCTGCATGGTTCTCAGATAATGCATATATTTTCTTTAATATAACGTATCATTGATTGATTATATTTGATATTATGTCTATCTTATTACCTTATATAACCATTTTATATAACCTATAAAGAGGCTAATGTAATCTTTGTTATAATACACATAAGTACATAAAAAATTCATGTTCCTCTCTTCCGCATATTAATTTATTTATTCAATTTGATATCAGAGTCTCATTTCCTAAGACAACTTAGTGACGCATCCTAGAAATTTCCCCAATCTTTCCGCTTTATCATTCTCAGCTTTGCACCCAATGCACTTCTAGTAAACTAAATCCATTCCCACCATTGACAATGTTCACCCAAATGCCTCATTCGCGTCTGACCAAGTGTCGTCGTGGTGGTATTATGACGTAGGTGGAGTCAAGTTTTTCTTTTCCATGGAGGTATTTTTCAATGTCGGGAAGACGAGTCTTTGCATAGTAACATTTGCTTAGCAGTGCCTGGCTCATTGCTTGCTATAGCAACGCAAGCCGTACTGGTCATGTTTATTAAGTTAATGTCTTGATAGCAAAGTCGACCACAAAAGATACATGCTATTTGACTCCAATGCCTTCGATTCTTGACTTTTCACTTCTTGTTCCGAGAAACCGGCACCATCACCAAACTCACAATAGAACTCACAATAGTCAAATGGGCAACATATTGAAATCTTTTTGTCAACAGAAGCTTAGACTCCAGTTAATTTACACCAACTCATCTTGCGTTCAAGAGGATGTTAGCAATATTAGGATATCTATTAGATTCTGCATATCTCTTAGAATTATGTATCTATCTTATTTGATATAGTATATCTTGATTGATTATATTTGATATTGTGTTTATCTTGTTACCTTAGATAACCATCCCATATAACCTGTAAATAGGCTAATGTAATCTTCATTATAATGTATCGAAGTATAGAGAAATTCCATATTCCTATCTTTCGCATATTATTTTATATATTTAACTATGATAATTATTGTCCAGCTTTTGGAGGACATTAAGACTAGCATGAATTATGATTATTTATATTTGGGGTCTGAATTTTAAAAAATCCTAACATGTTAAGTGCTCGATTTTGCCTAACTGCATCTATGATTTGACATACATGCCGGAATTTTTCAAGAAATGTTATTGTATGCCTAAGGATATGTTTATTTCATCGAAAACTTCATAATAAAAGAAGATGGTTTTCATGGAAATCTGAAAATGATTAGCTTTCATATGTTTGATGGTTTAGGAAAAGTAGTTTCTTTCTTTCTAAAAGGGGAAGTGGTTTTCTCCAACCTAAACTTGTAACGTTTTCCATGCTATCCAAAATTTCCCTAAAACTATTTTCTTTCAAAGAAACAAACCCTAATTGTTGATTTAAATGCTCAATTTTGTATCCTAATTGAGCCTTATGCAAATATGAGCTTTAATCATTGATTGCCCCTCAAATTGATCGCTACAAAGAGACAATGATGAATACTTTGGTATGCTTGAATTTTGGATTTGCATGTTAACTTAGGCTAATTTCCCAGCATTATTAGTAATTTGGCCATATACTTAGTATCACTTTTAATTGCTACAAAATTCATTCATGGCATGTTATGCTATAGATATTGGTTGTATTATAGATTTGCACCTCAGGATTATGTTAATAAAGTCATATGTTTAGATTAGTTAGTTGATTGTCACTTGAAATTTTATCTTAAGTATTTGTATATATACAAAAGTTCATATTTGCATATCTAATTGGGTTCACAATTTCATAGTTGGACACATCTAAGACGTCACTTATCTTTCTTACTAAGATAGGATTTTGCATTATCAAATAATGATCATAACATTTTTAGTAATAATAGAATTGTCCATAAATAAGTGTTTTAGTGCACATTAGTCCATGAAGATTGCATTATTACTTAATTTCCATATTTTTATGTTTATTCTTATAAATTGTTGGGAAAATTTCAAAGAAGAGTCAAAAGATGAGTGGTTTTCTTAAAAGAAGGTCCAAGGTGAAACTTGTCTCAAATAAAGTCATGAAGTTACCAATTTAGTCTCAAATGAGATCGTGAACTCATTGGCCAACCATATCTTTGTGCTCACACATCTCATGTGCATATCATGTGCATCTTTTTTGCATCTCAACTGCATCTCGCTCGCTGCCTAGCAAAGATTTTGCCAGTGAGTGAGCTTGAGACCTTCTTTGAAATTAAGTGGGTCACTCAAGACCTTATAATAGACTATATCTACTCTATACCTTCTTTTAAGCAAAAAGGTCCCTCTTCATATCCTAATTTGAAATTTCCGCCCTCAAGAAAGATGAGAATTTCTTCTGTAAATTCTTGAATTGATCAAAAAGGGGAGAGAAGAAGAAGAAGATGCGTTTACCTTCCAATAGCCACAAGGGCCATTATGACATTGATGACGTGCACGCCATCATATCCTTTCTCTATGATCAATTTGGATCCATACCACCCAGCAAGTCCGTAACTGCAGGAGATTTATACACAACTTCCAGCTTGTTGTCATATTTTTCAACTGCTCTCTTTCACTCATGAAGGATGCAACCTTGCAAAGAAAAAGAAAGAAAAATAGAGCTGGGACGAAAAACATATCCTAGCAATGCGTAATCACATAGAAGTTTTTCAGGTTCATAATTCTCCATTGCTTACCGTTTTAAGGCCCTTGCTGTCTGTTCCACAACATTTCCAACAGCTTCATAGGCAATTGGTCCTTGACTCGACATTTTAGACATGATCAACGAAATAACCCCTCAGGCAATCACGATAAGAGGAATGCTATAGAGAAGAACCATTCATCTTAATGCATCTACCACTTCTTCCTGGTGGGGGTGGCTGTGCCCTTGGCGGGGTGGCTTGCGACCCATGCCTTCCCGAGAAAGGAATTGATATAGCTCATCAACTACCTAGTCATCTTCATGTCGGCCTCGTTTGTGATCCCTCCCTAATCGGTGCACTACACGACGCTCTTCGCGGTAGCGGCCGTGTACTACCTAGGATGCGTTTGGTAACGATTCTGTTACCGGGAATCATTTCTGATCAGAAATCATTCATTTTTATTCTGTTCCCGGGAATAATTTCTAAGCATTTTAAGCTGTTTGGTAACTATCTAAAATTTCTTATTCTGGATCGGTGACTGGCTAGACGAGATCCAGCGACGTCACCGGAGCGTAGCCGGCAGCTAGGCGAGGCTCGCCCAACCTCGCCGGTGGCCAGGCAGGCCTCGCCGGGGCTCGGCGAGGCTCGCTCACCGAGGCTCAGCCTCGTTGGTAGCCAGGTGAGCCTCACTAGGGTTGGGCGAGGTTCGCCTGGCCACCGGCGGGGCTAGGCAAGGCCCGCCTGGCCACCGGCGAGGCTCGGACTCGCCGTTGGCTAGGCTTGCCTCCGGCGAGCTTGCCGGACCTCGCCTTAGCCTGGCGCGCTTGCCGGACCAGTTGCCGGCAACCAGCGGCGGACGGCAATCACGGCGGTGATGGTAGATGAGGAAGAAGAAAATGGCTTATTCTTAGTTTGTTTCCGGGAACAAGAATCAACTTTTTTTTTTTTTTTTTTCTGTTCCAAATCTACTTCTGGGAATAAAAAAATTAGAAATTTGTTCCTAGGAACAACAATTTTACCGAACACGATTCTATTCCAAAACTATTCCCAGGAAAAAAAAATCAGAATTTAGCACTGTTTGGATGGTTACCAAACATGCTCCTAGTGGCCCGGAGGACAACAAAGGGGTGATGGGCCCGGCACGTGTACGGCTTGTCAAATAGGTTGGACCTTTTTTTTTTTTTTTGGTCAGTCCTACTCTAATCCTACCCTAACACTCACTCTCAGACTTTTGCCCTACCTCCTTGCAGGGCTTGGGAGTCGAAACCCACTCTTGAAATCGTCCCCACCCCACTCCCCTCCTGAGAAGGTGGGGATTTGAACCCCCAACCTCCCCCTTCCAAGTTGGAAGGGTGGCCATTGGGGCGAACCCCCATAGGTTGGACCTTGGGTATGCCTCTTCGGGGTGCTCCTCCCTATAAGTTTTGGGTTTCCTAAGTGTCACGTGCATCTCACAAAAAATGCCATGCAAGTGAGATGTATGGGCTTGTTGGTTGCAAAGATATGGTCAATTGATAAGCCTGGGACCTTATTTAAGACTAAATTGGCAACTTCAAAATTTTATCTAGGACAAATTCTACTTTGGACCCTCTTGAATCCTCTTTTGCGAAAATGGCCCCACTGCAAACCCTTCTTTGAAATTTCCCCTAAATCGCATGTTATAGGAATAAGATTGATAAATAATACCATTCACCTTAGGTTGGATTAATATGAAAAAAAATCATAAAAAAATTTGTAGTAGTGCATTTAAAAAAGAAGAAGTTAGATTTACATGCATATTTAGATCATATAGATAGATTTATTCTTTTCTTTATTTAGCATAAGTTAGGAAAGATTATAGATAGATTTATTATATTCTCTATTTAGCATATATTAGGAAAGATTTAGTAAGAATCATAAAAACGCCATTTTTGCATATTAGACTTAGGATTGGATTTCATTTAAGTTTGCATTATGTTAAAATCTATCCTCATGTTTAGTAGCTCATTATAGGCGAGTAATTTGTTTAAGAATACTTTGGCTTGACATATGATAAACAATAGACTCAACTTTGGGTCTAAATTTTCCCAAGTACTAATAGACTCCACTTTCGGTCTAAATTTCCCAAGTATAAATAGAATCAACTTTTGGTCTAAATTTTCCCGAGACTTATTAATGAAAAATTATAATTTTCCCAGAAGTTTCTGAAACAGGATGCGAAATCATGCCCTAATATGCAAAAATATGCAATATATGTCGAAACATGCAAGTAGGAACACCCCTACATATGGAAATATGAATTTTGTTAGATAGGCAACTACTCAAGTGAAATTTTCTAAGTGCAGAGTGACTAAGTAATCCAAACATGCGTATCAATTAAACATCCTGCAATATGCAAATCTAGAATTTAATGAATGTCTATAATATAACCATGTAATGAATGACTTTCATGAAAATTAAATGCGATGCAAAGTCTATGACCTAATTAATATTGTCCTGAAATTAGCCTAAAATAACATGCAAATAATAAATTCCATCGTACACTAATATCTAATGTCGCTTAGTTACTAACAACTCGAGGCTCAATCAACGATCCCAAAGAACATCCCAAATAAAATAAAATAAAAAAATCCAGCACTTGCACACAACCACCCAAATGTCGATATTGATGTTGATGGGTAATCGCAATGAGTCAAATTCCAGCACTTAGCACGTTCGGATGATTTGCTTGTAAATCGAGTATTGAACTGAAGATCGCAGTTTCACATCGATCAATATAACTAGCAAACTTTAACACGACAAGGCTCGGAATTTTCCGGTGTGTGCACATATAACATTTGCCACACATCTCGAGTCAAAAGCTAATCAAGTACCTCAAGACCTAAATGGGCATATACGGCACGCAATGGTGGCACAGTACATATGGCAAAAGTCGCTCTCCTTCACTAATGCTCGTGTCGCCTTTTGAGTCCATCGCATCACCAAAGTCAAAATGCTCGTGGCCGACCTTCTAGTCCTCAAGGCATTGCAACCCGAGAGCCTTCCTTTGTGGGAAATACATGTCCAAATTTTTTTGGTGTAATTCCAGCCACGACATCACCAACTACACACCACCATCTCCATCGAAGCGACTAAAGGAGGAAAAGAATTTGAGGAATTTCGTGTTGTTTGACCCCTACGCACCCCCCCACAAAAGGCCTATGATTTCGATTCTCATCCACTTTCCCCATTGACATACTCCATGTATCTCCATCTCGACCTTTGCTGGAGTTAATTCGGGTGGCACTGGAAGGGACCTACAAATGATGAAACATCGCGTCCACTAAGGAAATTCTCTCCCAAAGGGTCAACTTGGATATTTTGTCATTTGAATAGTTTGTGTAAGACTATTATGTGTCCCTTGGACATAATATCATGCACGCAAAACAACGTTTGATTGGTT
The DNA here is from genome assembly GCA_016097605.1 of Eucalyptus guilfoylei. Classification (NCBI taxonomy): domain Eukaryota; kingdom Viridiplantae; phylum Streptophyta; class Magnoliopsida; order Myrtales; family Myrtaceae; genus Eucalyptus; species Eucalyptus guilfoylei. Next base: position 14,824,370 of record CM027870.1, on the reverse strand, counting down.
ATGCGGGTCATGACATGGGCTTACTTTCATAGCCAGAGGTCTAAATTTCATTGCTGACTCTTGATAAGGTTGTCGCGTCAATGACAAGCCAATTTTGTCGTAAATCGAAACATGCCTTCACGGTTAATGGGCGACGTAAGATTGAGTTGAAAGATATAAGACGACTTGAATGGTATGTAGAGGTCTTCCACAAAAGTTATTGTATGGATAGAGGTAAAGAAAGAATTCTTTGAATAAAGCCACTTTTAGTGATGTGATCATGTTCCATTGTTAATAGTAGTTCACAATCCTAGGCACGAAATTTCGAACCAAAAAATCTCAAACCTTGTTGCTAAAGGGTTAAGTTATCTTGTTGCTTGATTGATCACAAGAATAGGTTTAGTTTGGCGATTATTTTCATTGCTAAACAATGTGTGGTCTAGGCTATTGCATCGACAAACTGTCTCACCCCACCTCAAATTATCACAGCACATTTTAAGATCGCGTGGGCATGTGAGTGAACCGTGACCAGATCGTGCAAGCAAATTGGAACAGAGTTATATACTACTGGACATCGGAGTCATCTTGGATCATATACCATCAAATATTCATGCTGTTATGCCGATAGGTTAGTCCCCCGTGACCTCAAACTTACCAGACGTGTTTGAATATCGTCCGAACGCAAGAGCGCGCTAATCTATTTGAGAGGAGGATATCTTGCTGATAGCTGGCCTGAGTGGTGCTGCCTGCAGCAACAAAATCATTTTTTTTTCCCTCTTGTAACATGTGAAACCAGATCTAGATGTACTTACCTGGGTTTGTTCATCCTTACCACTGCGGGCATGTCTCACGTAAGGAATTGTCTATTTACTACCTCTACAAGAATTTTATCTGGATTCTGGCATCGATCGTGGGAAAAGTGGCTTTTCATGTGCCTCTCCTGCGCTTTGCTACTCCAAGGTTTGCGAATGGTAAAGACATGCGCCATTACAGTCTTACACCTGCTTGAGCCAATCCTGCTTTACAATGATGGACGCAGAATCCTATATTAGCAAGGCGACCCAAAAGGAATCTAAAATTTTAACAAGGACAATTTTTAAAAACCCTTTACAAATTTTACTTTGATATCGATTTGCATTCTCAGCTTTTTAAAACTTACGAATCTCAAATCTTAAATCCTAAATTGAAGGACCAGAATACCCCCCTTCACAAAAGAGTCAACAGCACATCACCCCTATAGAATCAGCCGCTTCACCTAGCGCTGGATGCCACCACCCACCCACTGCCTACGACCGCCGTTGCTCACTCCAGAACCGGCATCGGCATCGTTTTGCCGCTTCTCTCTCTCTCTCTCTCTCTCTCTCTCTCTCTCTCTCTCTCTCTCCCTCCACCATTAGGTCAGGTTGGCTCAACTCAAGAACCAAATTAAACTGGACTTATTTGATCGGTTCCAAGCCGAACTAAGTAGGTGCCTAGATAAAAATTAGGGATCCGGTCTTGATCAGTTCAGTTCCCTGTATTTAGTTTTTCTTTCTCTCCTATTTTGAGATCGGTTTTGAATCTAGGATGGTTAGAAAATTCCATTATTGACTTAGCCACTATGCCACATATTGTGCATATTGTATGTTTTCCTTAAAAGATAATTAAATTACTTAAAAGTTTTTTCTCTAATTCCCCGGTTGACCCCTGCAACCTATTTGGTTCATGATTCTAAAAACTACCAATCAACTCTAACAGGGTAGGTCTAGTTTCTTGGCTTGAAATCTACTCACCTTATAATCAATCGATGACCCCTAACCATTTCATCAAGACTTTAGATGTCTACACCTTCGCCAACTCGACCTCAAATTGAGGTCACCATAACGTTGGCAACCTCAATATCAAGTCTTTAATGGCTAAGGTGATGCTGTGTGACGGAAAGAGAGTGACGACCAACGAAGAGGAGAGAGAACATAAAGTAGAAGTGAGGGATAACATACTAACATGATAATCCAAATTTATTCGCCATTCTAATCACCTTCTATTCATTCAAATTCCTTTACTTTCATTCCAAATTTTTCATTCCAGCTAGTCAAACGAGTCCTAAAGGATTTTACTCCCTAACAATTAACTACCTCACAAGTAACATCTATGGATCCAAAGAAGATATTTTATAGGGCTCAACGTATATAGAATCTTAAGTAATCGACTCAATCTAGACCTTCAAGATCAAGACACACCATGGCCTTCTCTAGTCATCGAATATGCTTATACCACTTTTCTTTTGTCTGGTTTTACAAGATCGGAAAATGAATGCTAACACCCCTATTGATGTACTTAATGTTTATCCACCCCAACAAATGCAACGTCTTCCTCAAATTTGGAAAATCGTCCAAGTTTTCTCTCTTTGCTTTTAAATGCTTTGCATAGAGTTTCGACTCTCTTAGGAAACCGAGTTAAAGAAGAGGCTTGTTCAGGTCCGGAAAGCTTCACTCCCCTGTTGTAGTTGAGTCAATTTGATTTCCAATTCCAGTCATAAAGCCTGTCGTGCATGAGCATGATGAGAGAGAGAGAGAGAGAGAGAGAGAGAGAGAGAGAGGAAAGTGGGTGTTGATGGTGAAAAGACAAGTCAAAAGTCCAATCTGAGGGCCGGAATTCATAAGACATGAGACAGTGTTTGGTTGATGTGTAGTGTTGTCCATCAGTGCGATATTAGTTTTTCCCTCCTTTATAAAGCGATGAGAAAGCGGGGGTAGTTTTCATGGGCAAAACAACAGCGGCTCACACCCTCCCCACCAGAGCCAAGTACGTCAAGACTCATGACCACTTTGTATCTGGTGTAATGTTACCCTTCCGGCAATTTATTTAGCTTAATTCTTTTGGCGAGATAGTATGAGATCTATCGTAAAGCCAACATGATATTTCTTTCGGTACTGTTTGAAAATTCGTGATATCCAGTGAATCTCACATTTAAAAGAATTATTATAAAAGATAATTTTTTTGATAAAATTACAAAACTAATAAGGGCTGATATTTCTCATCCAACCATAGGCAAGAGCTAGCTAGACCTGATGTGATTAGATATTCGCTATCATATTATGTTCACAATCCCGTTACCCACCACCAACGTCGACCACTGTCCCTCCACTCCCCACCACCCACCCCTTCCAGCATTTTTCTTTTCCAATTACAGATTGGAGGTGTGATATAAGGTTGAGAATCTGAGGCGACCAAAGATTGACTTGGGCACTAAGGACAGCAAAGGGACATGTCTAATAGTTAAGATTGTTATTTGGCGAATTTTGAACGGAGCTCAATCAGGCGGAAAGTTACACCTCCCTTCGCAGCCAAGTTGGGGGAGGGACATGTATATATTATGCCTCGTTTCCACAGGATTTCCTGTTTTAAATAGCTCCGGACGCCCAGAGGAGCCACATCTCTCCCTCCCTCTCTCTCTCTCGCCCCAGAACAAACCTCACCCATCACCATCACCACTTCCACAAGAGGGGAGAGAGGTAAGAATCTCCCCACCCAAGCAAAATTAACAGTACCTCCTCACCATCTTCCTCCTCACCATATCACACTTCACCCTCAACCACAACAAAGCTCAGCTCCTCTCCCTCTCCCTCTCTCTCCTCATCATCCAACTCCAACTCCAACTCCACCGCCATCACCACTACCACCACCCCCACACCTCCTTGATCTCTCTCTCTCTCTTCCCCCCCACTACCCAACTGTTCATGAGCACAGACCCTTCTTTTTTCATTTCTCCCAATAATGACCCCAGAAGACTCCCTGAGATCTCTTTCCTTAGACTACCTCAACCTCCTCATCAACGGTGAGGCCTTCAGCGATGTCACCTTCACCGTCGAGGGCCGCCTCGTCCACGCCCACCGCTGCATCCTTGCCGCCCGCAGCCTCTTCTTCCGCAAGTTCTTCTGCGGCCCCGACCCGCCTTCCGGCCTCCTCGACGCCGTAGGCTGCCCCCGTGGCAACCCTCAGGGGGCGGCGCACCACCCGTCGAGGCCGCCGCCTCCGCCGGGGGTGATCCCGGTGAACTCGGTCGGGTACGAGGTCTTCTTGCTGGTGCTGCAGTTCCTGTACAGCGGGCAGGTCTCGATCGTGCCACAGAAGCACGAGCCGAGGCCTAATTGCGGCAACAGAGGGTGCTGGCACACGCATTGCACCTCCGCTGTCGATCTGGCCCTCGACACCCTCGCCGCCGCGCGATCCTTCGGTGTCGAGCAGCTTGCACTGCTCACTCAGGTTCCGATATGTTTTTATACTTCCAGAACTAACATCTCTATAGTGTTCATGGGGTTTCTTTTGCTTTTGCTTACTGGGAACATTGCTTGATTTGGGGTTTCGGATAGTTGAGATGGGATTTTTCTTCCTTTTTTTTTTGGGATTTTGGAGGTGGAATTGTTTATTGAGTGCCATTACTATTAGTCTTTTCTTCGTAGATGACTCAAATAAATTATGGATCCATCATGGAGTGGGTGACGCTAGGTGTGTTAAAAAACAAATTTAGGCTGATCAAATTCTATTCTTTTCCCCTCAAAATATCAGAATATCAGAATATCAGAGCGCATCTTCTTGCAGATATTCTTTCTACTCTACTCTCACTGATTTCTCAAACTCAATTCACTTTCTCTTTTGTTCATGATTTGACTTTGTTACTCTAGCAGTTCAAGACCTTCCTTGACCAATTTGATTCAACTGTAAACCTAAAAACTAGAGAGATGTAATGGAGTTAATTTCATGCACAACTTGGGGTTTCTTGAAATGGTTAGATCTACCTTTTAGTGGTAACTCTCAAGAGCTTTCTACATTTAGCTATGGTGATGATCAGTCTTGTCTTCCACTTCACAAAACTTCCCAAAATTTTCCCGACATTCACTTTCCTCATTTAGAGGTTTTGCTCATGAGGGTAAAAAAGAAAGGACAATTGCCACTGAAAGACTTGTTCTAAGCACCATATTTGTGAAAGCATATTCCTATCAATTTGCACTTCAAAAAAGTTTAAATTTACTACAATGATGCAATGCAAAGTCACATTTCAATGACCAATTTTCTTTTGATTATGGCTTGTCATTTGGCAGAAGCAATTGGCAAGCATGGTGGAGAAGGCCTCAATAGAAGATGTGATGAAAGTACTAATTGCCTCAAGAAAGCAGGAGATGCATCAACTTTGGACTACTTGCTCCCACCTCGTCGCGAAATCCGGCCTTCCGCCCGAAGTCTTGGCCAAACATATCCCCATTGACGTCGTGGCTAAGATTGAAGAGATCAGGCTGAAGTCGTCGATGGCTAGGCGATCCATAATGCCGCACCACCACCATCCCCACGACCTGAGCACGGCCGCTGAGCTCGAGGACCAAAAGATCCGGCGGATGAGAAGAGCCCTTGACTCTTCTGACGTCGAGCTCGTGAAACTCATGGTCATGGGCGAGGGCCTAAATCTAGACGCAGCACTAGCACTTCATTATGCAGTTGAGAATTGTAGCCGGGAGGTCGTCAAGGCATTGCTTGAGCTTGGGGCGGCGGACGTTAACCACCCAGCAGGGCCCAGTGGCAAGACCCCACTCCACCTTGCTGCTGAGATGGTCTCCCCGGACATGGTGGCAGTCCTACTCGACCACCACGCAGATCCCACGGTCCGCACAGCTGATGGCATCACACCTCTTGACGTGCTCCGAACCCTAACCTCTGATTTCCTCTTCAAAGGGGCGGTCCCGGGTTTAAACCACATCGAGCCAAACAAGCTTAGGCTATGCCTTGAGCTTGTCCAATCGGCAGCCCTCGTGATCTCGCGAGAAGAAGCTGGGAATGCCAACGCGAACACAAACGCTTCTTCTAGTACCACGACTATCTACCCACCGATGTGCGGTGATGATCATAGTAGTGGCAGTAGTGGCAACAACATGGGCAACATCAACCTTGATTCAAGAGTGTACCTAAATCTCGGTACACAAATGGGGTCTAGAATGGATGAAGATGATCAAAGTAGCCGAAATAACCAGAGGGAAACCATGAATTTGTACGGTTCTCAAGGTTTGTATCGTCACTCGCACGACTTCTAGCTAGGCTCTCAGGCTCAAGCTCAAGCTCAACTATCTACACATATGATAGGAGTCAAGTAAATTCTCTTCTCTTGTTCCCCTCCATTTCTTGATCTCCGTCTCTTTAGGGTGGTTCTTCTTTTCGGCCTTGTGTTATGTTTGCTTGCATAGATCTTTCAATCATCATCACATGATGAAGTTTAGTTCTTCTTTTTGGTTGGAGATGATGTGAGATCTCTCACGGTTTGAGACAAGAGGAATCTGAGTATTTTGGCTACTCTCTTTTGGCAGCGATGGAGGAGACGCAGGTCAATCTTTTCAATCCCAGGCCTGTCAACTAGATCTTTTGTTTTTACTGAATATATCACTTTCAATGTTCACATATAATTGGTACATATATTATATTTAATATATCCTATATATCTATTTTGACCTTTATATTTTCTTGTCCCCTCACCTACCAATTATATACACAAAAGAATTTTTTAAGTGGAGATGCATAATAAGCAACAAAAGTCCCATTTAAGAGACTTGAACATTTCTTCTTCTATTTTTTTAAATTGGTGGGTCTGCCCTTAATTTTTATAATATGATGGACATATTTGGACTTGTTTGGACATGGGTGACTTTTATAATATAATCAGGTAAATGAGCTGTCTCTTTCTTTATTCTCGTTTCTTTTCTTGCCTCCCGCTGGGCTTTATGGGAAATGCTGATTGGCCATTGATATTATTTTTTAAGTAAATGTTAGGAGAAATCATGTGGCCATTGACAAATTGATCGTGACCCCACGCCACAAGACAATATCTAGAATAATATCATCAATATAAAGATAAATATGGGAGATTGATTTATAAAATCATATGATAAAGATTTATTGGGTATGCTTAAATAGCATAGTACGTCATGTACTGACTTATTTGAATGAAAGAATGCTGAAAGCCAATGTTTGTGTCCTGACATTAAATTTACTTCTATAAATATGAGGATTCCCTCCTTTTAATCCTATATAGTCTTAGGGGCTGAACCTTAGGTGCTTGGATATAATTTTACCCTAGAAAAAGTGGGATTTATCTCATTTGTTTTCTAGCTAAACTATAGAATGGATGCATGCATTCTCCTTATTATATGATAATTCTTTTCTGTCCTTTTTCATTTTTTCCAGAAAAGTATATGCTCATTCTTGAGAAACTACATCTTTTGTCGCATTTTCGTGTTTCCCATGCATCCTTCACAAAACTCTATGCCCTAAAGCAAAACCTATATCAAAGTTGCATGCGTTTAGCTCTCTAGGCGCTATGTTTGCTGTTAAGAGCTTCTGTCATTAACAAAAAAAGGATGTCAAGACTAATGTCCAAATGTACACAGTCGGAAAACACAGAATTCTAGAGTTGCTTAGTGCTTATATTATGTGTCTTGGCGTTCTCTTCAACAAGATCCTACTGTGTAATTCGAAGATGCAATGGCGACTTTCCTATTCAGGAGGCAATTCTTGGGAAAAGCGATTTATCTTCAAATAAATAATGCTGAATATAAGGAAATAGTTGAATAATCTCCAAAGCTCTAGTGACTATTACTTCCTAATTTTCATGACTGGTAGTCACTATTACTATATGAACCTAGAGATGTGAACTTCATCTCCGTTGCTGTGTGCAATTTCCTTTCAAAAGGAACGACTGACTAGACTTGATCGGGTATCTATACTTTATTAGGGTTTTTTACATATTTTAATGAAATATTTAGTTCATGTCCCTAAATCTCTAAGAACCAAACAATTCTCTTCATGTGCCAAATCTTCACTACTTTATTTATGTCTGAGAAGTTGATTCAAGTCTCACATGCACACACAAAGAAAGTTTAGATTATGTGAAGAAGCTAACAAGAATCTGGAGAAAAAATTGAAGAACCCAATGCAACATCATTTGCTTGTTTAAAAGTCAATTAAATAGTTAAAAAAGATAGTGAAAAAGGATTTGTTTATAGCTGAACGAAGTGATAAAGATCCTATATACAATATCACGAATCTAGCTAATAACTTGACCATGTTCATAACGTCATATATAGTTCAAATTTGCAGGTATTACAACGCATGTTCCTAACATCTGTAAGAAATCTAGACAATAACTTGTTCATGGTAACAAGCACTTTGCAAATGTTCACTGCTTGTGCAAATATAAATACGATTGAGACTTAGAAAGCAAAATGCTTTGGATGGCGCTTATCTGTATGATTTTGTGATAGCGTTCGGTTAAGTCTTATAAAAGATAATAAGCAAATTGTTTATCCAGCCAAAATTTTTAATAAAACCAAATTCGACAAAAACTATAAAAAAATTAGATGCGAATGCACGCAATGTTAGTATATCATGATAATTTCGAGTGTTAAGAAAAAGTCAAAAGCATCTATCGCAAAATTTAGATTAAGTAAAAAGTAAAATGTAAAAATCTATCCACACACTACAAACTTTTTATAGCTTGAAAGCTCAGATCTTGATATGATTAAAAATTTCCACATATTATGTGTTTCGATATGCAAAAGGACAGCTTATATGCGCAGGAGAATCCTAATATGCTCAATAAACATGACGAAATCGTTTTTAAATGGTTTACAATTTTAGGATAAATGATAACATCAAAAGAGAAAAATAAAGAATTAAAATAATTTGAACTCCAGAGGTTACTCAAGAGAAGAGCGTATTTGTTGTTCTCGATTAAGGTTTGTGCTTAATTTCTTTTCTTTTCGTTATTTTAGACCTAGGCCTTGATTCAAACAATAGCACCTATGCAATATCTTTGGGGGCACCACTAAAAAAATTGGCATTGGCTTTGTGCTCCAAAAAGATATTTGGGTAAACGTGCATGCTCTGTTAGTCGTGATTCATGGATCGAAATTACACGGTGCCGAGGTTTTATGTCCTGATTCGGTTATACCTGAAAAGTATATGAAAAATTTTGATTGAAAAACACCTTTCCAAATGCTACATATCATCATTTGTTCTTGAGGATATGTGAAAACATTTGGCGTGATCATGATAAAGTCTAGAAATAATATCATCATGGTTCACCTAGATTAATGATCAAGAAAATGCCTGCATTTTGATATATGACCATTGAAACTACAAGTCATGCAAAAAAAAAAAAAATTCAAACAAGACGAAAAGATACATAGGAACCTGTCCTTTGGTCATCCTATTTGGCGGAAATATTGTAGTTGTTTTATGAACGACTGAATACTCAAACTGGTCCGCATAGCCTTTAGAAAGTGAAATAGTGAAATGGCATTTCTGCTACATTAAACTCTAATCGATTCAACATTCGGTGGTGGAAGAGTAATATTCAGTGTGTCGAGAAGACATACTAAAGTTAATATGCTAAATGACTTATTATGATTTAATTGGGTAGGTTAAGAAGTGAATTAGGACCGCCCTAGAGCAAACTTAATTATTTGTCGATTCCGTGCAAGTTAAGCTTTTCCAATGGACATAAATTACCATTGCTCACTTCTCTGAACTTCCACAAGCCGTGCCTTTTTGACTTTTGCCATTAGTTTTGTGTGATCTACAAGTGAGGAATTTACATGAAGTTAATGTCAAACTTCGAGCAGATCGAGCTCTCACTATATTCCTTTATCAAATGCTTTTTGATTGTTGGAGGATTCTTCCTAAAATATGCTTTTGGATGCATTCATGTCTACAGGTCATTCTCTTTTCACGACAACTATAAGATGGACTGATTCTGTGCATTGCCGAAAGGCGATGCTTTTGTTCTTTCTATTGGCACAACGAAGCATCAAACGAGGTGCCAATTCTAAGTGGCGCCCACAAAACTCGAAGCGTTCATATTAATCGGGCCTTCGAAGAGCATCGATGTGCACCTTTTGAAACGATATAAATTTGTAGACATCGGTGTAGTGCGAGTGTATATCATACAAGCAAGCAAAACATCACACTTTAAGCTTAATTAAGCAAACAAAAAGGGCAGTGAAAGGCACTAGTTTCTTTGTTCCTGCTATCTCTTCTTCCCAAATGCCCAAATCAGGAGCACACCAGAACCCACCTCCTCCCGGTATTTTCCCACCCTGTTCTTGTTAACCTTGATCGAAGGAATGATTTATCGGAGTAACAAATGTTAAGGCGTATTTGAAAGCTCAAGCTTTCTACCTCTTTTTTTTTTCCTTGTTTAAGGTTACCCGACAGACAATCCGCCACACACCAGGAAAAGGAAGTTATTGTGCTGCAGCCGCACGAAGATGAAAGGAGACTCGAGAGAGAGGGGCTTCATAGAAGGATGGTATGCCAATGAAAATCGCCTTCTTTTTAAGCTTCGAATGAGGATATGAATCAAATATGCATCAATAAGCAAAAAAGTCCAATCTCCAGAGAGTTCGAAAGCAACTGCATCAGCATTCACCGTCGCTCATCTCTCTGCTATAATTCTAAGTTTTCAGACTGCTCTCTGATAACTTGTTTTTGTGGTTCTTGACAATATCAGCCTGTTTGCTCTATGCTGCTGCTGGCTCTGTGAGGAATGCTGCAACTAGTGAGTGTGAGCGATAGCTTTGCTGGAGAATTCACCAATCTTCAACTTAGAGTGCTCGCACGCGCATAACAGAGTGTAAAAGTTCGCTATGGTCGGTATGATGTAATCTTCTGCAGATATAGTACCTCACTACCATATTTTCCTTCGACGCAAGCTGGTCACTCTTGATTTGCCATCTGTATCTGATTTATATTAATCCTTTTGCTTTCCAAATCCGAGTGTTTCATGCACGTTTCAGCAAACGAAAACTGGTAAACAACAGGCAAGAAAGAGGTAGGCGACAAACAGTTCATGGACTATCGTAATTGGAGTGATTCTTGAGAGGAAGACAGAAACTAAAGCAAATAGCGAAAGAGATTAGATGGAAATCAAACCGAATAAGGAACATATTCTTCTGCTTTTGCTCCTCTTCATCCGCCATCGGCATCGGGTTCGGATGATATCCTTTCAGAATCTTATCGCGTGTGGCCGAAGATGGGATCAGCTACAAAACATTCTTATTGGGTTTTCTGTGATCTTAGTTGGGGATGCAAGAATTTGACGCCATCATAATGAAGCTGGGAATGATATCACCATGGTTTTACATCAACAATATTACAAATCAGAAAACGCTTACAATATTACAAATCTCTCATCTGATTGTCAAATTTTAGGGTTAATACCATGAAAAATCCTAAAGCGGTATATCTATAACAAATTTACCCAAACTTATTTTTTGATCACAAAAACTCAAAATCGGTATGTATACGACAAATTTACTTCAAACTAATTTTTTTAACCACCAAAAACCTCAAATGGTAGATTTGTGATAAATTTATCTTCTATTAGTTTTGGTTAAATTAAATTAATACCACAAACTGATATACATGTGACAAATGGATGACAAAATCTTAAACTGGTACACTCGTAAACTATCATGTGTCATCTAACTCAACAATTTGATAGTAAAATTTAACGGAAACTAACAAAGGGTAATTGTCATAAGTGTACAAGTTTAGATTAATTTTTGGTAAACTTGTCACATGTGCACCTGTTGGAGATTTTTTGTGGAGTTTTTTGTGGTCACAAAGTTAGTTTTTAGTAAACTTGTCACACGTGCACCTATTTGAAATTTTTCATGATAACCCTAAATTTTATTACTTTTTTTGGTATGTTATTGCAAGTTGAAAGATATTATTTTCACTTTTGTGAATGTGATATAATAATATAATTTTTTATATGTAAATGATAATTGAAATCTTACATCGTTGATTGACTAATTAACAAGTTGAGACTTGCAAGTATTTTAACTTGAGCAATACACGACATAGGTTTCATACGTGTATAATTTGTCTTACTCCCAAAGAATAAGGGTCTACTACCCTTAAAAATCTCTAAACTTAACCTTTATCCCAATTTTACTTTTTGTCTCATAAAAAACTTCCAACTTTAGGTCTAATTCCAAATCTATCATAAACTTTTTATCATTTTATAAAAAATCCTAAACTTTAAGCCCCGTCCCAATTTTATCCTAAAATTTTTTTCCTTCGAGAAACCCTAACTTTAGGTCATTTTAATTTTATCATATGGTTTGAATTTTATCATAAAATTTTTACTATCTCATAAAAAATCACAAATTTTTACTTGAATTACGAATCTAACTTTAGCGCTTTGTCTAAAATTTCTCGTTGATAATCGAGAGATGGAAAATTCCTAAGCATGAGTTGTTCAAGCATCCCCGACACGAGCTCTCTGACCGCGAGAGATGGAAAATTCCCAACCATAATAGATTGACAAGTGCAAATCATGAAGGGCGATTTTGATAGAGGATTAATGGAAAATGGATTTGAGACTCAAGTGTAAGTTGTGGCATTTTGTGAGACCAAAAAAAAAAAAAAAATTGGAATGAAATTGAAACTAGACCTAAAACTATGATTCTTTTATGAGACAAAAAAATTCACAGTAGAATTGATATTAGACCTAAAGTTAGGATTTTTTTTATAATACAAAATAAAAGTTTAAGGTAAAATTGGGATTGTACCAAAGTTTGGGGTTTTTTATGAGAAAAAAAAACATCTAGGGTAGAATTGAGACATGACCTAAAGTTTGAGATTTCTTACGAGACACAAAGTAAAGAGAAATGATTGTATGACGGTTTTTAATGTATTGTGAGAATAACGATCAATTTTAGATCACAAAAAATCAAATCACAAATAATTATAAATTATTGTGAAACCCATTTCTTCAAGAATTTATATCTTACAACTCACAGTATCCTAAGAATTGTTATGCTAGTAAAGTCCAAAAGTAAGTTGGAACAAGAACTATAGTTGAAAATTTTTAAGAGTATTAGGCCAAGAATGAGTATAGAAGTTCAATAAATGTGTGTGAGGAAGGCAAATGTCATTTTTTCCTTTTGTCATATCATGTACTTGCATCAATATATGCTATAGTACCAATGTTTTACAAACAAAGCGTGCAACAAAGTTACAACACAGACTTTCCCATTAGATCATGCTAAGAACATGAAACGTAAAAGAGAAGATATCAAAGAAGAGGACAAGTGAAATTTTACATGGAAAACCCTTTCAAAATAGAAAGGGAAAAAGTACAACGCCATACACAACGATCTCTATATTATAATGATGAAGTTTCTAGTTACAATTATAAGAGATACCTTCAATATATGATTGGAGTCTATGGCATACATAGTTATAGTGGAAATTACATGTACATCATTAATGACAGTGTTTTGCTCTATCATACTCCACGACTCCATCAATCTCCCACTTAAAGGCTAATCATCAAAACAACAACAGTCTCTCATAGTCTTCCCTTGTCTTTGTACCCAGTTGTCTTAGTGTGACACCGTGGTTTTTCACTTTTTGAATTTGAAATAGTTTTTCCCACATAAAAATTTGCTCTCTTCTTCTTTGAACTCTCTTGTGTTTCGCGTTTCTAGAAAGTGTTAGCAGAACTGATTGTTGATTGGTGATCCACTTTCAATATGGATAAATGCAAGATAGGGCATGTCGAGAAAACATAGTAAAGCTAATATGCTAGATGTCGTGTCATGATTCAATGGGGTGTTTAAAGAAGTGAATTAGGACCATCCAATGGCGAACGTAATTATCTATCAAATCCCGCGTTCTCTACATGTCAACAATTCCCTGAAAAGTACCATTCTTCTCACTCCTCATAGCTTCTACAAGCCATTCCTTTTGGGTTTGGCCTACAAGTGAAGAATTTTTTTTTTTTTTGGTGAAAGGTAATAATATTAAGCTTTAACCAATAATTACAAACAAACGGCACCAAAACATACACTCATAATGAACAAAGGTATAATGAGTGGAAGGTTGCCAAAAGGAAAAAGAAGGCCAACAAGAACGTGAAGAATTCATATAAAGTAAATCTCAAACTTGGAATGGATTGAGCTCCCAGTTTATTCCTCTGCGAATGCTATAGACAATTGGAGAACCCAAGTCTTCCAAAAATGTGCTCTTGGTTCTAATAATCTCTCTTTTGTTTATAGACTGATTCCGTTTTCCACGCCGACTCTTGCTCTTTTTAAATGGGTCTTCAAAAGAGCATCCCCGTGCCCCTCTTGAAACAATAGAGATTCAGTAGACATATATCTATTGCGACTATATATACAAGCAACAAAAACATCAAATTTTTAGCTGCATTTAGCAAACACAAAGGGCAGGGAAAGGCACTAGTTACTTTGTTCCTGCTCTCTCTTTTTCCCAAATGCCCAAATCAGAAGCAAAACAGAACCCACCTCCCCGGGTATCTTCCCACCCCGTTCTTGATAACCTCGATCGAAGGATGGATTCATCGGAGTAGCAAAAGTTAAGGCGCTTTCGAAAGCTTAAGCATTTTACCTCCTTTTTTTATTATTATTTTTGTTTAAGGTACCCGACAGACAACTTGCCACACAACAGGAAAAGGAAGGGCCCGAAGACGAAAGGGTGAGACGGAATCACCCTCCTAGAATGAAGACATGCATGATCTGCATCAATGAGCAAAATGTCCAATCACAAGACGGGTCAAAAGCAATTGAATCACCATTCACCATCACTCCTCTCCCAGCTATTATTCTATTTCTTCTGACTGTTCTTAGATGACTTGTTTTTGTGGTTCCCCGACAATTCAGCCAGCCTGTTCTATGTTGCTGCCGGCCCTGCTGTCCCGTCCGGTATGTTGCTATTATTCTTCTGCTTTTACTCCTCTTCATCGACCATTGGCATCAGGTTCAGATGATATTCTTTGAGAATCTTATCACATGTGGCCAAAGAAGGTATTAGCTACAAAATATTCACATTGAGGTTATCCGTGATCTCAAAGGCAATTCGCTTGCTAGCACCAACAGAGATCTTTTTAAGCATCAAGTTTGGTTTCTAATGCCAAAGAGTATCAAGAACACAATAGAGAATTTACTAACTGCATGAACTTAAAGATTCAATAGAAAACAGTACACTCACATTAATTTTTTTTTCACTTAACGTGTTTCGGCAAAGAAAATATCATTTTCTCATGCATAAAAGTGCTAGTAGTATGTATCAGATGCTGGAAATCAATGAAGCTTTGTCATCCTTGCTCACGTCATGTCATCCCTTCGGTGTTCAAAACACGACCAATCAGAAACATGTACACCTAGTTAATGACCTTGATAAACTTCTGTAAGTGCATTGCAGCACCTAATCCCATCAGTGACTAGCGATTTCTGTGGTCAAGAGATTACAATTGTTCCGGCTGAGAGATATTGAAAAAAGGAGGCCAAAAAGAAATAAGTTCCAGAGCAATTATCGAAACCCATTTTAATGCCGCCGAAGCTACAACTCAGCCCATTTCTCATTTTTGCTGCAGCTAGCGTCAAATAAAATAGAAGAGTGTAAAAAAAACGGAATGAGAAAAAGAAAGGAAGAGGAAAAACCGTAAGATAGAAAGGAAAGGATTCAGTTCATGCAAGCAGCAGACTATTTGAACATCGTTCCTTTAATCAAAGGGAATTTCTTACTAAAGTTGCAATTTACAATTATTTTGAATTCTGAGTTGCTAGGTAGACATGAGATGTATTTGCGCTGTAAAATCAAGTTGTAAAGAAACTTTTAAGATGTTGTGGACCTCTAGGATTTTAGAGAAGTCAATTTGTGTCACAGCGTGATCAAGACGAAATTTTGAAGTTTATTGCATACCGTTGAAATAATTTCCATCTCTGTCTTGGGCGTCCGTTTTTGCCTATCTCCGGTCGTCTTTTGGGTCAGAGGCGCAATTTGAAGTACATCAAGTTAGATTTTCAATGACTCTGGACCTCCTTGAAAAAAAACTTGGGTAGGTTTTTTTTTTTTTTTTTGGGTCAGAGACTTGGGTAGAGTTTAATTAAACCGATTAAAATTCGACAAGTGAACTGTTAACTATATAGTAGACAGCAAGCATTCGTTTATTTGAGCAAGTTTACGAACGCAAATCGGAATTTTTGTTTTTTGTTTTTTTACCAGATAAGAATTCGGAGTTTTCCATTCAAAATATCTTTCTTTCAATTTAGTATCACATGTGAATAGTGCTTATGTCTTTTATTATCTGGAAACCCACGTTATGAAAATGATAGGAATTAAACATATTATGAGCTATGAAAAAATCATCGCATCTCAAGTTGCTTATTAAAAAGGAAAAGTGGAACATGTCAAAATTATTTGTTGCATAAAGATGGATTAAGCATTTACTACCTATTTGATTACATGAAATTGCATAGTAAAGCACTTGTCAAAATTATTTGCGAAATGGCTCGAAAGAAATGCTACGCAAAATATATTCTAGTTCCGACCATCTACTTGATGTAAGGGCTTGTGAAGGGCTCCTTGCATTGATTTGTCAGTTTGGTTGAAATTCATTCTGATGTGGTTTTATGATTCGGCGGAGGATATGGTGATGGTTTGATGCTCTTATCACTATGATCTGTACCATTAAGGGGTTGTGAGTACGTACATTTTTCCCAGGACATCTTGTTTGGATGAAGCCGCTAGCTGATATTGATGAAGATCTATGTCAGGGAAAATGTTGGAGGGCCTTGTTATGAGGTGTTAAGATGGCCATAGTTTGACATTGAACACTAATATTGTTTGAAAATCAGGGATTTTTGGACGTTCCTGATTATATGAACTTATGCGAAACCATATGAAAAAATCTCTGGTCTTTAATGTACATGATATCATGGTTCACAGATCGGTGTTCTTTGTTTGAAATGTTTATACAAATCATAGCAGATGCTGCATCTATTTAGAAAAGATTTATACTCATTGAGCCATGGCTTACTCATGCCATTCATTTCAATTCTTTTCCAATTTTTTTTCCAAGTTCTACATGAACCAGCAAGTAGGATAAGAAGATTTCGGTGGGCGAATATTTTCAGTTTGACTTTTGAGGTAATTTGATATTATTGGGAATGGGATGTACTTTTCGAGTCTATTTCTGTGATTCATTGGAGATATGCAGTACAGTTTAATATTTTGAGTTTCATGCTTAGCTGATGAGATGCATGTCCTTGTCCTTTTAACCCGCTTGCAGTATTTATATGTATCTATATATTTTGAGAACAGGTTTATGTTGATTATGCGTGAGTTGGCCGCATCATTTGAATAGGAGGAAGGTCGTGTCGTTTCCCATATGCTTGGAGAGTTGGGGTGCGGCAAGTATCATTCATCCACAATCAATCTGCTCAACCTAATCGAAAGAAAATGAGCTCCAGGGACCCCTGCATTCCGAAAGAAGAAAATCCCTGCCGACTTGCAAAAAGATATGATCCCAAGACTAGGTCGTTGGATCTCGCAAGTTCTTGATAATACAGAACTAGAAAGAAAGGAAACTTGAAGATTAGAGGCAAGTTGAACCTCAAGCTGCACCAAAAAGTGTAATCTTCCTTTCTTATAGACAAAAACCAAGCAGAAGGATTGCAATGCAACTAAATAGATTCTAACAGCTGAAAAATGAACCGTTAGAGCAGCCCAGCCTAAGGTAAAACTGCTATTCAAGTCAAAATCAGAGGAACAGCCAAGCTCACCCTTTTGAGCTATTTTCTCTAGAATGATGAATACGATGTGGGCTGAAAAGTTGAAGTCGGAATTAGCAAGGGGAAAGTCCATGGCCACGCTTAGCAGCAGCGATGACTGCATTCATCAAAATCCCCCGAAATCCACCCTTTTCCAGTTCATGAATACCAGCAATTGTAGTACCCCCGGGTGTGATGCAACATCGTCCTTGAGATGACTGGGATGCTTGCTCATTTTAGAGGCCATAGATGCTGCACCCAACACCTGAAAATGTAGCAGCAAAACATTCAATTTTCAAAATGAATGAAAGCCGGTGCAAGCCACTGATAATCCAAGCATACATTCATACAGGAACCAAAGCAGTCTCTCCATGCTAAGTTTCTGAAGTTGAATTTTGCATACCTGTCAAAATGATTAAGGTATTAACCTAGCAAAAGTTGTTAAGTTAGGAACAAAACTAGTGCGATCCATAATCCAGTATTAATGTGACTTCTGTCAACTCTTCTGCCACAGTGTACGAACTGCTACTGAACTCTAGATAAGTACAGAGGCAATGGCATAAAGAACAGACAAGATAACCTATCTGCATTATGGCTTTTGTAAGGATGGCACCATTTCAACATCCAAAAATAGCTAAAAACACGACCTTTTTTGTTGGATGAACCAAAGTATCCTTGAATCTAAACAAGCCCATCACCACACCGAATTTCTACCAATGGCAATCACAAGCGCATCCATGAACTGAGTAAGAAATTGATTAGATAGTTGCCAATCATCATTGGCTGAGCTCCAATTGCTAGAGGAAGATTAATTATCTAGACATATAATGCAGAAACCCTTTGCATATGGGTTTTGTGGAAATAAAATGAGTAAATGGTAAGGTTAGGGTCTGTCTAAGGAATACGTTAAGAGCCAAGAGCATGGAGACTGAAGAGAGAGTAAGTAGAGGTCAGTAGAATGTAATGGACAGTTGTGCAATATGAATCAAATTACCAAAATGAAAATGGGAAGTAGAAGTATGTTTCAAAACCCTAAATGCACCACCCGTACTTCACTTCGTCAAGATAGAAGAGTAAAGAGCTTAATTTCCTTTTGTTGGGGTTTGCATAATGGACTATTAGATGTCCACTGTGTTCGTCCAAATTCATTATTGGATGACCTATATTATGTACTATTCCACAAACTTTGCATTCCAAAAAGTGACATCCATCTTCTCATTTTTCTTGTTTTTTAGCTCACTAGAACATCCATCTCTGTCGAGGGTGTCCCTTTAAGCTATCAATGGAAGATGACAAGGGAGAAATATATGAAAATAAAAGAGGCAGTGGCACTTTTAGACTGAATACTACTTGCAAATGATTTTAAGCTTAAGCGATCGAGAGTGGAGAGAGAGAGGAACTCGAATGGAAGATGGATACCTGTGTTTGAAAAGGAAAATTTCTTTCTTGTGGGCCTTTCGGTAAATCAAGTTTAAGAGACTGTGTACTAAGCTATTCTTGGTGTGGATTTAGACCCAAACTTTCTCGAACTATAATTATTGGAGTAGCCAGAGCATTCTATGCATGTAACTCAAAAACATAAGTTCTTCTATTTGTTTCCCCTCATAAATATTATTTAAAGAAAGCAAAGAAGATTAAATCTGTAATCACATCGTGCAACACAAAAAAGTCGTCCTGCCAGGGAAAAAGGCACAAGCCTATGAGAAAGCAACTCCATTAGTAAATCCTCAATTTCATGGCACATAACAAAATAAAATCTATTAGGATGACGAATCCATCTCAAAAGAAGGTCAAGTGAGGATTTCTCAAGGACTTCCTCATAGCCTAAGCACAGGCTGCATCGGAGCATCTGACTACAACTCTGGAAGTGTCACAATCTCTCATTAGCAAAACAGTAATGTGATTTGCATGATAACCTACCATTTGAGAAGCTAGACCAAACGCAAGATCTCTTGGAAGACCTGCAGCAACTCCTCCATCAGCCAGAGCTTCTATTGCTAGAAAGATATACGCTGGGCCACTGCCATTGCATATATACACAAAAAGGAAAACTCTTAAGTCAAACTGAAATCTCACCACACTTGTATACAAAACCTTCACGGAAGTACAAGGAAACTGATGCTTTAAAAGCTATTTCAAATACCTCAGGCGAGTAAATGCATCGAAATATTTTTCATCAGCTTTCCATATCTTGCCTATAGATTTGAATAAAGTAGCAATGAGTTCTGCATCCTCTTCTTTCACTGCTCCTTCCCGACTCACAACTATTCAACATTAAGGACATTAGAGAATCTCATTGTAATTCTATCTTACGAAATTAGACAATAACATGGTTGAATCTGACAGATCACTTTGGAAATTTATCTTACAAAATAAGTAATTGTAATTCCACATGTTATCGGGGCAACCTCCAGTTTAAAATAAAGTGATACAATGAAAGGGCAGAACTCCACTTGCATTAACTATACTGCCATAGTATCACTAGAACAGATAACAGAAGTAATCCATCCTGACCACATCATGACAGTGCCATGGATTATATCTACTCTGCAAGTATCATGGAAACCTGCTGACTAGATTCTCTTCTTTCCTGATGATTAATAAGAAGATAGCATCACAAATAATTCTCACAACACTTAAAACCTCAACATCCAAAGAAAAATTTCTATTTTGCACATTTTCATATTATGAAGCTATGGTAATTTGAATGTAACGTAGCCAAGCAAAGTTAAGTCAACTAAAGGAAGCCCTTCACTTTTCATCATTACAATTTATTGCAGATACTCAGGAAAAGAACTCAATATTCTGAATCCAGCTTGTGGAACTTAACAACTAAAAACATCAAACCAAGAGGGTTCGATGCTTCATTTAACTCCCTGCAGCTAATGGACGTGACCAAGTCTTGGACTAAATAAGAAGAATATGGAAGAAAATCAACGATTTCCAATGTGAAAGCAATTTCGTTTTTCTGATGAAGCAACACAATCCGTGAACAGAAATTATGTATCCTCCAGAGACTTGTATGGTTAAAAAAGTCAATTTCTACATAAGACAGTTAAAGGCCAAAACAACATTGGCTTTCCATGCATACAAGGAAGACCAGCAAACAAGTAGTATATACATTACCAGATGCAGCCTCACCAACAGCAGCAGGAGTATTCGGCATCACATGGATAAATCAATCATGGCCAGCCCAATCCTAGGGAAAAGGAAAGCATACTCACTCTAGGCAGTTCAAAAACAGATAATTCTTAAAATTAGATGAAATAGGAACCAACAGCGAACACCCCGATTATGGTATTCAATTCAAAATGATAATTAATAGAAAAGGGTCCATAGATAAGGATTCTTCAAAGAGTCAAAGTTTTCATTAGAAAAAGTATACCATCACAACTATAAACTGTCCATCTGGAAAACTACTATACATTGACATAACACACCTGAACATTTTGTTTCCTTACCTAGCATCATTTTTATACTCTACTTAAAAAGCCACACAGAATTTTACACTGAAAATCCCATCCCATTATTGAGGTTTTCCTAAGTGTTGTTAAATCCAAGTCATGATTACCGATAAAAGATAATGTCAATCCATGGTTCATGTTGCACCCCCTAAATTCACAAAAAACGGCTCCACAGGACATTTATTAGATTGCTCAAATGAGAAATTGACCCCTGGATGACATATTGAATGAAGATAACAAATTGTAGAAACGTCATTCCAATTTCTTCTAGTCAAACCAAGAAAGTCATATATATTATAGCATCAAAAAAATGGTAGAGGAGGAAATAAGGACGGCAGAGATGCAGTCTTCAGGGATTCAATGATGTGAATTGAAAGAGCCTCTAATCCTCAATAGCATTGTATAAGATATTCCCATACCATGAAACTTGAGACAAGAACCAAAAACTTGATGCCGATAAAAAAGACAGTGGGGGCAAATACCAGCAAATCCTTCAAATTTACTCTGGCAAATACTGAGACCAAAAGCTGCTTCTTTGATAGTAGTGGCCTCAACTGAGAGACAACACCTTTAACTAGAGAAAGAACGACAAAAGCTTAATTAAAAAATATTCCAAATAATTTCTACTAGAAGTATTTTCAGCAATGAGGAAGACGCACGACCTCTAGAACCAAAATCCATACTACCTTTGAAATCAAATATCTATCGAAACATCCTCCTCCAGATTTTATCATCACTTAGTAAAAATACAGAAGAATATCGTAATTTTTAATTTCTATAGACCGTTGACAGTCATCAACAGAATTAAATTATCCCTATGGTGAGAATGTGTTGTAGAAAAGCATGCAATCATCACTGCAAAAGTTATGATCAACAAAAGTTAAGGCCAATTCATCCAAAATCTGCTGATAACTAAGATGAACTAGCATGTTGTGAAATGTTCTGCTGCTACCACCTCAAAGCTGAAGAACACTGGTGGCTTAAAGTCGTATTGACCAAACACATGCTTTCATCCCATTATTGAAATTTGGGAAAATGAAAGACAAGCAAAGTGGCAAACTGAGCAACAGAGTACAAGTTTAAGTGTTATATACCAACTTGGGGTTTCACTGAGAAGATGACCACATTACCATCTTCAACTACCTGCTTTCATAAAATTTGAGTTTCTTTATCTAGAAAGAGAGGGATAAGGAGAACAAGCGACTCAAGATTAAACTCATCAAGAAACCCCAGGAGGTCGAATAACTAGCAATCGTTCATCCACTCATTTCTCACATCCACAAACAAGAGGAAAAATAATAGTAGTAGGTCTACTGAACCGCAAGCTGTACAACCGCTAAACCAACTTGCTTGCTCTCTTTCAATGGAGAAGAATTTAACATAAAATCTAAGAAGAGATTTCACCATCTGAAAGACCCGGGCAAGACATTGGATTTGCTCAAGAACTTGCTCGAGCCGACAAGACACACAAATTGTCATTTTCCACCCAATTAACTTACACAAACCAATGCCGGCAACTAAAGGATGAAGCAACAGCCTGAATTTTTTCGCCATGAGCAAAAATACAAAAACCCAGAGGCAGAGCTAGGACATCGAATTCTCATAATAAAGAATTTGAGCTGTTCAGCATTGAATATCAATGTCGTCTCAATAACGAAACTAAAACCCCGTAATCGTAACACACCGAGGCAGAGCCCGGGGCAGCAAATATACGTCATGGCAAAGGCAAAGCTCGCATCTTTTTCACGCCTATTCCATAAAAACTGAAACTTGACGCTAATTACATCAATTGCATTCTCCCCAGGCGGTCCGAAGATCCGATTATTTCACATTCCTTTACCGCTTCCCATGAGAGAGAGAGAGAGAGAGAGAGAGAGAGAGAGAGAGAGAGAGAGAGAGAGAGAGAGAGAGAGAGAGAAGGGATACGCAACAGCTTGACAGTCGGAGAGGACTTGGACGCCGAAGGATTCGAATGCGGCCCCTCGGCTCGGGTTGGTGTGAGCGGCGGCGCGAATCCTGGATGCCGGCAAGACACCGGACTTGACCACCCCCTCGCGATGGACTCCGCCATCTTGCCGGCTCCGATGAAGCCGAGCTTGTACGTCTCCGCCGGTGTCGGCGGCGCCACCACCTCCATTGTCTCCTGCGAGTTTGCTCTCCCGAAACAGAGGGGGCTCCCACCGGCTCGAACCGTGAGAGTGCTGACCGCCGCGAGCGGCCGCCGTCGCCGGAGCGGCCTTTTGTTCGAGAAGACGTCGCCGGGGGAGGCGGCCGGGAATTATCGCGCTTCGGTGCTCCGGGGCAGATTATAATGGGCCGAGCT
Source organism: Eucalyptus guilfoylei (assembly GCA_016097605.1). NCBI lineage: Eukaryota > Viridiplantae > Streptophyta > Magnoliopsida > Myrtales > Myrtaceae > Eucalyptus > Eucalyptus guilfoylei. The sequence goes on along the minus strand of CM027870.1, from coordinate 14,800,998 downwards.
TTTATGGGCCGGACTGAAGCCGGCCTTCCTGTTCTCGGCCCAAATCGTCACCCTTTCTTCGTATTGATAAGAAAGGACACGGTGGTGGTTGTCAAATTATTGGTCCGTTTGCCTAAAAGAAAAGGGGAAAAGCCTAAAAAAAATCCAAAATTTTATCCATTGTGATATTTTTACCTTAAACTATTTTTTGTGACATCAAAAACAAGTCCTTCGTACCTCCCCAAGCATCGTCTTCTTGAACAAAAGATCGCTCCTGCAATGGTAGTTATTTGCAACAGTCAGCACTCTCATGGAACAGATGCTATTAGATCGAGCTTTTATGGTTGGACTGAAGCTGGACTTCGTGTTCTAGGCCCAAATCGTCACCCATCCTTCATATCGATAAGAAAGGAGATTGTGGTTGTTGTCAAATTATCGGTCCATTTGTCTAAAAGAAAAGGAAAAAAGCCACCAAAAATCTCAAATTTTGTTCATTGTAACATATTTACTCTAAACTATTTTTTGTGATGCCAAAAATTCTAAATTTTTTGTGAAGCCAAAAATTCTAAACTTTTACTTGTGTGACATTATATTTTCTTCTATATGATGCTTACAATCCTGTATGTCATCTCAAGGGCTGATTCTAGGTGCTTGGATATAGTTTTACCCTAGAAAAGGTGGGATTTATCTCCTTTTTTTTGTAGCTAGAATATAGTTAATGGATGCATGCATTCTCCTTATTATATGATAATTCTTTTCTGTCCTTTTTCATTTTTTTTTTCCAGAAAAGCAAATGTTCAATCTTGAGAAACTACGTCTTATGTGTCATTTTCGTGTTTCCCATGCATCCTTCACAAAACTCTATGCCCCAAAGCAAAATCTACATCAAAGTTGCATGCATTTAGCTCTCTAGGTGCTATGTTTGCTGCTAAGAGCTTCTGTCATTACCAAAAGAAAAATGTCGAGGCTAATGTCCGAATGTACACAGAATTTCTAGAGTCGCTTAGTGCTTGTATTATCTGTCTTGGCGTTCTCTACAACAAAACCCTTATGCCTAATTCGAAGATGCAACGGCGATTTTCCTATTTAGGAGGAGGCAATTCTTGGGAAAAGCCAACTGTCTTCAAATAAATGATGCTGAAAAAAAGGAATTAGTTGAATAATCTCCGAAGCTCTGGTGACTATTACTTCCTTTTTTTTCATTACTGGTCGTCACTATTACTATATGAACCTAGAGATACGAACTTCACCTCTATTGCAATGTTTGCACTTCCCTTTCAAAAGGAAAGACTGACTAGAGTTGATAGGGCATCTATAGTTTTTTAGGGTTTATTACATATTTTAATAAAATATTTAGCTCATGTCCTTAAGTATCTCTTGGACAATTCTCCTCTGCGAACCAAACAATTCTCTTCATGTGCCAAAGCTTCCCCACTTTATTTATGTCTGAGAAGTTGATACAAGTCTCACATGCACGCACAAAGAAAGGTTAGATTATGTGAAGAAACTAACAAGAATGTGGAGAAAAAAATTGAAGAACCCAATGCAACATCATTTGCTTGTATAAAAAGTCAATTAAATAGTTAAAAAAGACAAGTGAAAAAAAAAATTGTTTACAGCCAAACGTAGTCATAAAAGATCATATATACAATATTACGAGTCTAGACAATAACTTGACCATGTTCATAACATCCTTAATATTTCAAATTTACAGGTATTACAACGCATGTTCCTAACACATGTAAGAAATTTTTAACATAAACAATGATTTATTTACTAAACTACATATATATTGAGGGTGGAGATGAGTAGAAGATCACTTCATGGTGACAACTTGTCGCTGACAAGCACTTTACGAATGTTCACTGCTTGTGTAAATATGGACATACGGTTGAGACTTAGAAAGCAATATGCTTTGGATGGCTCTTATCTGTGTCCTTTTGTGATAGCATTTGGCTAAATCTTTTAAAAAATAAAAAGCAACTCTTTTTTCCCACCAAAAGTTAAAATAGAAAATTTCACAAAAACTATGAAAAAGTTATACGTGAATCTACAGGTCACTATGAGTATATTACTAAATTTCGAGTGTTCTCAATTTAAGAAAAAGTTAATGTGCATCTATTGCAGAATTTAGATCAAGTTATCCACACACTCTAAACTTCTTAATGCTTGAGAGCTCAGAACTAGCTATGACTAAAATATCCGCATATTATGTGTTTCGATGTGCAAAAGGACAGCTTATATGTGCGGGAGATTCCTAATATGCTCAACATACATAACAAAATTGTTTCTAGATAGTTTACAATTTTGGGATAAATGACAACCTCAAAAGAGTAAATAAAGAATTAAAATAATTTGAACTCCAAATTGTTCAAGAGATAAGAGTATTTGTCGTTCTCGATTAAAGTTCGTGCTTAATTCCTTTCCTTTTTTTTTCCCCGAGTTTGGGACACATGGAGTGCCAAAACTTGGCACGGAAGGATACTTAAGTGCCAAAACTTCGAAAATGTACACTTAAGTGTCAGTTTCGGAATAAAGTGGAACACTTAAGTGCCACTCCGCCAAAATCCGACCAAATTGCGACGTGACAATTTTCCAAAATGAGTTGGGTGCAAAATGATGTCGTTTTACTTGCGACATGGCGAGAAAATGCAAAAACGACGTCGTTTTGTGTCGATGTGTAAATAATTAATATAAAAATTAATTAAATTAAATTTAAACTTAATTTTATTTAAAATATTCTAAAAAATAAAAAATTAAAATTAAAAACCTAAAAATTAAAAACCTTAAATTGAAAAACCTAAAAAATAAAAAAATTAAAATTGAAAAACCTAGAAAATAACAAACTTATAATTAAAAAACCTAAAAATTAAAAAAATTAAAATTGAAAAACCTAAAAAATAAAAAACTAAAAATAAAAAACTTATAATTAAAAAACCTAAAAATTAAAAAACTTAAAATTAAAAAACCTAAAAAATAAAAAAATTATAATTAAAAAACCAAAAAAAAAAAAAACTTATAATTAAAAAACCTAAAAAATTAAAAATTAAAAAACCTAAAAAATTAAAAATTATAATTAAAAAACCTAAAAAATAAAAAACTTATAATTAAAAAACCTATAAAAAAAACGGGGTGGAGAGCCCAAGGGGGTGGTTTAGGGCCGAGCCCTCGCCGTCGCCGCCTCCCCGCCGCCGCCGGGAAGGGCCGGCGACAGAGGGGGGGAGGGTCGGCCGGGGTCGCTGGCCCTCGGTCGACCAATGACAAGGGCCTGCGAGCCCTCGCCTAGATCTAGGGCGAGGGCCGCAACCCTCGACGCGATCCGGCGAGGGCTCGCGGCCCTCACCGTCAATCGGCCGGGGGTCGGCGACCCCGGCTGACCCTCCCCCCCTCCGTTGATGGCCCTTCTCGGTGGCGGCTGGGCGGCAATAGCGGTGAGGGCTCAACTCTCGGCCGCCCCTTCGGCCCCCCCTTTTTTATATATAATTTTAGGTTTTTAAAATATAAGTTTTTTATTTTTTAGGTTTTTTAATTATAAGTTTTTTAATTTTTAGGTTTTTTAATTATAAGTTTTTTTAATTTTTAGGTTTTTTAATTTTAAGTTTTTTTAATTTTTTAGGATTTTTAATTTTAAGTTTTTTATTTTTAGGTTTTTTAGTTTTAAGTTTTTTATTTTTTTAGGGTTTTTAATTATTATTTTTTTTTTATTTTTTAGGTTTTTTAATTTTAAGTTTTTTAATTTTTTTTAGGTTTTTTAATTATTATTATTTTTTATTTTTTTAGGTTTTTTAAATTTATGTTTTTTATTTTTTAGGTTTTTCAATTTTAAGTTTTTTATTTTTTAGTTTTTTTAGTTTTAAGTTTTTGTATTTTTTAGGTTTTTTACTTATAAGTTTTTTATTTTTTAGGTTTTTTAATTATGTTTTTTTTTTTTTTTAGGTTTTTCACTTTTAAGTTTTTTATTTTTTAGGTTTTTCAATTTTAAGTTTTTTATTTTTTAAGTTATTTTAAATAAGATTAAGTTTAAATTTAATTTAATTAATTTTTATATTAATTATTTACATATCGACACAAAACGACATCGTTTTTTGCATTTTCTCACCACGTCAGGGTGCAAAATGACGCCGTTTTGCACCCAACTTACCGGAAAATTGCCACGTCAGCAATTTGGCCGGAGTGGCACTTAAGTGTTCCACTTTACTCCGAAACTAGCACTTAAGTGTACCTTTCCGAAGTTTTGGCACTTAAGTATCCCTTCATGCCAAGTTTTAGCACTTGGGCTGTTCTTCTGCCTTTTTTTCCCCTAGGCCTTGATTCAAACAATAACACTTACGCAATATCTTTGGGGGCACCTATAGAAACATTGGCATTGGCTATGTGCTCCAAAAATTATTGGGTAAACGTGCATGTTCTGTTAGCGATGATACATGGATCGAAATTACATGGTGCCGAGGTTATATGTCCCAATTATGTTATTCCTGAAAAATTTTGATCGAAAATCACCTTTCCAAATGCTAAATATCATCATTTTTTTTCTTGAAAATATGTGAAAAACATTTGGCGTGGTCTTAATAAAGTCGAGAAATAATATCATCATGATTTTACATAGATTACTAATCAAGAAAATGCCTGCATTTTGATATATGACCATCGAAATTACAAGTCATGCAAAAAAAATTCAAACGAGAGGAAAAGACCCATGACAAATTGTCCTTGGTCATTCTTTTTTGGCAGGAATATCATAGTTGTTTTATGAACGAATGAATACTCAAACATGTTCACATAGCCTTTGGAAAGTGACACTGTGGAATGGCATTCCTGGTGCATTAAGCTCTAATCGATTCAAAATTTAGTGGTGGTAAAGTAATATTTGGTGTGTCGAGAATACGTGCTAAAGTTAATATGCTAAATGCCACGTTATGATTATTGGGTGTTTGAAGAAGTGAGCTAGGACAGTCCAACAATAAACTTAGATATCTATCGAATCCCGCGCTACGTGCAAGTTAACCTTTCCTGATGGTGCATGCATTGAGCTCTCTAGGTGCTACGTTTGCTGCTAAGAGCTTCTGTCATTAACAAAAGAAAGATGTCAAGGCTAATGTCCGAATGTACACAGAATTTCTAGAGTTTCTTAGTGCTTGTATTATGTGTCTCGGCGTTCTCTTCAACAAAACCCTTGTGTCTAATTCGAAGATGCAAAACGGCGATTTTCCCATTCAGGAGGCAATTCTTGGGAAAAGCCAATTGTCTTCAAATAAATGATGCCGAAAAAATGAATTAGTTGAATAATCTCCGAAGCTCTGGTGACTATTACTTCCTATTTTTCATTACTGGTCGTCACTATTACTATATGAACCTAGAGATATGAACTTCATCTCTGTTGCAGTGTTTGCACTTTCCTTTCAAAAGGAAAGACTGACCAGAGTTGATAGGGCATCCATAGTTTATAAGGGTTTATTACATATTTTAATGAAATATTCAGTTCATGTCCTTAAGTATCTCTTGGACAATTCTCTTCTGCGAACCAAACAATCCTCTTCATGTGCCAAAGCTTCCCCACTTTATTTATGTCTGAGAAGTTGATACAAGTCTCACATGCACACACAAAGAAAGGTTAGATTATGTGAAGAAACTAAGGAGAATGTGGAGAAAAAATTGAAGGACCCAATGCAACATCATTTGCTTGTATAAAAGTCAATTAAATAGTTAAAAAAAGATAGTGAAAAAAAAATTGTTTACAGCCAAATGAAGTCATAAAAGATCCTATATACAATATCACTAATCTAGACAATAACTTGACCACGTTCCTAACATCCTTAATATTTCAAATTTACAGGTATTACAACGCATGTTCCTAACACATGTAAGAAATTTTTAACATAAATGATGATTTATTTACTAAACTACGTATATATTGAGGGTGGAGATGAGTAGATCACTTCATGGTGACAAGAACTTTGCGAATGTTCACTACTTGTGTAAATATAAACATACCGTTGAGACTTAGAAAGCAATATGCTTTGGATGGCTCTTATCTGCGTGCTTTTGTGATAGCATTTGGCTAAATCTTTTATAAAATAAAAAAGCAACTCTTTTTTCCCACCAAAATTTAAAATAAAAAGTTTCACGAAAACTATGAAAAAGTTATATGTGAATCTATAGGTCAATATGAATATATTATTAAATTTCGTGTGTTCTCAAATTAAGAAAAAGTTAATGTGCATCTATTGCAGAATTTAGATCTAGTTATCCACACGCTCCAAACTTGTTAGAGCTTGAGAGCTCAGATCTAGAAATGATCAAAATATCCGCATATTATTTGTTTCGATATGCAAAAGAACAGCTTATATGTGCGGGAGAGTCCTAATATGCTCAACATACATAATGAAATCGTTTCTAGATAGTTTACAATTTTGGGATAAATGATAATCTCAAAAGAGTAAATAAAGAATTAAAATAATATGAACTCCAAAGGTTGTTCAAGAGATAAGCGTATTTGTCGTTCTCGATTAAAGTTTGTGCTTAATTTCTTTCCTTTTTTTTTTAAATCCCTAGGCCTTGATTCAAACAATAGCACTTATGCAATATCTTTGGGGGCACCTATAGAAACACTGGCACTGGCTATGTGCTCCAGAAATAATTGGGTAAACGTGCATGTTCTGTTAGCGACGATACGTGGATCGAAATTACATGGTGCCGAGGTTATATGTCCCAGTTCTGTTATTCCTGAAAAATTTTGATCGAAAATCACCTTTCCAAATGCTACATATCATCATTTTTTCTTGAAAATATGTGAAAACATTTGACGTGGTCATAATAAAGTCGAGAAATAATATCATCATGATTTTACATAGATTACTAATCAATAAAATGCCTGCATTTTAATATATGACCATCGAAATTATAAGTCATGCCAAAAAAAAAATTCAAACAAAAGGAAAAGACACATGACAAATTGTCCTTGGTCATGCTTTTTGACAGGAATATCATAATTGTTTTATGAACGAATGAATACTCAAACGTGTTCACATAGCCTTTAGAAAGTGACACTGTGGAATGGCATTTCTGCTGCATTAAGCTTTAATCGATTCGAAATTTAGTGGTGGTAAAGTAATATTCGGTGTGTCAAGAAGACATGCTAAAATTAATATGCTAAATGCCACGTTATGATTTTATTGGGTGTTTGAAGAAGTGAGTTAGGATAGTCCGACAACAAACTTAGATATATGTTGAATCTCCCGCTACATCCGAGTTAACCTTTCTTGATGGACATAAATTACCATTGCTCTCACTTCTTACAACTTACATAAGCCATTCCTTTCAATTTTGGCAACTAGTTTTGCGTGATCTACGAGTGAGGAATCCATACAAAGTTAATGTCAAACTTCGAGTAGGTCGAGCTCCCACTATATTCCTCTTTCAAATGCTTTTGGCAGTTGGAGGATTTGTCCTAAAAATATGCTTTTCGGATACATTCAGGTTTACACTTCCATTCTCTTTTTGCGGCAACTATAGATGGACTGATTCTGTTTATTGCCGAAAGGCGATGCTTTCGCTCTTTTATTGGCACGGTGAAGCGTAAAGCAAGGTGCGGAATTCTAATCGGCCACCACAAAACTCGAAGCGTTCAAATTGATCTCGCCTTCGAAGAGCATCAATGTGCACCTTTTGAAACAAGATAAAGTTGTAGACGTGGGAATATTGCGAGTTTATATATACGAGCAAGCAAAACATCACACTCTCAGCTTCAGTAAGTAAACACAAAGGGCAGCGAAAGGCACTAGTTTCTTTGTTCCTGCTCTCTCTTCTTACCAGATGCCCAAATCAGAAGCCCAACAGAACCGACCCCCTCCGGGTATTTTCCCACCCTGTCCTTGTCGACCTGGATCGAAGGATTGATTTATCGGAGTAAAAAATGTTAAGGCCTATTTGAAAGCTCAAGCTGTCCACCTTTTTTTTTTGGTTTAAGGGTACCCGACAGACAACCCGCCACACCCCAGGAAAAGGAAGTTCTTTTGCTGCAGCCGCACGAAGATGAAAGGAGACTATCGAGAGAAGGACTCTCGAGAGAAGGCCATTCGAGAGAGGAGCTTCATAGATGGATGGTAAGCCAACGGAAATCGCCTTTTTTGTTAGCTTCGACTGAAGATATGAATCAAATATGCATCAATGAGCAAAAAAGTCCAATCTCTAGAGAGTTTGACAGCAACCGCATCACCATTCAACATTGCTTGTCTCTCGCTGTTATTCTAAGTTTTCAAACTGTTCTCTGATGACTTACTTTTGTGGTTCTTGACAAATTCAGCATGTTTGCTCTATGCTGCTGCTGGCTCTGCCAGGAATGTTGCGCCTACTGAGAGTAAGCGATAGCTTTGCCGGAGAATCCATCAATCTTCCACTTGGAGCTTTTGTGCGCGCATCAGAGTGTAGAAGTTCGCTATGGTCAGTAAGATGTAATTCTTCCTTAGATAAAGGGGGTCATTACAATATTTTCCCCCGGCACGAGCAGGTCATTCTTGATTTGCCATCCGTATCTGATTTATATTACGCCTTTGTTTTCCAAATTCGACTGTTTCGTGCACATTGTAGCAAACGAAAACGAGTAAACAAAACAAGCGAGAAAGAGGTCGGCGACAAACTGGTCATGGACTATCGTAATTGGAGTGATTCTTGAGACGCAGAAACTAAAGCAAATAGCGAAAGAGATTAGATGGAAATCAAACCGAAAAAGGAACATATTCTTCTGCTTTTGCTCCACTCCATCGGCCATCGGCAATCGGCATCAGGTTCAGATGATATCCTTTCAGAATCTTATCATGCGTGGCCGAAGATGATATATGTTGTGGAATGCGAGCAATTGAACAATATAATAAACAGAGCAAGAAAATAAATTGGATATCAGATTTACGTGGTTCGATTGTAGTGTAGCAACAAATTCATTATAGATCAAGCGTACAATAGAGATTACACATTCGAATCACTTAAACACTCTCAGTATTTTCCAAACCCCAATTACACTTAATAACTTACACGGTATTTAGTCCCGAAAATTCCTTTCACGAAATAATCTTTCAATTTTGTGAAAGAATTATAAACAAATTTTAACACAAGATTTCATGGTTCGAACACTGACATAATTCTTGAATTCCCTCTGGACGTCTTCGCCCACCAAGCACTTGCGCACACGACGCTTCAAGAAAGACCTCACGGCCACGGCAAGACTTGCTTTATATATCTTGAAGAAAGACCCACAAAAATAAGCCCTTGAATTTTAATATCACCGCCACAGAGAAGAAGTCCAATTCGGTCACGTCTTGGTCAACAAAAGGAAACCAGTTGACCGACTAATTTGCAATTCAAGTCCACGTTGGATTGCCAATATTAATTCAAAGGCTTCAACAATCCGACTATAAGTCGGCGATTGTATTTCCTGCTCTATTTTTCTTGGTGGATTCCAATTTGATATCAGCAAATATCTAACTTGGACTTTAACACCGAAATATACGTAATTTCATGGCACAAATTCAGATGTCCACAGACAATAATATATTTTGAGTTGGGTTTCATTCATGAGCTCAAATTCAGGACATATTTCAATAGTATCAACTACAAAATATTCTTATTAGGTTTTCTGCGATCTCAATTTAGAACGAAAGAATTTGACGTTATCATAATGAAGTCTAGAAATATATTACCATGGTTCTACATCATATTACAAATCTAAAAATGCTTATAACATTACAAATATCTCGTCTTATTGTCAAATTTTAGGGTTAATACCACGAAAAACCCCAAATCAATATACCTATAACAAATTTACCTAAACTAATATTTCGACCATAAAAAACTCCAAACTGATGCACATGTAATAAATTCACTCCAAAATAATACATGATATATATGTTCAATTGATGCATGCTTTGCAAGGTTTTTACTTTGGAAAGGTGAATCAATTGCATGCATTAGAGTAAAAGGTACTGCAGCAACATGTGTTGGACATATAGTGTGATATGTTTTGTCATTTTTATCACGATTTATATGATCTTAATAAAGTTTCGATCTCTTAATGAGAAATCTTCATCACTATATGCTCTGTATGTGAGATTTTTGGTAGGAATTATGCATGTCTTGAAGATGGCTGAAATCATACTTGTTCTGTAAACTTAATGCTGAAATGAAACTTTGTCATATGTGCACATTCCCATGCTTGTTTGAGTCATTTAGGGATCAAATTTCATAATCATGCCTTCTTGATGATTGAACCACATGTTACAAGGTTTGCATACGTGTTTAGGTCATGTCATTTGAGTTTCATCTTGCACATCAAATTTTCTCACAATAAATGTTCATCATACTTAGAATTCCCAAGCATATCATTAGAAATCATGAATCATCTCATAATGTCATTTAAATTGTATGACATTTTGTATGCCGACTTAGGATTAGATGACTATCCAAACTTTCTGTCGCATCCAATCCTAAATCCAATGCGATTTCTTCGTGCCATTTGAGCATTTTTTGAGTGATTTTAAGGTTTTCTAATGAATGCTTATGTTTTGTTTTCTTAATTACTGATACGCGCACTTTTAGAAATCTCGATTTTAGGATACCAAATTGACCTAGTTTGGACTCGAGCTCTTCTAGGAAGATGTAGGACACACATAGAAGTTTCTAATGCCACTAATTTCATGCCAATCACTCATCGTTTGGACTATTTTCCATTTTTTTCAAAACCAGATCACAATCTGGACAAGAGATCAAATTCGCACCCCTGTTTTAACCCCTGTTTGGATAGAACTTTGATATTTTTGTTCCTTTTTTTTTTATTTAGAATCTGAACTTAGTCTCTTAATGAAACTTTCTTTTCATCATGTTGGCTATGTTGTGTATAAATTTGATGATTTTTAGACATGTTCTGATAGGAAAAATTCTCGTGACATTAGCTGAATGTCCAGTTGTTTTGACAAATATCTGATGTGTTGTTGCATGTTGTCTGATTTTTGTAAATTCATGTGTAGCTTGTTCAAGAAAAATTTCTTCACAAAAGTTGTTCATTATCATGTCGTACATATTAGGAAATGTTTCCATAGCTAGATTGTCAATGGATGTTACTCAATTTTGCTGTCCTTATACGTTTCTTCTGAAATTTCATGATATAAACACGATTGTGATTGTTTAACTACACCTTTTAGATTAGTTTGTGCATGAACTTAGGACATGCCATCTTCATGAAAATTGTTTTAAATACTTTGATCTTTGTTGTTAAACAACTGGCCTTTTCAAATTGCACTTTTGAAAAACAAATGTTTTGGTACATGTGATGTTTCTCAAAAACGATTCCTAAAAAGGTTATTCTCCAAAACTCGATTTGACTTAAGGAAAAATCATGGTTTTGATCATATTCAAAATGCCTGTAATGCTTCTGACTTCTAATGCGAGGCCCGAGCTAGCCTTGAAAATTGAATGTGTTCCATAGCCTCGATATTCCTTAATCCTAAATATTTTCAAACATTTTTAAAAAATCCTGATTTGACAACGTGAAAGTCACGGTTTGAATTGTATTCAAAATGCCCGCATCGCTTGTGACTTCTAATGCGAGGCCCGAGCTAGCCTTGGCAATTGAATGCCTTTCATAGCTGAGGCATCACCTTGTCTCAAAACTTTTCATGAATGATGTTGAGATATGTTCTTTTTTTTAAAAATCACATGTACCCTTCATACATATCATCCCATCATGCATTAGAAATTGATTGTGTTTGTGATTGGCGCATGCCCTTGGTAATAAATGACTCGCCGACAGTTCACTTTCTTGCTTGATTGGTTGAGAAACAAGGTTCAAAAGACTTGCATGCATGTTTAATTTTTTTTTGCAATGCATGTGATTTTTAGATGAATTGTCACGCCCCGAACCTCGAGCGTGCGCACATCCCTCGGTAGTCGATGAAATTGCGACATCCCAGGACGCGTCGCTGACCCATTCATTTTATTGCACATGCAAAAGCGAATAAACAAATCTCCTAACAACAAACTACATGGGATAGAAAAGCAAGATAACAAATTCACAACCAAACCACGCTTTTATAAACAAACTAGGTTTATATACAAAACTAGCCTGTCTACCAAAAAGGTTGGCCCTCAAAAGGAAACTGTCCTACGACCCACTAGTCGGATGCATTCATCGATCCTTTGGACTCCACAGGCTCCGGGGGCGCCGGGTCTTCCATAGTACCATTAGGAGGGTCAGTTGCACCCTCGCCAAAAGCGGTGTTGACTACCACAACGGGGATCTCAAAACCCTAAAGGGAACCAACTCTGTATCTATTGAGTCCATGGCGGAACCATGCCCTGAATCGATGAGGTACCCTCTCAGGTAGGCCCTCATCGACCCAGACGATGGTCACGACCAACTCGTAGACCCAATGACTACCAAGGACAGGGACGTCTATATCCTGCTCAGTAATAGTCCGCGGCTGACCAAAACGTTCCGGAGGAATCGCCATCTAAAGACTTGAAAAGAATTGAGCCCACGACGGGGTGAAACAATGTCTTAGCAAATTCACCCCCTAAACTCCCACTAGGAAGGAAATACGCCTAAAGACAGTCTATACACACAAAACAGAGGACTTATCTCGCCTTAGTTCCCTCAATCCATCAATTCAATCAATTCAATCAATTCAATCGATCAATCGATCAATCAATCAATCAATCAATCCATCGGTCAATCGATCCATAAATTACAGGGGGTCCCGATTATAAGGCCAAATTGACATAACACGTCTCATATCGTGACACACAATTTTATCCCATAATCCGGCGCTTCAATTTCAATCAAACACACTTTCCAACTTGATTACCGCTCGCATAGGCACAATATACCGACGCACATCGATCTTTTGGCGTAGCCATGCTTCGTCTCACTCCTTTGAGCATGGCAACATCCACCGACGCACATCGAGGACAGCATTCCCGAAGGAGCATCGGTCCAGAATCAACTGCGATCGGCATCCATTGTCCAAGGGCATCCCATATAGGGGCAACGTCCTACCAACGCACATCGGAGACGGGTTCACTTAGCCATCACACGATCAATCAATCCCGGCCAAGGATATTGTGCTTTGCACTCAAATGTCTCAATTAAAATATGACTTGGCATGTTTTCTTCGTATTAAAAACACCTGATAAAAATAATCGTGTGTGGGTACACGATCAATTTGAACCAGAAAAATTGATATCCTCCCTTTTAAAATCCCATTATTTGATATAGTCTTTAAAATCATTTCGGTGTCAAAACCCGACATCCGGGATTTTCTAATTAAATATCAAAATTTCACAATTTTGAAATAAATAACCAAAATTTCAATTACCACTCAATTTGCACTTCCGGTCACTGGTTATCCCAGTATAATTTCCGGAAAATATAAAATGATTAAATAAATACCAAAAATAATTAAATAATGCAATTTAAATACAATAAATACCAACTTAGGCCGGAAATGCTAATCTAACCACCTAAACGAGCCTAGAAAATTTCCGAACCTATCTAGATCAATAGTACAATCTATCCAGCCCTTAATCAATCTATTCTAACCACCCTACATGCATAATTAAGCGATTAAATCACTAATCTAAACTAACTAACCACTTAATCCGTAATTAGGTTAAAATGATTATCCACTAAGCGTCATTAACTCCATAAGCAGAGTTTAGCAAGTAAAATTACCGATTTAGCGGGCCGGTGAGTCCACAGCGACGGTGATGCGGAGGCGAGCGATAAACAAGCTTGTGAAGACACCAACAGAGGTCCAGACAAGCCTTAAAATGGGCCACAAGCTCTCAGCTAGGGGCTGAGCTTCAACTTCTGCTTCTTGGGCTGAGAAGGCTACTCAAGCGACTGGAAGCGGCAAGGAGGGACAGCGATGCTGCAATGGGGCCAGGCAAGTGACAGCGGTGGCTCCGGCTGGCTGGACAGCGACGAATGGCGGTCAGGCGACTCGCAGGACTTGCGAGCAGACATAGACGACGGCATGGGATGGTCTGGACAACGGGACGACGAGCAGGAGGCGCGGATGCGGGGAACGTGCGCGCGGGCTCGCAGGCGGCGTGCGGCGGGTCCAGTGGCTTAGGAGGCAGTCGACGGTGAAGGGGGGTGGTGTGTTGGCTATTCTCTGGTTTCTTGAGCTCAAGATTTGCATAATAATGGAGAAAGTAGGCCAAATGAAGAAGAAGAAGGTTGCTGAAGCAAGGGGGGCCACAAAATATCTCAAGACGCTTGAGTTTAGTGCCTCACCAGCCTTGGCTGGCATCCTCAGCCAAATTGCAGCCTTCAAGCTTCCCAATGGGTCCAAAAGTGGCTACACCCCCTTGGCTACGAATTTGGACAATTTCCTTCCAAATTTCACTTCAATTGCAACTCAATTCAATCCAGTTGATGTCCAATAATTCTAGCCAATGTGCCCACATTAAATTTTTATAATTCCCTCGCCAAATAGTCCAACTTGACGGCCAAAAAATGCAACCAAAAACGGCCCTCTAATTTTCCCTGTCCAAAATAACCCAACTTTGATTTTTCGCCAAAATCTCGGGTTTGTAGAAAAATTTTCGGAGGATGAGTCAACATTCCTAAAATGAATCGTGACATGACAGAACTTTCAATTTTTGAAATCGGGTTTAAATTCGCGGTTAATTTCAACCGGGTGCGATTTTAGCGTGACCTAGCCTACCGGGTAGCTTTTAGGAATTTTTAGTGTAATTGACTCGTGGTCGATTATTTTCAAGCCACATTGTACATCTTCGATTCATTGGTGACTCTCGGTTGTCGTGAAAATTTTGAGATTTCAAATATGGGCACAAGATACAGAAATGACAGAAAAATCGGTCTAGTGCCGTTCGATAGAAATTTTGCAATCCGGTGAAATCACCCACACACTAATTACATACGTATGTCAAATCGACTTATCTCTAGTCTCTGATCGATTTTGACAGTGTTGTATTGACCTCTGCAGATTAGCACGGTCGAGAAGTCGATTTATGATTGAATTCTCAAGTCTATTGCGTTAGAATCCCATAACGGCTTCACCAGATAGACTAGTTATCACTTGAGTGATCAGCTCAGAGAATAGAACTATAAGCGCATCGATGAAAAACCCAACTCATTCAATCGAAAACAGAACTCGAAAATCAGGATGTCACAACTCTTCCCCTTTTATAAAAATTTCATCCTCGAAATTTAAACCATTACAAATCTTTAAACAAAATGGTAGAGGTATTGTCGTCTCATCGAATCTTCACTTTCCCAGGTTGCTCCTTTTGTGCCATGGTGTTGCTAGACCACTTTAACCAACGGGATTGTCTTGGTGCACAGAACCTGTTCCTTCTGATCTACAATCTGAACTGGTTTTTTCACGTATGATACCCTGTCGTCCACGTCCAATTCTTCAAAATTCAACACGTGGGTCGGGTCAGGTTCATACTTCCTCCATAAGCTTTGCATCGTCAAGTACACACAATCGTTCTTGAAACCTTAGTGTTCCGTCTTCAAAAATCTGAAAGTCAACTTTTCTCTTTTCGGTATCCTCTTGCAGGATCTTCTGAATATATGGGTGTGTTAACTGAAGTGTCTTGATTCTGATCTGCACTTCCAATTCAATTCTGAGGGTGGCCATAAGATTTGAAAGGTGGCCTACCTCGAATTTGAAAACCGAATCTCGAGCTCTCTCGAGTAAAATCCACTCCTTAACCATCATCTGTGCAACTAAAGACTTCCGACTCAAAGCGTCTGCGACCTTATTAGCCTTCCTAGGGTGATACAAGATGTCGCAATCATAGTGCTTCAGAAGTTCCATTCAGCGATGCTGTCTCATATTCAACTCCTTCTGAGAGAATAGGTACTTGAGACTTTGATGGTTTGTAAAGATCTAGAACATTTCTCCACACAAGTAGTGTCTCCAAATCTTCAAAGCAAAAATAATTGCTGCGAATTCTAAGTCATGCGTCAGGTAATTCAGCTCATGAGATCTTAACTGACGGGACGCGTATGCAACAACTCCGTCATGCTGCATTAACACGCAACCCAGTCCTCTGAACAACACATCACTGTAGATCCCGTATCCTCTAGGACCATATGGGATGGTCAGCACTGGTGCGGTAGTCAGCTTCTGCTTAAACTCTTGGAAACTACACTCGCACTTACTTGTCCACATGAACTTCTCTTCCTTCTTCAACAGTCGAGTCAACGGCGAGGCTAAACCTGAAAATCCTTCCACAAATCTTCTATAGTATCCCACCAAACCCAAAAAGCTTATGATCTCTATCACTGTTGTCGGTCTTGGCCAGTTGATAACTGCTTTGATCTTGGTCGAGTCCACGGAGATTCATTCGCCTAAAATCACGTGACCTAGGAAAGTAACACGAGTCAACCAAAACTCGCACTTGCTAAACTTGGCGTACAACCCATGATTCCTCAAAGTCTGGAGCACCATCCTCAAATGCCTTTTGTGCTCCTCAGGACTTCTCGAGTACACCAGGATATCGTTGATGGACACGATCACAAACTGATCCAGATACTCCTTGAAAACTCGGTTCATCAAATCCATGAAAGCAGCTGGAGCGTTGTCAAACCAAACGGCATTGCAGTGAACTCATAATGGTCATATCGAGTATGAAACACTGACTTCAGTACGTTCTCCTTTTTGATCCTCAGCTGATGATACCCTATCCTCAAGTCGATTTTAGAAAATATCGACGCTCCTTGTAGCTGGTCAAACAAGTTGTCGATCCTCGGGAGTGGATACTTATTTTTTATCGTCACCTGATTGAGTTGGCAATAGTCGATGCACAAGCGCAACGAACCATCTTTCCTTTTCACGAATAGAACTAGTGCTCTCCAAGGTGATACACTGAGACGTATAAATCCCTTATCCAACAACTCCTACATCTACACCTTCGGTTCTTTCAACTCAGACAACGCCATCCGATAAGGAGTCTTAGAGATTGGCTCTGTCCCGAGGGCTAACTCGATCACGAACTCGATCTCTCTTTCTAGCGAAAAACTCGGCAATTCCTTCGGAAACACGTCTGGAAACTCTTGAACCACTACAATATCTTCGATCTTCAGCTCCTCAACTGTCGTATTCATGACAGTCGCTAAGTAACATTGGCAACCCCTGTCTAACAAACAGGTTGCCTCAAGTGACAAGATCAAGGTCATCAAGGGTCCTCCTCGACTCCCAATAAACTCAAAACTTTCACTTGCTAACGGGTTGACCATTTTTCTATTCTAAGGAATAGAAAATTTTATTAAAGTTATCAAACAGATTTTTTTTTAATTTCTAGAAAAAAAATTAAAAAAATAGAAATGTTAACAAACGAGCCAAAATGGGAACAAAATTTGTGTTTTGTCGCCATTTCCTAGCCTCTGGCAACGACCTTGGTTTTCGTTGGAGGAGGGAATTGATGGTGACGAAATTATTTTCATCGTCAGAAATTTTTGTCACCAGAGCTCTGATTTCTTGTAATGCTAGCGAAATGTCTAGGATTTCCAAAGGCAGGCTGTCCAAGGCACAGATCAACTCGCACGACGACATGTTCCATCATAGTATCCATTTGAGCTAAACGATATGGTGCTACCGTTTTAGAAACTTTATAACACGAATAAGATTGCGAAATGCAAACAAACCCTCGATGCACCTTTTTTTGATATACGCCTTGTTATATTTCCATCGCCCTCCTCCTAGCCCGAGGCCTGGATCAGTCCCGTAACTGGTAAATATTGATCGTGACTATTAACGGTTTCGGGATCACCTTTTCAAGACAATAATTGTTGTAAGAACTGCAACGCTAATTTATGCAATAGTTTTTTTTTTCTTTTAAACATGATATAGGATCTCTTAAATGATCCTGTTGGGATTATCGGATTCCCTGAAACCGGATTCGACACTAAATCGAACCCCTAAACTTGTGCGGAAGACGAGCCCGGGAAAAACACATGCATCACCGATCAAAGACACACCACGGAATCGAGCGTACCTTGTTAGCCACAGATTAAACACCAATACTGAAGTTCGAGGAAGAATTTGATCCCGTTGTACCAAGGAGCGCGATGTTGCTATTAGGGGGAGAAAAGAGCGTATATTTCTTTTCTGTTTTCTTCTTTTGTCTTTTTAGGGAGAGAGAGAAAAATGACGTACGTTATCTGAGGAGGGAGAGAGTGTCTGCACACCGTTCATCCAAAATGTACGTGCCTTTTATTCCTTTTCCCTCAAAGCGTCTCCTTCAAGAGACGTAATTCTTCAACGTAACATTTCATCCAAAAGACGCAACCCCTCAACGCATCCTTTCACACATGGGCCCTAACCTTGCGGGCCGGGTTCTTAGGCCCAACATGGGCGGACGGGCCTTAAGCCCATCATAAAACCATCATCTCCCACTCGCACATGGTGGGCTGAACAGGATCCTCTTTACCTCTCTGCAACATTCATACCGGTGAATAATCCGTGCGACCAGCATACTTTGAGAGCTCGTTGCCATACATCTGTTAGGAATATATAGCAGCTCATAATGGGCATCACACTTTGAGTAGATTTAGTATGCAGTACACTAGATCGATCGATCACATTTATATCTCTCTTAATCTCTTTTTAAATAGTGATATATTGTATTCACAATTATGATTATCCCAAAGATAATCATAATTGGTCGACCAGTTAACACAAAACTATAATGTGATTCTCCAAATTCGATCTTCCTCTTTCCTTCAAAACTCTCAATTTCAGTTCAGCTTGCTTTTCTAGAAATGTCCCATTAGATCGAATCAACTCATGACCATTGGCAACATCTTAAGATAGCAAACACTAAATAGAAATCTTGAGAATAAGTAAAAGTCATAAGGGCACTAAAATTAAGGAACTCTTTTCCTCAAGAGTCTCACACGGCATAAAAGTTGAGATCAAACTTTTGCCACTCTTATTGGTCGTTTCTTGCTTACGTAGTATGAAATACGTATTACGGTATTAACTCCTTTCCCATGGAGCGTATGTCTACACCTTCAATACCGTACAGATGATAGTTTAGACATATCCAATGTCTAACTTGAGCTCACTTATCTACTCATTCACATAATTCATTAGAACTCACATCTGGCATCTTAGACAGATAAAGTAAAATATGTGGGGTATTTTACTTTATTTTACTTTCGGACATAGTTAATATCATGTCCTCATCTTAACACTTAGTTAAGGTGATATAAATATTTTAAGCTTGAGCTCTCGATTATCACCTAGATAATAAGCTTAAAAACCGTCCCATTTCTATTTATCACATAGTAAATAGAGGCGATTACCCTTGTGAGTGGGCTAATCTTATATCTGTCCGACATACTTTCTCAACTTAAAGTAATGCACTAAGCATTAAGATGCATAAAGATCAAACAAAGATTCATAGGCATTAATAATGAAAAAACACAAGTTCATAAATGTGAACAACTCAGGGAAATTACAATATCCAGTACATCAGACTCTACGCAATCCTAGAGATTTTACATGACCACAAAACACATCTCTAGGTATTGGCTTTGTCATAGGATCTGCTACCATTCTATGCGTAGATATGTACTGTAAGTTCACATTCTTTCGTGCAACCATATCTTTGATAAAGTTATACTTGGTATCTATATGTTTGGTCTTGCCATGATATTTTGGATCTTTGGTGTACGCTATAGCTGCTTGGCTATCACAGTTAACCAATAATGGATTTGTAGCTTTCTCAATAACACCTAAATGATCCAAAAATCTCTTAAGCCAAACTCCTTCTTGTACCGCTGCTGATAATGCCACGAACTCAGCTTCCATCGTGGACAAGGCTATACACGTTTGCTTTTTACTGCTCCATGATATGGCGCCATTGTTCAGTAAGAAAGCAAATCCAGAGATAGATTTCCTTTCATCTAAATCTCCTCCCCAATCAGCATCTGAATAGCCTTCAAGTCGCAGATCCTTTCCTTGGTAATTCAGCTTGTAATCAGCAGTTCCCTTCAGATACCTCAGTATTCTCTTAACGGCTTTCCAATGTGCTTGACCTGGATTGGATTGGTATCTACTCACCATTCCAACTGTAAAACATATGTCAGGTCTTGTACACATCATAGCGTACATTAAGCTCCCAACAGCACTAGCATAAGGAACATGTTTCATTTGTTCCTTCTCTTGTGGAGTCCTTGGACACAGTCTATGGCTCAACCCTTCACCTTTTGCAATAGGAGTATCTATGGGTTTACAATCTTGCATACGAAATCGTTCAAGAACCTTATTTATATATGTTTCTTGTGAAAGAGATAATGATCTCTTTAAACGATCTCTTGAAATCTTAATTCCAAGAATGTATGCAGCCTCACCCATATCTTTCATCTCAAAGTTGGAGGATAACCAACTCTTGACAGTATAAACAAACTCCTTATTGCTTCCGGCTATTAGTATATCATCAACATATAATGATATGATCACAAATTGATCTTTGGATCTTTTGATATATACACAATGATCCTCATCAATCATCGTAAAATCATATGCCATTATGGTATTATGAAAACGTATATACCATTGTCTCGACGACTGCTTAAGGCCATATATCGATCTCAAAAGTCGACATACATTTTCTTCTTGGCCTTTCATAATGAAACTAGCAGGTTGTTCCATATATATTTCTTCCGCTAATTCTCCATTGAGGAAAGCAGTCTTTACATCCATTTGATGTAACTCAATATCCATACTTGCCACTATTGCCAGAATAATGCGAATCGAGGTAAATCTCACTACAGGAGAAAATGTTTCTTCATAATCAATTCATTCCTGTTGATTATACCCTTTCGCCACAAGGCGAGCCTTATGTCTTTCTATCGAGCCATCAGCTTTACGTTTTATTTTGAGAACCCACTTGTTCCCAATGGCTTTGCGTCCCTTCGGAAGATCAACCAGTTCCCAAACTCGGTTCGACTTCATTGACTCCATTTCCTCTTCCATTGCATGCATCCATTTTTCCTTACTAGGGCAACTTAGAGCCTGATGTATATTTCTTGGCTCATCCTCATCTTGTGGGGCAATCATAAAAGTTTCCCCTTCAATGTCAAAACGTCGACGGGGAATACTTTGGCGACTTGTTCGCCGTATGGGAGATTGTACACTATGCACATCATTCCCCATTATGCTCCTACTAGGATTAGATAATGATGATGTCATCTCATCATGTGGTTATAATTGAAAATGAGATGAATTTAATTCATCACTTCTCATGTTACTCCCACTTGGACAAACTCCACTAATATCATTATCTTGATCCAATGTTTCAAATAGGGAGTAATCTTCACCTATTTCGTCCTTCTTAGGAAATTCATTCTCTAAGAATGTGACATCCCGTGATTCAAATTCAGTTATACTCCCACTTTCCTGCTCACCTATGAACACATACCCTTTCGAGTGTTCGGAGTATCTTATGAAAATACTATTCTTTCCTCTTGGACCCAATTTCCCAAACTTGTGAGAGGGCTCATGAGTATAGGCAGCACAACCCCACGGCTTAAGAAAACTTAAGTCCGGTTTTCTACCTGTCCATAACTCATATGGAGTGGAAGTAACTGATTTGGAAGGCACTCGGTTAAGTATATAGGCAGCAGTTAACAACGCATCACTCCAAAAAGTGATAGGTAAGTTAGCATGCGCCATCATGGACCTAACCATTTCCAATAGGGTTCTGTTTCTTCTCTCCGCAACACTATTTTGTTGAGGAGTATAAGGAATAGACAACTGTCTTTCTATTCCTTTTTCATCACATAATTTTCTGAACTCATCAGATAAATATTCTTGACCTCGATCGGATCTCAATACTTTTATTTTCTTGTCTAATTGATTTTCTACCAAGTTCATAAACCTTTTGAAACAATTCAATGCTTCAGATTTATGAGAAATCAAATAGACATATTCGAATCGAGTATAATCATCTATAAATGTGATGAAATAAACAGCCCCATGCCTTCCTCTCACATTCATCGGACCACAGATGTCAGAATGGATTAATTGCAAAGGAAATTCAGCTCTTTTACCTTTTCCAAATGGTTTTCTTGTCGTTTTCCCTACTAGGCAATGCTCACATATGGGCAAATCGAATTTTTCAATATTGCCTAACAAGCCCTCTTTGACTAGTCTATTCATACGTTGTTGGCCAATATGACCAAGTCTAGCATGCCACACATTCACATCATTATCATATGAGTCAGGAGACGTGAGAAGGGAATAACAAACATTTGCATTAACATAGTCAATATCCAATACAATGAAACCATCCAGAAAATAACCACAACCATAGTAATTTGTATCCAAATACAAATCCACACCTCTATCATAGAAATTCATATTAAAACCTAACTTGACCAACACTAAAACAGACACTAAATTCCGACGAATCTCCGGAGCATACAATACATCATGTAGAAACAAAGTGCGTCCACCACGCATGTTCAGTTGGCAGGTGTCAATTCCTTTTACTTCAGCTCTGGAGTTGTTTCCCACATAGATCCACTTAGTTCCAGTTGGTACTTGTCGGAATTCCACGAAGGATCCTCTATCCTTCGCTACATGGTCTGTCGCTCCTGAATCTATAGTCCACAAAGGATTAGACTCAGTTAAAAATACAGAACTTGACACATAAGTAAAGTTCTTAAAAGTACAAGGGGTGTATACCTTCTTTGGCTCACGACAGTCGCGAGCATAGTGACCCTTCTTGTCACAATTGTAACACTTCACCCTTGTAAGCTTCTTCATTCGAGAATGTTTTCCTCTTTCATGTTGGTTAAGCTTGGGTTTCTTCCCTGAAGGACCTGCTTCCTTGCCTTTCCCTTTATCAAACTAGTTAGGACGTTTGCGCTTGGAGCTCGAAGCTCCATGTGAGCTAGAACCAGCATAATAGATTTCAGCTTCCGGCTTAGCCGCCAAGAGACGGTCCTCTTCCAGCTCAAGATGACGCACTGCATCCTCAAAGGTTTTGATATTTTCATTATGGGTCAGGTGCACCTTCATATGCTCTCAACTCTGAGGCAAGGAACGAATCACTGCTTGCACTTGCTGTTCATCAGTCAGGACATGGCCAGCATCTTTCAGCTTATTAATCATGTTTGACATCTTTCTAAGATGTTGCTTCATGGTCTGACCATGAGGCTTCTTATAAGAGTCAAACCTAATAGTGAGCTGCCTCAATCTGGTCACCGAAGTATGACCAAATCTTGCTGCCAATGCTTCCCACATTTCCTTGGCATTCTCAAAGCGCCTAAACTCTCGCATGACGTCATTTTCCATGCTACTCAGCAATGTAATGCGAGCAAGAGAGTTCTTTCTTTTCCAAGCAACAAATGCTTCCCTATCTCTCTTGTCTTTGTGCGTGTTTCCTTCTTCGGTTCTACCATGGTCAGGTTAAGAGCTTCTAGTGCCTCTTGCTCTTCCAGCACATATTGGATTTTCATGTGCCATATTTCATAGTTATCGCCATTGAGCTTCTCACCTTTGTTCAGCTCAGCAACTATGCTCTCTGTGGCTGAAGCCATTGATCTAAACATATCAGACATTTTGCATAGACCCATCATATTAATGAACAATTTCAAGTAAGGTTTCAGAATCAAAAGGTCACTATGTTTCCAATCATCCTCCAAAAATCCTAACTTAAAACTATCATTAATATAATTGTTTTATGCAAAATAAATTCTATGAAGCTACAAAAACTTCTATAAACTACCCACAATTAACAACAACGAAAAGCAAATAATATTTGACATCCAATAAAATAATAATGCTTTCACATAATACAACTAACATATCAGTTGCAACATCAACAACAATCGTGGTAGTAAACATTACATAAGATGTCCACAAAGCACACTAAATAAAGACCAGTCAAAAAAAAAATATCTAACACCAAGTCAACATATGAACTGGGAAAGATCCATTTTTGTTCAATTTCTTGATCTTTTCCCTTGTAACAATCCAGTAATAATCATCTATAAAATCCATCACAATTTTTCTATATGAAGCGGCTTTGTTGACATCCCATATGCGATTCAACACTCATTGCCATTCTTGTGGAAGAGTGTTCATGAAAAATCGCACCATCTCAGACTGTGGCATGGGTCGACCATTCCATATGACCTTTTGAATTTTCCCATTGACTTCAAGAACGTGATCAATTAAGTTGCCACTTACCCATCGATAATCATTCAGCTCAGCTATCAAGCTAGAAAGCCTTTCCTTTTGATCATCGGTAATTGGGCGAATAGGTGTGCGCAACCTAAGGGGAGGCATTGTTCCTACAACAAATGCAGAATAAATCAGGGATTACATATAATTCACATAGAATTACTTGGCCAAAGAAACACATTCTTTTGCTCCTCTCTTTCCTCTTTTTTTTTTTTGGTCAACGGTCAAAGTCAACGGTCAACGGTCAACAGTCGTCAACGGTCAACGGTCGAGGTCAGCCGGGTCGGGCTACCGGGTCGAGCCGCCGGGTCGGGTCGGGCCGGGTTGGGTCGGACGAACCGACCCGGCATGTGCGGCACGCGTGCAGCTGACGTCACGATGACGTCAGCTGGCGCGTGTGACACACGCGCCTTCCCCTGCGAATCGGCGCGTGCATTGCACGCGCCGAAGACGCCGGTTCGTTCTAGCTGCGCGTGGGGGCGCGTCCGGCGGCCTTTGGCGGCATTCCACCACTCGTCGCGCTCGTCTCGACGAGACCTTCCATCCAACGCCATCAGAAATCGATTTTGAGTCACAGAAACTCGGAAAAATGGATGAACAGTGCTCGGGTGTCGGGATTTTTCGCCCCGATCGATGTCGGCCGATTATATTCACGAAAAAAAAAATAAAATAAAAATCATCCATAAACATGAAAGGGGTCGGGAAAAACATGGAAAGGATCGAGAAACAAGAATTAGGGCTCTGATACCAATGTTGGGATTATTGGATTCCCTGAAACCGGATTCGACACTAAATCGAACCCCTAAACTTGTGCGGAAGACGAGCCCGGGAAAAACACATACATCACCGATCAAAGACACACCACGGAATCGAGCATACCTTGTTAGCCACAGATTAAACACCAATGCTGAAGTTCGAGGAAGAATTTGATCCCGTTGTACCAAGGAGCGCGCTGTTGCTATTAGGGGGAGAAAAGAGCGTATGTTTCTTTTCTGTTTTCTTCTTTTGTCTTTTTAGGGAGAGAGAGAAAAATGACGTACGTTGTCTGAGGAGGGAGAGAGTGTCTACACACCGTTCATCCAAAATGTACGTGCCTTTTATTCCTTTTCCCTCAAAGCGTCTCCTTCAAGAGACGTAATTCTTCAACGTAACATTTCATCCAAAATACGCAACCCCTCAACGCATCCTTTCACACATGGGCCCTAACCTTGCGGGCCGGGTTCTTAGGCCCAACATGGGCGGACGGGCCTTAAGCCCATCATAAAACCATCAGATCCATTTTTAGTTAAAAAATTAATTGAAGTTTTTCACATCTTAAATTAAATTTGCAAATCAATCAACGTATACAGTCCAAACATTACCAATCATTATTCAAAAAGTAATGCATCTTTCTTTGCATAATATCGTGAGCTAACATAAAATAAAAAAATAAAAATAAAAATAAAAATAAATTCCAAATTTATACACTCGTGTCACATTTCCCCCCAACTAAGTTTTGTGTAATTAAAACCCTCGAACTAATAAACTCACGCCATATTTACTCCCAAACCTATTTTTGTATAATAAAAAATCTCAAACTGCTACACTCATATTTACCCTAGACTAATATACATATGCTAGATTTACCCCAAGTTATGGTAAATCTGAGATTATTGGAGATAAATAAAGCACATTTAAATGGGGAAAATTACCAAAAAAGTCATAAACCTATTGCAATTGTGCCGATTCAGTCATAAACTTATTTTTTTGACTAATTCAATCCTAAACCTTTTACAATTATTCCCGATCAGTCCATCCGGCCAAAATTGGCCGACCGGCGCCGACTTGGCAGCCCGTCGACGCCGACGAGCTTTTTTTAATAACATTTTATTAATTATTTTTTCTTTTTTTCTTTTTGTTTTTTTCCTCCCTCTCCCTCCTCCCTCCTCCCTCCTTCTTCCTTTGGCTCCGGCCGATCGCTAGACTGAGGCGGCCGGGCTAGCTCACCTCACCGTCACTAGGTGAGGGTGAGCTCGCCTAGCCACTGGCGAGGCGAGCCCTTGCTAGATCCGGCCAGGGGGGCCTCGCCATCGCCGAGTTTGGTGAGGTGAGCCTTGTTAGATCTAGCGAGGGGAGCCCTACTGGTCGGCGAGCTCGTGCTCGGCGACGACGAGGTGAAACCCAGCCGGATCTGGCGAGGCGATCCAGT
The DNA here is from genome assembly GCA_016097605.1 of Eucalyptus guilfoylei. NCBI lineage: Eukaryota > Viridiplantae > Streptophyta > Magnoliopsida > Myrtales > Myrtaceae > Eucalyptus > Eucalyptus guilfoylei. The sequence continues at coordinate 14,774,607 of CM027870.1, read as the reverse complement.
GAGCTCTCCTTGCCAGTCAGCGAGCTTGCACCCAACGACGGCGGGGCGAGCCCCCGCCGGATCTGGCGAGTGCTCTCCTCATGGTCGCCAGGCGAGGTGAGCCCTCGCCAGATCTGGCATGGGGGGCTCACCGTCGCGTCTAGTGAGGCCCTACTCGCCAGATCTGGCGAGGGCTCGCCTCACCCGGCGACCGCGAGGCGAGCACTCACCAGATCCGGCGGGGGCTCACCCCACCATCGCTGGGCGCGAGCTCGCCGACTGGCAAGGCGAGCCCATCGAAGCCAAAGGAAGGAGGAGGGAGGAGGGAGGAAGAGGGAGAAGGGAAAAAGAAAAAGAGGAAAAAGGAAAAAAAAAGATAAAAAAATATTTCAAAAAATAAAATATTCTTAAAAAAAAGGTTGCTTGCGCCAACCGGCTACCACGTCAAAGACCGGCCGGCTAATTTTGGCCGGATAGACTAATCAGGAATAATTGTAAAAGGTTTATAACTCAATTGGTAAAAAAAATAAGTTTATGACTCAATCGACACAATTACAATAAGTTTATGACTTTTTTGGTAATTTTCCCCATTTAAATGTGGAATGAGTGTACCAACTTGAAGTTTTTTGTGACATAAAAATTAGTTTGAAGTATATGGGTGCATTAATTTGGGATAAATGCGGCACGGGTGAACCAATTCAAAAGTTTTTGTGACACAAAATTTAGCTTTAATTAAATGTGACACGAGTGCACCAGTTTGGGATTCCTTGTGGTATTAACCACAATATCAGAAAATAAAAAATAAAAAATCTTTTCAAGGTATTTACTAAGATGTAACCCACAATATAATTTCAACCAAATATTTGGTTACAATAGTTATATGTGTTAATGTTCTCATCGCGTCCACAAGGAATGACCGTTTTATAAAAGTTACACATTATCGTAACTGGCAATGCTAACCGGAACAAGACTTTTTATTGATATTAATTTACTTGATGTAATAGGTTTTGATTCGGTATAAATGAAATGTGAGATTGCTGGGCTGTCTAAAGAACGAATGTGGTCCTCTAATACTATATGATTCAAGAAATAAGTTTTAGGAGGAAGTCGTAATGACTTCGACATTATTGTCCATTACTTTATTCCATATTTGATTGCGGAACTAACAAAGATCCGGTAACCATGATCACATGAAGATTCCTCGAAGAAAAGGACGAATGTCACCGCGTTTGCACCAACTTCATGAAACCACTATTTATAGTAGACCTACACCCCTGAACGTTTACCACGCTTGGTAAAGCTTCAAAGGAAAATCTGAGACTAAACAAATGGACTACGAGGTTGTTGGTCTGATAATTGCCCTACTGCTTTGGGTTTTGTGGGCAATGGTGACGGAGCGCTGCCATCGTCGCTTGGAGGAGCGAGGACAGTTGCCGCCAGGGCCACGTTGGTGGCCTGTGGTAGGAAATATATTCCAACTGAGTTGGACTCCGCACAAGTCATTCGCCAACTTGGCTCGTGAGTACGGTCCAATAATGACTCTTTGGCTTGGCTCCATGTGTACAGTGGTGATCTCATCGGACGAAGTGGCTCGCGAAATGTTCAAGAACCATGACGTCGTTCTTGCAGGAAGAAAGATTTATGAGGCCATGAAGGGCGACTATAGCAACGAAGGCTCGATAATCACAGCTCAATACGGTCCTCACTGGCGCATGTTGAGGCGCCTTTCCACCACCGAGTTCTTTGTTGCTAGGCGCTTAGACGCCACGGAAAGCGTCCGGAGCAGGTGCGTCGATAGGATGGTGCGATTCATAGAGGATGCAGGAGAGTCCGGCACCAAGTCCATTGATGTTGGGAGATTCTTCTTCTTGATGGCTTTCAATCTCATCGGCAATCTCATGTTCTCCAAAGACCTCTTGGATCCGAAGTCGAAGAGAGGGGCCAAATTTTTTTACCATGCCGGTACATGTTGTCGTTGCAACTGCACATAATTCACGATTATGATAACAATCAGAAAGTAAATTTAAGCATAGAATACGTAAGAAGAAGAGGAAATCGTTATTCAAACGTAAAACAATATAGATCCATATTATTATTGGTGTGATTTCACTTTAATCTTTCAATTAAATGGCCCAAAAATCATTGCCCGCATACATGTTCTAAGTATGATGTAGACTTGCAATGGACATATATTCTAGTGTTTTTCACCCAAAAAAAAAAAAAAATGGTATGGGAGGGCTATGGGACGATTTCAAATAAAAAATACTATCGCAATCTGACATGAGATGCAATTTTCCAGGTAAGGTGATGGAGTTGGCCGGGAAGCCGAATGTGGCGGACTTCTTACCGATTTTGAGATGGCTAGATCCACAAGGAATACGAAGGAATACGCAGTTCCACGTCGAGCGAGCGTTTGAAATAGCGGGGCAGTTCATCAAAGAAAGAATGGAGAGCATGAGAGAAGGTGAAGTTGCAGAAGATAGGAGGAAGGACTTCTTAGACGTGTTGTTGGAGTTCCGTGGTGATGGTGCAGAGGAGCCTTCAAAGTTTTCTTCAAGAACCATCAATGTCATCGTCTTCGTAAGCTATCTTCTCTCTTTTCTTGTGACATACACAAAACGAAATTTTTCAGGGCTATATTTTCTTCCGTCCTTAACTAGAGGAATTGTTTCCAAGGCTTAATATTCATGTGTTACAAACAAGTGCATCTAATTAAGTTTACTTGCGAGTAATATCCGTATTAGTAATTCACTAATTATTGCTACTGTTGGTCGTGTGGCCACTGCTACAATAGATTGGATAAACGTGCAATGGTTTAGCCAATACTAACTCATATGATACAACAAACAAAATTCTCAAGGTCAGACGCACGTAAAACCCTAATTACCATGAAATTTCCCAATCCATCGCTTTATACACCATGCTTCGTGGTCTCGGTGATTCTTTGATCCTATTAAGACCTTCCTTGTTATAATTATTGAAGTGTTGATTGCAAAAGAATTGAGATTACAATTACAGATTGAAAGCTTGAGCAATGTTAGGAGTATTAAAGAAATATTAGTACAATCTTTTTCTATAAATGAATGCCAATTTTTTATTGGGTGCTCTAAAGCCTGATTGTCTAAGCGGTACCACTTGGTTCAACACTCACTTAGCTAATCATTCAAGGTATCCGTACCACATACTTCAGCAATTAATTAAAACATGTTATTCACGTAATCAGTTTTAGTATGATTTTGCAATAGCTTTAGCATTTTCTCTGAATTTTTTTCAATTTAGTCATGTCTGTTTTTTTCCCTATGATATATACAAACTTTTGACTTAACTAATTCTCATGAATGTAAACAAACCATGTGGTCCATATATCGAAATACAGCTTCATGCACGAGTTAGTGAAGGTTACTCCGAAGATTACTCTGAGTGTGAGATATTGGGATTTAAATATGAACTCTCTTGCATCTAAACTAAGAATTCGACTAGTCTGTCAATTAGTGGAAGAAGTAGTTTATGTTATTGGGTGGGTTTAATGGTTATGTTTACAGAGATCATAAAAACTTTATATAGACATGAATGATGTGGTGAATAAAGTCAATTATAGAGTAAGAACTTGTACTACCTCATGTGCACTCTGCACATTTTTAGATGTTATTAACTTGGTGATATACTCAATTTATGCGAAACTTAACTCACGGTGACCCGTCTCTTTTCCCTTGAAATAAAATGGTCCCATATCTCTTAAAGATCCGGTTGGTGAGCTGATTACATCAATCATGGAAGGTTGAACCCCCTATTAGCCGCCATTGGACTGATTGTGAGTAAACAAACATAAGTCTTGTCCTGTAGATGCCGATGCTTATGGCCCATCGCGTTTAATAATGGTAGAGACTATGTAGCATCTTAATCCTCATTGCATCAGCTTATGTCGTATGAAATGAAGACCAAAACGGTATATAATAAATACGAATTACTTCATCATTTAACTAGCTTTGTGCACGTCATCGCCTATTCTTTTGTTGGTTACCATGAATCAAGGATGATGCACATTTTCGTTAATATTCTTTCCTCTTTACAAAAGAGATCTATGAAGTCTCTTGACAAAAAATTCTTAAGCATTTGAATATGAAAAAATTATTTAATAACTACATAAATTTCGTCACCTTATTCTATATTCTTAGCTCTCTTTATCATGTATAAACTCCTTTGACTATGGCTGAGTACATTTTACCACATTCATATATGTGGCTAATGATTTTTTGATAGGAAATGTTCACCGCGGGGACGGACACCACCACAAGCACACTTGAATGGGCGATGGCTGAGCTACTTCACAACCCCCATACCCTCGCCAAAGTCCAATCTGAGTTGAGAAGCACCATTGGCTTGAACCGAAAATTCGAAGAAAAGGATGTTGAAATCCTTCCTTACCTCAAAGCAGTCATCAAAGAAACCCTAAGGCTTCATCCACCCCTACCATTCTTGGTCCCGCACATGGCCATGAGCTCTTGCAAGATGCTTGGCTACTACATACCCAAAGAGACCCAAGTTCTAGTCAACGTGTGGGCAATTGGAAGAGACCCCAAGACATGGAAAGACCCTATGAAGTTCAAGCCGGAGAGATTCTTGGAGCCAAACACGGCAGATTACAAGGGACACCATTTCGAGTTCATTCCATTCGGATCAGGGCGTAGAATGTGCCCTGCTGTGCCGCTCGCCTCTCGAGTGCTTCCATTGGCGTTGGGGTCTCTGTTGCATGCATTCGATTGGGTATTAGCAGGCGGCACGAAGCCGGAGGAGATGGACATGAGTGAAAGGATGGGTATCACATTAAGGAAAGCCGTTCCATTAAAGGCAATACCTATTCCACATGGAGGACATAATAATCAGAGCGGTGGTCATATTGGAGTTGGAAACATGTGAGTTGGTGAACTTTTCTTCATAAAAGTGATGGATGAAACTTATAAGGTCCTTTTATTGTGGAGTTACTAGAATGAAGAGGAATACTAGGTAATTCCTTTGTCCTATTTCAACTTCACCGTAGAAGTTGAAACATGTGTTTGTATTTGACTGTATCTATCTGACTCATGTTAGAACATGAGTATTTGTATTAGACAAGTTCACTGAACGTGACGCATATGGAATGATTAGCGACATAAAAGCTTTTAGCGTGGTCAATGTCTAATTGTTCATGCTTTGGTCTTGTGTAAATAATCCTTAGATCTGAGGCACAATGTTAACTTATGTGTCGAACAACTATGATTCACAGGTGCACGTAATGCCGGATCGTTGATCCATATTTATACCTGATGGTCATAGTTTGTTCATATACGAAGTTACATGTATACGCAATATGGAATCTGTCTCCTTGCTACATGCAAGGCATAATAATGATGTCCTATGCAATCTAATTATAACAATGCATTGAAATCCTCGACCGGGGTTGTAATCGAGAATAAATTGTTTATGTCTTGAATAAAATGCATGTCAATTAGATTTGTGCATATGATCGAATTGGTGACTTGACAAATAGTCCATGATTTTTGTTTGATCGGAACATAGTAAGACAAAAGGATTGAATTACACTGTAGCCAAAGCTGACGAGTTCATTATGTTCTTAAAACAATCACACTGTCTAGGTAGCCATGACATATTGCTAGATATCAATCATGGCTTGTAAGACCCAAAGATTAATCGGGACAATTAATTCTTTTGAAAGTACTAATGTGTTAGTACAAGTCTTACTACCAGCTTAGTGATGAACCTAGAAATATCACACACCATAAACAATTAAGATAACGTGAAACAAGAGAGAGAAATAATGTTGCAGATGTGTTTGCAATTACCGCAATCGAATTGTGTCGACCTAAAATTAAATTAAAACCAAACCTAAGATTTAATTTAATTTATATTATAGTCATGAGCCTACGTGTGTATGATGCACACGCATGCCCAAAGTAAATATATGTTAATGTATTCCAAATGCACACATAAAGATTATGTCCTTTTTATCTTTATTTATATCGTTTCATGATAGCAGTCCATCTTAGCTCGTTGTTTGGTGAGCCAGTCCATGCCAATTATCACATCAAAATCATACATGGTTAGGACTATCAAATCTATCTTCCCCTCGCTCACCAATCACTAACTTGCAACCAAGACAACCCAATGCATCTAACACCTTATCCTTTAATGGTGTAGATACGCTAACCACTAACTCCAACATTTCAGGACTCAATCCTACTAGCTTAACAAATTGCTCAACTATAAACGAATGAGTTGCACCAGGATCAAATAAAGCATAAGCAGCATAGTCATTCAACGAGACCGTAGCTGTGACCACATCAAGCGAGTCCTCAGCCTGTCCTCTAGTGATAGTGTACGTCATTCCCTGAGCTAGAGGCCTGTTCAGTCCACCCTATGGCGCGTTATAAGGCGCAAACCCCCTATTCTGACCCATCAGTGGTGGCAACAGTAACTGATGTAGTCCCCTCGGTCTTCTGGGATAGTCTCTGGCCTGGTGACCCTGCTAGCCACACTCAAAGCAGGCACCCGTCCTAAAATGGCACGGAATCGATCCATGTCACCTTCCGCAGAAGCGACAAGCGCCATTCTAACTCAGCGCTGACTTTCCAATATCACCATTCCTATTAGGTGGGACATGATACCTTCCTCCGGTCACGGGCTTTTCCCCGAACTGGTTTCCATTTCTATTCGAACTGAACCTCGATTCAGACGAGGCGGCTTGCTCACTCAGATTCCTCTTTATCAACTAGGCCCAACCATATAGCTTATTGTAATCCTTCAGGTCGAATGGCACCAACGGATTCTTCAGCTCTGATCGGAGGCCGTTCCTAAACCTCCTAGCTTTGTCTTTAAGGTCTTCCACCAATTTAGGAGCGTACTACGACAGCTCTGCAAATTTAGCTTCATACTTATCTACTGTTAGCATCCTTTGACAGAGGCGCTGGAATTCCTCAATCTTCTGCTCTCAGGCACTACCAGAAAAATACTTGCTATTAAAGGCTCTGAGGAAGGCGTTCCACACTGAGACCACGCCTTCTGGGAATACCGTGTCTCTGGTGTTTCTCCACCAAGTACTCGCATTACCCTACAATTGATATACTGCCAGGACAACTTTCTCCTCCTCAATGCACATTAGAAGTGTAAAGGCTTTCTCCAGGTCTTAGATCCAGAGCGATGCAGCTTCGGGATCTCCTGCGCCTGTGAACCTTGGGGGGTTCAGCTTCAAAAATTGCTCCATTAATTTGTGCATTAGCCTCTCTCTCTCTCTCTCAATAACCACATTCCCAGGTGGAACTTCGGCAGGTGTGCCTACTGCAGCGGTATCAACAGCAGTAGCAGTAGCTATAGCGGCGACGGTAGTGGCGGTGGCTTGATTCTAGGCCTACTGCCCCCATCAACACTCCAAAAGTCTCAAGCGCGTGAACGATCCCGTCTATCCTAGGATCGCCAAGGGCCGCTACCCCAACGCTAGCCTAAGCCTGCGCTCTACCACGACCACCTCGAGTACCGACCCTTGTCAGCGTCCTACCCCGAGTCACTAGTCCAATAGTTTTCTTTCTAGGAGTCCTCTACTCCTGATCACTCATTATGCAAGTTCTTTACAGAAACCTGATTTCCAATTCTACACAGAATTAGAAGCTGAGCGATCACACCAAACAAGCTACCAAACAGCTATCACTCAAATGCATCAGCATAAAATAAAGGCCATTCCTACAAACTATCCCATGAACTCTCGCACCTTATCACTCCAACTATCGACCAGCTCTGATACCACTCCAGGTGGGGATATCACACCCCAACCTCGAGCACGCGCACATCCCTCGGTGGTTGATGAAATTGCGACGTCCCAGGATGCATCGCCGACCCATTCATTTTATTGCACATGCAGAAGCGAATAAACAAATCCCTTGACAGCAAATAACATGAGATAGAAAAGCAGGATAACAAATTCACAACCAAAACACGCTTTTATAAACAAATTAGGTTTATATACAAAACTAGTCTGTCTACCAAAAAGGTCGGCCCTAAAAAAGAAACTGTCCTACGACCCACTAGTTGGACGCATTCACCGATCCTTCGAACTCCACAAGCTCCGGGAGCGCCAGGTCCTCCACAGCACCATCAGGAGGATCAGCTGCACCCTCGCCAAAAGCAGTGTCGACTACCACAGCGAGGATCTCAAAACCCTAGAAGGGACCAACTTTGTATCCATTGAGTCCATGGCGGAATCATGCCCTAAATCAATGAGGTACCCTCACAGGTAGACCCTCATCGACCTAGATGGTAGTCACGACCAACTCGTAGACCCAATGACTACCAGGGACAGGGACGTTTATACCTTACTCAGTAATAGCCCACGGCTGACCAAAACGTTCCGAAGGAACCGCCATTTAAGGACCTGAAAAGAATTGAGCCCACGACGAGGTGAGACAATGTCTCAGCTAGTTCACCCCCTAAACTCCGACTAGGAAGGAAATACGCTTAAAGGTAGTCTATACACACAAAACAGATGACTTACCTCGCCTCAGTTCCCTCCTGCATATCAGTACAATTCACTTACTCAATCAATCAACCAATCCATTAATTCAATCAATTCAATCAATACAATTGATCAATCAATCGATCAATCCATCAATCAATCGATACATCAATTACAGGGGGTCCCGATTATAAGGCCAAATCGATATGACACGTCCCATACCGTGCCACACAATTTTGTCCCATAATCCGGCGCTTCAATTTTAATCAAACACACTTTCCAACTTGATTACTGCCCGCATAGGCACAATATACCGACGCACATCGGTCTTCTAGCGTAGCCAAGTTTCGTCTCACTCCTTTGAGCACGGCAACATCCACCGACGCACATCGAGGACATCATTCCCCAAAGCGCATCGGTCCAGAATTTACAGCAACTGACATCCGTTGTCTAGGGGCATCCCATATAAGGGCAATGTCCTACCGACGCACATCAAGGATAGGTTCATTTAGCCATCACACAATCAATCAATCACAGCCAAGGAAATTGTGCTTTGCACTCAAATGTCTCAATTAAAATAATAGCTTGGCTTGTTTTTTCGTATTAAAAACACTCAATAAAAATAATTGTGTGTGAATACACGGTCAATTTGAACCAGAAAAATTGATATCCTCCCTTTTAAAATCCCACTATTTGATATAGTCTTTAAAACAATTTTTGGTGTCAAAACCTGACACCCGGGATTTTCTAATTAAATATCAAAATTTCACAATTTTGGAATAAATAACCAAAATTCCAATCACCACTCAATTTGCACAAATTAACATTCAATTATATAAACTAAGCACACCATTGCAATCAGCACGAAATTACGGTCATCGGTTATCCCAGTATAATTTCTGAAAAATATAAAATAATTAAATGAATACCAAAGATAATTAAATAATGCAATTTAAATACAATAAATACTAACTTAGGCCGGAAATGCTAATCTAACCACCTAAACGGGCCTAGAAAATTTTCGAACCTATCTAGATAAATAGTACAATCTATCCAGCCCTTAATCAATCTATTCTAACCACCTAACATGCATACTTAAGTGATAATCATTAATCTAAATTAACTAATCACATAATCCCTAATTAGCCAAAACTAATTATCCACTAAGCGTCATTAATTCCCTAAGCATAGTTTAGCAAGTAAACTCACCGGTTTAGCGGGCTAGTGAGTCCACGGCGACGGCGACGGTAACGCAGAGGCGAGCAATAAACAAGCCTGCGGCGACACCAATAGAGGTCCGGACGGGCCTTAAAACGGGCCACAAGCTCTCAGCTAGGGGCTAAGCTTCGGCTTCTACTTCTTGGGCCGAGAAGGCTGCTCGAGCGGCTGGAAGCGGCAAGGAGGGACGGCGATGTTGCAGCGAGGCCAAGCGAGCAACGGCGGTGGCTCTAGTTGGCTGGACGGCGACGAACGGCAATCAGGCGACTCGCGGGACTTGCGAGCAGACATGGACAACGACGCAAGACGGTCTAGACGACAGGACGGCGAGCGTGCGGCGGGTCCGGCGGCTCAGGAGGCGATCGACGGTGAAGGGGGGAGGTGTGCTGGCTATTCTCTGATTTCTTGAGCTCAAAATTTGCACAACAATGGAGAAAGCAGCCCAAATGAAGAAGAAGGCGGCTGCTAAAGCAAGGGGGCCACAAAATATCCTAAGACGCTTGAGTTTGGTGCCCCACCAGTCTTGGCTGGCATCCTCAGCCAAATTGCAGCTTTCAAGCTTCCCAATGGGTCCAAAAGTGGCTGCACCCCCTTGGCTATGAATTTGAACAATTTCCCTCCAAATTTCACTTCAATTGCAGCTCAATTCATTCCAATTGATGTCCAATAATTCTAGCCAAGGTGCCCACATTAAATTCTTATAATTCCCTCACCAAATAGTCCAACTTGACGGTAAAAAATGTGACCAAAAACGGCCTCTAATTTTCCCGGTCCAAAATAACCCAATTTTAATTTTTCGCCGAAATCTCAGGTTTGCAGAAAAATCTCCGGAGGATGATTTGACGTTCCTAAAATGAATCGTGACATGAAAGAACTTTCAATTTTTGAAAGCAGATTTAAATTCGCAGTTAATTTCAACCGAACGTGATTTTAACGTAATCTAAGCCTACCGGGTAGCTTTTAGGAATTTTTAGTGTAATTGACCCGTGGTCAATTATTTTTTAGCCACATTGTGCATTTTCGACTCATTGACGACTCTTGGTTATCTTGAAAATCTCGAGATTTCAAATGCGGGCATAAGGTACAGAAATGACAGAAAAATCGGTCTAGTGCCATTCGACAGAAATTCTACAATCAGGTGGAAGCACCCACACACTAATCACATACCTCTGTCGAATCGATCTATCTTCGGTCTTTGATCGATTTTGGCAGTGCCATATTGACCCTTGTATATTAGCACGATTGAACAGTCGATTTATGGTCGAATTCTCAAGTCTATTACGTTAAAATCCCGTAATGGCTTCACCAGATAGACTAGTTATCTCGTGAGTAATCAGCTCAGAGAATAGAACTATAGGTGTGTCAATGAAAAGCCAAACTCATTTAATTAAAAACAGAACCTGAAAATTAGGATGTCACATGAATGGTAGAGTCGATGCATGATATCGAGGGAAAACCCTAGGATCATATAGATCACTTGATTAGGAGACTTATTAGCGTTATTGGCCATGTGAGAATACAATTGGTCAACAATTGCTATAAGTCACCAAAAAAAAAAATGGATTAGGTAAGTGTCTTAGTGGGACCCTCGCATGAGAGACAAAGGTCGACCCCAAGGTCCCAAAATTTGCCTTTCGTATTGCACTTCTTTTAAATAATGGATTTTAACATGATATCTTGTTTTTGATTGTTTTGATGTGTATGCTAGTTTTTTTTCCATTGTATGCACCTAGTTATAAGTTTCTTAGATTAGGATTAGATTGAAACCCCGAAGATGAAGAAAGCGCGAAGACAGTGGAGGTCGATGTCCATTTCGACCATTATCATGTACTATTAATTTCCCGACATATGTCTCGGGTTTCATTTGTTGTATAAAACCCGATGAGTTGCGGGCTTTCTCTCTTTCTCTCATCTTTTTCAATTGTGTTTCTCTTTTATATTTTTTAGGATTACATGATAGATTTATTGCTCTCCTTGATTGTTTACTTACTGTTTTGCAATTTCAATTCCATCGATTGTTTTCTTTTTTTGTTTTTCTAGAAATAGAATAGAATGAAAATGACCAACCATGCATGGTTACTTAGTTTATGACAAATGATCCCAAAAATGTAAAAAGAAATGCATGGACATGTTAGGAAAACACAACATATTGTTTAGGTGCCGAAAGGGCGCTAATAGAAATATTAGTGTAACCCAAGTCCCCGAAGCTAGATATTTGGTTGCGTAGAAATCGAGTAAACACTCCTGACCCTTGATTGGGTTTTCTAGCCGACCCCCAAAATGAGGCTAGTGGCAACTCCTGTCTTATTTTTAGGTTGTCATAAACAATTAGATCGTACAAAAAACCCGTCGTGTGGGGTATGAGTTTCGATGAAACTCACGATGGTTTAGTATACTCGACATGAGAGTAACCTAAAGGATGAAGTAATGCCATCCTTATGGGCGAGCCTGATGAGAGGGCTACCATGGTAAAGGTAGCCTTAAATCCAATATCCACACCCAACCCCTTTTTTTAAGGTGTGTTGCTCGTGTGGGTATGGATCACGACACTTCGCTGTCACGCGGGATACGAGCTTGAAAGAGCTCGCAATCTCATAGAGGGAACTCACGAGAGGGTTGATCTAAAAGGCGAGGTGATGACGTCTTTTGGAACGCGAGTCGTCTCGTGATCAAGTATCCCTAAACCTTACCTTTCCCCCTTTTCTCTCATTGCGATGATGAGGGATTTAAGGGCGGCGAGATTGGGTCGCGACAATATGTATACAAGCCAAGTCAGTCTTACAAGTCTGTATACCAAAGGTCTGTCCCGAGAAGAACTACTGGGCAACCTATACTCTGGATCCTTTCAATTCTGGCTCGAGACCCTCCACGACACCCTCCGGTATCTTCATACTAAGGACCTAAAAAATTTAAACCACGACGAGGTGAGACAAAGTCTCAGCGAGTCCACACCTAAACCCCGATCATGACGAGAATTCACTTAGAGGCAGCCTAAACAAGCAACATATAGGACTTACCTCGCCTCAGCACCTCCCTGCACATTAGTACACCATATGTTTATATATACATGTATGAATGCAGCAAGTGTAAACCATTAATTGGAACACTTCATATCATGTATCAAACAATCACAGGGATCCCGATTATAAGGCCAAATTATTATGACACGTCCAATTCCGTGTCATACAATTTCATCCCATAATTAGACATGGCTATTTCACTCATTCAAGCATCCCAATTAATTACGACCCAATGGCCACGGCCAACTCAACAATTAGCAATCATCCGGCATATCCAAGCGTCATCCCGCTTCGTCAGGCACGGCAACGTCTACATCTAAATGGCATTCCCAAAGGAGCATCAGCTCAGCCCACACTGCGACCGGCATCCATTGACGTAGGGCATTCCATATAGGAGCATCACCCTCGACTTTCATCGAGTGACGGGTTCTCATAGCGATCACATGCACATCCAATTTCGAGCAAGGACATCGTGCTTTGCACTCAAATGCCTCAATTTCAAATAATGTGTTTGGCCTATTTTCTTCATATTAAAAACATCCGTTAAAATAATTGTGCGTGGTCACACAGTCAAATCGAACCATAAAACGTGATACTCTCTCTTTTCAAAATTCCACAATTTTATATAGTGCATAAAATATTTTTGGCGTAAAAACCCGACACCTAATATTTTCCTATTTTTGAAATAAAAATTAAAAATCATCATCGAGCACTCAATTGCACAATTTAGCACTCAATTTCACAAACTAACGCCATCATGGCGATCAACGTAAAATTCTGACAACCGGCTATCCCGGTATAATTTACGCTAATTAATAAATAAATAAATAAATTACATTTAATTAAATAAATCGCAAATTAATTAAATTAAACCACTAATTAATCCACATAAGCTAATCTATCCACCTAATTGAATTAATTACCTAATCTAGCTAGGGTAAGCACATTACTCTAATTAGGCTAATCCACTAATCTATCTAACCACCTAATTAATCTAACTAATTAACTAAATAACTAATTACACTAACTAAATTAACATTAATCCTACTTAAGCCTAAACTAATCCACTAATTAGCCCACTAATCCACCCTTAAATAGGATTAATGTTAATTAGTGGATTAGTGGATTAACATGACTTCATTTTGGTGTCCAAAACCACCCCAACAGCTGCCCCTACGAATTTGCCTTGGTCTCCATCTAATTTCTCACCAAATCAAGCCAAATTGGCCTCCAAAAATACCAACTAAGGTGCCCATATGAATTTCCATAATTTACTTCACCAAACAATCCCTTTTGAAGGCCAAAATTTCACTTGAAAATGCCCCTCCGAATTTCTCGATTTTAATTTGCCAAATTTTGATTTTCCGCCAAAAATTCGGGCTCGCCGAAAATTCTTCAAAGGATGAGTCGACGTCCCAAAAATAAATCGTGACACGCTCAAACTTTCGATTCCCGAAACCGAGTTCAATTTCATGGTTAATTTCAATCGGACGCGATTTTAGCATGACCTAACCTACCGGGTAATTTTTAGGAATTTTATCACATTTAAACTGTGGTCGATAATTCTCAATTTACGTTTGTGCATCTTCGACTCATCGGCGACTCTTGGTTGTCGTAAAAATCTCAAGGTTTCAATCACGGGCATCGGGTACAGAATCGACAGAAAAATCAATTTAGTGCCATTCGACGCGAATTTTACAATCAGGTGGAATCACCCACAATTTAATTACATGTCTCTGTCGAATCGACCTATCTCTGGTCTCTAATCGATTATAACGGTGCCGTATTGACCCTTGCCGAGTAGCACGGTCGAGCAGTTGATTTCTTATTGAATTCTCAAGTCTGTCGCATTTATATCCCTTAACGGCTTCACCTGATAGATTAGTTATCCCGTGAGTAATCAACTCAGAGAAAAAGGATCATAAGCTCGTCGATGAAAAACCCATTTCATTTAATCGAAACGAGGTTGAAAATTCAAGATGTCACACATAGATTACCAGTTTAGGGTTTTTTGTTGTCAAAAAATTAGTTTTGGATAGATTTATGACATGTGTACTGATTTGAGATTTTTCATGGTAACCCTAAATTTTACTGCTATTTTATGGTATCTAATTACAAGTTGAAAGATATTATTTTGGGATAAGTGTTACGGAAGTCCTAAAACTTGTCATGAAAATGCAATTGGGTCCTAAAACTTGCAAAAAGTGCAATTGAATCCTAAAACTTGTCAAATTATTTCAATCGAGTCCTAAAGTTAACGCCGTCGACTTTTTTAACGAAAAATGCTGATGTGGCATTTAAAATTAATTTTTATTTTCCATGTGGCTTTTTAAATTTAAATTAGATTTAAAAATTAAAAAAAAAAAAAGAAAAGTGAAAATTTATTTAAAAAAGAAAACAATTCAAAAAAAAGAAAAAAAAAAGGCAACCTCGCCGGAGGGGCCGGCGACCGTTGCCGGCCCCTCCGGCAATCGGCGGCAGCGGCGGCAGCAAGGGAGGAGTTGCTTTATCTTCTTCTTTTTTTAACAATTTTAAAAAATAATTTTTTTTTTAGTTTTTAAATCTATTTTTTTATAAAAATAATTGAATAAAAAATAATTAAAAAAGCCATCTGAAAAAAGAAAAATTATTTAAAAAGCCACATCAGCGCCATGTCAGCATTTTCAATTAAAATGGCTAATGGTGTTAACTTTAGGACTCGATTGAAACAATTTGACAAGTTTTAGGACTCAATTGCACTTTTTGCAAATTTTAGGACTCAATTGCATTTTCGTGACAAGTTTTATGATTTCTGCAGCGCTTATCCCTATTATTTTCACTTCTATGAATGTGATATGATAATATTATTTTTTTATAAGTAAATGATAATTGAAATCTTACATTGTTGATTGACTAATCAGGAAGTTGAGACTTGTAAGTATTTTCACTTGAGCATTACATGACATAGGTTTTATACATGTATAATTTGTCTTACTCCCAAAGAATGAGGATCTGATACCTTAAAAAACCTCCAATTTTGACTTTTATTCCAATTTTACTTTTTGTCTCTTAAAAAACCTTTAACTTTAGGTCAAGTTCCAAATTTATCATAAAATTTATATTGTCTTATAAAAAACCGTCACTTTAGGTCTTGTCCCAATCTATCATAAACTTTTTTTTCCTATAAAAAACCCCTAACCTTCGGTCATCCTAATTTTACCATACAGTCTCAATTTTATCCTAAAATTTTTACAGTCTTATAAAAACCCCAATTTTTTACTTAAGTTACAAATTTGACCACATTAACCCTCCGTCCACAATTTCTCATTGACAACCAAAAGATGGAAAATTCCTAAGCACGAGTTGTTCAAGCATCCCCGACACATGCTCTCCGACTGTGAGAGATGGAACATTCCCAAGCATGATAGATTGATGAGTACAAAATCACTAAGGGTGATTTTGACGGGGGATTAATGGAGAATAGATTTGAGACTCAAGTAAAAGTTGGTGGCATTATGTGAGACAAAAAAAAAAATGAATGAAATTGAAACTAAACCTAAAACTAGGATTTTATGAGACAAAATAAATTTATAATAGAATTATTATTGGACTTAAAGTTAAGGTTTTTTATGATACAAAAAAAAAGGTAGAATTGTGACTAGACCAAAGTTTGGAGTTTTTCATGAGGAAAAAAAAAAGTGTAGGGTAGAATTGGGACATGATGCAAAGTTGGAGGTTCTTTATGAGACAAAATGTAAAATTGGGTTTAGAACTAAGGTTGGATTATTTTTAAAAAATTAGGCCAAGAATGAGCATAGAAGTTCAGTAAATGTACCTGAGGAAGGCAAATGGCTTTTCTTTTTATTATTTTGTCATGTCATGTACTTGCATATAATATACAGAGGAAGACCAATGTTTTACGGACAAAGCACGCAACAAAGTCACAATACGGACTTTCCCATAAGATTGTGTTAAGAAAATGAAACGTAAAAGAGAACACAACAAATAAAAAAGGACAGGTGAAATTTTACATGGAAAACTCTTTCGAAATATTAAGAGAAAAAGTACGGTGCCATACAAGGCGGTCTTTTTACTATAAGGATTGAGTTTCAAGTTACAACTACAAGAGATATCACCTCAATATATAATAAGACTCTATGGCATAGAAAGTTATGGCAGAAGTTATATTTATACCCTTAGCAACAATATTTTTCTATTTCATACTTCACAACTCCATCAATGTGGAGGCTAATCATGAAATTAACAATAGTCACTCATTGTCTTCCCTCCTCTTTACACCCAATTGTCTTATTACGACACCGTGGTTTTTCACTTCCTAATTTTGAAAGGGTTTTTCCCACATAAAAATTTAAGTTTTTCTTCTCTGAATTTCTTCTCTCCTACATTTTGCATTTCTAACAAATATTATTAGAGTCAATGGTTGATTAATGATCCACTTCCAATGTGGATAAAAGTAAGATAATGTAGGTCGAGAAGACGTCCTAAAGCTAATATACTAGATGCCATGTCATGATCTAATTGGGTGTTCAAAGAAGTGAATTTGGAGCATCCGATGGCGAACTTAATTATCTATCAAATCCCGCGTTCTCTGCACGTCAACAATTCCCCAAATAGTTCCATTGTTCTCATTCCTCAGAGCTTCTGCAAGCCATGCTTTTTGGCTTTGGCTTACAAGTGAAGATTTCATATATAGTTAGTGTCAAACTTGGAGTAGATTGAGCTCCCAACTTGATTCCTCCGCGAATGCTACAGACAATTAGAGAACCCAATTCTTTTTAAAATATGCTTGCGGTTCTAATAATCTCTCCTTTCATTGAAAACCATTCGATAGATTGATTCTGTTTTCTACTCCGACTCTTACTCTTTTTTATTGGGTCTTGAAAGAGCCCCCACGTGCACCTTTTGAAACAATATAAACTCTGTAGAGATATGTCTAGTGCGACTATATATGGACAAGCAAGAAAAACATCACAGCATCAGCTACATTTAGCAAACACAAAGGGCAGTGAAAGGCACTAGTTACATTGTTCCTGCTCTCTCTTCTTCCCAAATGCCCGAATCAGGAGCACAACAAAACCCACCTCTTCCGGGTATTTTCCCACCCTATTCTTGATAACCTTGATGGAAGGATCGATTCATCGGAGTAGCAAAAGTTAAGGCGCATTTGAAAGCTTAAGCTTTTAACGTCCTCTTTTTTTGTTTAAGGGTCCCCGACAGAAAGCCCGCCAAACCCAAGGAAATGGAAATTTCTGTGCAGCAACAAGAATAAGAAGAAGAAGAAAGGAAAGGACTTTTTCATGCAAGGATTGTAAGTCGACAAAAATCGCCTTCTTTTTTAGCTTCGACTGAAGATTTGCATCAAATGCATCAATGAGCAAAAAGTTCGATCTCATGAGAGTTCGAAGGCAATTGAAATTCACAATCACTCCTTTCTCTGCTATTATTCGAAATTTTCTGACAGTTCCATGATGGCTTGTTTTTGTGGTTCCCCAACAATCCAGCGTGTGTGCCCCGTTGTGCTGCTGCCTCTGTCTGGTATGTTCCTACCTGTGATTTGATAGCTTTGCAGGAGAATTCACCAATCTCCTACTTGGGGTGTGTGAATCATAGTGTGTAATAGTTTGCTATGGTCTGCATAACATACATCTTCTGCACATATAGTATATCACTACCATATGTTCATTGGCACAAGCAGGTCCCTCTTGAATCGCCATCTGTATCTAATTTAGATACTCTGTTTTTTCATCCAAATCTGAGTGTTCCGTGCACATTTTAGTAATCAAAAACTAGTAAACAACAGGCAAGAAAGAGGTAAGAGACAGCAGGTCAAGGATTCTCATGACTAGAATGACTCTTGAGAGGAAAACAGAAACTAAAGCAAAGAGTGAAAAAGATTAGATGGAAATCGAACTGAACAAGAAACCTATTCTTCTGCTTTTACTCCTCTTCATCAGCCATCGGCATCAGATTTAGATGATATCCTTTGAGAATCTTATCACGTGTGGCCATAGATGGTATTAGCTAGAAAATATTCACATCAACGTTTTCTATGATCTCAAACTCAATTCGCTAGCTAACACCAAAAAAAAAAAAAAAAAATCTTTTAAAGGATGAAGTTTGGTTTCTAATCTCAAAGAGTATCAAGAACACAATAGAGTATTTACCAACTGCATGAGCTTAAAGAATCGATAGAAAACAGTGCGCTCGCATTATTTTTTTTTTTACTTTACGTACTTCTGCTAAGACAAGATCATTTTCTCATGGGTTGGCATGTACATAGCATGCATAAAAGTGCTAGCAGTATGCATTAGACGCTGGTAAGCAATGAGGCTTTGTCATCCTCACTCACGACCAATCAGAAACATGCACACCTAGTTAATGACCTTGATAATCTTCTATGAGTGCAGTGCTGCACCTAATACCATCAGTGACTAGCAATTACAATGCCAAAAAAATTACAGTCATTTTGGCTGAGAGACACTGAGACAAGGGGCCAAAATGAAATAAAATCCAGAGCAATTATTATGCAAACCCATTTTAATGCCCATGAAGCTACAACTCAGCCCATTTCTCATTTTTGCTGCAGGTAGCGTCAAGAAAAATAGAAGATTGTAAAGAAAGGAATAAGAAAGGAAGAGGAAAAACCGTAAAATAGAAAGGAAAGGATTCAGTTCATGCAAGCACAGACATCTCGAACATCTTTCCAAAGCACTCAGTAAGAATTCCAAGCCTTGATCCCTTTAATCAGAGGGAATTTCTTAGTAAAGTTGCAATTTAGGATTATTTTGAATTCTTAGTTGCTTGGTAGACATTAGAGGTATTTGCGCTGTATAATCATGTTGTAAATAAACTTTTCAGATGTCGTGGACCTCTAGGATTTTAGAGAAGTCGATTTGTGTCACAGTGTCATCAAGACAAAATTTTGAAGTTTACCGCATCCCGTTGAAATAGTTTCTATCTCTATCTTGAGCGTTGATTTTTGCCAGTCTACGGTCATCTTTTGGGTCAGAGGCACAATTTGAAGTACATCAAGTTAGATTTCCAATGACTCTGGACCCATTTGAAAAAGACTTCGGTAGAGATTTTTTTTTTTTTTTTTGGGGGGGGGGGGGGGGGTTAGAGACTTTGGGTAGAGTTTAAACGAACCGTTTAAAATTCGATAAGTTAATTGTTAAATATATAGTATACAGGAAGCATCTGTCTATTTTGAGCAAGTTTTTGAATGCATATCAAGAGTTTTTCTATTTTTTGTTGCCAAATAAGCTTTGTTTGGTCACGTCCTCAATTGATTTTGATGTTCATTTCTCGCTTCATTGATAGAATTCTGAGTTTTCTGTTCAAAATATTTTCTTTCAATTTAGTATAACATGTCTTTTATTATTTGGAAACCCATGTCTTGAAAATGATAGGAATTAAATGTGTTGTAAGATATGAAAGAATCATCGCATGGCAAGTTGCTTAGTAAAAAGGAAAAGTGGCACTTGTCAAAATTATTTTTGAAATAATTCAAAAATTGCTATGCAAAATATACTCTACTTCCGACCCTCTACTTGATGCAAGGGCTTGGGAAAGGCTACTTGTATTGATTTGCCAGTTTGGTTGAAATTCATTCTAATGTGTTTTTACGATTCGTTGGAGGATGTGGTGATATTTTGATGCTCTTATTGCTATGATCTGAACCATTGTTCTCAGGATGTCTTGTTTGGATCAAGCCACCAGCTGATATAGGTGAAGATTTATGTTAGAGACAATCTTGATATGCCTCGCTTTAAGATGGCCATAGTTGACATTGAACACAAATATTTGGTGTTTTTTGGATGTCCCTGATCATATGAACTTGTGCGAAACCATATAAAAACATCTTTGTATTTTATATATATTATATCTTGGTTCACAAATATGAGTTCTTTGTTCAAAATGTTTATACATATGCATAGTAAATGCTCAATCTGTTTAGAAAAGATTTTTACTCATTGGGCTATGGCTTACTCATACCATTTATTTCAATTCTTTTCCAATTCTTTTCCAAGTTCTACAGGTACCAGCAAGTAGGATAAGAAGATTTCGACGGGCAAATATTTTCAGTTTCACTTTTGAGGTCATTTGAGATTATTGGGAATGAGATGTACTTTTCGACTCTAGCTCTGTCATTCATTGGACAAATGCAGTACAGTTTAATCTTTTGAGTTTTATGCTTAGCTGATGAGATGAATGTCCTTTTCGGTACACTATATAGTCCAGTCCTTTTAATCAGCTTGCATTTTTTATCACGTATCATATATTTTGAGGACAGGTTTATGTTGATTATGTGTGAGTTGGCCGCATCGTTTGAATAGGAGGAAGGTCGTGTCGTTTCCCCTATGCTTGGAGAGTTGGGGTGCGACGACTATCATTCATCCACAATCAATCTGCTCAACCTAATCTAAAGAAAATGTGCTACAGGGACGCCTGCATTCCGAAAGAAGAAAATCCCTGCCCACGTGGGAAAAGATATGATCCCAAAATTAGGTCGTTGGATCTACAAGCTCTTGATAGTATAGAACTTGAAAGAAAGGGAACTTAAAAGACTACAGGCAAGTGGAACCTCAAGCTGCACCTATAAGTAATCTTCCTTTCTTAAAGACAAAAACCAAGCAGAAGGATTGCAATGGAACTAAAATAGATTCTGACAGCCGAAAAATGAACCTTTAGAATAGCCTAGCCTAAGATAAAACTGGTATTCAAGTCAAAATCAGAGAACCATCCTCCCACTTGCGAGCTATTTTCTCTAAAATGATGAATACGATGTAGGCCGAAAAGTTGAAGTCGGAATTAGGAAGGGGAAAGGTCACTGCCACGCTTAGCAGCAGCAATGACTGCATTCATCAAAATTCCCCGAAATCCACCCTTTTCCAGTTCATGAATACCAGCAATTGTAGTACCCCCGGGTGATGCAACATCATCCTTCAGCTGACCGGGATGCTTGCCCATTTTAGAGGCCATAGATGCTGCACCCAACACCTGCAAATGTAGCAGCAAAACAATGAACCTTCAAAATGAATGAAAGCCAGTGCAAGCCACTAATAATCCAAGCAGCATTCATACAGGAACCACAGCAATCTCTCCATGCCAAGTTTCTGAAGTTTTGTTAAAATGATTTAGGTATCTAACCTAGCAAAAGTACTTAAGTTAGGAATAAAACTAGTGCAGTCCATAATCCAGCATTAATGTTACTTCTGTCAACTCTTCCGCCAGAGTGTACGAACTGCTACTTAATTCTAGATAAGTATAGGGGCAAAGGCATAAAGAACAGACATACCTATCTACACTATGGCTTTGGTAAGGATGGCGCCATTTCGACATCCAAAATAGCTTAAAACACGACATTTTTGTTGAATGAACCACTATCCTTGAATTTAAACAAGCCCATCACCACACCGGATTTCTACCAATGGCAATCACAAGAACATCTATGAACCAAGTAAGAAATTGATCAAATAGTTGCCAATCATCATTGGCCACGCTCAATTGCTAGAGGAAGATCAATTATGCAGTCATATGATGTGGAAACCCTTTGCAAATGGGTTTCGTGGAAATAAAATGAGCAAATAGTAAGGGTAAGAATTTTCTGTGGAATACATTAAGAGCCAAGAGCGATGAAGACTGAAGAGAGAGGAAGTAGAGGTCAGTAGTAGAATGTGATGGACTGTTGTGCAATATGAATCAAATTACCAAAATGAAAATGTAATAGAAGAATGTTTCAATCCCTTAAAATACATCACCCATACTTCACTTTGTTAATATTTGTTTGCATAATGGACCATTAGATGTCCACTGTGTTCATCCAAATTATTGGATAGTCACCTACATTATGTACCATTCCACAAATTTGGCATTCCAAAAAGTGACATCTATCTTCTTCTTTTTTTTCTATTTTTTCAGCTCACTAAAACATCCATCTCTGTTGAGGCTATCCATGAAAGATGACAAGTCTATGAAGATAAAAGAGGTAATGGCACTTTTAGACTGAATACTACTTGCAATTGATTTTAAACTTAAGCAAGCGAGAGTGGAGAGAGAGAGAGAGAGACTAGAATGGGGGAAAGATACGTGTGTTTGAAAAGGGGAATCTCTTTTTTCTGGGCCTTTTGGTAAGCTAAGTTCAAAAGACTGTGCACTAAGTTATTCTCAGTGTGGATTTAGACCCACACTTTCTCAACCTACAATTACCGGAGTAGCCAGAGCATTCTATGTGCGTAACTCACACACATAAGTTCTTCTATTTGTTTCCCTTCATAAATATTATTTAAAGAAAGCAAAGAAGATTAAATATGTAATCACATCATGCAACAGAAAAAAGCCACCCTGCCAGGGAAAAAAGGCACAAGCCCATGAGAAAGCAACTCTATTAGTCAATCCTCATTTTCATGGCATATAACAAAATAAGATCTATTAGGATGATGATTCCATTTCAAAAGAAGGTCAAGAGAGGATTTCTCGAGGACTTCCTCATAGCCTAAGCACAGGCTGCATTGGAGTATCTGACTATAACTCTGGAGGTGTCACAATCTCTCATTAGCAAAACAATAATGTGATTTTATGCACGACAACCTACCGTCTGAGAAGCTAGACCTAATGCAAGATCTCTTGGAAGACCTGCAGCAACTCCTCCATCAGCCAGAGCTTCTATTGCCAGAAAGATATATGCTGGACCACTGCCACTGCATATATACACAAAAAGGAAAACCCTAAGTCAAACCGAAATCTCACCACACTTTTATACAAAACCTTCACAGAAGTATAAGGGAACTGATGCTTTAAAAGCTATTCCAAATACCTCAGGCCAGTAATTGCATCAAAATATTTTTCATCAGCTTTCCAAATCTTGCCTATAGATCCGAATAAAGTAGCAATGAGTTCTGCATCCTCTTCTTTCACTGCTCCTCCCAGACTCATAACTATTCAACATTAAGGATATTAGAGAATCCCATTGTACTTCAATCTTACGAAATCAGATAATAACATAGTTGAATCTGACAGATCACTTTGGAAATTTATCTCACAAAATAAGTAATTGTAATTCCACATGGTATCGGAGCAATCCACTTTATAATAAAGTAATACAATGAAAGGACAGAACACCTGCATTAACTATACTGCCATAGTATCACAAGAACAGATAACAGAAAGAGTAATCCATCCTGACCACATCACGACAGTGCCATGGATTATATCTACACTGCAAGTATCATGGAAACCTGATGACTAGATCTTCTTTCCTGATGATTAATGAGAAGATAGATTCCAAATAATTCTCACAACAGTTGAAACCTCAACATCCAAACAAAAATTTCTATTTTGCACATTTTCATGAGACAAAACGATGGTAATTTGAAAATGACTTAGCCAAGCAACATTAACTCAACTAAAGGAAGCGCGTCACTTTTCATCATTACAATTGATTGCAGATACTGAGGATAAGAACTCAATATTATAAAATCCAGCTTGTGTAACTTAACAACTAAACACGTCAAATCAAGAGGGTTCGATGCTTCATTTAAGTCACTGCAGCTAACAGACATGACCAAGTCTTGGACTGCATAAGAAGATGATGGAAGAAAATCGACAATTTTCAATGTAAAAGCATTTTCAGATTCTAATGAAGCAACACAGTCTGTGAACAGAAATTATGTATCATCCAAAGAGACATTTATGGTAAAAAAAGTCAGTTTCTACATAAGACAATTTAAGGCCAAAACAATATTGGCTTTTCCATGTATACAAGGAAGATCAGCAAAGACCTAGTATATACATTACCAGATGCAGCCTCGCCAACAGCAGCAGGAGTATTTGGCATCACACGGATAAATCGATCATGGCCAGCCCAATCCTAGAAAAAAGGAAAGCATACTCACTCTAGGCAGTTCAAAAACAGACAATTCTTAAGATTAGATGAAATAGGAACGGACAGTGAACACCCAGATTATGGTATTCAATTCTAAATAATAATTAATAGAAAAAGGCCCATAGATAAGAAAACTTCAAAGAGTCAAAGTTTCATTAGAAAAAGTTTACTATCACAACTATCAGCTGTCCATCTGGACAACTACTATACATTAACATAACATACCTGCACATTTTGTTTCTTTACCTAGCATCATTTTTATACTCTACTTAAGAAGCAGCACAGAATTTTACACTGAAAATCCCATCCCATTATTGAGGGTATTCCTAAGCATTGTTAAATCTAAATCATGATTACCATTAAAATATAATGTTAATCCATGTTTCATTTCGCAACCCCTAAATTCACAAAAATAATTCCACAGGACGTAAATTAGGTTGCTCAAATGAGGAATTGACCCCTGCACAACATATCGAATGAAGATAACAAATTGTAGAAACGTCATTCCAGTTTATTCTATTCAAACCAAGAAAGTGATATATATTATAGCATGAAAAAAATGGAAGTGGGGGAAAATAAGGACGGCAGAGATGGAGTTTTCAGGGATTTGATGATGTGAATTGTGTAAGAGCCTCTAATCCTCAATAGCATTGTATAAGATATTCCCATACCATGAAACTTGAGACATGAACCAAAAACTTCATGCCGATAAAAAAGACAGTGGGGGCAAAATACCTGCAAATCCTTCAATTTTACTCCGGCAACTACTGAGACCAAAAGCTGCTTTTTTGATAGTAGTGGCCTCAACTGGGAGACCACACCTTTAACTAGAGAAAGAACAACAAAAGTAAATTAAAAAATATTCCAAATAATTTCTACTATAAGTAACATTTTCGGCAATGAGGAAGATGCATGACCTCTAGAACCAATATCCATTCTACCTTTGAAATCAAATATCAATGGAAACATCCTTCTCCAGATTGTATCATCACTTAGTAAAACTACAGAATAATATCATAATTCTTTAATTTCTGTGGACCATTGATGGTCATCAACAGAATTAAATTATCCCTTTATGGTGAGAATATGTTGTAGAAGCATGCGATCATCACTGCAAAAGTTATGATAAAGAATAGTGAAGGCATTCATCCAAAATCTGGTAATAACTGAGATGCACTAGCATGTTGTGAAATCACATGTCACATGTTTGGCTGCTGCCAACTAAAAGCTGAAGAACAATCGTGGCTTGTGGTCATATTGATAATACATGTGCTTCTATCCCATTATTGAAATTTGAGAAAAAGAAGGACAAGAAACGCGACAAACTGAGCAACAGAGTACAAGTGCTATATACCGACTTGGGGTTTCACTGAGAAGATGACCACATCACTGTCTTCAACTACCTGCTTTCACAAAATTAAAGTTTCTTTATCTAGAATGAGAGGGGAAAAAAAGGGAACAAGCTACTCAAGATTAAACCTGTCAAGAAACCCCAGGAGGTAGAATAACTCGCAATTGTTCATCCACTCATTTCTCACATCCACAAACAAGAAGAAAAAGAAAAGTAATAGGCCTACTGAACCGCAAGCTATACAATCGCTAAACCAACTTGCTCGCTCTTGAAGAGCAACATAAAATCTAAGAAGAGATTTCACAGTCCAAAAGACCTGGGCAAGATATCGGATTTGCTCAAGAACTCGCTCAGCCGACAAGACACGCAAATTGTCATTTTCCACCCAATTAACTTACACCAACCAATGCCAGCAACTAAAGGATGAAGCAACAGCCTGAATTTTTTCTCCGTGAGCAAAAATAGAAAACCCCGAGGCAGAGCTAGGACATCGAATTCTCATACACTTATTAAAGATTTTGAGCTGTTTCAGTATTGCATAGCAATGTCGTTCCAATAACTAAACCAAACCCCGTAATCGTAACACGCCGAGCCGACGCAGAGCCGGGGCAGCAAATGTACACGTCATGGCAAAGGCAAAGCTCACACCTTTTTCACGCCTATTCCATAAAAACCGAAACTTGACGCTAATCACATCGACTGCATTTTCATCAGGCGGTCCGAAGATCCGATCATTCGCATTCCTTCACCGCTTCCACAGAGAGAGAGAGAGAGAGAGAGAGGAGGGGGGTACGCAACGGCTTGATTGTCGGGGAGGACTTGGACGCCGAAGGATTCGAAAGCGGCGCGTCGGCTCTGGTTGGTGTGCGCGGCGGTGCGAATCCTGGACGGCGGCAGGACGCCGGAGCTGACGACCCCACTCGCGATGGACTCCGCCATCTTGCCGGCCCCGATGAACCCGAGCTTGTACGTCTCGGCCGGTATCGGCGGCGCCACCAACTCCATCGTCTCCTGCGGCTTTTGATCTCCCGAAACAGATGGGGGCTCGCCGGATCGAAACTGCGAGCGCCGATCACTGCGAGCGGCCACCGTCGATGGTGCGGTCTTCTGTTCGAAAAGACGACGAACCAGGGGGCCGGGGGGGAAGAACTTGTCGGGCTTCGGGGCTCCGAAGCAGATTCCACCGGGCCGGGCTTTTATGGACATTGGGCTCCAGCTTTAATGGGCCAGACTGAAGCTGGGCTTCCCGTTCCGGGCCCAAATCGTCACCTTTCCTTCATATCAAAGAGAAAGGAGACGGTGGTTGTCATCAAATTATCAGTCCGTTTGTTTAAAAGAAAACTGTTTTCAGTAAAATTAATTTTTGACTTTTTCCAGTGTTAAGATAACGAAAAATTAATTGATTTACGAAAAAAAAATTTCATGAACTGAAAATAACAAGTTTACATAAGGAGGAAACAGCTTCTCTTTCTAGTAAGAATGAAATCATATTCCCTAAACCATAACCCAAATGAAAACTAACTTCCTTGGAATGCTTCTTAGGAAGAAAAAATTATTTTATCATGAAATTTTCAATGACACAAATGTACCATTTATTGATGAATTTGCACGTATCATCCTTCAAAAATTTATGATTCTCTATTGCCCCCTTTCCAGATTCATTGTCTCTTTCCTCTTCCAAGCCTCTTGACGTCGGAACCGGCCTTCCCGATCTCCGTTACCTAATTAGCCCCATCAAGCGCTTCTTTCTTATTGCTTCTGGGCTCTCCTGCCAAATCAATGTTATGGACAACATTTCTTCAATTTTGCTGATCTAATTTGATCGAACACATACAAAATCACGGACATATATAGAAATCACTTGTTTTCTTTCTCATGAGAACACATCCATGTATCAAATTTACTCGTAACTTTCATTTTAAATTTCCAATATTAAGTACATAAGAGTCGAAATGTCGTTTTTTAAGGGTCATTACCACTTACTAGCGTCAATCATGCGATACTTGACCCCTAAAAGATAGGAATAAGCATGTCAGACGACAAACTCAATTTGTGCAAGAATCGGTGACTTTTCATACCACATCACACCTATGATATTATTTCTGCTCGTGCAAGACATCACAAGCGAAATAATTGGAGTAAAAAGCCCATAAAAATTGAGCGGCGGCTTGGCGTGCACGTTCTCCTCAACTCAGTGTCTTTTTGTAGGGGAAGTCTGCCTATACTTCTTTCGTCAACCGCTGTCGTTTTTTTATCATTAGAGTACAGGTTGGACAGGACGACCAACGCTAGTGATCCTCTCTGAGTGGGACCATAAGGATGTCGCACTATTACAGAATGTTTGGACCACATCTTAAGTATTTCTCGCCATCTATGGCCTAAAGGTCGGAGCTTGGTAAGCCTGTACTGTAAATCTATCGAGATGCTAGCGGTTAGGAAGTTTTACTTATGAAAGTTACGTTGTATTTAGATAATGTAGCACATGCCATTCAAAGGTATGTCTAATGATGTAAATCGAAGTCACGAGAGACATGTGGGCATTTATCACTGAGCCAACCATCCTGGTGATTAGTTGACCATGTTGACCGAAGATCTGCCTTCCTCAAGGTTCTCGGACATTAATAAATCACACTAAATAAACAAGATTAAGTAGGGTCTTGTCATCGAATCTCTCTAGAATATGAATTAAGTTACATAAGATAAAACTCAAATTTTTGAAGCACCAAGTACATAATAACACGAGATAGCTAATGAATCAAAAAATGCAAAGTTTCTTACTTCCTATTAAGTATACTAAACATCTGACGGATTCTAATTTGATGTAGCATACTTTACACTTACAATAAATCACAATACAAAGATTTTGTAGATCGACTTTCAAGCTTCCTACGATAATTTGTTCATTGTATAATGCAACAGCCATAACATCAAACACTTAAATGAGTACTACTCGTAATTGGCTTATTTAAACACCCAACATGTCGATATTAAAATTCCACGAAAGTTTCAGGAGCTTCTTTTTTTTTCCCTATCTAGAGAAGTCAAGTGCGTAAATTACAAGATTAAATTAACAAAAAAGGTCAGTTCCTAAAAGATAATTTCAATCAGTAATTCGTATAGCACTTGAAAAAAAAAATCCATTAAAAGAATCCTATTTGGCTTTCTAGTTGTGGACTAGAAAGGATGGAAAAAACGACCCGGCAGAAGGAAGCCCGCCGGATGCTTCTCAACGGACGGTCTCTCCCTCCTATATTTGCGATGCGGAGCGGTTGAACAGCTTCTCATACCAAAATCTGCACAGCAAAAATCACTTAGCTAGAGAGAGAGAGAGAGATGGCGGAGCTGTTCGTGAAGCAAGCCCAGCAATACGCGGCGGCTCGGCCGAGCTATCCGCCGCAGCTCTTCCGTTTCATCGCCTCCAAGACGCCCGCCCGCGACCTCGCCTGGGACGTCGGCACCGGCAGCGGCCAGGCCGCCCAATCCGTGAGTAACATAGGCTTGTCGGGCCGCATTTTCCCTTTCTTTGGCATCAGTTCTGTTGCTTTCGATCCGCCGGGTCAGACCGTGAAGGAGTCGTGTCGATTTTCTTTCAGCTTGCGGAGATCTACGGCAATGTCGTGGCCACGGACACGAGCCCGAAGCAGCTCGAGTTCGCCCCGAGGCTCCCCAACGTCCGGTACGAGCTCACTTCCCCGGTCATGTCGATGGCGGAGCTGGATCGGAAGGTCTCGGCCGCATCGAGCGTCGACCTCGTGACGGTCGCGCAAGCCCTCCACTGGTTCGACCTCCCCACTTTCTACCGGCAGGCGAAGCATGTCCTCAAGAAGCCCCACGGCGTGATGGCCGCGTGGTGCTACACGATCCCGGAGGTCGACGGCCCAGTCAACTCCGTGTTCCGCCGGTTCTACTCCGTGGACTCGAATCCGTACTGGGACCCGGCCCGGAAGCTGGTGGACGGCGAGTACAGGGGCATCGATTTCCCGTTCGAGCCGGTCGAGGGGATGGAGGACACGGGGCCGGTCCGGTTCGTGACGGAGAGGACCATGGGGGTGGAGGATTTCCTCACGTACATCAGGTCGTGGTCGGGGTACCAGACGGCGAAGGAGAAGGGCGTGGAGCTCCTGAGCGGCGACACGGTCGAGAGGTTCCGGCAGGCTTGGGCGGATGACGGCGAGGATAAGAAGGTCGTGAAGTTCCCGGTTTTTCTCAAGATCGGAAGGGTGGGCAGCGCGTGAGAATCACGCTTACAAATCTGGCGTGCGAATAAAATAATGTAGGGCTAGGAACCTTCATTTGGCTGCTGTATCA
Source organism: Eucalyptus guilfoylei (assembly GCA_016097605.1). NCBI lineage: Eukaryota > Viridiplantae > Streptophyta > Magnoliopsida > Myrtales > Myrtaceae > Eucalyptus > Eucalyptus guilfoylei. The sequence goes on along the minus strand of CM027870.1, from coordinate 14,744,347 downwards.
CATTGTTTGCAATGGCGATACCTTTCCATTTGACCTTAAACGCCCATGTCAGCTGACTTTAATTTACGATAAGATTACTATCCCGAAAAATCCTAAATTGATACATCTACTAAAATATCAAAAATCCTAAATTGATACACCTATGATAAATTTATCTTCCTAATTTCAATTAAATTTTATTGAATTGACGAGTATACTAATTGGGAGTTTTACCCTCCATTTGTCAATTTGTACGAATTTGTGGTTTTTTGTTGTATTATTCCAATTTAATGAAATCAACAGATGATAAATTTATCACAAATATATTAGTTTAAGTTTTTTGGTGGCCAAAAGTTATCTTTCTCATTCATTTCGCGGAAAACAACTTTTGAGAAAACTTTTTCCGAATTTTCTAATGTTTATTTAATGGAAAATTAATTGGTTAGAGAAAACATTTTCCATCAATAGAAAAAGTATTCTAAAATAGAGAAAAATATTTTTCGTTTTTTAATTAGGAAAAAATATTTTTCTCACTTACTCTCTCTTATCTCACATCCATGCCAACCCCTCTTCTTTCTTTTTTTTGTTTTCTTTTTTCTAATTTTTAATTCTTTTTCTTTTCTGTATTTTTTTTATTCCTTCTATCCATGCTAGTTGCCGGATAGTGACTAACCAAAGAAGAAGGAAGAGGAAAAGGAAAAAATAAAACAATTATTAAAAGTAGTGCACGGAGGAAAATTAAATGAAATTTTCCATACTGAACAATGGACAATATTTTCAAGTTTTTTTTCAAGTTTTTAAATGAACATGGAAAATATTGTTTTTCCTAAAAAATAACTTTATAGAAAATATTTTCTAATAATGTCATATTTTTTGCGAAATGAATCTTTAGTTTATGGTCAGACCAAAAAAAATCTTTAATTTATGGTAAATTTGTTATAAATATATCAATTAAGAAATTTTTATGGTCGATAAATTAATTTGAGATAAATTTATTATAAATATATAAATTTGGAGTTTTTATGTAATCCTAAAAAATTATCAACATCTATTAATATGAGCAATGACGTCAATCACAGCAATATGGAACAGAGACCTTTCCAATTTCTCTTTTGCAGCTTTAAGGTCGAGACAAAGAACATGTGACATGACAAGCGACGAAGAGGGCGGATCCGACACGGTGCTGTCGCTTTCCCAGATGGGCCACTCCGCTCGTATAATGGAGATGGAGTGACCATGCGCAGTTGAAATGGTTGAACTCCCACCTCGTTTCCTCGTATCTGCCTGCACGAGAGAGAGAGAGAGAGAGACATGGCCGAGCTGTTCGGGAAGCAAGCCCGGCGATACGCGGACGGTCGGCCGAGCTACTCGCCGCAGCTCTTCCAATTCATTGCATCCAAAACGCCGTCTCACGACCTCGCCTGGGACGTCGGCACGGGAAGCGGCCAAGCCGCCCGATCCGTGAGTTTTTCCTCGCCGTTGATTGCCGTGTGTTTCGCTAGCTCCGGAGTTTTAATTTGCGGGGCCATAGTAAGTCGTGTTGATCTCAGCTTGCAGAAATCTACAAGAACGTGGTGGCCACGGACGTGAGCCCGGAGCAGCTCGAGCTCGCGCAGAAGCTCCCCAACGTCCGCTACGAGCTCACTTCTCCGGTCGTGTCGAGGGCCGAGCTCCAGCAGAAGGTCGCCGCGGAGTCGACCGTCGACTTGGTGACCATCGCAATGGCCCTCCACTGGTTCGACCGGCCCAACTTCTACCGACAGGCGAAGCGCTTGCTCAAGAAGCCGGACGGCGTGATCGCAGCGTGGGGCTACACGATGCCGAGGGTCACCGGCCCGGTCGACTCGATCTACGAGGAGTTCTACTCGATGGACTCGAACCCGTACTGGAGCCCGACCCATAGGATGGTGATCGACGAGTACAGGGACATGGATTTCCCGTTCGAGCCGGTGGAGGGGATGGAGGACACGGGACCGGTCCGGTTCGTGGCAGAGAGGGCGATGGGGTTGGATGAGTTCCTCACGTTCGTGAGGTCGACGTCGCCGTACCTGAAGGCGAAGGAGGAGGGCGTGGAGCTTTTGGGCCACGACGTTGTCGAGAGGTACCGGCGGGCTTGGAATGAGGAAGGCGGCGAGGCGGAGAAGGTCGTCAAGTTCCCTGTTTTTCTGAGGATCGGCAAGGTGGGAAATGCGTCCTCCACGGATTAGGATGAAAAGGCCATTCTTGTGCTCATTTCTGGAGCGCTAGTTCAGCAAATTTTATGCTGTGTTTCTAGACAAATCTGTTTGGTTTTGAGTGAATAATCGGTATACATGATGGTTCAGGCCCTTATTTGAAATTTTTTTTCCTCCTGAATTGTGCTCAATTTTGATGAGGTGAGGTCAGCTCTTTCAAGAGGGTCTGCCGCAAGAGAAACTGAAAAATAGACAAAAGAGACTGCTTATTTGCAATGCCAAAAATTCAGTTTTTTCTCAAAATCCGAAGCGATTCAATCTGGTTATTTTCTAGGGACAAACCTATTCTGACTAGAGAAACGTAATTCTCAAGATGGGTATTGTGTTTTTGTCGTTTTATTAGCTAATATGTAATCGTCTTGTCTCACATGACTGATCCGGAGTTTTTTTACACGTGAAATATGATTACACGAATAAATTGGGAGAATGATAGCTTTTAATAGCTTTCAACCGTACAAGCATTGACACATCAATAAGGACTTCTCAAGAAATTTTGAAAGAGAAATGTTAAAACGATTTATATTAATTTCTTTTGCCCCTTTATAACAATTCAAGATAGTCATTTGTAACTGACAAAAAAAAGAAGATAGTCATTTGTTCATTTTTTACAAAATAAATGCACTTCAAATATTTTCATAGATGATTTTTACCCAAAAAAAATATATATTTTCATAGATGAAAAATATATATTTTTATATCCATACATACATGGTTGCGTTGATTGAGTCGTGCCCCTCTGCATTTCTACGGACCGAATGGTAAGGGGTTCAAAACTCTTAGTGCGGTTTCATAATTTAAGTGGTGTGTGTTACTAGTATAATTGACTATCTTCCACTGGTGAATTGGTACGGATCCTCGGCATAAAAAAAAAATTATTCATTTATTTATGTTAAAGATATGACAGATTTTTTTAAAATATATTTTTTGAATTATTTATTTTTCGTGGAACGGAGGGATTGCCATTTCGGCCAAAAATTTGCGGGCCGGTCGGGCGGGCTTTTCGGGCTATGCCGCCACCGCCGGGGCATCATAAAGGCTTTTCCAGTCGCGGATGCTCGGTCAGTAGAACCCTCGTTGAAACAAAACGTCCGCCAAAACCCTCCCGCTCGCTCGAAGGAGGTGGAGCTGCGATTCCGGCGAGGAACGGTCCGAGTAAGCTTCCCCCATCCCTCCTTCTCTCCTCGCGCGCTTCGCCTTCCCTCTCCCCTGCCGCCGCGGCGGCTGCGGCTGCGGCTGCGGCGGCGGCGGTTAGATTCCGCCGCGCCGGAGCGAGGCTGAGGAGTCGCCTCCGTTGTTCGGTCCTCGGCTCTCGGTGTTCCGTCCGCCGATAGGAGCGGACGGTTTGACGGAAACCTAATCCCTGCGACGGTCGTCTTTTTCTTGAGCTCTTGTACGGGGGCGAAGCTTGTAATGGGGTTGTTTCTGGAATCGTGGTGTTTAGTAGTAGGAGGGACGATGTGTCTAGGTTTTTGATTAGCGTCGGGAGCGACGCTTTGGTAGGTTCTCGAGCTGCTTCCAATGACCGAGTGTTCGTTTTTGTTTTTGATCAGTTGACTGGGGAGCAGAGCAGAGCGGAGCGGAGCGGAGCGGAGCGGAGCGGCGTTTTCTCCGGAGCTAGGTCGGCGCGAGGTTTCGGATAATGGATGTCGATTCCGATGCTCAGGGTATGGACATCAAGTCTGCTGATGAAGGCGCTTCGGTGCCGATGGACACCCTAGACTCTTCGGGCGCGGAGGTGGGCGATTCTTCTCTGTCTCGATTGTTAAGCTTTTGCGTTTTTTCTTTGGCTTGATGTGTCCTCATGTTACTTTTGTTGCTGTTTGAAGATGAAGGGAAAAGAAAAGGAGGAACTTAATCAGTCGTTGGAGAAGTTGAACATTGCAGAGTCGTCGTCTGGGCAGCTAGGAATGCCATTCAAGAGAAAGCCTGTCATCATCATTGTTATCGGCATGGCAGGTAAGTTTATTTAAAGTCGGCTGCCTGAAGTTAGTGAAATTGTAAATTTTGTTCTCTTGTTTCTAGCAAGTACCTTATCAATGATATAAATCGTGTAGGCAGCGGAAAAACGACGTTTCTGCACAGGCTTGTTTGCCACACACAAGCCTCGAATATCCGAGGTTATGTCATTAACCTTGATCCTGCAATAATGACCCTCCCATTTGGTGCCAATATCGATATAAGAGACACTGTTAAGTATAAAGAAGTGATGAAGCAGTTCAATCTCGGGCCTAATGGCGGCATTCTCACATCACTTAACCTTTTTGCCACAAAGTTTGATGAGGTAAAACTTAGGAAAATAAGTAAATGTAGACCGTGTTTGCCTTGTACAACTTTCCATTAGTTGTATTATATCGGTTTGCCATTGTCACGAGCTTCTTCTTCTTTTTTTCTTTTTTTTTCCAGTTTTTCTTTATGATAATAATGATCCCGTGTCTTCTTCATCCAAATACCAGGTCGTATCGGTTATTGAGAGGCGAGCAGATCAGCTTGATTATGTTCTGGTGGACACTCCAGGTCAAATTGAGATTTTCACGTGGTCTGCTTCAGGAGCCATTATAACAGAAGCATTTGCTTCCACCTTTCCTACTGTTATTGCTTATGTAGTTGACACACCTCGATCTGAAAGTCCCGTTACATTTATGAGCAATATGCTCTATGCTTGTAGTATCCTCTACAAAACCAGGTTGCCTATGGTGTTGGCATTTAATAAGACTGATGTGGCTCAACACCAATTTGCTTTGGAGGTAAGTTCTCTTTTGGTTCTTTCCTCTGATATGTTAGACGCTGAGCTGGAAACTGCCTTACTTGCATAAACGCTTTAATAAGTGTTTATGTGTTGTTCATTTGCTTGATTGCTTGAATGACGTTGTTCAAATCTTACCCCGAATAGTAAGTCATGTGCATCAGATTGGAATCTCCGACTATATTTTTACTTAAGCTGTGAAATGATCCAGAGTAGAGAAACTTGATCCCCCGATTATTTAGGGAATTGAAATCACAACACATGAAAGAAGCCAAGTTACATCTGTAGACAATGAATTTACTAGGACGAAAATTTTTAGGAAGAGGTAGGAACAATTAATGTCACCCCTCTTTTCCAACCTCTTCATACTTGTGAAGTTTTGACTTACATGGTTGTGCCAATTTTGTCGTCTTCTGTATTGTGTGCCCTTCTTTGTATGTGTGGCATAGATGTCCACTGTAGAGTACGCTGCATATCTTATAGTTCATAAGATTCTCGATTTTACTTGTGAAGAAGTTGGAATAAGATACAGTGTATGAGTAAAAGCTTCTGTTCCCTTTTCAATGAGGATAAGTCGCTGTAGTAAAGAATGCAAATCTTTCTTGGTGTTGCAGTGGATGGAAGATTTTGAGGTATTTCAAACAGCGCTTGACTCAGATCACTCTTATACATCAACATTAACTCGAAGTCTTTCACTTGTGCTGGATGAGTTCTATAAGAACTTGAAATCAGTTGGAGTTTCTGCTATTTCTGGTGCTGGTATGGCTGAATTCTTTAAGACCATTGAGGCTAGTGCTGAGGAGTACATGGAGAACTACAAGTATGGTCTTTAGTACTAATTTTCAGTTTTTGTAGCTTTACCTTAATATGCCTGCCCGTTTGACTGTTTATTATCTATTTGTGTAGGGCTGAACTTGACAAGAGACGAGCAGAGAAACAGCGCTTGGAAGAAGAACGTCGGAGACAGAACATGGAAAAGCTGCGGAAGGATATGGAGAAAACTGGGGGAGAAACTGTGGTTTTGAGCACAGGGTTGAAGGATAAAGAAGGAAAGAACAAGGATTTGATGGATGAGGAAAATGAAGACGAAGAGGAAGAAGATGTAGACGGTTTTGAGAGATTCTCTGAGGAGGATGAAGATATAATAGATGAGGACGATGAAGAAGTTGGGAGATTCTCCTTTTAGCACCAAATCCCTGTGATGAAAACTTTAACCCATTGACTATATGTATAGGATTGCCAGTGGCTATTGATCACCCTCATCTACAGGGTAACAGACTTCACATTGTCTCGGTGTAGGCGCGTGGAGTGTTTTGGTCTTAGCTGTGTATATCCGACAGATGATAACTTTGAACTTTCGTCGTTTATTTTTGTGGGGGGCAAATGCATGTGATTGAATCTGTGCAATTTTCATGCCGTGGTAATCAAGTGACAATGTTTATGTTCCTAGATTCTGATGACTCCCAAGTGAGTAGATTATGGAGTAAGCAGAGACGGTCTCATCCCAGAGTCGATTTTAAATCCAAAATGTGGTCTCTGTATGCATTTGCAGGATTTTTGGACGACGCTTCCTCGTTAGCGTGTATGTATCCTGTAGCAACATTAATTAGGCTGTAGGAAATTATTAACGATGACCAATCGCGAGTTTTGATTTCCTACAAGCAACAGATCATTGTCCCCTCATGACTAATGAGTTAATTGCTGCATATCCAACTATGTTTTCAGCTGATAAAGAGGACAGACATATGCAACTGTCATCTGTCGTCGGAAATTCAGAATGTAGTGTCTACACTGTCTGGAACAAGATCGCTGTCCCTGCAGATTTTGCAAAAATTTCCGCCTATTGAGAACAGAATGGAGAAGCTCTCTGAAGAATGTTCTTCACAACTATGGGATTTAGCGCTGTCCATTCGTCTGCCGCTTATGAGATCTTTTGGTGGTTGAGCGTCGAGTCATATCGCTTGCCGCTTGCTTTGGGAGATAGGGTAAGTTCAAATCTTGTATAGCCCGCTGCTTCTTGGCTGTCCAGGAAAAAAAGCCAGTAATTGCATGATTCCGAAGATTCGAGAGTGCATGGAAAAACTTAATTTCCTCCACTTGGAGTAACCATTAATTCCTAGACAAGATTCTGCAGAGCAGTGTTCAATCATTTGCCAAGACAATAAAACTTTTCTAAGCAAATCTTTTTTGTTCGTGACCAAACCGGCGCGGGCTAGGACTTGTTTTCTTTTCTGGCTAATGAAGACTGAACTAATCCTTGCTGAAGGATGATGGTAAAGTAACAACTGCTAAATAAGCAGTGTAATCGCCAGATTTATTTGCTGTAATCACTTACCGTTTGCTTCTTGCTGATATCGCTCCTGGATTCTCCTCTTGGCGGCTTCAAATTTGATTTCCATTGCAACCTCCTGCAAGAACTTGAGCTTCTGAGTGAACAGAGATCCATCGTTAGTTTTTCGTGGCAATGATAAACCAGAAACTCAAGAGACTTCCGTTCCTACTTACATCTGTTTGACCGGCGAGTTGTCTTTTGCTACACACGGCGACTTTGTTCGGCTTTTCCAGTCGAGCCTTTCTCTCCTTATCAAACTTCTCCAACGTGATCTCATCAGGAGGGGTAGTCCTTGAGTCACTTTGCGAGGACCCGTTGGGCTTCACAACCAGTAGGTGCTGCTTGGGTTTCTGGATCGCAGAGTTCTTCTCCCTAAAGTTGCAAGGATCTGCACCAAAAAAGGTTCAGCTTGCATTAAAAGGCATGGCAAGCAACAGCAGCTGAAAAAGCCATGCGCTCTAAAAGACTGCTTACTTCCATCAGGATCTGCCATAGCTTTCCATTGTCTGCAGAGAAAAGGATCAAGAAGTGATTATACAAGAACCGGATTGAAGTGTAAAAAAATCCAAGCTTTTAGACACTGAATAAAACCAAGTTGCTGAAGCATCTATTATGCCTACACCATCAACCAAGCATTTGGTATGCAATACATGGGTGTTTCTGACTTGAATTATACAAGAACCGAATTGAATTATTTGCAGTTGCTGAGAAATAATCATCAATTATCAGTACAAACTGGTTCTAAATATTTTGACTTTCGACAAGGAAAAGATGTGCTTGATTAGCAGTCAGTGTGAGATCTGTTCTATTTCTTCCTGTGATAGCACTGTAAATGTAATGTTTTTCAGAAGCTAATTCATTGTTGAGAATGGTAAGGAACACCATACCCTATGATGCTGTGCGCAAGCTGAGCAATCTGCTTCGATCTGCAGTTTCTCCGGAGACTGTTGACACTTATGCCGATCTTGGTCATCTGCAGATGGTCAATTTTTAGGTACTCACAGTCGACAAGCGAAATTGGGTGAAAAATGACAAACAAGATGCTCAAAAGCCTATCTGTCATTGTGTTTTAGGAACTTCATATGAAAGGGTATGCACTAAAACCTCCAAGATATCCAGTGTAATGGCCATCGACTGAAGTCTTCGCAGTGATTCGCACAGTGCCGAAGCGGACTGCTGAAACGAGAAACAAAACAAGTAAAAGATCGCGTGTGCTTCAAGATTCTCAATGATCAATACAGCAGCTAATGGTCTACGCGCATGTCTGTCGCCGAAAATTTATGTATATTCGAAATCGATGATGAAGAACGAACAAGACATCGGCAAGAACGGATCGCCATGCGAAAAGACGGTACTGATTCAGAGTTATATTAGGCTACTGACCTCGAGTCGACTCTTGTCCAAGACCTGCTTGATCCTCAGGACTTCACCGAAGACTCGAGACCGCTCGTCAGTCTCATCGGCGAATGCCTTGGCCTCTCCACAACTGCAACAGCTCTCCTTGTCCATGCCCACCGCTTCTTGCTCGACGTCAACCCCACTGTCGCCGTTCGCCTCGCTTCCGTCACTCGGGGCATGCCGGCCAGTCTCGCACGAGTACAGGCGTTCCATGATCCGTCCCCTCCGCGACCGAAAATCATCCGGGCGATCGTGGGCAGCCACTGCGATCGCATTGTCGACGAATTCGAAGACGTCGGCGTTCGTCCCTCGGAAGAACTCTCTCCAGTAGTCCAGTGACTTCGGCATGGCGGTGACGGACTACGGATGAGCGTGCCGGGAGCAAGAAGCGATCAACAAGGAAAGTTGACGGTGCAGAAGTGTTGGAGGAGAGACTTTAACTCACTTCCCTAGTTGGGTTCGTTGCAGATGTGGATTTCCAGTCCAAAGCCATATCCGTCTTCTTCAGGTTCGAAATCTTGCGAAAAGAAACATCGCCGGATCGCTCGTATCCAACGCCCTTATCTTGATTCTATGTGGAAACGCGTTTTCTTATTTAATGTCATGCTTGTTTAGAGAAAAGAACGGATATCATGAGGAACCTCAAATTGAGAAATTATTGACAAATTTATTTCTAACTAATTTTTTAATTATAATATTCTCCATTAATTTCCGTTAAATTTTACAGTCAAATTACTAAGTTTAATGATACATGACTGTACAAATTTTAGGTTTTAGGTGTACTAATTTGTATTTTTTGTAATATTAATCAAATTTAACAAAAATAAATAGAGGATAAAAGTTTAAGATTTTTGGTAACCAAAAAATTAGTTTGAGATATATTTATCATTAGTGTATTAGTTTGGGATTAATTTAGATGCATTGATTATTGAGATTCGTCTAAGTCAATTTTCGTATTCTAAAGGGAAAGGAATTAAAGGCTTATGGCACTTGAGACACATTATTAGCTTGGATATGAATATTGTTATGTGAAAATAACTAGAATTTCAAATTTATCTTTGATTTCATATCGACCTTTAATAATTTTTAATTAATAAATAAAATAAAAAGCCATAATTTCGAGTTCGTGTTTAAATTTTTGAGTAAATGTCTAAAAAGCGAGGTAGAATGGATTCTTAAGTGGAGCTACGTTACCTCCCACAACTTCTTACCTCCATATATTTTATGGATGAAAGTCGGTGCTTCTTCTTCTTCTTCTTCTTCCTTTTTTTTGGGGGGAGGAACGGCTTTGCACATAATCCATACATAAAATCTCAATACTTTTTGCTCAAAAAAAAAAAAAATCCCAATACTTCGAAGTGGATACGGTGTCGTATTAATGGCAAATGTTCAATTGCACATGATGAAAATATATTGAACCTGAGATTAGTTTACATCTTGCATCTATTCACAGAATTGCCATTTCTTCTTTCTAAATTACCTTTCCTTGATTCTAACTCGGCTTAGAATGAACCTATTTTGATAATCATTTCTACTGTTCGACACAACTGGTAAGTGGTTAAGCACTGGGGATGGTAAGTATCAAGGTGGGAAGATCACCTAAAAACTAATCATTCTAGTAGTAGGTAGATTTCAAATTAAAAACTTGAAATCTACTCTGTTGGAGTTGATTTGATTTTTTGGAATAAAGAATTGACCCGGTTGACCTTGGAATCAAACCACCAAATTTCAGGATCAATCCGGGAATCATCTTACATTTTTTTCCCTTCTTGTTTTCAATCTTTTTTTAATTAAGCATATCATTTTGTACACGTAATATAAAAAAATCCCATATAAAAAATAAATATAAGACAAAATAAAGTACTCCAACATAAGAAAGTAGAAACCACTTAAGTATAAGAGATTTAAGCTCGGTTTTGAATCGGTTCAAAATCGATTTCACCCGAGAACTAGTTTTGAAATTGACTCAAAACCAGTCATACCCGGAAACTGACTTCGTAGAATTGACGGTTCCCGGGATAGAATAAGCCCAATTCCCAAATTTTTTACCTTGAAAATGGAAGCCGACCGGTCGACTAATGTTGGATCGGTCTGGTTGTCAGGTCGAATCGGCTCAATTATTCAACCCTAACAAACCCAGCACGTCTCGATCTCGAGCCGGCCCGGCCCGGCCCGCCCAAAAACTGAACGAACGCTCGGGCTCAGCCTGGCCCGCGAAACGACGCAACGCCACGTCACCCTCCTCTCCTTAGCACCTGCCTCTCCCTTTCTCTCCACGTAAAAATCAGAAGTTAAAACCCTCTCCTCTCTCTGTGTTTTGCATCGTTGCGCGCTTTGGTGTGCATTCTGGATCGCGATTTCGCTGCGAAATTCGGAAATGGAAGCGACGATCGGGCGGTTCTTCGATTCGGTGGGCGGCTTCTTCAAGGGCGAGGATCAGATCCCCTGGTGCGACCGCGACATCATCGTCGTAAGCCATTCTCCCTCCGCCCCCCCCATTCCGACGAGTCGCGCTTTTTCCTTTCTTCCCCCATCTCATCTCGATCGTCCGTGCATGCGAACGGGTCTCTTCTCGCGGCAGTCGGTGCGAGCTACTGTTCTATCTGCTCCGGATCACGGTCATACGCAAAGGTTTAAAGCCGGTGACTGGTTCCCCTGTTGTTTGGCGACGTCTCCGCCCGTGTATCGTTCATTCGAACTCGAGAGGGGAATGGTGTTTCCGTGGATTCGTGTCGACTTGGGACTGGTTGATTCTGGGTGTAGCAAATGGGTGTTGATGGGAATTAGGAAAGTCAACTTGGGTAATCCATCTGGCCCAAAAAAAAAAAAAATTGGGTAATCCATTTTGACCACAAAAAAAAAAGAAAAAAAATCTTGGGTTATCCATGATCTGATGCTTCATGAATTCATAGTGCCTTTAATCATAAGACCAAAGCAACACCTTTTAACTGGAATTCATGGTTCAGGGTGAACCCTTGTTGTTGGATTGACTGGAGGCAGTGAAACAGGTTTTACGGGGAAGGATCAATATGTGGCACTGTGCCAAAGTTGTGGTTTTTCTAAATTTTGCTTTGTAGTACCTTAAGTAGGAAAGGAGCTTCAATGCCTCGTCAGGGCTATTCCGGCCATGGGGAAAAGTCTGTTTGGCTTAGCTTAAGTACTTTAGCCTCCAAAACTTTGTACATGAGAAAAAATTATTCTTATCGTTAAGACATTCCGGAAAGATTCTAGATGACCATACGTCTCAATACTTGTATATTTAAAGGGTTTCAGGTATTTGACTGTGAATCAAAGTCCAGTTTCAAACTCTACAAGAAAAGTAAGAAGGGAAAAGTAAAAAGTGAAGCCAGTCCCTATTCTGGAAATCGATTTTCTAATTGATGGTTGTTTATCCTGGAAGAAGAAAGAAATCGTAACAATTCATTTGTTCATTGTTGGTAAACTAGTCATGGAAATTAGTGTCTGTGCCTTTCTTTTGTCCAGAAATTTAGTATTTACTATTACTGGCACTTATTTTGTTGTATGTGCTCAATTGGGTGAAGCCTTCTACTATCTTATCCAGTGAAGGTTCTTGGATGGTAATATTCGTGTAAGTTGGTGATTCTCTTGGTCTTTGTGGTGACTTTCCAGCTAGTCTTAGAAATAAGGAGAATAACTATCTCGTGCTGAAAATTACTGCCCACTGAGTGCAACATAGAAATCTATTCATTCAAATACTTGGCTAGCTGGATGATACACTATTTATGATATAGCTCTTGGAAGATTTTTTTGAGTGAACCTCATTGGAACCTCTATTATGCTATTACATAGAGGTTCCTTCTCTGCAAACTAATTCGAAATTAATGATGGAAGTTGGAATTCAGCATTTGATTGATCAGAGAATTTGATTGGTATCCCAAGCTTTCATGGTTTACTATCTTGCTCAAGTATCTTGTCAAAACAAATGCACACAATATCATTGGTGTACCAGTGGCGGTCTTGAACAGGGGAACAAGTTCTTCAGATTATTTTCCGCAAGAAAGCTTCCTTGGTTTCGTTTTGGGCTTCAAGGAGCCAAGTAGCTTGTATAAATGATTGTGGATTTGCCTGCCATCTCTTGGGTCCACGGATATTGGGGACAGTTTTCCTTATTGGAGTTTCCTTTGATGTTGTAAGAATTGTCATTGAGATCTACTGCTTGTCTTTACTTTTGCCCCTGAGCAATTTTTTTTGTCACCTAATTAATTATCATGGCCTGTTATAGTGAATCTGGATATTCTATTTTTCTGTGTGGTTTGGTTCATCATTATACCTACTCCTTAAAGGCAAACCCAAAACTTTTTTTGCTTCCATACTTCTCGATTGTTTGATTGATCTTATTATGTATCTCAGCTTTTCTATTGGTGAGTCAAGTTATTATACATTGGCAGGGCTGTGAGAGAGATGTTGCAGAAGCTGCCAATGGTGGTTCTGATGAGCTCAAAAGTGAAAGCATAATGAGGTTATCATGGGCCCTCGTTCATTCTAGACAAACAGAAGATGTGCAGCGAGGGATAGCCATGCTTGAAGGTAGTTATCTGTCTTCGCTGTTTCACTTTTTTTTTTTCTAGCTCAATGTTCTCAACAATTGTATTTTTAATGCAGCAGTAGCCGTTTAGTGTGATATTCAAGTGAATAGATTATCTGTTCTAACTTCTGTTTCTTTGACTTGTTGCTCAGTAATATCTTTTATTTGTTAGCTCACTTATGGCACATGGCATTTTACGATTTATTTTGTTCCTTTTGGTTTTTCGGTATAGAAATAATCAGCAAATCAGCACATGGTGAAGCAGCCCCGATAATTAAGATCATTCATGACTCTTAATGCAAAATTTATCTAATCACGTGCACCGTGATTGTCTTTTCTGTTTTATCTTGTTATCATAATTTGTTTCCTGGAAGTCACTGCAAATTGTGCAAAAAAAATCATCTTTCTAGATTATTTAACAGGATTAGATCAGCCCAAGAAAAATGTCTTCTTTTACCAGGTTGTTTGCATGATCTCTGGATGAAATTGGCAAAGAAACTTCCAGTCATTTCTCTTTATCAGAATTTTTACTCTGTCGGTCTGACTGTTTCCTCCCAGTAGGACCGTGTCATGTTTCTTAGGTTGCATTTTATAAGCCATCCTGATGGTTGATTTCTCGAGATCTGCACCAATTTAAATGTACGTTCACCTCATGAATTTCGTTTATATAAGAAATAAAAAGTGACAATTCCTTGAAAAAGGAAACCTTGGCTTGTGGGGCAGATGTATATTTTGGTTATTCCTATGACCTGTAACCTTGATGTTGGTTGAATCTGGCTATTATTTGTAGGCTACTTCAAACTTGGGAAGATGTTAGAAATTAAACTAACCTTATATAAAAGGCTTGCACAATTGAATTTTGAATTGGGCGACATCTGTTTTCAGCTTCCTTAGCCAACATGAATACCCCTTTACAACAGAGGGAGAAGCTGTATCTTCTGGCTGTTGGATATTACAGAAGTGGTCAGTATTCCAAAAGCTTGCAGCTTGTACAGCAATGTTTGGAGGTAAGTTAACCATTTGCTCCAGTTACCTGCGTTTCTTGTCTTCTGTACCAAGTATGCTTTATGTTTTTTTGCTTGAAATAAGCTGTTTCTTGTGGTTTATGGAAACTTACAATTATGATCACATTTTACTATGGGAGTTTTAAACACTTATGAGATAAGAGATTGTGAGATATGGATGAGTTAAATTATCATTATCAATCTGTCGATTACTAGCTAGTACTCATTATCATTTTGTCAATAATTATTAACAATATCCTCTTTGAAAGGATTTCACTGTTGGGCTTTTCCTCGATATTGTGATTTGACTCACTTAAACAGCAAACTTGTTGACTCAAAATTTCTATTCCCTGATACGTGACCTTCCCCTTTTTGTTTTTTTCTTGGAGAATTTTTTATGTGAGTTGTTTAAGTGTTACTGGTGCTTATAAGTCAAGGGTTTTTTTAGCTTCATATTGATATGGGATGGTCACTGTACTTCTCCATCAGACGATCAGCTGTCAAATGCTCCCCCTTCTTTGATGAAGTTATATTCACATGCTTCTTTTCATGTCTTGATTCCTTTATATCTTTGAGTATGTAGATTGCACCTGATTGGAGGCAAGCGTTGACACTCAAAAAGACTGTTGAAAGTCGAATCACTAAGGGTATGGATTAAAAATTTACCTAGTCCTGATAATTGTTCTAATGCATCAAAATATCTGAAGGTTTGCTGATAACTCCTATTGGAATACAGATGGTGTAATCGGAATAGGCATCACGGCAACTGCTGTCGGACTTCTAGCAGGCGGTGTCGCAGCAGCATTGGCTCGCAAGAAATGATAAATCCAATGTATCTGTGGAATTTTCGGCTGGGAAAATAGTCTCTGTGTTACCTGGATACTGAAACTGGGTTATTGTTGCTCTTTTTAAGTTTTTGACTGAAGCATTTTGAAACGAGATTTGGATGCTCCAGAGCTTGTGTATATGCTCCAAAACCTTTTTGCAAGAGGATCTCAGTCTCCATCGTTAGAGTTACTTGAAGTAATTAATAACTGCTTTTATGCAAAGCCTTAATCAAGTAGAAAATTTGAGAAGAGTCGGCACTTGTTGCAGATGCAAGAGAAGTAGGGGGTCTCCGTACGCATGTATGTATAAGAAACTACCATATTTTTTTAGATTTTCAGACAGGTAGCGCTTGAAAGGGGTCTCTTAATGGAAACAGTTTGTATGTCTGCTCCAAGATCTATCGATCCCAAGGAGATTCCTAGCATGATCCTTCAGGCATCTTAAAAAGCAGCTTAGGTAGAAATTGACTAAAATCACACTAGAAACCTTTTACCTTCTACTTAATTGTGCTAACTCTTCTGCTGGTAAACTGTGTCCATTGAACACTGAAAAGATAGAGCAGAAATCGGGATGTTTTATGTATTGCGGGAGCGGACGCATTGGTTTCCAAAGAACTTTAATAGCAATCAAGCTTAGCTTGGACACAGCTGACTCTGCTAAAGACATACATGCAATGACCAATGCTTTACCAAAATTTGCGCGTTCATCTTTGCACATGCTATAGGGAAGGAAAGTTGGTCAAGCGGACGAGAAGAGATAAGAAACACGAAAGAGAAGTAACATTGAATGGATGAGCAGCTTTGCAACCTACATATGTTACGATTTCATTATGCTTTGTTTTGAATTATCTAAACCTAACGGTTGGCTTGGCTGAGGAGGGCGTGTTACCGCATGACCACAGGAATGCCATCCATTTTTCAAACCTGAGCAAACAAAGTAAAGAGTTGCAATTGGACAGAAAGGGCAAATATCTAGACTTTCATGCTTCCAAAAAGTCCTCGTCTGCTACATCAATATCGTTTTGTACAGAACTAGACCTCTTCATTCTCATTTTCAAGTGAAGATCGCGGAGCAGAGAATAGATAAGCTCCTTTTGACCATGAGACTTGTCGGCAACGACAAACACATGAAACATATTTCCCACCTCAATCCAGCTACAACCTGGTTGCTTCTTTAAACCCTCCTCCCTCATTTCCAACCTCACTCTTGCAGCGTCTCTCCATTTCCCCATCGATGCATATATGTTAGACAATAACAAATATGTGCCGGCATTTTCTGGTTCCAACTCGAAAAGCTTCTCTGCAGCCACCTTGCCAATTTCGGTGTTCCCATGATAGTTGCATCCTGCTAGAAGGGCTCCCCAAAGACATGCAGATGGCTTGTCCACAACCTGCTCGATCCAATTAAAAGCTTCCTCCAGCCTACCAGCTCTACCGCACAGATCAATTAAACATGCAAAGTGATCTTCTTTCAGCTGCACGGATTTGTCCTGCACAAGTCTGCTGAAGTACTCTAGGCCCTCCTCCACTAAACCAGCATGGCTACATGCGGAGAGTAACCCCACATAAGTGGAGTCATCGGGTTTAAAACCTAATTCTATCATTTGGTTGAACAAAGTGATCGCCTCTCTTCCACATCCATGATGAGCGTAAGCTGCGATCATACAATTCCATGATATCAAATCTCTTTGGCTCCACAAACCATCGTTAAACATCTTCCTTGCAGTGACTAACTCCCCACATTTTGAGTACATGTTTATGAGAGCTGACGCGACAAATGTATCATCATGGTATGGTGTTTTGCAAATTACCTGGTGAACTTGCTTTCCTTCCCCAAGACCTGCCGAATCACTGCAAGCGCCCAAAACGCTCACAAAGGTTGCTTTGTTAGGCTTTATCTCATCATCACCCATCATTTTCAAAAAGATTTTTAGTGCTTCTTCATTTTGCCCATCCTGAACATACCCAGTGATCATGGTAGTCCAAGAGACAACATTCCTCTGGGGCATCTCATTGAACAAATCCCTGGCCCTCTGTATGTCTCCATTGTGAATAAGCCCTGTGATCATCGTATTCCATGACGGCACGTCCCTCTCTGGCATTCTCTCAAATAAATTAAGAGCCTCCCTTGACCTTTTATTCTGTGCATAACCAGTGATCATTGCGTTCCATGAGACAACATTGCGTTCTGGCATTTTATCAAACAACCCTCTTGCCTCATCGATCATCCCATGTTTAGACAAACCTGCCACCATTGCCGTCCAGGAAATTACATCCCTTCTCGGCATCTGATTAAAAAGCGCCCTTGCTTCCTCAATTCTCCCGCGCTGTGCCAAAGCAGTGATAATTGTATTCCATGAAACCACATTCCTACCCGGCATGCTCTCAAACAACTTCAACGCTGCGTCAACTCGATCATTTTGTGCATACCCGTCAATCATGGTGTTCCACGAGACAGCATTTCTATGGGGCATTTCGTCAAACAAAGTCTCCGCTTCACGTACTCTACCCAACTTCACATATCCCCCAAGCATGGCAGTCCAAGTCACCACATTTTTCTTGGCATCTACCCTATCAAACAGCTTGCGTGCCTCTTCGATCAACCCACACTTGATATAAGAGGATATCAGAGTGGTCCACGCTATCTCATCTCTCCCATCCATTTCATCGAACACCTTGCGCGCTTCCGCTATCCTCCCTTCCTTACCGAGCCTTGTCATCAGCCAAGTAGACCGAGCAATGTCCGACTTCGCACCACTGCTCGGCAAGCGAACTCTGAAACCCACGGAATCGCTTGTGGAGTGATAAACCCTGGAAACGCCCAGAGCAGGGGCGATTCTCCTCGCGGCCTTGGCCGAGCTGAGCGACGATCTCCACAACCCCAACATGTCCAAGCCCTTCCAAGGTCACGGCACCAACTCGGCCAACACCAAGGGGATCAAATTAACTCGCGAAAGCTCAAATGGAGCAATATCCATCTGCTGCGAACCTGATTTCCCCGAGAAGCTAAGCATGGGGTCCCTTCAACCATTGCGACGGCTTCGCAAGCGTGGCAACTAGATTGGATGAATCTCTTTCATTCAGTCATAACTACAAAAATTCATGCTTTGCTTCATCGAAATCCTCTTTTGCGTTTGATGGGTTGCAGAGATGTGGAAATTTCCGTTCTAGGAGCGAAAAGACAGGCAAAGCGAATATGAGGTATCTCGGACAATGCTATGGAGCATGGCCTAAAACAGAGCAAAAGCAGCAGTTCCCTTGCAACCAACTGCGCATCTTTCTTCCCATTGATAACTGTTCTTCTCTCCACAATCTAGACTCGATGAGTGAATTGAGAAGCAACTTTTGATGAGGAAAATTCATTTGTTATTTAAGGAAAAAGAACTTTAAATGTGGGAGGACTAATGCCCACTACAAGCCCTTCTGCAGTATATCTATCCATCATTGACCTATATAACCAACATGTCATAGCTATAATACGAGCTAAGCACAAGTTTCATGAACAAAAACTCCTATCACAGAGTCATCCTAATAATACGCAACATGTCCAGAAGGAATAAACACAGATTTTCACACATGGAGAATCGAACAGCAGCTGCATTCGGCTTCGGAACTTTGGTGTTCAAAACAATGAGATTCGGCTCCGTGACTACGCCATCCGCCTAAGATTCTTTTTGACTTTTTGTGTGACTTCGCCATCTGCCTAAGAGTTTTTTCGATTCTTTCACGAGAGCACATACCCTTATACCTTGCTCGTCGCTTTGGGAGAGCAGGTAAAGCCAACACCGTCGGCTGCCTCTTGGCTGTCAACAAGAACGGACAGAGTGAATATTTACAATGTGCTAGATCTAAGAAACATTGGAACTTCTTGCTAAATCTACTAACCTGTTTGTGTTTGTCGATGATGTTTTTGTAATTTCCCGTCAGAGGCTCTGAGTTTCTTTTCCACTGCAACCTCATCTGAGCCGTTTTCCACTGCAACCTCATCCGAGCCGTCGATCTTCTGATTGAACCACATGACCAAGTCAGCTTCTGGTTAAAATGATAATCTGAATTAGAATTGCTTTCGCACTTACATCTTGTCGACTGGTGAAAAGTCTTTTGCACCCCGTGATTCCCTTTGAGTTTTGAAGCATTCTTTCTTTCTCGAATCCCCATGTCCCAATCTCACTTGCTGGAATTTTCTTCGAGTTGATGCTTGAGGACGTGTTGGGCTTCACAGTGGCTTGGTGCTTGTCCATATTTGGCCTCTGGTTCCTGTTAGAATTTGAACCGGCCTCCTTGTGGCGTTTCTGTTGATACCGTCGTGAGATGTTCTGGTTCTTCACTGAGGATGTCGGTCTATCAGCACAATCCATTTCTCCGAGTTTGCACGGATCCACATAAGAATTTCCAACTGACAAGATTACCAAACTAAGAATGGGGTCCCACTTAAAGAACAATCAAGTTACAAGAAAGTTTGCCTAGCAGTGCTATTACCAGCATTATCCTCTGTGCTGCGGCAGATTTCTTCGACCATGGCCTTCCATCTCCTGCATTAATATAAAGTACCGATTTATGAGAAGGACAGAAAATCCTCACAAAATAATCATGCTGTTGCGCTTCCAATTAAGTGAAGTTGCTAAGGCACCCAATCCTATGCTACAAACAAGAGATATGCAAAAAGGGCGTCATTGCTTCGATTATGCAAGAAGCAGGCATTGCAGGTTGAAGGAGTTTCTACTTTAATCAGAAGATCCAGTGCCTCTACAAAGTTACTAATCAAGTTTGAAGTGGTTGAAAAGTTGCAATAAGCAGTTACTGAGAAAAACATGTTTGATTGCTTCATGTAGCAGCACACACACACACATTAAGTGCAAGCGTCTGATTTTTAAGAAGCAACGAACTGAATGAGAATTGATAGAACTGAAATATATCACCCCATACATAATGATGTTGTGTGCGAGCCGAGCAATCTGTGTCGATGCATCTTTCCTCCTGAGACTATTGAGAGTAATCCCAATCTTTGTTTTCTGCAAGAAGCGGGTGAAATTAGATGAATTAAAGAAGCCTATTGGCATTGTCTTTCTAGAACTTAAACAAAAGATATGCAATTTAATCGAACCTCCAATATATCCATCGAGATAGTCATCAACTGGAGTTTTCTCAATGATTCGTACAGTGCAGAATCAGACTGCCATACCCAAAAACAGAGCCAGGTTATTTTTGGATAAGGAACAAAACAAAAAGCGACTTTTCAAGGCATTATCTCCAAAAGCTACAGAAACTCGAAATCAATGGACTTCGGATGTACAAGAAGCAGAAAAGCAGGAGAATCGATGTATGGAATTCATGCTAGGATATTCACCTCGCATTGACTGTTGTCCAAGACCTTCTTGATCCTTAGAACTTCACGAACAACTAGAGACTGTCTGTCAAACTCATCACTGAATGCCTTAGTACCTCCGCAATCAAGATAGCTTTGCGGGTTCATGTCCACCCTATCGCGCTCGACGTCACCCCTACTGTACTCCTTGATCGTTTTGCTTCCTTTACCTGCGCGTATGCAATCATCTCTACCATCATGCGATGCAGGCGGATCATTGCACCCTGGGCGCCGACTCTGAGTCGTCACAGCCGAGAACAGCCGCTTCGCGATGCGTTCCCTTTGTAGCTGGAAATATCTCGGGCGATCCAAGGCGGCTATTGTGATCGCAGTGTCAATGAATTCAAAAATTTCCGTATCCATCGTTCTGAAGAAGTCCCTCCAATAATCCGGTGACTCCCCCATTGTAGCAGTGACTTCGACCAGAGTGCTTGGTGCGTAAGAAGCTATCAAGAAACTGCAACGATCTCTCTGGATTTTGGAACAGATATCATGCGACAAGACTTACCGGTTTAGAAACTCAGTCCGGAATGCTGGTGGACGTCGGCGAGAAGTAGAAGAAGACTAACCTGAGAAATCCTCACTTCAGCTATGGTGGAACAGGGGTCGTCTCATCTTCATGTCACTGATGTGGTCTCTCTATCTAAGGTTCTTATGCGATACAAACGTTGAGTAGGAGAGGGAAACTTACCAGGTTTGTTTTGGTTTTACGCGTGCAAATATTTCCTTTTTTAATTTTTGTAATTTTCTCGGTCCAGATTTAAAAGGGTACCCAAATTTCTATAAATATCAAACAATTCTTCGCCAATCTATTGTCAATATCTTGTAAAAGCTTTAGATGGTTCAAATTATTAAGAAAGTCAAAAGATGCCTAAGCTGTAAAATTTAAAAAACGTAAAAAATATAAGGCGGAAGTTGTACTTCTAGGCACACCCTTAGGTATTGTTTAAAGAGAAGAATTCGAATCGATATGTTCCGAGCCTTAAATCGAAAACTATTTATACAAAGAAATAACTTTTCTTGATTACAAACATGTTTATGTTTTGGCCTATCTAATAATTTCTACCAATGTAGAAAGAAGTAGGCATTTTGTAGCACATAGGCGTTCTCAGAGAGATCAAAATCTCCAGATTAAACTAAACCGAGATAGCTTTAGCAAAATGAAAACTTTTGATCTTTTAATTTATTGATTTGGCTTTAATTATTTTATGAAGTAAAATCAATAAACTTGACGGAACCAAACTAATAACAACTTGATATCCACAAAGGAAAATAGATTCATCTATAAACTAATTAGTTCTATTACAAAACTATTTGCTTCAACATCAATTTATGTTTTATATGAAATTCGATATGTTGGACGTGGAAAGAAACTAAAGAAAATAATTTAAAAAAGAAAAATAAAGAAACCAAAGAAAAGGGCACACATTGGGGGGAGCGAGAGAGAGAAACAATTAGATAATACTCCATTCATTGTATCGTAGTGCGAGAAGTATACACGACAAATCAAATCGAAAGATTCTATTACTTTTTGCATTCTTCAAATTAAAAGATGTCAATAGTTTTGAATTAAAATTCACGCTGGTTATGGAGGTGCTCTCTGGGATTCTTAGCAGGTGCTTGCTACAGCTGGATTTTAGATTCTTCTGGAGGTGCAAGACTACTAGCATCTCACATTTGTTCTTTGCAGATGATGTGTTCCTCTTTTGCGAAGCGCACTTGCCATCCCTGACGCTCCTCAGGGAAGGACTCCGGTCTTCTTGGAGTGGCCTTCTTCCGAATCCGATGAAAAATGAGGTGTTCCTCTCGAGAGGCCCGTCGTCCTTAAGAAATCAAATCCTCTTGGATCTTGGTTTCTCAAAGGGGCACTTACCAGTCCGCTGCTTGGGAGTTCCAATCACTACGTCCAGGCTGGGGAAAACGAATTGTGCTGATCTTGTTAGGCACATCACTTCTAGGGTGCAGTCATGGACTCATCGATTCCTTTCTTTTGCCGATCGTCTTCAACTGATCATGTCAATTCTCCATGCCATTCAGGCCTATTGGGCAAGTGTCTTTATCCTTCCTGCAGCAGTGCTAGATCAGATTGAGCGGATTCTCAGACAATTCCTTTGGAAAGGACCAGAGATGGGCAGAGGAGGTGCCAAAGTCTCCTGGGAGGACGTGTGCCTACCTAAAGTAGAGGGAGGTCTTGGTATCCGGAGATTGCGTGAGTGCAATAAGGCAGCCATGCTATCTGGAACTTATTTTCGGATAAGGAGTCATTATGGTGCAAGTGGGTTCATTCGAGCTTCTTAAAGAGAAGAAATTTCTGGGTTGTGAGGAAGCTGACTTACTGTTCTTGGACTTGGAAGAAAATTCTACAACTCAGGATGGAAATCCGGCTTTGCCTCTATTGGAGGATAGGTGATGGCTTATCAATGTCGCTATGGCCCGACAATTGGCACCCCAGGGGTCCTTTGAATTTATTATCAATGATTCGCACATCTATAGCTTTGGTCTTTCTAGGCAGGCTTTGGTGGCTAACCTCTTCTCTGAGGATGGCCGGGCTATTAGATCGGTGATTGAGTCTTGGGGTTCGCCAATTCCCTCCATGTCCGGAGTCTAGGATCGATTCTGTTGGAGGGATGACTCATCGGGCGTGTTCTTGGTGGCCTCGGCTTGGGAGGCCTTAAGGCGAAAAAAGGTTAGAGTCAATTGGCATCACTTCATTTGGAACAATGACATCCTACATCGATACCAACTAAACCTCTGGCTCATCACCAAGCGTAGGTTGCCTACTTAGTCTCTCCTTATGTCTCATGGTAGGATTGATGCTGCCTCCTGCCATTTTTGTAATGAGGTGCCTGACTCTATTGATCATCTCTTTTTTGGGTGTCGCATTATTTCTAGTATTGCCTTCTTTTGGGCGACTAGATGCAATCTTCCTGGGAGGAACAGGTCTTGGGATGAGACTCTTAGTTGGGCCACTACCTTGCTTTCGGGCAAGGATTTTCATAAGTGTGTTGCTCATTTTTCTTTTGGTGCACTTTGTCACATCATTTGGAAGAACAGGAACAATATTCTTTTCAAGGGGGAGCCGGTTTCTATCCTGGCCATAAAGAAGCATCTTCTTAAGGTCGTTAAAGACAAGGCTATTACCTTAAAAAATGTTGAGGACTCCACCAGAAATCGGAGACTACAGCACTCTTGGGATGTGGACCCCATCATCTTCTCTTCCCTTGATCGTCATCCGGCTGACTAAGCGTCTCACTGTCTGCTAGTTTGGTTGCACCTGGCGGTTGGACTGCCATTGGCCTTCTCTTTTGGTTGCTTGTTGTTGCCGTTTGGCTTTTCCTCGGCTTCCTTCCACTCATAATGAGCCTGTTCATCTTGAGTGTAAGTTTTTGAAGCTGTGTCGTTTGTACAATTTGACATTTCCCCAATATATTGCTTACTTTCACCAAATATATATATATATATATATATATATATATATATATATATATATATATTGAATTAAAGTCATTGGTGACTTTTTGTCATCTCTCAAAGAGATTAAGTATAACCAATTTATATTGAAACTGAACCTTATTAATAGGGTTTTGTAACTTAATTTGCCAAAAAAGAAAGTTATTTGGCTTATTTGTTTTCCAAAGCAAAAATCAATAAATTTGATTGAGCCAAACTGATAACTAGATATCTGCAAACGAAAAACTACTGGATTCATTTGTAAACTGAGTAGTACTATTAGAATACTATTTGATTTAACATCAATTTATGTACTAGCCAATATGTTTTATAATAAATCGGATATCTTGGATGTGGAAAGAAACTAAAGAAAATAGTTTTGAAAAAAAAAGAAAGCAAAAGAAACCGAAGAAAAGAGTATTCGCACGCATTGGAGACAGAGAACTAAACAATTAGATAATATCATTAGAGATAACAACAATTTTAATATCTTAATGTAGCTGTCACGACCAAATTTTCGGGTGCACCACCTAGAGTTTGGCTAATGGATTACTAAGCTTAAATTTAGCTCAGGCTCTCCCAAGCCCATACCAATTTGCGACTTAGGTTCAAGTTCTTAACGTGCAAATTTTTAATTAGGAGTCGCCACTAATTTATTTTCGGTGGGTCGATTAAAAACCCAAGTAAAATAACGGGAGATTTACTTTACTCCTACGAACCAGAGATTTATGAGTTCGGGGACTTGATTACGCTAGATTTCTCTAACGCTCTTTCAGTACCTTTCTCTTTTATTTTGAAAAAAAAAAATGTTTGGTAAGCAGCTTGAATTGATTTTAATCTATTTCCCTAACATGTGAGGTTATCTTGCAGGCACGCAAACCACCAATTTAACACCCAGATAAAGCAGTGAATAAATTGCAGGACTTACCTCATGGCATCGAAAGCATCTGTAGTGTTAGAACATAATTAACATCGACAGTCCTAGGTATGATTTCTAATTAACACGCGATTACTTTTTTGTTTTCACTTATGAAATAAGAATCATGCTTTATGCAATGCAATGTTACTAATCTAACATGAAATGATATGACATGGCAATATGACCCAAACTATATGACATAAGTGAAATATTTTGTGTTCACTTAATGAGCATGCAATCTATCCTAGAGAGTGAAATTGATTTATTCTAAGACAATTTTTTTTTTTGTATTTTTCATGAAATTCGAAATTAGAAAGTTGTGAAAATTATCTATTCAGATCGAGATATTATCCAACTTATATCAAGAATTAGGTTGAGCCAAAATTGATGTTATCCCTAACCTAAAATGCAATCTATCTAAAAAAACTTATCTAAACTTATAATTAATTAGAAAATAAAAATTAAACATGCAATCTTATCCTAATATGCAATGACGTGCAAAGAATGCCCTAATTCTAATTTTTCTTTTTCTTTTCTCTGAAATTCGAAATTAAAACTGTCACATAACTAAACTTGCAATTTAAATTTTAAAAAAAATAACATCCTAAATGAATGCATTTTTTTTTCAAAAATTTGAAATAAATAAACTTCCTATTCTAAATATGCAAAATAACCCTAAAACAAAAAATATTCTAGTATGAACCTAACCTAACTCAAAATTTTTGGATTTTCTTTTACGAAAACAAAATCGATTCAAACAATTAGGCAAGATAAGATTAATATCCATAAATTGACGAATCATATCTCGCGCATGAAATCTGATTTGCCAATTTTAAACAAAATTGTGAATCGAATCTCGAGTGTGAGATCGGATTGGCGATTTTTCCTTGCGATTGCGAGTCAAATTTCGGACGCGAAAATCAGAATGCACATTGTGAAATTAATGATTAATCCCTGATTTAAAAGGCTATTATAGACGTGATAGCATATTGGAAATTTCAATCATATGGATCGACGATATTTCAAATAAGGAAACGTAATATTCGGAAATCAAAATAAATAATATTTTCACCTAATTCGAATATTGGCTTCTAAATTTGGACCCTTGCGACTCGACGTCGTGGTGCTTCGGCGAGACTCGCGATGTAGCTGCTCGCCAGGGGGGTCAACAATTTGTTGTCACGGTAGCGAACCTCACCGAGGAAACCCGGAAGTTTGCTACTAGCGTTAGGCGAAGGAGTGGTCGTGGCCGTCTTCTCTTTTGGCCTGTTTTTTTCGCTTGTGGAAATTGTCTCCGTGGGTGCGGTACGGCTCTCCTCTTTTTCCACGTTTTCCTCCTTTGGCCTTTCCTTGATTATGTGGAGGACGTGAAGATGAGGAGATGATGAATATGGATCTTCACAATGGCCGAGAAGAACTCCTTAAGAGTTCTTGACTCATGCTTCATGGACACGTCTTATGCTTCATCCCCTTCAGTTATTCTTCACCAATCAACGCCTCTTTCTGTGTTATTTCTTTGGACTTTTCTCCCTGAGCTAGTGCTGGAACTTACGGCTCTTGGATGTCTCGTTAGGGTTGTTGATGGTCCAGCGAGAGGGTAATGGCGGCGGCTTTGCTATTCACAATGGGGTTTTGGATGACTGCGTCGTATGATCAACGTCACAAAGAAACTACAACGTTGGGAGAGCAACAGCTTCGTCGGGAATTTGCTGAATTTAAATTTGTGGACGCAAGCAGCAATGGCAGCAGCAGGGCGTCGGCAACGAGGGCACCGATGCAAGAACAAGAAGGCAACGTCTCCCTCTTTTTCTCTCACGTGTATTTATATTATGCGTTCCCCTCAATGTGGCCGCATGTGTCAATGTCTGGCCCCCCCTTCAACGTGATTAAAAACCCCTTTTATAGGCAAAAAAACGTAATCTTTGTGGAATATTTCATCTCTTTTTCAATATACACGAAGATTGTCTATAACCTCTTGAACGTAATATTCCTTTGCAAAAATGAATATTCTCCACCGATCTTTCAAAATTGCAATAGGATTTCTTCAAATTTGAAATCTCGCAAAGATGAGTTCTTAAAATCTCGAGGATACGCTTTACCAAAAAAAATATTAAAAACTTTACCAAAAAAAAAAATCTCGAGGATACGGGCTTGTGCCAATTTGCTCTCTTTGCGGGCTTAGCCCAACTCATCAAATTAAAGTTCTGAACCATCCAGTCGAACCCATCCGTCGTTGGTCCAATGCAAATAGATAAAAAAAATCTCCTAAAACTATATGCTATGCAACTTAATTATATATATATTTTTTTAGGGGTTAAAAATTAATCTCTAATTTTTAATGCAATAAATAAATAACTCGGTTGCCAAAATTTAGGTTTCAACAGTAGTGTAGTCTTAATAGTTATAATACTCCATTCATTATATCGCGATGTGTGAAGAATACATGACAAATCAAATTTAAAGATTCTATTAATTTTGCATTTTTTTAAATTAAAAGATGTCAATATTTCTGAATTTGAGTTATCAGTGATTTATCATTATCTCTCAAAGAGATTAAGTATAACCAATTTATATTGAAATTAAACCTTATCAATAGGGCTTTGTAACTTAATTTGTCGAAAAAGAAAGGTATTTCGTGATATACTTCGTTTGGTCCTAAATATTTCCTCATCATTCATTTTAATATGAATGACCTAAAGAAACTCCCTTTATATGACTTTTCCTCAATGCATTTTTGGCCCCCCAATATGTTTTTCTATCCCTGCCAACAAGGCCCTCCGAACCACTTAGTCGAATCTCATGGCCCTATTTCATCGGTATTTATATTATAATCATTATATATTTGAATGTACCTCACATTTTGCGTGGATTATTGAATAAATCTATGATATAACAGGAAGTATAGAGACACTTAAGGATAAACACAACTTAAATATTAACATATAATTATATTATAAGAATAATTATCTAAACTCAATACGAAGAACTTGGAGCAATTATAATAAATAATTTGATAATATGATATTGCGAAAGTAAAGATAAAGATGCCTTGTCAAGGTATAAGATGGATAGAGAAACAATTAAGTGAAAAATAGAAGAGAGATGGGTAATAAATACCACTGTGTGAGGGAGAAGAATGCTAACGTTGCCAACTAAGCAAAATGACCAAAAAGAGCGACAAAGCTCACAAATCGCTTCATTAGGTTAAGTTCGTTTTTTAACCTCGTCTTTTGTAATAAAAAAACAATATCAATCCGTCGCTCTCTTTATCCATTTAAATAAATGAATATGAAGCAACCATTATCATGAGCTTTTTCATTTTTCCATAAAGAATAAATTTTAAGATATTTGATTGGCTTAATTGGATGGACGATCATGCAATACTCCGGAAAGATTTATTTGTCACTCTTTCCACTTAGAGGCAAAAGTATATCTTAGCTCATCAAAATGACTTACCAAACCAGACCCATAGGGTTGGTCCAAGTTCTAGAGGGGGTCAGTTCTAAGTTTCAAAATTTGAGAATTGACTTATTCCAAATTCCAAAGTTGGACCGGCCCAACCTAGAAACTGCTCATCGAGGTCACAACAACAACTCGACCAACACCAAGGAATTCCATTTGGCTATCACAATTTTTCACACATCCTTATAAATCTTCGACGCATTTAGGAGTGATAGCATTCACATCACTGGTCAGGACCAATTCAAATCAACTAGCGAAGGCTCAAATGGAACAATCTACATTTGCAATGCACCTGATATCCAAAGAAGCCAACCTCGAGTTGCAACAGAAACCATGGGTTCCTCCAACTATCACACGACTTCACTGACGGTTAGAGTGATCCATAATACGTGAGCGAAACAGGGGTGATATTAACTAAGCTTTGACTCTCCAGCAAGATAATAGTTTTGCAAATTCGCCATGTGACCTCACAAGCAACAAGATTGGATGGTGCTATTCATTTAGTTTAGGATTGAAGATTCGTGTTTTGCTTAATCAAATATCCTCTTGCGTTTAATGAGTTGCAGAGATGTGAAACTCAAGTCCAAGGAGCTAAAAGACGGGCAAATGGAATATGAGGTTATATCAAGCCGATATATCTTTCTTCCCATCAGGGGGAGATACGTCGGACAATGCTCTCGAGGATGGCCTAAAACAGAGCAAAAGCAGCAGTTCCAAGCATCCAACTGGACATGTTTCTTCCCATTAGAACTGTTCTTCTTTGTTACAATTTGGACTGCATTGCAAAGCAACTTTTGATGATTTAATTCATTTGTTATTCACGGAAAAAAACTTTGAATGTGCGAGGACTAATGCCCACTGCAAGCCCTTCTGTAGTATATCCATCATCACCTGTATAACCAACATGTCATAGTCATAATGCGAGCTAAGCACAAGCTTCATCAACAACAACTCCTATCACAAAGTCAATTCTAATATACGCAACATGTCCAGAGGTAATAAACACGGATTTTCACATGTAAAGAATCAAGTAACAGCTGCATTCGGCTTTGGAACTTTGGTCTTCAAAACAATGAGATCTGGTTCCGTGACTTCGCCATCTGTTTAAGAGTTTTTTCTGATTCTTGCGCATGGCCCCGGACCCTTATGACTTGCCACTTGCTTTGGGAGAGCAGGTAAAGCCAACATTATCCGCTGCCTCTTGGCTGGGCAAAAGAATGAACAGTGTGATTGCTTGCTATGTATTAGGTTCAAGAAACAACTGGACCTCCTACAAAATCAATTAACCTGTTTCTTCGTGTCGATCACATTCTTGTACATTCCACTTGGAGGCTTTGGATTTCGTTCCCACTGCAACTCTATCCAAGCGGTAAATCTTCTTGTTGATGCAGATATTCACGTTTAGGTGTGTAATCGATGCATATTGCTACTATGTTCCAGGTCCAACACACATGATCGAACGATCGGAGCTATATGCAGTTAGTACAGTCTGAATTTTCCAATAACATTTAGGCTCTATTTATTTTACGAAAAATAAATAATTAGGAAGATATTTGTTTTTAAAAATTATCGGTTGAAATAATGAGTTAATGGAAAGTATTCATAATGCACAATAATTTATGTCTAAACATTTTTATGAACGGTGAAATTTTATTTCTTCATTTATATAAGCATTACAAACAATCATTTTTAAGAAAATATTTTATAAATCATTTATTTTTTGCTAAACAAAATGAATCTCAGATTATTTGACTTTTATGGCACGTGTGATTATGCTCTCTCTATTAATATAATAGGAACTTGTTGGCCTTTCTCAACCGTGGCAGCCCCAAGGGCATCCGCCAGCTGAAAAGTGGGCAACCTAACCTCCCTATCGAAGCAAGAAATCGTAGATTACGATGTTAACGGCAAGGACCAAGGTTACGAAGGTGGCCTCATGCGATATGGTTTTTAATTCATCATAAACAGTGGAGGCCTCACTATCGAGGCTAATAACTGTTCTTGTCTCTACAATTTAGGCTGGATGAGTGAATTGAAAAGCAACTTTTGATGAGTAAAATTCATTTGTTATTCACGGAAAAAGTGAGAAGAAATGGAAGATAGAACATGACCCGTGTATGAAAGAATTGTAGATCCTGAACAATCAATGGAAATAACTCAGCTTTGATATTCTTCTTCAAAACTTCTGGTTCATCTTTTACATGACTTCAACTATTATCGAATTCTTAAGTAGAAGAGTGAAATCTAAAGATGAATAGAGGAAAATCAGAAGTAGAAACAATGAACTAACACACTTGACTCTTCTCTCCTTCACTTATCCTTTTATACTCAACATTTGTTTAACAACTTCTGTTATAAAACTATTACAACAGAATAACTAATATGAGAAACACGTGCATTTCCTCTGGTTGTGCAGCTCCTTCAGATTAGCTTGATCAGCTTCGTGTTCCGGTTTTGATGTCATGGATCGCCAGCTCATCAGTTCAGCTCAAGATCGCCAGCTCATCTTCTTTTCTACTTTGAGCTTCGTTTAGAAGTTTGCGACCTTCCTCTGCTTCAGCTTCCTCTGCCTCAGTAACTTCCTCTTGCCTTGCCTTAGTAACTTCCTCAGGTTCAGCTTTTCTACTATCACCAGCTTCTTCATTCATCTGTACTTTTAATGTCTGTTTTATTTCTTTAACATCCCCCCTCAAATTGGGAATGGATAGAGCACAGATTCCCAATTTGATTCGTATATAAGAATGTGCTCTCCTTGACAGTGGTTTTGTAAAAATATCAGCTAATTGGCAATAACTTGGAATGTATCTGACATGTAATGATCCTGAGGATACCTTTTCTCGAACGAAGTGGAAGTCCACTTCAATATGTTTGGTTTGAGCGTGTAAGACAGGATTCAGAGTAAGAGATATTGCTGATTTATTGTCACAGTACAGATGAATAGGAGGAGTAAGAGAACAACCTATATCTCGTAATACAAAACTGATCCAAGTGAGATCAGTAGTGGTTGATGCAAGAGCACGGTATTCAGCTTCAGTGGAGGATCTGCTCACTGTGGGCTGTTTCTTTGATGTCTAGGATATAAGATTGGATCCAAGATATGTGCAGAAACCAGTTGTTGATCTTCTGGTTTTTGCACACCTTGCCCAGTCTGCATCTGAGTAACCATAGAGATGCGTGGTACTTTGAGAATGAATGAATAAGCCAAGCTTTATAGTACTTTTTATATATCGCAAGACCCTTTTTAACCTGTTGAAGTTTGCAATTGTGGGTTGCTGCATTTTCTGGCAGAGTATATTGGTGGCATAAGCAATGTCTGGTCTGGTTAATGTGAGGTATTGCAGACCGCCAACTAGGCTTCTGTACTCAGTAGGATTGTTCAAAGGTATAGAATCATTGATCATAACAGGTGGTTTTAATGAAAGAGGAGTTGAAATTGGTTTGGATTCTAGCATATGAGCTCGGGTGAGGAGGTCTAAGGCATATTTAGTTTGGCAAAGAAATAGAGAACCAGGGGTTCGTTTAGCTTCAATGCCAAAGAAATAGTGTAAAGAGCCTAGATCCTTCATATGAAAATGAATACTCAGAGAAGTAATGAGACTAGAAAGCATTTGAGAGGAGCTTCCAGTTAGAATGATATCATCTACATACAGTAATAAGAGAATAGTTTCTGTTTCAGTATGCAGGATGAATAGGGAAGGATCAGTGGAGCTGTAGAAAAATCCATATTCTAGCAGAAAGCTACTAAACCTATCAAACCAGGCTCGAGGAGCTTTTCGAAGTCCATAAAGTGACTTTCGAAGAAGACAAACATGGTGAGGCTTTTGTGATTCTTTAAACCCTGGAGGCTACTCCATATACATTGTTTCACTTAAGGTTCCATGTAAGAAGGCATTTTTGACATCTAATTGATGAATTTTCCACTGTTTCATCATAGCTACTGATAGGATTATTCGAATTGTTGCATGCTTCACTACAGGGCTGAAGGTTTCTGTGAAATCAAGACCTTCTTCTTGATGGAAGCCTTTAGCTACAAGTCTAGCTTTGAGTCTATCTAAACTCCCATCAGGTGCAAGTTTTGTCTTAAACACCCATTTGCAACCAATTACATTCATGTGATCATTTCTAGGAACCAATTCCCAGGTTTTGTTTTGATATAAGGCATCCATTTCTTCTTTCATTACTTGGTGCCATCCTCTGTCACGCTAAGGCGAGACTTTACGATTTTGGTTCAACAGGGAAGCGATACTCAACTAGACATGCATATTTAGGATTTGCTTTAACAATTCCATATCGAAGTCTAGTCTGCATAGGATGAGTTGAAGAAGTACCTTGTATATTTCCTGTTTCAAAACTTATTTGTATTTGTCTTGTATTAGCATTTGATGTTGAAACAGGCTCTTGATTTGTAGGCATTTGTTCCTTAATGCTTGGAGATCTCTGATGAGATTCAATATCACTGGGAGCATTATTAACATCAATCTGCATCTCAGCATCGGGTACTATATGCATCTGTGATATATCTCTAGGATTAACTGTACTGATCTCATTGTCCTGCATTTCTGGAGTTATTGGAGTTAATCTGGTATGCTGCAAATATCCCCTCGATATATTGTCTTGTGACTGAGCCTGCTTAGTAGAGTTGGAAATAGAAGATAGTACTCCTCTTATCCATTGTTTGTATAGTTCAGATCCCTGCTGATACTCAGTATTTATTGTATGAGTAAAAGGGAAGACTTTCTCATCAAATATTACATGTCTACTGATGTAGACTCTCCCATTAGTAGGCAAGAGACACCCGTATCCTTTATGCTTCTCACTATATCCAAGAAAGATACATGTAAGAGATCTTGGATCAAATTTATGCTGTGTGTAGTGCCTGAGACATGGATAACAAGCTGATCCAAAACTCGAAGATGAGAATAATCTGGTGTCTTATTGTAGAGCTTATAATGGGGTGAATGCATATGCAGTTTTGTTATAGGAAGGAGATTGATAACATAAACTGTTGTTTTGAATGCATCTACCCAGTATCTCAGTGGTACTTTAGCATGATACATCATTGCTAGTCCCAATTCAATCACATGTCGATGTTTCCTCTCAGAGACACCATTTTGCTCTGGTGTGTGAGGACAAGAGATATTCTGCTTAATTCCACACTTTTGTAGATAGTTTTGAAATTTATTACTAGTGAACTCTCCTCCTCCATCACTCCGGAAGACTTTGATCTTGTGATCAAGCTGATTTTCTATAAATCTTTGAAACATAATGAACACATCATAAACTTCTGACTTTTGTCTCATTGGATATATCCAGCTATATCGAGAAAAATCATCCACAAAAATGACATAGTAGGAGAATTTCTGAACAGATTGAATTGGTGATGGTCCCCATACATCGCAATGTATTCTTTCTAATGGAACAAAGAAATATGGTCTCGAGAAAGGAAAAGATAGTGCTTTGAGCTCTTAGCAACTTGACAAAATGCTACATATATTCTAAGCTTTAGAACTATACTTGAATGAGATGTTGTTTCGTAAAATCTTCACCGTTTTTAGATTGGTGTGAGCAAGTCTTTGATGCCGACATCTTCTCCTACTTCTGTTGAGTCTCGGGTGAAGAAGACTTCGCAACTTTAGATTCCACCTGGTATAGCCCCTTGACCTTCCTTCCTAGCTTCACTGTTGTATGATTGTAATTGTCCTTCATATATACCCCATGTTTATCAAAAATAAAAGAGCAGGGATAATCATCTGTTAGTTTTGATACAGATAGAAGATTCTTTTTGATTGCAGGAACTATTAATACATCATTCAGTGGTAATTTGCTATTTTCTGTATTCAATATTCCATTACCAATGCATGAGATTGACAAATGAGATCCATCTCCTATCATGACAGTGTCATTACCACTATATGCATTGTAGTTTCGAATCATACCAGGTTCTGAGGTAATATGTGAAGTAGCTCCCGTAACGGATACCATTCTGAACCATAGGGTTCTTCAATGTGCACAAACTGCCAATGCGATTGGTATTTCATCTGCACAGGTACAAGTTATCAAATCTATACCAACATCTGAGTGTTGTATGACCTGATTTCTTACAGATCTGGCATTGCAGAGGGCCATTACTTATAGGCTTTGTAATCTGTGTTTGTCTATCACCATTTGAACTTTGTGGTGGATAAGACCTAACACTTTGATACCTCTGTGAAGGGTTTGAATATGGTCTAAATCCTTGTCCATAGTTAGACCAGTTATCCTTATTAACTTGACCTTGCTGAGTTGAATTCAGGTTATTCATTTTATTTTGTTGATTCCTTCCTGCTTCTGTAAAATTATTTCCATATTCCCTTCTATTGAGAGACTGACCTTTGCCATAGCTAAATCCCCCCTGAATATTTTCTCTTTGATTTCTGAAATTGAATTTCTGCAGACTTGTTCCAGTTCTTCTTTGCCCATAATAGGCCAGGTTAGTATTGTACTCGTTCATAGAATATGTTTGCAATCTGGTTTCAAATCTCTCAAGTTGTGAGATAACCTCATCATACTCTGGCTGGGGTTTAAGGCAATACATGGTTGTCCTGAAGGTTTCATATTCAGAACCTAACCCTTCAAGTATGCCAAACATTCTAGTTATATCATCAACAGGCTTTCCAATTGCATTTAATTGATCACAGATGGTTTTGAATTCTCGAAGGTATTCACTTAATGATCTGTTTCTTTTCCTGCAAGCCTGTAATTTTCCTCTTAACTCAAATTCCTTTGCAACAGACTTCTGTGTAAATCTATTTATGAGAGCCTGCCATACTTCGAATGAGGTTTCTAAGCCAATTATCAAACTTAGAATATTTTCTGATACCGCACCACTTATCCAGGATGATATAAGCTGATCAGTTTTTATCCAATCCAGGTGATCAAGATTCATCACTTCTCCTGTCTCAGTCTGTATCATTTGAGTAGGAGGTAATGTTTCACCATTAATAAAACCAATAAGATATTGGCTTTTCAGAAATCTGTTGAATTGGGCTTGCCATAACAGGAAGTTTTCTTCATTCAACTTGATGGTGACAAAGTTAGCTATATTCACATGGATAGGAAAAGGGTACTTCTGCACTCTAGTTGCCATTCTTATATGTTCAGAGACTTTGAAGATTCGAAGAAACAATCCAGTAAACTTTGAAGGTAAGCTAACTAAGAAACAACAAGATCTTTATAATATCTTGCAGTAAGAACACATCAGATCTATCATTCCCAGGATTGTTGCTCTGATACCATGAGAAGAAATAGAAGATAGAACATGACCTGTGTATGAAAGAATTGTAGATCCTGAACAATCAATGGAAATACCTCAGCTCTGATGTTCTTCTTCAAAACTTCTGGTTCATCTTTTACATGACTTCAACTATTATCGAATTCATAAGTAGAAGAGTGAAATCTAAAGATGAATAGAGGAAAATCAGAAGTAGAAACAATGAACTAACACACTTGACTCTTCTCTCCTTCACTTATCCTTTTATACTCAACATTTGTTTAACAACTTCTGTTATAGAACTGTTACAACAGAATAACTAATATGAGAAACACGTGCATTTCCTCTGGTTGTGCAGCTCCTTCAGTTAGCTTGATCAGCTTCTGTGCTCCAGGTTTTGATGTCATGGATCGCCAGCTCATCAGTTCAGCTCAAGATCGCCAGCTCATCTTCTTTTCTACTTTGAGCTTCGTTTAGAAGTTTGCGACCTTCCTCTGCTTCAGCTTCCTCTGCCTCAGTAACTTCCTCTTGCCTTGCCTTAGTAACTTCCTCAGGTTCAGCTTTTCTACTATCACCAGCTTCTTCATTCATCTATACTTTTAATGTCTGTTTTATTTCTTTAACAAAAAGAACTTTGAATGTGGGAGGACTAATGCCCACTACAAGCCCTTCTGTAGTATATCTATCCATCATTGACCTATATAACCAACATGTCATACCTATAATACGAGCTAAGCACAAGTTTCATGAACAAAAACTCCTATCACAGAGTCATCCCTAATAATACACAACATGTCCAGAAGGAATAAACACAGATTTTCCAACATGGAGAATCGAACAGCAGCTGCATTCGGCTTCGGAACTTTAGTGTTCAAAACAATGAGATCCAGCTCCGTGACTGCGCCATCCGCCTAAGATTCTTTTCGACTCTTTGCGTGACTTCGCCATCTGCCTAAGAGTTTTTTTTATTCTTTCACGAGAGCACAGACCCTTATACCTTGGCCGTCGCTTTGGGAGAGCAGGTAAAGCCAACACCGTCAGCTGCCTCTTGGCTGTCGACAAGAACGGACAGAGTGATTATTTACAATGTGCCAGATCTAAGAAACATACGAACTTCTTGTTAAATCTACTAACCTGTTTGTGTTTGTCGATGATGTTCTTGTAATTTCCCGTCGGAGGCTCTGAGTTTCTTTTCCACTGCAACCTCATCCGAGCCGTCGATCTTCGGATTGAACCACATGACCAAGTCAGCCTCTGGTTAGAATGATAATCTGAATTTAAATAGCTTTCGCACTTACATCTTGTCGACTGGTGAAAAGTCTTTTGCACCCCGTGATTCCCTTTGAGTTTTGAAGCATTCTTTCTTTCTCGAACTCCCATGTCCCAATCTCACTTGCTGGATTTTTCTTCGAGTTGATGCTTGAGGACGTGTTGGGCTTCACAGTGGCTTGGTGCTTGTCCATATTTGGCCTCTGGTTCCTATTAGCAATTGAACCGGCCACCTCGTGGCGTTTCTGTTGGTACCGTTGTGTGATGTTCTGGTTCTTCACTGAGGATGTCGGTCTATCAGCACAATCCATTTCTCCGAGTTTGCACGGATCCACATAAGAATTTCCAACTGACAAGTTTACCAAACTAAGAATGGGGTCCCACTTAAAGAACAATCAAGTTACAAGAAAGTTTGCCTAGCAGTGCTATTACCAGCATTATCCTCTGTGCTGCGGCAGATTTCTTCGACCATGGCCTTCCATCTCCTGCATTAATATAAAGTACCGATTTGTGAGAAGAACAGAAAATCCTCACAAAATAATCATGCTGTTGCGCTTCCAATTAAAGTGAAGTTGCTAAGGCACCCAATCCTATGCTACAAACAAGAGATATGCAAAAAGGGCGTCATTGCATTATGCAAGAAGCAGGCATTGCGGGTCGAAGGAGTTTCTACTTTAATCAGAAGATCCAGTGCCTCTACAAAGTTACTAATCAAATTTGAAGTGGTTGAAAAGTTGCAACAAGCAGTTACTGAGAAAAACATGTTTGATTGCTTCATGTAGCATCACACACACACATTAAGTGCAAGCGTCTGATTTTGAAGAAGCAACGAACTGAATGAGAATTGATAGAACTGAAATATATCACCCCATACATAATGATGTTGCGTGCGAGCTGAGCAATCTGTGTCGATACATCTTTCCTCCTGAGACTATTGAGAGTAATCCCAATCTTTGTTTTCTGCAAGAAGCCGGTGAAATTAGATGAATTAAAGAAGCCTATTGGCATTGTCTTTCTAGAACTTAAACAAAAGATATGCAATTTAATCGAACCTCCAATATATCCATCGAGATAGTCATCAACTGGAGTTTTCTCAATGATTCGTACAGTGCGGAATCAGACTGCCACACCCAAAAACAGCGCCAGGTTATATTTGGATAAGGAACAAAACAAAAAGGCGACTTTTCAAGGCATTATCTCCAAAAGCTACAGAAACTCGAAATCATTGGACTTAGGATGTACAAGAAGCAGAAAAGCAGAAGAATCGATATGTGGAATTCATGCTAGGATATTCACCTCGCATTGACTGTTGTCCAAGACCTTCTTGATCCTTAGAACTTCACGAACAACTAGAGACTGTCTGTCAAACTCATCACTGAATGCCTTAGTACCTCCGCAATCAAGATAGCTTTGCGGGTTCAAGTCCACCCTACCGCGCTCGACGTCACCCCTACTGTACTCCTTGATCGTTTTGCTTCCTTTTCCTGCGCGTATGCAATCATCTCTACCATCATGCGACGCAGGCGGATCATTGCACCCCGGGCGCCGACTCTGAGTCGTCATGGCCGAGAACAGCCGCTTCGCGATGCGTTCCCTTTGTAGCCGAAAATATCTCGGGCGATCCAAGGCGGCTATTGTGATCGCGGTGTCAATGAATTCAAAAATTTCCGTATCCATCGTTCTGAAGAAATCCCTCCAATCATCCAGTGACTCCCCCATTTTAGCAGTGACTTCGACCAGAGTGCTTGGTGCGTAAGAAGCTATCAAGAAACTGCAACGATCTCTCTGGTTTCTGGAACAGATATCATGCGACAAGACTTACCCGTTTAGAAACTCAGTCCGGAATGCTGGTGGACGTCGGCGAGAAGTAGAAGAAGACTAACCTGAGAAGTCCTCACTTCAGCTGTGGTGGAACAGGGGTCGTCTCGTCTTCATGTCACTGATGTGGTCTCTCTATCTAAGGTTCTTATACGATACAAACGTTGAGTAGGAGGGAAACTTACCAGGTTTGTTTTGGTTTTACGCGTGCAAATATTTCCTCATTTATTTTTTGTAATTTTCTCGGTCCAGATTTAAAAGGGTACCCAAATTTCTATAAATATCAAACAATTCTTGGCCAATCTATTGTCAATATCTTGTAAAAGCTTTAGATGGTTCAAATTATTAAGAAAGTCAAAGGATGCCTAAGCTGTAAAATTTAAAAAACGTAAAAAATATAAGGCGGAAGTTGTTCTTCTAGGCACACCCTCAGGTATTTGTTTAAAGAGAAGAATTTGCATCGATATGTTCCGAGCCTTAGATCGAAAACTATTTATACAAAGAAATAACTTTTCTTTATTACAAACATGTTTATGTTTTGGCCTATCTAATAATTTCTACCAATGTAGAAAGTAGGCATTTTGTAGCACATAGGTGTTCTCAGAGAGATCAAAATCTCTAGATTAAACTAAACCAAGATAGCTTTAGGAAAATGAAAATTTTTTGATCTTTTAATTTATTGATTTGGCTTTAATTATTTTATGAAGTAAAATCAATAAATTAGACGGAACCAAACTGATAACAACTTGATATCCACAAACGAAAATAGATTCATCTATAAACTAATTAGTTCTATTACAAAACTATCTGCTTCAACATCAATTTATGTTTTATATGAAATTCGATATGTTGGACGTGGAAAGAAACTAAAGAAAAGAATTAAATAAATAAATAAAGAAACCAAAGAAAAGGGCACACATTGGGCGGAGCGAGAGAGAGAAACAATCACATAATACGCCATTCATTGTATCGCAACATGAGAAGGATACACGACAAATCAAATTGAAAGAATCTATCACTTTTTGCATTCTACAAATTAAAAGATGTCAATATTTTTCAATTAAAGTCATTGATGACTTGTTGTCATGTCTCAAAGAGATTAAGTATAACCGATTTATATTGAAATTTAACCTTATTAATAGGGCTTTGTAACTTAATTTGCCAAAAAAGAAAGTTATTTGGCTTATTTGTTTTTTTTTTTTTTGGTTAAGTTATTTGGCTTATTTGTTTTACAAAGCAAAAATCAATAAATTTGGTTGAGCCAAACTGATAACTAGATATCTGCAAACGAAAAACTACTGTATTCATTTGTAAATTGAGTAATACTATTTGATTTAACATCAATTTATGTACTGGCCATTATGTTTTATATTAAATCGGATATCTTGGATGTGGAAAGAAGCTAAAGAAAATATTCTTATTTAAAAAGAAAGCAAAAGAAACCGAAGAAAAGAGTATTCGCACACATTGGAGAGAGAGAACTAAACAATTAGATAATATCATTAGAGATACTAACAATTTTAATATCCTAATGTAGTGTAGTCTTAATAGTTATAATACTCCATTCATTATATCGCGATGTGTGAAGAATACATGACAAATCAAATTTAAAGATTCTATTAATTTTGCATTCTTTAAATTAAAAGATGTCAATATTTTTGAATTTGAGTTATCAATGATTTATCATTATCTCTCAAAGAGATTAAGTATAACCTATTTATATTGAAATTGAACCTTATACTTTATAACTTAATTTGTCGAAAAAGAAAGTTCATGATATACTTTGTTTGGTCCTAAATATTTCCTCATCATTCATTTTAATATAAATGACCTAAAGAAACTCCCTTCGTATGACTTTTCCTCAATGTGTTTTTGGCCCCCCAATATGTTTTTCTATTCCTGCCAACAACGCCCTCCCGAACCACTTAGTCGAATCTCATGGTCCTATTTCATCGGTATTTATATTATAATCATTATATATTTGAATATACCTCACATTTTGCGCGGATTATTCAATAAATCTATGATAAAACAGGAAGTATAGATACACTTAAGGATAAACACAACTTAAATATTAACATATAATTATATTATAAGAATAATTATCTAATCTCAATACGAAGAACTTGGAGCAATTTTAATAAATAATTTGATAATATGATATTGCGAAAGTAAAGATAAAGATGCCTTGTCAACGTATAGGATGGACAGAGAAACAATTAAGTGAAAAAGAGAAGAGAGATGAGTAATAAATACCACTGTGTGAGGGAGAAGAATGCTAATGTTGCCAACTAAGCAAAATGACCAAAAAGAGCGACAAAGCTCACGGATCGTTTCATTAGGTTAAGTTTGTCTTTTAACCTCATCTTTTGTAATAAAAAAAACAATAGCAATCCGTCGTTCTGTTTATCCACCCAAATAAATAAATATGAAGCAACCATTATCACGAGCTTTTTCATTTTTCCATGAAGAAAATATTTTGAGATATTTGATTGGCTTAATTGGATGGACGATCATGCAATACTCCAAAAAGATTTATTTGTCACTCTTTCCACTTAGAGGCAAAAATATCTCTTAGCTCATCAAAATGACTTCCCAAATCAACCTAGGAACCAAACTGAACCCACAGGGTTGGTCCAAGTTCTAGAGTGGATCAATTCTGAGTTTCAAAATTTGAGAATTGACTTATTCCAAATTCCAAAGTTGGACCGGCCCATCCTAGAAATTGCTCATCGAGGTCACAACAACAACTCGACCAACACCAAGGGTGTCACGCCCCGAACCTCGAGCATGCGCACATCACTCGGTGATTGATAAAATTGCAACGTCCCAGGACGCGTCACCGGCCCATTCATTTTATTGCATATGTAGAAGCAAATAAACGAAAACCCCTAACAGCAAACAGCATGGAATAGAAAAGCAAGATGACAATTTCACAAACAAACAAACATGTTTGCATAAACACACTAGGGTTTATATACAAAGCTAGTCTATCTACAAAAGATTGGCTTGAAAAAAGAAGTTGCCCCACGACCTACTAGTTGGACACATTCGCCAATCCTTCGGACTCCACCTCTGCAGGCTCCGGGGGCTTCGGGTCCTCCGCAGCCCCATCAGAAGGGTCAGCTACACCCTCGCCCTGAGCGGCATCAACTACCACGGTGGGGATATCAAAACCTTGAAGGGGACCAATCCTGTATCCATTGAGCCCGTGGCAAAACCACACTCTAAATCGATGAGGTACCTTTGAGGTAAGCCCTCATCGACCTAGACAGTGGTCACCACAAGTTCATAGACCCAATGACTCCCGGGAACAGGAAGTCAGTACTATGCTTAGTAACCCTCCGAGGCTGATCAAAACGTTCCGAAGGAACCACCATAAAGACCTGAAAAGAATGAGCCCACGATGGGGTGAGATAATGTCTCAGCAAGTTCACCCCCTAAACTCCGACTTGGAAGGAAATACGCTCAGAGGCAGTCTAACCATACAACCACACAACCATAGAGACTCACCTC
This sequence comes from Eucalyptus guilfoylei, assembly GCA_016097605.1. Classification (NCBI taxonomy): domain Eukaryota; kingdom Viridiplantae; phylum Streptophyta; class Magnoliopsida; order Myrtales; family Myrtaceae; genus Eucalyptus; species Eucalyptus guilfoylei. The sequence continues at coordinate 14,702,236 of CM027870.1, read as the reverse complement.
GTCTCAAATCCTCCCTACATGTCAGCATAGTTCATATCACAAACATAAGCCGCAATCAAACTCAATCAATTGGAACGCCTCAACTTATATCTCAATAAACACAAAGGTCCTGATTATAAGGCCAAATCGTTATGACATGTCACATACCGTGCCACACAATTTTGTCTCATAATCAGGCGCGGTTAAACCACTCATTCATGCATTCCAATTTTATCACGGCCTAACGAGCACGACCTACTCGACGTTCGGTGGTCTTTTGGCGTAATCAAGCATCGTCTCACCCCATTGAGCACGGCAACGTCTACCTTGAGACTGCAATCCCGAAGGAACATCGATCTAGAATCTACTGCGATCGGCATCCGTTGACTAGGGGCATCCCATATAAGGACAACGTCCACCCAATGCACATCGGGGACGGGTTCTTATAACCATTCATGCATCCATCTAATCCCGACCAAGACATCATGCTTTGCACTCAAATGTCCCAATTAAAATAATGTATTTGTGCCATTTTCTTTGTATTAAAAACACAAAGTAAAATAATTGTGTGTGGGTACACGATCAAATTGAACCATAAAAATTGATATCATTCCTTTTGAAATCCTATTGTTTGATATAGTCTTTAAAAATATTGTTGGTGTCAAAACCCGACACCCGGTAATTTCTAATTAAATACCAAAATTTCGTAATTTTGAAATAAATAGAAAAAATCACAATCACCACTCAATTTGCACAAATTAGCACTCAATTGCATAAACTAAGCACACCACTGCAATCAGCACGAAATTCCAGTCACCAACTATCCCGGTATAATTTCCGGAAAACATTAAATAATTAAATAAATTACAAAAATAATTATATAATGCAAATTAAATCCAATAAATGCTAACCTAGGCTGGAAATGCTAATCTAACCACCTAAACGGGCCTAGAAAATTAATGCATCTATCTAGATAAATAGTACAATCTATTTAGCCCCTAATTAATCTATTCTAACCACTTAACATGCATAATTAAGCAAATAAATCACTAATCTAAACTAAATAATCACATAATTCATACTTAGTCTCAACTAATTACCTAATAAACGTCATTAACTCCCTAAGCAGAGTTTAGCAAGTAAACTCATCGATTTTGTGGGCTGATGAGTTCATTACAACAGCAACGCCAAGGCGGCCGAGAACCAAGCCTGGAGCGACACCAACGAAGATCCGGACGAGCCTTAAAACGGGCCTCGAAGTCTCAGCTAGGGGCTGAGAATTCGGTTCTAGTCTTGGGCTAAAGTGGTTGGACCGGAGCTCGATTTGGCTGGAAACGACGAGGAGATAGTGGCAGTGGCTGCAGCGGGCGACGGTGGTGACTTTGGCTGGCTAGACGGCGACAGACGGCGGCCAGGCGAAGCTACGACGGCAACCAGGGCAGCTCAGGACGTCAAGCTGGCACGCGAGCGACGCGAGACGGTGAGGACTCGTGTTTCGGGCTCGCGGGCGTGCAGCTGGCGCACAACAGGTTTGATGGCTTCGGGCGGGTGGTCGACGAGCTGGCTCGCTTGGCTGTTGTTTCTATGGTATTTCTAGCTCTCAAAACACACAATAATGGAGAAAGCAGTTCAATGAAGAAGAAGAAGGCTGCTAAAGCCTTAAGGGGGCCACAAAATATCCTAAATGTTTGAGTGGCTTCCCCCACCATCCATGGCTGTCATCCTCAGCCATTTGCTACACCAAGGCTTCCTCAAGAAGTCTCCCAAATGGTCCAAAAGGTTGCTCCCCCCTTGGCCTATGAATTTTGTACATTTGGCCTCCAATTTCATTCAATTCCTCACCAAAACTTTTCCAATTGAGCTCAAATCAAAGGCCAAGATGTCAAGGAGGATGCCCACATCACATTTCACATTTTTCCTGGCCAAGTAGTCCAACTTGATTGCCAAAAATGCCAAAAAAAAAAAAAAAACGGTCATCTGATTTTCCCGGTCCAAAAATGCATAAATTTGATTTTTCGCCAAAATCTCGGGTTTGCAAAAAAATCTTCGGAGGATGAGTCGATGTTCCTAAAATGAATCGTGACATGAAAGAACTTTAAATTTCTGAAATTAGGTTCAAATTCGCGATTAATTTCAATCGGACACGATCTTAGCGTGACCTAACCTACTAGGTAACTTTTAGGAATTTTTAGTGCAATTGACCCGTGGTCGATTATTATCAAGCCACATTGTGCATCTTTGACTCATTGGCGACTTTTAGTTATCGTGAAAATCTCGAGGTATCAAATACGGGCATAGGGTACAGAAATGACAGAAAAATCGATTTAGTGCCGTTCAACGAGAATTTTGCAATCAAGTGAAATCACCCACACTCTAATCACATATCTCTGTCGAATCAACCTATCTCCGGTCTTTGATCGAGTTTGATAGTGCTATATTGACCCTTGCAGATTAGCACGGTCGAGCGGTCGATTTCTGATCAAATTCTCAAGTCTATTGTGTTTAGATTCCTTAACGGCTTCACCTGATAGACTAGTTATTCCGTGAGTGATCAGTTCAAGAAAAAGAACTATAGGCGCGTCAATGAAAAGCCCAACTTATTCAATCAAAAACAGAATCAGAAATTCGGGCCGTCACAACTCTTCCTCTCTTATAAAAGTTTTGTCCTCAAAATTTAAACCATTACAAATCTTTAAGCAAAAAAATGGGGGTATTGTCGTCTCATCGAGTCTTCACTTTCCTAGGTTGCTCATTATGTCCAGTGGTTTTGCCAGACCACTTTAACCAACGGAATTGTCTTGGTGCGCAGAACCTGCTCCTTACAATCCACAATCTGAATCAGTCTTTCCACGTACGATACCTTATTGTCCACGTCTAACTCTTCAAAATTCAGCACGTGGGTTGGGTTAGGCTCATACTTTCTCAACATTGATACGTGGAAGACGTCATGTACTTGCGTCAGTCTCGGCGGCAATGCAAGACGATACGCTAAAGTCTCTATCCTTTCTAAAATCTCAAAGGGACCTACGTACCTCGGACTCAACTTCCCTTTCTTGCTGAAGCGCGAAGTACCCCTCATCGGTGACACCTTCAGAAAGACGTGCTCACCAACTTGGAATTCCAATGGTCTTCAACGCTTATCTGAATTACTTTTCTAGTGACTCTGAACAATCTTTAATATGCCCCTAATAACTGCAACTGCATCCACTAATTGCTAAACCAGCTTTGGGCTTGTGATCTTCCGTTCTCCAACTTTATCCCAACACACTGGCGTTCTGCACGCTCTACCATACAATGCTTCAAAAGGTGACATACTCTGCTGGTAGCTGTTGTGATAGGCGAACTCGACGAGATGGAGCTATTTCTGCTAGCTTCCTTTGAAGTCTAGCACACACACTCTCAACATGTCCTTGAGAGTCTGAATTGTGCTCTTAGATTGGCCATCTATCTAAGGATGGTAGACCGTACTGTACTGCAGCTTCGTTCCCAAGGTGGTCTGCAAGCTTTTCCAAAAGACAGCTATAAATCTCGAGTCTCGATCAGACGTAATCGTCACCGGCACTCCATGCAGATGGACTATCTGACGCACATACAACTCTACATGCCTATCTCATGCAAGGTCCTTCTGTACGGCGATAAAGTGAGCCGACTTCGTCAGTCTATTGACCACAAACCAAATGGAGTCATTACCCCTCTGACTCCTCGGTAAGCCCATCACAAAGTCCATTATGATGTGTTCCCATTTTCACTCGGGAATCTCGAGAGGTTGCAAAAGTCCTCCCGGCTTACAATATTGTGCCTTCACTTACTGACACGTCAGACATTTGGCGATATCCGCCTTCATACCGGTCCACTAATAGTGTTGACACAGATTCTGATACATCTTCGTACTGCCTGAATGAATGCTGTAACTACTACGATGAGCTTCCGACAAAATCTCTTCCTTAAGCTCTGCAACATCAGGTACATACAATCATCCTCGGAACCTTAGTGTTCCGTCATCAGAAATCTGAAAGTCGGCCTTTCTCTTTTCGGTATCCTCTTGCAGGATTTTCTGGACATCGGGGTCTGTCAACCAAAGCGTCTTGATCTTTATCTGCACTTCCAGTTCAATTATGAGGGTGGCCATAAGACTTGAAAGATGGCCTACCTCAAATTTGAAAACCGAATCTCGAGCTCCTTCAAGTAAGATCCACTCCTTAATCACCATATGTGCAACTAAAGATTTCTAACTCAACGCATCTGCAACTTTATTAGCCTTTCCAAGGTGATACAAGATATCACAATCATAGTCCTTCAGGAGTTCCATCCAGTAACGCTGTCTCATATTCAACTCCTTCTGAGAGAATAAATACTTGAGACTTTGATGATCTGTAAAGATCTAGAACCTTTCTCCTCATAAATAATGTCTCCAAATCTTCAGAGCGAAGAAAATTGCTGCGAGTTTTAAGTCATGCGTCGGGTAGTTTAGCTCGTGAGGTCTCAACTAACGGGACGCATATGCAACGACCCTGCCATGTTGCTTTAACACACAACCCAGTCCTCTAAACAACGTATCACTATAGATCTCATATCCTCCAGGACTAGATGGAATTGTCAGCACGGCTGCGGTAGTTAGCTTCTGCTTAAACTCTTGGAAACTACGCTCGCATTTATCTGTCCATTCAAATTTCTCTTCCTTCTTCAGCAGTCGAGTCAACGGTGAAGCTAATGTTGAAAACCCTTCCATAAACCTTTTGTAGTAACCTGCCAAACTCAAGAAACTTCTGATCTTTGTCACTGTTGTTGGTCTTGGCCAACTGATAATTGCTTCGATCTTGGTCAGGTCCAAGGAAATTCTTTCGCCTGAAATCACGTGACCTAGGAACGTCGCACGAGTCAACCAAAACTCGCACTTACTAAACTTAGCGTACAGTTCATGATTCCTCAGTGTTTGGAGCACCATCCTCAAATGCCTTTTGTGCTCCTTTGGACTTCTCGAGTACACTAGGATATCGTCGATTAACACGATCACAAGCTGATCCAGATACTCTTTGAATACTCGGTTCATCATATCCATGAAAGTAGCTGGGGCATTCGTCAAACCAAACGGCATTAGAGTGAACTCATAATGGCCGTATTGTGTACGAAACGCTGACTTCGGTATGTCCTCCTTTCTGATCCTCAGCTGATGATATTCTGCCCTCAAGTCGATCTTAGAAAATATCGACGCTCCCTGCAGCTGGTCAAACAAGTCATCGATCCTCAACAGCGGGTACTTGTTCTTGATCGTCACTTGATTGAGTTAACGATAGTCGATACACAGGCATAACGAACCATCTTTCTTCTTCACGAATAGAACTGGTGCTCCCCAAGGTGATGCACTGGGACATATGAATCCCTTATCCAACAACTCCTACATTTGCATCTTCAATTCTTTCAACTCAGAAAACGCCATCCGGTAAGGAGCCTTAGAGATTGGCTCTATCCCGGGGACCAATTCAATCACAAACTCAATCCCTCTTTCCAACGACAGACCTAACAATTCTTTCGGAAACATGTTTGGAAACTCCTGAACCACTGCGATATCTTCGATCTTCAGCTCCTCAACAGTCATATCCACGACAGTCGCCAAGTAACCCTAACAACCCCCATCTAACAAACGGGTTGCCTCAAGCAACGAGATTAAGGTAATCGAGGGTCCTCCTCGACTCCCAATAAACTCAAAACTTTCACCCGCTAACTGGTTAAACTGAATCGCTTACGATAGCAATCCATCTTAGCTCATTGCTTGGTGAGTCAGTCCATGCCAATTATTACATCAAAATCATACATGGCTAGGACTATCAAATCTATCCTCCCCTCTCACTCACCAATCACTAACTTGCAACCAGAACAGCCCATCGTAGACAACACCTTATCCTTTAATGATGTAGATATACTAACCACTGACTTCAACAATTCAGGACTCAATCCTACCAACTTAACAAATTGCTCAACTATAAATGAATGAGTTGCACCAGGGTTAAATAAAGCATAAGCAGCATGGCCGTTCAACGAGACCGTACCTGTGATCACATCAAGCAAGTCCTCAGCCTGCCTTCTGGTGATAGCGTACACCCTTTCTTGAGCTGGGGGCCTGTTTAGTCCACCCTGTGGTGCGTTCTGTGGCGTAAACCCCCTATTCTGACCCATCGGCGGCGGTGGCAGCAATGTTGTGGTCCCATCTGTCTTCTGAGACAATTCCTGGCCAAGTGACCCTGTTGACCACACTTATAACAAGCACCCGGCCTAGAATGGCATGGGGCTGATCTGTGTTGTCTTCCGCAGAAGTGACACACGCCCATCTGGCTCGGTGCAGACTTGCCTACCCCATCTTTCCTGTTAGGTGGAATAGGATACCTTCCTCCTGTCATAGTTTTCTTCCCAAACCTATTTCCCTCCATATTCGAACCAAAACGCAACCCAGATGCAGCGGCTTGTTCGTTCAGATTCCTCTCTATCAACCGGGCCTGACCATATAGCTTGTTGTAATCTTTTAAGTCGAATCGCACCAATGGATTCTTCAGCTCCAGTCGGAGGCCGTTCCTGAAACTTTGAGCTTTATCTTCAAAATCTTCCACCAGTCTAGGAGCGTACTATGATAGCTCCGTAAATTTGGCCTCATACAGATCTACTGTCAGCATCCCTTGACGGAGGCGTTGAAATTCCTCCATCTTTTGTTCTCAAGCGCTGTCAGAAAAATATTTGCCGTTAAAGGCTCTGAGAAAGGCGTTTCACACCGGGACCACACCTTCAGGAACTATTCTGCCTCTGGTGGCCCTTCATCAGGTACTCACGTTACCCTACAACTGGTATACTGCCAAGACAACCTTCTCCTCCTCATTGCACATCAGCAGTGCAAAAGCCTTCTCTAGGTCTTGTATCCAGAGGGTTGCAGCCTTGAGATCTCCTGCACCGGTGAACCTCGGCGGGTTCAGTTTCAAGAACTGCTCCACGAGCTTGTGCATCGGCCTCTCTCTCCAGACAACCACGTTCCCAGGTGAAACTTCAGCAGATGTGGCAGCAGCAGCAACAGCAGCAGTAGCAACAGCAGCAATAGCAGCAACTGTAGCAGTGGTGGCAGTGGCCGCGGCTTGATTCTAGGCCTGCTGCCCCATCAAAGCTCCTAACGTCTCAAACGCCTTAACGATCCCATCGATTCTAGCACCGACTGGAGGCAGCGCTACTCTGCTTGCACTGGCCTGAGTCAACGCTCTATTACGGCCACCTCAGGTACCGACCCTTGTCGGCGTCCTATCCCGAGTCACTGGTCCAATGGTCCTCTTCCTAGGAGTCCTCTGCTCCTATCACTAATTATGTAGACTTTTTATAGAACCTATTCCAAATTCTGCTATCCTCCCTTCCTTACTGAGCTTCGTCATCGGCCAAGTAGACCGAGCAATGTCCGATTTCGCACCACTGCTCGGCAAGCGAACTCTGAAACCCACTTAATCGCTTGTGGAGTGATAAACCTTGGAAACGCCCAGAGGAGGGGCGATTCTCCTCGTGGCCTTGGCTGAGCTGAGCGACGATCTCCACAACCCCAACATGTCCAAGCCCTTCCAAGGTCACGGCACCAGCTCGACCAACACCAAGGGGATCAAATTAACTCTCGAAAGCTCAAATGGGTTGCAAAGATGTGGAAATTTCTGTTCGAGGAGCGGCCTAAAACAGAGCAAAAGCAGCAGTTCCCATGCATCCAACTACACATCTTTCTTCCCATTAATAATTGTTCTTCTCTCTACAATTTAGCCTCGATGGGTGAATTGAGAAGCAACTTTTGATGAGTAAAATTCATTTGTTATTCACAGAAAAAGAACTTCAAATGTGGGAGGACTAATGCCCACTACAAGCCCTTCTGTAGTATGTCTATCCATCATGACCTATGTAACCAACATGTCATAGCTATAATACGAGCTAAGAACAAGTTTCATGAACAAAAACTCCTATCACAGAGTCATCCCTAATAATACGCAACATGTCCAGAAGGAATGAACACAGATTTTCACACATGGAGAATCGAACAGCAGCTGCATTCGGCTTCGGAACTTTGGTGTTCAAAACAATGAGATTTGGCTCCATGACTGCGCCATCCGCCTAAGATTCTTTTTGACTTTTTGTGTGACTTCGCCATCTGCCTAAGAGTTTTTTCGATTCTTTCACGAGAGCACAGACCCTTATACCTTGGCCGTCGCTTTGGGAGAGCAGGTAAAGCCAACACCGTCGGCTGCCTCTTGGCTGTCGACAAGAACGGACAGAGTGATTATTTACAATGTGCTAGGTCTAAGAAACATCCGAACTTCTTGCTAAATCTACTAACCTGTTTGTGTTTGTCGATGATGTTCTTGTAATTTCCCGTCGGAGGCTCTGAGTTTCTTTTCCACTGCAACCTCATCCGAGCCGTCGATCTCCGGATTGAACCACATGACCAAGTCAGCTTCTGGTCAGAATGATAATCTGAATTTAAATAGCTTTCGCACTTACATCTTGTCGACTGGTGAAAAGTCTTTTGCACCCCGTGATTCCCTTTGAGTTTTGAAGCATTCTTTCTTTCTCGAACCCCCATGTCCCAGTCTCACTTGCTGGATTTTTCATCGAGTTGATGCTAGAGGACGTGTTGGGCTTCACAGTGGCTTGGTGCTTGTCCATATTTGGCCTCTGGTTCCTATTAGCAATTGAACTGGCCACCTCGTGGCGTTTCTGTTGGTACCGTTGTGTGATGTTCTGGTTCTTCACTGAGGATGTCGGTCTATCAGCACAATTCATTTCTCCGAGTTTGCACGGATCCACATAAGAATTTCCAACTGACAAGTTTACCAAACTAAGAATGGGGTCCCACTTAAAGAACAATCAAGTTACAAGAAAGTTTGCCTAGCAGTGCTATTACCAGCATTATCCTCTGTGCTGCGGCAGATTTCTTCGACCATGGCCTTCCATCTCCTGCATTAATATAAAGTATCGATTTTGTGAGAAGAACAGAAAATCCTCACAAAATAATCATGCTGTTGCGCTTCCAATTAAAGTGAAGTTGCTAAGGCACCCAATCCTATGCTACAAACAAGAAATATGCAAAAAGGGTGTCATTGCTTCGATTATGCAAGAAGCAGGCATTGCAAGTTGAAGGAGTTTCTACTTTAATCAGGAGATCCAGTGCCTCTACAAAGTTACATCTAATCAAGTTTGAAGTGGTTGAAAAGTTGCAACAAGCAGTTACTGAGAAAAACATGTTTGATTGCTTCATGTAGCAGCACACACACAAATTAAGTGCAAGCTGATTTTTAAGAAGCAACGAACTGAATGAGAATTGATAGAACTGAAATATATCACCCCATACATAGTGATGTTGTGTGCGAGCCGAGCAATCTGTGTCGATACATCTTTCCTCCTGAGACTATTGAGAGTAATCCCAATCTTTGTTTTCTGCAAGAAGCCGGTGAAATTAGATGAATTAAAGAAGCCTATTGGCATTGTCTTTCTAGAACTTAAACAAAAGTTATGCAATTTAATCGAACCTCCAATATATCCATCGAGATAGTCATCAACTGGAGTTTTCTCAATGATTCGTACAGTGCGGAATCAGACTGCCATACCCAAAAACAGCGCCAGGTTATATTTGGATAAGGAACAAAACAAAAAGCGACTTTTCGAGGCATTATCTCCAAAAGCTACAGAAACTCGAAATCAATGTACTTAGGATGTACAAGAAGCAGAAAAGCAGAAGAATCGATGTATTGAATTCATACTAGGATATTCACCTCGCATTGACTGTTGTCCAAAACCTTCTTGATCCTTAGAACTTCACGAACAACTAGAGACTGTCTATCAAACTCATCACTGAATGCCTTAGTACCTCCACAATTAAGATAGCTTTGCGGGTTCACGTCCACCCTATCGCACTCGACGTCACCCCTACTGTACTCCTTGATCGTTTTGCTTCCTTTACCTGCGTGTATGCAATCATCTCTACCATCATGCGACGCAGGCGGATCATTGCACCCTGGGCACCGACTCTGAGTCGTCGTGGCCGAGAACAGCCGCTTCGCGATGCGTTTCCTTTGTAGCCGAAAATATCTCGGGCGATCCAAGGCGGCTATTGTGATCGCGGTGTCGATGAATTCAAAAATTTCCGTATCCATCGTTCTGAAGAAATCCCTCCAATCATCCAGTGACTCCCCCATTGTAGCAGTGACTTCGAACAGAGTGCTTGGTGCGTAAGAAGCTATCAAGAAACTGCAACGATCTCTCTGGTTTCTGGAACAGATATCATGCACAAGACTTACCCGTTTAGAAACTCAGTCCGGAATGCTGGTGGAACGTTGGCAAGAACTAGAGGAAGACTAACCCGAGAAATCGTCACTTCAGCTATGGTGGAACAAGGGTCGTCTCGTCTTCATGTCACTGATGTGGTCTCTCTATCTAAGGTTCTTATACGATACAAACGTTGAGTAGGAGAGGGAAACTTACCAGGTTTGTTTTGGTTTTACGCGTGCAAATGTTTCCTTTTTTAATTTTTGTAATTTTCTCGGTCCAGATTTAAAAGGGTACCCAAATTTCTATAAATATCAAACAATTCTTCGCCAATCTACTGTCAATATCTTGTAAAACCTTTAGATGGTTCAAATTATCAAGAAAGTCAAAAGATGCCTAAGCTGCAAAATTTAAAAAACGTAAAAAATATAAGGCGGAAGTTGTACTTCTAGGCACACCCTCAGCTATTGTTTAAAGAGAAGAATTTGCATCGATATGTTCCAAGCCTTAAATTGAAAACTATTTATACAAAGAAATAACTCTTCTTGATTACAAACATGTTTATGTTTTGGCCTATCTAATAATTTCTACCGATGTAGAAAGAAGTAGGCATTTTGTAGCACATAGGTGTTCTCAGAGAGATCAAAATCTCTAGATTAAACTAAACCAAGATAGCTTTAGAAAAAATGAAAATTTTTTGATCTATTAATTTATTGATTTGGCTTTAATTATTTTACGAAGTAAAATCAATAAATTTGACGGAACCAAACTAATAACAACTCAATATCCACAAGCGAAAATAGATTCATCTATAAACTAATTAGTTCTATTACAAAACTATCTGCTTCAACATCAATTTATGTTTTATATGAAATTCGATATGTTGGACGTGGAAAGAAACTAAAGAAAAGAATTTAGAAAGAAAAATAAAGAAACCAAAGAAAAGGGCACACATTGGGGTGAGCGAGAGAGTGAAACAATCGGATAATACTCCATTCATTGTATCGTAGCGTAATAAGGATACACGACAAATCAAATTGAAAGATTCTATTACCTTTTGCATTCTTCAAATTAAAAGATGTCAATATTTTTGAATTAAAGTCATTGGTGAATTATTGTCATCTCTCAAAGAGATTAAGTATAACCAATTTATATTGAAATTGAACCTTATTAATAGGGCTTTGTAACTTAATTTGCCAAAAAAGAAAGTTATTTGGCTTATTTGTTTTACAAAGCAAAAATCAATAAATTTGGTTGAGCTAAACTGATAACTAGATATCTGCAAACGAAAAACTACTGGATTCATTTGTAAACTGAGTAGTACTATTACAATACTATTTGATTTTACATCAATTTATGTACTGGCCATTATGTTTTATATTAAATCGGATATCTTGGATGTGGAAAGAAACTAAAGAAAATAGTTTTAAAAAAAAAAAAGCAAAAGAAACCGAAGAAAAGAGTATTCGCACACATTGGAGAGAGAGAACTAAACAATTAGATAATATCATTAGAGATAACAACAATTTTAATATCCTAATGTAGTGTAGTCTTAATAGTTATAATACTCCATTCATTATATCGCGACGTGTGAGGAATACATGACAAATCAAATTTAAAGATTCTATTAATTTTGCATTCTTTAAATTTAAAGATGTCAATATTTCTGAATTTGAGTTTTCAGTGATTTATCATTATCTCTCAAAGAGATTAAGTATAACCAATTTATATTGAAATTGAACCTTATCAATAGGGCTTTGTAACTTAATTTGTCGAAAAAGAAAGGTATTTCATGAAATACTTCGTTTGGTCCTAAATATTTCCTCATCATTCATTTTAATATAAATGACCTAAAGAAACGCACTTCTTATGACTTTTCCTCAATGCGTTTTTGGCCCCCCAATATGTTTTTCTATTCCTGCCAACAAGGCCCTCCCGAACCACTTAGTCGAATCTCATGGCCCTATTTCATCGGTATTTATATTATAATCATTATATATTTGAATGTACCTCACATTTTGCGCGGATTATTCAATAAATCTACGATAAAATAGGAAGTATAGAGACACTTAAGGATAAACACAACTTAAATATTAACATATAATTATATTATAAGAATAATTATCTAAACTCAATATGAAGAACTTGGAGCAATTTTAATAAATAATTTGATAATATGATATTGTGAAAGTAAAGATAAAGATGCCTTGTCAACGTATAAGATGGATAGAGAAAAAATTAAGTGAAAAAGAGAAGAGAGATGAGTAATAAATACCACTGTGTGAGGGAGAAGAATGCTAATGTTGCCAACTAAGCAAAATGACCAAAAAGAGCGACAAAGCTCACGAATCGCTTCATTAGGTTAAGTTCGTTTTTTAACCTCATCTTTTGTAATAAAAAAAAAAAACAATATCAATCCGTCGCTCTGTTTATCCGCCCAAATAAATAAATATGAAGCAACCATTATCACAAGCTTTTTCATTTTTCCATAAAGAAAATATTTTAAGATATTTGATTGGCTTAATTCAATGGACAATCATGCAATACTCCGGAAAGATTTATTTGTCACTCTTTCCACTTAGAGCCAAAAGTATCTCTTGACTTCCCAAATCAACCTAGGAACCAAACCAGACCCACAGGGGTCCAAGTTCTAGAGGGGGTTAGTTTTGAGTTTCAAAACTTGAGAATTGACTTATTCCAAATTCCAAAGTTAGAACGGCCCAACCTAGAAACTGCTGATCGAGGTCACAACAACAACTCAACCAACACCAAGGGAATTCCATTTGGCTATCACAATTTTTCACACATCCTTGTAATACTTTTGTGCATTTAGGAGTGACAGCATTCACATCACTGGTTGGTCACGACCAATTCAAATCAACTAGCGAAGGCTCAAATGGAGCAATCTACATCTGCAATGCACCTGATATCCTCAGAAGCCAACCTTGAGTTGCAACAGAAACCATGGGTTCCTCCAACTATCACACGACTTCACTGATGGATAGAGTGATCCATAATACGTGAAAGAAATGGGGGTGATATTAACTAAGCTTTGATTCTCCAACAAGATAATAGTTGTGCGAATTCGCCATGTGACCTCACAGGCAACAAGATCGGATGGTGCTATCCATTCAGTTTAGGATTGAAGATTCGTGTTTTGCTTAATCGAATATCCTCTTGCATTTAATGAGTTGCAGAGATGTGAAACTTGAGTCTAAGGAGCTAAAAGACGGGCAAAAGGAATATGAGGTTATATCAAGCCGATATATCTTTCTTCCCATCAGGGGGAGATACGTCGGACAATGCTCTCGAGGATGGCCTAAAACAGAGCAAAAGCAGCAGTTCCAAGCATCCAACTGCACATCTTTCTTCCCATTAGAACTGTTCTTCTTTGTTACAATTTGGACTGCATTGCAAAGCAACTTTTGATGATTTAATTCATTTGTTATTCACGGAAAAAAACTTTGAATGTGCGAGGACTAATGCCCACTACAAGCTGTAGTATATCCATCATCACCTGTATAACCAACATGTCATAGCCATAATGCGAGCTAAGCACAAGCTTCATCAACGACAACTCCTATCACAAAGTCAAAGCTAATATACGCAACATGTCCAGAGGTAATAAACACGGATTTTCACATGTAAAGAATCAAGTAACAGCTGCATTCGGCTTTGGAACTTTGGTCTTCAAAACAATGAGATCTGGTTTCGTGACTTTGCCATCTGGTTAAGAGTTTTTTCTGATTCTTGCGCATGGCCCCGGACCCTTATGACTTGCCACTTGCTTTGGGAGAGCAGGTAAAGCCAGCACTATCCGCTGCCTCTTGGCTGGGCAAAAGAATGAACAGTGTGATTGCTTGCTATGTATTAGGTTCAAGAAACAACTGGACCTCCTACAAAATCAATTAACCTGTTTCTTCATGTCGATCACATTCTTGTACATTCCACTTGGAGGCTTTGGATTTCGTTCCCACTGCAACTCTATCCAAGCAGTAAATCTTCTTATTGAGGCGAATGACCTGATGCATTGGTGATGAGTATATAACACAGCAAGTCAGCTTTTGGTTGGAACGATAATGCGAAATTAAATGGCTATTGCACTTACAATCGGTCGATTGGTGGAGAGTCTATTGCCCCCCACAATTCCATTTGTGTTTTGAAGCGTTCTTTCCTTCTCAGACTTCCACGTTGCAATCTCGCTTGCTGGAGTTTCCCTCGAGTTTATGCTCGAGGACATATCCTTCACAGTGGCTTGACGTTGGTTCACATTTGGCCTCCGATTCTTGTTAGCAAGTGAACCGACCTCATTGGAGGGTTCCTCTCGGTGCCGTTTTGTGCAGTTCTGGTTCTTCATTGACGATGTTGGTCTATCAGCACAATACATTTCTCCGAGTTTGCATGGTTCCACATTAGAATTTCCTGCTGATAAGTTCAGAAAACTAAGAATGAAAACCCATAGACAAAGAACAATCAAGTTACAAGAACGTTTGAATGGCAATGCTATTACCGGCAATATCCTTTGTGCTGCAGCAGACTTCTTCAACCATACCTTTCCATCCCCTGCAATAAGAAAAAAAAAATACTGATTTGTGGGTAGAAGGATAGAAAATCCTTATGAATCGATCATGCTACTGCGTTTCCTATTAAGTGAAGTTGCTAAGGCACCCAGACCTATGCTACAAACAGGAGATATGCAAAACGAGTGTCATTGCTTGGATTATGTAAGAAGTAGGCATTGCAAGTTGGAGTGTTTCTACTTAATCAGAAGATCCAGTCCCTCTACAAAGTTACATCTAATCAAGTTTGATGTGGTTGAAAAGTTGCAATAAGCAGCTGTTGAGAAAAACACGTTCGATTGCTTCATGTAGCAACACACACATCAAGTGCAATTGTCCTGATTTTGAAGAAGCAATGAATTGAATGAGAATCGATAGAACTGAAATGTATCACTCCATACATAATGATGTCGTGTGCAAGCTGAGCAATCTGTGTCGATACATCTTTCCTTCGGAGACAGTTGAGAGTAAACCTGATCTTTGTTTTCTGCAAGAAGCCGGCACAATTAGATGAATTAAAGAAGCCTGTTGGCAATGTCTTTCAAGAACATAAATGAAAAAATATGCAATTCAATCAAACCTCCAATATATCCATAGAGATAGTCATCAACTGGAGTTTTCTCAATGATTCGTACAGTGCGGAATCAGACTGCCATACTCAAAAACAGAGCCAGGTTATATTTGGACAAGGAACAAAACAAAAGGCGACTTTTCAAGGCATTAACTCCAAAGCTATAGAAACTCGAAATCAATGGGCAAAGAATGCACAAGAAGCAGAAAAGCAGAATCGATGTACTGATATCATGTTAGGATATTCACCTCGCGTTGACTGTTGTCCAAAACCTTCTTGATCCTTAGAACTTCACGGACAACTAGAGACTGTCTATCAATCTCATCACTGAATGCCTCAATACCTCCACAATCAAGATAGCTTTTCGGGTTCATGTCCACCCTATCGCGCTCGATGTCACCCCTACCGTAGTCCTTGATCGTTTTCCTTCCTTTACCTGCGCGTACGCAATCATCTCTACCATCACGCAACGCGGGCGGATCTCTCTGAGTCGTGGCGGTTGAGAACAGCCGCTCTGCAATGCGTTCCCTTTGTAGCCGAAAATATCTCAGGCGATCCATGGCGGCTATCGTGATCGCGGTGTCGATGAATTCAAAAATTTCTATGCCGTCGTTCTGAAGAAATCCCTCTGATCATCCAGCAACTCCCTTATTGTGGCAGTGACTTCGAACAAGAGTGCTTGGTGCGCAAGAAACTATCAAGAAACTGCAACGATCTCTCTGGTTTTTCGGAACAGATATCATGCGATAAGACCTACCTGTTTAGAAACTCAGTCGGTAATGCTAGTGGAACGTCGACAAGAAATACAAGAAGACTAACCTGAGAAATCCTCACTTCAGCGATGGTGGAACAGGAGTCGTCTTCGTGTCACTGATGTGGTCTCTCTCTATCTAAGGTTTGTATGCGATATAAACGTTGTGTATGAGAGGGAAACTTACGGGGTTTGTTTTGGTTTTAGGTGTGCA
Source organism: Eucalyptus guilfoylei (assembly GCA_016097605.1). Lineage (NCBI taxonomy): Eukaryota > Viridiplantae > Streptophyta > Magnoliopsida > Myrtales > Myrtaceae > Eucalyptus > Eucalyptus guilfoylei. The sequence continues at coordinate 14,685,893 of CM027870.1, read as the reverse complement.
AATGTCTCCTTTTTTATTCTTTCTGTCCAAATTTAAAAGGATACCCAAATTTCTTCAAATATCTTTGCCAATCTATTGTCAATATTTATATCTTGTAAAAGCTTTAGACCGTTCAAATTATTTAAAAAGTCAAAAAGATGCCTGAGCCGCAATATTTAATTAAGGTAAAATGTTGTTCTAGGTGCACCCTTTGGTACTATTTGAGGAGAAGAATGCACATCGATATGTTTTGAGCCTTAAATTGGAAATATTTATACTAAAGAAAATAACTTTTATTGATTACGAACATATTTATGTTTTGACCTATCTAATAATTTCTACTTATATAGAAAGAAGTATGCATTTTAGCACATAGGTGTTCGGAGAGAGATCAAAATCTCTAGATTGGACTAAATCAAGATAGCTTTAGAAATTCAAAAATGAGAACTTTTTGATTTATTAATCTATTAATTTGGCTTTTTTTGTTTGACAAAGCAAAAATTAATCAATTTAACTGAGCCATACTGACAATTTGATTTTGACAAACCAAAAACTAATAGATTCATCTATAAACTAAGTAGTTCTATTACAAAACTATTTGCTTTAACATCAGTTTATGTTTTATATGAAATCCAATATGTTGGACGTGGAAAGAAACCAAAGAAAAGAATTTGAAGAAAGAAAACAAAAGAAACCAAAGAAAAGGAGTATTCGCACACATCGGGGCGAGAGAGAGAACTAAACAATGAGATAATATCATTAGGGATAACAACAGTTTTAATATGCTATTGTAATGTAGTCTTAATTGTTATAGTACGCCATTCTTATATCACAATGTGTGAAGGGACAATTGAAAAATCAAATTTAAAGATTCTATTACCTGCATTCTTCAAATTAAAAGGTGTCAATATATTTGAATTTAAGTTACTAGTGACTAATAGCTTATCTCTCAAAGAGATTAAGTATAAACAATCGAACCCTTATCAATAGATGCCTTTTCAACGTATATAAAGGAGGGAGAAACAGTGTGAAAAGGAGGAGAGGACTAATAGATAGCATTGTGTGAGGTAGAATAATTCTATCGTTGCCAACTAAGCAAAATGACCAAAAGAGTGATAAATCTCTAGAATTGCATCTAATTTCATTTGACATATAGATATAGATAAGTTCATTTCGTAATCTCATCTTTCGCATGGAAAACAGATAATTCCTTGCAACATCAAGGCTTTGTGCAGGAGATAAGCACTCGTGAGAAGTTCTGATTTAGAAGAGGCCGGGGGTGATATTAACTAAGCTCTGATTCTTGAACCATATTATGGCTAGGTGAATTCGTGATACTTTGCCATCCGGCAATTTACATGGTATAATTTTATCATACGGCCCACATTCGATTAATAAGATTTGGGATTGTTGATTGTCAAATCCAACGTTTATTGGTATCGATTCAAATTTCACATGACAAGAGAAATAGAGAGGAACAAATCCGAAGATGGAGGAAACGAGGGAACAATAGAAGTGACATGAGGAGTCAGGTGGAGTAGACAGTAAGTAACTCTGCAGAACCGGCGGCAGCAATGAGGCTGATGGAGGCAGTGAGAGAGAGAGAGAGAGAGATGGTTTTTAATTGGGTTAGTGTTTTGTAAGGAAAACACTTTCTTATTTCTTTTTACCACCGCCCGCAGTGGCGCAGCTAGCTCGGGCTCTCTCCCCCTCACGAAAGGGAAAAATTCGAATCCCAAAAGCGTCATTAATGATTCTTATCTGGACTATGATGGTGAGTCCTGCAGTCGCTCCCCCAGGGCCTTACGGGGTTCCTGGGTTACCAAAAAAAAAAAGGAAAACACTTTCTTAGGTATAGCGACTTTATGATAACGGACTAATTAAAGCCTAATCAGAAAGTTTCCTCTTATCATATCAGAAGATATCGACTCCTTTAACGCAAATAAATGCAAGTACCATTCAAGTAGCAAAGTTCTACCGGCTTCATATTTTGGAGGACAACAGGGAGTGACGCGCTCATATTGGGGAAGTCGGCCTACAATCGTTTAATGCTGGACAGTCTAGCGACTCAACGTTTAATGAAAGATCCTTAACTGGCTTATGACTTACTGAAGAAGGATAAAAGAGGAGCTTTTATTTGGCTACTCTCAACCTACGTAAATCCACTCCACATGAGCGGTTAGATCAACTTGGCCCCCACATGATCTAACAGTTTACATAATCTAAGAGCTCATATAAAATGAGATAATAGAAGTCGAGAATACCTAATAATTTTCAAAAGCATAACCCACGTTCTTTAAGCCCTTATCAACCTCATTTTTATTCATCCGGCATAAGAACTCAATTACCTTGAGGGGAGGATAATAGATTGTAATACACGCAACATCTTGATCCGAAATTTCAGAAGGTGCCATTAACATCAATGTTGCCCCATAGTATCTTTCGAACATTTTCAAATTTGACTCGATTGGCAATAGATAATGTCTTAATGAAAGAAAGAAGAATGCTATGGTGCATTTGCCCATCAGTGACACCTATGTCAGCCAGCAATGCGACTGAAATAAGAACACTACCGAGCAATCGGTAAAACTTCCTTGGACATGGTTTCCATCAATTAACAACAAAACGGGATCAATAGGCCATTCTTTAAACACTTCCACGACTCACAAGTGAAACCCACTGCATAAAACTGAGATTCAACTCCTAGCCAGAGACATTGGGAACCAGCTTTCACCATCCAAAACTCTTAACAAGTGGATGGTACCATGAGCCAACCATCGTTCAGAACAGGATGGAACCATGATTACAGAACAGTCAACAAGCTCACTGATTCTGCCCACCGGTGATTGTGCTAGGACACTCCTATTACATATTGACACCACAAAAGAACAATCTCTAAAGAACACAGAATCACCAGACACAGCGGTACGTAACATGCGTGCCTGTTATGTCACCACTGTAGGTTACTTTCACTACCTGACCCTTCTCGAGTCCATAGTATCTTGCGATTGCATCAGTCTTCAGCATCCTCGGAAGCTGGTGAGAAACAAAATAACCACACACCATCAGCACCATCCCCAATCACCAAACTAAATAGAGTACACCATCTTTTCATATATCACCACATGTATATAAAAGCACACATCCTGCTGATTCCAGATAAGAAAATTCATTCTACAATTGGTGCTACTACTTGCCACAGTCCAAGCTTGTAACTCCATCCAGACACACTTGGATCATGTAACTGTCAATGCAAGTAATGGATGCACAAACTATGTAATCTAAATAAAGCACACAATTCATAGGACAATGCTGTGTACTGGCTAACTTCTAGCAAGTCACGACAGATATTTAGGGTGCATTTGGTAACCATTCTAATTCCGGGAACAATTTCTACTTAGAAATAGTTTTTTTCTGATTTTATTCCCTGGATGAGTTTCTGAGCATTTGAAAACATTTGATAACTATCTAAAATTTCTAGTCCCGTATTAGAAATACGTTTGATACGACCCTCAAATTCTTTTGTGACTTAGAATTTCTTTTAATTTTTTAATATTTTTTTTCTTCTTTTTCTCTTCTTTTTTCCTTTTCTTCTTTTTCTTCTTCTTCTTCTTCCTTGAGCCGGTCGCCAACCTCACCACAGCGTCACCGGCCTCCAGCGAGGCCGACCCTCACTGTGGCTAGGCGAGGTTGACCTCGGCCAAATCTAGCGAGGCCGAGCTTGCCCAGCCACTAGCGAGACTCGGCCTCACCAGCAGCCAGCAACCAGCTCAAGGAAGAAGAAGAAGAAGAAGAAGAAAAAGAAGAAAAAAAAAGAGGAAAAAAAATGAGTTTGATTCTGGAGTTGTTCCCGATAACAAAAAAACAATTTTTTTTATTTCTTAATTATGTTCGAAATCTGTTTCTAAGAACAAAAAAGTCACCAAACGAATGTATGTTCTTTTTTTCTTAATCAGAGACTGTTTGGCCGGCTATCAAACAGGGCCTTACTTGGATCACGTCATTTCCCATTAGTAGATATGTGGTGGGTGACCAATGAACAGCAAATTCATGACTTCAAATGGAAACTCATTAGGGTACTTAATTGACTCAAAATAGCGGAAGCATTAAATACAGATAATAGCAGATAGTTTCCTCCCTGTACAACTGGATGAACTTACCTAAATTCGCACATCACCACATTCACATGTATATATTTAGCTATATGAAGTACCTTAATGTTTTAAACTATGATCATTCGGTGTGTGAATGATTACCATAAGAGTATTGTTTTCAAGAAAGAAACTTCATGCAATGGAACCAAATATTACTGCTAAAAATTCAGCATGAAACAAGATTTCTAATATGCAAAATTGGTAGAGATAATAGTCCACTAACCTGCTTCTCCTGTATGCTGTACTTCTTTAAAAGCCTTTGCTTATCTTGGTCAGTCAGAACACGATGTTTAGGCTTGAGGACATGCTTGGTTATATTGACAAGCAAGTCTGTTATCTGACATGGTACCAGAAAATAATGAATGATGGGAGCATCAGATGACAAACTAGTTAAAATACACATAAAGATGAAACACGAGTCTCTGGATTACAAAATAATAGACAGCACTAGATGACAGAGCTGTTGATTGTAAAACATGTTTTATAAGATTGAGATTAGATACTAATGTCCCCAAAAGGCATGAATTCATAACAGACAGCATAAAATCCACAGAATACTGGATCAAAAGGAGAAGAGGTTCATGAAATAAATCTTGAAGTCACTCAGCATCAGGAATTGGTAGGAAAATGCTTGAAGTGAGCGTGAGAGCAATCAAACATAGGCAACACAAGTGACTCCACAGAAAGGGGAGGGAATAGCCAGGCTCTAAAAGCATGCAAGCATGAGCAGCCCAAAAGTTGTTTGAGTAGAGAAGAAGATGAATATGTCTTGCCACATTATTTACGCTTTGGTTACTCAAAGCCTTCACATCTTTACTCCAACAAGTAACATAAAGAGGCGTCGGATACATTAGGGCTAAAATTGGATTTCCCAAATTTACCTCAACCAGGAATGAGCATTCTTTTCGCAATAACCACCTCAAGCACTAAGGAAATTAATTGATTTGCATTGCACCTTTACCTCTAAAAAGAACTAACACTTACATTTTAGTCAACTTCAGAAAAAGAACAAAAGGCCTCAGTTCCAATTAAGTGAAACTCCTAGCTATAGCCAAGATATGATCTGCAGTCTAATGCACAGTAATGAGGAGGCAAAAGAAGTGAATAGAACAATGCAATACCTGGAACACTTGGACTTTAAAAGGAAAAAGATCCAGTGCTTTAAGAGCTTGATTGGTCATTTCACCTTGCAAGACCAATATCAATCCACTCAAGCCATCTTTGTTAGCAATTTGCCCACTTATATATCGGATACTAGTGACTTTCACAGGGCCAGGATTGCAAAAATACACCAACACCTGCAGTCAGGGCAATTTTCAATCCAGCAAAATGACAATTCGCTGGCAAATAAGTTTATGCAAAGTAGAAGAAATCAAGAATGCCAACAAAAAGAGCGAAAGAAGCTACCATAAGCCATGAGATATGATTTCAGTATCATATAAAGAAAAACAACGTACTACAGGACGCATTTCTACTTCCGACGAGATCTGTCAACTTCTCATGGTACCCAAGACTGAGGTAGAAACGCTCAAGAGACAACGCTTTTGACATGCTAGAGCAAAAACAAAGATGCTAGAGCAAAGGTTCCCCTCAGTGGAAATTAATTACTCTCAACACGCGAAAAGGATTCGAAACCAAAAACCCAGTGTCTCGATTTTCTACTAACTTGACAAGGCATGCAAGCAAAAAATTTCATCACTTTACAGAGAATTCTTCAAATTTGATAATCAAGACGAACGATCGAACCCTATCTCAGAAGCAACCGACAAATTCTCTACTTTTTACACTTGACAAAGCAGCATTTCACTTCAGTCCATTGACAAGCACTTTAAGGGCACAACCACATGGGAGACCATCGACCACTTTAACATCAAAGGAAATAGGGAGCGCAATCGAAGGGCTTACTCGCTTGGAAGGGTCGGAGCGGAGGGAGTTGGAGATGCGGAGGCGGTCGATGTCGGGGCTCTGGCCGTGGGTGGCGCGGAAATCGGCGAGGGAAACGTCGATTTCGGAGGTGGGGATGGCGTAGCCCCTGTCCCGGAGCATCTCCAGTAGGGTCCGCCGCGCCAGGTAGTAGCGGTGGCTCTGGACGCTGCCCTCGTCGACGTAGCTGCTCATGCACCGAGGCCGCGCCTGCCCGTTCGCCGCCGCCGCCGCCGCCGCCATTCCCGGGTCGTCGACGTCCATCGCGGTCGCGGCGGCCATGCTCTACGCTCCGAACAGCGTGTCGTCAGTAACCACAATAGCTTTTATAGCAAAAGGGCACCAGAGGGGCCATCACAATGTATCGGCACTTGCACCATGACAAGTAGTATATGAATATTGTTCCGATCACTAGTCTCTGTCTCTCCCCCTCTCTCTTGCCCGAGCTACGCAGCCCAAAAACCCCACCGCGGGTGGTGACCGGAAGGATTTTATCTGCTCGAAACGGGGGGGTTAGGGTTTGTGAGGAGTGCAGGACCAGCGACGCCGTGACGATTGAGCTGTCGGACGACCTCGATGGGCGGCGATCGGCGGCGGCAAGGCGCGGCAAATCAGATTCGCGGAAGGGTGGAAACGAAGAGGGAGAGTAATTTCAATCGTGGCGTCTGTCCCTGTATTATTAGATGGAAGTGAATCACCATATTTGAGGAGGCTTGGCCTTTCGATTGAAAGCCAATAATCATAGCCAAAAGATATACTAAAACCATCTCATTCTTAAGCTAGATAATTGTCCAAGTAATTAAGACTTGCTATGCTGTTCACTGGCATGAATATGTAATTTGCATCACCGTCGATTATCTTCATTACCATTAATTTATATAAATAGATACTAATTTGACTTAACCCATTCAATTGAGCAATATCTCTATTCAAAATTAATTGTTCTTAATGAATGCAGCCGCCACTCTCGGCCAGTTTCCTGGCCGAGCTCTTTCATTTCCTTGTACCTGCCTCAGGATTGGTTATTTGGGAATCGGCATCGCGAGGATCTAGGGTGGTGGCCCAACCCCCTCTAGGGGGGTTGTGTGGCGGGTCCGCCAAGCGGGCCGAAAGCTTTTTCGAGGCCTAGTTCCCAGTCTCTATCCGGACTTTTCCGGACTTTTTCCGGTGTTCAAAGCCTTTTAAGGTCTTGCTTATGACCAAATGCATAACCTAATTTGATAAGACAATTATTCTTACAAATACGAACCGTTAATCACTGAAATGTGGGCAAATAATTTTATATTGGGTTAGTAATTTTTTTCTATTATCGATGCTCTAAAAAGTAAAGTTAAAATAGGAATTGAATAGTAAAAAAAGATAGGGATAGAAAGAGGAGAGGAGGGAGGAAGTGACGCGTGTCTAACTACAATCCTCCTTTGACACATTGTAAAAGTTATACAAGGAGAGAAGATAAACGTAGAGTCTCATAAAAATAATAATTTGTATCCTCATACTACTCTCTCTCTCTCTCTCTCTCTCTCTCTCAAGTGGGCTTTGAAAACTGTGTTGGGTTTCACCGAGCCCAATCGGCAGCCACTGATTATCAGCCATTAAATACATCTCCTCTGCTAAAAGAAAGACAGGACTCTTTGGGGATCGTTCGCTTTTACATTCAGGAAATGTTGCATTCTCTCTTGAAGGCAAAGAACCTGCAGATGAAAACACGACAAATCGCCCTAAGCTAAGCTGCGAGACATCAAAGAGAATGATAGGGGAAAAAAAGAGAGAAGAAACTGGTGGAGGGAGGTTGTGGGTTGAGTGCGCTTTATGCGCGTGACCTCCTAAAGTCCCACATCGAGAGCGCTCTCGAAGAACAATTGGTATTTAAGCAGGGGAGCAAGGGGAGTAGGTCACGACCTTACTTGAACAGGATCTGTTCTATAGGCTCGTACCTCTGTGTCCTTGAGACCTAAGGAGACAGGAACCAAAGTCTGGTGGATGAACCATGGCCGTGTGACCAGAGCGTGATTAATGGCTCTCTTGGGTCCTGCTAGGATCCACTGGAGCTGTAGAGGATCGTTCCCAGCCCACTTGGGATGGGATGGTCACACGGCTGTCTGACAGACTCCCCTTAACTTTTTTTTTTTGCTTTTTTTGTGCATCGCTGAGTTGATAAAGGACGCTGGTGGATGGCTCAAGAAGATAGAACTTCCTGAAGGGCATCTGCAAAATCATGCAAGACTAGTCAAAAAAGGTTCTCTCTTCGTGAGATGGAACTCGTGACTGTACTCCCAAGTTCCGTTCCAGGTAGGGGTCGATTTTTCCATAGTTCTTCGCCTTCTAGTTTTATGTTTTCCAATTTAAGAGAGGAAAATCGCTGTTGTCATGTGTTGTAGTGCGGGACCAGTGCAACGCTCTCTTTGTGTAATGAAAATTTATAATTCGACAGCTACGAACAACTTTGTTTCATTTTTCATCTGGTCTACATATATTTTATCTAATGTAGGGAAAGGTCAAGGCAAATTAAATCGGTGTCCCGACCAAGTTGTCTTTAATGTTCTCGGATGCCAGAACAGTGAACACCAAGGACTTCATGATGTCTGATTCTTCTTTTGCTTCCTCGAAATGCCTATTAAAGTTATAATCTGAAAAAAGGCTTCTGCTCCAGATGTTTCTGGCATGAGTGCAACAAAACTCAAATATTCTCTTACCCGACCTTCAGGTTCACAGAACACAAGCTCTATTCGGACGTCCACCTCATAATGGTGTCATTGACAGTCAACCAAACAATGAAGCAGTGTCAAGAAATGCAAGAATTAATCAGCACTAGTCTGTGAAAATCTTTCCACTTCTTGATTAATTTTGCAGCATATATCATGTGCTTAAGACAGCAGAAAGTGTCCGATCCTATCAACTGTTTGATTATTGTCTTTTTGAGATTGTATTGATTAAGCATTTGCCAATTGTATGAGCATGTCTGTGTTAGCGTGGATCCAATTCTTCTTATCTGGATCTAGCCTTCAGGCCAAAACCAAGCAACTCTAGTATTCAAAAGAAACAGCAGCATCAGAATTGGGACTAAACCTTCACTTGCGAGGGCCCTTTAAAAGCCAATCATAACGAGTTCATAACATAAGTATATCGATTAAAACCATCACAATCGGAGCGTGGTTATTGGCTCCGGTGTGTTTCCCTAAATGCCATCTAGCACTGGACCCATCAGAGCCATAAGAGGATTGATCTCCGCTGGAGTCTCTGGCTGGAGCGGTCACACGTCTGTCCGACAGACTGACTTCATATTTAACCCTTTGGCCGCTGTTTCACAGAGGTTATTGAGATTACTGTTGTTTGTGGAGTAATTTCCAGAATCTTAGTCGAAGGCATAAATGGGAATTATAGAAGTTCAACCTCTTCCAAGTTCAAACCACAACCTTTGATTAATCAATGGCTGGTCAAAGTTATTGGCTCAAAGTCTTTCAACCATTTCAATAAAAATGGTGTCTCTTGTGTTGTGATGTCTCTACTCTGAAAAATTTGCCAAAACGAGTGGGATTGGTGGGCAAAAACAGTCGAAGTGAAATGTGGCAGCCACATAGATGATCCGTGGCCATGCCCATTAGTAATTCCCTCAGTTCAGCCTGGAATGATGGATCAAAGACTTTGATACAACTACCTCATTCTCATTCTCGTAATCTTTTCCCACCAATCGAGCGATTCTTGCATCAGAGCTCTGAGAGGTCCAAAGCGACTCTTGCTTATCTGGGTTTCAAACGTTGTTCAAGCTAGGCTCCAGTTAACCTGCATTCCTCCAATGTTTCAGGCGAAGGTTCCTCATCCCAATCTTCGATTATTTGTTCAATGGTGAGGCGACCCAATCTAGAGCAAAGAGCTGCGAGACGCGAGGAATCGGCATGGCCTTCCGAAGCCATCCAAGATGAACAAAAGGTAGTAAAACAGATACTTGCTACCCACAGGAAAACTCACCAGAGTGCTGAATTCTCCAAATCAGATAAGTCTTAAGCAAAAAGAAGCCAGTGACCGGCAACCCTCGACTAACAACTTTCCCACATTTTCATTATAGATAAAGAGTAATTGAAGCCATGCAGAACTAACCAGGGAGAATCGCCCTTGCTACCCACAGGAGAACTCAACAAAGTGCCGAATTCCCCAAATCAGATGATTCTTAATCAAAATGAAGCCAAAACGATGAGGTATGGTGACCGGCAACCCTCGACTAACAACTTTCCCACATTTTCATTACAGATAAAGAGTAATCGAAGCCATGCAGAACTAACCAGGGAGAATCACCGAAGAGATGAAGGTTCCAGCCTAACATCGGAAGCCAATGGAGTGAAAGGCGAAGAGAAAGCGACCATATTTCAAGCGGAAAGTAAGCGAAGGTGGAAGAGATGGGGGATGAAAGGAAGAATTAGGGTTTAAAAAGCTACCAGAAGGTAGAGAGAACTCTACGTAACGAGAGGTATATATACTAAAGCTTAGATTTGGTGCTTGGTTTTAGTTCTTCTAAATTAGTTGTAGAAATTTGATGATTTTCCTTAAGATACAAAATTTATACATACACACACAAATTTGGATATTTTGCTCCATTTACCCCCCAAAAAAATTTCTTTAAATTATTTGTAAATATTTATAATTTTTTTAGATACAAAATGAACCATCATTTCTCTCATTTGTTTTATGTTTGTAAAATTTCAAATGAGATTATTTCTTTGATCTTCGATCATCATGTGAACAACTTATTTTGTATAAATCCATATTTTTAAAGAATATACGAAATATGAAAAACAATAATGCTTATTTTGGTAATCATGCAAGGAAAAGAAAATCATGGAAAGTATATGATGGACGGAGATGGCCTAAAATAAGGAATTATGAAACCGTTCTACTTTTAATTTTATATAAATAGATACTAATTTGACTTAACCCATTCAATTGAGCAATATCTCTATTCAAAATTAATTGTTCTCAATGAATACATAACCTAATTTGATAAGACAATTATTCTTACAAATACGAACCGTTGATCACTGAAATGTGGGCAAATAATTTTATATTTGGCTAATAATTTTCTTTTGTTATTGATGCTTTGAAAAGTAAAGTTAAAATAGAAATTGAATAATAGAAATGTAATATTCGGCTGGTGGGGCCCAAAAGAAGAAAAAGAAAGATAAGTTGAAATGTCAAAAAAGTAAAAAGGAGGGGAGGGGAGGGCTCGGTTAAAAAGCGGAGCAGAGAGCTCCCTCGACCAAAAAAAAGAGAGAAGAACAAGAAGAAGAAGAAGAAGGGGGAAAAGAGGAACGGGGTTTTGGCACGTGCATGCCACGGATGCCTCGCCAAGCCGACTCAACTTTATAACGCAGCACCCGGTAAGAGATTAGGCCCATTATTCGTCCAGTCAAAGTAAGTTACGGGTTTAGGGCTCCAATTCGGAAATTTTGGAAAATAGAGCGGCGAAGTCCAATTTTGGAGTCGTTGAGCTGCGTATTTTTGTAGAAATGATAGTTTAGGGTGTTGTGGAGCCGTGGAATTTTACGGATCGTGATTTGAACTTACGGTTTGCTCGAAACAAAATTTTGAAGTTTCCCGCGCACAGTGAACAGTGTGCGTCCAGCAGCTTCGGGCCCTTATTTTGTTAGATTTCGGTTTGATTTTGGGACAATCAAGTTGGGATTATTGTAGTATGTTAAAAGGGCTCTCTATTGACTATAAGTATGTTTGTAACGGGGTTCGATAGAGAAAGTTATAATGTAACTAAGCTTTACGCTCAAGTGTCGTGTTACAAATGGCTTGAATAATTATTTTGGGTATGCAATTTATTAGCGCATAGGAATCATTTTGTTAACATTTAGGCATAATATAGCCGTTTCATGGTTGATGTGGCGTGCTACCTAAACTTAATATTAATTCTCGCTTATTTGATAGGATCGCGAGATTGAAGGATCAAATAACACACGTTATTTGATTTTGGGGCATCCCCAGGTGAGTAGTAGTAATGTCTTCTTTGGTTTTGTGAAACTCATGTACTAAGGTACAATTAATTGACATATACTTGCGAGGAAGTGATGACCTATTTGTTATACATTGATAGATATAGTGCTCGGAAATTTTGAGTTATTGTGGGATGATTCGACAAACCTCTCTTGAAAGGTCATGTATGCTATTTTGGTACAATCGATTTATGTGGTTATGTGATGACTATTGAAACATGGTATGTGATGTGTTGAGAAAATCAAATGTGTTGTCAATAAGACTAAGTGCTACACGACAACGCAATTTCGTGTGAGTCACCTCTAGGGCCTTGTAGTTAAGGGCCAAGTGCTACGTGGCGACTTGAGTCACATGGGAGTTACCTCTAGGGCCTTGTACTACTAGCATGCATAGTAAAGAACTAAGTGCTACATGATAACGTAATTTCGTGGGAGCCACATCTAGAGCCCTGTACTATTGCTATATGTGATCAAGGGTTAAGCGCTACACGATAACGCAATTTCGTGAGAGTCACCTCTAGAGCCTTGAGTTTGGATATTGAGCGTGGAATGAACCATTGATATGAGATAGGATGAGTCCATGCTGGTTTTGTTATTATGGATGAATGGAAAATTTGGCTATTTGATATAGCTAGGTTGAGGTAACATTTAATATATTTTGTTCATGCAAGTTATCATATTTTGTTAGGCAATAATGAGTCATGTCTTGAGTTTTAAACGTGTAATGCGGAAGTTTGATATGTTTTTATAGTATGTACTACTCACTTAGCTATGGTTGCTCATTCCATTCATCTTCCATGTTTTCAGATCCCAGGGTTAGCAACTAGTAGGACGAGAGCGCTTTTGGAAAACTTTTGGGAGTTCTATTTTGCGTATGGTTTAAGAAAGTGGTGTACATAATCTTTGCTAGTGGTTGGACTGGTTGAGTTCTAAATGTATATTTCTTTTTGGTGAATTACAGAAACTCTAATGTTCCAACAATTTGTTAGTTATCTGATATGTATATATATAGCTTAAAATATATATAATTCATGGGAGATTGGCCATGTCATCCCCATTCCTTGTAGTTTTGGGGTGTGACAAGAAAAGATAGGGATAGAAAGAGGAGAGGAGGGAGGAAGTGACACATGTCTACCTACAATCCTCCTTTGACACTTTGTAAAAGTTATACTTGAGAAGGAGAGAAGATAAACGTAGAGAGTCTCATAAAAATAATAATTTGTATCCTCCTTCTACTCTCTCTCTCTCTCTCTCAAGTGGGCTTTGAAAACTGTGTTGGGTTTCACCGAGCCCAATCGGCAGCCACTGATTATCAGCCATTAAATACATCTCCTCTGCTAAAAGAAAGACAAGACTCTTTGGGGATCGTTCGCTTTTACATTCAGGAAAGGTTGCATTCTCTCTTGAACGCAAAGAACCTGCAGATGAAAACACGACAAATCGCCCCAAGCTAAGCTGCGAGACATCAAAGAGAATAATAGGGGAAAAAAAGAGAGAAGAAACTGGTGGAGGGAGGTTGTGGGTTGAGTGCGCTTTATGCGCGTTGCCTCCTAAAGTCCCACATCGAGAGCGCTCTCGAAGAACAATTGGTATTTAAGCAGGGGAGCAAGGGGAGTAGGCCACGACCTTACTTGAACAGGATCTGTTCTATAGGCTCGTACCTCTGTGTCCTTGAGACCTAAGGAGACAGGAACCAAAGTCTGGTGGATGAACCATGGCCGTGTGACCAGAGCGTGATTGAAGACTTTGTAGGGTCCTGCTAGGGTCCACTAGAGCTGTAGAGGATCGTTCTCAGCCAGAGTGATCCGGTTGGGATGGTCGCACGGCTGTCTGACAGACTCCCTCACCTTTTTCTTTTTAATTTTTTGTATCTTTTAGTTATAGGTGTATCATTGAGTTCCTGAAGGACACTTAGGTGGATGGCTCAAGAAGATACGACTTCCTGAAGAGCATCTGCTGTTCTCCCAAGTTCCATTCCAGGTAGGGGTTGATTTCCATAGTTCTTGGTCTTCTAGTTTTATGTTTTCTAACGTAAGAGAGGAAAACCGCTGTTGTCGTAAGTGTTGTAGCGCCTGACCAGAGCAACAGTTTCTTCATGTAATGAACTTTATAATTCGACAGCTACGAACAACTTCGTTTCATTTCCATCTGGTTTACATATTTTTTATCTAATGTATGGAAAGGCAAAAGGCAAATTAATCGGTGTCCTGACCAAGTTGTCTTTAATGTTAAGGACTTCATTGGCGTCCGATTCTTCTTTTGCTTCCTCAAAATGTCTATTAAAGTTAATCTGAAAAAAGGCTTCTGCTTCAGATGTTTCTGTCATGAGTACAACAAAACTCAAATGTTCTCTTACCTGACCTTCTGGTTCACAGAACACAAGCACCGTTCGGACGTCCACCTCATAACGGTGTCAGTGACAGTCAAGCAAACAATGGAGCAGTGTCAAGAAATGCAAAAATTAATCAGCACTAGTCTGTGCCAATCAGTCTTCCACTTCTTGATTAAGTTCACAGCATATATCATGCGCTTAAGACAGAAAAAAGTGTCTGATCCTAGCTATGGTTAGAGAACTGTCTTTTTAAGTTTGTTTAGATTAAGAATCTGCCAATTGTATGAGCAGAACGGTATTTGCAACCGAGCCAATTCTTCATCTGGCTCTAGCTATAAAGGATCGTTCTCAGCCCACGCGGGCTGGGATGGTCACACGGCTGTCTGACAGACTCCCCCATATCTTTTTTTTTCTTTTTCTTTTGGCTTTTTTTGTGCATCTTTTGGTTACAGGTGAATCGCTGAGTTGATAAAGGACACTGGTGGATGGCTCAAGAAGATAGAACTTCCTGAAGAGCATCTGCAAAATCATGCAAGACTAGTCAAAAAAGGTTTTCTCTTCGCGAGATGGACCCCGTGACCGTTCTCCCGAGTTCCGTTCCAGGTAGGGGTCGATTTTTCCCTAGTTCTTCGCCTTCTAGTTTGATGTTTTCCAATTTTAGAGAGGAAAATCGTTGTTGTCATGTGTTGTAGTGCGGGACCAGTGCAACACTCTCTGCGTAATGAAAATTTATAATTCGACAGCTGCGAACAACTTTGTTTCATTTTTCATCTGGTCTACATATATTTTATCTAATGTAGGGAAAGGCAAAGGCAAATTAAATCAGTGTCCCGACCAAGTTGTCTTTAATGTTCTCGGATGCCAGAACAGTGAACACTAAGGACTTCATGATGTCTGATTCTTCTTTTGCTTCCTCGAAATGCCTATTAAAGTTAATCTGAAGCATAAAAGTTGAGTACTATTAGAAGATAATAGAAATATTTATGAAAAAAAATACTTTCATTATTGGTCAACCTTACAACATTTGCCAACAAAATTATATGCGAAGCACGGCTGACAAGACTAGTGAAATTAATGAAAATGAAGATAGGTTTTTTTTTTTTTTTATGACCCGGGAACTCCCATACAGCCGGCAGCCGGTGAGGTAAACCCGAGGTGACGCTAGCAGAGAACCCACCACTCCGGCGCCACACTTAAGACGCCTAATGATCCGCCAGCCTCCCTGCAACGCAAAGTTGCAGCGCTTCGACCTCTAGACCTTCCCCTACAAAAGACCCAGAAGCCTACCCAGCGGAGCCACTACGGCCGGTGGTATGAAAATGAAGATAGTTAACGATGATGCAAATCATAAATTCACACAAGTGAACAGAATACAAAATGAAGATAGTTGAGTACTATTACAGGGCCTGTAATAGGCTTGGGTTCATTTTTAATGGATTGATAAATGGGTCTTAAATAGGTGCAGATTAGAACCATTTAAGATTCATATATTTCAGTCTCTTTATTTTTAAAACTCATTTTATGGGTGCTTTGGGAAATAAGGCTTGACCATTAATGACCCATTTAAACAACTATGGGTTCATAAATGGGTTGTGTACCCATTTTGACGCCTCTAGGTAGGCGGAAGCATCCCCTCCCCTGTTCCACTGGCTACCCTACTGATTGGCGGGCCAAACAGAACCGAGATGGGCCGCTTCGCGATGTTAACTAGGCAGGGCCTGGACATTGACCCAGTCGAAAGAATTAGCCCAATAGGGTTCACATCATGTGACCGTTTTAAATAAAAATAATAATTTACCAAAAAGAAAAAATTCATGTGACCGACCAGAACCATGTTTTCGGCTTGGGTCATATCATAGCTTTCTTCATGTACAAGTCGGGTTGGGTATTAGCGAGAACCCAGCTAAATCTAAACTGTCAGCGGCCCCTATTACTGAGGATCTTTATCAACATATGCTTCATCCTTATTTGCAAAGAAGGTACCGTGTGCGCCGACCGCTGGTTGATCGTCAAATTTTGCTTCAGATATGGACATGGATCACGGTTACCTCGAGTACCCTCCTAAGAGCGATGTGTGTTCGTGACTTGGTGATCAAGCTAGTGCTTCTGTACTGCCAAAGATTCTTAGTGAATTAATGTAGGCCATGGGTGCCGAAACCCTTGCTCTAAAGGAAGGTTTGTCACTTCCGGTTGAGGAAGGAAGTGTACTTCAACTAAACTCAAGAGCTGATATGAAGGTGTTGTTATTAAGCAATAGCTTATCCAAGTGTAAGTGTCTTGAAGATATCTCACAAAGCCCATGGGCCCTCCAAAGCTTAATCCCGGATTGCAAAAACCTTCATGCCAAGTAGAGAATGTTCTCATTCAACATTGCTCACGAAAAACCAATCAAATTGCAGATTGGATTGCGAAAGCCTACCAAATAAGAATATTCCTTCTAATTGGCTTACTAAGCCCCAACCCCTTTGAAATATATTATGTTTTGAATTTTGTTCTCTTGAACGTCATAACTGTAGTGGATGAATGAATAAAATTTGTCTTCAACCAAAAAAAAATAGTAATAATAACAATTTAGGCTGTTCTATGTTTTTTTTTTATTATTGTTACTTTTTTTTTGTCTTTTTTCCATCACCACCTTAATTGGAGAGGGCAGACAACTTTCTACATTGGCAGTTTCTTTGTTTTTCCACGCTACTTCCCTTTTTCACTGTTCAACATTGTCTGCAACTAGCATGTCGCCAACATGGGAGAAGAAAGAAGAAGAAGAAGACGAAGCAACGCAGGTCCCTATGAGCAGTTCTCTGAATAACTTGTGGATGTGAGTACATCACCTGTCATCCTCTATAGAATAAATGAGGGCCTGTCAGAATGGACTTCGCTAAAATTAAAATTAGTTATTAGCTAATCAGCGTCACCAAAAGAAACAAATCATTGCCGAAGTCCCGAGAGAGAGAGAGAGAGAGGGTCCATCTAGAGGGTGAAACTTGAGGAATGATGATAAAAGGGTTTTTCTCTCACCAAAATTCAAAATATCTTTCAAATTTCACAATAAAATAAGAAGATTGTATCTTAATCTACGAGTTAACATCTGTATTTTATGAAAATTTCGAGTGTTTCAAATTAAGAAAAAGTTAAAATGCATCTATAGTAAAATTTATATTAAGTAGAAAGAAAAAGAGCAAAAAGGTAAAAATCTATGTAAACATGCCTACATTGAAAGAGTTGAGTTTGCTTCAAGCTAACGATAAGTCAAAAGACACAATAGTAATTTTTGCTAGTTCCACCAAAACATAAAAGATTTATTAAAATTTCAGGACAAACGCACTTTAACTTTTTTTTAACCTCGAAACTTTTGTAGTATATACAAGTTTTGACTTTTTCATCATTTTTTGAATTTTGAATGATATAACAAATTTTGACCGGAAAAAAAAGTTGCTTTTTAACTTTTGCTTAAACATAAATTACATGTGCCAAATTTTTTTGTAAGACTTCAAATGAATCTACATGGAAATTTCTCTGTATTCTAAAAATTCAAGGTGTTAACATTAAATTTTTTTTAAAAAAAAAAAGGAAGAAGAAGCAGAAAAAACTTTAGATATCAAAAGCAAAAGACTTTTTCATCAAGAAGCCTCTGTTTTTTGCAGTTTTCTCTCCTCTTTTTCTGCCACTCGCAGCAGAGACGCCTTCATCTGAGCAGATATGGCTTTGTCTTCATGGTCTTTGGCCACCATCTCTGTTTTGGCTCATCTCGTGACTGCTCAGATTACACGACAAAGACTCAATAGTTCAATCTTCACATTCGTCACTTTTACTCTGTTCTTTTCCAGTTCAGCAGTCTATCCTTTGATTCCATCCAACTTCTCTCATTCCCTGGTAACTCAAAACTGCCGAAGCAAACCCGAAAAAGGGTCTTCGCCACAGCTTTAGACGAGTGTTTCTGTTAGATCCTTTAGTCGGGTACTGAAAATGGCGAGTTTTCAAGAGCCTTTCCAGAGGGGATTCAACGTGACATGAGCGAATGAAGTGAAGCCACCAACTGCAATGTCACATCCTAATCAATGGTCATTTGTGGGGGCGCACGAGCAGGGCAAAGAGATGTCGTTTTTCGAGTACGTGGAGATATCAGATAAGGTTCCGTCTCCCTTCGATTAGGAAACCTTGAACTGTGGTAGGGTTGGTTGGTGGTAGGAAGTAGTTGGCTTGAGGAAATGGAGGAAAGTGTCACGTGGCCCTTTTCATCGTTGGACCAAACCACGTTGGTGGTACAAGAATTCTCCTTGTTAACAACAGGTCCCATGCTTTAGATTTATGTCCTAAAATTTCGGTTTTTGGGGAAAAAAAATTGCGACTTTTAAAGACTTTATAATGTTACCTTAGATTATGTCATCATTCTAGAAAGAATCTGCCTACTTTTTGGTAAATAAAGAAACTTAGTACAGAGTATTTGAGGGAGGAAAAGGAGATGTAGAACAAGAGAAGTAGCAGAAAATGTAGATATTTGTCATTAGTATTTAGTGAGATACATTGTTAAGAGCATTTCCGATATTGGTTACGCGTGACACGAGAAATTTGGAAATTTATTTACAAGATCCTTTATGGAGTGGCTATGGAAAGGAATGACAGAGCATTGAATATTTGGTAAAACTCATGTATAATTCCTACCTACCAAGTAGGCGCCAAGTCGCTACCTTTCACCTCTCCCTCTCTCTCTCTCACCCTCACCCGCCAAAATCCTGTCACAGACTTGCATTTTCCTTTTCTGGCTGAAGTCACAAACTAACTCCACATTAACAGATCCCTCCCTCCCTCCCTCCCTCCCTCCCTCTCTCTGTGACATTGTGACATTCAAGACTTTCACAGGCAAAGAGTCTCCCAAACAGGCAAAAATGCAGGGAGGCCAGATGATAGTTGAAGAGAATACGAAGCTCTCATCAGTTCTAACTCCTTCTAAACCTGTACATCTTCTCTCTCTCTCTCTCTCTCCTTTTCAAGTCCTTTATATGGTGAATGTGCTTTATGTTACTTGATTTCTGTGAGTTGTGTGCTTATAGTCAGGTTGGTTCTTCCTGAATCATGTGCTTCGGAGTCTTGAGAAATAGATTTGATGAGGAGATTAACATACATGTTATGCAAATCATAAGTTCCGATATTATTATTTATCTCATCCAAATATTATTATGATTCACTTTGTGGGTTTCTCACCTTGCAGAGCTATATACAATCACTCACCAAAATCGTCGGCACTCTCGGACCTAATTCGCGCTCCATTGAAGTTATCGAGGCATGCCTCAAGGCGGGAATGTCAGGTGCAATCGAACCACTGCTCCTTCAGCGAATTTGATCTACCTAAAGACAGTCCCTGATCTGTCCACAATTACTAATTTTAGCTTTTCCTTTGGTTAGTTGCGCGTTTCGATTTTTCTTGGCTAGATGGAGACTACCATCAGGAAACTCTTGAGAATTTGAGGATGGCTATGAAAAACACTAGGAAGCTTTGTGCAGTGAGTAACCTGTTCTGCGTTTGTGTTCCTCCGATAGTCATCCCCTGAATAGAGACTTCGTCATCTTACTATGTAACCTTTTTAAGTGTTCACTAACAAGTGCTCGCTGCAGTGGTTATCTGTCTCGTTTCCTCTCGCACCAAGCATTATGACGCTTCAAGTGCCTGTCCACTCTCAAGTTTCAACGCCTTATTAAAGCTTTTAAATTATCTCTAATGTTTGTTTTCCTGTCTCAAACGATGAAGGCATAGTCTGTCATATTTGATGAAACATCTTAGGTGTTTGAAGGTACCTTGTCTTTTAAATTGCGAGTATTGGTTTATTGTCAGATAATGCTGGACACAACAGGTCCAGAGCTACAAGTATGCAACAAAACTGGGAATCCAATTGATTTTAAGGCCGATAGTCACGTAACCGTAACTTCAGACCTTTCTAAAGAATTTTGTGCTGATGTCTTACCAGTTGACTATGCAGACTTAGCTAAGGTAAACTTTTTCTTCTGCACTATGTTAACATATGTTAAACATGAGGATTGTCATTTTCTCGCTCATCCGAATATAATCATGAAATAAACTGACGAAAGGCAAACACGAAAGAGGATTAGCCCGTGTGTAGAATTGCAAATGCTAGAGTAATTCTCCTGGATATGCCGAGCCTAACAATATCTTCTATTTACTTCTTCAATGCAGATGGTTCGGAAGGGTGACACGGTTTATCTTGGACAGCATCTCTTCACAGGACATGAGACTACATCTGTCTGGCTCGAGGTAGCTTAGTAACTGTGGAGCTTTCTTCACCAGCCCTCCGAATTGCAGAGTGATTGTGTAGCTTAATCTCATTTGCTAGTTCTGTTGACGAATTTCGCAGGTCCTGGAGACAAAAGGTCAAGATGTCATTTGTCTTGTGAAAAACAGTGCCACTCTCGCAGGCTCCATGTTCACTGTCTACGTATCCAATGTCCCGATCAACTTGCCCACATTAACTGAACATGACAAGCAGGTACTGCTTATCTTCTTTCTCGACAACTAGAAAGCCCATTAATACTTTTTACATGAGGAACAGTAATAGATGGGAACAAGGTGGTCTACCAGTTAATCAATGCTGCTTAATATTTGCTTCATATAATTATAAAAATAACTAGCAGTTTGTAAGAGTAAGAAACGCAAATGCCTAGTCACTCCTATCAAAAGTTGTATTGCACAGGCCATTTGCATATATTTTTATACTGGAAAGCAGCTAATTTTGCCGCCATAAACATAGTTTCTTTTCCATAAATTGTTTAATTATGTCCTCTGGTTGGATGACATCGGCCATGCAAAATCTCTCTGTCTCAGTTCAGTTTTTGCTGGATTTATAGTGGGTTATGGAGTTCCTTTCCCTTCAAGGCTTCAGATACAATAAAACACATCCACATCACAGTAGATGAGTGCAACTTTAATAACCTCAGGCTCACTTATAAACTTCACTGTTTGTCACTGTATTTACCAATTCAAACTTTTCTTTCTACTGCAAATCTGCCAAAATCACTTGAAGTGATCTCACTTCTGCTCGATGCTTGACAGGTTATATCGAACTGGGGATCACGCAACAATGTTGATTTTATCTCTCTTTCATACACCTGTCATGCGGAAGATGTAAAGGAGGTCAGTTAAGATCACATGTCCTTGCTGTTTCTTTTACTGTCCCGTTATCATATTGGAGTCAGTCCTTTGTAAAACTTGGTTTTATTGAAGTAGGAAACCAGATGCAGGAAGGATTTACAAGCAGACAGCATCTTGTAGAATTGTTTATGTTAGGCATTGGCCTTAAATGAGTTCTTTTCTACAGCTCAGGGATTTCCTTAAGAAGCAGAATCTCAGTGAGACTCAAATATATGCAAAAGTTGAAACTGTGGAGGTAAGCTGACGTTCTGACAGGATAAAACAATTACAATTTCAGTTTTTCCCATAAGCATGATTCTTGTGGTCTCCATAATTCAGTTTTAGCATTCCTATTTCCTTTTAGTGGGGGGTTTGAAGAATAGTTCTCGTATTAACTGTGACTTCATTTCAATTCAGTCCTTTCCTCTAATGTCAGTCACTTGTCTGCAATCATGCCAGGGCTTGAAACATTTCGACGAGATCCTGCAGGAAGCAGATGGCATAATCTTTGGTCGAGGAAACTTAGGAATCGACTTACCCCCCGAAAAGGTCAGGGCTGTTGTTTGTAGATACTTCTGATCAGCACCAAATACATTCTTTCTCATGACTATCTAGAAATTGATACAGGAGTCACTGAATCTCTTTATGATGCAAAAATTAATAGCAAGGGGTCCATGATGAAGTTATTAGTATGCTCATTAATATGACCATAAGGATTTATTTGCCAATACCAAATAACGAATCTATGCATGCACTTCACTTTTATAATACAATTATCCTAGGTGATTAATGTTTGCTCCTCGTTTTCTAGGTCTTCGTGTTTCAGAAATATGCTGTGAATAAATGCAACATTGTGGGTAAACCTGTTGTAATTACTCGAGTGGTTGATAGCATGACTGGAAACCTGCGTCCAACTCGCGCAGAAGCAACTGATGTTGCCAATGCTGTTCTTGATGGTTTGTGTCACAATGAACTCTGACGGTACTACGTTTTTTTCACATGTAGAGACTCCCCTGCAAACTTCAGTCATTTTCTTTGTGTAATTAAACAGGTGCCGACGGAATAATGCTAGGTGCAGAGACCCTGCGGGGTCTCTATCCCGTGGAGTCCATAAAAATTGTGGGCAAGATTTGCGCTGAAGTAAGTGACTTAAGTGATAGGAGGAATATTTCATTTGAAAACGGTAGCAGTCCCCAGGATGGTATTATGCCTGTAGGTCTATGTTTTCTCATGCCAATGAACGCTACTTGACAGGGCTTAGTTGATATTGCAGGCTGAGAATGTGTACAACTACACCCTCCATTACAAGAGAATCATCAAACATGTTGAAGAGCCCATGTCCTATGCAGAGTCCGTGGCCTCATCAGCGGTATTAAATTTCTTAATAACCTAGCTGTCTAAAGATAATTTTTCCTGTCGATTACCCATTAAAGCCGCTCTAATATCCTGTTTGATATATCTGAAGGTACGTTCTGCTGTTAAGGTCAATGCTGCAATAATTGTTGTTTTCACATCTTCCGGCAGAGCAGCAAGGTGTTTTAACAAATGCTTATGTTTTAGCTTTCATATTTCACTTAAATCAAGACTTCAAGTATAGAGAATGATCTGACGATTAAATGTGGCGTGATATTATTTGTAGGCTAATTGCAAAATACAGGCCACATGTGCCTGTTGTCGCGATCGTGACTCCTCGTCTCCAGGCGAATTCACTGAGATGGACTTTCTCTGGAGCTGCGCAGGTAATGGAAAAGTTCTCTCAGCCTTAGTGGGTTTGATCCTGTGTTCGGTTATCGAAAAATCTCCCATCTGATGAGCTTTCCATGGAACAGGCTAGGCAGTTGCTTGGAGTGAGAGGTGTTTACCCTATTTTGGGTAGTCCGGATGATGTAAGGGCTTTTCTTTCTTCTCCTTGATTAGTTTGTGTGGTCGATCTTCTGGTGCATTGGCACATAATTAGCAACAACTGCAGCAGTTCAATCATTTTCTTGATCGCACACGATGCAGGCGGCTTCAGGCAGTTCCAGTGAAGAACCTGGACTGAGACTTGCTATTAAGCATGGTAGATCGGTCGGATTGCTCAAATCTGATGACCGCATCGTCGTCTTCCAGAAGATTGGGGACTCGGCAGTGGTGAAGATCATTGAGGTTCAAGGCCAGCTTTTGGTATAAGACACGTCGAGATCACACCCGGGTCTCACTCCGATTTTATCAGTCCTCATACTTGGCATCTCTCTGGCAATGTCCTCGCCATTTCACTCATATTCCCCTCTTAATTTTTCCCGGTTACGTTTAGTTACTTAGCTATGAATTTGATGGATGCCGTGGGATATTTCGCTGACTACATCACACGCCTGCTGGTGCTGGCAAAGTAAGCAAAAATTTTCAAGCTTCTGATGTTTGTCAGACAGGATGCCTTAGCTAAACAATAAATGCTATTCACAAGCTGACTCTCCGCAGCAAGATGGAAAGAAGACTCTGCTTGAAGAAACGTTTGTCTAGATTCAATCTAATAAATTTAGACTTATATCCGACGCATAAGGTCGAACCTGCATGATTAGGTCCAGAAGCTACGATATCAAGTCCGTGTTTCTAAAGTCACGATACTTGTATCGAATCTGCACTTAGTCGTTTTCACCAATAATGATAATCCTGAGACTACCAAGAGAAAGCTCAGTGCGTACTAAGGCTTTTGCCTGGGGAAGGAAACAGTTCGACACAAACCCTAAAGCATCTACTCCTCTGTTTCCTTTTTTCTCTTTAACTAGTTGATGCCAAAACATAGCCCTGGCCCTAGAGAATCCTGGTTTCAGCAAATTCATTCCAGAATAGCTAAAACTTTTACTATGAACGCAGGCCGCCTGATAGGAGAGATCGAGGGAATTTAACCATATGGAGGTACACAAGCATCTTGAAGCTATTTCAAGCTACAAATCTGGCATCTTTGCAGCACATTAGGAACTTACGTAGTTGGCTTCTGATTCATACAGCAAATTAAAATGCCCAATAGCTCCTATTTTCAAATTGATTGCCTTAAACAGTAATAAATGACAACTTCCCCTCTTTTTGCCAGTGTACAACACAGGTCGACATCTACTGTTGACTCCTTGTATGCAGGTACTCCACACACGCTGCAAAATGAGAGCACAATTGCTTAAGTAATGCATACAAGACAGTAAAATCAGAAACAAAATGTTTGCGTACTTTAGAGCATGTCCACAAAGAAAATAAGTTGGGAACTGGCACCAGCAAAACTGAAAGAAAACTTACACAATGCAAACTGCAAAGCACCATGTGAAAACAGATATATGCACTGCATTTTGGGTGCTTATATCTCATCTTCCTCAAAAATATCTCGTTCAGGGTAGTCCCCAACCTGGAAAACCACATAATGATGAGAAAATTCAAGTTAAGGACAGTTGCAGTTCACCATGCAAATGCAGCGGAACCTAACTCTGTTTAACAAGGACGCTTCCCTTTGGAATTTTCGCAAGCATTTTTATCAATCGCTAAACGAAGAAAAATTCAACACTTGAAAGTTGCATCTCACATTTTAAAAACATATCTCAAAGTGTGAACAATAAATTTGCAAGAGTCATGTTTCAAGAGAGATGCAAACATATTCCAGGTCAACAATCAGCACATAATTCGCACATCTAGTAGTAGCAGTACTAGTACGTTTTAAGTATCAGACAAAATAACATTAATAAACTATACTTGTCTACTCACCTTTACTTTGTCTGGTCTGACCATTGCACCATGAAGTGGAGGACACTCAAAGTAGCGTGTCCCTTTTACCCTGCAGGATCAAAATGTCTGGTAAGTATTTAAATGCACCGGGACAGCCATGAGAAAAAGAACTTACTCATGCTAGCACGAGCAAATGGCAACAAGCATGCATGGAAAGGGCAGAAAATAGCATGTTATTCTTGAGAATCTTTGCAGTAACAGTATTTAAATGCCTTTCGGCCTATCAACGATTGTGCTCCTGAGAACCCGGAACATCAGATATCTAAGAAAATACAGTCGGTACACCTCAAGGGTCAAATTATACCCTTGGGCCTTTATTTTTCCTACTATTTTTAACAGGTGTTTTCAGCTTATCATGAAATTCAACCATTTTTCAGAAGAAGGCAAGCGGACATAGGAGCGGCCTCTGAATTGAGCCAGGCCTTGCTCTTTAGGAAGGCATTGTTAGGTGGAAAACAGAAAGCAAGGAGAGAATTATATTACATGTCTTCCAATTTGGTACAGATTTGGACATAATACAACAAGCTTCAAAATATGATAGGTTGTTTAATAGTGTTCATTGATCCTTTCATCTATCTATCAATAAAAGCACAGTTCTAACTTTGTTAGGACGTCATTACCATAATAACTCCTCTCCATCAATGAACGCTAGAGTTTAAATCAGACTGACAGTGTGTCATTGACAGTGACAAGTATACAAAACAACTCAAGTAAATGCCAAAAGAAAAAATTGTTACGAGGGACATACATGCCATCATGCTTTCCCAATGGTTCATCATATTGAACTCCAATCCAGAAACCAGGCGCAAGAGATTCTGCTTTACCCACAAATTTTACTACTCCTCTTTTAGCCCCTGGCTCAACTTCACATCTATCTCCTACCTTAACAATCAAAGAAGACACCACAAATTATGTGCATCCTGTTAGCAAGGCACAGAAACAGTACAAAATATGACAGAAAGACAGCAAGAAACAAGACAAGGAAGAGAAATAGAACAAGTCAAGAAATGCCTCTGCACCAATAATAAGAAAACTCAAGCCCAAATGTATGTCCTCAGCTTCACTTTCAAATAACAGATCAAAATACAGATCTTATGCTGAAAATGACCTCTCCAGCCATCAATCTATTGAGGTAATTCAGCATCGGCCGCACTAACAAAAAGAAACGTCGATAGCACCTATTGACTAACAGTTGAGACTGCCAAAAAGTTCTCTAGTTTTAGTTTCTCTTTAATACGGAATTACACTAACACCTGTGAGGAAAACGTAGTGCGTATTATTCAATAAAATTTAATATATATACATCAAAAACTAAACCCTAAAAGTAGCAAAGACTCATTTATCCCTCCTTACTCCTAACACTCCCCCTCAAGCTGGAGCATAAATATTAATCATGCCCAGCTTGTTACAAATATGTTCTATCCTCCCATTACCCAAGGATTTAGTGAAGATGTCTGCAAGTTGTTCGCTGGTTTGAAGATGACTGGGAAGAATTACTCCACTTTGCAACTTCTCTCGGATAAAATGACAATCGACCTCAATGTGTTTTGTTCTCTCATGAAACACGGGATTGGAAGCTATATGCACTGCAGCTTTATTATCGCACCATAGAGTCATGGGTACTAAATCTTTAAAGTCTAACTCAGTCAATAACTGTCGAATCCACACTAATTCACATGTCACTTGTGCCATGGCTCTATATTCTGACTCAGCACTGGAGCGGGCAACAACACTTTGTTTCTTACTTTTCCATGATACCAGATTTCCTCCGATTAAGGTACAATACCCAGTAGTTGATCTTCTATCATCTGGAGACCCAGCCCAATCAGCATCAGAAAAACCTTCAACCTTGATATGACCATGGTTTTGGTAGATAATTCCTTTTCCCGAGCTTTCTTCAAATACCTCAATATCCAAATAACGCATCCCAGTGAGATGTACGAGGGGAAGACAAAAACTGGCTTACTACACTGACAGGAAAAGCAATGTCTGGTCGAGTAACTGTAAGATAATTCAGCTTACCTACCAGTCTTCTATATCTCTCGGGATTATTAAGAATTTCTCCTCCATCAGCAACTAATTTAACTCCTTGTTCCATGGGTGAATCAAGAGGCTTTGATCCCAACATACCTGTCTCAGTGAGCAAATCCAAGACATATTTTCGCTGTGACAGAACAACACCTTTCTGTGATTGTGCTACTTCGATTCCTAGGAAATATTTCAATTTTCCTAAGTCCTTAGTTTGAAACTGTTGCTGAAGATAGGTTTTTAGCTCAGCTATACCAACCAAGTCATCTCCCGTGATGATAATATCATCAACATACACAATCAAGAATAGTTTGCCTCCCCCTGATTGTTTATAAAAGACAGAATGATCATTTTCACATCTTGATAGCCCAAATGACAGTACAACCTCAGAAAATCTTCCAAACCATGCCCGTGGAGATTGTTTCAAACCATATAAAGACTTTTTTAATTTACAAACTAGTCCGAGACTCCCCCGAGCAACAAATCCCGGAGGTTGCTCCATATAAACTTCCTCATGAAGAGTGCCATGCAAGAAAGCATTCTTAACATCAAGCTGAAATAAAGGCCAGTTATATGTTGCAGCAAGAGAAATCAAAATACGAACAGAGGTAAGTTTGGCAACAGGAGAAAATGTGTCTAGATAGTCAACCCCATACACCTGAGCATACCCTTTGGCAACAAGTCTTGCTTTTAAACGAGCAAGAGAACCATCGGGGTTAACTTTTACAGCATACACCCATCGACAACCAATAGCAGTTTTGCCTAGAGGAAGTGATACTAAGTCCCAAGTTTGATTAATCTCGAGAGCCTTTAATTCTTCAATAAAATTTAATATATATACATCAAAAACTAAACCCTAAAAGTAGCAAAGACTCATTTATCCCTCCTTACTCCTAACAACACCAAAGCAGATGATAACTATTGCAAGCAATATTTTGTATGGCGAATGAATACTTCAGAAAGGAACCAAGGTTCGTTGATCTCTTCAGCAATGTCAAATAAGATGCTAGGATGATTTTTTAACATACTACTATCAGAGCACTCAGAGTGATCACTGCTCTTTCATTTTATTGTTTATTCATTCTCACACCACCTTTCTACCAAGAAAGCTTCCCCTGCTCACAGCCATATTTTTTCTGAGATATATGAATAGCATCATATAAGAGACACTTGATCACCAAAGGAAAAGTAACCAAACTGACCTTGACATTCGTGCAGAGATCTTCCATGTAGTTGTCTCTTATCTGAAGATAATAGAAGTAGAAAACTTCAAATACTTGATCCAGAAGTATTGTTGAATAAGGACAAGGGATCATTGAATGGACAAGCATGATGCGGAAACAGGAACAAACACCTTCCATGACTGACATACAAAGTACATTTGCTGAGGGGAAAAATGAATGTTCTTCAGAAACACGACTTTGGACGTAGTACCTTTCAGCTAAGTCAAACTCGAAAGGTTACCTTTGGTTCAAAAGCTGATGGATTTTGGGATGCGACTTTTTCCTTAAATTTCTTGAAAGTTCCTGGAAAAGAAAAAAAGCAACCATTCAATGACAAATGAAAGCGATGAAATCAGAAAGCACAAAAGTGCACAATAAGGTAGGAACTATAGGAGACATATGTCCCCCAAACAAGCACCATTGTGATTAATCCTTCAACATCAGTCATGACCAACTTCTTCATCATATGCACTCTTAGTCTTATCATCCACTTTACCTGGCAGGACAGTATGGGCCAATAGAATATCCATTTTTATTTAGTAGCAAGAGCTCATACAATTCCAAAACAAGTAAATCTCTCATTATGAAGTTGCACCAACTTGTTATTGATAACTGTTGTACATCAGAAGCTGATTAGAAGTTTTTCTACGGTCTCCATGATTAAAAGTATGATTCAAGTAGAGTGAATGCAAAATAACTAGATGAGCTTTATGATAAATATACTTCAACAAACAGATGGGAAATCTTCATGCTAAGAACTCACCATCGCGTTTATCATAAGCTTCGTCTGAAATTTTATATTTCTCCACCAGCGAAGTATCTTCTAGCCAGCCACCAGAGGTGACAGATGATGGATCAAGATCTATAATATGCAACCGATACCTTTCAAGAAAAAAAGAACACCAAGCCATACATTAATTAATAAACAGACACGACAGGGGTCCAAAGCAAAAATAATTTCGCGCCAGATATTGCCAGTTCGTAGTCAATAAATTAGGAGAAAATGAACTAACAGTTTTCATACAGATAACAAAATCACAAGTCACAAGCAACCAACGCAGCTCTATTCCTTGCCCAAAAGATGATCCGGTTAACCATGTCAACAGATGGGCGGACAAGTATCATCTTTTCTTGGTTTTTGCATGCCATGGGCCACAATCAAACGGGAAGTCCAGAAAACCTCAAGCATTCCAAATTGCGCAACCAACATACATCAAAGCACAGAAATGGGAACCGACCCATCAAGCGGAGAGTAGAAACCGAGCGGCCTGGAGCTATCATCCAAGTTAGAAACTTTGGAGCCAGCGTCGTCGTAGAGCTCGAGGCACATTGAATCCACAGACGTCCCGCATTTCCTCCAGAGCTTCTCCTTCACGGACTCCACCGTCGTCTGCCCATCAAACCCAAAAAAAAAAAAAAAAAAAACCCAGTTTCATCAGATCCAACAATCGCCAGCCTCACCCAAAAAAAAAAAAAACATCAAGATCCAACTGGGATCCAACTGCGGATCAGACCCAGAAGCTAAAACCCCGATGGGAGCGGCTTACCTGGAGCGAGAGGCGGATTTCGGAAGAGAAGGTCTTGAGGTTGGAGTGGGAGAGGCGGAGGAGCACCGCCTCGTCGTCCCCCGGGAGCTGCTGGAGGCGGCTTGCCATCGTCGTGCGTTGCTCTGCTCTGCTCCTGCTGCGGGATCAACCCAGAAAAAGGAAATCCAGAACGCTCGATTTGAACTCCTCCCCCAACGATTTCGAAAATTGAAAAGATGTCATTTTATGCTCCGTTTAATGCTCCAGGAATGATTTGGAACACTTCCCTAAAGATAATTGTTTAATTGAACGGGAATTTTTTTAATTATTCATAAAATGTTTAAATATAAATTATTATCAATATTAAAAATATTTTTCATAAATTAATTATTTCAAGCGATCATTTTTAAATAAAAAATTATCCAAATCATTAATATTCCACGAAACTATTTGAGTCTTAAAAAAAAAATTATTTGTATCCATTAGGAATAATCCATCCGTAGAAAATATTTTTGTTATCAATAAAACTTATGTCTAAATATTTCTTTTAGATGATAAAAAAAATTTTCTTTTATTCATTTTTGTGATCAATGCAGGTGATCACTTATTAATAATTTTTTTTTAAAATTGTCAAATTTTTATAAAATAATTAGACTCGAATTTTCTTATAATTGTGAATTGGGTAGTTAAAGCCCATATATCTAAATTTCTCATTTGTAATTGGGTTTATTACCTTCCTTTAACCCCATGGGACCTTAGTTTTTTTCTTTATTAATTATTCATCTTGTGCTAATTAAAGGAAATAAAAAGGCTCCCATTTCGACCAAGAGCAAAAAATAAGGCATTTCAGTTTGTTTCACAGTAAAAAACCTCTAAAAACCTCTAGAAAGCATTTTTTGCATTTTTCAGCATTTATTTCACGAAAAATCAACTAATAAAGGAAAACAAGAAAAGCTTTTCTAAAATAGGGAAAAATATTTTCTGCTTTTCAAGTAAGAGAAAACTTTTTCCTCACTCACACTCTCATCTCACCTTAACTTATTTCTTATTCTAAAATTGAATTTTCAACTATTTTTATTTTTAAAAAATTCAATTTTTTTTCTTCATCCTTAGTTGCCAACTGGAGCAACCGACCACAAGTGATGGACAAGCTCGTTGGCCTCAAGCACGACTTGAGTCTCGCTAACCTCGTTAGATTAGAGAGCCTTTACGATGTCAGCGAGTCTGGCGAGACATAAGCTCTCCTTCACCGATTGCTTGGGTGACTGATGGAAGAAGAAGAAAGTGAAAAAAAAAATTAAAAAGAAAATTTTAAAATTTTAAAAAATAATTTAAATTTTGATTTTTTAAAATAAAAAATTAAAAGGAATGCACGAAAAAAAAACATTAAATTGAATTTTCCATATTGAATTGCAAAAATAATTTTCAATTTCATTTTCAAGTTTTAGCGAGAACACCATAAAATACTATTATTTTTTTGGTGGCTTCTAGAAAAATGTTTTATAGAAATGACACATTTTCTACAAATATATGGAACTTAAGTTTCCTCTTAATTTATTCAACCTATATTATAAAATAAAATAAAAAATTGAAAGGTATAAATGTTAAAAGCCTTGCCGATCGTCGCTCCCCACTTGAGCTTCATCCGTGACTCCGTGTGTGTTAATGTAAAACCCGATTCTTGTAGTCTCCACCGCGGTGTGTGAGTATAAAACCGCAAAATAAAAAACGAGGAGGGACAAACCCTGTTCTTGGGTCCATTGTCGAACCGGCCCAATCAATTCCAGGCCCAGTGCCAAAAAAAAAAAATCGATGCAAGTCTCATTTTCAAGAATTGGCCCTTATTAGGTGTGTTCCTAATTTCAGATCGGGAATGGACCCCCTCTCAGAACCAAGTCGCCCCTCGCGTCCCCATGATAAGATTCTGAGTTTCTTGACCTTTCTAGCGATTTTAGGGATGCGTATGTTAAAATTTGACTAGTTCATTCATTTCTTTCTCTAAAAACTCAAATCTTTACAGATTTGTTATTTGCCTCTCCAATTAGATGTTTCGACGCTTTATTCTTAGACCAAAATTTCATCCATATGTGAAGGATAGTGAGGGAATAGATAAATATCAAATTGCATATTCATCTAATGGGGCTTAAAATCTTAGGAGTGGCTGTTGTAATTACACATAATCGTCAGTCATAGGTATTGGTCGATTGGTATTAGTGCACATGCATGGAAGCTATGGTCCATACTGGGCTCCTTTCACACATGGTCAAAAGATGAAAGTATGGGTTAAGGACTATTAAGGCGGCCCAATCACTCTGCTATCTTTGGCCTAAGAAAGGTACACTCAATGGTCTATACTCTCAAAAACCGATGAGGCCCCCGAATCAACCAGTTAATATGTACTTCTCAATGAGCGATTTGCAAAAACAAACTCTGTAAATTTACATGTACAGGTTGGTAGATTTAGCTCAAACAGTAATTTCTCTCTTCTTTTTCTTTTACAGAATTAGTTTGAAAAAAGATTTATCAGAAAATGCTGATGAATGTGCAGATTATACTGCCACCAATGTCAGCAGAAAATATTTGTCTTCAAGGGTTGGATGATGCTGCTGCTACCCCCTACCACCTTTAGCTGCTCTATCAAGCAATAGAGCAGATCTAATCAGAGGCCCGAGATTTGAAACCATTTGATTGACAACATAATGCTTTATGATTCGTGATTCTAATCTTTTCTACAAGCTATCAGTCAAATTTCTTTCAGAGTACAGTATCTCATCTCATCTCATCTCTTTGTTCTCTTTTGCTCTCTCGCTCTCTGTCTTATGTTTTCCTCTTTTTTCTGATGAGTGATGATCCATCCTCCATATGGTCAAAAGCAAAATTGGGCAGGAACCTCTTTATCTCCATGCAGAATGTGTGTACACGAAAGGAACTGTCTCTCCATCTTCTGTTTAACCGTGTGTGTGTATGATCCAGCATTGAAAGCCCTTCCTCTGTATATATGGTTTTCGTTGGGGAAAAAAAGAAAGAAATTCCTGGGGAGGGCTTGATCAGACGACAGCAGCAATGTCGCTGTATCTGGGCCTTGTTCTATCGGGCGAAAGATTCTCTTCCATGGCCTTTCTCTTGCTATTGCCTGATGGTCTTGGCGATAATTGTTGTTGATGTTGTTGTTGTTGCTGTTCTTGATGCTTTTGCGACTTAATCTCTTTTTCTTCCTGTTCTTCTTCTTCTTCTTCATGTTTCTCTTGTTTCTGATCCTTAGATACGGCTTTCATCATATGGGGTCTAAGCCTGGTCAGATCTGATTTCCTCACTGGCTTCAAGAAAAATTCTTCTGCTCCTTCTTCTAAGCATCTGGATTTATACAGCAATCACACCAAATAAAGATAATTAGCTACCCTCGTAGATATTATTCGAACTAGTCAGATTCCCAATACTTTCTTGAGAATATTGAGAGAAACGGGCTCTTTGTTTTCTACCTGCTGATCCTTGAAGGGACATTTTCAGATGACATGATGACCACTGGGATGTCCCTCAAAGACGATGATTCCTGCACAGTCAAGAAAGTTGTATGAATATTTTCTCTTTTCTTCATATTTAGAATCAAAATTCTACAAAATTGTCCTGGAGGGTACTGAGCATGAATGGGAATCGGCCACAAAAAGTGCAGGTGAAGTTAACCCAAGAAAGGAAAGTGCAGATCTTGAAACTCATATGCATCAGTGGAATTTTACAGGACCGACAACGGATTGCACAAATATTCTCTCTGGAGAGTTTAATCATTGATATTCCCAAGCAAGTGGCAGGCAAAAGTACACAAGTTTTTCTCAAAACATTATCAATTTTGGAACGTGGAATCCGTATGGAAAATCAATCTGACAGTCCTACCAATTGCTGGCAGACCAAAACTTTCCAGGAAAAGAAAGTGATTCAGATGGGTGGTGGGAAAAAAGAGATTTTGTACCTTGATTTTCTTGAGCAAGTCGTAGCCCGTCATTCCAGGCATGCAGTAGTCCGTTATGATGAGATTCACTTCCAATTCCTGCAAGAACAAAGAAACAAGGAGGAGGTCAGAATCACAACCCACGAAAGAAAAAGGTGGAGAGCAGGACGAAGCTCAGGAGCAACAGAAGATCTCCAAAAGAGAACACATGCCTGATGATGATTGTTTGTCAAAATGGATGGCGAACCGGAGTTGCTTCGATCATCCTCGTGCAAGCCCAGAAATTCTAGAGCTTTGCTACCGGAATCAACTGTAGTAACTGCCATTGAGAGATAGCAAATATTTGAGACCAAAGAACCGGAACATCCAGAAGTAACCGGAGGAAACTTCAGAGACCAATCACCATCACCGAATTTCCCCTTTTCCAGGAGGATATCTGGAAAAGGGGAAAAATGAAAACGAAGTTACCTTGATATGAGGAGGTCTTAAGGAGCCTCTCAATCAGCTTCCTGTCTATGATGTTGTCATCCACAGCTAAAACATGAAACCGCGACTCTGCTGCTGCCATGCCCATTCGGGACCAATGTAAGATCTGAATGAGATGAGATTCAGAAGAAGAAAGGAGGAGGAGGAGGAGGAGGATGTGAGAGAGGAGAGAAGTGGTTTATTTTGCCTTCGGTGGTTGTTTGGTGGTTTGGTTCTTTTGTGTACTTAATAGGGAAGGAGGAGGAAGGAAGAGGGAAGAGGCTTTGTATTGAAAAAAAACAAGACCCACCAAAATCCACACCCCCCACAAAGCAAGATCTGACCAGATTTCATCCCAAATCTTCCAACTTGATTTTCAATTACAGGACAAGCAATGCAAAATCAAACAAGAAAACAAAAAAGAAAAAGAAGGGGCATTTGAGGGAGTAAATTTCAAGGGGCTATTATTTAAAGAAAGGTGAGGGGGAGGGGTGGACCATGATTTATATATTGGAATATGGGGGGTTGCAATATGGAGCATGAGACATGAGATTTTTGGCCACTAAAGAACAAGGAAGGAAGGGGGGAAAAAAGAAAAGAAAAAAAGAGGGAGAGAAAATGAGAGTTTGGAGAATGTGAAATTGGGGAGGAGTTTGGGAGTTGTTTTCCTTCGTTAGATTTGGAGGAAAGCAAAGGCCAAAGGAGATCATGAGGGAGGTGGGGGTTGGGCCCACACAAAATCCTCCCAAGAGATACAGGTGATGTCAGCAGTTGGTGCCACTTTCTCTTTTTTTCAATTTCTCTCCTTCTTCTCCTTCTTTTGTTTTTGTTTTTTGTCAAAAGGGATTGGAAGAAAAATTGAGATCATGTGGAGCTTAGAATATCTTTGGGGGCAGGTGGGGGCAGTGCGCAAAGAGACGGCAATTTCTCTTGATTCCCTTGCAAGATTTGCTTCCCATGGCCATACCTTTTCTTTATTATTTATTGATTTATTTTTATTTATTTGTTATTCAACAAGCACTCACATGTATGCGTGACTTTGTTGCTTCTTTCATTTTATTCACTCTCATGACCCCATCACGTATTTTGGCCGGTCCTTGACTTGCCTTGTTTGGCTCCTTCTTATGAATTTTATAATCCTTTTTTTTGGCTTAGTGTGGCACGCATATTCTAATGTCCTCCAAAGCCTACATTTGCCGAAAATATGTGACAGAAGGGATATATTCATATTCGAGGACACGTTGTTACGGATATGCTTTGAAACCGATCGTATCGTGGAATGAAGATCTAATTAGTTAGTACTGGAATGGCATGAACACCCAATGTTATGGATAAGAATAAGATTTGATATGAAAAAGGGAAACATAAAAGTAGAGTAAAATTGAGTCGACGTCCTGACTCCTTGATTTATCGGTGGAAAATGACATATTACATTGTACCCAATTCGAATTTTTAATTATGTATCTAATCGAAGGGAAAAACCAATCATGTAGATACATAGATGAGTGTTCATACTTGTTTATCTTGCTCATTTATACTTATTTGTGCAATAAGTAATTTATTTACAAGTGAAATTCCATTGGGGCGTAGTGGTGTCTCCATTGTAAATAATTGAGATATTATCATATTGGTACATGTGAGTCTAAATGCATCTCGAAATGAAAAGTCTTGAAAAATTCTCACAATTTGAACACACAAGAATAATTGAGCTCTGAAACATTTATACTGAGCTCAAGACCAAAGTAGATCAAATCAAACCGATGAATTCCAATATTAATTGGAAGTTTAGCTTTTGTCCATTCGATTTGACTTTTGATTCCGAATCTTTTCCATCTCTGTTTCGTACTAGGAATAGGAGGATATCATCGTGCTTGTGCACCGGGCTAGTGTAAACTAATTTGGTATACGTGAGCTCAGGTACAAGGAGAAAATTACATAAAACAAAATTGTCAAGAATTCTTCTCTTTGGCTTTTATCTGATTTTGTAAACCTTCATAATTACCATATTTGTGGAGAATAGGAAAATTGCACCTATACATGTCTAAGGATTAAATCCATATTACTCCTAGACTCACCCTAATAAATAAAAACCATAACGCAACGTACCATTATTTCAACCAATCTTATTGAGGATGCATGTCAAGTATGAAAGACTATGACATTGTTTGGGAACGCAATTGAGTCCTAAAATTCTTAATTGGTTCAATCAATTTATAAAACTTTACCAATAAGCACAATCAATTCCTAAATTTCTCAAATGATTAAAGTAAGATCCAAATCTTAATTGAAAATTGAGCGCAATTCAAGAATTCCATTTAGGAAATTTTAAGTACATTTATTCAAAAGACTTGATTACACGTTTTAAAAATGGTCGAGGACTTAATGGAACATATTAAAATGTTTAGAATTTGATCACATTGTGTACGCGAGTTTCAAAATTTCTGATACACTTTTCATTTTCTCATTTATCAACGAACTTAGTGGCATTTAGGAGAACGTTCCATAAAAAATACCTAAAACTTCATGCAAAAAAGGGTTGACCTGAGGCATTTAGGAGAACATTCCATGAAAAATGCCTAAAACTTCATGCAAAAAAAAGGGTTGACCTGAGTCTTAGTCTTGGTCAACGCAAAAGTCGACCGCGGAACTTTAACGAAGAAATTATGTCCATTCATTTCAAAAGACAATCGCAGTCCCGTAATCAGAGCTTAATGTTGAATGAAACCCTAATTTTTTTTATATACTGATGTTCATGTGGAGTCAATGGTCGGCTGAAAATGATGCTCTTGTCGCCAGACGAGAGCAGCACATGATTAACGTACATATTTAAGAATTTAGGAAGAAAATGGATTAAAACCCCCCAGGATCGCAATTCTCCTTTATGATTGTCCAATCAACCTTAAAGCTATTATACAAATGTCAATTTAGTCTTAAATTTTCCAATTTTACCAATTCGGTCTTAAACTTTTGTACAAAATTTCAATATAATTATTTCAATCAATTTTCATTGGAAATAATTGACGTAACAATTCAATTATCGCCAACCATCCTATTTAATACACTGCCACGTCAGGGTTCTCCACTGAAAATAGGCCGGAAGGACCACTTTAAAATTTTACACAAAGATTTAGAACTGAATTGGTAAAATTAAAAAGTTAAGGATTGAATAGGCATCCATGCTATAAGTTCAGGATTGATCGGGTAAATTTTTTCCTCTTTCATGTGAGTGAACCTGTGCAAAGCTCAATTGAATCAATCATCGATTGCTTTGAAAAGCAGACGGCGGTTCTTCAATTTTGCACACTTTCGGTTTGATTGATTAGCTTCAAAGCGACATCCAAATCTATCGCCCCTTG
Source organism: Eucalyptus guilfoylei (assembly GCA_016097605.1). Classification (NCBI taxonomy): domain Eukaryota; kingdom Viridiplantae; phylum Streptophyta; class Magnoliopsida; order Myrtales; family Myrtaceae; genus Eucalyptus; species Eucalyptus guilfoylei. The sequence continues at coordinate 14,648,086 of CM027870.1, read as the reverse complement.
TTGTCATTATTTCGAGAATCTCCACAGTAAGAACTTCAAGGTTAAGGAAGAAAGAAGTGGAATTGATTTCTTGATAATAAAGTAGTGACAAATCACTTCACGTCTCATCCCAAAATTACAACACGTTTTATTGGATTTTCATTTATAGGACGGTAATATTCCACGGTTCTAATCCAATTTGTTCGCTAGCTAATTCCATTTCATTTTTATTTCGTCTGTGTCGAGCATGCTATTGTAAATTTTTTGTGATACACCTAATCAGTTATTTTACCTATACAAAGGTTAATGCCATTGAAATTCCCAAATTGGTACCTCAAGACACCTTTACTAGAAACCAATTTTCATCTTCAAAAGGGAAAAAAAAACTCGAGTCAGTAATGTTGATCCCAATCCACCCTCCATCAGAATTCTAATCAATACTTTATTAAAATGCATATATGTCAATACACGTGACACATGGCTGCAAGACCGATCTAATATGGAGAATGACAGATCTAACGCGGAAAATTCATGCATATGGTCGCTTGCGCAATTCAACGGAGAGTAGATTAGGGTCGGGTACCACTTTGACATTTTCATGAGACGAAAAATTAGCTTGAGGCAAGTGTGTCGTGAGGTACCCGTTCAAGATTTTTATATGATAGGTTCAGGGTGAATAAAAATAGAAATATATTCATTATATATTCGCAACGGAAAAGAGAGGAAAAGAAATTGGTAAACGGATTGAAAAAAAAAGGCCAGGAGCAAAAGAATGTGACATGAAACAGGGAATCGGGGGTACGATGGGTTTCTTTTCTTGGCAAAGATTCCCCGACAGATTATATGTCAACATGTAAGTCCAACGCTTTCCAAGATTTTCATATCTTATCTTGCGGGGCCGCCCGACCCGACCCCCAGCTCGACACGATCCGAACGGTCCGATTGGTGGGCACGAGGAAGGAGGAGGGGCTTCGATTGGGATGTTCAATCGGACCAATCCCTGATCTTGGAGCGCATGCCACGTCAGGTTAATAATTATCATTATAAGTTTCTTTTCAACGGGGAAGATTTGGAGTTATCTTAGTCGAAAAAATCATGTGGTTGAAAGTTTGGTGTCAATGGAAATCTTGTGGGTTGCGAAAATGGATCGGCTATAGATGGAATCAAACAGTCGAGCTGGGATGGCGAGGTTATTGAATTCTCGCGTTCCGTGACGTGATTCCAGAGTGGTTAAAATAGATCAGAATCTTTGTGGCTTAATCATAGTAGAAGAATATTGGATAATGCCGGGGGGAAGAGTGACATGTACGGTGATCCGCTTGGTGTTGCGTCACTGAGAGCGAGAGAAAGGGACATGAGAAGAGGGATTTCGCCAATTGACTTATGGACATTGAGGAAGGAGATATGATGCTCAATCGAATCAATATATCTCGCACTACATAATGTGATTTCGGGGTGGTTAAAGTAGAATAGAATCTTCACGGCTTAATCATAGTAGGAGATGATTGGATGATGCGAGGGGGAAGAGTGACGTGCGCGGCAATGTGTTTGGCGTTGCGTCGTTGAAAGGGAGAGAAAGGATGGAAGAAAGAGTGATCTTGCCAACTAACTTATGGACATTGAGAGAGTAGATATGGATGCTAAGTTGAATCAATATATCTCACGCTACATAATGTGATTTTGGGGAGGTTAAAGTAGATTAGAATCTGCATGGCTTAATCATAGTAGAGAGATGATTGGATGATTCGAGGGGGAACAGTGACATGCACGGTGATGTGTTTGGTGTTGCGTCACTGAGAGGGAGAGAAAGAGGCGTGAGGAAGAGTGATTTTTCTAATTAACTTGTTGATGTTGAAGAGAATATGGATGCTCAATTGAATCATATATCTGAATAGAAATTTCGATGATCAAGTCAGAATTTGCTATTTAGCAAATCTACTGATCTATTTATTTAACAAACAAAGTAAGTAAAACGATTTGTTGATTGATGTCCTTTCTGATTCTTTCAATAGACTAAGACATCGTCGATAAATCTTATAAGAATCAATATAGATCGACACTCTTTGAACAACATGTTATCAAACTCACGAAAGCGCTTGGCACACTCAGGAAACCCGAAAGACATGATGAGAAATTCATGATAGATTTTATAGAATTGACCACGATCTACTGAAATAGACGAAAAGAGATTTATAACTCACTTGTTTGGAAGCTGTTCTCAGCATATCATCTCTTTCAATTTTCAAATACTAAGACATCCTTTTTCTTGTCATCTTATGTCCTCTTTTTTACTTGCACCATCCATCGTCGAGTTTCCTGATAAACTAGTACAGAGCTAGGTTCTAATTGCGGGATCCAACGACATAGCCATGGCAAACATACTAACAATCAATGTGGATAATCTACTAGAAGGAGCCCATTCGATGTGTTTGTTGCTGGGTGTGGCACAAATGGGGTCTCCATGGCCGGCTGTGATCAATAATGAGCCGATTGATGTTCTTGACCTTGTGTGGACCGGTTGTTTAGATCTTGCACAGGTCTATCAGTTCATTTCCTATCGGTTGTGGTTGTGGTTCGGGTTCTTTAGGGGCCAGTTTGAAATTCGCAGTGTGACTAGGTCGAGGATAGCTCTAGTGCGTAGATCGATTGGTTGGTGACTCTAGATGAGTTGACTATAACCATAAACCCTCCTAGCCTTTAGGTTCAAATCAATTGCATGATTAGTGCTCTTGGCACATCATGTAGTAACCTTTTGACTAATTTTCAGGGGATTCAATGTGTTACTTTGTATAGTGGAGTAGACCTATGTCGTCCAACAATATAAATATTTCTCCCACTTACGTTTCCTTTTCTCATTGAAATATCAATCGCTCTCTTTTTTTTCGTAAGCAATCTGCATAATCCCTTTTAATGGGGAAAATTTGGAGTGATCTTAGTCCAAAAATCATGTGGTTGAAAGTTTGGTATCTATGGAAATATTGTGAGGTGCGAAAATGGGTCCAATCGGGTTTGGGCAGAATCAAATTATCTCGCCGAGATGACGAGGTTATTGAATTCTCTCGCTACGTGATGTGAATTGGGGATGGTTAAAGTAAATTATGATCTTCACAGCTTAATCATAGTAGGAGATGATTGGATAATGCCGATGGGAAGAGCTACGTGCACAACAATATGTTTGGTGTCACGTTGCTGAGAAATAGTGATTTTGCCGATTAACTTTTTGATGTTGAAGAAGGAAATATGGATGTTCAATTGAATCATATGTCCAAATAGAAATTTTGATGATCGAGTTGGAATTTGCATTTAATCTACTTGTCTATTTTGTTTAACGAGTAGAATAGGTAAAATGATTTGTTGATTGATGTTCCTTCGAACTCTTTCCATAGACTAAGATATCATTGATAAACCTTATAAGAATCAATATAAATCGATACTTTTTGAATAACATGTTATTGAACCTATGAAAGCATCCGGCGCACCTAGAAATCCCAAAAGGCATTACGAGAAATTCATGACAGATTTTATAGAATCAAACGCCGTCTACTGGCATAGACAAAAAGAAATTTGCAACTCACTTGTTTGGAAGCTGTTCTCAGCATATCATCTCTTTCAAGTTTGAATACATGATTTGCTTAACTAGCTTCTAGGAGCCCAAGGCATCGGTAGATCTGTAGCTGAGATCAAGTTAAATCTTTGTGAGTTTGTAATAGCAAGACTAGGCACTAGATCGAGACATAAGTAGCCTAAGACATCCTTTTCTTGTTCTGTTATGTGCTCTTTTTTTTCCGCACCATTATTGAGTTTCCTAATAAACTACTATCATAGCTAGGGTCTAAATGTGGGATCCAACGACATGACCATGGCAAACGTACCGACAATCAATGTGGATAATCTAGCAAAAGAAGCACATTCGATGTGTTTGTTGCTGGGTGTGACACAAATGGGGTCTCCGTGGCCGGCTGTGATCAATAATGAGCGGGTCGACGTTCTTGACCTTGTGTGGACCGGTTGTTTAGATCTTGCGTGGGTCTATTGATTCATTTCCTATCGGTGGTGGCTGTGGTTCGGGTTCTTTGTGGGTCGGTTTGAAATTCGCTATGTGACCAAGTTAAAGATAGATCTTGTGTGTAGATCGATTGGCCAGTGATTCTAGATGAGTTGACTACAACCATATGTGTGCCCCCTAGCCTTAAGGTTCAAATCAATCGTGTGATTAGTGCTCATGACACATTGTGTGGTAACCTTTTGACTAATTTAGGGCATTCAACACGTTGCTTCATATTGTGGAGTAGATCTATGCCGCCCAACAATGTAAAATATTTCTCCCATTTATGTTTTCCTTTCTCATCGGAATATCAGCTGCTCTTGTTTTTTTTTCCTAAGCAGTCTGCATAATTCCTAACTATTCAAAAATTGAAATTCCGCTTCGAATCATTCTCTACATGTTCAGCATGCAACTTGAACAGTAACATATAGCATCGTCATCCTCAACGGACACACACACAAACAAAAGAGAGTAGGTCACGAATGACAGTGTTAAACACGCTTTGTCTCCATACCGTCAAGCCTTGACAAAGACGGCTTCCTCAAAGTCATCCTTATCAGGACCCCCCAACTTGAGTAATTGTCGAGTTACCGCCAAAACACGACACTGTTAAGATTCGGCAAGATCAGTTGAGCATCAGGAAAAGTACGATGCCAGATTGTAATTTGAGAAAAAGGTAAAAAGCCCAGCTCATTTTTTCAAAAAGAAAGAAGAGGAAGCAAAGTAAAACCACACAAAAGTATTTAGGGTTAGCTAGAGACAGCCAATGGAAATTTAACATGATCTGGTTCTGGTTGGCCCTAGGAGATGGAGACTAGTCAATTGGGAGAGGAAAGAAGGGCTTGGACAGTTAGTAGCCAATGAGGTTCCCCACATCTCAGACAAGGGCATAACCCACACACAGTGCTTTCTGTCATGGCCATGGCTCGACCTCTCACATGTTCTCCTCTTTCCTCCTCCCCCCAACCCCCCACCAGAATTTTCCTCCATCATCGCTTTTGAACCCCACCAAGAACGCCTTTTCCTCTTTGGAGTCTGCTTCCTTCCCTCAACTAATCGAATCTATCTCGGGATCTTGCCCCTTATTTCTAATATTTAAATTGTTTTTTATCTCATTCTCATCTCTTCCTCCGGTCAAAATAATACTGTGAATTTACACTGGACAATCATTACTGCATATGGAATTGCTGAATTTTTTAATTTAGGCACACATGATATCAGCTAGACAATTAATGTTAGGATACCCGTGAATCGTACTATACTTAATCATGAAACTTTTGACAAACATATATGATATCAATTGAACAATTATATTATTAATTATTCATAAGATGAAATATATGGGTTCTTTATTGGTTAATATAACTTGTGTAATTATGATTGGGTATATGAGCATCATATTAATCGTAGTTATCCATTATATTATTGGATTGTTCATATATTGTCGTAATATCAATCATCAACATGCTTTTAAATTGATCCTAATTACGTAACGATTATAATTAAAATCTGTAATACCTATGTTACGAGATGAACATACGAGATAAGGACATTTCACAAATAGCTATTTTAGTTTTTGCCGTAATATCTATGAGAGTGATGGAAAGTGATGTAAAGGGTACGTGTTTTTACGAGTTAAAGACCAATAAAATTGTAATTTGATAGTCATTGCTGTCGACAAATTAGCTGTTAACCGCGGGATTAATGGTCCCTTTTGGGTACATCCTCCTTGCCCTAGATCTCCTGCTTGATTTGCCCGTTTGAGCACGCACGACGCGGCAAGACCACCGGACACGGCTTTTGAAAGATGGGTGCTTCCCCCATCATTCGGTTTCTGTATGTATCCAGACAATTACCGGGCAATTTACCAGAAAGGTGGAAAGAGATTGAGGAGGAGAAGAAGAAGATAAAAGGAAGAGATGGAAAGATATGGTGTTGGATTTCGGTGTACTATAAAGCTTGGAAGAAAGCAGATGGGGAGGGCATCTCTGATCATGACTAACATGGCGTGTCACGCTGAAACTTGACCATTAATAATGACTGGTTGGCTTTTGGCATGGTCCCCCCTTTCTCCTCCTCCCCTTGATTAAGAGGCATATTTCTCTTCCCGGGATCGATGGACCCCGATTCATGTGATCTATTCAATTACGTAAGTTCTATGTAGGATCCACGTCATCGGACGGATCATATGCACCAGGCTTGTATGCATCGGGCGATAGTTGATAATTTTCTCCTAGTAAGGCCATCTTGTTTTTTATGGTCCCCTCCCCATTCACAAATCCCCTTTTCGTATTCAACACTTTAAAGAAGAATCATTTGCTTATACCATAATGAAATGTCAAAAGTTACATCATGCACTTAGATTTTGTGGAATAAGAGCACTCAACTAGATTATACGAGATGGAGCACTATCTATCGAGACAAAAAAGGAGATTTGTGACCTAATATGGTAGACATATTTAAGATACGTAGCGTGGAAATAAAAACTTTTCTTTTTTTTTACTATCACGAGTATTTAATCCAACCTGTTTCACATGGGCCTTCAAAGTGGGTGGGTTGCATAATACTTATAATCAACTTACCAGTCACAAGCCCTTTCCCCATCTAATGTGGGACTTGGAATATTTTAGGTGGATCACACAATAAGCACCTTACCTCGCATGACACCCGGTTTCATACTTTTGGCTAGTATGTCCCTCTAACAATATCTTTGACATTTTAAGACCTCAAGTTTCACATCAGATAAAAGATGCTTTGTGACTTAATTCATAACTATGATTCACACTCAAATAGTCATTGCCTTGAATGGTGAGTAGTTACAATTAAGTCCTCTTTTTGAGACTTAACCCACGTAAAATATGTTTGTTTGGTCGTTACTTATGAATCATTTCACAAAGTCTCATATGACAGACTTGAGATATCACAAAACTCACTACCTCCCTCAATTTTATATAGTAAGAGCTGTTCCTTCCCCTTCGTCATCTAATTAGGAACTTGCTATGAACAATGCCTTGTTCAGGTGCTTCTTACGTAGATGATCACTCCTTCCCATCATTGGAGCAAGTTGAGCCTAACTCGTCCTTGAATCACATGTCTATTGGTAGGGTCCTCATATGATACCATTTCAAAGACTTGGCTCGATTCATGTAGTTTGAGCCTCTATAAAAACTAGTCAAGGTGACCACCAAGGTGACGACCTTTTAACGTTAATCCAACCTATGAATTACTTCGCAGAGTTTCTCCCATTTGACGTGGGACTTGGGGCACTAGTTACAATATAGAGCAATGTATTGATCAGAAGTGTGGGAATTAAGTATCACATGAGATGAAGTGCTACGTTATGAGTATCACCTCTTAACCCTATTAGGGAAATGCTACACGGCGGAGCCACCTCTTGAATATAAAGGGGCGACCTCCAAAATCCTTAGCCTCTTGTGGTTCTTGGGTTTGGGTATAACAAACTCCCACACCCATAACCCCGACATCTTCGCAAACGTCGGCCTATTTATCAAATAATCATTTCGAACAAGTAGCATTCTAGAGATGGCCCTCGCAAGTCAAGAGGTGGCTTAGTTCTCGTACCACCTTATCTGAAACTAAGTTAAAAAGAGGCGACTCTTGTAATAGCACAACTTCGTCTTCATCTACGAATCGGCGGTGGCGCTAAAGCGATGGCAACCGGAAGAGAGAAGTTAGGATTTTGGTTGGACTTTTAACTTGATCAATTGGAAAATATTAGATATGTGCGAATAAAGCAGTGACATTTATGTACTTTAGTTTCTTGAATATATACATTCATCTCGTCCCATCAAGAATGGTAGAGCTTAAGCAACGTACATACCCACTAGTTTGAAGTTTGAGCACTCAGAAAATACCAAATTTAAGTTCTATTTATTTCATGAAAAATAAATTATTTGAAGAAAATAATCATGTATCGCTTGAAATAATCAATCGGTTGAAATGTTTTCATTATTGACAACATTATATATCTAAATATTTCTGTGGTCGATGAAAATATTTTTTTTATTTACTCATTTTCATAAGCAATAAAAGCGATTGTTTTTAGAAAAATATTTTTTATATAATACATTTTTCCACATAATGGACAGCCTTAACTTCTTCTTTTTTTGTTTTTTTTTGGGGGGGGGGGGGTAATGGACAGCCTAAATAACATCATCCGTGTTATGCTAATATATTCTCTCTCATTTAATTAGATCTGGAGTCAAGTCAAGTCAAATGCTTATTTCATGATTTCCCTTGGTGTGGTTCATGTTCATTAAGAAAAGAAAAAAAGAAAAAAAAAGTTTCCCAATTCAGTGTACCGCGCGAATGAGAGTGTGGAACCGATTGTAAAAATTATCATTTGACTTTTAACAAGAATATTTATTGCACAATTGGCCAATGTCCATGAAATTTGACATTGTCTAAATAATAATAAATAAGTAAATAATAAATGAAGTCCAACAGGTGGTTAGATACGTAGATCTTTGGTAATGCACCCCAGAAGAAGGTGACAAATAGAAAATTTCTGGCATACGGTCAACGGACCAAATGTCAAAATCATGTAGCAACTATACTTAGGGATATTAAATCTAGGTCTAGTCAAGTTGTACATGCGAAGACACGAAATTTTTTAGATGAGGAATAAGAAATGAAGCTTTGGGAAAAGAAATCAAATCTTAATTGTTTATGGAGCTGGAAAATGCCTCGATTATCATAATTATGGAAAATATAGTAATATTAAAGCTGATGGCTTGATGCAGTGAACCCTACAGCCGACCTGGCTCATTTAATTTTAAGAGATATGCTGGGAACAATGAGATCTTCTTGATAATATACTTTAATTACAATGAAGGATCCGTCTTTGTATTTAATACAACCCAACAGCCATGGCTTACCTAGGCGATTATTGTGGATCTAATAGAAAATTGCAACTTGGAGGGAGAGATTTGAACAAAGTTGTGGAAAGAGACCTTGCCCTCTTTCTATGTCTTTTCTATTTTTCATTTCCTTTTTTCCCAAGCTTTCGTAAGCTGGAAATTAAGTTCAAGAATCTTGCATGTTAACTTAAAATGCAAGGAAAGAAAAAGTTTACAATGAGTCAGTCAAAGGTGCTTGAGAGCCGACCCGATCATCACTCGACTACTAAACACGAAAAGAAAAAAGGGGTTTACCCATAAAAGAAACTCAGAGTTATTAAATTTTCCACCCATTTTTTCTTTGTTCAAAAGGTTGGGCAATTAATCATGGGGTTTACATCATAGAGAATATACTTTCGAATAAGTAGTTTTTTTACGTTTATTAATTTTTATTTATTTTGGCCGGAGTTCTCTTTTGGCAATATTAAAATCACACTTTCCAACCTAAACCAGCTCTTGGGGAGAGGTCTATAGTAGGTTGGACGAAACCAATAGGTCCATACCAAAATGAGCCACAACCAAGTTGATTACATTTTTTTTTTTTTTATTGAGAGACCCAATTGAAAATCAAAACATAGCTAGCCGCATAAACTCCTCGAAATGGTTCCTGCTATTATTGGCAAAAAAAGGCCTTCAAGAGAGTTCTTTTTGCTAGATATACCACAACTTAAAGGTGGTCTCATTCAATTAATAGTAATCTTAGTTGGTAGTACTAAAGTGTTTTTAACATCACCCAATAAAAAATTAAATTAAATTCACCCACTATACATATATAGCTTGTTCATCGATTTCTTTTGCTTAAAAAAGGGAAAGAAAATTTTTTAATACTCACATTGAGCTAATTCTAGCCAAAAAAAAGGGGCTAATGCTTTACTTTTCTTGCAATGGGTTAATTATATTTATATAAATAATGATAAATACGCCCAAAATTTTTAAAAAAAAAAGAAAAGAAAAAGAAAAGAAAGGTTTTGCACGGCCAACGGGAATGAGGAGGCCGTTGACTAAATGTCCCCTAGGTCTATTTCCTCTTTTAGTTTACCTTTTCCCAACATGGTTTTATGTGCATACATATACAAATACAACCATCACATAAAGCTTCACACGTACCGAGGCAAACACAATTTGACTTCCAACCCCGCCGTCTCAAAGGCTCAACCAAAAGGCCTCAAAACAGCTACATGATTGCAATTAGATCCCTTTCATCATCCAACAGATCAAAGGTCAAAAGACAAAGTCCGGTTAATTTTGCCATTTTGAATAAAGATGTTTGTGACACTTTATCTCTCTTTTCTGGGGTAAAAGATTGGCTACACAGAACAAAATAGACTTTATAAAGGGAGGAGCTTTTTCTTTTTGCCCCTTTTTTTCTTCTAGGGTTTTCTCGAGTCATTATTCTTGATGGGCATTGCCGATTAAGTGAGGCGCATATACATAAAATGTCAAGTAGATAATAGTAATTGATTAGTTACACTACATCACTACTGTGACTTGATGAATTTTTCACGTAGATACTTACGCATATCACATATCAGGATTGCTACAATTTTCTTATTCTCTTTTTTTTAATGTTTATCTCTTTCCCCTCAACCTAGATGATGAAATATCATTAGTTGCAGAGACTTTTGCTTTTTCCAACCAAACCAGATTTCTAATGGCATCCTAATCCATTGTCGAAGCTTCTAATTTTGGTTAACTATTTTGTCATAACAAATTGTGGAAGTATAGATGCAACATTGCCAATTGCGCCTTCATAGGAATTGTTTGCTGTGACTTTCATCTCTTCGATGCCGAGCATATCTCGATTGTGATGCATTCAAATCATCTAATTTTCTCCTTGATGTGACTCAAAATGGAAGAATGCGGGAGACTATATTTGACAAGAGAAGGAAAATTGATACAAGATCGTGAATCAATTGCAATTAAAGCATGGGCCGTCAGATCAGCCTTCAAGTCCAGTGGGTAACGTGATCAACAGTCTTTTCACAAGGTCACTGGGCTTGAGCTACCTAAATCCGGCCTTTATTGTCCGATTATATTTTCTCGTCTGCACGGCCCTCAGAAAAAGATTTCGTAACTTATTTTTCAAGATAAACTTGTACTTTCGTTACCAAAATGAATTCGTCAAAACAAACAGAGTCCCCAAATTTCTATCCTTCCACGGGAAAATTCCGATGAATGTGGTCTGGACATTCCAAAATCTACGAACAACTGAAATACAATGGGATAAAGACAATGGACTTCTGTAGTCCTTAGTCGTAGATCCACAGTAATTGATGCGATGGGAGCCATTGAGTCCGTAAGACGTAAAGTACGAGTACTTTGGCCAAAAAAAAAAAGTACGAGTACGAGATTTGAAAGATTTTATTGAGGTTTTTCGTTTGGAAATTTCCTGATTCGTAAAACTATGCCATGAAAAGAGGGACAGTTCTACTAATCCGTTCCTTAAAAAATCAGATTCTTTGTTCCATACAGGTAAATTTCCGAAAGAGTTGTTACATGTAAAAAAAATATCCGCCAAAAAAGATTATTGACCTCCTAATTTCCGGTTAAATTGTTGGCAACATACCACCACCTTTATAAAATTATCAACTTTCTTAGATAGCTTTCAACTTCTTTAATATTTATTAAATATTATTTATCTTTTTTACCAACACCTTAAATTTACCAATCATTATATTGAATTAACTAATTTTATTTGAGTAATTACCAACCCTTTTGCTAATCAAGTTACTAAATAGAAAAGTTGGTAAATCAGGAAAAAAAAAAACAAATAGATACTGGCGTGGATCACCTAAATTAATTTTAATAATTTCATGTAAGAGTGGGTGAAAAAAAGATGCACTTAATGAAGATTAATTAAAAAAATAAATAAAAATAAGAAAAGACAGTTATTTAAAGAAAGCTGGTAATGAAAAACTAATTGGTAACTTAATTCGAGAAAAGTTGGTATTCCACTCCAATAAAAGTTGGTAAATTATAGAAAGAATTGGTAAATTTTTAAGAGTTACTAGGACAGGCAAATACATGTTTGTAAATTATAAACAATTTGATAAATAATTTTTTAGAAAATGTCTGCAAACAACTCAAATAAGTGCTGGTAACTCAATATTAGGTGACAATTTTACAGGAGAAAAGTTGGCTAGTTATGCCATTTGACATTGGTTATCTACAAACAAACAAAATGTCAGTAAATGTAAGGCTGCTAACCAAAAGCAAATATATAAATTTGTGACTCGATAGAAATCTTGATAAATAAGCAATTCGAATGAGAGGTGGTTAAGAAGGTGACTAACTATTCATGCTAAGCTTAGAGAAAGAGAACTCAAAACAAAACCCAGCAATCTTTAGCGCCCGTCGGCGACCAAAGATGCTGAGAATGTCAGCGAAGAGATCGACATGCTCCGTGGCACAACCGAGCTTGTCGCACTAGTGCTTCCGGTTCCGGGGAAGTCCCGAGCTTCAATTATGTCGCTCAAGTTGTCGGGCAGTCTCGAGACTCCGTTCAAGTACTGAACCACACTAGACATGCTGGGCCTAGCGGCTGCCACGGCGTGCGAGCAGTAGAGGCCGAGCTTCAATGCCAGTTCAGCTTCTTCGGCTGCGTAGTCGTTCCGGAGCCTACCATCCACAACCTCCAAAAGATCTCCCCTTTTCCAGCAGTTTGGCACCCACTCGACCAGAAGAATTTGATCTGCGGGCGCTCTTGGATGCAGCGGCCTCTTGCCACAAACGACCTCCAGCATGAAAACCCCGAATGCGAACAAGTCAGTGCTCGTGCTCGCTTTGCCGATCCAGGCAAGTTCAGGTGCAATATAGCCCAGCGTACCTACCAAGACTGATGTTTTGGGGTCGGTATCGTGGTCAACTAACTTGGCCAGGCCGAAATCTCCTAATCTCCCATTCATTTCGCCGTCTATCAGGACATTGCTGGCTTTGATATCTCGGTGTATGACCACTTGTGCCCATTGCTGGTGCAAATAGAAGAGCGCCGCGGCCACGTCTTTCAGGATCTTGTATCGCATTCCCCAATCAAGCGTCAACTTCGATTGCCCGTACAGGTACTTGTCTAGGCTTTTATTTGGCACGTAATCATAGACTAGGAAAAGTTCTTGCTTGTGCCTGCAATAACCAAGGAGCCTGACGAGGTTTGGGTGCCGAAGGCGGCCAATGGTGGCAATTTCTACGACGAATTCTCTCATCCCTTGGTTGGAATCATGGGCGACCCTCTTCACCGCGATCTGCATGTTCGATGCCAGCAAGAGTCCTCTGTACACTCGGCCGAACCCTCCTTTCCCAAGAAGCTCTCTGTCCTTGAAGCCCTTTGTGGCGGCGAAGAGTTCCTTGTAGGTGAACTTATGCGGTCCATACTGGACTTCCCAATCTTCCAACATTTCCCTAGACTTCCTCTTCCTTGAAACCAAGATCGCACCAAAAATTAAAACTAGGACAAAAGTAGCCGCTGATAGGGACAAAACTACTGCTAAGATCTTCTTTATATTTCTGTATTCTCCATTTCCTCCAGCGCCTATAGGAAGTTCAGGAAGCCGAGACGCTTCGATGTCTTCAGCTTCACCATTCATTTTGAAGTTCCAGGCCAATATTTTATGAGATGTTGAAGATGTTTCTGTGAATGATGAGAAGCCTGTTGGAAATTTCCTATAATATGGGCTTATATTAATTAATTGATTTTCTATTTTAAATAATCGGGTTAATGGATATTCCAATATTTGTTGAACCCTATAGTGATTTGATTGAATTGGGTATTGGCAAATAACAGGCCTAGTTGAGCAGCAAAGTGTAGGCAATTGTGTTTAACTGAAACCCGTAATAGGAAGGGCCCAATTGACACATTGTTGATTAGGGTTTGCTAGGTCCCCTCTCTAGCCTATAAAAGGGTAGGTTATACCTATCAGGTGCTTTAATCTTATTGAAAGCTGCTATATCGAAATAGATCATAGAGAGGAAGATCTGGCATTCCAATAGATCCCTAACTATCAGAGTGATCTACTTTTCTTTAAAGTGAAGCAATGGCTCAAATAGATTAGACATCGAGGACGACGAGCACGTCCGATTCACCGCACGAGAAGGACGGCGTGATTGGGCGCGGTCCCGCGCCCCCTCGCGAAACCCTAGGGCTCCTATTTCGGGTGTCAGGGAGTTAGTGTTTTTTTTTAGTTCGGATTCGACTGGAATGTGATTCATTGAGAATCAGCGTTCACTTTTCTATTTGCCGTTTTGTCTTGGTCTCTTGCCTATATGTACTTGGGATTTGACATGAGTGCTTAAGATTGCTAGTGGGAATTTTATTTATTAATTTAAACATGAGAACCTATTGACTAAAGGTGACAGAATGGTGGGTTATTTTCCCTGCAGACTGTAATTGGTTACAGTGCTTGCTTAGAGTGTTCTTCATTCTGTTTAAGTTGAGGTCGACTACGCAGCTTGGGTGCCATTCTTTTCCTTGTTAAAAAAATTGTAGTTCCTGCTTGGGTGCCTTTGTTTGGTATTTGGTACACGAGTAATTTAAACTTAAATATGATCTTGGGAAGCACATGTTGTAAAGTGCTTCATATTATTTGATAAATGCAATATGATCTTGGGAAGCACATGTCGTAAAGTGCTTCATATTGTTTGATGAATTTTTGGGCATTGATTAAATGGAACATTATTACAAATTGTTGAAGTTTGTAAATTGTTGAAGTTCCTTATTGATAAAAATTAATATATACAAGCACCTGCCCAAAGGGGCTTATTGTGAATATTAATTTGAAAATTGCATGAAGATAAATTCCAAAATTAAAAGATGGGGATGTATGACTCAAAAAGATTTATCTGCCCAAATGAGATAAATTTTGAAAAGTTATGTGTAATTCCCCTCTATATTGATATATTAGAGACGAATGATGGGAATGTGTGATTTATCTGCCTAAAGGGGATAATTTTTTTTTAAAAATCTTATTATTATTTTATTTATTTAATATTTCGGACTCCCACGGGCCCAAGACCCGCGAGCAGCCCTAATCGGACCGCGAGCCCTTACCTGCGCCCGGCCCGCATTATACACTCTGCCCAAAGGGGAGTTTGTGATGTGCTAATTATTTTGTTGAATTGCTCATTGCCCATAATTGATCTTATTGCATTATATGTGACAACACTACAGCTGTGTTTTATTTTAAAATGACAAAATTATCAATGCGTCCAAACACATGGAGATCAAATATTATACTGTTAAGGATTTGGTCAAAAATGGAGACATTGTGATTGAAAATATCAGAACTGAGTCCATGTTGGTTGATCCTCTAACAAAATGCTTACGACTCATTTTGTTTAAAAAACATATAGAGAATATGGGTGTCTTAGATTCTTTTGATTTCTTTTGTTAGTGGGAGTTATATAAATTCAAGTATAAAATTATTGTCATGAACAACTAATCAATTAAGAACAAACGAAACCATACATGATTGTAAAACACCGATATCAATAAATACAGCGGAATTAAAAGCGTACATGTTTGAGCCATTGCTTCACTTTAAAGAAAAGTAGATCACTCTGATAGTCAGGGATTTATTGGAATGCCAGATCTTCCTCTCTATGACCTATTTCGATATAGCAACTTTCAATGGAATTAAAGCAACTGATAGGTATAACCTACCCTTTTATAGGCTAGAGAGGGGACTTAGCAAATCCTAATCAACAGCGTGTCAACTAGGCCATTCCCATTACGGGCTTCAGTTAAACACAATTGCCTACACTTTGCTACTCAACTAGGCCCGTTATTTGCCAATACCCAATTCAATCAGATCACTATAGGGTTCAACAAATATTGGAATATCCATTAACCTGATTATTTTTTTTGGAGCTATGTATAGTTTGTCTTTCTGGATATTGTAATTATATGCAAACTGATAATACTTTTACGATCTTTATTAAAGCATTTATTTTTTATGATCATCACTGTTGATTCTATTGTTATCATTTCTCCTGTTGACTAAGAAATTGAAGTATAAAATAGTATTTTTAAACAAATTTTAGTTTAAAGATGACTGGATGTCACAGATTATGAGATCTCATGTTAGATTGTGACATAATTGTGCAATTTCATGCTGTTTAAAAATCGCACTGAGGCAATTTCATGTTGTTTAGAAATTGCGCTAATGCAGTTTCATGTTATTGAGAAATTGCATTGAGAACCGATAAGAAATAGTGTATATTTTGATCACATGTTGGCACTATTTTTTACTACACTACTAGGCCCATGATCCATGAAAATATAATGCTTATTATATGTGATTATGGAAAGTCTTGTGTTGTGATATTTTCTTAATATATTGATCCCCATAGTCCTATACCAAGGTTATATAGGATTGGATTGGTTTTAAGATGCCGTTATTGGAATATTATTTTTTAAAATTGTGGCCACATAAAACAAAATTTTTAGTTATTAACCTGATAGTGTCATTTTCAATATAAAATCTTTTTCAAAATAAAATAAGTTAATTAATGTAGCCCAAGTGGGAGAATGTTGGAAATTTCCTATAATATGGGCTTACATTAATTAATTGATTTTTTATTTTAAATAATTGGATTAATGGATATTCCAATATTTGTTGAACCCTATAGTGATCTGATTGAATTGGGTATTGGCAAATAACGAGCTTAGTTCAGCAGCAAAGTGTAGACAATTGTGTTTAACTGAAGCCCGTAATTGGAAGGGCCCAGTTGACACGCTGTTGATTAGGGTTTGCTAGGTCCCCTCTCTAGTCTATAAAAGAGTAGGTTATACGTTACTTTAATCCCATTGAAAGCTGCTATATCGAAATAGGTCATAGAGAGGAAGATCTGGCATTCCAATAGATCCCTGACTATCAGAGTGATCTACTTTTCTTTAAAGTGAAGCAATGGTTCAAACACGTACGCTTTTAATTCCGTTGTATTTATTGATATCAGTGTTTTACAATCATGTATGGTTTCGTTTGTTCTTAATTGATTTGTTGTTCATGACTAATTTTATACAAAGCCGACATACATGTACTCGTCCATGTAAGAAGAAAAATCTTGCGTCAAGGTCACGAGAGGGATACTAGGTCTCGGCGTATTAACCGGATATAAGGTGACCTTGACTTGGTTGTTGGCGCTGTTGTATTCCACCCAAGTTTGGATCGGCTCTCCTGTTTTGAGCATGAGATTCGAACTCCCATATTGATTGTTAGTGACGATCCGGTCAAGTTCAAGTACAATCATGTTGTTCGAACTGTTCCAGTAATTGGAATTGTTCAGTGACCAGGCACTGTTGTGCGGCCAGATTCCAGGATTCCCCTTAGAGGGCGAAATGATGAAGGAAAATCCGCTCCCATCTGAAAGGTCTGCAGAAGGAACAGCGAAGACAAAAGTCGTAGAGAAAGAGAAGACATTACCAGTCGAGGAATTCTTGAACTGGAGGGGACTGCTGTAATACATGTAGCTCGCATCTTGTCCGGTCGAGTTCGTGATGACGATTACACCATTGGAATCTACCTCGAGGACGCCTTCAAGCTCTAATAGCCCATAGAAGCTGAAATTCGCCTGAATGGCGTCTGAATGTGCCACCTTTAGAAGCAAGAACACCATGAAAATGAAGCACGACATGGCTAAAGGCGGAGTCATGAATCTAGGAAGAACTCAAGATTGCTCGACTGGCCAAAGGAATAATATAGTCTCTTAATATTGAAATACCAACTTAAAACAGGTTAGTGTGAAAGAAACACCTCATAATTGCCTAGATTTCAACTGCCATTGTCCTCTGCAATTGATAAACAAATATTGTTCGTATGACAATAATGTTCAAATCAGAACATTCCAGTCAGCTCAGTGACAGGTTTCTTGCATTAGAAAACAAAACATTTATTCAAACATGACCTGCATTTTTGCCTTTTGAAATCGAGTTACTTTCCGGGGCGGTGCAGATCTGGGGATGATGAGAAAAAAAACAGTGACTTTTACACGGTGCCTCATCCTATCACGATTATAATAAGTACATCAGCTGGTTCAAAAGGTCATTGTGCCGTACCTTGGACAAGCAAATATTGATTTCTTAGACCATCTAGTATATCTACTTTGGTGGGCTTCAAGAAGAGATATAGTTAATAAATCATTCTTTCCCTCCATTCAAATTGCCTCATGGATTATAGCAGGTTTGACCAAAGGATGAAGAACGCGGATTTGCTTCCTAAGCACCTATATATATAGAGAGAGTTTCTAGGACATGACCTTTCAATTTGTCAACTTCATAAAATTGACTAAGGGCGCGTTTGGTAATATTTCTGTTCTGGAGAACAATTTTTGAATAGAAATAGTTTTTTTTGTTTCTATTCCAGGGAACAATTTCGAGTATAAGAACGCGTTTGATAACCGCAAAAAAAAAAATTTACTCCGAGGAACGTAAAAGCGTTTAGTAAACTTGTATAATTTTTTTCTTTTAATTTTTTAATATTTTTGTTATATTTTTCCTTTTTTTTCTTTTTCTCTTTGGCCGATCGCCGGCCACGGGGCGAGGCCGGCCTTGCCAGGCCACTGCCAGGCGACGCCGTCCTAGAGGTGGCCCGACGAAACCGAGCCTCGGCGGCCACGGCGAGGCTCAGGCTGACGAGCCTCACCGTGGCTCAGCCTCTCCGAGGGCCGACGACGCTTCGGCAAGGTCACTGGCTCTCGTCTGGCTGGTCGCCGGCACCGGCCATGGCCAAGGTCGGTGACCGACAAAAAGAAGAAGAAGAAGAAGAAAAGAAGAAGAAAAGAAAGAGAAAAAAAAATGAGAAGAAAAAAAAGTGTTTCTCGGAAGTGTTCTAATAAGAAAACAAGTTTTTTCTACTTCTTGTTTTTGTTCCAAATCTGTTCCCGGGAACAAAAGTGTAAACAAATGCATTTCTGTTCTTTTTTTTTGTTCCCCGGAACAAAAAAACAAAAATTTGTGTTCCGGGGAACAAAAACAGATTTAAACAAACAGCCCGTAAAGGGCTACACGCTTGGCCTCCCGTTTCAAAAAGTGATAAGTTTTCGAATCCTACCATCACCGATCCCTTGATGCATTGCCACCCTAAAGTCACCCATCCATGTGACTCTATAATTATCCAGCATGAATGACCTGAGAATCAACCGGTTGTCAATTAGTGCCGCACACCGGAACAATTTAAAGAAAAACGCAGCCTTCATGTATCCATGGGTCTTAAGATCAAAGAGTAAGCTCAAGCTGTTGATCATTGTATCTAGTTAAATTTCGAAATCCCTAAATACACTCTTTTTTTTTGGAACCTAGCAATATGATTTATCTTATGATGAACCGGTATTAACTGCCCAACTAGCTTGACTCAATGATCATTAACATTCAGTCAAATATGGTAATATCGAACCGATCAGGTAGACATATGAAATTAAACAAAATAGAGATATATGTCTCCAAAGTTTTAAAGCTTGTCGCAATAGTACAATACGAATTTTAAAACTTTCAAATATATCAAATTCTATAAATGATAAGCTCCGACTAAATAATGGAAAGAAAATGATGGGATGGCTTCATTTAGTAATTTTTCTCTCCCACGTGGCTGTTTGCTTATCTGAGTCGTTTCTTCCCCCTTAACCCTTCAAATCTTGTAATTACTTCTCCAAAATGGACGTCCAACTCGTCTTCTTCGTGCGAGCTCTAAGTGCAGAGAGAGAGAGAGAGAGAGAGAGAGAGAGAATCAATATTTGGAGGAAAAACTCTGGTTGGAGAAACGTAGATTCCTTCATCTAATACACGTTAAGCATTCACTGCTCTGTCAAGGCTGCATTTGGCTTTGGAATCGCACGGGTATGCTAAGGCCTGCTTCTAGGGTTTTTCCAAAGAGGGTGTATATGTATGGTCAAATTCTTCAATTTGTTGGGACCGATTGGTTGTTGAGCAAAATTTTCAAAAAATGCTGCCCATCATCGCATTTTTTTCTCTCTTGTAGGTTCAATGGCCAACGATAAGATCGCAGCAACAATTTTCTTTGAACGTTAGCTTTCAAGTTGGACCACCTAGTGAATACGTAGGTGGAAGGGTCGCTCTCATCGAAATTGACTTTTACTTGCTAAAAGGGCGATTTTTATTCTTTCAAAGTAATATTTCAGTTATTTTCACAAAAATACAAAAGAGAAATATTGCAGTCCTTTTATAAACAAAAACAAATCCAGAACAACTTCAAAATAAAAACAAACTCCAAATAACAAGATGAATCATCAAAACAAAATCAGAGGTCACATGTTCAAAAAGCAAATCTATGATTTTTTATTTTTAAATCAAAATTGACAAACAATCACTGAATATATCTTCAGTAATAAGTACACATCAAGATCTTCAACTATAGCTATAGTTTTGCCTTTGAGCGGTCCGACACATAAGTTCAGCAACCCAACACCATCACTATTCAAAGTAACAAGGTTAAACGAACACAAATCCAACACTTATGAGAGTAAAACCTTCACGAAACTCATTTGATCTCTTTCGAAATTGGACTTGTACATCAATGAAATTCAAGGAAAGCAAAACCCCAAAATCACACACACAAAAATCCCCAAATCTATACTAGATTGAAGTAGAAACCTCCCTGAAACGGGAGAGAGAAACTTTTAGATCTAAATTAAATCAAGAGAAAAGCTCCTCAAAACAAGAGGAAAGCAAGGAAAAGAAAATAGAAAATCAAATCAGCCAAAGAAAAAGAAAAGGAGAGGAGAGGGAAAGATTGTTGGAAAAATATTAGAATACATGAAAACAATATTAATAATTATTGAAAATACATTGAAAAAGATTAGAAAATAAAATGAATTATCCGAGGCATGCAAACATTGTTCTTAAAGATAATTCCGCCTCTCAAAGTACGAAACTGGATGCATAAGATTCTAGCTGCTATCCTTTCAAGATACAACAGATCTTCTTGTATACTCCGCACTAAATATTAGAAGGAAACATAAATAACATTACGTGTATAACCCAGCAATGAAAAAAAAAATTACATAAGGAAAATAAGAATAAAGAAATAAAGATATTTTGGTTTTGAAATATCGATATCACTTTCCAATTATATTCGAAGAAGCAATTTATAGGTAAAAGAACGAGAGAGCCATTAAGAAACAATTACAATAAATTAGTATTTATTGAAGAAGATGACTATTGTATAACACGTTATAAAATAAATCCAACGTTTTAAACTGTTAGAAAGTCATTATACAGTGTTACATGATTGTTAAATAACCATTATAAAACGTTACAAAACCATTTTATATTAATGGCAAACAAAAATCATTACAAATTGATAATAGTCTTCAATATTTCAAAACTATTGAAATATCCAACAAGATCTAGCCCAAACCCTTTCCAATTTAGGTTGAAGAAGACACCTGTGTGAAGGTGAAAAGGAAAGAAGAGAACTCTAGAGGAGAGAAGCGTGTCACTACTTTCCAATCTTACAAAAGGGTTCACTCTCGCAATAGCCAACACTATTGTGGCTGAGGTTGGGTGTAACCTAACTCTATTACAAAATTAATGGAAGTAGGACGCTCGAAAAAGAAGTATGTCATCATTTTGGTGAAATTGTCCAATTAATCTTAAACTTATTATACTGATACCAATTTAGCACAATATTTTTTAATTTTGCCAATTTAGTCATAATGTGCAAAATTTTGATATAGTCATTTTAACCAATATTAACCAATAAATCATTCACATGGTGATGTACCATATAGGACGACTAGCAATGATTGGATTGCTTCATTAGCGAAAATTGGCTAAAAAGATTATATTGGAATTTCATGCAAAGGTTTATGAATAAATTGGTAAAAAATGAAAAGATTATAATTGAATTGATATCTATACAATAGATTTATAATTGATGGTGTAATTCTCCATCAATTTGGATGGAGCTACCAAAGGAACTTGATTCCACCAAAAATTACATCTTTTAGGACTTTTGCACTATTTGAATTTTGTGACTTGATTATACTATAGCACCGTATTGCACGACTTTAGATGCACTCACCCAAAAAGAAGAAAAAGGAAATTCCTCAATTGATGTCTTAATTAAGAGGGGTCAACGAAGAAAATGGAGACTCTTTTGTAGCTCCTGATAAAACAAACATAGCAGCACTCAACCGAATCCACGCAATGAACCGTTTCATGATATTTGCTTTACTAATACGCAAGTGGTAAGTGAGAATCACGTCTTAGGCTAATGAATCATCACGCATGAATTATATCATGCAAATGAAGGCCCATTAGGTCCAGAAAGCCCAATCATCCACGCTAACATAAGAGTTTTCTGATCCATCAGATCGAGCCGGGCCGAGCCGGGCCTATGTTAAGAAAGAAATGAAAAATTGCAAATGCCCAAGCATGCTGAAATCGACACTATGGAGATGAATAAGCATGATGAGCCACATTACATCTATAGGGAAATTTTTTTTGTAAAGCAGAAAAAGTTGATTGGTGTATGAAACATGTACCATGCTTATCCATTCGAATAGAATGAGGATTATAGCTTGGTCTCACTATTTCTTGATGGATGATCGAATTCATATATTAGAATGAGTTTGGATAATATCGGTGTCATTTTTTAGGCTTTGGTTTCATTTGAGCGACTATGCTAATGGCATTGCACGATTTCCTTATTTGCAAGAATCGGGATCACCCAAAATTGTGAGTTTCACAGGCTAGTTTTTGTAAAATACTTGTGGGATCACATTCATCTACCTGGTGTTAGATGAATATGTGGTTCAATTTGAATGTTGCAACACCCCTCACAAGCAAGCTGGGATGTTGCTTGAAGTTGCACCATAAAAATTGTTAAGTAGGGAGGCAAATAAGAGAATAGGAAGGATTTTATAAGATTTCTTGCTGTTATAATATGTAAAATTTTATGGGACCATTATCAATTGATGTACAAATTCAAGCAGAGAACAACAGGAAAAACGCTAAAAATCTTACCAATGGTTCTGTACTCAGCTTTAATGTCGTATCAGAGTATAAAAATTGGCAATTTTTAATTTTAAGGACACGTTTGCTTCCCAGAAAAGAAATAATATGGAATTCTTAAAAATAATTGTATTTGGAAAAATTAATCAACGAATTCTAAAAGAATATACACAATCAAAATATATTTCCAAATCATTATTTTTTCTGTAAACTGAATGGTGCCCCTCAAGACAAGAGGTTATCATAGGTATACTCCATTTCAGGTTGCAACTATTCTTTATTATAGTTAACAATTAGTTATGCTCGATATTATTATATATGAAAACTATTTTGAAAAATCTTTTATCAAACCAAGCATAAATATCTAATTGAGATACTCAATATGACACCGCTCATTCTCTCAGCCTTTCGCGGGCCTAGTGTTGTCGGATATTGCAATGGCTTCTTCGTCGCCCTTCGCTAGTTCAATTCCTCGCACCTTCTTTCATCAATTCATTGTTTTTTCCTTTCCTTATACCCATTGAGTTTGTATAAATTTTCTCAATCGTACTCAGACTTTTTTGTGTATCATGATGCTTTCGCTATCCTACCAACTTTTTTGGCCATTGGATGATGGATGACAGCCCCGTTGGCCCCTGGGCTGGCCAACAAGGGTTCCGTGGCCCTCACCTAAAGGGCCAACAATAAACCAAAAAAGAAAAAGAAAAGAAAAGATAAATAATAAATAATAAATAATAAAAATTTCAAAAAATGTATAGAAATTATTAAATTTTGTCCACATAGCACCAGCATGTCATATAGGACTGTTGGCATTGACTAAACTGCCATGTCAATGATTTCCTGTCAAATTTTGTTGTATGGACTCAATTGACATAAGTTGAAAACGGTTTAGGACTAAATTGACAAAAGTATGATGGATTTAGGACTTTTTGTGCAACTTTCCTGATTAAATAGAGAACCTTAGTTTAAGCCACTCAATTCACAATTTCAACAATATAAACTAGACCAATTAATCTGCCTCTGCCTAAATGTCCATGTTGACCAATTATTCAAACAGTCTATTAAATTTGACCCAGTATGCAATGTCGTTCCTAAATTTTTTATTTGTTCATTGTTGTATTTGAATTTTAGTCAAAATTTTGATTTATTTAATGTGGTCTTTGAACTTTTGGTAAATATTCAATTTAATCCCCAGACTATATGAAAATATTCAATATTATCCTTCCATTAACTCAAGTTAATGGAATTTGCTAATTTGGCTTCCAAAACAGTAAGTTTGAATGATGAACAAAAAAATAACATTACATGTGGATTATCCACGTAAACTATTCAAGGCAAATAAGTGACTAAATTGAACAAATACAAAAAATTCATGGACCATAATGAACAAATTAAAAGTTTAGGAACGACATTACATATTAGGTTAAAATTCATAGGCTATAATCAATAAATTTAAAATTCAAGAATACCATTACATATTGAGTTAATGTTTATGGACTATTGGGGTAATTTCCCCTATACATATGTAGCCATGTGATTAGCATGCCTATCAAACTCATCAGGCCTATTCACATAAATCATGAATGCAATTTTTCCGCCTCCATCGAGCCTACTTGCGATCATTGTTGAACAACAAGAACTTGGTATTATTAAAAATTAATTAGAAGAAAAATCAAACACTTGGAATAAAATAATAAAATAACCTCTCATCCTGGTATCAGATTATCATTAGGATTGTTATAATCTCCGCCAATAAATTAAGCTTATGGGTTGGAATTATTTGACATTACATCAGAGTCTCGATTGAATTTATCCATGCTTATTGTTAAATAATCAGTGCACACATGGATCCTCATCGAATAATCTTACTCTCCCATTCATTAGTTCGATATCCCCTATTTTGAATTGGAGTTATCAACCCAAGTTGAATCTGTTCAAAAAAAAAAAAAAACCCAAGTTGAAGACGCACTCTGCTAATTAATGACATTATACCAGCGGGATGCTAATTTAAAACTGACACTTTGCACCCGTGACATAATCAATCATGACTAAATGTTATAGTTAGGGCAACTATTTAATATCGGTACACTATATTCAACCATTATTTCTTCCTAACATTAAGTTTGGAATGATTTCGGAGAACAAAAGGAGCCATAATGATCCCCCAGACCCACTTGAATCCACAATTGTATAGAAAATTTTACCCGCATTGAATCTCACTTAAATTTGTGATGGATATATATGTTATGAAATTGTAAATCTTACTATGCAGTTTTCAATTTAGAGAATACCAATAATGTTTCATGCATATCACATCTAAAGTATGTTTGAGTGTAGAAATCAACACTTTCATTGCTCCTTCCAATTTCTCGTGCAAAAGAAAGTTGCGTCTTCATTCCAACCAAAATGAAGTTTGAATCTTAAGAGAGGAGGAATTCCTTGGAGAAACCTATCCGATTTGGTAATAAAATGCATGCCAGCCCCATTCTATCGGCCATATAGATGGTGCATATGACTCAAATGACATTCTTTCCATATAAGGTTCCCTATGATAATGCCTCGGAGTTGCTAATGACCCTCCCTACCCTTAAATCAATAAATGAAAAATAAAAAATTACAGTCTAGCCTCCCGTCATGAAATAAGTGAGATACATGCATTATGAAGCTTTCTAGCTAAAATCTAGATATATGCCCTTTTGCAGGTTAGGTGCATGAATTCTCCTAACGTCTCCACCAAGTTGGCTTTGTTTTTACCTTTACTTGCAATTCAAAAAACATGTGAAAGGACGGGACAGGATCCTTAATTGGTTTGCACTTGTAAGTCTTTTTGTTGCTTTTTCAACTCTACAATTCGAAACCGTAGTTAGCAGGGCACATCAATGCGACAGAAGAATGTGCATCCTGAACAAATCTCGAGGAATAAGACAGAGACATAAGCGCACCCTGATTTGGAAAAAGAAAGAATCACCGAGGACGACACAATCCCGAAGAACGTGCCAAAGTTGAGCATTGTGCCGCCCTTGTGATTCTATGCCTGGGAACATTGTCTAGACTTTTTGCATAAGATTTGACCCCTATTCTGCTTTTGTAGGTTTGTAATTTTTTTTTATCTTAAAAAGAAAAAAAAATTATGTTAGGCTTATTTCACATTTACAAAATAGTTACGACTTGAATATGTGTGGTCTGGACTTCTTTACGTGATGTATCAGGCTTTGTCTTAAATTTGAAATACAATGTATCTAGCAAATCAAATTCATCGTATAAATGTTGAGGTTTAGATTATCATTATATCCCTAGGTGGCCCCCAAATGAGGTAGGTTGATGTCGTCATGTTTTGTAAAACAAATCAGGTTGAGATTCAACCACGCAATCCGAGGGAAATATTTTCCCCACGCTTTTTCTCCTTCGGTCTTTGTTGCTTTCAAACCCTAGAAAAAAAAAACAGCAAACGTGGTGTACAGCTGCGTGCGGGGGACGATTCTGCGCTGAGAA
Source organism: Eucalyptus guilfoylei (assembly GCA_016097605.1). NCBI lineage: Eukaryota > Viridiplantae > Streptophyta > Magnoliopsida > Myrtales > Myrtaceae > Eucalyptus > Eucalyptus guilfoylei. The sequence continues at coordinate 14,621,691 of CM027870.1, read as the reverse complement.
GAGAAATGCATTGAACTTTGTCCGAGGAAAAGAGAGGCGGCGCGCCGACCTTCACTTGCGTCACCATTCGCGACGACAAGAATGTAATCTTCTTCAAACCAGAAGTCAATTTTTGACATTTAAGGAAAAGCTACACCGAATAAGCAACCATGTCAAACGTGGAAAACAACAATGAGCTGGAGTTAATATCAAACAAAAAAAAAATTATAAATCAATACACTCATTTTTATCTCATACTAATTTTTGTATTACCTCTTTTCTCGAATTAGTATATTAATGTCACATTCGCCCCTAAACTTATATTCATGCTATAAAGAATCTTAAATCGTACATCAACGTCGCATTTACTTTAAATTAATTTTCATATCATAAGTACTACAAATTTTAACATCTTTTCAAAATTGCACCACTTTCATTTTATTTGTAGTAGTTCAAATACTAAAAAGCTTAAAGCTAAAATCCCAAAAATGCAGGACTTCTCTTCGATCTTTTGTATGTATCAATTTGGCCTCACATGTTATTTTTTCAAGATATAACATCTCATGGTAAAAGAGGATGTCCTTTCTTACCCATAGTGTGTATACCACATACAAACAATACAGTCTAGATGTGTTATTTTGGATACATGTTATGTTGGAACTGTGATATTATTATTTAAAAAAAAAAATTTGACAAACACTTATAAAATGGGCGAATCGATAGTCTTCAGCATCACATAGAGTGTGCTGACCCAACTCTGGTCGCGTGCCCTCCCATAATCGGTATGGGATTTTTTGACAAACTATGCTCGCTAAGTTTCTGTACAACGATAGGACAAAGTCCAACAACAATTTGAAGATGGGTATGCATCTTCCATGATTTTAACCTAAAGAAAACTCCTCAAAAGTCTTAAGAGGCTTGATCAGTGAGGCTCGATGAGAATTTTACCTGCTAGTAGATACCTGGTTCATGGAAGCCGCCAAGGGAAGTTACCTAGTCGCGATAACCTGCCGCCATAAAGTCGCCTTCCTGATGGGATCCACGGCAGCATTCAAATCAAAGACTCATTGGCTGATAAGTTTCCCTTAATCCCCTCCGCTGGAAAAGGACGCATCGATCGCTCAGCGTGTACATTACGTCTGAACTTGTCACATGTTTGCGCCCCATTGGTTTGCTTAGTTATCAGTCGCCTGCTTTCCATCCTTAGTCAAGTCGCATGGACACGTTCTTCTTTGCGTAGTATTATCATCCGCTCGCCTTGCATTTTCGACTCACGTGTTCAAATTATACTACTGTCGTCACGCCATACATCATCCAATGTAGAAATTCTCTGGATTTGACGGCACCTCGTACAAGAATTATTTGAGCCCTATTACATATTTCAGTTAGCGAGATCAATCAATGCAAACAATTATAATTATCTATGAATAGTTACTACTAATAGTATCTTTATCACGCCAAGAATAAATATTTAATTGAGATTCCCATTCTATAGCTTAGTATGTTCGGAAACTGCAATGGCTTCTTGGTCACTCTTCACATTTAGTTCAATTTCTCGTACCTTTTTTCACCCATTTATTGCCTTTTCTTCCTTATGACTCTTGAGTTTACATAAATTTTCTCATTCCTGCTCGAGGAAGGGTAGATTTATAGTTATAATCTGTATTCTTTCATATACTAGCAATAGCAATTACGAAACCCGATGGACGATACAAGCATAGGTAAATTGGATTGAGGCCCTACAACCATTGTTCCAACGGTAATTCTATAGTACATCGAGTGTACTGTATAATATTACCACTCGTCCTCGTAAAAAAGTACAAAAACATCCTACACGCGGCAATAAGGTATAACCTAGTGTAGTTTTAAAAAAAAAAATCGTAAATGAACGGATTATACAGTACATTATTATACTTTAGAAATTCCCTTGTCCCAGTTGATCTTGAAAAATAAAGTAAGACCAATTAATATACCTCGGCCCGACTGTCGGGTTGATTGCATAGACCATGAGTTGCTTATTATCTCCACTAGGGAACAACAAAAACTTAGTATGATTTAAATTAATTTGGAGAAAATTCAAACACTTGGAATTAAATTAAAGAAAATTCCAACCTAATCACGTTATGAATTCATGCTAATCATCTCGACCTAAACCTAAGGCCCAAATACTACCCCTCTCATCCTGGTGTGAGATTATTTGTTGGGATTTTCATGATCCAAGCAAATAGATTATGCTTTTGGGTTGGAATTACTGAACATCACATCGGAGCTTGATTAAATTTATCCATGCTCCTACTAGTTAATCGGTGCACATGTAGATACTCATCGAATAATCTCACTCTCCCGTTCTTTTAATTGGCATCCTTTAAACCTTGAGGTTGGAATCACGAAAAGAAGTATTTTCCTTTTGGTCGTAAATTACGAAGTGAAGTTAAAGAGGGACTTTGCTAATTAATGACATTATACTAGAGGGATTACAAAGAAATTGGTTACTGATTTTTTGACAACTTTATGCACTAGATGGGTTCTTGAGACTCATAAATGAAACCCTAAAATAACTGTCTTATTGGCAATCCATCCTCGCTAGTTTAAAACTTACACTTCGCATCCTTGACGTACTCAATCTTGACTAAAATTGATACTGTTAGGACAACTATTCTAGACATATCAAATGTATGTGTCAAATCGGGTCGGGTTTGGATCGAATCGAAAATAAACTAATCCATATTAACCATTTCCATCTATTATAATTCTTATAACTCAAACCCAACCTAAACCACATAATCTTCCTCCCTTTATTTTTATTTTCTGATTCGTCTTCTTCTCACCTACTCTGTAATCAAGTGAGCCTATCATCAAGCTCCCTATAGTTAGGCTTGTTCATCTCGCAACTTACGGAGTCCACGAAACGCGTGGCAAGCGAGTCAACGAAAATTGGATCTCATGGCGAGAAGCAAAGAAACGTTGGAAATGGAAAGAGAAGAACATTGTAGAGAGAGATAGAGCCAGAGAGGTAGAGAGAGAAGCTACTAAACGATCTGCTCTCTCTCTCTCTCTCTCTCTCTCTCTCTCTCTCTCTCTCTCTCTCTGCTCCTGCGAAGAAGAAGATGACGATGAGGATTGATTATGATATTGTGCTATGTAAGTGGATCTGGGATTCGCTTGAGCTTGATCAACTGAGCTGAAGCTCAATGACGGCAGAATAAGCAGCGAGCCAAGTGAGAGGTGATCGGAGGCGATGGCCGACTGAGAGCAAAGGTGTTGGTGATGGAGATCTATAGCTAGGGAATCATGACTTGTGGGTCTAAGTTGAGTTATTTATGGGTAGACCCATTTATAACCCATTTTTCAATTGTAATCTTTTGTAATAATCCCATTTCAACCCCATATTAAGGTTTCGACTAACCCATTTTCTATCCAGTCCATTAAATGTGAGTTAAATGTGTCATTGACCTATTTTGCCACCCCTAAAATATCCTATATCGGTGCACTATGTTCAACCATGATTTCTTCCTAATATTAGACTAGTTTGGATTAATTCCAAAGAAAAGGGAAGCCATGATGATCCTCCTAGATCCGCTTGAATCTACGATAGCATGGAAAGTTCTACCTACATTGAGTCTCGCTTGAATTTGTCATAGTATATGTATTATGAAATTTCAAACCTGATGATGCAATATTCAAATTAGAGAACACCAATATTGTTTTCAGCATATCATATCTAAAGAATTTTTTAGTATAGAAATCAACCCTTTCATTTGTTCCTTTCAGTTTCTCCTACAAAAGTAAGTTACATCTTCATTCCAACCAAAATGAAATTTGAACTTGAAGAGAGGAAAAATTCCGTGGAGAAACCTATCCAATTTTTAATGAAGGAAGTTGTGATACATGAAACGTTGTAGATGTGGAGATAAAATGCATGCCAACCTTGAACCGTTGGCCATATAGATTGTGCTTATGACTAAAATAACATTCCTTCGGGTACAATATTCTCTATGATAATGCCTGGGAGTTGCTAATATGGTTGGACCCTCCCTACCCTTAAATCAATAACATAAAAGGAAAAATTATGGAGTCTAACCTCTAGTCACGAGATAAGCAAGATACATGCATTATGAAGCTTTCTAGCTGCAATCTAGATATGGCCTTTTGCAGGTTAGGTGCATGAATTCTCCTGAATTCTTCACCAACTTGGCTTTCTTTTTACCTTTACTTGCAATTCAAAAAACATGTAAAAGGACGGGCTAGGATCCTTTATTCGTTGCTCTTGGAAGTCTTTTTGTTGCTTTTTTCTACTCTACAAGTCGAAACCCTAGTTGCCAGGGCACATCAATGCGACAGAAGAATGTGCATCGCGGACGACTTAATCACAACGAATGAGATACACAAAAGTGCACCCTGATTTGGAAAGAGAAAGAATCGCCAAGATCAACACAATCCCGAAGAAAGTGCCAAAGTTGAGCATTGTGCCGCCCTAGTAATTATATGCCTGTGAACGTTGTCCGGACTTTTTTGCAGATGAAACGTTTGGTTTTGTTTGATTTGACCCCCATCGTCCTTTTGTAGGTTTATACTTTTGCTCATCTTAAAAGAGAAGAAAATTGATGGACGTTATAATTATCCTGTATTTACAAAATATTTACGACTTGAGTACCATATCGAAACTCTAATTCTATATGTGGTCTGAACTTATGTAGATGATATGTCAAGCTTTATATAAATATGATCTCTATTAGAATGTATTCGACAACCATTCTGTTTTCTAAACAATTTCTACTCAGAAATAGTTTTTTTTTTTTAATTTTTATTCCCTAAATGAATTTCTAAGCATTTGAAAGCGTTTACTAACTATCCAAAATTTATATTCTCGGAATAGAAATGCATTTCGTACCACTCCCATTTTTTTTTTTTTGTGGTTTAGAATCTCTTTTAATTTTAAAATTTTTTTTTTGGGTGAAAGCTAATAATTATATTGAGCAAAGATCAAGAGGGTGAATGATAATCATTTTGTTCCGAAATAGATTCTGGAAGAGAAATAGATTTTTCTATTTTTATTTTTAGAAGAGTTTCTAAGAAAAATAACCGTTTGATAACGACACAAAATTTCTACTCTAAAAATAAAAATTCGTTTGATAACGACACAAAAAATTTTCTTTTCGTATGGCGGTGGACCGGCGGCCTACGGTCGGCAACCGGCGGCGGCAGTGGCAACCGGCGACCGGCAACCAACGGCGGTGGCGGCGGGCAACCGACGGACGGTGGTCAACGGCAACGGATGAAGGACAAGTTGACGAACGATGAGAAGAATTTTTATTTCTTATTTCTATTCCAGAAATAGAGAAGTAGAAAATTTCTACTTCTGATTTCTATTCCAAACCTATTTTTGGAACAAAAATCTATTTCAAAAATAGAAAAATGAAATAGGTTTATCAAACGGATTTCTATTCCAGAAACAAGTCTAGAATAGAAAAATTGTTTCTAGAACAGAAATTGCAGTTTGTCATACACCCCCCAAGTGTACAAAAGATCATGGCATCAAAACCCACACTCAAAACAACAAATCATAATTAGTAGAAGGATGCCGGGATATAAAAGCCACAGTCGTGGCAACCCAAAAGCACGTCATGAACAACCGGCGAACAGATACAAATGCCCTTAGATCAGGAGAAGAACATCCTTAGCAAACAGCAAAAGCTACTGCACCGAAGGCCTTAAACAAGACGCACTAGCTGAAAGGAAGGCAGCTAACGATCCCTAGAAAAGATGACCGGGTCAAAGCCCAAGCTCCACTGCAATCTTTTATTCCTGAAGTTATCTTCGACATTCCTAAGAGTGATCGCCTTATCTCTGACCACTTTAAGAAGATGGTTCTTCATAGCCGGGACAGAAAAAGGCTGTTCTCTGAAGAGAATGCTGTTCTTATTATTCCAAATAATATGACACAGTGCTCCAAAGGAGAAACAAGCTATGCACTTATAAAATTCCTTTCCCATAAGCATGGTGGTGGCCCAATGGAGATTATCCTCCCACGACCTGTTATGCCAAGGCAGATTACATCTGGCCACCCAAAAGAAAGCAACCCTGGCCATGACATGACAATCAAAAAACATATGGTCAATAGAATCTGGCACATCATTACAGAAGGCACAAGCACCACTATCTATTCTGCCATGGGACAATAAAAGCGCCTGAGTGGGAAGCCTACGCTTGGCCATAAACCAAAGGTTTACTTGATACCGTAGTGTAATTGCGTTGTTCCAGACGAACGCATGCCAAAGGACCCAAGTCCTCTTCCACCTAAAGGTCTCCCAAGCTGTTGCAATAGTGAAACGTCCTGACGAATTCTCCCTCTAGCAAAAGCAATCCGAATTCTGAGATAGGCTCGGGAGGGGATGATCCCATGACTCAAGCACCAACCTAAGAGGCTGCCCCGCATCAGAGAAAATATCAACCACTATTACCTGTCTAGAAAGCCCTGAATTGTAGATGAACGAATCCAAAAAGAATAAGTTCAAGGGGCTCCTAGGGTGCTAATTGTCAAACCACAATGAGGTAGAGAGGCCATTCCCAATCCTCAAATAGAAGGCATTTCGGACGTCGCTTCTGAAGGATAGGATTTTTTTCCAAGCCTAAGAACCATATTTGTGGGTTTTTTAGCAACCCAAAAAATTCCTTGATTTTAAAAACGTGGAATGAATCCACTTGCACCACAAGGCTTCCTTGTCTGAAAATAGGAGCCAGATATGCTTCAGCATGGCAGGCTTGTCGCAATCCCTAAGCCTTCGGATGCCAAGGCCTCCTTCCTCTTTTGGAAGGCACACATCATCCTAAGTAACCTTAGCACCCCCTCTACCCAGTTCCGGGCCTTTCCATAGGAATTGTCGGAGGACTTTCTCAATTTGGTCCAACACAGCTTTAGGTAAAATAAAAACGCTCACCCAATAGGCTTGGATAGTATAAAGGACTGACTTGATAAGCTGAAGCTGGCCAGCAAAAGAGAGAAAGCGATGAGTCCAAGTTTGTACCCTCGCAGTAATACGGTTGACAAGAACGCAACAATCCGCCTTGCTAAGCCTGGAGGTAATAATAGGAACCCCCAGGTATCGCATCGGTAGACTGCCTTCCTAGAAGCCGAGGTCGAGGAGGATCTGACTCCTTAAAGCAGTCGATCCACCAGCCAAAAAGATTTTGCTCTTGGAAGGGTTTGGGCACAATCCACTCCAAGCCGAGAAGAGCTGGAGGCCCTCTTTGAGGAGACTCACCGAAGTCAAGTCTGCCTTAGAAAACAGGAAAATATCATCTACAAAGAAAAGATGCGAGAAAAGAAAACATCATCTAATTTTATTACATTTTTCTTTTTTCTTTTTCCTTTTTCTCTTTTTTTTTTTTTTCCTTTTCTTCCTCTTTCTCTAGCCGATTGCCAACTTTAAGGGAGCTTTGCCGGCCCCTGGTAAGGTTGAGCCTCGCTGAAGCGAGGAGACGCGGCGAGGCTTTAGTGATCAGCTAGAGGAAGAAGAAGAGAAAGAAAAAAAAATAGAAAAAAAGAAAATGGTTTGAGCTTGGTTCTAGAGTTGTCCCCCAAAACAATTTTTTTTATTTATTTATTGATTCTGTTTCAAATTTATTTTCGGAAACAAAAATATTATTAAACGAATTTTTATTCTTTTTTAAGGAAAAATTAGAATCGGGTACTATTTGACACGTTACCGAATAGGTCTTTATTCTCTCATACGTAACCGTTCATATAATAAAAAAAGATAATTGAAACATGATATATTTGACCGATTAAATTCATTGATATGAAAGCTGAGTTGAGGTGGCCCCCAAAAGAGATATAGATCTATGTCATCATGTTTTCTAGAACAAGTTAGGTTGAGATTCAACCACGTAATCCGAAGGATTTGTTTTCCCAGCACTCTTTCTTCTTAAGACAATGCTGCTTTCAAACCCTTAAAAAAAAAAGGAGTACAGGTGCGTGTGGGGGAGATCCCGCGCGGAGAAGAGATGCATTGAATTTTGTACGAAGGAAAGAGAGGCACCGACCTCCACTTGCGTCACCATTCATGACGACAGGAATTTAATCTTCTTCAAACAGAAGCAGTTTTCGACATTAAAGGAATAGCTGTACGAACAAAAAACCGTTTCAAATGTGGAAAAAATAATGAGCTCGAGTTAATATCACTAAAAATATTAAATTAATATATTTACATCAAATTTATCTCAAATTAATTCTCGTGTTATCGAAAATCCTAAATTAGCATATTAGCGCAATATTTATCCCCAATGTAATTTTCATGTCATAATGAATCTTAAACCGGTACATTTATATTTACTCCAAACTAAATTTGTTTCACAAAAAAACTATAGATTTTAGCAGATTTTTGAAACTTGAGGGAGCTCTTAGTAGATTTCGGTATCTAATATATTGATGATTTGGGATTTTTTGTATCAAAAAAATTAGTTTAGGATAAATGTGGTACAGTAAATCGATTTGAAATTTTTGAAACACGAGAATAGTTCGACATAAATGGGCACGACGCACTAGCTTGGGTTTTTTTTGTGAAACATAGTTCGATTTAAATGTGACACAAATGTACAAGATTAAGATTTTTTTATGGTATTAGCCCTAGAGGGAGGAATCTGAACTCTATTTTGAAAGTAAAAGCATAATATAAACACTGCCTAGGGTTGTTCGAGGTCCAAAAAGACCATATCAAGTTTCTAGTATCAAATTTCTTAAAATTGATCTCCATCCAGTCTCTAGTTTCTGTTGATCTTTGATTGTAGATCGTGGCAGCCAACTTGGCATAAATATGTGTATTGTACTTGATGCTAAAACGCTTTTTTATTGGCACAATAATTTGGAACTCGTGGATTGGTCATATCACAATTTCAATGGAAAATATGTTGTATGGACAGAAATATTAGTATCATTCCGTTTCTCCATAGTTCATTTTTAATGGACAATCCATTGGACGCAGAAATATAAGCACTTACTATAAGAAAGGTTGAATCTACAAACGCAAAAACGAAAGACGTACAACATAAAAGTGAGTCAATACAAAAAGTCAACAGAAATTAGGGGTTTTATTTTATTATTATTTTTTTTGGTTCGGAACAGAAATTGGGGTTTATGTTCATTGGATCTTCTTGGAGCTAGCGTTGACCAAATACGGAAAGAGACAATAAAGTACTTGATATGGGTTCATCTCCCCTGTGAACGAACTCCTTGCCCAACTATTCTTGGCGCCTTGCGTGATCACAAATGGTGGATTTGATCGAATCTCTGTGACAGAGACAAACAACGTTCGGATTCATTCTTCAGATAGGATTTTTTGGAGCAACTTAGAAGCATGTGTCAATAATGTATCGATGTATTTGAAACAGCCACAAACATATGCTATTACTTTTAACATATTTTACTTAAAAGTGTGGATTATAATATAAGAGATATCAAATTTAAAATCGTTATTCAATATGTTGGGGTTTTACAAAACATGTATAGGCTAAATAAACATAAATGCAACTGAAGCAAAAATAAAATTATACTATACATGTATCTTCAAAGGTGTTGTTCATGCGTTTTAATAAAAAATCATAATATCAAAGGAATTTATATGAGTTATCTCTTAAAGCGTGCTATAAACGACTTGATTAAGATGTTCTTCAGTTCGAGCCTCACAAACGTTGGACCTTTAGTTCGAACACACAACCAATGCACCTCAAATGAAAAAGAGCTCACAGGTAATCACCACTATAATTGTGCTAATTGTGCTAGCAATTTCGTGAAGACAATCCTTTGCACGTGGTTAGCAACCTTGCTAACCACGTGTTCTCTCTTGTTTTCTCTTTTTCTTTCTTAACCCACTCACATTCTCTCTGCTCTCTATATATAATGTCCTAATAAAGTCAACATTTAACTTCCTCTAGAAGCTAATTTTTAACCTTTCAAAGAAGTTATTGACTACTTTTTCCAAAAGCTACTTCTTTCATAAGCCGGTTTTTAACATCTCAAATAAGTTATTGACTACTTCCTCCAAAAACTGGGTAAGCAAAAGAACAACTCTCGTGAGTGGACTGTATCCGATCAAGTGAATTGGTCATGGTGTGTGACATCCCTAAGTTCATCACTAAGCCGATAGTAAGACTTACACTAACACATTAGTACTTTCAAGAGAATTGATTGTCTCGATTAATCTCTAAGTCTTACAAGCCATGATTGACATCTAGCAAAATGTCACGACTACCCAGACAGTTTGAATGCTTTAAGAACATAATGAATCTGTCAGTTCTGGCTACAGTATAATTCAATCCCTTTGTCTTACTATGTCCCGATCAAACAAAGACCTTTGAATATTTGTCAAGTCACCAATTCGATTATATACACGAACCTAATTGGCATGCATTTTATACGAGACATAAACAATTCATTATCGGTTACAACCCTAGCCGAGGATTTCAATGTAGTGTCATAATTAGATTACATAGGACATCATTACTATACCTTGCATGTAACAATGAGACAGATTCCATGTTGCGCACGCGTGTAACTTTGTATGTGAACAGGTTATGACCATCACGTACAAAGACGAATCAATGAGCCACCAATATGCAAACCCGTGAACCATAGCCGTCCAACACACAAGTTAACACTCTCAGGTCTAAGGATTATTTACACAAGTCCAAAGCATAAACGATTAGTCATTGACCCCGCCAAAAGCCTTCATATTGTCAATCGTTCTATATGTGTCACATTCAGTGAACTTGTCTACTACAAGTACCTGTGTTCTAACTCGGGTATCATAATATCCAATGACTTGTGATTCATCATTACCTTAAGTATCCAATACTTAATGGTGAAGTTAAAAACACACCGGTCTCAACAGGATCATTAATATCCACTTAATAATCCATTGATCGGGAACGGTTTAAAGATTCAGTCTAACTACAAACCTGTCACGCATATTCTTAACATCTCAATAATAAGTCCAGTCACAACTGATCATATGGAAACATTCATATAGATGATTGGGCAAATGAATGAATATGTCTTTACTATTAATTTGATAATACAATTGAAATTCCTAACATATAACTATTACATTATTGTTTTAGGGCATATAACTAACACCATATTATTTCATGTCACAAACTCTTATATAGAGTAACAACTATCTTTTTTCCTATTGCATTAAACAATGTAACTTGTCCTCAATTACCAAGTTTAGCATGTATTTTAGGCTCTATTTATTTCATGGAAAATGAATAATTTGAAAGGGGAAATTTCGAAAAATAATTATTTATGTCACTTACGAAAATGAGTGAATGAAAATCATTTATGAAAATATTTAGATATAAATTATTATAGGCAATAAATATATTTTTCATTGAATGATTATTTCAAGCGATATAAGTAATCATTTTTAGGAAAATGTTTTCCAAAATATTCATTTTTTATAAAACAAATAGAGTGTTAAATCATATACGACTTTCATACTGAAATTAACATGAATGAGACATGGGCAAAGAATCTACTCGTTGGCCAATTTCAAAGCCGCAATGACCCCGTCAATATATCCAGACGGATCAACTTATTATATATTATCTAGCTCAATATAATATCACATTTATGATGTGAGACTTCTTTTGCCTAATACGCACGCACACACGTGTATCTTAACGATAGCATTTGGCTTATCACTCTCTCACACTGAGAGCTTACTTGAGTACTGTAATAAGTATAATAAGTGCGCATGGGTATACCATGATAAGTACAATGAATACCACAATGAGCTTACAGGAGTTGACAAGGGGAGGTCAAAATTGAGATCAGTCAAAGATGTAAAACAACAGTTAGAATCCACGGAACATCATGCGATGTTTGGGACAATGATTCTATTCAAAATTCACACAGGGACAATGATTCTACTGAAAATTCTCACCCCCACAATTTTTTTCCCCTCTTGGATAAGGCAAGTTGTTGTGTTTTCACTAGAAAAAAGATGGTGGGAGTCTATCATAGAGGCTCAGAAACGCCCCCCCACCAAAAAATAAAAAAATAAAAATCATAGAGACCACGTTTCTCCCCGAAGTGCATGCATATATCCTGATGGTGGTGGTGGGGGTGGCTTTTCAGGCCTTGATCAGACATCATTTGTAATTATAACTGGGGTTTCGTGTCCCGAACGAGAAATGTCATGTGGGACACGTTTCTGCGCGTGGGAAAAGACCAACCTGAAGTGGAATCAATCGTTTCTCAATTTTGACCCGTCGAATGCGCTTTGGTAGTAGCATTGCTCTTGTCTTCCTTGCATTTTAGATTTGTCAGTGTGACTAGAAAGTGTTCCAGATGCAAGCATCAGTTCATTGGACATGGATGCATTTCTATGGGGAAAAGGACATCACAGCAGATCCAGAAGTCCTGTTTAGTGGGGGCAACTGAATCCGATTAATATAAGTGAATGTTATTAGGGTTTTTTGTACTCGAAGTATGTACGACGACAACTGAAATTTGTGTGCGAAGTAATATTTCCTTGATGACTAGAGGGTTGTTTATTATGACTCCAGGCAAAAATAAAGGAAATGTGGGATAATAGCTTTCTCTTGTCCTTTTTGGAATTCTTATGCGGGCAATTTTTATTTTTTATTTTTTATTTTTGGACAGAATGGGGGCAAAATTAAAAAATATTTAAAAAATTACTACTATTTATAAGTAATTTTTAAAGACATCCAATTTTTTTATGACTGAAATAAAAACAGTAATCATTTGTATATTATCATTACGTAGCGCGACATTATATATACAGAAGCCCTCATTTACTAAAACGGTTTAAGCATTTGAAATTGACATTCATTGATGAAAATATCATAGTATATAATTGCGTTTGGCACAACTTTAGAAATGTTGTAGCGTGCGGTAACAATTTTTTGGACCTCTTTGACTCAAAGCAAGCATTGGCAGAGCTCAGACCCCAAGTGAGGTCTTTCCTTACTTTAGCTTTGCAGCATTCACGGAAAGCTCTCTGAGGGGTTAATAAATTTCCTTTTCTTCTAAGGCTGCCCCTCACTAACATTTCGAATTCCTTTTTTGCCCTCATTTCGATGGTTCATCACCTCTCTCGACAAATTGACCCACTGTTCGTCACTCAAGATTCTGATCGATGTGAACCCAAAGTCAACAGTCAGCGGGGGACAATCGCCAAGATGAGAAAGGTCGCTGAGATACTTAGTTCAGGGGGTTTGGGTTCGTGTGATCTGGCTTTGCCAAGGTCATGTGACCCTTGATATTGCCTCGACTGGCTGCCACAGGTTGCGTGACCTCGGGCAAGGGTCACCGAGGTCATGCGACTCCTAGAATCACCTCTCCTTGGCTGCCAAAGGGCTTGTGAGCTTCACCTCGAAAACATCTCCATCACACGACCTCAACTTCACCTCATGTGACAACCCAAACCCGGGGCAGTATGGAGGGACGGACTAAGATCGCATCGGCAGTACGCGGGCGAGGAGTGTATGACAGCCCAAGCGGCGGTGCACAGGGAGGAGGAATGGCAGTGCGTCCGCGCCTCGGTCCTCGGATGTGCGTAAGGAATGAGTCCCTCTCTTGTCCCACATCGCCTAGGAGGGAGTCATCGGCTAGCTTATAAGGCAATGGGCCCTCTAACTGTACATACGTGTTTTCTTAAGGTAGTATGGGCTGTCCCGAGAAGAACAAAACCGTGAGGACTTAGTGTCCAAAGCGGACAATATGTGTACAGTGGAGACCCGGGGTGTTTACACCTCACCTTGGCTGTCCAAGCAGCGTGACCTTAAGCAAGGGCTGCCGAGGTTCTCGTAACCCTCGGCATTCTTGTAGGCCGCTCGAGGTTGTGTAACCTCGGCATCACCTGGCCTGAGGTCACGCATCCTCGGTGTTGCCTTGCCAGTCTCTTAGACCGCTTCAACCGATTCCACCAGGTTTGCCGTTTCAATCCCTACCCACTCTCCAGTAGTCGTGCCCTCTGTCTCTCTTTTTTTTTTAAAAAAAAAAATCTATTTCAAAGTTACTTTACAAAAGATATACCCAAAATAAATTAACCAAACCGTACCCCACCAGGTTTGAGCAAAAATATCTTGAGTCAAAGATCTATGAGGAAATAATTTTACATTTTCCAAAAACTCTATCAAACGTCCCCTACATGCTCTTTAGGCAGGACCAAAGTCGTTAAATGCACCAGTCATGCGAGAGATTGGGAACATTGTGTGCATAAATAAGGATGCTGTGGTCAACCTGAAATGGCCAATATACAATTCCAGACGAGTAAATGCTACGTTAAATTGAGAAAGCCCCTTGGTTTCGTTTTTTTTCCTCCATTAAAAAGTTATTCATTGACTTTCCTGTGAAAACTAAAAATATTTTTTGAACGATAGTAAGTTATGACAAGATTATATAGTTCTAACTGGTCAGCCTTTTTACATTTGGAAAGGTTTTAGATGAGTAAATTAGATAAAAACAACACAACCTTGTGTAAAAGAAGACACGAAAACGATTAAGTTAAATAAAAACAACACAAACTTGTATAAAAAAGAGAGTAAAAGGTTAGTAGAAGACACTCCAGACAGATGTAAGAGAAAAACAAGTATGAAATAAAAGGTTAATATTACAAAAAATCCAAAATTTTGGTACACTAGTGACAAATTAATTTTTTAACTATAAAAAATCTCAAATTAATACATTTGTGAAAAATTTACTCAAAATAATTTTTTTTATTACAAAAAACTTCAAACCAAAAGATACATGTGACAAATAGAGGGTCAAAACTTGTATACCCATCAAACTGTAATCTGATAATAAAATTTAATGGAAACTAACGGATGATAAATTTATTATAAATGTACTAGTTTGAGTTTTTTGTGATAAAATAATTAGTTTTGAAAAGATTTATCACATGTTTACTAATTTGGCATTATTTGTAATATTAACCCATTGTAAAACGAACAATTGACGCATTGGGGCAAGTACTAGTTTCAAGCATTTTCCTTGAAAGAGAAAGTTTCCATCATCATGTTTAGTCATTTTAAGCGGCAACACAAAGAGAAACATAGTACATGAATTGCTATGAGGAAAGGGAGGAAGCATCGTGGGTTGCCCGGACAAGAAGCAAACAGCAAAAAGCAGAAAGCAAAGGAAGGAACCACATCGTTGGTTTCCAAAAAGGATGGCGGAAAAAAAGGATGTGGGTCAGTATGAAATTCGCATTTCATCCGTGTTCAGTGAGTCAGACATGGATCGATGACGTGCATTGAACATATGGGAGGTCGACCTGAGGTTGGTGGATGTGCATGGGATCTGCTCGTTTTCTTGTCCTGAATTTGTGGCAGATCTATCCGGTTGAGAAAAAGGATGGATTATTCAATATGGTGGTTGCCTAAATTCCTTGAAAGTCACGTGAAACAATGGTCTCAAATCAATTACTGACGGGCTCTACATAGCTCCACCACATTTGGCCTAAGTTCTGGTAACAACCTAATCAAGTGATGTGCGGTAATATTTTATTACTCACCACAAATGGATGAAGACTTCTGTTCTTTACTTTACTCTCAAACAAATATTTAGATTCAATGCATCTAAACAAAAATAAAAAATAAAAAATAGAGAGAGTCTTGATGAGAAGTGTTACATTCACATTACGATCGTGAGATTTTATGAAATCACTGTTACTATTTTTAAAGCTGTTATATGAAAGCATGTCTTAATATATAAATATTCTAACAGTGATCATAAAATATTTTCAGTGATCGTTGTAGATAAGAAGTCCATCTAACATCTATTTCAAAATTTAAGTTTAATCCAACCTTTTGTGTCCTTGAAACTTCATAGAACTTGGCTCTTTTCAAGGTATAGGGATGCACCGACCAAAAAAAAAAGGTATAGGGATGCAATCAAGTCAAATGAAGCCGAGCTGATACTTCATTGGTCTTAAGCTAGAGTTGTCTAAAGACGTACTCCATGCCCGAAATTGAATTCAAAATCAATTGAGTATTATGAATTTTCTTTTAGAATTAAGTGTCGAGTTTGAGCTTGTAAAAACCCAATCTGACCCATTTTGTGAAACCCTCGGATGCTGCGTCCCCAAAGGAAAAGTCTCAATTGGAATTTTATGGCCGACTTGTAGAAGCGAGGAAAAGCGATAGAGGAAAGTTAACCAGATTGACTTCCAGTCTGTTTTATTAGTCAAGCTTATTATCAAGTTTTCTCGTTGATGGCTGCAAACTCCATACTTGTGTTTCACCAAAATGTGTAAATTCTAACTCGATTATGACAGATGGTATGGAAATGGGTTCTTTGTTTATTACGGACGATTATGTAAATGGCCGTAGAAGTAAGGATGTCGAAATGCCGGTTGGCAATTAAAGACTGAGAAAGATAAAAGGTGCAAAAAGTTTAAAGGCGCTCAAAGAGTAAATTCACAGAAAAATCAAAGACGAAAGTATATGTGCATAGGACAGGTGTCCTCTGTCGACTGGTTAGGCTTCACAAAGATAACAATTTAGAGATTGATATGGATAAGAATAACTTTCTTAGCACTATCTGCAATTATTGATAAATAGTCACCCTTTCCAAGACTCTAGATACCATTCTCTGCCATCTAACGGTGATTATCCAATATAAGTCATGAATTTCAAGATTTCAGGGACAACCACCTAGCAATCATATGTTTATGTCAATTCACGGCCTTCGTTTTCGACTGACTAGGTGGCAAATCTATATTTTAGTCATAAATGACACCCTTCAACCCAAAGCAATTTTGGCAATCACTTCCGATGGGGTCGATTCCCTTGAAATTATCAACTAGTTCGTCCAACGATTTCCTTCAAACATTCTATGGGATCATGGATAACCTCTTCACTAATCAAGCCATCTTGCTGTATACAATCCTTTCCTAGGGTAACAAAAAATTTCCAAAGGATGTCGAGGCGTGATCTATCCAATCAATTACGCAACGGGATGCGAATCAAGAAAATTGTTTTCTTTCCATCTCTCTTGAGAAAGATGGTTTGATAAAAGGGGGGGTACTTCGATCGTGAATCATGGATAGTGCGGAGCGCAGACAATCTTGCACAATCAGGGAACAGTGGGGAATTCAAAGAAGCGGAAGGCACGGTGAGGGACTCGAGGAGTCTCTTTAGTCAAAGTTGCACTCATTGCCGATCAGAGGATTACGTAGCGGTTGTCTGAACCGGGACACTACATCAAGGATTTGACGGCGATTTTTCCACCTTCTTGCTTGGACCGGGGGACGCTCCATAAGAGCTTCGCCATCACCTCCTACGTTGAAGCCGTCTCGCTCTTCACATTTCCATCTCTCTCTTCACATTTCACATTCTCTCTTCACATTTTCACATTCTCATCTCTCTCTTCACATTTCCATCTCTCTCTTCACATTTCACATTCTCTCTTCACATTTTCACATTCTCATCTCTCTCTTCACATTCCCATCTCTCTCTCTCTCTCTCTCTCTCTCTCTCTCAAAGAAGAAGAACAAGAGTTTTGTTCGATGGTCATGCGCGAATGGAGGCGTGACGCGTCGTCGATCGGATGTTGGACGAAGAAGATCATCGAGAAACCGGAGGCTTTGATGGTCAAGTACTTCAGCGCGAGGTCCATCGTGCTCCTGGCCCTCCTGACGACATTGCTCCTGGTGCTGCCGCTGCTCCTGCCGCCCCTACCACCGCCCCCGGCGCTGGTGCTCCTCGTGCCCGTCCTCATCATGTCGGTCCTCATCCTCCTCGCCTTCTCGCCCTCCCAATTGACCAACGTCATTGTTGCTTCCCTCTGATTTCGATCCTCGAGACGACGATCACGGATCGCTCTAGAAACCCTCCGGCGCTTTTGAGCATCATCTTTCGGTTCGCCCGACCAAAACCTTATCACAGAACTCTTTGTTCGGGAGGGAAACGGAAGATCGCGTGGTCGAGGAGGATCGCAGCAGAAGCACGTGCGAAAGCTTGCCCGAAGTTGAAAGATCGCGAGACCCAGATAGAAAGATGATCGAGGTTCAAGAAAGTTTCCTTACGTCGCCTTGCTTAAGATTTTCTCTTCAGCCATGGCGATGGTTTTCAAATTCTGCAGTCCCGGACGTTGGTAACGCGGCGGCGGGGATCGATTTATGACGCGGATGCGCTCGAAAAGCATCCATGATCTCCGGCTTGACGCGGCGTTTCTGTATGATGTATAATGTGTACAATCGATAAGCTTTAATTCATTTTTGCCCCATCTCGATTCCCTACGCTTGGCGGTTTTAGCAGGCGGAGATTCTTATCGATTTTCAAACAACTTCGTTCTTCAAGGCAGCATATGATATTGCCAAGTGCTTATATTCCTTCTTTCCTATACCCTAGAGATTGCGAGGTGAGAGAGAGAGAGAGAGAGAAGTATTAAATTTAAATAAATTAATATATTAGGCTGTGAACTCCTCCTTAGCTTAAAGACAAAAAAAAAGAAGAAAAACCATTTATATTCCCTGGTTTCGAAGTTGATTAGGGTTTTGCGGAATCCGTGGGCGGGTCTGCTTGGAAGATCTTTGTCAAGACGGACTAAGCGCCGTGACCAACTCTACACTTATTTATTTATTTTTATTGTCAACAGTTACACCAAACATGGTGTGCTTGAGCTGGGCATATGGAGAATAGTTGAGGACATTTTAGACATTATGCTTGACCAATCTTCATAGATGGGTGCAAATCGGTTCGCCTACGCGCATCGAGTAAGACGGTGGCGGGCTTGGCTCTCAAAAGTCACCATGAGTCGGAGACTTCATGATTTCTTGATGGAATAACATGTTATATCCAACCCTAACTCTTAAGCACTGAGTCAATTTTGTGTGCGTATATATATATATACCTCTATCGTATAAAAGGCAAGCTCGCGAAAATTTCAATCTCATTCTTTTGTTTGAAAAAGCATAAAAAAGTCATAAATACATTAATATTTTTACAATTTAGTTATAAACTTTTTAATTGTGCTAATTAAATTATAAACATTTTGACGATTTCTCAATGTAGTCTATCCAACAAATTTTAACTGGAAATCACTAACATAGACGTTGGCTGTCTTACGTGGTACGTACGACTAGCATTCATAATAATCATTAATTTTTTGGGAAAATGTCACAAATGGTCCATATACTATTACTTAATGTGCAATTTGGTCCATGAACTTTCGATCGGCTCAATTTGGTCCCTGAACTATTGATAAATGTTCGATTTGGTCCCTGAACTTTCGATCGGCTCAATTTGGTCCCTGAACTATTGATAAATATCCAATTTGGTCCATGAACTATTGATAAATGTCCGATTTAGTCCTTTGTTACTATTTTTTTTTTTTTTTTTTGCTTCTTCTCTCTTCCCTCCGCCGGCTCGCCTCGCCGGACGCTGGCTTCCCTCCGCCAGCTCCGGCGAAGGGAAGAGAGAAGAAGCAAATAAAAAAGAAAAAAAGAAAAAGAAAAACAGTAACAAAGGACTAAATCGGACATTTATCAACAGTTCAGGGACCAAATTGAGCCGATCGAAAGTCCATGGACCAAATTGAGAATTTTATCAATAGTTCAGTGACCAAATTGAGCCGATCGAAAGTTCAGGGACCAAATCGGACATTTATCAATAGTTTAGGGACCAAATTGAGCCGATCGAAAGTTCATGGACCAAATTGCATATTAAGTAATAGTATATGGACCATTTGTGACATTTCCCCTAATTTTTCTTTAAAAATTCTATTACTAGTTTTTGTTTTTTTGGTTTTGTTTTTTTTTCTAACTATGGGCCCACAACCTCGTTGACCATATACGAGGTCTCCACCCTTGCCTAGATCCACAAGAGGATCATGATCCTCACCAGCCTATAATTGTTAAAAAAAAAAAAAAAGACAGAAAAGAAAAAAAATAAAAATATTAAAAATATTAAAAAGTTATGAAATTTATCCACGTCATTGTGCCACAAAGGACATCTAACATTCTTTTCGCAATTTTAAGCTAAAATTAGGCAAATTGACCGCATGGCAAATTATCAAAAATGTTCGATTGGTACAATTAAAATGTTTAGAAATGAATCGACATAGGTGCCACAAATTTAAAATTTTTTTGGTACTTTTCTTGCTTTTGTCCCAACATTGCATGGAATGTATAATGGTGATATGATATAACATATAGATAAGGATCATAATTTATAATAATCAAGATACTAGTTAATTAATGTCATAAGTATTCCAAATCTCTCTCATCATCCAATTTTTTGAGTTTTTTTTTTTAAATTAAGCTGTAATTTAATGTAGCCTTGAAAATTTTTAACTAATCCAATGAGTATCTTAATTTCATATAAGAATAATGTTGCAAAGAGAAATGAGAAATGTGAAATTACTTTAAATTTCTGTCTTCTGATAAAGGTAGTGTAGGGTACATGGTAGGGGTCCATCGTTGTGGCAAGAGACTACCATGGTGTAGAACGCTATCGTTGTGTCATATGACTATCATTGTGATAGGAGGCAATCGTGGCTGCTGTGTAGGCTACGCAACAACAAAAACAGCTGACATTGGTTATTGGACGAGATGGACATGTTGAGGATTGATGTAGAGAGCGGGATATTAGTAATAACTTGAACAAAAAAGGACACAAGATAAAATATGTGCTTGGGGTGTGCACTGATGCTTTTCAAGAAAATCCAACTCTGATGCCAAAATAAAAATAATGTAGAAATGAGAAATATGTAATTTCCATATAGAGTAGATGAGATAACTATATAGGAAACAATTTTTTTTTTTTTAAGTTGACATAGGTAACATGTTTACCAAGGATATGCACAATCTAATGGAGAAGTGGAGTATGTCCTAAATATATGCACCATTACAAAAGATATTCAAATTCAAGGGAAATATTTCATATGTGGCTAACAGATTAAAAAATATATCTAAATCCCTTTCATATTGCAAGCATTTTGTTTATATTCTAACTCATTTACCATTTTAAACATCTCTCTCTCCAAACACTTTCGACTTTTTCTTTCACATGCATAAGTGTATGACTGTTTTGCTAGTAATGAAGAAAAACAACACTCATCGGTGGGAAATCAAATGTGACCTCTGTGGGTCTTTGCTACCTGGAAATCAAGACAATTGCCCCAGCCTATACGCCAACAAGAATATATGTGTTATTTAATAGGATTCTTTGATTTGAAGAAGTTTTGTAGCCTCCCGTCATTCATTTAGGGGTAACCTCCCACTTAAGGGGTCAGCATCCCAGGTCGTCAGGGCGGGCTTCCCACCAACCCCGTAGAGGGGTGGTGTGGCCGGGAAGCCCATGGGGAGGGGATCTTTTTTCAGCCCCCTGCCTGGCTGTATCAGGATTTTCCCTGTGGTCAAAGTCTTTTAAGGTCTTGCTTAAGACCCACATGTGTTATTTAATAGGATTCTTTGATTTGAAGAAGTTTTGTAGTTTAGCTGACAAAAAGGAGTGTTTTTTCCCTTTGTTGGCCAGGAGGATGTAGAGTAGACCACGGAGGAATCTTTCGGCAAAAATTTTGCGAAGCAATATCAATGGATCTATAGTTTTGTTGGGGACCATATGAATTGTTCCATGTTACAATAGAGGGTCAACACTTCGTGTCATGTTAGCATATCATGTCGCGTGTCATTGTATGTTCATGCACAAATATTTCAACATGATGACAAGGTGTTGTTCCTTAAAACCGGAATGGAGGGAACACACCAAGTTCCAAATGAAGTCATATCACATCCCGTTGAGTTCGGATTTCTCTAAGTTCATATTTTGCAAGTCTCATTCTTGTGTCGCAATAGAAATCGCCGCCCTCATGATCAAACTTGAGATTTCTCTTTTTCTGTTGGACGGACCACTTTGAAGAGAGTTCACCCCAACTCCAGACATTCAACCCCGCTACAGTTCTCTAAATCTCGAGCTCATCAAAATGTAACATCGAGTACCATTGTGATCTGACCATTAAAGTCATCTCCATTCACTTCCAATTCATATTTCTGCTCCTCTTTTCCTGCTTTCATTCTTTACTAGATTGAGACTAAAAGTAAAGTCTACCACGGTCATGATCAGACCTATAAAATAGGTTTTAAACTCATATTTGAACCAATTTTTTTTTTATAAATTGGTTATATATGGATAACTTCAAATTTGAAAAATCTACTATTAAAAGGTTTTAAAATTTAAAGTCTAAAATAAATGGGTCCAGATTGGTTCAGTTTAGAATTCATTTCCAACCCACTAGGGTTCAGACTATCTTCTTTCTCCCTCTTTGCTCTCTCCATGTCGTTAGTTGACCAGGTAGGGCTTTGTCGGAATCACTCCTACCCCTTGTAGATGAGGAAGAATCAGTCATCGGCGAGGCAATCGCGCTTGATGATCTCTTTAGCGGCAAGCAACATCTGCCATGCTAGAGGCGGAGTCGCCATACAAGATGCCGAAGCAGAGGTCGTCTGGAGGAGCGTGTGCAGGATCATTTGGTAACGGAACTCAAAGATTAGAAGGGGGAGGATTGCGCTGAGGAAGACAACA
Source organism: Eucalyptus guilfoylei (assembly GCA_016097605.1). Lineage (NCBI taxonomy): Eukaryota > Viridiplantae > Streptophyta > Magnoliopsida > Myrtales > Myrtaceae > Eucalyptus > Eucalyptus guilfoylei. The sequence goes on along the minus strand of CM027870.1, from coordinate 14,599,161 downwards.
AGGTGGAGGGGGAAGAGCGGGAGCTCAGCGGCATCGGAGGAGGACACAAAGCCGGTGCGGTAGATCTCCGAGGAGAGGCTGAGCACTGGAGAGAGCCCGGTTTTCACCGGCCCCGCCAATGGCTGGAGAGGCCGAAGTGAGAGGAGCCAAAGAGGAGAGATGGGACTGGGGTTTTGGGGGGGAGGAGTAGACGGTGTTGACCCTGGTGGGTATGGTGAAGGAGCTTTTGAGAGAATGAGAGAGTAAAAAAAATTAATCGAGAAAAGAAGTGAATTATGTGGGTGAATTTGGATTGGATATGACATTTAAATTGTATGGAAAAGTTATGGTCAATGTGAGTTTTTTTTTCTTTTTTGTCGGTTAATGTGTTTTAAATGGGTGACTTTGGATTAAATCCATTTATGACTCATTTAAACTTAACTTAATTCACTCATTCACCACCTCTAGTCACGATCAAAGTAAATACCAAGTACAATTTTGGTCCACAAGCTTGTAGGTGAAGCCGGAGAGGGAGAGATGAGAACGTAAATTTACACAAAAGTAATGATATTTTTGTTATATTTGGGTTTTTTGGAAATTTTACACAAAAAATAGGGATAGTTTGGTTAATTTATAGGTAATTTACCCCAGGCTCGTTTGATGAACATGTTTTTCATGTCGAGCTACACTTCGGATTGCAATTTTTTAAGATTACCATCTTAGAAGGTGTCGTGGTGTCGTCTATCCAATCGATTACCCGGCTGGAAAGCAGACCGAGACTTTTTATCTCTCTTGGAAAGTAACTGTGAGAGTTGCTTCAACCGTGTGAATCATGAATTTCACAGTGGGAAATTAAAAGAAGAGAGAAAAGTTTGCAGTGGAGACTCGAGGAGTCATTGGTCAAAGTTCGGACTCGTCTCCGATCCAGGGTAATCGATACGTTTTGCGGTTTGTCTGAACCAGGACACGACTTCCAGGGATCCGATAGCGTTTTTTCCTTCTTTTGCTTGGACCAGTAACGCTCCCACAAGGATCTTCGTCGTCGCCTTCCCGCATTAAAATCCCTCCACATTCCTCTCCCCTTCCCTCTCTCTCCCTCCCTCCCTGTCTCTCTCTCTCTCTGGCTCGCATATAAAGAAGAGTCGTGTTCGATGGTTATGTGCGAATGGTGGCGTAACGAGATTATTGTCATCGGACGTCGGACGAAGAAGATCATCGAGAAGAAACCGGAGAAGGCTTTGATGGTCAAGTTTTTTAGCGCAAGGTCTGTCGTGCTCCTGGCCCTCCTGACGGTATCGCTCCTGGTGCTGCCGCTGCTCCTGCCGCCCCTCCCGCCACCCCCAGCGCTGCTGCTCCTCCTGCCCGTCCTCATCATGTCGGTCCTCATTCTCCTCGCCTTCTCGCCCTCCCACATGCCCAACGTCATCGTTACCTCCATCTGATTTCGACTCTCGAGACAGAAACCATCCGGTCCTCTTGTGGATGAATGGAACGGAAGATCTAGTGTGTGAGATCCGATGCGCGGGCAGACGAGGATGGCGGAGGAAGAACGTGCGAAAAACTTGCCTAAAAGACTGGAAGATCGTGAGACCCGGATGGACAGGCTATCGAGATTCAACAGTTTTGTTACATTGTCTTGCTTCAGATTATCTCTTCTGTGACTGCAACAGTTTTCAAGTTCCGGAGACGCAGAGTTGGTAACCTACTGCAGCCGTGGCGGGGGCGGCAGGGTCGGCAATTAACGACGTGGATGCGCTCAAAAAGTATCCCTAATTGCTGGCTCGACGCGGCCTTCCTGTATGATGAATAATGTACATGATCGATAAGCTAGGATTCATACCGCTTGTCTGGAACTTTTGGTTTCCTTCTTTCCTTCTTTCCTTTTTCCATTTTCCCTAGGCTTTATGATTTCTATCGATTTTAAAACAGTATTTCGTTGTAAAAATAGCATAAAAAATTGCCCAGTGCTTCTGTATATTCCTTTGGCTTTGAGGTTTGATTAGGATTTTGGGTGATCTGTGGGCGCGTCTGGTGCTTGTCTGGCTGGAAGATCTTTGCCTGCACGGAATAAGCGCCGGGGCCAACCAAGGTCATGGAAAAAGAGTACTTCCAGCTCTACATTAATTAATCAATTTATTTATTTAAGTGATTGCACTAAACAGGGTGCTTAAGCTGCGTATATTATAATATATGGAGTTTAGCTGAAGGAATTCTAAACATTATGCTTGACCAGTATTCATGGACGGGTGTTAATCGGTTCCGCCCAGTGCATCGAGTCAGATGAGGATGGGCTTTGGCCCTCGAAAGTTACCACCGGTCGGAGTCCAGGACTTCGTGATTTGAGCATGGAGACCTAAATCTTCAGCAAATTAACCAACATTGTATGTCCATGCACGAGTACTTCAACCTAAACACAAGTCGATATTCATTAAAAATGGGATTGGCGAAACGTGGTCAGTTTTCAAGTTAAGATATCATGTTTTGCGAGTTGCCTTCTTAGGTCGCCATAGAAACCCCTCCCCCCCTCTCGCCTTCTAGTTAGATGGAGCACTTTCAAGTGGGTTCATCGTAACTCCGGATATATAATCCAATAGAAGTTCTTTGAACCTCGTGTTCTTTAAAAGGTAATATCGGCTATGATTTTGATCGAATTATTAAGTCATTTCCATTCACTTCTAATTTATTTTTCTTTTTCCCTTCCTTCTTTCATTCTCCTCTTGTTCCGCCATACGGAATTTGACATTCAACTCCTCCATGGTCATAATCAAAGTGAACGCCAAGTACAAATTTTGGTCCACCAAATTATTCTCGGAGCTTGGTTGAGCCCTTATCATGAACAATTGGCCGGGCCATTCATCGCGTTGCTTTAGGTACGAGAATTCAATCCGCGGACGATTTGGAAACAGAGGCGATCCAGCACATCAGGACAAGAGGGAAGTCACATTCCTAGAAGCTTCATGGGATGTACGATGAAGCACTCAAAAGCGACAGAAGAACCGTCGAAAATGGAGAGGGGGCGAACGTTGACAAGAGTCAAAGATGGGAAGCAGGCGTTCGAATGAGGAATGAGGAATGAGGAACGAGGGAATGAGCAGCCCGGGCTTCCTCTTGGTGAACAGCGAACGAATAGCTGAGAAAAATCATGGGGCCCTTTTTGACCGATCTGGCCAAAACCATCATCATCTTCTCGGCCGACAGACAGAAAGTTGCCGGTGCTCGAGGTAAGCGATGGAATTGCATTTCACGTGAGAAAAAGAATTGGACGGCACTTCGTTAGGTAAGAAGGTTAATTCGAACTGTACATTTTAATTTCTTTTTGAATTTTTTTATAAACTTTTTTTTATTTGTTTCTTGTTTTTTCTTCTTTCCCTTCTTCATTGTGGCTGGAAAAGGCTTGGGGGTAGAGCCATGACCCTTGACAGTGACCACAGAGGGCTTGTAGGTCCTCACCTAGTTGCAGCACTCCGCCAGCCATAATGACAAGAGAAAATAGAAAACGAAAATTAATAATAAAAACTTCAGTATATATTTAAAAAATTATCTCACATAAGTCCCACTCGTGTTATGCTAGATAATCAATATCTGAGACAGTAATTTTTTGCCAAAATTAATCAGATTGACTATTTTACAAATTGTCGAAAAATTTATAATTAAATTGGCCAAATTATTAACTATAAAATATTGTTCCTCTTTAAATCACAATTTCTAAAATGTTCTTCAACCACTTACTCAAACCCTTAAATTCGAGTGAAATATAGTACAGTGAACGGATCTATTGATTTTGAAAAGTTGTAACTCTTCAATTATAACTTTGTTTGATTTCACAAGTAGATCCTCTTTGTTACAGCATACCTTTTGGAACAAAATTTTTCTTAGGCATTGTTCCTTGCACTATTTCATACAACAATGATATCATTTCGCTTTCACAACCAATTGAGACATTAATCTATGCTTGGCTAACCCATTTTTAAACCTTTCTTTTTGTTCTCCTCCAAAATAAAATGTACATCAACATATACAATGAACAATATAAAAGTAGACCAAAATAAAAATTGTTAGTGAATACACCATTTATAAACAACACTTTAATGTCATGTTATGTTATTAAACATTTAAGATAAAAATACCATTTTCTCCTCCAAAATAGGATCATTCTTCACCTCACGGGGCATGGAATTTATTGGAATTTTTCATCATCTTATGTAAATAAATTAATAAGTTCATTGTTTACCGTAGCCGCTACCGTTCCCGTCTCCCCTCTCTCTTGCAGTCAATTTAGGTTTGGCAAAGAGCAACTTTCTTTTAAATTTTCACTTGATTATATTTTTTCCCGAATAATACATATTCTATCTTGTTATATCCCACCCTCTTAAGAGAGGTTCGTTTATCCGTGCATATCCAAATTAAGTGTCACACCAAAATGTTGGATAGGATAAAAATTATCTTATTTATTAGGGTGTCGATAACCCAGTTAAGTGCGGGCATCACGGGTTGGATTTTTGTGATACCCAAACCGAACAGAAAACTAAAGGGTATCTTTGCTATGAACCAAATCGAACCGAGACCCAAAAATACCTGAATAAAAATGCATTGTTCGATTGGTGTTGGTTCGGGTTTTTTGGTTTTTGCTTTTGTTTAGATCCACTATTTTAGGGCGCGCAATCATGCTTGATTTCCTACTTTGGAAGAAGAAGAAAATCACTGAGCTAAAAATAAAAAAAAAACAAGAAGAAAATCACAAGAGATATGAAGAGAGGAAGAAAGAGAATTCCCTCTTGGGATAAGTGTTCCAGAAATCCTAAAACTTGTCACGAAAATGCATTTTAGTCTTAAAACTTGCAAAAAGTGCATTTAAGTCCTAAAACTTATCAAATTGTTTCAAACGAGTCCTAAAATCGCGCCGTTAGCCTTTTCCGTTAAATATGCTGACGTGGCATTTTAAATAATTTTTTATTTTCCGAGTTGATTTTTTAATTATTTTTTAGTCATTTTTTTAAAAAATAAAATTTTTAACTTTTCTTTTTATTTTTTTTAAAAATAAAATAAGAATAAATTTAATTTTTTAGTTTTTAAATCTAACTTTTTTTTTTAAAAAAAAATGAATAAAAAATAATTAAAAAAAATACACGTGGAAATTAAAAATTTATTTAAAATGCCACGTCAGCATTTTTAACGGAAAAGGCTAACGGCATCGATTTTAGGATTCGTTTGAAACAATTTGACAAGTTTTTGGACTTAAATGTATTTTTTGTAAGTTTTAGGACTTGAAATGTATTTTCGTGACAAAGCTTTTGACTAAAACACTTATCTCTTTCCTCTTTCTCCACCAACTATGGCCGCCATCACTCCCCCCCCCCCCTCACGCCCCTCCAATGCCTTCCCTACTCTTCTCATGACCTCCGTGTTATCTTCTCAAATCGAGGTTTAATCTTCTTTCTCATCTCTCTCTCCTTAAACCCTTTTCTTTAACATTTCAAACCCCTTTCCTCATACTTCGCTTTTCCACTGTTCCAAACTCGCTTCCGGATCCAATCTTTCCATCGTCGATGGGTGGACCACTCGGATTCGACCCCGATCAGCGTCGTTCCACGCGGGTTTCCCCTCTCCGTCGCATTCCGAAAGCCATGGCTACGGCTCACGACAACTGGGAGAGGCTGGCCAGGGCGACACTGAGGAGGGAGTAGTTCGCGAGTGGCCGTCCGAGCCATGAGAGGACCAGAAGCGGCATCGCCGGGGCAGTCCCACCATTGCTCTCTCGCTCCACCAACATCGACATGATCTTGCAGGCCACCGATGAGATTCGGGCAGAGGACACTAATGTTGCGCCGATTCGCAAGGCCTCTTACCTCTTTGTTGACTATGTTCTTGAGCTGAGTTTGAATTCGTTCTTTGGCACGGGTCACTTCTGAATTTGCTTCTGCTTAGAGACGATGGACTTGGGAGGAATTGAAACTGGAAGAGTGTTGGATGTTTTAATGTGTTTGTTTGTGTTTCCTTTCGGTTCGGTTTGGTTCAGGTAACCGAGCGAGTCACAGTACCTGATTTTCTACATATTACCTGAACATAAAGAGACCAGGACAGAAAATGCCCGAAAAATTCGATTTGGTTCTAGCCGTTTTTTATGTCCTTACTATTTAGTGCTTTATCCAGTCCAACAAATACGCAGTTAGTGTTCAGGGGAGTAATCCTTGACCAACTAAACTAATACCACACAGGGTTCACTAGAATGGATACTTTCACAACAATTGCTGATAACATTTTTTAGGAGTGAAAAAAGATATTCACCATATGTAAAATCGATTCTATGAGTGTCACTCACATTATCAGTGAAATAAATGTATATTTGTCACTTGAATCTTAGGGAAATTTTCTTTCATTCATAGGTCCCACATGCACATGCAAAGTTAGATTTTTATCATGAAAATTCATCCACTAACATCTTAGAATACATATAGCAAAAATCCAAGCATGCTTGTGCTTTGGGAAAATATCGTATAAGCCATGGAATGGGGCCGTTTTATTAAAAAAAGTCCTTAGAGTGAACCTCATTTTCATTTAAGACCTTAAAATGGCCAACTTAGTATTAAAGCACACCCTAGCTCGGTAGTCCGGCAAACTTCATTAATCAACTTGCGCATGTGACTCATGTGCAATGCACGTGCAACTCATGTGTTTATTCCAGATGCTACATCAAGGGCAATTTTGTCCAAAATGTTCTCATTTTATCCAAATTGACGCTACAGTTCTTCTAAGGTTCTTCTTAGGGCAATTTTCCTCCTAATATCACTAACATAGCTTTACCATTTCAATCGTGACTGTGATTTTCGCTCTATGATCCGATTGAGAATCAATTTCATTTAGAGTTTAAGGTTGATTTCTCGTGTCCTTGTGACATCCTAAATTTTCATTCTACTTATTATGTATATTGTGTAGAAATGAGATTCATATTTCTCGATCAGGCATTGATAATCGTCACATGATTCTCTCCATCTCTGACAATTGTAATTTATTAGCCACTTTTCACTAATTTGAATGCCACATTCCTTAGTTTATCACCTGGTTTCTTACCTACAAATTACCCATTATTGCTCTTTAAGTTGCAAGCCAAGAGTTCTCATTCAGTGTCCCACATCTCCTTCATTTTCAACCATAAGCTTTACCTATAGAATTACATCAAGCATGATCTCATCCTTTTGCTTTAATGATTACAAATCGAATAATGATTCTTATTTATGCATCTACTTAAGCAATGCTCTCTCCAATCATTATGTTCATTTAGCTACTCAAATAATGTCACTTATAACCTTTTAATTTGCACACCTCTCTCATTCTCATCTATTGATTTTAACCCCATGCCATCATGCCTTATAACTTTATTAATTTACATGTATGTTTTTAACTCATGAGAAACACAAGTCAAGGTATTCTCTATCTCTTTCATTATTGCTTGACTGATTACAAGGCATATAATATATCCTCATTCTTGCATTTTATTTGGCCAATGATGCTCTCCCTCTCTTTCCAATCAAGTATCTTCATCTATTTTCATTTAAATCATGTCATTTGTCACTCAAACAGTGACTCACATGCTTTTAGATTGTGACATTCACTATAGCTTTGTCAAATCAGATCGTGCATGACATCATGAATGTAATATCGTTCTCACTCTAGTTACTTTCTATCATTATTATAACCCTAGTTAATTAACTTAGTTAAAGTTACTTTTTAAAAATAAGTGAAGGAGGAAGAAAAAATTATTTTTCTATTCTCCTCCTTGGAAGAGCAGCTTTATCTGTTTATATGAGATGTGATAACATTTTTAAGTGTGAAAAATGTGGAATGGTGAAACTAAACTTGAAAATGATATTTTTATAATCCGACTAAATTACCAAATTACTAGCTAAGTTTGCCAATTAATCACGTGGTCCATCATTTGAATTGTCGATATTCACGTTGTCAATTGTTTGAATTATCCATCTTAGAAAACAAAATGTCGATTTCTGAATAAAGCTACATGTCCAGAAATTGTTGATTTATACCCATCGGTTCCTACATTACCAATTTTCGATCTATGAATTCCGAATCGATTATGATGACTTCACATGGAAAGAATAAGGATATATGTGATGTGCACATAATTATTTGTTCATTAATTACATGACAAAGACAAATTATTGTGATGCATATGGCAATTATTGTGTTATAATAACTTATGTCTTTGATGCCACGTAATAAAGACCTTTGCCACAGCCTATTTGCCACAGAGTGAATTCATTTGTATGAAGAGGTGGATGAGACTCTCGAGTTAGTTAGATATTCTACCGTATAAGATGATTCTCTATAAAATTGAAATAACATGAAATCATATGATGGTATGGCTATGATGTTAGGAAATAGCCAACATCATGTGAATGTATAATGATGTATTTATTTTTACCGATGTAGAAGGCACCCATGATGGATGGGTTAAGAGGCATATCAAATGGTTATGTATAATTCAGTCCCTTATAAGTTGATGATGATATCTCGTTAGTTGGCATGCCTTGCAATGTCAAGATGGGTCCTGGCAAGTGATGAGTTGGAGCTAGAAACTCATATATCAGTGAGCAACTATGTGGCGTACGCGCATCATAAAATAATATGCCATCTACTAGCATTTGAGTGAATAATCTTATACGATGTTGTTAATGATTTACATTGGTGTATCATGATAGGAAAGATAATTTATTTACTTATGCATTTGTCTGGCATTATTATTTTGTACTTGTCTTGAACTCCTGTTGTTTGTTCAAGTTGATTGATAAGATGATCTCCTACTTAGATTTTAGATTTCGGCTCACTCCTTTATTTTTCAGATTTGTAGAATGAATCCCCACCGCCACTTCTTTTCAAACCTCCCATGTATTTTGATTGTGAATATCAAGGTGTACTTGTACTTTGAATCGTCAGTAGTGTATATTGCATGTAGAGTTATTGTATGGGTTGTCGTGGGGTTGCCAGAGTGGGTTCCCAGCAAGTTGTCGCTTGGTACTACAATATTGACGGTGAGTTAGTTGGACTATTGAGGGGCTTTGAAGGTTCCCCTTGCTTTAGATGGCGATGATTTGTCGATGGGCAAAATTGTCGATCGGTAGTTTAATTGTTTAGGATTTCAGGAGCTTTTAGATTAACACTTTTGAAGGTCACTCATTAAAATTGGACCAAAGTGTGCAACGAAAGTGGAGATTGGTTTCCATTTAGAAGGTTTTTATATGTATTAGCTGAGGTTAAATTATTTGTACGATTGATGATAAATTAGTTATTTATCAGAAAATTGAAGTGAAGTTAAATGATAAATAACTCATTCGAGATTCAAATTTTATGGAAATTCGAGTCGTTACATTACTTATATCAGCTTTGAGGAGGTGACGACATCATGAGTCCTAGGGCATGATGTTGCCTCCCCTTGCACCTCGATGATGAGTTCATGCTCCTCCGTCAAGCCATGAACTTTCGGCACAAAAGGGGCGCATAGCATTCTCATAACTAAGGGCTTGTTTAGCAACTTGCCAAACAATGTTTGTTTCTGTTCTTTTGTTCCCTGGAGTAAATTTGGAACAAAAATGCGTTTGGTAAAATTTTTGTTCCCGGGAACAAATTTCTATTTTTTTGTTTCCGGAAGTAGATTTGGAACAGAATCGAAAATAAATAAAAAAATTTGATTCTTTGTGAACAATTTTAGAATCAAGTCAACCTATTTTTTCTTTTTTTCTTTTTCCTCCTCTCTTCTTGTTCTTCTTCCCTCTCCCTTGTTCTTCAAGTGTTGCCGCCGCCCCCCGCCGTCCACCATTGTCCGTCGTCCGTCGTTGCCGCTCATCGGTGAGCTCGCCAAAGGCTTGCCCAGCCATCGGCGAGGCCAAGCGTTGTCGGTGGCTAGGCGAGCCTCCCTCGACCACCGACGAGCCTCGCCTGGCCGGGCGAGGCTCGGTTGATGAGGCACGGCCTCGCCAAGGGCTGATGACGCTCCGATGAGGTCGTCAGCCCTCGTCTAGCCGATCGCCGGTCATCCCAAGGCCGGCGATCGGCCACCTTGAAGAAGAAGAAAAATGGGAGAAAGAAAGGAAAAAAAGAAAAAAAAAGGAAAAAAATAATGAAATGATTTGAAGTAGGAATTGAAATTTTGCTATATATAGAATACATATTTAATTTATAATTTTAATTTATTATTTAGTATTTATATTTATAGTTTATTATTTACTATTTAATAAAAATTTGATTAGTTAATATTTTTATTACTTAGTATAAATATAATTAATCAATAGAATTTCTATGATTTCATAGAATTTTAGAACGGAATAGAATTCTAAACTCAAATTCTTTTGAAATTGAAAATATAATAAAATATAATATGATTTCTTCACTCATAAGAAGACAATTATATTGGTGAGTGGTCCATGAGAATTTAATATCAAACTTACACTCATTTAAAAAGGTAATTGAAAAAGAATTGGAATAGAAATTTTATGTAGTTATCAAACGCATTTCTGTTCTTTTTTTATTTTGTGTAGTTACTAAATATTTTCTTTTATTCGGAAATTATTCCCAGGAACAGAATATTTACCAAACGCGTCCTAAGCCATCGGTTCAAGCGAGCCATGGAAGATATGGTCACAGTACTTCGACTCCCTCACCTCTTCTTCAGACATGCACACCATGCACTCTATGAGTGGTCCGCCATCATACCCCGCCGCATCGAGTCCACGGATGGATTATTCTTAAAGCTCTTAACGGTGGTGCAGAGGGGCCGGTTTTTGATATCATTCGACTTACCACCAGTTTCAACTTCAACGCACAATCTTCGCCTTCGTATTCGCCTGCTCCTTCCGAAGAAGTCCTCGTCCCGACCAGTGCCAGGCGACGAATCATTAAACCTGAGGCTGTCCCTCTTCGGCTTGATGGGTACCGGAGGATCGACACGAAGTCGAAGAAATCAACGTCAAGGCTGAGTAGTCCGACGACCTGGGATAGATCCTTGGGGGTGAGGAAGCCATCGCCATTCTTAGCCGGTCAATAAGTTGAGGATGCAGTTTTAGACCAAGTTAACTATTTCGAGAACTTATTTAAGATAAAGATAAACTCTGTGAACTTGTTGAGAAAACTGCTCTTATTTGAAATTTTTCCTCATGCTTATGTATATGTCCGCAATCTACAAAATAAAAACTCAAATTTAATGTGTTTAATTAGTGGCATTGACACATATAGGTAGAATATCATAAAAAGAGGATAAATTAAAATTGACAATTTACTCTCTAAAATGTAGAGAAATTTGATGGGATTTGACATGTGCCTTGAATTCAACGGGACTACCACCACCTCGAAAAAAAAAATTGAAAGTTTGGGCACGTACGATAACAATTCTATTTCTATTCTAAAAGAAATAAGTTTGGAGCTTAAACTCGTTTGGTAATGGAATTTTATTTTTCCATTTCTGAAATAAATTTTTAATCTAGATATAGGTTTAAAACATAAATGAGAAACAAAAACTCTTTTCATCACATGTCCTCTCTACTAGCTTATCACATGTCTTCTCTACTAGCTGGCTACTCACCTGCCATTGCTCGTCGCTACTATTCGCCGTCTGTCGCCACCCGCCGTTCATTGTTGGCCGCCGCTGCCACCACCACTGTCTAGGAGGGAGAAATTTTGTGTCATTATTAAATGAATTTCTATTCCAAAGATAAAAAATTCGTATCGTTATCAAACGTGTATTTTCACTCAAAAATTTGTCCAAAAATAGAAATAAGAAAATCTATTTTTTTCCAAAAATCAATTTCTGATCGGAATGGTTATCATTTGTGCCCTAAAGAGCAAAAAAAAACTAATTTTCTTTTCTTGCTTAAAGCTAAAATATCATCTAATTTCAAAATTTTGTGAACAATATTGTACATGAATTACATGTCGAATTCGTATATGTCACGAAACCTTTCATGTATCCGAATTCAAGGGGGGGAAAAAGCCAAAGTCAAAGAGCCGAATTGCCGTGCCTCGTTCCTCCAAGCAAAAAGTCCTAGGCCTTAAAATTTCCTGGTCTCTTGTGGTTGGATAGGACCTATAAGAAATATGAATTGTTAGGACCGTTTATTTCTAACATTAATTAGATTAGTATGTTAAAGCATAAAAAATATATGTAATAATTGTTAATACCTCAAATAAGTTGAATTGATATCTATCACAAAGAATATGAAAAAATTGTTCAGGATCAAGCGCGAAAGCAATTCATCAAAATTTAATATTTTATTCAAATTTCAAAAAATTATGATAATATCACATGCGAATTTATGTGTCAATATTTGCAGTCTTTTAAAGCTTCGGGTGTTCGGGATTATTTAAAAAAATTCAAGGTGCATGAGTTAGATTTAATTAAGAAAAAGAGGAAAAAGTGAGTCTATTTAGATAGATCTGAAATCATAAAGAACCGCGAAATATTTGTAATTAAAGTAAAATATGCCGCTTTGATGAAAACACGAATTAGCTTTGATGTCTATGCATGAATTGGAAAGTATTAATGCATCTAAAGTCCAATGCTTCATTATACCTAAAAGATTTAAAATATAATGTCTAAATAAATTATGTTTATCTAAAACTTTACCAAAGAATAAGTAATGCAACACGTTCGCTCCTCCTTGATGCGACAGTCCATGAAGATAATTGACTCTTGCAAAATATGTGGGTCAATTCTTTTACTCTGGTAGATTTTCCACTTTGAACATCTTCCAATTTTTTTTCTCGGTTCATGTCACTTAATTCTCGTCGTGCGTGAGAAAAAGGAGAAAAAAAAAGGCAAACAATTTTCGTCTCAATTTATAACAAATCTATTTTAAAATATAATAACATTAGGTGGGATTGTAATTCTTTTCATGCTGTTCCAGTACTCACCAACTACATTCATCATAATCGTAGCTTTATTAGACCGTCATATCCTTGGTTTTTCTATTTCGCTTTAAAAAACTAGATTGATTTTGCTAGCTTTAACAGCTTATAGTCAGTACGAACTTAAGGAAAATCCAAGATAATGGAGACAGAAAGGCTGCGAACGGTTGTAGGTCCCTCGTTTTTTTTTTTTTTTGGGTCGAACCCTCTTTCAGGTTGAAGACCAAAGATGATTTGTAGTTCGACCCTATGAGCTGGGGCACTTGCTTTTTCCAGTCATTTCAAGAAGTGAAGTTTGATTTGAGTTGGTGTGTCGGTCTGACTGAACATCACTCTTCCTTGTCGTCATTAGAAGGATTGGAAAAACGCTTTCCTTAGCACCGTTCAGAAAAATTCATAAATGGAACTTATTTTTGGTTTGAAAAGGGAAAGATTACTTTCCAAAATTCACTTCAATCTCACCCATGATCATAATTAATTTGTATAGTCCAAACTAGTCTTAAATGGCCCAACAAGGAGCTGGACTGCGGAACTCGGGTCTCCCATGGTCGAGACCATGAGATGAGAGACTCTAGTGCTTGAACTTAAGTCCCTAGCATTGGACATTGACCTTAGTGCTGGGACTTGGATACTCGGCACTGAGGACTCAACGTCTCGACCCAAATCTCTAGCTCTTGAACCCAGGTGTCCAAAACCAAGGTAGGAATGAGGTAGACAACATATACTCAAAACCAAAGAGCCTAGACTAGGGTCATTTGCAATTTGAGCTGAAATCTTGATTTCGGGATGATGTACATTTAGATTAGAACCTTGCACTGCAAGCTAGGTCCTCAAAAATCGAGCCTATAACTAGGTACCTAGAACCTACTCTTGTATTTGAAACCTTGCATTATGACCCGGGTCCCCAAAGCTCAAGTCTGCGATTAGGTCCGCAACAACCACAATTGAACCCAAACATGGGACTCTGGCAACTAGACCCCAAAGCCTCTCTCGGCATCTAGTCACACAGTCACCTAAACCTTGGAACCAAGTCCACAACACTCAGACATGAGACCTTAGAGGCCACACTTAGGTTCCTCATTCGCAAATGCGGGACCCTGGAGTTCAAGCCTAGCGAGAGCCCTAGCACCAAGACCCGGTTTCCCAAGTCTCGCCCAAATCCTCAACACCCGAACTTAGGGTCCCATCGGTGTATTCAGGTCCCTTTTGCCAAAAAGCATTCTTTGCTTTAACAAGTTTTCCCATCTTAATTATATTTAAAAGTTGATTAAAATATAGGAGACGAAAACGGGTTTGGTTGAGAATAATTTGCTAGGTAAATATTTTTCTATTAAACAAACGGGGTCAATGCAATAGATTTACACTCAAGCGCCGATTCTCCCCTCCTTGTCAAAGAATCTGCCGCTTGAAAAGAGGCTGCACATGAAGGAGAGGCAGCATCACGATTTATCATTAATGCGTGTTCCTCCTCAGGAAGGACAGTCGACTCTTTCTGATCTATTGCCATAAGTAGCCAAGGAAGAACTGGACCGTCTGCATAGGTACATGACTTCGAGCTCGATCCTGCCAAAAGCCCAACCATCTGTAAAAAGACCAGGTGTTCCCCTAAACATGCCAACCATGTAACCATCTCTATGCAGTAGAAAGTTTCAGGACAGTACAACTCAATTGAAAGCTTCAGGACAAGATCACCAAACCCCTAATCGCCACCTTCTTTGTTTTCTTTCCCAAAACCTAGGTTGACTTCACGGTTGCGTCTTTGAATTTGCTCCCCCACTTTTTAATGCTCATGCACCTGCCTAGCAGCAGATTCAAAAGAAAAGAATCGACGCTGGGGTAGGGTTGGCGACCCCAGATGATCATATATTTTATGTGTATGTTCGTACCTGATTCCGAGACGTTTCCTAGGTCCGGGTCAAAGGAAGCATCTTACGTTGTTGCGCTGTGAATTTCCGGCAAGCAAGCGACTATGCAGGCGGCGCGGAAGAAAATGAACAAAGAACAAATAAAAAAAGGCTAATCCAAATCGAGGGATGTGAGTTTCCAACATAGTCCAATTTCCACAGCACGTCATTAAGCATGTTTGTATCGAGCTTAAACGGGTTATAATCAACATATCTGATGTGGATTGACCTTGTTAACCATTTTGCACTTTGACAAATGTAATTATATAACATAATATGTATTCGTGTCAATATGACACGTATTTATGCATATAAATACTTTTTACATGTTTATATGTTAAGAGTTAATGTCGAAGAAAATGGATTTTGCTATAAAATCTTTTTGGAGAAACTTATTTTTCAAGGACGATGTTTCTTATGTTTGACTGTATTTTGCAAATGATATGAAAGTTATTTTTTTATGTGTAATACAATAAAATTGTGAAACACCCATTTGATAAAAAGTATTGACTATAATCCAACTGTGGGCAGTTGTGCTGGATTAGAGTCTCTCATTTATCGTCAAGGTCGAGGGTTTGAAACTCGTAGTTGTTAAAGTGTTGTAAGTGAGGGGCCGTGGTGTTGGAGTCCTATGTTAGTCTCCCTGAGGTATAGAAGTCAGGCCTGACGGTGCCACCAGGCACGGCGGGTCAAGGCGAAGTCCTCAGTTACCAAAAAAAAAAAGGTCTTGACTATAACTTAGATTCCTGATTCAAGCATCCGAGTCTTGCCCCTGGGTGTAGGGTGTCGAGCCAAGCACCAACCATCCTTAGGGGACTTGAGCTCAATTGTTAGGGGCCAAGGCGTGACCAATGGTTGTCGGGCTTAGCCTTTGAAGACCCAAGTACAGGCTTTAAGGTCATGAGCTCAACCTTAGGGGACTCAAGCCCAACCGATGGGGACCCGGGCATGGCCTTGGGAAACCCTGCTGGGGCGCCAAAGACTCGAGTGCGGGAGCTAGGTACTAGGACTTGATTGTTGGGGTCCTTAACACAGGCTCAAGGGTTTGGACCCTACCTTAGGGTCCCAAGCAAGGTTGATAGTGTCCTTGATTTGGCCTTGACCAACCTAAGCTCAAGCATTAAGGTCCCGATCCAAGCTCCGCGGCTCACTCATATTTTGATAAATGATTTTTGAGTTTAAAAATGTGAAGTCATCTTCCCATATTTAAGAATAGATTCTTAGTTAACTATGAAAAATGAATTCTGTCGATTTATCTTTCTAGATAAATTCAAACGTCGAAAAATGAGGAAAATATTCCTTAAAGAGAGAATATTAAACACGTCACGTTGTGTCCCAAATAATACACGCGTCCTTAAACTTCGAGATTATGACATGATTAATGAACTTTTCATGTACAAATTCATTCGGCTTAAGCATAAATAAACGTAATACGACACAGGATTCAACGGGGTTTACAAATTGCCAGCTTCGTTCCAGGCATTGGATTTCAACAACAGTACCATGTCGCGGCCGCCCCTGCATGACTACAGAAAAACTATAATCCTCCGCCGCCCTGAAAAACTATACGATGACGGAATTTTGGATTTTTTTGCCTTTACTTTAGAGGTTTTCTATGGCCAGTACCCCATCAAATCGGCGAAATGACGGGTGTTCCAGGTTCAATTTATTTTATTTTATTTAAAATATATATTAAAAGGGTATTAATCCCAAATTACAACGGATATACGTCGCATTCGTTTTATTTTTTTACTCTTATCAATCAAGACTGCACAAAAAAGAAAAACCCCAAAAGTGCCTCTCCTTGGAGAACAAGTTTGCATAAACAAGGAGGAAAGAAATGGTCATAGATGACGTCAGCCGAGTTAGGTCAAGAATGCCCTCGATGCCTTGTTGATGATGATGAATCCTAATGAAAGATTCGAGTATTCTATTTACCACCACACGAAATGCCAGAGTGAGGTCATATCCAGCACTTTGCATTTTACGTTTCATTGAAAATACCTAAATCCTTTTGAGATATATGAAAATCGATACGTGAAACTCATCATTATTTTTTACCAAAAGGTGACAACGAAAGTAGTTTTTTTTAAAGCTAGAACGAGTAGACAGGACTAGGATGGGAACGTGAGATAATTCTTGGGATATCGCGATCCCGCCGTGTTCTTGGGGTCAACTTCTGCCCGTTCGAGTAAGTCCACCGTTCACCGCACCGGGAGAGGAGATTCGAAGAGAGAGTTAACTCTCTCCCGTGCCGTTCTTGGAGGCGGAATCGGGTCTTTTCCCAAAGAAATAAAGGAAAAAGAAAGAAGAAAGAGAGAGAAGCATATGTGCTATTTTAGTATGGTGCTAATCTACCCATTTGATTCGACCCAAAAAAAAATAAAAAATCTACCCATTTGAAAAAAATGAAAATGAAAATAATAAAGAAAAAAACCCAGGAAGATTCGGGGCAGCTTCTTACGCGAAAGCGCGGATTCAAAATGATTTCGGGCAGGGCCGACGGCCTCCTTCTAAAATCTAGTCAAATTAAGGACAAACAAAAAAAATGTCCGAACAATTCATGTACAATAAAATAAAACAAAAAAAAAAAGCAGTGGATGAAATAATAATAAAATAATAATAACAATAAAAAAAATTCCCCCCCGACGAAAGCGACGTCCGCGGGAGCTCGGAATCATCTAGACTCCCTCCGTCGCGCTTCTTTCTCTCTCTCTCTCATCCCTCTCTCTCTCTCTCTTCGCGTTTCGAGGTTCGGACCGGCGAGTTTCTCCGGCGGCGACGGCGGCGGCGGCGGCGGCGGCGGCGGGGGGAGAGGCTCCCGCCTTTCGGCGTTTCGCGGTCCGTGGAATAGCGACGAGTCGGATTGCGTTGCGTGTCGCGCCTCGCTTCGTATATAAGGGCGGCTGCTGCTGCTGGTCTGAGGAGTCAACCGAGCCCCGAGCGTTCCGCGCTTCCCGAAGGTTCCGCCGGCTAGGGTTTTTTTTTTTGCCTCCTTTATCTTTCCTCCGTTCGGCCGTGGTCGTTGCTCCGCTTTGAGAGGGATTGGCGCGATTGAGCTGGGCGGAGTTCGAGGGTTCGGGGCGGTGGCGGCGGAAGTGGAGTGGAGCTGGGGGGTGGTGGTGCTCGACATGGTAATCGGGTTCTGACGATGCCGAGCTTTGTTCCAGCAACACCGGCCTCCAATTCCATGTGATTCTCTCCGTCTCTCTGTCTCTGTCTCTGTCTATCTCTCTATCTCTCTGCTGCTGCTGCTGCTGCTGTTGCTTTGGTTTTTTTGATTTGTTGACCGATCATTTCGGGAACCCATGACTGAGCTTAAATTTTGCGGTGTTGGAAGTGACTGTGAAGGGTAATTGTGTGGCTTCCTTGCGTTGCGGTGCTCAATTTTAAAGCTTTTAGTGCGATTTGTTGTTTTGGTTGTCTTTCTTGCTTAGTCCGATGGGACTGTCCGATTATCTTACTGGCTCGGATTCTGTGTAAAGGTAAATTTTTTTTAATTTTCAAGGTAGTAAAGTTTCGATTATCTAAAGAAAGAAAGGATTGCCTCAGTGCAGTAGGTGAGGGCCCAGAAGCGCAGTACTTCTAGGGACCGAGTCACCGAGGGCATGAGACTGTCCCTCCTGAATATGGCAGAACTTTGCAGTTTCCGATGTTTATTGTCCCTGGTATTTGTCTTTTGGTCTGATTCGTAATCATTGAAGGACTTTATATATAAAAACGAATTTTGACTATTTTTGAACAGCAGGAATGTTGAGATGGTTAAATCTTATTGCAAGGCCCCTTAGTCCTAGAGTGAATTCTTGCTTGCCTTGGAAACAAATTATTTGGAACGTTAAGGTTCTATCTAGCTTTCATTCTTCAGCTAATTAGCATCCTTGGAGAAATTCTGACAAATGAAAACTTGAATTGTTGGGGTCTCATTATGTCGATCAGTGTTGCATGTGTAGAAAGGATTCTGAAACTGTGAATCATCTTTTAATACAATGTCAAGGGGCCTTTGCAATGTGGTCTTCATTTCCAATTAAAGCTAAAGGGCCTTGTGGGATGCCTAGCACTCTTTGGGAGAGAGGTGCAATGGAGTTAGAAATTTAAAATATGACCTGGAGATGTGACTTGCGTTGCATCACATGGAAATCCCTACAGGAGAAAAATTGAAGTTTTAAGGGATCGGAGTTGATGAGATTCTCTCTAACTAGAAACCGTCAACAAAGAATCCATCGACATGATGGATTCTATACATTTGATTTTCATATTGGTGTTGGATTTTCATATTGGTGTTGGATTAGGATGTCGTTTGACTTTTTTTTTTTTTTAATAGCTTCTTTACCTGGCTTTTCTTTTCTGCTTCGTCTTATATGTACTTCTTGTATACCTGGATAACAAACTTTTTACTTTCTGATCAATTTTCGTTATTGGCATAAGTAATAATAAGAACAGAAAGAAATACAATATCTTTCCATAGTATTTGAGTAGTATTTCTTGCTTTCTTCTAATGTGCAGAAGGTTTGATTCCTTTTTGTTAATCCATCATTTTTCATTTGTAATGGGATGTGAATACTTGGTCTCCTTTCTTGTATATGTGTAAGAGTGATAGACGATTAGTGATTGATTTTGTCAAGTTGGAAATTTATTACAAGTTTCTCTCAATGGTTGCCAATATATAAATGCAACAGAATATGTAAGACTGTGTCACAGAAGTTGACTTTTAATAAGAAAGACGCGCTTCTCACGATTCCTTTCCTGGATATGGTTCATTGTTCCTGGTTAATTGTCATTAATAATTTCTTCTTTGTACAGATTTTAGTGTAATTTTGGGATCAGTACTAATGATGCAATATCTGTCTGCCAGTGGTTCGGAGGGAAACGTTGTCCAGTCTAATCAAAATACAGATTTTGGGTCGTTTGAGCATTCTCTTGGATTCCGCATAGAGGATGCCATCAACCTTAGCAGAAGTATGTATTTTGCCTCATCATCTTTTGATATATAATAATCTGAATTATTTTGAGAACAGATGACGCCACTTCTCAATCTCTCTTCTATCAGCTATCATGTACCTTTTGTTTATGCTCACGAATCTGCTCACGGATGTAGAAAGAATTGCAGCTCTGTCTCATCTTTTCCAATGACTCAGCCCCTAGTTCATCTGTTTATGGGCCTAACTGTTCTGTTTAACTTCTATTGGCTGTGTCTATCACCAGAAATTTGAGCTTCTCTTAACCTGGAATCACCCATCCCATACTCCAACCTCATTCTTGAATGGTCTTTAGGGGTGATTTACCTTTTTTAGTGAGATTATTAGGGTTTGACCGGCAAAATGTCCTGCTAAATCTTGTTGACAAATTGGTGGAAGACATAGTGGAGAATGTATCTAAGTTTCAATCGGTTTTATAGAAAGTAGTTTCTTTGTGGTAAAAAAGGTGAAATTTTACTCTGGGTGTGCACTAATTGTGATTCCCCTGTATGTTTGTACGTTTTGCCTTTTGTATCGCTGCAAAGTTCTCAACTGACTACCATCCGATGTTTATCAGCAGATCCTGTCTTTAATCAGATAAAACCAAACGGTCGAGCTCTTGGAACTGACATTCAAGCTCGTGCTCTTAATAAGGTCTCTTTACATTTAAGCTTCTCATTTTTCTTGTAAATTGTCAAAGCAAAAGCTCTTATTCTCTTTGTTCTGGTCGATTTCAGTCTGTTGTAGCCTCAGAAAGAGATCAGTCTTCCACCGCGTCAGCATCTCAGAGAATACCTTTGCAAAAAGAGTCACAGCCCAATCTGCTTTCCATACCTGGTGGTCGTTCTGAAAATTGGGGGGATTCAAATATGGCAGACACCAGTCCAAGGACTGATACATCAACTGATGACACGGATGACATAAATCAAAGGGTATGTTTACCACTACAGTTTAGGATCTTTTCTTTCTGACATGTTCTTCACAACACATATACACGTAGTTTATACTACAAAGGAATGCTGCTTCATTTAGCTTTTTGGATGTGGAATTCAACTGGGATAATTGATGCTTTCTGCTTGGAGTTTCTTTCTACATTTGGCTGTAGCATGGAGGCTTGAAATGCACTAAAGTCTCCATTCTTTCAACAGCTTGAAGCAGGTCCATCAGCTGCTTTGGGAGCTTCCGATTCTAGTGGTAGATCAAAAGAAAAGGCTGTGGATCAGAAGGTATAAGCTCTAATCAAATTCTGATTCTGCGTTGCAGCCTTGCAATATAAGTTTTTAATCAGCAGAGATTGTTTACAGACGTTACGCAGACTTGCTCAAAATCGTGAAGCTGCAAGGAAAAGCCGACTAAGGAAAAAAGTAGGTATCATGAGTTCATGTTTTTCTTGTCCAACTAGAGGGGAAGTTGCATTCTACTTGATTCTAGCATACTAGCTGCTTGTTTTCATACTTGGTATTGTCAAATCACCTCCTGATATTTACTGGAGAGCAGCCCTTTTCTTCTCCTTCATGATATCTAACTCACTGCGTCACAAAATGTGGCTTTTGAAAGACAGATATTTTCTGACCAAGAAAAAAAAAAAAAGACAAATTTAAATTGTTTCAAAAACATGAGATATTTGGATGTCTTCCAAGATTGAATGAGTTTTAAAGAAGAAACATATCAATGTGATGGTGGCATCAATCAAATTTTTGGCCTCATCTCTTTCGTGTTCACAAGCTTTAATCATATTGAAATTTTGCACTTTTTCTTCATATACTCTTTCGGCTATCTTCTACAGGCATATGTACAACAACTAGAGAGTAGCCGTCTGAAATTAACCCAACTTGAACAAGAGCTCCAGAGAGCTCGGCAGCAGGTTTATTCTTTATTCTTAGTTTGCTTTTTTATGAGTTATTCTTTTGCTTTGTAATCTGATGTGTTTCTTCAATTGCAGGGAATATTCATTTCTAGCTCTGGTGATCAGTCCCATTCCACCAGTGGAAATGGTATTTTAGAAGTCTTCATGCATCTCTTTTTTTAGAGTGTCCCTCCTCCCTCTAATCCTTCATCCCTCCCTCTTTGCTTTTCTCATCTGAAGATTTTGCAGTCTCTTTTCCCACCTGTAGACTATGCTGATTTTATGCCAAATTGATCTGTAACAACCTCCTTTTAGTGAATTGAAATTGATATCATGTAGATTCTCGGTTTCCTCTGTGAGATAAATCGAGGTGTTCATTTGTCTCCCCTTGTTTTTTTTTTTTTTTTTTTCCTTTGGTTGCCAGACAAGTTAGTAGGATCACAGTGTGTCAAAAAGTTCCCCAACCCCCCCCCCCTTTTTTCTCTCTCTCTCTCTCTCTCATTCACGCATGTGTGATAATATGTGCTGAATGAAATTTTTTCTTTTGTGGTATACAAAGGAATATAGTCTTGTCTCTTGTGTGGCTGAATGATATATTTCCCCATTGGGATTGTCTTGATTAGTTGGCGGTGGTCGAGTTGGTTTTATTGTTAGCAGATTGGATCATAATAGTTGAAATGTGTTATTTAACATCGCAATGGTCCACAGGTGCCATGGCTTTTGATGTAGAATATGCACGGTGGCTTGAGGAGCAGAACAGGCATATAAACGAGCTGAGAAGTGCTGTAAATTCGCATGTCGGTGACACAGAACTCCGAATAATTGTTGACAATGTCTCGACACACTTTGATGACATCTACAGACTGAAAGATACCGCAGCGAAAGCTGATGTTTTCCACATTTTGTCAGGAATGTGGAAGACTCCAGCAGAGCGGTGTTTCTTGTGGATTGGTGGCTTCCGTTCTTCTGAGCTTCTTAAGGTGATATCATCCATTCATGTACTAACTTCTGTAAAGATAATCTGATCCATGAAGGCTTGATAAGTTAAATGCAAATGAAAATGACACCTCTTGTGAAGTACATTTAGAATTTTTGAAGTGCCTGATGATTAGAATGTTGTGAAACTGGAGGGGGCTTGGGGTTCATCTGGGACTCAGTCACTGGTCCAGGCTTGTTGCGAGTCAGAATTGGCTTTGGTCAAAACCTGATTGTCAAACTGGTTCAACTGAAGGACACCAATTGAAATCTGGTCAGCCTGCTGTTTGTGTCATGGGTCACAATGAGAAGTCGTACATGGCTCGTTTTAGAGTTTGTGGATCTTGGCTTGAAGTTTCCATGTGCTTGTGTTGGGCTGTTCATGACTTTGCTTATGTACCAAAGTGGAAGATGTAGCCATGCACTTTGAACCTCGAACTTCTTGTAACTTCTCAGTGATGTTCCCCCAACTGTACTGCCAATGAGCCCACTTGACTACTAATCCTCTTGTTTTTTTCCAAACACCTGACAGTACTTCGATTGTCCATTTCTTAATAAATTAAACAAAATTCTGGGATTTCTCAGTCCTTGACCGGGATTAGTTGCAAAACCACTGCCATAAATATGTGTTGTTTATCCAGGCAGAAGTTGAAGAGTAACTGTCGTGTCTTCAAAATAGTTAGATGTATACTGAGTTGTCTATTCTATTTGCCGCTGCTTGATTTTCCTTTCTAGTTATGTTGTTGCTGGTACTTTCTTTCAACGAGAGTGTTTATTTTTTTTCTGAATTCGGATGCTGTCTTTGTTGCAGCTTCTCATGAGTCAGTTGGAGCCTCTGACAGACCAACAAATGATGGGCCTCTACAACCTACAGCAAACATCGCAACAGGCTGAAGATGCTCTTTCTCAAGGTATGGAGGCATTGCAGCAATCTCTGGCTGAGACGCTGGCCAATTCCCCACCTGGTTTAACTGAATCATCTGGTAATGTGGCAAATTACATGGGACAAATGGCGATGGCAATGGGGAAGCTGGGAACGTTGGAGGGCTTCCTTCGCCAGGTAAATGTGATTTTGTTTCAGCACCGACTACTTGTGCTGGATTCTTCAATTGATTGTTGGTTAGTCATGTTGAGAAAAAACTCAACTTGGAACTGGAAAATTTCAGCTGGCTGTTTGCAAATTTCATTCTCAAGTCTCATTCATGTCAAGTTCATCTAGAACCACTGCATGAGCCTGGCAGCGTCTTACCTGCTTTTTATGTACTCTTGGATGCTTTTGCTTTTATGTTATTCATTTGCACGTGGCACTTTTAGGACGGAAGAAGTGCCTAAGGAAAGTAGTATAGAATTCTCTTTATGTAATGGGGAAAACAAAGAAGCAGCTATATTTCTGCATTTGTCAAAGGCTGTTTTGGATTTTGATCTGGTCTCAACTTAACATAATTTTTTTCTTTCCTCTAACTAATGATTCATCTCCTCTTCTGGTTTGTTACTCTCTCGTTTGCTTATTCTCGTCAGACTTTTCTGACTTGGATGAGCTATTCATGCCTTGAATCCTTCATAGAACAATCCAAAGGAGTGGGACAGTTTGTACTTATTGCTGTGCCTATTTCCTTGCAATGCCTATTTTCTTAAGGGAGGCCATTTGCTTGTGTCTTTTTACCAGGCCGATAATCTGCGTCAGCAAACACTACTCCAAATGCACCGTATACTGACAACTCGGCAGTCAGCACGTGCTCTCCTCGCAATACACGATTACTTTTCAAGACTCCGGGCTCTCAGTTCTCTATGGCTCGCAAGGCCACGAGAGTAACAGAAGATCGAGATTTTGTCCTGACTGACTCCCTGTTGGCCGTTATGTTGATAAAGGTGATATCATTCCACAGACAGCGAGTCCTTTGATTGAAAGTGCTGCCGTCGTCACAGCTGCTGGTCTTAAGAGCCTCGGTTTAACTCTAATTAGGGGTGAGCGAAGTCATGTCTCTGTAACAAAAATCCTGTGCTTGTTGTTGTAGCATTTTAGCTAGTGGTTGTATATTGTTGTAATGCCTCCTTTAGGATGGTTGAGCTGACAAAACTGTTCAGGTCGAATGTTGTCATTGATTAAAAACAAATCCTATTTGGCAGTGAATAAATAGAGGGTATCATTGTAAAGGTGAATAGGTTTACATGTTCCGATGATGGTGCTTCATTCCCTTTCGTGGTAATGCCGTTCTATCCCGACGTGGAAGCTGATTTCATTGGTCCCTGATAGAAATGAGTGAATGAAATAGAAAAGGAATGTAATATCAGTATTCTAATCTCACTTATTTGGTACATAAATTGAAAGAATGCAGATTCTTTTTTAAGGAATTGAATGGCACAAAGATTTCATTGAATTTTGAACAGATTTTACGAGATAGTTTCGTCTAGTAGGTTCATTAAGACTTTTTAATTGAATTACAAATCAATTAGCCAGGCATTTTTTTTAAATCATAACTAATAAATTGATAATATCACAAATGACACTACTTATCTCATTAAAATTAATGAAATATATTAGTGCAATATCCATAAGGATTTCCCACAATTGTTTTATGATAGGTAAATCATTTTGGTTATGAACATAATTTAATTACATATAATAACTAGTGTGATAATCGACGCTGGCTTATTCAATTTCAATAATGTGACATCTAGACTCATGCTATTTTCACCTTTTATAACATTTCCTATTACCGAGATGGCAAAAATAACTCAAAAGGATTAATTAATCACAATCGTAAATGGAAATGTAAAAGTTGCTATTTACTGAAAATATAGGACCATCCGCATCAATCAAAGAATGATGTTTTATGCCATCATCTAATGTGCTTGTCCATTTGTTAGTATATGGAACTTCATTTCTTCTCAATAAAGGCTATTCTGGATCAAGACGTGTATAAAGCTATTCGAAGTGGAAATACGAAATCAAAGCAAAAATTTGAATTTGGTAATCGAAGTCCGAAATATCAATATTCCCTTTACAGAAAACATTCTCTTAAGGAGTAAAATGGGATGAAATGGAAATCTAATCCGCTGAGATGAAGGGAACAATGGTATTTTGTCTCTCAGTTGCCACTATGTGCGCCAGTATCATCGAGGGTGGAGAGACGAAATAGGGGAAACCGATGAGAAACACCTATAAACGTGAAAGTGAAAGCTGTGGATCGGAGCATGCTATCAACTATCCGCAATAACAATACTGTTCAGAGATTCATTTGTATAATGCACGCCGCGCGCTTTTTTTTTTCTAGTCAATCGATGATCGATTCTAATTTTTTTGCGCAAAATGCCACCAGCCCTCACTAGGCTGAACGAACCATTGGCCCTGCCAATTCCGAACTCAATCAAACGAAAGATCGAGTCGGGTGGTGGGGAAGTGATGCCATCTCGACTCGACCCGACACTCGACCGCCTTTGATAGTACAGAAGCAAAATACATGTCCTCGAGTGGGAAGCAATGCCACAAAATGTTGCAGTAGGCTCTTCTATTCGGCCTGTGGGATCGAATTGGGTGGTGGGGAAGCAAGGCTCTTGTAAAAATCATATGTTTTATATGTTGATGCATGTGCCTAGTTTGGACTGTTGGATTTCTAAGGGCTTGCATTATAACGTTTTTATTTCTTTATTTCTTTTTTTTTTTATCCTTTAGTCTCCGGAATAGAAAAAGAATAAAATTCATTTAATGATGTCAGTTAATTTTTCTATTTCCCGCGATAGAAAAGTAATTAAGGAATAAACTTAGAACGAAAACAAAAAATAGAAAAAAGTAACATTTTATTTTAGGAAACAGTTTCTAGAAATAAGTCATTTTCTTTATTTTCTTCTTCTTCTTCTTCTTCCTTTTCTAATTAGCTAGTAGAGACTCGCAGCCTGCCGCTGCCAATCGTCCGCCATTGTTCGTCACTAGTTGCCGACCACATCTGCCGCTACCGACTAGAGGAGGAGAAAGAAAGGAAAAGAAGACAAGAAAAAAAGGAAAAATCTAAAAAAATTATTAAAAAATTAAAAGAAATTCTACAACACAAAAAAATTTATGAATCGTACTAAGTGCACTTTTATTATTTTTCTGTTCTGGAACTAGAAATGTTGTGTAGTTATTGAATGCGTTGTTTTATTCAAAAATTATTTAGGGAATAGAAATAGAAAAAAAAATTATTTCTGAAAAGAAATTATTTTCCTAATAAAATGTTATTAAACACATCTTAAGCTCTTCCAAAGTTGATAGTAGAGAGCGTTTAACAGTGAACAGTCAGAGCTATCCCCGTATAGTTTTACTTGATTATTTTCTGATCGCGTTGCAGATCACAAAGAACAAGCTGAAGAATCAAAATCGCTTGAGAGCAAACTCGATGAACGAGACAGCATCTGAACTTTTCGAGCATTGGCGATTCTGTTCCCTTCATCTAACCCGCCTAGTAAAAACCAGGCATCAACCATACGGAACACGAGCGGTACGAAGAGTAATCCGGGCCGTAGTAAAATGCTTCAACGCTGCCGTCAGCCATATTGTAGACCCCCATATCCAGTGGTTCTTGTGGATCCGGATCATCATGCCACCGATGCTCGACGCCGTCTCCGGTGAAGTAAACGCAGTTGGGTTTGCAGTTCCCGAAGGTGGACGCGCAAATGGACATGGAATAGTGACCGCCGACGAAGATGGCTCAGTCGCCCAGACTCTCTAACTTCGTCCACTGCTACTCATCAAAATCAAACTTGCACACTTCGAGACGAACGAGCTCGTGCCAGCAGTCGTAAGTGCTGAGGCATTCGAGCTGCTTCACCATCAGAAGGTCTCCCGACTACTTCGAATTGCGCACCCAAAGGAGGTGGACTTCCCTACTTAGAGTCGAGGAGTGTGGCACTACGTCCGAGGCGATTTTGGAAATCCTAATCCGCTGCACAAGATATGCAATAGACCTAATCAATGAGCAGGCTGGGTCGAATCTAGTCGGATTTTAGACCAGAGATCTTTACTGCTTTGATAAAATGAGGACCAGACCAAGCCTAAGCAGATGAGCACATGCTCAAGAATGAACTTGTCTTGTCTACTATTTCCTTCAGCATGCTCCTGATCAAGTCCGATGTGCAGACGGGAGGGGGTGGCATCGGAGAGTGCGACATGTTGGTCAGCATCATGAATGAATGCTTGACCGACTTCCTCGTGTTGTCACTAATGATCATTATGCAGGGCCAAGCTTGGAGTTCCCTCACTGGATTGAGCCAATCTGAACATCTAGCCCGTGGCATTGAGTCGAGCAGGGCCGGTGCTTGGTAACTAGTGCATTAACAACCCGTTGGCATTCAGACATTTACCAAAAAGTGCAAGCAAGCGGCTCCAAGATAAAGAAAACAATACTAACAAACGGAGGCACAAAAGAGAAGTATATGGCACATGCAGACACTGCATAACGTGATTTCACGCAAGGTGGGAAATAAAAGCAGACATTTCCGTTTTACAGTCATGCAAAGCCGTATCAGCATTATCAGGCTCTTTTTCAAATTAAAAAAAGAAAAAAAAAGAAGAAGAAAAAAGACACTATCCCCGTAGCTGTGCCTCAACAACCCGCACGTTGTTTCATTGTAACTTTACAACTACAGTTTCCTAATGTGAACGCCAGTATTGAGCACTTAGAAGTCCTAGAAAGCATCCAAAGAAGAATCAAACCAAAGAGGAATTTGTGACAGCAGCTGGGATTAGAAAATTCGACTTAAAATAAATAATAATGATCAACGCTTACAATGCAAAGAGACTATATAAAGTGCCATCCAACCCTCAGTCGAGCAAATCCGACATTGCAGTCTTCCTGAATGGATCAATCTGGGCCAGTTGTGCCTCCATACTTCTAGTTGGAGTAATGCCCTCCACCTTCAACCTCTCTCTAATTCCATAAGCTGGGACTTTCCCTTTTGCATAAGCGTTGAGGAGACACTGGTATTGCCGAATGCGAGACATGTACCCAGACTGTCTCATCCGGTAGAGAATTTTTTCAGTATTATGGACATCGCCCCTTTTGGCATATTGATCCAAGAGAGACATGTAAGAGCTGAACATTGGCTTCATCTGATTCTGTTGTGATGCCTTGGTCAAGACTGAATCAGCCTTCTCCACTTCACCTGCTTCCACGTAAAGCTTCACAATAGAATCCCAGGTAATTGGACCGATGTGACATCCACTATCTGCCATTCTCTTGACTAGATCCTTCCCCTTGGCCAGCATCTTGTTGCTCGCATACACCTTCAAAAGTACCGTGTAATGCTTTGATGAGACTTTCCATGTTTTCGACATCCTCTCAAAAACTGCCTCAGCTTCCTGGATTTTCTTCAACTTTCCCCAGGCTTCAATAGCAGCGATGCACTCTTCAAGCCGTGGATTTGGTTCACAGACCTTCCAAACTCTTTCTACTTCATCGGCCTCTCCTAGTTCAGCATAAAGCGGAAGCAAAGACTGGCAAGCCCACCAGTGCTTTTTAAGGTCTCCACCTTCCATCTCCTTCAAGACAGCCTTAGCCTTTTCTATCAATCCACTAGATGCATAGTGCTTCGCCAGGAGAGCTTGAGCGCCAATGTCAGGTTTGATCCCTTCAGCATTCATAGCATCTACAATTTTTTCCATCCCTGTAATGTCATTCGACTGGCCTTTGGTGTCTATCAGAAGTCTGTAAGTATGCATTGTCGGCTTGACATTTTCTTTCTCCATCAACAACAATACATCAGCAATTTTCTTCCTGTCGAGCCTCTTGTAAAGGAGAAGCAATTGGTTGAAGGAAAATGATGAAGGAGTGAATCCTCGATCCCTCATTTTGTTAAAAGTTTCCTCTGCTTTTGTGACATTACTGGCACTAACATAGTTGGCCAACAAGGACCGATGGACTAGTTCGCCTCTGAAGGATTCAGGAATCTTATTAAAGAAGCTCTCAGCCCTAGGGAGTCCACGTACCTTAGCGATCAAATCAAGTCGGGATGCATAATCTCTCTCTGTAAGATCCAATTTCTCGCTACTTTCCATCCACTCTGAAAGCTGCAAACCACCAAAAGGACAAATATAAGAATAAAGCAACTTGAAAATCATGGTTACAAGAAATTGAGTGAAAAAGGACATTGGAGAACCATCTAACTGCACTGGATCAACTGAGCACATCCAGAAAAGAAATACTACCCAATGGAAAAAAAAAAGAACTAAAGCCCCATTGGTTTTGCACCATCACCTCATAAACTGTCTGCATCATTGGGTAATCTAAAACAATCTTCATCTCTCATAATCACAATCTCGTGTCTTTTTGTTAGTCTTAATCATAAAGATCCTCGTAAATACTTTATTCCAAATGACAAGCTTCTGACAAGGCAGTGCAAAAGCACAGTACACTTAATCACTCCAAACTCTTAGCAAAGGGCAGTGTTCACGAACAACATATAGATCCCCTTTTTTCTTCAAACTTTTTCTTCTTCAAAAAGATCTACAAATCTTGATAGTAAATTAACTAACTTTTTTAACCTTAAAAAACAGAAGCACTTTATAAATCTGTACTATCATATATTGGAAATTCTTTTAGCTGAACCAAATGCCTAAGAAGCAGCTTAGCTGAAATCAAAAGATAATTTGCAGCCAAAATACAGAAACATGATCACAAATACCTCAGAAGGCACTTCTCCTCTATCGGCTAAATGTTAGCCAATCATTAAACTAGACTAAGACGAGAAGATGACCAAAAAGAAAATACATAAGGAGAAGAGACTGCAGAATGAGAGTGTTGAGAATTGAGCGTGGCCAATGAGGTTTACCAGCAGAGCCTTCCCATACATTCGACGTTTACGAAAATTGAACATGGCCAGTGAGATCTCTTCCCTGTTGATTTCCTTTCCATCTTCAACCCATTTGTCAACGATTTGCTGCACAGAGAGGCCAGGAGACCTGTTGATGGCCTCAAACAGTTCTGACGTAGCTCTTTTTCGTGATTTTTTCTTAGTCGACTCCATTTCACTCTCTGCTAAATCCAACTCATTCTGAGGGACTTTTTCTGCATCCTCGTCAGCAGAGAGCTCTGGTTCAGAATCTAATTCATCCTCAATTTCATCTGCTGAATCGACCTTCTGAGTAGCCTTGGTACTGGCAGGCTCTTCAAGTTCAGAAAATGCATCATCTTCTTCTTCTTCTTCTCCGCTGCTCTTAGCACCGGCTTGTGACGAGAGACAACGGCTCCCCATAGACATTTGGTGAGTGAAGCTTGTTACACGGTAAGATCTCTCCAGAGATGGATGTCTCCCTGATGATGCTTGAGAGGACTCAACAACACCAACATTATCTCCAAAACAACTCCAATTGGATTTAGGGGAAGGAACCCGCAATACTGAAATGCTAAGTCTGTGGTTCCTGAAAGCATAAAGTAAGCATGCTCTAAGAATAAGATATAAGCACGCACATGTTGCTAGAAGCAAAGAGTTGTTGATTAGTCCATCAACTGTTTTTTCCTGAATGATTACACTAAACATGAACACAGCAGGCAAAAGCAAGAAGAAGAAAAGGGCAGGACAAACAGCAGATTGAGCTGTCAAAGTGCCCAATAATGGGGCATCAAATAATCAACGATTGCAGTACCGCAGTTCAAAAATAGCCTTAGATTGGACAAAAGATATTTCAAATGCCAACAATATCCGAAAGAGAGATTGAAAGAAAATCAACCCAAAAAGACCAGCAAAACATTCAGCATTCTCCTTGATATCCAGTTCAAGACCACGCATCTAAATCGCCGCATCCAATTCACCTCTCAGAAGCCACCGCTCAAGGCTACCAGGTAAAAACCCAAAAGCCCCGAATGTAGCAACATCAGGCAAAGCCGAGCAAATGAAGCAGCACACCTCCATGCGGACGAAAGACCGACGACGAAAATTAACAAACGAGAATTGAACATTCCGATATCGCGCGCGGAAAAGAATAAGAAGAAGCAAGAAACAGAGCAATCAACAAGGAACCCATGAACGGCAAGAACCCCATCTTCTAAACCCAATTGCCCGCTTCATGCAGATAAAACGGAGAGACATCCCCAACTCCAAGCAACTTCCACAGAACCAAAGAGACCCAATACCCAACAAGGCGGAGGGCTTCATATCCGGCCTCTCTTCCATTCATTCTACTCTCAGAGCAAAAGAAACAGCAACAGGCGCAGACATTCACGCGACGAACTACAAAGAAAGAGAGAGAGAGAGACGGGCAGAGACAGAGGGGGAGAGAGAAACGTTACTTGAGAGGATGGGCAGCTCGGCGAAGAGCCCACATGACGATGAGCTGCAAAGCTGAACTCGAAGGAAAGAGAGGAAGAGGGAAAGCGAGAAAATGCAGGGGAAAATGGAGGGGAGGGGGAGGGGCAAGATTGAAGCTTTATCGCCTTGATAAACCCTACGAAGCGCGGAGAAGAGACGGGTTTTAGCAGGCGGGTGGCCATCACGTAATTTCGGCGAACATCTGGGGCAAATCTATGAAGAAAAATTGACTATTTTCTGGATTACCTAATCACGTGTAAATATTTACGTTTTTTTAGTTAGGCTCTTTATCTTTCGAGAGATATGAATGATTTGAAAAATAATTATTTTTTTTTAAAATCGATCACTCATATTACTTACGAAAATGAATAAACAAAAAATATATTCTTCAAAAATGTTTAGAAATAATTGGTTATGAACTCTCAAACAAGTTAAACATCAAGGCTCAAAAGATTTTGAAAAATTGAATAAGCTTGTAATGATGTCAAAATAATTATCAACTCTTGAATCCCTTAAACAATTTTTGACCTAATTCTAAACTTACATTACAATCCTTAAAAAATTCTCGTTTGATTGGAATAGTTAGAATAGCATGAGGATTTCACAAGGAATTTGCACTTGAAAGAGTTGAAGCAATCATTTCTTATCTTATTTGTTTGTGAGGTTCTTCACTTATAAATGCGATGAAGATAAAATTGGCGCTTGAAAGAATTGAAGCAATAATTTCTTACCTTATTTGTGAGGTTCTAAATGCAATGAAGATAAAACTGATGAATAATTCTTTCTTGGCCTCGAAGTGATTATCTTTTGTATGAACTTTTGACTAAGCCAAGAGAACTTTGAAAAGATATTTTTAATTTGTGAAGATTTATTCATTGTGAATATTTTCAAAAGCCTTCGACACAAGTTGTGTGAGTTACTTGGAATGTTTAAAATTGATTTCCCACATCAATTAATCGAAAAAAGAAGAAGAAAAAACCTTTTCGTTGAGAGATTATGAGAATTTCTAACTAAGATACTTCCATTCGGCATCTTTAATGAACTTTTTGAATAAGTCAAGATCATCTTGTAGATGGTCCTCCTCCAAAGGAATCTGACAATTGATGGCATTTATCAATATTGATTGGCAATTTCATAATAACAAATGGTATTATGAATTTCCCAATTTTTTTATGCCAAGTACAATTTTCTACTTGTTGCACTTGCTTTGACATATGCCGTTAGACTTGCAAAATGCAATATCGAAATCCTTTCATTGAAAATAAATATTGAATGGATTTTGATGAATCATTTTTAATAAAATATTTTCAATTGAATCCTTGATATTACTACGCCTAGTATGCACAAGCAACCAGTGCATTTCAATCTAACGTATTTTGTTAGATGCATAGAGACCATCTCGGAATTTCTTATTGAACAGGTATGGCAAGCTTCTGTAGCCTAGAACTATTTCTACACGTATCCCCTATTGAGCCGTATTCTTTTTCAACACATGGCAAGTTTTTATAGTTTAGAATGTTCTCCTTCTGCTAAATGTAATAGGGACAACGAGTTTCTGTAGGCCATAGTGTTCTCCTTAAGACAGGTGTTCAGGTAACATTTTGGAAATTATTTTAATGATGATTTGTGGCTACAACGAGCTTCTGTAACCTGGAGACCTGTTCATTGATCCGGCGAGCTTCTGTAAATCGAAAGTCCTTCGATTTTCTTCGCAAACAACATTGGATAAGTATTCTCACCCTTCTTAGTTTCTATTTAATAACAAAAGATCTTCTTCCCAAAAACAAAATTCAAGAGAGAGAAGAGTGAGAGCATATTGGCTAAATACAATTTAAATGATTCAGAACCTTGAAGTAAGCTCCCAAGGTATGCCCTAATTGAATGTCGTCATTTTATTTTTGTCCCTTATGTTGAGTTAGTCGACAAACAATTAGGTATCGTTTAATCTTAGAAATGAATCTCTTCGAGCTCCCTCTCAAAAAAAGGTAACTGTTGACATGAATTTTCGCTAATGGGTTTAATATTTGTTAAAACTCGAGACTTGAGATCCCTGATCATGACAAGGCTTATTTTTCGGCCAAAAATAAATATTTTAGGTGTCATTAGAATCCCATCTACATATATACATATATATATTTATTATATTAAGATAACTCATTTCATTTGTATTTGGGTACCATTTTCTTAATCAATCAACATTTTAAGTTGACCTCTTGATTAAATCGAAAATTTTCACCCTTGATTTAAAATCTCCAAAATTTAGTGATTTGATTAGTCTTTTAAGACATATGATCTAGAAACAATGACAATTTAGTATAAAAAGCCAATTTCAAGGTTTCAAATTTAAACAAATTGGTCAATTTTCCAGCTTAAGTTTAGGGTTAAGTTGAGTTAATTCAATTTCAATATCAACTTAGACATAATAGAAAAAAAAAATTGAAGAGATTGAGCATAAAGTATACAATTGAAACTGACAGGGCTGGATTTACCAGGTTGACCCCTACTCGATTAGACCGAGGATCTGAAGCTCAATTTGACCCAATGGGTTGAACAAACAAAGATAGACAAACTCATGAGGCAATATGAAAATAAATAGATAATTGGCAAGTCTCGGATCAATTCGATCAACTTGAGTCAACTCGATTTGACCAAGGTTGACCCAAGACAACAAATTCCAATCCGCAAACCACATGGCTAGCCCCCTTTATTCATAAAACTTGTAACAAAGGTATTGAGTTCTAAATTTTTCAAAAAGTGTATTTAAGTTACAAAACATGTCACAGAGTGCAATTGAATCCTAAAATTTTAATAAGTACAATAAAGTCCTAAAACTAGTCAAATTGGTATAATTAAGTTCTTTCATTAATTGCACTTTTTAAAAATTTCAAAATTCGATTGCACTTTTGTGAAAAGTATTAGAACTTAATCGCACTTTTGTAACAAGTTTAGGACTTGATTGTGTTTTTTGAAATTTTAGGACTTAATTACATTTTTATGACAAGTATTAAGGCTATGTTTGGTTGTCCGGATTTCTAATCGGGATAGAACTGAATAGGACGAGTTATGGAATTATGGGATTTTTTTATATCATATCATTGTTTGGTGAATCGTAGTATTAAAGTCGGATATATTCACATCATATTATGTAAAAAATTTTTATATAAATGGCATGTCACTATAAATGAACATAAATGTTCATTAACAGAGATGGTGAAAATATCTCGTAATACTATTCCTTAATTTATTTTTAATTTATTTTTCCTCTTTTTTATATTATTTTCTTTATTATTTCTTTTTCCCCTTTCATCATTCTTTGATAAAATTTTATCAAATAGTAAATTGTACTAACATACCTAAAATATATAATAAATATAAATATTTAATTTATAGATTGAATGTTTATTATAAAATATAATTAAAGTTGAATATATAAATTAAAATAAGATTAATTAAAAATAAATTTATATTTTTTATTTATAATTTCTTAAATTAGAATTCAAATATTATTTATATTGAAATATAATTTCAATTTTGTTAACTTAATAAGTTTGTTATTCGAGAAAAATAACTTTCTTATTATGGATATTAAAAATCATATCCACATTTATCCCACCTTCCCCATGTGATAATTTTATCCTACTTATATCCCTCTTATATCCGACTTTATCTTATTCTGAGCAAGCACCAAACGTAGAATAGGATAAATCATATCCTATCCCGAATTTCATCTCGACTGCCAAACACAGCCTAAGACTTGTAATAGGAACGAACTTAGTACGGAGCTTTTATGAGGGCGTGGGTATAGTTTGGCTATGTTTAGAAATGGGCTAATGAAGTTTTTGTTGAAATAGGTGCGGTTACTTAGCCCATTTGAGGTCTGTCCTGGGGTAATTCAAAATTTGACTTAGCACGTGGACTGAACACAAGGGCCCAACCCGCATCCTTGTGAGCTTGAACCTGACCCAGACTCGTGAAGTTCATGCTGTGTCCATATTTAGATTGAGTTTAAGTCCCCGTTTATAAAAATCGAATAAAAAATAAAAAAAAAATTGAAAAAAAAATGAAAATAGCAAACTAGAGAATTGGTTAGAAAAATAGGCCTTGATTAGTTTGTAGATTTTAGTATTAGAATTAGTTAACATACATGTGATTTAGGATAATTCATGATTTTCTCTAGTTTAGTTATGGGAAAAATAGTTCTTCTTATTTTACCAAAAAAAAAAAAAATAGTTCTTCTTAGAAAATTGAATTTGATATGAACTAAGCTCGTGGGAGATCATTCCTTATGCTTAGAACAAAGCCACGTATGTTCTTCGTCCGACAACTATTAGGTTTTCCTTTTCATAATTTATTTTAAGCATTTCAATACCTTAGTGTTTAATTCTCGCATTTTCAATACATTGGTTATTACTTTCTTTTTTTAGAATGCTTAGGATAAGTGTTAGGACCATAATAAATCCAATGCATGAACACATAGTGACTTAAAAGACCTTGGGACTCATAAATGATAATAAAGAACATTTGACTACTTAGTTGAACATTTCAACCAAATTAGAGGTATCCAAAGGGTGTTTATTAGAATATTAGCATAATCGAGTCTCCAATCCTACATAATATTTAGTTTCATAGAAAGTGAGATAATCTCCTATCCTCCCTTGATTTTTAGTTGACTCAAAAAAACTAGTGGAGACTTTAGTCTCCCGTACAATCCCTAAGAATTTATTTAAAATTAAAATGAATCAAATGTTGTGCAAGACGATGGCTTGAGTGGGCCTACAATTAATTGAGGGCTATCAACTTGTTTTTTGGGCATTACCTTTAAATCTCGTCCTTTTCCTTAATCCTTAATGCCCCACATTGTCGGAAAAGAGGGTTGCCACATTCTTTTTCGTAAAAAAGTTTATTTTTTAGGGATGATCGATTCCTGATATGGTCTGATTTGCAAGTGCAAGTGGGTAAATGAAACCAATGAAGATTTGTGAAAGAGCGAGCGAGTGTGCCATGATGTATAAACTCACATCGAACTCACATCGAGGGAATTCTTAATTCAATTAACTCAAGAAGAAAATTTGATCAACATAAAATTAACCACGCTCGCTTGCTTGGGAACAAATTAAAAATTAAGGGATTACAATGAATGAAATTAAAAGTTTAGGTTTAATAATATATATTGAGTTAAAATTTATAGATCATATCGAATAAATTAAAAATTAAGCGATAATTTATATCATTTAAAGTCTTTTTTTTTTTTGAGAGAGAGAGAATGTCCTCTAACGGTGCAGGTGAAATGCACGTGTATGTCGGCCGCCCACTTCCACCCCGGCGGTCAACAAATGGTGGGGGCTACTCGATGCCCGTTCGTTGAGCAAATTGGGACAAATATGCGAAAAGAAAACAAGAGACGGGGGCGCTTTCAGAATTGGCAATGAAAACAGGGGCCAAAAACATGAAAATAAAAATGTAAGCACGAATGACCCAGAACCAGAAGAAAAAGAGCAGCAGAGAGAGAGAGAGAGAGAGAGAGAGACTTCAAACCGAGGAAGAGGGAATTCAACGAGAACGAAGAAGGTCTGGTGCGAGCGAGCGAGAGCTTCTTCATCTACGAACCCAGGAGCAGGATGATGAACGTGGGCCCTTCTGGTTTCAGTACGCATCTCTCTCTCCTTCTCTCCTTTCTCGGTTTCATCGATTTCTTGTTCGTTAGGCCAGTCCTGGCGCGCTCGAATTCTCCCGCATCGATCTTGAATTTTCCCCCTCCTCAATCGCGCCTGCGGGTGTTCATCGTGCCTCTTCTTTTGCAGACAATGCGCCGGTCTCCCGAGCGTTCATCGTCGCCTCCGGCGCCTTCACCGTCTTCTTCGGGATCAGGGACCGCGCCAAAAAGCTCGGCGTGTCTTACCAGGCAAGTCGGTTGGGGCTCTGCTGTTTTCTCTTGGGTGGTGGGTTTTTTCGCGGGGGAATGCGCGGCTTGGGTTTTGGCGGATTCTTGGTGCTTGAGCTCGTGCTCGCTTGTGTGGGCTGTTTTCGTGCTTTTGATTTTTTGATCCGCGTCTTGGAAATGATGGAGGGTGCTTGGTTGATTTTGTCCCTTTGATTGGTTGGTTCCTGGGCTGTGTGTAGATTTCGTTTCTAATGTAGCTCGCACTCTTGGACGATCCTTTTGCTCCCCTTTTCTTTGCTTTGTCAGAAGGATGAATCTGTGTAGTTTTTTTTTTTCCTGCTTATGGCGCTAATTGAGGTGCGAAAACCGTCGTTTCTTGGTGTATGGTTGATTTGATTCTTCCAGCTGCCCTGGCGGTGTAGTCAAAGCTGTTTCAGATCTCTCTCTGACGCCATTGCTTGAATTAGTTGTATTCGCGTACGATCAGCAATTTGGAATTTGGAGTCTTTGTTTATATATTCTGCATGATTGCTGAATTGCTAGAAAGTTTGTTTTCATGAGATGATTTCCAATCTAAATAATGAATTATAGTTTAGTCGTAGTATCTCATCTATTTGTCAGACCAGCGTAGGCTGAAATTATATGTGGTTCTTTGGGTTGCCAAAATGAATTCAAAGTTTGTCACTTGCAAGGATATTCATTCATATCAAAATTCGAAAGTGAAATAGGATTCTGGTTATTGTGGAGGTTTGCCTATGTCAATAAGAGGGGTAGATTTGAGAACTCTCTTTTAATGATTCTATGTCGATGGTAATATCAGATTTTAATATAGCACGCAGGGACACTCATTGGTTGTACATGAGCATAAACAATAGAGATACATAAATCCAAGTCCATTAATTCGGTTATTTGTTGAACTCAATTGCTTATGTGCCAACGAATTAATGAATCGATTTGTTAGTGATGATGTGTGTAGGAAATAACTGTTAGTCATGAAGTCTGCCTAGCTAGTTGTGGGACTACATTGAGACCCTCAAGCAAGTCTTCCTCTCTCCTATTCACTTTCTAATATTAAAGAAATAGTTTCTCCATTGACATTCTTTTAGCTTTTTCTTAGGTTTTACTATCAATTTTCTAAATTTTAATTTATCTTCTTGACTTTGATTGAGTTCCTGTGCTGCGGCGGAAACAAGTAAACAACCCTCTTGCTTTGTTAGCAACTCACACTTAGCATTTTGTGGGAGCATAATGCTTCCCATGTCAGTAGCTTCCAATTTATTGTTATTCCTTTGAGAATTGCGCAATCCCTTAAATTCTACAAAGAGGATAGTATCTTACTTCCTTATCCTTTTTATCTTCAATCGCAGGACATTTTCCAAAATATGCAGATGTGGAAGCTAATACCAGCAATCTTTGCCTTTTCTTCAACACCAGAACTGATTTTTGGCCTTTATCTGCTCTACTACTTCAGAATTTTTGAGAGACAGATAGGTTCTAATAAGTTCTTGGTGAGTGATTTTCTCTGTAACAATGTAGAATAAAAAAACTACTAAACACTTCTCTTGGGATTCGGTAAAGTTTTGTTTCTATTTTGTGCTGAGTGACGGATAGGTTGTATTAAGTCTTTGGAGAGATATTTCTTCACTAGCTATATAGAATCAAAGAAATGCACAACATTTCTGTTGAGTATGACTAAACTTTTGTTTCAGTTTTGTGCTCCACCCTAGGTGTAAAGTTTTATATTCAATGTCATAGTGTTAAGATGATGCTGAAGCTAATTGTCGTACGTGAAAAAATGTTGGGGGAGGTACTACTTTTGTCGCAGTTTTTCTTGTCTGTATCTTTAGTCACTTGATTCCAGTTTGTGAGAGAACCTGATCATTTGTGTAAAAAGTCAAGGTACATCTGCCAATAGCCTCATCTCAAAATTTGACACTATTATGAGAATGGAACTTGGCATCTGTAACATGCTATCCTATTAGCTGGATTAGTTTCGAATAAATTTAAGAGGTTGATGGAGAAAAATAAAAATGTGATGCATGAACCGCTAGTAAGATGTGAGATATACAGAAAGGCCAACAAGGGGAAGACTGCCAGCTTCTTGTCCACTCTTTCTTCCGCAAAGTTAACTGTTCCTTAATTGTGCTTTAGCATCTATGCTATAATGTTCAATGCTATTTTACTTAGAGCAGAATAGATGTAATGGGTATCTGCTTGACAGTCAACTGGTTCTTTCATTATAAAACGTTTTCTTTTCCTTCCATTTGATGTGTACCTAATTCTTTTCTGTGGATACCTAGGTCTTTTCTTTGTTCTCTACAATAGTATCAATGGTCCTTCAAGTCCTCACATTGGCAGTTGTTAATGGTATGTCAATTCGTTTTACCTCTGTGGGAGCTTCTTCTTGCTGTCTCTTTTCACTTCATTCATCCTTTTACTGGTATAAATCTGTTTCTATAGTTTGAAATTCCTTCATTTGTGGTTCTTTACATTCTACTACTGAATCTGGTACAATTGGTCAGAGAATCCAAAAGATGACTCTGAAAACTGAAACACGACAGTGGGTGAATACTGATGTCCTCTTTTGGTGGATATGAGTCTCTTTCGGAAAAGCAGAAGTGCCATCACCTTTTAATACCTACTTTAACGTTTTTACTTCATATGCAGTCTATATTGGAATGACAAATGTCCTAATTGGTCTTCTTGTACAATTATCACAATTACCCTTTTTGTTTGGAACTGGAAATGTTCGTAAAACAAATGCCTGAATGGGCTATTAAGCTCTCAAACACTTGCTTTGCTTGTCATAAGAATTTAGTAAGTTAGATGTGTGTGATGTGATATCTTTATATGGTCTGATGCCATGATTTGATTCTGAAAGTGGTCCTAACTAGGTTCCTGGTTCTTAACAGCCTTGTTGCACACTTTTTCTTAGTAGCTGCTTTGATCATGATGATTTCAATTGTTGCGTTATGCGGTAGTTTCATTGGCTAGAAGTTTCTATTGTGAGAGAAATTGGTATTTCCAAGTTTCAGGAACTAGCAAAGCTTTCTTTTCCATGTTTTGACTCAGAGGCAAACTTGTCTTGAAACTAATATTGAATAAATTGGCCGTGGTCAATTGGCCAAATGATGTCGTAACATGGATGTAGACTGTCGATATAAATCATTCCAGATTGGAGATGCCGTCATCAAAGAGTTACTTTCAGAATGTTAATCCAAAAGTCTTTATGTATATGCTATGACTATACTTTATACGAAACATATTGTTCATGTCAAAGAATGTAAAGAAATTGAAAGAAACAAGTGACGTTCTTCAAACGAATCATAAGCTTTATTGAGATAATTGAACATATGGTACCCCTGTTGACAAATGCTAGAAAGTTAATATGTTCAGCAGAAAAATTTCCCATAAATTTCAGCAAAGACCTACCTTTCCTTGGGGCATGTTGCATTGGCTGAAGAGCACTTTTTTTTTCACATTTTTCCCGTGAACATATGGAGCAAAGCCGACTGATCCTTTATAACGACTAAACTTTCTCCATAATCGGTGGATATCAGAGGAGAAAGTTGACAAATGTTCGGGTACCTGCTAATGTAATGGTTTTAGCAGTTGATTATTCATTATGTACATTGTGCAAGTAACCCTAATGTTATGGTATATTAACACGATTGGCTTAAACTTATAATTTAGCTTATGGGCCAGAAGGTAGAGCAGGAAGGTAGGAACAGAACCCAGGCCCTCTTGATTCTTTTTAAGGGTGGACCATAGCTAGACATTTTACTAGTTCCTTAAGCAATGTAAAGGGAGATAAAGATCTTAATTTAAACTGCTGTGTAGATAAGATTGCGATGCTAGTCTTCTTATCACTCTCCTAGAAATTGTCATGGCTACCTTGAATCTTCTTTTCACCTTTAGCTCAACAATGGACTGTTGAAATTTCTATGCACATTCTTTCATGTCATAATTCTTGAATAATCTTCAAGTCTCCCCATGGCAATACTGATGTAAAATTTCTTCTTTTTATCTGCAGTTCCTTCCTCAAACTTAGTCAGTTCAGGTCCTTATGCTGTTATATTTGCATTGTTCGTACCCTTTTTCTTCGACATTCCGGTTTCAACACGATTTCGAGTACTAGGCATCAGCTTCTCTGACAAATCTTTCATATATCTAGCTGGTCTGCAGGTAAGTTTTATTGATATATCTATTTGTTGATTCATGAGCTGTATTAACTTTTTGTGCCTATCAGACACATCCTCTCTGTATATTTCATTTAACCTAGTTTATATATTGCAGCTTTTGTTGTCATCCTGGAAAAGGTCCATCTTGCCAGGGATTTGCGGCATTCTTGCTGGTTCCCTGTATCGTCTCAATGTTTTCCGCATCCGCAAGGCGAAGGTTATACTCAAAAACATTTATAACTTACTGTTTCCTTTTTACTATGCAATTAACTGTCGTCTGCTGTGGTGTTTGAATTATCCTTTTCGATCAGTACCATGTGTATATGTGATCTTGTTACCTCGTGGATGCGTATCTTGAAGGACATCTTGTTAATGCATGTCATGAGTTATTTTCATGCTACAATTTGCTAAGACTATAAAGTAGTTTTATCCCCCAATATTATATAAGTTTCCTACAAGAGAAGTGGTAGGAAGATTTGTTCTATTTCAAGGACTTTTCAAGGGTAATGTCATGTTTGAAACCTAGAGATTTGCATCATCACTTTTAACAGAGATAAATCTTTTCTGTTATGTACCTAATTTTGTTTTCTAAAATGCCTTGTGTCAACAGTTTCCAGCGCCAATCTCTTCATTCTTTTCGCGGCTACCAGGAATGTCTACAGGAAGTGCACGTGTCTCACCAACTAGGAATGTCGTGGGAAATATTCCATCTTTTGCGAGTCACCAGGTAATAGCGCATCATATGGATGCTTTGAATATATACATCCGATGTTCTGAGTACATGTGAAATCTCTTTTTACCATCTATATCAGCATCATTATTGCCTCTGCCTAAACTTAAATACTCTTCCCTTGTAGCGGAACTATACTTCAGCGCCTTCCACCGCAGAGCCATCAGAGGAATCTGTTGCAACCCTTGTTTCAATGGGCTTCGACAGGAATTCTGCTAGGCAAGCACTTGCACAGGCTAGAAATGACGTCAATACAGCGACAAACATCCTTCTTGAAGCTCAGTCTCACTAATTGCTTAGAGAAAAGTTCTGGTGATGCAACTTGAACTCTGTTAATTAAGTTCAGGGGGAGGATTTGCTGGGTGACGAGATCTGTTACCTACACAATAGGCATTTTGACGAGTCCGTCAATCTTCTAACTGGAGCTTCTGAATGTCCTCGCCATGTCGTTCTTGGGACTTTCCCTTCATCGTAGATCCTTCGGTCCCTATAAGCAGTAGGCATTTATTTGCAGCTGAAAGCAATTCACACACAGCATGACCGTTGGGACGAAGCCTCGATGGATTTTGCCCAGAATCAAGACATGGTTAATTATTATCTTTAGAAGAATCCCCTATGGAAAAAACTGTGTACAGTATTTATCTGATTAATTCTTGTCTTCAGCCAGTGACAAGACATTCCTAGGGTTGTCGTTTTCTAGATCGCACAGTGGTCAGTAGAAATGTACCTTGTTAATAGGTTATGCAAGAGTTAAGTACAATTAATGCTGCTGTCTGATATTGGTTGAAATCGGAAGGGGGCGTTTCGTGATCAGCTGGAGTTGGTAGGCTTTTTGTGCGTTTCGGTGCTTGAAAATTTTCATGGGGGTGGACTTCGATTATAAAATTTGCAGTGCTCCTCATTCTCATTCTTTTTCCTAATCTTATGATTGGTTAAGTTTTTCTAGGCGGTGGCAAGTTTTCTAAATTGGCCGCGAGGGCCACCAAAACATTAAAGGGAAGGCGACCGTACTAGTCTTTACAACATTTTCCCCATTTCATGGTGAAAAATGGTTATGACTGGCAGGTTCACATCTTTCAAGTTATGCAAGTAATGCTGAAATAAAGCCTGGCTATTGGAAACATTGAGGAAAAGATGTAGACCTGGAAGCTTACTAGCAAATTTTACGGCTATCTACCCTTCCATCTTGACCCGATTTGCGCACATTTGACCTCTCGACGTCGACAATATGTTTGATTAGGAAAAATCTGCTCTTAATATAAAAGAGGGAAAAAACCTCTACTAAGTTATCT
Organism: Eucalyptus guilfoylei; assembly: GCA_016097605.1. Taxonomy (NCBI): domain Eukaryota; kingdom Viridiplantae; phylum Streptophyta; class Magnoliopsida; order Myrtales; family Myrtaceae; genus Eucalyptus; species Eucalyptus guilfoylei. Next base: position 14,555,230 of record CM027870.1, on the reverse strand, counting down.
TGTACATCCTCCATCACTACCTTTTAAGCTTGGCGCATGTTGTTCAGGACGTTTATTTGGAGAAGGTTTTCCCGTTGAGAGAGAAAATTATGCAGTGGGTAACTTCACACAACGCGCCTATCCCTACTTTGCTATGTACACTCTAGCTGAAAACGCTTCCTCTCTTATCCAATGTGAGAAATTCATCTAGAATCCATCAGAATGCAACTAATGAAAAGAGAAGTACACTTCTGTCCCATTACATGGTGGACTCAGGGATATTGCGTGTCCACTAATTTGCTAAAACACATCCGCAGGATAGCAACCGGATTTAAGAAGAATAAGAAATCAAGACTGGTAGCTAATAGCTATCAAATAAGCCACTGAAATTAGGTTTTCCCTCTATTCCAAGAGGGACAGCCGAAACCATAAATTCTTTTAACTCTGAGTAGGATCCACCACGTTAAAATGCAAAGTCTCAACGAGTTAGCATAGATCAGGAAAAGCCCAGTCTTTATGTAAGTGGCACGGTGTTCTGGCGTATGTAAACAGCCCTAAGGAATGAATCTCTCCAGCAATGTATGTGACAAACAAAACTGGGCACTTGGGAGGGGTTTCTGTGAACAGCACAGCCTCTTTTCCCCATCAAACTGCTCTCTTCACTCCTGGGACAAAGAATAACCACACTCCACAATAATAAAAGAAATATATCCCCCTCTCAAATTCTTGATTGTATGTGTGTCCCTATTTTCGGCGAGTGCATCCTATTATCATGTACAAGGATAGCCAGAAGACACTGTAACATACGCATCGCTCAAATCCTTATTTTGAACGAACTCCCAGGCTAGTCAAGCTCTCAATTAGAATTATCAGCTCTCCTCTTCATCAATTGTATAAACAGGTATTTGCCATATCTTAGTATTCTTCTTTGGGTCATCAGTGAGGCTTAGATCTGTATCATCCTCTTTAAATGTTCTGATAAAAGTTTTTGCTCCCATCATGACAAGCCTCTCAATCATAAACAACTGATAATTGTTCTGAATCAAGGGATCAAGGATCTCGCTAAAATTTGAAGAGTATGCCATCTTGTACCTGTAAAAATTGGTCAAGATAAGTATTTATCATCGACCAAAAATAAAAAAAGTATCTATCAGCTTCAACTTCTACCAGGGTTCACAATTATGCAAATACACATTTGACATACAATTAAACATAACACACCTACAATCCAAACGAGGGTAAGAGGCACTTTATTTCAGTGGTTAATCTACAATCCCACTGCATAAAAGGCACTTTCATTTCCTGAGATTTTTTGTACTTGTTCAGCAACTATAAAGTAACTATATGGTCAAAGGCGATTTCATTTCCAGGACACACATTTTATACTCAATCAGTAAGTATAAGGACACGGAAAACCGTTTGTTGAGTCTCAAATTTAATCATCAGCCAGCATTAAGGAAACAGGTAACAAATGCAATTCTGCATTCATTCTTCTAGCGTGGATGCAATGAAACCTTTCCTGTCAATATTGTCATGATCTCAAAAAAAAAAAAAGCACCCATCATCTTCATTGCCAGTGTGCTATTAAAACCAGTTACAAAGATGACATTGTCGTCATATATATACAGTTTTTTCATTCACAAATCACATCCCTGGGAACTCTGCTCTACAGCTTCATCAACATCATCTAAAATGGAACCCATTTGCCACCATCAACCATATCTTTACTATATACAACAATAAGCCCAATTGTGTAGCCCATTAACATAATTTTTGGTCTTCATAACCAACAAGAACACACTGGCAACATCCACCCATCTCACTAAATGTCTCACGAACACTCTAAAACAGTATCCTGTGCATGGTAGTCGGAATTTCTAAACTATCAAGTCAAGATAGAAGTGCAATTCACACTTGGCATCATGAAATGCATAGTCCTTAGTGAGACTTACAATTCTCATATCACTGCATCTACATTCAAACCGCGATGGATCAAGACTTAAGCATATTCACTGCATCAGTTAATAGTTATTACATTTCTAGGTGAAAAGACCTAGAAGGTCAGTTCCCACAATTCAGTTCCCACAATTCAAAGATGCATCTAGTTCTTACTTATCAATTAAACCATGCCAAGTCTCTACCTTCCTATGCCCTCTAATTTGTGCAGGTACTTAATGAGTTAGGGATAACTCACCTCATAGCAAGAGGCGAAAAAAATCCAGGCGTCCTCTCATTTGAAGCAATAAAAAGAGTCCGTCCAGGTGGGACCCACTGTTTAATTCGGCGAAGAATAAACTCTGGATGGGTATCTCTGTCCAGATGAGGGTGTAGACTCCTTTCGACCCCAAACCGGTCTTTCCTGGTTTTCACTTTGTCACCTCGACGAACGTGGATGGCATCATAATCACCGAGAGAGGCTTTAATCTGTGAATTGGAGATTACTCAGATGCCAACTCACATATATACAAAAAGACGTAATAGGGCAATCTTTTAGTATAGTACCTGCAGTATCATGAAATTCATATTTTCACAAGGTCATGAGCTCTATCTATTAACTCTAAGAATACTCACTTTAAGGGACTCCACACCAGGGTATTTAGAAAGATGTAAAAAAAAGTTGGCCGAACTGGAAAATACTCCATATTCATTTCTCAACCAAAACAAGAAGCCTCATCCTACTAGATTGTGTGCATGCTCGGGAGTTCACCACATTAACTCTTCATCAATCTTTATCTTTTATTTTTCCATTTTAAGACAAACTTCTCTTTAAGTCTTAACTACCTGATTCACAGACCCACTGCTTTTCCCAAACATTACCTTCGAAAAAATGGATTTATTTCAGTGGGACCGCTTTAGTAAATACCACACTATTTTCCCAAGGACTTCAATTATCTCACTTCCATAGTGTCCTCCAAGTTACAATTAGGTTCTTGCCAGTCCATATAGGGTTTGTTTCATATTTTAAGCTGATAACTGGTAAGTTATTGTGATATCAACTACTGGTACCTTCTAGGCAAATTCAATGAGATAGTTCTTTGTTTAAAGACTTTATAAATCTAGACATCCATCCGACTATTCGTTTCTATAAATGGTTTTTCATGATTTCCTATGATATTAGGTTTGTAATGATGGTTCAATACTTGTGCTAATACATCATATTTTATTGTCCCCATCTTTTAGAACCTACATAAAAACAGCTTTTACTGGAAGTGAAAGAAAATAGAAGATAATTGTTACCCCAGAAAGAACATTATTCACTATGTATGAATGTACGGAATTTCTACGCCTCCAGATAAATTACCAACCTTGGCAGCTACATCTCTTAATTCCTGTTTGGCCATTGAAGGGAGAAATGAATAAGGCAACATTATGGCACTTCGATTTTTTCGATCCTTGCATTCCATAAACCTGTATCAACTTCATGGTCAGTTCCTGAGTGAAAATTAACAATTTGAAAGTTAATTCTTCAAAGTACATCTTACGGATACAATGCTTTTAGAGCCTACGAACATCAAAATGTCTATGCCCCTAAAAAACAGAATAGCATCAAACACTGTGTGGAAATATGTAAAAGAGCTCTCACATACATAAATCCTTTATCCCAAGAAACATGCGACACAATCTCAGGTTCTTCCATGAAGAATCTAAACTACTGAGACAAAGAGCTAGAAGGAGGAAGAAGACTTAGTAACATTTCAACCAAACAAATAGGAGTAGCAGGTTTAAGGGAAGAATACTGCTGAAGACACAACACATGCCTTCAAGTGCCTTAAGCTAAAGGAACCACTTACGCACAAGAATGAAGCTTTGCAGAGAGATAATGTTCCAAATATGAACCCAGAAAAGGCTTACCAAGAAAGTGGACTAGCAGTTCTGTTGACGAGTAAAAGGTTTGAATAGCGTTGATCCTCTTTAAGATCATTCCGATTAAGTCCTTCCACATGAGCAACCCCTCGAGCTCCCAACTTCATGCTTGTTGACAACACCCGATACCACATTTTTGAATTGTCCAAAATCACAGGAACGGTGTCGGATATCAGTTCTATATCATACAAAGATTCCATCGCACAAGAAGATGCTGCCCACCTACCAAAACAAGTAGATTCGGGTGATTATTGCTCCAACTCTTTTTCTCATTTTTTCCAATCCCAAGGGGGAAGCGTAAGCAGATGAGGAAAAGAAAAACCAATGCAAGAAAACTCTGAGATTAAGTGAAGTAACAGTATAGAAACATCAACTTTCCAGAAGGACAAACCATCTGCTAAACGACAACAAACCCACTATTACTTATGGTTTGACCATCGAGTTATGCATGGAGGAACTCACCCTTCCTCAGAAGTCATATTTGTGGACTCATGAAGGATTCCTTTCTTGTTGTGTATAGGGTTGATACACATCCTGGAAGGCATAACAAAAGTCCTGCAAATCAAGGTAAATGAAATTTTATGAAGGGAGTGAAATTGAGCTAACTGCCAGACACATAACTCAAGCGAATGCGAGCATCTTGTTCAGACCAGAAACCAAGATAGATAAGTTCATCTTTCTAAAATGAAGCCAGATCCACGCACTAAAACAGAGAACATTCCCAATCACAGTTTTCGCAAACAACTACTCTCGTGCGAGCTCAAATCCACTTCAATTTAAGCACTTTAATACTTCTCCAGCGCAGAACCATCTGCTACGAACACTTCAACGACCACAATGCCACCACTCCTCCCGAGTTAAACAGAGCACGCGAATCAGAACCGCAAAACACCAAACGAGACCGACCCAAAAGCTCCCCAATTCAACAAAGACACGGCGCGAGACGCCTCAAAGCTCGCACCTTTGGAGGAACATTGCCTCCTCCAGGGCGCATCTGAGGCTGGACTCCTGGTGGCCGAGGCCCTCGCAGGAGCCGCAGTGCTTCCCGGGGCAGTCGATCCTGTCCCCCCAGTAGAGGTACTTGTCGTGGAGCGAGTGCTGGTGTTTGTGCCTCCGCAGGAGGCCGACGATCCCGAGGGTCCCGGAGGGCGACAGCGAGGCCCCGAGCGTGGAGGCGAGGGCGGAGAGGAGGAAGAGGAGGGCGACGGCGACGGCGGCGACGGAGGCGACGAGGTAGAAGAGCGGGAACCCGGGCCTGGGTTTGGGCTTGTGGGTCTTGTTGACCGCCATGGGAGTTGCAGAGCGGAAGGTGGAGACGATAGAGACGGAGGTGATGGCGATGGAGATGGAGATGGAGATGGCGATCAAGAAGAGATCAAGAAGAGCATTTGCTTTTTACCCCAAGCGAGATGAAAAGTTAAATCTCAAGAAGGGCATGAAAACGAGAAGAAAAGAAAAGAATTTTAAAGCGAATCGCATAAATAAAAAATCCTACAAAGATTGCTAAATCACATTGTTTAAAAGTCCCTAAACTTTTTAAATTAGGCAGTGACGTCCTAGTTTGTTTTGCTTTCGTTATAGCCGGCATTAATTAACCTATTTCTCTCCCCACGCGACCGATGTCGCGACACTGATCACGGCTTTCGATTTCCAAACATCAAAGAGACGTCGAGCATATATAGTTTGGTTCTTTGCTTCGAATATCTTTTCCTAAATTGGTTAGTGTTGAAAATTCCTCGACATCGAAATTGGATTATATCAAATCATAGATACCCTTTTAAGTGTCGGCAACACGATGGGATTAAAGATGATCTCAAATTGGGTGGCCTAATCAGCCCGACTGGCTTGGTCTCGCCCATTACTTAGGGGTGTGTTCCAGCCCGATTGTCATCGGGCTGGGCCGAACCCATTTAAATCGGTAATTGATTCTAAATCTTTGAAACGTGCCAATTAGGGATTGAAATGTGCATATAGACTATAATAGAAATAGAGACGTGATTGTTTTCAAGACATGTTAAAAATAATGAATCCACCCATTAATGAAAGATTCGGGTCGCGGAGAAGTGGGAAACAAAAGCAGGTGGGTGAAAAATGATGATCATTCTACTTATTATCAATTATTTTTATGACCCACTAATCTTTAGGAGTGATCAAATTTGGAAAAGGATACTTTTTATTGAACTTTCAGGGTCAAATTTCATGCACTAAAATAAGTAGCAAATCCTTTAAATCAATTGTAAAGTAAGTGATTTGATGTGGCGGTAAACTTCTTGAGTACATTGCATATCATCGACAGCAAAAAACAAATCTGATTTTGATTATGATTTTTTATTTACTTTTTATATAAATCGAAACATTATTTCTAAAATTTCGCTTCTGAGCAAATTTCGTCAATTTTTTTTTTTGGCCCTATATTCACTTAATCTAGTTAAACATGATCACTAGTAGGGGAGAGCACGATCCTCGTTGGGCCGGTCCAGCACCTAACCTAAAGATCAATCCGCATAATATTGATTCCCAATTTTTGGGATAGAGGGTCGAGCCTATTGAGTCTAAGACTGAAGACTAGACCGGCCTTGTGAGTTAGGTCTCAAGACCAATCACTTCTTCTTTTTTGTTTCATTTTTTTGTATTCATCACAAGGACAAACATACTTTTTTGAAGTTACATATCTATAAACATTGTGATATTGAGCAACATACCAATTTAAATCAAATAGAAATCCAAGATAAGAAAACAACATAAATCTCAACTAGTGAAAAGAAATAAATCATAGAAGACGAACAAATGAAATAAAAATTAAACGATTAAAAGTTCAAAATACGTAACATAAACCATGAATTATACTACTTCTTTATCTTCTTCATTCATAAAAGATTGCTTCAACTTATGAACACCTAAAAACAAAACAAACAGCAAATAGAATTAATGCTTGACAATAATTGTTAACTGAAATTACTATGAATGCAATTGATAAAACATCTCACAATTCATGTTCATTCAACTTTAATGTGTAAACTCTTTTCAATACTAGCATGTAATTAGTAATTGCCAAATCCGTATATAATCATCATCATCATCATCACAAAGTCCAACACAAACCGAGAAATCATAGGATCTTGAAGCTCTTAGAAAAAGCACAAACAGGAAGCGAAAGTGGAAAACTGAAAAGCTCAGCACAAAGCAAGAACTCACTCGAGGTTGAAACTCTCAAATCAAGCACAAATTGGGAACTCACTAGCTGAGCTGTGTTTGTGAGGTGAGGGAAGAGAGGTGAGCAAGCTGTGTTTGTGAGGCAAGCTATGTCACCAGCTAAGTTGCATTCGTGAGACGAGTGAGGAGAGGCAACACTAATGGGATGTAGCAGAAAGCCATAGAGAGGCAAGCAAAGAGATGCAACGGGGATTGAGAAGAAAAGGAGGAGCCTAGGATTTTATGGACTAACCCTAAAATCCCAAGACAAGATACCAACACGCATAGTGCAAATTTCAAAGACCTCGAAATCAAGGACTGACCTAATCTTCTGAGGAATCAGACTAGGGCTAGCTGGGTCGAGCCAGTCTTGGGTCGGTCTAGCGTCAATTATGAACCAATGCTCACCTCTAATCACTAGCAAATAGTTGTGCATGGAAAATACATAAGACGAGAAAAGAACATTTTAAGCATAAGGATTTTTTATGGAACTAAATCAATTCACTCCTCATGAAATCCGAGCAAATTTTAAAAAAAAAGTGATGATCGTGATATAAATAATAATAAGTCATTCTTTTTGGAGACAAGTGGTCCGACGCACTATTTTTGAGATGATGATAAATAATAGCTTAGACAAAACCATAATCAGTCTTGTACGGCCACTTGATTAAAGAGAGGATTACGCTCGGCCAGAATCAATTGCTCTATCCGTGGAAGTTTACATTCAAACATCCAAATGATTCCCTCCAATCTCATCGGCCAATCTTGGGACCCCGTCTACTCCAACACGTAACAACAATCCGGGCGCAAAATTCGCGGTAATGATTAAGGACGCGGTCGAAGAGACATATGAACTGTGTCCGGACCTGTCGTCATAACGAGCAATCACTCGGAACGGGCTGTTGATTTTTAAAAAGGCGGTGGTTGTAACCACTCAGCTCTGTCTCTAAATTCCTTTGGGCGATTGAAGCAGTGCACATGCACATGTGCCGTGTACAGATGAAAGGATTCGAGTGACTTGCATCTGCAATCCAGCCAATCGTGGGTTATGCATTTGATATTAATACAGGTTGTACCTGCAGTTCTAGCGCCGGCAGTGCATTGTGGTTGTGCCTAGACTTAGCACTGCATCGGCCGAGTCACGGCTGCTGTCGAAAGCCACGCCACCATGTGAATTCAATTCACTGAAATTCGATATCACTCCAAAGATCTGCACAATCACTTGTGCCATCTGTAGTTAATCAGCTTGATCTTGTGTTTATGAAGATATCGGGGGCTTGGCGTTTAGCTTTTTCGACATATCAATCGAATTGGATTATATTAATGAGGAGATTAGTGCGATATAAGCAACTGATATCTGTCTGGCACATGCATTGGTAAGCTTATTTATAGACGCTAAGAGAAAGTTATTCGGAATAATATAATCGAATCGATCCATCTAGAGACAAGTGTGACACCCTCGAAACTCATTAAGCATTCAGCAGCTTGATGATCCTACATGCATTCAGGGGGGATCCATCAACCATCATCATCTGTACAAGCCCTCTGATCAAAGGCAACAATCATGTGGGAAGGCACAAAAGGCCCCAAAAAGTGAAAAAAACTATATAACTCAACCAAAGAGATTAGGCCCGAAAAGAAAAAACAAAGAGACAAAGGTAATGACATACTCGGCAAAGACGGCGTGCCCCAACATCTGTTTCGTTTGTAATAGACGCATTCGACCAGAGTTAGCCTGTCGCACCGGTTCTAAGCATCGTGACAATGGGCTGTTTATGATACGTGCGTCGCTCTGCATGCATTCGGTCCCCTTGAGATCTTTTCTTTCAAAGGAGAATTCAGAAGATTGGGAAAACTCTAGTCAGACTTCACGTCAAAACTTTTGAATCGTCCGAGAAGAAGCACCATGTAGAAGTCTGATGAATCCGAAGAAACTTAGCTTCCCATCTGAAGGTCGTATCCAGTCCTGCAAAACTACATGGATAGACACTGAAGTGCTAAGCCCAAGTTCCTGGAGATCAAAGTAAAATGAGTCAATTTCAGCGAAAACTAAAGCAAATATTAAGCTCAATCCAACTCTATCATTGAAAGACAGGATTGGGGGAGAGAGGTTACTGATGCTAGTTCATCTATCATTATGGGTCTGTTCCCCTCTTTCTCGAAAAGCTCAAAACCCTTCCTTGCATGTTCTTCCCAACTCGCTGTTCCCTCCAGCTGATGGACACTTATGGCAGCCGCACAGAATTCTTCAAAATCTAACTTTCCGTATTCAAAACTACTAACCTGACACAAGCATGAAGCCAAATTTTCAACAGTTAATATTCTTTTTGATGAATTGCTTGTTTGCATGACTCATTTGATGTAATGATATGGGTATCGTCAACCAGCGCTTCCAGGTCACTTGTTAACTATACATAATGAGGAAATGTTTGAATTTTAAAGCATTAATCATGCATATCATGTGAACTAGTGCGTTGAAAATTGCGACACTTCGAGTTTAGTTGCATAACAAGTGCTCTGGGAATGATATTTCGGAGCCTTACCATGTGGCCATAATCAAGTATCCGTGAATGCTTCATAGCATCAGTAGAGTTCTTTGCCACTGCCTGGTAAATTTACACTCGTTACGATGAATTCTCAGTTGAAAGAAAAAATAGAAAAGCAAAACCAATTAAAGACCCCAAGTAATAGGAAAGCAACTGACCGTCTTAAAATTCTGCATGGAAATAAAACCATTTTTGTTTGGCCCTAATATTGCAAACTGTTCCCTCAGGTAAGCCAACTGAGCCACTGTCAATGTCTTTGCAAGAGCCTGCGATAGTGGTAAACATCCATAAGTTCATTTTCAGAATAGTACATGAAGTCTGAACAGGCACAGACTAATACCCGACTTCAAGGCGGAGAAAGAAAATCACTGAGAAGTGAAAATTGTTTCAAAGTATACGAATATTTTCATGCAAGCTCTGTCCATAAGTTCATAAGTTCATTTTTAGAATAGTACATGAAATCTGAACAGTCCCAGACTAATACCCGATTTTAAGGCAGAGAAAGAAAATCACTGAAAAGTGAAAATTGTTTCACAGTATACGAATATTTTCATGCAAGCTCTGTCCATCCTCTGACTAGTCCAATCATGAAATTCAAGATGCAGCATACAAGCGAAATTAATCTTTTCACAAAAGGAGACAAATGCAGTAAAATCACCACTTACACGCAAAGCTTCTTTTCGGAGAGCAGATGACCATATATAGGCTCTTACAAGCCTGTACACAATCATATCTAGCGGTATCTTGACATCTTGGTGAGAAGCCAGCCAAGGATGACCTAATGACAATATGGGAAAGTGAAAATCAGATGCAATACCAATCTGCAACCCATCCTAATGGTTTTGACGAGGGATAAGTAGCAACTAACAAGACCAGATTGGCAATGAGAAATTGATTCTTGTTCATTATTATCTAATTCTTGTTTAAATGGCTATAGAGACTTACACAAAGCCTGGGCAGCAGTTGGCCTCTTTCTGAAATCTTTGTTCAACAATCTCTTCACAAAATCAATTGCCTCAGGGGATAGTGAAGGCCATGGGCTTTCATCAAAACTTGGATCTGCCTTAAGAACTGCCCTGAATATTCCAGATTCAGTCCTTGCCCAAAAGGGTCGACTACCGCAGAGTAATATATAGGCGATGACACCAATACTCCACATGTCTGCTTCAGTTCCATAGGATCTATGTAGAACCTCAGGAGATACATAATATGCGCTTCCCACAATATCATTCAACCTTTCATCTGCAGAGATTTCACACTTTAAGCCCACTTCCACATTGTCCACCGATTCAAATAACTTAAAGCTCAATCTGTATTTCTAACCTGGCTTTACATAGTCAGAAAGTCCAAAGTCAATGGCCCTTAGAGGAGCGTTCTCATCTTTTGTTGTGAAAAGAAAATTCTGGAAAGAAAAATCAAGCCACCCTTAGTAGACAGATTGTTGAGGTTTAGACAACTCATTAGGAGGTAGGCAGGACAGGCAAAGTACCCACTGCATTATTCAATATTTATACACTCAAAAGGATGACGGAACACCTGGAGGCTGCAAAGACCTCATATCACACAAGTATTGGCTAAAATAATTACAACGACCTCAATTATCCAAATGAGGTATATTGCCATTCAAGTTTTTTAGTTTCTAGTATATAACCATAATGAGAAACCAACATAACAATAATGGGATACTTTGAAATCCCATAGAGAAAGCTTAAACAGGGAAAGCACTACCATGTCTAAAAATTAAAATCTTATCAAAGCTAACAGCATGATTGTACACTTTGAGACAGAAATATAAGGCTAGCTGAAATGGGAACCAACCCATATTTATCTGAAACAACATAAAGATCAAGCTATTAAACTTGAAAGATGATTCATGTTTCATTAAGACGTTATGATCAGCAATAGATCCATTACCTCTGGCTTTAGATCACGGTGAACAACTCCTTGGAGATGACAGAAGGCTACAGCGCTCAATATCTGAACCATAATAACCTTAGCATCTTCTTCAGAGTATTTTCCACCCCTAAACAAGATGAAAATGGCTCCATTTTATGAGGATGTGACAGATGCACTTAAGCTCAACTTAAAACATTGGAAAAACAAACTTAGGACTTGATTAACTAGGCATTAGAAGCACTTCTTTACCTTGAAAGTATTCTGTCTAATAATTCACCTCCTTGACACAACCTGGACAGCAGAGAATACACTATATAAACCCCAAAAATTCAATGATCAAATATAAATCTACAAATATTCTGCTTAACACAAATTTGAACAACCAGATATTCCATGGTTGAAATGTTTCCTGAGTATAATAAACCAAAAATTTAATGAGTTGCTAAGCACAGTCAAATAGGCTGAAATTTGTTGATTCTTCAGCGCTGATTAACCATAACCTTTCCCCAATTCGTTGGGAGACTATCAGTTCAGATGAACAGAGTAATGTGCATTTTGTAGGTTAACTACTCATATGTTACTTGTATAATTGCCATGTAATTTTCCCTCATGATCTGGTCTGCCTCCCCTCATGCCAAAATCCCAACACCTGACTTAATTGAAGTAGTGTTTATGAAATGTTCTCAGCTTCACACCAGAAACAATAATGTGACAGAAAACAGAAGGATGGGCAGATGACACAATCGAGACGTACTCCATGACTATGTAGATGTTGTCTTCATCTTCATAGGCATCATAAAACTGGATTAAATTCTTATGTCCAGTTAATGCCCGCAAAATCTTCACTTCTCTTCTTACATCCTCTATAGCGATTGCCGTTGTCATCTGCACAAGTACAAAAAAGAGATACATCAATGGTTCCTGCAGACAAATACTCCAAAGCATCGAACCCTTAGCAGAAACACAAACATATACGTCCCTGTCATCTCTCCATTCACCAGGAATTAAGAGCCACTCTATCGAGCATCTTTGGCGCATGCAAGAGAACTTACTTCCTTAAAAATATCACCGATCATCTTTTTTTTTTCTTTCTTAAGTAAAATATGACTGATGGGCCTCGGAAGTCAAGCGTGTATGACTCAACAGTTCCTTAGCGTACGAGCTATGGCAATTCAACCATGGTATCCAAGAAGCATTCCACCAAACACATGACTCTCTATGACCTTCTAGATAACAGAACAGATGGACTCCATTTTCCAAACGCTACAAATGTAAACACATGGGCAACAATCAAGGGAGTGAGTGAACAAGAAATTTCTCCACCATTTTACGCAAAATACGGACAGTTGATTAGACAGATCAACAATAAACAGTAAGTAATCATCACAGTATGGTTATCTGTCGACCAATGAGGTTTCCACACAAGTAAAAGCAGGTCTATTCCGATAGAAACCCGCACAAGAAGAGGACCTTTACAAAGTTTTTGTAGATTTTACACAATGAAGCTACTGAATGAACAAGAATCAGAATCCATATAAAATCCTTTCAAGAAAAACCAAACAACGGAACAAGATCCAAAGAGGGAACACAGAAGAAATCGAAACCTTTGATTTAGGGATGACTTTGACGGCAACTTCAAGGCCCTTCAAGCTGCCCTTCTTGGCCTTGGCCGAGCATGTGTACCCAAAATGGCCCCTCCCAATCTCCTCGCCCATCTCATAATGCGACACGAACTGCTTCGAAAACCCGAAGTTTTTGTCCAAACCAATCTCACATTCGCCCCCTTCAGGGATGGCGGCCTCATTGGGCTTCACAGCACCATACCTCTTGGCAAGGAACGCCTTGATGTGCTTCGCCGGCGACGGGGGCGGGAACGGACGCTTGAAGATGCGAAGCGGGGTCGAATTCACGCTGCTCGAGTTGCCAACGGCAGGGGAGTTCTTGAAGAGGCTTGGAAGAGGGCTAGGGCTGTAGAATGGGAACTTTGACGACTTGGGTGTCTTGGGGATCTTCGGGGGCTTGTTCTCAGACACTCCTGAGAGACCAGATTGGTGAATCTGCTGAGCTTCATCCGAGAAAGGGCCGTTTGGGAGTGAATTTCCAGTGAGTTGGGATTGAGCCTGCTGGAGTTCGATGGGTTTTCCATGACAGAGTCCCATGGAATTTGGCAAACACAAGAAGCCAAGAACTCGCTAACAAAAGTAAGGAAACTGTGATTTATCTCAGCACTTGAGTTTCAAGAAAGAATTTTTATTGAACATGAAAGGGAAAAAAAAAAAAACTTCCAACTGGATTCGGAAGCTTCAAAATCCTTTCCTATTTCCCAAGATTGACGACCAAAAGGGGGAGTCTTTCAGTGGGTTTTTGAGTTTCAAGGAGGGAACTTTTTTGAGATTGCCAATTCTTTTTTCTTTAATTTGGCTCCTTTCTTTTTACCACCGGCATCAACAAATTTTTGGCTTATGAACCATTTGGAGGACAGAAGAGAAGAGCTCTAGCAGATGAAACTGAAGCTCTCCTAAACCAGCAGCTCCTCATTCTGATCTTCCCGGAAAGAGCTAGATTTAACAAAGCTTTTCCCGGAAAACCCCCCCACAAGCCGGCAACTCTCAGCAGACTGATCAGGAAAGCAACCCGACTCTTTTTTTTTTCTGTCAAACCCAAAAAAAGAAAAGAGCCCAGAAAGGAAGAAAGAGCTAACAAGAACTCAACCGGTGCAAAAACTCAAGCCTGTTATAGAGGGTGAAACCAACAGAGCAAGAAACACCTCCAGGGAAAATCTAACGCAAGAAGAAGGAAAGAATAACAAGGAAGAGAGAGAGAGAGAGAGAGAGAGAGAGAGAGGGGAAAAAGGTGAGTGAGGTGGGGGAAAAAAAGATGCTTAGCAGGGTCTACAAGGAAAAAGGAAAAGAGAGGAACCCCCAAGGTCCCCTTTTTTCTGCTTTATGCAAGCTTTTTCGTTAATGGGGGTGCAAAGAAATTGGCACACTTTATTGTAACAAGGGAACTGGCTTCATTTTCTTTTATTTTCTCCCTCCCTCCCTCCCTCTCTCTCTCTCTCTCGCTCTCGCGCTGCATCTGTCAATAATAATGGAAGTGGGGCAGGGGAGTTTGGATCCTCCCAGCCTGTCCTTTTGCTGATCTGTGGAAAAAGAAAGGAAAAGAGCATTGAAGCAGAGGAGAATGCAATTTTAATTGCATGGTACAGGGCGTTTGTTATTGAATTGTGCAGGGCTTTTGGTGGCGTTTTTACATTTAGCAGGGGATTATAATCTTATTTTGAGAGCAGTAGGAGAGAGAGGCTTGTCTGTGGTGGTGTGGACCTTTGACCTGCTTTTTGTTTTGTACTCCTTTGAGACGAGAGAGAGGGCCTTTGTCTTTTGCAATTCTTGTTTTTTTTTGGCCTCCTCCTGCTCCTCCTTTATCCGGTTTCACTTTATCCGTTTTTTGGTTCAAATAAAAGGCACCACCACGTTTCTTATCAAACTTCAATTGCCACGCCACGGAAAAAAGAAGCATGCTTTTATACCATCTCACTTTGGAAAATACTAGAATGAAATGGAAAATAATGTCTTACCAAAAAAAATTGAATGAATATTTCTGATGTACTCGTCTTTTTTTAGAATTGAGAGTAGAATTTTGCTTGATCTTTTTAATCGCTTGAATAAAAAGAAACTGAAACCTTATTATTACATGAACATCTCTCGTTCATCATATTACTAAATATATTTTTAGATAATCCGGACATGAGGATGTAATAGTTGGTTGATGCTTTATCTCGCGAATTATTTTGTTCAAAAATTTCGGAGGCATAAATTTTGGTAAAGTATTGGTCTAGTTTATCTTCACATAAATTGTTGGTACTATCTTTGAAGTTAGTGAATGAACTTTTCTATTACTTAACTTTACCAATCGTGAACGCAATAAATTGGAAAAACTTTGTGTGATTTTACCGTTAAGATAAATGTTAGAATCCAAGCAAGTTAATATCCTGTGGATTGCGGTGATACATAATAATGACATTTCTATATGCAGCGTACCGAAAACTCCTTTCTGTCACAAGGAATGATGAATGTGGAATTGATTTTTTAACAATTAATTTAAAGGTTAAATCTATTTAAATTAGCTTTTGAAAATCACAAACCAAGAAAAAATTGAGAATTGGCTTTTTAATATTGACTAAGATCCAATTATGAATAACTTTATAGCTAATCTATATTTGTAATAATGATCTTAATCTTAAATGATACCGACATAAGGGTACATTCAAGAAAAATAAATTAAATAAATTGAGAAGATCAAATCAATTATGCCGTCTCAATAGTGTGCATGATTTCCAAATTAAAAAAGGATGAATGAACAAAACTACCCAAAAAAGGCAAAGAAAAACCATATGCACACGTTGGAGCCATGCATGGATCCTTAAACATTTTTGTAAATATGAAATTCAAATAGTTTTGGCTATATCAAGTATTTAATGTTTATCAAAGAAGGGGGAATTTTAAAGTTTTATTTACCCTCCTGAACTTGCATCTTATTTATTTATTGGTCGAAAGTACTTGCATTTTATTTTACTCGCTAACATCATTAACTTTTTATCTTTAGCAAGTTCCACGCACCTCTCTTTGAGGGGTAAAGTGTTGTTGTTTCTTCAACTTTTAATTTAAATACGCTTCCTACCTTTTCAAATAAGTAACAAAATAGAACTTACCGGAATACAAATCAAAACCACTTAAATTTCAGATTAGTCTAAAAACTTGACATCAACCCCCAAAAATCCCACACCTAATTCCTTATCTCTAATCTTGACTAGCTCATTCTCCACTAATCAAAATCAGATCTAAGGTCACGCAACCTGAAATTGCGTGTCAATATCGGGGACGATCTAGATTTTTACATTTAGTATTGCCAAATTTAATTTATCATAATTTATATTTCGTCATATGTGGGTGCAATTGGGCTGGACTAAGGTAGCACCAAAAAATTTGATGTCACATGTTAGTATTTTTTATCATTTTAATTTGTTGGCCAGAATTGTCCCTTTGTTAATTTAGATAACGTAATCACAGCGGGAGTGGTTGCGCTGCTTACCCAGGGTGAGGTGACGGATATAAAAAAGGGCAGACGTAGTCGCTAAGGCATGACCGGCGCAACCATATATTATTTTTTATTTTATGCATTGCTGGGCGGCGACCTTTGAATTCATTCACCATGGACTTACCTTGCATGGACGCAAAAGAAAAGTTAAATTGGGGAGAATCGCACCATCAATTTCTGCGAAAAAAACCTAGAATAAAAATAGGGCGTGGATATGTCGACGTAGCATTGACACCACGGAGTAAGAGTAGTCTATGATTATGTGGTGTCTGCGTGTTCGCCTGTGACATAATTTCCACCGCCGCCATTGCCACTCCATCCAGCCATCAACGACTAATTAACTACCATCATTCACCGGAAAACGCCAGCCCACCACCACCATCACCACCAACCACTGCGTCCATCACCACCACGGTTGTTAAATCGAAATACGGATCATGAATCGAAATGTTAAACTTATGAATTGATAATCAAATTGAATCAAATTATAAAATTCAGTAAAGTACTTCAAATCAGTACTTTGTGTCATAGACATCTATAAATTTTATAAATAATATCATAATATGCGAAATTTTGAGTAAGAATTATGATCGTGGAAAAGGAAATATTGATTTCGAACAAATGTAATGATCCATCTAAATAATAAAATATAATTTTCCAGCTCATTTTATGTAGGGAATATTTCAAATAAGAGCTTAAAGTGGGGTCAATTTCTCAAAGGGATTTAGAACCAATCTTGTTTTAAATAATGATATGAAGTGGCAAATTTAGTTTCTAAGCACTTTTAATTTAGCTTTCCCAAAATGCTTTCGGCCTTCAAAACCCCTTGAGCAAATATTAGGGTCTTTGGTATGCTTTTTCAAGTAGCTTTCAGCCACATGCTCGCCTTAAGAATGCTAAAAGCCTAAAACAAGTAGAAAACAGCATTTCGAAATAGCATTTACGGAATACCGAAACTAGGGTTAAATAAATTTTTTCTTCCAAAACTACCTTCATTAATTCTTCAATTTTTCAATTTTGTCCCTCAATTTTATTGTTAATCTTTTACATGAGGGTGGTTGGCAAGGGCCGATGAGGTCAAATCTAACCGGCAAAGGGTTGACAAGAGACCAATGAAGGGCTGACGAGGTTGCGCAACCCACACAATAGTCACCTAAGGTCGGGTGACCCCAAGTAGCCATGAGTCGTGTGACCCTCGCTCGAGGTCGCCTGAGGTCAAGTGACCTTGGCTGTCGATGCCAAATCTGGTTCTCCTATGATGTGTACCATTCGTTGGAGTCAGTGAAGGGTTCAATTTCTTTTAAATAAAAAAAAAGAAAAAGAAAAATTAAAGTCAAAGCCTTTTGCAAAAAAGTTATACAAAACATTACTTCACCCAAAGTTGTTTTGTAAAGTAGTTTTACCGAATGCAATTTGCATATTCTCAAATGGCTTTAGCTTTTCAGCATTTTTATTGCATTCAAAGCCTATTTACAAAATTGGACCAAACCCACCCTAAAAGCCTAACTCTTCAACTAGCTACAATTGCATGGGCATTTTCATCAAAGGCCTTTTTTCCTCTTTCTGGGGGTGGGTTAATACCACGAAAAGCTCCAAACTGGTATACATGTGATGGTTTTACTTTAAACTAATTTTTTATCATAAAAAAATCCCAAATTTGTATGTCTGAGATAAATTTAACTAAAACTAATTTATTTACCACAAAAAACTCCAAATTAATATATTTGTGATAAAATTACCCTTTATCAATTTTCATTAAATTAGATTAATATCACAAAAAACTACAAACTAATATATATGTGACAAACAAATAATAAAATTTCAAACTAGTACATTTATCAACTACCTCATGTTATCGAACTCAATAATTTGACAGTAAAATTTAATGAAAATTAAGAAAAATGATAAATTTATGAATGTGTACTAATTTAAGGTAAATTTGTCACAGATGTATCAATTTTGAATTTTTCATGATATTAATTATTTTTTTAGATTTCTTCTATTCTCTCTATTTTCTCTTCCTCTGTGTATTGGCTGATGACGGCCAAGTCCTTGGCTGACTCCCTTTATAATGATTGGCAAAAATAGTGAATGATCTACCTTCTTATAAAGCCTTAATTTTGTTGAGAAGCAGCTGATGACGAAAGATGAAACCACCCTGCAATCACGATTTCTTCTTCTTCCTTTTCCTCCTCTTTTGCTTCCCTTGCATAGAGCGACCTCGACGTGCTCCTGAAGCTCAAGATCGCCCCAGCCACACCGAGCTCTGCCGCCTTTCGCCCTTTGTGATTTGGTCGACTCCTCCTCCTCCTCGTCGCCACCTTTTCCGCATTGCTCCTTCACTGAATTCACGTTTGATGCCAACTCATGGGTCGTCTCCCTCAACCTCACCTCCAACCCCCTCAAAATCGGCCTCCTCCTGCTGCCGCCAAAGTGGGGCTGAAGTTGCCTTGACTTTACATCATCTTAGGGGAAGTCAGCCAGAGATCGTAAAAGCCTTAACTTACCATTTTAAAGTAAAAATAGTGGATGATCTAGACTCTGAAGGAGATCAGCCAATGTGCAAGAGGAAGAACAGAAGAAAAAAAAGAAAAAAAGACCTTTGACAAAAATGCTCATATCACTGTGACTAGTTGGAGAGATAGACTTTTATATGGGACTAAGATGGCCATTTTTCAGACTCTTATTTGAAACAAAATTTACTCTAAATATTTTTTGAAAAAAATAATCTCACTTCATATCTTTATTTGGAATTTTTTTTTTCACTATAACTGTATCATAAAGTTTAAAATTCTATTTTTAACCATCCTATAACTATCAAAATGCAATATACATCATAAATATGAGAAAATTGCATCATTTTGATAAATAAACATATAAATGACCAAATCACTTGAATTGGCAAATACATATAAATTTATTAGTGAATTGATAGATTTGCTTATGTGATTAACGATTCACGTGATAATACATATCATTTAGGGCCTCAAGTTGAATTAAATCGTATGATAAAGATCGAGAGTAGTGCGATTCTCATAATTACGACCATCACACCAAATTCCACCTACGCCATAGCCAACCACTAGCTAGACCACTGCCATCACCGACAACAATGCCATTGACTAGAATTTCTACCACCACTAAATTCGTTAGTCACCCTACCCAACACCTGCCGTCGCCGCCCTGAAAATCCACCACGGTCGACTAAAAGAATTCCAAATTGGTCGCCCTTGAGCCAAATAGATCGGGTGATCTACTTATAAAGTGGCGGGGAACCATATTCATCCTGCGATGTCCATGCTGCGACCGTACCTTAACATGATCTATCCATGCAATCCCGAACAAAGGCCGCAGCCCTATATATCTGTAGAGATTATACTCTCAGTCACTGAAATAAGGACAATGGCAATAATGACGACACGATCTTGAGCGTACCCAGGAAGACAGTAGAGAAAAAGAGAAAAAGAAAAGGGCAAGAAATTTTATGTGCTCACTTGGGGAAAAAAAAATAAAATTACTTGGTCGTCCGTGTCATTATTTTGACCTAATTATGCAGTCCATGTCAACAAAAATTATCTTGACATAGCGTAGTCAAGTTAATAGAAACCTCACAATGAACGCAATTAAAAAAATTGACATACTCTATTAAATAAAAAGGTTTATATTCTCAATTGCCAAATCAAGACAAAAATGCAGAGACTTGAGATGTCATTATCCAAGATACAAAGAATGATAATGTTACAGAATATGCTTATACTCCTAGTCATGGTTCTTAAATTCTTTTAATTCGATTCAAATTAATCTACTCATTACTTCCACCCAATTTTGTCTTCCTAATTAATTTGATTTTGTCACCGTCCGATGTGACAATTTGATTCTACTATCGAAGCGCCTTTTGCTAATGTGACTCTCGAATTTCCACATTAGAAATAAAAAAGAGAGAAAAAGATTATGTAAGAGAGAGAGAGAGAGGCGCACTCCCTCATTCAAGGCTCCAGGTCTCGGTGATGGTGGCCGACGGGCCCAGGGGTGCAAGAAGAATGGTGGCGCGGCCCCCCTCTCATCCCCTCCATTCATTCGTTTCCCTTCTAATCGTGGTCGATGTGATTGGACAAGCTGGTGACTATGAACCTCACGACTCCAAGAGTGCGTAGACTGTTTTGTACAACATCCCTAGAAAGGAAGAAGAAAGAAGAAGATTTAATTATGAGAAATCGAAAAGGCTTTCGCATTATCTCATCGTCGATACGTAACTGGCGAAGTTGAATCGACACACGATAGTTCAGCAGTCGATTGGCGAAAAGAATGCTAAACCTTTCAAAAGTTCATTGCGTTTTAGTCTCGATGTTTGCACATTCTTTTGTCTTTTTCTGTATGTAACTTGGTGAAGGCACACTCATGTTCAGATATAAAGAGATTTAAAAGGTTGATACGAACAAGGAATGTGGGATAACTAAGTTAAAGTGACATGGATAGATCCGGGCTTATTCGGAGTGATGTTTCATTTAGAAAGATGTAACATTTACAAATTCAGCCCAAAACCTTTCAGTTTTATTTATATAATCCTAAACTTTTCTGTGAAATTCCAATGTAGTGATATTGCATGGAAACCTTTCTGTTAATTGCCATCGAAGATTACTGACATGGCGTCTAGTCATTACCTTCCTCCTATGTGACATTTAACATGAACAATTCATTAATCACTAACTCAATGATAATTGGCCATAAGTATTATATTGGGATATTGCTCAAAGATTTACGAAAAATTTAAGACTAAATTAACATTTGTACAATAGATTTTGAATTGAAGTGATTTTTTTTCTTTAGAATACCATTCTAATTATATCTCATTTGGACTCCATATATCCTAGAAAACTAAGACTCATATACTAAATGGTTGCAAATGCAAGGCCTATTAATCGGGGGTGAGTAATTCCAAGTTCTTTATCTAGAATCTATTCGTCGAAATGGGTTATTCATTTTTTTGGAACTTAGAACCTTCCCTGCATACCCTATAACCTACCCTAGGTTTCAAGGCATTATGGGTTCCTTTTCTTATTTTTTCACTTTTAGTTGAAAAAATGAAAGTAAACACAACAACAAAAATGAAAGTTTCTTTTTTTTTTTTCAATAGCAACAATAATTTATAAAAGATAAACATGTAAAATAGTATAAATAATAAAAAAGTTCAAAGCACTTGACATAAAATCTAAACTATAAAATTTCAATCCTCAATCATCTAAGAAAAATTGCTCCAAATTATAACCACCTAAAATCAAAAGAAACACCAATCATATTTAATCACTTAATAATAGTTTTAAATTAAAATAATTGTCTCTTAAACTTAAATAATAATTAAACATTCTCACCACATATATTTTTTCCACTTCAACCTGTAAACCAAGTATATGTGAAGTAGGCATATTATAGTCCAATTCGAATGGGGGCTGATAAGGAAAATATTAAACATTTAAAAGTACTTTCGACCTACTCTTTTTATCTCAAGACCTAATCCAAAATAAAAAAGTACCACTCAAAATTGTTAGTCAATACCCTTTTACACTAGATCAAGCAGTTTCCGCTGGTTAGAGACCTAAACTTAATCAATTTATGGAGCTTGCAGCGTATTTCAAGTAACTAGATGGCTCTCTGTGTTGCTATCCTTGGGCTATCAAAAAGTGCTATTTATCTTTTTTAGTCGTACAACTCGTCGTCCTGCATGTTCCTGTGATAGAGATTTTGAATTCATATAGTTTCAAAGCCAAATGTTCTTAGATTGGGGGTTAAAAACATCAACACCTTGTCTCTGAGAGAGAGAGAGAGAGAGAGAGAGTACCAAATGGTTCATGAATCTAATCTATCCACATAAACATCATGATCAAACTATGCCCATCACTTAATCTTATGCTGGTTTCCAATGCAATGGAACGCATAATTTAGCCGTTGTATCAAAAGAAGAATAATTTCTTATAAAATGAAATTTTCATTTTAATTTTAGGCTTTTCCCAGTTCCCTTGATTTGGTCTTGAATCTCTGTTCGGATCTTAATTCACGATGTGGTTCTCTGTTTCCGGTTCAGTTCTCGTGGGAATCGAGAACCAGTGGTTCTAAAAAAGATGGAATCGGGAATCGGATCAAGGCTGTTGCAATTTGAAATTGATTTGGTTCTTCAATTTTCTAGTTTTACTTTGAAACTATGCTCAAATTCTATTATTAACTCGAATAACCGCTACCCTTTGCCACATCACATTGAGTACTCAAAACCCATTTACTATGTGAGGGTTAGCATCTCTAGGTAGACCTAGGATTTCCCCCATTAATTATATACTGAGCTATTCTCTTTTCTCAAATGCAACATGGCCATTAATTCTAGTCGTGGAAGAAACAGCGACGACAGTGATAATGATGACAAGAACGACTGTCCGGACCAATGACGATAAAGTCGTGTGGTCGAACCATGATTATAAAAGAAAAAAAGACTAGTTGGCTCCAATAATGACAATTATCATAGCAGTAAGAATAATGAATAATAACAAGGGTAATGATTATATGTTATTAAATAAAACCTACGACCCAAGACCGGTTTGGCTTATTTAAGGAGGAAGGATATCAAACTCTGGCGTTTCCTGTACGCTTGAACGGCGATTAAAATGAATCCATCGTCTTACGTGCAAAGAAGTATTAGTTAGGGTTTGGCCACGATGATCGATGATAGTAACTTTTTTTATAAAAAGTAAGCATCATTTTGTTTTTTTTTTTAAAACATTCTTTGAAATATTAGGTGTCAAATCTCATTTTTGATATTTTGAAAAATCAGCTTGCGGATAAAAAATCTCTTGTATAATTACTTTTTGGAAGCTCAAGAGAGCATGTTTCCGTGCATTTTTGAAGTCAAATTGCATCGGTTAAAAAGCTAAATATTCTAAATGAATTATCTATACTCGCGATAGATTTTTCCAAGTGTAAAGACATGCTTCCATAAGAAAGTTGAATCTTGCAATTCGTAGGCAAGTCCTCTTCTGACATTCCAAGATTGCTAGTAAAGAAAGTATCAGAATGTTCAGAGCCAGCAACTATGTATTCTAATCCTATTTTTGCAATGCAAAGTGCGTCCAAACAGGACACGGACAGCCAACGTTGTACTGTGCCTCCACATGTATATGCTCGAGGGAATTGAAGGTAGGTTATGCTGATTGTTTAAGTTGAAAGGATGAATGCTCATTGAATATTTCACTAAATCAAGATGCTGATATATACACTCTTGCTAGCTGTTTAATCTTGTGAGATTAGCAATGGTCTGAGATAAGATCTACACCTTAAATTCGATAAGTTATTGGCGGGTGTGGATTTACATCAATTAAGGAGATATAATTATGTAAATCTGACGCCCCACTTACGCGTCTTATTAGAAAATTTAAATTTCGTGGTGTTCACAAAGTAGAACTTCTTCAATATTATAGACGAGTTAAAGGTTAAAGATGGGGTGTCGGACTCATGCTAACCCTAGCTTAAGTTTGGTATAGATAGATACAAAAAGGCCTAGGGCCTTGGAAAATGATAATGTTTTTCTAATGGATGCTTTAACCACAGAAATTAAAGCGAGTGCCTTGGTTCATAACATGATTTGCTCTAAAAATATTCATAAAGAAACCGAATTCTTATAATCTATGATTCCGTGGCACTTTCTACGGAATAAAATCGATTTTTATGACTCCTCCTTTCCGCTTTTCAAAGCCTCTTGACTTTCAATTCCCTCCAGCGACGAAATTCAGCGATGAGAAATATGACGAAAATTGAACCTTTTCTCACTTACTTCCCCCTAATGAGGTTGCTCTCTCGTCATTGACAAGTGCCCCTCCACCTATTCTCGCTGATCTCGTACCTTCTGTCCATATCCCAAATCCCACGGATAAACCCGCTAGATTCAAATCCCCCATGAGTGTGCAGATGAATTGACAGTCGAAATAAACAATCAGATCGCATTCATGACATAAGCTCTGGTCTTGGCTCTTCCATGTGCAGCAGGTGAGGTAGAGGAAAGTGGAGGTTGTTGGGTGTTCGATTGTCATCTTCAGTATTTTTTTTTTCTTTTTTTTCAAGAGCTTAATCAAGACAAGACCTAGGTTCGATATTCAAATAGAATGGCGACAACGTTTTTGTCCTGAACAAACCCTAAATCGTATTATTATTGATTATGGAGCCTTTAAGTGGGCTGTTGTATTAAGAAAGTAGCAGAGTTCATCATGTTTCGGCAACTACATCCCAAATGATAATGATAGTCAGTACATTAGAAAGATGTAAAGGAGTGGCGAGAAGGAGGGGATACGGATGATGCCCTTTTTTGGGCTGAGTGGAGTTTTGTGCCCTAAAAAAGAGAGAATAAGTTCTTATTCTTTGATGCCCTCCCTCCTCTTAACTCTCTCTCTCTCTCTCTCTCTCTCTCTCTCTCTCTTTTTCTTTCTTCTTTTTGAAGGGAATAAAGTTGCTATATACGCCCACAGAGAATTTAACACCCTCCTTTTCTTTGTACAAGAATCTACTCACAAAAAAAAAAAAGGGAAAGAAAATTTGACATTCGATGGGTTGTTGAGGGAGCGAGAGGCGTACTCGGAGAATTTTCTTGATATTTTTGACATAGTATCATCGGTCGAGCAAGTGTGCTTCGATACCGGGACACGTGCATCACTCGATATCCGTTGAACAAGAACTTTTGATTGTGCCATGGAACTAGCCATCCACATGTCCTGCGGTTTAGGGTTTTCTTATATAGCTTAGGACTTTGGGAGGGTGTGATTTAAGAAATTGCTAAGGAACATGCAAGAACATGGAGTACAGATGTTCTCCAGACAGACCTAGAAATTCCCTTTTGCTCTCATCATTTGCGGTCAACTATTTGTTAAACATATATTGCTTCAGTGGGAATCCAAAGGGCAATGAGAGCGCTAATCACGACAGAAAAAGGCCACTCTCTCCTTCTCTTACCTCCCTCACCTCTGGTTCTCTGTGTCTGTGAAGAAAAAGGGCTGCTAAATGCACAAAGTCCACAATTGAAGAAAGTTAACAACATGTTGAAAATGGGAAATATAGATAAATTATATAGATGTCTTGCTTGCACTCGAATGCCTTGAAGAAGTGTCATTATTATGCATAGAGTGTTGAAATATGATAACCCACTTTATCTGCATTATGATGTTGTTAGGTGACCAGTGACCCACCAGTATTACCCAAGTCCTCATCTTATTTGATACTCTGACCACACAAGATGATGGAAGAGAAGAAAAGTGAAAAATAAAAATAAAAATTGGTAGTCTCAAGACTACTTTTATTAAGTACGGCCTTCGATATGTAGTTCTGTTTCAACACTCGTTCTTTGAAAACAGAGAAGATTAATTTTATAGTTTGTAGAGTGCAAGAGTTGGAACCTGCACAATTTTTCTAACCTTGAAACTAATTGCATGAGAATTCTATAGAGTGTGCCTACCGATAAGCAATTTGATACCACCTAAGTTTCTGTCGAGAAAAAGACTGAAGCCGGACATTATGAACGTAGATTGACTAGCCCTAAATTATCGGCAAAAATATGGTGCAAGAAAGTGTTTCTTCAACCTTCTAAGAGCTTGTTTAGTATGGATGGAGTAATGCTATAGTAACATTGTAGTTTTGTTGTGTTGTACGTGCGTTGTAACTCGTTTGTTTGGTGACGAGTGGTTTGAAGCAACATCACTTCGAAGTTAGATGGAGCAGCTTTCTCGAAGTTGACGTGAGGTGCCATGGCAATGCAACAAAGAAAGGTTGCTAAATGCCTCACAGGATCAAGCTGAAAACACCCAATTAGGCAATTGTAGCTTAGACACTCATAGCCGTTGTGCAAAGATGATACCGAACATGCTTTATATACGCATTGAATGGTTCTATTTGGAAACAGGCCTAGCTGCATCAAGCGAATTTAGGTTAAAATGATAATTTACCTTTGAAGTTAAAGTACGAATATACGAGATTTTTGTGAGATTCAGGCACATGTATATAAACATCAGGAATTGTCACCTCCACGACGTATTATGCCATTTCAAATGGAGTGACTCATGATTTTGTATTGGTGGCCATGTCTTAAATTTCCTATTCAAATCCAATCTAATATGTTCTAAGATCGAGTCTAAAAAGCACAACTTTATAGAATATTATTCTAACATCTCGATACCTAGATAACGTTAATTATATCGATTTCATATTGGGTATGTAAATAAGTTGGATAGATTGGACATATTTGACTTTCAATCAAAAGATCACCATATCACTTAGAGGTATAGCTTAGACAAATCAAATTTTATTAAGCTCATCCTTATTCTTTGTGTTGTTCCCGTTTTGGGCCAAACTTGGACCGCCTACTTGAAAGATCGTAGCTTGCGGCCGGTCTTAAAACCTTCTTTTTCCATTTCTATATTTCTTCCTATTTTCTTTCAGTGCGAAAAAACCATTAGCCGACACGTGGCCAATGGTCCATTCATCAGAAGGGGGGCTGATCCTCTGACTATTCCCTCCTTTGCTTCGAAAGATTTATATGATATATTCTTTGGCCGGACACGCATAGGGATTAGAGATTCTCTGACAGTCCTCCCAAAATGCAAATTTGTTGGTTTACCTTTTTTTATTTTATTTGATATCAAATTCTTTATTCCCTCTCCAAACCCCTATTTTTTTTTATGTGATCAGAGGAAAGAAAGACAAAAATAAATAAATAAATAAATAAATAAAGGCATTGCTTGATTATGCAAGGCAAGGCATCTTGTTGGCAAAGGTATTGGTGTGGGCCCATAAAGAGGGAAATCAACACCCTCGAGGATTGATTGAGAGATTGGAGGAATCTTCTTGCTTTATGTGATGCTTCTCTTGCACCAAAAGTTTCCAAAACCCTAAATCAAAAAAGGAAAATGGTTTTGTACAATTAAAAAAAATGTCGGAACAATTTGTGCAGCTTGAAAAGTTCCATTTTTTTTTTAATGTATATACAAAACTTTGAGTGGTGAATCGAATGTACATTTTACGATTGACAACTTTTTTTTTTTT
Organism: Eucalyptus guilfoylei; assembly: GCA_016097605.1. Taxonomy (NCBI): domain Eukaryota; kingdom Viridiplantae; phylum Streptophyta; class Magnoliopsida; order Myrtales; family Myrtaceae; genus Eucalyptus; species Eucalyptus guilfoylei. The sequence continues at coordinate 14,527,592 of CM027870.1, read as the reverse complement.
TTTTGCAATTTATCATTATCTCTATCTTCTACAATAAGGTCTCGAACATTTCAATTTAAACAATCTTTTTAAGTAGAAAGAGAGAGAAAGCTAAAATCTTTTAATATTTTCAAAAGATTCAAATTAAGTTTGGATTGTGATATTATGATGTATATAGGGAGTAAGAGCTTTTAAAGTAGAGGTGATTACGAGCCTAGTAGCCCACTGGTTAGCTACAATGATTTTAATATACCTCAATATTGAATAAAGTCCTCGATTCATAACTACTGTTTGAGCAGTGTTTTTGAGTAAATTATCAAATTAATGTATCTTATCTATCTCCCATTATTGATCAATTTATCAAAACTAGATATCATTTCTCACATGTGGAACAAAAACTTTAACCTAGATATCTTGTTGCTCAAGTTCACTCTAGTTTAGAATCTTTAGATACGTTCGAATGATTTTAACTTTTTGCACCTAAAGACAAGAATGATAGTAACCCAAGGGAATGCTCGTATTAGAGCCTCAAAGGAAAAAGCCCTTGATATCTTGATTTTAGCGATTCCTATACCTTAAAATGAAATCGAACAATATGCGGAATGGATTGCCAGCCCATTGACCATAAAGCGTTTAAGTTTTTGCGCGTTATGATAGTTTCTTTATACAAATTGCCCCAAAAAAATGCGAGACATTATAGGTCTGGCAATGACATTATAGGTGGAACATAGAACAGCCTTGCAATGACGTTATAGGTGACCTTGAATTTGTTCTCCCTAGAATGACTTTCAAGTATTCATCTAAATCCGGTGGGCTGAATAAGCCCATTTGATAGTGAGATTGCTCGCTTCTTTCCTTGGCACTGTTTCTCTACAATAGGAATTTTCCTGGATAGCCTTCAGACTTCAATCTCTTGGTCAAGCTTTCCCTTCAGATCGTGCATGGAATTGGGTTACCCAAGAAATGCGAATGGGTTATTCATTGATTAGGATTCGCCGACACGCAGTAAGCTTGCACGCACGAGGGGCACAGAAAGAAATCTCTTGATTTTTTTTTCTGGATTTCTGAAAAGATGCAAAACCGAGTGATTTCTCAATAATGTGGAAACAGAATAAAGAATGAAGTTGCAGAAAAGAAATAACAAAACTGGAAAAGGCCCAAAAACAGAAATGTGCCCTAAACGATGGATTTTGAGACCCGAAAAGATTGCAAATGAGCAAACCAATTTAGTCATGACGTAACGCTGGGAACGGTTTTTGCGAATTTGAATCATGGGCTCTGTAGATGTTATGGTCGTTTATCGGTCACAGGACATATTCTTGTCCCCAGCCCGCCCATTGGATTTTTGCTTTTCCGAACGCTCTGGAAAGTCTTTGAGCCGCGTCTACGTCAGTAGAATGCCTCGAAAAATGTAGAATTGGACTCCATAGCATAACTCTATACCGAGGTTCCGCAATTGCCGTGATTATACTCCAACACCACCAAAGTCACGGAACGACGAGTCCCCGCCACCACTTGCTGCCGCTGGAGACCTCGGCACTCGGACTTGAGACACTGGCGCCGGAGGTCGGGACCTCGACATTAGGGACCTCGGATCCGAGCCGGAGAACCTAGTGATCAGGCCGGGGACATAAAAAAGCTCTACAAGCGCGGCTCGCTCTAAATAACATTTTCGATACAGCAGAATCGTCATCACATATTAGAGATCCTTAAAACCTCAATCCCTCCATTTTGTGTGGGCTCTGTTGATTCTCCTCTATAACCAATAGAAAATGTGATAACTCAGTGCAGCCATTGAGAAGCTCCATGCCTTTGGTCCTGCAGCTTCCCCTTTACTAATTACATTCGAGAGAACATAAGCAAAGAACCAACAAAGTGTAGGATTGAGACTGGGTGCCCTAAACTTCAGTTACATTTAATATATTACATGTAACATGGTATTAAGATATATTCTTTGACAAATATAAATGGAGCGGGGTAGAATGAACAACTTCTATGTACACAAGCCATATACTGTCCCCGCCTCATGCCCCGCCGAATACCTCCAGAGTGCAATTTTCGCGGGGAGAATTTGTTTGGTTCGGTGCTGGGGCACGGATTCCCCTTGCCCATCCTTAGCCTTTAGTTGTCATCACCTTACTAGTTTTCCGTGATGGAAATGTCGATGTATAAAATATGTAACATGTCTGTGTGCTAACGGTTTAAGACATATTGAGAAAAATCTCACCTGATATTTTGAAAATAACAAAATCATCAAAGTTTACTAATATGCGCATTTGAGCGTGCAGCACGAACAACTTCTATGTACACAAGCCATAAACAAGTAGTGTTAATAGCAAGATGCCTAAAGCATAGAAAAGCCTTTTACTTTGTAGAAGGAGAACAAGCTGTTGGATGGTCTCGAAGGATCTTTGTAGAAGGAGAGCAAGCTATAGAATGCGAGTTCGTTAGAACCTAGATGACCCAATGGAAGGTGAACGGTTTATATAACATGAGGATGTCAAATTACTTAGAAGAACCTATTTGTAGAAAGTGAACAAATCATATTACGAAAATTCATGAAATGTCTGAAAGGACCGTTCGGCAATAGAAGTACATGCTATAGACGAAGTAGATGATTCTACATACGAGCCTCCATGATCCAAATGAAAAGACCTTTAGCAATTTAAATTGGACTTATTGGCATTTTGTAGCTATTATCAAGTGTTGGAATTTGCTAAAATTTGCATGGAGTTAATCAAATCGGATTTGCTATATATGGATAAGTAGAAAAGTGTAGACTGTATAAGCAGAGTGTTCTACTTGGGGGCTATCCTTTAATGCTTCACAGGACGTTTTGATGATCGAAAAAGGTTAGACCAACATCTACTTAACTAGATAAAGCTTCCTAATGGATATTTTGAAGCTCGGAAGTCTATAAAAACATATCAAAGTGGTTGGTGGGATTAAGAAGCTCATGAGTAAGTCTCTCTATTGCATCGATTTTTCTTGGTTTCCTTTATACAAAATAGAGTGGGTTAATTGTAAATCTCTTAGAGAATGTGATTGTTTATAATATGAAAAGAGAGTGATAGAGTATCGTGAAAGTGCTCGAATTTACAGAAGCAACTCTAGATGCTTTAAGTAAAAGTAGAACATTCTTCACAAGCTACAATATCTCTAGATTACACAGTGAATTGCAGTCTTGTTGAGACCGTTGGAATTTGGTGAGTAAAATAAGACAAATAGAAGAGTGAACTACTATAAACCTCATTCGCATTTCTTCTATTCCTTAAACTCTTTCAATCTTTGCCTGATAGGAGATTGTGATTCTGCACAAGCAGATAGGTTTTTATGACACTAATGTACCTTTTACATACTGTCCATCACGTATTTTTGAAAAAGATCTCAAGTTTCCTAAAATAACCAATTTACCCCTTCTCGGTTGGCATGCCTGGTCCATTACACATTCAGCTATGTTTCAATTGATAGACTACAATTTGCACATCATGTAATTGTCATGGTAATAATGCTGCAGGAAGAAAATTGTCTCCCACACATGGCGTATGCATGAAGTCATTTTGCAGTTTCATGCGCTGCACGGCTTGCATTACATGCCTGGTCCATTACACTAAGAGTGGACTAGCATGCTAGATCACCACGCACAAACTCGCTTAGAGAGAGAGAGAGAGAGAGAGAGAGAGAGAGAGAGAGAAATCCCAAAATCATAATTGAGGACAGCCTTACAATGGCTAGACATTACTAAAATGGTTTCTAAATTTTGGTCTAATGTGCAATATCGTCATTAAATTTTTAATTTGTTCAATGTAATCCCAAAATTTTGATTCAATAGTAAATGTGATTCCTGAACTTTTAAACATTTTCATATAATTTAGAGACTACATTGAAGATGTATTAATAGTTTATAAATCACATTGAACAAATTAAAAGTTTTTGGACAATATCGTTTATTGGACCAAGTTCAAAGACCACATTGCATCAATGAGAAGTTTAAGGATGATATTACACATTAAACAAGATTTGATGACCATTTGTGCATAATCCAAAAAAAATAAATAAATAGTATCTCTTTCCATTAAATGACTTTAAAAAATGTTCTAAGTGAAATCCCCCGGAAAATTTATGAATTATTTTTTTGAAAGAAAGATACTATCCATGTATCAAAATAATACTTAACAGGTACGTAAAAGCCTTTCAAGCATAGCAAAACCCAAGTAATTGCAGAACAAAGCAAAAGCCAGAAAGCAAATAATAAAACACAGTCTGCATTCAAAAGCACACTTAAAAGCCAAAAGAAAGTAAAAAAAAACAGAAAAAGTGTCGCACCGGTTCCGAGCATATCATGACAACGATTATTTATGATGCAGTCGTCTTTCGTTGTGCATGGCATTTGGTCCCCCTCAGATCTTTTCTTTCAAAGGAGAGTTTTAGAAGATCTCTGAGACGCCAGTCGGACCCTTAAATAGTCTCCGAATGATCATGTAGTAGTTTGATGAATTCGTTGAAAGTTGTCTGCGGTTGTGAGGTGCCAAGCCTACGTTCCTGGGGATCAGAGTACAACGAGTCAACTATCGAGACAACGGAAGCAAATATCGAGCTCGATCCAACTGCATCACAGAGAGAGAGAGAGAGAGAGAGAGAGAGAGGCCTTTTCTCTCATTGTGATTCTGTTCACCTTTTTGGGGAAATGCTTAAAAGCCTCCCTTGCATATTCTTCCAAACTCGCTGTTCCCGCCAGCTGATAAACACTTATGGCAGCCGCACAGAATTCTTGGAAATCAAACTCTGCTCCACATGCCGAACCAAAAACCTGACACAAGCATGAAGGCAATTTTTCCACGATTAGATATTCTTTTTGAATGAGTTCTTCGTCTGCATAAACCAACTAATGTGATGATATGGGTTATTGTCAACAGTTGCTCTTGGAGCACTTGTTAAATATACACAAGGTGGACATATTCAATTTTTCAAGCATTAATCGTGCATATTACCAGAACAGCTAATGCATTGCTAATTGTTTGCATTTCCATAATTATCACGCTAGTTGTTTGTCTGCATAACCCAAGTGCTCCGGATAAATTTTCAACAACATCCTACTGATATTTTCAAGCCTTACCTCATTGGCATAATCAAGAGTCCCTGAATGCTTCATAGCCTCCGTAGACCTCTTTGTCACAGCCTGGTAAATTGACACTAGTCACCATGAATCTCAATTGAGGAGAAGAAAAAAAGAAAAGCAAAACCAATGAAAGGCCACAAGCATCAGGAAAACAGCTGACCTTCTGAAAATTCTGCATGGAAATTAAACCTTTTCTCTTTGGGACTAATAATGCAAACTGTTTCCTGAGGTAAGCTAGCTGAGCCTCTGTCAATGTCTTTGCAAGAGCCTGCTCTAGCGGTGAAGATTCATAAGTTCAGTTCTTAGAACAGTACGTGAAAACAGTCACAGACTTGCACCTGATTTTAAGGTGGAGAAAGAAAATGATTGAAAAGTGAAGAACTATTTCGCAGTGTACGATTATTTTGATGCAATCTCTGTCTGTCTGCTGATAGTCGAATCACGAAATTCAAGATGCGGCGTACAAGCAAAATTAGTCTTTGAGACAGCAGACAACAGGAGATAGACAAATTCAGTAAAATCACCACTTACCCGCAAAGCTGCTTTTTGTTGAAGAGATGACCTTATATAGGCTTTTACAAGCCTATACACCATCATATCTAGTGGTATCTTGACATCGTGGTGAGAAGCCAGCCAAGGATGATCTAATGAAAATTATGGGAATTCGAAGATCAGATGCAATATTAATCTGCAACCCTTGCTAACGGTTTTGATTAGGGATAAAACTTAGCAAACTAATAAGGCCAGGTTGGCAATTACAAATTGATTGCTGTTCTTTCATATCTTATTCTTTGTTTTAATGGCTCCATAGACTTACACAAAGCCTGGGCAGCAGTTGGTCTTTTGTAATCCTCGTTCAACAATCTCTTCACAAAATCAATTGCCTCGGGGGATCGACAAGGCCATGGATCTTTATCAAAACTTGGTTCATCAAAACTTGGTTCTTTATCAAGAATTGCTCGGAATATTTTAGATTGATCCTGCATTGGAAAGGGTAGATCACCACATAGTAACCTATAGGCAATGACACCGATACTCCACATGTCTGCTTCAGTTCCGTAGGATGCACATATAGCCTCAGGAGCTACAGTAGATGCGGTTCCCACAAAACCCTCCAACCTGCCACCTGCAGAGATTTCACACATTAAGTCCAACTCCACACTGTCAACAGATGGGAATATCTGAAAGCTCAATCTGTAGTTCTAACCTGGAAATACATATGCAGAAAGTCCAAAGTCAATGAGCTTAAGAGGAGAGTTCTCATCTGCTGTCACAAAAAGAAAATTCTGCAAAGAAAATCAAGCCACCATTAGTGGACAGGATTGTTGTAGTTTAGATCACTCATTAGTAGGTAGGCAGGGAGGCAAAGTACCCACTGCATTATTCAATAGTTATACACAACGATGGAACACCTCGAGGCTGGAATGACCTCATATTACACCAGTATTGGTCAAAACGATAACAATGACCTCATTTATCCAAAATCATGCATATTCCCATTCAAGGTCATTATTTTCTAGTACATAACTATAATGAGAAATCAACGTAAATAATGGAAAAATCTGAAATCCCATGAAGAAAGTTTAAACAGGGAAAGCAGTACCATATATCTAAAAATCAAAAATCTTATTAAGGAACATGATTGTACTCTTTTAGACAGAAACATAAGGCAAGATCAGAACGGAGCCAATCTAATGTGTATCTGAAGCAACAGGAAGAACAAGACATTAAACTTCAAAGATAGTCTATATTTCATGAATACATTCTCAAGAGTATGATCAGCAATTGATTAATTACCTCCGGCTTTAGGTCACGGTGAATAACTCCTTGGAGATGACAGAAGGCTACAGCGCTTAATATCTGAACCATAACAGCCTTTGCATCTTTTTCAGAGTAATTTTTACCCCTATACAAGTCAAAAATGGTTCCATTCTGTAAGGATTTGAAAGGTGCACTTAAGCTCAACTAAAAACATAGGAAAACAAGCTTAGGATTTGATAAACTAAGCATCAGAAACACAATTTTACCTTGAAGATATTCTATGAAATAACTCACGTCCTTTACACAACCTGGACAACAGAGAATACACTCGATAAACTCCAAAAGTTCAATGGTCAAATATAAACTGACGGATATTTTGCTTGAGACAAATACTGAACAACCAGAACTTCCATTGGTTGAAATGTTTTTCGAGTATAATCAACCAAAAATTTACCTACTTACTGAGCACAGTCAAACGGGTTGAAAAATAGTTGATTCTTCAGTGTTGAAAAACCATAACTGTCCCCAATTCGTTGGAAGTCTCTCAGTTCAGATGAACAGAATAATCATTTTGCAGGTTGACTACTCCTATGTTACTTGTATGATTGCCGTGAATTTCCACTCATGATCTGGTCTAACACCCCTCATGCCAAAATCCCAACGCCAGACTTAATTTTAGTAGTTTCTATGACACGTTTTATATTGACAAGCTCACAGCTTCACACCACAAACAATAATGTGACAGAAAACAGAAGCGTAGGCACATGGCACACTTGAAGCATACTCCATGACTATGTAAACGTTGCCTTCATCTTCATAGGCATCACAAAACTGGATTACATTCGGATGTCGATTTCGTTCATTTAATGCCCGCAGAATCTGCACTTCTCTTCTCACGTACTCTATATCGGTTGCTGTTGTCATCTGCAAAGTACAAAAAAGAGATACTTCAATAGTTCCTGCAGAGAAATGCTCCAAAGCATCACATCTTTTGCAGTAACGCTGATACTTACATCCCTGTCATCTTTCCATTTCCCGGGAATTTAAAGCTGCCCTATAGAGCAACTGTGGTATCAAGGCAACAGATCTTACTTTCTTGAAAACTTAACTGATCATCCTTATATCTTTCTCAAGTGAAATACGACTAATGGGCCTTGGAAGTTGAGCGTGTATGACACAATAGTTCCTTAGTATATAAAGCTCAAGGGATCCAATTCAACCATTGTATCCATTTCACCTAATACATCTCTTTATGACCTCTTAGATAGACTCCATCTACTAATCAGAAAAAAGACAGACTCCATTTCCCAAACATGACATATATATAGACATTAACACAAATCAAGGCAGTGAGTGAACAAGAGATTTCTCCAAATAACTCGGAATTACCCAAAATGAAGCAGTTCAGTAACCATCACAGTATACTATACACTCATCTGTCAACCACTAACACTAGCAATTTCCACACAAGTAAAAGCAGGTCTATTCTGATAGAAACCCGCACAAAAAAGAGGACCATTACAAATTTTTTGTTGATTCAAATACACAATGAAGCTACCTACTTATTAAGAATCATAATCCATATAAAATTCTTTCAAGAGGCAAATGACGGAACAAGATCTAAAGAGTGAATATAAAAGAAAACGAAACCTTTGATTTAGGGATGACTTTGACAGCAACTTCTTGAACCTTCAAGCTGCCCTCCTTGGCCTTGGCAGAGTATGTGCACCCAAAACCGCCCTCCCCAATCTCCTTACCCATCTCATACTGCGCCAGGAACTGGTTCGAAAACCCGAAATTCTTGTCCAAACCAATCTCACACTCACCCCCTTCATGGGTGGTCTGTTGAAGGGAATTTGCAGTGAGTCGGGATTGAGTTTGCTGGGCTTCGATGAGCATTCCATGACCGGGTCCCATTTAATTCTGCAAACCCAATAAGCCAAAAAGTCGCTAAATGGGCGAGAAAACTATTATTTATCGTTCGACTTGAGTCCCAAGAAAGAATGTCGATTGGAAAAAAAATGGGAAGCTTCAAAACTTTTTTCTGTTTCCCAAGATTGACGATCAAAAGAGGAAGTATTACAGTGGGTTTTGAGTTTCAAGAAAGGAACTTTTATATGAGATTGCAAATTGTTTTTCTCTATACGGGTCCCCAACAAATTTTGGATCACGAACCATTTGAAGGACAGAAGAGAAGAGCTCTAGCAGATGAAGTGAAGCTCTTCTCAACAAGCAGCTTCTCATTCTGATCTTCCCAGGAGGAGCTAGATTTCGCAAAAATTTTCCCGGAAAATGCGCCACAAGCCAGCAATTCTTAGCAGACTAACTAGAAAAACAACTTACCTCTGTTCTTTTTCCCTGGTTGAACCAAAAAAAAAAAGCCCCAGAAAGGAAGAAGGAGCAACAAGAGAGGGCGGAGCTGTCAGGCTTGATACAGAGGTGAAAACACCGGCGCAAGAACCCACTCCATGGATTTCAGGAATGTTCGAAGAATATACCTGTGTTTTTTTGCTTGCCATCTTCGCAGGATACGAGCGGGGGAAAAGGGAACCAAAGCCTTACTGTTCGTGCGGGTGCAAAAAGGAAGAGAAGTTCTGCACCTACTACAGTACTACTGACAGTGACAGCCGGCATAATACGGACTGCACGCCGCGGTCTTCGGTTGGCAGCACCGTCGCGCAAGCCTCGCCACCACGCATCTTGAGGAACTCCCATCGCCTGAGTCCACGGAGAACTGCTCGCACCGTGAAGCCCTGCTGGAGCACTGCGAACGCCGCCGATCACCGGTCAACCTCACCGCGATTCCCATGATGATCCATCGTTTGAATTCACAAATGTCATCTGCGCCATATCCTGAATTGGATAAGAAAGTCCTTCTCTAATTCGTAAAATCGCGATCTTATTTAAATGTTTCATCGATATTGCCACATTAAAAAAAAAAAAATTTGAGTCCCCATGAATTAGGAAATTTTTCTAACTTTACAGTATGCATTGTATATAACATCGCCTGTTTAGATAAGATTGCATATTTAATGTGATTCTAGATAATCTCCTGAGATCAATTAGATAAGATCTTGGATCTTTTTTATCAATAGATTGCATGTTAAAATAGAGTTTATCAAATTAGAGATAACATCTCATTTAAATTGGGATTTGACCTAATTTAATCATTAAATTGAATTGGATAATATATAAAACTAGGTAATTTATTTTGGTTATTTTCTAATTTCGAATTTTCACGGAAAAACACAAAAAATATTACATGCATGTCATATGATTAAGGTCTTATCATATTGTTATGTCATGCGCATGTCATATCGTTTGCATATTAAGCTCGTTTATTTAAAAATTACATGTCATATAAAATTAGGTCTATATATGTCATGTCATGTTATCTCGTCATTATTATATGCTACATTGCCATGTCACCGTGCTACGTCACATATGCTATGTTATAACTTGTGCCATGTCATGTGTCATTACTCACATATCATTTAGGGGCAGCATGTTAGGTCATTTAATTAAATTACACGTCATTCTAGAATGCATGTCATTAAGATTGTGCATAACTAGAAATCGTGTGTCATATTAGAATAATTGCATATTAACTTTTTCCCGTCATTTAGGTTTAGAATACATAATAAAATATCATTATTTTTTCTACGTCATTGCATTTAGAAAAATTTTATTTGTGTAAAGCATGATTTTCATTAAACAAGAGAAAACCTAAAAAAGATTTGAGTGAAATTGTTTGTTAATTAAAAATAATATTCAGCATAATGATGTGATTTTCTAGCTAACAGTGCATATGCTTTCATTGCTTTGAATTAAGTAAATTAACTCCATACCCTTGCGGTTTATTTGTCATTTTGGTTTATAGGGTGTTAAATAATAATTGCGCATCCACATAATTACCTCACAAGATAGGGAGTAAATTAAAATTAATGTAAGCCCTTTACAACAACATTTTTTTTAGATAAAAAAGAAAATGTACAGAAAGAGCATTAGAAAAATCTAGTAATCAAGTCCCCATACCCATAATTTCTAATTTGTAAGAGTAAAATAATTCTCCCGTTCCTTTATTTGGGTTTCTAATCGACTCACAAAAAAATAGATCAGTGGTGACTTCTAATTAAAAATTATTTGCATGTTAATGACTTGGAACCCTGAGTAGCGAATTTGTATGGACTAGGGAGGGTTTGAGTTAAATCTAGGCTTAATAAACCATTAACCGAATTTAGGTGGTGCACCATTCGGGGAGGTCACAACATTGTCAACAAATTTGTGGGATTTCTACCATTTTTTAAAAGGAACTAAATGAGATACATTTTTCTATTTTATTTTGAAAAAAATCAAAGTATAATATTCGAAAAAGAAGCAATATATGAAGAATTTAATCGTAACTTTTAAAATAACGGATATTATTTTCCAACCAAACAAAAGATTTAGTGGATATTGTTTCAAAATAAAAAATATTTAAGAACTCAAAAAAATAGAGTGGGAATATCTTATATTCTTATACTTTCCATTAGTTGAGGATTTAGTCGGTACTTTTTTGATTGCAAGAAAGTAAGAGGTATCTTTTGACGCCTAATTTTAATTAGCATCTGTCAAATATATATACATTAGTCGAAGAATACTTAATTTTTTTTGTCTTGCCTTGTTCAAATGTACGGAGTTCATCTTGAAAACAACTTCACTAGGGAAAAAAAATGTTAGTGATGTAGACTAGATGAATAATTCAATTGAAAATGCTAATGATGAAAGAGTCATGACACCATGCAATCCTAAATCACTAGTGATGAAAGCAACTTTACTAATTTTTTTAGGCTGCCAGAGAGTCATTTTAGAGCAATTTGATGTGAGCGAAACGAATAAGAAGTCAAAATGCACGATGATTTCTTTATTAGGTGCTAAGCCAACATTTCAATTTTTTTAACCATTTTTGAAATTTAATAGATCTTTCTAATGTCATTAATTATTTCTTTTTACACAGTGATAATATTTTTTTATTTGTAATTATCTATTTTGAGGTATATAATTTTTTTTCTTTTTTCATATTCAAAGATTTTCACTTTCTGGGGGATGTAGAGTTTCCCTTTCTGAAAGGTGTTTTTTGGGCATTTATAAAGCCTCTCATTCTAAATTAAGCCAATGGAAAAAGCAAATTATGGAAGGTTTAAAAGAAAAAATGAAACCAGTCAAAGCATCATCCATTAAAAGTTGTGGCTGGTATTGAACGGTTAGAGAATTCAAAAATGGGTACCATTAAGCTAGCCGGGCCCAATATTAAACTATGCCCACCATGACAAATGCGCAAATTATTTTTTCGCGTCACCAAAAACTAAAACTATGTTCACAATGACATTAATACTTCATAATTTTTTTTTGTGTCACTAAAAATTATAAAGTATACTTACTGTGACATCAATACCTTAAATTTTTGTCATACTGTTATAACTTCTAGAGCGTTAACATCTAAATTTCAGCTATTCATTTGGAATTTAATTACATAGAAAATTGTGAATCAATTTTTAATTCCTGAAAAAAAATTTAATTAAATTTCGTAGCATATAGATATTAGGAGCATTTGCATTAATAGTAATTAAATTTATTAATTTTTTATTATTGATTTTCTTAACAAAAGGAAAAATGAAAAAAAAAAAGGGAAGGGGGCACAGCCGGGTCTGGTTGGGCTTCGCGCAACCCCTTCCTCTCTTTTCTTTCCCTTCGCGCGGGTCGGCCCATTTTCCCTTTTCCCCGGCCTAGCCTGCGTGATAGTCTTCTTCCCCTTCACGTCACTCACGCACGCTGTGAAAGAACAGCGATAGAGGCAAAGGAGGAGGGAGCAAGGCTGCGGTACGATTTATAGGTCGGGGCCAGGCCGACGGGGCAGCTGGTGTTGGCAGGAGCCATGCGTGCGAGCTTGTTAGGCTTCAAAGGGAGAGAGGGAGTGCATGTTGGAATATAATCCAGAGAAAGCAAACTGTTTGTTGTAATCAAAATATCAATGTAAAGAAAACAATAACAACTTTAAAAATTTTTTTTTTTTGTAAACTTACAAATCTTGGAGAAGAAAAAAAAAAAGATATCACTGGAAAAATAACATAAAATTGTAAGTGAGGTACGGATATTCGAATCTCCTTAAGGCGATTAGTTCCTACTAATGGTGTTCCGCAGATTCACGAACTATGTCTCCCAAGATACAACACCTCGAACCTGTTTGGATTAGCACTATACAAACATGACTCAGTTGAACTGTTCAATTGAACCAACACACCCATAAAAATCAAAAGAGTAGAGTAGTATTTCAAATCTCTTTTGGAATTGTTGTCTCGAGTTGTTCTATCGAAAAACCTTCTAATGAAGCTCTATGCTCTTATCTATTTATAGAGCTTTAAAGTTCATGTACAGAAGGGATATATGAATTAAATAGACGCATGTATCAAAGAAATTCATGAATCCAAGAGATTCATGAATCTAGAGACATGTGAATCCAATAAATATATAAATTAAAAATATAGGTGAATCTAAGAAATTCATGAATTCAATAGATACGTGAACAGAAATGACATATCTTAATTTGTTGGCTTTCGTTAATCCATTAACCATAATTATAACAATCCCCCACATTAATAGATCAACAAAACATTTTTGACTCGAAGGAATTTGAGCATACCTGTTGAAATACACCGCATCAAGATAGGTAGCTTTCGCTTTGAACCTTCTTTAGTGAAAGCCTATCGAACTTACTTAACTAGTCGATGTACTAAGCCTTGAATCGCTAGTTGTTTGTGTAAGCCTAGACAATAAACCTCACATAGAGTATTTCCAATTCAAGATTGGTTCTCGGTTGTGTTCGTTCTTTCGGCCTTGAACCTCTCGGGATTCATGCGTGCTTTAGAAAATTTAGCCTTTAAATATTTTCATAGAATCAGCCAGCTCATGCATATAGGTGCATTCCTATTAAAGATATCCTACAATATCTTACTTGGATATTACATTCCAAGTTATATTAATCATTAAACGCATAGCGTACCCTTAATAGTGCTGTAGGAAAGCACTGTTACATCATAGGAATGGGAGACAGTGCTTACACTAGATTTTCCAAAATTTGCGTTGTTCTATTGAACCTAGACCATGGGATCTCCAATCGCATAGGTTAGATTTCCACCCTAGAATCTCTTTATTAGGTTAATGCTCTTAAACCCATTCCCTTTGATGCGCAGTTTATCTGCTCTCTTGACAAACATTTTGTCAGCGAATCCGCAATATTTTCCTTTGACTTTATAAAGTTTAAAGAAATGATTCCATTTGAGAGCAACTGCCTTACGGTATTGTGTCTACGATGAATGTGTCTAGACTTACCGTTATATATCACATTATGCGTCCTTGCAATTGCCACTTGATTGTCACGGTGTATGCAAATTGCAGGCATAGGTTTTGGCCATACTGGAACATCTTCTAAAAAATGTCGATGCCATTTTGCTTCTTCTGCAGCTTCATCCAAAGCAACAAACTCTGATTCCATCGTAGAGCGCGTTATTAGAGTTTGTTTAGAGGATTTCCATGACACTACGGCACCTTCTAGCGTGAACATATATCCGCTAGTTTATTTCAATTAATTAGAATCTGAAATCCAGTTGGCATCATAATAACCTTCCAAAACAGCTGGATATTTGTCATATTGTAAAACATAGTCTTTTGTCATTTTCAAATATCCTAATACTCTCATCAGAGCATTCTAGTGCTCGTGATCTGGGTTACTGGTATATCTACTCAATCTGCTTATTGAGTACGCAATATCTGGTCTAGTGCAATTCATGATGTACATGATGCTGCCGATTACTTGAGAGTATTCCAGCCATTTGATACTATTTCCAATGTTTTTTCTTAAAGTTAGGTGTAGAAAAAAATGATTATTTGCATCTTTAATGCCGAATCCTTTAAATCTCTCAATTACATTTTTAATGTAATGAGATTGTGTTAAACCTAAGCCATCATAATTCTTTAGAATTTTGATGCCGAGTATAACATCCACTACACCTAAATCTTTCATCTCAAAGTTCTTCTTGAGAATGTTCTTGGTGATTCTGATGACCTCAGTGTTATCTCCAAGAATTAGTAAGTCATCGACATATAGACAAATAAGTACATATCCAACTATTGTGGATTTAGTGTACACATATTTGTCACATTAATTGATTCTATACCAATTTTGAATCATTACCCGGTCAAATTTCTTATGCCATTGTTTATGAGCTTGTTTAAGTCCATATAATGATTTGATAAGTCTACAGACTTTGTGTTCTTGTCCTTTGACCTTGAACCCTTCAGGTTGTTCAATATAAATCTCCTCGTCGAGATCACCATTTAAGAATGCAGTTTTCACATCCATTTGATGTATCTGCAAATTGTATAGCGAAGCTATAGCAATCAACATCCTTACTGATTTTATCCTTGTGACAGGTGAAAAAGTATTAAAGTAGTCAAGACCCTTTTTTTTTTTTTTTTTTTTTTTATCTAAACCCCTTTGGTTACAAGCCGAGCTTTGTACTTATCAATGGAACCATCAGCTTTTAGTTTTTTCTTGAATATCCATTTACATCCAATTGGTTTATTTTCAAGTGGAAGATCCACCAATTCCCAAGTATGGTTACTTAGGACAGAATTGATTTCATTGTCAATAGCTTCTTTCTAGAAAGGAGCATATGGATATGACATTGCCTCTTTAAATGTTTGGGGCTCACTTTCTAACATGTATGTTAGAAAATCAGGTTCGAAAGTTTTTTCAATTCGAGACCTTTTACTTCTTCGAAATTCGGCTTCTTTGGTCACGACTTTATCATTCTCAGATTCTGATTCTCTAAGCCTTTTCTAAGAAAATTCTACTTGATTTCTTTTTGCAGGATATATATCCTCAAAAAATTTAGCATCCCTTGATTTTAGGATTGTATTGACATGGATTTCTACATTTTCAGATTTGTGAACCAAAAATTTATATGCGCTATTATTTTGAGTATAACCGATGAATATGCAATCCACCGTTTTAGGTCCCAACCGAGTTTGTTTAGGAGGAGGAATTGCCACCTTGGCCAAGCACCCCCACACTTTTAAAAAATTGGAGGATGGCAACTTTCCATTCTATAACTCGTATGGAGTTTTACCTGTCTTTTTATGGGGTATTTTATTAAAAATATAATTTGTAGTTAAAATTGCCTCCCTCTATAAATTCTGAGGTAAACCTAAACTTAAAAGCATGGCGTTAGCCATCTCTTTTAGTGTCATGTTCAATCGTTCAGCAACTCCATTTTGTTGTGGAGTATAAGATGCAGTCGTTTGGAGAATTATTCCAAAACTAGCACAAAACTCTTTGAAGTTGATTGAACTGTATTCTCCTCCTCTATCAGACCTAAGTATTTTGATTCGTTTATCAAGTTGGTTTTCAACTTCATTTTTATAGTTGACAAACATGCTCATAGTCTCATCTTTGCCAGTTAGTAAATAAACATAGCAAAATCTAGTACGGTCATCCACAAATGTGATGAAGTACTTCTTTCCACCTCTACTTTCCATAAACTTTAAATCACATATATCACTATGGATTAATTGTAGAGGTTCACTTGTTTTTTCAACGGATTTGAAAGGTTTCTTGGCAAACTTGGCCTCAACACAAGTCTCACGCTTGTAAAAATAGAGATGAAACCAATGAAGGCGCAAGGAACGGCTCCAGGGATTTCACATGCAAAAAGGAGGATCTTCGGAGAATACGATGAAGCCACTTTATTTGCATTGTGACCAACTTACCCATGGTTGGTCACGTCAAGAAGAAGACTCAAACTCAGACAACGGGTTGGTACGTCCTAGGATCGAGTCCGAAAAGCACACTCTTGTAGGACCTCATAAGAGTTCTTTCAAAATCAGATCAAATTATATTCTAACGTCTTGATATTTATACAAGGGTTAATAACATAAAAAATAAATCAAACTATACCCATCATGACTAATATCCGAACTATTTTTTCGTGTCACCAAAAACTGAACTATGCTTACGATCACATAAATCCTAAATTATACCTACTATGACACTGACTGAAATTTTTATCACATTAGTACAAGTTTTAGGGTATTGGTGATACAAGAAAAAAGTTTAGGTATTTGTATTGCAGTAAGCAAAGTTTAGAATTTTTGTTATATTTTTGTTGCACAAGTATAAGTTTGGATATTTTGATGGTATGGGAAAATTTTTGAGGTATTCATGTTATAATAGGTATAATTTAGAGTTTTTGATAATATTCAAATGCTACATATACTGATTTTGTAAAATTGGATATCACGAGTAAACAAAAGACAGATAGGATATATTCGTATATCTACCATATCACCGAATATCTTATTCTTTATGTTTTTTCCTTTTTGGGCCAAACTTGGACCGCTGACCGGAGAATGGCGGCATGTGCCGATCTAAAACCTTCTTTCAATTTTCTTTATTGTTAAAACATTAACTGACACGTGTCCACGGTCCATTCATCATAAGGGCGCTGATTCTCTGGCAATTCCCCGTTTGTTTAGACAGATTTATATGATAGATTCTCGGGGGGACATGCATAGGGATTAGAATTCTTTATTCTCTCCAAATAAACACCACAAACTATATTCATTGTAATATGTTGACCTTAATTTTTTTTTGGTGATACAAAAAATTCAAACTTGAAGTCCATGTAACATATTTATCTTAACTATTTTTTTATATACCACCAAAAACTATAAACATATATTCCTGCAACACATTAACAACCATAGAAAATACCATAACTTAATTATCAATATATAAACTTGATCGAGACTAGCATTATGTCTTCACAAACAAAACCATCACCAAATTGTGACCTTCATAGTCTAAAAGCTCAGATTGTTAAGATAAAATCTCAAGCTTGTTAGTCTTCGTTTATTTTGCAAAAAATGTGACATTTTCTAATAAATATTTTCTAAGAAGTTATTTGTTATGTTTAATTAAAATTTGAAAATGAATTGGAAAATATTTTTCACCAACGATATAAAAATCTGATTCAATTTTCATGAGAAAAATTACAAGAAATTCAATTTTATTTATTCTTTCTTTTTTTCTTCTTTCTTGGCAAGAGACGAGCTTACCTAAGGCCGGCAAGGCTCAATCTCACCATATTCTCCTCTCCTACAACGTGAAACGCGATTGCTTCCATGCCTAGGACTTCGTTTTAATGGAAGTCCAATCCCATAGCTCCTTTCTCCTCCCGATCACCACTATCGACAAATGTCCACTTAGGTACTTTACCTCAAACGCCGATTCTCTCAACAGCCCTCCCCCTTCAAAGCTATCGCCGTCTCCAATAAAATAATGATATTGTTGGGAAAATCCCTTATAATTTTTGGAATATGACAAACTAATGTATTTAATGATTGAATAACCAAGTGAAAGATACACAGGCCATTATATAGATGATATTCTAATAGGAACATCTAAAAGATATGAGTTCTCTATCAATTGGTGAACAAGGCATTAGGCATAGAAATGTCTACAAGCTGGAGATACCTAAATAGAAGGTGAACAAGCTAAAACGAGGAATTCGGTAAAGCTTGGAAGTACCATGGATATGTGAATAGCGAGGTGAACCACAACATTATAGACATTGACATGAAAACAAATGCTTTGAAATCAAGAAGAAATTATGTCGTTAGTATGGCAAATGTCTAAAGGATTTGAGTTCCCTATCAATTGGTGAACAAGGCATTAAGCATAGAAATGTCTACAAGCTAGAGATACCTAAATGGAAGGTGCACAAGCCTAAAACATGAAGTTTAGTAAAGTTTGAAAGTACCACGAAATGTGAATAGCGAGGTAGAACCACGATGATATTATAGATAGTGACATGAAAAAAAAATGCTTTGAAATTGAGAAGAAACCATGTCGTTAGTATGGCAAGTCACTCTTGCCTTCAAATTTGTTTGGGATAAATCCATTACAAGTTCTATAACTTGTCATGAAATGCAATTCAGTCTTAAAATTTTCAAAAACTTCAATCAAGTCCTAAAACTTGTCACAAAATTTTAATTGAGGTTTAGATCTTTCAAAAAGTGTAGTCAAATTCTAAAACTCGTCAAATTGGTCCAAGTGAGTAATTCCATTGATTACCCATTTTAAAAATCTTGACGCTCAATTTCACTTTGGTGACAAGTTTGAGAAATTGATTGTATTTTTTAAAAATTTGCATTTTCATTAAGACTTGATTGCATATTTTGAAAATTTAAACAGTTAAGACAAGTTTTAAATCTCATAGTGCACTTGTCCCAGTTTGTTTTCTTTCTCTACAGTGACTTCGAATATTCAACTACATGCAATGGGCTGAACAAGCCCAGTACATCGTTACAGTGAGATTGCCATTTGTTTCCTTGGCCCAAACACACGCATCTATCTCTGCCACTCCTAATGCGCGGTAGGAATTTCCTGGATAGCCTTCAAACTTCAACTTCTTCGCCAAGCTTTTTTTCTGATCTTGTTTGGAATTGGATTACCCGAGAAATGCGAATCCAATTACCTCACGTTTGGAAAGATACCTGGTCGAATGCGATTCACCGACACAAAGGAAATGAAAAGCACCGGTAAACACTCGCAAAACACATGCTCAAAGCATAGAGACAAATGTCTCGATTGTTCTGTATTTCTGAAAAGAGGCAAAAACGAGTTCTTGGAAAGAACATGACATATAAATAGCGTTTCAACTCTAATTCCTAGACCGACCAAAAAAAAAACTCTAATTCCTAGGAATAAAAAAACTCAGAAAGGCCCGAAAATAGATTAGTGCTCCAAAACGTGCTTGACCGATGGATTTTCAAACCCGAAACCGCTGCAAATGGAGGAACCCAATTTGGCCGCACTATAGCGCTTGGGACGGGCTTTCCGAATTGTAATTATAGGCCCCATAACTCATTTTGAATGAAAAGTTATGGTCGTTTTATCGCTCATTTACATGCATTCTTGTCCCAACGTCGCCTATGGATTTCTAGTTATCCAAACACTTTAGAAAGTCTTCCCATTCATGTCCATGTCAATAGGATTCCCTAAAAAATTGAGATCCCACTATTGCCATAATTAGACTCGATCACCACCCAAATCATGGAAATAAGCCCCACAGCCACCATCGTAGAGACTTGAGACATCGGCACTGGAGGTCGAGACCTTGAGGTCAGGGACCCAGGTCCGAGCCAGATAAACCTAGCACTCGAGCCATGGACAAAACGAGGCCTAAATTATGTTTCTTTAAATGAAATTTTTTATAATCAGTCCAAACAATTGAAACCGTTAACTATAGCTTGGAATGTGATTAATGGCAATAAGATTTCCTTGGTTGGTTCCTTGTCAATGGAATCAAAGGACAACTAAGTGTGCTATGATCGACCCACAAAACGGGAAAATTACCAAAACAGTCCTAAATCTATTGTAATTTTTTCAATTCAATCATAAACCTTCTACATTTGTGTCATTTCAATCTATCAAGCCGGTGCTAA
This sequence comes from Eucalyptus guilfoylei, assembly GCA_016097605.1. NCBI lineage: Eukaryota > Viridiplantae > Streptophyta > Magnoliopsida > Myrtales > Myrtaceae > Eucalyptus > Eucalyptus guilfoylei. Next base: position 14,507,188 of record CM027870.1, on the reverse strand, counting down.
TGTGGACGCTGACTGGCATCAACCATCCAGCTGGCGCCGACTGTTTGGCCAATGTTGAAGTGTCAATTTTTTATATTTTTCTTTTTTTTTTTCTTTCCTTCTTCTTGCAGGTCGACCTTGCCAGTGTTGGCAAGGGTGAGCCCCAACCACCGTTGGCAAGGCCTCACTATCATTGGGCAAGCTTGACCTCTCCTGGCAACAAAAAGGCCTCATTAGGGGTGGTCGAGGCTTCCCCTTGCCAGTGCTAGCAACCTCGCCGGCCCTATCCTTTTGCCGGTCTGGTGACCTACCAGAGTAAGAAGGAAAGAAAAAATAAAAAAAGGAAAAAAATCTAATTTAAAAAAAAAATGATACGTTAGCGTCGGTTGGACGCTTGGCATTCATTTCAAGGTCTTAGAGTGGCTAAAATTGATTGGATGAACTGAATTGACATAAATGCAAATGGTTTATGAATAAATTAATTAAAAAAATTAGGATTGAATTAAAAAAATTGCAATGGATTTAAGACTATCATTAGGCAAGCTCAACCTCTTCCAGCAACAACAAGGCCTCATTAAGGGTGGTCGAGGCTCACCCTTGCCAATGCTGGCAACCTTGCCAGCCTTAGCCTTTGGTCGGTCCGGCAACCAGCCAAAAGAAGAAGGAAAAAAAAAAGGGAATAATATAAAAAAAAATGACACATCAGCATCGGTCGGATGCCTAATATCCACGTTAGTGCTGAGTGGCCAAAATTAGCTAGATGAATTGAATTGATATATATAAAATAATTTTAAGACTAAATTGATAAAAGAGAAATTTAGGATTGAATTGAAAAAATTACAATGGATTTAAGACTGTTTTGTTAAACCCACCCACACACATAAAACCTACGGATCCAGCAGCATCGTGCGACCAAGCTCAGCCAGGAAAGAGTCATCCCACAATAGAGATGCTCAAAGGCCGATCACTTCATTTTGTGTGCACTTTATTATTTTATTCCACCCTTGTTTTCGTTCCCCATCGAAACTTCACATTCCCCCTTGAATAAAGCAGAGTTGTCTCTGCCACCTCTACAGACGATTTCCATCCTTGATGGTAAATGTGACGATTCAGGACAGTTGTAAAGCTCTGTGCCTTTGGTCCTCCCTGCTTCAGCTTCCTCATTGGTAAGAACCGACAAGGTAGGATTGAGACTGGGCGCCCTGATCTTTAACGAGTTGTATGATGTAGTAATCCTTATTTCCTACATTATTTGTAATATACATCAACATATATCTTTTGACAAATTTAATTGGAGCGGGGCGGGGCGGGGCTGATGCCGTCCCCATTTCGTGCCCCTCCAAATACCCCCTAACTTTAACTTGTCGCCATTTTACTAGTTTTTCATAATGGAAATGCTAATATACAATTTATGTAACTTGATAGTGCTCCCGTGATCTAAACTTTTACAATAATCAATAAAGTATTTGGATTTGATACATGTTGAGAAAATCTCCTATAATATTTTAAAAATGACAAAATAATCGAATGTTATCAATATGTGTATTTAAGTGTGTAGAATGTGCACCTTCTATATACACAAATCACAAATAGGTAGTCTTGACAACGACATGTCTAAAGCATAAAAATACTAACTCCATAGAAGGAGAACAAGCTGTAGAACGTGAGTTTGGTAGAACTTAGATGGACCGATAGAAGCTGAACAATTTATATAATGAGGGCATCAATTTGCTTAGAAAAACCTATTTACCGAAGGTGAACAAATCATATTACGAAAATTCATGAGAGGTCTGGAAGGATTGTTTTGCAGGGCAACACATGCTCGAAGGGAGTAAATGATTCTACGTATGAACCTCTATGATCCTAGTGAGAAGACCTAGCTCTTTATTGATTTATATTGGACTGATTAGTGTTTCACAGTAGTCATCAAGTGTTGGAATTCACTAAAAGCAACCGGGAGTGAATCAAACTTGTTTTAGCATGGCATTCTACTTTGGGCGTGGCCTTTAATGCTTTGTAGAGGGACAATGTGATGGTGAAAGAAGGTCAGACCAACAGCTACTTGATTAAATAAAGCTTCCTAAAGGATATTTGGAAGCTTGGAAGCATGTAAAAACATATCAAAGTGGTTGGTAGAATTAAGAAGCTCATGAACAACTCTCTCTGTTATATTGATAGTTCTTACTTTCTTTTATGCAATATAGAGTGGTTTCTATTGGTAAATCTCTCTAGGAATGTAAATGTTTATAATTTGAAAAGAAAATGATATAGTATTGCGAGGAGTAGTCAAATTTGTAGAAGCAACCCTAAAAGCTTCAAGTAAAAGAGTACATTCTCCGGAAGCTGTAATATCTCAAGATTACATAGTGAATTCCACTATTGTTAAGGCCGTTAGAACTTGGAGAGTAAAGTTGGACAAGTGGAAGGGTGAACTCCTATAATCTTGATTCACATTTTTCCACCATCCCTTAAACTTTTTCAATTTCTGCTTGATAGGAGATTTTGATTATGCACAAGCATGTGTTATTTATAGCGTTGGTGCATCTTTTACACACAATCCATCAGATATTGATGAAAAAGATCTTGAGTTTCGTGAAACAATTAATTACCCCTTCTTGGTTGTCGTGCCTTGTCCGTTGCCCATATATCTATGTTTCAATTGAATAGACGACGATGTGCAATGCTGCACGAAGATTATTTTCTTCCACACGTGGTGTATGCATAAAGTTAATTTTGCACTGTCTTCCGCTACACGGCTTGCATATGAGAGAGAGAGAGAGAGAGAGAGAGAGAGAGAGAGACAGAGACAGAGACAGAGACAGAGAGAGACAGAGAGAGAGAGAGACAGAGAGTCAAATCCCAAAATCATCATTGAGGCAGCCTTACAACTGTTAGACATTAGAAATCATCCACATGTGGCCGGATTGATATGAACTTTAGAATATTCAAATTGATATGGACCTTCTCTTATGATGATGATATATTAAAGAACTGTTCAAATTTAACTTACGAGAAAATGAATTTTTTTCCTTAGATGAATTTCAGAAATGTCCCAAGTGATATCCCCTGGAATATTTACGAACTTAGAATAGAAAGGGAGGAAAAAAAAAAGTGTCAGGCACATGCTGGAGAAAGCCCCTTTTAAATATTACTCCCTTCGTGCTCAACATGAACACAGTCCAAAACTTAACACACAATCACCAACCCCTCCAGGTAAAAGCAGACACAACATTCATATCACCACCAACCCAATACTTAGCATTAATTCGCTTGAACAATATCAATTTCAAAAAGAAGAAGAAGAAGAAGAAGACAAAATAAGAAATATAATCTCATGAACATACAGTTTAACTGCTACATACACTTCACTTCTTCGCTTACAAAATCTGCAACGCTAAATTCTAGTATAAAAATCTTAAGCAATCGTTGAGAGGACTGATCACGAGTGTTTGAGAGAGTCCATGGAAACTCTGTCTCGATCAAGCTTTAGGGAAATGCACATCTTTGCATGGCAATGGCAAGAACCCAAGAGAAAGAAGAAGAGGGGGAAAAAGAGAAAAATTTGGGTAAAAAATTAAACTACCAAGAAATGGAGGAGTTTATCGAACTCTTTCGGCACTATCTGTTGTGAAGAGGATTGGGACCTGTGTAGACACGTCTCTTTTCTTCTCCGAACGCTTGATCGCCACCATCTCTTTTCTGTGCATCTCCTCTCGAACTGCCGTGGAAGTGAGCTTTACTGTTCAGCCTGTTGGAGGATGATGACTCGCCTCTTACTCTGGAGAAGGACCTTCCGTGTCTGTCCGCGTAGCATCGAGCCTCCAAGTGCAAAAGCATCAGCAAGAGAAGGGACAAGCAAGCGAGCTTCCTTTTTCCTCCGACCACTTGGAGTTTCCTGCTCACAAGCCAGTCCATAGCATCAGAACTTCTCTAAATCTTCCTCTCACTCGCTCTCTTTCTCTCCCTAACAAGAAGCAGAAGTTTTGAAGATGTCTTGGAGACAAAGTGGGATTCCTTTTCTTCTTTTATATAACGGGGGACTATTTGTCTTTGTGCGTGAGTGTGTTTTTTGGAAGCCTAGGAGTTTGAAGAAGAGAGCAGGGTTGGAGTTTAATGTGAGGGTTGGAAGTCAAAGTGCATTGGAGTTGGAGCTATCTTATTTTCCTTTGACAATAGAAAAACTAGAAAAAGAAAGAAAAGATTATTCATTGGTAACCTAGTTTTCCGCTATTCATGCACACACAAACATAAACTTTTGAATGCTCTATGTTTGGAAGCCTTTCTGTCATTTGCTGCCTAAAGGACCTTTTTGTAAGTCCTCCGTAATTTCTTGGTTTACCTAATAATATAGGGATTGGCATGGAAGACTCATCGCCGATAAGAAACCAAGAAGGGTCCTGCCTAGCCTAACATCAAATCCTTGGTTATGCCTTTTCAACCTATTCCCTGCTAATTGCTTTTAATATTTCCAACTAGGTGCATCTGCGGAGGTCGAGCCCCTACAATCCAGCAAAACACTATGTGTTCCATGGATTTTTCTTGGCCACCTTTCCGATTACAAGCACCTATTTTTTCTATGGTGAGCAACTTCACTTTAGGTAGGTAGAACGCAAGGCAAAACTCGGCAAATGGCCAAAAAATGAGATCATCTAACCAAACTTGTGCCATGACCTAATCCACGAATGGATATGTTTATTCCTTGATCGTAGATGGGAGGGAGGGAGGGAGGGAGGGAGGGAGAGAGAGAGAGAGAGGGAGGGAGAGAGAGAGAGAGAGAGAGAGAGAGAGAGAGAGAGAGAGAGAGAGAGAGATTATTCGAAATTCCTTAGTCAACAAAGCTAGCCGTCTCTGGGGGTTTTCATAGTCCTACTTGACCTCCTTTCAAGATCCAAGCACAAGATTTTCCTTGCTTTGGGAAATAAGAGCTCACTCAATCTACCAAGACCTAAACTTTTACTTCCTAGTTGGGTGGCACATCCCTCCAGTCGTTATGGGACTTACTTTGTCTTGATGCTCCTACGTTTAAGAACGTTTTGATTCAATAACACTTCTTTGACCCCCAAAAAAAAAAAAAAAATCTACCAAGAGCTTGGAGCACCTAACAGCCAAACATCTAACCTTTTCCCTCGCCTCCAGTAAATAGCATTTACCGGATGACTCTTGAGACCAAAACACCTAATTATACTTCATCAAACATATTGTGGATAATCAGTACAGTGAGTACTCTCTTTGGATAATAGTTGACATAAACCAATAAACTGAAAAGGTACCCAATTAGCCAAAATATGTTTCAACAGGGTCTGGGATCAACTATTTTGATTTTATATTCAAAGTGAAATTACAATTCGCAGTCCGAATACCATCCAACTGATCATGTAATCAACACAAAAGGAAAATTACAAGGTGAATCTCGAAACCACACTTTTAATTCTTCGTCACAACTTAAAATGAACTTTCATATTCGGACATGAACTATTATTAACACATTCTATAAAGGTCAATATTTGTATTAAGGTGATGTTGTACCTTGTTACCAACGGCCGTAGACTAGCTGTCCATCATACCAATCAAATCAAAATTTGGCTAGATTTTGGGGGTCCAATTTTTGTTTTCCATCGGCGTTGGGACATCAACATACGCTACTGGAAGACAATAAATTAACATCTTGTAACTTATAAGCTCCACTATTACACGATGTTGATGCCGTGGCCCTCAAATAGAATAAGAAACTTAGCTTGTCGATAGTTCAATTTAGTCTCGTTCACGAGAGGAACAGACACACCACTCTTCATGAATACACATTTCGTTGAAAAATGGAGCAAAAGAAGGAAATAAACAGGACAAAGAGGTGGGCCAACAAGATTAGTGTGAATGAAGTGGTCGCTTTCCAACACGAAATGATGGTGTTTTTTACCTTTTCTTTATTTTTTTGCCAACTACTTTGCATTTTGTGAAAGTCAGAGACATATTGATGAATTTTGTGCTCCCTGACAAAACATAAAAGGAGCTAAAGTAATTTCTGACCTCATTCATCAATTTAGTGTTTTTTTTTTCAGCCTCAAATAAATTACTTATTAGCAACCCCTCGAGCCAATGTGGAATCATTGTTCAATTTACACTATACAAAACCTATTTTGAGCCGATGCGTCTAGCTGCTGTCACGTTTTGTATTAGCTTCAAAAGTGTAATCAAGATATATTATTATCGTAGTAATGTGTTGATTGTAACTCGACTTCATTTTTAAGCTAGACCCTAATTTATAGTTTGATTTGTGAAATTTTCTAGAATGGCTATAATTGAGAATTCTTGCGAAAGGTATGGTCTGACATTTTCTAATGAAAAATCGTAGAGAAATTCAGTAACCCATTTTTTCGTTTATTGTAATATGTAAGATTTGAATTTATTGAAGGGGTTAGGGTATTCAACAAAGCTCTTAATTGCACAATTAAGGGGAGAATGGTCAAAGCAATGGCGTAGGTGAACAAGAAAAAAAGGATCGATCGAATCCTTGTCATGGGAGATATCACCATGATTGCTTTGAATGAATTATTGGTACAAAGAAAACATTGCCTTGCAAGCTACTAGGGCTGCAACCCTCATCATTTTTCCTTCTCCCTCACCTTTATTTCTTCCCACGCCCACACACACGGTCAAACTCTTGCCTCTTTCATCATTGGAATATAGATGTCCACATGACAAACTTGTAGGGCTTGGTAGCTAATTGCTAGATTATATTGGGGACTGCTAATTTGATGAGTTAATTATGACGTCAGTTCCGATTATATATTACGCACTAGAAAGAGCTACTTAAAATAGGAGTTTTGTCGAGATTAGAGTGCAAGCTACAGAGAAAATTGTATGGTGGTGGGATGGCCCGGCAAAGATAATAAGATTAATTAATGCAATAATACAAGGTTAAAAAGGTTGATTTGAGGTATGCCCCTAGATGATGTGATGGGAATTTTATTGGTCAACCGGTGTGGGGGAGTCGAAATTATTTGGTTCATGAGGGCGGTCTAATCAGCACTTTGTCCAGGCAAAGCTGTCTCTCGATAATTTGGATGTTGCTTGTCAACTATAGTGTTCTCGATAAAGAAGAAAGGAGGACTGCATAAAAAAGGAGAGGGGAATACAATCGTGGTCCGGCGGTGTGCTTATTTAAAGGAAAGAGATCGATGGGATGAAAGATGATAAATAGTAAGAAAGATGTTACAACTGCTCAATCATAGAGGAAATTGTTGAAAAAATCCCCAGCTTATTGTATGACAATTAATTCAATTATAAATTTTTCAATTGAGCCGATTTAGTCTTAAACTTTTTGATAATTTGTCAATTTAGTTATTCTATTTTTTATTGGGAATTGTTGACATGGTGGTTTAGTTAATTTTGGATGTCGTATGTGACATAACTGACACCGATGTGAATAATTTTTGCACTTTTCCAGTTTTTTTCTTATTTTTCCTTTTCTTTTCTTTTTTCTTCTACTAGCCATCGGCAAGGGCTCATTGACCTCAGCCAAGGGGCCTCGCTAGAGGTCAGTGAGAGCTACCCTCACCGATGGTTGGCGACTTTCGTCGGCCATCATTAAGGCCAAGCGATGGCTAGGGGAGGACAAAAAGAAAAAAGAAAAGGAAAGGACAAAGAAGGAAAAAATCCAGAATGCTAAAAAAAGAAATACAAAAATTCTTTACGTCAACGCCACTTCTGTCATGTAAGGTAATTAGCGTTGATTCAGTCACTACATCAACAATTTCTGTCAAAATTAACTAGAATGGCTAAATTAACAAATCATCAAAAAGTTTAAGGAAAAATTGACATAATCCAAAAATTTAAAGTTGGATTAGTCACTATATGATAGATTTATGAATTTTTGAACAACTTAACATAATTCAACCGTTTCTCCCATTAAAGCTCTCTCGACTGTTCTTCCCTTAATTTCCCACGATTTAGGCTTAAAGTAAAACCTAGTAAATCGAGCCTTCCTAGTCTGCAGTCCATGCCTCGGATCGGGAAACCAGGTTTCCTAGGATTGTAGAAGCTCCGTTGTTACCCAAAAAAAATAAATAAAAAATCCCTTGGCCAAACTCAAAGTGGTGTTGCGTTCTAGTTTACAGCATAGATTTAGGTTGAGCTAAGAAGCCTGGAAACAGCTCTAATTTACTGCCAATACTTTTTAAAACTCTTAATATAATTGACTCTAATGGGCTTTTATTATCAAAATAACATTACATCGAGTTTTCCTTGTAGTAGAGCCGCTTAAGTGGCTTTATTTTTCAGACAAAAAGTTGCGATACCTGAATGATCGTTTTAATAGTTTGGACACCGTCACCGTCCTTTTCTCGAGTTTTTGGGATCAAGTTTATATGGCTACAGTTAAAGGCGGTTTTTGTATTCATAGACTCTGAAAATGAATATGGTTTGTGTTGAGACGCATCTCCTACACTATCAAGTGAAAACACCATTTTGTGTCATATATCCACTGCCCACTTTCCTCCGCACATGAAATAACCCTCCACTTTTCTTTTTGAGGGACTCTCAATAATTTTTTTTTTAAAGTCAATTACTTATGTACGATTCTCATAAAGTAGTGTAGCTCTCATTTATATCCTTTCTAATTTTATTTTATCATAACAATATAAGATATTCAAACCTTTCGATTTGACTAATCTCCACATACATACAAAGTGTCTCATCTACATACATCAAGCAACACATCACCCATCCACAAGGCCACCACTAGCGTGATAAACAAGAATGATGTGCTATGAACGCGGAATTCGTCATTGACCGGTCCACCAATCTTTTAGGGATTCACTCCAATCTAATTTCTGGTGTTATCTCTTGTGGGCACTGGGATAGGGGAGCAACCCAAGTCTAATGGTCTTCAATAAATGTAAAAGTGATATGCCCAAGTCAACTTTTGGCCATTCTGCAATGCCCAAGTCATAAAATCACTTCTTGACCTTAGTTGAATGTTTCACATTGGCAGAGGACATTAAGAAAAAACACAATCCGCAATTTTAATATTATTAAGAGTATTAAGTGTTGACAATGTCATGCAATTTGACAAATTTCCCACAAATCTTTCAGTGTGCCCACATGTCTTGGTCATGTTTGGCACAGAGGGGAGACCTTTCACCAAGCACAGGTTGCTGTCAAAGGTACCGGAGCGGGTAGAGAGCATCATTGACCAAGACCTGATAATGCCATGAGGTAAACTTAAAAGAACTGCGAAGCGCATGAAGCAAATAGTGGAGTACAGAGAACAATGAAGGCAAGAACCAATCGTTTTCAGCCACGACCATGGTTTGATCTGCATAAGTGCAACAGTACTTCCATTGTCTGGGTTAAGGGACGAATCGAAATGTCGCTTGTTCGCTGCGATAACAGGTTAAACGTGTCACAATCTCACTGCGCAGCGAGAGTATCGGTTGTGAATTCTTCAACTCAAAGATGCGGAGCTTCTGGTTATCCGGTTCGTACGTTTGGTGCGAACTGGGTCGAGCGAGTGAAGCGCGGTCATCGTGTCTTCTGCAGGAAGATGGTTGCCATACTGCTATCAATCTACCAAAGTGCACCAAGAAAATTTTCTGGCATGGAGCGAAAATTTATCAGCACGTGTTTTACTTGTTAGTTAATTGCCTTCCAACAGTTGTGTTTGCCTGTCCAGTTTGGTTCTCAATTTGGGATCTTTCGGTGTGATTCGAGTATGGCCTTTAGACCCTAGATCCGCCAAGGGATTCAAGCTGTCCCTCCCTCTATGTACAGCAATCAACCGAACTAATGAGATTAGTGATCGTGAGATTTGACATCAGGAGGACTTTGTAAATGTTTCATCAGTCAGTTTACTCCTACTGATTTTGATGGGTGGTGGGTGATCGAGTGGGACTAAAGACTTGACGGTTTTGGCTCCCTTATGACCTTCATATCCCTGATCATTCTTCGGATTCGGTTGTATATCATTGGACATATCCTCATCGCCAACAACTTGGTCTTAAGCGGAGCCTTCATCGGGGATGCGCCATCCCTCGAATCTTGTGGGGTAGCGAACATGTTGATCGACGCCCTGATGATTCGTCGAGCATCATCCTTCATTTGGCGATGTTGCATTCTTCAATTCGACCGGTTGCTGAATGTCATTTTTCGTTTGGTGAATACCTTCCTTCAGATCGACCAAGAGTGCCCGAATTTCACTTTTGACTTCACTGATGATTTCCCTATTCATAAACTCAACTTGAGAACTGATTCCTTTCTACAAAATCAGAACTAAATCGATAGGCAACGCCCAATTTACACATAACATACATAGCGTTTGACAAAGTATAGACATGCCGATAATGATGTGTTGTCGTCCTCATGGTAAAAGGGGCGCGGAATCGCTCTCTTGGTGCCTCATTAATGAACTACATGGAAGATGAAAAACATTGTTATGAGATAATGTTCTAATTCTTCGTTTCTATACTATACATTTTTAAGTAGTTCTTACCTCTTGATAATAAAACTATACCATTGTGACATATTTACATTGAATTATTTTTTTTAATACTAAAAACCCCAAATTATGTCCGTTATAACACATTTACCCCAAACATTTTTGTTTTGTGACATCAAAAACCTTAAATTTGTACCCATGTGACATATTTACTCTTCACTATGTTTCTATAAAAAATCACTATTAAAAGTCTTATGTGATTGCTAACTTGGATGATGGACTTCAAACAGCGTTGACATGGCACCAACGTGGACTAAGCGAAGGAAAACAATGCTATTTTTTATTTGACATAACTGAAATATTAGAGAACATCTTTCGCTTGGGTTCCGTCTATCTTTCCCCCTTGTTCCACATTCTAAACTCTCCATACTCGAGTTCTCCCTACTTGAGCTCCATGCTCTGTCTCTCTCACTTGGTCCACGATCAAAGCTTCGTTGCTCCATGCTCAAATGCTTTATATAAAGCTCCATTTGTCCACACAAACAAAAATGTTTTCGTCTCTCACAATTATTCGATTGAACTCGATTTGGGGCTTTAAGGTAAGTGTCTCCCTCTCTCTCAAGGATACTTGATTTGTTCAAAGCTTGTTTACTATTCTAATGAGCTCGACCCGTGACTGAAGCGCGAGTGCTCTATGTCTCTCTCTTGATTGCTCCTCAAGAACTCTACAAGAATGTGAAAATGTTTATAACAGATTGAATTGGTAAAAATACAATAGATTTATAAATTTTTTATAAAAAATTCTCCTTATTTTTTTGCCTATTTATTAAGTGAAATTTCAGAATTTTAAAGTGAATAATAAATTATTAGATTGAAAGGACTACCGGTTGCACTCAAATGGTTATGATTACTTGTACTTCAATCTGATGGTCCAAACTTTGTGTAACGCAGAAATTGTAAGAGTTTTTTTATTTATGAAAGTCGACTCGGGAAATGGTTGTGATATGTGAATGTTGCCTTTGGTAGTCTATTTGTCGGAAATGAGGTTGTGTGCCTTTTTTATTTTTATTTTTTATATTAGTATGTCTTGTATTCTTTTCGGGGTATTAGGCCCAAATTGAGTTTTGTTATCGAATTGAAATATGCGGTAACCTGACTTGAGGAAAAAAAAAATGGAGATTTGATGTTGGTGGCGGAAGGCTTTGGCAATTAGGTATCAATGATTTCGACGGGTTCGATCTTTAGTTATCTCATGAAATGAATAAAAAGTTTTTAAATGAAAATTCAGTTTTCAACGCACATTAACAAAAAGGGAAATGAAATAAAAAAGAAATTAAATTATCACTCTAATCTTTTTGTCGTAAAGATATGGGATATTCGAACCTTTTAATTGACTAATCTCTACGGATAGATACAAACTATCTCATCAACATATATTAGACAACACGCCACCCATGATCGACGTGGCCACTGCTAGCACGTTAAATGCGAATGATGTGCTCTGAATACAGAATGTCTTATCTAGACCAGACAGTTAGCCAGACAATTAGCCAGTCAATAGATCTTTTAGGGGTTCACTCTAATCTAATTTCTGAGGTTACTTCTTATGGGCACTGGGATAGGGGAGCAAGCCAAATCTAACGGTCTTCAATAAATGTAAAAGTGATATGCCCAAGTCAACTTTTTGCCATTCTGTAATTCCCAAGTCATATAATCACCTCTTGACCTTGATTGAATGTTTCACATTGGAAGAGGACATTTTAAAAAAAAAAAAAAAACACAATCTGCGATTATAAAATATTAAGAGTACTTAGTCATAACAATACTATGCAATTTGACAAATTTCCCACAAATCTTTCAGCCTGCCCACATGTCTTAGTCATGTTTGGCGCAAAGGGGAGACCTTTCACCAAGCACAGGTTGCTGTCAAAGATACCAGAACGGGTAGAAAGCATCGTTGACCAAAGACCTGATAATGCCATGAGGTAAACCTAAAGAACTGCAAAGTGCATGAAGCAAATAGTGCAGAGAATAGTGAAGGCAAAAACCAATCGTGTCCAGCCACGACCATCGTTTGATCTTCATAAGTGCAACAGTAGTGCCATTGTCCTGGTTGGGGATGCACGGAAAGGTCGCTTGTTCGCTGCGATAACAGGCTAAACGTGTCGCCATCTCACTGCACAGCAAGAGTATCGCTGGTGAATTTTTCAACTCAAAGATGCTGAGCTTCAGCTTATCTCGTTCGTAAGTTTGGTGCGTAGCTGGGTCGAGCGAGTGAAATGCAGTCATCTCGTCTTCTGCAGAAAGACAGTTGCCATTCTGTCGTGGGGCAAAAATTTCTTAGCACATGTTTTACTTGTTAGTTCATTGCCTTGCAACGGTTTTGTTTGCCTGTCCAGTTTGGTTCTCAATTTGGGATCTTTCGGTGTGATTTGAGTATGGCACGATCAGCCGAAGGATCGAGCTGTCTATCCCTTCATGTAAAACAACCCAGTGATCTAATGAGATTAGGGGATCGTGAGATTTGACATCAGCAGGACTTTGTAAACGTTTCATCTGTCAGTTTGCTCCCCTTGACTACGATGGGTGGTGGGTGGTCGAGTGGGACTAAAGACTCCTTGGATTGTGGCTTCCTGATGACTTTCATATACCTGACCATTCTTCGGATTCGGTGGTACATCATCGGACATATCCTCGTTGCCAACAACTTGGTCATAGTCGGCGTCGTCATCATCATCTTCACCATAATTACTGCATCTTATGGGGGCGCGCCATCTCTCGAAACCTTGTACGGTAGCAAAAATGTTGATCGAAACCCTGATGATTCATCGAACGTCATCCTTTATTTGGCAATGTTTCATTCTTTAGTTCGACCAGTTGCTGAATGTAATTTATCATTTGGTGAATATCTTCCTTCAGATCGACCAACAGTGCCCGAATTTCACTTTTCACTTCACTGATGATTTTCTTATTCATAGATTTAACTTGAGAACTGATTGCTCTCTACAAAATCAGAACTAAATTGATAGGCAACGCCCAATTAGTTACACATACGATACATAACATTTGAGAAAGTATAGGCAAACTGATAATGATGTATTGTCGCCCTCCATGGTAAAAAGGGCGCGGAAGCACTATCCTGGTGCATCGTTAATGAACGATAGAAGACGAAAAGAATTATTATGAGATAATGATCTAATTCTTCGTTTCTGTACTACACATTTTTAAGTAGTTCTCACTTTTTGATAATCAAACTAAGCCCTTGTGACATATTTACCTGAACTATTTTTTGTGACACTAAAAATCCCAAATTATACTTGTTGTAACACATTTAACCCAAACATTTTCATTTTGGGACACCAAAAACCCTAAAACTTATGCCCGTATGACATATTTATTCTTCATTATGTTTCCATTAGAAATCACCGTTAAAAGTCTTACATGATTGCTAACTTGGACAATGGACTTCAAGCAATGTTGACATGATGCTAACGTAAACTAAGTGAAGGAAAACAATGCTATTTTTTATTTGACGTGGCTGAAATATTAGAGAACGCCATTCGCTTGGGTTCCGTCTATCTTTACCCCTTGCTCTACGTTCCAAACTCACCATACTTGAGTTCTCTCTTTGCTTAAGCTCCATTTTCTGTCTCTCTCACTTGGTCCACGATGAAAGCTTCATTGCTTCATGCTCAAATGCTTTATTTGAAGCTCCATTTGTCCACACGAACAACATTGTTTTCATCTCTCACGATTATTCCAATGACCTCGATTTGGGGCTTTAGGGTTAGTATCCCACTTGACTCTCTCTCTCTCTCTCTCTCTCGTGAAAATATTTAGAATTTCTCTTGTGAAAATATTTAGAATTTAATTGACACAATTAAAAGTTACAATTGAATTGACAAAAGTACAATAACTTTACAACTTTCTCGACAATTTTTCCCTTATTTTTTTTTCCAATTTGTTCAGTGAAATTTCAGAATTTTAAAGTGAATAAAAATTATTAGATTGAAAGAAGGACTATCGATTGCATTTGAATGGTTACGATTAGGGGTGAACATGGTCCAGATGGGCAGTTTCCATCTTGGAACTAGGAACCGCCGACTAAGGAGTGGTTCCAAAAAATTAGAACTACGAACCACCTCTTGTTCCATGAATCCATTCGGGGACCAGACCACCGATTCAGTCTGATTCTCAGGTGTCCATGAAACCGGTCCCTAGTCCCTACAAGATTGCATTCATTAATTAATATCATGATGAACCTAGCTTTTATGTAGAGCACTAAAACTTATCCGACCTTAAATTCGGGTTGAATTGCAAGCCAATAATTTTGATTAAGGATTGAAACTATAGGCAAAACTAGTCAACAATATTCATTAGCTTAATTTCTCCAAAGATCATGGTGTGGTCCTCTTACAGTTTCCCAATACTGGAAATATGTGGAGAATTAGACTCTACGCTAGAATTCCTAACCTCCACATAAGTCAAAACATTAATCATTAATCCATCTTTTTTCAATGTCAACATAATTTAATCCAGGGATGACTAAAAAGAGACCTAATTATGCTCTTAAAATAAACCATTGGCTTTTAATTTTGTATCCTAATGACAAAGTGCTATAACATTTATGGACATCTCTGATTGGTCTCCTGAATCCTCTTCATTTGTTTATTTTCTTTTGACTGAGAAAACAAGTAAATTGATTTTTAGAATGCGATAAAAAAAGAGAGTAAAGGAGTTAATCCTATTACACACTTGAAAGACAAAATTGGTCAATAATGTCCAATACTATAAATATATATGAGCATATATATTGGTCGAAAAACTACAAAATGATTAAGTAATTGAGTTGGAATTTTTCTTTTTAATTTATATATACACTGGTCAGGTGGGCAGGTTCACTTTCGGAATCAGAAACTAGACTGGTACTTACTGGTTCTGGTAAATTGAAACTGGGAACCATCGGTTTTGGGCCAATCCATTCTGATTCTGGGTGGTCTGGGCTATTCTCAGTTCCTTTGCACATCTCTAATTACAATTTCTCGTACTTCAATCCGATGGTCCAAACTTTGTGTAACGTGGAAATTGTAAGAGTTTGTCTATTTATGAATGTCGATTTGGGAGATGGTTGTGCTTTGTGAATGTCGCCTTGGTAGTCTATTTGTCGAAAATGAAATTATGTGTGCACTTTTTTTTTTTAGTATGTCCGGTATTCTGTTTTGGGTATTCAGCCCAAAATAGAGTTTTGATACCAATACCCAAAATAGAGTTTTGATATCCGAATTGAAATACGTGGTAACCTGACCTGAGAAAAAAAAAAATGGAGATTTGATGTTGGTAGGGAAGGCTTGGTTCATTAGGCATCAGTGAGTTCGACAAGTTTGATCTTTAGTTATCTCATGAAATGAATAAAAAGCTTTCAAGTGAAAATTTAGGTGTCAACACTTGTTAACAAAAAAAAAAAAATTAAATAAAAAAGAAATTAAATTATCACTTTAATTCTTTTATCATAACGATGTAGGATATCCAAGCTTTTCGGTTGACTAATCTCTGCAAACAAATACAAACCGTCTCGTCAACATATATTAGGCAACACGCCACCTATAAAGTGATCCATGTGACCACTGCTAGCATGTTAAACGGGAATGATGTGCTCTGAACACGGAATTTATCGTATCCAGACCAAACAATTAGCCGGTTAACCGATCTTTTATGGGCACTGGGAAGTCTAATGGTCTTCAACAAATGTAAAAGTGATATGCCCAAGTCAACTTTTGGCCATTCTGCAATGCCCAAGTCATATAATCAATTCTTGACCTTGGTTGAATGTTTCGCATTGGAAGTGGACATTAAGAAAAAAAACAATCTGCAATTATAAAATATTAAAAGTATTTAGTCATGACAAAATCGTGCAATTTGACAAATTTCCCACAAATCTTTCAGTGTGCCCACATGTCTTAATCATGTTTGGCACAGAGGGGAGACCTTTCACCAAGCACAGGTTGCTGTCAAAGATACCGGAGCGGGTAGAGAGCATCATTGACCAAGACCTGATAATGCCATGAGGTAAACTTAAAGAACTGCAAAGTGCATGAAGTAAAGAGTACAGTGTAGAGAATAGTGAAGGCAAGAACCAATCTTTTCCAGCCACGACCATGGTTTGATCTTCATAAGTGCAACAGTAGGGCCATTGTCCTGGTTGGGGGATGCACGGAAAGGTTGCTTGTTCGCTGCGATAACAGGCTAAACGTGTCGCGATCTCACTGCACAGCATCGGTTGTGAATTCTTCAACTCAAAGATGCTGAAATTCTGCTTATTCGGTTCGTACATTTGGTACGAAGGTGAGTCCAGCGAATGTAGTGCGCTCGTCTAGTCTTCTGCAGAAAGATGTTTGCCATTCTGCTATCAATCTACCAAAGTGCGCGGAGTGAATTTTCTGGCGTGGGGCGACGGCACAGGTTTTACTAGTTAGTTCATTGCCTTCCCAACAGTTCTGTTTGCCTGTCCAGTTCGATTCTCAATTTGGGATCTTTAGGTGTGATTTGGGGATGGCTTTTAAACCCTCGATCCGCCGATGGATTCGAGCTGTCTATCCCTTCCTGTACAGCAACCAACCGATCTAAGATTAGAAGTTCGTGAGATTTGACATCAGGAGAACTTGTGAATCTTTCATCTGTCAGTTTACTCCCATTGAATATGATGGGTGGTGGGTGATCGAGTGGGACTAAAGACTCTTCGGGTTTTGGCTCCCTGATGACCTTCATATCCCTGATCATTTTTCGGATCCGGTTGGACATCATCGGACATATCCTCATCGCCAAAAACTTGGTCTTAGTCGGCATCTTATGGGGGTGTGCCACCTCTTGAACCTTGTACAATAGTAAACATGTCGATCGGCACCCTGATGATTCATCGAACATCAACCGTCATCTGCTGATGTTTCATTCTTCAGTTCAACCGGTTGCTGAATGTCATTATTCATTTGGTGAGTACCTTCCTTCAGATCGAGCAAGACTCACTTCACTGATGATTTCCTCCTTCGTGGATTCCAACTAACTCTAGAACTGATTAGTCTCAGCAAATTTACAACTAAATTGATAGCCAAAGCTCAATTAGTTACACATAAGGTACATTACATTTAAAAAAGTATAATGTTATAGGCATACCAATAATGATGTGTTGACATCCTTCACGGTAAAAGGAGTGCGGAATCACTCCCTTGGCACCTCGTTAATGACCTATAGAAGATGAAAGAATTGTCCTGAGATAATATTCTAATTCTTGGTTTCTATACCATACTCTCACCTCCCAATAATTAAACTATGCCTGTGATACATTTATTTTGAATTTCTTTTTATGACACCAAAGACCCCAAATTATGCAAACCACAACATATTTATCAAAGATTTTTTTTGTGACGCCAAAAACCTTAAACTTGTATTTTTTAACACATTCAGGGCATGTTTGGTAATTATATTCTTTTTCTATTTTTTGGTCTTTTGTTCTCCTTAAAAAAAGAACAAAAATCCGTTTGATAATATTGGCTAATTTTACAACTCCTTAGAATAGAAAAGTGGTATGACGATGGATTTGAAACAAAAACAAGAAAGAAAGAAAAAATCTACTTCTTTGTTTTTTGGAATAGAAATGAAAAAAAAAAAACATAGAAATTGTTCTAAGAAACAGAAAATTACCAAATGCACCCTAAACAACCTCAAAAGTCCCAAACCCCAACTATTTCCCAAATTAGGGCCACATGGGATTAATTATCAGAATTCACAACAATTTTAGGTCTAGATTGCCTTATTAGGAGATGTGGACCAGCCCAAGTCCAGCCACCACAATGATCTTCCTAAACAAGTATAGGCTTATCTCTGGCTACCTCTTTTGTCATGAAGGCCATCCAATCGCATCGGTGTGCGATGCTCGGGCTAGCACGGCCATGGACAATTCATTCCTTAACTTGAATTGAGGTCTTGGATGTCGATCCAGCTAATTTGAACAATGAAACAATCAAATCGAACAAAATTAAAATCCAATTATGAAAATGAACATCGAAGTAGAGTTCCAGCACTAATTTTGTTTTTTATAAATAATGTCCCTATAATCTTAACACTCGAGGTTTTTTTGAATCGGTACTCTCTTCTGGATCTTCCAGTCTTCCCTCGCTCTCTTCTTCTTCATTCAACAAGAGGATCGCCGGAGAGCGTCACACCCCGCCGTCCAGATCGCCGGCGACCCCGCAGGCTGACGAGCGATTCTCCGGTAAACCCCCTGAATTCCCCAATCGAATTCGCCGACGAATTCGTGAACGCGGGCTAACGAGCGATTCGCGTGGGCAGGTCTCCGGCGAGGACAAGGCATCGATCGACGGCGATGGACCAGGAAGCCGCCCGGACCGCCCGGGAGTCCCTGGATCTCGCGTTCCACATGTCGAACATCCTTGACACCGGCCTCGACCGCCACACCCTCTCCGTCCTCATCGCCCTCTGCGACCTGGGCGTGAACCCCGAGGCGCTCGCGGCGGTCGTCAGGGAGCTCCACCGGGAGCCTTCTGCCGCGGCCGTCCCGATGCCGGGCCCGTATGAGGTTCGTCGCCCATCTCTTGGCCCGATTCCTCGGGCTGGTTCGAGCACTAGGTCTTAGTATGCAATGCCTCTCTTTTCGAAGACTTTCTACTAGTTTGCTCAGTGTCGTGTATGATGTTTCGTTCAGATACTGGTCTGTCGAGGCCTCTTTGTTCTGAGCCTTTTTCTTTGTTTGAGCACTGCGTCAATGACACATAGAAGATAAACCCACATCGCAGCATTCCATATAAGGGGGAAACACTATAATTGCTGACATTGTTGTTCCTTGAGAACTCGCCTGCCATTTCCTGGCTTTTTATCCATCAATGTCCACCTGAAACTGTCATTTTCAATTCATTTAGGAGATATTTTCTAGAGGATTCTCTTGGACAGATTATTGGCGTATTATTGAATGTGTTGCCTGCAGTATTTAGAAATTTCTTTCCGGTTGTGACCGTAGAGTTTTCTGTAAGATGCTTTCCAGCTTTTGTTGTTGTGTAATCTAGCAAGATACAATGCTGATATTCTCAAATTACCTTAGCATGATTAATTATTCAGAAAAATGTGAATAGGTTGTCCTGGATTGCATTACTTCTATAGGTAGCATCTTTGGGTATGCTGAAATTTTAAACTTTAGGGTAGTTGACTCTTTTCGAGCCTTTGAAGTTCAGTTTTTCCATACAATTTCTGCCCTGCGAGAAAATGGCCAAGTAAATGGTTATCTGCAGGACAAAGTGCAAAACACATTTGACGGTAAAATATTGTGGTCAGTGAATTAGTGGAAAGCGAGGTAGACTAAAGAACTGAGGAACTCTTTCACATTTCCTAGTAATTTGATCCGCCTGGTCATCCTAAAGTGACCTGAGTTATGCCTCTCCTTAAAGGGATTTTGACTTTTCATTTGCTAAGATATAATACTTGTAACTCAACAATCTGCTATTGCCCCAATGGTGCCATGATCCCTAGATCTGCATTCTTTTGCAAAAATACTAGGTACTTGGCAGTTGATATATATGAAGCATGTTGTGAGCCTTACTTCACACATGCATGATTGACTTAGACATTGGTGTTGCATCTCTTTTAGGTAGATTATTAAGTTCTTGTGATTATTTAGACAGCTGTGGTGTGAGAAAAAAAAGAAAAATTTAGACTGGGCGCATCAATAAGATTCCATATTGTCCTTAAGATTTACAGTTTTTGAGCAATGGATACAGTTCTGGATGGATGTCAATTTTCTCATGTATCCATGCTCTTAATCCCTTTCTAAGCTCCTTGTTGTGGATGCTGATATTGTTGAACAACTATGTGCCAAATAATGACTTGCATTTTCACTGCTACTTTGCAGACTCAAAAGCAGTGACAAAATGCATGTCTTGCATTGCAGTGACAGTGCGACTGAAGGTTGGGTAAGCCAGTGCTCTTTCTTTCAAGGGCAAATTGGTTGTTCCTGGGCAAATCCTAGCTTCCTATATGCAAATAAAGATTTCTGCTCCTCTGTTTCTCTGATTGAAGTGATTGTCCATCTTGAAGATGTTGCTTAGTGGGTTGTTGGATGCGTGGCTGGTTTTTCAATCTGCAGAAGTTTGTACTTGTCTACTTGGAATCTACAGCAAATTCAACGTGACTAGGAGTGAATATGCTTATGTCTACTATATTAGTGTAGCTGAACATGTTTGTAGAGATTTTAGATGTGGAATTTTAAGAGTTCTGTGTTAAATTGATGATGTTTGGGTTGTTTCTTCCACATTGCTGTAAACACTGAATCTTGATAAGGTTAATTCTTTGTCGGAAAGGAAACAATATGAATTGAAATGACATTAGGCACATCAGCTGTTTGGCACTTGCCTCCCATAATATAAATTGCGGGAGTTGTCACTACTTTATGGCCTTTATTGCTCTGTTTGTGTTCTTCTGGAATGACTGTTTCATTGTGATCCATTTCTGAAGATTGAAGTAGGCATGTGATTGCTGTCTGCCATAAACTTTCTTCCACATAGATCCTGCAGCTGACTCTGCTGGAAGTATGATTAGAATCGATTTTAGTGATCATCATATTGGTCAACTGCATCGCTGAAAAACTAGCCCTTTTTAACTCTTCCCTCCATGGAAGCTTTCCTCTTTTCCCTTCATTTGGAGCTATTTTCAGGGACTTTTTAAATAGTTAGCCCACTTCATGTGAGCCATATCAGTCAATTTGCATGTAAAACATGTGTTATCATCTAATTTAGATTAGTTAGTATCGTGCTGATTTAAGTAGAGATTTGTTACTTGTGAAATATGATAAAATATTTCATCATAATTGGTATCCATATCACTCTTTAAACATAAAGACCATTAATTACTTTGTTTTACCTGATGAAATATTTTGTCATAATTGGTATCCATACAAAATTGAAGATCTTAAAAAAAATCATATTTTTTTCTAAACATATATGTTCTCATCAATGGAAAACTGATGAGATTCTAAGGAGCATTTAGTTGTACCTGCCATTATGTATGTATATCTGTAATGTATGTTAAACCTATGAATAATATCTTATGTTTGATATCTTGTTAACTATCTATGTTACATTATTGTTGCTATAAATGCAATAAAATTTGCAGAAAATTTTATGGCTATATCCTCACGAAGTAGGGAAGTTTCTCCAGCAATAAGCAATCCTTTAAAGATGAGTACTGAAGGTTGGCCAATGTGCATAGGGAGTTGGATAGATGTGTAATTCTTGTGTCGTTCGATGATAGATTCGATAGAGAAACTAGACAACTCCCAGACCCAGGCGCCTCTGCTGATGGGCAATCCAAGCATTCCGAGATTTTTCTTCCATTGCCATGGAGGGAGTTTGTATGTGTAGAAGTTCTATGGATGAGAAATACTGTCAAAGCATGCAAGCCACCCAGGTCTTCTGGCAATAGTAGAGCAGATGACAATATCACAATTCTAAGAAAACTCGACTATTTGATGGGTCGATTTTCAGCCCATTGCTGACAGCCTTTAAAAATCAATCTCTCTAGTGATAGGCAACCGGAGAAATCAGGACTGTCAGCCGGTAAATCTTGTGAGGTTCAAACCTTTCAGTTTCTGTGCACTCTGCTACAGATATGTGATAGAAAGTAGCCATTGAGATGGCATGATAGGCATACTAGTTTGAACCAACTTAAGAAATATGTACTCCCTTCATGTGTTTCCAACCTCGCCAGTTATCAGTAATTTGGCTCTGCATGGGGGATTTTTTTTTTTTCTTATTCGGTGGTACAAGGCAATTTTATTTTATTTTATTTGGTCGAAATAGTACAAGGCAGTTAAAACATAAACAAAGGAGTCCAACAAAGCCTAGGAAAGCAAACTAGCAATCCGTAAAGACCACAGTACCATAGGGATTAGAATACGCCACGAGATAGCAGGATTTTTATGCAATTGCTTAGATTGGACATTTGATTTAATCCAATCTTTGATAGGCAGCTCAAATAAGTAAAACATGCCTTTAGGACCCCAAGTTCATTCCAGAATATTTTGGCCACCACATAATTTCTCAGATTATGCTCAGAATCTTTCTCTTGGCTGTTAAATTGAGAGCATACTATGTCAATACTCATACCTCTATTAGCCGGTATCGATTTAGCAGTAATGCTATTATTGATAACAAGCCACATAAAATGCTTAATTCTAGGGGTGGTATCAGCCTTCCACGCCGGTGTCCAATTTTCATTCCCAACCTGAAAGAGATTCCTGCCTGCTGCAATTCCATGCGTAGAATTCAAACAAAAAGAGCCATTTTCGGAACATTCCGACAAACCTGAAGCTCTTGATTTTCCCTGCTGCAGTTAGGAACATCAGTAATAATTTTCTTCAGGTAATCAGGAATATTAAAGGAAATTCTTGCAAAGTCCCAGCCATAAGTCCTCCTCTTCCCTAGCAAGAGGGCCTTCAATAAGGCTGCGAAGCACATGGAGACCCCTCCAATTCTGATTGCACAGACTGATATTAGACTCTGGAGCCAATTAAAAATCCAATGCCTTCTTGGAAAACTGGATCCCCCAACAGCAGATGAAATATAAGGCGCCCGGCCCTGAAGGACTGCTTGCAAGATTCTCTGTGATAAGCCGGGAGATCATAGGAGACCCACGTTGTAAGCATGGTTCAGAGTTTCTGCAGTAGCAAGTTCATGTGGAGAGAAATGAATCAAGCCCAATTTGACCCTGGTCCCAAAGCTCTGCTTGTACTGAAGATCAAACACCATATCGATTGAGCAAAGCCACGCGCCCAGTCTCCTCCATTGTCGCGAATAAGGCCGCCTGTACCTGCCATTCCTGGATTGCCTTTAGAGGCCACAGTTCGTGTTTAAGTTTAAATCATCTCAACAGGAGAGGATCCCCTAAAAGAGAGATGCAGTTGCATCAACAAAATCAACTTTTATGAAAATTCTTATGAGATCGCAAAACATCTCTCGCCAGTTTATTCAAAAAGGTAAATCCATCCGGAAATAAGTTCTCGTTCCGCTACTACCATAGCAATCTATGGTAATGATTACAATTTTTGATTATGCCAGTGTTCGTAATTTCTAAATTACATTCGTTCGAACCCATATCGCAAAATCAAACCAAAAGAATTTTGGTTCCATTTCAGTCATATTTAGGGGGTAAGATGATCGATCCAGCATTTTACCCAATAAGTAATATATATTCATTTTAAATCTCACAAGAGTTAGTTTAATTGGATTACATTTTGATACACATGACACATCCAAGATCGTCTCTCGTATAACTAATGAAATGATCGTTTTAATAATAACGAAGCTATCTATCTTTCACCAGATTATGAGTTTGATTTATGTTGAGAGGGAAATTGGCTTGTCTTAGGTTATCTAATTTCGATATACATCACGAGACTTTCTAATTGCTAGTATTGTCGCTAATTTATTTATCCAAAAGAAAAAGAAAAATCTACCATGTGGCCAAACTTTTTCTCCTCCCTCTCTAGAGAGTCGACCCGCCCGTTCCCCTGCATTCAAAACCATACATCTCAGCCGAAGCGAAACGGCGGCGCGAGCCAGCCGGCCCAATCATCAACCGACACACATTCTCTCTCTCTCTCTCTGAAACCTTAAATTTTCAAAAAAAAAGGAGAGACCTTTCATCTCAAAGGAGGAGAGAAACCTTCTTCACCGCCTCTCGCACTCTCTCTCTCTATCTCAATCTCTCTCTAGCCATGGGGGACCTTGCCCGCAACTTTCTGCAGCACCTTTACTGGCAGTTCTGCGAACCAGACGACGAGCCCCCCATCGCTTCTCAAGGCTCCCAGCCTTCTTCTTCTTCTTCCTCCTCCTCCTCTCAAGCGTCCGCCTCCGAAACTTACCTCCTCGGCTTCATCATCGCCAACGTCGTCGGCCTCCGCCACTATTCCGGCACCATCAGCGGCCGCGAGATGGTGGGCCTCGTCCGCGAGCCCCTGAACCCCTACGACGAGAACGCCATCAAAGTCCTCAACACCAGGTCCGTCCAGGTCGGCCACATCGAGCGCGCCGTCGCCGCCGTCTTGGCCCCCTTGATCGACTCCCACTTGATCTCCGTCGAGGGCATCGTGCCCAAGACCAGCAGCGCCGGGAGCAAGTTCAGGATCGCGTGCCAAGTTCACGTCTTTGCCAGGGTCGAGGCCTTCGACCTCGTGAAGTCGGCTGTTTCGCGAGGCGGGTTGGTGCTCATTTCGGACGCGGGCGCGTCGTTCGCCCTGTCGGAGGCGGTCGTGGTGAAGGAGAGGAAGGGTGGGAAGGAGGTGAGGAGTGTGGATGAGATTTTTAAGCTGGCCGACGAGAATGTCGGGAAGAAGGCGAAGATGGAGGCCCTGGAGCCGCCGGGAGAGGTGATTAAGTCTGTACTGTTTCAACATCAGAAGGAGGGTTTGGGTTGGTTAGTTCATAGGGAGAATTCTGGGGAATTGCCTCCGTTTTGGGAGGAGAGAGATGGTGAGTATGTGAACGTGTTGACGAATTATCATACAGATAAGCAGCCGGAACCTCTGCGAGGTGGGATTTTCGCAGATGATATGGGGTTGGGTAAGACTCTGACATTACTTTCTTTGATTGCTTTTGATAAATTTGGTAGTTTTATAGCTGGGGATGGTGTCAATAGTGCTGGTGAACAATATGCGGATGATGAGGTTCGATCTGAGTCGGCTAAGAGAAAGGGTAAGAGAGGTAGAACGAGTAAAGGGGTTTCTCAGTCGCAAAAGAAGCGTAAAACCCAAAAAACTGCTTCAACTAGTAATCGGAAGGCATCATCTTCAAGTCTAGATGAGACACCTGATGTGCTGAGTACCAAATCGACTTTAGTTGTGTGCCCTCCATCTGTGTTTTCCACTTGGATTACACAGCTAAGCGAGCATACTATTCCTGGGAAGATGAAAGTATATATGTATTATGGAGACAGGACGAGAGATGCCGAGGAGCTTAAGAAATATGATATTGTGTTGACCACCTATACCATATTGTCTACTGAGGAACCTTGGGAAGAATCTCCTGTGAAAAAGATAGAGTGGTGGAGAGTCATTTTGGATGAAGCTCATCTGATTAAGAATGCAAATGCCCAACAAAGCCAAGCGGTCACTAAATTGAAGGCTAAGAGGAGGTGGGTGGTAACTGGAACGCCTATTCAGAATGGTTCATTTGACTTGTTCTCTTTGATGTCATTTTTGCGGTTTGAGCCTTTTTCTATAAAGAGCTATTGGCAAAGTTTGATCCAGCGTCCACTCGGCCAAGGGAATCAGACAGGGCTTTCCCGTCTGCAGGTAATTTTTTGGTGTCGATTATCTAACAATTTATGCATTGAAGAGAAAGATATATGTCCGATTTTGAGGATTAATATTGCAGCATGTCCATTTAGGAGGTTATGTTAAAAATGGAATTTTATAGGCATAGTATTTTATTCAATAATGAGTCATCTGTGCTGCTTAGTTTTTATCTGATCTATTTAAGAAGTCTTAGAATGCTGCTTGAGATTATTAATACATGAGATACCGGTTGGAGCATTATAACAATCACTTTGACTTATAAAACCAGGATAAATGTTTTGATGATGAAATTGCCTCATCAGTTCATATCCAGCTTTTATTCTCATGTGCCTAATAGTTGTGACTGTTGATTTCTGTTCTTGTGTGGGCCGTGCTCTTTATGTGGTATTTTAATGTATTTTGCTTCATGTCAGGTTCTGATGGCCACCATTTCTCTACGAAGGACAAAGGACAAGGGTTTGATTGGATTACCCCAAAAAACAATAGAGACTTGTTATGTCGAACTTTCTCGTGAAGAACGTGAACTGTATGACCAGATGGAAAGAAAGGCCAAGAGTGCTGTCCAGGAATGTATCGATGCTGGTAGTTTGATGCGTAATTACACTACGGTGCTTGGTATAATTCTTAGACTTAGACAGATATGCATTAGCATGGCCTTGTGCCCTCCAGATCTGAAGTCGCTTCTTCCATCTGACAATATTGAAGGTATTGTGAAGTCCTAATGGATACTATGTGTTATTTTATACATGACTTGGTATATTATTTCACATTGCGAAGATTGTTTAAGTTAGTTTTGGTGGTTGAGCTGGTGTTGTGCAATTGTTGTCACGGTTGTTTTTTGTGGTTTTTCCTTTGTAAACATTTGTCATGCAAAACTAGGTTTCGGTTGTTTGAACATTTGTGATTCTTGAATTTCCTCTAGTTTCCCACTTAGCCAAAATTGGGAAGAAAGAAGGAGTTGCTGTCATAATGCTTCTTCTAGTTCACTGTACAATCTGTTCATGAATCAGCATGTGTACTTAAATGTTCTCATGATTTCACTCAGGAGGAAGTTTTGCCTCATTTGGGACATTAATTAGAGCAATGGCTATTATTGTTAGTAATTAAATTTTGAGTAAGACTCTTGGATGGCGAGGATGGGAGTTGGACATGTTTTACTCCTGACCTGTGTATAGCTTGCTTGTGAAGTGTTCAGCCTGATCTAAAACTCTGGTCGGCTACACGCATATGTGGGACTCAAATATGAAGTCAGTTTACCTCAACAGTATTAATTGGATATCTGCTACATGCCAGTCAACCCGAAGCATTGCATGATAATTCTCCTTTCATTTTGGGTTTTTTTTTTTATAATAACTTGGAATTTTAATATGGCACATGTTATCTGCAATCTGCCTGCTACTCAGCTATCTAAATTTGCCTTGGGAGTTTTGACTAGATCTGAGGATGTGTTTTCTTATGTTGAGTTTGAAGAACACACTTTGAAGACTTTATAGAACTTAAACTTTTGTTATCGATGGATATCCTTAAATTTGTAATTTTGGTTAATTATGCAACTGAATTTTCTTTTTTAAGTAAATAAGGCCATGGACAGTGTTATGTATTAAGATTGCGTTTCCATTATCTGTCCTCGAAAGTTATGGAGGTCCTTTGTGCTTTTATCTGATGTGCAATGAACAATAGATAACTGTGATCTCAAATGTGGCAGATGTATCTAATAACCCAGAGTTGCTGAAGAAGTTGGTTGCAGTGCTGCAAGATGGTGAAGATTTTGATTGCCCTATATGCATTTCTCCATGTACTGATCTCATAATCACTTGTTGTGCTCACATCTATTGCCGAGCCTGTATTCTCAAGACTCTACAGAATTCGAAAAGGAACTGTCCCCTTTGTCGCCGTCCTTTGACTGAGTCTGACCTATTCTCTGCTCCAACGGAATCATCTGAAAATAGCAAAGTGGAAAGTTGTTCCGAATCCATTTCTTCTGCCAAAGTTTCTGCTCTTTTGAAACTCCTCCTTGCAGCAAAGGACCAAAAATTGACTTCAAAATCAGTTGTGTATTCCCAATTTAGAAAAATGCTATTACTCTTGGAAGAGCCACTTAGAGCGGCTGGTTTTAAGATCTTGCGCCTGGACGGTTCAATGAATGCAAAAAGGAGATCACGAGTGATTGAAGAGTTTGGAGCGCATGAGCAAAGTACAGCCACCGTGTTGCTCGCCAGCCTCAAGGCTTCTGGTGCTGGTATAAATCTGACAGCTGCATCGACGGTTTATCTGCTAGAACCGTGGTGGAATCCTGCAGTTGAGGAACAAGCCATGGATCGAGTTCACAGGATCGGGCAAAAGGAGGATGTGAAGATTGTAAGGTTGATAGCACGTAACAGTATCGAAGAGAGGATATTGGAGTTACAAGAGAGGAAGAAGAAATTGGCAAGGGAAGCATTTGGGAAGAGGGTTTCGAAAGATCGAAGCGAGATTGGGTTGGATGATTTTCGTGCGCTCATGTCCTTGTGAAGACATGGAGAAGTAGTTGTGCATACTTTTTTGTAAGTTTCTCACAAGTAAATTTTTGTTTGCTTATTTTGGCTATTTTCAATGTTGGTGGGCGAATTTCAGGTAGAATGCTGTAGCCAGCTTCGATTGTCCTGAAAATTTTTGTGTAAATTCCAGTCCAGACATGTTTATGTACTTAAACTCAGTAGCATGAACTGTTTTTTACATGCTTGAGCACGAGATGTTGGAGGACTAATGGCACTTATCATTCCGGGTGCCCAGATGCAACTGCTCTTGTTGCAAATGTTGCGACCAAGTTTATCGTTTTGTTGGATATCGCCTCTGGACTTCAATCTTCTAATTTAGATTGTAATTTTAGTTTCATCTGTGCAAAATCTGTGGAGTCATAATAGAAAGGTTTTGTTGGATATCACCTCTGGACTTCAAAGTGGAGCTGTAACAGAAAGCTAGAATCTAGTTCAACTCTATTTGTGAAACTAGAGAGAAGCTTTGAACTTGTGTTTGTATCTGAGTGAAGTCAAATGAGGGGATCTCTATCTATATAAGGATCCTTGATCTCTAACCCAATCTAACGGTAGAGATAGACGGTAGAGATCAATGAGAAGTGTCTGGAATACAAGTAGATTTCTCATTTTATCCCTGAAAATTACTCTTGATTGCCTTTGTATACATTTCCCATATTGACGTGAAGAATGATCTAGAGTACTCAAGAAAGGTCCTTAGAAGCTTCAAGGTTCACCTGGTTAACTTGGAGAATTCCTTGCAACATTATGCCTCATTTATCGGCTTGAGAGTAGTTCTATTTTTTTGTGGATTAAGTGAAAATCTTTATTTTCAGAATAGTTCAGTCTTCTAACCTGAGAATCATTACTTCACGAAATCGACTTGCCTTTTCCATTTCCTGGTTCTATGAAGGGAACAATAAGTGAAGAAAAGTGGACAGAGTTTAAAATGCCGGTTTATCTTGTATCTCCTGAAGAAGTAAAAGGATCAGGTGAGGGGAATGGCGGAGCTGCCTATAAACTCCACAGAAGGAAATTTTGCAAAAGCTGAAGAGTTAACTTCCCACTGGAGAGCCGTCAGTGAGGGACTCCTGAAGGAGCCATTTCGTAACAAGATATTTGACGATCCTTTTCACTCGCCGACTCGAAAGCATGAAGAGTCATCCATTTTCGAGTTTGTTAAAGGCAGCATCATGTTTTTGCGTTGCTCCAACGGACTGCTAGTTATCGAATTTTACAAGCGGATTGATTTAGGCAGTGAACTTTCTAACCCGATATTCAACAGAGTTCATAATGATTCGATGATTGGTCTATCCATTATTATTGAGATAAATGTTGGATAATCTTCAAGATGAAAACTCCAAGAACATGGTACAATTTTAGCCGATATCAATCTCGAGGGATTGTAATGAAAGAAGGGCAAGTTGACTCGACAAGGAGAATCAAAACAAAAGACGACAAGTGCATTAAGTAACTTCATTAGAGCAGCAAATAGTTATCTAGAATATCCAAGTTTCTCCCATTGCACTTTTGACATGATCAAAACCCTCAATTCAAGTGCTTCATATGCTGCAAGTTTAACAAGCATCAGGGTTTGAACTTTGGAGCTACATAATCTATTTCATCGCACCGATAATATATAAGTCATAGCGAATTCAATGACATCACGTGAGAACTGATTCAATCTTTTTACTTTTTTTCTTTCTTTTTTTCGTTTGAGTACTATTTCAACCTTCGCATCACACCTGCACTTTTGATAGTGATCCATCTGCACAGAAAGAACTTACCAATCTCACGAAACCAACTCAAAGCCATGCTTCAACGTTAGACTGTCAGAAGCAGGGGGAGGTAGTGAATCGCGCATTCCCAAGGTAAAGCTCCTTGCTTAATGAACTCCTGATCCAGATTCAGATGTCATTGCCTAGAGGTCTATACACCTTTTAATTTAACCCATTCAACCACTGGAAGCTTACACAAGGAACGGTGATCCCAGGAATTTTATTGAATTTACTTATAATCTCCCAAGAGAAAGCTGATTATAATTATGTCATTGCGCCATATCAGAAGGTTACAAGGATAAGAGAGGAAAACAGGGCAGCAAAACAAGAGCAACACGTTGCTCAATCTTAATGAATTTTATTTTATGGCTTGTTCGGTGCTGAGGAACGCAGGTAGCTCAGGAGAGTAGTCGAATAGTTAACCAGCATATCTCTAGGTGGAACGCATTCTTTAATCAGTGGAATTTCGATGAAGTTTTGTGCCCATTCATGAAGGGATGGGAACCTCTCAGCATCAAGAATCTTAATGCCTCCAGTTTCTTCAATGACACCAAGCCAATGCGGGATCCAACCAACCACAAGATCCAAATAGCCTATCTTGTCTCCCGTAAAGAACTTCTTCCCTTTGATCTGCTTCTCTAGATACCCAAACGACTCTAATGCACTCTCCACTGCTTTCTCCTTTTCCAGCGTATCAGCATGACATGCTGCTCCCCAAGTTCCAAAGACACACTGTTCTCAGTGACATGGGAAAAAAAGAACAAGCAAGCTTGTCATCAAGAAGAATTATTTGATTTGATGCGCATTTATTCTGCTGTAGCCAAAAACATGCATGATATAAAGTCTGTTTCTGAAGGATGTGAATTATATATTTGGGTGCCAGAAGAAAATCTAACCGATAAGACAGACAAGAAGAGTTACTAAGAGGATTTAATAACATTAACTCTGAGTACATGGGTAAGCATCCCCTTGGCGAAGCCAGCTCTATGGTTGATTTTCTACATCGATTTAATTTAAGGGCTCGTTCTTTTCAATGCAATTTTCTCAGTTGCAGACACGGCATCAGAAAACCTTTTCATGGAGAAAAATTTGTAAGATTGCATTTTCCATTGTCCAGCATATAAAAGCAAGAAAACCGATTCCAAAGAGCTCCTTTTTATATTCCGTATCAATTCTGCCATAGTTTGCCATTCAGGAGCTGGCATTTAGCTTTGATATGTGCTGTGTATCCATAGATGGAATCTGGGGGAGTTCAAGAAGAGCAAGTATGGCACTCCAACGTCGCGTCTTTACCTTAATATGGTTCTCCTCCATATTCTTGTCTCAGAATATGGAGGAAATAGTCAAAGTCACCTTGCCAATTGCCATCAGCAAACTGCAAAAACAACACACGAAAAAACAAAAACCAGGGGAAAAAGTCGAAAGAGTCACCTTGTCATCAGCAAACTGAGCCCAGAAACGAGCTTGAGCTCTCTCATAAGCGTCTTGAGGCAACAACGGATAAAGATCACCTCCCTTCCACTTCTCATCAATGTACTCCAGAATCACTTTCGACTCTGCAACCGCGACCCCATCGTCCAACAGCACCGGGACCTTCTTGTGCACCGGGTTCGACTTCAAAAGCAATTCGCTCTTCCCCTTGTCCCAGTCTTCAACAGTGAGCTCATACTCGAGGCCCTTCAGTTTTAGAGCCCACTCGATTCTCGTGCAGAACAAGCTCGTCGCAGAGACTATGATCTTTAATTTAGCCATGATCGTGCTTTGTTGTTTTGAGCGGTGTAATCGAGTTGCGAGACCTCTTCTTGAAAACGACCGCCCTGTTTAGTCTTATGCTGCTGTAATATTTTAAGTTTGATCAAGTCAAAAAAAGAAAAGAAAGAAAAGAAAAATTGAAAAGTCAAAGAAAGGAAGTGGACGTTCAGCAATATGAGGTCGAGATGCGCGCCAGAAAGGGGAAAAGAAAGAGAGGAGAGAAAAGAGATAGAGAAAGAAGAAGATTTGGAGGTTAGGTCATAGATTCGGAATTATGTAAGATTTGAGCCGTGAAGTTTGACTTCAAGTTGTTGAGCTATGCAATTTCACAGAAATGATGGTTTAAGGTATTGTGGCCGTGAGTTTTGACATAAATCGTTTTGGCATAACGGTTTGGTTGAAGTGAGAATTGTTAAATTTCACATTTAAGTTCTGCATTACAAATGGCTTGAATTATAACTTCGGGTGAGCAATTTAGCATTTATGCATACTTAAGCCATTTTATAGTTGAGGTAGTGTTTTCCTTTATTTTAATATTGATTCTCATTTAATTGCTAGGATTATGAAATCGTTGGCTCATTTTGTTTAGCGTTCTTTGGTTTTGGGCATTCCAAGTAAGTGGTACTATTTTTTCTTTGAGTTTGTAAAACTCATATTCTTAAAATAATATGGCTCGGTCATAGAGGTCTCGTTTTTCAAGATCAAGTTCGATTTGTTGCTTGATCTCTCAATCTCAGATACCCTCGAATTGTAATCCTGCATGGATGACATATCAGAGTCTATGCCACCATGCATAAAGAATGCAGGTCTCGAGGGCACTTGGAGAGTGACTGAGTGGCTGTTAAGCATGAGAAGGACCAATGCCATTGTTGGCCGGCGAGCCACATTTTCTTGGACACATAGTAGACCAATGTGGATGCACCTCTCAATTTCGATACTTGAACCAGAAGTCATAGGGGGATCGATAATGTTTGATATTGATCCTTCTTTCCAATTCTTCCAAACCTAAAAACATTTGATAAACATTGGGCAAATTGATCTCTAGAATATTATCCGAAATGAGAAGGTATGTTCTTATACTCACATAGCTTATAAGGACCTCTGAGTCATCGCCCATACGAAAAAGATTGTTACTCTGACCACCGACAATCTCCAAAACCAGCACTCCGAAACTAAACACATCTAACTTGACTGAAAAGTTTCCGTGCATCGCATACTCTGGTGCCATATATCCGTTGTGCATCACAATAAGTCCATTATATTAGCTCTATAGTATGCCTTTGTTCTTTTAGTAAGCATTAACTCTAGGATGTTGATGCACTTACTAGGTCCCCACGATTCGGTTTGTCTCAGCCTGAGTTTGGTTCAAAACGAATAGCCTCGCCATACCAAAATCTGATATCTTAGGATTCATATCCGAGTCCAATAAAATGTTACTAGCTTTGAGGTCTCAATGGATGATACGAAATCGAGAGTCTTCATGTAGGTAAAGAAGCCCTCGAGCGACACCCATTATTATCTTGTGACGCTTATCCCAATAGAGATTCGCATGCTTCACAGGATCTACATTTTGGCAAAATCACATTCCATAAGATGTCCCTTATTCAATTCGTGAAGATCTAATTTCATGAATGAAATCCAAGAAACGTACCGATTATGATCTGATCAAGGCTCGAATTGGGCAGAAATTCATAAATGAGAAGTCGTTCGACTCCTTCTAGACAGAAACCTAAGAGCCTAACTAAGTTCCTATGTTGTAGCCTAGCTAGTGACATGACCTCGTTCTTGAATTCTACTTCACCTTGGCTGGAATTACAGGACAGTCGTTTCACCGCGATGTCCAGTCCGTTGGAGAGTTGGCCCTAAATTTTCATCAAAGGAGGTCCTTGTGAGTATTGATTGGTACATTGAAGCATTTCAAAAAGAATCAGATTGATGTCATCTGTGACCATTTTGTTGCTTAAATTTTGAATACAAGAGACTAGAGGATGCTTTGTTAATTATTACCATGTAAACAGCACCAAAACCGCCTTGTCCAAGCTTTCGGGAATCAGAGAAGTTATCCGTTGCTGCTCTGATAGTGCCGAAA
Organism: Eucalyptus guilfoylei; assembly: GCA_016097605.1. Taxonomy (NCBI): domain Eukaryota; kingdom Viridiplantae; phylum Streptophyta; class Magnoliopsida; order Myrtales; family Myrtaceae; genus Eucalyptus; species Eucalyptus guilfoylei. The sequence continues at coordinate 14,473,293 of CM027870.1, read as the reverse complement.
TCAAATTGCAGTGACTCCACCGTGCTAATTTCATCCTCAACTTCACCCAGAGAGAGCATCATTTTCTTTTCATGGTTTTCTTAATGAAAGTTTCACAAACTTTTAGCATATATAATTGCACCAGCATTCAACTTGCTATTTTGGCCTACATAATCAGCCAATGCTAACTATGGACAATGAGAAATGTGTACATGGACATGTACGAGCAGTACGCATGAAAGGTAAAGATGGAAGTATCAATTCCATGTTTCGAAATTCTCAACCCGTGCAGCTCTTGCTATTTTTCTGGTGCAAACGCCGTAGTAATTGGTCAACTTCATTATTTTCGTGATCTCTTTAACCTCCTATCAGTTGATGTTCAAATGTCAAAATGAAAAAACTCACCTTCAACTTTTTCTCCGCGCTGCTGCTTCTTCCTTTTCTCTATCAAGAGTATGAGAATGCCGATAACAAGTCCTGCAGAAAAACTTGTGGCGACCGCAATGATCACGGTCCTCGTCGAATTGCCCTTTCCACCTGCAAGAGCAATTTTTGATCATTGCTCACTGATTACTAAGTAATACACTGGAGAAATTATTAGAGCGGCAATCTGAATGCGGAAACGAAACGCATGTTGCAAACGTATAACAAGAAGACAGTACGCACCACAGGTTACGATGTGAATTATACATCACGCCATTCTTCGATAACTCAAGGTAAAGTTATTTGGATTTCTTGATTTTGTCAAGCAAAGATTCTTTCACTGTTAAAAAAAACTTTCTGCGTTGATGTGAAACATCAAATTGGTGGTGACTGAATGATGCGAAGCAACGAACATCTGCTATTATTAAATTAAATATCTCATGTGACAGCTTGAGAGCTATGAATGTCATAAGTTGTGATTCAATGAAGTGACTAGGATAGTTGACTATTGGCCATGTGGATGCGTTAAAGATAAAGACATGGACTCATACCCACTTTTGCTGAATAAATGGACCGAACCATACCTTCTATTTAGCAAAAAAGCAAATATCTAACGCGGACAGACAATATTGTGTGATCTATAGATCATATATCGATCCAAAAAGAAATTGCATGGTAAATAGAGCATGTAGATTTAGCTCATTTGAATGATGTAATTCACTCCTATCCTCCCGGCACAGCAGACCGGGAGCGTCCCGATGACTTTCACTGGGCAGTCAATGCATCGCTGCTCCGTCAAGTCCGGTGTGCACTGCACCATTGCATAGATCACGTCGAACCCTGCTGAGGTGTTCCCTGCCGCATACTTCCTCAGTGAGCCGCCGCTCACGGCCTTGCCCTGCAGCCTATCCAGCAGCGTCCTCAGTTCTGCATTGTACTTGTCTGGGCTCGAGACGTTTTGCAAGTTGTACATGTTGGAGGTAATAGGTTTAAGAGAGAAAAGCAGTTGCTTGAAGTATTACACCAAAAGACGTTAAGTTTGAAACGCTCAACAGTGTTACCTCTAGCATAGGGAAACCCTAGAGTTTTTATATGCACGTTATTGGGTTCCGGCCCATATGGACCCAAATAACCATGCTTTTTACCTATTGGGCTTGTATGTGAACATATTATTTTGGACTATATTAATAATATATCCAACAATCTCCTCCTATGTTCACCATACAGCACAATCCAATTAGGTAGTCAGTGTAATGTTCAAACAAACATGAATCATCCACATTCAGTCCAAGACAATCAACTCGGATCGGTCAAAGTGTATTCCAACGATAAAGTATAAAACTAAATCATCATATGCAATCTAAATAAGTGAATCATTCTTATCATGAATCTGTTATGAAATTAACAAAATCCAAATCCTAAAATAAATCTCAGACTCAGTTCACAACCAATATATGCATATTAATCAAGTATAAGTAGGCCAGTCAAAATAGTCCAAGGCCTTACAAATATAAGAAACAAGCATAATAATGTCCACAAAATATAAATAGCAAAATGCAAGTCTCAAGTAAATGGACTTCATCAAAATAGGCAATAGCAGATAAACTGTCAAAGTCCCTACAAGCTTTAAATGATATATATTCATTCATCAAGTAGGTCATCCTGGTCAAGATCCCACTCATTAAGCTCTCCTCCATCTCTGCCATCTCCTGTAGAATGTCAAATATGAATTTCATATCATGAATTCAATCATTTGAATAAAAACTTAGCACCATTCCATCAGGCAGAGAAGAACATATATTGATGTCATAAAGCATCATAATATCATGTCATAAGCATCAAGCCAGTTTCATAAATTATGAACAAGACCTAAACAATGTGATTTACAAAGAGCCATCAACTTAAGTTTATTTGTAGGAGAATAACTATTGTCTAGTTTCAAAGAACACGACCAATAGTCAAGTCACTTACAATAACCTAGTTAATATCAAGTTTCAATTAAGAACAAGACCAATAGGCTTCTTATGTAAACAATTGTTTCTATGTTTCAATTTGGAATGTCACAGTTACTGATTTCTTAAAGTCAAATAATCTAACATCAAGTTTGGAATGAGATCATTTAACCAAAAAAGGATAGTCCAATCTAGTTGAATTGTATCACCAAGTTTGGAATGACACAATTTTCCCAGATAGAACATTTGAATTAGGTTAAAGTCATCTTCATCAAATTTGGAATGAGACAACTAACCATCTTCAAATTAGTCAGCAACTGTGAACATCGATGAAACATATAAATTGTGCTTATCATTGTAGCCAATAAAGAAAGATTTGATAATTCAAAACACACAATTAGAAGGTAAGTAAATGGTAGTTAAGACTTGCCTATATAGTCTTTAACCCCAATTCCCCCACTGTTTTGAATAATCGATCTTTAGGTATACCTTTGGTGAGAGTATCGGCTATGTTATCCTTCGATCTCACATCGATCAAGGTGATAACCCCTTGTTCTCTCAGATAATTCAACAACGCATGTCTCAGTGTCACATGTCTTCTCTTTGAATTAAAGAGAGAATTCTTGACGACTTGGACAGCTGCTCGATTATCACATAATAGACTTAAAGAATTAATCTTTAGCCGAGTCAAAGAAATATCCATAATCAGATTCTTTATCCACTCTGTCTCTTCACCGGCTAAGGCTAAAGCAAAAAGTTCTGATTCCATAGATGACAATGCAATACAAGTCTGTCGTTTGGATTTCCAAGTAATAGCAGCTCCACCCAAAGTGAATACATATCCACTAGTAGACTTACTATTTCCAATATCTGAGCACCATGAGGCATCATAATATCCATCCACAGTTGGAGGATAACCAGAATAATAGAGAGCATAATCTTTAGTACCTTTAAGGTATCTCATTAGCCTATTGAGGGCATCCCAATGCTCTTTACTAGGATTACTAGTAAAACGACTCAGCATGCCAACTGTAAAGGCTATGTCGGGTCTAGTGCAACTCATAGCATACATGAGACTACCAATCAGTTTCGAGTACTTTAACTGATCCACGCTGGTCCTTTCATTAGGACTCAGTTTGTTATTATAATCACATGGTGTCTCACTTGGTTTACACTTATCGTATCCCCACGTAGAAAGTAGCTGCTCAATATAATGAGTTTGGCTAAGGGAGATGACTTGCCGTTTAAAGTTTACTTTCATACCAAGAATGGTATTAGCAATACCAAGATCTTTCATGTCAAATTCTTTAGCTAAAGTAGCTTTCACGTCACTCACTACAGAATGATCGGAACCAAGAATTAACATGTCATCAACATACAAGCAAATGATGACTATCTTATTTGACATAGAACGATGGTAAAGGCATTTATCTGAATAACTAGACTGAAAGCCATAACTCTTTACCACTTTATCAAATTTAAGATGCCACATCTTAGGTGCTTGTTTAAGACCATACAAGGATTTATTCAATTTACAAACTTTGTCCTCAAGACCTTTCATAACATATCCTTCCGGTTGTTCCATGTAAATTTCCTCATTTAAATCCCCATTTAAAAAAGCTGTTTTTACATCCATTTGATGCCTTACAAAGTGTTCAATAGATGCCAAAGCAAGAAGAATTCTTATAGTTGATAGATAACACACAGGTGAATAGACATCAAAATAATCTATTCCATTCTGTTGTTTATAGCCTTTAGCTACTAAACGTGCTTTGTATCTGGCTATTGATCCATCACTATTCAGTTTCTTCTTCAACACCCATTTACAGCCTATAGCTTTAGCCCATTTTGGCATATTTACTAGCTGCTAAGTGTGATTTTGCAGCAGAGAGCTTATTTCATCATCTATGGCTTCTGTCCACAGTAGAGATTCCCTAGATCTCATTACTTCCTGATAGGAGAATGGATCATCCTTAAGATGGTAAGCAACAAAGTCCTCACCAAAAATTTTGGGAATTCTCTCTCTTGTAGATACTCTAACTGGAATAGCCAACTGTGTGGAATTAGTGTCAGAAGGGCTTGCTTCAGATTTTACAGGAGATTCTGAAATCATATCTGTAGATCCAGAAACATTCAAGCATTGATCTTTGAGAAACTTGTTTTCGAAAAACACTGCATCTCTAGATTCTATCACTGTTTTAGTAGATAGATCTAAAAATCTATTTGCAACGCTATCTTCTGCACTACCTAGATATACACAAGTAATAGTTCTAGATCCCACCTTAGGTTTCTTAGGATCTGGTATACTTACATAAGCAATACAGCCCCAAGTCTTAAGAGTATCATATCTACAAGTGCGCTTATGCCATATCTCATAAGGTGTCATGGACAACTTAGAGTGCGGCAACTTGTTCAAAATGTGATTAGCAGTTAGAACTGCTTCTCCCCAGTAGGAGGAAGGCATGCCAGCTGTAAGTAACATAGAGTTTAACATTTCAGTTAACGTTCTATTCTTACGCTCTGCAACACCATTTGATTGGGGTGAATAAGGAGCAGTTGTTTCAAGTATTATACCTTCTGAAGCACAAAATTCCTTGAACCTTGACATAGTATATTCTCCTTCTTTATCACTCCTAAACCTTTTAATTTTCAAGTTGAGTTGATTTTCTACTCTAGACTTGAAAATCTTAAATTTTTCAAAAGCCTCATCTTTCGATTTCAACAAATAGACATGAGAATATCTAGAAAAATCGTCTATGAATGTTATTAGATACTTCCGACCACCTTTAGTAATGTAATTTCTAAAATCACAAATGTCAGAATGTATTAGCTCAAGAAGTTGTGTGCTTTTAGAAACCAACTTAAAGGGTTTTCTCGTGATTTTATCCTGTGCACACACTTCACACTTATTAAATCGAATAGAAGTATCTAATGGAATGTTGTGAGTTTTAGCTAGATGTTGCATTTTCCTGTAATTCACATGTCCAAGTCTATTGTGTAGCAACTTTGGATCAATCAAAGTAGAATTCACATGGTTTATGCTATCCGCATTTAAACTCAACATATATATACCATTAACCATGAATGCACAACCAAAATAATATGAGTTAACAAATAAAGTTACTCTACCATTCATAATTGAAAAAGACATACCAGCTTTATCAAGTAAACTCATAGATATCAAATTCTTCTTAAGTAAAGGTACTACTCTAACATGTTTCAGAGTTAGTAATTTACCTGAAGAAAGCATCAAATTTGCAGTTCCAGCATGAGTCACCTTTGCCTCACCACCATTGCAATTTTCCACAGTGTCTTTCACTTCTGTGACCTCAGTGAGTAAGTTCTTGTCATTTGTAGCGTGACAAGTAGCGCCACTATCCAACCACCACTCAGAAGAGACGCTGGCTTTTCCATTCTTCATCATTCCAATGAAGACTCGAGGTTTAGATCCTCTAATTAGCATATTGGCCTCATTTTGTGGTGTCATTCTTTGGCTTCTTCGGCAACTTACACTCTGCTGCCCAGTGACCCCACTTTCCACAGTTATGGCACTTGCCCTTCTTCTTCTTTTTGAAGATGGTCTTTTTGGCCTCTAACTGTAAAGAGAATTCACCTTTTTGTGACTTGGACTTTTTCTGAGGTTTATTGGAATGTGAAACTAAGTTGGCAACTGACTTTTGTTGTCCATCTTGTTCCAAACTCTTCCTAATAATATTTTGATCCTCAATGTGAATATACCTCTTTAATTCATCCAATCCCATCTGTTCCTTCAACAGTGCATTTCGTCTTGAAAGAACTCCAATCAGTTGGTAGTTTGCTCAATACAAGACCGACAAAGAGATTATCGGACATATCAGAGTTATCATCTTTCAGCTTGTTCCTCATGTTCTCAAATTCAACTAACTGAGAGGTGATGCTTGAATTCATAGTGAATTTAAAGTCAAAAAATTTCTCCGCTAGGAAAGTTTTAGAGAGCCCCTCTTGTTTTTGGAACTGAACGTTCAAGTGATCCCATATCTTTTTCACCGTCTTATACTCACTATAAGTCATAGCCAGATTAGGATTTAGAGAGTTCAACAAATAATCTCTACAAAAATCCTCATCTTTGTTCCATTGATATTCATCCACATCTTCAGTGGTAGATGCAAAATCACTTAATACAGTATAGAATATGTCACGTTCTTTCATGCCAAATTGAACATGTAATTTCCAGCCATAAAATTCAATAACATCAAAAGATTGCAACTTTATAATATCATAGAAACTACGCTTTGCCATTTTAATCAGAGCAAAGTGTTAGAAAGAGTGCACCTTGGAGTCCTCAGAGCCTCAAAGTCGAGTAACTCTTCTAACCTTGATCAAACCACTCTGTAGAGATGGAATTTGCCAAAACAAACCCCAAAAACAGATTTGGAGTGCCCAAAAACCTTAAGATGGACTGCCCTTGTCGCTGAAACTCGCTAAAAATTTCTGCCCCCAAAATTCGCTAGAAATTTCGTCCCCGAAATTCGCTAGAAATTCAAATGAAAATTTCCGGGTGCCGTAACTTCTTTGTCCGACCTCCGATTGACGCGAGTGACCACTCAAAACGTTCGTATCGACGAGTAGAACAAAGCCCAAGTGCTTTCACCCTTTAAAATTGGCTATAATTTTTGGGTTTTTGAATCAAAGATTTCGGTCACCTGAATCTTCAAACTCAGATCTCGGCCAATATCACCGTCGAAATCGAAAGTAAATTACAGCCGCGAGTTCGTCTTGACAAAATCTTCAAGAAGACACTTTACTCGCTCAAATCCGACACATGAACATAATACTTCAAGATTGTTGGAGGTAATAGGTTTGAGAGAGAAAAGCAGTTGCTTGAAGTATTATACCAAGAGACGTTAAGTTTGGAACGCTCAACAGTGTTATCTCCAGCGTAGGGAAGTCCTAGAGTTTTTATATGCACGTTATTGGGCTCCGGCCCATATGGACCCAAATAACCATGCTTTTTACCTATTGGGCTTGTATGTGAACATATTATTTTGGACTATATTAATAATATATCCAACAGTACGACGGGTAGTCGGGGTCGACCACAACTTCGCCAAAGATTGAGGTGTTTTTGTACCGAAGGGTGCAGTTCCTGCTGTAGAGCACTGCCTCCTTCTGGAGGGGGTTGAGGCGGCGGATGTCAGAGGCCGAGGCATCAAGGCAGGCACGGAAGCTCTCGCCAGTGAGGTCGCCGTGGCAGGAGCCAGTGACATAGATGGTGTGGGAGGTGCCGGAGACGACAGAGGAGGCGTTGAAGAAGCCGTACTTGAGGGGCAAGGAGTTGGTCGTGGAGATGGAGGAGAGGAGGGTGGTGAGGGTGGTTTGGTAGGTGCTGTTGGAGGTGAAGTTGTCGGTGGGGGCACAGGCCGCGTGTGGCGAGAGATCTTGGGCGTTAATGGCGGAAGCAAACAGGAGAAGAAGCAAGAGACGGAGATTTGGAGAATCCATTTTTCTTAGTTTTTTTTTTGGGGGGGGGGGGGGTGGGTGTTTCGGGTCTTTCTTTGATTAATGTCGAAAGGCATACTTTGTGGAAATCTATTTCGGGTGCGTTTGGTTCGGTATTTTGAAAGCTCATTGGGAAAATGCAAAGTAGTTTAGCCTAAAGGACTTTAGACAAATGCAAATGCCGTTTGGTAAATTATATTTTGAAAATCAACTTTAAAAGAAATATTGTTTGGTAGGAAACACGTTTGAAAAGCCCTTTAGATGATTAATATTAGTTTCTTTAATTATAGTTGTTAAAAACTGAAAAATAATAATGTATGCAACTTTTTAAATATAAATTTTGACAATAATACTAAAAAAATCAGATACATATATATTAAAAAGACCAAACCCTTCATTGGAATTTTTTAATTTTTATTTACTTAAAATTGATAAAAAAAATGATGTATGCAACTTTTTAAATATAAATTTTGACAATAATGCTAAAAAAATCAAATACATATATATAATTTTTTTTAAAAAGACCAAATCCTTCGTCGAATTTTTTTAAATTTTTATTTGTTTAAAATCGAAAAATATAATATATGCAAATTTTTAAATATAAATTTGAAAATAATGCTAAAAAATAAATACATATATATATATATATATATATATATATATATAATGTTTTTTTTTAAAAAGACCAAACCCTTCATCGGAATTTTTTTAATTTTTATTTGTTTAAAATAAAAAAATAATGTATGTAACTTTTTAAATATAAAATTTGATAATAATGCTAAAAAATCAAATACATTCAAATAATTTTTTTTTAAAAAGACCAAATCCTTTGTCGAAATTTTTTAATTTTTATTTATTTAAAATTAAAAAAATAACGTATGCAACTTTTTAAATATAAATTTGAAAATAATGCTAAAAAATCAAATACATATATATAATTTTTTTTAAACCAAACCCTTTGTCGGAATTTTTAATTTTTAATTGTTTAAAATTGAAAAAAATAATGTATGTAACTTTTTAAATATAAATTTTGACAATAATGCTAAAAAAATCATATATAAATAATTTTTTTTAAAAGATCAAAATATATTTAATTTTGTTAGCATTTATATATATCTAATTTTTTTAGCATTATTTTGGCATTTAAAAAAATAATAACAAGGGCAAAATAAAAAATTTGAAGAATGAGTGATGATAGTTTTGGAAGAATAAAATAAGTTTCAACATTTGGTCAAATGTTGAAAGCTCAAAGCTAGTTCTTACTAATATTGGGCTTTCAACCTTCCCAATGCTGACTTTCACTTGAAAGTTATTTCAAAATAGCTACCAAACGATCCAGCATTTTCTCAAGGAGCTTTGGAGGCTAAAAACCCCTTGCAAATGCTGAACCAAACGCACCCAAAGAGAGCTGTTGAACCTATCACAGCAACCACAATGCGTAATGACTTCGAGATATTACCTGCCAACATCAAGCAATGCGTTTAATCCAATTTGAAATTGAAATTCATGATTGTTGACATTTCAGATTAGAGATGATTCTTTATATAGCATGGACATCCAAACATTCAACTCGACTAATCCCCATTGATTGATACATGGATAGGCAATTTCATGTGTCTCGGATAAAACTTTATCCCACATAGCAGGTACGGACTTTGAATGAGAGTTGCGATTCATGAATTTAAATCAGCAGTAACATTGAAATTCAACCAACCATTGGTGACTTGTGCATTTGCAGGTGGAGGAGCAGCAGGGTCGGCCTTGGTGACTGCAGTTGGTGGTGGCGGAGATGGCAGCAGATTGATTGGATCAGACTAGAAAACGGGTACAAGTCCCATCAAAAAATGCAACTCGGCTTTTGAACAGACCCACCTTGTTTTCCACGGCAACAATCTTGATAATCATTTATGCATTCTCGCAAGCAACTCTGGCAATCAGTCTGATTCAAATCAGGGCTGCATTGCATCAGTGCAAACATGGTCTGGAAGTTCGGCAACACCGTTCTCCCTGCCGCGAACTTGAGCTTTGACGTGCCCATCGAAGCCGTTGTTGCCAGCTCCTCAGTAGAGTTCCTCCATATCGGATTGAACTGATCCCGATCCATTGAGATGTTGCCGGTATTATAAAGCCTTCATGTCAGATATGTCTGCTTCACGCTGTACATCGGAACATTAGCGTAATGGATGATGCAAGGAGGATCTCCAGTCCCCCAGGTGATCGCAGCTTTTTGGTTTGGACACTTGATCATCAAATCTTCAACAGCAAAGCTTAAGCACTTGAAGCAACTGTTGTTCAAAGAGTTGTCTCTGCAGAAACTGAGCACGTAAACAACGTCTGAGCCGTTCCCTACGTTCCCAGAGTAGAACCCACCCTTCGAAGTCACATCACTAAGGAGAGAAGAGAGGACAAGCTCACGGTTCTTGGTGTTAGGGAAATCCCTTATGATATTTTGAAGATGACAAAATAAATCAAAGGCTACTAATGTGTTTAATGGTTGAGTAATAGACTATGCAGATGATAGAACATGTAAATGATATTATCAAAGTCTATACTTGGAAGAACCAGAAGACTGAACGTAACACATGTTCAAAGTCTATTATGAAGATTTCCAGACTTCTGTGTCAAAGTCCGAAGACTGCCGAACTTTAATGTCAAAGTCTGTTCTACATCAGAAGTCTGCTCACTTTGACAAATTCCAAACTGAACGTGAATGAAGAACCAGAAGACAGATTCTATGCTGAAGCTGAACTTATTCAGACTGTGTCCATACCTTAAAGCTAAATCTGTTTAGAAGCAGAATATGTTCAGACTCAGATTATAAAGTCTATTGCACTCAGACTCAGATTGTAAAGTCTATTGCTCTCAAACTTTACATCCAGATTCGACAGAACGTAACACAAGCCCTAAATGTATAACGGCTAGTGATCTGGTTTGGATTCTACATCAAGATAGATTTGATTGACTCAATCTAATTGATTGACAATTGGATCTTGAAAACAAGAACTTTCTATACGAAGAATCTCTACTTATGGAAACCAAGATTATGTTTGTATGGGCGATCAGAATCAATTTGGGATTCTACTTTTGTCACTCAACGGCTACTAAATCTTCTAGATACAGATCTATCCAACAGGAAGATTGGAATACGATCCTCAAGATACTGTCCAACAGCTAGTTTGGAAGTGGAGGAGTATTTAAGGAGATGAAGGACTAATGAGCAAGTAAGAGACGGAGCGTAGAATTTATAATTCCAAAGTCTGAGCGAACTTCGATCACACACTTGTCTTTGGTGAGCTTAAACGTTTGTGATCGTGAGAGAAATACCAAAAGAGTGACTTAGTGAGATAGTGTGATCTACTACTAAGTGTTTGCACTCAAAGTTGTAATCTCTTGTTGATTGCATAGTGGAATCCAGCTAGAAGGCTGTTAGCGTGGGAGAGTGGACGTAGGCTTGATCTAAATCGAACCACTATAAACCTTGTGTTATTATTCTCTTCCTTAACTCCTTTATTTTGCTCGAAGTTTATTTTATTCCGTATATATTTGCCAAGGTTTAGTTTAAACACCTATTCACCCCCTCTAGGTGTTCATACTAGCACTTTCAATTAGTATCAGAGCTAAGTGCTCGGTTTATAAAAGCGTTTTTACTTTTGAGCTAAAGATCTTCTATGGCTAGTACATTGGCACCAAGACTTCTGGAAGGGCAAAGCAACACCAAGCCACCATATTTTGATGGAAATGAATACAACGTGTGGAAGAACAAAATGAAAGCATTCCTAAGATCCAGAGATCCCTTGCAATGGGATGTTGTGGAAAAATGAATCAATCCTACTACTGCGTTTACATCAAATAAGAATGGCAAAGACAAAGAAACCAAACCCCATGCTCTTATGTCTCGGACGGAGATGTCCAAAAGAGAAGCTCTTGATGCGAAAGCAATCTATTCTTTATATTGCGCTTTGTCTCCTGCTAAATATAACAGAATCTTTTCATGTGAAATGGCAAAAGAAATTTGGGATAGACTTCATGTCACTTATGAAGGGACTAATCGTGTAAAAGAGACAAAAATAAACTTCCTGCTTGGCAAATATGAATCCTTCAAGATGAAGCAAGGAGAGTCGATTGGAAATATGTTCAGCCGTTTTACAGAAATTGTAAATGGTTTAGTATATCAAGGTCAGCCAATTTCTGCCCCAATGAAGATCAACAAACTCTTGCGAGGTCTCTCAAAAGATTGGAATCATGTCAAGACCTCAATAAGAGAGACTCAGAGAATTATGCCACTCTCCATTGATGAATTAATTGGCACTCTTCAATCCTATGAAGTGGAACAACTCAACGACGAAGATCCCGAAGGTAAGAAGTCCATCGCTTTAATATCTAACGCTGATTCTGATGATACAGATTCAGAAAATGACATGGACGACGAAGAACTTGCTTTTATGATCAAGAAATTCAAAAAGCTGAGTAGAAAATAAAGGAAAATCAGTGGAAGAAGACAATACAAGCAGAATGAGCAGAAAAGAACAATGAAAGAATATGATGAGCAAGGAAATATATGTTTGATGGCACATTCAGAATCTGAGTCTGACTCAAACACAGACTTAGAATCCGATGAGGAAATCGAGGTAAGCCATTCAAAAATTCCTATTAAAGTTCTTAAGTATATAAATGAGCTTTGCTTAAATCTCAAATCTTCTCTTAAAAGGATCTCCAAACTTAAAAAGGAGAATTCTTGGCTTAGGCAACAAGATCTTTCTCGAAAAGAAAAGTTTGAAATTTTGCAAAAAGATTTTCTACAAACAAAAGAAAGTCGAGATTTACTTGTCAAAGAAAATGATTCTTTAAAAAATGAATTTTCAAATATTTTGAAAAATTTTTCAAATGGTTCAAAAATATTAGAGCATATTCTTTCCATACAAGTACCTTACTATAATAAGTCGGGACTTGGTTTCAATAAGGAAAGTAATTCTCTAATTGATTTTCCTAAAGTAAAAGAGAGACTTAGACAAAGACCTTCAAAGGCATTTTACAAAAATCATTTTCAAAAAGTGTTTATAAAACCTATTGGTCGAAATGTCCTCAAGTATTCAAATTGTGAAAATTCAAAACACTTTAAGAAAGAATGTCCTCAAGTCTGGAGACCTATTAAGAAAAATTGGGTAAAAACAGCATACTCTACTAACTCTCATGGACCCAAGAAAAAATGGGTACCAAAGAAAATGTGAGTTGTTTTTGTAAGATATAAAGAAGAAAGAAGAAAGATAATTTGGTAAGGAATGTATATTTTTTTTTATTCTCAATTTGATTTGGGCAATAATTCTCATTATACTTGATATTCGATATATCCTTGGTTGATTCGAATTTTATAATGATCATATTTTGTTTTATTGAAGAAAGAATCGTATAATTTGTTTTTGTGATTCGTGAGTTGCGATTTGATCTAATATGTGTGATTGATTTGATATCTTTCTCAGAGATAATGCAAATAATTTTGTCTAATTTTATACTCTCAGATTTGATCATATTTTGCCAAATAAAAGCTGTTTTACGTGATATTATGCAAGATATTCCTAGATACTCAAGGATTTCCTTCTCCCTGATTTTATTGTACTATGACTAAGTGAGAATTTATTTTTCAAAATATCATTGTGCATAATATTCTTTCTTCGAATACTTTGTTATGATGAATTAAGAAAGAATATTTGTTTATCTATGGAGATTTTCTATTTTACTCTAACGAAATGGAAGGATCCAAATTGATGGATACCAAAAAGGAAATGAGTTGATTGCAGGAAATTTTATAAGGGGAGAATGATTGCAAGTTTACGTAGGTGCAATCAAAAAGGTATCTCATGCGAAGAATGGTAATGATTTGTTTTTATCAATGGTATATTTCAAATATATACCATGGGTAAGAGAATATATTTTTTATCATCCCGCCTTACAAATTTCTACATGCATTTATCATGATTTTGGATGATTGCTTATCATTTATATTGCAAGTATCTCTTATCATAAACATAAGGCATTACAAGTTTTTGCTTGATTTGGCACGTGATAGAAATATCTACTTTCTTTTTCCGAAATGCATTAATAATATTTTTTTGAGATTAATGCTCAAGGAAATCCCTTTGATCTTGAAAGATTTTATTGCATATTTATGGATACTCTTGCTATATTCTTAGAAGATGTCTCATATCTAGCAAGTTTGATCCGCAAATCAAAGGAAGATATTACGTGACTTTTTTTTGCAAAGATTATTATCTATTATACAAGAATTTGCAGGTTGAAAAAGAATTTTCCATGTGGATTTTGGAAAGCTCGATTTGAAAATCATGGAGATTCTATACTATCTTTTGGATGCTCAAAAGATTCCATTCCTTGTGCAAATTTTTTGCAAATTGTTAAGGAAATCTCTAATGAGTCGTACGAAAGGTTAAGTAGTTCTGAATTTTAATAATTGATAATTTTATTAATTTGAAGAAATGGCATTATATATTATGTGGATATTATTACAGCTTATTTGTGCAAAAAGTTTCTTAAGTTTATGCAGGTTGAATTCGAGAAGGGCTTGATTGAAGAAAATAAATTTTTGCCTCGAATTTCAAAATACAAGTGATCGTTGCAGATGTTGTTGCTACAAAGGGAATAATGGAAAAATATTATGTTCAACGTGCACAAGCAACAATTGTTTCTATTCGCAAATATTGTCATGATGACAGGGAGAGAAAGTGAATCCAAGAGAAAGGAAAAGAATCGAGATCACCTCAAAAAGGCAACAAATTGAGGGGGAGCATTGATCAATTATGGAAAGATCTTTTTGAATCGATCGTGATCTTGATTATTATGGAAGGAAGGAAAGATAAATGTGTCAGAATTTGTTAAGTTCTACAAAATCCGGTTAGTGCATCTTTTATTACCTTTTGTCATTAACAAATCTCTTATTTACATTATCGTTTTATTATGACAAAATGGGTAAAGTAAATTTTATAATGCATCCGTGATTTTTATTGGATATTTGCTGATGTATATGATCGAAGTAAGCTATATTGCATATCTTTAATATTCGACTTACTTTGTAAAAGATGATTTTTTGGAAATTATATTTCATGCAATATATATTTATCATTTTATATTCTCTATGTGATACTTTTTATTGCTTTTTGATTATGACAAAAGGGGGAGAGAATATAAATATGCATATGTGTTGATTGGTTGATATTATTTATTGCATAATATTGAGCTGCGATTATTTTTCTATATATTGTTATGCTCAATCTATTTGCTATCTTCTGCTATCTTTTGATTCGAATTATATTTTAGAAAAGTGTGATTACACATCTATATATTCAGAGATTGTTTTGTCATCATCAAAAATGGGGAGATTGTTAGAGAAATCCCTTATGATGTTTTGAAGATGACAAAATAAATCAAAGGCTACTAATGTGTTTAATAGTTGAGTAATAGACTATACAGATAATAGAACATGTAAATGATATTATCAAAGTCTATACTTGGAAGAACCAGAAGACTAAACATAACACATGTTCAAAGTCTATTATGAAGATTTCCAGACTTCTGTGTCAAAGTCCGAAGACTGCCAAACTTTAGTGTCAAAGTCTGTTCTACATCAGAAGTCTGCCCACTTTGACAAATTCCAAACTGAACGTGAATGAAGAACCAGAAGACAGACTCTATGCTGAAGCTGAACTTATTCAGACTGTGTCCATACCTTAAAGCTAAATATGTTTAGAAGCAGAATATGTTCAGACTCATATTATAAAGTCTATTACACTCAGACTCAGATTGTAAAGTATATTGCTCTCAGACTTTACATCCAGATTCGACAGAACGTAACACAAGCCCTAAATGTATAACGGCTAGTGATTTGGTTTGGATTCTACATCAAGATAGATTTGATTGACTCAATCTAATTGATTGACAATTGGATCTTGAAGACAAGAACTTTCTATACGAAGAAGCTCTACTTATAGAAACCAAGATTCTGTTTGTATGGGCGATCAGAATCAATTTGAGATTCTACTTTTGTCACTCAACGGCTACCAAATCTTCTAGATACAGATCTGTCCAACGGGAAGATTGGAAGACGATCCTCAAAATACTGTCCAACGGCTAGTTTGGAAGTGAAGGAGTATTTAAGGAGATGAAAGACCAATGAGCAAGTAAGAGACGGAGCGTAGAATTTATAATTCCAAAGTCTGAGCAAACTTTAATCATACACTTGTCTTTGATGAGCTTAAACGTTTGTGATCATGAGAAAAATATCAAAAGAGTGACTTAGTGAGATAGTGTGATCTACTATTAAGTGTTTGCACTCAAAGTTGTAATATCTTGTTGATTGCATAGTGGAATCCAACTAGAAGGTTGTTAGCATGGGAAAGTGGACGTAGACTTGATCTAAGCCGAACCATTATAAACCTTATGTTCTTATTCTCTTCCTTAACTCCTTTATTTTGTTCGAAGTTTATTTTATTCCGCATATATTTGCCAAGGTTTAGTTTAAACATCTATTCACCCACCTCTAGGTATTCATACTAGCACTTTCACTTGGCGTAGGTGCTGGCGGCTGTGAAGTTGCTCGTGTCGTAGCAGTATTTAGCGTTTGAGAGGTCGAATGTTAGGATGAGATGACAGAGAAGGACAGAAGGAAGACGAAGTAGAAAATGAGGGATTGAAGGAGGTTGTGCAGACATGGTGGATGCTGGCTGCTTCAGCTCCATTGTTGAAGATGAGACGTATGAGCCGTCCTCTATGGAGGTCACGGTTGGATTTTACTAGTGCATGGAGCCAAAAATAAAGATAAAAAAGTGATTGATAGAGATTGAAGTAGAAGAGAACAATAAAGGAAGAAGACCATTTGAAGATCTTCAACTTTCATTGGTAGATTTTTCCCTATACAGGGTATGGTCCATGTCAAAGCTCGTTTCGTAATCAAGAAACTAGGCCGATGATGGCTGCTTAAATGACGCGGGATACTATTCCACAAACGTGAGGCCACTCTCATGGAGGCCAAAGTTGGTCGTAGGAGCAACACGTGGGTCTAGCTTTACGCGGATGAGTTTGGAACTTTGGCACTTGGTAGTCGGGGCTACCAAAATGTAATTAATTTGCTTTACCAGACCACATGAAGAAATGACTTGATAGGACCACGTAATGCATTATAAGCAAAGAATCCAAGCTATGATAAATCGCTCATATGTAAAGGCGTTACATATTCTTAAATTCTCTCTCTGAATAATTTTTTTTATTTGGAAAACAAAATAATTATCTCATGGCCATAGCGTTAAATGAATTACATGTACAAGAGGTAGCTTCACTGATATTTATTATATTAATTAATACATCTAGCATTACTATTTCTCAACGATTAACTTGAAACATCCAATGAGTTTAGAGAACTTTTCAACTTATCACCTGTGACAGCCTGAATTTTCAGATTTCGTTTTCGATTAAATTAATCGAGCCTTTCATTGACGCGCCTATAGTACTATTTTCTGAGCTGATCACTCAGTTGAGACCTCATGAGTAGAACTATCCGACGCATGACTTAGAACTCGCGGCAATTATCTTTGCCCTGAAGATTTGGAGACACTATTTGTGCGAAGAAAAATTCCAGATCTTCACGGACCATCAAAGTCTCAAGTACCTGTTCTCTCAGAAGGAGTTGAACATGAGACAACGCCGATGGATGGAATTACTGAAGGATTACGACTGTGATATCTTATACCACCCGGAAAAGGCGAACAAGGTCGTTGATGCTTTGAGTCGGAAATCTTCAGTTGCTTATATATTGATGAAGGAGTGGAACTTAATCGAGAGAGCTTGAGATTTAGTATTCAAGTTTAAGGTAGGCCACCTTTTAAGTCTTATGGCCACCCTCAGAATTGAACCAGATGTCCAGATCAGAATCAAGTTACTCCAACCGATAGACCCAGATGCGCAAAAGATCCTGCAAGAGGACACTGAGAAAAGAAATGCTGACTTCCAAATTTCTGATGAAGGAATACTAAGGTTCCGAGGACGTTTGGTTGTACCTAACGATGTGGAGCTTAGAGAAGATATCTTGTTAGAAGCACATCATAGTAGCTACAGCATCCATCCTAGTAGTATCAAGATGTATCAGAATTTGTGTCAACACTATTAGTGGTCAGGTATGAAGGCGGACATTGCATATCATGTCACCAAGTATTTGACGTATCAACAAGTGAAAGCTCAGCATTGCAAGCCAGGAAGACTTCTGCAACCTCTCGAGATCCCAGAGTGGAAATGGAAGCATATCATAATAGATTTCGTGACTGGACTACCAAGGAGTCAAAGAGGAAATGATTCGATTTGGGTGATAATCGATAGACTGACAAAGTCAGCTCACTTCATTGTAGTTCAAAAGGACCTCAATTTAGATAGACACGCAGATCTGTATGTGCGTCGAGTGGTTCGTATGCATGGAGTGCCAGTTACGATAACTTCAGATAGAGACCTGAGGTTTACTGCCGCTTTTTGGAAGAGCTTACAAAATGTCTTAGGTACCAAGCTTCAATACAGTACGGCATATCATCCTCAAATGGATGGCTAGTCTAAGAGGATCATTCAGACCCTCAAGGACATGTTGAGAGCTTGTGTACTAGACTTCAAAGGAAGTTGGGAAGATCAACTACACCTGGTGGAATTTGCCTACAAGAATAGTTATCAGCAGAGCATCCAGATGGCTTGTATGGTAGAGTGTGCAGGACACCAGTGTGTTGGGACGAAGTTGGGGGAAAGGAAGATCACAGGCCCAGAATTGGTCTAGCAGTCAGTGGATGCCATGGCAGTTATTAAAGGCAGACTAAAAACCACTCAGAGCAGACAGAAAAGTTATGTAGATAAGTGTCGAAGGCTTTTGGAATTCCAAGTTGGTGATCACGTTTTTCTGAAGGCATCACTAATGAGGGGAGCTTCGCGCTTTGGCAAGAAAGGAAAATTAAGTCCGAGGTACGTAGGTTCGTTTGAGATTCTTGAGAGAATCAGGATTCTAGCGTATCGTCTTGCATTGCCGCCGAAATTGGCGCAAGTCCACAATGTCTTTCACATGTCGATGTTAAGGAAGTATGAGCCTGACTCGACCCACGTGCTCAATTTCGAGGAATTGGATATGGATGACCGAGTGTCATACGTTGAAAGCCCGACTCAGATCATGGATAGAAAAGAGCAAGTTCTGCGTACCAAGACCATTCCATTGGTTAAAGTGGTCTGGCAACACCACGGCACAGAATGAGCAACTTGGGAGACTGAAGAGTTGATGAGACGTTTGTACCCCCACATTTTTGCTTAAGTATTATAAGGTTTAAATTTCGAGGATGAAATTTTTATAAGAAGGGAAGAGTTGTGACAGCCTGAATTTTCAGATTTCGTTTTCGATTAAATAAATCGGGCATTTCATCGACGCGCCTATAGTGCTATTCTTTGAGTTAATCACTCATGAAATAACTAGAATATCTAGGGAAGCCGTTAAGAGATTCTAATGCAATAAACTTGAGAATTCGACTAGGAATTGACTGCTCGACCGTATTGATCTGCAATGGTCATTACGGCACTGTCAAAATCGATCAGAGACCGGAGATAGGTCGATTTGACTGAGATATGTGATCAAAGTGTAGGTGATTCCACCTGATTGCAGAATACTCGTCGATCGGCACTAGACCGATTTTTCTATCGTTTCGGTACCCGGTGGCCGTATTTGAAATCTCGAGATTTAATGACAACCGAGAGTTGCCAATGTGTCGGAGATGTACATTGTGACTCGAGATAAATCGATCATGGGTCAATTGCATCAAAAATTCCTAAAAGTTGCCCGGTAGACTAAGTCAAACTAAAATCGCACCGGATTGAAATTAACCGCGAATTTGAACCTGATTTCAGAAATTGAGAGTTCTGTCATGTCACGATCTATTTTAGAAACGTCGACTCATTCTCCGAAATTTTTTTGGAGATTCTGAGATTTTTTACGGAAAACCGTTTCGGACGTTGCGGAAATTAACAGAAATTCAGATGGCCAAATTGAAGGGAAATTTTGGGCTTCCAAGTTGAGCTATTTGGCGATGGACACTTGCAGAAATGGTATGGCATTTTTCTTCTACGACATTGGACATCAAATTTGGGAAATTTGATGAAGATTTGAAGCTCAAATTGTGAAATTCGTATGATAGGATGAGGCTGCAACATTTGGTTTTAAGTTGGATTATTTGTGGATATTAAGGCAAGAAAGTAGTAAGGGGGACATGCCATAAATGGAAGGGATAGACTTGGCTGACTACCTTCTTCGGCAGCTTCTCTTGCACACCAACCTCCCAGCTGACTTCCATCTTCCTCGCACGAGCTCTCCCCACCGAAGGCTTTTACTTTCATTTAATTTTCCCAGCATCTTCATTTTCGTTTTCTCTCTACAGTGTCTTCATCCGTCGCCAGCATCATCATCAATTCCTTCCCCACTCACCTCCTTCCACCGTCATCCAACACCCCACCATCTTCTGTTTCCCCTCTCCCTCGAAGCCACACATCCAGTCAACCACCGAACCCTTTTGTTGACCGCCTTGCTTTTCTTTTTCCATTTGAACCGAGCGAAGCCCCCACCAATTCACTCAGTCACCAAACCTTCCTCGCGCCATCAATCCGCACGCCTCCACCAGCTCGCCTGCAGCAACTTCAGCCACGCGTCTTCAACTTCAGCTGCACAAAGCCATCAACCGAAGTTGCCCCGCACGTGACGCCAGCGAAGCCAGCCGTGGATTCCAGCGTCTTTGGCCCATTCAAGCTGCAGCCCAACCACCGAAGCCTTGGTCTCATAGGCCCAGTAGTTTCTCTCTTTGTTGCTCGGCCCAACTTCTTCAACGCAAGACCAGCAAGCTCAGTCCAGCAGTCTTCAGCCCATCGAGTCTAGCAAGCCTTGGTTTCGGCTCAGTTCAAAGAAGCCCAAGCCCAAGTCTAAGCCCAGAAATTTATGTGGGCTTGCAAGGCTTTTGGGCCGATCTGAGTGTCCGTCGACGTCGCCGAAAATTCGGAATTCGGCCGTCGTCGTAGTGTTCCGATCTTTGTTGTGCACCAGTGAGTTGAACTCACTAATCCATGCTTAGTCGGTTAATTATGCTTAGGGGTCGATTAAATTTAATTAAGTGTGATTAGGTGGATAGATTAGATTAGAGCAATTAATTTAGTATTTTACCGATGCATGTTAGATGGTTAGATAGTGCCATTAGCGAGTAGATACGTGTTATTATTTATTAAACGAACCTTGAAATTTTTCCGGGTCCATTTCGGCTTCCAATTAGGCTATAATGAGTCTAAGTTGGATTTATTGTATTTATTTAATATTTTTCGTAATTAATTAATTGATTAATTATTTTCCAGAAATTAAGCTAGGATAACCGACGACCAGAATTTTATGCTGGTTATTGTGGTGCAGTCTATTTATTTATTTGAACTTTAAATTGTGGTAAATTGATATAATTGTGATTTTAGGATTTTATTCCTAAATTAATTAAATTTGGTAATTAAGTGAAAAATTACCGGGCGTCGATCTACAGCGCCAAAATCTATTTTGGGACTGCTGAAAATAGTGGAAGATTCAAAACTGAAAATCTTATATTTTGGCTAAGACCGGCCGTATACCCACACACGTGTAGTTTTATCAAGTATGATAAAGAGGGTAAATTGATTGTATCTTCAGAACAAAAATACCATAACGGCTCGATGATTCATATGGACGTTATACTATTATAGCTCGATGACTCTTCTATCATCTTGAGAAGGAATTGCTTGTATACTGGCTCGGTGACTCTATATGTCATCTTAGAGATATGACGGTATGATTTAACAGCTCGATGACTCTCATGTCATCTTGAGAAAGAATTGCTTATATACCGGCTCGATAACTCTATATGTCATCTTGGAGATAGGACGGTATGATTTAACAGCTCGATGACTCTCATGTCATCTTGAGAAGAATTGCTTGTATACCGGCTCGATGACTATATATGTCATATTGGAGATAGGACGAAATGACCCAACGGTGTGTTATAACGGCTCAATGACTCCATATGTCATCTTGGAGATAGAACATTATGCACAAGTATGTTATAACAGCTCAATGACTCTATATGTCGTCTTGGAGATAGAACGTTATGCATACTCGCTTGATGGCTCTATATGTCATTTGGAGATAGGATAGTACTATCTATATTTCACTTTGATTGAGGAGTCTTGGATTTTAATCAGATTCATAGATAGTATTGAATGGGCCGACCAAGAGATGGTCGTGATGACATGTAATCGATTATGTCGATTGATCGATAATTCGATCTGCTTGAGTGATTTGATGGTTGATAGGATTCATTGAAATATTAAATGATATTGACTTGCAAGAAAGAGACTGAGGCCAAGGTAAGTCATCTGACACTTGATTGTGCTTAGGCAGCTCTTAGGGCGTAATTTTCTTCCTAATTGGGTCTTATGGGGTAGATTTCGCTGAGATGTTGTCTCATTGGTTATTATATAACTATTTTCAGGTCCCTAGGTGACGGTTATGGAAAGCCGGAAGTCCCGAAGTTTGGGAAGGTGGAAGAAACAGAATCGGCAAACATGTCTAGCTAATTAGTTATAGGACAGTTTTAATTAAGCCGGTATTTTTGTAAGCGACCTGATGTTATGAATAAACCTATTTGTTATAAAAAAAAAAAAAGGTTTGTTTTTATTTGAAAAAGTTGGCCCTACTTTCTTATCCCATTGTTTTAATGTCTTGGGATTTATATCTGCTTCCGCATGCATATATTAAATAAAAAGGGTCGACAATGCATCCTGGGATATCACTATTAATCGACCAAGGAGGGATAGGCACATGCTCAGAGGGTCGGAGCGTGACATCACCTAACAACAAATGAAAAACGTTTTCTTTTATTAAAATAATATTCTCACACTTGTACTAACCAAGATTTTGAATACTTGCCCATAAAATTATGTGGAAATTCAATTATAGGAATGAAAATATAACAAGTGCCATAACTCATGTACGATACTCATTAGAGTGCTATATCTTTTAATTCATTACAAGAATGCCATTACTCTAAAAAACATTCACTTGAATGCCGTAATTTTTAAATTTATTACTTAAGTGACATCTCATGTTGGATTTTTGACATTTATGGTGAACAATTATCAAAAGTTACTGCATTAGAGTGAGGCTTGTAAGTGAATGACTACTTATGCATGATTTGTTTTGTTGAATATAAACTTTTTTGCTCCTCTTGAATTGTTAATAATTTTTCTTGTCACATGAACCGTCATGCTCGCGTACGTAAGGCTCCGTTTGTTTCGCGAGAAAATGTAGCGTTTCGGAAAATATTCTTCAAGAAATCATTTTCTAGGAAAATGTAATTATTTTCCAGTGTTCGAAGAAATTTGAAAATGAAGTAGAAAATATTTTTCGCTGTTCGGTAAGAAAAATATTTTCCTTCATATACTCTTTTTCATTTATTTTATTTTTTAAAATGGATTTTTCATATTTTTAAAATTTTGATTTTTAATTATTTTTAATTTTTAAAATCTACTATTTTTTTTCATTTTTCTTTTTCTTTTCATTTTTCTTTGTTTTCCATCTCCTTCTTTCTTGGTCGGTCGCCGGCCATAGCAATGGCTAGCGATCGGCCACCAGCAAACCTCAAGCTCGCCGATGAGCACAAGGCTTGCCGCTTACCGGATTGGCGAGCGCGAGCATCAAGCTCGAGGCTTGCCAGATCGACGAGTGCAAGCTTGAGATCGACAAGCTCGAGGTTCGCCTGGCAACGGTTGACGACTAACCAAGAAAGAAGAAGATGGAAAAAAAAAAAAAAATAATAAAAATAATTCGAATTAAAAAGAAAAAGAAAATTTAAAAATAATTCGAATAAAAAAAGAAAAGAAGAAGAAGAAATGGGAGAATGAAGCGAGAATTTGTAGAGGTGTGAGATAAGAGAGATCAAATGAGGAAAATATTTTCAATTTTTCAAAAGTAAAAAATATTTTCCCCTAATTTAGAAGACTTTTTAAAAATATTTTCTTTAAGGAATTCATTTTCTCAAATGAATGCTTGGAAAATCCGGAAAACGTTTTTTGAAAATTATTTTCCGCAAAATGAACGGAGCTAAAACTACTGTCTTGGACATAATTGATTTTGTCACAATTGTTGACCTTGACTTTTGCGGTCAAACCCAGTTTCATAAGTACTTTAATCACTTTGGTACGAAGGTTCAGAGAATGTCATAACCCATGCTAGAAATTGGGGTAGAAAAAGGACAGCAACGAAAAGTACATGATGGAATATTCAAAGTTGATCTTTTCCAACACAGACTCCTATGGACAAGGTCGAAGTGCTTTTGTGTGACATGATTGAACTGTGAATGCTTCATTTTCTTTACAAAATATTAAATTATGATGAAAAAGGTACAAAAATTTTTTTTTTATGGTATGTCAATAATTTTTGAATTTTTATTATTTTATTATTTTTATTTCTTTTTTTCCCCTTCATTTTGATTAGTGAGGTGGCCCCGTCTAGATTTGACAAAGGCCACAACCCCCACAACCCTTACTAGTGGCTAGGGAGAGCTTGCCAGCCATAACCCAATGGTTAGTGAGGATTGTCGGTGACCTCACTGACCAAAACGAAGAAAAAAATAGAAAGGAAAAATAAAAATGAAAAAAATATATTATAAAAAATTCAAAAAATTATCAAAGTATTATTAAAAATATCTACATCAGCAACTTGTGTGTTACGTAGGACAGTCAACATTCATATTAGTAACTTTCTACCAAAATTAACTAGATGAATTAAATTAGTAAAAATATATAAAATAGTTTATGACTAAATTAATTCAATTAAAAAGTTTAAGACTAAATTGGCATAAATAAATTAAATTTATGAATTTTTTGGTACTTTTCCCAATTAAGTTATAAACATCCTATTGACACCTAATTTGTTTTTTTAAATACATATTAAAAAAAAAAAAAGCGAGAGGGGCCGGGTCGGGCCGAATCTGACCTTGGCCCAACCCGCCCCTCCTCTCTTCCTCTCCTCTCTCTTTGGCCCAGCCTGCTCCCCCTGGCTTGTCTTCTTCCTCCAAGCTGGCCTTCGCGCGCAGGACCTACAAAAAAGAAGAAAAAGAATGCAGCAACAAAAGACAGAGGCAGAGGAAGCAGGGGGAGCGTTCGACTGGAGTTGGTGGTCGGGGGAAGCCACGCGCACCAGCCGGAGAGGGATAAGGGGGGAGAGGACCATCTTCACCGAGACGATTTTCGCCTGGCCCAGAATCTTCTTCCATGCTTCAGAGAAGCGTCATTTCTAAGCATCACAAAGGGAGAGCACGGCCTTTCCACAGAGGAAGAAGCACCGCTCACCATCTTCAGGGTGCATTTTTCTATTAAAAAAAAAGAGCATTTCACCACCTTAGGAGAGAAGGACGCGCGAGCCCCGACGGCAGGCGAGCGCGGTGCGAAAAGAATCGTCGCGGGAAACACGTCGGCGCAAATCGATCCGTCCGCGTCCGCCTCCCCTCCCCCCGTCGCTGTCCGTCCACGTCACCGGGGCCGACGTGTCCCCGCCCCATTGGCTTGCCAGCTCCCACACTCTCCTCCGAAGCTTCCTTAACACAGTATCTTTTTCTCCCGCTTCCGCCCCCTGCCGATTTCCCCCTCTTGCCCCTAGAAAGCGCGGCGGGGGATGGCACCTTGCGTAATAAGGGGCAAGGACTGGGGCCGAACATCCTCACGCGGAATATACGTAGTTTTTTAAAGCGCGGGGAGACTTTGCACAGACGAGGAAGTTAAATCAGCTCTGCTTCGTCTTCTCGCTTTCCCTGCTCTTTCCTTGGCGATCCTCGCGAGAGCTATGGGCCACGCGAGCGACACTGCCATCTATATATGCCTCGATTCTCTCTGTCTTTCTCCGCGCTTTGTCATTTTGTTAGGGTTTTGAAGGGAAAACGAAGAGGGGTCTTCCTCTCTGTTTCTCTCTGTTTCTCTCTGTTTCTCTCTGCCTTCAGCTTCGTTTGTCGTTCGCTATGTCGGAGGCGGTCGTGGTGAAGGAGAGGGAGGGTGGGAAGGAGGTGAGGAGTGTGGATGAGATTTTTAAGCTGGCCGACGAGAATGTCGGGAAGAAGGCGAAGATGGAGGCCCTGGAGCCGCCGGGAGAGGTGATTAAGTCTGTACTGTTCCAACATCAGAAAGAGGGCTTGGGTTGGTTGGTTCATAGGGAGAATTCTGAGGAATTACCTCCGTTTTGGGAGGAGAGAGATGGTGAGTATGTGAACGTGTTAACGAACCATCCCACAAATAAGCGGCCGGAACCTCTGCGAGGTGGGATTTTCGCAGATGATATGGGCTTGGGTAAGACTCTGACATTACTTTCTTTGATTGCTTTTGATAAATTTGGTAGTTTTATAGCTGGGGATGGTGTCAATAGTGCTGGTGAACAATGTGGGGATGATGAGGTTCGATCTGAGTCGGCTAAGACAAAGGGTAAGAGAGGTAGAACGAGTAAAGGGGTTTCTCAGTCGCAAAAGAAGCGTAAAACCCAAAAAACTGCTTCAACTAGTAATCAGAAGGCATCATCTTCAAGTCTAGATGAGACGCCTGATGTGCTGAGTACCAAATCGACTTTAGTCGTGTGCCCTCCATCTGTGCTTTCCACTTGGAATACACAGCTAAGCGAGCATACTATTCCTGGGAAGATGAAAGTATATAGGTATTATGGAGACAGGACGAGGGATGCTGAGGAGCTTAAGAAATATAATATTGTGTTAACCACCTATACCATATTGGCTACTGAGGAAGCTTGGGAAGAATCTCCTATGAAAAAGATAGAGTGGTGGAGAGTCATTTTGGATGAAGCTCATTTGATTAAGAATGTGAATGCCCAACAAAGCCAAGCAGTCACTGAATTGAAGGCTAAGAGGAGGTGGGTGGTAACTGGAACACCTATTCAGAATGGTTCATTTGACTTGTTCTCTTTGATGTCATTTTTGCGGTTTGAGCCTTTTTTTATAAAGAGCTATTGGCAAAGTTTGATCCAGCGTCCACTCAGCCAAGGGAATCAGACAGGGCTTTCCCGTCTGCAGGTAATTTTTTCGTGTCAATTATCTAACAATTTATGCATTGAAGAGAAAGATATATGTCCGATTTTGAGGATTAATATTGCAGCATGCCCATTTAGGAGGTTATGTTAAAAATGGAATTTTCTAGGCATAATATTTTATTCAATAAAGAGTCATCTGTGCTGCTTAGTTTTTATCTGCTCTATTTAAGAAGTCTTAAAATGCTGCTTGAGATTATTAATACATGAGATACCGCAGTTATTTAAATGTGAGGGACAGAGAAAAGTGTGTAGTTTCTCCTTCTTCCATGTGATTCACTGATTAGTTGGAGAATTATAACAATCACTTTGACTTATAAAACCAGGATAAATGTTTTGATGATGAAATTGCCTTGTTAGTTCATATCCAGCTTTTATTCTCATGTGCCTAATAGTTGTGACTGTTAATTTCTATTCTTGTGTGAGCTGTGCTCTTTATGTGGTATTTTAATGTACTTTGCTCCATTTCAGGTTCTGATGGCCACCATTTCTCTACGAAGGACAAAGGACAAGGGTTTGATTAGATTACCCAAAAAAACAATCGAGACTTGTTATGTTGAACTTTCTCGTGAAGAACGTAAACTGTATGACCAGATGGAAATAGAGGCCAAGAGTGCTGTCCAGGAATGCATCAATGATGGTAGTTTGATGCGTAATTACACTACTGTGCTTGGTATAATTCTGAGACTTAGACAGATATGCATTAGCATGGCCTTGTGCCCTCCAGATCTGAAGTCGCTTCTTCCATCTGACAATATTGAAGGTATTGTGAAGTCCTAATGGATACTATGTGTTATTTTATACACGACTTGGTATATTATTTCACCATTGAGGAGAGAATTTTGCGAAGATTGTTTAAGTTAGTTTTGGTGGTTGAGCTGGTGTTGTGCAATTGTTGTCACGGTTGTTTTTTGTGGTTTTACCTTTGTAATCATTTGTCATGCAAAACTAGGTTTCAGTTGTTTGAACATTTCTGATTCTTGAATTTCCTCTAGTTTCCCACTTAGCCAAAATTGGGAAGAAAGAAAGAGTTGCTGTCATAATGCTTCTTCTAGTTCACAGAACAATCTGTTCATGAATCAGCATGTGTACTTAAATGTTCTCATGATTTACAGTCAAAGGAAGTTTTGCCTCATTTGGGACATTAATTAGAGTGATGGCTATTATTGTTAGTAATTAAATTTTGAGTTAGACTCTTGGATGGCAAGGATGGGAGTTGGATAGGTTTTACTCCTGACCTGTGTACAGCTTGCTTGTGAAGTAGTCAACCTGATCTAAAACTCTGGTCGGCTACACACATGCGTGGGACTCAAATATGAAGTCAGTTTACCTCAACAGTATTAATTGGATATCTGCTACATGCCAGTCAACCCACAGAAGCATTGCATGATAATTCTCCTTTCATTTTGGGTTTTTTTAATAATAACTTGGAAATTTAATATGGCACGTGTTATCTGCAATCTGCCTGCTACTCAGCTATCTAAATTTGCCTTGGGAGTTTTGACTAGATCTGAGGAAGTGTTTTCTTATGTTGAGTTTGAAGAACACACTTTGAAGACTTCATAGAACTTAGACTTTTGTTATCGATGGATATCCTTAAATTTGTACTTTTGGTTAATTATGCAACTGAATTTTCCTTTTTAAGTAAATAATGCCATGGACAGTGTCATGTATTAAGATTGCATTTCCATTATCTGACCTTGAAAGTTATGAAGGTCCATTGTGCTTTTATCTGATGTGCAATGTACAATAGATAACTGTGATCTCAACTGTGGCAGATGTATCTAATAACCCAGAGTTGTCCGTTTCTTCTACCAAAGTTTCTGCTCTTTTGAAGCTCCTCCTTGCAGCAAAGGACCAAAAATTGACTTCAAAATCAGTTGTGTATTCCCAATTTACAAGCATGCTATTACTCTTGGAAGAGCCACTTAGAGCAGCTGGTTTTAAGATCTTGCGCCTGGACGGTTCGATGAACCCAAAAAGGAGATCTCGAGTGATTGAAGAGTTTGGAGTGCATGAGCAAAGTACAGCCACCGTGTTGCTTGCCAGCCTCAAGGCTTCTGGTGCTGGTATAAATCTGACGGCTGCATCGACGGTTTATCTGCTAGAACCGTGGTGGAACCCTGCAGTCGAGGAACAAGCCATGGATCGAGTTCACAGGATCGGGCAAAAGGAGGATGTGAAGATTGTAAGGTTGATAGCACGTAACAGTATCGAAGAGAGGATATTGGAGTTACAGGAGTGGAAGAAGAAATTGGCAAGGGAAGCATTTGGGAAGAGGGTTTCGAAAGATCAAAGCGAGATTGGGTTGGACGTTTTTCGTGCGCTCATGTCCTTGTGAAGACATGGAGAAGTGGTTGTTCATACTTTTTTGTAAGTTTGTCACAAGTAAATTTTTGTTTGCTTACTTTTGGCTATTTTCAATGTTGGTGGGCGAATTTCAGGTAGAATGCTGTAGCCAGCTTCGATCCTCCTGAAAATTTTTGTGTAAATTCTAGTCCAGACATGTTTATGTACTTAAAATCAGTTTGCAAAAGCATGAACTGCTTTTTACATGCTTGAGCACAAGATGTTGGAGGACTAATGGCACTTATCATTCCGGGTGCCCAGATGCCAGTGCTCTTGTTGCAAATGTTGCCACTAAGTCTATTGTTTTGTTGGATATCGCCTCTGGACTTCAATCTTCTAATTTAGATTGTAATTTTAGTTTCATCTGTGCAAAATCTGTGGAGTCATAATAGAAAGGTTTTGTTGGATATCACCTCTGGACTTCAAAGTGGAGCTGTAACAGAAAGCTAAAACCTAGTTCAACTCTATTTGTGAAACTAGAGAGAACTCTGAACTTGTGTTTGTATCCGAGTGAAATCAAATGAGGGGATCTCTATCTATACAAGGATCCTTGATCTCTAACCCAATCTAACGGAAGAGATCGACCGTAGAGATCAATGAGAAGTCTCTGGCAAATCATTTTCCGCTTACCAATAATCAACTTTGTAGGCAAATCTGAGAGGAAGGATGGCCGTGTCATTCCCCCAAATCTGGTGGGAATTAGGGTGTGACGAGATTTGTCATCAATGAAACTAGAGAGAAGCTCTGAATTTGTGTTTGTATTTCTGAGTGAATCCAGATGAAGGGATCTCTATTTATACAAGAAAAGATCCTTAGAAACTTCAAGATTCACCCGGTTAACTTGGAGAATTCATTGCAACATTTTGCCGTGAAAACTGGATCGTTACACATAAACATACCTCATTGGTTGGCTTCAGAATTGTTCTATGTTTTTTTTGTGGGCTGGGGAAAATCTTTCTTTCCGGAACAGTCCGGTCGTCTAACCTGAGAACCATTACTGCACGAAACTGACTTGCCTTTTGCATTTCCATCTCCTGTGAAGGGAACAAAAAGTGATGAAGAGTGGACAGAGTTTAACATGCCGGTGTATTTTGCATCTCCTGCAGAAGTACAAGGATCAGGGAGGGGAATGGTTCCTTTTGTGTGGAGAAAATGGTGAAGCTGCCTATAGACACCACAGAAGGAAATCCTGCAAGAGCCCAAGAGTTAACTTCGCATTGGAGAGCCGCTAGAGAGGACTACTGAAAGAACAATTCAGGAACGAGATATTATGATCTTTTGTTACTCGCTGACTCGAAAGCACGAAGAGTCATCCATTTTCGAGCTTGTGAAAGGCGGCATCATGTTTGTGTAGCTCCAACGGACGGTTAGTTACTGAATTTTGCAAGCAGATTGATTTAAGCAGGTGAACATTCTAACCCAATAGTCAGCAGAGTTCATAATGATTCGATGATTGGTCTATCCATTATCGTTGAGATAAAGGTTGGATAATCTTCAAGATGAAATCTCCAAGAACATGGTACAGTTTTAGCTGATATCAATATCAACGGATTGTAATGAAAGGAGGGCAGGTTCGTTTGACATGGAGAATCAAAACAAAAGACGAGAAGTGCTTCACTTACTTAGAGCAGCAAATAGTTATCTAGGATATCTAAGTGTCTCCCCATTGCACTTTGACATGAACAAAAACCCTCAATTCCAGTGCTTTATATGCTGTAAGTTTGGCAAGCATCTGAGTTTGAACATTGGAGCCACATAATCTATTTCATTGCATCGACAATCTTTAAGTCATAGCAAATTCAATGACACCACACGAGAATTGATTCAATCCTTTTTTTTCGTTCAAGTACTAATTCAATATTCGCATCACACCAGGACTTTTGATAGTGATACATCTGCACAAAATGAACTTACCAATCTTACGAAACCAAGTTGAAGCCATGGCTTCAATGTTAGACCGTCAGAAGCAGGGAGAGGTAGTGCATTCCCAAGATAAAGCTCCTTGCTTGATGAACTCCTTATCCAGAGTTAGATGTCATTGCCTAGAGGTCTATACACCTTTTAATTCAAACCCATTCAATCACTGGAAGCTTACACAAGGAATGGTGATCCTAGGAATAATATTGAATTTACTTATAATCTCCCAAAAGAAAGATGATAGTAAGTATATTATTGCACCATATCAGAAGGTTACAAATATAACAGAGGAAACCAGGGGAGAAAAACACAAGCAACGCATTCCTCAATCTAAACGAAGGGTTTATTCTATGGCTTGTTCGGTTTTAAGGAACGCACGTAGCTCAGGCGACGATTATAATGGTTAACCAGCACATCTCTAGGTGGAAGACATTCCTTAATCAGCGGAATTTCGATGAAGTTTTGTGCCCACTCATGAAGGGATGGGAACCTCTCGGCATCAAATATCTTGATGCCCCCTGTTTCTTCCATGACGCTGAGCCAATGCGGGATCCAACCAGCCACAAGATCCAAATAGCCCATCTTGTCTCCCGCAAAAAACTTCTTGCCTTCAATCTGCTTCTCAAGATAAGTGAAAGACTCTAATAGAGTCTCCACTGTTTTCTCCTTTTCCTCCGCATCTTCGGCCAGACAAGCTTCAAAAGCAACGAAGACACACTGTTCACAGTGACATGCATAAGCAAGTTTGTCATCAGGAGGAATTATTTGACTCGAATGGGAAACTTATTCTGCTGTAGCCACAAACATGCTGATACAAAGTCCTGCGTTTCTGAAGAATGTGAATTATATATATGGGTGCCAGAAGAAAATCCGACCTATAAGACAGACAAGAAGATCTCCAACTGTCGAGAGGATTTAGTAACATTGACTCTTTTGGTATATGGGTGGGCATCCCCTTGGCAAAGCCACCTCTATGGTCGACTTTCTACACCGATTGAATTTAAGGTTTCGTTCTTTTCAATGGAATTTTCTCAGTTGCAGACACGGTTTCATCAGAAAACCTTGTAAGATAGCATTTTTGGTTGTCCCAGCATATATAAACAAGAAATCCCAATTACAAAGAACTTCGTCCATATTCGATGGTATCGATTCTGCCATTAGATTGCCATTCAGGAGCTGGCATTTAGCTTGATATGTGTTGTGTATCCATAGATGGAATCTGGGGATTCAAGGAAAGCTAACATGCCGCTCTAACATCACGCTGTTACGTTAATATGGCTCTACTTCATATTGTTCTCTCTCTCTCTCTCTCTCTCTCTCTCTCTCTCTCTCTCTCTCTCTCTCTGTGATGCATCCAGCAAGTGTGAATACGCAAGATAAGCATCCACAGAATAAACTCACAGGGCAATTGGAACTTTGCTTAAACAGAAGAACATGCACTTCTTGACTTGAAGAATCTTTTCGCATGGATTTTGTGCTTTTCTAGTGAACAATCAATTGAAGTATCTAACGGAAAGTCGGAGCCAATTCAGCACCGACCTTTAACTAGATTCCAATCATCGGCACGGCAATTCATTTTCAGCCTGCTAATAATCAACTTTGGGGGCAAAGAAGTGAACATCATTCAACAGAAAACTCATACTCCTCGTAACGTGAACAAAACAACAGACACAGACGAAAAGCCAAATTTGGGGGAAAAAGTCAAGGGTCACCTTGTCATCAGCAAACTGAGCCCAGAAACGAGCTTGAGCTCTCTCATAAGGGTCTTGAGGCAACAAGGGATAAAAGTCACCTCCCTTCCACTTCTCATCGATGTACTCCAGAATCACTTTGGACTCTGCAATCACGACCCCATCGTCCAACAGCACCGGGACCTTCTTGTGCACCGGGTTCGACTTCAAAAGCAATTCGGTCTTCCCCTTGAACCAGTCTTCAACAGTGAGCTCGTACTCGAGGCCCTTCAGTTTTAGAGCCCACTCGATTCTTGTGCAGAAGAAGCTCGTCGCAGAGACTATGATCTTTAACTTAGCCATGGTCTCGCTTTGGTGTTTTGAGCAGTGTACTCGAGTTGGGATCTCTCGTATATAAATCAAAATGAGATGCGTTCTTCAAAACGACTGCCGTGTTCAGTCTAATGCCGCCAAGAGGAATCTTCGCGCTACCATTGACGAAGACAGTGAAAGGCACGGCCAAGAAGGAGAGTCCAGTAGAAGAGACGTGAGGCATTTCATTTAGGCGACCGAGGATTA
This sequence comes from Eucalyptus guilfoylei, assembly GCA_016097605.1. Classification (NCBI taxonomy): domain Eukaryota; kingdom Viridiplantae; phylum Streptophyta; class Magnoliopsida; order Myrtales; family Myrtaceae; genus Eucalyptus; species Eucalyptus guilfoylei. The sequence continues at coordinate 14,439,790 of CM027870.1, read as the reverse complement.
CAATATATCAATGCATGGAATATTATATCAAGGGAAAAAAAAAAGGTGGGGGGGGAATCATTGCTACCAATATGATTTTATTTCTTTTGCCGTACTATGCAATCGACAAAGGCATTTTTACTTGGACGCAATTTATCTCAACTCATCCTATTTGTGATAGACTGAATTTATGTTAGTTTTTAGACAAAAAATATTTTAATCTGGAAACGGGTTGGTTTTATCGATGTAGGCATTTCATATAAAAATCACATTAAGCACATAGTGACTAAGGGGAGCAGTGGGCCCTCATCAGCCTGCATTCAAATGAAACTCGAACGCATGTATGTATCTTTTTGGCCGTAAGCGTTGATTTTTATCGCTAGTTCTACAGAATGAATAATTTAGTTGTACAGTGAATAATTCGTTCATAAATCGTATCGTATTCAAAGAATCTTGTGTTTTCTATTCGATACCTTTTCATGTACATTCATCTTCCCGACCAAAAAAATAATAATAATAATAAGAAAAGGTTTTCAAGTTCATTGACAAGTCAATTTCGTGAGAGATTTTCTGTCACGAAAAGGCCATTTCGCAAAGCGACTGTACTCTTGCAAGACAACTCTGGAGCGTGTTGATTGCGCAGCCGCGAGTAAAGAAAGCAAGGCGAACGGCGGCAGGGGTAATAATGTGAATGATACGGAGAGCATAAATTACAGTCATGGAGAAGCTGAAGCATTCAGCGATGATATCGAACAGACCTCTCGAGCTGTTGGTATGGCGGTCTGATTTCACGCTGCGTGAACCGTTGAGAACACTCCGGTCGATAATTATCACTGTGGATATATTGAAGGTTCTGTGAGTTCCGGCGCTGTCGATGCGCGGTACTGTTGGGAACCCTCGGAGGTCAGAGGATCAAAGCCAACCATAAAGAAGTGCAGGCGAGGGAAGATAATCAGGTCAACAGCAAGTTTCCTCAGGAGCCAGTTCAGTTGACCAGGGAAGCGGCGGCAACAGGTGTGACCCGCTCGTGGTTGCAGAGATTGAGTGGTTCAGATCGCCAAATACAAAAGTGCCCAAAACCAAGCCAAAGTTTCGGACAATCATCAATTGACAAAAATGGAGTACACGACAGAAAGAACAACAAAAGAATGAGAGGGTAGTATAAAGAAAAGTGCCCAATACAGACTATTCAACAGCCCAAGAAGATAGACATGGATGACATAGTTATGGCCTAAGCAGCACAACACCAACACAAAATATGCAACACAACATGATACATTATTTTTCAAAAAAATATAAAATTCTGACACGTTATATATTAAATTTATATTTTTATATATACATGATAAATTATTTCAATCAAATTAATTTGAATCAAATTCACAAATAAACAAATTAATAATAAAAAGAGATTTGAATGAATTTACACTAAGAATCGTGAGTCCCATGAAACGAAAGTCAGAAGAGAAAAGAAAACTAAGTTTTTCTTCTTTCATCCTTAATTTTTTTTTACATATTTACATTTTGACATTATTTATTGAATATTTTTAAAATCGACCCCGTGCGTGTTAGAATTACGTGTTGAAATTATGGACTATTGTGTCAAGAGAGTTGACCATATATCGAATTTTCTCACATATCGATTGCGTGTCAAACACGTGTTGAAGTGTCAGACACGATAGAAAAGTTCTCAAAAAGTGTCGGTACTTTCGAGGTTATGGTATGATTATACTTATCACTACAATGATCTGCAAACATGTCGACAAATGCATGGGTATGGCTGAAATTTGTGTGTATGTCATGACTGGATGCCTATTCTGGTGATCTTTTAGGAATACTGGGACTGCCCGTATCCTTTTGTAAACCGGCTGAACACTGACTAGCTTGACTTTGTCCCCGAGAACACCCATAGGTGGATTGTTGTTGTACTTACACGTGGATGCCATTCCGAGTTTCATTTGAATTCTCCAGCTTACGCTCATTGATTTTCATAGAAGTGAGGCCTCGGTCAACTTCTTTTACCCCTAATATCCAATTAAAAATTCATATCTTCTAGTTTTATTTCTTTTTCTTCAGTAAACGTAGACAAATTACTCATTTATGTTCTGCTGTCCAGCACGCGACGACTTGTGCATTGTTGTGGACTTTCTCCACAAAAGAAGTGATGACTTTGGAGCTCAATGGATCCTGTGTAAATATAAGATAATTTGTCATGTGATGAGATGATAATATTGACCGGTACATTGATGTGACATCACTCATCCAAATTAAATATCTTTATTCTCAGATAATTTAATTTATTGTCATTTGGTGGAGTGACCAACGATTTCGTGCCTTCTCAAAAAATAAAATAACGGGGCTTAAAAGTCAAAATAACTTTGGGAGCTCAAACAAAAGGCAATTCTTTTGTGTTTCACTTTACTAACCGGGTAGGACCACGCTTGTTATGAAGATATTGCTTGTAATAAAGATATCTCAATTTCTCAACGACATAATTTTTAATCTGAACACAAATTGTCAATCAGAACCTCAAATAGTTGAATCATGAATTGGAATCAAACAAATTGCAAGAACATTAAGTGAAACATTTAAAAATTTAAGTAAAGTACCTTTTATTGTGAATGTTTTAGTAAGATTCATAACTTACAAAAAAGATATCTCAGTTTTGAGTACATGTTATGAATGCTATACATAAGTAGATATTTGTCACTCCCAGCTTTAAATCAAAAGATTACATTTGAAGATAATCACAAATTCTTACACATTATTATTTATGATGGTTTGTAGAGCACAAAATCTAGTTTGAATTATTATTTAACTATCATAATATAATATTCATCATAAAATTTCACGTTACATTATCAAGTCAAAATAACTTGAGAATTTTTTTCTTGCGATTTATTTTAGATATATAATCGAGAATCGACTTATTCACAACGGAAGGCAGTCCCATTCTCATCATTTTATCCCATCAATATCTTTCAACAAACAAAAATAATTACCGAAAGAGAGGAGATAAAAGCCCAAAGTAAGAAGCATAAATAAAGGGTAAAGAATACCATAAATAGTTTCTAAATCTTTCACGACAAGAAAAGATCATTAATTTGAGGTTGATAAATGTGGATATGCTTGGTCGGTTCCAAATAAATTCTAATCCCATAAAAAAATTTAAAATATTTTCACTAGATAACAATAAAAAATAAGATCATTAAAATATATTTAAAATTTGATGAGAGTTAGTAACTAGAAAAATTAGGAGAAAGGGAGATCTTATGTCGGGTCCAAACAAATTGTGACCATTTATACAAAATAATAATCTGAATAATCCTTTTTCCCATTTATTTTTCTCATGCCGATGGCAAATGTTTTGCGGTACAACCTTATTTTGCTGCCTTTTTAGTGAATTCTTAAGGTTAAAATTAGGCTACCACAAATTAGTTAGTACCTTCTAAACATACTTACGTATTCCGTGTATAATTAAGTAAATTTCCATTTTTTTTATATTAGATAGAAATGATCTCTATTGCAAAAATAACTTCCGTTACGTCAATGACTCGAAATTTGGTCATGTTCTAATAACTCATCTAGTTTTGAAGTATTATAAAATTATCAACAATTTGCTTATAACTTTTACACGTGACTTCCCGTAACTTGTAGACAGTTATAACTACATTGGAAAAGTGAGAACAAGCAAGTTGATTACTAATAAGTTTTCCCAGATCAAAAATTTAAATTTTTCAAAAAAATCAGATTCGAGCAACTTTTCGTTTAATTTAAACCTCATTGACAGTAATTACCGCAATCCATGGTCCATACCCTCTTTCTTGAATTCGTTAAATGGGTTAGCAAAAAGTGGTCGGATGGATTGCGGTTGCATCTCATTGGATAGCAGAAGAAGAGACAAGGTTCTGATCTCAGACGACCGGAATTATAATCTTTGAAATCCAACGGTCAGTCGGGACCTTTAATGCCTTAATAAAGGAGGTCGCATTTGGCCTCAAGTTATGTTACATCCACTTAAAAATCAATTTCTGGTACGAAAGATACTTAACACAACATTACATTCACACGGAGTACTTCGGCTACAAGCTACTCCGTTCCAACATCTCTCCAGGTTAGTAACTATTTTCTTACTGATTCCGATGATACTTCCGCTGATTCAAAACGGTTATTTCATTATGATCGATTCAGTTGATAGCAGTTTCTTGACGTTCCTTGCGCTGTAAGCTATTTCCTCTTCAATCGTTTCTGTGATGGGGGAGTCGCTCGATGACTGGAGAGAATTCTTCAGGACGACGGTGACCGACGTCTTTGAGTTCATCGACAAGGCCATCACGATCGCCGCGCTTGATTGCCCCCAGGATTTTCTGTCTCAAAGAGACCGTATCGTGGAGCAGCTGTTCTCATGCGGGACAGCTCGAGATGAAGGTGATTGTGCAGCCGAGAGTAAAGAAAGCAAGGCGAACGGCGACATGGGTAATGCTGCGAGCAGTGTGAGCAGCATAAAGTACGGTGATGGAGAAGCCGAGTCATTCGGCAACAATATCGAAGAGGCCTCTCTAGCTGTCTGTGAAGTTCTACGGATCAAGCAGGTTTTGGACAATAGCCGACATGAGGTCAATGTCCTAACTCTGAATCTGGTCCATGCATGGCTTATTTCCGTTTCTCGTCCATTCTTTACCCATTGTTTTCGGATGTCAATGGTTCTTGGAGATAAGTTTGTGGATATATCGTCAAAAATGGCTTCTTGAGATCTTCTGGAGAGGATGCAATCTAACTTAGTATCCTTTCTTGGTATAACAGTCTGAGTCCGCGCTGCTTGAATCGTTGAGAAGACTCCGGTCTATGACTATTACTATAAATACATTGAAGGTTCGATTGAAATTCTATAGGGAGTGGTACATGCTTTCTGCATCAACACTTGGTAATCTAATTTGTCTGATTTCTGACAGAAAACTAAGATCGGGATAAGTGTCAACAGTCTCCGAAGGAACTGCGGATCAAAGCTGATTGCTCAGCTTGCCCACGACATTACTATGTACGGAGTGAAAGGCCTGTTTTTTTGCATAGTTTCTGGTTTATAGCATAGGCTAAGGTCATTTCCATAGAATTTGCCTGTCGAACTTGGTCCTGCAAGAGCACGATGGTTTCATACTAACTGCTTGATTCTTTTCTTCGCAGGAGATGGAAGGCTATGGTCGAAGAGATATGCCGCAGCACAGAGGATGTTGCTGGTATTAATTTACTGCAGAAACATTCTTGCTCTTTGAGCCCCCATGCGCCGAGATTTTTTTAACCTTGTGCTTGAATTCTTTTATAGATCCTTGCAACGTCGGAGACAGAACGACATATTCCATCAAGAACCAGAAGAACATCAGGAAACCAGGACAAGAACAGTACGACTTCAGCCAGGCAGGTTCATTAGCTGACAGGAACCGGAGGCTGAATGTGAACCAGCACCGAGGCACTGTGAAGCCCAATATGTCCTCAAACGCTGACCCAAGAACAATCCCCCCAAGCGAGATTGCGTCGCGGAAGTTTGAGAAGGAGAGAATGCTTCGGTCGCAAAAGTCAAATGAAACCGTCACAGGGGGCAAAAGACCACTTGCCAGTCGACAGAATGTAAGTAGAATAACAAATTTGATTTCCAAGTATCCTTTCAACCGAAAGAACTGACTTGTTCATTTGGTTCATTCGAAAGATCAAATGCTCCAACAAAGTCGTAGCAGAGGTGGGGTTTGAATCCAGCGAGAGGAAGACGCAAGAACTTCATCGAAAAGCAGAAACAGGTTATTAAATTGATTTCATACTATATAGTCAGCTGTTTCTTGGACCGATTACACAGCAAGCACTAATTCCGTCATTTCTTTTCGACAGACAAAAGGCGTCGGACGGTGCTGGTATTGGATCCATGTGATCTCCCAAAGATGGCAACGAGTCTTAAGGCTCCGTGCGCAACAACTAGGAAAGCTCATCGGCAGGGGGTGCTTTCGCAGAGCCTGGTATCATCCTTCTGAAGACCAAAAGTACAGAGCCAACAATTTTGCACAGAGAGACCAAAGTTACTGGACTGGTAATCAAGCAAGAGTTCTATAGTTTATAGTTTTCTTCTTAGTTGAAGCCAATTAAAAGCACTGGGAGCTAATCATTAGAGTCCTATTCTAGGAGGTAATGTTGATGTGTTCTTTGCCGGAAATTGTATCTAGCAACCTGTAATCAAGACTTTAATTTCTCAGCTATAAGAACCTAGTTTGCTTTTACAGCTTGGCTGTCTCACGTTCTCCTAATACGAATTGCTTCTGTGGCCATAAGAAATGGATGACTAATGAATCAGATGTGCTTTGTGTCTCTAGAATTTATCTCGTTAAATTCAATTATAACATGGGAGACGGCCGCTTTCTCTGAATGAAGTTAAAATTAGTTTGGCATGTAAGTTACAAGTGGTTTTATCATCGAAGGAGATATGTAGCAAGCAACTGAAATTAACAAAAGAAAAAGAAGTTTCTTCCTGAGAGAGGGGAAAAAACAACAGAGTAACGTCACAAAGACGAGCATAAAACGTTGTTGCAGATGAACATAAGAGACGTTGACATGAAATGTTGTTGTCTGCAGCATAAAAGAAACGGACAACACATCTGGACAAACATTGAGGTAAAAAGATATCGCCAACATCACCCGAAGTTGGACCTTCCGAATCTCACCTAGCAACAGATATTAGCAAGTTCTATTCCCAAAGTTGAGATTAGGATCAACCGTTCCAATCATCCCCTGATACTATGGCAGACGCGTATAACGCAATAACAAGCACTCATGCATCAGTGACGAGCCAGTTCCTCCACCGAGAGAGAGGCATACTTGGAAACCTTCAGAAAGACAGGACAGAGTTGTGGCATCTCCATGAGAAAATATTATTTGGTCCCGGCGCACCAAGTCAGCATGGTCCCGGGCAGTAGGTACAACTTACTTCTGAAGTTATTCCTATGACTTGAAGTGCCCTATCTGCGTCAGTCATGCACCAACTAGAAGAGGGGAAATCAACGCACTAAACGGCGTAGAGGACTGTAGAATGAAATTATTCCCAAGAAAAAAAGGCGCATGCAAATGTAAAATTAAGCGATCCATAAGGAGGAGCTATGGTGTATCTTAAAGGTTTATTAGCTACAGAAGTAATTTTATCAACTCGTGGTTACTGGAGGCTACCAACCTAGAACAAATAATCAAGTACAACGCAATCCATCTTTACCTTGAAGACAATCGTAGACTTCAGACTCCTCTCTCATTGTTGGTAGACAACAAAGAGGTGCCTTATTCCACGGCAAAAAGAACGTGAATGCGCACATGAACGAGATCTAACACTAATCACCGATCTTTATTTTTTATTTATTAAAATTTGAATTAATAATTATAAGATAATTATTGCGTCTTATTAAAATAGTGTAATGACCTTATGGTTATTTTTTAATTATTTAATTTCGAATTTATTATTTTTGCCTAATAGTTATTTAGCACTCTTACAACCTTTAAAGGGTTGTGTTTATTCGAAAATAACTTCTTCATCTTTGAAAGGTTGTATTCGTTCGAATGTAATTATTCAATATTTGTTTCAATTCTTTGCAAAACTTTCAAGTATTTTCATAATCTTCTTCTTCCGTTTTTCATTTTCTTTAAAAAAATATATTCGAAAGACCCTAAAAAAAATACTAAAATTACTATATAGTATTCTTATTTGAGACTTTATTATATCATGGATTAAATTTACCGGTAACCATTAGCAATATTGTGAAACAAATAAATCCTTAAAAAAGTGATACCACACCTCAAAATCCGATTTAATTGTTCGAAAGATCCGACTCCATTGCTCTATCCGATTTGAAGCTATATTTTTCTAATACTCAACATCAGGAACTGCTTTAATAAGCCCAGTGGCTTCATTATAGTGCCCCCTGGCCCAGTCAATACCAGCAGCAGATTGCCCATATACAATATTACCAGGCCAGAAAGATCTTCCCATAGGAACCTGTTCGAATGGTAACCATGGTGCGTGGTTCATGATCCATCAGCACAGCTCGAGGAATAATCTACCACGAGATGCCTCATTGTAGTAGATATTGACACTGCAGATCCGATGTCCCGATTTACCCACCAGTTGGATCCGATGTTCGTCGCAGACGACTTCACAAAATTCGGATCCAATCTGGTAACGACCAATTTGGTACCACATTGTCCACCACCTTGAACATGAAGGATCTCTCTCGTCTTTCTATATTCACTACAAACTAAAATCAGTATCGACCGCATAGGATTACGACCAAGTTAAATTCAAAATTATGACGATATATTGTTCAGATTGGAATAATATTTTAAGAAATGGATGGGGAATCAACCGACTCGTAGCGCAAGGCAATTTTAGTCTCATCGTTTTATCCTATTAATATCTTTCAACCAACCAAAGTAATGAGGAAATTGTCCAAATCAATCCTAACCCTATTGTGCGGAACCCTAAAATATTCAATCTTGTCAATTTAGTACTAAATCTTTGCACGAAATTCCAACATAATCATCCTAATTAATTTTCGCAAGAAATCACTAATATGGCAATATGCTATGTAAGACGGTTAGCAATTAATAAATCGCCACATCAGCAACTTCCTACGAAATTTGACCAGAAAGAGTATTTTGGAATTTTGGGCAAATATTTACGATTAAACTGGCAACATTGAACGTGCAGGACTAAATTGACATACATTCAATAGATTTAGGACTAATTGGATAATTATTCCCAAAAATAATCTTAGAGAAGTTTCTAGGTCCCTTTTGTAAAATGTTGTTCTTAAAATTATAAGTTATGAACTCTTGGTGGTTTTTTATGAAAAAAGAAAATTTGATATCATGGAGTAAAGAAATTACTATTAAGTATGCTTTTTCTCCTAAACGGCAAAAGCGAAGGACAACTAGCTTCTATCTGGCTTTTAAAAATAAATTTTTGACGCCAACAAATTCGGGGTAAAGAATCCCATTAAAGTTTCTAAAATTATCGCTTCATGAAAATATCTTTAATTCGATGAAATTTAGCTTATTGAAAAACTAAGATAAATGTGGATATGTGTGGTCGGTTTCAAATAAATTTTAATTCCATAAATTTTTTTAACAATATTTGATAAATGAAGATAAGAAAGAGATCTATAGAATATATGTATAATTTAAAATTTGATGAAAGTTAGTTCCTTAAAGAATTAGGAGAAACGTAGACTGTGCTATATCAACTTGAATAATCTTGTTTGGATTAATTCTTTCATGCTAATATCAAATGTTTCTATAAACCCTTATTGACCTTTTGTCGCCTTTTTAGTAAACTCCCATAAATTAGTAACTTTTAAACATGGTTTGTCATTTTGTGAATATATAAGGTGATTTTTCATTTTTTTTCATATTGGTTAGTAATTATCTCTGTTGCAAAAATAATTCTCGCTATCAATTTGGTCATATCTCTAAGAAGATATCTAGGTTAAAAGTAACTCAAAAGCTATATCAAACTTGTTTATAACTTTTCCATGTGATTATTAATTTTTCATATAGAAAGGTAAGTTAGAATATAATGTTGGATATTGATATATAAATTCAATGATTTTTAGACATTGCTTTTAATTAGTTTTCCATGGGTTTGGTAAACCCCAAAACAGCAAAAGGAAATTTTCATAAATTAGATTCAAGCGACATTTAATTTAATTCAAATTTACAAAACTTATCGAAAATAATTACTCCAAATCCACACCTTTTCTTTAGGGGTTCGAATTGGAAGAAGGAGAGAGGCGGTTCGGATCTCAAATGACCCGTTAGTTATTATTTCCTTTTATGATCGTCGAAATCGGACGGTGGAGATGAGTTAGCTCTGTTTTGATCTAAGATAGGAAAGTCATTTAATCCAACGGTGGAGATGGCTTACCTCTGTTCTGATCTAAGATAGGAAAGTCAAGTCCTTTAAATTCCCTCCTTTTCTGCTCTGCTGCGACACTCAAAACGCTACCCTGTTCTGACATAGAAGAGCTGCAGCATTTCTCTCAAGGTTAGTCGCTGATTTTCTCGCCCATTATCTTCCTCCGTTGTTGTGCCGATGATTCTGCTTCTCTTTTGAAACGGGTTGTTCAGTTCCATTGGTTCGGTTGTTAAAAGAAGGAAATTTATCTCGCAGTTTTTCAAGCGCTGTAAGTGATCTACTGTTGGATTGTTTCCACGATGGGGGAGTCGCTCGATGTATGGAGAGAATTCTTCAGGACGACGGACACCGACATCTTCGAGTTCATAGACAAGGCGATCACGATCGCCGCGCTCGATTTCCCGAAAGATTTTCTGTCACGAAGAGGCCGTATCGCGGAGCGGCTTTTCTCGCGCGAGGCTGCTCGGGCTGGAGGGGATTGCGCAGCCACGAGTAAAGAAAGCAAGGCGAATGGCCACGTGGGTAATGCGGCGCACGATGTGGTGAGCATAAACTGCAGTCATGGTGAAGCTCAGACATTCAGCGATGATATCGAATGGACCTCTCAAGTCGTTCGCGAAGTTCTAAGGATCAAGCAGGTTTTGGACAATAGTCGACGTGAGGTCAGTGTCTCTCAACTCTGAATTTTGTTCATCGCTGGCGAATTTCTGTTTCTTGTCCCAATCTTTACCCATTGATCTTGATTTGTAGTTTTTGGAAATAAACTGTGTCACTAAACCCTTCAAAGTGTTTCGAGCCCTATTCATTCCTGAGATCTCTTGTGGTGCGTGCTATCTTACTTCGTCCTGTTTCTTGGTGTGGCAGTCTGATTCCGCGTTGCATGAATCACTGAGAAGACTCCAGTCGATGAGCATCACCGTGGATATATTGGAGGTTTGATTGAAGTTCTATATGGAATGGTACATTCTTTTTGCATCAACCGTCTGTATCTTGATCATTTAATTTCTCTGACTTCTCGTAGAAAACTAAGATCGGGGTAAGCATCAACAACCTCCGAAGGAATTGCGGGTCGAAACAGATTGCTCTGCTTGCCCACAACATTACTATGTATGAAGTGATCCATTCGTTTTGCAAAGTGTCCTGTTTAAAGTATAGGATAAGCTTATCTCGTAGAATTTATCTGTCCAATTTGCCCACAATAGTACTAAGTGCACGATTCTTTTCTTTGCAGGGGATGGAAGGCTTTGGTGGAGCAGTTTTGCTGCCGAACAGGGGATGCTGCTGGTATTTACTTACTGCACAAACATTCCTCTTCTTTATCTGGAGGCCCCACATGCCCAGTTTTCTTAACTGGGTGCTTGAATTCCTTTTGTAGATCCTCACAAAGTTGAAGACGGAACAACATCTTCCGTCAAGAGCCAGAACATCAGGGAACCGCCACAGGAGAAATACGACTTCAAAGAGCCCGCTTCACTTGCTAAAAAGAAGCGGAAGCTAAATGTGAACCAGCAACCAAGCACCGGGAAGCCCAATGTGCCCTCAAATACTAACTCGAGGACAACCCCAGCAAACGAGGTTGCATCATGGAAGTTGGCGAAGGAGAGAATGTTTCGGTCGCAAACCTCAAACCGATCAATCACGGGGTGCAAAAGACAAAATGCCATTGACGTAAGTAGAAAAGCCAATTTAATTTCCGAGTATCCTTCCGATGATATGAACATGACAAGTTCATTTGGTCCAATCAGGTGATCAAAGGCTGGAACGAAGTTGTGGCGGACATTAAGTATGAAGCCACCAAGAGGAAGATGCAAGAACTTTACCAAAAAGTAGAAACGGGTTAGTTGATTGATTTCGTAGTATAGTCAGTTTTTCCATAAAACTAATACACAGCAGAGCATAATTCTATTATTCCTTCTCAACAGGCAAGAGGCGGCGGACAGTGCAGACATTGGATTTGTGTGATCTCCCAGAGATGGCAGCGAGTCATAAGCCCCCGTGCGCCAGAACTGCAAAAGCTCATCGACAGAGGGTGATTTCGCGGAGCCGGGTTTCATGCGTTTGAAGACCGAAAGTCCATAGCCAACAATTTCGCCACAAAGAGATCGAGGACTTCGGACTTGGGTTCAAGCAAGAGTCGCATTGTTCATAGTTGTAGTCTTAGCAGAAGACGATGCAAGACAACTAGGTGTTAATCATTAGAGTCGTATTTTAGGAGGTGATGTTGATGATTTTTTTGCTGGAAGTTGTACATTGCAATTTGCCATCAATAAGGAACTCAATTTTTTTAGCCATGTGATGCGAATACAGTTCTATCCTCGTATTTCATTTACTTTAAACCATGTAAGTACAAACTTCTTAGGTTACACTTTCCCAGGGGAAGCGTCTCCCGTTCTCCCACTGAATTTGCTTCCGTGGTCATAAGAAATGGGTCTCTTAACAAATTTAGATGTGTTTTATGTCTGGAATTCAGCGCGTTATATTCAATTATAGAAAGGAAGACTACCACTTTATCTGAACGAAGTTAAAAGTCGTTTGGCTTGAAAAAAAAAATACACCAAATGCGACAAGAGTGGTTTTATCACCGAAGGATATCTATGAGACGAGCGAAAAATAAGAGCCGGATTCACAGAGACCAGAAAATTGGAGCTTGCAGATGAACATATCATAGATTCATATGATTCATGTTCTTGTCTGTAGCATAAGAGACACAGGACATCACATTCGGAACCAACAATAGAAAGGTAGAAACATATCGTGAACACCACCCGACCTCAGACCTTCCAAAACGATATAAGCAAGTAGGTTTCCCAACCGGTCCAATCATCCCCTCGTACTGCGGTAGGAACGTAATAACGCAATAACGAACACTCAAGGATCCATTAAACTCCTGCTGCTAACTCTCACATGTCATCATCCGCTATCTCCTCCTCCTCATCCTCATACTCGCCTTCCTCGTCAGCAGTCGCATCTTGATATTGCTGATACTCGGACACAAGATCATTCATGTTGCTCTCGGCCTCAGTGAATTCCATTTCGTCCATTCCTTCACCAGTATACCAGTGCAAGAAAGCCTTTCTCCTGAACATGGCAGTGAACTGCTCGCTCACCCTCCTAAACATTTCCTGGATGGAAGTTGAATTCCCGATGAATGTGGAAGCCATGGAAAGCCCCTTGGGAGGAATGTCACACACGCTTGACTTCACATTGTTAGGAATCCATTCCACAAAGTAGGAAGAGTTCTTGTTCTGTACATTTATCATTTGCTCATCAACCTCCTTGGTACTCATCTTGCCCCTGAACATCGCTGATGCAGTAAGGTAGCGGCCGTGCCTTGGGTCAGCAGCACACATCATGTTCTTGGAATCCCACATCTGTTGTGTGAGTTCTGGCACTGTCAATGCACGATACTGCTGGGAACCGCGACTGGTCAGAGGGGAAAAACCAACCATAAAGAAGTGCAGGCGAGGGAAGGGAATCAGGTTAACAGCAAGTTTCCTCAGGTCAGAGTTCAGTTGACCCGGGAAACGGAGGCAACAAGTAACTCCACTCATGGTTGCAGAGATCAAGTGGTTCAGATCGCCAACTACAAAAGCATAAAAACCCAAGCCAAGATTTCAGCCAATCATCAATTGACAAAATGTAATCCACAACAGAAAGGACAACAAGAGCACGAGACAGCAGTCTGAAGTAAAATGCCCAAAGATACAACACTATTCTATAGGCCAAGAAGATAGAAATAAAGTGCATACTTCTTAAACTATTCTTATTTAATTAGTTTAAATTGAACAGACCAGGCTGAAGAACTCGCGATATGATTATTGAATTGTAAAAAGGCTATAATTCAATAAGCAAATAGAAAACAGTGAACACCAGATTCTAGACAATTTGCAATGGTGCCAGCATGTCTGAATTTCTATTGTTTGGCCACTTTTCTCTTTCAAATGCACCTCAACATGCCAGATGTAAACCAAATAAATCAAATAGAGTAGACCATGAAGAAACTATATCTAAAGCCATGAATTCTTGTCTACTTACAGCTGGGAGTTGTCAGCTTGAGAGTCCGGAAGCAAATATCATACAAAGCTTCATTGTCCAGAACCATGCATTCATCTGCATTCTCCACGAGTTGATGGACAGAAAGGGTGGCATTGTAAGGCTCGACCACTGTATCAGAAACCTTAGGAGAAGGGAACACAGAGAATGTCAACAACATCCTATCAGGGTATTCCTCCCTGATTTTTGAGATGAGCAAAGTGCCCATTCCAGAGCCAGTTCCTCCACCAAGTGAATGGCACACTTGGAAACCTGCATAAAGACCACCCGATGTTATGGTATCTTCACACAGTAGATGAAAAACATTCTTTTTAAGTTATTCCTATGACTTGAAGTCCCCTATCTGCATCAGTCAAGTACCACCTAAAAGAAAGGAAATCACCACATTAAATATAGTAGAGGACAGTAAAATGAGATTATATGATGATATTTGCCCTGAGAAATAAGGTGCGCGCAAATTTAGCATGAAGTGATCCATAAGGAGTAGCTAGAGTATCTCTTAAATGTTTATTAGCTACAGATGTAAGTTTATCAACTTATAATTACCGGAGTCTACGATCATAGAACAAATGATTAAGTGCAACACAATGAGCAATCAATCTTTACCTTGAAGACAGTCACAGTTCTCAGCCTCCTTTCTCACAACATCAAGAACTGCATCAATAAGCTCAGCGCCTTCAGTATAGTGCCCCTTGGCCCAGTTATTTCCAGCACCGGATTGCCCAAAGACAAAATTATCAGGCCTGAAGACCTGCCCATAGGGACCAGTTCTAATGCTATCCATGGTGCCCGGTTCAAGATCCATCAGCACAGCTCGAGGAACAAATCTACCGCAAGATGCCTCATTGAAATAGACATTGACACGCTCAAGCTGCAGCTCAGATGTCCCAATGTAACGACCAGTCGGATCTATCCCATGCTCGTCACAGACGACTTCCCAGAATTTGGATCCAATTTGGTTACCGCATTGTCCACCCTGAATATGAAGGATCTCTCTCATCTTGCCTGCACACATTAAAAACTAAAATCAGCATCAACGGCACGGGGCAATGACCAAAGTCAAGTTCATAATGGTCACTATAGCTAACTTAGTGGAATGCAATATAGACAACAATCACTTAAGTCGTGTGTTTGACCCGAGCACAGCAGATCATAGAAATGACAAACAGCAAGATAGATCGCAACTGTCTAGGCATTCAATCATCGAAGAGTTCCATTTCCCTGATAAAGAAAACGAATGGTACTGCCGCATGACCAACTCTTCACCTGAAAGACAAGCCAGCTTATAGCTCACTCACGAAACAAGACAACCTCACTTCATCTACGCAAAAACGAAACTTCAGTGGATCGCTAATTCTTAAATATGCAACTCGCTTTAGCATGAGAAACATGAATCTGCTTATTCAAGCAGCTCCTGCAGCCAGATCGGACTGTCCAAACAAATGCAGACCGAAAAGTCAAGACCGGCCGACGGATCGACAGCTCGAGAGCACGCACGAGCCGCAACTTCGACAGATCACATGCAGAAAACAACGAAACGTCGAGCGAAGCTCCCGCCGATTGCTCGGGGAATAGATCGCAGTGCAGCAGCGACAGTTCGAACCAGCCGCGACACACGCGCGCCGCATCGACACGGATCGGAAGCATTTCCAAGCCACGGCATTCGAATCGAGCAAACCAACACCTCATCAATGGCGACCGAAACACGAAGAGATCTGCTCGATTCTCCAAAAAAAAACGCGAGAAAAAACGAAGCACGACGGAGCATCGATCGAAGAGCGCGCGCGCGCGCGATGAAGCTTACCGGAGAAATGCGGTCGGAATCCGGCGAATCGGAAGGGGATCGGCGACGGAGATGGAGCGACTGGAAGTGAGACTGAGAGTGTGGATTGCAGAAGATAAGGGGCAGCGCGGCTGAGGAATGTTTATATATACGCGGGAGCGAAGCGGAGGGGGGAAGCGCAAGCGGTGAAGCGTCGTACGGTTTCGGTGGATCGGACGGCGAGCGTTGTTTCCTTACTTTTTCGGCGATGGGGTCCTTGCGGTGCCGTCCGATGGGGACCGCGGACGGCTCGGATTCGTTTTTGCCGTTTTTCTTTAAAAACGAGTGCGTTCGACGAATTTTAAGGTGATCCGGATCCATCTGATCATTGCTTGCTCGAATCGCATCCGTACATCAACATAATCCCTGTTCTTTGGGAATCTCGTCCGATCGAACGGCTGCGATGCACTGGATTCACATGCACCCGATTTTATTTCAATGGCGGCTCCCACTCGAGAGGGGCAATTGTGTTTGAAAAGTTTTATCGGGTACTCAGGAATCGATATCTTTCGACACATCATCAATCGTCGAACGCATGAGACGCCACGAATGGCACATTAAATGACTTGTTGTTTAAGTAGCGTTGGGAGCAATCTCATGATGTTATTGCAAACCTTTCATCTCTATGGGTCCTCGATGGTGGCGTCTTAAGCCATCGGAGCAATGCAGGGTTAGAGCAAAGTCGTGATTCCTAAATCTATCTTGAATCCACGAGCTCGATATTGATTGTAAATGGAGTTTCCCAAGTTTTCGTGATAGATCGAATCGATAAAGATGGTTAGACCATCAAGTAAGAAAAATCGGGTGAAAATCGGCTCAAGGGGCCTTGATTGCGCTTTGATCACATTTCCTTACAAAGATTGAGGATTTTATCAAATCAATCGAAAGATCAACAATTTAATTACATCATGTATGGCAAATTTGAAATTTCTGATATATGAATCTCTAAAGTAAAGACGATAACGTGATCCATTGAAATATCAATAATTCAATCACAACAAATTGAATCTTATCTTAATTTTTATATTAAAGTGGCTTACCATATAAAAAAACAACTTATGGTTATGGAGTTCCTAGTTAGGTGGAGATTTTTTTGTTTTTGGTCTCGCAATCTAACGATGGAGATTAAAAACCAAATGGGAGTGGATTTTCTCCGGGCAGCACTTGGGAGCAAAAAGGTTGGTCCCAGAATGTGCATTGTGAAGCAGATCACATGAGGGGAGCGGAATCGACATGTGACCTGCCACGTTATGCCAGCCAAGATGTTGGACTCACTCCATCCCCCTCTCTTAACCGCGGTTAGGATTTGACCGGACACCTTGGTTAGTCCGACGGTCCAATCAGCTAGGAATCCACGTTGCTTAGTTTAGGGTGTAAGCATCCTTTCGACTGCTTAGCTTTATTATATTGGGGGAACTGCTTCAATCACAAGACCAACTGTGCTTGATCCGATTGTTTTCTCTAGGACCATATTTTTTAAGTCGGAGGATGTGGGACAACAGGTGTCAATGAGGGGAATCCCATGGAGGGTATTCGTAATTTATCCAGCTGTAATTGTACTCATTTTGTGTTATATAAACAACATTATATTTTAATTTTATTTGTCATAGCGGATAAGCCCGTCGTTTTCCGTAAAAAATATCAAGGTGGTTTACATGTGTGTACTTACGGTGCATTTTGAAATTGATGGAGCACGCATTCTGATGTCCATTTCTTTTTTGTCATTATTGATGCTTGAGAGAAAAGTTCTATTTGTTGTTCCGCAAATAGTTATGATTGGTATAAATTCGTTTCATGACAAGAAGATCTGAAATCCGATGGACTAAATACGATGCAGGCTTGAGCCCAAATGGGTAACGATACAAAACTGTTCATACATGCCAATAATACTGGGCCTTAACCAGTAAGCCAACCCATGACCAATCATTGGGCATAGAAGCACATTGAAGAAGCCATAATTGTTTGAGTAGCTTGACATTGATCCTAACAATTCCGATGACTTACGGATTTGATTTTGCGATCAGTTTGGTGAAAGAATTCTTTGTGAAAAATTTCGAATTTTTACGCGTTTGTTTCCCTGAAAATAATGAGTTAATGGAAATTCGTTTTGCGGTCAAAGAAAATATTCATACTTAAAATTAGAAAAATGAAATTCCTTAATCTAAAAATGGGGGAAATTTTCCTTGACTTGAAATCGTTTTTTCTCTATCAAGAAGTTTTCCAGAAGACAAACGCACTTCGAGTGATTTTTCAATTTTACACTAGACAACCCATTCTCATCTCGGCAGAGAATTCATTCGAAGCTCTAGTTTTGCTTTGGGCCCCCCAAGAGCATTGTACAATCTCACAATTGAGCCATCTCAGCTCAATTGTAATCCACTAATGCACGAGCCATTTTAAGCACGCTTGCTCATTCCATGGCCCGTTTCTTATCAGAAACTCAATTCGATCCAAATGTAAGAGAGAGAAAGAGAGAGAGAGAGAGAGAGAGAGAGAGAGCCAACTTCCTGGTCCAGTAGATATTATGAGATTGGACCTGAAAAGAGCCTGGTGCTTCTGTTCATGTCAATCCATCACCTTTCCATGCTCTAATTCCTACCTCTTTCGGGCCATATCTGATCTAATTCCCATCTTTCCCAAGCAAGGAGAAAACTGGAGAGCAATCTTGTGTCTCTCTTTTGCTCTTTTCCACGATCCGAGTTCCGTGACGATGCGTAGGTCCCGAACCCACGGAGAAACACCTCACCGATCTTATATGACCAGGCAGGGCGTGATAAGATAAAGCTCGATCATATGGCCCAAACGTGAAACCGTTTGTGTTCGGCGTCGCCACAAGAATTGACCTAAATTTTACAAATTCCACAAGTTTTATTGTGGCCCGGAAAAGATACCAAGATGGATGCGAATCCGTCGCGTAGACTTTGACCTTAGGTGCAACCCAAAAGGATCAGATAATGCGAAACCCCCCTACTTTGACGGTTCAATACAAACATCCCCATCCACATCTACTTCTCATTATTATAAACATGCCGTCTAGACCATAGCAGGTCTTTGGTGGATCGATACCAAAGGAGCCGTCGCTTTCGGCCGCTCATGAATCTCCATCCTCATTTATGCACGCTCCCCTAATTGACTTCCTCCCTTCTCTTTTACGCCCCGGCGCGGCACTTCGGGCCGCCCCTCACGGAACCCCAAAGACGGGGTTGATAGTCAAGCATCGAGACCGAGAGGCCTCGCAAGAGATCACGCTCTTTGTGGCTCGACTTATTTCGGGTGCATTTGGTAAATATTCCTGCTCCCGAGAATAATTTCTACTTAGAAATAATTTGATAAAATATTTAAATGTTAAATCATGTCTTCATCTAACAACTTTAGGCTTTTAGAATAATTGATTGTGGTCCTCACAAAATCTCATATAATATTAAAGTTGGAGGTCCTAAGTTCGAATAATTTCAAGTCCCATTTGCCTCCCAAATTAAATACGTCCACTAAGGCAAACAAAAAAAAAATCTAACTAAGAATGAGGGGAGTGATAAAATATTTAAATATGAAATCACGCCTTCATCAGCTTAAATTTTTAGCCCACAAAATCTCACATAGCTTTTTTTTTTTATTCAGTTTTACGGACGAGTTTTTGAGCATTTTAAGATGTTTGATAACTATATAGAATTTTTATTTCCGGAATAAAATTTGGTGCGACCCTCAAATTTTTTGACTTAAAATTTCTTTTAATTTTAAATGATTTTATTGCATTTTTCTCTTTTGTCTTCTTTTCCTTTTCTTTTTTAACTTTCTTAAGAAAAAAAGAAGAAGAAAAGAGCATGAAAATAGTTTTGGTTTAATTCTTAAGTTGTTCCCAGAAGAAATAATTAACTTTTTTCTACTTCTTAATTCCATTTAAAATCTATTTCCAATAACAAAAACTTTACCAAACAAGTTTTGATTTTCTCTTTTGTTCCCGAAAATAAAAAGAACATAATTAATTACTATTTAGTCGATTACCAAACAGGTCTTTTGAGCTCCAACGGAATTGTCTCGAGAGATTGATGAGAGGCCGGCAAGAATCAAACCCGACGCCTCATGTACACATCTCCGAGAGTAATATCTTTAGCCACTCCTACGAACTAATATAGAGGAATTAGGCCTAGGTGTACTGCGCTTAGACGCATGTGGGGGTGGCCTCGGGCTATAGAAGAACGGGGCCAGATAAAAGGTTGCACGAATCCGGCGCGACAGATTGCAAAACGAATCGAGGAGATGGGTCCTACCCATGTGAAGGGTGTTGAGGATTTGCTATCAAAACCGTGCAATCATGGCTTTTTACCATAATCAAAGGAGGGGTTCCAAAGGCTTCTCTGCCAAGTTAGAAAAGAATCGACGCATCGCTCGGCTGGCTTGCTGGCTGACTTCTTCCATTGCTCTCCCCGTTGATTTATCAATAGTTAATCTGCTTTCGTGAAGAAGACAGGAACGCCAGACAACCCGGGTTGAAATTCGGGGCCCCGGCATTGGACCCGGTTTTCGTTTGGTGCTTGGAAGTTGGTTTTGTGTTTGGTTGAAAAATGGCATGGCGTGAGAGTTTGCTTTGTTTTGTTTATGGTGAAAGGCATCACAAAGAGATGCAAGCAATGCGACATGGAAGCAATCATTTTTAGAATCTTTTTTAAATTATTAATTTTTTGCTAAATAAACGGAACTCGATAACGTGAAAGTTTTGCAATTTTTGCAATTCAGCTCTTTGGTATTTAGGAATAGAGCCTCTGAACTTTTAACACAATATGGGATATTGATTGATTATATTCATTAGCGTCGAATACGAGTCGATTTTAGTACCTGATCAATATGTTGGTAGGTTGGACACCATTACTAAGTGAATAATTTTGGGAAATGTGTCAAAAAAGTCCTAGACATATTACATTTGTGTTAATTTAATCTTAAACATTTTAGGCAATATTTGGTAAAATTCATATCCCCTGTTTGGTGCTTTAAAGATAAGATAAAGTCGAATATAAAGGGGATAAAAGTCGAATAAAATTGTCCCATGGGAAAATAAGATAAAGGTGAATAGGAATTCTTATATCTATAGTAGGAAAGTTTTTTTCTCAAATAAAAAACTTCTTAAATTACCAAATTTAAAATTATATTTTAATATAAATAATATTTGAATTACAATATAAGAAATTCAAAATAACAATTTTTTTTAAATTTAATCTTATTATTATTTATGTATTCAAATTCAATTCTATCTTATAATATAAAATTCAATATGTAAATATACATCTATATTTGTTACATATTTTGAGAATTTTAGTGTTTTAGGTATATTACTATATTTTTCTATTAATAAAATTTTATTGGTGAATAATGGAAGGGAAGGAAAGAAAGAAAAAATAATAATTAAAAAAGAGAGGAAAATAAAATAAAATAAAATAAAGTTGACAAGAGTGTTATAAAAGATTTTTACCATCTCCATCTGTAAAATTTATGATTAATTTATATTGATATAACATTTTAACCAAACAATATATATGATACGATATGAATATATCTAACTTTATTACTGCAACCATAGAATATAACAAAATCCCCTAGATTTCATATTATATTTTATCCAGTCTTATTTTAGTTAGAAATCCAGACACCAAATATAACCTTAAAGGTGCCAGTTTAATTTTAAACCTTTTGACTTGATGCTACTTTAGTCTTTTCAGCCAATGTTGGTTGAATATTGCTGATATGAATGACGACCAACTTACGTGATACTATGGCAATGATATGGAAATTTTTAATGATTGTTTTATTATTTTTCTGATTTTTTTCTTTATTTCTCTCATTCCTTTATTCTTTCTTTTACCAATGATTGATAGCCACAAGCGATGGTTAGCCACCAGCCATGAGTGGGTGGGCTGGCCTTCCCTAGTCACGGCAAGGCCAAGCCTTGACGAGGGTCGACCTCACTAGATTTGGTGAGGGGAGCCCTCGTCGAAGCTACCCTTGCCCAAGCAAGGCTTGGCCTCGCCCGACCATCGCCATGCCCAATGGTTGGTTACCACAAAAGGAAGAAGAAAAGAGGGAGAGAAAAAAAGAAAATCAGTAATACTAAATAAAAATTATTAAAATATCATTTAAAATTATCTATGTCAACACTAGCGGTGTCACGTATGCCTACCGGCATCCACATCAATAATATTAGGCCAAAATTAGCCAGAATAACTAAATTGGCACAAAGTCAAATGGTTTAAGAGTAAAGTGATACCATTAAAATGTTTATTATTATATTGGCAACAATGCAATAAGTTTAGAATTTTTCCAACACTCTTCCCAAAGAATTTTTTATCTACAAAATTGATCAGGTCTCAGCAGGCTTGGCCGGTAAGACGTCCACCTGAGAAGAGAATTGCCTCCCTAGGCCTCCCCCTTTTATTGAGCAGACCATTGGACTCGTGATCACCTCTAGCTGAGATGGGGGTCTATGTTTGGAAATTCTTTTCTTATGACTCGAACTCGTTCAGTGACGTCGTTATCGTCAAATTTGTCGTCCAAAGAATTTACAGGCATAAAAACTCATAAATCATCGGGTCAAATTCACTTATACGCCAAGTAAATACAAGTTAAGCACTCTTAAAGATTACGGCATGTGACGGGGCTACATTTCCAGCTTTCAGATTACAATAGTAAACCCACCAATAATTTACGCTTCTAGAAAAGAGAGACAAGAAACAGAACAATTAGAGAGGCTTCAAAGAGAAAAAGCTAATCTTCGCAATTAACGGACCGCGTGCATGTTAATCTAGCTGAAAAGATGTTCAGAACACACGACGTCGTCAAACGACACCGTACATCGGCATGTGTGCAAGCCTATATGACCGATGAATTAATAAAACGTACTTAGAGAAAGGTTATGAAGGTCGGTTGGACCGCCCATGGCCAAACCATACACTAAAATCCTTGACATATAAGGATTAAAACAACCATACACTAAGTCCATTGAGACATATAGAAATAATGCCCGAAATTTTTGGACCAATCTACTAAATTAGTGTATCGAGCAACATAAAAATCATTATAGGCATTGAATATACCACATGACCTAATTAACTATCCTTTTAGGTATGAAAAAGGGTTTAAGAAAAAATATAAAAATTTAACTTTGTAAATTTATTATCTCTATTTTATCACTTAATGAAACACAAGTAACTCTCTCTAGGAGGTAATGAAAAGAATTGAGTATCCAAGCCCTTATCGATTTCAAGATCAACAAATCAGTTAACAGAGCGATTTCCTTTTCAAAAGTTATGCCACACTTTAAATTCGAAGCAAAAGCATAGTAGTCTTCTAATATCTTTAAGTAGTGTCAACATTACCAATTATAAGCTTTGAACTAACAAGATCAGTGATGTCTTCAGAGTCAATCACAATGATGACCACAAAACTCATAGTTCTGCTCGTATCGAGCAACATAGTCCTGCAAATGCAGCGAAATCACCAAGCACCTGCTTGGCCTTTTCATTCTTAGTCGGCCATATCACTTAATTTATCGATTCGGTATATCGACACTGCAATAATAAGTTCTATTTTTCTTCTTTTTAATGTGCGAAAAAGCATGGGTGGGTTAGATAGGCTTCCATAAGATTCCTATGGAGGGGGTCCCTCACCTCCATCGGCCTCATAATCACCGGGGCATTATATTTAGGTGGTGATGATTAAGGAGAGGGGGGAGACAATTGAGTTGCTTCCCCGTGTTTACCTAACCTATGCTCCCCACCCACGATTAATTTATAAAGCCTTATCTTAGACCTCAAAGCACCTAAGGTAGCCGTTATCATCTCTGAATCTAAAATAGTCCGCCCACCACTCCAGCAAAGACGCGCCCGCCAGCTCCGTCGGCCCCCACGCGCTCCCCGTGCCGGCTCGAAGGGGGCCGGAAAACTTTATTAGTAACTTAATGGTTACGACTTTTGATTTTAATAAGTCATTAAATGTATGTGTGGTTCAATAATCAAATATCTTAACGCTCCCCCTCGAGCATAGCTGGACTTTGGTATGAGAATACAGTGTGAAAATGTATAATTCGGAAGACAATAACTAGTTTAAAAAGATTTAAACTCAATAGTTCATGCTTTGGTACTTCTAAAATATATACTATTAAATGAGGATGTAATTTGATATGTAGATATTCTAACGTATACTTCTATAACTATGGTAAAATGGTCCTTGCAATTATGAGCAATAAAGTTGTCAATCAAGTTATACATTCCGATTTTTATAGTCAATTTCACTTAAAAAGACCAAAAGCATCTAAGCCAGAAGGAGTGGCTTCATATTTGACTTCAGGTTTGCCTCTTTGACTGGTTATGGAAATCAGACAGCCTGGTGTACCAAACATCCGAAGTCAGAAACTGAACCGGTTGTTGAACAGCCTCCAATCTTAGGGAGGCTCGTGGAAAGTCTGCATCGATTGTGGTTTCAAGGCCGCATGAGTGGTTGCTTTCACACCAAACGTGATATACATATGTACTTTAGTACCATGCTAATCGTTTGAGCTAATGCCATTAAAGATTCAATACTAATACCTCCCGATATGTTTATCTAAACTAATTTTGGACTCACAAAAAACCACAATCCGGTACCACTTACCCAGAATCGCTCTCCATTAGCATTCCATCCAACATTCCATTGAAATGCATATGTGAACAGAAGTGCTGAGCGACTATAAGAGAGACTTGACTTGGAAAATTGATTGATCCAACGTGAAAAGTTAATCTGTGTTATTTAACTAAGGTTATATTCAGATCCAGGTTATTAATTTGAGACTTTTTGTGAGACAAAAATTAATTTAAGAATAATTGTGTTATGGGAGTACCGTTTGAGGTTTTTTATGAGAAAAAATAATTTACGATAAATGCGTCATAACAGTATTCTTTTAGGATTGTTAATGGTATTAACTCTAATTGTTAAAGATAATTTCGATTCTACAACTTTCTGCACACGCATGAAGCATATAGGATCCATTGCCAGCTGCTTTTTGTTAATTAATGGCAAGCACGGTCTCTTTTGAAAATGCATATATCCACCACTCCTAACAACAATCAATTCTCGCAAGAGGTTTTAATATTCTTTTGTAATAATTTAGGGACTCGA
Source organism: Eucalyptus guilfoylei (assembly GCA_016097605.1). Taxonomy (NCBI): domain Eukaryota; kingdom Viridiplantae; phylum Streptophyta; class Magnoliopsida; order Myrtales; family Myrtaceae; genus Eucalyptus; species Eucalyptus guilfoylei. Next base: position 14,414,861 of record CM027870.1, on the reverse strand, counting down.
GTGCCCAGCTTTACTTAGAAATTCAATGGATACTCTACAAACCTCATAAACTAAGTCAGAACTTTTGTCACATCCAATTGGCCTTGACCCACCACAACTTGCATGCACTTGATGAAATTTAAATAGAGGACCTCTAAATCCTAAGCCGAAAAATTTTCAATGCACCGACTCTAAATGTCGATTGGTTCTATTAGATGGAGTTAAGTTTTAACAATTGATTGTGCTAGTTAAAAATCCTTAGATTCGACGGCACTTTCATTGCAAGCTATCTTATAACCCAAATATTCTCTCGATTCCTGAATGTTTGTTGGTGCTATAGGGTGCACAACAAGCATGATAAATATCCCGTCATTTTTTTTTTTTGGGCTAGACTATGTAAAAACGAGGGTTAATCATCTGGATCTTTCGATTTAGTTTGTCAAGGAGGAAGCTATCATGTTCCTTTAATTGGAAAAGACACATGTAACTTCCAAAATTATATCAAGGTAGTTGGAAGAAAAAGGCTTCCTTTATGAACACTGTAGCAACCACAACCCTAAATGCTACTTAATTGAAGTGCAACCTACTGGAAGACTAGGACGTGAAATATTCTGTCATCTTCCTTTCTTTTCTTTAGTTGGAAAAGACAGTTGTAGTTTCTCTATTGTATGAAGGCAGTTGGCAAAAGGTTTCCTTCATTACTTACCACTATAGTAGTTAACACTACTAAAACGGCAATTAATTGAATATCAACCTATTGTAAGACAAGGACAAGAAAATTAGGTGGGCAAAACTGAATCAAGCTACGAGTCCCTCGGGTTCAACTCGATGGTTACTCAAAACCAAGTCACTTGAATTTGAGCAAAGCTCGAACTCGGGATACTTGTGTGCATTTTTAGGTTAAGCTCGAGCTTACCAATATTCAGCTAGTTAGGTTTGTAACCCTAATCAAGTTTTTATTACTTTATTCAAAAATATTAAATAACTTTATATATTTCAATGTTATTGTAGTACACAAACAATATAAAATCATTTTAAGTTTGAGCTCAAGCCCACTCGATTGGTATGGAAATGAGTTCAAAAATTGAGTTTGAATATCTGATTTTCTATTTGAATTGACCTGGAGCGTTATTTTCAGCTCTATAGTGGATAGAATTTAGAGAAACATGAAAGCTCAAAATGCAGAAAAGGAAAAAAAAAAATTGGAATTACAGCTTCAATTGGAAAATATCTTCAAAGAAATTTATCTTCGAGGAAGATAAGTGGGAGTTCATTTTGGTCACGATACTTGAAAATGGAATCCTAGGATGGTAATATCATTTTTCTACATTTGGATGTATTTATAAATTGCATTAATGGCATTTTGTATGCTTGTTACAAGAAAATGACGAAATACATAATTGACAAAAAGTTCCGACATCACAAGTTTGGGTGCCGGGACACGTGCCCATCCTCAGAGGACTCAAGGCTGGCCGCTAGGGATTGGAGCATAGTCGTTGAAGTCTTGAGTCCAAATGCTATGGTATGTTCATATATAACTTTAAAAACAAAAAATTAATCTTCTGAATTTAAGCATATATTTTTCGTTGGTTCACTGTAAGTTTTTCTCTCGATGAGAATCCCCTATATACTTCAAATTAAGTTATTGCCACGACTTGTACGTTGATGCCTCATGCATGGCGTCACTGAAAATAAAATAAAAAGGAAACGAACATATCATTCGCCCTCTTGTTCTTCTGGAGGTCTCTTTCATTGAAAAATTGAAAACGACAGGACAAGAAAATTTTTGTTCCACTCATATACTTCGATCACAGTGCAATAAATTGACCGACCAATTCATCTAAACTATATATTTATTTATTTATTAATTATTATCCTAAGTGCTTTGCTTAGTAGTTAGTTGCCGTTGGTCTTGCTCTTTTGCCTTTTGACGGATTTTGAAATGGGGAAAATTATATAATTGAATTGCGAGCACTTCTATATTTTTGCTATTAAAAAATATTTGATGAAGGCAATTGCACACATACATAGAACCCTATCCATCTACTTCAACACATATGGGACCTCAAGCACGTGGGAGATTATAAAAATTAAATTAGTTAATATGAGCTGCCAACTAGAACTCAACTTTTCTTTTGACGTCTTTCTTGGGGGGCCAAAAATGAACATATCTAGTGGAAAAGTAGGCTGTCCGAAAAACGAAAATAGAATAAACGAAAACGATAGTTCCATGATCCCATAAACTCAACAAATCCCAAATCACATATAATAATTTTTTTTCTTATTTTCACACATGCATATCGATTTGGACTCATCCTCCATGTTTAATAGGTTATGTAATCTTTTTCAATCGAAATAAAAATAAGGGAAAACACCATTAACAAAATTTCAAACTTTGCTTGTCACAACCTTAATATCCCAAGGCCTAGCCGAAAATAAGCTTTTTGGTCGAGGGCTTCGCTCACCCCAACTCCCATAGTGCAATAGGTGGTGTGTACAAGACCCATAAACAAATTCATCACCGTATGACTAGCTTTTTCCTTAATATCACGCAGAGCCAAATTAACATCAATACACGTTAAGGGAATGGCCTCAATTTTATTTTATTTTGTACATGTCACGAAATTATCATCTATTTGCCACAGACAATCCTACATTTTGCCCAACACAACATCAATACCACACTTTTTTTTCGTGTCGTGAGTATCTCAAAACTTGTATGAATGTGATAAAAATTCGAGATTTTTTTTTTCACGCGGATATAAAGTTGAGGATTTGGTGACAAAAAAAAAGAGTTTAAAGTGTTAAAAATTACCATGGGCATAATTAGAGCTTTTGAGCGACATAAAAAAGTTTGGGGTGATGGCCATTATGGGCATAATATAAGTGTCTTTTATGGCATTGGCCCTAAAAAAAAATGATTATAGTTAAGGTTATGGGTTGACGGACATTTGGACAACGTACTTTTCTTAAATACGATGTCATCGCCGTAATTTGTGACGCAATCAAGGTTCGGTTCCCGCACATTAACCAGTAACCACCGCCGGGAATAATCGCAAACTAACTCCACCGCCAGACGGCTCGGCCCGTTACGTGCTGCTGTTTACCCACGCGCTTCCAGACACGCGCTTTCACGCGATTAGCGGAAAGAAAAGAAAAGGCGATTTTAGCAAGTGGCCGGGACCCACGTGGAGACAAGGCGGTCCGAGCGCGTGGGGGGAGAAGGTATCGGGCCTCGCTTTTTGCATTTTCCCACTATTCTTTTTTTTTTTTTTTTTGGCTTTCCTGCCAGAAATTTCTTTCTTCCTTTTGGGAAATTAACGGAAGAAAAATAAATAAATTCTTACAACACCCCCCAACCCCACTAATATAAATAAAAAATTAATCTTATAATTATCGTAGTCAGCATAAAGAAGAGCAAACTATTAAAGTATCCGGTATGGCTTCTTAATATGCATATTGCTATCCTAACTTACTTATTTAATTTTTTGGATTAGATATATAATCGTGTTGTTAGAACTCGATTCAATTTCATATGTCGATCGTAAGATAAGCCCAATTTATCATTTAAGGATTTATATACTCTTTACGAGCATGTAATTTCTCCTATAATGGGAACCTCGATATTACCACTACAAAATAAGGAATTATTTTACTCATGTTGATTCGGGTTGCCGTGACTGCGACTTAAGCTTTCCATTTGTGACATTGTGACATTATGGTCCTAGCTGTAAAAGAAGTCAATTCAGCTTTTTTATAATTTCCCTTTTCACCTTTATTTTATTTCTTAGTTTTTTTTTTTTTTTCTGGTTAAGCAGAGAGAGAAAGAGGAGGGGAGGGGGGTCATGATGGTGTGAAAAGAAAAAGAGGAACAAGAACCTCTGCGTCCTTGCCTGCCTTCTCACTCATGCTGTTGCAAGAAGGAGAGGAGAGAGAGAGAGAGAGAGAGAGAGAGAGAGAGAGACACAGGCATTGGAGGTCAGGGAGGCTGAGCAGATGGAGAGAGAGAGAGGCCCCTTGTGTTCTTTTTTCTCTCTCTAGCTCCTCTTCTTCTTTTGAGTGTTCTTGGGCCATTTTTAAAAAGGGAAAAAAGCTGAAGCAGCATTCCTAAGATTCTTCTCTTCGCCATCATCACTCTCCCCTCTCTCTCTCTCTCTCTCTCTCTACCCTTTCTCCTTCATATGCTGTCTGCACTTTTGGGGAGAGGCGGAGTGCCTCTGTCTCGCAACGCCATTTGACTGAGGCTGCTCGGAGCTTCCGCTTCTTCTTCTTCGCCGGGCATTGCTCTGGTGGTGGTGATACTCAGTAAGTTCTGTGATTCCGACGTTCTATCTGGAGCCGCATTACCATTTTCTTTTCTTCTCTCTTCATTCCTTTCCTGGGTCCTTCCTTTTTGGTCGCCGGGAGCTTGAAATCCGAAGCTTTTCTGCTATCAAGTTCCCTTTTTTTCCCCAGTTTTGCTATATGTGATGTGGTCACATGTTACTGCTTCGTATGCGAGTTTTGTTCGTATTCTGTTAAAAAAAATGGTTGTGGGACATATCCCTATTTTAAAATTTTGTGCGATAGCTTTGTACGGGTCTGTTTTCTGGCTCTTTTATTGCTTAATATTCAAGAAAGAACTGGACCAGATTGCCTAGGAAAGTCTAGTCATGGAAAAACAAACCCGCTTCTATTGAGGTACTTTTGGGAATTTTCTTGGGAATGTATCTTCGCGACGGAGATGATCAAGTTCTGTTTTTTTTTTTTTTTTTTTTCATTTATGAGTATTTTTGTCTTTTGGTTCTTCCTCTTCGTTGTAAATGATGCATGCGACTGGGCGCTTCAATCTCCCGGATAGAGGGGCCATCCTTTTATTGGTGAATCCGGTAGATTTGGAAGCCTCTTTGGTGCTCTAGTCTTGATGTATGTGTTGACAAATGAGGATATTCAGCTTTCGGTGGAAGTTACTATTGTGGGTGGAATTTAGTCTGTTCTCTTTCTGGGATTACCTTACTTGAAAAGTGAGATCATATCTAGTCGAATATGGACTGTTTAGCCTTAAAATCACTGATCTGGTGCTACTGGTTCCTGTTAAATCTGAAATTCTAATAGTTAGCTCCAGCTAATTGATACCCAGTTCTCTTCCGTATGAACTCTCTTTTCTTTTCGTTTCTTTTCTTTTTCCTTTTTCATGTCCCTGGCTGCTTCATTCTTTTTCTCTCTTCATGGTGATTCAAAGATTCTTGCATGATCTCGATTTACTGTTGCTTTACAAAACCAACTTGATAATCCTTTAACTGGAGTGTCTAACACGACCAGCTTGATTATCCATGGTTTTGGAGGTAGTTTCTAGATGTGCCTGAATTAGGGACTTCACTACATTTTTTTCCTCAAATTTGTGGTTCTATGATCCATCCTTTTTTGGCCCATTTCATTAGCTTGCTCTTTGTTCTCAAAAGTCTTGCTCTTTTTTAGCAGAGAATTGTCTGAAGGATGACGAAAGTGAGTCCTGAACTTGGTAGCATGGGGTCTCAAGAAGTTCTGGCTGTGTCAGCGGATGTTAGCTTTGCTTCTGATTGCTTCCCGAAGTACAAGTTAGGTCCAGATAATCAGATTTTGGAAGAGCCAAAGGATGATAATAAAGGTCCATCCTTAAAGGAAGTTGTGGAAAGAGAAACTGGCCAGTTGTCAGAGCAACATAAGCGCCTCTCTGTTCGTGACCTCGCCAGTAAATTTGATAAAAACTTGGCTGCTGCGGCTAAATTGTCCAATGAGGTATTTAAGTCTACAATTTTGCTGAACTTTGTACCGAATACATATAGAAGTTGTCCAAATTTGATCATATTAATGAATTTGATATTGTGCTAGACCTTTGATAAATTATGCCCCAACTTTATCCCAGTAGTGGCATTAGCCTTGTTCCATTGGAGTTTACCACGTAAGGAAACTTGAATTGGTTTCTTCCAATTGGTTTTTAGCAAAGTCTTCTGTGGTTTTTTTTTTTTTTTTTTCGTCCTGGAAATTTATCGACTTTCCAGAGAGTTAGCGTTGATAAACTTTTGCTGTATATCAGGCAAAACTGAGAGAAGAAGTTGCCTCTTTGGAGGGTCACGTGCTCCTAAAGAAGCTTAGAGATGCATTGGAATCATTAAGGGGCCGATTATCTGGGCAAAACAAGGAGGATGTAGAGAAAGCGATCTCAATGGTTAGTTCTTATGCTAATTATCCCCATGTTGCTCGAATCCCTTATTCCATGACCTAATGGACTAGTTCAGTTCTTGGTTCCTCTGGTTGAGGAAACACGTTTTGGATAGTGATTGTATTTGGCTGTCTAGTGCACTGAAGGATAGCCATATTTACTGAAGTGTATTGCAGCAACATTGACATAGAGAAAAAGTCAATGTTCTTATCCTTATCACTCTTTATTTTTTTGTTAATAAACCTTCATTGAACTGACGCTTTTTGTTAAACGCATTCTTTTAACCCGATGCAAGTTGAAAAGGGTAGATAATCAAGACAGGCCTAAGCAGTCTGCTTTGGACATTTGGAAATACAATAGAGAACCAGAACTCTATTCCCTGTTCTTTCTTCTGTCTCTACTTCATCACTTGATCTGTTAATGTAATTCATTCCTTGCACAAAAAGTAGCTGGACCTCTCTTTTGCTGTTAGCTTTATCAGATGAATCTGAACATGCATGCATGCAGCCATATTTTCCTGCCTTGCAAGTTGAAATACATCGAATCACAAGAATCTACCATAAAACTATCACCAGTTAGTTTCTGAGGATCTTTGTTCAGTATCATCTCTAGTTGCTTATTTCTCCTTTTGCCATGTTCTTTAGGTGAGGAATGTCCTCTTCACTTTTGAGTGCCTAGCTGTCTTTTTAGTGAGATTAGCTATTAGTTGCTGTCTTGTCACATATATGTTGAGCCGGGAATCCATCATCATCCTTCTATGATGAATGAATGCTTCACATAGGTCTTGACTTCTTCTCTTTGAACAAGATCCTTTATGTAATGGAGAGGAATGTCTGCATATGGTGGATATCTTCCTGAGCACATATTGTTCCGCATTATGACTGAGTTTTTTGGACTTTGATTGCCTCACAGGTGGAAGCTTTAGCAGTCAAGTTGACTCAAAAAGAAGGAGAGCTAATCCAAGAAAAGTTCGAAGTGAAGAAGCTTGTAAACTTCCTCAAACAGGTATGCTATGCTAGAGGAACTCGAGGACGGTCTTATGGAAAAAGATGACGCTAATGATAGATTGAAGACATATTCTTAATATCCAAGCTAGCTTTCATCCTAAGGACATAAATTAGAAACTTAGCCTCGTTCACCATTCTCTTTTGTACTTATATGTAATTGTAGCCGTTGTTCCAGGAATTTCAGTACAGTATCTGCACTTGCAAAGTGTTTCAAGTCAAGTTTCTGTACTCTCTTTAGTAGGGATGTCCTTTTTCTCATTTAAGCTCTCTGTATGCAGGCTTCTGAAGATGCTAAGAAGCTTGTTAGCCAAGAAAATTCCTTTGCTTGTGCTGAAATTGAGAGTGCTAGAGCAGTAGTACAGCGATTTGGGGAGGCCCTTGAAGAGGAAGAGAGAAACTCCCAAACATCCAAAAAACAGGTATGGAGTTTGATGCTTAATTGTTAATTAGCAATAACATCCTGTCAAACTTACATATGTTATGAAGAAATATAGGTTTATTGGCCTATGTAAAAATTTTGCATTATCTGGATCAACTCGTAAAAATAATGGAAATGAAGCTCACCCTCTTTTAACTTTAAGTCCTTCTGTTTTATTTCATGGTGGGCAATGGTTTCCCCCACTAGAGTTGCATGGTAGTGGTGAGCCTGAGACAGGAATTAAAGACATATCTATTCAACTCACTCATCCTGGGAACTTTCCAAATTTTCTGTGAAAAACTGACAAAATTTCTCCAAACATCTCAAAAACCACATGAACAAGCCCTGCATTACTTAATTTTGATAAATTCTCTCTCTCTCTTCCTTCAATTGTCACAAGCTGTCTTATTGTTAATTTAAATATGATCTAATGATATCTTTGAGTTCGACTATTGGAGGCAAATGCCAATAGACCAAATTAGTCAACCTTTGTCTATAATTTCTGACCCAACCTTTCTTTTGTCCTACTATTAACTTCCTGGCTTTAATGACTGCTGCTATATAGTGCTTGTGTTGCTTTTGGTAATCTCTCTCAGTGAAAGGGCAATATAATACCTGATGACTTGCATTTCTGCTGTACTCTAATCTAATTTACACTGCAAGGGTGCTTGGTGATCCTAATGCATCGCTTAAAATTCCCAAGTTTCATCTTTGGTGACTCATGGTTTAAAATGAAACAAAAACGTGTTCAACCATGTTTTTTTATCTGGTGATGTGCTAAAACATATCACTCATATATGTACTTGTGTTCTTTGGTTGTCATAGGATGTGGAAGAATTGCTGCAGGAGGTTCAAGAGGCCAGAAGAATCAAATTGCTGCACCAGCCAAGCAAGGTGCGTTATCATTGTATCTTATATTTCCAGTAGCAAATATAATTTCCTTAACGTGCACTATCAGTGTTACTTTGTAGCACATCTTTGGAAATTGTCATTGATTATTGAAAACTAAGGGCAATTCCTGGAATTAATTGTTTGGAAAAGATAATCTGTCAGAATTTTTTTGTATGCAAGAGGTTCTGTTGCCTGTGATTTTTTGTTGGTAAGTTAACCCAATTACTTATTAGTTCTCATTGAGGGTATACGCATGAATTATTATAAAGAAAGGCCACCTTTACCACCTCAGAATCGACCTTCTAGTACCGTGTTTGCCTATGCCATGAATATTGTTGGCTGATAAATTGGCCACAAATCAATGGCTGAAGCAATAATTCTAGATATATGAGATTTGTAAATATGTGAGACTTCCCTTGATCCTTTTGCATACGTTTAACTCTACTTTGAATGAAACCAAAAGAGTAAGGAAATACAACCGTGACAAGTCCAATTAACACAGTATCCTTGATTTGCCTAAATGAATGAAGTCACTTCTCTCTACGGCAGATGTATCGAATTACAACTTGTACTTGGCTCATTCTGTAGAGTTCTTGTAACAGAGACTTTGCTTCAGGAGGAATATATGCTTTTGTGCAGGTTATGGATATGGAACATGAGCTTCGTGCGCTCAGACTTCAAATTCGAGAGAAATCTATATTTTCCTTCAAGCTTCAGAAAGAGGTCCGTCAATTATCAGCACATTACATAAGGCCAGATTTCATTTGATCCAGGATAACAGAAATGGGATGGATTTATAGTTATTTCTCTTCCAGTATTATGTTTGTCTTTCTATTGTTATAAAATAAATTCAGAACTAGTGAACAAAATAAAAAGATAAAATAAGTGGTAATACTCCTGCCCCTGGAGAATCGGACATAAAAACAGCGAATCAAGCTTCTGTCTCTATAGTTCTTTCAAAGGACATGACTCCTTTATTAAGCACTTGTCATTTCGTTTGTTTGCTGCGAGATTGAATATTTGATTGGTTAATGAATTACTCGAAAGCATCTTATTGACAGAATGTGCAGCCATAATTTTGGGTTTCATAGCCATTTGATACACTCCAGGTTCATGTGTAGATTAGGTTCCTCGACTTGTGTCATCTTCAGAGTATGTTCCTTGAAAATTTTTATTTTCACTTTCTCATGAAGTGATTTTGGTTATTTCAACACATTATCCATCAAAATTAATGATTTTGAAAGCAAAGTTAGGCTACCAGGAAAACATTGTGTGTTGAAGGGACCAAAATCAACCTTTAAATTGGAAAGTATAAACACAAGTTGAGAGGCCAAAGCGGAAGTTTTTTTCTTCACTTTGTATTAAATAAAACAGGGCCTCGCATTGCAGTGGAGAAAATTAAATTTTCTGTGCAATTCTTCTCTTAGCAAAATAGATTATCCTTATCTCTCTTTACTAATGAATGAGTGTTGAAATTTATTATGATCAAAGATAAAAACGTAACACATTTTGCTCATTAGAGAATTATGTCCTCCAATGCGATTTTATTAGATTGTCTCAATATAGCGCATTAAAATTCTAGTTTTTCCTCTTTACAAAATAAAAATATGAACTTTTTCAAGACACTCGATAACTTATCCCAGTATTTCTATAAAAAAGTACGAATTTCTGTTCCATATTGTATTAGATTTAATGAAAAAAGATGATTTACCTATAAATTTTATATTCTTACAATAAAAGATTATTGCATACATAACAGTAGTCCATTAAAAAAAGATGTACTTATATAAAAATACATTTGTTTCAATAAGAAAAACTAAAATGAACTGATTTGGTGAAGGGAACTAAATTTTATTGGCAAATTCATTCATTGTTTTGCCTATATTCATTTATTAGACTGATTCTTTTTTTGCTTTAGGTTGGTAAAATCAACTAATTTAATAAGAGAATCAATTATATGAGTATAAAATAATTTCTACAAAATAATGAGCTTTATCTTCATATTCAGACAAAATGATAAATGAATAAATATATACACTTTATTGTTAGTGGTGTTAAAAAAAATAAAAAGTTAGAGAGTTGGCAATATACGTGGCGGCCCCTTCTATACACATTACACAACCCTTAATAGAATATATACTAATTGGGATAGAGGTTATTGTGGCAACAACATTTTAGTATTCCTTTTCCATGATCTTAAATTTGATTTGTCACGTAATAAATGCATTCAACAAAATTGAAATGATTTTTCCATATTTGCATTCAATTGCATTTTTTTTTTTAAAGGTCCATCAACAAAGTAAAATAGAAAAATTTAAAACCATAAAAGATCCATGAGTGGATTGATTTGGAAATGTATAATAAACTAATCACAATGCTACAATTAAAAGATAAGTTGGGGAACCAAAAAATAACAAAATATTGACTTATCTTTGGTTGGATTAATAAAAGTAAAGAGGAAAAAAAAATAAGGAAAATACAACTTAAGTGTTTAAAAAGTTTTTCTTCTGGTTGACTGTTCGCATTGTATGAGCTGGGCTCTGGCACATATTTGCAGCCACTTTCAGCCAGTGGCATTATGGTTTTTTAGCACTTAGATCTCTTCCGTAGTGGATGCTGTACTCTTCTTGGTGATTTGCATGACTAATTTGTCACTATGCATCTTTTTAATTAGGCTAGTCTGTCTCCCTTCCTATTGATTAGGTGTTTTCTTGAGCTAATCTCAGCCGTTGTCTTACAGCTGACCATGAGCAGGAGAGCTGAAGAGAACAGATCTCGTCTATACATATTAGATGGTTGTGAGGCTCTTGGGTCAAATCTACGGGTCCGTCCTTGTGCAGATAATGCTCCAGCACTTTGCAAGTGTTCCATTCAGTGGTTTCGCATATCTTCTGAAGGAAGCCAAAGAGATGCCATTTCAGGTAACCATTTAAATATATTATTCACTTCAAGTCTTACTATGTGTAACCTTTATCGTGCTCGCTGGCACTCTTGATTTTGTTTGTATAATACTACATGGTTTCCAAGTATAATAATGGCTAGAGGGTGTAAGGTTTTGTCCTGCTATCCATGAAGTATACCATATGCATTCTGATCATGTATGTTGAGGATATGTGGGACCTGATAGATTATCTCTATAATACTGTGTGTTTGCATTTGCATTATTATTTCAATGCGGACATTTTGTTAACACTCCAAACATGGAGGAGCAAAAATTGTTCTGTATTTTCTGATTTATTATGATGTTTTGTGAGGAAATTTAGATTTGCAATGATGTCAAAGTTTGGTCCTTTCATTTGCATGGAGTAATAATTTCAGGTAGAATATCAATGATGTCACGATGATTCGCTTGAGTTCATGAAGTTTGTGTGTTCATTAGACATAAAAGCCAGAAACTCCTAAAAAATTAAAACTTAACAAAATAATATGTAGCAGTATCTGGGAGGTTCAATCTCTGCAAATTAAATGCCAAGGTTCATCACATCTCTGGTGAAGGAATTTATCCACTTTTATCATTTTATGCTTTTCAAGTCCCCAAAGACTCGAGTTCAGAGCTATAGTTGCATAATTGCAAACTTCAAATAATAACTCAAAGTAGATGATTGCTAAATGTTTGCATCATCTAGATTTATTATTCACAAAAGCAATATGACAAAGAAAGTATTGCTGCTTCATCATGAAGGAAACTGGTTTACAGTATGGAAAAGAAGAAACGAGCTTCTTCCATGGATGTTACCGATCAAAAACTAAAATTTCTTCTTCATTGACTTTGCTTTTGCAAGTTCAATGGTCATTGAAAGGGGCTGTTTGGCATGTGTGAGCACACAAATTATGCTTGCTTGCCTTCTTGAAAGCTTCTGATAATAGTATATTTCCAATCTGTCCCATCAACAATCTTTGTGAAGATTAATGGGACTGCACTATCCGGACTCTGAAATTCTCTTACTCACTCATTATGTATATTGCTCTGTCTATCTGATGATTTTGTGCTTTTCCAACCTAATATCAAATTTGATTGTCACACCTTATCTTGAGTTTAGCTCTTTGATTTCTGCGACGAATATAGTAGCTTGCTCTACCCAGAAAATTGAAAAACATTAAGTAGTTTTTGGTTTTATTTCCCTTAGGTGCCAACTCACCAAGTTATGCTCCTGAACCCTTGGATGTTGGACGAATCTTAGAAGCTGAAATAATCTTAAATGGCAACAAAGATTCCGTGGCAACCATCGGTCCCATTGATCCTGGTAGGTTTACACTCACCATATACCCGAATAAAGTGCTTCATTATATTTGATTCATCTACAAGCTTTGACACGGTTCTCTACTTTTCATTCTGCTCTATTTTTCTTGGTACTTTTGAATTTATTAAAAAGCTTAGCAGTTAGTGCTGTGGCTGCTCAATAATGATTCTCCTCTGAGGTCGATTGAATGTCTAACAGTTGCAGGACTGGAAAGCCATGTAGAGACATTGATGCGGAAATCCAATGCTGAATTTACTGTATGTTATCTGACTCTTTATCCAAAGTGTGTATCATGATATCAATGCTGGTTCTGTATTTATGTATTATAAGTAGAGACATTTTTTCTTCTCAAGCAGTGTGATTGTTGGAAGATACTACTCCCTTTACATTTCCTGTCTTACTTGATGCAGTGACTTCATGCCTTCAAGTTAACTTTTACTCTGTCACACAGGTAACTATTTCTCAGATGAATGGTCAAGATCATCAGTCGCATTCATCTCATATGTTTCATGTGGGGAAAACAAGGGTAAAACTTTGCAGAGGATGGATAACCAAGGCCAGAGACATATACTCAACATCAATGCAGGTACATGCATGGAAGTGTTAATATGCTGTGCAATTGAAATCTACATGCATAAAATGTTCTGTTCTCTCTAGTAAATAAATTCCTGGATAGGCATCAAGTGGGTGCAATACTTACCAAAATCAAATTACTCTTTAACAAGAGAAATGATCTATAAGTTCCATTAGGTTCATCCATTGAACCAGCTTGAAACCCCAACTAAGAGTGCATAATCACGATACTTATCTTCATTGTATGTGAAGCAGTTTCAATATAGGGCATTTCTCATTCTTTATCTTTTTTAAATCCAGTTATGTGGAGACAGAAGTGATGGCAGTGCGGCAGCCAAAGGATTATTTTGGCAACCGAGAAAAGGGTCGTCATTTGTATTAACCTTCGAATCAGAGCGGGACAGAAATGCAGCTATAATGCTCGCAAGAAAATATGCCCTAGATTGCAACGTACGTACTCTGCCCTCATTTCGCTTGATACATCACTTTTCCTTTTCCATTTCACTGCAAGTATCTTTCCCATAGAAGTTGCTTCTTTGATCACTTAAGGCCAGGTTTAAACAAATTCAGTCTTCATTTCGAGGTGTTTATATTGCAACTTAAAATTTTTCCTGATCAACAGGTAATGCTTGGTGGACCAGATGATCATCTCTGAAGGCCCGCTTCACTGACTGAAATTCTTTTTAAAGTGTGATTATGATCAGTTTTTAAATAGGTTTAGTCGTGTGCATGGGTCTGATTATCGTGGAAAAGACTAAATGTCTTCGCGATTCTTCCTTTTTCTTTTCCCTTTCTATTTCCCTAAGCGACCATGTGTGTTTTGCTGCAAATGGTTGTGCTTCGCTAATCTTGTCGTGTGGTTTTAGGCGTTGTTTTTTCTTCCCGCCTAATCATCTGATGTAACATGTTTTTGGGTATATATAATGATTGATTTGATCAGCAAACTGCTTGTTTGAGTAATGCTCTTGGAGATGATTCTTGCTGTGAAACAATAATCCTCCCCCCAATCCGTCTGATCTTAAAGCTGAACGCCCACTATCCTCATCTGATGTATGTTGAGAACCGATGCTCGATCGAGTTCCATGTGATGAGTTCCGTTTGAAGGAGATATTCAGTCAACATGTCACGTAGATGTAAAATTGCCGCTATAGAAGGTGAGTAAGAGTGCGTATTTGGACGTTTTTATTTCAAAGGTGAGCAGTTCCAAGATTGGGCTGGTCCAACCTTGAAACTCAAATCTAGAGGTGGCAAAATGGGTCATAGACCATAAATGAGTCATATATGGGTCACTTGTTTTTTGAGGTTAGTTAAATGGGTTTAACAACTAAAAGATTTAAGATAGGTGGGTCTTAAATGGGTCTTAAATGTGTTGGATTTAAAACTCATTTTCACCCAAAACCTCACAATCTCTCTCTTCTCTCTTTAACTTTACAATTTTTTTTTAATTTATAAAAATTGAAATTACAATTATTTATTATAATTTATTTATTTTTTTCTTTCTTCTTCCTCTCGGTTCTTGGCGGCGATGGCTGGCGACTAGCTAGACGAGCCTCGAGCTCATTGGATCTGGCGAGGCGGAGGCCTCGTCGACGCTTGCCGAGGGGTGAGCTTGAGCTCGCCTAACGCTGGCGAGCCTCGAGCTTGCCAGATCTGGCGAGACTCGAGCTCGAGCTCGCCGGATCTAGCGAGCCTCGAGCTCGCCGGCGTAGGCGAGCCGGGTGAGCTCGAGGCTTGCTTGTGGCCAGCCAAAGAAGAAGAAGAACAAAAAAGAAAGAAGGAAAATAAAAAAGAAAATAAAAAAATTATATTTTAAAAATAAAAAAATAATTAAAATTATATTTTAAAAAATAAAAAATAATTAAAATTCTATTTTTTAAAATAATTATTTTAAAAATTATAAAAATTGTCCATTAAATTTGTGTTGTATAAAACTATTTTAGCAATACCATTTTTTAAATATATATATACAAAATAAGCTTTTTTAAGTTTAGTTAAATGGGTTGGGTATACGTTAAAAATTTTGCATTGCAATAAATGGGTCATAAACGAGTTAAATGGGTCGATTTGGGTCGGACCATTTATGACCCGACCCAAACCTGACCCGACCCACCCGTTTAACAGGTCTACTCAAATCTACTCACGCGGGGTTGGTCGGTTCTTTGATTTTAGAACCTAGAACTGACACTGTAGACCTTAGACCGACCTTGTCGGTCTGGTCCAATTCCGGTTTAGGGAATCGGCTTTTTATTTTTTTGGTTATTTTCTTGTATTTCTTGAAATGACAAATTTACTCTTTCAAAGTACATATATATAATGCCTAGTAAGAAAATGGCAAGAAGTGAAACACTAGCAAAAGCCAGATAGAAATCTAAAGCAATGGGGTTACATCCAACTCATCCTTTAGTCAAGTGAAACGTAAAAAAGCAACGGAAGAAATATCTATATGCCAAAGTAATAATTAAAAGATGAACACGAAAAATAAGAAAATTAATAAAAGTTCAAAACACATCACATAAAACATAGATTATAAAATTTCATTCCTCATTCATTTATAAAAGATTGCTTCAAATTTTAACTACATGAAAACAAAACAAACAATAAACATAGTTAAAATGAGTTCGGTCTAGGGTCGATATTGGGTTGAACTGGCACTCAACCCTATTTTACATAATGATGGGCAAAGAGTTGTTCTTGCCTTTGAATGAAAGGAGTGACAAATAAATCTTCCTAGAACATTGCGTGATTACATCCAATTAGGCATATCAAATCTCTTGAAATATTTTCTTTAAAGAGAAATGAAAATCTCGTGATATTTATTGCTTCATGTTTATTTGGTGGGTGGATAAATAGAGCGAAAGATTAATTACTGTTTTTTATTTATTTATTACAAAAGACGAGGTTAAAAAGGAAGCTATGTACAACGAAAATGCTATTGCTAATGAGGCGATTCTAGAGCTTTGGCAATATTAGGGTTTCTTCTCCCTCACACGATGCTATCCATTACTCATCTCTCTCCTCTTTTTTCACTTCATTGTTTCTCCATTTAATACAGTAACTCCTTTATATACATTGAAAAAGCATATTTATCTTAACTTCCACAATACAATGTTATTAATTTTACTTATTAGCACTGCCCCAAGTTCTTCATAGTAAGTTTAGATAATAATCCTTATAATCTAATAATGTACTTTTTCCATCTATTCAACCTTGGTTCCGTTTAAGTTGTGTTATTGCGTAAATGTATTGTACATCCAATTTTATCATAAGTTTATTGAATAATCAGCATAAAGTGCGGGTTAATGTCAAACTATATGATGATCACAGTACAAATATTGACGAAATAGCCCATGAGATTTGACTTAGTGAACTGGAGGGGCTTGTGGGCGGGGATAGAAAAACATATTGGGCGGCTAAAAATGCATTAAGGGAAAGTCATATGAAGAGGATTACTTTTTTGTCATGTCATGTCAATATCGTTTTATCATAAGTTTATTAGATTAAAAACAACAACCTTTGACTCATTGAAAAGAAAGGAAATTATCCAAAAAATCATAAACTTATTGTATTTTTACCAATTCAATCATAAATATTTTAATTGTGTCAATTTAATCCTAAACATTTTTTATATTTTACCAATTGAATCCATCCGACTAATTTTAGTAGAATATCGCTGGCGTAGATGCTGGTGCTGATATGGATAATTTTTAATAATAAATTTTATTTTATTTAATTATTTCTTTTGATGCCTGGAACTACTGCTTTTGCTCTGTTTTAGGCCATCCTGGTAAGCATTGTCCGAGATAATCTCCGCCGGATACCTTATATATTCCTCTTGCTCGTCTTTGAGAGCTCCTTGTACACAAGTTTCCGCATCTCCGCAACTCGTCACACTTGGGAGAGATTCGATCAAGCAAAACATGAATTTTCAGTTCATGACCATATTTATCGTATAATCATTATATGTAAGTTCATTCTTCATGAATTGAAGGCGACGAGATTGGATTATGTTCTTCATCCAGTTTAGAACTGAAAATTTGTGTTTGCTTTGTCGAATTTCCAATACTAAGGCAACAGGCTCATGTATGTGGTGCGACATGCTGTGGTCCGACTCACACTACAAGTTTCATTTTTCGCAAGTGCCAAAAATTTAATGTTTGGCTCAGTCACTTAGATTTTAGCCCCTCCATCTTAACTGGTACATCAAATTAGTGGATATTTCATAGGCATGGAATTTTCTATCTAAAAAGTGAACTTTATCATGAACATCACAACAACAACAACAACAACAACAACAACAATAATTATAAACTACTCATATCAAGTACCATCATGAGTTTTCAAAATCTTGAGGTAATTACTTTGATCTTTACTTCCTTCAATTCCGCAGTCTCGAAATTTTAAATATATCATAAATGTGGACAATATTGTAAACATAAAAATCTTCAAAAAGGCAATTGAATTAATATACCCGATTATTTTCCTATTTCCCCCTATCTTTCCATTGTCCTTTGCTTCTCCATGTCTCTACCCTCAACATGGATTATACATCTACGCATTAAATTGACAAGTCTTAACATACTTGACATACGAATTACACTGAGAATTGAAATTATGGACAAACGACTTTCAGAATGAACGATTCATAAACAACTCCACGATTTGACTATAAATTGCCTTAATCTAGTTCATCTTTTTTGTTTTTTGTTTTTTTAAGTTTATAATAACCACGAACCGAAGAAAGGAAGTTTCGATGATCCCATTTTCTTCCAAAATCCTTCAATAGTATCATGGCGATCCTGGAAGGGAACATTCCATCTTCCCTAGTTCCCCTTTTTTTTTCCCAATTCCCCGTCGCCACGTGGACAGTTCGGGAAGGGGGTTGCACGGACCCTCCCTGACCACCTCGGTCACGGCCAGCGCATTCCCCTTAAATATATTACCCTTTTTTTCATATTCCTATTAGCGAGAACGGTAACTTTTTCCCAACGGCTATATCTCCGCAGGACCCATCCGCGGCCGTCGGATTGAGGAGTAGATCCAGCGGCCAGAAATTGAAGGGGAGAAGACCGTTGTAAGTGAAGCGCCGCTTGGCCAGCTTCATAAAGGAGAGAGATACAGAGAGAAAGCTCCCATTCTCGTTTCTTCCTGCACAGGATCTCACTGTGAGAGAGACCAGAGAGAGAGAGAGAGAAGAGAGGGGAGAAGGAAGAAGGGTCGTTCTCTCGTGGGTAGGGTTTCGCCTCGCCAATCAGATTCGGAGGAGCTTTTGGTTGTTTGATCGAAATGGCTTCAAGACCCATTGTCCCCGTGCAAGCGAGAGGTACTAAAAATCAGATTTTGGGGGGCTTTCGTTTGCCGAATAGTATATTCAATCTCTTTCGGTGACGATTTCTGGGATGATCTTCTTTGAACCCCCCCGGTCCTGTGCGATGATTTGTGGGACTCCCTTGGCCGTCTTGATGTTCTGTTCTTGATGAGTTATGTTCTGTAGTCTTGGAAATTAGCAGACCCGTGCGTGCATCTTCTTAGGAATGTTCTTGTATTACGTTGAAGATCTCGTGCTTCTGTCGACGACGATTTCTTATGTGGACAAATGTTTGTGTGAAACCCAGACCTTGATGAGCGAATAGGCCCTCTGAAAATTGGGGTTTTTTTTCCCCTTCAATTCGTGTTTGGTTTTTCAGAAAATTCTGAGAAGCAATCAAATGGCAAATGCCAAAGGATTTTCTGGGCAACCAAATTGACCGCAGCTTGTTTATGTTTTTTCTTTCGTGTATGTGATTTATCCAATTAATCGTTAATATCCATGCTGATTGTATTCTTATGCGACCATGATATAGGCGAGGCAGCGATTGGAGGAGGAGCGGGTAAGCAGCAGAAGAAGCACGGCGCAGCAGAAGGAAGAAACCGCAAAGCCCTCGGCGACATTGGCAATCTTGTCACTGTTCGAGGCATCGAAGGCAAGGTTCAGCCTCATCGCCCCATCACAAGGTTTCTCCCTCTCTCTCTCTCACTCTCTCAAATTGTTAGATCCAGTGTGTGCTCATGTTCCTTACTGATATTGTGGTTCTTAACCTCAGAAGCTTCTGCGCACAACTACTGGCAAATGCACAAGCTGCCGCGGCTGCCGAAAACAACAAGGTTACCTCTTGAAGCCTGGATCTTCTTCTTGTTCTTCGCAGTTCACATTATGGCTGGACTAATTTTTTCTAAAACAATTCTGCAGAAACAAGCTGTAGTTAACGTGAATGGAGCGCCGTCCATTCTTGATGTACCTGGAGCAGGCAAAAGAGCCGAGCCTGCGGCGGTGGCGGCAAAAGCTGCTCAAAAGAAAGTCGTTAAACCGAAACAAAAGGCTGAAGTTATCGATTTAACGTCAGATTCGGAAGGAGCGATCGAGGCCAAGAAGAAGCAACAACATCATGAGGCCAAGAAGAAGGAAGGAGAGAAATCATCGAGAAGGAATATGCCCACTCTCACTTCGGTCCTCACTGCTCGAAGCAAGGCAGCTTGTGGGTTGACTAAAAAACCCAAAGAGCAGGTCGTCGACATCGACGCGGGTGACGCCCACAACGAGTTGGCTGCATTCGAATATATCGAAGACATCTACACTTACTACAAGGAGGCTGAGGTACACTCAATATATTCACGTTAAAGAACTTAAAAAATGCCTGGAAGACATCAATGGTTTCGTTTGGCTGATGATGTTTGTGCAAATACCTTTTCGGAATGCCAGAATGAGAGCCTGCCCCGTAACTACATGTCGTCCCAGCCGGAGATAAACGAGAAGATGAGGGCGATCCTGGTGGACTGGCTGATCGAGATCCACAACAAGTTCGAGCTCATGCCCGAGACCCTCTACCTCACCATCAACATCATCGACCGGTTCCTCTCGGTGAAGGCAGTCCCGAGGCGGGAGCTCCAGCTGCTGGGCATGGGCGCTCTCTTCACCGCCTCCAAGTACGAAGAGATCTGGGCTCCTGAGGTGAACGATCTGGTGTGCATCGCGGACAGAGCCTACAGCCATGAGCAAGTGCTGGCGATGGAGAAGACGATCCTGGGGAAGCTGGAGTGGACGCTCACCGTGCCCACCCACTACGTCTTCCTCGTTCGATTCATCAAGGCGTCGCTCGGCGATCGCAAAGTCCGTTCCTTTATTCCTTCCTTTTTCATATACACTCTCCTCCTTTTTCATCTCTTCCAGTGCCTATATATGGGTCCTCGTCTGTCGCTCAAAATCTAAACATATGGCATTTGGTGGAGCAGTTGGAGAACATGGTGTACTTCCTGGCCGAGCTCGGGGTGATGAACTACGCGACGCTCACGTACTGCCCGTCCATGGTGGCGGCCTCGGCGGTGTACGCGGCGCGGTGCACTCTCGGCCTAACCCCGCTATGGAGCGACACCCTCAAGCTTCACACCGGCTTCTCCGAATCCCAGCTCATGTAAGTGTTTGCATCAAAGGGGGTAGTAGCCCTTAATATAGAAACATAAGGGAGGCATCTCTCGATAGTAAAAATTATAACTTGGGTGCGTTCGTTTCTTTTTTCTGTGTGGCTTTTCGTCGAACAGGGACTGCGCGAGGCTGCTGGTGGGGTACCACGCGAAGGCGAAAGAGAACAAGCTGCAGGTGGTGTACAAGAAGTACTCGAATTCTCAGAGAGAAGGCGTGGCCCTGATCCCGCCGGCCAAGGCTCTGCTTTGCGAAGGCGGTGGTCTGTCTTCTTCGTCGTTGGCGTCCTCTTCTTGACGAAAGGCTCTGCTAACTACAAGAGAGAGAGAGGAGAGACGAGTGCACACAGCTTTTGAGTTTGTTCTCGGCCAGAGAAAAATGACAGATTGATATGGATGATGATGACTGTCGTGTCATCACTTGTGTTTTTTTTTAGTCACGGATTGGTGACTTTTGTTGTTGAAGGGAATTCTTCTCCTTTTACTTGTTTGAAGATTCGTTTAATTCGTTGAAGGAAACGATGGAGTGATTGGCTGCTGTATAATTGGGAACCAAGAATATATGGAGTTTTTTCAATTCAATATTGGTTTAGCAAAATGAAAATATTTATATTGCTCCTTTTTACGTACGTAGTCTTTGAGCAAAAAGAATGTCTTTAGGCAAATATATTAGGCATCTCTTAAATTGGTTCAATATCGGGGCCACTTACTTTTCTTTTAAAAGGAAATGTCTATTTTTATTTTTTTTGGCAACATTGGGTATCTTCAATATCGGGGGCCACTTACCTTGAAAAATAAATACGCTTCGAATGTATAGAAAATGAAATTAATTAGAAAAAAAAAGTCTCCAAACTCGCCGAACTTTCCATGAAAAATAAATACGCTTCGAATGTATAGAAAATGAAATTAATTAGAAAAAAAAAAAGTCTCCAAACTCGCCGAACTTTAAATTAGGAAAACCATCAATCCCTTTCTAGAGAAAAAAGGAGTATTTTCCAAAAGAAAAATCATTCTTTGTCTCCCTTGTCGAGAGGAACATCTTCATGTGGACGACCCAAACCCAGACCCATTCTTTAATTCGGATTCTCCTTTCTTACCGGTCCAGCAATCCCGCCGGTCGGACCCGGCCCGGTTTGCTTCGTCTTCGCGCCACTGTCCAAAACCCCTCCCCTGCCCAAGGGTTTTAGGCCCTCTCTCTCTCTCTCTCTCTAGAAATTCTGCAATTCCTTTCCGCCATTTTCAAGCCAGTCGAAGAAAAAGGTCTCGCCTTTGGATTCCGCCCCCCCACCACCACCACCGATGCCTTCGAGCAAGAAGAAGCACTCCCGGTCTCAGCCGAGGTCGCCGCCGCGGCCGCCGCGGCAGCGCTCGGACCCTTGCGCGTCCCCTCGGACGCCGTCTCCGGCCTCCTCCTCTTTGGCGGACTCGGAAGTCGCCGAGGACGATATCCCCGTCGCCCTCCGGGCCGCTTCCGCCAGATTCCCGCGCCTGATCGGCGAATCCGCTTTCGTCGGCAGGGTCTCCGACGTGGCGGACGCGGAGGCCAAGGGCTGCAAGATTTGGCTCTCGGAGCCTGCCATGGTGGCTTCGTCCATCGCGCCCGGTTCGATCGTGTCGGTAAATGGCCGCCCATTGAGTTATTTAGCGTCGATTTTGCGTCGGTAGCTTTCGATTTTTGCCGTGTACCTGAATTTGTCCAAGGATGATTAATCAGATATGAGTTTTTGTTCCCATGCTCGGCAATTGTAGAATTTTGGTGGAATCGTATTCTGTTGAAGTGGAATATCGGGAACATTGTTCTTGGTCTTGAAGTCTGCTGACCCAAAACGTCCAATAGCAGAAAATTTGCGTATGAGTAGTCAGATGTGAACATTTTATCCCCATAATTGGCTATTTTGGGGTTTATGTGCACTTCTTTTCTGTTGAACATAGTGTTAGCTCGAATCTTGCCCTCGGTCTTGAACTCAACCCACCCCAAAACATTTAACAGAGAATAAGATGACTGCAAAGACTACAGGAGTGGGCTTGCTGACTGCTAATGATGTTTGTTGTTGTTGGACTTCAGAAGTGAAGTCTGTCCTCCTGTACATGGAGAACAGCCTTATCTACTTCATGCCAAGCACATGCTGCCCTATTTTTTCATAGTTTGGATATGAATTTAGGCAACCGAATTTGTGTCATTGCCGTAAATCGATAAGAGCATGGTTTTGTGGCTAGCACACGTTAATGATGTCGGAGGTCAGTGGAAGCATGGAAGGTAATGAGATTTGCTATGTCTGTGGGTATAGTCTCAAGGCCACGAGAGCCAGTTTGTGTTTTCCCACCTTTTCTTCAGTTAGCTTATCTTATGACCCCTCTGACCTTGTTTTGGAGAGAGAGAGAGAGGGGAAGGAATACAGGACGGTTAAAAAAACTTTTAAATTCCCTCCAAATTTAGGATGGTTAGCTTATCCACTCTCGCTTCTTGTTTTCTCCCCTTCGCGTCTCTCCCAAACAAAGCCTTTATGTGATTTCCTTCCTTGATTGCTCTGCTCTGGTTTATAACATCATATATATTTTTTTTTTTTTATTTCTTTATCAGAGTTTTAGTGCCCCAAAATCTTTTGTTGCTGATGTTTCCATATCTTTGCATAACAGGTGTGCCTTGCTTCTTCAAGGAGTCAAATTTCACTTG
Source organism: Eucalyptus guilfoylei (assembly GCA_016097605.1). Lineage (NCBI taxonomy): Eukaryota > Viridiplantae > Streptophyta > Magnoliopsida > Myrtales > Myrtaceae > Eucalyptus > Eucalyptus guilfoylei. The sequence goes on along the minus strand of CM027870.1, from coordinate 14,391,445 downwards.
GTATCCCTTTATGCTCATTTGCTGATGAATGTGCTAGACATACTGGGATTAATCCTGGGAATAAAATGACAAATGAAGCTGGGGATTTCTTTGCTCTTGCCACTGTGTTTCCTTCTTCTAAGGTTTGAGTGCAACTTATAGTACAATATCATCTATTCTCCTAGAAAAACTGATTTAAGGATTGAAATACTTCTTGATATATAAGGGGAAGGCAGAGGAAAAGCACAAGGCGCAATGCGTTTATGGTGAAACACTACAAATCATGTCTAAGCTAAGCCCCTTCATAATGTGTGTTTTTGGGTCGTCATAAAAGGGTATGAAAACATTTTTATCAGATTGAGGACTGGATTTTCTTCATTGATGGTTTTTCAATAGCTCATAACCATAAATAACTTTGGCATGAGAAGTATAGGCTTAATTTTCTTTTTTTAATTATGAGACTACATTTTCCCTCATCTCTGTATTTTTTTTTTTTCTGGTGTTTTATTTTGATGACTTTTACCTTGATCCAAGAAATCTAGGAACATTATCTTTATGGATTTGAACTTGATGTGAAATCCATGCCCTGTGTAAAAGTCAGGAAGAACAGAAACTGGCAAGCATCTACTGAATGTGAAAGATGTTACCCTTGATGGTAAAACACATTTGAATGTGTCAGCAATGCCATTCCAAGGCCTTTTTGTTACTTAGGGCATGTCCTCTCCCATGTCGTTTGGAGTCTTCCTTCAAGAACTACAGAGTTCAGCTTGAATCAAGTCAGTCCTCATTCCACTCACGTTATCACAATCATCTAAAAACAGTGAAAAAGACTTCGTACAGTCGTGAGGAGCATGCTGTATTGACATGTGGAATGGAATTGCTATCAATTAAGCTTGATAAGGCTCCTTGTCTCTTTAAATTACTCTTCAGTATTCTGGTGAATATGGAGAAGATGTCCTGAAATATTGAGTTTTTGAATCAAACTTTTTAGATTTTAAGATCGTAACTTTTTTCCACAAAAAATTAGCATTTTCACTCATGGAATATGAAATCTGTCTTTCAGCCATTTAGTAGTAGGTCCAGTTATTTGCTTTTATTTATTTATTTATTTTTTGTGGCGTAGGAAGATTCCATTCTCAATAGCTGCATTGTTGTCCATACAGAGGTCGGATATCAGTCAACTACATATTGTTTGACTCCTCCATTATTCCCGTCAGGTTCTTAGGAATGGAGTGCGATTATCATTAAATCTTTCATATACGATGGGGTGTCCCACTTCAGGTAGAGTTCTGTTTGTCTTTCCAGTACAGAGTTGGATCTCTGGTGGTCTGGTCAATGGGATTGACAAATTGCAGCACCACAGTCTTGGCTCATTTGCAATACAGAACTGTGAGGAATTGTGCTTGGAGCTGGCTTCTAGAAATGAGTTCACAACAAATAAAAGGGCACTGTCTCTAGTGAAACCTGCTGGTGAGATACCTCTCGATGAAAATGTAACTTTTGGATCTCCTAGGACGCCGGTCTATCAGTCAAAGATGAGCTCTCCTGCACATGATCAATTTCGTTCACCGTTATCACTATCAAGTTCAACCAGTCAGATGTGTCCAGTGGTTAATTCATATGATATTGTCCAGCTGTTGGAAGATGAAAGCACCAAGAACCTTTTGCAGGCATGCACCAAATCATGGCTGTGTTCTCGTTTTCTGCTTCAAGGGAACCTGGTGGTCGTCCCAATACTTTCCAAGCTTTGGCTTTTCCACGTGATTGGTGCTCGACAAGCATCTGATTGGAAGAATCAATCCATTATAGACCAAAGTACTGAAGGTTCATCCCCCAACATTTCCCAATCGCCAGACTATGTTATTCATGCTTTCACTGTGACGAGCAGAACAAACATATGTCTGTCTTCTCCTATCGACATGACACTAGTAACTCCATCTTTGACGGGATCACTTGTTGGGAAGCTCGAGCATACATATTGTAAAGCTAACACCAAAGGTGATGACATTAAATTGGGTGGATTGTGTAAAGAGTATACTGATTTGAAGGATATAATTACTTCCTCTATTTCGAAGGACCCTATATCAAGGTATTGTACATTTTAACTCCGACAATTGGTGGAGCTGCAGCTGTATATCTTTGCCCCAGCCTTTTACCTCTGCAGCTATGTCTTGGGTCAAACATTTAGAAAATGCCACTTCTCTTATTTTTTTTTCAAACTTAAGCAATAGAATGAGCAGTATTTTTTTGTGGTTTTAGCTTGTGTAGAATTTGAGTATTTTATTAAACAGTTAATGCTTGTGTTGAAGAATCCACCAATTGGTAACATGTATTAGAAAGGCCTGAATTATCTTGGATGAAACATATTGTTATACCTTTTCTCGCTTTTGTCCAGAATACTTGTATTTCAGCTTCATCTAGAGAAGAAATTCTATCTGACACACCATGATGTTGTTATCTTATAAGGTTTGGTCTGCGGCCTACAAAAGGAGTGCTTCTTCACGGTCCACCAGGTACAGGAAAGACATCTTTGGCTCAACTATGTGCCCACGATGCTGGTGTTAATTTATTCTTGGTGAATGGACCTGAAATTGTGAGACAGTATTATGGTGAAAGTGAGCAAGCCTTGCGAGAAGTTTTTGATTCTGCTAGCCATGCTACCCCTGCTGTGGTGAGGCTTCTTCAAACTTCCAGTTTCTTTTCCCTCGTCTATTCTTTTTAATGTTTTGCCTTGCAAACCTGCATAATACTTACTGTTGTAGTTTGTAATTTAATTAATTATTGAACTTAGTTGAGCATTCCTACTGCTGAAATGATGTTAGCAATCAGTATCTATTGCGTGAACATGCGCTTTTAAATATTCCCGATCTTGGTGTAAATATCCTGTTGATTTTCATGTAACTTCAAGGAAGCTTAAGGACAGAGGGAATAATTGCCTTTTTGGGAAACAGTGAGGCATTATGATAGCTCTGTTAACTTCTTAACCAAAACTGATCTTTGAAAACTAGATTTTCTAATTTAATTACATTAGTTATATTTTTTTATTTTTGTTTCGATTGAGTTATGCCTTTCTTTGCAAATGTTATCTTATGCAGGTTTTCATAGATGAGTTGGATGCTATTGCACCTGCTCGAAAAGATGGAGGGGAAGAACTTTCTCATAGAATGGTTGGTACATTGTTGAGTTTAATGGACGGGATTAATAAAACTGATAAAATCCTCGTCATTGCTGCAACAAACAGACCAGAAAGTATTGAGCCTGCCTTAAGGCGTCCTGGTCGGTTTGACAGGGAAATTGAAATAGGTACAACATTCCCGTAACTTAAATATTCCAGTGATTTTTGTTCACGCAAGTACTCATTTTTATGCATGCAATGCCAACCTATCTATTTGGAACAACTGGAGTGGAATCAACAGGTCTTTTCCTTTTCTCTTTGGCTACTTGGGGTTGGGGACTGGGGTATTTGGAGGCACATAGCATATGATATGTTGGATAAATCTTAGCCAAAGAAGCCTTAAGCCAGTGAAGTGGGAATGGAAGAGCCACCTAAGCTGTTCTGTGTGTTCATTTTCTCCACTATTCCTCAGGTTGAGCAATGTGGAATTGGAAACTAAACACGTTTCCGTGACCTTTATTTGTTGTGTTGGGGCCATATGACCTTTGTTTCTTTATTTTCTATTTTCTGGCACTGGTTGTAAAGAAGGGGGATGGGAAGTTGTCATCTGGGCTTCAGCACCAAGCAATTTTAAGCTGGTTTAAGAAATCAGCTTAGCTCTGTTGACCTATTTGTGGGATTAATTAACACTTGACCAGATTGCAATCTCGATCAGTCATACATTACTACTGATAATAAATAACATATACCTTTTTTAATTGGTCAAAAAGGTTTCGTCAATACAGCATGAGGGCACTAATCTATACAAACAATTATCTACAAGAAAAGGGATACTGATGGCTCTAAAATTTGTAGAAGGGTTGTCACGCATAAACCCCAAGTGCAAGGTAAAAAAACAGAAAGTCCTTGCTTTAACAAAAAATCTTCGCTTTTTTTTTTAAATCCTCTTATTCGTTCCCTCCAAGTTTTCAGCAACAATTATTTTAGGGATGGCTAAAATAAGTTTTCTCCTTCTTTACAAGATTTCATTTATTATTTCTGTACCATACTATGTCTTAACTGTGCTATGATGTGCTGTTAGTGGCATAATCAGTGCTTTTGGTAACACAATAGATGAAGCTCCAGCATCTTGAAGTATAGCAGCAAGTGGAGCAATTTCGTTAAAAATATTCATTAGACACTACAGCTCTAACATATTGATCAAACACCTTTTTGAGGTTAAAGCACACTTTTTGAAAGATGTAGTCCCACTGCTATTCCAAGCACCATAGAGAAAGTCTGAGTCCACTATATTCCCAATTTCCCAATGAGCAGGTTCATCAATAACCTCAAGAGAGTCATACATGAACAATGCAAGAATAGATTATTCACTTAATTGAAAGGTAAAAATGTTCCTCTAAAACTCTTTTTCTGTAATTTCTGCATGCAGGTGTCCCATCTTCCAAGCAAAGATTTGAAATACTATTTACACTTCTCGGTCTAATGGAACATTCACTCTTGGAATCACAAATTCAACAACTGGCAATGTCTACACATGGTTTTGTGGGTGGTGATCTGGCAGCCCTTTGCAATGAAGCAGCATTGGTATGCCTCAGGCGCTATAATTGTTTTAAGAAGTCACAGGAAGAGTCTTATTCTAAATCACAGATGGATTTTGAGTTTAGTGCTAATGTTGCAACAGAAGAATCTAGTTCTTTGGGGGATATAAGAGATGCAAGGCAGGATTATTTACGTTCTTTGTCCACATTACTTGTTTCCTCGGATATATCACCATCTTCCTTGCCCAAGCAAACTGTCACAGAAAAGGAAGATGGGATGCAGTGCCCTAGAGGTTTAGTGGACAGAAATTGTACACTGACCATAGCTTTTGAGGACTTTGAGAAGGCCAGAATGAAAGTGAGGCCTAGTGCTATGAGAGAGGTATGATTGTTGCATCTTTGGTATTGAGTCTTGTTTCGATTGAGAAGCATTTTGTTATGACTGCAGTGTTTAATATGAATAAATCAGCTTGTTGAATGTTATGGTTTGACGTTGTTTATTCGACTGTGCCCAGACGGTACATAGACTGCCTGGAAAATTTGGATTTTGTTGACTACATAATGAATAAGCTTGATCCTTTCTTAATTAAGTTGAACTTGTGTTATGCCAAGCAAAAAAGAAAAGAACAGCTGTATTTGACAGTGATTTATGTCCTCTAGTTCCAATGTAGATATGGGAAATCCTATTGGGGACTCATCATATTTGCTGTGGATGAATTGATTGGACAAAAAATATTAAGGAGATCTGGGCACTATATGTAGGATTGGAATCAGTAGACACTCCGCTGAAGAGTACTTGCCTCTTCTCTTGCCGTTTAGCTTCCTTTTCAGCTATTAAGGACTGGAATCCTCACCAGATATGAAAGTAGATCATCTTTGATATGTGAATGTTAGTGCAGGAGCTATTTGAAAATAATGGAGCAAATTGAATGGGAGTGTCCTTTTAAGTTTGCATTTGAAATTGCTTCTATTTTTTAACCGATTGGTTTTGTCTGTAAAATCATTTCAAATAGATGATTAACCTCCTACATAAGGTGATTTTTAATTTCCATCCTGTGCAGATCGGTACAGACTAGGAACTGATAGGGCTAGATTGTTTGTGAGTACTGCGAAGTATTCCATATGAAGACTGCTGGTCTACTAGAATAAGATAATTTCCTTGTATCATGTTTATTGTTGATTAGACTATATGACTTGATTTTGAGAAGTCTGTTGTAAGGCCTTCTTGTTGGTGGATGAGTATAGATAGACAGGACAACCTACTTATCTGTGTTCTCCATCTCTGCTTTAACCTTTAGGTGATACTCGAGGTACCAAAGGTCAAATGGGAAGATGTTGGTGGGCAAAGAGAAGTTAAAACTCAACTAAAGGAAGCAGTGGAGTGGTCTCAAAAACATCATGATGCCTTAAGTCGCATAGGGACCCGCCCTCCCAGAGGTGTATTATTGTTTGGTCCTCCTGGTTGTAGCAAAACCCTCATGGCTCGTGCAGTTGCCTCTGAAGCTGGGCTGAATTTCATTGCAGTAAAGGGCCCAGAACTCTTCAATAAATGGGTTGGGGAATCTGAGAAGGCCGTAAGATCTGTCTTTGCAAAAGCAAGGGCTAATGCTCCATCAATCATATTTTTTGACGAAATTGATGGACTTGCAAATATTCGTGGAAAGGAAAGTGATGGTGTTTCAGTTTCGGATAGAGTTATAAGTCAGCTTCTTATTGAACTAGATGGTAAGGAGTTTACTCCCTTGTGGTGACAGAAAAAACTGTTTTTTATTTTGGCCTTTCTTATGACAAAATAGAATTGGGGGGAGAAATCTTCAAATGTTCGTCAATGAGCATATTCTTACTGCTGTGGCCCTAATTGCTTCAAATTGGTCTACGATAATCACTTTTTGAAAGGCCTTTTATTTAGTATTTACTTTGTTTTAGTTGTTCTCGTAATGGCGTAACGTCTTTTTTGGAGCATAGGACTGCAGCAGAGAGTTGATGTCACCGTTATTGCTGCGACCAATAGGCCTGATAATATTGATCCAGCCCTGTTAAGACCAGGTCTCTCTCCCTCTCTCTCCCTCTCTCTCTCTCCATGTAAAACTCTCTTTCTTGTGTTCAAGTTCCAGGGGTTTATGACCTCATTTGTCACCATCAAAGTTGGAAATTAACATGTTATGTAATTCGACAGGACGCTTTGATAGGCTGCTATATGTCGGACCTCCAAATGAGGCAGATAGGCAAGAAATATTCTGCATCCATCTACGTAAAGTCCCTTGCAGTTCGGATGTGGACATAAAGGAGTTGGCTCATCTCACCGAAGGCTGTACGGGGGCTGACATAGCACTCATCTGCCGGGAGGCTGCAGTTGCAGCTATGGAGGTCTCTATAGTTTCTTTGCTTTTTTTTTTCTTTTTCTATCTTCCAGCTGCAATGTCGTATTGAACGATTTGGTTTCCCATGAATTTTGATGCTATTAGGAGGATCTTGACGCTTTGGAAGTGGCAATGAAGCATTTCAGAAACGCAATAAATCAAGTGTGTCCATCGGCAGTCGAGTCTTACGAAGAGCTTTCAACTCAATTTCAGAGGCTCGTTTTATCCAGACATAAATGAGATCCAAAATCAAGGTAATTAGTGGATCAAATTGATCTCATGTCCGGTTAATGCAACTTATTCTGTGTGTTGGTATTCTCATTCTTGAGTCTTCATCTGAAATTCGAATATTTATATGCGCCGAATCGCCGAGAGTTTGTGAGAAGCCTTCTGCCTGAAGTTAGTTACTGTTTGTTTTGCTGGAGTTCTTTGGTCGAATCCACGTCCATCATGTCCTGAGTTCCTGCTCTAGAATAGACCTCCGTTCACTGTCTGGAAAATGGGAATCTTGGTTGATCGATGGCGACGCTTTGGGATGCTTGTTTCCCACTCTACCGAATGCAAGGTTGGGTTTGGTTTTGATTTTCCATCTGCAAACTGACAAGTAGTTGCGAGCAATAGTTCAGCCGTCGCATCGTTTTGAATTAGTTGTAACCATGTCCTTTTTATATTAATCGAGATGAACTGCTAATTCATAAATTATACGGGAATGCTAAAGCTGATTTTACTTTCTTGTATGCAGCATCTTCGTCCTCGACATAGATAAACTGTAATCATATGAAAAATAATTTCTTCTTAGAAATTAATTAGACAGCACATGACGGACAGTAACGTAGTATATGCAACAGCTTGATGTTTATAGTATTCATTGTGATCTGCTGCCCATTATTTAAGTGAAATGATTGTAAAGGGGTCAACTTTTAGTATACATGCAACGATGTACTTCTTAATTCAGCCAATATTAAAAGAAATTTTGGGATGAACTTTGTTTAAGCTTTTTACTTCAATTCTTATCCTTGACAAATTGATAGTTAACATTCAATTTATTATTTAGAATAATTGCGACATTTCTTTATTTCTGATGACCCTGGAACTCCCGTATAGTCGGTAGCCGAAGCCGAAATGCAGTGGCGCGAACATTGCTAGCCCAGGACCCACCACCAGGGCTATCGCGACATTTCTTTTAGTAGTTGTAATAGCTAAAATCAAGACTTGTTCGGGAAACACGGTCTTCTAGTTAATTAGATATATGAGTTATTGAAGCTGGATATTTTCAAGTTGATGCCCGGGTTGGCTCGATTTGATTCTCTCAAGTTATTGAGTGAAGGCATTCTAGTAATATCGATTTGATTCTCTCAAGTTATTGAGTGAAGGCATTCTAGTAATATCTGAGTAGGCACAACACGTTTATACCATTTAACGATCGTTAGTATTATGATATTGTCGTGCCTGAAATTTAGCAATTTTGTAATATACCTCTCCAAAATAAATCAATATTTATTTTTCATAATCCGTGGATTATCTATCTCCTTTCCTAATTTGAAAAAAGAAAAATATCGGTTGGAAAGTTTTGAAGTTCCGGCATTTTGTCCAGAAGTTCTAGAATTAGGTTGTCAGAGAAGACGAGGCAGGAGGAAGGCGGGGCCCCACGTGTTCGGGGCTGAATCTGTGGGTCTCCACAGAATAGTAGTGGGCCGGGTTTTCTTTGTTTTTTTCTAGAATAAAACTTTTGTTTTTTTCGTTTCAGATATGTATTAATCATAATTCCTAAAGTCGACTTTACTCACATTTTATTTTTTAGCGGATTGCTTTTCGTACTTATATTGCTTAGAAAAGAAAAGAAGAAAAATAGATCATTGTCCTGTAACTTGGAAAATTGTTTTCTGAACATCGTTTAAATAAGTTTCTACATTGTCGCACCGAGATTACTTTATTTGTTCTTCTGAATGAGTCTTTTTTCAAATCGTAGATAGATATATGTGGATAATACTTGAAAAATAATTGTACTAATTTGTTCACGTCAACTCGGGGAGGGGGGGGGGTGGTGGGGGACAAATGTAGGTTTTATAAAACATTAACTTACAAGAGAGAATTATAAATGCAACCATAAAATTTACTAATGACTTTTAGGCATTGAGTCTACGTTAGTTTTCCTCCACTTGGAATTTACTTTTGAAATTTGTTTTCTCCATACTTAAGCTGATAATAATAAATAAAAAGCGATTATCGAGTAGTTGTACATTTTTATTTTTTTTGCTGAGATTGTTTAAATAATTCTACATATAATTTACCCTGGGTCGTTTTATTTGTTTACGAAATGATTTTTTCAAGTTATAAATACATAAAGGGACTTAGAAAATGATTCTACTGATTTGACAATTTTAACTGACGCAATATCATGAAGGGGACAAATGAAGGTTTTGCAAGCATTTAATTACAAAAGAACATTATAACTAGCATTAGCAGAGAAGTTGAGTAACAATTTCTACGAATTAAGTCTATTTTGATAACTAAATTTAGAATTTACTTTTAGCAGATGTTTTTCACACACTTCAACTGTTTATAGAAAGTTCGACCCAAAAAAAAAAAAAAATTGTTCATAGAAAGAGTTGGTTATCAAGTAACTCTAATTGTACATTTTTGTGCTAAGATTGTATGAATAATTTGTCACATTGTTTTGCTAAGGTCGTTTTTATTGGTTCTCCCAAATTATTTTATCAAATTATAAACAGACATGTGCAAATGGACTTAGAAAATAATTCTATTCTACTGTTTCCATAGTGATAACTAATGTATCAAGGAAAGAATGTAGGTTTAACATACACCAAACTCACAAAGATCATTACAATTATCACTATCAGTCGAGTCAATTGTTGATTTTTGCGTACCGCGTATATTTTTATAGCTACACTTAGAATCTAATTTTCACAATTTTTTTTTTCATATTTAAGTGAAGTTGATGTTAAAAAGAAGTGACTGTCAAATCTCACATTCTTTTATGCCACCATTAATCTTTCAAATTATTTTGCTAAGATTTATTTTTCGTTCCTCTAGTTTAATAGCAGTAGAGATATGGATAAATTAATCGCAAAGTTATACTTATCACAATACATGACATAACATAAAACTAAATGGAATTCATCCACATATCATTAAAATATTGAGTTATGGATAAATTAATCGTGAAAATATACTTATCACAATACATGACATAACATAGAGCTAAATGGAATCCACTCATGTATTATAAAAATACATACTTCAATGATGAAACTTGTAAGTTTAATGTATAAATGAGGCGGGAAAAAGGGCATTAAGGGGACAAGGCCATCAATGCCCCCACCCCGCACCATTCCGCGCCCCGCCATTCTCCTCGCCTCCCTTGACCGCCATGTTCGGGTCGGTGCCCCGCGCCCGTCCACCGTGGCTAAAACACCCATGGGAGATGTGATTTGAACCCCAATCAAGAACAGCACCCTAATGGGATTCTAGATTTAGAAAAGGTAAAGTGGGGTTGGTTTTTTTTTTTTGGGCGTTTTCCATTAGGGAATCTGATTTGTCCTCTTGTCAGATCATGGAATGGCGGATGTGATATTTTGTATCTGGCATTAAGCCCCCACGTTAACGTCACTAGAAAAAGAAAAGAAAGATAAAACAAGTCGATTAGCAGAAGCCCCTCCTTTTTTTCTTTTCTTTTGGGGCTTGGGAGTCAAACCTCCACTATCCTCACCCATGTTTATCTTCACCCAAAATTTTAGAAAAATCGGGAGGAGTAAAATTTCTAATTTCAGGACAGGTTGGCTGCTCAAGATATTCTTCCCTAGGGGCAGGCCAGTACAGTACACCCATCCACAAAAATCAATTGATTAAACACAATAAGTAAATAATAATAATAATAATAATGTTATCCCCCATACCTAACACGAAACTCGGCGGATTCCCCACTAGCCCGTTTACATAAATATAATTTTCTAAAATTTATTAGTACTCTTTTGTTTTGTTTTTTCTTTTCTTGGCTGCATGTAATCCCCACGAATTATTCGGGAAATTTCAATCATTTTTTATCGTCCACGTCCAATCATCCCTTAATCTCGATTAGTCCGGCCGCAACCTGTCCCTCTCCCTAGGCGGAAATGAAGAAAAATCTGAGCTTCAGAGTTGACAGACAGACAAATCAGTACTAGAAGCATCATCGAGTCTTTGGAGGATATCGACTCTCGGCCAAAGAAGTGATGATTCTCTGGATAATCAAGAATCAAAGTAGGTCGTTCCTCCCGATCGGATCGAAGGAGTGGATAGGACTTTGGGAGAGACTCCCCCGATGCTCATTATGTAGAGAGAGAGAGAGAGAGAGAGAGAGTCCAAGACTGACAGCAGAGAAAAGGGCAAGTACTTGTTGGTTGGGAACGATGTTGAGGATGGGTTAATGTTGCAATGACTGGACTCGAGAGAGAGAGAGAGAGAGAGTCCAAGACTGACAGCAGAGAAAAAGGGCAAGTACTTGTTGGTTGGGAACGATATTGAGGATGGGTTAACGTTGCAATGACTGGACTCGTTTGTCCTCGTGAATGCAGGAGGAAAAAAAATGTAGGCTAGTTCTTGGGTCGATCTTGGATCCAGTTTGGAGCTGAATCGCAATTGCAGAATGGATCGCTTTGATTCTCGACTCCAACTATTAACAACTGGTTCTGACATGATAAGTTTCAAATTCTTAATTTGAAATATACCACTCTAGGGTCAATCGTACTTTAAATTATTATATTCTCTCAATTCTTGATTTGTAAAGTAACTTGCCAAATTTTTATCTGCTTCATTATTTGATTTCTAAAGTATTTTGCCAAACACATATTAAGGACAGGCCAGTTCTTGACAAAATTAAATTTTTATGCATTCTTGAAATTAAGAATAGGGATGAAAATGCATGTCGCGACATTGTATTGATGTTGACTGTCTTGTCATTTAAAAAAATTCAACTTGATTGTATAGATTCGCTACATCATATTTCGTATCACTCATATCATATCATAATATAATTTATATTTGTTTTTTCATAAGTAAACCCTAGTTTTTTTTTTTTTTTTTTTGGTTCTGAGTCTAAGTGATGATCAAAGGCTATTAATAAAACATAAGCATGCTGATCATGCGGAAGCAGTCGCTTTCGAAATTCTAGAGTTAAGTCAATTTAAGGTGTCCAAATATTTTAATCACGAGTCCTTAAGTGAGATAAAATAGTATCTTGTTCTCAATCCCCGTTCAGATTGTTAGAAATCTCCTCAAATGCGATGACATAGAGAGAGAAGAAGACCAGAACGACTTCGCTTGAAAAGGAAAGTGAAAAAGCTCAAGTGATATCAAACTTTAGCTAAAAATAAATATAAAAATTTCCTGCAAGTAAAAGTCAGTAGTCATAAGGAAGAAACTCTAGCATCGACCCCACCAATAAACAATGCATAATAAATCTTGGAACTCAATCCACGTGAGGTCCCCACCACAATAGATGATTGAGATTGACTTGATCTGCGATACAGACAACTAAACTTTGGAAAATGAGATGTTAAAGATATTTCATTTATCGAGTAATACCTTACTAGATACCACTAATGGGTTCGAATGGACTGATTTGGTAGAAAAAAAAGGAAAGGACGGGAAATGATCATAAGGGATCGGGCCATAGTATTGTAAAGCGCCTTCGAACATATCTATCTTTTCACTTACATCGGACAGTAACCAAATGATATTCACACAAAAAGGCGAAAATTCAAGGGTATGAACAGAGCCGCAAAAGTAGTTACTAAGAGGGGTGAAAATTCAGACAGGAACCGTGTAATTCAAAAACAGAGGCGTGTGATTCGAAAACAGAGGTTGCGAAAACAGCAAACGAGATGTTTATGGTCAATTTTCCCGGTCCGGAAATCTCCGTTATTTGCCCAGCAAAACGAGGGGAGAGATAAGAGAAAGCTGTACATACGAGAAAAGGCGAGGGAAAGGACCACGCAGCACGCACCTCCAGTGCGGGTCTGCTTCAGTGCGTACAATGTCTGATACGACATGGTACAGCTCCCCTATATGGCAGCAACGCCAATTTTTCTATTCTGAATTCCATCATGTTAATCCCTTTTATTTTATTATTCTCTCTCTCTCTCTCTCTCTTTCCTCAGCTCAAGCTCATCCTAGCCTCCCGCACGCGCCAACCGCGGCCGTGAACCGACGTCCTCCTCTGTTTTTCCTCTGTTTTTCCCCGTTTCGGCCGGAGCGAGTGGGAACTGCTAATGCTGCGACGCGACCCCGAAATCCCGGGAAAAAAAAATGGATATTAGGAAAAGGGGAGGAGGAGGTGGGAGAGGAGGAAAATCCTATTTCGACTATTTTAATGTAGATACGATGATGTTGTATACGGACAGGCGAGCGAATCAGTGGAGGAGCCGCAGGGATTGGGGGCTCTTAAGAGAGAGAGAGAGGGAGAGAGAGAGAGAGAGAAAGAAAAACGGGGGAAAATCCCACGAGAAAATCAGAGTTTTGAGGGGAAAAGACCGAAAGCATCGGCTACAGTACACTCCTCTCCCCTGAATAAAAGCTGATCATAAGAATACAAGATCCACCTCGATTCTCTCTCCACTCTGCTCTCCTCCCTCCTCCTCCTCCTCCACCATATCCACCGCCGCCGCCGCCGCCGCCGCCGCCAGCACCGTCTCTCTCTCTCTGTCTTCCTCGTCCAATCTTCAGAGACAGAGAGACACAGAGAGAGAGAGAGAGAGAGGGGGGGGAGACGGAGATTCTTGGAGAAAGTCCAGTCTTGTTTGCTCGTTTTCTTGATAGCCCTGTTCCCCTTTCGCGTTTTCGTTTTTCTCCCTCCCCGTTAAGCCTCGCAAGCTCTCCCCTTTTTTCTCGTTAACCCAATTTTCCGGTCTTTCTCGTCCAACACCTGCGCTAAATCTTCTCCTCGCGTAGAATTAGGCCGATTTCCTGGATCAAGAACGCAAATTTGCGAAGTGGGTGTCTCGAATTTCGCGAGCAAGAAGAGGGAGAGGGAGGGAGAGAGCGAGCCAAGAATGAGGGAAGAGGACTCGAATTGGTTCTCCAAATGGGAAGACGAGCTGCCGTCGCCTGACGAGCTCACCCCCCTCTCTCAAACCCTAATCACCCCCGATCTCGCCCTCGCCTTCGACATCCCGACGCCGCCGCACGCCAACCCGTCCCCGACCAGCCCCCGCGCCACCCGCCCCCACCCCGCCGAACCACTCCGGCCACCTCCCCCGCCGAGCTCCGTTACCCAGCCCATCTCGGCCGAGTTCGCAGACTCCAGCGAGCTCGGCCCCAACTCCGGCGGCGACGAGCCGGCCCGCACCCTCAAGCGGCCGCGCCTCGTCTGGACGCCCCAGCTCCACAAGCGGTTCGTCGACGCGGTCGCCCACCTGGGGATCAAGAACGCCGTGCCCAAGACCATCATGCAGCTGATGAGCGTGGATGGGTTGACCCGGGAGAATGTGGCCAGCCACTTGCAAAAGTACCGCCTTTACCTCAAGCGCATGCAGGGATTGTCCGTCGGGGGCGGCGGGGGCGGGGGCGGGGGCGGCGGCCTGGCTGCATCGTCTGATCCTGCTACCGATCATCTGTTCGCGAGCTCGCCCGTGCCGCCGCATTTCTTGCATCCGGTCCGGTCCAGCTCGGAGCATTACATGCCGTTCGTGCCGGTCGCCGCGCTGCAACACCACCAGATGGCGGCTGCGGCCGGACACCCGCAGCTGCAACCGCAGTATCACAGGCAGGTGGGGCATTTTGGGCCGCTGCCGAACGGGCAATTTGAGCATCCTTTCTTGTCGAGGCAAGCGGGGCCAATTCATAGGATGGGAGCACCGATTCACAATCCGGTGCAGCCTTATGTGGAGGACTTGGAATCTGCTAATGCAAACGGTGGCAGGAAAGTTCTCACTCTCTTCCCAACTGGGGATGATTGAACCTGGGCAGTAGTTGCAGTTTTTTCTTTGATTTTGCTGTTTTCTTACTCTTGATGATCCTATTTCTGTGTCATGTGCAATGTGGTGTCTGTAATTTGTGGGTAACAACTGTTTAGTCTATGGTTTAGGCGTTAGTTGCTCTATGTTGTCCTAGTTGCCTTTTAGTAGATGATGGTGAAAGCTTTGAGTGGAGCAATTGGATATGGACTTCCACTAGAGCTTAAATTGGCTTCATTGAGAGGCCTCTGTCGCGTAATTGACCGCATGCCTACATTGGATGAGTGGGACTGGTGGGTATTGTCGACTCATGTCGTCCTTCATGTGGGCTCCTACATGTTTTGGGTAAACTGTTGGTACCAGTCTGTATGTTCTATTGATCCTTTTTCTCTTGAGGCGTTGATCATTATGCGATGGTCACTCTTGGCAAACATCTACCACCAATTCTGAAGTGTTGCAGAAGGTGGAATTCGTCAACCACGGTCTATTATAGTTTCCATTAAACTGCAGCTTGGAGATGAGATGAGTTCTTGTGCATATCAGAGCTTTTGTTCGGATGAGGGGTTCTCGCTGGGGGACGAAACGCCAGATCTTAAAGCTTGCAGGTGATAACAATAATGCTGGCTATCTCTGATTTCTTGAAATTCGAGGACATTGAGCGGAATCTTTTATGCTTAAGTTTCCTCTACTTAGTTATTGTTTAGAGTCGGAACTCAACTTTCTGTACATTAACTCCAGGGAAGACTTTAAAAGCCCCACTTTGAGGGGAACTGTAACTGTTCAGAGAAGGGACATTAGTATATGGATGCAGATTGTTGTATGCCCTATCAACTATGGACCTTGATGATTTAGTCTGAATCGGTGTTTATAAGTTTTCTGCAGTCTTTTCTCAGAAAGAGAGGGAGAGAAAGCTGATATCCTGTATGTGGAGTGGCTACAAACAGGTGGTCATGATCCGAATGCCTAGTTTTGTTAGGGAATTCTGCTTTTGATTAATAGATGGAACCATAGATGTGAACTACGCTTTTTTATTTCGCTGTTGGGATGCTTCCGGTGAGTATTCTTCTCAGGGTATTATCTGAACGGTTAGTCCAGAAGCTTATGCCTAGTGATTCGCTTTGCATTATCACCCTCTGGTTCTGGCATATTAGCTTCCCCTCCCCAACTTGGATTGCAACTCTGCTGTAACTTATTAGATGCTAAGTCACGTTTGGATTGCTTGCGAATGTACCAGTTAAAAGTCGAGTTCTCCTTTGGTTTCCTCTACTAATTTTCTAGATATCCTGGTGAAGTTCTTGTTCTCTTGTTTGCTAATCACTACACCATGTGGCTTTGTCGGTAAAACACAAGTCCTTTGTCTGAACATCCTTACGATCTTCTCCTTCTAGTTTGTCATCATCATTCCTTAAATTGAGCTGAGGAATCTTGTTCGCGTTTCTTCGATTTTGGGCAAAGGGTTCAGTGGTTTCAATTTAACCCAGAAGCATTGTTCCATGCCATTCGTTTTGGCCTTTCCCCTTCCAAGGTTCATTTACATAAAGATCATGTGATTTTGTGTGGTTGTTTCTCGGTTTTGTTTCTAACTTTGATACCCCAAGCCAAAGTTCTTCAGGCCTGATGAGGTAACGTGATTATGTAAGCTGGATCTGGTAAAAAGGGACAATGCATGTTGCACGAGGCAGTCATTTTTGACTCTCCTTTTTGTGGCGTTGGTATGTTGTTACGAAGGTTGTCTGTCAAACTTAAAAGGTGATTAAAAATCTTTTGTCCTAACACTTGACTTAAACAGAGCACATGATAGGGACGACCTAATTATAGAGCCAGGAGCAATAATTTTCTCAAATCCTTAGTTATACCGTCCACCTTTTTTAGATCTTCCTAGGGATCAGCAATCGATGATTTGGCACATAAACAAGACTTAGATTAAATGTTAAATGAGCCAAGGATAAACAATCCTCTTTTCCACTTCAACGGGGTTTGATAAAGGGGGTACTGGTATCTCATCACTGACAGCTCAGATTCAACTGAGCCAATTAATTCACAAAAGTATTCAATCAAATCATCTTCCGTATCAATTATTAGTCTCTAAATATTGCAAATTTAATCTTGAGATTTCGCTTTCCAAGGTCAACACCGACTTAAAAAAGTCTCTGCCTCCTCCTTGTCGCTTAAAGCGTAAGCCAGTTTCGTTGATGATTATGCACGATGGATCATCATTAGACAATTCCATCAAGATTTCATTACTGATGAAGCAAAGGATCAGCACATCTGTAAAGACTTACTCTTCCTTTTTTAGTTTGTCACTAGATGCAGTTTCAGGTAAAAAGATGAAACCACGTGTGATCCGCTTTCAAGAATCGCAATCAATTCCTCTCGGCTTTCATGATGTCGAATGTTTACATTTAGGCATCATGTTCGAAAAGTGATCGACAAGATATGGAAAATGGGTACAATTTAGATCTACATCAGGAAGCTCCAAAATCCCAACTAGATGGATATACGATCGGTAAAAGAAGAGTAATTGGCTATAGGCCACGTACAATACAGTATTATCTTGTTTCCGGACTCCCGCCGAGAGGATTGAATCTTCTCCTCCGAAAGCAACGTTTTAACCACATCCTGTTTCCTTTCCCTTAGATTACTAAACTTGAAAAGAATCCAGCATTGCTCTCAGAGTCTTTTCAGATGCTTGCCACTGTTTATCGTTCGCACTGGCAACAAATAAAACGACGGTGTTTCCTTTTGCCGTCGCCTTCGCAAGATTGTGCGAGCCCGTCAGAGCATATGGAGTCTCTAGCACGTACTTGTAATACTGCATCCACAATGTAAATAACAGCCAAGTATCAAATCAACAGGTTAAGTATAAACGTGTGAAGCTCAGCATAAAGGACCAACAAATTTTTTGCCCTCCTCAAGACAATCTTCTTTTAGTTTCCATCATGTGCAACCTGAACTATGAGGAGGGAGAAGATAAGGATGGTAAGGATGGGCCTCTGTCATTGATTATGTCTAACCTGAACGACTGGAAGGAAATGAAATGGGACATTAAAGCTTTAAGATCATTTAACTGGAATTCGACCAAAATTTAAATGGCGGGTTGCAATGGTACCCTCCTACTACTGTTGTTGGCAAATGAAGTGGAGAAAACACCCCTGCTTGGACCCAAAAATGTAAAGGATAAGTGCATTGGAAGTCCTAAAATTTGTCATGAAAATGCAATTAAGTTCTAAAACTTATCATGAAAATGCAATTGAGTCCTAAAACTTTTAAAAAGTGCAATTAAGTCCTAAAACTTTCAAAAAGTGTAATTAAGTCCTAAAACTTATCAAAATGGTTCAATCCAAGTCCTTCCATTGATTGCACATTTTGAAAGTTTTAGGACTCAGTTATACTTTCGAGACAAGTTTTAGGACTTTATTGAATCTTTTGAAAGTTTTAAGACTTGATTGAACTTTCGTGATAAGTTTTAGGACTTAATTGCACTTTTTAAAAGTTTTAAGACTCAATTGCATTTTCATGATAAGTTTTAGGACTTTTAATGCACTTATCCCAAAATGTAAATAGAAAGAAAGAAGGGAAGAAGGAAGCAAGAAAATTGCCTTAAGTTCTTGAAGTTGAATGTGGCCGCCAGCTAGAACTCCCCAACTCATTTTGTCAAATTTTTTTTTTTTGGTAAAACCACAAAAAGCCAACCAATTTTCATGGAAAGCCCATGAATTGATGATTAGCCAAGTCTCATGTGTGAACTTTTATTCTGCTCTCTTGAACTTTATGAGACTCATTTCCATGCAATGACTTGACCAGCTAGCTTAAGGGCTAAGTCGTATGAAAGACCCAGATTTCTTAAGGTCTGGCCGCTAATGTGTAAGCATATAAATCTAGCATCTATCAGGGAACAGAAGTTCCCATTGGGAATGCAATTTCCAGGACACGAATCCGAATATCCCCGAGTAAATGGAACTCGACCAAACCGAAAACAAAATCCTACTCAAAGTGCCTATCGTGTGACGACAGAATGAGCAGACAGAATGTGAATACCGTCTGATCACCGAGCTTTTCAACTGATGCTTCCAAGAGCTCATCCGGGTCGAGCGTGTTCCCGGTCACGAAAGGGCCGAGAGAGGCGATCAACTTCTCCGGGCTCCCGATCTCCTCGATGGACGCATTGGGCTTATTCGTGAGGCGCACGAGAGGGGAGGCCACCACCTGAACCTTCCCCTGCCTGTCGTCCTCGAACTTCACCTCCACCCACGGCTCCGCGCACTTCGGCTGGCAGTAATTGCCCGACAATATGTTGGCCACCCGCATCTGTTTCCAGGTCGGGGGGAGGATGAATTGGTAGGGTTCAACATTCCCTGCAGATCACTAAATTTCGAGTATCATTTGAATCTGACAACACCAACAGCCACAGGAGTCAAAACCATCCGCATTTCATCATCAGCAGACATAATTAACACTTACCCTCCAGCATATTGGGTTCAAAAAACACTCTGCAATCGACATTATACATGATGCATACGATTAGATTCGGAATTGGAAAACGAAGATGATGGAAAGCGGTCTCATTTAGCCAACAATGTCTACATTGGGGGAAGGATCGAGTGCAGAAATGATCAAATTCACCACTTTACAACATCAAAAACGCCACCTTGCACACTCCACAATCTTCCTGCACGCAAATTCATGCACAGCCGATCACTCGCACGTCGAAAGGAAACGCCGACGAACGAGAGAGGGACCGAAGGGCGGAAGGACGGCGGTTTTACCTGCGCGAAGCGCGGGGGTGTCTTTCGGAGAAGCCTTGAAGAAGACGAAGGAAGGATCGGAGGGCGACGGCGGGAGGTACGAGCCGACCTCCACCTCCTTCGCCGCCGCCGCCGGCAGCACGCCCGGCGGCGTGCTCCACAGGAGAGGGGCCAGGGCCAGAGCCGCCGTCCCTCGCTTCAGGAGCTCCCTCCTCTCGAGCCGGCCGCCGCCCTCGACCTCGCGGCGGAATGCGGCTCGGACAGAGATCTTGCGAGGAGATTTCGGAGGGGCCGGAGCCGAGAAGAAGGCCAACGGCGACGGAGGCGCGCGAGCGGCGGTCATCGTTGCAGGCGGCATGATAGAGAGAGAGAGAGAGAGAGAGAGAGAGAGAGAGAGAGTGGTGATGGAGGAAAGATTTTGGCCTCCCGCCCTTATCCGTTGAGACAGGACGCCACGTGGAGGCTGGGGATTGGCTCTCGTAAAAACTTTTGGATTTCAAATAAAATTTTGCTTGCTGAGCCTCGACTCGTCGGTCCGAAATTGCCGACCCCGTCACGGCGGTTTCACGGATTCTAGCTCGAACGTTGTCGAGCGTCCGCCGGATTGTCAAACGCCGTGAAAGGATGTCGCGATAAATTTATGTCAAGACGATTAGCCGCGAAATATATGCAAAGACGAAGGCACTTATGTCATGGTCTTGAACGGTGATAATATATTTTGAAAAATTGGGTACGTTGAGCTGCGCAAGGGGCTTGTCAATTTTATATTACGGATAATAACTTAGATAGTATATGGACTTTGGCTGAACTTGCAATATAACATCTGAATATTTAATTTGTTTGATGTAGTCGTTGAACTTTACTTAAATATGCAATTTAATCACAACTTTTAATTTGTTTGATATAATCCATGGAGTTTTGAGTACGTGCTCAACTTAATTTGACCTATTTGAAAATGTTTAATATTATTGTTCTATTAATTCAAAATTAGTAATGGCGTTGAACATTTTCATATAGTTCAAAATTAAATTGAATATGATCAAAATTTAAAACCACCTAAAAAAATTAAAAGGTTAGGGATTATAATGCATATTGGACCAAAGTTGAGGCATCGTTTGTCATATTATTGGTTTTTTCAGAATCAAAAGAAATAAATCAATGAGAATATATCGAGTTAGAAATTCGAAATCGCGCGTGATTAAAAAAAGAAAAAACAGTGCTTTGATCCTTTTCCAACATTACCTAATGAATAGGCCCAGAAGATGGCCCAATACTGAGCCCAAAGTCCACAGAGGAAATAACAGAAAAATCTCAACTGCAGAATCACAGGAATGGAGGGAAACTGATGACAGGCTTATCTTCTTCTAACTGAAAACTCTTCACTCTGTACACTCACTCACTCTCTCTCTCTCTCTCTCATACAACCAAACACAAACAGACACACTCACACTCTCATATCTAAATGGCAGCTTCCTGCTTGATAGCTCGAAGCGATGGCGTCGAGCTTTCGGGACTCCCGGAGAAGGAAGTTCAAATCGGGAAAGGCGGGCTAAGGAAGCGGATTCTCAGGAGGGGAAATTCGTGGCGGACTCCTTGTCCCGGCGACCAAGTAAATGGTACTCAGACACGACTGTTTTTGGTGCTTTCCATGCTCTGAACGAGCGAATGATGGACAGGATTTCATTTATTCTCGTTTGGAATGCAGTTCGCTACAGTGGGCGAGTCAAGGACGGCGCTATTCTCGATTCAAGCGGTGGAGGGAGTACTGCAATGGAATTCAAGTTAGGCCAATGTGAGCAGCAAAATACCTACAAGTTGCACTCCATTGTTTCAGCAGATTGGTTTTACTTCTGGAGTTCGGTTTTGAAGCTTGATCATGAGAACACGACTATTTTCTGTCTCTCTATGCTGGAATTACTTGGTGGAAGATGGACTGCTAAGTTCTTGTACAAGCGTGACGTATCTAATATCACTCAATGCAAATATATTTGAACTTTCTTTAATGCTACCTGTGAGTTTAGGTTGTCTCCTTGCTGATGAGACAGTGTACTAAATTTAAGGTGAGGTGATAGAAGGATGGGACGAAGGAGTTGCCACGATGAAGAAGGGAGAGAGAGCGGTCTTCACGGTACCTCCGAACTTGGCTTATGGCGAATCGGGGTCTCCTCCACTAGTCCCTCCGAATGCCACTCTTGTTTTTGACATCGAGATGGTATCGTGGACCAGCGTCAGGGATTTGACAGGAGATGGAGGAGTCCTGAAGAAGATTATCAAAGAGGGGGAAGGCTGGGCTACTCCTCGGGGCGCTGATGAAGTTTTAGGTAATCACTTCTTTTGGTTAATATATTAAACAATCGGCGAATTGCCTCTTGTCTAGAAACAGGAAAAATCGTCCGATATCTTTTAAACTGCACCGTCACACTCAACCACACGAGTTCGAGTACAGAGTTTCAAGATTGTTTGGTTGTTTTTTCTTCCTAGTAAGGTACTAATGACAAATGCGCCAGGACAAGATTCCAGGGGAAAAAGAAAAGAACTTTCGGCATCTTTCTATATATTGAGAATTAGAGGGTATTAACAAATAACTGATCTTGTTGCAGTCAGATACGAGGTGATGCTTGAGGATGGAACTGTCATCTTGAAGTCCGACGGAGATGTGGAGTTTCAAATCGGGCAAGGTGGGTTGAACTCGAACTTGCCTCTTTGTATTATATTTAATAGCTTCACGTCTCCTGGTAGAAATGAGAGAGGCACTCTGAAATGTTCCTAGTGATTCTTCAGATTCTAGTTTCGAAAAAGTGCATCTGTGTCCAGCGATGAGCATAGCAGTGAAAACCATGAGGAAGGGTGAGAAAGCAGAGCTAGCTGTGAAGTTTTCTTGTAAGTCACTGGTACTATTTCTTCCCTCCAAGGTTCAACATCAAAGCAGACACACATGAATATAGATTACCTATGCTTTCTTCAGATGGCTTCAGGCGGAGAACTGTACCTGAAAGCATTGAACTTGGTGCCTCGGCTGATTCCAATCTAGTCATCCAGCTTGAGTTAATTGCGTGGAAAAGTGTTGTTGATGTTACTGGAGATAAGAAAGTGCTCAAGAAGATTGTAAGAGCCGGTGAAGGCTTTGACCATCCTGATGAAGGATCGGTTGTCAAAGGTGAATTACTGTAAGCATAGCGGAACGATCTCATAAATTGTAAACGTCCATATAGAGTTCTCCCGTTTAGTCATTGTGCTAATGAGTTCTTTCTTTCAGTGGCATATACTGGTAAATTTGAAGACGGAAGCATTTTTGAGAGGAAGGGATCGACTGAGGAGCCTTTTGAGTATGTAGCACTTGAAGGTATTATGCATTCATTTGCACTCCCAGACAGCAATTTGCAACTTCGTCAAATGAGCAGAAGCTGATTATGAGTATTTATACCTGCTCAGAACAAGTCAATGAGGGCCTAGACAGGGCAATCCTGAGCATGAAGAAAGGAGAACAAGCCCTTGTGACTATGAGAACCAACTCAGTTGTCGGTCTAGATGATTTAGTGGTCTCGACAAATTCAGTGTTGAGTTATGAAGTTGAATTGATCGACTTTACCAAGGTCATTTTCATGTTCTTTATTACTTGATCCAATACCATAAAGAATGTTGCTACACGTAGAATGAAGTTCTTTTCTTTACAGGACAAACCGTTTTGGAAGATGAATGCCCGTGAAAAGTTAGAAGCATGCGAAAGCACAAAGAACGATGGAAATTCTCTGTTCAAGACCGGGAAGTTCTGGTGTGCATCGAAGAAATACGAGAAGGTGATCACTGGAAAATGCTATCACACAAATTTTTATGGCTGAGTGATATATTTCACCACCACTATCGATTTATAATCTGCCTGCAGGCTGAGAAATATGTACAGTTTGATCACTGTTTTACTGATGAAGAGAAGACCTCAGCGAATGCGTTACAGCTATCATGCTATTTGAACAATGCTGCTTGTAAACTTAGATTGGGGGACTACAGCGGAGCCACAAAATTCTGTACAAAGGTCTCTCTCTCAGAATGAACAGAGTTCTTGCCTTGTTACAATGACTTAATACAGCTGATTCCAGTAAGGAAGGAACAAATTTATATATTCACACTTTCTCTCTATGTACAGGCCCTGGATCTTGATCCTTGCAATATCAAGGCTTTGTACAGGAGATCGCAAGCATACCTGAAAAGTTGTGATTTCGATGAGGCTGAGGGTGATATTAACAAGGCGTTGATTCTCCAACCAGAGAATAGGTATGCAAAATTTGCCATGTGACTCTCCATGATCAGAAGGCAACTAGCTTTTGGTTTTTTTTCTTCATTCAGTCAGAACCGATACTTCATGTTTTGATTAGTCGAATTTCTCTTGCCTTTGATGAATTGCAGAGATGTGAAACTTGTGTACAAGGAGCTAAAAGACAAGCAAAAGGAATACAAGGTATATCAGGCCGAGATATCTCGGACAATGCTCTCACGGATGGCTTAAAACAGAGCAGGAGCAGTTACAAGCATCGAACTGCGGATCTTCCCATTAAAATTGTTCTTCCTTGTACAATGCAGTCTAACATCATATAGCCTGTAAAGTGCAGTCTAGTGTGTCATGACCACATGCTCATTCTTTATCACTGTAGCAGAGAAGAGTTGAAGGACAATGAACAGATTATATGTTTCTTCATAGCAGTTTGCTTACTATCTTTCAATCAGCAACATAGTTCTGTGACTTCGAATTGGCTGATGGTGTCGAATTTTTCGGTTTGACAGACAGGCTTCCTCTTCAGAAATCAAAGGGTCCTTCGCAAGTTGAGCAAATTGAAGAGAGTCAGTCGGATGGTCTTATGTAGCAACAAAAAGCATGTGAAAGAAGTTAAATCTTTCGCAAGTTTTAAATTTTTATTACCTCTTAAATTAGTAAGCAATCAATCAAGTTCATAATTTACGAACTTAAATTCAGTTCTCAACCCTCTAAGGAGCTTGTCAACATAATAGTTTCTAGTAAGGGTGCATTTGGTATCCATTCTATTCCTAGCTTGGAAATAATTCATTTTGATTTTGTTCTTGAGAACAATTTCTTAAGCATTTGAAGGCATTTGTTAACTACCCAAAGTTTTTATTTCCAGAGCAAAAATACGTTTAGTAGAATTCTTAAATTTTTTTGTTTCTTTTAATTTTTAATACTTTTATTATATTTTTCTTATTTTTCTTTTTCTCTTCTTCTTCCTCCTTCTTTGTGGCCGATTTCCAGCGATGGTGGTGGCTGGCAATTGGCTGGGCGAAGAAGAAGAGAGTAGGAGAAAAGAAGAAAAAAAGAGAAAAAAAGAAAAATAGGTTTGAGTTTGATTCTGAAATATTTTCTAAGAACAGAGAAGTAAATTTTTTTTTTTTTCTGTTTCTTGATTATGTTCCAAATTTATTCTCAAAAGCAAAGTAATGGATTTTTATTTTTGGGAATAAAATATTTATCAAATGAATTTCAATTTCAAATCTATTTCCGGAAAGAAAATAATAAAATCAGTCATTATTTGGTTAGTTGCTAAACCCACCCTAAGTTATCGATATGTTTATGAACTTACCTTTAAAAAAGAAAAAAAAAATCTTCCATTGACATTAGTAGCATAAGAGGGGCTTAATATATTTTATATTAAGATATATCATACATCAATACATATAGGAAATTGTCTTATGCTTACAGTTCTATCAATTTACACTGTTAAAAGGACAATCTTAGCGATGATATTTAGCAATTTTCTACTGAAAATTTGTAAATTACCAACTTCAAACCCACTTTTAGAGTAATCTATGAAAAATGGAATGATTCCTAGCTAAAGTAATGACGAGCATTGAATAATCAAAATACAGTTGGTTGGGTTTGGCTAGAGGTGTCAAAATGGGTCTTAAATTTATATATGCTCCATTTAAATCATAAATGGGGCACTTACATTTTAAAGAGACTAACTACATTGGTCTTAAATGTGTTAGATTTAAAAACACGTTTTCAACCCAAACCTCACACTCTCTCTTTGCCCCTTTAACTTATAAAAATGTTTTTTTTTTTTTATAAAAATTGAAATTAGGATTATTTTTTATATTTCATTTTTCTTTTCTTTTTTTTTTCCTTTTTATTTTTCTTCCTCCTTCCTCCTTCCTTAACTGGTGGCCAGTTAGGCAAGGCTTGAGCTCACAGATTTGGCGAGACTCAAGCTCGTCGATTGCCGATCGGCAAGCCTTGAGCTCGTTGGCGTCAAGGAATCTCGAGCTCACCTATGGCCAATTGTTGACTGTCGTCATGGCTTGTGGCCAGCTGAAGAAGAAGAAAAAAAAAAAGAAAAGAAAAAAATAATTTAAAATTATATATATTTTTTTAAAATAAAATAAAAATAATTAAAAATTCGATTTTTAAAAAAATAACTTTTTATAAAAATTATAAAAATTTTCCATTAAATTTGTATTGCATTAAAGTGTTTTAGCAATAACATTTTTTAAAAAAATATCATAAAAAATAAGCTTTCTTAGGTTTAATTAAAAGGTTTTTCACATTTTTATTTTATTTTATTTACTAATTTTTTATTTTTTAATTTACTCTTTAAATTTGATGTGAAGTTTTTATTCAAGTAATATATATGTGAAGAGCTTAAAGTAAATTAAATGGGTGGGAGTGGATTGATCTAAATTAAGCTAAATATTAATATATTTTGATAATATAAATTAGGTCAAGTATGGGTTGGGTCGAGTATGAATCATTAATTTTACATTGCATGAAAATGAATCAAAATGGTTAAATAGATCAATATGGATTAGATCATTTTCGATTTGACCAAAACTTAACTCTTGATCTACTCTTTAGATAACCTTGGATTTGGCCATAGGAGGACCCTCCAATGTCAAAGTTGTCCCGATAGAGGATCTTCCTGCATATGCCAGAATGGGCGGTTTGAGCTAGCCCGTTAGCCCGGGAGAACGGGCCATCATCGTCCAGATCCCGAAACACTTCAGCTAAGATTTGCAATGTACTGATCGTGCAAAGCATGAAAAAGAATATACTTTTGACAGTGGTAGTTTTTATTTTATTTGGATGTTTAATCATTGCCTCAACAAATTTTTTAACAAAATATTTTTTCTTTAATAATGGACCCATCAACTGACAAATCGTGTTGTCGTCGTCCGAGAAGTGGGAAGGTCGGGATTTTGGAATCTCTTTCCGGTACAAGGGTGGCGGCGACGCCAGGTCGCCTCTGCTTCGTCATTTTTCTGGCCACGAAACTTCTCTCCGCCCCGACACAGCAACCGATTCTCAAGCTCAAAACTTGCACCGCACCCATTTCTCAGATCGCCCTCCTCCTCCTCCTCCTCCTCCATCTTTAGAGAGAGAGAGAGAGAGAGAGAGAGAGAGATGGGCATTGAGATAGTGGAGCCCAATACGTGCATCC
Organism: Eucalyptus guilfoylei; assembly: GCA_016097605.1. Lineage (NCBI taxonomy): Eukaryota > Viridiplantae > Streptophyta > Magnoliopsida > Myrtales > Myrtaceae > Eucalyptus > Eucalyptus guilfoylei. The sequence continues at coordinate 14,364,317 of CM027870.1, read as the reverse complement.
GAGGTTGCTGCTCCAGCCAATCCATCCCTCTCCACCTCCCTCCTTCTTCCTACTCCCTCCTCTCTCCCATCGCTCGAGGTCGCTCTCTCTCTCTCTCTCTACCCATTTCCTTGATGGTTTCTGCTCCTTCGCCCAATTTCTTCTTTGATGCGCCGGGCAGTCTAATTGTGTTGGCGAATCCTGCAGGGGCCGAGAGCGTCGTGTACGAGGCGGTCCTGGATGGCAAGAGGGTCGCCGTCAAGAAACCCATCTTGGCCACCTCCGATGACATCGACAAGTTCCACAAGGAGCTCCAACTTCTCTGGTCTCTCTCTTCCCCTCTCTGTCTTTATGATTGTCGGTGATTTCTTGATTTTGTGTGCTTTTCTTTGCTTGTCGGACCATCTGGTCGGTGTTTGAATAAAGAAAAGATGTGGTATTGTAGCTGAGTAGTGGCAATTACTATGTGGGGCTGCAGTTCCTCTGCTTATATGGTGCTGTGTTGTATTGGTTTGTGGTTTGTCGCTGAAGCAAGCTGGATCATCCCGGCATTGCGACTCTCGTTGCTGCCCATGCGAAGCCGCCCAACTACATGTTCTTCTTCAAATTCTACGAGTCCCGGGCCCTTGCTGATAAGTTACATGTTGAGGAGTGGATCCCTGATCTTGATCATGCGCTCATGATTGCCATGCACCTAGGTATAACTCTTAGATTAGCATGTTTGTGCTTTTTGGGCATTTTGTTGCTTTTTGCAAAGATTTAGCGTTCCTCGTTTTCGACAGTGTTCTTGCTTTTAGTTGATAAATTCGATTTGGTGGGCATATTTGTCACCTGAATTTTTGTTTTTTGCGAAGAAGTCAGTTTGCACATGTATGTGCTAGTTTATATACAGTCTATACATATGGTGATGATTAATTATTATTGGTCCATGTCATCATTTGAACTGATGCTCTTTGTTGATCTTTTAAGTATTTCTTTGACAATTCTTCTCTGGCCTTGTGTGTATTTAAACTAGACACATTAAATTCCATTCTTGCGTGGCAATACATAAGTTGGAGATAGACTTTTAGTCTGTCAATTAAAACATCCTGTGTTTGCACAGGGATATTGTAGATTATTATGAACTTCACAAGGTAGCCTGTATACCCTACAGTATACTTGAATGAGCTGTTTAATGTGTTCTTTTATCTTCTTGATGATCAGGGAAGTCATTTGCCAACACTGGTAAAAAAGAAAAAACCATCCTTGGATTTCTCTTAATCAATCCATGATCAAGATTTCTATCTTTAAGTGGGAGAAGTAGTTTCTGGTCAATGTGAGTAGCTAAGGGATAGTGTTTCTTATAATTTCTTCATATGGACACTTGCAGAAGCAGTCATGTTATGGAAGTTCTTTTCACCTTTTTGATGTGCTTGTCTCATACTGATCTTAATTAGGATTTTCCCTTTTCTAGTTTTTCTCATACTTGTTTAGTTTGTTTTTCCTTTCTTTGATTGATTTTCTCATTATTTCTTGTTCGTTTTGTTTGTTCCCAGCAAAGGCTTTGCAGTATCTTCATAACCAGGGGATTGTCCACAGGGATGTGAAACCTGCAAATATTCTTGTAATTGTCTTCTTTTAAGATTCTCATTATAAATTTGCTTACGTTGAATTCATCCCACCAGAAATATACCCTTTTTTTTCCCCTTTCTTTTTTACATTTCTTTAATCATCATGTGACGACCTCAAGTAGTAATGCTGATGGAGGTATGGCTGTTTTGCAGCTTGACAAAGAGTCCTCTCCACACCTAGCTGATTTTGGTTTGGCAACATACAGGGAACATCTTAAAGAAGTTTCTATTGAAACTTGGAAGTCTTCTGGCAAGCCAACTGGTGGCTTCCACAAGAAAAATATGGTTGGCACCCTCATCTACATGGCACCTGAAATATTAAGGAAAGAGATACATACTGAAAAATCAGATGTTTACAGTTATGGAGTATCTATAAAGTAAGTTCTTTTAATATTTGTGTTTTTGTGAGGATACGTATAATTCTATGGTTGAATTCTGCCGGCATTTGGCATCTTCTGTGGCCCTTTTTACTGACTATTTAATTGGAGAAGTTCTTAGCATGTTAGCTATTCCTTATCTGGCTAGATATTGTCTGCTCATGATATGGCTTCTTAGCTCTCTGCTTCTAGTTATTTTTCTGAATGCTGCCTTTGGAAGTTCTTTTCCCCTTTTATGGAGGAGGAAATACACTGAGCTGTGTTGGAGCCATATGTGACATGCTAAGTGCTATCTCGTGCAAGATTTTGACTTCTCATAATGATCCAATTCCAATTTGTAAAGGGCTGAAGGTTGAAGTGAGTTATCTTGTATTCCATTTGATTTGAGTGCATAGTAAGAGATTCTGACCGAAAAATAGAAAAGTAAATACTTGAAGCTGCCTTGTAAACATAGCGATTAGAACTGTCTCAGCAAACAAATTAATAAGAATCACTTAGTTAGAAGCAATGGGGAAGTGAAAAGTTGATTTTCTCGAGATAATTTTCTTGTAGCCTCATATGTAGACTGAAAGTCATAGGGTTGAGGCTGGCTAAGCTTAAGACTCTAATATCTATTAGTTGTTGGTTTTGATTTTGAATTTGAACGTATAACTGAGTCCTGAGTTAGTTATGTCTGCATTTGAGAGCTTATACTGCTGGTTTTTGTAAATTTTCAGTTGTTGGTTAAGCTTAAGACTCTAATATCTATTAGTTGTTGGTTTTGATTTTGAATTTGAACATATAACTGAGTCCTGAGTTAGTTATGTCTGCATTTGAGAGCTTATACTTGTTGGTTTTGATTTTGAATTTGAACATATAACTGAGTCCTGAGTTAGTTATGTCTGCTTTTGAGAGCTTATACTGCTGGTTTTTGTAAATTTTCAGTTTTCATAAGCATAAAATTGTAATCTCGTATGTGCAGTGAACTTCTTACTGGCGTTGTCCCATATACTGATCTCCGTGCAGAAGCACAGGTTGGCCTCTGATTATTGACTCTACAAGTTTGTGGTGTCTCAATTTGTAGTTATTCACGGTTTCATGCTTGTTCTGCTGGCAGGCCCATACAGTACTTGAAATGAACTATACTGAGCAGCAACTTACTGCAGCTGTTGTCTCTGAGGGGCTGCGACCAGTTCTTGCTGGTCTGGAGTTGGGGGTGCCAGAGGGTCTATCATCATTAATACAGAGGTGTTGGGATGGGAATCCCTCTCATAGGCCTTCTTTTGATGACATAGTGGCGGAGCTTGAGGCAGTCTTGCAAAGCAGAAAAATGATGAAGAAAGAGCAAATGATTCATAGTAATAACATCTCTGTTACCGATGAGACCAGTGTTCAAACCTATCAAGAAAGTGTAAACTGGTCCCTTCAGGGTGAACATTTGTCCAAGAGAGCCTCTCTTGCAGCTGATTCTGCTGTAAGATTTCCGCTTGATGTTTCCAGTGATCCTTCGGGATATTGCCCCACTCTTTCCTCAGGTTCCTATGCAACATGTGGGAGAAGGGAGACCATGGAGGATATGCATTTCCTTTTACCTAACATTGGGAATCAGAAGGATATACATATGTTTGGCATCTTTGATGGTCATAGAGGTGCTTAAGCGTGGTAAACTTTTTTTTTTTTGCCCCTTTAGGGTGGAGACAGCTATACTAAGAGAAATAGAGGCATGCTTCTAGAAACTTTTGAAATTTAAAGTAAATAACTTTTTGGTTGATAATTTCCTTTGAAGACTTTTCACTTCATTTATCTGTTAAATCTATTATTCCAAGGAAGAACCTCAATGGGTGTTCTATATATGTCAACCTGGTACTGCTTTCTCACTTTTCCTTCCGGTGTCCTCTTTGTGCTTGGCTCTGATCAATTGTTAGAATTTCCATATACTATTTTTGAATAGTCAATGTATATTTAACCAGCTGTCATTTAAAGTGCTCAGCATTTTGAAACCTTTGGATATGGTTTATAGATGGTATGATTAGTATTTTTTTCATCATCATTATTATTATTTTTTATCATTGTTGTTGTAATAATAATTATTATTATTTAGGAAGTCATGCAGCCTTTTCGATTTGTCTTCCTTGTCCGGACTCTTTTCTAATAACTGTGAGAAACAAGTAGTAACAAACATAAGAAAAGGTTTCTGGTCTGGTTCCTCTGTTCCCTTCTAAATGGCCCAATTGTAAATATTCGTTGGTTGTTTTGTGAGCAATTGCGATGTTAATTCTAGTTTTCCGACTGTATATTGACTTCTCTCCGCTATGTTTAGGTGCAGCGGCTGCTGAGTTCTCAGCTCAAGCTTTGCCTGGAATTTTGCAGAGTTTTAGTCCTGCAAAAAGGTTTTCTTTTTATCAAGAAAGAAACATTTCACTATTACGTCTTGTTTTTATTGTGCATTCAGTAACGGATAGCAAGTAAATGCAGTCCTCCGGATGCATTGCTGGAAGCGTTCATCAAGACGGACAGTGCGTTTAGAAATGAATTGGATACCTATCGGAAGTCCAAGGGTGTAATCCAGAAAGACTGGCATCCTGGTTGCACTGCTATAGTTGCCTTCATAGTCAGAAATATGCTTTATGTCGCTAATGCTGGTGATTGCAAAACAATCTTATGTCGAGCCGGTAGACCTATTGCTCTTAGTAAGGTAAGCTTCGTCTGTTGCTCCTTCATGTAAATTATCATTAGGAGCTCTGTTGCTGCTCCTGAGCCGCTTGGCCTCAACATATCAGGATCATGTTGCAAGCTGCCCTAAAGAGAGAGAGCGCATCATCAATGCAGGAGGGCAAGTTAAATGGCAAATTGATACGTGGCGAGTCGGTGCTGCTGCACTCCAGGTTGCTTTCTTTAACTGTTAATATTTATATTGGAGGGTCCCACTTTAAAGATGTAGTATTTATAGGACTTTATCTAGTCCAAAAGCTGGAGTAATAACCACTCCTGTGCTTTTACCAAGCATCAAACAAGTAACTTCTTTTAGTTGGATTGTTTGAAGTTCTTAATCTAGTTACACATTTTTCACATTTTGTTTGTGTATTTCTGTTGACATGTATTTGACTGTTATTTCACATGTATAGGTTACTCGCTCCATCGGAGATGATGATCTGAAGCCTGCTGTAACTGCCGAACCCGAGATTACTGAAACCGTTCTTTCAGTGGAGGATGAGTATCTGGTAAAGACTATTATCTTGCGGTAGTTTGGCTGCAGTTTTTCTATGAGAAATAAGTTGTGAATCCAAATCTTGGTTTAAACATCAAGTGGTGTGACACGAGAACAGCACATTGACACCTCCTATAATGGTGAATGCCAGGTGATGGCTAGTGATGGGCTATGGGATATCTTGACCAGCGAAGAGGTCATAAGCATCATCAAAGACACGGTTAAGGAGCCGGGCATGTGTTCCAAGAGATTGGCGACCGAAGCTGCTGAGCGGGGTAGCAAAGATAACATCACAGTCATCGTCATCTTTCTGCGTCCTGTCTCCACAGCAGAGAGAATATATTAGGCGCAAAACCTATTCTTTGTGGAGATCCAGGTGGTATGAAGAAACAGAGAAAGACCAAGAACGGCGAGAAGCAAATATTTAACTGCTAGAATAAGGAAAAGATTATTGTATTCTTTGTGAAGCATTGATTGGGCCAGTGGCATCGATGTGTGCGATTGCTTTCATTAGTTCCTCTCTTCTTGATCGACATTTTTGTTGACCCGAGATTGTACCTTAGAGGAAGAGAAAGCATTGCCTATGGTGCTGATTTGATGACAAGACTTGCAAAAATGCAAGATGCAGGAGGAGGTAGTGATTAGCAGGATCGGATACGATTCTTGAACTACATCGATAATTAGCAGTTACATACTACCGTTGATCCGGACTTAAAGAGAATTTTCTTTTTATATCAAATTATGGACTATTCGATAGGACTTTTAGGACACTCTTAACAAGAAGCTTATAGGGTCCGTTTAATATGTAGGGTACTCTCTCTCTCTCTCTCTCTCTCTCTCTCTCTCTCTCTCTCTCTCTCTCTCTCTCTCTCTATGCGCAAACTAAAATATGAAATGGAGAAAGCTTTCTGAAATATGACGTAAGTAACCAATTTGCTCGATTGAATTATTTAGTTGAATGATATTGTGCAACTAGCTCGAAATGAAGCATTCTCATCTAAGATTTCGCCTACCAAAGATCATAGTCCCCTCCTTTTCCAAGCTGTTCATTTTATTTAAATATTTCAAGGGCCACGCATTATCTGCTGTTACTTTGATATCAAATATATAATTTATACGATCACCAACATGTCTAAATAATTAGTTGCGCACTTAAATTAGTTAGAATATGACATTATAAGATGATAAAAGTTGCGATGGTAAGTGAAATAGGAGGGTCGTGCATATGTTTTGTATTGAACATATGTTAAGGTTCGCAATAACCTTCTTTCCAAAGAAATCTTCGATATAAGGAAATCCGATTTCTGTGCATAGAGGCGGTGGCCGGTAAATCGGATTAATGCGATGAGCTTGAGCTTGTTGCACTTAATTTACAACATACATAAGAACTAGAGGACTCATTAACATTTCATTATGAACTTTCGATAAATGATATATTCTTCAATTATTACATTGACAATGTAGCCATATTGACCATCTAGATTCTCTCTATTAATGACTAATCCCCTAAAATGCATGCATATCGACCACTTTTGGCATAAGCGGAAAGCATGTATATAAGTCAAGGCTGGGTGACTTAAAACTCCAATTACAACTTAGATATCCTTCCATGCATAGAGCCAAATTCATCCTATAAATACTCCATTCTTGGTTCTCGTTCAAGCACATGAGACATTTATAACTTTGCCATGAAAAAAGCACAACCCACGATCAGTTCTTTAAATTCTCTCGAAAAAAATCCACTAAAGAAACTCGAACTACCCAAACCAAATTCCGACCATATCCTTGCGACCCGAGGTTATGGTTGCAAGTTCTGCGAGGCAAAATTCAGCACCTTGCAGTCGTTGGGGGGCCACCAAAATGCCCACAGGCGCGAGCGTGCCGAAAAAAAGCGGGCGCGAGTGATCAATCGGATCGTTTATGCCTTCTCTCGGGTAAGAGTTAGATCTAAGCCCAATTTTTCTGGCATGCGGGCAAATCCTATCCTGAGGCACCCCATTGCCCGTGTGCCCCGTCCTAGGCCCTTGGCTGCGGATGTCGTCGGACCTGCCCACGGGGGGACGCCGGAGCCGATAACAATAACAAACCCTCAAGCGCCGGCATCGCACCGTCCCGCCATGGTGAATCAGCTAAAGGGAACAGTATATGAACCTATGAACAATGGCGACCCTAACTTTTGTCCAGAGTCTAATTCTCTTGCTGATGGAAGCTCCTTCAGCACCCATGGACTTGAAGATGAAGGGCTGGACTTGACCCTTAGGCTCTGATCGTGACCAGAGAACTGCTTTTTAGTCCATTGAATTGCATGTTTGACTAATCGCATTGTCTTAGTATTTGAGGATTGATTATATGCGGTAGAAATCCTTATTAATCTTGGCATCTCTCCTATTAAAATGACACAAGTGCAGTTAATCGTACCAATTTAATGTGTACTCGACTACAACTAACAAAATAACGCCAATAACGACTTTTCATTGTCACGATGTTCAAATCGATTAGACAATTACCTGGAAAAATATCAGTATTTCCGTTTCAAATAGCCGATATGTCGCGTGAATAAGATAAAAGTGTTTTATATTAAGAGATATTGAAGTGAGCGAGGGAGCCAAATTCCTCAATCAACCATTTCTATTTATGATAAGTGAGAAAGGGATGCAACGGATGTTGCAGATCCAACTGGTGGTCACGGCTGTGACGGTAACGACAAAGAAGTCATTGATGGGGATGGTCAAGATTTGAGTGGCCATGACAATTGAGTTTGTATGACCGTAAGTCGGAGAAATGGAAACAAGTGGTTTCTTTATTGTTAACAAGGGTGATCAATTTCAAAGTGGATAGATTCCAAATCTAGAATTTGGAACCTACCCTATTAGAATGGTTCCTAAATTTTAAAACCCGAAACCCATCATATTTGTTTTTGAATTGACCTTGAAATCTACCGTGCTTATTTGATCCAATTCTAGGGTCTACTCAAAAATCGATTTTTTTTTGCTTCATTTGAAAAAAAAAAAAAGCCAAGACTAACAGCAATTATAGCAAAATAATATGAGTAACGAAACAATTCAAAGTAAAATGTTGCCATAAAACAAATAAAATATAAAGCAATGAGGAAGTTAAGCTAATTTAAGAATAATAACTTAATTTCTTTCAACTTCAAAAATTTGGGTGGCGCTATTTTCAACCCATATATAATTAAATCCATCCCATTTTTACTAAAAGGACAAAATTGCCCTCGATCATTTATTGCAATTGTAGTGGTGGCTCCATTTATTCTTAGATTTGTTTATTTTTATTTCTGTTCAAGATTTAAGTTACTACAATTAAGTTTCACATGTTTTACTTTTGCATATTGTAGGTACCCCATGTATATTAAAGGCACTATATTCTTATAGCAAAAAGGACGCACTATGTTTTCTTTTCTATTTTTAGATTTTACTTCCATAAAAATATTTTTTGTTGAAAAGAAAATTTTTCGAGAAATATATGCGTGTGTATATATATCAACTCTCTTAATTTATGACATCAAAGAATTTGTCATTTGTCGTTACTATTGCTGAAATATTTTTACACGGAGCATATATAATGTCATAGGAGTATTGATGAATATTCTAAAAAATCGACATTAAAAAGTAATGCATAATGAAGCATTTTGCTATTTTTTCATAAACATATTATGGAATATATTGATTTTTGTTGATCTAATATGATGAGATTTCATCGCACTTTTTTAGAAAAGAATCTTATTTTAAACAATGTTTTAATTGAATAAAATTTCGGCTTTTAAAGTTTTACATCAGATATGTAACAAAGAGCTTTTATTTTTATTTTTTATGTTTCATCCTATCGTTCCATTATATGTATATGTATATAAAAGACAATTGATAAGAAAATGTTTAATGGTGATATGCACAATAAGTGAAAGTTTATAAACAAGTAATTGTGTTCTAAGAACGTACATGTTAAAACTTTATTAAATTCTACATGATAGTTTATCCATTAATTTGCTTGACAATGTAGAAAAAAATTAGATCTTTGGAATTTCTTCTTTTCGACAAAAATAATTCCTACAAAGGTAAACTCTAAAAAATTAAAAAGAAAACGTAGTCTCCACAATAAAAAAAAACCAAAAAATATGAAATTCTAAATATGGCATTTAGATCCTACATAGAAATAGAAAAACTTAAAAATAAGGAAAGTAAACAAATTTAGGATTAGTACTTTAAATTACAGTTGAATAATTGATGGTGATTTTGTCATTTTGGTGAAAATTGGGTGGATTTAGTCATGTAGGGAGTGGAAATAGCGTGGCCCAAAAAATTAGATTCTAATCTAACCGCCGGGTGGGTGGGGTTGATTCAATACCCAAAACCGGAAACCTTTCCACACAGAAACGGTTCAAAAAATTTGGAATCTGGAACTAGGAATTGGACTTGTTTCCACTAAAATTGGGAACCGAATCTATATCTATGAGCGATCCGATCCAGGTCTTAGATTGAACTAGATTGGTTGGACAGCCCGAGTGGGCACGAACAAGAATCATTGACAAAGCAATATGCTAATGCATATTTTACACCGACACAATTTTGGCCAAAATTAAAGCCTGAAAACTTGACATTAATTTACTCAATTTCAATACGGAACCAAGTCGATCCATAGTCGTCTATTCAACTTTTTTTTTATTCATCAATTTTCTCAATGTCATATACGGTTTGTTTGATGCATAATATTCTCCTCTTTTTTTATGTTCCTTAACGATGATCGAAATAATTATTGACACCTAAACTTTAGTTATTCCACGTTTGTCATTCATCTCAAAAAAATTTTAGCGATCGACTCCACTCCTAAATAAAGATTAAAAATATTCATATCAGCGAACATCGCATAGAGATCTTACGAATTCGGCCACGAAAGGGCAAATGGGAACTTTCATGATTGACAAGGCAAGATCGCTTTATATGGAAACCCCACATTCAGCGAACGATGGGGGAGTTATGTATTCCGGCCACAATGAAGGGAAAGGAGGAGGAAGCCTCGATGTGTATATGGAATAAAACTCCATAGGAAATAGATCGACAGATGGTGGTGCTGAGTATAGCCGGCCTCTAGAGGAAGGAAAGATGGAATCACCTTTTACTTAGTGGGTTAATATAATGAAAAACCTCAAATCGATACATTTGTAATAAATTTATCATAAAAACCTCAAATTGGATTCATCCTCCATTAATTTCTATTAAATTTTATGGTCAAAATACTAAGTTAGATGGCATGTGTCAACTAACAAGTGTATCCATTTTCGGGTTTTATATGATATTAATCAAATTTAATAGAAATTAATAGAAGATAAATTTGTCTCAAATGTATTAGTTTAAGGTTTTTGGTAGTAAAAAAAAATTAATTTGGAATAAATTTATCACATGTATATCGACTTAAGATTTTTGGTAATCAAAAAACTAATTTAAGGTAAATTTATTATGGATGTATTAGTTTTGAGTTTTATCATTATATTAACTTTTACTAGAAAAAAAAATTGAAAGAGATGTAGCAGTCATTAACAAGGCCCTGTATTTTCCTCTCACAACTTCATAGAAGTTCCAGTTAACTCTGGCCGTCCGTGGCTCTTTCCCAATGGCGATGCGGCGTTTGCGAAACAGTCCCAACGTCCAATAACCTAATAATGTTTCCGACGAACGCGGAGCGACAATAGTAAGCAAGTCCGGCGAAATATCTCTGGCGTCTGCCGATCAGCCCGTGCCAGTACTGAGGAGTCCTCTGCCCTTTGGTCGTGCTAGCATTCGCTCCCGCTTCATCATTAGTTTCTTGCCGTGCCGTCCAGGTGATCTCCAGTGTTCTGGCAATCCTCCCACTCGTCCTGGTCACTCCGGTGAACCTCGAGCAGCCTAGGCGCCTTGTGACGCGAACGTCCAGCGCGCTCAGCGTTCCCAGCAAGACCGCTGTGCTCCAACTCCAACTCCGGTGCCGCTCTCGGGCAGTCACCGTCGCCTCATGGTCTTAGGGTAGGTTTAAGGTTTGCATACCTTATGCGATAAGGTCTTGCCGTACGTTATGTTTTAAATATGTGTTATTTGGTCGTAGAACCTTAGCTTATTCCATTGAGCTTTTACTATTCCTTTGCACTAGTCAAAACGTATTGGGGCGTCAGACCTTATTACGTGTGGTTTATAATACATGGTTTTTATACGTGATTGGTTAAGTTTTGAAAAGCACCAAATTATGCAACGTTGGACTACACAAGTGAATCTTGATTGTACATGAAATTCTTTATTAATCATGCGTATATAGCATATTATATATCACCTGCATTTTTAGAAATTAGGTTATTATTATTCATAATTCATAGTTTAGGATTTTCACATGAGCCGCGCTTTTTCCACCTTCTCTATCACTAATCCACTCTATTTCACAGCGTCCTAATCATTTTTATCTTTTGTGAGTCCCACATTTTTGACATCTGAGTGATACTACTACTCCCATTAATTTGGCTTGCCGCTTCCACTCTCCTCCACCTTCTCTACTCCCAACTTTCTGACCCTACAGCAAGGCCCCTCCCTTCGATCCTCGCCAACCACCACCAACCCCACCATTGGCAGCTCAACATCCTCGAGCTCAGCTCTAGCACCGGTCTCATCGGGATGGCGGCCACAGTCGCACTCGGCGCCTTCGTCACCACCACCGACCTCCCCGCTTGGTCCCCAACCTCCAATTAAGCATTGACGCAGACGTGTCGGCCCTGGCCACGAGCGCCAGAAACCGATCATTCCCTCCATCTTTCACCGTCATAGTGAATCCACACGCCAAGTGGAAAATTTTTCAGAGTTGAAAATCGCTAATTCCCCTTCAAAGAGAGGCTAATTGCAGTGGCTTGAAGAAGGTAAAACAATCAAAGATGAGAGAGAACTAAACGGAGACTCAAGCTAAATATGTTTTGAAATTTGATCGTGGGAGAAGCTTTCCGGAGGCTTTTTCTCTAAACCCAGAAGTCAAAATCGATACATGAGAGAGAACGAGAAAGTAATACGAGAGAGGGCCAGAGGATTGAAAAAGAGAGAAAGTGGAGATTTTTTTTTTTTTTTTTAAAGGTTGTGCGTAATTATTGAGGTGTGAGAAGAAAGAAAAACCAAATAAAAGGAGGGGGGGGGAGAAGTAACCTTCAGATTAAAAAACGTGGGACCACAATGGATCAAATGGTCAAAATACTGTGAAAGGTAGTGAATTAGTAATAATGGTGGAAAAAGCGCAATCCTTTCATATTAAGGACAATGTTAGTTGATCTTAAAATACATATAGATTTTCTACCAAAAAAATACATATAGATTTAGAATAATTCATAGTTATCATTAGACAAATAAAATCCAACAAAAAATACCATTAAAGTCCGATTTTAATTGCATGCAGACTAATGTTTAATCACTCGCATATCATATAATGCACGTCATGTAGAATAACTTTTTTATAATCATATCTTGTAGATAGTTTTAAGTATAAATTGCATTAGATGCATTGTCCGCATGCTATATAGTTCATATAGCCTGAAAATATGAGTTAATGTTATTAGTTAAATAATAATTTACTGGCTAGTTTTGAGGTCGCATCAGAGTGCTAGGATTTAAATTTACTGTTATAAAATAAAAATGGAAATAGTATTTCATATAGTTTGCATTATAGAGTTAACTTATTTTTGTGCTCCCGACATTCATGCATGCTAATTTAGGACTGCACACATACATTTAAAATTTTTCATCTTGCACCTAGGACTTAGATTGCATTTTCACTAATCAAGTCGTAACTTAGGTTATTCACGTTAATCTAATTCATGCATGATTAGAAATTAGGGAAAAAGTCACAAAAAATCCAAAACTTTGCCCAATGTGACAAATTTATTACAAACTTTTTTTTTTGTGACACAAGAAACCTCAAACTTTACTAGCCGTGATACATTTACTCAAATTTTTTTTGTGACACAAAAGACTCCAAATTTGTGCCTGACACATTGACTCCAGGCTATAGGGCGTTTTCGTCTTTTACTTTTTCTTTTCTTTTTTCTTCTTCTTTCTTCCCTTTGCCATGGCCGGCTAAGGGAAGCCGGACTCAAGCAAGGGCCACCCTTGCCGGCGAGGGTTGCCCTTGCCTGGGCAGGTGAGGGTGGCCCTCGCCAGATCCCTGGAGGGCAACCCTCGCTTGACGTAAGCGAGGGCAGTCCTCACTTGGGCTGGCAAGGTTGGCCCTCGCCAAATCTGGGGAGGGCAACCCTTACTCGACGTAGGCGGGGGCAACCTTCGCCCAATGCAAGTGAGAGCAGCCCTTACTTGGGCTGAATCTAGCGAGGGTGACCCTTGCCCAACACTGGTGATGGCGGCCCTCGCCTGAGTTTGGCTTCCCTCTGCTGCTGTGAGAAGAGAGAAGAAGAAAAAAGGAAAAAAAGAAAAAAGAAAAAAGAAAAAGGAAAACCAAAAGAAAGGAAGGAGAAAAAATTAAAATTAAAAGACAAAAATACCCTTCGACCATAGAGTTTGGGGTAAATATGTCGCAGTTGGCAAAATTTGAGGTTTTTTGTATCAAAAAAAAAGTTTGCGATAAATTTGTCACACTGAGCAAAATTTGGAGTTTTTGATGGCTTTTTCTCTAGAAATTAATACATAATCATTTAGTTTGTAGAATTTTAGAGTCATTTTGTCCTTCGCTAATTAATAAAAGGAAAAGATCTAAAATTGAATTAGATCATATCATTTAAGTTGCATTAATTAGGAATGTCAATTTTAATTTGCACATCGCATGTTATTTAGTAGATTCATGCCATTTAGAATTAAATTTAATTGATATCTCACATGGATAATGCTTAGAATTAATCTCATAACATATAGCTCATAACTCATATGGTTCATGTTACCTAGCATTTTAATTGTGCGGTTTAAATAGTCCTCGCATTTTCTTAAATTATGCATGTTGATTGAGAAAAATATAAAAATTAGTTTAGATTACATAATAGTTAGTCTTAGTTCATTCACTAGTTCATTCACAATCATCCATAACAGTCATGCATTCTGTTTACATATTTTTCTAAGTGATGGATAAATACATTTTGCTTGCTTTAGTGCATCCAGGTTGTTAAAACTTTTCGCGGTGATATGGGCATGCGAAAGTCCGCACTAAAGGCAAGTAATTGCCTTTCTAGAGGGGCTTTCATTCTCGTTTAGTAAATCCCTTAACTTTTGATTGGTAGTTCGCCTCCGAAAAGGTCATGATAATAATGAAATTAATAAATGGAAAAGGCATTATGAAAACTAAACTAAATAATCAAACTGTGCTTGATTCAATTAAATAATCAATATGTTTAGAATTGAACAGGTTCAAGATAACCTTATTTTCAAAGCAATGTTCAATAATCCGATATGTGCAAGTAGAAGTGAGGGAAAATTGTCTAAAAAGTCTAAAACCGGTTGCACTTTTACCTATTCAGTTCTAAAACTTTTAAATTATGCCAATTGAGTTATAAACTTATTTTGTTTTTATGCTAATTAAGTCTATCCGACCAATTTTTATGAGAAATTAGTGACATCAATGTCATTCATCTTACGTAGCATAAACAAAATTTGACATGGACAATTTTTAATAATATTTTAATATTATCTTTTTATTTTTATTTTATTTTTTTATTTTTCTTGTTATTTTTTACAACTTTAACCAGCAAGGTCATTGGCCACAGGTGAGGACCAACGACCCTCGCTTGATCTGGGTGAAGGCATTGCGACCCTTGTTAAGAAGCAATTGAGGGTGTTGGGCCCTCACCCAGATAATGTCCTCATTGGCCATAGGCAAGTGTCACGGTCAAGAGGTTTCTGTGGCTAAAGGATTGTGCATTTTCAAGGAGGACCTCCTGAGATCGCCATGGTTTCTCGTAAGAGAGTTTCTGAAACATTCTAAGGGCGGGTGATACAGTAATTGCACCGAGGTCTAGAAATCTCCTGCCATTAGTGTCGATAGTTGGTATGTTGGGCGATACAATCTCGTCTATTGGATGAAATCTCGATCAATGATTGTAATTAAATGACCTTTAGTATAAGAAGGGGTGCCCTCTCCCTCATTTGTATCCATATAACTATTCATTAATCAAAGGCTCCTTTCTCTCCAAGAGCTTCTTTCTCTAAAAACCTTCTTCCTCTATGATCCGGGTGGGCGAGCGGGTGAGCGATCGATCCGAGCAAAGCTTGGCTTAGGCGCCTTGATGATCCAAGTCGATCCGAAAGAGCTTGAGTTGCCGCACGGTCACGATTGCAATCGATCGGCCCGTGACACAAGGGGCTTGCAGCCCTTACCTAAACTAGGCAAGGACGTTGTAGCCCTTGCTAACTAACAAGTGAGGGTGTCGGCCCTCACCTAGATTTGGGTGAGGTTCCAACACCCGCCTGTGGCCAAAGAGGACGTGAAGGCCCTCGCCCAAACTAGGTGCTGGCCAAAGTTGTAAAAAAAGAAAAACAAAAAATTAATAAAATAGTTTGAAAAAAATGTTAAAATATTATTTAAAATTGTCCATATCATTATTAGTCATGCCACATAGGATAGCCAATCTACCTCAGTGGTAGACCTGTTAAACAGGTGGGTCAGGTCAAGTTTGGGTCAAGTCATAAATGGTCCAACCCAAATCGATCCATTTAACCCATTTATGACCCATTTATTGCAGTACAAAATTTTTTATTCATACCCGACTCAACCTATACTCGACTCATACCCGACCAATTTAACTAAACCTAAGAAAACTTATTTCTTATATATAATGGTATTGCTAAAATAGTTTTATGCAACACAAATTTAATGGACATTTTTTATAATTTTTAAAATAATTATTTTAAAAAAAATCGATTTTTAATTACTTTTTAATTTTAAGAATATAATTTATAATTATTTTTATTTTTTAAGAATATAATTTTTAATTTTCTTTTTCTTTTTTCTTTTTTTTTTTTTGTTGTTCTTCTTCTTTCACCGGCCGCTGGCCACAATGACAGTCGGCAACTGGCCATAGGTGAGCCTTGAGCTCGCCCGGCTCGCCGACGCTGGCAAGCTCAAGGCTCGCTAGATCGGCGAGGCCTCCGCCTCTCCAAATTTGGCGAGCTTGAGCTTGCCTGACATCGGCGAGCTCGAGGCTCACCAAATTAGCAAGGCTCGAGCTCGCCTCTTGCCGAATCTAGCAACGCTCGAGCCTCGCCTGACCCTGGCGAGCTCGAGGCTTGCCTGGTCTGTTGCTAGCCACCGAAAGGAGAAAGAAGAAAGAAAAAATAAAGGAAAGAAAAAATAAAAAAATAAAAAATGATTATAATTTCTATTTTGATAAAAAAAATATATTTTTGTAAAGTTAAAGAAGGAAGAGAGAGATTGTGAGGTTTTGGTTGAAAATTGGTTTTAAATCCAATCCATTTAAAACCCATTTAAGATCCACCTATCTTAAGTCTTTAATTGTTAAACCCATTTAACTAGTTTCTTCAAAAAAACAAGTGACCCATACATAAATGGGTCATATATGGGTCTAAGACCCATTTTGGCACATCTACTCAGTGGATCAGTTAAAATTGGCTGATCGGACTCAAAATATAAAAATATTTAAAATTCAATTGATACAATTAAAATGTTCATGATTGAATTAATAAAAATGTATTAGGTTTTTAATTTTTTTGGTAGTTCTTTTAGTGACAACCAACAATTCGAATTGAGCTTGTAACATTTAATTTGCTACATAAGAATTAGAGGACTCTTTAAGACTTGACAATTATTTACTTCGTCTTCAATTACTACATGGATCTGATAGCCATACTGACCTCTAGGTGCTCCATTTACGACTATTCCATTGCATATCTCACACCTTTTAACCTAAATGGAAAGCACCTAAAAAAAAAAACCTAAATGGAAAGCACTGATTTAAGCTTCTCATTCGCTTCCTTACCTACATTAAGTGGGACTCACAAGATTTTAGTTGCTCGAAATGAAGTTCGTATTAAAACTCCTATTACAAGATTATCAACTTAGTGTGTTTAAAATCAAAAGCAAGTGAGATTTCCTTCCATGCTTGGCGACATCTTCTTACTACAAATACGCCATTCTTTGTTCTCATTCAATCACACAGAGACATTTATAACTTTGCCATGGAACGAGTACAACCAGTCTCAAAAGAGAATTCCCCAATGACTATTCGCTCGGGAGATGCGGATGGGAAGGCGGCGCAAATATCGGGTCCTTCATTACTAGAAGCGAAGCCCTCTAACAATGATCGCCGTGGATCCGCACCCCCAACCAATCTATTGGATTCTCCTAATATAGCTCATCGAAAGAAACCCGAAATGCCAGAACGGAATGTCACCAAAATCCCGGTGACCCGAACTTACCGTTGCAAGTACTGCAAGGCGAAGTTTGGTACCAGGCAGTCGTCGGGGAGCCACCAGAATGCCCACAGGCGTGAGCATGTGGCCGAAAAGCGGGCGCAAGCGATGAATCAAATTGCTAATGCCATTTCTCATAACCCTAACCCATATTATTTTGGCATGCAGGCAGCTCCTGTTCCGAAGGTTCCCATTCCGAGGAACCCCGCTGTCTTTTATCCTTGTGCCTGGCCTGTACCTGCTAATGCCTTTAGACCCATGTACAAGGCGACGCCGAAGCCAACGACGATTGCAAATCCAAATTATTTTGGTATGCAGGCGATTCCAGCCTCGGGGCACCCCATTGCCTATACGCCTCATGCTTGGCCCGCGCCTGCTGGTGTTGTCAAACCTACCAATGGGTGGATGCCGAAGCCGACAACGATAGTGACTCCTCAAGCCTCGGCGGGGCACCGACCTGCCATGGTGGAGCAGCCAAACGGAATGGGAGATCCACTTATTAACCATAACTTTTCTACTGCGATTTCTCCTCGGAGCACGGGGCCGAAATCACCGCCTGCCAATGTTCTTGCCTGTGGCAGTTCCTCGGGAACTCAGGGACTCGAAAATGAGGAGCTGGACTTGTCACTTCGGCTCTGATCATGACCAGAGAACTGCTTTTCATTGCTTTTCATGTAGCTTTTGTGTCACCACTTTGGGATGCTCCATTCAAGTTCGTGTTGCAAAAATATCTGTTCGTCGTTGTCTAAGTACTGTTTGTGGATTAATCAAATGTGGTAGTTATCATAATTAATCTTATGGCATCTCGTTTACTAGAATGACACAAGTGCAGTTAATCATGCTGATCTAATGCATACTCAACTTTAACTCACAAAATAAACCCAATAACGACTTTCCTAGAATCTCGATGATCAAATCGATTTGAAATTTACCTAGAAAAGATCCGGTACTTTTCATTGCAAAGATATTCAAATGAGCCAGTGAGCCAAATTCCTCGATCAATAAATTCAAGATACAATTAGAAGCGGTTCCTGCATTTTTGGTAAATCGCTTCTTCCTCAAATGCCGGTCATTAAGTATGGTAAAAATATGTGATGCACGTGGACAATTACATAAACTTAAAGAAGTACAAATATTTACAATGGAGTTTGTGTATTTGGTACTAATCCACTATTCCCTTCTCATCCGTCATTTCTTTACCTTGAAATATCTATTTTCTATATTATTATTGTAATTTCACTAATACTAAAGTTAAAAACAATGATAGAAAAGTGCAATTGAGTTCTAAAATTTTAAAATCGTACGATAAAATTATAAAATTTGTCACGACAGTGTAATTAAATCATAAAATTTTCAAAAAGTGCAATCAAATCCTAAAACTTATCAAATTAGTGCAATAAAATCCTTCCATTAACTCCGTCTAACTTAACAAATGGAAAATTGCTAGTAAGTTTTAGTATTTGATAGCACAAACTTGACAAATTTTAAGATTTGATTACACCATCTTGACTAATTTTATGATTTAATTGTATTTTTTTATAAATTTTAGTACTCAATTGTACCCTCATGACTAGTTTTAGGACTTTCAATACACCAATTCCTTTAAAGTAAGATATCTCATTGGAGTTCTCTTACATGTCACAAGCCTTACAAGGAATTATAGATTTAAGGAAAGAGTAAATCCCATTCTCTTCCAAATGAGGAGGTTAAAAAAGAGAAAAAATTGTACAAACGAGGCACCTAACTAGAAAAGCAAAAAATTGAGGTTTTGTTTGTTTTTCGAAAAATGAATAATTTGAAAAATATTTTCCAAAAATAATCATTTATATTGTTTGAGATAATTAGTCAATTAAAAATGTTTTAATTATCAACAACAATTTATCTTTAAATAATTTTGCAAACGATAAAAATATTTTTCATTTATTCATTTTTATAATCGATTCAAGAGATATTTTTTGGAAAATGTTTTTCCAATCATTTGTTTACCATGAAACAAACGCTCCATGGATGTCAAATTGAGCAATCCTGTCAAAGGGAAAATCAAGAAAGTCAAGAATGTTTATAATGTGCAAAGGTGCAAACATCCATCCAGGAGTCAAGCTCATGATCACGTCAAGAACACTAATGCCTAGAAAAGTATCAAAAAAGTCTTAAACATATTATATTGGTATTTAGTCATAAATATTTTAATTGTACCAATTTAATCTTAAACTTCTTGCATTTGTGCCAATTAAGTTCATTCAACCAATTCTGATCTGAAATCGCTAACATTGACACTGATTATCCTACATGATGCGACAGATGCTGGCCTAAACATTTTTGTTTCTTTCTTCTTATTATTTTTCCTTTCATTTTGGCCAATGAGGGCAAGCAAGCCCTTGCCAATTGCGAGCAATGGTCGCGGCCCTCAACCAAAGCTAGAGGCCATAGGTGAGAGCGCCTTGACAGCCTTGCTCGTAAAGGGAGGCCGCAATGGCCCTCACTAGATGGTCCACAAAGTCCACAATGGCCCTATGTGCAAGGCCGCAAAGGCCCTTTGCCTTGCTACCAAGGGGTTTGCTGCCCTCACCGGCCAAAATGAAAGGAACAATAAAGAAAATGAAAGAAACAAAAAAAGAAAAAAAACCTCAAACTTCAAAATTTTTTAAAATGTTATCTATGTTAGCACTAGTCATATCCCATAGAACGTCTAACATCTATAGCAGCGATTTTTGATCAAAATTGACTGGATAAATTTAATTGGTACAAATGCAAAATGTTTAGGACTAAATTGATCTAATTGAAAGCTTTATAATTGAGTTCGTGTTAATATAACTTCTTCTTCTTTTTTGTACTTTTTTGTTCTTTAATTACTCAAAAAATGGCTGAAGAAGAGGAAGGGAAGAAAGAATACACACCATTGCTTATAAGCAATGTTTCGCTTCAAAAACCTACGGTGAAAAGTTGTGACGCCTATCTTCCAAAGAACTACCATCACTCTCATCACGTCAAGAACCCTAGCAAAAATTGATCTTATTAAACCCTAAAGCTGATCATA
Source organism: Eucalyptus guilfoylei (assembly GCA_016097605.1). NCBI lineage: Eukaryota > Viridiplantae > Streptophyta > Magnoliopsida > Myrtales > Myrtaceae > Eucalyptus > Eucalyptus guilfoylei. Next base: position 14,343,744 of record CM027870.1, on the reverse strand, counting down.
ATTCCAGCTGTCATCAGTCACCGCGGCACTGGGAGCCGACCAGTTGCCAATAGGACTGTCCCCCATCTCAAAACAATAAAATGCGTCAAGAAGGGCATACTTCATCTGCTCAAACGATAGCACTTTGTTATCCCAGGAGCTCAGCAAAACCCTCAGCGATGCATACTTCTTCCTGAGAATCTCCTTGACCAGTCTTTGGGGGACCCAATGTTGGTAAAAATTTGATCGGGAAGAAGAATGAAGTTGTAAATATCAACTTTTTTTATTCATCAACTTTCTCAATGTCATATGCGGTTTGTTTGATGCATAATATTCTCCTCTTTTTTTTATGTTCCTTGACGATGATTGATATAATTATTGACACCTAAATTTTGGTTATTCCACATTTTTCATTTATCTCAAAAACATTTTAGCGATCGACTCCACTCCTAAATGAAAGATTAAAAACATTCATATCAGTGAACATCGCATAGAGATCTTGCGAATTCGGCCACGAAAGGGCAAATGGGAACCTTCATGATTGACAAGGCAAGATCGCTTTATATGGAAACCCCACATTCAGCGAACGATGGGGGAGTTATGTATTCCGGCCACAATGAAGGGAAAGGAGGAGGAAGCCTCGATGTGTATATGGAATAAAACTCCATAGGAAATAAATGGACAGATAGTGGTGCTGAGCGTAGCCGGCCTCTAGAGGAAGGAAAGATGGAATTACCTTTTACTTATTAGGTTAATATAATGAAAAATCTCATATTAAGGACAATGTTAGTTGATCTTAAAATACATATAGATTTTCTACCAAAAAAATACATATAGATTTAGAATAATTCATAGTTATCATTAGACAAATAGAATCCAACAAAAAATACCATTAAAGTCCGATTTTAATTGCATACAGACTAATGTCTAATCACTCGCATATCATATAATGCAAGTCATGTAGAATAATTTTTTTCATAATCATATCATGTAGATAGTTTTAAGTATAAATTGCATTAGATGCATTGTCCGCATGCTAAATAGTTCATATAGCCTGAAAATATGAGTTAATGTTATTAGTTAAATAATAATTTACTGGCTAGTTTTGAGGTCGCATCAGAGTGCTAGGATTTAAATTTACTGTTATAAAATAAAAATGGAAATAGTATTTCATATAGTTTGCATTATAGAGTTAACTTATTTTTGTGCTCCCGACATTCATGCATGCTAATTTAGGACTGCACAAATACATTTAAAATTTTTAATCTTGCACCTAGGACTTAGATTGCATTTTCACTAATCAAGTCATAACTTAGGTTATTCATGTTAATCTAATTCATGCATGATTAGAAATTAGAAAAAACCACAAAAAATCCCAAACTTTGCCCAGTGTAACAAATTTATTACGAACTTTTTTTTTTGTGACACAAGAAATCTCAAACTTTACTAGCCATGATACAATTACTCCAAACTTTTTTTCGTGATACAAAAAACTCCAAATTTGTGCCCGACACATTTACCCCAGACTATAGGGCGTTTTCGTCTTTTACTTTTTTTTTATGTTTTTTCTTTTCTTTTCTTTTTTCTTCTTCTTTCTTCCCTCTGCCATGGCCGGCTAAGGGAAGCCGGACTCAAGCAAAGGCCACCCTTACCAGCGAGGGTTGCCTTTACCTAGGCAGGTGAGGGTGGCGCTCGCCAAATCCGGGGAGGGCAACCCTCGCCCGACGTAAGCGAGGGCGGCCCTCACTTGGGTTGGTGAGGGCGGCCTTCGCCAAATCTAGGGAGGGCAACCCTTGCTCGATGTAGGCGAGGGCAACCTTTGCCCAATGCAAGTGAGAGCAGCCCTCACCTGGGCTGAATTTGGCGAGGGTGACCCTTGCCCGACACTAGCAATGGCTGCCCTCGCCTGAGTTGGGCTTCCATCCACTGTGGGAAGAGAGAAGAAGAAAAAAGGAAAAAAAAAGGAAGGAGAAAAAATTAAAAATAAAAGACAAAAATACGCTTCGACCATAGAGTTTGGGTTAAATATGTTACAGTTGGCAAAATTTGAGGTTTTTTGTATCACAAAAAAAAAAAAAGCTTGGGGTAAATTTGTCACACTGGGCAAAATTTGGAGTTTTTGATCTTTTTCCCTAGAGATTAATACATAATCATTTAGTTTGTAGAATTTTAGAGTCATTTGTCCACTAATTAATAAAAGGTTGAATTAGATCATATCATTTAAGTTGCATTAATTAGGAATGTCAATTTTAATTTGCACATCGCATGTTATTTAGTATATTCTTGCCATTTAGAATTAATTTTAATTGATATCTCACATTGATAATGCTTAGAATTAATTTCATAACATATAGCTTATAACTCATATGGTTCATGTTACCTAGCATTTTAATTGTGCGGTTTAATTAGTCCTCACATTTTCTTAAATTATTAATGTTGATTAAGAAAAATATAAAAATTAGTATAGATTACATAATAGTTAGTCTTAGTTCATTCACTAGTTCATTCACAATCATCCATAACAGTCATGCATTCTGTTTACATATTTTTCTAAGTGATGGATAAATACATTTTGCTTGCTTAGTGCATCCAGGTTGTTTAAACTTTTTGCGATCACATGGGCATGCGAAAGTCCACACTAAATGCAAGTAATTGCCTTTCTAGAGGGGCTTTCATTCTGGTTTAGTAAATCCCTGAACTTTTCATTGGTAGTTCACCTCCGAAAAGGTCACAATAATAATGAAATTAATAAATGGAAAAGGCATTATGAAAACTAACATAAATAATACCCACCCATGGGCAGCGCAGATGGTGTTAGTGCTCTCTCTTATCGCCGAGGTCGAGAGTTCGAACCCTCTCATTACATTCCATGACTTAAGTGGGGGTCCCAGGGGTGGATTATTGGGCTAGTCCCCTGAGATTTTACGTCTAAATAGCGGCTTGCGGTAAGACCTGACGGTTCCTCGGTAAAAAAAAAAAAAAACTAACATAAATAATCAAACTGTGCATGATTCAATTGAATAATCAATATGTTTAGGATTGAACAGGTTCAAGATAACCTTATTTTCAAAGAAATGTTCAATAATCCAATATGTGCAAGTAGAAGTGAGGGAAAATTGTCTAAGAAGTCTAAAACCAGTTGCACTTTTACCTATTCAATTCTAAAACTTTTAATTATGCCAATTGAGTAATAAACTTATTTCATTTTTTGCTAATTAAGTCTATCCGGTCAATTTTCATGAGAAATTAGTGACATGAACGTCATTCATCTTACATAGCACAAACAAAGTCTTTGACGTAGACAATTTTTAATATTTTAATATTTTCTTTCTAATTTTTTTACTTTTTTCTTTTATTTTTCCATTTTTCTTTTTCTTGTTATTTTTTACAATTCTAACCAGCAAGGTCATCAGCCATAGGCGGGGACCAATGACCCTCGCTTGATCTGGGTGAAGGCATTGCGGCCTTTGTTAAGAAGCAATTGAGGGTGTTGGGCCCTCGTCTAGATAATGTCCTCATTGGCCACAGGCAAGTGTCACAGTCAAGAGGTTTCTGTGGCTAAAGGACTGTGCGTTTTCAAAGAGGACCTCCTAAGATCGCCATGGTTTCCTGCAAGAGAGTATCCGGAACATTCCAAGGGCGGGCGATACGGTAATTGCATAGAGGTCTAGAACTCTCTTGCCATTAGTGTCGGTAATTGGTAAATTGGGCGGTACCATCTCATTCGCCGGATGAAATCTCGATCAATTGTTGTAATTAGAGGGCCTCTAGTATAAGAAATGGCACCCTCCTCTCCATCTACGATCCGGGTAAGCGAGCGAGATCCGAGCAAGGCTTGGCTTAGGTGCCTTGACGATCTGAGTCGATCCGAAAGAGCTTGAGTCGCCGCACGGTCATGATCCCAATCAATCAGCCCGTGACACAAGGGGCTCGCGGCTCTCACCCAAACCAAGCAAGGACGTTGTAGCCCTTGCTAACTAACAAGTGAGGGTGTTGGCCCTAACCTAGATTTGGGTGAGGTTCCAACACCCGCCTATGGCCAAAGAGGACGTGAAGGTCCTCACCCAAACTAGGTGCTGGCCCTTGCTGGCCAAAGTTGTAAAAAAAGTAAAACAAAAAATTAATAAAATAATTTGAAAAAATGTTAAAATATTATTTAAAATTGTCCATGTCAGCATTAGTCATGCCATGTAGGATAACCAATCTACCTCAGCGGTTACCAATTAAAATTGGCCGAATGGACTCAAAATGTAAAAATATTTAAGATTCAATTGATACAATTAAATGTTTAGGACTGAATTAATAAAAATGTATTAGGTTTTTGATTTTTTTGGGTAGTTTTTCTAGCGACAACCAACAATTCGAATTGAGCTTGTAACATTTAATTTGCTACATAAGAATTAGAGGACTCTTTAAGACTTGACAATTATTTACTTCTAACGATTGATATATTTCTTCAATTACTACATGGATCTGATAGCCATACTGACGTCTAGGTGCTCCATTTACAACTATTCCAATGCATATCTCACACCTTTTAACCTAAATGGAAAGCACTGATTTAAGTTTCCCATTCACTTCCTTTCCGACATTAAGTGTGACTCACAAGATTTTAATTGCCAGAAATGAAGTCAAAACCGCGTCGCATTACAAGATTATCAACTTAGTGTGTTTAAAATCAAAAGCAAGTGAGATTTCCTTCCATGCTCGGCGACATCTTCTCACTACAAATACGCCATTCTTTGTTCTCATTCAAGCACACAGAGACATTTATAACTTTGCCATGGAACGAGTACAACCAGTCTCAAAAGAGAATTCCCCAATGACTATTCGTTCGGGAGATGCGGAGGTGAAGGCCGCGCAAATATCGGGTCCTTCAGTACTAGAAGTGAAGCCCTCTGACAATGATCGCCGTGGATCCGCACCCCCGACCAATCTATCGGATTCTCCTAATATAGCTCCTCGAAAGAAACCCGAAATGCCGGAACGAAATGTCACCAAAATCCCGGTGACCCAAACTTACCGTTGCAAGTACTGCAAGGCGAAGTTTGGTACCTGGCAGTCGTTGGGGGGCCACCAGAACGCCCACAGGCGCGAGCATGTTGCCGAAAAGCGGGCGCAATCGATGAACCAAATTGCTAATGCCATTTCTCAGAGCCCTAACCCATATTATTTTGGCATGCAGGCAGCTCCTGTCCCGAAGGTTCCCATTCCGAGGAACCCCGCTGCCTTTTGGCCTTGTACCTGGCCTGTACCTGCCTTTAGACCCATGTACAAGGCGACGCCGAAGCCAACGACGATTGCAAATCCAAATTATTTTGGTATGCAGGCAATTCCAGCCTCGGGGCACCCCATTGCCTATAGGCCTCATGCTTGGCCCGCGCCTGCCGGTGTTGTCAAACCTACCAATGGGTGGATGCCAAAGCCGACAACAATACTGACTCCTCAAGCCTCGGCGGGGCACCGACCTGCTATGGTGGAGCAGCCAAACGGAATGGGAGATCCAGTTATTAACCATAACTTTTCTACTGCGATTTCTCCTCGGAGCACGGGACCGAAATCACCGCCTGCCAATGTTCTTGCCCGTGGCAGTTCCTCGGGAACTCAGGGACTCGAAAATGAGGAGCTGGACTTGTCACTTCGGCTCTGATCATGACCAGAGAACTGCTTTTCATTGCTTTTCATGTAGCTTTGGTGTCACCGTGTCACCACTTTGGGATGCTCCATTCAAGTTCGTGTTGCAAAAATATCTGTTTGTCGTTGTCTAAGTAATATTTTGGATTAATCAAATGTGGTACTTATCATAATTAATCTTATGGCATCTCGTTTACTATAATAACGCAAGTGCGGTTAATCATGCAGATCTAATGCATACTCAACTTTAACTCATAAAATAACGCCAATAACGACTTTCCTAGAATCTCGATGATCAAATTGATTTGAAATTTACCTAGAAAAGATCCAGTGCTATTAAATTGCGAAGATATTCAAGTGAGCCAGTGAGCCAAATTCCTCGATCAATAAATTCAAGATACGATCTGAAGCGGTTGCTGCATTTTTGGTAAATTGCTTCTTCCTCAAATGCTGGTCATTAAGTATGGTAAAATTGTGTGATGCACATGGACAATTACGTAAACTTAAAGAAGTACAAATATTTACAATGGAGTTTGTGTACTTGGTACTAATCCACTATTCCCTTCTCATCCGTCATTTCTTTACCTTGAAATATCTATTTTCTATATTATTATTGTAATTTCACTAATACTAAAGTTAAAAACAATGATAGAAAAGTGCAATTGAGTTCTAAAATTTTAAAATCGTACGATAAAATTATAAAATTTGTCACACCAGCGTAATTGAATCATAAAATTTTCAAAAAGTGCAATCAAATCCTAAAACTTATCAAATTAGTGCAATAAAATCTTTTCATCAACTCCGTCTAACTTAACAAATGGAAAATTGCTAGTAAGTTTTAGAATTTGATAACACAAACTTGACAAATTTTAAGATTTCATTACACCATCTTGACTAGTTTTATGATTTAATTGTATTTTTTATAAGTTTTAGCACTCAATTGTACCTTCATGACTAGTTTTAAGACTTTCAATACACCCATTTCTTTGAAGTAAGAAATCAAATTGGAGTTCTCTTACATGTCACAAGCCTTACAAGGAATTATAGATTTAGAGGAAAGAGTAAATCCCATTCTCTTCCAAATGAGGAGGTTAAAAAAAAAAAAAAAAAAAAAAATTGTATGAAGGAGGAACCTAACTAGAAAAGCAAAAAATTGAGGTTTTGTTTGTTTTCGAAAAATGAATAATTTGAAAAATATTTTCCAAAAAATAATCATTTATATTGTTTGAGATAATTAGTCAATTAAAAATATTTTAATTATCAACAACAATTTATCTTTAAATAATTTTGCAAACGATAAAAATATTTTTCATTCATTCATTTTCATAAGCGATTCAAGAGATATTTTTTGGAAAATATTTTTCCAATCATTTGTTTACCATGAAACAAACGCTCCATGGATGTCAAATTGAGCAATCCTATCAAAGGGAAAATCAAGAAAGTCAAGAATGTTTATAATGTGCAAAGGTGCAAACACCCAGGAGTCAAGCTCATGATCACGTCAAGAACACTAATGCTTGGAAAAGTATTAAAAAGGTCTTAAACCTATTATATTGGTATTTACTCATAAATATTTTAATTGTACCAATTTAATCTTAAACTTCTTGCATTTGTGCCAATTAAGTTCATTCAACCAATTTTGATTTGAAATCGCTAACGTTGACACTGATCATCCTGCATGATGCGATGGACGTTGGCCTAAACATTTTTGTTTCTTTCTTCTTATTAATTTTCCTTTCATTTTGGCCAATGAGGGCAAGCAAGCCCTTTCCAACTGCGAGCAATGGTCACGGCCCTCAACCAGAGCTAGAGGCCATAGGTGAGAGCGCCTTGACAGCCTTGCTCGTAAAGGGAGGCTGCAATGGCCCTCACTAGATGGTCCACAAAGTCCACAATGGCCCTATGTGCAAGGCCGCAAAGGCTCTCTGCCTTGCTAGCGAGGGGTTTGCTGCCCTCACCAGCCAAAATGAAAGAAAAAATAAAGAAAAAAAAAAGAAACAAAAAAAGAAAAAAAAACCTCAAACTTCAAATTTTTTTAAAATGTTGTCTATGTTAGCACTAGTCATATCCCATAGAACGTCTAGTATCTATAGCAGCGATTTTTGGTCAAAATTGACTGGATAAATTTAATTGGTACAAGTGTAAAATGTTTAGAACTAAATTGATCTAATTGAAAACTTTATAATTGAATTCATGTCAATATAACTTTTTTTTAATACTTTTTCGTTATTTAATTACTCAAAAAATGGCTGAAGAAGAGGAAGGGAAGAAAGAAGACACGTCATTGCTTATAAGCAATGTTTCCCTTCAAAAACCTACGATGAAAAGTTGTGACGCCTATCTTCCGAAGAACTACCATCACTCTCATCACGTCAAGAACCCTAGCAAAAATTGATCTTATTAAACCCTAAAGCTGCTCATAATTCCAGCTGTCATCAGTCACCGCGGCACTGGGAGCCGACCAGTTGCCAATAGGACTGTCCCCCATCTCAAAACAATAAAATGCGTCAAGAAGGTCATACTTCATCTGCTCAAACGATAGCACTTTGTTATCCCAGGAGCTCAGCAAAACCCTCAGCGATGCATACTTCTTCCTGAGAATCTCCTTGACCAGTCTTTGGGGGACCCAATGTTGGTAAAAATTTGATCGGGAAGAAGAATGGAGTTGTAAATATCAAATAGTAATTATATTATTTCTTCAGGAACTCTTGAAGGGAAACAATTGAAAATAATGGTTGTATATCTTTTGAAAGAAATGAAAAAAATGAAACTTAAAAGTATTGAATAGAAATGTTGAATAAATATATTTAAATAGATACAATCTTTCAAAGATGAAGAAGTTGTGTCTAAATAGACACAACCTTCCAAAGGTTGTAGGAGCGCCTAATATCCATTAGGCAAAAATAATAAATTCAAAATTAAATAATAATAAAAATAATCGTGATTCTATTATAAACAGACAAGTTGTATAAATCGGAATTTTAATCAATAAACAAAATAAAAAACAAGGATTCGTGCTAAATCTAGTCCACGTCCACATTCACAACTTTTCAATATGGGATAATGCACCTCTTAGTTTTTTTATAAACAAACTACCAACACCCAAACACCCAAATCCACGGCCAAAGTTTGGTCCTCGCCTGGTCGCCAATCAATCGATGGTCCTTGCCTGGCCGCCAATCAATGTGGGACAATCTCAACAATCTCCCCTCCACACATCGGGAAGGTCCTCGCTCGGTCGCCAATGTGGAGTCCAGGATGCTAGGTGGTCTTGGGCCACTCTTACTTCAAAAGCTAGCTCAAAAGATGAGACTTTCTCTTGCATTGACTTGTTGGCAACAAGAGCTTTGATACCAATGTTGGGCAGTCTTTGGCCATCTTTCACTCTAAGAGTTAGCTCATATGGTGAAATTTTCCCTCATACTTACAAACCAACCACCAGTCATTGCCACAATCAATGTAGGACAACATCAATACAAGAGAGCCAACAAGCTTGTTGCATCTGGGGAGGATTCCGACTCCACGAACATGTCGTCCGGATCATTCACGAACTCACGTAGCGAGTCCCGGATCGAAGCTGCATGTCGGATATGTAAGATGAGGCAGTTGTTGTCGTTTCGCAGTTGCATAGTCCACTAGTGGGTTCTTTTCGGTGCCCGAAAGATCGGTCGATTTCGATTGCAAAGCTGATGACGAGCAAAATTGCTCCACCATGGACGCAGCAGACGTCGGAGATCAAAGATGTAATCTACACAATTGTCAATGCGGCTAGCTAATTAGTCTTCACAACACCTGTAGTCCAGAAAACTAAAATTCCAAAGACCATGTGTCGTGCACTTTCTTTTAGTTAGACTCTAAGACTAAGATGAGATAAACATTGTTATAGTGTGTAAAATAGCAGGGCCATGCATATGATGGCAATTGACCATATGTTCAGGTTCTGGGAACCTTCTTTCCAAAGCAATCTTCAATATAGGACAACACGATTCGCTCGAGCTTGTTGCATTTGATTTACGACGTACATATTAAGTTTCGCACGTGACCCATTTTTGACCCATCTAATTCAACCTTAGCTCTTTGAACTCATTTTTAGCCAGGCCTTCAATTACTGACAACCCATTTACAACTCATTCATAAAAAATGAGTCAGTTGACACCTCTAGTATTCTGACGTCTAGATGCGCTATTTATGACTAGAACTTCCATGGATATCTCACTCCTTGTGATCAATATGGAAAGCACTTCTATATGCTTGGGAATCTTACATCCATTCTTATAATTAAGTTGAACTCACAAGATCTTAGTTGCCCGAACTGATGTCAAAGCGCGTCCTATTGAAACTCCAATTACAAGATTACCAACTTAGTGTATGTAAAATCAAAACGAGTTAGATATCCTTCCATGTATAGCAACATGTTCGCACTACATATACTCAATTCTTTGTTCTCATGCAAGGACATGAGACATAACCTTGCCATGAAACAAGTGCAACCCTCTCAAAACAGAAATCCCCAGGGATTCTTCTCTCTGGAGACGCGAAGGGCAGGGTGGCGCGAATATCGGGTCCTTCATTACTTGAAGCGAAGCTCTCTATTGATGATCGTCGTGGATCTGCACTCACGATCAATCCATTGAATTCTCTTGAAAAAGCTCCCCAAAAGAAACCCGAAACGCCAAAACGAAATTTCAACAATACCCTCCCAACCCGGGCTTACTATTGTAGGTACTGCAAGGCGAAATTTGACACCTCGCAGTCGTTGGGGGGCCACCAGAAAGCCCACAGGCGTGAGCATGGTGCAAAAAGGTGGGCGCAAGCGATGAATCGGATCGCTCATGACTTTTCTCAGGTGAACTCCAACTTTAACCAAGATTAAATTGGCATGCAGGCAATTCCTGTCCCGGGGCAACCCGTTGCCTATGGCCCTCTTACTTGGCCTGCACCTGCTGATGTTGTCGCACCTGCCTATGGGTGGACGCCTGAGCCGATGACAAATAACAAGCCCTCAAGCCTCGGCGTGGCACCAACCGGCCATGGTGGATTGTTTAAACGAAATGGTACATCGACTTATGAACAGTAATGGTGACCCTAACTTTCCTACTACGGTTTCTCCTCAGAGCACAGGACCGAGACCACCATTTGCCAATGTTCTTGCCAATGGAAACTCCTTCACCACCAAGGGACTCGAAAATGAGGGGTTGGACTTGTCACTTAGGCTTTGATCGTGAACAGAGAACTGCTTTTCATATAGCTTTGGTGTCATCAATATAGGATGCTCCATTCAAGTTCATGTGTCACTAACAAGCTGAAATTTTTTAGAATATATTGCAAAATATCTTTTTCACATTGTCTACGTAATGTGGATTAATTAAATGTGATGAATATCCTAATTTACGCCATCTAAATGGACACAAGTGCCGTTAACCATAATAATTTAATGCATGCTCAAGTATAACTAACAAAATAACGCCGACAACGGCCTTTGCGTAATCTCATTGATTATATGTAATAGAAATTTAAGAGTCTCTTTCTGAATATAATTTTTTTTTTCAGAAAAAAGTCGCAATCTGATATAATTAGCGAAATATCTATCCATTTGTTGCACTTCAAAATCTACATATTATTAGCTACATGAATCTCCTTGCTTGGATGAAAGAGTGCATAAGAATAAAGCAAGTAATACCCATTCATGGGTAGCACAATTGGTTGAGAGTCCCTCCCTCATCGCTGAGGTCAAGAGTTCGAAACCCTGTGTTGCTAGCGATTTAAGTAGAGGGCCATGGCGGTGGGTTGCTGTGCTAGTCTTCCCCGACGTATAGGAGCCTGGTCCTCAGGAGCTGTTCGGGCATGGGAGGCATGTGGCGGAGTCCCCAGTTACCAAAATAAAAAAATAAAAAAAAATAAAGCAAGTAATTACACAAATGGTCCCTGAGCTATAGTCTAATGTACAATATCATTTCTAAATTTTAAATTTGTTGAACGCGATCTCTAAATTTTATCCCAATGTGCAATGTTATCTCTCAACTTTTAATTTGTTTAATGTGAACCCGAGCTTTCAAAAAATGTTCGATATAATTCCAATATTATATGAAAATATCCATTATCATCCTTCCAATGAGAATTTCTAATTTTGCTTCCAATCTAGTAAGTTTGAACGGTGGATAAAAAAATAACGTTACATATGGATTATCTACGTAAGATATTTTACTCAAATCAGAATATAATAATCTACGTTGTCAAATAACATGGATAATCATTTTTCATATTTAACACATTAAACAAACTAAAAGAATTGTTATATTCTGATTTGAATTGAATATCTTATGTGGATAACCTATGTGTGACCTTTTTTTTTCCACCGTTCAAACGTACTGGATTGGAAGGTAGATGAATAGATTATGTTAACTTGATTTAATTTAAGGACAATATTAAGCATTTTCATATACTCCAGGGTTTTGAATTAAGTAAATATCAAAGGTTCAAACACCACATTGAACAAATAAAAGTTTAGATATTATGTTACAAATTGTACTGAATTTTAAGAATTATATTGAACAAATTAAAAGTTTAAGGACAACATTGCATGTTAGGTTAAAGTTTACGGACTATTTGTATCATTTTTCCATTATTATATACACTAAGCTAGAGAGAGAGAGAGAGAGAATAACAAGCCTAAAAAGGAATTAAAGATCCAGGAATACGAGGCGCAAATCCCCTTCTCTTTCATATGTCGTACATTTTTAAACTCTAAGATTGAGATGATAAAAATTGTGATAGCACGTGAAATAGGAGGGTCGTACATAAGTTTACGATTGAACATACGTCCTGCCCAAGATAACCTTCTTACCAAAGTAATTTATTGATATAGGGCAATCCGATATATTCGCGTAGAGGCGGCGGTCGACAAATGGATTAATGCGATTCATTTAAGCTTCTTGCATTTGATTCACAACAAACACAAAAATTAGAGGACTCCTTAAGACGTCTAGGTGCTCTGTATAAGGCTACTTAATCCATGCTTAACTCACGCCTTTTGATTTAAAAGGAAAGCACTTATATTATTGGACTCCCAAGATTTTAGTTCCTCATTTTGAAGTCCAAGCCGCGTGAAATTAAAACTCCGATTGCAAGTTTACCATGTTAGTGTATATAACATAAAACAAGTGAGATATCCTTCCAAGCATGGCAACATCTTCCCGCTACAAATATTCCATTCTCTGTTCTCTTTCAATCACATCCAACATTCACAGTTTTACCATGGAACAAGTACAAACACCCTCTGGAGAGAAATTCCTGGTGACCCTTCTCTCCGGAGATGCGGAAGGGATGGCGGAGCGAATATCAGGTCCTTCAGTACTTGAAGTGAACCTCTCTAGTGGTGATCACCATGGATCTGCACCCGCGATCAATCTGTTGAAATCCCTTGAAAACATTCTTCGAAATAAACCCGACAGACCGAAACGAAATTTCAACAATTCCCTCGCGACCCGGGCTTATGGTTGCAAGTACTGCAAGGCAAAGTTCGACACCTTGCAGTCCTTGGGGGGCCACCAGAACGCCCACAGGCGCCAGCGTGCCGCGGAAAGGCAGGCGAAAGAGAAAACGTGGAACACTTATGCCTTCTCTCAGGTGAACCCTTATTTTGACCCAAGTTATTTTGGTATGCAGGCAATTCCTATCCCGGGGCACCCCATGGCCTCTAGGCCTCGTGCTAGGCCTCGTGCTTGTCCCGCGCCTACCAATGTTGTCGAACCTACCTATGGGTGGACGCCGAAGCGGACAATGATAATGAATCCTCAAGCCTCGGCGTGGCCTCGACCTGCCATGGCGAATCAGCTGAATGGAATGGCGTATCGACCTATGAACTATAATGGCGACCCTCACTTCTGTACTAAGGTTCCTCCTCAGAGCACAGGACCGAGACCACCATTTGCCAATGTTTTTGCCAATGGAAACTCCTCCGGCACTCAGGGACCCGAAAATGGAGGGTTGGACTTGTCACTTAGGCTCTGATCATGACCGGAGAACTGCTTTTCGTGTAGTGCTGGTGTCGTCAGCGTAGGATACTCCTTTGAAAGTGCATATTGTAATATCTCTGGATATATGCAAAAAAATTATATGTTTCGCATTGTCTAATTTATTTATGTTGATTAATTCAAACGTGATGAATTTCCTAATTAATCTCGCATCTCGCCAACTAAAATGACCAAGTGCAGTTAACCATACCATCTAATGCGTGCTCAACCATAACGGGAAAATTATCCAAAAAGTCATAAACCAATTGCATTTTTACCAATTCAATCTTAAATCTTTCAATCTTGCTAATTGAATCCTAAACATTTTCATCTTTTGCCAATTGAGTCCATTTGACGACCAATTTTGGCTAAAAATTACTGACATGAACGATTGGCACTGACGTGGCACTCCTTAATAATATTTTAATGATATTTTAATAATTTTTTGAATTTTTATACTTTTTCCCTTTTTTGAATTTTCTTTATTTTTTTAGCGTTTTGGAGAGAGAGTCGGCAAGGGTGGCCAGCGGGGGGCGAGGGTCGACCCTGGGTGAAGGCATTAGGGCACTCATCGGCCAAAGCAAGGGCGCGAGAGCCCTCGCATGGAATCAGTGAGGGTCACAACGCCCTCGCCAAATCTGGCCAAGCGAGGGTTTGGCGGCCCTTGTCGACATCAAGTGAGGGGTGCGACCTCGCTCAAGGCCAACAGGGGGCGAGGGCCAACGCTCACCAGCTAGAGGTGAAGGCCGGCCGCCCCTTGTCGGCCAAAGCAAGGTCGTGCAAACCCTTGTGTAGAATCGGTGAGGATTGCGATAACCTTGCCAAATCTAGCTAAGCGAGGGCATCAAGGCCCTCACCGGCCAAAGCAAGGGCACATGAGCCCTAGTGCAGAATTGGTGAGGGCTGCCAAGCCCTCACTTGGCCAAGGCCGTTGTGGCCCTCACCTAGGGCTAGTGAGGGTCGGCTGGCCCTTGGCTATGGCTAGTGAGAGTCGGCTGACTCTCACCTATGGCCAGCAAGGGTAAAAGTTTTAAAAAAAAAACATAAAATATTTAAAATATTATTAAATACTGTCATGTTAGCGCCAACTATCTACATTAACAATTTCTGACCAAAACTGGTCGAATGAACTCAATTAGCAAAATATGAAAAAATTTAAGACTCAATTGGTAAAATTCAAAAATTTATGAGTGAATTGGCAAAAATCCAATAAGTTTATGATTTTTTGGACAATTTTTCCCAACTATAACTAAAAAATTAACGCAAATAACGTAACGCACTTTTCATCACAGAGATATTAGGATGAGCTAGCGAGCCAAATTCCTCGGTCAATCATTTTTATTTATCATAAAAATTGGTCCCTACGTTTTTTTGTAACCGGTTCCTCCTAAATGCTCATCATTAATGTATAAGAAAGAAAAACCCGAGAGGAAAAGTTTTTACACGTATTTTCCAAAGAACTACTCATCGATGTCAGCGCCTCAAGAACCCTAACCAAGACTTGATCCTATTATACTTTAAAGCTGCTCATGAGATCCAACCTTCGTCAGTCATGGCGGCATTGGGAGCCGACCAGCTGCCAATAGGACCGTCCCCATCTCAAAATTATAAAATGCGTCGAGACACGCATACTTCACCTGCTCAAACCATAGCACTTCGTTGTCCCACGAGCCAGCAAACCCCTCGACAGCGCATACATCTTCCCGGGAATGTCCTTAACCATTCTCGGTGTCCCAAAACCACGGCCAGAGTTTGTCTCGCTCCTTGCAATAAAAGCAGAACGGAGATCAAATGTCCTCGCTCGGTTGCCGATCCAGATTCCACGATAGGCAAAAAGCATTGTTCTCAATGACACGTTTGCACCATCGCCACCGGTTGATTGCACCACGTCACACCAGCCACGCCGCCTCACCGTTCACGACCCTTAGTCCTTTCGAGCAACACCACATCCACATGACTAGCTTGTTGCCAAGTCAACACCACGAGACACTCCTTTTCCTCCCGCTGGCACATGATACTTCTGCTGAGTCAACCACAGCAACGCCACCTAGCACTCACCACTTCGTTTCATCGTTCAACACCACCTCTTCAACAGCTAGCAAGAATTTCTATTGCCGAGTCAAACAAACAACCGCGTGAAAGCATTGTTCTCTGTCATTGCTACACCATCTCACTGATCTCTTCAGCTTGCACGCACAGCCACAATGATGTCGTCCGACCACCGACGATGCAAAATTCAGCCAGTCGATCGCATCGTCATTCCGCCGCTCGCACCGTCTTCCTAGGCCACAGCAACTCGCCGAATAGCGGCCACCACTCATCCAAGACTTGAGGCAAGTGATTTATTGCCATTTATACTACATAGGTTAATTTCGGTACATCGGGGTTGATTTCCCCGAGTTTTAGTTGCCTTGATCAAATTCAGATTTGATTATATTCATCGACAGTTTGGAAATATACGTGTTGCAAATAGTGTTAATAATTGAGTACTTTGAGTTTATTAATATGTTATTGAAATGCTGGTCACTAAGAGTGCGTTTGTTTGTGTTTCTGTTCAAAAAATGTTCTAAGGAACAGAAATAGAAAAAACTATTTCTGTTCCAGGGAACAATTTTTTACCAGAAAAACATGTTTGGTAAACTTGTTCCAGGAATAAAAAAAGAATAGAAACGTGTTTGGTAAATTTGTGTTCTTTTTTTATTTCTTTTAATTTTTTAATTATTTTATTTTATTTTTCCTTTTTTCTTTCTTTTTTCTTTTTTTCTTTTTTTTTTTTTCTTTTTTTTTTTTTTTTTCTTCTTTTGGCCGGTCGCCGGCCTCGGCCATGGTCGGCGACCGGCCAACGAGGGCCGGCGGCCTCGCCCAGCCACGGCGAGGCTCGCCGGCCCCCGGCGAGGCCGAGCCTCACCGTGGTTGGGCGAGGCTCGGGCTCGCCCAGATCCGGCGAGGCCGAGCTCGCCTAGCCACCGGTCGCCTAGTGGTGGCCCAGCGAGGCCGAGCTCGCCCAGCCACTGCCAGGCGACGCCAACCTGGCGGTGGTCCAACGACGCCGAGCCTCGCCGGTGGCTGGGCGAGCTCAGCCTCGCGGATCTAGGCGAGCTCGAGCCTACCCAGCCAAGGCGACGCCGAGCCTCGCCAGCCAGTGACGCTCGGCCTCGCCGGGGGCCGGTGACGCTCTGGCAAGTTCGCCGGCCCTCGACGGCGTCGCCAGCCATGGCCGAGGCCGGCGACTGGCCAAAGAGAAAAGAAGAAGAAAAAAAAAAGAGAAGAAAAGAAAGGAGAGAGAAAATTTGTTCTTAAAAATTGTTCCAAAAACAAGAAACAAGTTTTTTTTTGTTTCTTGTTTATGTTCCAATTTTGTTCCCGGGAACAAAAAAACAGAAAATCTGTTGAACAGAAGTAAAGAACACAACCATGCAGCCCTAAGATTTTAGTGCATTTGAGTTTGAATATAATGAAATGTAAACGGAATCCGTGAACGCGATCATTCCTACGGTACAAATTTGATGGGACTTTCTTCACGAAAGTTATGTGTTTTGGCTTGTTCTACGATGTTCTTAAATTTCATATTTTACGGATTTTGTATGTGCAAAATATATTTCAAAAACTATTCAGGTCTGAAATTATTTTTGTAAGCTATTTCCGAACCTTTGTTCAATTTCCATTTTCTATCGCATTTTTGACAAACAATTTGCACTAGCGTGTTCAAAATTTTAGATCACATCTTAAACTATAATGTGGAATTTTTCCATGATTTTTGGAGTTCATTTAGATGTTCAAAATGCGATTTCCTAACCCTACTGCAATATGAAATTGTGCTCTGTTCTGATTGGAACTTCAGAAAATTATTGGGACCAGTACAAGCTAAACAGGAGCTCGAGTCCTTCATGAAAAACATTCCTTGGAATCTCATCCACGTCATGTTAAATTTTTGTGATTTTTTTAGCAGAATTGATTGGTGAATACTACTAATTTCTGAGGATGGACAAAATGCCTTTTGGATTGATTTTGGGACTCTAAAATTTCCTTTTTCACTTGTCTTTTGGGTTGATGATTGTGAGATTGAATGGGTTCTCTGCGTTTTAACTCATTGGATGACATATTTCAATTAAATTATGGAATTATTGCACCATGAAATGAGTGTGTGATTTGGGAATGTCGTCGATCTGTGAGACGATGATGCCCTAGGTTGTAGTAGGGATGCTTGGAGGAATAACCGGGTTTCTCTAAATGCCTGAAGAGTGTAACATGGTTCACCCAAAAGTCCTCGCGATATCAAATGGATACGAGATGCCCGAGGGTAACGGGGTTTCCCGGAAGATGGTAGTAGTCAATTTACAATAAAGTTAACCAAGTGCTATTCCAAAGTTTATTTAAGACTTATTGAAACCTATTCTCAAAAGAAACGTTTCTCTCTTACTATCCCGATTTTGAAAGGTTCTTAGGCAAGTTGATATTATAATGATCCTCTGTTTTTCCTTGCATGTGCTATTATTGACTTATGTAGTATAGACTGGTTAGTAATTTACTTGCGGAGTGTTATACTTAGTTTTGGCTTACTCCTATCTTTCAGATCAATAGAAATGTCGGCCCCACCTACCTCCCACGTGATTTGTTATGGAGTCCCAGTTGATATTACATGGCATGAGGACGAGTTCACAAACTCTAGCCTTTTAGATACGGTTTTTATTAGGATCGTGTCCTATTTGATAGTGGACATAGGGGCTCCAATAGGGCCCATATTCTTTTGATTCATCGATCTGTATGCTCATATCAACGGGCGCATGGTGGGCCCCCTCCCGCTATATCACGATGACAACGAACAAGGAATAGCGGCAGCCGAAGTAAGTACACTATCAGTGCCAAAACTTATGTACGGCGCTCACTTTGGTGCCAAAAGTTTCCGTTGGATCACTTAAGTGTCAAATCGGAAAAAAAAAACGATCATTTTGGTACCACTGGCGAGAGATTCCGACCAGATTAATTATGTGGCTTTTATATTTAAAAAAAAAAAGTTGCGGTGGCTTTAAAACAACGTCGTTTTCCATCCTCCTCAAGAAACGACGTTGTTTTGCCATTGTACGTGGACATCCTCACAGAAACAACGCCGTATAGCTCATATGGGGATTGAAATTAGGGTTTTCGCTGCTCGGCTACCGTCGTTCGCCCGCCATCGCTCGGCCACCGTCGCTCAGCCACCATTGTAGTTGCTCGACCAGGTGAGCGAGGAGAGACTGAGATTGTTGCTCAAGCAAGAAGTGGCAGGAAGAATAGGAGGCGAGGGCGGAGGAGGAGGAGGAGGAAGAAGAGGGGTCGAAGGTACCACTAGTGGCTACTGCTGCTGCTAGTGCCGTTGCTGGTGCGCTGTTCATGCTGTTGCTGGTGCCACTGCTGGTGTTGGTCTTCGAGGAAGAAGACGACATGGCTTCTCTCTCTCTCTCTCTCTCTCTCTCTCTCTCTCTCTCTCTCTCTCTCTCTCTCTCTCTCTCTCAATTTGGGGATTTAGGGTTTCTAAGTTGGGGGAAAGACACCAAACGGCGTCGTTTTGTTGTTTGGATGCTAACTGTACTCTCCGACAAGCCACGTCGACTTCAAAAATTAATAAAAAAAGTGTCACGTCGGATTTCCAGCTCATTTCATTGGCATTGGCACTGAAATGATCATTTTTCAAATTTGTTGACACTTAAGTGATCCAAAATAAACTTTTTGCACCAAAGTGAACGATGTACACAAGTTTTAGCACTGATAGTATACTTACCCCAGCGGCAGCCCCACCAAATCGAATGGAGGCAAGCAAACAACAAAGGAGTTTTTGAGACGTGGACGATTTTTTATGGAGCCGAGGCAAGAATAAAGTCACTATGTGCATAGTTAGGATGGAATAGGATGACAGATGTATAGCCAAATGTATAGCCAGACGTCGTCAGGAGTACTATCCCTATTGTTTTTCCCCAGTGTACCCAATCCCATCACCTAATGTACGTATATAAGAAATGAAATGAGATTGCCCCACTCATATAAGCTCACATACATTCCTAGGTTGTTTTAGCCATTTACACTTCCGCATGCTTGAGAAAAATGGAAAGATTTTGGTAATTATAGTAGTCATGACATATCGCATCGAGTGACTTTTAATAGATGACAGTATCTGCTATTGCATTTTGTTGAGGAATTTCTATTGACTTCCTAATTATTTTGTAGTCATGACATACATATATATATAAAGAAATTTCTTCTCAATTACCTAATTATTTTGTAGTTTTTCGACAAAACACAATTGTACATATATGTATATTTGTACTTATTGGACATCATTGACTAGTTTTGTCTCTTGGTGCAAAAGAGGATTAACCCCTTACTTTTCTTTTCTTTTTTAATTCTAATAATCCATTGACTTCCTTTCTCAACCAAAACAAAATAAACAAACGCAAAGGTCTCTCATTGAAGATGTCCATAAGAGCCAACAACTTGTTTTACGAGTGTAATTAGGTCTCTCATTAACCATTCACATGATTAAATTAGGTTGACATTGAAAAAAGATGAATCCTGTGATTAATTTTGTAACTTCTATGAAGGTTAGGACTTTTGACGTCAAGTCTAATTCTCAACATGTTTCCAGTGTTGGGAAATCTTAAAAGGACGACACCACCTTTAAAGAAACTAAGTTTTCAGCTAACGAGTATTGTCTATCCGTTTTACCTTACAGTTTTCAATCATTAATCAAAATCAATGGCTCACAATTGAACCCGAATATAAAGCCGACCAAGCTTTGTAGGGATCAGTTCCATGGACCCATCCGAAAATCGGACCGGACCAACAGTCCGATTCTCTAGTAAGTCCATGGAACCAACGGACAGGTCTCGATTCCAATTTTTCGAAACCAGTCCTTAATGAGTGGTTCCCAATTCCAATGTGAAAACCGCTCATCCGGACCATGCTTACCCCTACTCATAGCTATCCCTCACCAATCATCTTCTTGTTAAAGTGATCTTGAAAAATCACCTTTTAAGGAGTAAAGATAACATTGCAATCCCACTATTTAGCACATTTTGGAGGTACGAACACCTGGAGTGTCAAAACTTGACACGGAGGGACACTTAAGTACCAAAAGTTAGGAAAGTGACACTTAAGTGCCAAAATCGAAGCAAAATGGATCACTTAAGTGTCTATTCGGCTAAAATGTTGACATGGCGATTTTCCAGCAAGGTAAGTGCAAAACGACGTCGTTTTGCACGCTAATGTGGCTAAAAAATGCAAAAACGACGTCGTTTTGTCTCGACATGGTAAAAATTTAATATAAAAATTAATTAAATTAAATTTAAAACTAAATTTATTTAAAACATTTAAAAATATAAATTCAAATATTTAAAAAATAAATAATAATAATAATAGTAATAATAATAATAATAATTTTTTAAAAGGGAGGGGAGGGAGACGGCTGAGCCCTCGCCGCCGCCGGCCCTTCCCGGCGACAGAAAGGGGAGGGTTGGCCGGGGTCGTCGGCCCCTGGCCGACCAGCAGCGAGAGCCCGCGAGCCCTCGCCAAGATCTGGGGCAAGGGGCCGCGGCCCTCGCCCATATCCGGCAAGGGCTAGCAGGCCCTCACCGCCAGTCGATCGGGGGCCGACAACCCCGACCGACCCTCCCCCTCTGTCGCCGGCCCTTCCCGACAGCGACAGGGAGGCAGCGAGGGCCGCGACCCTCGCCCAAATCCAATGAGGGCTCACATGCCCTCGCCACCGATCGGCCGGGGGCCAACGACCCCGGTCAACGCTCCCCCCACTTTTGCCAGCCCTTCCTGACGATGGCAGGGAGGCGGCGAGGGCTCTGCCCTTAGCCGCCCTCCTCTCCCCACTTTTTTTTTAAAAATTATTTTATTTTATTAAAATAATAATAATAATTTATTTTTATAATTTAATTAAATTAATTTTTATATTAACATTTGAATCCGCTTAAAAACGACGTCATTTTTGGCTTTGTTTGTTGAGTCGCATTCCAACAAGCCATGTAAACGGAAAAAAAAAAAAAAAATTGCCACATAAGATTTCCAGTAGGGTTCGCTGGAGATTGCACTTAAATGTCTCACTTTTTTTAAAAAGTGGCACTTAAGTGTCACTTTCCTAACTTTTGGCACTTAAGTGTCTATTCATGCTAAATTTTGGCACTTGAGCTGTACTTTGCCTGCACATTTTGCTAACAAACAACAAATTTGATTTCAACCTTGGAACTATCAAAGCTTTGGCTTTTGTCAAAAAAAAATATATATATTTACTTGGCCCATACCTTAAGTTGGGACTTGAACTCCATTCACAATAATTATAAGAGGGTATAAAGTGCTAGAAACAATATTACATAACACACATGAAGAGCTACACATATGGTCTGTAGCCCTAGAATCAACAATAATCCGAAAATTAAACTTAGTAGAGAGAGCATGGAGATTACAAGGTCTTGGCCATATTTTCAGATTCAGTGCCTATAGCACCTGATTCCCGCCATGACTTTGAAGCAACTACTAAACCTATTGAGTTAAAAATTTTAGCTTAGACTGAAACTCTGTGACATCCCCCCGAACTGCAAACTTCACATCACGACCTTTATCTTTGCCAGACTGGTCGCAACTGCGGATTAAGAACCCAACATCGTTCCCTAGAATGCCCGTCACGATTACAGTGATCACAATAAGATCGTATGGGTTTCTTTCCCTTTTCTTTTGCCCATCGACTGCTAGCATCACTTTGCTTGAAATTAGACATAGTATAATAGGCTAAATTTTCCGGTGAATCAACAAATGCCTTCATCTTTGAATTTGCCACCATGACTCTTTTCCGTGTTTCCTCATTCTGTATGATGGAACACACAGTATTGAAAGACGGCAGCTTAGGTCGCATAAGAATATCTCTTTTGGTCTCCTCAAATTCAGGCTTGAGACTAGCCAAGAGCTGGAAAATCCTGTCTTGTTCTTCCCGCTGGATATAGTCGCGAACATTTGGAGTAATAGGTCTATATTGCCGAAGTTCTTCCCACAGTTTCTTCATTTTACTCAGATGTTCTATGAATGACTGATTCATCCGTTGCTTGGAACTAACGAGACCTTGTTGAAGCTTAAACATTCGAGATGCATTATTGGCTTGTCCGTACATCTCATATAAGGAATCCCACAAATTTTTAGCAGTATCCAAATAGGCAAATATCTCATATATTTGAGGCTCCATGGAGTTGAAAATCCAAGACATAACATTATGATCGTTGGCTTGCCATTTGTCAAAGTTGGGATCAGTCATAGCAGGAGCTTGGGTTTGTCCCGTAACATGACCCAGTCTGGATCTCTCTCCAAGAGCAGTTGTGACTGCCAGAGACCACGGAAGATAATTTACTCCATTCAACAACAGGTTTGTAAGCCGTTGATTATTTGTGTCTTGCGCAGCACCATTGGTGGGATTGCTAGATTCAGCCATAGAGCTGCAGCAACATTCAGCACAAACAACCAAAAAACAATAGCAACAAGAACGTGGATCAAGAACAAGAAACAAGAAGAGGTCGATTCACTCCTGCTCTGATACCATGTTGTAAAACAAACAAAGAACAAATGGAGGCAAGAATTTAACGAGGTTTAGCAATGTGCCTACGTCCTACAAAACTCTCACTCTTCTTTTTTGTGTCGTAAGAGATGATCTCCCATTATTTTCTATATGTACAAAACAAGGTTGCTACAACCAAGGAAACAAGCAACCATAAAGGAAAAATATCAAGGAAAAATATCCCCGAAATCAAGATGCAGAAATAGGAGATACAATATTCACATCTCCTTTTGAAGAATAGGAGCATGAATTCCGCCAACAGATACTCACATTGAAGCATAAAGATGCTTAGGTCTAAGTCATGCTGATGCATGAAAATACAAGGAAAAAGAAGTGCTGCAGATTAATCACCAGCTAAATCTCATTCTTGCATCAGCATGGCTCCGCGTATAACAACTGTAGTATAAATAATGCAATGCAATTTTGTCCAAATCCAAGCGACCAGAAGATGGATAATATACGAGCTCCAATATTCTCATAACAAGCACTAGTCAAGCACTAGTTTCATGTTTCCCTTGCATGGTCAACATGGTCAACATAAGACGAAGAGCCAAGATTTTTAACGGGAGAGAGCAAAAACTTAATGTGCTTCTGCATATGCAGGGTCTTTAAATCTTAAAAGATGACGGCTGCAAGTTCAGAAATCCCAACAGATCTAACGTGCCAATGCAAGATTAGAGGGAAATGCCTAAATGGAAAATATCTAAATCTTGGAGCAAACCTAAATCCTAACTAAACAAGAGAAATCTTTCTAAAGCGGACAAGAGCATCGCATCATATTTCCGACATATGCAGAAAGAGAGCCTCTAGCAAAGACCGTTTCCTCCGCGAGATTAATAACCGTCTATACATTTACAGTCACTGCATATTTGTTCAGTTCACATAATCAACAGAATCAAATCCCCAATTGTTCTACCACCCGTGTTTACGCACCGTATCCAAATCCCAGATCATGGACGAAATTATGAGAAGCAGACACCATCCCAATAAAATTTCCGCATCTAACGAAATTAGGACCGGCAAAGCAGATAAACATCATCCCTCTACTGTCAAAAAAAGATGCAATGCGACCATCAACCATATCACATCAGAGAAAAATTACAAACTGCAGTCAATCCCTTTGCAGTCAGGATATTCAGTGTCTGTCCAAGTCAAAAATTGCAGTCGATCCCTTTACAACCAGAAGATTCAGGAGTCCAAGTCTTGCACAAGAAAAACCTAAGCAAACGCCCCAGTCAAATCCCAAAATTTACCTTCCTTCGTCCGGACGTGCCGTCGGCCGAGCACCACCAGCGTTAAGAGCCTCCCCAATCTGGAGCGACACGAAGACGTCCAGGCACGCGTACTGCACCTGCACGCTCGTCAGCCACGGGTTGTCCCAGCGGGACTTGGAGACCCGCTTCGGCTTCTCGATCTCCCTCCCCAGCACCTCCTTCGCCAGCGTCTTCAGCCCGGCCCTCCCCAGCTCCTCCCGGCCGAGCTCCCTCGCGGCCAGGGCCCTCAGATCCACCGTGTTGCCCACATTGAGGCCGTAGTCACAGAGCAGCTTCTCGACGTCCTCGTCGATGCCGACCCCGACGAAGACGTGGCGGGGATCGCGGAGGAAGTCGGCGAGGGTCTGAGGGATCTCGGGGGCGTGGAGGAGCTGGAAGATGAGGCAGTGGAGGCCCACGGAGAGCTGGAGGATGGCGACGGGGTTGTCGCTGTCTCGGGTGAAGTTGGGCCGCCACTCGACGTCCAGGCCGACGAGGAGGGCCTGGGAGCCGCGGGACGAGAGCCAGGAGGCGACCATGGGAGGGGAGCTGGTGAGGAGGGTGCGGACGCTGAGGTCATAGAACGTGACGTCATAGAGGTTGTGGGTGTCGTCAGGGAGCTCGTGGTCGACGATGCCGATCGTCATCGTGGTGGGTGTTGCAGAGACTTCAGAGATGGTGTGAAGAAGAAGACGAAGACGAAGACGAAGACGAAGAAGAAAAATAGGAGGAGAAAAAGTCACGACTTTTCGACCGTCACTGCCAATGGGATTGCTTGTGTTCTCGTCATTCGATGAAAAACAGTAGGGTTGTGAGACTGACAAAAGACGAAGATTCTCCCTTCCCCTTAAAGAACAGACAAAAAAATTAAATCTTTTCCAAAGGGTCAGATCTAATAATCTTGTGTAGTCATCTTTTTAATTTATTCTTAATACGAAAAAAATTCTCCCGTACGTGCGCTACTACCTGTTAAGGAAGGAAAAACATTCAATGTTTCATCAGCTACTGTCTAGTTGGCTTGCCATTCTAAAGTCAAAACAGGGCTAGAGATGCACCAACACCAGTTGACAGGACTTTTGGAGTAGCTTTACTGCCATGTTCCAGAAAACCAGACCCCTCAAATTTGATTGTGCAGATCAGAGTGAACATACACACATTGATATAAATGGGGCAACGAGCTTATACACAATACAATACACACTGATATAATTGCATGGTGATAGTTACAAAATGAGGAGGAAACCGCGTGAGACAGTAGAAAAAGGAAAGGACGGCAACTTGCCGATCGCTTTTCCTCTCACGTCGGCCCGAATCGTCATTATCTACAATCTATACTAGCAAGTCATTTGGGAAACAGGAAAGGAAAATTAGTCCACAATAATTACAAGCGATCTGTGTCCGAGCTTCTTTCTATCTTTTTGCTGATCTTTACATCGTCTATTGCTTTGGTGATTCCTCAGAAGTCGCAAGAAGTTCCCAACCTCTGCTTCGAGCTGTTGCATCTAGCGTTCTCTGTGACCTCGGGCAAGAGCTTCTCGAAGATTTCGAGGAACAGAACCCACTCGTCTTCGCTCATATCTCCGAAAGAGATCCCCTCGCCCTCATTGTCGTGTTGCTGCACTGCAAAACTCATGCTCCGGTTGAAAGCCCCCACCTTGGGACGGTTGATAGGATCGTCATGATTTTCACCCTCATCGTCTTCCATCGCATAAAACTCGTATTCACAATTCAGGGTGTCGTTTTCCTCCCTTTTTGGAGATAATAACACATCAGGCAGCCCAGACATTGACTTGACAGATAAAAACCTGGGAAGTTTACGTGGCCTAGCCGTCTCAGGGAGGTCCAAGTCCTCCTTCATGTCATCATCATTTTCCATGACAAACTGAGTAGCTTCAAGGTCGTCTCCTTCGTTTGTTTCATCAACAGGCACATCGCCGCCCAAAGTAATCAGCATGCTGGCCTTGGATTGAACGCACAGCTCCTCCAATAAACTGAGACTCTCCTGCCCACAAGAAAACTGGCGAGTCATCATCTCACCTATATCTGCAAGACAGAAGCCAGCAGCTGCGGTGTGCTTTAGAAAGATGGTGCATAGGATGAGAACCCGGACAGAGGACTCCTTCAGAGAAGGAACCTCAGTCCTCAAAAGCTCAGCATCCTTAAAGGGGTCTAAGTTGGATATGTATTCGCCTTCTAAATCGGAAAAAGGAACAGAGGCTTGAGGCCAGTGCAGCCATTCAAAATAAGGATCCTCAAGGAACTCGGGCAGGCAAAGGCCATGATCTATCGGCACAAGTTCCAGTGACCCAGCAGTAGAAATTTCGTTCGGATGTTTCTTAACCAGAATGTTTCCTGCGTGCCTGTCAAGATTTAGCATTCTCAAGTCCAAGATCCCAATCCTATGAACCGACGTTACCGAGAAGCTAGAGGGACCCAATTCTCCAGCATCAAAATCATGATCCACAAAGCGTTGTAGCGATGCGATCTTGTAGGGTGCTAATGATGTTGGCGACGCATCATTTTCATTAAAAACGTGAGAGATCTTCACCAAAGCAGTTGGAGGAACACCGGAAAATCCGTCATGGTCGAGAATGTATGCAGCCAGTTCTCGAACGCCACTTTCGCCAACACATATGGATCGTTTCATGCCAGGTTGGCCTAGCATCAGACCCCTGAAGCCTTTGGGGTTGTTGAAAGCTAAAGGTTCTTCGTCAACAGGCTTTGCCACGGCGATGTCATGCCCATCTCGGCCACGCATGTAGTATGCTCCACCAAGTCCACTCGACACTGGCACAGGATTGACCCCAGAAGCCATTGCTATGGCAACCTCTACAACTAGAGCGCGAGCTCTGAAGGCCCTGCAGCCACCAAGAATCTCAATTCGCGGATTCCTATCAAAGTCTTCTTCAACTTGGGTGGTCAAGGACAGGCAAGGGGTGGAGAAGCATCGGTGGAAATGAGCAACATCAAATGCTTGGTTCGAGGAACGGGCCAGATGGGTTTGGCCAAGATCAATTACAGTGAAGTCGAGATGAGTGAAGGATTGAAGTTTGCATCTCTGAGGTCGGCTCGGTGGCCTGAATCCATGATGCTGATCAATAGCTACCGCCATATTGGAAAATCTCATTCAACAGAACAAATGGCAGCAGGGCAGGGCAAGGGTAATCCTCAGAGGAATCCCAGAGAAAAGGTCTTCCTTAATGGATTGGCCCATCAGAAACTGCATCCCAGAATAAACAACTTCGAGTCAGTCCTAACGGCACATCGACCGAGATGAACATTTGACAACCAAAACAAGTTGCATAAGTTATTACATGGAAAGAACAGTCCCTAACAGCCGAGCATATCTTTAGATTAACATAATTGTATCGTTCTCAAAATTGCTGGGTAAAAGTTTGTTCAGGGATCTCTATTGAGAGTAAAAATTTCAAAAAAAGAAAAGAAAAAAGAAATGAATCATTTCTCAATCTCTTCAATCCCCTTGTATTCATATCAACTGTAACATGATCAATGGTGACAATGCACACATTCATCACAGTTCTAATCACAAACATTCTCTCTGTGGCACTGTGAAACTGACGAGAGTGGAATATGTTGTGTGACTTGACCGGATAAAACTTCCCCATGCTTGAACCCCAGAAATCTTTCTGATTCAACTTCCTACTCCATCAAGTAATGCTCATGAAATAGACGCGGAAGCTGATCCAGTTGGATCTCTGCTTTGCTCCCAACAGAATAACAACTAAAATATCTTGGAATGCTTGAAAACCATATCCTAGAAAAATATAAAATAAACGTTGCCTCACCAGAATAATGCAGGTGCATATGTACAGTGCCGCACTTGCTTCATTAATGCTGACTTGCTGATGACAATCACATATTAGGTTCAACTCATACCCAACATCATAACCTGCATATTCCAATGAAAAAGGACAAGGATTTTATAAGGAAAAAAACTACACGGAACAAACCAAAACCAGAAAGAAAAGCTCATTAACCATCGCGTAATGAAAAGAAAGTCTTGAGATATCTCGGGAGCAATCAAATCCAATATGGAATGCACCAACCTACAAAAGCCCTCGCTCCTCCGCACGAAAACCGCCACAATTTTCTGCAAACATGAGATAAAATGTCATAAACACAGAGTAATTCCATCTCACACGCATTAAGGAAAAAAATTACAACAAAAATGTTTCGCAGGCTCTCCTCTTTTTCTCTCGTTTTATTGCTGGATTATGTTTCCTGGGCAGTGGAACAGATGCAACCAGAGGTAAGCATGCTTGACACTATACAAAATGACTCCAGGCAACCCATTTCTATTTCTTCTTCTTCTTATTCTCTTGCTTGCACATGCATCGCATTGCAACAATGCAGAACAAAATGCAGAGGAAATGAAAGGATCAACCGTGAGGTGCCAACATAAAACGACAAAAGACAAAAAAAGAGCATGACCACATGGAATTACGTATGGCACAAGCCAACAAAATGATCAATGGACAAAACCCAGACACAGAATGAGAAAAGAAGAGCCAAAAAGAAAATGGTCAGAAAGAATTGACAGAGAGAAACAGACCCTGAACACTGGTTAAGGCATTCAGGAGACGAAGAGCAACGGGAGCGCGAGAGGATCAATCCGTCCCTACTTTATTTAAGAGAACAAAGACACCCCTTTTTTTCTATTTTTATAAATTTTTTCCCAAGAGGATTCCCACGGATGCCCCCCCTCCCTTCAAACCCACGACCCCTTTCGTCGGTATCAGTCAATCACACGATAAAAATCGATCCTTTTCTTCGTTCGCGAGGACAACCCGACTCGTCCACCGAAATTCGCTGCGTCTTCCAAGGTAACCGCTTCCTATTTCCGGACAACCCTCCTAATTTCCGATCCGACAAAGGATGATAATTTAAGCAATGTCGTTTCGGGACGTGGTTCTTAGCGTGGAATCGTTTCGATTTGGTGCCGAATTTAGTTGAATCCGAGTTGGTCCGATTCCTTTTTTGGGAGGGGCCTAGAATCGCCATTCATCATTAAAATTGAAAGACTTCGTATTAATGGCAAATGGAGAATTTTAGGTCAAGGCGAAACCAAACTCCTTACTAAAAATTCTCGATCCACAAAATGTTTTCTAAAATCTTTTTAGTTGGTATTTTAGACGACAATTCGGATTTGACATCACCACTGATGTTTTGTGTTCGTTACTAACATAATTGGAAATGCTGTGGCTTTTATGTCATACTCGTACAAGGATTCTCTTGGTTAGATTAAAGAGTGAATCCATGAGTCGTAGATTTATTTTTTTCTTTTCCTCTCTATAGTCAAAGGTAAATTTTGTTATTTTTGGTGAAGGGTAGGAACATAAATTACCACATATTGAAAGGGATCTCATTATAGGTAAGGGCAAATTTTATTTGATTGGCCGAACAAAATCTTTCCAAACCTACCACCAAACCAAGTGATCGACCTCCAACCCAATGTGGCTGATTGTCAAAGCAATTGATTCTTTTATTTGGTAAGGTAAAGAAGTGAAAGAAATGATAGAGAAATATGAAGATGGCTTACGCAAGAGCGCAAAGAGAGAGGCGGAGAGAGATTGATAGCCCTAGTTCATGCTCCTTTCTTGAACAGTCACGGTGCATGATCGGATGAGTGTTTGGACCATGCAAGTTTAAACATGAATGCATTGGCGTAGAAAAGTCACGATTCCTTTTGGGTAAGTTTCGACGTCCCTTTTCAGCCCGTACAGCATGAATTTGTTCAAGCGGCATCCCTTTTGGCAAACAAAGACTACGAAAACTACACTCGGAAGCGTACGCGCGAGGCTGGTGTATCAGCATCGGGAGACAGATAACAGTCGCAGCAAAGCTCCTTCTTTTGATGCGAATATATTACATGACCAGTATTGATCTTGCATTATTAAACGCCAACGACCTAAAACCATGTAGATGTCAATTCAAGACCGCATACCATTCTCAAAATCTTTGAGCGATAAAACAGGCATACAAGCTCGTTCGTCCAAACATAGACTGTTCTATCAGTAATGATGTAACTAAAGAACAGTGTAATCACCGAAAAATACTCGATATCGAAGGAACAAAGGCAAAGTACGTATGCTCTACTCATTCTCGATTTTCATGAAACCCTTTTCATTTGCCAGCCTGCCAGGTCCCGTGCCACAGGATATAACAGCAGCCACATGACATAACCGCGCAAGAGAACAGAAAAACATCCTTCTTCCCTGAAAATTAAACTAGGCTGCCACAATCTGCAGCCTCAAGATGGAACTGGTAGTAGTTTCTGGGCCGTAAGTAGCAATATGAGAATGAAGCAGTTCGACTATGTGCTTCACTATCTCGTGCGATAAGTGGGTATATACTGATGCATCTAAGTCATATTGTATCGTTTAATACAGTATTATCCCTCAGCTGTGCAACAGGAAAGGTTATCCTATGCTTATTGGGAAAAAAAAATCCAAACTTCAATAAAGCAAATACTCCAGGTACCTCCTCCTTCCGATTTTCCAATAAAATGTCTAGCTTACATGCGCCAGCTGGATTATGAAACCACCAAGCTCTCCCTCTGTGGAGCTCCTTTTAATTGTGCGGTTAAGGCTTCTCCACTGACTAGCTTCTTTTCTGTAGTAGTATTTCCCGTTTCTCGACTGCCACTCATATTAGCTTCGACGAGAAGGGGATGTGATCTTCCGCTCCCACGTATAAGATTCTTGATCATGGATATGAGATCTCGGTCCTTCATCAAGGCCTCCAGTGTCACATGTGCACCTGAGTTCGAGATGCACACGTCTCAAAACTTGGCAGTCTTTGTATCTTCTCGATTTAATTTCAAATAATTTAAGCAAAACATAAAGAACTGCAGAATTTTCTCTCATATTTTTAATCTCAAAAGCTAAAAACAATGCAAGGATTAAGCTTACGGTATCTCCAGTAATGCTTTGGATTGGTTGGATCATTGATTGTTTCCTCAGTTGCTGGACGAGTCATGTATTCTCCTTTCAACACCAGCAAGTCCTGACATCAACACAAACTTGACTTAAGCACAACCGAAGTCACAGGATATCCAAACAAAATAAAAATAAACTAAGAAATCAAGCAAAGGAACCCCATTAAGGGTATGAGGTTGGATCTGCCACACATGACAAGAAGTTTGACGCAAATGGAATTTCAGCTGAAGAATTGTGTCGGGCAAAATACCTGAAGAGGGAAGATTGCCCACATGGATGGAGCTTCGACATGTTGGCGTAAAACAAAATTTGCAACATCAGGAACGCATTTACTCGGGGGCAGCTTGTCAGAACCCATCACATTTTTGAAGAAACGACGCCTTCTTTCTTCATCTTCTTCCCACCAAGCACGTAAGGTAGAGCAGTCATGGCAAGATGGAGCACACACCTAAGTAACAGGAGACGTTTCACCGTCAACTATTTAGTTCTAATAGAACATGTCGGGCTTTGGAAAATTTATTTTCTTTGGTACTTCATGTGCACAGGCACGCATACATAAGGAAAGGGAAAGTTCTCTTATGAACACACAAAGCACAGACTTGATGAAATGAAAAGACAGAACTGCAAATTTTAACTTTCTTTGATTGCTACAGACAGAGACACATATAGATATCTGAAATAAGCTTAAAGCACAACTCAGTCAACAAAGGATTGGTGAAGTATTCGAACAAGCCACATGGATTCCTGTAGGATCATACCGTCATGTAGCTGTACTGAGAAGGAATACCAAACTCGAGATCTGGTTCACTAGGCATTCGCTGGATGCGCAAACCTACTAGTCCAAGTTCTTGCATAACCTGTGAGATAATGTCAAAGTTACAAGAGCTCCTTATTAGAAAGCGTTCGTATGAAGTGGGAGACATACTGGATGTACACACGACGGGATGAGGCCCAAATCTTCTCCACAAGCCAGCATATCTGAACAGTTCAGGAGGACAGGCAATGTCTTCAGAGCATTTTGTCTCCACAGGTTATCTTGCCGGTGAAAATAGTAATCATAGTACAGTCGCTTCAGAACATTCTTGCTGCATAAAAAGAATCTCGTTAAATGTCACAAAGCGGAGGAGTCATCCATCTTCCAGTAAAGCCCCCTTGTTCCCATCAAGAAACCCAAATGCAGCACAAAGTCAAATAATTTTC
This sequence comes from Eucalyptus guilfoylei, assembly GCA_016097605.1. NCBI lineage: Eukaryota > Viridiplantae > Streptophyta > Magnoliopsida > Myrtales > Myrtaceae > Eucalyptus > Eucalyptus guilfoylei. The sequence goes on along the minus strand of CM027870.1, from coordinate 14,311,127 downwards.
ACCGAAGATATCAAAAGAACACCATGTTTTTCCAGTAGGACATAATAACCAGCAATTAAACCATTAATGTAGACTGAGCCAACATTAGTGAAGCTCAGGTTTGTCATACGTCACTCAGTGACTCAACGAGAACCAAAAGATTGATACCTGTGATCATCTAAGTCCATAAAACTTGTTGTATCTTCCAGATTGAAACGTGGATAAAATTTCTTCGCATCCTCAGGATCCCTGATAAGAACTATATTCTGCAAGATGGAACAGAACTAGGATTGCAAATGCAAATAGATTCTAGCAAGTGAAGGTGGAAAGCTGAAAAAAAAAAAAACAAGTGCACCAAATTATAGGAGAAACAGAAGATTGACTCATTACCTGTAGAAGATCAAAGAGATTCCGTCGTATCTTATTTTCATCTTCCAATAGGGACCTTTGCGCAAATGACTTCAGTTTTGCAGCAATTTTCTTCTCTGTGTTGCAGTCTTCCTTGAACTACAAAATCAAGCAATCTCGTGTGAATCAGTGGATCAATGGATCACTGGACAGAAAGAACCGTCTGAAGTTGAAGTTAGGCCAAGATGCTTTTATAATACATCTACAAGCAATAAAATTCCAAAAGCAAATAAAGCAACAAGGGTAAACATGAGAGGCAAATAAGTTCTACTTCATTTGAACTTGCCATTACTAGACACATATGAAACCACTCACATCGCAGCACCATCAAATTCCATCCAGGGCCGAAGAGCAAGTAAATCTTTTTCCCATCTCCTCACTGCCATTACCAGAAAGTTTTGCAAGGAGAAGATGCTCTATATTATAAGCTTTAATAGGACGAATAACTACTTCAATTGTCCTTTTTCCTTCCGTTCATTCTTCTGTTCACTCTTGTACCTCCCCATGTCCCATGTAGCAACTTTAGCCCTTTAACGATGAAGAGAGACTTCTACGTCATAATTTTTAAGAATTTCATGGCACCCCTATCTCCACAGAAGTAAGTACAACTAAACATCTTGACATATAACAGGCGCATCAAAGTCCATCACTATTAGTTTAAGTTCAAACCAATATAACTTTTAACTGGATTAGGCAGACATGGCCGACCATACTTGAGACAACAAAGTCCCTCGAAGAGACATCAGTCAACCTGAATTTAAAGGTGAAAAATCATAACAGGGAGAACAACATAAAGCTTCATGGTGCTTTAACTCCTGATTTTTACCTCATAACAGTGCTTCTCATATTCATCGAAGAAATTAGAAGCAATAAAAGGCCATGATTCTCCAAATTTTTCCTGCAAGAGGAGAAACCAAAAAGCCTCATTATGTGGTACCAATTGACAAATAGAATCATTTGAATGTACAAACACTAATCACAACACGACAAAGAAGCAAAAGTAGGCAACCTGTAATAATTCCTGCCGGACGTAAGGATTGCTCAAACGATTAAAGTCCCATATTCCCTCTCGTTCAAGTTCTTCCTGCAATTAAAAGAAAATTTTACTAAAAGGCTTCAAAAAATGGAAGAGGAATCTTTTATAACAAGAAAAATCTCTGTGAACTATGTTTTGAGTATGAATCAAGAGGATTAGAAGTACCTGACTAAGAGGAATTGACGGTCTAAATTTACCAACAAGGCCTGTCATGGCATGCTCTGGAAGTTCCCAGATTCTAAAGAAACCAAGTATGTGGTCAATTCGGTAAGCTGTGAAGTACTTCGCCATCTGGTGAGAAAAATTCATATTCATGCTTATTAAGTTCATATGACCACTGTGCAAACCGAGAGCTCAAAAGTCATGGACACATGGTACTGTGCTATTAGATTCCAACACAAACCTGTGTTAAACGGGCACGCCACCAAGCATAATTGTCCTTTGACATTTCCTCCCAGTTATAAGTAGGAAACCCCCAGTTCTGCCCGTTCTTATCAAAATAATCAGGAGGGGCTCCAGTTGCCGTGTTCATCCGAAACAAATTTGGATAGACCCAGGTATCAACACTATTTCTATCAACACCAATAGGCAGATCTCCTTTTAACACCACTCCTTTCTCTCTAGCATACCCGGCTGCTTCTGACAACTGCCAATTCATAATGTTTCAACCGATAAAAATGTCAGGATGGCTAGTGAACAATTTCCAGAATGCATTAAAATGAGAAAATGCACTACACTTACTTGCAAGTGTAAATGGAATTGAATGTAGTAGTGAAAGCATATGATGTCATAGTGCAAGCTCTCTTTTGAGACAAGTTTATCAAGCTGTGAGGAAAGACGGACAGTCTTATCAGATCTTCAATTAGAGTGTGTGAAAATCTAGTAAGTTCATCAATAAAAACTGAATAAACAGAGGAGCCAAATTGACTACAAAAAATGAAGTAAAAATCACCTTTTCCTTGGAAAATTGGGAAAAGCGACCCCATTGGCTGTGATCGGAAGTTTCAAAGAAGTCACGTAGGAAACAAAAGGCTGCATAAGGTTTCAACCATTCCTACAACCAATTGAAGCAGGAGTCAGAGTGAAAACTGTGGCTTCAAAGGAACAGCTCATGGGTTGCTACCATGCATCCTCATCTCACAAGACCATCATCAATTAATAAGAACGAGACAAAAAGAATTTTTGTATGACCTCATTCTCTGAAAAGAACTTTTGGAAGGTGCTTGAATTAAGGACTGAATTCTTCTCAAGAGAGAAGATTTTCTTGGCAATTGAAAGCTTTGCGGCCATTGTTGCTTCATAGTCAACATCCTAGACATCCAAACCCAATTAAGGTAATTTGCGTGTCAGGATATACAGAAAAATTGGCCTCTGCAATAACATAATTAGGCACTTAGTAATTAGCAACACCGAAGATGTCAATTATGCTTAAAGTGTCCCATACAAAAAATTACTGATGCAAGCCTTTCTTCAACTAGAAACACAGAGCAGCTTCACACTTAGTTGCCAACTTGTCTTCATAGAACATGTCAACAATCTCATAAATAGAAGCAAACTTAGATGAACAGATAATGCATCCAGACCTACTGAGGTACTGACGATTGCTCCACTTTATCAGGAAGAAAGTCTCCAAAACCAATAACTAACCCAATAAAGCATGGTGGTTCCAGCATTGTATATCAAAACAAGAGGGCATTAGGATAGAATCACATACATGAGGAATCATCTTAAGGAAATTTGGCCAGCATTTTAGTAGAAAAATGAGTATCCCACCTTGAGAAATAATCTTTTTTTCCAGCACGAGATATAATTACTAGCTGGTAACCCAAACCTCCATGTCACAGTTGAACATCTAATGCTAAAAATGCTTAGATATAAAAAAAATTATTTTATTGAGGCTTAGGATTACTATACTACTGGAAAGAGTGAAATCATAAGCATAAATTGGACATCAGCCTCTGAGTAATCATTTATTGTCATGCACAAATCTTTCATGAATTTCAGATATTCTCCCCTGATGAAGCCACATGGCCCAATTCTAGCTTGTTTGCAGCTAGAATTTCTGAACATACGTAGAAAAAAGTTCCTTAGATAGCAAAGAAACTAATAAACCATGTTACCTTCTTATCCAGCTCCTCCTTGGCCTTCAGAATATCGTGCTGGAAGACAAAAAAATTACAGATCAATTTTGTAACTAAACACGTGTTTGAGAGTTCAAAGCTTGACAATAAAGAAGCAGCTCTCAAAATATCTATCGCAAGCAAAGGTGAAAAGTTACATATACCACCTTGATATCATTTGGTATGTTCTTCGAAAGAGCATCCAGTCTCAGGTAAAGTGGATGTAATGCAAATACTGAAAGTGAGCTGCATGAACACAAGGGAAAAAAACCAAATAGGTAACCATAGGAAAACCCAAAAACTACCATGAGAAATTTCATCTTCTCCACGGTGAACAACTGATTATTACCAATATATGAATTGATTTCACCGATGAATCATGCATCAGGAGCATCAAGCTCTTTTTTGCATGAGCCTCTTAATTAAAAAAGCTGTAGCTTTTTAAACAGTGTCGTTGACAAGATATTGCCTGGTGGTCAGATTCTGTGCTTCTTCACCCACTTCCAGGTGCTTCTCTATGATAGTGTCCTACTCCAGACAGAGGCATTTCTGTGACTATAAACTAGAATATATTTATCACTGTGAATTTTGCATACTTTTGCACCTCCCTATTCAGAACCTCAACTCTTGTCCAGATTTCTTGCTCCAAAAGAAAATGGATAAAGGTTAAATAAGACGCCATGGTTGTGAGTTGACAAAAAAAAAAAAAGGTTACCACATGTGGTAAGTGGTACGTGAAGATCATATGGTGCACAAACAATATTTGTTATTCGATATTTCTTTTTTGTGACTATATACTAGAGAAAAGTAAGATTCAGGTATGAACGGATGAAAGAAGGCATAATTATTCCCATGATAGTCAAAAGAATATGAACTTTTGAGGAAACAGCTTACCTGTAAGGATACGAGTCCCACCACATCCCATGTACAGATGTATCATTAATTGGTAAAAGTTGAACCAAGTGAAATCCAGATTCAACAGCCCAGTCAACAAGCAACTTCAAGTCAAGAAACTCCCCAACTCCAACATCCTCTTCGGATCTGACAGAAAACATGGGAATAGCAACGCCAGCACCGCGCCATGGCATTGCCTAAGAAACAGATTGATGAAGAGAATGTCACCGAATGTCACACATCATACCACTTAAAAGCTGATCAATAGTGAACTTGCTTACTCGAAACATGCCATCAGAAAGGAACATATATCTTGGTTGACTTTTGGAGGATTCGAGGGAAAGTTCCCGTTGAGAGCCAATTTCTAGAGAAATGTTCTCTGCCTTGCCATATGTACAATACTTGTACGTATAAAAGATAGTTAAGGAGGGAGAAAGAGGCTTGCAATAGCCAAACTAGCAGCCAAGAAGATACTAATTGAAAGCAGTCAAATTGTTGAAGCCAAAGGAAACTCTAAAGGATATTTTAATGGAAAGTCACCCCTTCGGACTACACAATCAGCATGCCAAACTGAATCACCACCATGGCTAAGTTTAACTCCATTCTGAATCTTCCACTGCCCCAACTTTGAACAGCTCCCTATCACATACACCTGAAAGCCCAACAGGATAAGAAATGGAACATAGAAATTGTTTACGACAAACTAGTAAAAAGTTCAGTTCGAAAGGGGAGCTTACTGCAGTGTCCTCTTCTATACTGGGGCAGCATATTTGAAAATGAATGAGGACAGAATCTGCATTTAACCCAAGCTCAAAAAAGAACCAGTCAGTTACATGAAAAGCTTCAAAAGACATTACATGCAAATGTTTAATTAAAAGTCTAAATGAACAAATTACCAATTTCATCCAAATTATTCTGAAGAACTACGAGGGGTCTCTCTATGCCCAAACTTGCACTTCTACGAAAGATGACATCTTTGAACGCGTTGCTGAATGGGAGAGTATCTGAACCAGTCTGCTAGGAAAAAGGTGTCAGCTAACTACTCATCAAGATCTACTTTAAAAGAAGAAGTTGAGCACCAGTTCTTGTCAAAAAACTTTCACAACATCAAACAACCTCGCAACCTAAAACAAGAAAATAATCATTGGGGCTAAATTACTCGATCTAAATGTATCCAGTATTCCAGTTTAAGACACCTCAGAAACACCTCAAAATCTCAACTGCTCTAAGATGAATTATCCAAGCGGCGCTTGGCCACTGATTATACTTTGCAGATTTACAACGGCTAAACAAAGATGGTATAGTTAGCAAAACAAACAAACATGTAGATGGAAGATGAGAAGAGTAAAGCAGCAACCAAACTTCAGCATAAAGTGAAGAATCGTCAAGTCAGGGGCCCCCAGAACGATGCAGGTTGTGACAGCACAACATAATCTGAAAATATAAAAGGGACCAAGTCGAGGACAGGGAGCACTGCCGCGGTTGCATTACTCTTCTACCTTATGTTATTGTACAGATTTTCATTTTATAATCACTCTTCAACCCCGATTCACAGCTTGTTAACTTTGCATAACACTCCGTTGTAAATAAACGATCTTATCATAGATCCATTCTGGTCTGGACAGAGAACAAAGGTAAGTTCCTAGAATCTAGGAGTGCAACAGAGACACTCCCACCCATCTTCTACTTTTTTCCTGACAACAGGAATCTACCACTAGACAAAAGTAGAGCAACGCAAGAATTGCAACTCCACAATACCTATCAAGAGAGACTTCATCACCCCTTTCCAGTCACCAACAGAATAAAAGCAAGAATCATAAACTTCTCTTTTGTTTCCACGACACATTAAGAGACTAAAAAGTTAGCAGAAGACTCGGAAAAAGGATAACCTGCCAAAGATCATAAAGCTCCACCACATCGCCATCCTTCACTCCCTCGGGCAACACCAGCCTGCGCTTCTTCCCCATTTCCCATCTCAGCACGTTCCTGCCATCGTCCACCACATAATAACTGTACTCGCTCGTGTAACCACTCGGCACGGTGATGCTCCCGCGCCATATGAGCTCGTCGCCGTGGTGAGAAGGAGCCAACAACACGCCCTTCTTCACATTCCACGATCCGAGCACCGGCTCGGAGCCGCACACGAGCAGGCTCTGACCCCAGTGAGTGTAGTACGGTATCCTGAAGCCAACGGTCACGGATTCCGTGGACTTGGAGCCGGAAGATATCCCCCAATTCGCCATTCTTTCGGGAAATCACTCCGACCCAGAAGGGAATTCTCGGAATCAAGCAAAACCCAGGAGAAAAATCGCAGTTGGAGCTATCAAGCTCCCGCCTTTTCGTTATTTCTATAAGAAGTTGTCAAGAAACTTTAATGGGTTGCAAATAAATGCCGGGATTTTTACGAAGAACGCTCGCCACCCGTCAGAAGATAACGAAAGAGAGAGAGAGGAGGAATCACCCCATTTTGCGTCCAGATTTTTTGGGGGAAAAGCGGCGGCTTTGCTCCTACGAGAACGTGAAGACACTGAACAAAAAAGGGGTGAGAGCGAGGGAGGAGTTTGTCCGATCGAGACGATAATTTTTTTTTTAGGCCTTTTCGTTTGCCACTACTACGCGAGAGCGAAGCGCCTTTCTCGTTCGCAAGGAAGGGTCACGCTCTTGCGTCTGAGCTCCGCAGAGGCTCCCTCGGGCTGCTCTATCAGTCTCCATGCTCCTCACGTTTTCACAGTTCATGCGATTTTTCCTTTGAGCAGTAGGTGCTCAAGTTTTGTTATGTTGTAGCCATGATTTCAATTTTGGTTGTTAGTCCTCCAATTTTTGAATTTATTCCATCAAGTCTCGTGATTTATATGATTATTTATGCGCTTGATTATGATGACATGATGGTTGACATAGCAAATTAGACATTGAGAACAGAGAAATATTGTCTATACCAGAATTGATTAAATTGTCGACATGGGCCAACTTGAGACCAATACATGAACATAAATAGTGACGTCTTGTCGTCAGCCATAGGGAATAATGTTGATATTAACAATCGATATTGACACGCATTCATAATGCATATTGACAAAAATTGCCAATGATGATGGCTAATAACTATTGATGCGGATACCGATGAGCAAAGGACAGCGAACCATCAAAAGTCTTTAGAGGCATGAAGCGACATAGGAACATAGTTGCAAATTTAAAATCACGAGGGGACAAAGCAATTGAGAATCGAAGAGCAATCAGCATGCATATTTTGGAGGACAATTACTTGGAAATAGGGTTATAAAGCAGTTACCATTTAGAGACAAGATCTTAAGGTGACAAGATCAGGAGACGGATATCAATAGGCAATCACAACACAATTATCGATAGGTACTTGCCAGTCACAACTTAAAAAAGAATCGTGGGACAATTATTGTTTGGGAGCAAGATCATGGGATAACCGACATACATTTTTCAAAGTACAATTGTCTGGGAATAGGATAATGGGATAACCGACGCACACAACCAACAAGGATCCTCATTTATGAGGATATTTTAATAATCAAAAGTCGCTGCTAAATCTTTTAATGCTTTGCTAACATAATTATTCCGATCAATTTTATTAGAAAATTGCTAATGTTGATGATTATGTTGGCAAATTATTAACAAATTTAACACTAAATCGGTAAAATTAACAAATTTAGAACTAAATTGCAAACATATATACTTTTGGAATAATTATCCCAATATTTGAGGAATAAGTATTATGTTATCCTCAAAAAAGGAAATAAAAAGGATAGAGATAAATATTACTTGGTCAACTGATCCATGTGAAATCATATCATGTGATTCGGCACTCAAAAATCTTATCACGAGAAACATCGGATCATCAAATATAATCACTCGTTGGCAAGGAAAAAAAATAACTAAATGAATCAATTTTATATAAGTTCGACATTTATATAAAATGATCATAATCGTTCATGCGGTTACCGTGATCTCTAACTTACATAAACACACTCTACGTCAATTCTTGCAAATAAAAATGTCTATTTTATCGTACCTCGTATAATGTCACAAATACTTCATATATCTTGATTATCAAATAGAATGTGTTTTAAAGCTCCGTTTATTTCATAAAAATATATAATTTTAAAATACATTTTTCTTAAAAATGATTGTTTGTATCATATTTTTATTGCCCACGAAAATATTTAAACATAAATTATTTTTATTTTTGATTAATTATTTTAAGCGATACAAACGAGGATTTAAAAAATATATTTTTAGAATCATTTATTTTTTGCAAAGCCTTTAAAAAATGTTAAAATCATATTTTAAGACCACGATTCCTCCTTATTTTCTGCCAACAAATTCTCCTGACTCGGCAAGCACATGCCTATAAATCCAAACGCGCGAGAACGTGATCTCTTGTCCCCTTCTTTACTCATCGCTCAACTCGCCTCTCTTACCCTCATTTGGTAAAACATTATTTCAGGAAAACTTTTGCATAAATACGTTTTGTCTGTTTTTATAACAAAAATAATAGGTTTTTTTGGGCAAAAATATTCTTTGAATGACTATGAATAAAACCGAAATTTTCTGAAATTATACGGGTTAATTAACAACTTATATTTTCTTCTTATTCGCGTGTTACTATCATCAACAACGATCCTTTCCCATGTAGTGTGCAATGTCTGAATTTTTTGCTTGTCATTAAGTGATTAAAATTTGCTCATATTTGATTAAAAAAAGGGCTTTGCATTAAGAAAAAAAATAGAGTAGTTTTATCTCGAGATGTTATTAAGTAATAAATATGCTTCTTTTGTTAATTTTAACTGGTCGGTATTTATTGCTAGCTATATAACTTGCAAGCTAAACAGATCGTGTAGACATGATAAATGTTATTTGAAGAAAATGACGTTAAATAATCATTTATTGTTCTAGTGGGCCCAAACACATTGCTTTTGGTTATGAAATGGTTAAATAAACTCAAAAGAAGTTACTTGAATTTATTGTCAATAAATGAAAACAAAACCAAATGTATCTAAAAGGCATTCAAAACTAAGGTTGTATGTGCCGCCGAAAATGAATAATTTTTTTTATTTTTTTAAAGAATAATTTATTGCATTGCTTACAAAAACTAATAAATAAAAAATATTTCACAATTCATGAGAATATATAAATATAAATTATCATCAATAATTAAAAATATTTTCAATCGACTAATTCTTTTAAATGATGCAATTGATCATTTTTTGGAAAATATTTTTAAAATCATTCACTTCCCCAAAATTATTAACAAAAAGAAAACGATATACCCATCTCAAAAAATTCCGAAATTTGAAAATAACAATTTTCTCCTTACTAGCCAAACAAAAAAAAGGTAAAAAAAGTCAATTCTTGGTCACCCAGATGGGAGCAAATTATTCGATCCAAAATAGAAATCGCGAAATCATCAAATCCAATAATATAAATAAAAAAAAATCAGCATATTTCCATAGTTACTAAAAAAAAAAAAAAGCAAAAAATATCGCTTTCAAAAGCATATGCTAATTCAGGGTCCTGAGGTGCCACCGACGGATTGCTAAAAGCTACAAACCTGCCAAAAATTCAAAACCCTCATTTTCATTTTTACGAAAATACCCCACCAAGCCATTATCCAGATGCAGTTACACCCACCGACGCCCATCACTCAACTCCTTACCCTTATGCCGCAAATCATAGATTAATTAACTAACTAAATATAATTCATTATCCAGATGCAGTTACACCCACCGACGCCCATCACTCAACTCCTTTCCCTTTTGCCACAAATCATAGATTAATTAACTAACTAAATATAATTAGGCGCAAAACACATGGCGGGCAGTAGCAGCCTCGATCGGCATGGCCGGAATTAGCTTGACCGTGGGATGGTCCGATGCCGAATGCCGGAACTCTGTGCGACCCAGAAAGCTTGTGTAATAAGCAATTCTCTCACCCACCTGATAAAGCCGAAACACAGACATGATCTCGAGTCACCATCGAACACGACAGAGCCGAAATGCGCACGCCCGGCGAAAAATCGTACTCAACGTACTCGATAAGTAGATTGTAAACAAAAAAAAAAGAACAGTTTTATGCAGTTCCTTTGTTCTTTCTTTTCTTTTTTTCTTCCCTTACCGTTACAGTTGCCGCAGAAGAGAATACACAGCGGCGGAGATGCAATGTGAACCAACAGCCTGCCACCTCTAGTGACTTTGACCTGATGGTGCATCTACCGGCCGGATTTCGAATAACATATATACACACACATTCCCGTGCCCAAAACCTACGTACATCCATCGACACAGATGCGAGCGGGCCGCCCTTTTTGCAGCCGCTCCCACCCGTAAAGCTCCCTCCGGCTCCTTCTACTAAAGTATAGGTTTGATCATTTGAGGCCTTCACCAGGACCAGAGACTTGTCTGTTTCAACCGGTCAAGATACGGTAGCTTCATCTACGACATCATAGTTGTAAAAGGATTGCAAAGATCAGGGTGAATGCCCATTGTGCCGTGGGAACAAGACCTGCAGAAGCTGCAAATGCAGAGATGTACAACATTAGATTCGTTGATTATGTTGCAATCCAATAGATCAAGAAAGCTAGTATGCTTTTAACTTAAGAGGCATGTGTAATTTTCCATGGAAAGGTTTCTGGTTTGGGACAAATGCTAAAGACAGAACTAATAGGTTTCATGATAAATATGAAAAGTGCACTGAAAAGATTTAATCGTGATTCTACAAAAAATAATCTCGTTCCCAATTATCTAGCATGGCTACCACAAATGGGGATAGAAGAACTCATACAAGAACTTGAATGGGAGACACAGTTAATCACGTCTATGAAGTGGTGAAGCAGGATGCACATTACTTACATGAATTCAGTGATGGAGCAACTGACGGCGTTTGCACGGGGTTCTCTGTATGATGTTTAGTCCTCAATGGGGGCTGAACATGAGAATAGACAACATGCGGTAACGGGCTAGACACAGGAACCGCCCGCGGATGATGTGCTTGTGGGGATGGAGAAACCCCAGAATACTGAGGAGCAAGTGCCGGTGCAGGAACTGGAGCTACATGAGACTGCTTTCCACTCCCTGAAGGCTTTCCTTTATAGCCGAATCTACAGCCAGGAGGCCTTGCCTCATAACTTGGTTGAGGTGCAGGTGATGGTGAGCTTTTGCTGTGGACAGGTGAGATTTTTCTATGGGCAGGTGAAACGGCTCGAGGTGAATGCGCACTATCATGAGTTGCAGGTGCTGGTGAAATCGTAGGGGGCTGATGGAAGTGATGGTGGTGAGAGTGGTGGTGATGGTGATGGTGGTGTGCATGGTGGGGCCCAGGAAGAGGAGCTGGAGAAGGTGGTAATGATGGTCCAGCTCCATCGCCACCATTGAGAGAGTGCTGCAATATCGATGAAAGACGGACTTGCTTGACCTTGCCAAATATGGTATTGTTGAGACCGAGATTTCTTGAGTGAGAACCCGTGATTGTTTGTGCCAGCTGCTTCAACCTAGGTTTGTTTCCAATCGCCAGCAAAACAGATGACTGAACAATGGTCGGAGGAGCCACTGTTGAACCTCTCACATTCGATAAGCTAATGTACAAGATCTACACAGAAAACAATTCACCAAAACTGGTAAGATTCTCCAGATTGTTTAGTAAACACACACACTACATCAATAGACACACTCCTATAAGCATAATCCAATTGGGAGGCAAGAAATCCCTTTCAGATAAATGATAACAACCAAATGTCTTCTCACGCCGCCTTAAAAATCCCCACACAAGCCCCACAGGTCGCAAAAAGCATGAGAACTAATGCTCATAATCCACAGAAGTAAACAAATAAAAATGGAGGACGAACACCATAAGGTTAACCAAATATTGCTTGCAGGAGATGATAACTGAAAACATGAATGTGCTAAGTCAGAACATTCTAAAAGAAACAACGAAAAGGTGCACATCTCTAACCTCATCGTACGAGAGACGCAATCCTGATCTCAACTGGCTTCTGAGATCTTCAAAATTCGCTAGTATTTGCTTTATGGAGTAGTTTAAGGTGAAGTTGAAGTAGATCTGCGCTCTCTGCAGAGGAAATGCCTTCTGAAAAGGGCTGATGGTAATTCCTCCGGGGAACTTTAGCACCTCAAATGAGAATGGGTCGCCAAATAAGGATGAAGTCAAATGGAGAAATATCTGGCGTGTAACCAGAGATTCAAAGGACTCCCTTATTATAATTTCAGTAGCATTGGATATTTTTGAATTTTTCACATCAGGATCAATAGCAAACACGACCTTTGCTGAATTTGATCCAGCTAAAGGCTCCACAGATAAGATAACTACCTGTTCAGAGGATGGGGAAGATTAGCCTCATAATCAATAAGATGGTTAAAAAAAGGAATTGGGAAGCACATACTCTGATAGTCGCGAGATTGATCTCCGCAAAAATGTCTTCTTCGAGCTGCAAGATATTGTCTTGAAGTAGAAGAACTGGGTTCTCAACATTAAAGGTAGCTACTATATCATGACCTAGAAAGATCAAAAAGTGAATAACAGATCAATCTTAAGCATAGAAGAATGCTGTTCTTCTACTTTTGGCTATGAGGATAACATTGCTTGAACATACCAACAAAACATTGAGAAAATTAAATAATGAGATAAAATAGAAAATTGAAATATACAAGGCTTAGCTTTAAAGCCTGAAGGTGAAGAAGATCCAGAAATGGTGAAAATGCATTCAAGAATATCAATAGATTGAACAACTCATAGATTTCTTTTTTGACATGCTAATCTTTTCATGCTGACAAACTACATTGGTACTCAGAAACTTCTATCACATGTGCAAACCTGCATCAAAGCAAGTCAGGCATGCTCAGGCCAGAATCAGCCAGCATGCACATTCATAACAAACTGTCAGTGACTGCAAAAATGAATTCCAACAATGCAGCCTGCAATTATTTCCCATTTTATTGCATGGAAAATGGCATCAATCAAAATCGGGTAGGTTCATGTATTCCCAATGGATGAAGTATATAAAATTGAGAGAATCATGCAGTTTTGTCAAGAGTAGGGCAGAACCAAAAACCCTTCCAGCATATAAAAGTCATTGGATCCTTTACTCCTAGTGATGCAACTAACAATAGCCTGAAACAAGCCTTTCTTTGCAAGCTGTAACAGGTACATTAGTGAAACATTGGACAGAGAAATGAGAAACCCAACATTATGAAAGCTGTGGATTGTAAAACCCTGAAAAGAAAATCGAGGACAGCTGTCACGATTCCACTCTGTCATTTGATTAGTAACAACAATATGACCCTTCCAGTACAAAAAGACGCACCATATGACAACCGTAGGTTGGCAAGCAGTTGAATGATGGATACACTGAATAACTTTAATAAAGTAACAATGAAAGAATTTTGTAAGAGATGGAATCTCAGTGCATGAAAACTAAACAATAAAAAGGAAAGGTTAAAATTCCCATTGAAAGGGTCTGACTTATTGTATTAATAGGTAGCAGCATATATTCCCACTTTGTTACAAGCAAGAAAGCATGCAACAGAATCTATGAAAGCTGCAAGATTAGGAACCAGATCTTCAAACCCTGAACAACCATGAACCATTGGCAAACTGATGCTGCATGAATATCATCGGACAAACCAGCAGCCGAACACTAGGAAAGCATAACATTTAAACGGCCTGACCCAGCAAGAGATTAACTAGGCATGATTGGACACATGAAAAGGGGAGCATGAGCAAGCACAAGCATGTATATGCTAACGAAAGGAAAGACAGATCCATCAGTCCAGTTTGGTAAAGAGTTCATCCCCATAAAGGCGGTCTATAATTGACCATAAAACAGAAAAACGGAAATTAACAGCTAAAACTAAACCATATATCGACTCATTTGCCATCAAAACTGAATGGAAACTTTCCATTTCTATGCAAATTGGACGGATCATAAGACGCATTAATTCAAATTCTTACTTGATTCTATATGTAGTCAAAAGCCTATCAGAGTCTTCCTAATAGAGGAAATTCCCTCATTTACTACTTTTAGCAATTAAAGATGAATAAATAGACCCCTAAAATCAAATGAAGACATAGGAATTACTACTAACTCTCCTCAAATGCGAACACTGAAACTCCACTATATCTATTTCCCTCGGATCTTCATCTGCAATTACTCCCAAAACATTCCTAACAAACCCAGATGCAAGAACTAAACCATGTACCCCAAACAGCTCAAGAACGAACGAACCCTCGAAACCACGTGTCATCTTCAGGCAATGTCGGCACTCAAATTCAAGAAAACCAGGGAAAAGCGAGCACCCATCGAGACAAGATTCCAAGAATCCACCGTGAAGACCCACCTCTAAACCTCGGATCCAGATCCAGATCTCCCCGATCTGCGAACTGCAAGAACGGAGGCAACCAGAACACGGCCGACAAGAACACGGCCACGGACAAAACCAACACCGCCACGCATCTGACCCCGACCCGCTTCGAAATCCCACCGCACCCACAGCGCCGTCGCTCCGCATTCCGCTCGGAAGTGATGGACACCACCGTCGCGGCCACCTGCTGCTCCTCCTCGGCGCTCTTCCCCATTGCGGAGGCCGGCAATGCAGGCTAGTTCCGGGAGCAACGGCGGCGGAGGCCACCGCCGAACCCACGTCCCGTCCGGCGAGCTGGGCCCAAATTAGATGCACCCATTTCCGCCGCGTTGCTTGCAAAGCGAAGGAAAGAAAGAACGGCGTCAACAGAGAGAAGCGGCCCGAGCGCTCTCCTTGCCGGTGGTTTCTTTTCTTCGCATTCAAAAGGGGATTGAGTGGGCAAGAACAACTTCCTCTGCAAATGGATTATTACACGCCCTCTCTCTCTCTCTCTCTCTCTCTCTCTCTCTGTCAAGGTAGTCTTTCTCTCTCTAGTACTCCATCACAGTTGTTTTAGTCATGGGATGGTGGTGGTTTATCTGTTTTTTTGTGGGGTTTTTTGTTTGTACTTATGCACTGTCTTGGACATGTACTCCCCCCACCCCCCATCTTTCAAAAACACCCACCAACAAAAAAAAGAAAAAAAAACAATTTTTTGCCTTTTATCTTTTCAATGGTGGGTGCTTGGCTTCATTCAAAAGTGACACAGAAGAGAGAGAGAGAGATGGTGAAGCGCAAGGAGAGGCAGGTGCGGAATAATAAAGACTTCAGCACCTCCTGCGCACTTTGAGACAGCAAGTATCCTGGAAAGAGAGAGAGAGAGAGAGGATGTGGAGTTTTTAAGTTAATTTAGTTTAATCCAAGTTGATTAGCGATAGATAATGGAGATCAAGCAACGGAGAATTCTGCGATAGGTGAGGTGAGGGTGGTTTTGACTCTCGGGGCCAAAGTGCGGATAAAAGGCGTGTGGTGGAAGCCACGGTGGGGGCGTACTGTATGCTAATATCATCGATTTGGTCAACCAAAGTTAAAACCAAAGTCTTCCCCCCCCCCACAAATTTTAAATTTTCTTTTTTTTTTCCCAGAAGTAGAGGTTCTGGATCTTCGATGGCATTTTTAGGAGACTTGTTGCTCAATAGTTGATCATTTAGGGATTGAGACCCTAAACAATCCTAGGCTACGCTATTGTGACACAAATATTCTAATTTTTTTGTCACTAAAAATCCGAAACTTGTTCATTATAAACACCGAATTTTAGCAAATGCAAGTATTCCGATCCCCTTGTGGTGTCTCTCTAGCTAAATTATCTTTTCGACATCGGTTTTATTAAGGCGAGTGCAGAGCATACTACTAGGAAGATGTGCTATCTTACCATTCTAATATCTCTAATATTGGACATAAATTTGAGAAGAATAAGGGAGAATTAGGTTTGCATGATTTGAGCACACAAATGCACGATTTTATTGACAAAATCTAGTCTTCATAAAAATAAAGTAGATCATGTTTATGTGTGTGTATATATATATAAGTTTTGGTTTTTTTGTGACAAAAAAAGAAGTTTGGTCACATAAAAATAAATGTTTGGATACTTATGTTACCGTGAGAATAGTTTGCCCATGATTAACTAAAGAAAGATCATTGAATTAATACCTTGAAATTTATAAAATTAGAGGAAACCAGGGCGATGGCTTTTCGAGCCTGTTTGTTTGTGTTCTTTTTTTGTTCCCCGAAACACAAACACAATTTCTGTTCTTTTGTTCCGGGGAACAAAAAAAGAACAGAAACGTGTTTGTTTACATTTTTATTCCCGGGAACACTTCCAATAAACAATTTTTTTCACTCCTATTTTTTCCTTCTCTTTCTTTTCTTATTCTTTTTTCTTTGGCTGGTCACCGGCCTTGGCCATGGCCGGTGACCTCGCCGGAGCGTCACCGACCCTCGTCGAGGCTCGGCCTCGCCTTGGCTAGGCGAGCTTGACTAACCTCACGTCGGCCGGCAAGGCTCAGTCTTGCCGAGGGCCCGCGAGCCTCGCCGTGGCTGGGCAAGGCCGCCAGCCCTCGTTGGTCGGTCACCAACCATGGTCGAGGTTGGCAACTGGCCAAAAGGATGAAAAAAGAAAAAAAAAAAAGAAAAAAAATATTTAAAATATTTAAAAAAACAAAAAAAAAATTATACAAATTTACCAAACGTGTTTAGCTCTTTTTCTATTCTAACATAAATTATACAAGTTTATCAAATGCGTTCTTCTGTTAAAAAATTATTCCCCGGAACAGAAATAGTTTTTCTATTTCTATTCTCTGAAACAATTTTTAAATAGAAACATTACCAGACGTATCCTTCGAGTTAAATGATTCGAGAAACATCGAATTTGACTAGGAACTTTAGTGTCCTGAAGATAATGAGAAATCTAGATGCGTCTGCAATGTCGTACGCGGTGCTTGGCACTTTTCGTGACCCACCACCATCGCCTCTATCCCCTCTTCACATGTACAGAAAAAAGAAAATGAAAACTAAATCCAAATAAAGACAGGAAAACAAAAGGAAATCAAAATGTGTTATTTAATACCAGAGACCGTGAGACACCGACGAAACATAAGTACCTACCATGTGGACGAAAAGTGGGCTGTCCGAAATTTGATGGTGGTCTTTATATACATATTTATGTAGGTAATTGCAAAGTCAACAATAAAAACTGCTCAAAGTCCATCATACCACCATTAGATCAACATTAGCAAACTCAATTTGATTACTAGGTAACTTCAGAATACAAATTTCAGCGTGCATCGACGTACATTACGCATGATATTTGCAAGAAAGAAAGCACAAGCCAACTTCCACATGTATGTATATATTTCCATTTCGCGGAGCCGCCACGGTCAAAGTGGTCCATAGGGAGAGAGATGGTGTTGATCTCGAGGAAGATGTGGCGGAAACGCTTGCGGACCAAGGAGCGAAGGATGAGGGTTTTAAGGCCGGCAATCTCGGAGATGATGAGTAGGAGAGCATCGAGAAGCAAATCGAGTTTAATGACTTACCAATTCCATTTTTTTTTGTGTGGAAAATTTAAATTATTTTCCATATAAGATGCAAGCATCCGAAAACATTTTCGATCACATATAGCCAAACATAGGAAAACGGAAAATAATTTCCCATAAAGCATTTTTTTTATCATAGAATTTTTCCCCGAACAAACACGCCCTAAGCTATTATTTATCTTGGGCTTCATTTGTTTTCGTGAAAAAACGAACAATTACGAAAAAATATTTTTCAAAAAATAATCACCCACACAACTCATGATGTGGATGTAAATTTATCTCTATCATACACAAAATTATTTAGATAGAAATTGTTATAAAAAATAAAAGTAACTTTCATTAGTATTATCTCAAGCAATACAAGTGATGATTTTTATTTTCTGCACGACCTACCGGCCTTAAAAATTCTCGAATTATAATTTTTTTTTTTTTGGAGGGAAAACACGTGTATGGATTTAATTAAGAATTGTTAGTGGGTAGGAGGGGAGGGGGCGGCGGGTTGGCTACAAATCTCAATCGTGGGGACTGGGGAGTGTTAAGCGGGAATGGTGCGGGGGAAGCGAGCGAGGGATGACGTGGATGTCGGGCACGCTTTTCTTATCGTCAGAAAGCGAACCTCCCTCTCTCTCTCTCTCTCTCTCTCTCTCTCTAGAATAATGAGGCCCACGCGGCGGTCACGGGATAAATTGCAATTTCCCCACTTTCTCAAGAATTCGCCAATTTTCTTTTTTTTTTTTTAAATTAATGGTCGCCCCACCGCGCGTCCCGTGATTAAGAAAAACCCGCTCGCGCCATCGCGTGGTGGGGATAGGGTCTTCCATCGGAGAAATTGATTACTTCTAACGGGCGGGGCCCGATCGGCCGCCTGTCGTCGTTCGCTAGTTTCCTGGTCCGCGCTTTGCACGGGATGCATCCGTTTGTGATCCCTTCGTCTTGGATTCGGAACATGAGGGGGAAAAGGCACCAATTCGATCCTGAAATTATTGTGCGAATCCCGTCGCGGTCCTTGAAGTAATCTTTATTTTGTGCTTTTTATGCCCGCGAAAGAGTCTCCAGACTCAAATTGAGCTCTCCTGCCCTCGAAAGAAGACCAACTATCGGCCTCCGTCTATAGCACGCCTCAAACTCGATGCACCTTTTTATGCTTTGGTTCATCAGCACAAAGTGATGCTGCCAGAGGACTGTATGGTCAGATATGTTGAAGAGCAATTCTTTCTCAATGGGTATCGAAAAGATTCATGCCTTCACTCCGAATGGACAGTTTGTTGGAGAGTTGGCACTCCATCTCGTCACTTTGGTTCATCTCTACTTGACCCTCTTGGCGAGAGAGAGAGGCAACCAAGAAAAATGGATTCACCCATCATCCCAAGATAGCTTGGCGCCATTGACAACTGATAGTGTTATTAAGGCTTTGGGGGAATATGGTAAGGAATGACTTCAAAGTGTCCCAAGCTTGACGCGCTCGAACCCAAGATGTGGAGGACTCGACCCTATAGTAGCTTCAAGCTCGAGCCCCCGATTAGGCATGGCTTGAGCTGTGTCACGCCCTCGGGCTCGAGGCCTAGACCTCATTCAACTTGTGGTCAGGGTTCGATGGACAAGCTTTTGATGGAGGACCAGAGTGTTGTTTTTATGTTATGGGATAAGTGTAGAAGTCCTAAAAATTGTCACAAATGTGCAATTAAATCATAAAATTTGCAAAAAATACAATCAAATCCTAAAAGTTATCAAATTTATGCAATCAAATTCACTCATTAACACCATCCAACTTGGCAAACAAAAAATGCTCACGTGACTTTTTTTTTTTTTGATGATGACATGGTCAAAACGATGTCATTTTGGTTTGAATCTAATTTTTTAATATATGAATAAAAGGGTGTGTAAAACCATGCTGCAAGGGCAACCTCACCATCCCACCATTGCCAAGAAAGGCTTGAAGGTGGGGGATAACCGGTGAGGATCGCCGAGCCCCAGCCAATGGCTGATGACCCTCATCGACTGAAGGCGAGGGCTACAAGCCTTTGCCATGTTGGTTTCTCACTCATGCATTTGTCTTTTTTTTTTAAATATTATTTTTTAAATTTAATTTAAATAAGATTTGTATTAAAAATTAGATTTGGATCAATCACACATCATTTTAGCCTCATGTTTTATGTTTTAGTCACATCATCACCACTAAGAAGAGAGAAAAATAAAGGTTAAGTCAACATTTTCCGTTAGCAAAGTTGTACAAAGTTAACGAAAGAACTCGATTGCACCATTCGGTACTTTTTATAAGTTTGTTGACTCAATTACATTTTGTTGACAAGTTTTAAAATGTCAAATGTACCGTCTCTTATTCTCTTGACCAAGTAGAGTCAAATGAAGGGGTGGAAATATTTTGTGAAAAGGGATCATGATATTGATATTCAAAAGTAGAACCAAGAGAACAACAATTTTTTTTGGCTCGGAGATCAAAGATTAATAGTAACCAAGAGAAAAACAAAAGATATCCAAATTTAAAGGAAGCATGTCATCTTGAATAGATTTGTTCGCGTTTAATTGTTGGCCATAATACAGTCGATAATGACTAGACCGTCATATTAGTAATTTTAAGTAATAATTGAAATTTTATGTGTAAAAGTTTAAAATCATAATGAAGCATGTATCTTATATTTACAACTGAATTGATAAATTTTTTAAAATTATAGCGTAAGAGGTCCTTAAACTTCTCTAAATTGTTCGGTCGGGCCCTACAACTTTTCTTTTTGGGGAAAGGGAATCTTAAACTTCTTTTTGTTCGAGTTGATCATTATGTCATAATTATAGATGGAAATGCTTGTGCGTCATTTTAAAAGTAAATAAAAATGGAGAAGTAAATAATGTTAGGAAGAGAAAATAAATATCACAAAAGCAAAAGTGGAAATTCGAATCACAAGTTTTGGGTAATAATTACAAGTTTGAAATTCTCGAGAATGAACATGTGCATGCCCAAGTTTACTCGTGTGCATTAGTTCCATCCAGCGGTCTTCTCAGCTCTTTTCTCGTACGGCTATTTGGAATGTTTGGAGCTTGAATCGATTGTCGGTCGTTGCACCATGGTCGAGTTTCCTTTTTCCTTGAGTAATGCTGCCATCCGTCCACGAAATCAGCTTTCCAAAATACTTTCCAATCAACCCATTTGACCGCCCTACATAGAATCATCTAAAAATGGCAATGATTTTAGCAATCTCTATCCAGGATATGTTTATTTGAGTGAAATAATTTTGTTGTAGACTTATTTTCTGAATTTTCACGCATTTGATTTGCTGAAAATGATTAGTAGATGGAAAATCATTTATTATCAAAACAAATGTGCTTGCTTAAAATTAGGAAAATGAATTTCCTCGTTTGAAAATAGGAAAAGTATTTTTCAGGAAAATGATTTTCTTTTATCATAAAAATTTCTTCAAAATAGATGCACACTTAGTAGTCAATTATGTAAATCATGGGACATTGAGCCCAAATTGGTATGACATAATTATGATGTAATATCCGTTATGTGAAGTTCTTAGCGGGTAGTTTTCAATTTTTAGTTATTGGGACATGATTCTGTGCAGTTACGGAAATGAAAAAAAAGTTCTATGCTACTTGCAATAAATTAAAAGATAAACAGGAGAGAAACGTGCAATAAAAGAAAAATGTGCAACAAGTGAAAAAGATAGCCAAAAGATGATTATTCTTGTGTTTGTGGATTTGTCAAAAGGTCCTTACAACTCCGTTTTTTCGGCTGTTTATAGGCTAATCTAAAAATAATCACTCCTCGGCAGTTATCAGCTTTTCGAATTTAAATTACTTCTAGAGACTTTGATATTTTGCCATTAACTGCTTCGCTCCATACTTATCGTTGGTACCAATATTCGGAATTGTCTTCATTCATATCTTCTTGCTCTCGAGCGGTTATTAATCCCAACGCTTTAGTATTTTGGATAGCTGGTGGCCCAATATCATAATGGGCCCAATGGGTTCATTTTTAGTTCTGGGCTCGATAAACCAACTTTTGGCACCAACATCCTGATCTAATCATGATTTATGTATGGAAACTTCCGGACACAGCGTAGCACATATATCTTCTGCATTTTTTTCGCATGAGATCACTAGGAAGATTAGTCAATAATTTCAAAAATAAATAAATTATCCCAACATAGGTTTCTCCAATTTTCTCTTCGACATGAATAAATATTTCCCTCTTCCCTCCATCTCCAATTTTTCTTAACCTGAATCAGTTCTTGAACGACATAATCTCCTCAGATTGTAAAATTCAATATCGCTTCTCATCTACTTCACGAAGTTTCGCTTAATTATAAAATCTGCAAAAAAACAGGGCGGGCACCAAAGTTCGACAATTTGCCTTATATATTTGATAAATGAAATAAATAAAAAGGCCACAAAAATTAAACTTTGTCAATTATGACATATTTATTCCAAACTTTTTTGTGACAAGCTCCAAATTTGTAGCTGTGTGACATATTTATACCAACATTTTTCCGTGACACAAAAAACCTTAAACTTATATTTGTATGACACGTGTAAAGATAACCTCAAAACCCCTAAACTTATACTTATGTGACACATTTACATTGGTGGCCAAAAAAAATTAAAGTAAATGTGTCACGTAAATAGAAGATCGGGATTTTTGGTGTAAAAGAAAAAAGTTTAGAGTAAATGTGTCACATATGTACAATTTTGGGATTTTGGTGGCTTTTACCTTAAAATAAACAAAATCTATTAATTCTAAAGGCGTACATGACAAAATTTATAGTATAGAAATCAATTCTATTTCTTGGATAAGTTTGTGAAGAAAAAACATGTTTGATAACAACTCAAAATTTCTATTTTTGAAAAGAAATTTATTTGACAACAGAATAAAATATTTATTTCTAAGGGGGCAATGGAAGGCAATGGCCCGCCGTCGTTCAACAATAGGCTACAAGCATTCGACGATGGGCTGTGGCTAGTTGGCTTTTAGCAGTGGGCAATTGCCAGTCATCATTCGATGGTGAGCATTTAGCAGTGGGCATCTACCGAAACCAATGTCTGGCTGCTAGTGACAAGCGACCAATGACGGGCATTTGGCGTCTCACGAGCAATAGGTGGGCAACGGGCGACAACAAGAATGAATGATGAAAAGTTTTTATTTTTTACTTTTGTTTAAATAGAAATGTTAAAAATTTTAAACGATTTTTCTTCAAATCTATTTTTAAAAGCGAAATATATTCCATAAATAGAAAAATAAATTTATATTATCAAACGGATTTCTATTCAAAATCATTATTAAAACAGAAAAATAAAGAAATGAAGAAATTTTGTCACGCGCGCCTTAAACATCCTTGAAGATTCGGGATAGCCCAGATTGGGCCGGGCCGGCTGCCGGCGAGCGCAATTAGTCAAAAACGCCCGGCGGCCCAAGGCCCCCGGAAACGGGGGGCAGCCTCGTAATTACGCTCGGCGCGCAGGAAAGGAGCGAGTCATCGGTTTTCTTCTCTCTCTCTCCCCCACCCGGCAAGTCCCCAAACACCTTTGTTTCCCGCAATCTCAGTAAAAATCTCTCTTCGCTGCGCTCGCTTTCTCTCTCACAGACGCACCCCCGCGCTCGCTTGCTCGCTCGCTCTCCGGCACCAAACCCTAATTCTTCCTCCGCGGCCATGGGTAAAGCGGTCGTCTCCGACGACGAAGGTGAGCCCTCTAGAGAAACGCGCCTCCGACGCGCTTCTTCTTCCGGCCGCAACGAATCCTCCGTGGCCTCGAGCCTCTTCGGTTACTCCTTTTTTTTTCCCCTTCTCCTCCGCCACCTCACATTGCGGCGCGTGATGATTGTCTGTTTTTTGTGTTTTGTCTCCGGTGGCGTGGGGCAGACGAGCTCGAGATGGGAGACGGGAGGGAACACCTCGAGGACGAGGAGGAGGACGAAGTCGGGGGACGCCGCCGCGGCGTCAACGACGAGGAGGAGGACGAAGAGGACGGTAAACTTTCTTTGGCTTCAATCTTCTCCTGCCGAAAGGATTTTCTGGGGCCGATCGTGGCTCCTTCTTTTTTGAGTTTCGACTGTCGCGGTTTCGGAGCTTCGTGATTGTTTGGGCTAGGGTTTGTTTGTTTGTTTGCTGGAGAGGTGGGCAATTTTTCTTTTTTGATCCGACGATGGGTTCGAGTGAGTAGGTTTGGGACATTGCATGTTTGGTCTTGTTCGAGTTGGTTGTAGGCAGTGTGAGGGTTGGGGCTTCGTACGGATCGGTTTGGGGTATCTTTATGAAAGTGACAGACAATTTTTTTTATCCCTTTTTCCTTTGGGTGAAGAGCAGTGCATGACAGAGATTCAGAGGCCAGCATGGCTGTGGTTAGGTGTAAGTTAGTTTCACTGTGAGAACTACTGGATGATTCGAACATCATTACGGAGAATGTCAATGACCTCACGGAGGGTTTTCAATTGGGGAGATAGGCTCTGGACATTGTAGATCTTCCTTGCAGACCGAACTTGCTTGCTGATGGGAGTGTAGAGTTCTGGAAAGAGGATGGTAAAGAATCTTTCGAAACTGTAAATATCAGGGTTTGGGCAAAGAAATATTTCTCGTAATCTCGCTTGAAAAGTAACGAAAAGGGTCACAAGCGTTCACTTGGAGATAGTCATAGTTTGTGCTTTCTCTTGGAGCAATTGTTATCTGGTATTATCTTTGGGTATGCAAAAATTTTGATTTTCTTCATATGTCGAGGGCACTTCATTGGCTTGGTAATCTGACTATGAGTGGATGAGCGTGCTTTCAATGCTGAGCTGAGCTGAGCTCTTGACCTGTATTTTGCCCATAGCAATGGGTCTTGATCAATGTTATAATTATTGTACTAAAATTTTAGTATTCTTCCTTTGACCAATAATTAAGTACATACTTCATTGGATGTTGAGTTTCAAGCTGCCCTTCTTTTAGTTAGTGCTTTCTTACAGGGATGTCTCCTTGAGTATATAGTCATACCCTCCAGTTTTGTTTGGCAGAAGAGGGACAGGATGAGTACGAGAAAGATGGATTCATTGTAGATGATGTTGATGAAGAGGAGGAAGAACAGGATGAAGAAGAGGATAGGGCAGTCAGTGATGAGGAGAGGCAGAAGAAGAAAAAGAGAAAGAAGAAGTAATATCTCTGTTCTCTTTTGTGAAATAAGTACAGCTTTCTTTGTTGATTTTTCCCCCATTTCAAGAAAATCATCTAAAGAAATAGAGGATCTTTGCTTATATATAAGTTTTTAACTGTGTATATGAGTTTGATGCGGCTCTTCACTTGTTGGATTTTTTTTTTTTTTTTGGGTGTTGGTTTGAAAGCATGTTCCAGTCTGAAAAGGGAGTGAAATCTCTAATTCTTTTCTTTCTTCATTCATCCCTTTTCTTGGTGATTGGGAATTGAAGTGTTAAGGAGTTTCAACTTGACGAGGATGACTACGATCTCCTTGAAGACAACAATATCACTGGTTTTCACCGCCCATCGAAGGTATTCTAGTGGTTTTTTTCCCTGTTTATCATTTGATTGTTTGCTACCATATTGTCCCATTCTTTGTTAAAAAAATATTTAGTTTAAACGTTGGAATCTCTTCAGGAGAGCAAAAAATTTAAACGGCTGAAGAAAGCACGGAGGAATGCTGATGAGGAGAGCTCTGGGTTTTCTGATGACGAGGAGGTTGTTGGAAGTGGTAAAGTTGGGCGAACCGCGGAGGAGAAACTCAAGCGCAGTCTGTTTGGGGATGATGAGGGTATGTGTCTCTTTATTGCACTGTAAAATTTATGGACTGGGGTCTGAACCTAATTGTAATGGTTGGTATTCATAATGTTATAGGACCACCGCTCGAGGATATTGCTGAAGACGAAGAACCAATGGAGGAGGAGGAAGATGCAGAGATAGGCGATGACGATGACATGGCCGATTTTATTGTGGATGAGGAAGAAGTTGATGAGAATGGTGCTCCTGTCAGGTACTGCTAAAACTCCATTTGTTGTTACAATGTTTACGTAACTGAGTTGTCACACCGGTGTTTCTTTCTTTTCTTAAGGAGGAGGAAATTTAAGAGAAAGAAGTCTAGACAGGCTCCTGGAGTGTCATCATCTGCACTCCAAGAGGCCCATGAAATTTTTGGCGATGTTGATGACCTCTTGCAGTTGCGCAAACAAAGCTTAGAATCTACTGATGTGAGGGAAAGGAGACTTGAAGATGAATTTGAACCTGTTATTCTTTCAGAGAAGTATATGACAGAGAAAGATGACGTGATTCGTGAGAGAGATGTTCCAGAGAGGAAGCAGGTTTATACTGCATCAACACAATTTTTGTAGTTGCTTCAATGTATGTGTTTGCTGATTGATCCTTTTGTGGTCATACTCTTGTTTTGATAGATATCCGACGAAGGCGTTAATCTGCGGACAGATGAAATTGATTTCGAAGATGAGACAAACTGGATATACAATCAGCTCACAAGTGTATTAGCATTGCTCTTCCATAAGAAAGATGGAGGGCCCGATGTATCTATAAAGAAGGATCACATAACAAGATTTTTGAATCTTTTGCACGTTCAGAAGTTGGATGTTAGTATCACTGTCTTTGTTTCTTGAGCAGCTTTATTGTGGTCAGAGAATTTATTTTTCTTCATTGGCTTTCAGATACCTTTTATTGCGATGTATCGTAAAGAGGAGTGCTTGAGCCTCTTGAGGGATCCTGAAGGAAATGAAAGTCCTGAGAATGATGAAAGTTTTGAGAGAGCACCTACACTGAAGTGGCACAAGGTTTGATGTACCAACCATCCAAGCTGTGATTTGATTTTGAGTTGGGCTCAGTTTTGACTGATCTAATATGGAAAATGATGAGTGTTAACCAGCTGTTGCAATGTGTGAATGCAGGTACTTTGGGCTATTCATGATCTTGATAGGAAATGGCTCTTGCTTCAGAAACGAAAGGCTGCTCTGCAGTCATATTATTATAAACGATTCGAGGAAGAGTCTAGACGAGTGTATGATGAAACAAGGCTCAGTCTGAATCAACGGCTTTTTGACTCGATTATCAAGTCACTCAATGCTGCAGAAACAGAAAGAGAGGTTGATGATGTTGACTCGAAATTCAATTTGCATTTTCCTGCCGGCGAAGTTGGACTGGATGAAGGCCAGTATAAGAGGCCCAAGAGGAAGTCGCAATATAGTGTCTGTAGTAAGGCTGGCTTATGGGAGGTGGCAAGCAAGTTTGGATACAGCTCGGAGCAATTTGGTTTATCGATATCATTAGAAAATCTGAAGAATGTAAGATTGTTTTCTTGCTGCTTTTGTGCGAGATTGATATTGATAGGAAATAATCAATGATCTTGCCTTGTGTTTTATTGCAATGTAGACGGATGAATTGGAAGATGCAAAGGAAACTCCAGAGGAGATGGCTTCTAACTTCACATGCGCTATGTTTGAGACTCCACAAGCTGTTCTGAAAGGGGCACGACACATGGTATACATCAGCGTTATAATTGTTTGCTTTATGGCGAATGATTCTTTTCCAATGGGTGTAACAAATTGTGTTATTGCTAAGTGCTGATCCTTTTTAAAATTTTTCAGGCCGCGGTTGAAATTAGTTGTGAGCCCCGGGTTCGAAAGTATGTCCGAAGTGTATTCATGGATAATGCTGTGGTGTCGACAAGTCCTACACCTGATGGAAATGTGACCATCGATTCTTTCCATCAGTTTGCTGGTGTTAAGTGGCTGCGTGAAAAGCCACTGAGTACGTTTGAGGATGCACAGTGGCTTTTAATCCAGAAAGCAGAAGAGGAGAAGTTGCTTCAAGTTTCGATCAAGTTACCCGAGGCAGCACTGAAAAAGTTGATATTTGACTGCACAGAGTGTTATCTGAGTGATGGGGTAAGTAAATCTGCTCAGCTGTGGAATGAGCAGAGGAACTTAATCTTGGAGGATGCACTTCATGGTTTTCTTCTTCCCTCAATGGAGAAAGAAGCGAGAGCATTGTTGACCAGTAGATCCAAGAATTGGTTGGTAACAGAATATGGCGAGGCTCTGTGGAGTAAAGTTTCCATTGGACCTTATCAAAGGAAGGAAAGTGAGTTTAACTCGGATGATGAAGCAGCACCAAGAGTTATGGCTTGCTGCTGGGGTCCTGGAAAACCTGCGACAACCTTTGTGATGCTAGATTCATCTGGGGAGGTCCTAGATGTGCTTTATACAGGATCCCTCACCTTGCGGTCTCAAAATGTAAATGACCAGCAACGCAAGAAAAATGACCAACAAAGGGTTTTGAAGTTCATGACAGATCACCAACCACATGTTGTAGTTCTGGGAGCCGTCAATTTGTCTTGCACACGGTTGAAGGATGACATATATGAGGTGTTGTCTCTGATAGATTTATATCAATTCCTTTTCTTTTGTTGCTTGGGCTAAAGATTACTAGTTTGTCTTGAAAGTGTTACTATCTTGAGTTTGTTCTTGCTTTTGTGTTAATTACTTGTTTCAAGGAACCTTGATTTTGCGTAGATTGTGGATGCTGGAGTAGCAAGTGAATAATCCCTTAAGTTCTTATTTGGTATTTATTCAGGTCCAAATGTCCTGCCAATAGTGTGTAGTAAGTCTCTTATTTCTCCAGTGTTCTGAGAATGATGGAGTGGGATTTGTTACTCATGAGTTCTGTCTCTTTATAGTCATGTCTTTCCAGTACTTATCTTGGAAATAGTTATTGTAATGTATTTTTTATCTTTCATGCTCTTTTATTTCTGTCTGGAAAAGACGATAAGAGGGACTTTTTCCTCCTCTTACACTGTTTAAACCTTGACATGTCTTTCCAGTACTTACTGTATAAACAATTTTTCTTTGGGTCTTCTTGTCCATGCCAAGGATAGGAGATGGATTCTTAGTGGGATTTTACTGAGTTGGATGTCCTTTTTGAAGACTTCTTTTGTTGCCTTCTCTGCTTTGCTGATGTATCAGTGTCCTGTTTTGCTCTCTGCAGATTATTTTCAAAATGGTGGAGGAAAACCCTAGGGATGTGGGTCATGAGATGGATGGCTTAAGCATTGTATATGGGGATGAATCTCTACCTCGTCTATATGAAAATTCTCGGATTTCATCAGATCAATTGCCATCTCAGCAAGGTAAAAAGAATGTTGCGTTTTGTATATATTGAAGTCTTAAAATTGTGATCCTCTATCCATGTCTTTCTTTTTCCAGGCATTGTGAGGCGAGCTGTGGCTCTTGGGCGCTACCTCCAAAATCCCTTGGCAATGGCCGCAACTCTTTGTGGTCCTGGGAAGGAGATATTATCTTGGAAACTTAATCCATTGGAGAATTTTCTCACTCCCGATGAAAAGTACAGCATGGTTGAACAGGTCATGGTGGATGTGACAAATCAAGTAGGGCTAGATGTTAATTTAGCTATTAGCCATGAGTGGTTGTTTGCACCTTTACAATTCATATCTGGGCTTGGACCTAGAAAGGCAGCATCTTTACAGAGGTCATTGGTGAGGGCTGGAGCTATTTACACTCGAAAAGACTTTGTAACGGTTCACGGACTTGGTAAGAAGGTGTTCGTGAATGCTGTCGGTTTCTTGCGCGTCAGACGAAGTGGCTTGGCCGCTAGCAGCAGCCAGTTTATCGACTTGTTAGATGATACAAGAATCCATCCAGAATCTTATAACCTAGCCCAGGAGTTGGCCAAAGATGTTTATGATAAATATGGCGACGGTGATGGAAACTTTGATGATGAGGCATTGGAAATGGCTATAGAATATGTCAGGGACCATCCGAAGTTTTTGAAATCACTTGATCTCCCTAGATATGCTAAAGACAAGCAGCGTCAGAATAAAATACAGACCTTGCATATGATTGTGAGGGAATTAATCCAGGGTTTTCAGGATTGGCGAAAACAATATGAAGAACTTAGTCAGGATGAAGAGTTTTATATGCTTTCAGGTGAAACTGAGGAAACTTTGGCTGATGGGAGAATTGTGCAAGCCACAGTTCGCAGGGTGCAACCTCAAAAAGCAATTTGTGCACTTGACTCTGGTTTAACTGGTGTCCTTATGAGGGAGGACTACTCAGATGATTGGAGAGACATATCTGAGCTGTCCGATAGGTTGCATGAAGGTGACATACTTACATGCAAAATAAAGTCGATTCAGAAGAATAGGCATCAGGTTTTCCTAGTTTGTCGTGAGAGCGAGATGAGAAATAGCAGATATCAGAATGTACAGCACCTTGATCCTTACTACCATGAAGATAGGACCAGCTTACAGAGTGAGCAAGAGAAAGCTCGGAAAGAGAAGGAGCTTGCTAAGAAACATTTCAAACCGAGAATGATTGTTCACCCTCGCTTCCAGAATATAACAGCTGATGAAGCAATTGAGGTGTGTGGCCTAAAATAAAGGTCTTTTGTGAAGTTCAAGTGCATAGATTTTGTCTGCAGAATTCTCACATTGCTATATCTTATGCATGTCCCTAATAAATTGCTGATTAACTGTGATCTGCTAAAGTAGGCAATTCTGTGCATTTCTGAGCATAAAGCAAATAGGTGACTGGTTAGGCAGCAAGTTGTTAGTTTAGTTTATATGCATCATTATCAAGTGTCTGAGGGTGGTTCAGATGGAAGAGAAGGAAAGCAAGTGAGAAGGTTTTTCTAAATGGTAGTGGTTTTAGTTGGGTGGCAGGTGGTTCATTTTTTCTTAAATTCTGGGCCTGAAAGGATCTTCATCTGATGAGATACTTTTCATTGTTGGTTCCCCTTCCACCTTTGGGTAGTCTAGGGTGATAAAAACTAGGTTTTCTATGATATATCTTGAAGTTGTGAAAGATGGAGTTACTCCATCTTTTTGAGTCACATGGACAAAATATTTTGTGATGCACAATGTTATTAAGACTTTTTTGACTACTTATATTTGGTTTGGATATGGTTCAAGTACCCGTAATATTATGTATGACAGAAGAAAAAATGTGCCTTTTTTTTTTTTTTAAACACAATAGCTTTTGTGCTTGTTCGGCAAGACCTCTTTGAATCGAGTGGGCATATAAGGATTTATATAGCTGGGCCCACTTAGTTGGACAAGGCTTTGTTTGTACTTGTTCTAACCAAAAAAATTATTGATAGATTTCAGTTACTTGGCACTATTTTGGTATCTCAGCCGTTTTTTGGCTTTAATAAACCGAAACTTGATTTTTCTTATGTATGTTTGTCAACATAAACTCTATTGTAGATGCATATTATGGATATACAAATCTTATGGAATATTTTGGGGCTGATGGCCAGGAAAGTTGGATGTCTGTTGAGTGTCGATAGAAATTGGTTTGAATTTAGTGCTACATGCGTTCTTTTGCACTTCAGTTACTACTAAGAAAATCATTTATTGAGCAAAGTACTTGAAGAATGGTTCTTTTGTGGCAGTTCCTGTCGGACAAAGATCCTGGTGAAAGTGTCATTCGTCCCAGTTCTCGAGGGCCCTCTTATTTGACCTTGACTCTTAAAGTTTATGATGGCGTTTATGCACACAAGGATATAGTTGAAGGTGGCAAGGAGCACAAAGACATCACAAGTCTTCTTCGCATTGGCAAGACATTGAAAATTGGGGAAGACACCTTCGAGGATCTGGATGAGGTCAGTAATTTATAGTGTCAATTGACTCACCACATGAAGAATTTCAAACTATGTTGCCTGTCACATGGTATTTTGAAAAGTACAAGGGTGTGCTTCGCATTACTTAGCTGTGTTTTAGCTAGTCTGTTTATTGCATTGTTTGTATCAGATTTTTGAGATGCTGAGTTACATTGCTTGATTCTTCGTGGTTGGAACTTTCCTTGGAATTATAGAGTGAGAGTTTATTGAGCTGATGGGTATTTGGACTTGTTCTTGCTTCTTAAATGATATAGCCTGAGAAAATTGTTTAACAATGGTTTTCGTGAAATAGGCTTGAGATTGCAGACTGGGTCCATTTATTCAATATCTTCCTCCCTACATGTGTCTTTATGCTCACCTGCAAATGAATTGCTTGAGCTGACACTGAATAAATTGGATAGTTCCAAAGCATCATCATATGACTCAACCGACTTCTTATTTGGGTCAGATTTTTTGCAGTAAAGGCTATCTTTCCTTAGTGAACTTGTAGTTCTTTCTTATTCAAGCAGATGATTTTGTGGAAAAGGAACTCAGAAATACTTTTTTGATTTTGCCTGGTAGTGCTTGTTGCTGGTTGCAACAAACTGTACTTTAGTATATTCTGTCCAATGCATTTTCTTTGCCTTTTGTTTTTTTTTTTTTTTTTTTTTTTTTTTTTTTTTTTTTGGGGGGGGGGGGTGTGGTTTGTTAATCCTGGAGAGATTTTTGCAATTTTCTGTAACTTAACCAGTTTTTTCGGCTAAGTGCAGGATGTAGCTATTGTTAAGAACCACAATCCAGTGAAATTCTCAGCTTAGTGATACCTCCGGAAGTTGTTATCTGGAATTTACTTTTAAGATGCAGCCTTTCAAAATTTATTAGTTAGCTTGCATTGAGGATTATGTCTTATTAAGGACAGAAAATGACCATTTTGAAGTTCCAGAATTGACTTACTTCCAAGGGTATTATAAGAAAGGGAGATTTTGAAAGCAAGCGGCAAAATATGGGACGTAACATATTAATCTTCAACTCTGGAAATTATATGTAGTGCTGTATTGTTTTGAAGATGCTCAATTGTATATATTTGTTTTCTATTGTGGATTTTTTGGCAGAGGCTGATGCTAGGGCACTTGTTTTAAATTTATGCGAGGCTGATGCTAGGATACTTGCTTTTATTTCAGTACATTCGTGCTCAAATGGGGTGAGATATCCTTTCTTAAATTGAGTTGCTTATATTGCAGGTTATGGATCGATATGTGGATCCTTTGGTGGGTCATTTAAAGACGATGCTGAACTATCGAAAGTTTAAAAAGGGCACTAAAGCAGAAGTTGATGAGCTTCTAAGGATTGAGAAGGCAGAGTATCCTATGAGGATAGTTTATTGCTTTGGCATTTCCCACGAACATCCAGGCACATTCATCCTTTCCTATATAAGGAGCACAAATCCCCACCATGAGTACATTGGTCTTTACCCTAAAGGATTTAAGTTCCGGAAAAGGATGTTTGAGGACATTGATCGGCTTGTGGCATATTTTCAGAAGCATATCAATGACCCTCAACATGACTCGGCACCATCAATTAGGTCGGTCGCTGCCATGGTGCCTATGCGAAGCCCTGCGACTGGAGGTTCTTCTGGAACATCTGTGGGCAGTGGTTGGGGTGGTTCCACAAATGAAGGCGGCTGGAGGGGCCAGTCTTTTGACAGAGATAGGTCTTCAACGCCAGGGTCAAGAACAGGTACTGTCGGTCTAGGTACTTGATATATAGACATGCATGAGTGCTTTATGTTTCTCCTGTTGGGAATTTCTGCAGAAGGTTCTCTTGGGTTTTTCAGCGCTGAACATTTTGAGATTAGGAAGAGATGGCCTAAGTTCATTGCTTAACCTAGAATGTACGAGTCAAGACTTGGTTTTGATCTAAAATAGTAAATGGGTCCGGTTAACAAGTGTCTCAGTGCACTCGTGAATATACTAGACGTGAAAATAATTCGATTTTCAAAGCACTGATTATACATGATATGGGGACTATCAATGCATTTCCTTAGTAATTTTGGGACACTCGTCACCAGAATCCATTGTAGACATAGTATCAATATGCAGTAATTGGGAGTCTCTTCTGGTTTGGTTGAATAAGATTCTTTAGAGAAGTTCATGATGTTCGCTACCTGTAACTGAGAATTGGTCTGGCTGTTACGATTTTGGTGGAGGGATTGCAAGGGCATAATGTGGTCTGTTTACATGATGTATTTAATGTCACATTGCGTCTCTCTTTTTTTGGCCATATGTATTTGACTGTTATGGGCTATTTTCCTTCTTGTCATGTTTCTTCTCTGGTTGTTCTTCATTTCTCTCGTGTTTTTCAGATAGTTGGGAAGTTCTTCCGTGTTTTTAATGAATTCAGATGGCCCACTAGTTCTCTTTAATTGAAAATACATTTTGGATTAATTTTTACAGGTCGAGACTACAGAAATAGCGGTGGTCGTGATGGGCATCCTAGTGGGCTTCCTAGACCATATGGTGGGCGTGGACGTGGTCGGGCCTCTTATAATAACAGGGGGAGTAGCATCACCAGTAATGACCGACCAGATTCAGGTTACGATGCGCCTCGATGGGATTCAGGTAACAAGGACGGAGGTGACGGGTGGGGCAGCTTTCCGGGTGCTAAAGTTCAGAATTCGCCAGGCAGGGAGGCATTCCCCGGCGGATGGGGCGCCGGGGGCAGTGGAAGTGGCGGGGGCGACCGAGGTGGTTGGGGAAGTGGGTCTGGAGGTTGGGGTAGCGCCGGTGCTACTGAGGGTGGGACCGAGAATGGTGGAGGTTGGGGGGGTAGTAACTCCAAGAAAGCTTCTGACGATGGATGGTCTAGTGGGGATTGGTGATGATGCTACGGACGAAAGCTTCAGTGTTTTTTTGTATATCTCCGAGTCTTTCCACTGCAAGGATGCAGAGGATGATAAGCCCTGATTTTCTTTCCACCGTCTCTTTTCTCCAAATGAGCCGTGAATTGGATAATGCTCACATACTTCCGGCTAATATAATTTAATTTTGTCTTTTGTCGACCGCCCCTTCAATTTTGAAATCCTGAAGAATCAAAGCTGCTAACGCAAGAAAGACTTGCCCCCTACTTCCCCAAAAAGAACAGAAAAGAAAACGCTGAGCGTCCAGAATGAGTTGTGCGATTTGAAGCCTAAGATGATGTGATGCACATGAGTGCTGAATCGATAAGGAAACATTACCACCACATGTTAGATTCACATCAGCTCTGTTCACTGAAGGCTGTCCTATCAGTTTTAAACAGATAAGTTGTCTATATAGAATTTTTCACGATGCTGATCCGTAAACGAAGTGAATCCCCGAAGAAGATTCGAGTTTCTCTTCTTCCTTTGTCCTTTTGGGGCAACAATCCACCACACAGAAGGTTCAGAAAAATCGACGTTGAAAACTTGGCACGCTGGACTTCCCCACAAGCCTTTAAGAGCACATAGTACAGATCACAGCTGAAAACGCCTCGGACAGAATTTTACCAAACGAGTCGATTTACAGAAACGGCAGAAGAGAAAAGAGTATCGTACTAGAAACAGCACACAATCTCTAAAAGCCAATTCCATTACAAGCAATTCTCTTACCATGAATTGTTATCAGGCTTACAAAGCAATGCGCGGACTGCACGGACGGCGCATCGACTCAGTCAAAAGGCCATTCAGAGTACTCCATCTGGTGGTGGTTATTTTCACGCACAGTCGAGGAGTTGCTAGGGCTGTGTCTATTGTTCTGAGAGCTGGAATTCGATGAACGGAATGGCCACAAGAACGAGAAGATATTCCTCCTTCCTTGACTCTCCCTCCTGCTGGTGTTGCCATTATTGCCGCTGCTCCGATTCGCAGTAGTTGGACGACTGCTGCTCGATCCTTGGGGCGGCAGTTCTTGGCGGCAAACAGGGCATGAGTTGTGCTGGACTAGCCATGGGACAATGCAATCCGAATGATAAATATGGCTGCATGGCATTTGCCTTGCATCTGACCCAAGCTCAAATTTTTCCTTACAAACAGGGCAGTGTGAATCGGAACGAAGATGCCTCTGTGAGATCTTAAGAGTGGGCATGGAATCGATCGAAGACCTCGCCGCAGGAGCAGGGCCCTGACGTTCATTAACAGAAGCAGTAAGGTCTCCAACCAGTTCTTCTAATCCAGGCCCGATAAAATAGTCGCCCCCGTTACCCCTTGTCAATCCAATTCCAGGAACCACATTAAAAAGGGCCTCAATTCCATTACTTGCAGACAACCTCACGGGGCCACCATATATCAGAAAAGGACTAACTCCAGAGTCACGCTCAGAAAATAGATCAGATCTGCCCCTGATGCCATGGCTATGGCTTCTATCTGCCAATCGCTGCCCCACCAATGCTGCAAATGCTTGCTGCATCATCCGATAGTGTGCGTCACGACCTTCATCATCAAGTCCAAAGAAATCGAGCCGGTTAATGTGCGCCAGGTCAAGTTCTTGAATAAATCCTCCAGTACAATGGGGGCAGACTGCATCTTGCCCTCGTAATCGTATTGGCCGTCTACATCGGTAACACCAATGGGTGTTTCTGCTACTTGACATAGTCTCCTCTCCCTGTGCCTCTAGAAATCAGAAAAATTTGATCAGAACTCACCATGGGAACACGGAATACTGCTGTCCAAGCATAATGCTGAAAGGTTTCTATTGCAAGAACTCCAAATGTCGCACAATTTCCAACCAAGTTCCATAATGTAACACTCATACATGCATAACCACAAAATAACATAGCTTTTCCCACTATCGTAGTAGAATATATCATGACATCTCAACGCAAATTACTGAATCAATTCCCTCATATAAAGAAGTCTCGTTTGAAAGGTGCTCTCACTTATCACCCACGACAGGGCTAAAACAGGGGGGAAAGCACTAATCACTCGACATAATTCAAGGAACTCTTCAACACAGTATATGTACCACCAGTCAACAGTACTTTTGCAACTAAGAAAACTCTCTCTAAGTTCTGACCTCTTAAAACAAATGGGTTTTACTAGAGAATTATTCATCCAGAAAGGGGGGAATGGGAAAAGATTTTTGCTAATTTTAACCTAATAGGAACTAAGTCCATAAACTTTACTTCAACAGAGAAGCCACAGTATTTCTCAATTCAAATAAATACATCAACTAGCATATTCTGTGCTGCTCCACATTTTTCCAATCAAAATACATAGACTTTAGTGCTCTGCATTATGGCAGCCCAATAAAGATGCTCTGTCTGTCTCTATGTCTATTATAGCAGAGGTAGAGATGGTAATCAAATAAAGTCCAAGAACAACAGTTTGATTTCGGAAGCGTTACTTCTAATAAGTTCCAGATAAGTTACTGATTCAATTGCTCAATTTCACATTCCTTCATTCAAATGCTTATCTTTGATTTGTTCTAATCTAAGCGCCTGGCGCAAAAATCTCAAAAACAAGTCTCAAGAGTCTCAGAGCTGAATTTGTAGGACCTAATAAATTTGCTTGGTTGTAGTTAAAATTTAAGCAATGACAAAACTGAGTTGTTTCATCACCATCAGAATCTTGACATGTTTAGTATGAACACTTCAAACCATTCTATCAGACTATGTAATAAGGACATTCTTAGTCGTATCTACTGCCAAAAAAATCCAGCTATAAAAAGAAGTGTCAACATGCACGATACTGGTAATTAAGCAAAGACTCAGTTGTTTCATGACCGTCAGAATCTTGACACGTGTAAAATGATTGCTTCGTACCATTCTATCAGATTATGCAATACAGACAATCTTAGTTGTAATTACTGCTGCAGAAAAACCAATTATAAAAAGAAGTGGCAACTTGCACAATATTCGTCAATTGTTAACGTCTTTGCACATGTTAAATCAAGCTTGACATGGAGCCTTTTAACAATTACTACATGCAAAGTTTTTGGTTTGTTTCTAAACAAATTTTAAGAAATTGCGTATTCATCATCCTTTGCATTTCATAGGACCAAGTTAAAAGTAAGCAAGCACCGGGACTCTTTGGTCTCCACAGTGAATAAAGATAAATTCCTGGAAATAAATGGACAAACAATCACAAAAGCGACCCAGTCAACTGCAATCCTTACCACTGAATAGAAAGTAAAAAACCTTTTAGAAATGATTTGAGTAGTTCTTATGGGAAGCAGATCATCAAGAAGTTTCCTCACATGCTTAAAGCCATTTCTATTTTAATAACCCAGTGATCTCTCTCTCTCTCTCTCTCTCTCTCACACACACACACACTGACACTGCAGGCGTGCTCACCCATTTCAATTAGGTTAGAATAATAATTGTGCATACAAATATCATTTCCCTATAGGAGAGCAGGTTCTCCTTAGAAAAATGTACATTAAGCGAGAAGGGAAAGTTTTCCACCAAAAAACAGACAAAGACAGACAATGTGAAAATCAAAATTGGATAGGACCTGAAAATACTAGGAAATGTTGGCGAACAAAAGTCCACATATAAACAGAGTGAACTGATTACTGCTGGCCCTGTGCAGTGTCCTACATTAAGTAGGTTCCTTCCCATGTTCCAGATGAATATAAAACTGTTGGGTGACAATGACATTGACATCATTAATCAAACAGAGGGAATAATGTCACATTTCAGCATGAGGAAAGTTATCAAACGGACCCTACCTCACCTGACTCTGACTATTGGTTCAATCTAATTCTCTCTGTAATCCTAAGAAGATCAAATGGAAGCCCATGTTTGCCAGAATGCAAACCTTTGGTGAGTGACAATAGATCAAATCTAAAGCTCGAAATGGAAGTTACATGAAGTATTCTCCTTAACGTTGAAATAAAATAGTAACTCGAGCATCCGATTAAGGTCAAAATAAAGTACCCAATCAAAATCGAGTGCAAGGTTGACTACAAAATTCCTCCCTCCATGTTGTAATAAGCATCAAAACTGGTGCTATGACATCCGACAAACCAACTTGTAAGTGGTTTCCAGCTATAATCGAAACTATTCTATCAACGATGTTTAAAATCCACAAAGTAGCATGTAGGAAAATCCAGAAAGCCATTTCTACTAAAAAAATTTTGAAAACTGTTCTCATACTTCACGAGCATACAGAAAAAGAAAACCTAGGATGAGGACTTCGACGAAAGTAATGCTTTGCAAAGCCAAGGTTCTGACATTCTCGATCATTAGCTTCTCGATAGCTATCTAAGGTAACCACATTTAAAGTGCCACATGATACAGATAAGCAAGCAGCAACATGCCAAGAGCGACCATCTCTCTTTGCTGCTCCATCTCTCCAACCAATCATCAACCATTTTGTACATTTATTCATTGCCATCGTTATCATCTCAAAAACTGCTCGTAAGCAATAATTAATCCAAAGGCTTTGCTGGCAACCAAAGAATATAACATAGCCGCTTCAGAAACTAGAGCGTTCACGACGCATCTTATCACAGTTTCAAGTGGGAGTCCATTAAACAGTTCGAGCATCGATACGGACAGGACTGGTCACCGACATTTCGCTAGAGTCACTTCTAAAACTTAGGGGTATCCGTAAGGAGTGAAAATGGACCCACTTTTCGTCTGGCAACAACCAACGTCCCCGATGGCTGCCGGTGCGAAGTATGCAGCAAAGATCATTCTGATCAGTACAAAGTCCCCAGAAACTTAAATCCCTAGCCAGTGACAACAAGAGAACTCCACAAAAAGTCACAGACCAATCTACGTAGCTAAAAGAAGAAACAGGAGAGAGCATCTCACTCCCACCTCGACCAAAAAAAAAAACAGAAAAAAGAAAAAAAATTGCGCAGCTCTGAGAGGGAAAATCATCAAGTCAGAGATCCAATTCAGCAGCAAAGATCGAACATTTCAAGCCATAACAAACGCACAACAACCCGTCCAACAAATCCCCCAACTCCCAAACCTCCATTTTCCCGTGCAACGAAGAAGAGCAGGAGCGCTCCGGACTGTGGGAAGATTCAGATGCGGGGGGGGGAAGTTACCTGCTCGGATGCGAACGTCGATCGGCGATCAAGGGAAGTGGGAAGAAGAGCTGAAGACTCGCGCGCTGCAAGAGAAATTAGCAGAGACAAAAAAAAAAAACCCTAAAATCGAATCGGGGGGAGCTCAGTGGCGGAGTTTCTTATTACAACAGGAGAAGACCTTGACGAAGAAGAAGGACGAGGAGGACGAAGAAGGAGATGAAGAAGATGCCTTGCGTCTTCGCCAGCGCGCGACACGTGGCCTTCACGTTGATTATGTTAATCAATCCTCCTCTCTTCTTAATATCTCAGCACTGATTAGGCGAGCCAGGGGTGTTTTGGTAATTTCTTGGAAGGGACACTGTGGGGGGATCTGCCTTTCTCGAGGGTGTATTTGGGATTTCGCATCGCCCCCCACGCTCCTGCCCACTTTTACCGGCTACTGCGCAGTCTGTGGGGGAGGGCTCGGTTCCCTCGGTTTCAGGCTTTCAGCCCAATTCACAATATTGAGATTCGGACAATTCTCTCCCGAAGTCAGAAACAATGGTTATGGTTGGATTAACAATGCTTTCGGTTGATTCTAATCTTAAATAATTTCGACTCCAGACCATGATGCCTACTTCTTGTGTTCATAAAAATGTCAACGGTTTGGTTTGAAACACGTCGGATTGGGTTTCATCTATATCCGAATCGAATATTTCATCTATATCCAAATCGAGCTGAACGTGGAAAAGTGACATGCTTCTTTTGAACTGAATTAAAAACATAATTTGACTTAGTTCAATTTGGGCATTCTTTTCTTCTTCTTTCTCTTTTCTTTTTTTGTTTTTTAACTCACTCTCCACAAGTATTTTCATTTCTCTCTCCTCGTTTCTTTATCCATTCTCTATGGCTATCCCCGTTTTTCTCTTGCCCCTAATGTTGCTGGCTACCCTTGGCCCACCTTCAAGCTTGACAGCAAGAATCGACCATTTGGATCCACATGATTGTCTTAAATAATTTTGACTCCACACCATGATGCCTACCTCTTATGTTCATAGATATGTCAACGGTTTGGTTTGAAACAAGTGGGATTGGATTTCATCCATATCCAAATTGAATTGAACATGGAAAAGTAGCATGCTTCTTGTGAACCATATTATAAACATAATTTGACTTGGTTCAGTTTGAGCCTTCTTTTCTTCTTCTCTCTCTTTTCTTTTCTTTTTTGGCCCTTTTCCTCCTCTTCTTCTTCAACGTAACTCACTCTCCACAAGTATTTTCATTTCTCTCTCCTCATTTCTTTATCCATTCTCTATGGCCATCCCCGATTTCCCTTGCCCCTAATGTTGCTGGCTACCCTCGGGCCACCTTCAAGCTTGACAGCAAGAATCGACCATCTGGATCCACATGATTGTCTCTCTCCCCACCCCCCTTCCCTGTCCCCACCTCTACAATTGTCCTTCCCATGGCCAACTGAAATAGCTTGTTTCTCAAAAAAGAAAGAACGGAAAATGACACAATGGTTCCTAATTATTAGTCTAATATATAATGTAATCCCTCAACCTTTAATCTGTTCAATACGGTTCAATGTAATTCTTGAATTTTCAATTTGTTCAATGTGATTCTGAAACCTTCTGTATATGTTCAATTTAGTCCCTTGGCTATATGAAAATATTCAATATTATCTTTTCATCAATTCAAGTTTAGCGACAATATTAAAAATTTTCATATAATTCATGAATGAAATCGAACATCTATCATAAGTCCATGAACCATATTGAATAGATTGATAGTCTAGGAACAATATTGCATGTTGAGCTAAAGTTTATGGATCGCATTAAATAAATTAAAGGTTCATGGATCACATTATACGTTAGGCCAAAATTAAAAAACCATTTGTATCGTTATCTTGAGTAATGTATGAGAATCTACCCCGTTTGAAACATAAGGCTCGTTATATCTCCTCTGACGTCGGCCGTTTTTTAGTTTACTTCCTCTATTTGAGCACTCACGTCACCTTTACAAGATCAAACCATACACAGAGAACGAAAATGTCGGCAATCACCCACAAGAATGAAGAGACCTTTCACGTGGGAGGAGGAGGCCACAAGCAATACAAGAACAAGAAGGACGAGCACAAGGAATGCCTCACCGACAAGATCAAGGACCAGCTTGACAGCAATGACATCGTGCGAGGACTAGAGTAGCGGCGACGGGACAGAGAGGAGGATTGAGATTGTGATCGAGGTGCAAATGAGAAGAACAAGTGGAGAGCGTGTTCTTGGCGATCGAAGTGCAAACGGCAACAGACAAGCAAACGTTCTGGGATATAATTTTTTACACCCCTGATTTATACTATATTATTGTTATACAAAATTTAAAACTCGACTCCTAATAGAAGTATACGTTTCTCTTAATAATTTTGAAAAAGAGAGGAAAAGAAAGGAAACAATCTTAGCAAACTAATGGCCTGAATAATCATAGTCAAATCTATTTACTTTGAGGTTGTCAATTTCTTTTATGGAGCTACTAGTATATCATCGGCTAAAATTCTACTAGTGTATCATCCGCTAAAATCTAGATAAAGCATAATGTTGGAAATATAATTATGTATTAGAGAAAAAATACGCAACACTATTTATTATAATCAAAAAAATAATATTTCCGAGAAAGCAATAACATAATAAATAGGACATGAGGTACGGTTAGCCGAATCTCCTTAAGACGATTAATTATTGCCAATGTTGCTAAGCAGCTTTACGAACTATGCCTCCAAAGATATAACACCTCGAACCTATTTGTATCAGCATTATATGAAGAAGACTTTATTGAACACTTCTTAAAATTACCACAGTTAGAGGAATATTTTAGAAAAGAAAACTTGAGATGCTCTAGGATTGCTTTGAGGAATTCTTCTTCTATTTTGAACTAAGTAGACACATCTATCTATACATTCGGGATATTTATGTCAATTACACTCATATTAGTTGAGCCATTAAAGAGTCGTGACTTTAATAATAAATATAATAATAAATTTCATAATTACAACAATTAGGATGTGACTTAAATAGACATAACGGCTACACGATTAAAAAAAGTCATTAAAATGTATAATTTTAATAATAATTACAACAATCCCCCACATCAATGGCTCAACAGAACATTCTTAACTAGAAGAAATCCAAGTGTGCCGGTGGAAATACACTACATTAAGATAGGTAGCTCCCGCTACCGGTCAGTGGACTAAGCCTTGAATCCCCAATTGTTGGAGTAAGCCCAGACAATAGACCTCACATAGAATATCTCTAGATCAAGATTGATTCTTGTTTGTGTTCATTCTTTCAGCCATGAACCTCTCAGGATTCACGCGTGCTTTAAAAAATCTAATCTTTAAAGATTTTCATCGAGTTGGCTAGCTCCATGTATATAAGTGCATTCTTATCAAATGTATCCCACCATACCTTATTAGAATGTTGGAATCCAAGCTATATAAGAATCATTAAATGCATAACGTACCCTTTAAACGTTGTAGGTAGCATTATTGCATCATAGGAATGGGAGCTAGTGCACAAATTAGAGTTTCCAAAATTTGCATTGTCCTATTAAACCTAGTCCATGGGATCTCCAATTGCTAGGTTAGGTGTCCATCTTGGAACCTCTTTTAACACCATTCCCATCGATACACAGTGACAAACCTTTTGTAAGCGGATACGTAATGTTATCTTTTGACTTTACAAAGTCCAAATAAATTGTTTATTTGAGAGCAACTGCCTTGTGATATTATGTCTATGGCGAATGTGTTTAGAGTTATCATTATATATCACGTTTTGTGCTCTTATAATCGTTGCTTCATTGTCACAATCAATGCTTATTGGAGGCACGCGTTTTAGCCACAATGGAACATCCTCTAAAAATTACCGAAGCCACTTTATTTCTTCAACAGTTTTATCTAAGGCAACAAACTTAGATTCCATCGTGAAACGTGCTATCAAAGTTTGCTTTGAGAATTTCCACAATACTACAATACCTCCCAGTGTAAAAACACATTCGCTAGTTGATTTCGATTAATCGGAATCCAAAATCCAGTTGGCATCATAATAACCTTCCAAAATAGCTGGATATTTGTTATATTGCAAAACATAGTGCTTGGTTCTTTGCAAATAACTCAACATTTTCAAAAAAGCATTCCAATGCTCATGACCAAGATTGTTCGTATACTAGCTTAATTTTCCTACTG
Source organism: Eucalyptus guilfoylei (assembly GCA_016097605.1). NCBI lineage: Eukaryota > Viridiplantae > Streptophyta > Magnoliopsida > Myrtales > Myrtaceae > Eucalyptus > Eucalyptus guilfoylei. Next base: position 14,267,396 of record CM027870.1, on the reverse strand, counting down.
AGTGCGTAATATCTAGTCTAGTGCAGTTCATGATGTACATGATACTGTCAATCACTCAAGAGTACTCCAACCGTCTGATACTATTTCCAGTATTATTTCTTAAAGTTAAGTATGGAAGAAAAGGATTCTTCGCATTTTTAATGCTGAACCCTTTAAACCTCTCAACCTAGATCATCATAATTCCTTAAAATCTTGATGCCAAGTATAACATCCACAACACTTATGTCTTTCATCTCAAAGTTTTACTTGAAAACATTCTTGGTGATTTTGATAACCTCAATGTTATCTCCAAAAATCAGCAATTCATCGACATATAGACAAATAACTCCACATCTAAAAGTTATGGATTTAATATATATGCATTTGTTAAACTCATTGATTTTATATTCATTTTGGAGGGAGAAGTATACTATCAGTGTCATAAGTTGTGTATGGCGCTCACTTTGGTGCCAAAAGTTTCCGTCGGATCACTTAATTGCCAAAAAGTTTGAAAAATGATCATTTTGGTGCCAACTCCGATCAGATTGACCAGAAATCCGATGTGGCACTTTTTTATTAATTTTTTACGCTGATGTGGCTCTCCGGAGAGTACATCAGCATGTAAACCACAAAAACGACGTCGTTTGATGTCTCTCCCCCAATTCAAAACCCTAAACCCTAAATCTGCCGGATAATCTCGGCCACCGCCGCCCTCTTCGTCCTCTTCTCCTCCCTTGTCGTCCTCTCCACCACCGCCCATGGCACCGCCAAGCACCACCACCTCCTCCACTACCTTGACGAGTTTGGCGACCGCAGCGAGCAAGTCGCCATCGACCCCTCCGCCTCCTTCGAGAACCCGCGCCTCCGCAACGCCTACATCGCTCTCCAGGCCCTGAAGCAGGCCATCCTCTCCGACCCCAACAACTTCACCATCAACTGGGTCGGCCCCGACGTCTGCGGCTACTCCAACGTCTTCTGCTCCCTCGCCCCCGACGACCCCAGCGTTTGCACCGTTGCTAGCGTCGATGGTTTTCCCTCCTCCTCCCCCTTCAACCGCCCACATCCCTCGCCTCTGCCTCCGCCGGTGATGGGCCAGTCACCGTCCTTGACAACCCCCACGCTCGGTGGCCGCAACTCCGACCCCAACCCCAACCCCGACTTGGCCACTCGGCGACCAAGTCGAAAGCTGTGATCTCACTCAAGTGCGAACCTCACGTCGCCAAGCGATAACGGCCGAGCGAGCTAGGTCGGCGGCCAACAAGGATCGGAACCCTAATTTTAATCTCCAAATAAATAAATAAAATCCCAAAATGAGTTATGTGGTGTCGTTTTTGTGAGACCATCCACTTAGGATGGCAAAACAATGTCGTTTTCTTAAGGAGAACGGAAAACGATGTCGTTTCTCAAGCCATGTCGATTTTTTTTTTTAAATATAAAAGCCACGTCATCATTTTGGCCGGAATCTCTTGCCGATGGCACCAAAGTGATCGTTTTCCCTCCGATTTGGCACTTAAGTGATCCAATTGAAACTTTTGGCACCAAAGTGAGCGCCGTACATAACTTATGGCACTGATAGTGTACTTCTCCCCATTTTGGATCATCACACGGTCAAATTTTTCATGCATTTGTTTATGAGCTTGTTTAAGTTCATACAATGATTTGGCAAGTTTACACATTTTGTGTTATTGTCCTTTGACCTTGAATCCTTCAGGTTGTTCTATATAAATCTCCCCATCGAGATTATCATTCAAGAATGTAGTTTTCACCTATATAGCATTGACATGGACATGTGACACGACACGACACATTGATATGTCATTTCTCAAAAAGTAGAGAATTCCAACACGTTCCGATACGTTATATATTAAATATATATATATATATATAAATGTACAAATAACTAAATAATAATAATAAAAAGAGCCTAAAATTAATCTATACTAAAAACAGTAATATTACATTTGTTAATATCATTCATTATTTTAATTTGACAAATTTAACTACATTCCATTGCAATAATCCATAAAACTTGGAGGAAAAAACAAGTAATCCACATTCTACTATTAAATTTAAGATTTTACAATAAGAAAAAAAAAATCAACATTTCACCATCAAATATAACAAAAAGTCATCATCCACATTATCCACTTATTTTGAAAATACAACAGACTCCATCTCCAACTCATCAAGTGAAAGGCTTGCAACTTCAAACACTCCAATATCTTCAAACGTGTCCAATGCATCTCCGCTAATATCCCAAATTTTGGTCTCTCCTTTTGCGTATGTGGGTTTTTTCTCGATAGAAGACGAAGATTGCTATGAATGAAAACCAAATATTCTAAACATTTTTGGGTCATCTTATTTATTCTCATCGAGTGCACAAATGAGTAAGTACTCCAATTTCTTTCAACACGTGATGAAGAAGAAGATTGTACAAGAAATTTTAAGGTTATGCTTTGAAGCATCGGTGCACATGCACCCTAATTAACCCATAAAGCCTTAGGATCAATAGAATACCGATTGTGAATGGAATCAAAATCTGTAAAATTCCCATTTTTGCTTGCAAAAGCTACATACTCCAAATTCACCTTGTTGCGTTCATTCAAGTTAGGAAGATTGGTACCGACCGGAAGCACCTTGCAGGAAGCAACTAGAAGGATGCGTTAGCCATGACTAGAAGCAAATAACAGAGATGATGGCATAGTAGCAGCAGTGAACGACAACAAAATAGCAACGAACAACAGCAAACAACAATAAATTATAGTGAGCAACAAATAGACAGTAGCGAGTAGCAATAAACAACAGCGATGAACAGCAGAAATTGACGATGAATAGCATTAATACAGCGGCAAACAGCAACAGGAAACAACATAAATTGTCGAGGAACGGCAGTAAAATGATAAGATGCTTAACTGGGAAGAAGACCATTCCAAAGTAGATACTTTTTGGAATCTAATCGACGATTTACTCCAATGAAATATACATGGTAAGAGTTAAATGAAAAGATGTCTAACTGGCCATTGTATCAGTCCATTGAAACCACACGCAAGTAGAGATAAACCACACTCAAAGAAAAGATTACCTCACCAAACGAGAAGTTGAAAGTCGAATCTTGGCAGAACCCTACAATAATGAAAGACAAAACAAAAAAAATAAGCAATCCTACTGTAGAAACTCAGGCATCCCTACCCTTAGACCCAGTTCAAATAGCAAATTATTTCTGCTAGTAGCAGCAATAGAAACCCACATAGCTCCACTCATTATTGATCTAATCGACAACCCCCCACAAAATCACGCAAGCCTACTGGTTCTAGATCAAGAATTGAATCACAATCACCCACTACAACCAAACAAGCCATTGCAAAAGGTTATGACGGAGTTCACTTCATCAAACAATATGGGTAAGACCCGTCCAACCTAATCTCTACAAAAACCCACAAGAAATATTGAAAAACAAACAGTTAAGTGTCCTGGTCCTATATGAGAACAAGTATAGTGGTCTTTAAGATACCTCAGGTCTTTAAATGCAAATTCCTAAATTGGACTATAGTTGCAAGACACTAATTCTGAGGACAATAAGTATGAAACAATTGAAAATATCATTATAATAGAAATTGACGAATAAGTACATAGAAAATACACTCCTCTAAGTATTTAACGGCATAAGAGACAAAGTTCTTGATCAATTACTAAAGAAACACCTTGCACGCCAAAAAGAACCAAACAAGACTTTCTTGATCTTCAGAAAAGAAAAATGAGAAACACAACTATAGAAGCAAACATAATCACCCAAAGCCAGTTAAGTCCTTATTATATAGACAATCTTCCATGCGTAGAAATAGACATACACAAGGCATCTAGAATTAATATAGCATAATGTTCTATGCTAATGCAAAGCACCAGAGGAACCGAACAGAAGTAGCTATCTATTTATTGCCATCAAGTCATCAACAAGAAATACAGGAGGAGGAGGAGCAAAATGAGGTGTTATGGCTAATTTACCAAGCATTGTATTCACTTCCACTGCATTCATTTGGATGTTTAGCATGGTTTTAGGTGACACGCCTAGCACCTTCACATATGACATTTGCAACACTGCAGTTTATGCAAGCAATGATCCCTATGGAAACAATGTAGCTTATGTCCTCGAGAATATGGTACTCATCACTGTAGAAGCTCGGATTGCTTGATTGCTTGATGTGTCCCCACCTTAGACCAAAAAAAGCCCTTGTGGAATTTGCAATTTGCACATTGTCTTGACCTTAAAAGGTTGACTTTTGTGGGATCAAATATTTTATGGTCAATATCATGAAAATCCCAAACTGGTACACTTGTGACAAATTTACCCCAAATTATTTTTTTGACCATGAAAAACTCCAAACCGATATACCTGTGACAAATTTATCTCAAGTGACCATAAAAAACCTTAAACTGGTACATTTATGATAAATTTACCCCAAACTAATTTATTTGACCGCAAAAAATCCCAAACTGGTAAATTTGTGACAAATATACCATCCGCTAAATTGGATTAATACCACAAAAAAATCACAAAAATTTTAAACTGTGACAAAAGAAGCGTAAAATCCCAAATTTGTATACCAGTCAACTGTCACATGTCATTTAACTTAATAATTTGACAGTAAAATTTAACGAAAACTAACATAATGTAAATTTGTCACAAGTGTACCGGTTTGGGGTAAATTTGTCAAAAATATATTAGTTTGGCGTTTTTGGTGGTAAAAAAAATAGTTTGAAGTAAATTTGTCACGGTTGTACCAATTTGGGGTTTTTCAGGGTATTAACCCAATATTTTAATAACCCCCAAGAAAAAGATATTAAAAATTGCATACAAGAAAAAGGGAGCAAGAAAGGGGTAAGAAGGCTATTGATTAGAACTAAAAGCAAGACGAAAGAGAAAGAGGCCAGGACATTTGCAACAAAGGGCAACAAGGCAACCACGCCCACTTGACAAGACGGGAAATATCAAATTCCACGCAAATGGTAGTTAGACCATCGAGAATTGACGATTCTAAGGCATCAAAGAACTCACCATCTCCCCCCCCCACACACACACACCCCTAGCTGAAGCTAATCATTACCGCTCTCGAAATACATAAACAACAAGCGGAGCACACAGCAAGACGTGAAGAGAGGATCGTCACCTTCCCACACACTGATCTTGAGAGCCTCATTGTTGAGCCCTCTCATGTAATTCCCCAGCACTTCTGTAGGAGGTTCGCCGGCTGGTGGGCAATTGCGACTGCATGAGCACACGAAATCGTCCATCAATCAGAATAGAGGCAACCAAAACGACCGAAATCCCCCGTTTCCCCGAACTAGCCCTAGGGTTCGCAAAAAATCCAAAATGTTGAATTGAAAAAGAAAGTGGAATAACGCAACTTGCTAACCTAAGATGAGCAAAACGAGATGAAATCGCGAGACAAAGAGAAGCAACGCTTGCGAGAGGTAGAGGTGCTCGTCGCTCGGTTAGGGTGACTGTCTAACGCTTGCGAGAAGCGACAATGGGGTCAGAGGCGGCTGTGGCGGTGGGTGGGGCGAAGGTGCGTGGGGCTACGACGGCCAGTGGGGTGGGTCGCGTAGGCAGCAGAGCAACACTGGTAAAGGGAGAGGGGTTTCAATCGACTGAGGACTCACGGCTAAGGAAGAGAATGAGAAGTGTGACCGAGATTCTGAGAAGAGCTTTTCTTCTTTTAATTTTTTTTCATATATTTATATTTAGACCCCAGAAGTATTGAAATTTAAAAATAATCCCTTACATGTCGGAATCGCGTGTCAAAATTTTTGACTCGTAGGTCGGAGACAGTTGATCGCGTGTTAGACACATGTCGGGGTGTCAGACACAATACGAAGAGTCCTAGAGAGTGTCGGTGCTACTTAGGTTTTTACAAATGTAAATTGTATGGCGAAGCTATAGCAATCATTATCCTACCTGATATCTATTACATATGAATAAGTATCAAAGTAATCTAGACTGTCGTTTTGTCTAAACACTTTGGCAACAAGTCGTACTTTATACTTTTTAATGGAACCATCAGCTTTATGCTTTCTTTTAAAAATCCATTTACATCAAATTGGTTTATTTTCTAATGGGAAGATCAACCAATTTTCAAGTGTGATTACTTATGATAGAATTAATCTCATTGTTAACATCTTCCTTCCAGTAAGGAGCATCTAGAGTTGGTATCGTCTTTTGGGACATTTAAGGCTCACCTTCTAACATGTACGCTATAAATTCAAGTCCGAAAGATTTTTCAATCTACAACCACTTGCTCCTTCGAAGTTCGGCTTTGTGTGTCTCAACTTCATCATTCTCAAATTGTAATTTTCTAAAGCTGTTATGACAAAGTTCACCATGATTTATTTTTGCAGGATATATATCCTCAAAGAATTCAGCATCCCTAAATTGAAGAAATGTGTTAGCATGGATTTCCGCATTTTTTTATTTGTAAACCAAAAATTTGTATGTGTTGCCTTTTTTAGCATTACCAATAAATATGCAATCCACTGTTTTAGGTCTTAATTGAGTTTGTTTAGGAGGAGGAATCGCCACCTTGGCTAGGCATCCCCAGATTTTCAAATAATTGTAGGATGGTAGCCTTCCATTCCATAACTCATATGAAATTCTACCCGTTTTCTTGTAGGACGTCTTATTTAAAATATAGTTTGACAAACAAACTCATAATCTCATATTTGCTAGTTAATAGATAAACATAGTAAAATTGGGTACAATCATTTACAAAAGTCATGAAGTACTTCTTTCTACCTCTACTTTCCACTAATTTTAAATCGGATAGATCATTATGGATTAATTGTAGAGGTTCATTTGATTTTTCAATCGATTTGAATGGTTCCATAGCAAACTTATCCTCAACACAAGTCTCACACTTGTAATGGGCATCCAACTTAACCCTTGGAATAGATAAGAAGACACAACAATGTAAACTAAAGGCTTCACTTTATTAATAGCTTTGGGTACAAGAATTTCAAGTTTGCATCAATGACATCCACATTGACTTTGAATAGGTCATTACACAAGTACCATTTTCCCATATACATCCTCCTTTGGAAAGTACAAACTTAGTTAATTCAAATACTGTTTTGAAACCCTTTTTGACAAATATGATCCATAAATTAGATTTTTCCGAATCTCCAGTACATGCAGCATATTTAGCAGGATGATTTACTTGCCAAAGGTGAATTTCACGATCACTTTTGCTCTTCCAGCGATAATTGCTAATGTAGAGTTAGCCATATAAAGCTTCTTTTATTCTTCAGCCTTTTCGTGAGACAATAACAGGTGTTTATCCACACAAATATGATTTGTGGTACTTGTGTCTAACCACCAATCGATATTTTTTTATACCAAGGATACCTCAGACACCACTACAGCAGTTAGTATCTCATCCTTTGTCAAATTCATATGCATGGCTACACCACCACTCTTGCCTTTGTTTGGACGTTTCTTATAATCCTTAGCCCAGTGGCTAGGCTTATTGCAAACATAGCATGTCCCTTGAACTTGTTAGGATTGTTTCTTCTACTTGCCTTTCTCTTGAAAGGACATCTTCCTCTTCCTATCTTGCTTGGAATTGGAAAATTCAACAGTGTTAGCCTTTGGTTTCATAGGAGGATTTGCATTCCTCCTATTATGCTTCTTGATTTTGAGGCGCAAAATGAGATCTTCAAGGCTCATCTCTTTCCGTTTGTGCTTCAAATAATTTTTAAAGTCTGACCAGCTTAGAGGTAGCTTCTCAATAATAGCCGCCACTTGGAATGATATAATAAGTAAATTTCTTCAACAAAGATGTTGTTTAGAGTTATTTGCACTTCCTAGACTTGGTTCATGATAGATTTAAAATCCACCATTTTGAAATCCAAGAATTTGGCAACCACAAATTTCTTGATGTCCGCGTTCTCAATTTTGTATTTCTTTTCTAAAGACTCTCATAACTTCAATGTTGCAATAAACATTATACAAGAAATTTACTAAACAGTTAATGATATAATTTAACATAGGAAGTCCCTATGCTTCCAAGCCTCCTATGCCCTAAGCATCGTGACATCTGGCTCTTCTGGACTAATTATTGGGTACACCTCCGATAAGAACTTGACCAGATTCAACTCGGTTAGTTAGAATAACATTTTCCTGTTACCACTGCTTAAAGCCCACATCGATGAATTTCTCCAGTTTCTCATTTGGTGTTACTGGAGTTGGTATCATCAGATTAGGCAAAGCCTGTTGAACCATCCCTCCATAAATTAAATCATATGCCATTTGGCTTGCACTGTTTTGAAAAACAATCTTAAGTATATCAATCAAGCGACTTATACCCGTACCACCATAGATGCTTTCAACCGGAAGGCTCGCAGCATTTGTTGCTACAATACCAAGCCATGAGGTTGGAACCTTACCAGTCGAAACGACCATAGGATCATCCCCAGAAATATTCTGGACATCATTAGGTACTTGATTGTTATCAGCCGTCTCGATTTTGTGACAAACCAATAAACAATAAATAAGTTAATCGACCACCAGCCGTGGTGGCTCTACTGGGTAGGCTCCTGCCTTTGAAGGGAAAGGTCAGGTGTTCGAAGCCCCTGCAACTTTGCGTTGCAGGGAGGCTGGCAGACCATTAGGTGTATTACGCGTGGCGCCCTAGTGGTGGGTCCTGGGCTAGCGTCACCTGGGGGTTTACGTGGCGGCTGTCGGCCAAAGCGGTTCCTCCGGCACAAAAAAAAAATTTAAATAAATAAATAAGTTAATCGTCTTATTATTGTTGGAAATATAATTACGTATTAGAGAAAAAAATGCGCAATATCGTTTGTTGTAATAAAAAAATAATATTTTCGAGAAAGCAATAACAAAATAAATAAAATATAAGGTACGGCTAGCCAAATCTCCTTAAGACAATCCGTTTCTGTCAACGGTGCTAAGCAGCTTTACGACCTATGTCTCTCAAAATACAACACCTCGAAACTTATTTGTTTCGATATTATACAAACAGGACTCTGTCGAACACTTCTTAAAATTGCCACAGAATATTTCAGAAGAGAAAATTCAAGCGACACACTAGGATTGCTTTGAGGAATTCTTCTTTTAGTTGGAACTAAGTGGACATGTCTATTTATAGACAAGGGATATTTATGTCGGTTATGCTCACATTAGTTGAGCCATTAACAAGTCATGTCGGTTATGCTCACGTTAGTTGAGCCATTAACCTTTAATAATAAATACAATTATATTAATTTCATGATTATAATAATAATTGCAACATATAATACCACCAATCTAATCCAAAATCTAACATTTGGGCTAGGATTTCAATGAGATATCTAGTGATCAAGATTCAAGGCGAATCTAATAATTTCAAAAACATCATTTGAACAATCATTAGGAAAATGACGCATTCGACAATTGTAAACAATATCCGCTTAATTTTTACATGGTAGTGTTTGTTAAAAGCCTAAGTCGGTTAAAATGAATATATATGTGGAAATTAAATAAAATGATAATATAGTAATATGGGTTTTGTGGTTGAAGATTGATGGTTTGGAAAAAAATTTCTTGAAAAGATCATTTATTTCGCTTGAAATAAATAAATAATTTAAAATATTTTTCAAAAAGTTAATTTTTAAACAAGCAACCGCCCATCTGACCAAAAAAAAAAAAACAAGCAACCGCCTTGTACGGTGAAGTAGTGAAACCAGAAACCCTACCTCTCTTCTCTAAACCCGCAGCCTCCGCCTCTCGCTCTCTCTCTCTCTCTCTCTCAGTCTCTCTTCTCTCCTCTCCCTCGCACCGCACCGCCGCACTCTCCCGCCGCCGCCGCCGCCGCCGCCGCCGCCGCCGGACCTATATCGTTTCCGACGCCTGCGCGACCCAGCTCTGCGGCGATTAAAAGAGGGAGCTTGGCATACCTCAGTTTTGGCGAGATGGACAAGAGCATGATGGGCGACCTGGACAATCTTCCGGAGGAAGACAAGCTTAGGATGTCCGCCATGATCGACCAGCTCCAGATCCGCGACAGGTTCTCTCCCTCCCGCCTCCATCTCTTGCTTTCTTTAACCTCACTCGTAGTTCGCCATTCTTCGCTGGACGCGTAGTTATGCCCGAAGGAATTAGCCTTGCGTGATTCGAGTGGTTTAGTTCGAGTTCTAAACAATCATCTCGGGTCTTCCGTATCAGCTTGGTGTGATTTGCCACTTGTATCTGCTAATGTGGATTAAAGGGTTTGGCGGGTCTCTTAAAAGTTCCCCTTTTTACCTGCCGATTTCATACCCTGGGGAGTCGAGGATGGAGAGTTTGCATTTCGCTGTGTTTTGTTCTTGAAGGAGTGACGGGGGATTGACATTTCACTATATGAAGCTTACTAGCTTCTTTTACTTCCTGCAATGTCGAATTTCTTCAATTGTCGTTTGTCTGGCCGAGAAATCGTGCTAAGCAGATCCGGTTCGTACCTGTAAATGTGATGGTTCTCTATCAACATGGGTGCGCTATGCATTTGGCTTCACATTTGCCTATGTTCTTACCGAAAAAGGGTTGCATCTGGATTTGTCTTTTGCAGCTCTATGTTCTTGTGAAGCTATAAGAAATGTTCTCCTTTAAAACCAGTGTAGCTTGCGTGCTGCTTCTGGACGTTTTGGGAACGACATGTGCATTTTGTTCTCTCCTGGATTCTTGTTAAGTTTGTCGAAATTTGTGGGCATCATAGTTCATATCCAGTAGAGTTTTTCTTTTTATCGTCATGTCTGTTTGCTATTCATTTTAACAATGAATTGGCTACATGGAAGTTGTTTATAACCATGTTATTGCTTAAGAACCTTTGTTTACTTCATTCATCCTGTGTTTTGTATGAAAGTTCTGGCCTGTATCAAAGTGTAAAGATATGTTATGCAATATTGGGCTGACATTAATTGCACGCCATTTCCTACTTGGATTCGGAATGAAGATAGCATGTTGCACAAGTTGGTCTTGGTTGAGCTCCCAAAAGCCAAGGGAAGGATGTATGTAGGAGTTTAGTGCCTGACAGGTTCACAGGAGCTGGGAATGGGCTGGCCCAAAACTTACTACATTCATTTTAACTATCTCTCACATTTGCCTGCGGAAACAAATTTTCCATTCTTTATTCTACAAACTCATCACTCTTGTTCTGAAATTTTGTTTGCATGGTCTAAGGAAGAGGATGAATCCACCAAGTTGGGTGACTGATTAGGGGAAAATTACTTACACTGTATGTGGGTGATTGGCGTTTTCTATGTCTTCTGGCTTCTCTCTACAATAGTTTGGAAGTTTATTTGAAAAATGAAATGACATAATCCCGTTATAATCATTGAGTTATTCAGTGAATTGTAACTTCTATGATGTAGATCCATTAGACGAAGTGGTGGATGGCCGCTTGCTGTGAAATAAATTTATATCATGTGTCTTATTAGCGAGTGCCCAAGACACTTGTTAAGTATACTTAATATATGGAAATTTTTTATTTTTAATGTATTGATTACACATAACACGAGAGAGGTGGTGAATAAAAAATTACCGACTTTTCTTAAACAGGTGTTTTATTGAGATACTCCTTCACAAAATCCTTCATATTATGCATTTGATCTACGTCTAAGAATTTGTATAGCACCGTGTCTCTTTGGTTGTGCTCTTTTTTCTGCTGCTACTGACCTTGTGATTGCCGTCAGCTGTCGCAAATTCCTGAGCACTATTTGTATGCAGCTTGCCGCTATGCAAGTAATTGTAGTTCTATGCAATGCGTCTCAGCTTGATTAGATTGATTGTTATAATTAGAAGTGTAATCATGAAAATTCCGTATCCCAATTTGCAGTTTGAGAATGTACAACTCCCTTGTCGAGAGATGCTTTAACGATTGTGTGGACTCCTTCAAGCACAAGAACTTGCAAAAGCAAGAGGAGACCTGCGTCAACCGATGTGCCGAGAAGTTTCTAAAGCATTCAATGAGGGTTGGCATGCGGTTTGCCGAGCTGAACCAAGGAGCAGCAACCCAAGATTGATATTCTCGTTTGCCTTGTTTAAAAAACATAAGATCAAAACAGACCACCTGACCCAGGGGGTTTTTGTTCTGCATTCATGCAGAAGTCGATTATCGATCCAGTCATGTCCTTTTGAATTTTTGGTATCTAGAGCACAATGTCCTATTTGTTACTTGAGATGAGGAAAAGGCATTCTACTAATAATTTGAGGTAAGATGACACACTTGTTCTGTGAAATGAAATGGTTCATGTCCCCTTTGGGCGTCATAAAGGTGGCTTGCCGGGGGTCCCAGGCTGTAGGGCCCCGGAACTGATGTAAAAGAAGAAAGTTTTGGCCTGAACCTGTAAGAATCGGTTTTGGCTTGGGCTACTCCTTAGTGGAAAGCAGAGGAGATGATGCCAACTCATTGCTTTGGCCCTTTTTAATCATGAGTTCATTCTCATCATGCTTTGAAATCCGGTGCAGCCTTCCTACATAAAGCTGTCCTCCCTAGGCAGCAACTAGGATACAGAAGTCCCATTAGATAGCTTGCCTGTCATGTCGACCGGACTCTCTGGCCCAGCGCTTGGCCACAACCTTTCCAATTCTGCTGTAGCGGATGCTGCTATCTGCATCATGAATTACTCTCCATTTTTTTACCAAAAAAAGTGGCAAATGAGGGTGCCGAGAATCATGCCAACCAGATGTCTTATGTTACCTTTTTTTCCAAAGAAGGTTTCAAATGATTTCAGCACTCGAGTGTTCTCTATCAAAGAAAAAATTTCTATTATCCGTTTTGAAGCTTTTCTGTATTAAATTAAAATGATAGTAGAAAGAATTCCATGCCACATTTGAACTTCATAAGGTTTTAGCTTTAACCATTAAAGTGGGCCCACATTATCTGTTCATCAAGAATCAAAGTGACTTTACCGGTGATTCACGAAATGATATGGTTCTTAAATATTTATTATTAATTTAGTTACTTAAATTATTCGGAATAGATTTGCAGGATCATACATCTTCTACTTTATACTTGTTATGATGAAAAAAGTGCAATTATTTTTGTCCAGCCTATTCTTAAAATAAACAGTTTTGCATACACTCCATTTCGAAAGAAAAAAATAAGTAATGCACCAAGGACTACACTTATATTTATTGGATTTGCCCCTGAGCTTATAAAAATCACTCCAGGCCACCCAAATAAAACCTGCCCTGCTCAGAAGCAACCAAGATGTAATGCAAGCAGAAAGCACTCACCGTCGGCCCCCTTGATTGCTTTCTTTGGAAGAAGGACAATCATTGCACCAGTAGCTTGCAATGTTGTGAGACACATACGGCTAGCAATATTTGATATGGGCTTTTTGCATGACATGATACGGTACGTAACTAAACAGGTTTGAGTTCGACATAAACGGTCCTTACATAACCCATTTAATTAGTTAACATGATTAAACACGTGTTAACATGTATATTGTTGGTAGTTAAAAAGGTTTTTCTTAATGCTTAAAATTTTATAATATAATAACACCAATATCACAAAAACTCTAATTGAACTAGACCTTGACTATTCCAACTCCATCAATTCACTCAACAAAACACTTAGGTCTCAATTACACAGCCAATAGCTTCCTTTCTTCTTTGCCTCATGGAATTGGACATGGTCCTTTCGCACAACATGACACAATACGTAACTAAACAAGTTGGGTTTGGTATAAATGGTCCTTGCATAACCCTTTTTAATTAGTTAACATGATTAAACATGTATTAACACGTATGTTACTAGTAGTTAAAAAGGTTTTTCTTAATCCTTAAAATTTTATAACGTAATAACACCAATGTCACAAAAAACCTAGTTGAACTATACCTTGACTATTCCAACTCCATCAATTCACTCAACAGAATACTCAAGCTTCGTCAGTTGCACAACCAATAGCTTCCTTTCTCCTTCACCTCACAATATTGGACATCGTCCATTTATACAACACGGCACAGCACATAACTAAGCAGGTTGAGTTTGGTATAAATTGTCCTTGCACAACCCATTTAATTAGTTAACTTGATTAAACACGTATTAATATGTATGTTACTTGTAGTTAAAAAGGTTTTTCTTAATCCTTAAAATTATATAATAAAATAACACCAATGTCACAAAAACCCTATTTAAAATAGATGTTGACTACTCCAACTCCATCATATCACTCAACAAAACGTTCATGCCTCCTCATTTGCACAACCAATAACTTCCTTTCTTCTTCACCTCACAGACCACAATATTCTTCACCACCCCAACTCAGCTCTGCTAGTGACTCGCTCCGTCATTCTCACCTTGCTCAAATCTTGCTATTGGCACTCAAATGTAAACATGTTGAATAGTCGTGTTAATCATGTCGTATGAACTATCGTATAAACACATCATGTTCCTATTGAAGCGGTTTGATATATTTATTGATCGTGTCATGTTCGGGCGGACCTTGACTGTAGTCATATCCTTGTCTCGACATGACGTGCGTTGCTGGTCAAAACAGCAGCTATGAGCTGCAGCCTAGCTGTGAAAGGACTGATTCTTCGAATTCCTACCGGCGATTCTCCACAAAGATTCGATCCATCAACGCCTTTACCCTCCTTCTCCATCACCTTTCCCGGAACGCAAGGAACCCAACAATTACTTAAAACTGGGAATTTCTCCATCCTTCAAACCAGGGATTCTTAGCACGTCAGCAGCAGCATATTACAGATTCCTGCCTTCATGGGATTAAGCCTAAAGCCTGACATGGCACGAAATTCCCCAAGCAGCATCGCATCAGACGCTTTCCTCTTGACACCTTCAGGCTCACCACCCTTGAACACAACGAGATCCTCATCGAAACACAGCTCCGTCAACTTCAAAGTCAACCCGAAAGGACCACCCTTTATTCGTCCCTCCAGCTGCAGCTGTGTCCAGCAGCGGACTTGGAAAAGACCCCCGAACGGGGGCCCACCCACTCAGGAAGAAAAACATGGGATCCTGTTTCTAGAAACACTTGGTAGAAAGAGATCCGTCCCGGGAGGGGGAGGGGGGTGCTTCCTGGGTGGTGCTGCCGTGCCCTTTCAGTCTTTTCGATCTCCCCCCCATCTTTTATCCGGATTCCTTCCTTGTGCTAAACGCAAAAAAAGCAAAAATCAGGCATCATTTTCGCTGCCCTTTTCAAGCTTCCCAAGGACGCACTTTTCCTCGTCACCCCACCACCGATCGATCTCGAGCTTTTTCCTCCGGAGTGCTTGTGGCCCACCGAGCGCCCTGCTTTCGATCCCCATGTCCGTAAAAGAGAGAAAAAGGGAGAGAGTTGGAGATAAGAAAGATTGCACCGCACGGCCTTGGAAATGAATAGGAAGCCTGCTTGATGGCTACATTCTTTGAAGTCCGAAGGGGGAAAAAAAGGGAGATAAAACTCAATAAAAAATGACCCGAAAAGAGAGAAAAAAAGAAAGGTTTGAATAGGAAAAAGCAAGATTCACACATGATCTCATCGAGGAGGACCAACCTCAAATGAGTCAAGCCCTCTAAGTGAAGTGAACGCCATTCCATCGAGATAGAAATATTTTTATAAAAAAAAAAAAATCCAAATGAGCACAATTTTTTTATTAAAAAGAACACATGTTTATGCACGTTAACTTAATATACCCTAGACTATATACCTGTGACAAATCTATCCTGAGTTGATAGTGATTTCCATGTAAACTTACCATGCAAATTAAGTTATTGTTATGTGCCATCCAACTTGGTAATTTTATGGTAAAATTAACGAAAAGTAAATATGTTACGACAGTATTTATTTGGGATATTTTGTGACTAAAAATTAATTTTGAGTTAAATTTCTCATGAGTATAACAGTTTAGATTTCATCATGATATTAATCATATTATTTATGAAAAAATATTTATTATTGCATATATTAAAATCTGCAAAAACAAAAACAAAAAAAAGAGGGGGCCGTCCCGTGTAAATGTTGCTTAAATTATTGGGAGGGGGATTTAGTATAGCGAAATCCGATTAAGCTTCTTTTGATATCGAAAAAGAGAAGGGAAGGGGAAAAGAGAGAGAGAGAGAGTCGCGGGTGATAGCGGCATATCTTGAATAATGAAAAGAAAAATTATTTTCCAAATTGATACGGAAAAAATAAATAAAAGGAAGAGAGAGAGAGAGAGAGAGAGAGAGAAAAAGAGGAGGCAGTCGTGAGGCTCATGTTGAAAAGAAGGGTAAACAAAAATTAGGTCCACTCAATATTAAGTGCTGGAGTGGGAGTGGCATCAACGTCTCGGAATTAAAAGGCATTTTATGGACGAGAGCTGCTTTTTTCTTTGCAAGCCATCCCCCTTCCTTTTTTAGTTTTTGGCAATAACCCCCCCCCCCCCCCCAAACAAAAACAAAAAAAGATGTTTCTACATTAAAGTACATTTTAAAATGCCAATAATTTCATATACAATTTTCTTAAACATTCAAATAAGCTCACGCCATCACTTCTTGAACAAAAATGACTTTTCATTCCTACTCTAATCAAGTGGTCACTAATTACGAGATGGGTAACTTACAAATCAAGAATCCGAATCTTATTGAAATCAAGAATTGACCGAGCCATTCCGAGGTGGACTAGAGGACCGGGAATAACCTTAATTTATAACACTACAGTCCTAGGAAATGTACTATGTGAGCAATTCATGACATAGTAGTGAAGGCATGTCCCTATCCTTTTCGAATTTTTGACCCATCTCCAGCATAAAAAGAAAAAAGAAAAAGAAAAGGCCGAATTTTGGACAAAGGAGATTGACAATCTAAAATTGGGAAACAAATTGGTCATGGCCAGTTCTTCAGTTTTTTAACCCAAGACCCATTTGACCCCTCATGAATATTCCTAAAACCAATTATTAAGACTAGTTCAATTCAGTCCAATCGATTCAATCGCTCACCCCCGACTCCTACCTCGAAGTGCCACCCTCATTAGTCCATGGTAGTTGAACCTTTTCTGATCCTATCGACATCCTATACATAAATAGCAATAGGGATAGGATTACCATTTTCAAATAATGCTAATCTCCTCCTTTCTCCTCTCCAATGATGTCGATCCACCTCATTTTGGGGGAATCCTCTCGAGATACTATTTTTGTACATGTCATATACAATCACGATATAAGCTACTGCCGAACCACCGTATACAAAAACAAAATAAATATATAACGACATTATTATCCTCCACTTATTAAAAAAGGACAATTTGATGGACCATGAGAAATTCCCCTTTGACTTTTTCCAGTGAAGACCCAATTTCTGTTGCCGACCAGAATTAAAACGGAAAACGGCATTAATTTAGGTTGTTGGCGGTCTCGACCTAACAAGGATTTTTTTTTTTTTTTACCTAACAAGGAATTTAGAGTTTTAGAATTTAGACAGGTGGGCGAGTACGTGGCGTTTCACTGGTGACTGAGTCATACGGGTCGTTGCTTGTAATTTTTGTATTTATCTTCTTGTTTTGGCTCGTTTCGAAAAAAAAAATTCAAAAAAGGAAATTTTTTTTTTTTTTGGTGGGGGGAGGGGAGGGTTTTGGTTATGCGTTCCCATCGTTGACTTTTGGGTACTGTTGGCTTTGACTCGACAAGTCAAAGCGTGCCCCGCGCAGGTTTTTGTTTGCTAGTCGGGGAGGGAGGACCCTAAATTGAAAGCCCGTTTTGGAGATTTTCGAGATTATATTAATTGCCATGGACTAAATTATGAAAAAAATAAAAAGCGGAGATGTTATTAATAGTTTGATTAGGGTCCATGAATATAAAGTACCCATTATTATATACGGTGATCTCATGCTCTTTAGAATGATGGATTTTTTACTCTTAATATTAGGGTTTTAAGTTATTCATGAGACGAGATAAATTTCTCTGAATTGTTTCAATTTCGTCTAATAACCCTTAATTTGCAACCCATTTAAGCTCTAATAATGTTCAAGAGGGGTTAGGCACCATATTAGACTCGACCTATTTATGTGCTTATTTTTTGGTAATGCTCTCCCACAAAAGCACGCTTAGTATGATAGTATTGATGCTGATAATAATATCCATTACTTCATGTAAAGACGACCTTTGCAAGTTGGTTTCAATTTCGAATATATGATATAGGAAAACTTTCTCCTTATTTTGCGCACAATTCGTGCCATTCCAACCTCTTTCATCAAAGTAGAAGCCTACTAGGAGTTGCACATCGTTTAGAACCTTTTTGCCTTGGCTATTAGTGTTGTATCATTGTCAGATTGAGTCGTTTTCGAAAAACATTTACTTTTTTTTTTTGTAAGTTTTCATCATGACATTTTGTAATTATACAACTTTGGAAGAAAACTAGCCATACATCGATTTCAACTAAGTCATCCTTGAATTGAAATTCTGTCAACGTACAATGTCATTATCTATTTTATTTGCTTTAATTTTGGTCCTTAGACTTAAATGTGGTCGGTATCTTTCCCCGGTAGACTAATTTGTTGAGATCGAAGCTGCCACGTAGGGACCTAACGTTTATACATGTGAATTCAATTTCATAGTTGCCTTTGTTCACTCGAGATGATAAAAAAAGGAGGACATTCTTTTTCAACGTACTCAAGTAACTCGATACGGACCATGAGTTTACAATGTTGAGCATGCCAATTTCAAAATGGACGGTCTCGAGAACCACGAAAGTTATAAGCAATTCAACTCATTCCCGCATACTTGATGTACGATCAAATCCCAAATTCATCATGTACATACACACATCATTCAAGAAATTTTGCCTTTTATTAGTTTCAGGAGAGTGCTCGTCTTTCATTTTTGATAAGTAATAGGGAGGGCGACACTGATGTTTTTCAGAAGCTCTTTAGGTATATGATTGGATTATTCAAATTTTTCGAGTGAAAGTTGAATATTGCACGATAAACGAAAATCTTAAAAAAAGAATAGATTTTAAAATCAGCATCAACACATCTAGATATTTATCGGTAACAATCAAGTATACTTTCGCCCGACTTGTTAATCTTATTATTGATGTAACGAAAAGCTCTTAAAAAAAAAAAAAAGAATTCCTTAAAATTATTCTATTTTTGGACTCATTCGAAGTTGAGGACAGTCGGACTTTAACCGTTCGGGTTTCAACCGTAACGACACGGTCCAACGGTAAAATCGTTATCGCGTCGGTAAAAAGCGAACCTCGGTTAGCTCCAGCCGAGGAAGAGAAGTGGAGTTGGGGGGGAAGACACAAAGGGAGGGCGAGCCGAGCGGAGCCGAGGGGAGCCGCCAAGGTCGGTGGAGGGCCCCACCAAAGTTCTGATATTTTTCTGAGTTTTCGTTTTTTTTTCAATTATTATTATTTATTATTTAATTTTTTTTTGGGGGGGGTGGTGTTTGCAGTTGCATGCATGTGAGGAGAGGGAAGGAGGGAACGAGCCGGGAGCTTTCGGTGTTCGCACTTCACACATCCCGCCCGCCCCCCAATCACACCCGACACGTCACCTCGGGCGGCGGGCCCCGCCGTCCCCCTCCCCCCCCTTATCTTATCACTTTCATCTGACTTTTCTCGTTCCGGGTGGCGTCAGCACCGCGTCACGCCACGCAGGATTCCACGTCACCGCTCGTGCCATTTTTACCCCCCTCTTTTTCTACATATATTTTAATGTGCATTTATATTTATATTTTTAATTTTTTTTTTTTTTTTAAATTTGGCTTCTAGACACTCTCGTAAAAGGCGAAACGGACGCCTACGCCGCTCCCCTCCTCCTCCGCCCTCGATAAAAGGATGGATGCGTGCGTGCGGTTGGTCCTCACTCGCCCGATCTTTCTTTCCTCCCCCTATTTAATTTCTAATTTTCTTTCTTATTTCGTTTTGAATTTTTTTCCTTTTTATAGTTTCTAAATCGCGATGCTACATTTTGTACACATATCACGTTTTCTTATCTATCCACTTCTAATCAGCAACGGATTATGAACAAACATCTGAATAAGTTAATCGTATTTTATATTTTACAGATCTATCACGTTGTCATATAAAATCAATAAATTTGATATTTTGTCAAGAGCTAGATTTCTAATAAGCATTTCAAGGATGTTTCGCATCAAGACTCTCCCAATATTATTTTGACTCGTGATTTAGGCAACGATGTTATATAAATATTTAAATTATTGAATGAAAAATAAATATTTTCTTTGGACAGATTGAAGCTTGCCCGTCCTAGCTCGAAAGAGAGAGGTGATGAGTTTGTTTATTTACTTTCTCGAGGACTTGGGATGAGGATGTGTGAGTGAGGGAGCAGTGTTTTGCAATATGCACATAGCACACTGAAAAGAAAAAACCTCTCAGTTCAGCCTTTAATTACATATAATATGATAGATTGGCAAATGAAATGGTTCGTTCAGTTCTATATTTATTGTATGGACGTCGATCAAATCATAATTTTTTCAATTTTGTCATTATTTTCAAATTTTTGTGCAAAATTCCAATGAAATCATTTTGATCAATTTTGTTGACAATCGCTTATTGGAACGGTGATGACTAGCTCATCACATCATCTATTTCTACATCTGTCTCAGATAAATTTGATTTCATTCATGCCTCAAGGGGGGTCGGCCATAAAGATAGTTGGTTCATGGGATACTAGTGTATCTGATTTAGAAGGATTTCGCACAAAAGTTTATGATTAAATTTGATAAATCGAAAATTTTAAAACCGAATTAATATCTATACAATAGATTTAAAACTGATCGAATAATTTTTCCGTTGTTATTAGGTCCAAGTTCTATGGGCCAATAGGAAGAAGGGGCATTTCCTTTCGTGATCATATCGCATGACCTCAATCACAACCAACCTAATAAAAATTATTTAACTTCTATTCAACCCATCCCCAGAAAATCAACAAAACAGGAGGAGAAAAAGCTTCGTAGAATTGGAAAAATAATTCTTCGGAAAATGACAAATCAGGATAAATGGACCCATGCACTGTGCCTCCAATCACTGCCTAGCTAAGTTCATTATTTTCTCACATCACCAAATGAAAAATGGAGTCAACCTTTGGCAACGTCACACATCTCCACTTAGGTAAGATTCCAAAACAACACTATTTCTCAGTCGAGTACTTGATTTTATCGCGGTGTGGTTGGTCAATTGAAGTCTGATGACGGAACTAGAACAAAAGCCCAAACGCCGATGTCATTTTTGAGCGCCGGATCATGTACAATTCAAGTTTTGCTATCTATAAATCTGAGGTGGATCCAAGACCTTCTCGTTCGTGTAAAGGAGACTTAAAGTAAATTATCTTTGAAAACGATTCCTAATCTTTGGTACCCCGAAGTGCTATATGACGTTGGAGCGTATCCAAAAGGTCTTGATTGTCCAAGGTGGAGAAAATTAAAAAATTAAAAAATTAATAAAAAGAAGATCCAATAAATCAAGCCAACGACATGGAGTGATCCGTATACCAATCAAAGCATAAAGTCGTACCGAATATATTCTCTACAATAATTTAATATATATAAGTTAATAATTGACGTAAGTATTACTTTATTTCAACTTCAAATAAGATTTTTTTTTAGGAGCATGAAATTATATGGGGGTCCAGCTTATATCATCGATGACGTAGCCAGAGCTAGGGTCACGATCGGTCGTACGACTTTTGTTTTTTCCTGGACGCACTTTATATGAAATAAAATGTGATTTTTGACTTTTTTTACACGTGAATTTGCCTCCCCTGCCTGGTAAAAAAAGATGGCTCCGTGCCTGATAAACGTTTTTATTGCCAAAAAAAAATGTTTTTATTGCACAGGAAATTATACCAATTTCTCGTGAAAGATCCTACAAGAAATTCAGCAAAAAAAGAAAGATAATTAAGAGAGAAAAAAATAGGGATTTTTTCACCAAAAATTACTTGATATCACTCATAACAAGAAAACTGAAAAATAGTGTTTATTCCATGGTCCACCAATCACTATCGTAAATTTTACATTAGGTGCATTTGTTTTGCATCGTAAATTTTAAAAAATGATCGTTTGCAATTCTTAAAAAATAAAGAACAAAATTTATTTTCCATCATTTATTAAAATATTTAGACATAAATTGTTATTGATAATGAACACATTTTCTATTGATTAATTATTTTAAGCGATAGAAGCAATCATTTTTTGGAAAATGTTTTTTGAATTTTCATTTTTCATGAAATAAATAGCTTGTGAAAAATGATTGATTTTGAAAAGATGCCTTTGCCAACAAGCAGCAAGAGATTTGTCGATAATTTTATCTTTATAATTTAAGCCAAAAAAATGCTTGAATTTACTAAAAACACCAAATAACGGTAAAGGCACTAACTTTAGTATACTAAAACGATTTATACAATGGAGGAAATTGTGTGCAAAGATTCATGACTAAACTTTCAAAATTAGAAATGTTAGGTCTGAATTAACATTCATTTAGTAAATTTGAAATTGATTAGGCGATTTTCCCAACATCATGACATGGTAGATTTTCGTTGTGCAATCAAATGGGCACTCACAAATGGAAATGATCTCTTATAATCCACCGTGCCATCTTGTAATAGGAGGCCGTTTTAGTAGAGATGAAATCGGGTGATTAGTTGCAATTGGTTTTTGGCCACCTCATCCTTAGCTACGGGTCCTAGTCGAAAATGAATCGTGCTATATCTATATACAAGTAGGTGCAATTTGAGGTGGTAGGGTGACGAAGTTGAAAAGAGAATAGGGTGGACGGCATCGTCTGCGATTGTACCAAACCCTAATTTTGCCCCTGTTTTTTTGCCTCATATGTCTACACTAGTTCCCCCATTTCTAGACCACACCTCTGCCTAAAAATATCTATCAATAGTACTATCCTACATTATTAATATTATTAGACAATTATCATCTATCTACCGATGAGTGACAACTCAACATTGATATTTTGATATCCTACAGTATGGCGTTGTAACTTGTAGAAGCGTCCATGAATTCGATACTTCGTGCGGTATTTTGTTTTGTAAGTAACACGCGTGCTCTTTTGCTAATCGATAGAAAATATTTTGTGAAAAATCAATATATTATATATATACACATACATGCTAACTATAAATAACCTAATATCTACTCAAGGATAGAGCGCCTCTAAATGGATGCCTAGCCAGCTCTCAAGCCTCCCCTACATAAGGTGTGACTGTCCATTCTCGAAAATGCTAGGACCACTAACTCTCTTCTTGCTCTTTTTCGGCTATTCTTAGGGCTTTTAATACACTTACCTCTAAGTGGTGTGCAATCGAAAACCATACCATTTCTCTCTCCTTTAGAAGCCTGTTCTAGGCTTTGCTTCACTTGCCCTAAAAAGGGTGCATAATCTTGACACTACTAGGGTCGAAGCTGCTGTTGGGAGAGCTTTTTTGCTTCTTGTGATGGTTTCGATTGAGGCTCTCATATTGGTAGGGGCAATGTCACGATGCACAAGTGCTTTTCACTGTTATGTAGCTCGTATCATGTTAGATAGCCATCACTTATGTGGTGCATTCACACGAGCGTAGAAAGCGGACCCAAACCCTATCCATTGTAGAATAGCATCTCAAAAAGCTTAATCTTTACATTTTCTTTTGTCCTACGTTGCTCGGAAAGCTCCCTTTGGTTTTGCCTTGTTACTAGGTTTGTTTACTAAACAAGAAAAAAAGCATTAGGCACACCTGAGAGCAAACATGCCCCAAGTTTTGCACCTTCTCGGGTATTATCTTCAAGGATAGTGTTTCCATTTCTTTCAAATTCCAAAGAATGAACAATTTTCTGATAATGAGTACACAAGAAATACTTATTAAACAGCCACCTGAAAGAAATGTTACCATTTTCAAAACAACACTCTTCTCCCATGTTATGTATGCTTTTTCATTAGGTATATTGACAAGCATCCTATGGCACTCATCGACAACACGTGACGGCTAACCAAAGACCATCAAAAGGCTACAATTGAGATATGATTTTCGAAATATCTCGAAATGTATTAATATCGACGCATTTTTCTAAATTACTCATTAGACAGAAGTTGTAGTACATATAGGTCTCTTAGCACCTCTGATTGACACTATTAACCCATTAATTAAGATTGATAATTAAGTTTCTAAACCTTTCAATCGGGCCGCCAAAAAAGAAAAAAAAAAAACGGAGGAGGGCGATTCTCTAGTCCATTTCAAGAGCTCAATCAAACCCTCCATTTCAAGCCTACTACTCCGTCGCTGTCCAATGATGGAGATTTCGGAATATATGACGTGCACCGATGGAGATGATGGGGATATATATAATCTATACATATATTATATATATTGAAAAAGCGAAAAATAATTAAATTAAAAATTAGAAAAACCAGAAAAGGATGGGGGAAAAAAACTGAGATTCCTCGAGATTAATAATGGAGAGAGAAGGGGTGGTGGGACCCACGCGCTTTCAGCTCTTTTGAGGGCCCCGCCGTCGGTTTTTAACTCTTTACGAGGAGGACAGGGGCCTTGGGCATTTTTAAGTTAATTTTGCGCCCTTTAAAAAGCGCCACAAGTTACAAGGATCGCCATCGTCCATCCGCTCTGCCCCCCATAATAATAATAATAATAATAATAATATAAATTTAAACCGCGGTGTTTGACTGAAGATATTTGTCAATGTCTTCGATCTTTTAACGTCTTGATTTTAATTTTTGAAATCCAATCTCTGTCCGTACTATTGGAGCGCTATTAGTCAATCGGCTGCTACTGCATTCCAATCCGAATCCGCCTGTTTCGCGAAAAATTTACAACTCGGAATATATTTTTTTTTTTAAATTAATTGATTATAAAAATGAATGGACAAAGAAAGCAGACTTGAATTGTTGGCAGTAATGAAAATATTTTTTTCTTAACTAATCAATTTAAAAGTTGTAAGTGAATATTTATTATTGAAAATAGTACTTAACTAAGTCCGACATGAATTGTTGTCTCTTTTTCTTGTAAATCCATAATTATGATATCACACATCTGCAGCTCACAAAATATTTTGAGAAAGCGGTTTCTTTATTCTTACTATGAAGCATTGTAGGGCAAACCAAAGGATTACGTGGTGTAGAATCGTGCCGGGGACATTCGAAACAGGCGTGATCAGACAATAAGAGTTACACTAAGCGGTATCCACACTTGGTTCAGTGGCTCTAGCGACTTGGCTTGATGACCAAGGACAAATTTCGTCGATGAGTATTTGAAAGGCGGTGCTTATTTAAATAATGAAAATATTTGTACGAGTTTTTCAACGCATCGTTTGTCTAGGCAAGTCTATGTTATCATATGCTTTTGGAAAAAGGCTGCCATTCCAAATCAACAAGCGTTATAAAGACAGTGATTAACATGGTTCATGCATATTATTTTATTCTCGGAACCGAAGTTTTCAAAATGGGACATGAATAATCGGGCGCCGCTTTTGATGTCGAAATTAAACCTCTCGTTATAATATAATTTATTTTATTTATATATTTTCTCTTTGTTCTGGAAATCTTTTAGTAGATTTTTTCTTTCTTTCTTTCTTTCGTTCGTTCGTTGCGGCAGTTCCACTGGGCTGTACGTGTGCGTTTGACGGAAATGGTCTTCTCCGGCGCGAAAATTAAGAAACGGAATAAAAAATACGAAACGAGAAAAATAATAAAGAAAAGGCATCTAGGGAGGCGAGATTACGCGTTAACGAGCCGAGCGCCGACGACGCGGCTTCGGCGGCGCCTGTCGGAGCTGACTCGCGCGCTGGGCTCAGCTCAGCTCAGCGACTCAACCCGCCCCACCGCTTCTGCCTCCTGGGAGGAGAACTTGGAGATATTCCTAATCCGTTTTAGCAAAAATTCCCGGATTAGCAGCGCACTAATCCTAAAAATGGCAGCCCTTTAAGTTCGCTAGATTTTGTCCTCGAAACTTCACGACCACATCCCCCCTTTTATAGGAATTCTCAGACCAAACCCACTTTCCCACTTACTTCACAGAAAAAGAAGAAAAAAAAAACCGATGGAGCGATGACATAAATGACCAAATGCAACCTTATTTATACATGTTATCATCTCTCGAAATGGATGGTACATGTCTTAAAATTATTATTCGTACAACCTCATAAATTGCGGGGTTATTGAGTTCTGACTTATTCTAGAAGGCACGACTAATTAAAATTGAAAATGATATGGAATCTAGATGAATTCCAGACGTACTTGCGATGATATAACGATGTGCTGCTTCGTCATGTGAATTTTTCAAAACGAAGGAACGAATAATTTTTGGAAAGAAAATATAGAAAATCTATAGGCCCTAGGGGAAGAGCCGGGTGAAATCGAACATCAAATATTTAACAAGAGTCTAGAGAGAGAGAGAGAGAGAGAGAGAGAGTAAACCATGGTTAAGGAGGGTGGTGAGGGGTGAGGGTTGGCCCATTGGGTTCTCGATTTCCCTACAGAACCTGACGCGTGTCCCCCCCGAACGACGCGGTTTCTCCCTCCCTCCCTCCTTCTCCCTCCCTCTCTCTATCTACATACGACTGAGGATGATGACACCGCCTATATAAATGTAGCCCACCATCTCTCCTTTCCTCCCCATTTCATCCTCTCCATCTCTCTCTCTTTCTCTGTGTACGCCTTAGATTGCGCCATTTTCTTCTTCTTCTTCCTTCTTCTTCACGGCGACAGGCGCACTGAGTTTTCCTCTGCTTCAGCTGACCGCTCTTGACTACCCCCCTCCCCTCTCAGTCTCTCGTCAGCTGCAGACCACCTCTCCTCCTCCTCCTCCTCCTCTCTTACGCCTCTCTCCCTAGTTCGATAAGCTTCTTCCGGCGGGCTTCGATCCATACATAGAGTAGAAAGAGAGAGAGAGAGAGAGCGATTCGAGGGTAACCCAGCAATGGCGTCGTCCGACCACATGACGAGCGTTGACCCCTGGTTCTTCACCCGTCCCGGCTTCATCGACCCCTGGTTCACCGAGGCCTACTCCCGCGACACCGAGACCCTCACCAAGGCCCTCCAGAATTCCTTCGCCGCCGCCACCGCCACCGCCGCCACGGCCGCCGCCACCACCACCACCTCGAACAACTCCAACAACTCCTCCGACACCCTCACCCCCGACGTCGTCTCCCCCTTCCTCAAGCACAACTCCGAGCCCCCGCCTTCTACTCCCGCCGCCGCCGCCGCCGCCGCCCCCGCCTCAGCTCCCTTGGGGTCTGACCAGGAGGTCACGGCGTCGAAGCGGCAGCGAGCCTCCGTCCCCGGCGCGTCGGGGAAGGTCTCGAAGCGGAAGTCGCGCGCCTCCAAGAAGTCCCAGACCACCTACATAACCGCCGACCCGGCCAACTTCCGCCAGATGGTGCAGCAGGTGACCGGCGCCAGGTTCGTCGGCGCGGGCCTCCAGATGCCGGCCCCGATCCTCAAGCCGGAGCCGCAGAGGCCCGGCGGCGGCCGCTTGGTCGCCTCCTCCGCGGCCGCCGCCGCCGCCGCCGCCGCGAGCGGGTGCTTGCCTACGCTCGACACGTCGGCGTTCTTGCTGGACCACCACGCCATGACCCACCGCAACCAGCAGCAGCAGCAGCAGCAGGAGCAGGAGCAGCAGGAGATGGTCGGCGCGGGCGGCGCGGCGAAGGAACATCTGTCGTTCTTGGAGGCGGTCGGCGGCGCCGGCTCCGGCGGCTTCGATTACGCGTCGTTCGCGGGGTTTCCCACTCTAGAGTCGTGGAGCGCCTAATGCCATGTGACCGATTGATTTTTAGCTCCCTTCCGTTTTTCTTTTTTTTTCATCAGCCCTTTCTTTTTCTGATTTTGCAAATCGGCCCCCCCGTTTTGTCGGCACGTTTCTGCATATGGATGGGGAAGATGATACGTGGGAGTTCTTGTAATTGTTGCAGCGAGGAGAGGAGAGGAGAGGAATGGAGGAGAGGGACATTGAGGGGGGGACGATCGGGTCGGGTCGGGTATATGTTAATAGTTATGGGTATATCATAGTGCTCTCCATTTCTTCAAATTCGAGCCTTTATTTTTACTTATTCCGCACGCAAAGTTCTGAACTTTCACTCAAAACAGCGCTTCAAGAATCGGGTCTCTACCCTGCCCTCGCTTCGCCTTTCGATTTAGTAATCGCCGCCCGCCGACTCGGGTCGAAACCCGACGGGTGGTCCGTCGGACCGGACCGAGTTGACGAATAACTCGCGAAACTCCTCGTGACCCCGCGGGTTCAATATGGGATTTTCGCTAGGTCGTCGGAGGAATTAACTTCTTCTCCGATGGCGAAAGTTGGGCGTTTTCGCAACAGAGATTTGTCAAAGTTTTGCCGGGGGGGGGGAGAATGCAAATTGTCGTGTCGGCTTTTGCATAGGGAAGGAATAATAACGTGGACAAGAAGAAGAGGAGATCTAGAAACCGTACAGTTAGGTGCGTAGGCGCAGGCGTAAGCGTCGGCGTGGCATAGACCCGACCCGACCCGACCCGAATACGTAAGCTTGTGGGTGACCACATAAAAAAGCCAAAAAACAAAAAGGAGAAGGGAGGGTGCAAGATCGTGTCCCCAGGTTGGGGTTTTTCTTTCGTGGGTGCGGGAGAGAGGGTTTGCTCTAGGTCGAGTCGTCACTCATCGGTAACCATAGACAAAAGTTAGCTGAAAATAAAATTTTGATGACACATGATTGTACCGACTTGCGGACAATGCGATTCAATATTTTGTAGGGCCTTTTCCTTTTGATTTCTCTAGACATCAATTTAGAACGACAGATTTCGAACACGTGGCACGATCTAGATTTGTTCTTTGCCTAAAACGTATATTTAACAGATTTCCTCAATCAATCCTATGCAAGATTCGGAGGTCGAAGGGGTTGGATCCCTTGTCACCATATGATGCATGGGTCACTACAGACACACACAAAATTAAAAAAGAAAAAGAAAAAAGGGTATGGTGACCATAAGATACACGGGTCATTAGAGGCGCACACAAAATTTCAAAAAAAAAAAAAAAAAAAGGGAAGGTGAAACGACTTTTCAATGTGATCTCGTTACATGATTTCGGGTGCTCTCTCTCTTGAGCTTGCAGTTGATTCCCAGCTGTCAAAAACTATTTCGAACCATTTCTTAGCTCGAAAAGACACCTCAATTCCCATGCTTATAATGTATTCACCTATAAATGAGCCAAAACAATTCAATCGATGTCGAAACTAACGACTAAGGAAAGATGAGGAAAGACGAACGAAGCAACTTTGTGCGATTGGCTCTCTAACGAAATGATTTGATAAAAAGGCGATAAGGATTGCCCAAATTTGTGAGGTTTGCTTACCAAATACTCAAAATCGAATGGAATTAGTTTAATCCACACGCATTATTATATTAAAAAAACGTAATCCCATCTTCGCGTGACATTTCACGGAATTGGAATCTAGCGTTTTAGACTATCAATTGAGCACCAGTGGAATTCCTTGTCGATACATGGAAATAGCTTGGCCACTTGGAACACTCCCCCACATGCAAACGCCGACGTACCTATCAACCCCTTACGACGGATTGGACAGGTTTTAAAAAAAGAAACTTGCAAAATCACGTTTAATTAGTGAGATTCGATCCGTCTTGGATTGTCATTAAGCAACGCTCCCTTTCCGTGTAAACGATAATGATCTTTCTCTCGATTTTTCGGCCTAACATCCTAAAACAGCCTTCAACTTTAACTTTTATCCTAATTCTAGTCCCAATTTTACTATAAGTTTATTTTTGCAGCATTAAAAATCCTCAACTTTAGATCATGTACTAATTCTATGCTAATATTTTTACACATGAAAAATGCCCCACTCTAGGCTTTATCCCAATTTTACTGTTCATTCCTAATTTTACCGTAAAATTTGTGTAGTCTCATGAAAAACCTACAAACTTGTACATTAGTAAGAAATTTCTCGTTGATAACCGAGAGATAAAAACTCTCAAGCATGAGTTGTTCAAGCTTTTTGAGCACGAGCTTTCTGACTGCTAAATATGGACCATACTTGAGCACTAGAGATTGACGAGCGCAAACTAAGGGCGATGGGGGGTTAATGGAAAGTAGATTTGAGATTCAAGTAAAAGTTTGTGATCTTTTAAGAGACAAAAAAATAGAGTGAAATTGAAACTGGACTTAAAGTTGGGATCTTTTTTCGAGACGAAAGAAAGTTTAGGGTCGAGTTGGTACTAGGTTAAAAGTTTTTTATGAGATCAAAAAATTTTAGCGTATAATTGAGACTGGATTTAAAATTGAGGATTTCCGTAGGACAAAAGGAAAGTTTTGGAGTAAAATTGGGACATGACTTAAAATTGAAGGTTTTTATGTGATAAAAGATAGAATTGAGATAAGAGTTAAATTGGAGGTTTTTTTAGAGTATTAAGTCATTGTTTATCGTCTTGCGAAAATATATTTAGGAGCATGGCAGAGGTGTAGGCAGTGCCATAAAAACCTCGGCTAGACAATCTATCGTTGTCGAAGCTTTGCCGGCATCTCCTCGGTGGAAAGAAACCAAGGAGTCCGGGCGGCGAACAACCCGCATAGATGGAGGATGTGAGAACAAATTTTAAATGATTTCTCTTTTGGCTGGTCTCTAGATCCATCTTTGATGCGGTCCTCATATGGAGTTAATCTTTACTCAAGTCAAAAAGACCGCATAAGATAATATAATGTCTTTCTAGAGTATTAGGCCCTCACTTTTTGTCTTGCGAAAGGATATTTACGTGCACGGTGGAGACGTAGGCAGTGCTGAAAAGACCTCGACCAGACAATCTATTGCCGTCAGAGCTTCACCGGTGTTGTCCCGTCGAGAGAAATCCTAGGACTGCGTTTGGTAGTCGAGATAAAAAAAAAATCTCAAGATTTCATATCATATCCTATCCGGTCCTATCCTAATTAGAAATCCAAACGACCAAACGTAACCTAGGAGTCTGAGTGGCGAACGACCTGTATAGGGTGGCGGACGCGAGAGCAATTTTTATCTAATTTGTTCTTTCGGCTTGTTTCTAGATCAATTCTACTGAGCTTTGACGCGGTCGTATGGAGTTAATTTTTACTCGAGTCAAAAAAGCTGCGTCAGATAATAATATCCCGGCGCGCGAAATGCGTTAGGTGGGGCGGTAGCTTGGGTTAAATTAGAATTGACTTCGGTCGTGATAACATCTCCCGATCGCCCTTTTTTAATCAAATAAACAGGGGAGGATCCAATATAAAAATCAGCAAGGAGAGGACGTAAAGATCCTGGTCACACCTAAGTTAATGAGTATTATAATCGAAAGTTTTTTAGGGAATTAAAAAATTACCAAAGTGGGGTTCAAATTAATTTAGCTATTTGACGCATCCCATGAGTTGACACGACTTTGTCCAATCAATCACGCAAACGTCTTGCAACATTGGCGCGAGGTGGTGGTGTCGCACTCAAACATGACTCTTTTTCCTTTTTATTTTTCTTTTTATTCAATCAATCAATCAATTAATTAATTACTTAATTACTTAGAATTATGCTTATTTAGCTTTGCAAGAAACTCCCCCCTCTCTAATTAATTGAAAAAAAAAATTTCCCTTTGCACAATCGAATTTATTGTTCTAATTGTCTCTACAACTTTAGCTAATTAGATTGAAAGAGAGGCGGCATTAGCCAACCTTTCCAAGGCCCCAAAATGGGATTAAAAGTCATAATCAAGATAACGAAGCCTACAAAGAAAACGATGGAAATGCCCATGTAATGCATGCGGTGTCAAATTAATTGTACCGATTCAGAAAACGACATTTATGCGATCATCGTTAATCCAATACCGGTCATTGAAAAATAGATTTGTACTTTCGCGTGGGTAGTAGTAAATTTTAAAATTCTTTTTAAGGAAATTACACATTGTATCAGAAATGACAGCTATGAAAATTAAGTATTTAGCAACTAAGGTGTGCTTGGATTTTTGCGAATCAGTTAATTAATTAATTAATTAATTATAATTGGAGGGCTTGACCCAGCCTTCTGGAACAAGGCAAGGGATGACGCGGGAGAATCAAGACAATACGAGGTCGCTGTTTTTGGACAACCGCATCGCATGGCTGTCCAAATCACACCGTTCGGGAAAAAAAAAAACGAATAATATTTTTTGGTAAAAGATGACAGGCACCGTGACGTCAGCCACGAAAGCTACGTCCGCCTATTATAAATAAATAAATATAGAAAATAAAGGGATTAAATAAAGGGTACTGGGAAAATGGTTACAAAAAGCTTCGAATTAAAAGGGGTTTTTTTTTTCTTGAAAGAATTAAAATGGTTGGTGAAATAGGAAACGTGGATATTTCACGTGGCGATCACCTTGTGTAATCCGATGATTACTTTACCATATAGTATGCTCGTTATTACATGCACAAATGAAAAATAAAAAATCTGAAAACATGATTCACATCGAATTAGATTAGTTGAAAGTTTGAGCAGTTTTTGTGGTTTATGTTTCCGGTAGACCTTGAATTTCAAGCTTCACATGGCAATGTCCGAATGGCTAGGCTCCAGATATGTAGCGGTATATTTATTTCAGTGTTTGTAATAGAATAAATACAAAAAATGTTTTTCTTTTCAGGTGTGGGATTCTCTATTTGTTCAGAAGTGGACCAACTAGAATTTTTTGCTCATTAATACAAGAGGTTAGTAGTTAGGAACTTTGGCAAACAAAAGAAAAAAAAAAGAGGGAATGAATGTAAATAAAGATAAAAAGAATTTTTGTAGTTAGGAACAGTTTCTAGAGATGCACATTGGTTAGGAAACATATTCTAAAATATGTGGCGCATCTTTGCGGGGGTCAAATCGCCAAACCGAAAGTGACATGGCGAAATAGTTGCATGCAACTTGTACAAGTTATGTAGATTAATATTCCCCAACTAGCAATATTAAGAAAAGTCGAGAGCACCCGTCGCCATGATTTGAGGATTTTAAGGCAGGCGGATCTGCTAGCTCTCGATTTGAAGATTTTAGCCATCGGCTCTCTCATTGACTATCGGATGTTGTAATGTCGGGATTAGGTCATATATGTAAGACAATATGGTTGAAGGTCCAGGCCAAATCAGGAAAAAAAATCAAACACTTGTCAAAAGCGAATTACGAGCCGGACCAATTTGCGAACCATTCCATGTACTCATCTTCTGTGATTCACGATTTCGGCCTTCTTGCACACGCATATATCATGTAATTAGCATATGCATCTGCTCATAGGGACACTCGAGTAGGGGCACATGGATTGAGATCTTGTCCATTCAAGACATAAAATGGACATTTTCAAGTCAGGCGAAAAAATGGTCCGGCGATGAACATATATGGCCATCTTCTCTCCGGTGATCATCGCATCAATCACTTGATTGTGCGAGAAAGATGGTAATTTGAAATACTTTTAATGCTAAATTTGGAGCATACTAACTTAACAAGTTTAACCCAACAAGAAAAAAAGTATCATAAAAGAAAAATGGTCATTCATTTATGTGGACGTCGGACAGGTAGTCTCCATGTATGTACACAAGAATGAAATAGCATCCCTTGAATAATAGGTCAACCCGGTGCACACCGATTGTGGTCCATCCTCTGAATTCGACTCGGCTTATCCATCTACCGTGGATGAACACTCGGGACATTTCGAATTTAGCGAGAGCACGGTAAGAAAGGGAGACATATCCTCGTGCATCACCCACTTGCGCACCATCATCTCATGTGACGGGGCGCATTGGATTCACTTCAACGTCCAGAGCATCCCCACCCCGTACGGAGACGTGCGAAACGATTCGAAGGAGGAAGGGAGGGCAGCAGCGGAAGCGAAAGAGAGGAAAAAAAAAGGGAAGGAGAGTCAAAGATGACGGGCAAACCAGAGGAGTGGGAATCAGCCGTCAGTACTTCCCATCGTACCATTGCCGAGTCGTCGTCATTTTCCGCTTGACTCCCCACCACCACCACCACCTCACATGGACAGGATCCCGCCGCTGACTTGCTTCGTCCCTCCTGTCCCGTCACGCGCCACGTCCCGCCCCCTCGCCGGGGATCCCGCGGCCCCACCCGGCGGAGCGCACGGTAAGGGACGGACGGATGGTGGTGGTGGGGCCCGCGCGGCGTCATTGATGACGTGGGAGTCGTGATAATGAAGGGGGCAGTGGGGGGGTAGCGGGGGAGGGAGGTTGTTGACCTACGCACGCCAGGGAAGGATGAGAATGAGATAGGGGAGAGCCTGGGGGGTCAAAGTCGTCGGTTGACGACGTGGCGTTTGACCTTTGGGACCTCCCACGTTGGACTGGGCATTTAAAGAGAGGAGGGTGGGGGGCCCCCCCTCTCCCTCCGTCCTTTTTCGTGGGCCCTTTTGAATGGTCGCCACCCACCGCATTGTAGATCCGCTTCGGGCCGACGCGTGACCGCGTGCTGGCGATCGCAGGTCGTCATCTCCGAGGAGGAAAAGATTAGCGGCTGATCGCGCGGTATAATAAACAAAAGTTGCTGACATTATTAGAGAGGATAAGACAGACATTCTGCGTGTTTTTTTTTTTAAAACGATGTAATGTATGGACACAGACAAAGTTGTATAGAAGCTTTGTGTGATTTCATGAGCTTAAAGAAGGTTGTCTAGGCAATAAACAATCTTTTCAGACACAATCTACACGATAGGAAGAGATTCGTCTGGCTGCCGTCCCTGGCCAAGTGGTAGAAGTCGCGAGACTCCACAGTTGCGTTGCTGGACCTTCTCCTCCGCCATCTTACAAGCATTCCCCCTGAGCTGAATTCGCAACATTTCCGGCAACTCCGTGCTTCGGCCACGTGCAACAGTGCTCGGTAGTGTTTGTTCCAGTCCTCCGCCATTTTTGATTGCAATGCCGCAGATAAAGCTGAGCAGATTGGCAATACCATTACTAGCTGCACACAATGCACGGGAACCCATCCATTGCCTTCATTTTTCTTCCAAGACTCGCGCAATCGCAAAATCCTGAGATTCACTAAGTTGAGTCGAGGCCATCGTGCGAGAACAGTATGCGTTTTGATGAAAAGAACCTGCATTAACATTTTCGTAAAGGTCATTGTTGCAGTAACCGAGTCCGCATGGCATGTGCTAACACAAAACAAATAACGGGTGATGGCAGTTCTTGTTGTCCCTCGATACCACGCCAAAAGGCAAAGGCACATAGATGAGCACAGCCCTTTCCCTAAAGGTTTCCAGTCTTTGTATTCCTACATGCTAGAAGCTCAAAAGACTAAGGCATACTCCGGAGCAGAGATGATATCGTCACATTTTTCACTCGAAAGAACATTAGACAATACCGAAACGGACCAACATGAGGTGAAAATTAGAATCCCAAAAAGTTATTGGATTGGCTAACATCAGAAATCGAAATGTCTGAATTCCACAACTTGAAGCTTAGAACACTACCGAATGGACAGAAAGAAATCTCACACCACAGACCAAACAAAGACAAAAAATGCTTGAGACGTCTTAATTGAACACACTACTTCTGCTTTAGCGCCCCAAGCTATGTAACCCATTCAGCAAATATACAGCAAAACTGAATCACCTTTCCACGCCTAGCGTAGGCGCATACTTTCAAGTCAATAGCACTGTTTCTAGAACCATAATGGAGACTAAACCAATGAGTCCTCGGCATACACGTTCAACCAATTGATCCATCTGGTTTGTTAATATAACTTATTACTATATAGAACATGGAATTCAGACTAAACATTATGCTCAGCGCCAACTTATCCCGAGTTGAGATGGTGGGGGTGTTCGGCATGAAGCTTGTGGTTATGAGTTCAAATTCCCTCCATGGCAATTTACATTCTCTTCCTTAAAATCGTGTAGCGAAAGTGGTTAAGTAATTATGTAGTCTTGGAAAATGAATAAAGGCACCCAACTCAGTTGGCTGAGCGGTTCTATGAAACAGGTCAGGGGTAGAACCCCTTGACCCGTACTCATCTTCTTAACTTGTATATCTCCCAGCTCCAGTCAAACCAGTTCCTAGTTCACCCAGTTTGATCAGCATCCTATTTTGACTGGTTCCATGTCTGGGTCATAGTAGTACAGGCCTAGACCAGGCTCCTGTGCCGAGCTGAACCGGCCGGTTAGTTTGGTTTTCAAAGAGTTGGTCAATAAGGGACAAAGTATGTCCTCTACCAGCAGTTAAAAGACCTGCTAATGTTCAGACTCTACATGATTGCTCACCTTTCCAAGTACCCATGAGAAACGCACTCTGGTCTAGTCAACAACTGGCTATTTGTCTTCTATCAGGAAACCATGAGGATCTTCCATTACCCAAAAGAAAAGACACTTGTAAAGCTTTGTCATGCACTTCGAAGCAATAAAAAAACAAGGGCATCATCATGGGTTCAAACGAAACTGAAAAAGAATCACCAACCAATTCTTTTTATTCATTTCCATTGGGTGCTACATATCGTTACAAGCATCATTGTGCAAAGACTTCTTCCTCCTTAAATCTATGCGTAATTTCACAATGCTCCAAGGCTGACAATATACGAATTATAAAAGCTTGCCGCATGCAAGCCGGATTACAAGAGACACGTGAAATTTTGACTACACACATTCATCTATGCATAATTTCACAATGCTCCAAGGCTGACAATATACGAATTATAAAAGCTTGCCGCATGCAAGCCGGATTACGAGGGACATGTGAAATTTTGACTACACACATACATCTATGCGTAATTTCACAATGCTCCAAGGAAATTTTGACTACACACATTCAAGAAAAAGATAGCACTGGCTTTGATATCATCTTAGAAAGTCCAACTCAAAAGCTTAAGCAAATGGGTGGAGAGAGACCACATGAATATGAAGAGCGTTTGGGATCCATTGTCAAGTGATGTGGGACAATATTTCAACATATGTCGAATCCTCTGTTCCAATTCTTATAAGCCAATGGTCTTGACACTGATTACTTGCATAAAAATAAGGAAAAAAAAATTCTTGCTAATGAATACAATCATATACAGTTTAGCTGGCGGGTCAAATCTCTAATACATGTCCGACAGTAGACATCCTAACTTTTTTATTAGGATAAGTTTACTTTGGCAGGAGACTCATATCTGCAGTAAATAGACGTAGGAAAGTGAACATTGAATTGATAACTATGACCATGATAGAAATCAGGTAACTTTGAGAAAGAATAATCTCAAAATACATGCTTCCTCAGTGGACAACTAAGTAATCCTAATGAAAATTCGACACAACTGAAAGTTAAATATAAAAAACTGCCGTCCTGCACCCTCATAGCTCGATGAATATGAGTCTTGGCAATTGCATATTAACCAGTAAATGGGATTCCCGAATTGAAGCTCCAACTACCGTTATAAAGCAAAAAGCTCCAACTTACCATTTTGAAGCAAAGGTAGGAAAGCACGCAAAGGCTAAGCATGTTGTTTTAATTGGAGAGCAGTAGCTATTTCTTGCACCATATACTACTTTCTCCACACACTAAAACATTTCTTTGAGAATACACAGCTCAA
Source organism: Eucalyptus guilfoylei (assembly GCA_016097605.1). Lineage (NCBI taxonomy): Eukaryota > Viridiplantae > Streptophyta > Magnoliopsida > Myrtales > Myrtaceae > Eucalyptus > Eucalyptus guilfoylei. The sequence continues at coordinate 14,229,940 of CM027870.1, read as the reverse complement.
ATTCTTCAGCAGACTAAACTGAATAGACCTGATCTGGTTATCCAATATATGAACCACGTCTTCCCTGTTTCCAGTTACTTTGGTTAGTCACTTTGGATTCCTAAGAATAGAAGGAGATCATTGTAAACCAATTTTTCAATTTCAGAAATGAGATGTATATACATTTCAAGAGGAAACTTCAGGTGGCAGTAGAAAGAGGAATAAGGAGACGCAAATTGAGTATTCTGAATGATATTATGATCATGTAACTAATCGGTAAGCGCATGTATCCCCTTCAGAACAAAACACAAGCTTTTTCATGACAAGATTGTCCTCTAAGAAACTGTGACAGAAAAGCAGGATTAAATAATTCGAACTCATTTCTCAATAAATGAACAGATAGTGTAAATCCACTAGGAAAAATGGAATACGCCATAGTATCAATGTACAATCACAGCAAACAGAACAATTTAAAGAAAAGTAAATTATAGTTTAGGAAAGGATAAACAAAAAGCATAAACTAACCACCACCAAACAAAACCTAACTATGCTGTATTGCCTATTAGAGCACAGATAAAACTGCTCTTATACAACAGACAAGCGTGCATCAAGGACCATAGCATTGAGATCATATCAGGATGGGAGAATTCAATATGTAAACAGAAACATCTACTGGAGGGATTACACCCTAAAAATTTCACAGTGGTATTCAAGAAATGGCAGGGCAAGATGCCCACTTTTATCAGGGAACTGGTAATCTTCTATGAAAAAGCACTTAGGAGTGACAAGATATCAAAGCGTGTCAGAGATGCATCTTAATTACAAGATATTTGAGCAAATGTTATTCTAGAAGAATGCACTCACCATGGAATGACTACTTCAGCCCATCCTTCAACGTTAGCTGAGTAAATCCCAACCATCTTGATGTCCAGTAAAACGAACTTATTAAGCAACTCATCTCTAGTAAAAGCATGTTACTGAACCATGGACTGTGCAACCTCATCACTCTAGCACATGCATCAAGCTCTCCATTTCATTTTCAGGTCCAGAAGCATCATCTCTTGATGTAAACAATCACAATCAGATCATCTCTCAACTCCATGACCTTCCAAACTCTCTAATATGGGAACTACCCAATCTCCCTCTCTTTTATGACCTTCATCTACAGTATGCACCAAATTGTCCTCCTCAATAACTGATAATACCTTAGTATTCCGGCGTCTTAACAGAAGGAGCTCCAACATTTTCCTGCGAACAGCATAGATGGGATTTGGCTCGAGCAAACACCCTTTGCTATAAGCTTCTCTGAGAAAGACAGTCTGAGAGCTTCCTTTAGTAGATATATAGAAAATTCCTGGGTGCTCCAGAAGTAACTCACGCATGTTAACTTCCATACCAAAGTCCTTCCTGAAATGAGCTAATCTCTCCACCTCCACCATCTTCTCCATGGTTAAGCTCAACAATTCGTGAATAATTGCGACAGCCCGCTTCTCAAATCGCTCTACACCACCGCAAGTACGCACTTTCACTATTTCTTTCCTCTCATATGGCTTCACATATGGAAGCCTCTGCCAATTCTTTATCTTCTGTCTAAACCCTCCCTCGATCTTGAAACCGGTAGGGAAATTAATTGGAAAGGCGAACCTAGTTTCAAACTCACTCAACCATTTTTCCCTATACTCCTTCTCTCTCCACTTCTCTATCTCGGCGACACCCAAATCCTCGTCCCTCTCCACCAACTCCACAATTTCCAAATCAACGAGCTTGAAATCCCGCGAGTACTTGGCCAGGATCGACTCTCGGAAGTCCTCGGGTAGACCCAATTCCCTCCTAATCAACCTCAATGCGTGCACGTGAACTCTCCCATTCACCGACATCATCAGCAGCTTCTTCACCCTCTCCACAGACTCCAATTCCAAACGTCTAACAACACCCTCCTCCTCCTTAACCAGCTCCTTCATTCCACGCCTAATTCTGCAACATAACTTCCTACGGAGCGGGTGAGTAAATACCTCGAACACGTGGGGGTGCTTGCGGACGAAGGCTCCGACGGCGACATTGAGCCCGACGAGGCCCCTCCAGCGAGACATGAGCTGGAGCGAGACGTAGGGGCCTCTCCTGCGGGCGGACATGAGGGCGAGGAGGCCGAGGGCGGTCTTGAGGGTGGCGAGGTGGGTCGCCAGCTTGTCGAGCTTATGGTCTCTGGTTCGGTCTTCCAGGCGGGTCTGGGCGGTGACGAGCGGTTTCCGCCACCTCTTCTGCACGCAGGAGTTGAATGGGCCAAAGGGTGTCGTGGGGACGCTCGAAGGAAGCCGTGCTCGCGCCAGGTTGAAGGCGAGCGGTCGCAGCTGCAGCATTCTCATGGCTTTGCAGTGCTTTTCGAAAGTGGCCGGCTTGAAGAGAGACGGAGAACTTGAAGATGCTGAAGAGGGGAAGAGAGAGAGAGAGAGAGAGAGAGAGAGAGAGATCAACCGTTTGGCATCAATACATTCAAACGGCCCAACCGAAACAGGGAAAAAAATCCCTCCTTTTTGGCTTTTTCTTTCTTCTCTCTCTGATCTCTCTTATGGGCAACTTCTCACGGATCAGCACAGCAACCACGCCGTACCATTTTATTCTGTCCCATCTCCATCCGAGGTTTCAACGGAATATGTCGAAGAGTGTGCTTAAAACACTTGTTCAAAATTGATTTTTTATTAACCAAAAAAATGATTCTGAAAAATTATCTATTTAAACTAATTAATCTTCGGGTAGTTCTCCAATTTTTTATGTCAAAAAGAATAGATTTCTTTTTTCGTTGTTTCAGTATACTTAAACTAGTGCTCTAGAGCGACTTGTTAACCTAACCTTTGTTGTATTAATCTCAGCCGAGTTTATCGAACGTGTCAACACACCTAGAAAGTCGATGCACTAAAAACTACAAAACCTGTGTTATTGGATTGAAAATTTCTTGAAGTCACCCTGTAACAAAGTTCTTGACATTCTGTTCCATATTTTTGAAAGCATCCATCTTGCTTTGGAGGATTCGTTGGTATTTTCTTCAACCTCCGAGCATGTATAACAAGAAAAGCAAATTCAAGAAACCGGAAAGAACTTTTGGAGAGAGAGAGAGAGAGAGAGAGAGAGAGAGAGATCGTGATGGAAGCTAATGCCCCTCGCAAGGAAGAAAGCTTAAAGCAACTGAACAATTCATTCCCACATTACATTTCCACACCAATGGACACAAGCAAGCACAGTCTAGCCATCGAAACCAACATAAATATAAGAAAAGTTACATTCTCCCATCTCCTGAGGTTCATGAGGAGACATCCACAGCGGACAAAATTGCCTGACTTCAGGAGCATTGACCTGCGAGTACAAAATCATATTCCGTAAATGACAGCAAGTTGTCGCATTCATAGACACATTGAATAAGCTAATGACTTCATGTGCAGTTCGCCTTTGTCCCTCAAACCTGTAAGTTAATCTCATTAATATTTTAGGACAGGTAGGCCTCAGGGTAGGGATGTAGTTGCACGTCCCTTGGGTGTGCCAAAGTGATGTTGCATATATGCCTGGTTAGGTGGGGTAGTCTAAACTCCCCATTTGGTGCGCCTCTAGCACTTCATATGCAGTTCAGCTCTATCCCTCAAGCCTGTGACATGATCTCATCGATTTTCGAGGACTTGTTTCTAGTTTCTTTTATATATAGAAAAAGGTTAATCAGAGGTCAGAGAGCTTTCCTTGGGCCAAGATGACATGATGGGACAATCTAACAACTTATGGTGACACTACTTCTGCATTCGATTCTATTCAGCTTCCTTACAACAGATCAACTCTTTAGGCTATTCATGAAAAGGTCTATGAACAAGTTGGAAGGTGACACAACTGGCTAGCGGAAGACATAATCACAGCCACCTCCCACATGAGATCTTTAGATGCTTGAAATTTCAAGGACACCATCTGGGTTATCAGTGAACATGGTTTTTTTGCTAGGAATTTACTGTTCAAGACTTTACAAAAGTTTTTAGTGGTAAAAGCTCTTCCAATCAAAACATCCCTGTTGCACCTACACTGTCTGAAGCTCATGGAAGTGCAGAACCAAGAAGCTGCTAGTCTGCTTCGAATGTTTTAGTGGAGACCTACATTGAAGAAAATCTGGACAGCCACAAAACTGCTCTTCCATTCCAGATTGTGCACATACAGAAAGGCACCAAATCTTGAGAAGTACTTTTTTCACAAGCAACAACCGTTCAAATGTGCATTTGTACGTTAGTGAAGAAACAAAATTTCAGGTAACATCTGCTGACTGATTACCGTCCTCCAACGATTATCAAAGACTGGCATGTTTTCCATGCTCTTTGACAGACTTTTTCATGAGATTATATAACTCCCGGATGTGAATTTTGAACTCAAAGTCTGCTGCGTAATTTCATGAACTGATAGTTACTCTTTCTGTCGAATTTGTTAATATAAGGTAATCTATGCATCAAACTAATGGCCATCCACAAAAAGAGAGAAGAAAAAAAATTTCGTTTATTTATAATCTCAATTCCTTATTCTGATTGGAAATTGCACTTTCAAATGGCAACATCAGCTATGTAGCAAGCCTTCACAAGTCTAGTTCTTATTTTCTTGGTTGCATAAAAGTAGTCTCAGATGCTGAATTGCTATTCAAAAGCCAGACATCCTCTACCAGTGTAAACTTCTAATTAAAAACTCAAAACAATAAAACTTGGATGATACATAGCATAACTTAAGAGATCCCTACAAAATGCAATAAGCAGCCAGGAAGTAAGTACCTATTTAGGAAGAATCTCTTTATGAGCTTTGAATGATAGAATCACATTCCAAACCAAAGCAATAACATTAGCGGCAAGGACCTGAAATTATATTCATATAATAAGATCTGACTCAATAAGCAAACTTATGGTAATAGATAAGAACTGGATAAAAACTGAATAACAGCTGTTTTCCACCCATTCCCTTTTGCTAATATCATCCAAACATCATCCACCAGCTATTCATGAAATCTATTGAAACTCGAGAATCAGAGTGCTAATCTTTATGCATGATAGACCAATTGAGAGCAATTACTTTCTCTCGGCAAAGATACAGGAGCTTATCAGTTTGAACGTGGAGAGCAGGACCTCCTCTTGTCCTTACTTCCAAATATCGTGAAAGATTTTGTTATATATAAACACCACCATAGACGAATTTATAGTAACAAACTATAAAATGGAGCACATTAAATACTGTGCTTCTGTTTCAATATTCCAATTCCAGATTCCCTGTGAGTCTAGATGCTGACTGATTCACATATTTGGCACAGAAATTTCATCTTTCCTGCTGAAAAAATATTACTTTCTTCATCCCCAAATACCTTTACAGGCAAACTTACAACTAACAAGAATCTTTTCGCTCTTTGTGGAGAAAATGGATGACTTCTGAATAAATTAACAGAACTGAAATTTCAGATACAGGGGCAGGTAGAACCTGAAATTGCTGTGGGACGAAACGAAAATTTAGAAACTGGAATGGTATCCAGAGCTTCCAATTTGCAAGAACAGCAGAAAACCATTCCTACAAGTAAAAAGAACCATCATAAGAACCATGATAAACATAGCATAGAAGACATAGACAAGAACTTCAACTGCTACCACAGGAAGGATAATAACAAAAGGAAGAGACTCCCTTTTCTATAAGCTTATCAAAAAGTAACCCTCTATAACTCAGTTACACAACCAATATGGCAATTCAATTGCCTGGTGGATAGAAGCATTCACATTTTATTAAACACCCGCGTCGGCACAAGTTTGCTAAGAGCCAAGCACTAACCTTTGTTCCCTTTCTAATTATCATGTGTATTCCAAATTCAAATTGTAAACTTATTGGGGTAATGCGTCTGACCTAAATGGCTAACATTATGCTAGTAATTATAATGCTTTTAGTTGATTGTACCACAATCAAAACCATTCAGAATTTCTTTTTTAATAGGTAGAAAGATAGACTATGGACCACCAAGTTGGGGAAACCCATGCGCAAAAAGAGCTCAAAACTAAAGCCATACATGAAACAACTCTCAACCAATAGGGTGCTCAATTACAAGACAAATCATCAACTAAATCAACCTATGCATTTTCATCCATAAGCAAGTTTCCATTATAACTAAAGTGTAAACCTTTTAGCCAATTCAAAAAAAAAAAAAAAAAAAAAAAAAAAAAAAAAAAGGAAAATGCCTCTCCATCCAATCTCTTTTATTTCTGCTCCTTCCAAATGAATGAAAATTCTCAATCGAAGGCATTTAAAGAAATATCCTTGCCACATATAATGGGCGTGTTTTTGTACGACTTAGGCTTTTGACAAAACAGTTGTTAAACATGGTATCACATCAAGGTAAAGGGTTTGATCTTGGCACTCCCTCTTGTTTTCATTATGCCTGTTACTCACCTTTGTCCTACGGTTGTTGTATGATGTGGTCATGTCCACATCCCGTATACAAGTGTAATATCCGGCTTACATGCAAATGGGGAGGGTTAAGATACTCGATAAAAGCGACAAATTAAGATTTTGGGGAAAACAACTGTATCACCAAACAATAAATTTAATAGGCTGCAACAAGATCTGGTTTTTTCGATTAGTTAGCTAATATATTAATACCAAAATTGACCCCAAAGATATGTTTCCAACCCAAATATTTGGTTATACAATATCAAAATAATAATGACTTGGTAAATTGATATTTTACTTCATAATTAAAATAGCTAACTATGACCCAGAGAGAATCCAATGGTGTTGCCTTGTCACACTACGCGGAGCACCTTTAGATTTTTTTTCACCCTCGATGCTCTGAAGGCTTTTTTCCACCTTTATCTCTCCCTTTGACACACCTGAATCCTTAAAACTGCAGCAAAACCAGGAGCACCTCAAAGTCATTTGAGCATTACCTGTTGCAGCTTGGGAACAACGTCTGATGGCCTCCCTTCTAGTGTTACCAACGTAGCTAGGAAAACACCAATGAACAGTGGAGAGAAAACGAACTGCATAAGAGTTTGATCACGCTTAGACTTAACATATTAGCAAAATATCAAGCTGAATGTTCAGTGACCTCATGAAGAACCTAGCCATCTATCTTAGAAATCAAACAGACTTCGCCGAATCACCTGATCAAGTAGAAGGCGCATAAAAGCTCCCGAGGCACCAGGCACAGTTACTAACCGGCTCAAGTATAAGTACCTGCAGGTGCACTGAATGGTGTCATACAATGCGGGGGATAGAGCTCCATAGAACCACAGGATAGTTTCTTATGCTCTGCTGTTAAAGCAAGATGGGTTCAGGTGATTGCACTAGCTGTTCCTATATATCATCAAAGTACATGCAGCATAACTAATGGAAAAACTAATCAAAGTTGAGACCACAATATTCCAGTGTTCGCTCAGCAGACATATACAGATCATACCACATGATCAACTACCAGAAACCTGAGATACATTCTTTTTGCCATAAGATTTTACAGAGAATAGAACAGACAATACCCAGAGGAAGCATTGACTAACTGCTTAAGTCGACAAAAGCAATGAGGCATTACCAGAAGTGAAGCGTAGGACCCACTAACACCAGCCCCAAGAAAGTAAATAAGAAGTTTCTTTTCAGGTCCAATGATGGCGCTTGATCAATCACAAGCTGTGTCAAAAAAGATCGAGATTTAGTATGACCAAGTGTAAAACCTCATATTGCAGTCGAAATGCTCATTTTTCCGGCAATAAACAAAGAGGACCGATATCCAGATCATGATCTACTAAATACAAATCTGAGGGCTTAGAAACACTGACCACGATGGAAGTCCTTCATTAAAAGTTATACTAGCTAAACTAAAGACAGTTCCAGAACCTGTCTAATCACCCTGGAGAGTTCATCTCAACTGATGCATCAAGTGGCAAGTGAAAGTACTTTCGTATGCAATCAGTAGTTTTCAAGTATCTTCCCATCATCGTTCATATCTTGATAGATTTAAAGGCAAATAAATTGTTTAAATGATATGAAACACATAGGATCAGAGCTAATCATACAGCCATGGATCTTCAAAACATGTCAGAATTATGGCAAAGTCTAGTATAACAACACTGGCATAGGACTCAGAAGAGGAGGAAATAATATTTTACTAATGGTTGCCACTAAACAAATTCTACCTGGCAGATCAAATCTCCAAGGAATGTTAGTATTGCAGAAGTCACCGCTTTTGTTGCCACGGGATATTTTGCAAGTAGGGTCAGATACCTGCAGTCCGAAAATAAAATCAGAAGAAATGGTTTTGGTCAGACAGATGTCTAAGCAAACGAAATCATATACTGCATAGAATAACCTTACTGCAGTCAGTCCACATAAGACGAAATAAATTTTACAAGATAGACATTTGCAACAAGAATAACAGCAAAATCATATATTAAAAAGATGCTAAGTTGACGATCTCTCCCTTCATCCTGAAGTCACTTTTATATCATTGCATCTTCATCAGTGTTGCCAATCAACGGATAAACGTCATTTTATTTTTCCCACCCTTTTCCCCGGATTTGCCTCTATAAAATTAGGAGTCGTGTCTCTTCTTCTCAGTGCCTTAACTCATTGAAGACAAAATGGAGGAAATAACTTTTGCTTGAACACTCCTTGATCACCCACACTACACAAAGATTGCCCCGTTGCTGTCCTAGAACTTACAATCATGAGAACATTGCCTATGCCCTGCCACGGCATCCTTAAACCAACACATAACAAGGCCAATAATCAAAACCCCTTCAGCAATCACGATTATGCATTAGAAGCCACTAAGGTCCACCACAAGCTATGAAATTCTGATTTCCGAAGCCAACAGACAATTAGCAAGAGAGGGCACAGCAGGCGAAAAAATTGCGGCAAAGGAAATGCATTTTTACCAAGAAAGCAAGGACCAGTTATTTCCACTGCTCCCGCCGCCTTCACCACTGTCACCTTCACCTCTTCCTCCATAATTCTTATCACCAGAACCTCCATCACCACCAGTTCCGCCAGACCCCGTGTCTGAAACCGCCGAAAACCGGGCCCGGTTGAAACCCAGTTGCCCGAACCCAATTTCAACCTTACCCGAGTCCCTCGGAACCCCAGAGCGGCCGTAATTCAGAGGAAAGGCGGGATTTTGACACGAGGAAGAGCTCCAGAGCCCGCTTCTCTGGACCGCCTTGGCATGAACTGGGACGAAATGTGAAGGGTGCGCGCGAGAGAGGCTCACCAACCGGACCAAGGCTGGGGACTGCCGGGCGACGCTGCCGGTGAACTGAATCATATCTTTTTGCGATTAAAGATCGATCCTTGGGAATGAACTGGAGAGAGGGAAGCTCGCGGGGGGGTTTTGCGAGGGTTTTGGAACAGCAAAGGTTGTTCAGCTGAGGTTGCTCCTACTTGGCGCGAGAGACAGAAAGATAATTCAGCTCCTGCCTGCTTTGCCGGCTCCGACATTCCAATTTAAAAATTTATTATCTCCTTTTTTATAATCTGAATCTAAGCCATGGTAATTTGTGCATGAGGGGAAGTTGTTGCAACTGGACGGGCCAGAAATTGATAGAGCCTCAGCTGCAAGTGAAACTTCTCTTCTCCCATGGAATGGAGGAAAATGAGACTGGTCCCGAGAGAGAGCAATCGGGCTTGTTCACGAGGAGACCGGTCAGTATTTGGTTCTATATCTTGAACGGCCAATTCTATCAAAGAACCCGAGACCAAACCGATTTTCAATCAGCTTACTTTTGACCTCTTGCATTGAAATTAAATATGTTTGAAATATTATTTTCAAGTAAAAAGAATCATATTAATTTTTGACACGTGTGGTGGGCTGACAGATCTTTGGCTGGGAAATAACCGAATAACACCCGGTGAGTTTGAGAACACCAAGCCATCTATAGTTGTTTGTAATAATAGTACAACGAATAGTATCCTTATGTCAGATTGTAGTTGTATCACACACAATTTAGCTTAGATATCCAATCTCTCGAACGAGACACATGGAATACTTCAATAGTACAACTACTTTCGTCTTACCATTGCCTCATAAGTAGAATAGCATCAACTTCCGACTAATTTATGTACGGAATGCCAACCTCGCATTCGAGGCTTCTTAGAACTCCTAGCATAAAGGCCCCTCCCACGAACTAGTGTATCGTCCCTCTCCATCACTTGCTCTTGATCTCGACACCATTAGCTCCACTCACAAGGGTATGTGAGTATGGGAAAATTCTTGCTTTACTTCGCTCCGTGACACATGCATATTACATATAATTAAACGAAACAAATGAAAAAAAAAAAAAACCTAGTTGATTTTAGGATCAATAGAGATGATTCACATTCCAAAAACTGGATAATCTTGATAGGGTCAATTTTAGGTTTCAAGTTTGAAACTTGATCACCTCAAAACCAATCACCACTAGTAGTCACAAGACGTGAAGTTGGGCATTGGTTACCTAATGCAACTCATTTCTATATTAACCTTTGCAACACAGAGTAAATAATAGTGCCTAACCCTTTGAAATCGTTCTCAATTTGTCTATGTCACTCACGAAACAGAAGAGACTTTGGTGTATCTACATGTTGGAGTATTTTAATTAGAATGAGTGATTTCAGGTTCTATTCAAGTTTTACTTTAAACCTAGAATTTACTTGTTAAAACAGATTCCTTATTTTTTTTAACTCGAAATCTAAAACCCACTTTGTCACGGGTTTTAGGATTTATCCAATTTCAACTCATATTATTAATTAAACGATTGTAGTGAATTATTACTTTTAAAATAATCACTTGTTACTACAATCCACTCACAACAACTTAAATTTAGATATACGAAGAATGTAAAACATTAACAAGGTAAAATCTTAGTTCTGAAATGGAAACTCAGATTAGTAGTTTTACCTATACTCACTGTCATATGTCATGAAATAACGTGGTATTGCGCAAAGATATAGATAAAGAAAAATACAAAAACTTATTTCGGATTTTAGATTCCACTTATCTAGAACTTGGAATTTACTCGTCGAAATGGATTCTCCAATTTTTGAAACTTAAAACCTAATATGTATATTTTGGAATCATGTTGACACTTAATTTTAATCCTAGCTAGGTTCTTAACGAAATTTTGACTTTGTCCTTCGGCTTGTGATTTCGTCTTTTCTTTGGACTTGTTTCCAAAATGTCCATGGGCCTGAGGTGGTCGACCACTATGAGTGATGGATTTTAACGGCCCACATTGGGCGGTTTTGTCTTTTCTTTGGACTTGTTTGCATAATTGTTGTCCCGTTAGGTTTTTAAGTGCCCACATTGGACGGAAGTCCAATGAAAGGTAGTTTTGGATACTTGTACAAGTTTGGATACTGTCTTTTTTTTGCTGGTCGAATGGATACTGGTTAGATAAGAATAGTTTTGAGGTTTTGGTGTCCCATGAGGAAAAGTCTGGGATTGATGAGAATTATCACTTGCCATGCCGACTAAGACCATAGCCTAGATGAATTCCTAGACGCGTATGATAATTATTTTATTTCTATTTCAAAATTATTTTTTTGTTTTAGATCTGTTTCCTAATAGAAATTCGTTTAGTAAAATAATTTAATTTTTCAATTTTTGCAACAAATTTTTAGTCCAAAAATAAATTTCGAATAAAAATGAGAAGCAAAAATTTTCTATTTCTCTATTTCTAAAACAAAAATGATAAATAAAAACCATTTTCATCGCTAATTCTCACTATTAACCAGTTGCCCACCCGTCGTTGTCGCTTGCCATCCGCCCCTCAGGGCCGGTCATTGCCGTCCCCACCCCCCCCCTCCGCCCCTCGCCCCTCGCCCCCTATTGATTGCTGTGATCGGTCACCATCGCCACTCGCCATCCTCCATCCCCGCGCTCCCCACCCCTCAGTTGCCACCATTGTCAATCACTGCCCACTGTCGGTGGGCCCCCACCATTCGCTTCTGTCTAAAAGAGAGAAATTTTTTATTGTTATTAAACCAATTTTTATTATTAGAATATAAATTTTGTATTGTTATCAAATACATATTTTTCTCAAAAACTCATATAATAATAAAACACAAAATCTATTAAATTAATTTCTGATCAGAATTATTGTCATTCATACCCTAATGGCCATGCATGTTGCTGGTTGGATTTTTCATGACCATATGGAAACAAGGTATTTTTTGGGCCATTGACACAAATTTGGAATATCGTGAGACGAAAAAAAGTTCATAAATATTAAGTTTTATTTGTTTTGCTAAAAAATATATATTCCAAAAAATGATCACTTATATAATTGAAAATAATGAATTAATGAAAAATATATTCATTAATAATAATAATTTATATTTTCGTTCATTTGTCTTTATAGATTGTATAAATGATTATTTATTAAAAAATAAATTTTAAATTATTTATTTTTCGTAAAGTAAGCTGAACCTTAACCTGTCATGGGGAAAAGTTTTGAATTTTTCGTGTTTCATTTCAAAAAAGATCAAAGGCAATAAAATCAGTGTGGTTGCTCTTCCATACTTTCATAGAGGGAAGGAGCGAGGAAAAAGGAGGAGACGAGCGCCATTTTCCCCCCCAAAACCGGAGCTCCGTCGCCGTCGCCGTCGCCACATTCATCGAGCTTCGACGAGCCTCCGAGCAGCGGCGAACGAAAACCCTAGAACTCCGTCATGCCTTCGTTTCCCAGCCCGGGCTCGGTCACGGTCTGCGAGATCAATCGCGAGCTCAGTACGTACACCCCTCTCCTCTCCTCTCTCTCCTTCGCTTTCCACCCCGAGTGTTGCCGACGACTCTCCGGTGCCGATTACTAACGCCTGAAATCCCTGCAGTCACCGCCGATGTTCTGTCGGAGGCGCAAGCGAAAGAAACCTACGGAAAGCTGCTCGTGAGTTTTTCTTCCTCGTCCTAAGTCAATGGGATGTTGCTTTTAGGGTGGATTTCGTCGCTTGCCGGAATTGTTTGTTCTGTTCTGATTGTTTCTCCCGTCGCAGAGAACGGTGTTCAATCCGGTCTCCTTTCAGCCCGATCAGCCGGGCCAGCCGGGGCTGCCGGAGCTCGGCACCGAGCACCAGGTGGAGGAGGAGGAGGAGGGCCTGGGGAATGGCGTGGCCGTTCAGAGGAAGAACGTGGTGGAGAAGGTGCAGGGGATCTTCGGCGATTATGTCAAGCGGGTCTTTCATCCCTGCGACGTGAGTATCTTTTTGCCCTTTTATGTATAAATAGATTAAAAATATCGGGAGATTGAATGGGGCAAACCCATTTTGAAAATCTTCAAATAGTCTCAAATGGTCTTGCAGCAGAGTTGGCCGCCATTAGTCTTTCATCCATTTCCAATCTTTGCTGTGTCTGCCGTGCAGATGGTAGAATCGGATTATAGAGCTATGGTACTAGTTTGCTGTCTAGATGACTTATGAGATTGTCCAAAATGTAGTCCTAGTCATTAGGGGAGGTCTTTTAGCTTATCCAAGTCATCGCTTCCTTAATTCTGGATAACTTGAATTCAAACCTCAATAGAGAGACATAATGTGAAAGAAACTCATGTGCACATTACATGGCAGATGTGATCATTTTCTGGTTTTCTGCCTATTGACATCTTTATTATATTTATAGGTTAATTTGCTACCTGAAGTTGATCTAAAAGGAGTAGGCTGGCACCCGCATAAACATATCATAGCACTTATCTCTGCCCCGAATCAGGTTCTAGTGCGTGATTATGATGATGCAGGTCCGTATCTTTCATAGTCTGTCTCCGGTGCTGGTTCTTATCTTGTTACTACTCACATCACTCATTTCCGTCCTTTGAAAATGGTTGCAATGTTTTCTTCAAAAGAGTGCAGGGAACCTTGTATCTTGACTCATGAGTCCCAAAAGGACGTTAAAGCACTTGAGTGGAGACCAAATGGTGGAAGGATGCTTTCTGTGTCTTGCAAGCAAGTATCATGATTCATCTTTTTCTCATTTAAAGTTTAGTTGGTCATGAATATTCTTCTACCATATTATTCTTTTCAGTCTTTTTTTTTCATCTCATCAGCATCATGAAAACAATGAAATGCTCAATTGATTTACTTTTCAGGGGTGGAATATGCATTTGGGCTGCTTCTTTCCCTGGCAATGCAGCATCTATCAGATCTGGTGCTCCTTCTTTTGTTGGGACCCTGCCAAGAGGCACTGGTGTCCGATGGACTTTGGTTGATTTTCTTCGCAGTGATGCTGATGAGCAAATAACTGCACTCTCTTGGAGTCCTGATGGAAGATATCCTTCACAAACCAACTAGTGAAGTTTCTTATATAAATGCTTCTTAAGTGACAAAGCTGCCTTTGCTCTAATAATGTTTTCTCCTGATCTTCTATATATATATATGTATTCCCCCCTGGGTGTGTGCGTGCCCAAGGGTGAAGGCCCCGAAAACATACATTTTGTATCATTTAACTATGGTTTTAGTAGTCGCCAGATATTTCATATGTTCCCATTTTCAAAAATAAATTTCCGATTGCAGTTTTCAGAGTGCATGGTGGACATATTATGATCTTCAATATTAATTACTAGGATTTTTGTACTTAATTAAACCAAGGCACATGTTCGAACTCTTTTGACTGGAAGAGGACCCAGAACCAGTTATTCTATTATGGCAGTGCATGTGTCGCTTGATAGCCTGTTTCCTTGACCCACCTCTACATACTTGGCATCAGCCTCCTGTGAAAGCTCGTCGTTCACTGTATGGGACGTGGCACAAGGTCATACAATATTCTGATAATTCTTTTGTCTCCTTAAGTTCATCAACTACTTTTTTTCACAATTATATTGAGTATATGCTCATTTTTGCAATCATACCTTTAAATTGTATATCTGGTTGTTTGTTTTCATTTGATTTTGTAATGGCACCTCCTCTATTTTGTTTCTAGGGCTCCTAGTTCCTAGTCTACTTTTCCAGTGATCATGCTAAACTAATAGTTTAGTCTTTTGCCAAAATTTAATTCTTTCCTGTTGCCCTATTTGTTTCACTATTGCACTTATCATCCATCTATGATGGGTTTGGACCATGGTCATTATGCATCTGCTGTACTAATTTTGTAAGTCTTAGCCTTAAATAATTAAATTATAGTTATTCTGATTAAATGAAGCTTCAGTCACACTTAATTGTCGTATGCATAAAAAGAAGCACCTTTCAGAAATTAACTCCTGGTTGCTTATACTGAAATTAACTTCCTGCGAGGGCAGCAAATATAACCATAGTTCATAGAGGTAATATGATAAGACTGGGAGTGGTATAACTCACGGAGTCCAAGCTTTAAGGTGCTGTTTGAATGGTAAGCTTGAAACTAGTTGTGTTGCAATTTTGTTTCGAACGCACTTGACATTAATTGGTAGTTTTAATAGAATGAATTTTATTAATGTTGACTTTATGTACACAAACATTGAAAGACACACTTTTGGAGCTTGATCCATGTGACTTTATTACTGGAATCTAGGATCTTTTCTAGAATTCCTGCATGCCGAAAAAGAAAATGTTCTGATGAGAATCTTTGTTGATTTATGTGCATGCAAAAAAAAAAAAGAACATATTTTTAAAATTTTGAAAATGATGACTGTGGAGGTGGTTCTGAAATTTTTGACGGTTACAATGAGTGAATTTGTGGGTCAAAAACACTTAAAACAATAGAATTTCAAACAATTGCTATTTAGTTCAAGTATGGTTCTCGAATGTGAAAATTTTGAAGTTAATGGCAGAATATAATCGACAATAATTGTTGCCTATTCTTTTAATCAATAGATATATGAAAACACACATGTGCGTGTGCTTGCACACACTTTTGGAACTTGATTGATATGTTTTTGGTACTGGAACTTGGTGTTTCTGGACTTCATTATATCCCCCTTCCTCCCATTCATCTTTGGATCGTGCTGTTGATACAGTAGTAAGTTTCTCTATCTAAGGCATTGCTTCCTTAGTAATAAGTGTTGTTTATTTGCAGGTGTTGGGACACCTATTCGACGTGGATTAGGGGGCATATCCATGCTAAAGTGGTCACCTACTGGAGATTACTTATTTTCTGCAAAATTGTATGGTCATTCAGCTGTATTACTTTGTCTTCATGTAGACATATATGGATAACATTGTCTGTCTGATCTGGATCGCTGTCATTTTTTACAGTGATGGAACATTTTACCTATGGGAGACAAACACGTGGACCTCTGAACCTTGGTCAGCAACTAGTGGTTTTGTCACGGTGAGGAAAGTGATTTAGATGGCTTGTCATGATTGCTGAAAATAGGATCAGAGACTGAATGATGATGTGGGGCATTGCTCAAATGCTGCGCCTCATGAAAAAACGCTGAACAACAATTTTCCGTTTAATTTCTGGGGTTGATGAACTCTTTCTGCCTTAAATTAGATTCTTCCTAAAATCTATGGGAATCTAACTATTTTTTTAGCTTTTGCACCATAGAGAGGTAGATAATTACATGACTCTATTCTTCTCTATTTGTTAGTTATGCGGTGAAGATCTGTGATGTCCTGATGAGAATTCTGGCCAAAACAGCTGGGGTTGTGATTGGACTTTATGATGAGATCTGCGCGTCAAAACTGTATCTTTCCTTAGACATTGTAAAAACATCTGCCCTATAAAGTTGAAAATGTGATAGTGATATTTATCTCTATCGCCAAGAAATGAGGGTTGAATCGTCTCGCTCCACTTGCGACTTCGATTAGCATTCAGTATTATGGTGTCTTTGTTGATTTTGAGGCTTTAAGCATACAAAATCTGGAACAAAATTTCACTTGGTGAGTGTTATAGGCTTGATGGCATTGCAATTCTCTACTTGAGAGTTTTATTAGTGTTTTGTTCTTGTGGTGCCATCACCATATGAAAATTCTGTCGGTTTAATCAGGTGGATGTAGGTCCAATGGTGAGGCAATATGTGTAATCAAGTCTTGAGTAACTAGCAGGCGCACGCCCTCTGCTAAATGTTGGGCTTAATTATTTAGTGACCTTGTATTGAGGAGAGGCCTAATTTATTTCCCAGTACTCCTCATAATACAAAATAACATAATGTATCAAATGCTTGATGTCCACGCATTCACTCCTCCACTACATGTGTTCCTTTTATAGACCTTTGGCTATCTCTATTGACATGCTTTATTTTTATTTTATTTTTTTGATGAAGTGGTGAAGCTGCATTGTATCTTAAGCAGCTGGTGCACATAATTTATCCAGTGGTTCATTTTGCTCTTCTTTATGCATGTTTCAGTTGTATGTTAGAATTCCTTCAACTTTTCTTAATTTAGAGTCATGTTGCAACAGGGGGCAACATGGGATCCTGATGGGCATATGATATTGATTGCATTCCATAAGTCTCCAACGTTGGCTTCTGTTCACTTTGCATCAAAGCCTCCATCTCTGGGTAATCAGTTTTGCTTAAGATGTGTACTTCTAGACTCCACTAATTAAGTACCAAGGCAATGCAGGTGGTATTAAGACTTGATAGTTGATGAAAAATTTTATGTTCCCCAATAATTACTTGTACGGTTAACTCAAGCACCTAACTTGTGCACAATTTACAAGGGGGAAAAGAAGAGACATAGACAAATATGACGTTTTGGCTCTCAGTGTTAGCTGGGGCATACTTAATTTCATTGTGGGAAATCCTTAGAGAAACTCAGTGGACATATCTCTTATAATGGTGTTATGGCGTTAATAAGAGGGAAAACAGTAGTACTTAATGGAAGGAACTTAAACTGGCAATTTCCTGCTGATTTGAGGTACTTTCAATTAATTGATGTATATTTATTACCCACTGGGCAACTTTGAAGACTTATTCTCCTTTGTACCATTCCATTGTTAACATGACTTATTTTATTTTTGGGTGATGCTATGAAGATGCGCTCTTGTTGCCAGTTGAATTACCAGAATTGTCATCCCTGCCTGGCAGGTAAACCAAACTAATGCAAATGTGTATATTTAGTTAATTATGTATCTTGAAGTGTAGTATTTACTCCTTGCTCCCTTTCATCTTATAATGTGATAATTCCTCTGTAGCAATCAGATCTGTATAAATGCAGATCATCGAAGAAAAATAAAATGTTACATATAACATTATGCATTCAACACATTTTATAAACTAAGCAGTTGGGTACAACTTAATGTACCTAATGGCATGAGCTGTCTCCACTTGTGTGATATCATGCAGTCAGGGGATTGAGAAGGTAGCGTGGAATGCTTCTGGTGAACGACTGGCAGTATCATTTAAAGGTGGGGATGACATATACAAGGGTCTGATTGCCATTTATGATGCCAGAAGGACACCGGTGGTTTCTGCCTCACTAGTGTGAGTTTTGGTTAAGCAATATTGTGGTGTTGCACATTTACTTTTCAGATGGTTAGCTTTTTGCTTTTTATGTGTTAACCTATGTACTGACAGATTTATTTATGTTGTCTTGAGTACAGTGGCTTTATCAGAGGGCCCGGTGATAATCCTAAGCCACTGACATTTTCATTTCATGATAAATTCAAGCAGGGCCCTTTGCTTTCTGTGGTAAGTCTTCATGATCATGATATCTCTCTTGTGCTTGAGCCGATTTGAATATCTTGCATTATATATGGGAAAATGCAAACTCAAGTATAGTGAACACATAAAGTATTCGCTTTTTATGACCAAAAAAAAGTATTTGCTTTTGCTTCATAATGGGCAATTGTCCGAATTATGATTTGCAATCTGATGACATTACATATGTCGATGTACTGTTTTCCTTGACTCAAGCAGCTCTATTTTAATTCTTTCAACTGTTTGTCTGCAATTTCATGCAGTGTTGGAGCAGTGGATTTTGCTGTACCTACCCGCTTCTGTTTCGTTCTCATGCTCTTCCTTAAGTAAGGTACTGGCTGCTTTGTGGTGGTTCACATGTTATTTTGCAGTTTGTGCCAGCTTAATATCATTAGTGCCTACAGATGCCGAACATTGAGTCTATAGCGTCAACTTACACATTAAACTTTTGGTTTAGGAGGTTTTTCTGATAGCAAGAATCTCAGTGTGGGCAGCGCATAATATGGGGGTATCATTTCATCCTCCTTACTCTCATCACGTCATTTGTTCTTGATATTTTGTTGAGTCTGTAACTGACCGTTGTTTATCTGGGTTCCCTATTGTGTTGGACCAGTAAGCATTGTAGCTGGTGAAGCGGCCCTTGAGTTTTCGATTCTGGAGAATTTGTTGCGCGGTGCCTCTCCCCTTTCCTGGCGCCCTTGAGCTCTCTTCTTTAAGCTCAGAGTCTTTGGCCATTGATACAAACAAATTATTATGCAGGGTGCTGCAAAAAGTTGAAGCAAAGCTGGCCGTGGAAATGTTCACCAAACCGAAGGGCAGTTTTGATCTGTTTATCTGTGTCTTCTGAAATGATAAAACACCTGGAGAGTGTCGTGATCCTCATCTCTTTGCGAATTTGGCTATTCTCAGCCATTTATCTTTGGTTTCTATGCGTGTCGAAAGAAAAATGGTGTAGAGGGAAAATAGTTTTATGAATGGACCAAGAGAATACCAATTTTGTCCTTTACTAGTGTCCGCTTTTTACAGATTAGACTGTCGGGGTAGATTTGCGTTTGTGTGGAGAAGAGTTAAGCTTGTTTCCGTTCGTTTCTCGCTAGATGAGGTCTTTAAGAATTTGGCATATTTAGCTCTTCGATGATGAATTCTTTTGCAATCAATAAGGTGGATGGTATAATGGCAAATGGCTAATATGTCGCACATGAGATCACGGGTTTGATTGATGTTGTGTGCAAATTTCTAAATGATTCATTAACTGCTTTATAACGTGTGGAGAGAGTTTTTAATTGCGAGGATTTTATTGGGCTGCCATGATGGATTCATTAATTTTGAATTTCGGATTGCGAGTGATCCAGAATAGGAATGGCTTGAGCAGATTCGAATTGATAACCAGCGTCGATCCCCTTTCTCTAATCTCTCAATTAATAAATTTGTACCATAAAATTCTAAGAATATGAAAGGATTGGCATCATGTTCTCTGGATATACGACTAAATACATCCTCATTTTCACTAAAGAGATAAAATTGTTCTTAATTATTCGATTGCAATTTAATATGGTAAGCCTACGTTTTACTTATTTACTTATTTATTTATATTTAGAATTTGTTTGTCATGGTTAAACATTAAACACGTGTTAATTTTTGTCAAAACCGAAGGCGAAGTGAAGAAGCTTGGATTAGATTATACTGTCGACCTTGTTGACTCGTCGGTCGGATCGGACAACCGTCGTGCTCGCACTGGAAGAGGAAGACCATGGCGCTGCTCGTCTCTCCGACTGCTCTCAAAGCAGCCCCTCTCGCTCTCCTCCCTTCTTCCACTTCCTCGTTCTCTTCCTCTCGTCCTGCCGCTATTGCTTCGTCATCATGGCGTACGTCTCTCTCTCATGTCTGCGTCCACGTTCGCGCATCTCTTGCTTTTTGGCTGTTTCCAAGTTCCGTGATTGATCGTCGCATGTCTCCTTTCTTACGTGTTCGCGAAGTGGGTCGCCCTTGATCGTTTGCGCTGGTGAATCTTTGTGGTGTATGGCGCGAGGGGGCTTATTACATACGAATGTTGTGCATGATCCTGGTTCGAGAAGGACCCTGGGGATCTTATGTGGAGGGTCTTTTGATATGTCTAAAGTGGGGTGGGTTTGTTTCCCTCGTTGCTTGTTTCGGTTCATTTGGGAAGTTAGGAGGGAGTGGAAGTTGTGGACACCGCTGAAGATCTTTCTAGCGATGATTGTGCTTTCTCTTGAAGAATGTCTGAGTGGTTTGAAGCATCATCTCAGGTTGATGCTTCAAACCATACTAGTTACTTGTCCTATACTCTGTTTGCAGATTTTGTGCAATCGCATGGAAGTGTCTTGATGATTTTGGCTCCAGGAATCATTTATTTGCGACTGCCGTTGTCTCTTCTTTTATGTCAATTACAATATTCTATCTTTTCTTTCTTTGTAATTGCTCATCACTGTATCTAAATTTGCTCTTGTATTCAGTATCATTGTGGAACAAGGAACCCACTCATTGTCATCTGAAGTACATCCAACCATTTAGCAGCGGTATGATCTTGCCTGCCAAGAGAAGGGCTGTGATGCTAATCAAGCTAACGGATGTCGAAGAGACTGCTCAGAATGATGGAGAGTATTACTCGGACAGTGACGTTGGTGATTTTCCGTTTGACACATGTTGGTTGGATGCAAAGCTTCAGCTGAAGCTTGAGCAGAAAATGAGGATGAAAGTACCGAAGGGGATACGGCTTCGGAGGAAAAAACTTGTCCGCAAGAGAAGAATGAGGAAGAAAGGTCGATGGCCGCCCTCGAAGATGAAGTAGTCGACCAATTCTTTTACTCTAGTTTTGTTCTGCGCCTTCTATGCCTTAGAAGTTCAGGAGCAAGGCTTTTATTGGCATTGCGTCTTGTTCATAGAGTACTCACAATTGAAACCTGATTAGTATAGGTAGAATCTGTCCATTCTTTTCTTGCTCTTTCATTTGAGAGCTCTCTATCTGTTTATCAGGATTTGCTTCATTCTCCAATACTATTTTTATCCTCAATCGTATGAAATGGCATGTTGAATCAAGTGAAATATGGAGTTTTTTGCTTATGGTTCCTAGAGAATTGCCATCTCTGGTTATACTGTACGGGAAGGTTTGTCACCCTTAATTGTGGGAGGCATGCCCAAATTCATCTTATTAGAGCTTCCTGTCATGGGCGTCAAAAGACAAAGTGAAACTATCTGTCACAATGCCACAAGCAATCGAAAAATAAATCTTTGTCGTCGTCGTATTAATTTTGTGAGATTTGATTAACTGATTATGTATCACAAAGTGGATCTAAAACATAATGTAGGAATTAACACTCAAGCTGGGATTAAGAAGATGTCCCAAAGATGAATTTGAGGCATGCTATTTTCGGCTGAAGGGTTGGGAGGCAAAAGGTCTAACCATCAGGAGTCACTGATATCATCGTTTGTCTTCAGCTTCAGACCTCTTTTAGTACTTGGATCTTGAAGATGAATCAGCTTTTCGCCATCTTGGGAGCCGGTATATTCTTCTAACAAATCAAATGAAGTGAAAGAATATGGGGAGAGTGTGATTTGCATGTCCTTTCCTGCACTTTTAAGTGGAATTTGTTTTGGAGCCACCTGCATTAAATCAGGAGAGATACATCAAATATGCTGCGATGCAATTTAACTTCGCATAAACTCATCATTTTCCTGGTTCTTGAAATGACTGCTTATATAATTTCTAAGCAAGTTACAGCAAGTGTTGAATCATCTAATTCTCGAAATTTTCCTATATGCGAGGTACCATTTGTAAAAGTCTGATTGAAGAAAATAATCAGAAGATAAATAATGGCTTGTATTCAACAAATGAACCAGCTAGAACTATTAGTGTTAAACGACCTCTCCAGGCCGATGTAGACACCAGACAGCATGACCTCAACAGATGAGCGTTGGAGACTAGGACGTGATAACTCAAATATGTATGCAATAAAAAGAAGAAGATACCTTTTTCGGCTGTTGAAAGGAATTCTCGTCCATCAATTTTCCAGAAGTTAGGACAGTTTTTGAAGAGCCGGACAATTGAATAGAATTTGTATCAAATCCTCCAACAGATATGTTGAGATTAATCGAGCTGTTTCCGAAGTTCACAGCCTGCAAAATTTGAAAATTCTAAACTTAACCGCCACTATATTGCCCAACAAGAATATAGTAGATGCATATTCAATCTTAAGAGGAGCATGATGTTGACAAACCTAATCAAACAAAGAATAAGTATCTGCGAAATCAGCAACCAATGTAACATGCATGATTTTTTGTGATAATGGAGCATATGCAGTTGCTCTTTAATTATTTTACCAAATGATGCTCAACCAGATATGACTCATTGTATATGTTCGGTCTTGTCATGACAACGCTAAAAATTTCTTTGCCAAAGAATTTGATTGGTTGTGCACCAAATAGTAAGAAAACTTTGATCATTGTCTTCATATTTTCCTTTCCTTGTTTAGAATTTTCATTTTCATTCCATCAGAGTCTGGTTGTAAAGGCTTTGGTCGATAGGCAAATGGGAGAGACAACACAAGGATGTGTTCATGAGTAAGAGAGAATTCTGAGTTTGCAAAGGACAAATTTCAAACCTTTATTCTTATGTAATTCTTCTCATTAGCAGAATCTTTCCATAAGATAGCAGATGTAACAAGTAATGTCGAGGTTGACTTCAATGTTGTGTTAAGAAGGGTTGCTCCACTTGACTCTGTGAAAAGAGTTTGCATCCAGTAGCTGGGAGTTCCATACAGCTGCGAAGAGTTGAACACGATCGTGTCTGGAGTAGCCCTTCAATGAAGCAGGTTGGTGTCAGTAAGGAAGAATCTTGCTTTCTTTTGCGCTTCTCAAATGGCTTGATAAACTGATAGATATCTTAAGTAAAAGAATGAGAGAAATTACCTTCTGTCGTTTTCATTCACGAGTAGTGGCGCATAACTTGCCATTGCAACAACATCGCTGCGAAAATGTAGAAAATTGAGATTTAATTAGTATTTACTCTTTTGGCATGAAGAGGAAAACTAACCTAAAGTGCCATTCGAGGATTAGTCCTTTGTTAAGGCACTTAATGCAGCTGAGTGTAGTTTGTATATCAGTATTGAAAAATTGCAAAAGTACTTTATTTTTGTCTTCATATTTAGGTCAAGTGGGAGTTTAGTTCTGGAATATTGTTGGAGCATACTAACTCATCTCAGACATGAGAGTGAAATCTGTTGAATATTATGATGGCAATTAATATTTTCCCAAGTATACTGTATATGAGAAGATGTCAACTGAAACTTATGGTAAATATGTGTGATCATGGGTGGGCAAGTGTTAACATATAGATATAATGTAGCTGCAGTATTATTTATGTCGGCATTGATTTTTCATTTAAACACATATCTGTATGCATGGTACCATTGACAGTGCTCATTTTAGTGGCATGAGAGATGATGATGAAATCTTAGCTTCACTATCGTGGATCACATGTGGACACTTCAGCAATATATCCTGATTGAACAAAAAGACAAATGCCATCGTGTTTTCATGTTTTCTTTTCTCTCAGATTAGACTATGATACAGATGATATCACAAGGTCCTCATTTATAAATGTATTATTAAAGAGACCTGTTCTTTTCTAGCCCAAGAAGGAATGCAGCTTCAGCTAGGGCTGCCAAGAGACTTCCTTTGCCTGCGTCTTTTCCTGTAACGCTATATTCGCTGACAAAAGCCTGAAAGCACCAAAATTGAAGGTTATTCATGTGCACACCCGACCTCTCAAAACGTTAAGGCATGTTGAACGCACCTTCGGACCACTTCGAGACACCTGATCGAACTTATGAGCCATTGAGAACATGTTGCTCGCAGAAGTGTAGACCTTATCAAGAAGCAATGATGTCATTGTTTAATGGGTTTGTATTTACAGAAGAATTCTTGACGGGACAGATAAGAATAATAGACTTTACATGAAAATCATAGAGATCGGCTGGGTGATCCAACTGCCCAGAAGAACCGTCACAATTTGAGATGATTTGCATGTTCGGATAAGCATCCTTTATAGCTTCATAGAATTTGAGATAATTCCCTGGTCATCAATGAAAATGAAAGAGGACAAACTTGTTAGCTGCAATATTAAGAAATTGGTATGACCTAGCTATTTTGCTATTCCCTGAGCAAAACAACCACCCGTCCCCATAATCAATAGCACAGACTAAATGGTAACAATCTTCTAGGGACTTACATTACAGATAATATGAAGGAGGTGCAATATCACGGTATTTGAATTTATCAGATCGAAGGACGTTATATTGCCTGCTTCTATATGAGGCAAAGTTTTGATCAGGGTGTATTACAAGAGGGAGCAAAAGAAGCGCAATTCCAGATGTCAGTAATGTAAAGCAACTTTGTGTCGAAAAACCTCAGCGAAAGGCGAAAAGGCAGGTCAAAGTTGGTTATAGTGCCTTGACATCAGCAAACTACATATTACTTTTGATGGCATGTTTATTAATCCTCGCTACTTCAAATATAAAATCTGTCCACAAGGTTCTGAGAAGACGATCCTGTGATCTATTAAGATGTTCTGTCCATGAAATTAAATAGCAGGTGCGACTGGTATCAAGTTTAAATCAATCACCATAAATGAAAGAACACTGCATAATTATGTGATCCGCTCCTTCAATGCAGACAGCTACCTACTACATAGACCAAAGACACAAAAATATGCTGAGATAGGCATGAACTTCTATTCATTAACAGAGAATATGTACCGGATATCTCTACTCCAAACCAAGGTGTATCTTGCAACTACTTGTTAGATGTAACAAAAAGATAAAATGAGAATAGAGGGAATATTAGGAGAAAGAGGATTGCAATAGAAAGCAAACCTCGGTAGTTCTTTTTCCCACAATCTTGGTTCCCAACAGCAACATATCTCAAGTCAAAAGGTTCGGGGTGTCCCATTGCAGCTCGAACTGAACCCCATGTAGAATCTGGATCACCTCTAGCAAACTCAATACCATCAAGGGTTTCCTATGACAAAGGCGGCGAAATATTTTAAGTTAGGGACAAATCAACTCAAAATCTTCAAGGGCAGTATAAACCAGAACCAAGCTATACAGTACTTCCTAAATTCCTAACAATCATTTGCTCTTTCGCAGTTCTCACCCGTACCGCCCATTTGCTTCATGTTAGCAAGCGCAGTATGAGAATTGAAATTGACGACCAAACATGATAATATGCATCCAGGTGAGGATCAGGTTAAGGGCATACTTTTACAAAAGGAGGCACACTGATAGTTTCAACTTGATCATTATGGCTGAACCCTGCAAAATAAACAAGGTCACAGAAAATGGAAAACAGTTGGGTTTCTTTAATATTTTTTTTTTTCAAGGGTATGTGGAATCAACATATTATAAAGCTATGCAAATTACCGCCATTGAATACCCAGACTGGCAATGCACCAAGATCCTCTGCAAGCTGTAGATAACTTTGTGAGGGTAAGTATATGAGAAAAAATAAATTTCTAACTGAAGTCCTTGAAAGAGGGTTTTATATAGTCTAGAAACTAGACAGTTTTATAAGAAGCATGAGATACCAACCTGGAGGAACTCAAAATAGCCAAGTCCATCATCAGTCCAGTATTTCCATACATCATTAAAATGGCCAGGCCTCTCTTCCCAGGGCCCCACGGTTTCTTTCCAGCGAAATGCGGTCGTCAACCATTCACCTTCCACAAAAGATCCACCTACAATGGTTGTGAGGGAACAATTACATCGCAATTTTTGGGGACTAAATAAAAGAATGGTCTTGCTCCAGTTTATGAACATCGGCAGCAGGAAGTGAAAAGGAAATGTTATCGAGCAACAGAACAATCTGTAATTATTCCATTCTAAGCTAGAGCAAAAAAGTTACTCGGTTCATTGGTTTAATGGCTTGTAATATGTTAGATTCATCTCAAGGACAGAGCTTCAGGACGTAATCTGCAGCACCCTGAGTCTTAGATGAAACGGAGAGTGGTAGTGAAGTGATATATAAAAAGAGATTTATATGGGAAATACACTTGAATGCTCCTTTTGGAGCTTGTTCCATGTGGATTCGGGCATTGATCCTCCAAATGGTATCAAAGCACAGTCCATAGTCGGGTGGAGGCTCATGTACTTACTGTCAAACTAAGGGCTTGAATTAAGTTCTAGACCTAACATTTGAGGGCAACGGAAGTTCCAAATGTAAAGATGGAAAGAATTCAACTGTCAAGGCTATGTATACCTGGAAATCTCAGAAATCGTGGTTTTATTCCTGCAAGCATTTGAAAGAGATCATTCCGAAAACCATGTCCCTGCATCTCCCAAAAAAACAAATCTTGTGACTCAAATCATGAAACAAATGAACATGATTAAGCTGAAAAACTTTTTGCACTCCGGAACCACCGAAATGGTATTACTTGAACACCTATATCTTTTAAAAGTTAACAAGCTGAATTGACTAGCTTTCAACTGTTTTTTAATTGTAGAAGCTATTTGATATTAGTATATGCCCAGAAACTGCACACCTTCATATTTTAATCTTCTAGACGTCCTCCAGTTCTAAATTCAGCCCGTCAATGATACATTGTGACAAACTGTATACTTCCTTCTGTTATACATTTAAGCATGGCCTTCTATTTTCTTATAATCAGAAAAAATTATCAGTGCACAGTGCACTCCAAACACGCAAACATATAAGGATGCGCAATGGATGACAGAAGCTGTAAGATTGAAGGCTTTTTGACAGAAGATTTACACATTAGTTTGCAAAAATACCCATGACAATTAATTTTGGCAACTCTTTTGTACTTTATTGATAATTTGAGTTATTGGAAGAATCTTAGGCATCTATGGCATGATGATGTCACACTTCAGTACCATCGCGCCACAAAATAAGTCCAACACAAGTTTTTGTTGAACATTTTCGGTAGAAATCAGTGTCATGATAAAGTTATGCTCATCATCTGATTTCACGGACATTCAGAATCAAAGGACAATCCTTCCCAGTCACACAAAAGCTGTTGATCAAATTTTGCCAAAGACTTCTGTTCGTGATTTGAGTTATGCTTAAAAGAGCTATAGTAGTCTTAAATAGCAAAAGACTCTTCTCAATTCTGTATGACAATCATTGATGATCCCAGCAAAGGAATGCATGCCATACCATGTGAGTATCCAGAGGCATAGCCGAAAATTGATCAAACCATATCACTCCCTTTTGGGTGGTTGTCAATTGAAGTCTCGAATTATGATTTGTTTCACTCGCCTCTAATAGAACCTCCATCTTTGTCCAGCTTGAAACATCTGAATCAGATGCACTACAAAGGCACATAGAATTTAAGAAGGCGACACGAATTTGCTAAGGGACAATTGACAAAACTATGTAGGCGAAAATAGTTAGCGGTGCGCACCTTATGTTGGCACTAGCCAGCAATGGCATCCCATTTGAGCCGGCCAAGGCCAAGGATAGATTGATTGATGTTGATGATCGAACATAAAACACTACTTTGTAAGTCTTTCCCTTCTCAATATTCTGGAAAAAGGCAATGATGGTTTAAAGCCTTCTAAAGGCAGGCAAAATATAATCATTCCAGGAGGGGGAAAGTAAAGTGAAGCAAGTGTCATCAAGGACTATTAAGGAAACTTATACTGAAGTAGATGCAAAAACAAATTGACCAAGATCTGACAGGAATAGAAATCCAAGTTCTAACCATGCCCCAGAACCCCGGGTTATATACACCGACTCCCCCAGCTGGACACACATTGGTTCCTTGGTTATCACAGAGCACATCCATTCTCAGAGCAATGGTATTCCGTTCAAACCATGACGACCTGTCCGTCGATAAAATCAGAAACGACTCGTTGCCAATGATAGACCAAGGGTCAATGTTTGAGGGGGTATTCTGGCCCCCAGCTTCAAAGCCTGGAAATCCAATGTATAATCAGGATTTTAATGTGTGGTTGATCTGAGAAAGAACAGTTACAGCTTAATGCCATAGTTAACAATTCAAATGGAAAACATTCTTTGATGACCTTGTGAGTCATAGCACATATTGTGCCTGTCTGAATGCAGGAATGGTATGAAGGTGTTTGGATGAATATTTCTCCATGCACATGTTATGCTTAACTATGAGAGCACGTGCAGCTGGGCAATTAGTGTGCAAGTCTGTATGCTTGAAGAACATTTAAGTACTTAAACAGCTGCTGGTGCTCATCCAAGTCCAGAGGTTCCTATCTTAAAGCTTGGTCTAAAAGTTTATGCTCATTAAGCTCAGGTGGCCACATGACCAGCAATCTCATTTGGATTCATGTACACATCTAATATGCATATTTACTTGAAAAAGACATGTGGCTCCATATTCACACACTGTCCTCCAAAAAAAAAAAAATCAGGAAGATTCATATGTGACCTTTGTTGCTTACAAGTTCTGCCCACAATCCCCCAGCCCCTGCATGGTTGATTTCCTGCCAAAAAGTCAGAGAAATGCTTAATGCTTAATTCCCAACATATAACAGGGGAAGACAAGACATAAACAAATATGTGATCAAAGGTGCTGTTTCTTTTGAAAAATTCATCCCATTATCTGCAACAGCCATACTTCAGGCATTCCATGATGAAAAAAGATGCAGTCATTTGAGCGGCTGAACACATTAAGACCGACCAAAGTAGCAGCTAATCAAGCAGTTAGTCTTGAACTCAATGTTGTTAAGTTACAAGTGGATGGTGGGGGAAAGGAAACTGTAGCAACGGCTAATGGCTGTGGTCTGGCAGGTCAAGAACAAACCTCGAAGGATACACCAAGTAGAGTTTCTGGTATTGGCTGACCAGCTGCTTCAGAGGCATTTACGAACAGCTGTGCATTTTGGTTCTTGTCGATTTCGAGAGCAAAGCTTTGCCATACAAAACAGATGCCGATGAAAACGTCGATAAAGAATCTGCTAGATGAGGCCTTGTGAGAACCCATTTTTCTCCTCCCGCATTCAATCTCTGGAAAGCAAAGACAGAGTTGCCGATTAGTTATTGTTTGATTAGTCTCATTAGAGACCTCGTCATTTGTCAGTCTTTTGTTACTGACTCAATATATCGACTTTGCTGACAACGTAAGGTGACAGCTGAGGACATCAAAACTGAAAAATCATCGCTTAACAGCCATGAGTATTTGAGGCTCTAAGTGTACTAATATTATTATGACATGCGCAATCTACTTGGATAAAAAAAAAACAGACTTCACAATATTTCCTGCCGATAAATACAAACATAACTATTGGCTCACAGTCAGGCACACATATGACCAATACCATATCCAAAGCCAAACATCAAATTTTCCTCACAGACATAAACAAATATCCTGTCTCGCAGATGCAAATGCTGCCACATACATATATGTGGTGTCCAATCACAGGTGTGCACACACTAGCCCACGCACAGAAGTATGTTCAAATAATTAAAAGGTCAATCTTTGGAACCAAATGAGAGGAATCAAGAAAAATTATAGCTACGTTGATCTGGATGTGGCTATGCATACATTCAAAGACTGGACACAAATTGCTAGTGTTAACCTCAATTCTCCATAGGGTACGTCAAAGAGCCATCTACAACTCACTTGGCCAGGCGGGTGGAAGCAAATCACTTACACAAGTAGAAAGAATTCAATATGTAAATGCTTCTCTTAATGCCGGCGAAGTAGACGCAGCATTAGTAATGGATACATTGGACAAACCACGAGACTTTGTTCAACAGTAGTCTAAGAGCACGAAGGGACTCACCGAGCTACTAAACACAATGGTGTTACCTGGACTATGTAGCTGATAGGCCTCTGTTCCTGGGCATCCAAGAGAGGGAAGGAGAAACTGGAATCTGCAAACAGAGATGAGTGAAAGCAATGATTGGGTTTGTGGATAAACGATGACTTTGACTTCTTATACCCACGAACACAGAGCGAGTGGAGATGCCACTGCAATGCCATTTACTAAATAAATGCTTAGGAGTGGACCTTTGGGTTTGCTTTCAAGGGAGAGTCTCATTTAGCAGTGGATTACAAGGCAACACAAAGGGTCTTGTTC
The DNA here is from genome assembly GCA_016097605.1 of Eucalyptus guilfoylei. Classification (NCBI taxonomy): domain Eukaryota; kingdom Viridiplantae; phylum Streptophyta; class Magnoliopsida; order Myrtales; family Myrtaceae; genus Eucalyptus; species Eucalyptus guilfoylei. Next base: position 14,199,321 of record CM027870.1, on the reverse strand, counting down.
TGTCTTGCAAGCCAACTTTCAGATGTCAATGTCAGTGCTAACGTGGATTCTTGGGCGCACGATGATGATGATGAATTGATGATGGCGTGTCGATAAGGCAGCAGTTAGATCATAAAGACACGATTTAGGCAATAGGAGTTGCCATGATGATGATGCATGTTTTTCCTTGTTTTGCGAAGCTTGCCTGGCCCACTTACCGTTCGGATAGAGCTGTATTTGACTAGTTCTTTCGGCTATCCGCCGTAGATAGCATCTAGGGGTGACGTGGCGCATGATAGTTTATCCAATATTCTCACGAGTTATATTATTAAATCGGACTTCCTTAATGATTAACTATAAATATTGTGTGTCCAATCTGACACGATATTAAAAACCTAAGTACGAGAAACTATTCAGCGAATTCAATGTATATGCAAAAATAATCATGGACAACCGACAACTTGCTCGAATCCCGTGGGACTTACCATTTAGCAATAGTCCAAATTCATTTTCATGCGATAATAAATACAATTATCGAAATACTGACATAATTGAACATTCTTTTACTAATAACAAGATTAAGGATGCGTGAATGGATAGTGAACCGGTAAATATATTTAAGAGGGTCGGATCGGAAAATTTATAATTAGGCGTCATTTGAATTCTGGAAGGATTTGTCATATAATTTTGTTTGATATTCAGACAGTTTTTAAACCTACTTGACAACGGTAAACTGCCCGCCCGCCTGAACAGGGACATGAGATCCCCGAGCCGAGCAAATGGGGTGTCGTGTCTTGTCCTATCCTCGTTCTTCACACGGCTTTGCGCGCGAAAACGTCGCACTAACCTGGAACATTTTTGCCGAATTTGGACAAGAATCTGTTGAGAGAGAGAGAGAGAGAGAAGGACGTGGTGTGTGTAGGGATGATGGTGCTGAGAGGGCGATGGTGGTGAAGGGGGGAAGCAGTTATTTCTTTGGCAAAAGAGAGAAGGAAGATGTGAGGAAACTGAAAACACCACCTCCCAATTTCTCATCTTGGACCCGCAGGAATCCTGCAAAATAACAAGAGAAAGAACGCGAGTGGTGTTTTCGGGGGGAAAAAAACAGTGGGGGTCGAACCGTTGCAGATGTGAGAGAAGAAGATGAGCAGGAACAAAGTCCACAACCATGACGATGGTGGAAGCGATCGTGGCCTCTCCTCCAAAGAATTAGCCTCTCCTGGACCCCTTCCCAGGAGGCTCTACCAAGTTTGGAAGGGTAACAATGTAATCTTTTTCTTCCCTGAGTTTCCATTTGTGTTTGCATGTCGTAATCTTGGCTGCTAAAAGGCGGTTTCTTTGTTTGACATGTTGAGCTTTTCTTTGTTCTTGAAATGAACTGTGTCTGATTGGGTCGGGTTCTTGATCGAACCATTGTGTTGTGTTCTGGTTTTCCATTTTTATGATGTCATTTCATTTTGTGCATTGGCCCATTTTTGGTTCTGTTTCATTTGGGTCGTGTTGGACGCCGCCGGCAGATTCTTTTTGATTTGATATTGAATAGTTTGAAAAAGAGAAGGTGCCTCTTTAGCCCTATTGGTTTCCCTCTCCTTATGATTCGATGTACTTGAGCCAATTTTTACTGTCCCTGTTGTTAATATAATGCATATTCAATTAGCATAATCCTACTTATGTGTCTTATTCACCGCTCAACAACATCCTTTGCATGCTTGTCTGAATATATCTGAGAGTGATCTCTTCATTTGTTGAGTGGAATCTGTCATGTTGGCATCTCCTTTCTGCAAATTAGATGCTCCAAGGACATTATGCATGTTCGATAATTTCTTTTGGCTACATCGACAGGTCAAAAATATATGAATAATTTCAGATTTATCTTGATGAGCATTGGAGTATTCGGTTGGAAGCTTGACATTGTGGTGTGTGGTATTAGAAAGTGCCTGCTAAATGAATCTTATATGCTGGTCGTTCGTGTTTAACCTAGTCATTTTGCTGCTCAAATCTTGTATCGTTGACTCACAAATGAGTTCGAAATCATAACAAGTTGATGCGGCTTTAGCTGACCATGTATTTTCATCGGAAAAAAATCCAGGAATTAATTATTAGACGACCATAAGGCTCCTCTGATCTAAAGACTGACTTCTTTTCCCCATGGTTAAGCTCAATGGAGAGCCACTAAAAGAAATGAATTACCAAGCCATGCGGCTAATCTGCCATCTTGATGTGGATGATGAGATTTTCACCTTTTATTTGTCTTCAAGTTGATTGATGAATTTGGTTTGTCTCTCAGAAATTCCTCTGCGGTGGGAGATTGGTCTTCGGTCCGGATGCTGCATCAGTGTTGTTGACCACTACCCTCATTGGAGGCCCTGCGATAACATTCTGCATAAAAATGCTTTTGCTACTCGGTGAAGTGAATCCACTATTTGGGTACATCGTTCTGATTGTGGGATTGGTCCTCACTGTTCTGGTTGGTTCATGTAATGTTTCTTTCGCATGTTGCAAATTAATGGCATTGCTTAGTTACAAGGGTTAAGCCATCCAAAATCTGTGCAGGACTTCATTTTTCTATTCCTTACCTCTGGTAGAGACCCTGGTATAATTCCAAGAAATTCACAGCCACCCGAATCAGATGAAGTATGCGATGCAACTACTCCATCGACAGAGTGGGTCAATAGTAAAATGCCGGATCTGAAACTGCCAAGAACCAAGGATGTACAAGTGAATGGTCAAACAGTAAAAGTGAAGTTCTGTGATACTTGTTTGCTATATCGACCACCACGCGCTTCTCATTGCTCCATCTGCAACAACTGTGTGCAAAGGTTCGATCATCACTGTCCATGGGTTGGTCAGTGCATTGCATTAGTAAGTTATTTCCATGTTATCATTAGTTATGCTGTTCAATCCCCCACTTAATCTCTTTATTCTGGAACTTTTAAGTCAACAAACTTTCATAACTTACATCTTGTATTTGTCACTGTATCTGAAAACACAGTTTTGCTGCTATGAGCATTTTGAAGATATCGCTACAAAAAAGAGACCCTAATCCTTTGTCTTTATTTTGTTGTCGTTTGAGCACTATGGTGCCAGAAACTGACAGAATCTTTCATATGAACTTTTGTTGCAGCGTAACTATCCATTCTTTATATGTTTCATATCCACATCAACCTTCTTGTGCATATACGTGTTTACCTTCTCGTGGATCAACATTATTCGACAAGGAGGCAATCTCTGGAAGGCCATGTCGCATGATGTCCTTTCAGTTGTTTTAATAATATATTGCTTCATTGCTTTCTGGTTCGTTGGCGGGCTCACAGTGTTCCATCTTTACTTGATCAGCACCAACCAGGTAACTCTCTTGATGCTATCTGTTCCCCATGCTATTTGAAATATATAATTTTTTAAATCGGGATTCTCTTTCACATCCATTTTTCTTTTTCTTTAGTTGCTTTTATGACTTCCATCTCCTTTGGTTTCTCCTTTGCCTCTGGCAAGTATCTCTAATTTGTGGAGCGACACTACATGTGTTTTTGCCAATTCTGCAAGCTTTGTGTGGTGCCACGCTTCATTAACCACCAGATAGCTTTACTTATAACAAAGTTCCAGTGCAGTAGAATGAGTCATTGATTTTTTGCAGGGCCAATTATTTTATCTTTCTTTTCTTCCGTGTCTGCATGATTTTTTTCTATTTCTATTTAACGCAACCAATAGAAATTGGCTTCTCATTGCTTTCTTGATGAGTCCAACCCCATGAACTTGTGGTCTAAATTTGCCATTTCTTTGGCATTTGGTTCTTCCAGACAACCTACGAGAATTTCCGCTATCGCTACGAAAAGAAGGAGAATCCATATACCAAGGGAATGCTAGGAAATGTTAAGGAGCTTGTCTTTGGCAAGATCCCACCTTCAATGATCAATTTTCGAACTTGGACATCAGACTACGAGACCGGCGGATCCGTCACCTCTGAGTTTGAGAAAGGCTATGTAATTTCTAGAGGAAACTTTGACATAGAAAGGGGGGATTCTCTTCAGAAGGAGGGCGACCCTCATCTTCCAAACATTCTGCAGAGGCTTGATTATGTTGGCATTGACGAGAAGTTGAAGAGAAAAGAGAGAGAGGGATCTGTTGCATTTGATCCGTTCTTCTTCCCTGCTCATCTTGATTCAAGGTATCCAAAGCAGCAATTGGATAACGGACTTAAAATCAGTTCAGGTCACGGAATAGTGGATACAGGCTCCCCTCAAATTGCATCTATCAGTCCACCGAGATAGAGGTATTGTGTTTCTTCTTTTGCTTCGTAGACATGACTTCATCTCCATATGAAGTATATGAAGTTTTCAGGGGCTAAGTTAAACAAAGGAACAGAAAGGAAAAGGTTGCCTGCGAAATGCAGCCTAGAGGTTTTCTGAAATTCAAAGCAGGCTTCATTGTGTAAAAATTATGTCGCATGCCCTCAGTGGCGCTTTTTTGTTTCTTTGCCACAGCTAACTCGTCAGTGATTTTGCTGTTTGTGGACTTCAAACGTTGAGACCCTGATTTCTGTGGACTAGTAAATTCATTTGATGAGGCTTGAATTGTAGTTGCCGTAGCAAATCAACCTGCATATGAAGGAAATGAACGAGAGAAATTGCAAGCAATTAACTAAATCGAAGGCAGTCGGGCTGTACATTTGAAGGTTGCTGTACAAACTTGTGGAAAGTAAATGATGAACAGTTGCAGAGCCTTGGTGGAATTTGAGGAAAAAACTCATAATGAGAAAAATTGTTTGTGTAATGGGTATGCTACATTGAATCCTTTTAAAAGCACAATATGTGTATTCAGTTATAACTACAATGTCTATAGATAAGTTCCTCTAAAGCTGGAACCAGGCACGGCATCTCTAAAATGGGTCATTTTGGAGGAAAGATTATTGGTTGGTAGAGCACATAGCATGAACATATCTTGTATTTTAATGCTTGTTTGCTGAACAGGAGTGTCGAACAGAAAGAAGTATAGGCATCGCCGAGTTTATGCAGTCGTTACCTTGTTTATTCAAGGTAAAATCAAATTTGCATTCTAAATTTAGCGAAGCAAAATTCCTAATTCTATGTCACTGTTCAAACTGGTTCCCATAATAAGCCTATTCTTCATTCCAGAAAGTTGAGGGATAATGCAGTAGCTTGAAATGAAATGCGGCCTGAGAATTAAATAGAGGAGTCACGCATGTAACTTGGCAGATCCGAAAGATGATCTGTGATCTCTTGTTCGCAACAACAAGCTTCGAAACAGAGGATGAATGCAACAAAATGGATGTAGTTCATGATTGTCATATACTGTATTGAAAAGACAAAGTTTTCGAGAGAGACAGAGAGAATTGAATCCATCACATACTTCTTTGGCAGCCAAGTTCCTGGCACGTTCATACTACTTACAACTCCATCTTGGTTCATTGTTGCTTTCTCCATGGATACTTGAGAATATGTTAGACTTGAGGTCAAATTTTGAGGGCTGAGGCAGGTTACCCTTTTCAAACTAGCAGACTAGCGGGAGTGAACGAGCAAGAGAGAGAGAGAGAGAGAGAGAGATTTTCCGTTGTATGAATGATCGCCCGGTACTTACCTGCTAGAATAGAGTAGGGTCTTTTTGGTTGAGGAGAACAAGAAAGAAACTGCGGTTTCTCTGTCGAGAATGTCCTCCTTTCCCTTTTGCTTGGAAACCAGCTCCTAGAATGGACCGGGGGCATCTACAGGGAATATCTGTTCCACGCTAATCTGGCCTCTTTGTTTGTATGATGTATCGATCAAGCATCTTCTTCCCCTCGGAGGTCGAACCGTTCTTTAGGGCGCTGGGACTCGTCCTTGGCATCGACCTAAATGCCAGCGCCGTGTCCACGACAGGGATCGCGAGGAAAAACGAGAGCCTTATCGTTGGTAGCGAGTGATGCAAAGTCGCAGAATCATCACTTGTCTAGTCATCTGATCTTGTTGTGATGCGTGCGTATCGTTTTTCATGTGCATGCCGAGCTTCAAGGTTGAGATCGATCTTTGCGTCAGGGCTAATCAACCTGTTGGGTCGTTGAATCTATGCATGCGTGGCCAATAATGGAGTGCATCGGACTAGTCTGAGTGTGCGATTATTCTTTATCGACGTGTTGTAGTACCGAATTCTTTGTTCTTGGGTCCGAGATGGTTCCTAAAGGACGAATGAACATGCGAGATGACTCTTTATTAATTACCGGATGTTACCACATATTAGATCCTAATTAAACCCGTAATAAGTGGTGACTTATTTTCCATTACCAATCATCACGTTTTGACTAGTCTATCAAAAGGACTTAATCATACATTCTTTAAGTAAAGGACTAGATTATATTTCGACCAAAAAAAAAAAGGACTAGATTATATCAATTGAAAAGTTTAATGACTTGATTGTAATCTGCACATGAAATTTGAAGACTTCTTGTGTACATTTTGCATTGACTTGCGCACGAGAAAAGACTGGACAGGTACAAAGAAATTTTGCGAAGTAGACATCTGTGCGTGGCCTTTGAGGAGAATCTTCTTGTCTGGCCGCTCACAAAAGGCGAGGGATTCCAGTCAGCCAACGGAAGGACAGGGTTTTGACCAAAACAAACATAAGAACAAGGAAACATTCGAAACCTTAGAATATTTACTCCCTTTGCAAAGTTTCATCATATTAATGTGAATTTACACCCCTAAATAAAAAAAAAATTCTGACTTTCCTTCCACAATTTAAGAACAAAAACAATATTAAATACTTAATTTTAAGAAAATTGATATACAAAATATGCAAGTCAATGTTCGATATCTGATTATAGAATGAAATTTCCAGGAGCCTAGGGATTTGTGGAAAAAAATGAAATTAATTCAAATATTAGTCACAAAGAAGAAAAAGACCTTTTAGTTCGGATTTTTGTTTGATTAGCCATGATAATGAGACAATGAAATGAACATTCGTAGGATACAAATGTTGCCATGATTTGGATGTTGCGGTTGTAAATTGCTAATAGATAAAGAGCAAAACAATAAGCTTGTGAAGGGTTCATACCATATGAAGTTCCCTATCTTATTTTTTAGTGAAAAGTTAGACGAATTTTAAGTATTGATTATTAATTGATTTTTTAAGGGGTTAATTCCATTGAAAATCTCAAATTGACACCTTATGATACATTTATCATAAATCAATTTTCATCTCGTAAAAAAAAATTTCAAAACCGGTAGGTAACCCACACATAAATCTACACTCTGGTAGCATTTTGTTTGGTATCCCGCGTAAAATGTGCACGCCTAAACGGCATGTAATTTTTCCACGCTAGACCATTATCCTCCACGTTAGATCCATCTTGTGATTGTCCGTCGATTCAAGTTAGTTGGAGGTTTTTCTTGTGATATGAGAATGAGCTGAGGATGAATCTTTCGCAAGGGCATCACTTCGAGACTTTTAATGGAATCAATCCGAGTCATTGGCTCTTTTTTATTTTCTTGTCTTAATCAATCCTAATTTATTCTCTCTTATGCCCACCATCCCACGTTGATGATAATAAATTCCACACATCCCAAATCTCGACAGCCATTTGTCTTCGTTGTTTCGAGAGGATCAAACACAATAAGACAAATCGGTCGGACATTCCATTGTCTATGCGCTTTTATAAATTTTCATAAAAAAATTTTAAAAAATTAAAACTTAAAGAGAGACGACATCGGGTGACAAGGCAAAAAAAAAAGGAAATTAAAAAACGAAGAACAAGCGAGCTGTGATGTGATGGCACGTCGGTTCGAGGACCAGCACCAATGCTCCGAGGACCAACGGAAACGCGTATACTTTTTTTTTTCTTTAATTATTTAAACGCTAATTATTTATTTATTTCATTTCCCATTAATCCTAAAAGAAATAATCATATAAATAGTAGAACTTTTAATTTATTCAATGTGATATATGAACTTTAACATAATATACAATATTATTTCTGAATTTTTAATTTATTTAATGTGGTTTATGAATTTTTAGTATATATTCAATTTAATGTTCAACATTGAACTTTTTAACACAGTTTGTGGGCTAAATTGAATATGTACTAAAAAATCTAGTTTAACAAATAAAAAGTTCAGCCCAACGTCTAATCTGATTCCTAAACTTTTAATTTATTTAATGTGATTTCCGAAATTTTGATACATATTTTATATCATTTTTCCATTAATTCAAATTCAGATATAATATTAAATATTTTTATAAAGTCTAGAGACTATATGGAATATGTCTCAAAAGTTCCGGACATTGTATCGAATAAATTAAAAATTCAGAAACGATGTCTTAAGATCGCTAAACAAATGTAAAGTTACATTGCACCAAACTCCAGAGACTACCGTGTCAAATCCTCGTCCCGAAGTCCAGACGATGATTAGAATAATATAAAAATTAAATAAACAAAAGGGCGCATGACAGTTGACACCCGCGAGAAAATTGAAACTTCCGCCCCCTCACCTCTCTGTGCAGGAGAGAGAGAGAGAAGCAGTAATGTGACAAGATCATGGTATATTCCATCTCACAGCAACAAAGAAGAAGAAGAAGAAGAAGGAAGAAGGAGGAGGAAAGGAGAGGGGGTTTTTGGGTGCGTAGGGCAGAGGCAGACAACGCTGTTTTTTGTTCTCTTCTGTCGTTATTCCGTTCGATTTGAATAAGATTTCTCTCTCTCTTTCTCGACTCCAGCTTTTGCTGAGTTTCTTGCCGGGCCGTACTGCACGAAGTTTCGAAATTTGGAGTGGGTGGTCTTCTGGGTTTGCGTTTCGATGCTCTTTTTTGGGTAAATTTCGGTTCTTTTTCTTTTTCTCTTTCTTGGCGATGCTTTCCCTGTGAAGACGACGATCGGAGAGAGAGGTGCGAGGAAAGAGAGCGATATCTGGCATCGTCTGTTGTAGTCGTCGATACCTTTTCTCGCCAAGAATGGCAGAGGACGCCAAGCCCAGGAGGCTCTATCAGGTCTGGAAGGGAAGCAATGTGAGTCTCTCTCTCTCTCTCTCTCCAATGCAGTTCTTCTACTTTATCTGGAACTGGTGCTGTTCGACGCGGTTGCGTTCGTGGGATTTCCAATGCCTGGATTTTAGCGCGTAAACTGTTCTATATGGCCTTTTTGCGTTCCTTGTGATGATGATTTCGATTCCGCGATCAGCGAATTGTGGGTACTTTGGCTTCTGTGCAGGCAGTGGAATTTGTTCGTCATTCTAGTACTTTGGCCAGATCAGCGAATTGTCTGCTTGTGTGAGTAGGGTGCTTCGCCGTTCTTTTCTTAGAGGGTTTTGCGATTTGTAGTTGATTGTGCTGTCGCTCCGTGCATTAATTGACCATTGTTCGGTATGTTTGATCGCTAACCATCTTGTAGTGTCAACTGCTTATGTGGAGGGACTTGTTGTTCCTTGGATGAAATTTGGTAGTGGTCTTAAAATTGCATGAGACAGCGCAATTGAGAAGAAGGATTGGGAGCAATAGATCTTTATATGATTTGTGGATCTTGAAATTTCGGAACTAATGATACCGTTTGGCGATGTCTAATACTTTTTTGTCTCTCTTTCTTTGTTCTCCCTTTTCTGGGTCAGAGATTTTTCTGCGGAGGGAGGTTGATTTTTGGGCCTGATGTTGCGTCCGTGTCGCTTTCGATCCTCCTTATTGCCGGCCCTGCGATTGCTTTCTGCACGAGAGCCCATTCCAAAATGGAAGATCATTCCTATGCATTGCCTGCGCTGATTGGCGGCTTTATTCTCGCTGTTATGGTATGTGTGTCAGAGCTTCCGTCACACTGACAAATTAAAGTTTGTTTTCAATAGCCTATTGCATGTTAATGTTCTTTTCAGTTGGCAAGAATTTTTTTTTCCCATCAGTTTTGCTTGGTAATCATAGATATGTGAAAAGCTTTATTAAATGTGCTTGGCGGAACAATATTTTTTCTGTCGGTGCCATCCATCTCTCGAGCAATGCCTTCTAATATCTACAAGATAAGAATTTGAGGAACCTGATCTTCACAGAGTAACATGTAACTTTTGATACATTACAGTATATGCCTTTTCTCTTATTTCTCTAGGTTTTGACTATGCAACAGAAACTCTGAAAGAAAAAGTTCAAGAGAGAACACATCCCATATTGGCATTACGTGGAGACAATTTCTCTCTCTAGAATCTAAATGATGAACTGAATGTGTGTTGACTTTGCATTTCTGGAACTTTATGTGCTGCGGTTCAATGAAGTGTTTTCTAGTGATATTCGACTGGATAAATTCTTCACATTTACAGTGTGAATACTGATGACTTGGATTCTCAGTTGGGTATGTCCTGTTGTGTATGGTTGTTTGCTGACTCATACTACACATTTTCATGCAGGATTTAATTTTTCTTTTTGTCACTTCTGCTAGAGATCCTGGGATAGTCCCTAGAAATTCTAAGCCTCCTGAATCAGACAATTCCTTTGATGCTACTACCCCATCAATGGAGTGGGTTAATGGGAGAACACCTCATATGAAACTACCCCGAACAAAGGATGTGATTGTGAATGGTGTTGCAGTAAAAGTGAAGTACTGTGATACTTGCTTGCTATTTCGTCCTCCTCGTGCTTCTCATTGCTCAATCTGCAACAATTGTGTCCAGAGATTTGACCATCATTGTCCATGGGTTGGCCAGTGCATCGGAATAGTAAGTAATTTTAAGTTGAGCATCTTCTAAAAAAAAGGAAAAAAATCTCATATTTAGCCTGATAAACCATGTCAATATAATCTGTTTTTGTAAATATAGATGGGCTTGTCATTTTTTCCTTCTTGTTTCTGTCCAATCTTAATTAAGTTGTACCTGCCAAGAGAATGGTGAGGTAAGATGAAGATGTTTTTTTTTTTTTTTTTGTGTGTGAACAATACATCACTCTATTTCCAGATAGTGAAATTTAAATCAATGATATCTTATATTATTCCCATGGCAATTTGCATCTCTCAATGAATCTTATTAGATGCACTGTGTTTTCACCCTGTAATGAAATTTTCAAGCCTAGGTCGGTCTGTCAAGTGCATTGTTTGTCCATGAATGATGCTCTCCTAGTTAGGTGTTACCAGTTCAAGATTGATGTCACTAGGATCTAGGACTCTGACTCTGCAGTAAGAAAAACAATGACATTGGGATCGAACACTTATCTTGATAATTACATAGGGAAATTCTATTTATAGATTCTACAAGAACTTATAAACAAAAGTCTGCACATTTACTTGCATAGAGCAACACTTTCCATTTGTAACGAATTTCTACTAGAGAAAATTGACTGCATTTCCTTGATTAGGGGAACTGATACAGAGCTTAATTAGTAGGAGTTCCTCTTGTGAAGTCATACTCGTTTTGCATGCTTTTTGTTGGTCATGGATGGAAAGATACGTTGTTTGGTTTTTATATGAAATTTAACTGCACCTTAAAAATGCTTTTCCTTCACCCTCATTTGATCTTTTCGCTTCTTAACTAAACTTTCTTACCTTCCTTCTTGGTGCAGCGTAATTACCGATTCTTCTTCATGTTTATATCAACTTCAACCGTGTTGTGCATATATGTGTTCGCATTTTCTTGGATTGACCTTCTACAACTGAAAAGAGAAAAAAATTCTATCTGGAAGGCTATGTCAAATGATTACTTGTCAGATTTTCTCATTATCTACTGCTTCATAGCGGTCTTGTTTGTTGGTGGTTTAACAGTTTTCCACTCCTATCTGATTAGCACAAATCAGGTGATCTTTCTGTCCCTCTCAAAGCAACGTCTGATTGTGCATTTACCAGGAATTAATCTTGCAAAAGTTTGATTCTTCTGCTTGTGCAGACCACCTATGAGAACTTCCGCTACCGCTACGATAAAAAGGAGAACCCCTATAACAAGGGGGTCATGGGAAACCTTAGGGAAGTTTTCTTCTCTAAGATCCCACCTTCAGTGAACAATTTCCGTGCATTTGTCGAGGTAGAGGAAGAAGACGCTGTGGGTGTGGTGACTCCAAACTTCGGTGAAGGTATTATGAACTCAAAAGAGAAAATAGATATAGAGATGGGAATGAAGCTTACAGAGGATGGTGGCTTCACTCTTCCTGAAATCTTGCGCAACTTGGAATATGATGATTCGGATGATGATTTGAAGAATTCAGAAGAAGATGGAGGGCAATTTGACTCGATTTTCCCTGTAGAGCAAGACATGAAGGAACCCACAGGAACAACTATCCATGGTGATCAAGTGACTTGTTCTGGACAGAAAGCCAGAGACCCTGTGTATAGCTCCAGTGCTTTAGAAGATGAAAATATTGCAACAGAAAAGAAAGATGATATGAGCGGCTCCAATCAAACTGCTGCACCATAAAGGTCAATTTTGTTCTTACTCTATTATGCCTTTTTTGGCTTTTTGTTTGTACTTATGAAATTTGCAGTCCAGGTTGGGTGGAATAATCTTCCTATAAGTAGTATATTATAATATTTATCTGCACATTCGGCATACATCCCATGTGATGACCATATAACGAGGACAGGCATCTACTTGTGGGTGGGGATATGCAAAATTGAAAAGCTCTTATCAACCTTCTGGTGTGTGACCATCAAGATCTCTTCCTTAGGACGTTAGGAACCCATATGGTTAGGAGATACTTTCAGCTAATCGTTGGTCAACATGTTTTCCTTATCCATGTGACAGCAACTTCGCATGTCCAAAGTCAGCAGAAGTTTTCAGTTGGTACAGCGTGATCTTTTTATAAAAAAGTTCTTGCTGTTGAATGTTGAAGTCGAGATACTGAAACCGATGGTTTATTGAAATGCAACATTGAGGACGTCATGAAAAGAGTTTAGGTCATCCTTAGATATTGGTTTGAATTCCTTTTAGTTACCATGCTTTTCTAGTTGGATTGACGTCATTAACTAGGCATTGACAAATCTTTCCTTATCTTATCCAGAGCAGAGGTTAGAGAATATCACATTACCACAGTTGAATTAGTTGGTGAACTGAGAGGAAGCTGGTAAACTCATCAGAAATGTTAAACTGGAGGACTGATGTTCTCGACGCTGGACAAGGAGACAATGCCTTTAGTCAGATACTGGCATCTGCTAATTATTTGTTCAAAAGCATGCGAATGGCTTGTACATTTGGATATGACGCGGAATCCCATGAGATAAGAGATGGTTTTGGTTCGTGAAAAATGGTTTGTGATTGTGAAGTAGGTTTTCATTGAATTCGGATCACATTCTATACTTGTGTTTTATTTGTCACGATACGTCAGATTTCATGTGGTTTATACGGTTAACTAGATCGACTCATCTCCTTTTGTGTCTGCTGGAGTATTTAAACATGAACAATAAGCTTTGTGCTCACCCATGTACTTTCTTTCAATATCTCAGCAAAGTATTCTCTGGATTTTAGTTCAAGAACTCGATAATTGATTCTGCATTTCAAGCACTGCCATCTCTGGAAGATGGCAGTACTTGCATTGCAGACTAAGGATCCTTAGTCTTCTAATGCAAATGGTAAAAAAATCAGTAGCTTTTTATACTACTTACTGGGTAGTGAACTTTGAAATCTCAGCTAATCCTCAATTAAGTAAAGTTTGTTCTACTGCTAATTCAGTGTATGTAGGTACATGCATGGAGCTCCAAAAGTCCCTAAGCTTCATCACGCATGCTCTTTAGTCTGCCCCCAGTGCAAAAGTGTTACCACAATCGGCTATACGATCCCATGTCATTTGATAGGTTTTCATGTCGAGTGTGTTTCGCCACTCCGAGAATTTCACAAGATTTCTATCTGTTGGCTTTTATATCATTGCGTTGTGAACACGAAAAAGGATAGGTTGCGTGGCAATGGGTGAAAGAATCAGATGTGTTTATTGAGGGCTTCGTTAAGGTGTGACATTGTTGCCAGACCATCACACTGGAGATCACTGAGAAAACAGCATGCCTTGAGATGCAAGTGAATATTAATGGATCAATAAGATGGTGTAGTTTTGAGCTTTTCCACCTGTTTTTCTAGACAATCAAGTTACGTGTCATGATTTCCACCTGAACTCTGTCCGTCAGAGGCTTACGAGCTCTTCAGACATTTCATTAGTAGGGTTTGTGGGCCAAGTGTATTGATTCATTATGACCTTGATGATCAACGAGTTTATTAAGGCATTTTATCGAGCGAGCTTTATCGATTAAGTGCATTGATATAGTCTATTTGGGCTATTAACTTTTTTATGTTAAGGTCTACAGTTTAAGTCTGGCGTCGACAATGATATACGAAATTAGTCAAATTATTACAAAAACTTTTGCTTGTTTTAGTTTCTATTCTTATATGTATCTTCTAAGACTAGCAAACAAGGGGAAAAAGTGGCATTTGGTGGATACTTTGATTAGTTGCTTGGTGGAATGGAGAGCAATATAAGTTGTTAGTCTTTTACTGCACCTTATAAGAACCGCATTGAGTCCCACAAAATATATATGTGGACCTCAAAGATAAGGTAAAATATGAGCCTAAAAGCAAATGAGTGGCCCAAGATGTGACCGGACTTCGGATGAGTGGCCCATAAGTATAAATTTTGTTTATGCTTAGTGACTAAGGAAATGGGACTTTTGCGTCTTGCGCTTAATCCATATAATATATCTAAGGTGTGTTTAGTACTAAATAATCAAAATCCTTTAGAACGGCTCTTATTTACTATGAAAATCCTCTTAAAGAAATAATGTATGACATAGTGAAGAAAACACTACAAAAAAAAAGTCATAAATCTATTACACTCGTGCCCAGTGCAAGTTTTGACAATTGAGTCAATTCAACCAATTTTGATCGGAAATTACTAATATGGACGCCGACGCCGACGTCTTACATGGTACCATTGGCATTGACGTAGACTTTTATAATAAATATCTTAAATGTTTTTTTGAATTTTTTCTTTTTTTTACTTTTTTTTAAGAAAAAAAACTTAGGGCCTGGATGCCCTCACCGGTTGTGGCCCTTGCCAGATCTGGGCTAGTCAAGGGCTTGTGACGGCCTCATGTCAAATTTTTGATTGCGCTCCAGCATAATCAACTTTGCATGTTAGTGATTTAGGTTAAAAATTAATTAATACTGTATTTTACTTAGTTTTCTAATTGACTCTCAGTGAATGAAATTATATGTTTAAATTGATTAATTTGAGCGTCAAGTTATGATTAATAGGGTTGGGGAGAATTTCCACTACGTGTTTGGATTTAGTAATCCATTAGCATTTTTTTCGATATTTTACTTCTGAGAAGGCCGCGACACATATCACGGGCGAACTAAACGAATTGATGTCAGGTACCTCTTATATGACAATCCAGTGCACGTTGAGGAAGCCGATTACATTGGCTATATTTTAGTGTTTTTCAGATGCCGTTAATGTCTGCGTCAATTGAGGAACTCGAGAGGCTCAAGACAGGTGACGATCGAGATAAGCTTGAAGCGGGATTATCAGTCGAGATCATGTGGCGTGGCATGAAACTAATGCGACTTATTCTATATGATATGCATGTTATTATTATTATTATTATTATTATTATTATTATTATTATTATTTTTACTTGATCAAAATTAGAACAGTAAACTATCTAAGCATAAAATCATCTAACCTAGTCTAGGAAATAGACTAAACTAAATGTAAGTTGATAGACATCTAAGTATAAAGTGTAGGAGTACGCTTTATTTCCGTAAACCATTTATGGAAGAGACTCAATTTTCTTGATTATTGTGACTTTCAATTCAATGACTCCTAATCGGATAATACCCAACAATATCGAACAAATCAAGTTAAGAGTCAGATAATTCAAAGTTAGGCAACGAATTAATCTAATTAAATTCGGTTTCCCATATTACCTAACATGGAATTTTTTTCTTTTCAAAAAGGGGGGACTGGCAGCAAGGAGCGAGGCGGCGACTGGCGAGGAGATACGACCGTGGCGGTGAGGGCTCGCTGGGGACTGATCCGACGATCGCGGTGGCTAAGCAAACGGTGAGGGAGTGAAGGCCGAGGGGAGATGAGATCAGCCGATCGTGGAGAATTGATCAATGACCAAGCTTTGTCGCAGACAAGAAACGAAGGAAACGTCTTCTTTTTTCTCCTTTCTTCGCTGAATTTAACACATTTCTTCTTGTACTCTCTTTTGACCCCAGCGAGAAAGGGACAAAACCCCCCCACCGCTTCCAACTCTTTGGCCGCGCGTGTGAATGAATCCTGCAAGAAACTCGAAAGTGTATGGGCATGTGCGGCCGAGCGTACTCTCCTTCTGAATTCTTCAATGACCGTGCCTCTCTCGTGAATGCCTTCGATTGGATGCTTCGTCGTGGATCATCAAGGGACCGCAAGTGCTGGATTAACTAGCCTGGGGCTCGCCGGACGTGTTGATCTCTCTCCAGAAAGCCTGCAAAGGGAAAATTCAAGCACGGTAGCTTGCCGGACACCACGGCGGGCGGGAGGCTGGCTGGCAGGCTGGCCGGCTGGTGTCGCTATGGTGGCCGAGTTGAGCAAGGCAGCAGCTTCGTTGTCGTCAGAACTGGCAGGGAATTCACGGTTATGTACGACGAAGATGCGAGCGTGAGGATGGCAGCCGCGGGAGAGAGAGATCCGCTCGTGTATTGTGTATCGTCTCTCTCTCTCTCTCTCTCTCTCTCTCGCTTGTCTCTCTTTACCTTCAAGATTGATATCTTGGCCCATTATATTCAAACTCTTTTTGCGCATGAACCGTGCATTGGATTGTTAATATGCAAAAGACTTGGACTGAAATGCTATCAGTATGCGAATGCAATCTAAATATTTTGTTTAGGGTCGGGATCGATCCCTTTTCTTTTTGCGATGAATGGCTTGATAGAAATAATAAAATTTAGGTGTCAATTGAAGTTTTATACCAGTTACGGAACGCTGGATTTGCACTGTAGTTACTCAGCATTGCCAGAGACATTAAAGTCCGAGTTTGGGGAGAAATTCAAAACAGCCTCACCGGCATGATTTCATTCATTACTCTCTTCTTTACACAGGGGTAGCAAAGCCCACGGGATTAAGTTGGCTATAAAATCTCACTTACGAGATGATTCGAACTTGTGAATACGTGGAAGATGAAAAACCACGAGATTATTGAGCCAACCACGCTCGGGTAATGATATGTACATCTAAGTTGAATTTCTTCTTAATGTACATTCGGTTAAAATCTTCCCTACGTCTATTATTCATACAGATTGGTTCAACAGTGACCTGTCAAGTGAACATAGGCAGCCAATGGTGACCCGTTGGCTCCACTGGGCAAGCGAACATAGGTAGTCCATACATAGGAAACGTTAAAATACTTTAATGAATAGGAAACGACTTTTTTGGCAACACTCAAGTTAGTAAATTGAAAATGCAGTAGAGATCTTCAAATTTGCCTTTAACAAGCGCTCAATGATTACTCAAAATGGATTCATCTAGTTCAGAGTTGGCCTCGAGCTTGAACTCATCAAATTAGAGAAATTACCAAAAAAAGTCTTGAACCTATTGCATTTATGTCATTTCAATCATAAACTTTTTAATTTGGCTAATTTAGTTCTGAACTTTTTTGACGATTTGCTAATGAAGTCTTTTTGGTCAATTTTGGTCGAAAATCGCTAATGTAGACATTGGTCAATCTACTTGGCACGTTCGGTGCTGACACCGACTATTTTTATATATTTGTGAAATTCTTTATAAACTTTTCATTTTTTCTCTTTTTTCTTTTCTTTTTCTTTATTTCTATGCCCGGCCATGGGCTAGTCGACCCTTGCCGGCTGTAGGCAAGGGTCACGGCCCTCACCCGGATCTAGTGAGAACTATTGGCAAGCTAACCACCCTCGCCGAACTTGGAAAAAGAAAAGAAAAGAAAGAAAGAAAAATAAAAAAAATTATCAACGTTAGTGCCGGCTATTCTACATAGTTCTAAAGGCATTTACATTAGTGATTTTCAACAAAAATAGCTTGAAGGACTAAATTGGCAAATCATAAAAAGTTTAGGATTAAATTTGCCAAAATAAATGTTTAAATTGAATTGGCGTACATAGGTTTACGACTTTTTTTTTTACCAATTTACCCCATCAAATTAATGTTAGCTCGACAGGTTCACATGCCTAATCTAGTTTTTGTTATTATTTCAATAAATTTACTAGTTAAAAATAGGTGTAGTTATACCCATAATATTGGATATTAACATCTAACTTGCCTTCATTAATTAACGGTAGTCAAGTCAAATTGAATGGACTCACTCTAATTGATAACATTGAGTTTTTGTTTCGTCAGAATTTTTCCCGTGACGAATTATCTTTAACTGAAAGTCATTTTTCGACTTTTAATTGAAGGAAACAAGTTTCGTGGTAACTCTAGCCAAGAAATTCTTAAGATACCTGAAGAAATCAACTACTTTAATTTAGCCCGAACTGTACAAACACAAACTAGCTGGAATTCAATCGATAGCAAGGTTATACAAATACGGACTCTGAAATGGAACCAAACGTAGACAAATTATGCCATAATTTAATTGATGACAAAGCTTGAGATCATAGAGATATTATGCCCGAATTTGTGGCTAGTGCAGCAAACCTTCATCTCTCTTTATATGTAACTTTCTTTCTGGCTACTTTTAGAGCAGAAGTACTTCATTGTTGTCTAGCAATTACATATTAATGGACTTCAGAAAGCAATACATTCGACCGTATTGCGAAAGACATCCGGAGCATGGCAAATAGGTTTTGGAAAGTGCAAAAGCAGAGTCGGACATCTTGAGGAACGATTTAGACATTTCAAAAAGATCACGGCAAAATTTCTCCAAGCTAATATGGATCCAACGACATGACCGGATGCCCGTTTTGGCGTTTGGGGTTGGAATCGGAGGTCCATCTGAGGTTGGCCGGGCGTTGGACTTGTGCTGAAATTTGGGTGCCACCAGATTCGGACATCCAACCGCTTCTTAGTTAAACGCCCGATGTGCTACCCGAGAAGTTCAAGATATTTTGGACGTGCAGGGCACCGGCTGTCCGGATGCACACGAGTTAATTCGAGAGAGTTTCAAAGAGTCGTCAAATACAACTTTAAGGGTTTATATTTAGTTTCTCTTAGACTTTATTCTCGGAAAGGCTACTGAGGTAGAGGTTCCAAAAACATTTGAGAGTGTGATGAAGTGACTATAATCTTCGTTTGTTGATTATAGTACAACGTGCCATCGATCTCTCCCATGAATGTAAACGCACTTCCAAACCACATGTGAATCTTATGTGTCACATCTATCCACAGTTTCGTGGTTTTACATATCATTTATCTTTGGTTGGGGAGAGGTGGGAGGAGGATTGTTCTGATATGTTGTGAGAATCCAATTAAATTTAGGACAACCTTCACCAATATTGATAGGCACCATGCATGCACTCTCTACTTTAATGAGAGAGAAAACCTTTATTGTTCATCTTGCCTTATTTATACCAGGAAGGTCTTAGTTATTCAATGTGAAGACAAGACTCTCTGCCTTTTAGGCTGTGTTTGGTAATGCTCCCGCGAATAGGTTTTGCTGTTCTTTTGTTCCTGGGAGTAGAAATAAAACAGAGAAGTTTGGTAAATTTTTTGTTCTCGAGAATAAATTTGAAACAGAAAAAAAAAAAAATTGCTTCTTATTCCCGAAAACAACTCAAGCTTTTTTTTTTTTTTTTTTCCTTTCTCTTCCTCCCTTCTTCCCCTAAAAGGTTGCTGGCCTCGGTGTTGGTCGGCGATCTCGTTGGAGCCTCGTCGGTCCCTGGCGAGGCCCCCACGAGCCTCACCGTGGTTGGGCAAGGCTCGCAGTGGCTGGGCGAGGCTCAACCTCGCCTAGATTTGACGATGCAAAGTCTCGCACAGCCACTACGAGCTTTACCGAGGCTAGGCGAGGCTCGACTTTGCCCAGATCTAGTGAGGCTGAGCCTCGCCCGGCCACTGCGAGAGAGCTTTGAAGAGTCATAAAGAGAAGTGTGAGTTTGTATTTAGTTTCTCTTTGACTTAATTTTCATGAGGCTATTCAGAGCCGAGTTCGGAAAACATTTGAGAGTGAGATGGGATCTCCATTTGTTGATCATAGTACAACATGCCGTCGATCTCACTTGCAAACCACATATAAATCTTATGTGTCTTGTCTAATTTCTACACATCATGAAATTTAGGACAACCAATATGTTATGAGAATACATGAAAATACAACCTTCATCAATATAGAAATGCACAGAGAGAGAGAGAGAGAGAGAGAGAGAGAGAGAGAGAGATCTGAACCTTTATTTTTCATGTTGCCTTATTTAAACCTTAAAGAGACGAGAAGGTATCATTTATTTAAAGTGAAGACAGTACTTTGCTGCCTTCTTTTGGCAAGCTTCACTTCATGCAAACCTATTTCCTGCATGGGCGTAACACATCGCAAGTTCAGGTTCAACCGATGAAGATTATCCCCGTTGCGAACTGTGCTACTCCTTGCACAAAGCTCAAAAGGGTGAGGGTCGTGCCAACAGTCCCGGTCGGAGGAAAGAGACTGCAGCTGGCGGCGTTCAAGAGATTGATTGTCCCCACACATGTCGAGGGGTCGAAAACAACGCCGTCCAATAGCTTGAATGCGGCGCTCACGAATCCGGTTGGGTTGGTGACGGCCTGGCCGAGGGTGGTCGTTCCACCATTGCATGTGAAGACCACCGTCGCTCCGCTGAGTGGGGAACTGGTCAAGGCCGGCAGTACCCCTGGGACAACGCAGCTCAGGCGGCCGACGATGTCGACCTGGGCAACATTGCCGAGGATGATTCCGTGAGTGCGTGGAGTGGTGGCAATGAGGAACAAGAGCGCAATTAGGCCGATGTTACGGTAAGAAGCCATGGCAATATATGGTTTTGCTTCTGCTTTTGCTTCTGTTTGGTTTATGGGTACCGAAAGCTTCGGGTGAAATCCCTTTATATAGATTTCATGTTGGAGCATTTTGAAGAAACTTGCGGGGCCACTTCTTCTCTTCCAATTCTTTATTAGAAAAACAAAACAACTAGCTCAGATAATGGGGCAACGTCACCCAAACTTTTCTGGTTTTGACTTTTATTCTTACCTACATCTTCTTGGATCAAATGGAATGCAGAGCAATAAAAGTTGGGTCTGATCTACACTAAATAATCGCTTTTCTATTATGAGTAGCCTCTTTTTAAATCCCAAGTTCATGATAAGTAGGTAAAAAGCGTGCCAAAATCTGAATAGAAGGCTCCAAGTGTGTGTATATATATATTGCCTTCAATGACTTGAGGAATGAGCCGGGTACATCACTATTATTTAGGTAGAAAGCCTTTAGAGCAGCTCTATTTACTATAAAGATTCTCTGAAATAAATATATGTCATAGTAATCAGCCTTTTTTTTTTTTTAATGAGTGAAAATAATGGGGAGGGGGGGCTATTAGAATTGACAAACCCCTTGGAAGTCACAATTAGAGTCCCTTAGAATGGTACGTTTACGCGGGAACTACCTAGCGCTGCCCGAAAAACTAGAGTCCGACTTTGGCGAGATCTTCAAAACAGTCCTATGGGCGAGTTCTCATTCATCACACTCTTGTTTACACAAGGTAGCAATGCCCAAGAGGACGACAACTCGGCTACAAACTCACGTTCGACGTAACTCAAACTTATGAATTCGTGAAGGACAAAAAAATTCACAAGATCATTGAGCCAACCGCCCTCACTTGTGATGTACACATGTAAGTGGAATTTCTTCCCTACGTTTATTATTGATAGAGATTAGATCAGGAGCGACCTGTGGGCCGCATTGGGCGTGATCTAGGGAACAAGACAGCCCATTAATTTATGTTTAATGAAAAGGAAATCACTTTTTTGGCCAAACTCAAATTAGTAAATTTAAAACATACTAAAAATCTTCAATTTTGCATTTTGCAAGCAAATCAAACCGAGCTTGGCGATTACTTAAGATCAACTCATCTTGTTTCGAATTGACCTCGAGCTTGAGATCTGCTTAAGCAACTCAAGTATCTTACTGAATAGAGCTTGAAGTCATCGAGTTTAATCGAGTTTCTATTATTTCTTGAATAATTTTACATAATTTAAAATTGGATATTAATATTGAACCTGAATTTCTTCATAAATTACATGCGGTCCTGTCAAATCGAGCCAAATTTATCCTAATTCAATAACGCTGAATTTCAAATCCGCTAGATGCTCAAAACGTGTTAGATTGATTGTATGATATATATTTAACAAGTGGTGAAATGGTATATTGACTGGTTCGACTAGGGATTGTATAAGACCTTTTGATCCGCATTTATTTAGCCTGCCATGTTATAGAGGTTAAAAGACTTCTGGCAACTTTGATCTTTCTGGCTTAGTTCGTTTTAGCACGTGTAATCCGAACGTTCTAGATTTTCCATATGATCCGTGTTGTAATAACGAACCGTAATTCAAGCCTTGGTACTATGATTAAACATACCGATGCCAAGCTCAGTTTTGTGAATCAGTAATTGAGTAGGGCATTAAAGGGGCGATAAAATGGGGGAAAGGAACACTACAAGTTCCATAACTTGGCACAAAAGGTCACTTAAGTGCCATAACTTACGAAAGGTACACTTAAGTGCCACATTTGAAAAAAAGTGGGACACCTAAGTGCCACCTCTAGCGAAGCCAGCCGGAAATCATACGTGACATTTAAATATTAATATTTCTCGCCGAGGTGGCTCACCGGAGAGCTGAGTCAGCTCTAATTCACCAAAAACGACGTCGTTTTCGGGTGTTGGCTAAAATAGAACCCTTAAATCGGCCAAAATGATGTCGTTTTGGCATAATTTGAATTTTAATATAATATAAAAATTAATTTTAAATTTAAAACAAAATAATAATATAATTTATATTAAATTCAAAAAAAAAGAAAGAAACGGAAACGGAGGAGGAGGAAGGCAACTGGTGGTTGAGGGCTGAGCCCTCACCGTCGCCGCCTCCCCGCCATCGCCAGAAGGTGGGGGAGGGTCGGCCCCAGCCCTCGCCGTCGGCCGCCTCCCTCCTCCTTCTCCCCCCCCTTTTTTTCTTCCTCCTCCTCGGCCGTCGGCCGCTTCCCCTCCTCCTCCCCCCCCCCGGCGAATCTAGGCGAGGGCCGCGAGCCCTCGCCGATCTGGGCGAGGGCCACGAGCCCTTGGCTCAACGGGGCGAGGGCCGCCGACCCTTGCCGGATCTGGGTGAGGGCTGCAACCCTTGCCTCAATCTGGGGTGAGGGCTCACGAGCCCTCTCCGCCAGTCGGCCAGGGTTGCCAGCCCTTGGCCAGGGCCCGGCGATGGCAAGGAGGCGGCAACCGTAGGCGAGGGCTCGCCCGTCCCCCATTTTTTTTTTTTTTTTTTTTTTTTGTAATTTTTAAATTATTTTTTAAAAATATTTTAACTAAATTTAATTTAATTAATTTTTATATTATTTTTTTACCACGTCAACCCAAAACGACGTCGCTTTTGCATTATTTGGTCACATCAACGTGCAAAACAACGTCGTTTTACACTCGCTTCGTTGGAAAAATGTCACGTATGCAATTTGGTCAAATTTTGGCCGAATTGGCACTCAAGTGAGCAATTTTGCTCTGATTTTAGCACTTAAGTGTACCTTTCGTAAGTTATGACACTTAAGTGTTCATTTCTATCAAGTTATGGCACTTTAGGAGTTCGCATCTCGATAAAATGGTATATTGACCGCTTTGGCTGGGGATTGTGTATGACCTATCGATCTACATTTGCTTAGCGAGCCATGTTATGCGGCTTAAAAGGACTCCCCACAACAATAATTGGGCTTAAAAGCAAAAACAAAAAAACTACACATACCAATTGAAAGTTTTTAATGGTGTTTTGTTATTCATTAGTAACTTATGCACTGATGTCGATGTCTAGCAAAATGAGGTTGAGAAAAAAAAAGGAAAAATTACTAAAAAAGTCTTAAACCTATTGCACTTCATTCCTAAACCGTTTTTTTTTTTGTCAATTCAGTCCATCTAACCAATTTTGGCTGATCCACACTTAAGTAGACGATTTTTAATAATATTTTATTTTATTCAATTTTTTATTTTTCCTTTTCCTTTTCTTTTTCTTTTTCATATTTTTTAATCTTCTTTTCTTTTTCTTTTTCATATTTTTTCTCTTCTTTTCTTTTTCTTTTGTTCCCCATAGTGGCCGGCGCTAGCCATTAGGCGAGAGTCACGAAGCTCTCACTAGCCATTAGCAAGGGTTAGGGGTGAGCATGGTTTCATGATAAAACCTGGAATTGAAGAACTGAACCGATGGGAATCTATCCAATTTCAGGTTTCAAGGTATGTAGAATAGGTTCTATATCCAAAAATTGAGGAACCTATTTCAACGAGTAAGTTCCAGGTTCTAGGTTTGTAACCCGAAACAAGATTTCGTGTTTTTTTTTTTTTTTTAATCTATGTCGTCGCACAATCTTGTATTATTTCATGTTGTCCGTGATAAGTGTATAATTTGAAACCACTAATTTGAACTTCCATTTTATAACTAAGATTTCTACTTTGTTAATGTTTAATATTCTTCGTGTGTCTAAAAATAAGTTGTGATCCGTGAATTATAGTAGCAAGTGGTCATTAAAAGTGATTCATTGCAATTATTCAATTAATGATACAGATGGAACCTACGTAGAACCTGAAACCTATGACATGATAGGTTTTAGGTTCTAAGATATGTAGAATAGATACCAGATTCCAAAAAATAAATAACTGATTCTAGTGGATAATTTTCAAGTTCTAGATAGAACCTATACGGAACCTGGAACCTAGAACCACTCACTCCTAGCAAGGGTCGCGGCTCTCGCCTGGCCTTGAGCAAATATGGGCAAAGCCACCTCACTCACGGCCCCTAGGCCTTGCCCAAATTTTGGCGAAGGTCATGACCCTCGCCAGCCATTGTGGGGAACAAAAGGAAAAGAAGAAGAGAAAAAATTAAAAGGAAAGATAAAACGGAGACAAATAGCAATTACATGAAAATAGTGCGAGCAACAAAGCAAACTCAAAGTAAAATATCAATACATAAAAAACAAAAATATAAAGCAATAGAAAAGTTAAGTTCATTTGAGAAAGATAAATTATCTTCTTCCAACTTCATAAAACAAGTTTCAATTGTCATTCTTGGTTAGGAGGGTGGGTTCAGCGCCTACAATTAGGAACCTACCCACACAATACTTGTTCCAAATTTTTGGATCGGAGAACTGGACCTATTTCTATAGCTAATTTGGTCCGGTTTTCGAGTAGAACTGGCCCAGTTGCACAATCCTACTTCTAAAGCAACTGCTTGATGAGATCGTGACATAATTAAATATACAGGCGCATGGCTCACCAAAAATATGGGAGTAATTTCTAAGGTCCACACTCTAAAGTTGTATCTCGCATGCCATGCCTCCACTTGTTTGCTCTTGCTTGTTGGATGCCTTTCGAGTAGAATTGGCCCAGTTGCACAATCCTACTTCTAAAGCAACTGCTTGATGAGATCGTGACATAATTAAATATACAGGCGCATGGCTCACCAAAAATGTGGGAGTAATTTCTAAGGTCCACACTCTAAAGTTGTATCTCGCATGCCATGCCTCCACTTGTTTGCTCTTGCTTGTTGGATGCCCTATCGGCATCCTCGTTGACTCTCAGCCAATGGTCCTTGTTTTTCATCCAAAATATCCAAACTAATAATAATAATAGGATTAATTCCACAAAAAATCTCAAAGGGCATCCTCGTTGACTCTGAGCCAATGGTCCTTGTTTTTCATCCAAAATATCCAAACTAATAATAATAATAGGATTAATTCCACAAAAAATCTCAAAGGGCATCCTCGTTGACTCTCAACCAATGGTCCTTGTTTTTCATCCAAAATATCCAAACTAATAATAATAATAGGATTAATTCCACAAAAAATCTCAAATTAGTTCATTTGTGATAAATTTATCTCAAATTATTTTTTTTACTACCAAAAATCCCAAAATGATACACATATGACAAACGAAGAGTTAAATCCCAAATTGGTACACATATCAATTATCACACGTTATCAAACTAAACAATTTGATGGTGAAATTTAAGAAAAACTAACGGAAGGTAAATTTGTCGCAAGTTTATCAATTTATAATTCCCTATTGTCAAAAAATTAGTTTAGAGTAAATTTGTCACAAGTATAACAATTAAGGGTTTTCCGTGAGGAGGATGATGATGATAAGATCCACGCTCATAATTTTACCTATGAAGACAGGAGGAAGTTGTTTTTCGGACCTTTTAGCATAGCGACTTTGATTGATGTTAGGTGATGAACCTCACTTCCTAGTCCATTTTGTCCATGTTAGGTTTTCAAAATTAATGTCGCTGTCATGGTATATTCAGTTGGGCGACCGACCAAAAGAGAAGGATACAAAAGCTGTGCCCACTTGTTTTGAGTAGTTAAAGTTGACTTTCCCTTTTTGGTGCCATTTCCTTCCCTCCTCGTCGGCTATCAGTCGCTCTGTCATCTTTATCCCCTCGGAATGGCACGAACTCGCGTTGGCATTCATCGAAGATAGGTTCTTGGAAATCTGATGAGAACCATCTCCAACAAACACCCCATTCAATGGCCTCCTCGATTCCTAAAGCTTGGAACGGTTTAGCCTCGATGATACATTGCTTCTTCTCCTAGGTTAATCGCCCGACCCTTGGAAAGTAAGGAGGTAAGGAAGAAAGAGATCGTAATCAAATGCGAAGGCGAAGGCAATGAAGTATAGGCGGCCATTCCAACTTTGGTCTTCCTGGTGGAGTACGTTTTACCTCGTGAAATCCGAATGTTCATAATTTTCCATGTGATCCATGTTGTAATGATGCACTGTAATTCAAGGGAAAAGGTACTCAAAAAATCTTAAATCTATTATATTATTACAAATTTAGACATAAACTTTTCAATAAGACAAATTCAATCATAAATATTTTCACATTAATATCAATTTAGTTAATTTGGTCAATTTTTGCTAGAAATTGCTAACGATAATGTCGGCAATCTTACATAGTATAGCCGGCACTAATGTGAAAATTTTTTATATTTAAAAAAATCAGAATTTATTATTATGTATTTTTTCTTTAATCTATTATTTTCTTTTTTATTTCTTTTTCTTTACACTCCTTGTCCAGATCCAGGCGAAGGCCAACACCCTCGCCAAAAGAGAGAATAAAATAAAGAATAACGATAAAATAATTCTAAAAATAAATAAAATTTAAAATTTGTCTATTTCCGCAAAAATAATAATACTTCGAATCTGTTGTCGAAATGCAAATTTCCTTAATAAATTAATACCACGCTTGTAACTAAGCTATTTTAATTGAGGAATCCCTTTAGTGATGCCATAATTAAACTCTACCACCTGCGAATTTCCAAGTAACTTGGTGAGTTCATTGATCTTATACATGTCATACACGGAGTTCCTTGGAGTTACTTTTCAAAGCATTGGTCCCGCATGCATGATTAAAGACGGTGCAAATCGTGACATTTTCCTTTCTGATAGTGGTTGAGTAGATCGCGGGGCTGAGTCGATGGTGGTCGGTTTGTCGTCCATGGCGGAATAATCAATGAGCAGCATATGAAAGAATTTCGGGGTACTTGGTTTCCGACATCTCCTGGCTTTCGCAGGGACGAAGTTGGTGCACTTGTCGATGATCTGATAATCTACACGAAGGAGCTCATCAGAGCAACTTCAAGAGAAATCGAAGAGCGGAGGAGATGATTTTGGTCCAGTTCGTGCAGTCGATCAAGAATATATAGCTGTGTCGCACGCAGATGTTCTAACCCGACTTTGGTGCCGTTCAAGGTTTATGAATCCATGGATATGGAAGACATTTTTATTCATGGAACGTAGATTTTGGTCGGACTCCGGACTTGACCACAATAGCATCGGCAAAATGAATTGGTGTGTGATTATGGTGGCGATATTAATTATAGGAGTTGTTTTCAGACGATGAAATCCCAGGGCAGAAGAACAGCCCAAGTGCCATAACTTGGCACGGGGGGACACTTAAGTGTCATAACTTCAAAACGGTACACTTAAGTGCCACTTTCTTTTTCTAGTGAGACACTTAAGTGCCACCTCCGGCGACCCTTGCCGGAAATCCAACGTGGCAATATTTTATTATTTTTTATTGCCTACGTGGCTCGCCGGAGAGCTGAGTCCGCTCTAACTCACCAGAAACGACGTCGTCTGCATAATAAAAGCCCCAAATCTTCCAAAAACGACGTCGTCTCCCCAAATGCCCCAAATCTAAAACCCTAAATCGGCCAAAATCCCTATTGAAGTGCTCGAATCCAAGTCTCGAACCTTAATTTTCATTTGCCCAAAATTCCTTCGTCGAATCTTGGAAATGGAGAGCAGGACTCGCAGCAGCGCCTCAATTTCCTCTAACCGAAGCGAAGGAGAAGGCCAGCGTTTCTGTTTTTGTGGGTTACCGAGTCCAAGAAGAACATCGTGGACTCGAATTAATCCTGGGAGAAGATTTTATGGATGCGCCCGATATAAAGAAGCGTCAAAGTGCAAATACTTCAAATGGGTCGATGTGAAGTTCTCTGACCGAGTCACAGAGGTGATATTGGATCTACTTCATAAAAGACAGCAATCTCCATCTGTGTTCGTGGACGACTTGGACGATGTTGACTCAATGCAAGCTCAAGCGTCTTTAGTTAAACTTTTCAAGAATGAAGTCTCAATGCACGCTCAAGCATCTTCAACTAAACCTTTCAAGAATGAAGTTTCAATGATGAAAATTGAACGAAAGTGTTACCAAGCGTTTATTATGATGTTGTTTTATTATCTATTGTACTTTATGATGAAATGTAAAGTACTTGAAAATGAGAAAAAGTTTCTCCGACTGCCATAGTTAAAAAATGGTGTTGTTCTGGATTAAACGTAGGCTTTTTTCTTTTTGAAAGATGCGAAGAAGTTTGTGTTGTTCCACAAGATCATTGTGGCTTTGTTGTTGTTTGTGCTGTCATATGGAGTTGCCATAAGTTAAATTACCATCATCTTCTCCATTTTGATGCATACCAACATATACACAAGATAAACATGAGTGATTACCCGAGTGCCATAAGTTGTATTTAGTAATCACTTAAGTGCTAGTCGCGATGAAAAAATGATCACTTAAGTGTCAAGTTATTATTAAAGTGATCAGTTAAGTATCACTTGTAGTTAAAAGTGAACAGTTAAGTGCCAAGTTTTTTAGAATATGACTAGTTAAGTGCCAATTTTTTTTGTGGGTTTTCTCTAAAAATTGCGTCAGCCACCACCACCGGCTGCACCACCAACCATCACCACTAGTCACACTACACACTAGGCACTCCAACCACCATCATGCTGGTGGTGTTGCTGCACAAGGTACTAGTGCAAGCTAAGCCTTGCACTAGCTTGCACCAGTACACATGGTGTAAGATGTGCAAACTGCACACTTGTACCAGGTGTAGGTGCAGCATAAGCCTATAACCCCCACCACAAACCCATAATCATCGGGCATCACCCACACCAACACCCTAGCCACCACATTAGCACCCCAACAACAAACTCACTACCACCAAACATCACCATCCACCACCACCAGCCACACCAGCACTCTAGCTACCACCACAGAACACCAACAGCAGCAACATCAAGTAAAAGCAGAATCCATGACAAATAACAAAAATTGACAAGCAGCTTAAGATCATTTCATTGTCATTGATATTGAAATTAAGTCTCACAATATCAATGAATGACAAACTAAAGAAAAAGAAAAAGAAAAAAAAGATAATCATCCATAGCAAGTGTTATTATAACGTTAACGTTTACATAACTGTTTTGACTCCTAAGCTCCACAAATCCTATCACGTCTCATCTCATCAATCAATATGCACGACACCCCCTGTTCATGCTCCTTTCGATGGGTCTTTCACTTGATTCATAATTCTTGCACTCTTTCTAACTGGACGTGCAACTTCTTCTTCAACCTTCTCAGTATCCACTGACTCAAATGGAGCTGCAAATGTCCTAGGCCGAATTGATTCAAAAGGAGTTGGAGCTGCAACTGGATTCTTTCTCTTCTTTCTTGTTGGCACAGTTGATGTTTTCTTTTTTGTTGGTGCAGCCGTTGATTCTTGAGTTAGGCCTGAGATAAGAACCTCTGAACTTCTCCCAGGCTACAAAAAAACAATAAATTGTCAGCAAAAGTCTACAGCATAAATTAAATTAAATGCAGCCAATAAAACTTACATTGAGAATAACTGTTCCAGTACGCTCATCTGTATAAAGGCAATAGCCATATTCTCTTAACCTCTTCCCAAGTGCCCCTCTTGTTTGAATAGGGGCGTCACTTTCAGGAACTTGTGATTTGTTGGCTCTTTTTCTTGCTTTCTTGGGCCCTTCAGCTACAGCCGGGGCTTCTTCGACCAATTCTTCAACTGGGCGTCTTCTAGATGGCCTTTGTGTAGCTTCCCCTTCACTTGGCCTTCTTCTAGTTGTCCTTCTGTGTAGCCCTTCAACTTCAGTAACACCTCCTTCTGGTGGTACCGGTGGTGGTACTTGTGGTGCCTCTTGTAGTGATTCTTTTGGTGGCCCCTGTGATGACCTTGAGGTGGCTCTTGTGATGGCCCTTCAGTTGGCAATTGAGTTCCAACTTGCTTTCTTCGAACCTGAGAAAGAGGCAAAAGACACTATAAATATAATATCGGGACATATAATAATGTAAAGAAAATGAAAAACTGAATACAAATGGTTGAATTTACCACCGGGTATTTCTTTTGTCTTTTGAAGAACAAGCCGATCGAACCGGCCGTGATGCTGCTTGGGCTAATCCTTCAGCTGGCCGTGATGCTGCTTGGGTCAATCTTTTAGCTGGCCGTGATGCTGCTTGGGCTAATCCTTCAGCTGGCCGTGATGCTGCTTGGGCCAATCCTTCAGCTGGCCGTTTTCTACCTTGCCTTCTTCGAACATGCTGTTCAGTTTCATGACTTACTGGGGTTCTTCTTATGACCTAACAAACACATTACATACAAGGCCAAATAAGATATTATGTACATTTTTATGATAAACGATAAAGCAACATAAACATAAAATAAATTTCATGACTTACCGGGGTTCTAGTTGTTGATTGAAGAACAGTCGACTCACTTGGCCTTACTGTTTGCATTTCTCCAACTGTCTCTTCACTAGGCCCTTCACCTTGCCTCAACGGTTGTTGTTGCTTCCTCAGTTGACAACCTTTAATATTGTGGCCTGCTAGGCGACAATAAGAGCACGTTATCTTTGCACCCCGCCTGCTCATTCTTTGCTGACCCGAGACCTTTCTCTCCGCCATTCTTCGTCTTCGTTTTGTCATTCCAATTTTCTTCTTCAGTGGCAAAGGTTGAGGTGCTTCATGATCTGTGGGCTCCTAAAACTTGCTACTTCTAATTGGCTGCATCATGAACTGATAAGAAGTAAGGTATTTTGATTTATGGTACCAATCATCGATGTAATCATATGTATTGTCGCCCTTCACCTGGATGGCACATATGGCATGTGCACATGGAATTCCACTTACTTGCCATGCTCTACATGAACACTTCCTACTTCCTAGATTGACAACATACTTATCAGCACCCTTCATTATCTCATATCAGTCATCTCCATTCCAAATGGGATGACAATGCCTACTTGCAGCCAAGTTCTCATCCAATTTCTTGGCAATCCTAGGACCATATTGTCTTATCCACTTTGCAGCATAATCTCTTTGTTTCTGCAGCTGAGTCATAACCGCAACTCGTATATCTTCAAGCATTGAGATGACTGGTTTGCATCTGGCATCTATTATCTTTGAATTAAATACTTCACAAATGTTGTTGTCAACGTTATCGCACTTGAACTCCTCACTGAAGAATGCCCTGCACCAATGCTTCGGTTCTAGTTGAAATAGGGTAGCACAACCTTCCTTTGTCAATTGAAGTAGTCCTTCTTTGGCTATCCTAAAGTCAGCCATGTTTGCACTCTTTGCTAATTGCTAAAATTGCAATTGCAGCTTATCCCCTTTGTAGGTCTTTGCCCAATTTACGTATATGTGCTGCACGCACATTCGATGTTCAGCATGGGGCAACAACTCGGCTACTGCCGGAACCAATCCCTGCAATAATTCAAAGTAAGAAATACTAAAGCAAATTACATGTTCATATTACAAAGCAAACTATTGACTAAATTTTTCAAAAAGCAAGCATTACCTTTTGTTGGTCGCTCATGAATGCCCACCCTTCCCCGTTTGTTATCTCCAAGTCAGCCATCAGATTTTTCAAGAACCAAGACCAATTGTCCTTGTTCTCAATCTTTACAATAGCCCAAGCTAGTGGGAACATTTGATTATTCGCATCTCTTCCAATTGCCGCCAACAATTCTCCCTTGCACAAGCCCTTCAAGAAACAGCCATCCAATCCTATAATCCGTCTACAACCAGCTAAAAATCCTCATCTGCATGCATCAAGGCACACATAGAACTTATCGAACTTGGTCCCATGATCAGGAAGCGGTCTCTCAACCACCTCTACATACACTCTACTTGTAGGGTTTTGCAGCCTACACTCCCAAGCATACTCCCACACCTGCCCATATTCCTTAGCATACTGACCAATAAGTATCTTTATCACCTTTTGCTTTGCTCTTTTGCACTGATTTCTAGATACATTGATGCCTACACGCTCCTTCACCAGCATCCTAAAGTTAGTAATTTTCATCTCGGGCATCAGCTTGATCAGATCGAAGAAGTGCTTGGACAACCATGCACTTGTTACCCTTTTGTTTTGAAAATTAATGGAACAAGTGTGTTCCTCTTGGTAAGCTCTAATCTGGAAAGACTCACTCTTCTTAACAAATGCGCCGTAAATCTTCCATGGACAATTTTGCTGCGAACACCTAGCTCTTATAAATTTCTTGGTATTTCTAATGAAATCGATATTTCTTTGTGCAGCAATGGAGTTCTTCAGTATAGCTTCCCTAAATTGTATCGCATCATGGAATTTCATACCTACTGACAAAGTAGGAGAGGCAACGGATGGATCATAAGAAGGAAACTTACTTTTCCTTCTACGCATAACTCGTTGATTTTCTTCAAGTTCGTCTTGAGAAGTAGCGGTGTCGATGCTTTCTTCATAATCTGTCTCCTGGCCAGCAACACTAACATCTGCAGGGCCTTCGTCTCTGTTTGGAACTTCATCAGCTACCTGCAAAGTTGCAAATCTATCTGACAAAAAATCCCTTTGTTTTTTCCTTGACTGTGTAAGCTCCTCATCGTCGTCGTCACTTAAGATTAATAAATTTTCAGCTTCAGCAGCCAACCCTTCATCGTCATCGTCATCATCACCATCACTGGATTCAGCTACTTCCCAATCTAATTCAGTGATGGTGACATCACCTATGTCACAATTGCTCTAGTGAACAGCATCTACGCCCCTCTCCTCCCCGTCCTGTCCAACATGCCCTGCTTCATCCCTAATCTCAGTACTAGCTTGAATATCATCTCCTCCTTCTCCTACTTGGGTGCTATCTCTGTCATCATCTTCGTCCTCACTATCACTATTGTTTTCAACAAATACTTTCGCCTCTTCGCCATGAAGATAATGATATAAGACATCCCTAAAACCATTATCATCTTCCAAAACTCTCAAACCATCTCTCAAGCCTTTCCTAGGAACACAGTACAGTAACTTTTGTACTCTACAAGGCAAAAATGTCACTATATCCCTAACAAATCCAATATAAGATGCCTTCTTTATATCTACAAAGATAGTACCCTCATTCCCCCCCTCACACTCCCACTCATCCTCCCCAATCACAAAATCCCCACCGTAGTAAACGATGACAGCAACATAGTCTTTATCATGAGCCATTTCTACAACAAAAGAGGACAAATATACAATTAACTTTTGGGACCACATTCACAAAGGACAGACAATTGCAAGTAGAGGTCCCTACACTCTTTATTAAAGAAAGAAGAAAGAAAGAGGGAAGATGCATAGGTCAGACGACAGTTGCAGCTTGAAAAGAGGCCTCATGACAAGGACAAATAGAGATGGGACCCAACAACTACTTTGATTATGTCGTCGCATTCCTTTAAAATATGGAGAGATCCCTCAGCATGGGTCCTCAACAATGCAATTTATTAAAAAAAACCCAGAAGTCCCCATCCCCACGACAACAAGAGATTCGATTCAAACATGTCCAAGGTCCAATACTCTGAATCCTAACAATCACCAATCACCATCGCACATTTCACATCCGACCACTACAAATTACTTTCGCACATCACAATTCAACACCCTGAATGAATCACACATCACAGTGAATGAGGCGACGTTGAGCCCTACACCGAGCCCTAATTTTCCCCCCGCCAAGCCCTACACCAAGCCTACATTTCGAGGCCGATCCTAAACTGTCAATTCGAACCCCCCAACAGGATTGTAGCACCACATCTGAGCCATAAATTTCACATCAATACCATCCAAGCCTGAGTTTTCCCAGCCGACCCCCAAATTTCAAGTCCGAGCCCTAATAAATGAGTCGAAGCCCTAATTTCACCACAGGGGAGAGGAAGAAGAGAAAAAACCTAAGCAAATCGACGACGGCAAGTGACGACGGCGAGCGACAACGGCGAGCGATGACCTACGAACGACGACCTGCGAACGGCGAGCTGTAAACGGCGATGGAGAGGACGTTAGATCTGGTGTGAACCGATGGACGAACGGTTAAAATCCAAATAAGCAAAACGACGTTGTTTAGAACTAAGGAAAAACGACGTTGTTTAGTTTGGCCAAATGCACAGTTGATGGGGCGACGTCGTTTTCCTCCTCCACGTGGCTTTTTTTTTTTTTAATAAATTGCTACGTCGGTTAATCATGTCGTCGGAAAATGCCACGTCTGCATTTTGGTCAGTTTTTGGCCGAATTGGCACTTAAGTGTTCCATTTTACTCCGATATTGGTACTTAAGTATATCATTTCAAAGTTATGGCATTTAAGTGTCCCTCCGTGCCAAGTTATGGCACTCCAGGTGTCCCAACCTCCCCATATGATTCTGAAATAGCTGAGAGCAACATTCTGTGATATGCATGAAATTGTACCTTGTAATTTGAGCATGACCCACATTTGAGCTTGAGCACCTCCATTATTGGACATCGCAAAGAAAATGAAAATAGGGAAATAGTAAAATGAGTTGCGCTTTTTTCACTCATCTTTTATCTTAGACACTAATTTTTTTGTATTTTGATCTCCCTTGTGGAACCGACTAGTTCTCGTCTCGTACGACCCTATAAAAGTGATTTTTGTATTATTTAGTCAACACTTTTTATTTTGTTTCTTCTTTTCTTTCCTTGTGGATCTCACTTTCTTTTTTCTTTCTTTCCACGCCTTTGACGCCTTAGTTTGTTCTTCGCTTTTGCAATTGTCTCTCTCGCAAGCCACTCTCTTCTTTCGACGCCTATTACTTCTTCTTTTTCCACAAATCTATCTTGCATCGACAATCCCAAAAATACTGCTTGCTTCAACAATTCATGCCCTCCTCATTTGCTACCGGAGGTATGGTTTTGGCAAAAGCCTTTTTTTTTTTTTTTTTTAGTTTTCTTGGTCTTGAATCATGCTCATTCAGATCACTATTGAGTGTTTTTTGATATCTTTTCTTAAAAAGTATATTTGAATTTTAGGTCGTAGAAATGCTTGATGTTGTCTTTCAATCTTGCAATTAGAGTATAGCATGCATCAAAACAGTGTTTGTAAATTAATTACGCAATTGCTTTGTAGTTTGTAACATAGTTACGTCCTATAAACTATTGCTCCCTCTAAGTTTAGTTTCTTATTATCGTTTCCATAAGTTCTTCATCATCAATTTCGGGTTGCTGTGTTGCTATTCATTAATTGAGTTACTGGAAATAATATGATGCAGGATAATAGAGAGACGATTTGCAAAATAAAAAGCATAAGAAAAAAAAAAGAAACAAAATAAAAAGTGTGAACAAAATAATAAAAAAATATCACTTTTATAAAGTTTTACCAGAAGTGGTGGCCTCAGATCAACAATAAAAAAAAAGGAGTGTCTAAGCCAAATGAGGAATGAAAAAAGCACTGCCCTAGAAAAAATAAGGTTTCTTTAAAAAGATTATCTCAAATTTCACATCATCAATAATGCTTGGAGAGAGGGCGAGATGTATGCGTGGAATTAACACATCGGAACTTTAGCAGCAACGACGAATTCAAAGTTAATGGGTCACGGAATGAAGAATGATAATTTTAATGAAAAAGAAATTCGGCCAAGATTTAGGTACAGAATGAAGATTACTGTTAAAGTTGGTGTTCTTTTTTTAATTAAAACGGAAAATATAATCACAAAGCATTTCGTGAGTTCAGTTTACATTTGACAAACTCTTAACCAATTCGATAGCTGAAATTCCAGTCTTTATTTTGTGATGACCTTATGTATTTTAAGCAAAGAGAGATCCCTTTCTCTTCTCTTGCAAATTCCGATAAATAATTTGGTAAAGAGTCTTACCAGACTTATAAGGCAAGCCTCGTGCATAAAAGTAGCAAAAAGATGCAATAACTCATACCATGTTATGATAACATAGATCCTAGATTGTGAGTGATCAATGATCCTGTGTTCATGTCGTGATGTAGCCGTTACATAAGCCGCTTGCAGATAGCACAAACCATAACCACAGCAAACTCGACATCTCGAATGCAGAAAAAGTGGAAGTCATGAAATTAATATCCCGGGGAAAAGAAGATACCAGCAGAGGATCAACTGAACAGATAAACGCTGTGGATCCAAGGAAATGGACTTTCCCCCAAACCCCAAAACCTAATTGTGATATACAAAAAAGGGCAACGAAAATGAGAGTAGGCAAAAACTGATCCCTATACACTTAGCACTCTTTGATACAATGATCCCCCCCAACCCGTCAATTTCACAACTTTCAACACCATGGAAATGGCCAAATCTATACAAAGAAACAATAACAAAATACAACTGACATCCACCAGAGGCGCATCACTAGCGCAGAAACCAGTGAGGATCCAACAGGATGCTGCAGCTGCTTGAGCATGTTCTCCATCAAAATCAAAAACGATTGAGCTCAGAAACAGGTTCAAATAGCCGTTGAGTCCTTAGAGCATGACTCACCTGTACCATGCAATAGCCATTGAAGATGTCCAGACGAAAAGGGAATTGTCTCGATTAAGAATCTGACCGCACGATGGGACACCATCAACCAGTAACTGTGACAGCATCCTGTCCCAAGAGAGGCTCCAATCCAGAAAATCCATCGGATTTATATAATTGATTTCGGTCTCAGATACATCTACCAAAATTCCAATCAGTCAAGATGTGACAATGACCAATGGTAAGTTCTAATTTTATTTTCGTTCTGCCACCAGCCACTTTGAAACATCTCAACCAGACGTGTCAATTTCCTTCCCGTGATCCTCCTCACGAATGTTTCTCCTCAACCTTCTGAGCCATATATCATAATCCATGGGATAGGGTGTCCCACAGAGACTGTCAACATAATCCGCAAAAGCTTTTAGCACAGTGGAAACATCCCCAACCTTCTGCTGAATCAACCTCCTTGACCAAGAGGTCTCTCTCCATTGAAGAGCCCCCTCCACCGTATCAAGATCGGGCAAAACCCCACCACAGGAGAAGTAAAGCATGTAAACCAAACTCTCTGCATCTGAGGCAGAACACAGCTTTCCTTCCTGTAGTGCATAAGTCGATGAAAAGTGAAGATTCATCGCTGGACGATCCCTATCTTCGAGAATAGCATGTCCCCAGCCAATGAGGACAAAATAAGGATACCTCGTACCAGATCTAACATAGATTACATTCTCCGGCCGAATGTCTCCATGACGAATGCCAACAAAAGATGCAGCTGAGAGTGCAGATAAGCAATCATGACAACAGCGGATTGCTTCATCCAAGCCGAATCGGCCTTCAGTTACCATGTGAGCAACCGTTTCACCAACTGGGCTGGTGACAAGAATTGGAGTACCACACCAAGGGTGGTCACAGTTTCCACCAGGGCTCGGTCTCCGACATTGACCGGGGTGAATGATTCTCCCCGACGCACTGATCTGAGGCAGGTATTTGCTAGATAGACCTTTCTGTTTCATCACAGTGAGTACTTTAGTCTGCCTCTGGACTTGATACCACAAATTCATGTCTTCCCAAGCTGGTTCCAACTGAGAAGGAAGAGAGCCAACATAAAGAAATAGAGATTTTCCAGGATCTTCAACAGGGAACGCAACATAATATGGAAGCTCGCCATCATTCAAGACTTCATTTATCTGATAGCCTTTTTGCCAGTTTGAATCCTCCATCCATAGCACAGATCCTACTTCCAGCCTCATCATTTCTTCAGGTTCTATTTTTGCAGATTCCTCCTGGACTTCAACGATTTCAGGGGAAACACTGTGCCGCTGAAATCGAAATAGACCATTCCCATTTGGCCTCGCATCTCCTAACTGCCTCTCCATTCTTCTTGTTTGTAGGCGAGCACCATGATCAGCAGCTAAATCTTCAATTGAGTGCCTAGGCATCCCAGCAAATTGCAGTATACAGTGGAAGGTAGCAAAAAGTACCTGTAAAGCACCAATGTCTCCCCAATTAGCATTTCCGAGTTTGTTCCAGATTCGATCAACTGGAGAGACTGAAACGCAACAGTGCTCTTTAATCCACTCAGCGGCACATTCATAAACGTTATTTACATCAAACTCCAGTTTATTTACATCTCCATCAACCTTTACAACCCGACCATACTGAGAGTCAACAAGGAGGATAAAAGCCGAATTAAAACCCCGAGTTAAAGTTAATCTGCTTACGCTCCTCGATAATAGCATACGAACAGCATAAAAAAGAGCTTCACCTAAAACAGATAGCGAAGGCTGTCGATCACTATCCGCAGCGAGATCTCCAATATCAGGCCTCAGAAGAGCCAATTCAAGAATGTGATCCCATTTCCCATGTGGATGTCTTGGGTTCTTAAGCATCAAACCAGTTGCGCAAAGACTCCCAATCTTTCCATTAGCAATTGCTTCCTCAGCCTGGTAAAATTTGAAGTTTGGCTCGTACAGACAAGCGACAGCAAATGGCAATGGCTCATCCTGACTCCAGAATGCCTCCCACAAGCCCTTCACACTTGCATGTAGAAAATCTTCGATTGCAAGATAAGCAGTAGCTTCCCCAGCATCTGAGGCCGATGCATAAACAGCACTTGGCATTCGAATTAGCTGCTCAAATGAAACCCCTTCTAATGCATAGTCAAACTTTTGTAATTCCACCAACTCAAATGGAACATCAAAAGCAGGTTCTTTAGCTGCTCCATCCTCTGATATTGATATAAACCAATCCTCAAGTTTTTCAGTTAAATGCTCGTGGTTCGTGAATTTGCGAAGGAATTCTTTGCGATTCCTGGACCTGCTGCCAGATGATACACTGGATCTTTTTGTCTCAGACCCCACTGATTCCCGGTCTGGGGATCCACCTGGAGATCAAGTTTGCCGTTCTTCATCAGTGAAATTAGCTCTACCACGTATGCATCGATATAAGAGAATAATAACTAAAGGAAGGGGGTTGCACATAGTTGACTTAAAGAAGGGGGGGTGGTTTCGAATATGTATCAATGATGTCCTACTAATGAAGGTCCCATGGGCAAGATAGACACAGTATATCTCTTGCAATTATAGGTAGTTCCCAAGACTTTTGAGTCGTCACTTCCATCCTATCGTGGAGAACTTTACCTCAACAAAGTCCGCCGTTGCAAGGTGCAAACAAGATGTCAGAGGTCAAATTCCTATATAATCAAGTTCATCAATCAACAGAGTTTTAAAGCTACACAACTAATAAAGGCATGAATTTGCTTAAAACAGCCTTCAATAATCGGGG
Organism: Eucalyptus guilfoylei; assembly: GCA_016097605.1. Taxonomy (NCBI): domain Eukaryota; kingdom Viridiplantae; phylum Streptophyta; class Magnoliopsida; order Myrtales; family Myrtaceae; genus Eucalyptus; species Eucalyptus guilfoylei. The sequence goes on along the minus strand of CM027870.1, from coordinate 14,159,432 downwards.
TCAACGCAACTTCTCCAAAATTCTTCAATCTTAACTAGATTAGTGGGCTGAATCATTTTGAAAGGGTAAGCATGGCTGTGGCTATCATGTAACCATAGAGTTTGCATCTTCAACAGATTGATGAATGCAACTTCACAAATCATCCTCAGAGACTTCATCCATCACTCAGCCAGATTAAAATGCATTCATCTACAGGACTTGAGAATCATTAAAAAACAGTATGGATTGCAAAAACCCATCTATAGGACTTGAGAATGTAAATAAGATCATCATCATCATCATCATAGAACTATATACTTGACACTGATTGATTTGGACTGCATTTATTTATATCAAAGTGATATTGCATCAATGTAGCAAAGAAAACTGGTCAGGAAAAGATTTATTTATAAAACTATTCCTTTATCAGGGGTCACTTCTAAAGCATACGGATAACTTAATTCAAGTGTATATGCTTAACAGAAACGAATCGATCTACCTTAGGCACTTCACTATCAAGTCATGTCCACCTAACAATGAAAATGCTAAAATTCAAACTAACTAAGAGAGCCAAGACCTGTACAACCAAGGGAAATGATTAGCTAGGCCACTCAGCAATTAGTATACCCCACATTGAGAAGGGGAAAGAACTAGCTACTAGGTGATCTTGGACCCAAAGAAAAAGGGAACTAAAACCAAAGCAAGAGCATTTCTGATTTTCATAATCATAGAAATGCTCCAGACATCTCCCAAAAAACAAACGAGAATTTCTCCACGCCAAAATGAGTCATGGAAAAACAACACCCGAAATGTATTGCATTAGATTATATCGGACTAGATGCCATCTAACTTAAGCAAACCCTTCCACAAACCCATGTAAGTTGTTGTATGTTCAATACACCAATAATTCAGTAGGATCATTTGGCGTATGCATCTAAGACAAGGGATGACAAAAACGTCGTCGATTAGATTGTGGCATCGCAGAAGCAGAGAGAGAGAGAGAGAGAGAGTGAAGAAAAACTAATGCTTTCAGTTTCACTCTACTCGCTTAAAAAAGCAACTGAGCGACAACGTGCAGCTCGATTAAAAAGAAGCCGCGGACGTGCTCAGATCCCGGCGGACGCGTATCCAAGAACCACCACACGTCTCGCATCGAGATAAAAACCCCCCCAACAACGTCAAAGCAAGCAACTTTGCCAGAGAAAATCGCGCCGAGCGAGCGGCCATTCGATTCCGATTCGCCGACTCCCAGCTAGCGGCCTCCCCTCCAAGCCCGAATCAATCAGCAAGAGCCCAACCCACCCCCCCCCCAAAAAAAAAAAAAAAAAAAAAAAACCGAACCCGCGACGGGGACTTCGAGCCGGATAGAGAGAAGGAGTCAACGGGATTTCCGGGACGGGGAAGAGCCGGAGTGGAATCGGGTCAAAGGAGAGAGAGAATCTAGGGTTTCGCGAGGGGGGATTACGGCAGCGGCGGCGGGGGAGGTGGAGAACCGAACGAGAGCGTTACCTTCCATTGCGGAGCCGGAGAGAGCAAAACGAGAAGGGGGCTTTCGGACAGCTTCCTCCCTTCCTCCCTTCTTCGACCTCGACCTCGTCCTCGTCCTCGTCCTCGTCCTCCACCTCGGATCGTCCTCTCCTCACGCAGGACTAAACATTCGCCATCTCTATCTCTCCTCTCTGTCTCGATTTTGTCGGGTGGGGGATATGCAGGTCGTCTCTTCACTCCCGTTTTTCTTCCATTTTATTATTAATTCCCTCGCCAAATTACGCACGCATGAGAGAGAGAGAAAGAGAGAGAAAGAGAGAGAGAGGAGGGAGGAGTCAATGGTTGACTGTTATGGGGAGTGGGATCTCGTCACGGTCGGTCACCACACATCCTCTTCAAATTATCTTTTTTTCTAAATCAATTTGTATTTCTCTATCATGGTGACCCCAGCTGATCCCGCGCTGTCCTCTTTTTCTTTTTCCCCATTTCCGATTTATTTCTTATTTTATTTTTCTGAAGCCTGCCGTCTCGACCTAAAAATTCGTGCTCGCGTATCATAATTTCTAATCCCATGCATCAATTTTATTCTATTTTTAACAAAATCCCATGCATCAATTTAATCACCATGAAATGTTTCGGTTTATGTTAACATGTGTAATTGAGCACATGTCATGTGATGTAATATTCGAATTTTTTCTTTGTAATATGCGAAGAATCGGGTCTAATGTCGCTGGCCCTCTTGCCTTAGATTCCGATTAGCTATGTCTTTTCCTAGGTTTTGATATGATTAATACCTTATTTAATTTGATTTATTAGTCTTTTATTTCTAATAATCGTTGTTGTGGGTATCACTAAAAAGCTCTTGTTACGTCCTTTGGCAATTAAGGGTGGCAAATTCTTTGACATGAAAGAAAACACACCCAGAACAACACGAGTTCATAAAGATAAATCCAAACATGATATTACTTAATTGAAACCGACATGACATAAATCGTCTGTCATTATAGATTTACAAAATCGATGATTTCATCTCATGTTGAATATGCTGCTCCGAAGTCTCCTTAAACAAGAATTCTTACCTTTGATAATATTGTGTCATCTCTTCAATGTACTTAATAGCAAGATTATTATTGATTTGATCATTTCCACTATGATTTCATTATCTATTCAAAAGAAGTATCAATGAATGATCTCAGTGCATTTGCCATTGTCATGCCAAGGCCAAAACTCAACCACCGATATCACTTGCCAATAAGGGACTAGCAGGCAATTGAGAAATCTACAATGCTTGGGTAGTTTCTTGCAGCTCTTGTTTGAGCTGGAGGATAAAGAAGGTACAAAGATGAGAAGGGTCCAAAGCGTAAATACAAGGGTACAGAATGGATTTCTCATGGCCCTCTTGACCGGTCATTTTTTAGTCGCACGACCATATCAACAAGTACAACTTAGAAAACTCGCCAATCTAGAAAGAACAATTTGATTCATTTTCCACATAGAGAAGCATGTGTATATATATTGATATATTCTAGGGAAGGTGGCTTTGCAATCTTCCATATTCATTTTGAGAGGTCATAACTACCTAAAAATGCTCAGTTTGAATATTTTACAGAATCAATGTTAATTACTTCAAGACATAAAATTAAGTGCAGTATGGAATTGGCAATTTCTCATTCTCATTCTCCAAATAAGACATGTTGAAATTTTTATTTCCCAATATGCCCCTGTTGCTTTTTCTTTTTTACCCTCTTTCACACATGCTTGGCGGGATATATTCAACATTTGACTCTAACATCATGTCAAATGCATCGCCTATAGATTAATCCAAGTCATTTTTCCGTCCTTTGCTTTTCCCTAGGGATTACAAAAATCTCTTTCCTCGGTCCCTAACATCCCCCCTGTCCAAACATTCTGTCAAACACCTTTTGAATTCTCTTGTCCATTTCTTACCGTCGTCAAACGTCGGAAGCGGAATGTCCGTTCCTAATACGGGCTCTCTTTTTGACTTGTCATACCGGCAAAAGGGAAATGTTTTCTTTTTGCCATGTCCTGGACTTTGCTGCGACATAGCAATGGGACGTCGATGCGGCATCCTATGTTCCAGGGACCGCGATTCGTTCCTTGAACAGCGATGGAAGAAAGAAGGAACAAGAAGGAGAGAATCGTGACACAGTGGGTAGATTGTCAAACTCAAAAGCTAGGCATCAGGTGAATGAAAGACGACTCAAAGGTACAGAACCCCCAAATCAAGAAGGAAGAACAGAGGAAAGGAATAAGACCCCAAATGAAAATCCTAATGGAAAGTACTAAACACTCGCCATCCTCTGCTTTTGAAAAATGTAATTTGCATGGTCAACCTTCTTTTGTAAAATTAAAATGACGAGAATATCTTTCCCTAGTGATCTATTCACTCAAATCCATCGCTATCATAGCATCATTCACTAACTATAACAAGTATGTTAAAAGGTATTTGTTAACTAAACTCATCTTATAATCTCTTCTTTACATCTTTACCAAAAATAGTGCCAAAAAGATCCAATTACTCTTTGAATGAAAAACACCGACAAGATCTCAATTCATGTATCACAGAATCTTAAATTCTAGATTTCATATCTCTAAATCATAATTTCTCAAGACCCGACATTTACTCCTAATCTCTCCCCACCCAACGTTGCTCACCTGTGTCATCCATTGCCTCAACACCTTCGACTATATTGGTGCTGGCATCGGATCCATCGACCTTAGCCCCTTCCACTCTCTTCAGCAAACCCACACACCCCCCCCACCCAAAAAAAAAAAAAACCGCGCTCGTGATGATGGCGAGGAGGATAGCGTGACTGATTATTACCCCCCAATTAAAGTTTTCAATGCTAGATGACCTTAATTTTTGAGTGTCACAATCACTCATCACAGCATCAGTTAAGGTCATCGCAATTGAATAGAGAGATATGATCCACTATGAATAGCACAACATATGAGTGATTGATTTCACAGTCGGTAGACTTTAAATCTATTACTTGAAATCTACCATGTTAGAATCGGTTCCTAATTTTTTAAACTTGGAACTTACCTTGTCTGCCTTGGAATCAGTTCTAGAACTTACTCTTTTTTCCGATCTAGTTCTAGGGTCTATCCAACTCCAAGGACCCATTTTAATTTTGTTCAGCTTTTTTTTTTCATTTTTTTTAGCAAAATAATGAAAATAATAAAACGTTTTGAAGTAAAAGATGAATAATGAAAATTCTATTTGTCACCATAAGATAAACATATAGTTACGTACAATCATAAATGCTAAAAGTTTAAACACGTAATATAAAACAGAGATTCTAAAACACCATTTCTCATTCATCAGTACCAATATTGCTCCAAATTCTAACCACTTAAAAACAAAACAAATAACATAGTCAAATTTATAATAAATTTATATAAAACCTCAGTCTAGAGGATAGAAATAGAATAACTAGGGTCTTTTACCCTCTTTTTTTTCAGTTTTATGAAACCAGCTTGATCGGTTCAGTTTTCGAGTACGTCTTTGCATAGAACCGGAAACCAAACTAGTTCTAGGACATATTTTCAAGGCGGTTGTACACTTCTAACGGAAGAGTCTGCAATGATAGGCCAATATGAAAGTAACAAAAATTGAACCGAAACTGAGATCTCTTTCTTGCTTTGGGCTCATTTGCATCAACGAATATTATATACAAAAGACGAAGAAGCATCTGGGAAGATACCGATGGACTCGACAAACGGAACATCCGTCCAAATTTAAAATTCCAAGCTGCAATTTTTGGAATCTCGCAACGAAGTTCAAGAAGAAGTGAGGCGGGCGTTCCAAAAAAAGAAAAATCCAGGGTGGCTCCAATTGGACTTGTTTGTTTTAACTACAGGCGGCTCTCTTTCTTTCTTCCCCGGACAGAAACTGAGCGCGGTGGGCAGAAGAAGGAAGAAAGGAACCCCGCGGCTGAGCTGGCACCGCTAACGGCTAGTTGGGGGAGAGGGACGCCCCAACGGTCACCCAACCCTGTGTCGGCAATTTCAAAATTCTCTAGGCATTCAACCAGAAAAAAAAAAAAAAAAAAAGGAAAACGGAAAAGAAAAAAGAAAAAAGGAAATGAAGAAAAGAAAGAGACGCCGTTAACGGGGTAAGGGCGGAAAAAAAAAGCGGGCTGAACGGAACGGGAATCCCAAGTTCCGAAGTCCCCGACAAGAAACGCGCCCCCTTGATTGAAGTTGGGTGCCGTCGCAAGTCATCCCCGGTATTTACCAAATTGCCCGAACTGCCCCGCTCTACCCCTGGATTTGCAAATTTGCCATCGAGAAAGCCTTGCGCAGGCGTTTTGGCCGAGAGGATTTGCATTTTTCCTCTTAGCTTTCTCAATTCTCACATTTAAACTTAAGCGGAACTGTATAACCTCTGTGTATGGTGTTAGGGATAATCAGCACTTCGTTTAGAAGTTAATTACTCATCGTTTAATTTGTTCAGTAAATGTATCAAGAGTGTTTATTGATAGGTTTTATAAATTATCATTTCCCCATCGGTCTTGTAAAATCGCAAGGGCAAACTTGTTATTACAGTACCCGATGTAGTAAATTCCATTCGCTGTACTCCTCTCGGCTATGTTCTGCAATCCACACATGCCAAGCAATAAAACCGTGTGGGAACATTGACTCTCGAGATTGCTAGAAAATTTGAAAAGTCTTAACATCTTTCGATTCTTGAGAATTTTACATTGGTTACACTGATATCATAATCACTCGTCTGCTCGTATCGGTTCACATCGATTTAAATTAAAAGCATCCAAATCTTTATTCAACGAAACTAATAATCGTTTCGTATTGTCGGAAATTAGGTTAAATAAAGCTTGTCAAATTGTGGGACGTTCGACCTTTTTTTCTTCTTCTTTTTTCCCTTATACGTTAGCGTCTCGTCTGGTGCCGATCCGTCGCGCAACGGGACATTATTCAAAAAAGGAGGAAGAAGAAAGAATAAAGAAGGAATTTAAAAAAAAAAATACGAAATATAGAGAGATTTAATAATTGCACTCTCTCTCTTCTCTGTGTATTAAAAAGTCACCACTCAATCATTTCTAGAAAAAGAGATTTATGCTTTCTCACTTCCCCTCTCTCTCTCTCTCTCCTCGCTCGCTCGTTCTTCGCTGATTTCGCTGAGCAGGTGATTCTTCTTCTCGCCTTCTTGCTCGCCTGTATGTGCGCGGCATTGTTCTGGGTTTTCCTTTCTTTTTTGTCTCTGCAAAGCTTGCGTATTTTTCACCTGTGGATTGTGTGGGTGGGTGGCGATCGGTTCGGACGACCGGGTCGCGAGTTCGGTTGGTGAATCTTCGCTCGGCGTGGGAATGTGGGTGGGTTTTTGCTGATTCGCCTGTTTCTCGACGGTCTTGATCTCTTTTTCGTGGGTAGTGCGCGTGTGAAGCGCGACGATGTATAAAGAAAAGAAGAGAAAAGGTTGCATTTTGATTGCTTCCGCAGTCGACTGGGGATGCTGGAGTCCTCGTTTCTAGGGTTTTTGCGATTGGGGATTTTATTCTTATGGGATCTTTCTTTCCCTTTTTTAAGTTTTCTGGTTCCGCCTTTCTGCATTTTGAACGGGGACTATTAGTTGGCTTAGGGTTTTTCTTTCCTTTTTTGAGACGGATTACATTTATTTTATTTATTTATTTTTGGGTTGGGGGGGTTTAACATGCTTGCCTGTTTATCTCATTGCGATCGTTATTCATATCGTTCGATCTAATCCTCCTGAATCCCCATCATTTATGCTGCTGGCTTCAGCCTACGATTCTCCTGAAATTGCCAAGATGGCTTGTTCGTTGTGTTTTCTTTATGCTTTCTGAGGTTGGTTTGATTGTTGGGGATGTGTAAATTTTCCATATTGAGTGCGTTTATTGGGTTCTGGGCGTATTTTCATCCTCATGTCTTTGATAGTTGCAAGATGAACATCATGGAGGATCGCCTTTGCTTTTGACTGTTTAGAGCAAAAATAGAACTAGCTGAGTAGATGCAGTTAGACAAGGCAGCAAAGAGAAGTCAGGACCACTCGTTGATTTGTCAAGCCATTCTCACCCATAGAATAGAATTAGCGCCTTATTCAATTAGGTGAAGCAGTGTGGTCACCATGATGTTGAAGTGCTAATGAATTTTGCCCAACTTAAGTAAGACCAACGCATGGAACTCTCTCTTAATCGATTTATCAAAAAACTATCTTGTGGATAAAACTTGGTTTTTTATGTGGAATGAGGATACAGCAGCCACTTTTTCTGGAAATTTATACAATTGCATGAAGAGTAGTCGTGTTAGACTTTATTAATGCTGTTCCGTGATAGATTGTCCTACAAGAATCTTAATGTTCTTCTATGATGTATCACTGGCCATGGGTAAAATAGAGTGCTTCGACATTCTTGGTTTTCCCAATTAGACTCATGGATTCTGAAGTGGAACATGTGTGTTTCTGTCCTATTTTTCGATTATAGCGATTGATTGGCGTGCTGTTTAGATGATGTTTGTTTTAACATTGGTGGCTTGCAATTCTTAATCATTGACAAGTTCTTCTTTATTAACAGTTCCAGCTAATCCTTCATCGGTCTTCCTCGAACTAGAACCTGTCAGTTAGGTCTTTAAGTTTCTTTTCAGTTCTTTGCATAACTGGTTATTGTTCTGCAGGTCTGGTCCTCATCACAGTAGGCCATTAACCAATTGTTCAGCATAGCAACTAGAAGTGCCTGGGGCTCATCATCACTACAAGATCTTATTCAACTAATAATTGCAACAAATTCTTGTTGGGGGTAGTATGGCTATGGTAATTTGCCTCCCTTTCCTCATCTTCAATTTCTCTTGTTTTTTCAATTTAGATTGTCTAGTGTGCAAAGCTTTCTTGGTAACTTCATTGCTAGAGTCTCAGCTGAAGTAATTGCCTTAATATCAATCAAAAAGTTTTTTGGTTTGGCATCTCAAGCTCTGTGGAAAGAATGTGGAGTGGATAATATTGTCTTCATGTTGTTTCATGATTGCCTATGAGTCTACCATAAGTATGCTTAAGAATACACTTTCAAAATAATAATTACGGAGAATAGAATAGAGTAATTGCAGCTTTTACAGTCTGTGGGAGCTGCTATTTTCTGATTGTGATGCTCCCTTGTTAAAAGTGTTTCTTCTAATGGTTTGCCTTCCATAAGTTTGGCTATAGCATGTGCTTCTATTTGTCTTGAGTTCTGATTGATCAAAATTTTCTTTTTTCTTAGGCTACAAATGAAAACCTTCCTCCAAATGTTATAAAGCAACTTGCAAAGGAACTGAAGAGCCTTGATGAATCCCCTCCGGAGGGCATAAAAGTTGGAGTAAATGATGATGATTTTTCCACCATATTTGCTGATATTGAAGGCCCAGGTTATTCTCTTTCTTTTGACTACTTAAGCCATTCATTGCAACTAATATGGTCATAGTCTGATAAAATTATGTCTTTTGGTCTCACAGCTGGGACTCCATACGAGAATGGTGTTTTTCGGATGAAGTTGTTATTGTCTCATGACTTTCCACATTCTCCTCCCAAAGGTCTGCCCATGCCTATCGCTACATGGCAAGAGAACTTATAGCACTGTTTTTAACTCCCTTATGGTTCAATAGTTTTGCTATAAGAAATGGTGCACACATCAGTTCATGGTAGAAAGTATTCTCTTTCTCTGTTAATGTTGTCTGTGACTGTTTTTTTATGGTTTTTGACTCATTTTGTATATAAAAATTTCAGTTTCACAACTTGTAAGATTTACCAATTCATGCATTATTAATTTTTTATGCAATTCTTTTCTGTTTGATGTCTCATATATACACCATCACGGACTATGTAGGTTATTTTCTTACCAAGATTTTCCACCCAAATATTGCTACCAACGGCGAAATTTGTGTCAACACATTGAAGAAGGACTGGAATCCTAGTTTGGGACTACGTCATGTTCTTATTGTGAGTTTTTCTCATACAGAAATTTAATATATCCATGTTCTTGTAGGTGCTACTGAGAACACTGATTTTTTAATTGTTTAAAATCCTTCTTTAGTTTCAATTAATTTCTTTCCATTGACATCATTCTTTGAAATTCAGGTCGTTAGGTGCTTACTCATCGAACCATTTCCTGAGTCAGCTCTGAATGAACAGGCTGGCAAGATGCTGCTTGAAAATTATGAAGAGTATGCCAGACATGCCAGGTAATACCAAATTATAATCTGCTTCATGTTTATATTTATTTATGGGACCAGGAACATTACACATGAGATGCTGGAGTATTATTGAGACAAATTATCTCCTAGTGTTGAATGGGCCATAAAGAAACAGCCATATTGTGGGACCTTAGTCATCTTCCTTTCCAGGAAGTTATACCGCCGATCCATGTAGACATGGCAGAAGGACCAAATAATGATTTGACTGGCACATTTTCTACTGAAGGAACTTTTCTGTTCTCCATAGGAGTCGCCCTCTATGATGAATTAAATCATTGTCACTGAATTTCTCTCCTGGAGTGTTATTGAGATGAATTATAATCTAGTGTTGAATGGGCCGTAAAGACAGCCATTTTGTGGGGGACCTTAGTCATCTTCCTTTTCAGTAACACATTATAGTGCCGATTCATGTAGACACGGCAAAAGGGCCAAATAATGATATAATAATTTGACTGGTCCATTTTCTCCTGAAGTTAACTTCTCTGTTCTCCGTATGAGTTGCCCTCACAATGAATTAAGTCATTGTCTATAACTTTCCTTTTTCATTGTAGCAAGTAACATTATAGTGCCGATCCATGTAGACACGGCAAAAGGGCCAAATAATGATATAATAATTTGACTGGTCCATTTTCTCCTGAAGTTAACTTCTCTGTTCTCCGTATGAGTTGCCCTCACAATGAATTAAGTCATTGTCTATAACTTTCCTTTTTCATTGTAGTAACAGAGCAATAGTCCAGTATCCGAATTCTTTGAACTCCATCTTAAGAACTGAGTGTGTTAATTTCGCATCTGTGGTACTGATGTGTTTCTCGTATATATGTGATTGTGCTTATTACTTGCAGACTTTACACGGGAATACATGCCCTCAAGCCAAAACCCAAGTTTAAGTCGGGAGCCATTTCTGAATCGACCACCGTACTCAACATCGACCAGAGTAATGCTTCGCTTCTTAAGGTTGACCAGAAGAATCAAGCAACAGCAGCAGTGGTGCCTCTGCCTTCGAATGCAGCAGCACCCAAGGGAGCGAATAGCCAGGAGCATCCGACAAGTGCGGCTCCATTACCCGAGACTGGAGTGAGCGGGTCTGCAGTTATTAGCAGCACTGCGGCTCAAAAGAAGGAACTCGGGTCGGTGAAAGTCCAGCCAGACAAAAAGAAGATGGACGCGAGGAAGAAAAGCTTGAAAAGATTGTAACATTTGAAATTCATTCTGTATTCCCGGTTCACCTCTCTTGGCTTATGTACAACGACTTCCTCCATTGATGAGAGTGGATCAATTGAGCTGATCTTACTGTTTGCATTTGCGCAATAAATTTGTGCTTTCGTGGATATTCTCATATCCTGCTGTGCATTTCTTTCTGACCTTTCCTCCGGAGCTTTTCGATGGGAGGGGGTACTGAACTTAACATGTTCTCTTGCATCTCTGCACTTGGCCCAATCTTGCTACTAAAGATTGTTGTTGCCAAGAACTCGAATGTAAATCTGAGGCGATTCAATGTTGGACTGGTGGCCAAGAACATGTTCTCTTGGTACTGAACTTAACATGTTCTCTTGCATCTCTGCACTTGGCCCAATCTTGCTACTAAAGATTGTTGTTGCCAAGAACTCGAATGTAAATCTGAGGCGATTCAATGTTGGACTGGTGGCCAAGAACATGTTCTCTTGCATCTCTGCAATTGGCCCAATCTTGCTCCTAAAGATGATTGTTGCCAAGAACTCGAATGTTCTGAAGTGATGTTGGACTGTGCCTAAGAGGTGTCGAGGTCTGGGAAAGACAAAAGCAGTGTTGGCCCATGCATCGTGCAGTTTGTGGATTGTAACGCTGGCAATTAGTCTGTGCTAAGTGGAACTCTCTCTCTCTCTCTCTCTCTCTCTCTAAAAAGCAATATTGGAGGCAAACCATAAGTGAGCAAACAAAAGTAATATACAGAAGTCATTTTAAGGTAGTTCAGATACGAATAATACAAATGTCACGACCTGCCAAAAGGACCTTGAGATTACAAGAAGCGGAAAAACAAAACATGGGAATTAACCCTGCAAGACTGGACCCACTACTTCTTCAAAGGCATGTTTTAACAATAAGCATCAAATAAGAATCGGAAAGGAACAAAGAAACTTAAGGACTCCCCACTATATTTTTAGCCAACCCCTTTCCCCTTTCTTGAGGATCGGAGTCGTTTACTTAGCCATCATCACCTTCACGAATTCCTCGTAGTTTATTTGTCCATCGCCATCCACATCAGCCTCCCTGATCATTTCATCAACTTCTTCATCGGTGAGCTTCTCCCCTAGGTTAGTCATCACATGGCGCAGCTCTGCAGCTGAGATGAACCCGTTCTGGTCCTTGTCGAAGACTCTGAAAGCCTCTTTCAGCTCCTCCTCGGAGTCGGTGTCTTTCATCTTCCTGGCCATGAGGTTCAGGAACTCAGGGAAGTCGATGGTCCCGTTGCCATCAGCATCGACTTCATTGATCATGTCCTGGAGTTCAGCCTCAGTTGGGTTCTGACCCAGCGACCTCATCACGGTTCCAAGTTCCTTGGTAGTGATGCAACCTGTTAAAAAGGAAATCAGATTGCTTCAGTGAGCAGAGAGACAAGCCACCTCAATCCATAGAAAAAACCATTGCATTGAATGGCCCAAATGGGGGGAACAAAAACTCAACAAATGCATCTTCGAGGAATGTCCAAATAAGATCATGACGATTTCCACCAAGGGGAAAAGAAAGACATGATGATGATGCAGCAACTTACAATTCACAATTCAAATTATAACAAAGAAATTTTTCTTGATTTATCCCAAAATTCTTCTAAAATCAGGATACAAATAAGTTTATATTAAGTAACTGAGTGGTCATTTTCCTCCGAACACAGGACAACAAAGAACTTGCTAGACCCAGAAGAAACCAGCTTGACATAGGCAAAACCTCAAAATTGTTCTAGGTAACTATATTATATCAAGAAACTTGAATTCAAGCAATATAAAATTAATAAGTCAGTCGATTGAGAGGAGCATATTATCCATCGTAGATTGCACGATGCTTAGTTTGTGTTGAGTTGGAGAAGGGAAGCCATTTTGCTGCTTGTGCAATTGACCTTCCCCTGCGCTCATCAATCTCTATTTTGGACTGTACGTGTTAGAAAGCCAGCAATCAAAATTCATTCACATATTAGCATAGTATCAATGACTGACCCTAGAGCTACATGCAAAAGAATACACGCTCATAAAAACCGAGATAACTTTCTGCTATCGGAACTTCACCTACTGTGTGGTTACGGACGTGATCGAACACAGAGATCATTGACATTTCCACCACATGAACATTGATAATATCAACATGAACAAGCACACAAGAAATTTAATCATCAAAGATCAGAGAACCAAAAAACAAAAAGTGGCAACTTTACAGGCAAAACCAAATCATGGAACAGGTGATCAACGTCTGGAAAAGTACGGATTTCTCTGCGGTCGGTAAAGCTATGCCGTAAGAATTCGAACACAGTTCAACACTTGGCACATCATAGACAGTTGGGCATCTACCGAATTTAAAATGCTCAACGAATAACCTCCAAAAGTTCCAAGGAAAACAAGACAAGAGAAACAGATGGATTTGTCATCAGAGACTTGAGGTAAGGAAAACAGAAGTCATGAAATGCATGATTGCTCTGTGTAACCATAAAAAAGATAAAAAAAAGATCCAAAAAAGAAAAAGCACAATTGCCAATGTCATGTATCAAGTCATGCATCTACTGCTATCCCAAAACCTCCACCACTCCAAATTGGCAAAATTTGAACGGCGTTCCTATCTGTTTCCCCATGGATTTCCTATCGATCAAACATTTTACAAGATCGACAAGAGGCACACCAACATTTCCTCAGCACGAGCTTACTCGCAAGTCCCAACCGGTCAATCAGGATGGAAATCACCCTTTTAAAAATAAATAAAAAAAGGGAAAGAAAGAAAAAGCGGATTCGATCTAGCTCGAAATTCAACCCCGAGGGCAAACCGGTAGCCGCAAACGACCGTTGGGATTCTTCTCCACGCGAAGCCGCAAGAAAACCCGACCGCCACAAACTCGAAACACCACCCACCAAAAAAAAAAAAAAAAAAAAAAAAAGCGCGAAAAGAGAGAAAAAACCCAAGGGCTCCTCGCGCGTCACCAACGCCGCGCCATCTCTCTCCATCGCACTCGGAGGATCCCCCAAAAAAAAAAAGGAGGCAACGAGTCAAAGCCCGAGGAGGAAGCAAACGAACGGCGAGCTAGATCCGCACACTAAACACCGAACAGGCGACGAGACCAAAAGCGACGGACAACCAACGCGGCCGCGGCCGCGACCGCATCGAGAGAGGCGTACGGATCATAGACCGAGAAAAAACTAGAGAGAGAACGAACCATCGCCGTCCTTGTCGAACAAGCTGAAGGCCTCCTTGAACTCGGAGATCTGGTCGTCGGTGAGCTGATCCGCCATCTCTCCCTCTCTCTCTCTCTCTCGGCAGGCAAAAGCTTCCTCTTCCGGAATGCGAAAAGCGAAGGTGGGGGGGGAGGGGGATCGAGAAGACGATCGCCTTTTTCTGATGAGATCGCGAAATGAAGGGGAGAGACAGGGAGAGAGAGAAAGAGAGGGCAGAGGTATCGTGAAACTGATGAAGACGACGGTGGGGGATTTATACAGCCAGGGGAGTGGAGAATCAATCGACGCGCTCCGTGACCGGAACGACTCTATTTCTCATCCCCATCGTCCGTTTCGTCCCCCCCGCCCTTTTTACCCTTTTGCCCCTCTCATCTCCTCGTCGGTTATCACCGTTTCCCCCTCTCTCTTCTCACCGTATTTTCAGATTTCTGCCTTTTCACTTTAAGTTCCATGAAATTTTTTTTCGAAAAAACAAATATTTTTCATTAACGGAAGATAATGTCTTTTAAAATAAGGAAAAATATTTTCACTTTTTCCTTACTCTCTCTCACTCTCTTATTTCAACGCTCTCGCCTAACCCTCTTAGCCCCTCTTCTTTCTTTATATTTTCTTTCTTAAAAGAAATTTGGTTTTTTATTATTTTTCCTTCCCCTTTTCTTTTCTTTCTTTTGTTTTTCCTTCTTCCTCAATTTTGGTCACAAATGAGTTCGAGCCTAGTCGACCTTAGGCGAGTCTCCATCTTGCAAAATCTAGAGAGCTCGAGTCTCACCAAATCAACTAGGCGAGTTCACCTAAGGCTAGTGAGATGGATCCTCACCTATGGTCAATTGCCGATTGTCGTCATGACTAGTGATCAGCCAATGAAGAGTAAAAAAAAAGAAAAACTTATTAAAAATGAGTGCATGGAGAAATTGACCTTTCATATCAAATAATGAAAAATATTTTTTTATTCATTTTTAGGTTTTAATCAAGCACGAAAAAATTTATCATTTTTCAAAAAATAATTTGGAAAATATTTTCCACAATTGTCACATTGTTTGCGAAACAAGCAAAGCCTAAAACTATAATTTATTTTATATCCACACTATATTTGTTTCGAAAAAAATGAATAATTTTTTTTAAAAATTCTTATTAATGATTGGCTAAAATAATTAGTTAGTGAAAACATGCTTTCATTATCGACAATAATTTATGTTCAGATATTTTTCATGAATGATGAAAATATTTTTTGTTTATTTATCATTTTTAATAAAATAATTTCCAAGTCATTTATTTTTCACAAAACATACAAAGCCTTAATAACAATACCTTGAGTGAATTTATTACAATCTCCTTTATTATCTGAGTGATTATTTACCACACAAATTGTAGAATATGAACATTTTTTTTTTGGGAATGTGAATGTCAAGAGTCCAATGTACAATGGGTTTCGTCTTTTTACTTAGGTGAAATGTAGGCTTTAGTTAACTTTAACAGCTTGCTCGAATTAGTAGTGTGATCAAAATCTTGTAATAATTACTATAAGTTCTTGCCCGGATATGCTTTTCGGAGTAGATCCAAGTTAAGCTATATTCTTGCAAATCTTAGGCTCGAGGTGTTGCTTAAAAGTGAAATTTGAATAAAAGTCGATCACAACGAGAAAATGAGAGAACAAAGTGAGATTTGATTATTAAAAGGCGAGTTTGGATTGATTTCACAAATTATTTTGAATTTAATATGGAACCTGCGATTCAGATACTTTGATATGATACTTGTGCTTTTATGAGAAACAAAATGCGCCTTTTTCCTCAATTTGATTATAATAAAGAATGAGGGGATTAAAATAAAAATAAAAATAAAAAAGATTTCCATTCCCTTAAATCTCAACTTTCCGGGCAAGGGTCGAAATGGTAAATAGAGCGTCCTGCTCCGCCCCGTAAAGAGAAAGGATCCGAAAGCGACCACGCGACACGTGGCTAGGCATAAACTCTACGCCGCGTTGTACCGGATCATCCCCCCCGCCTACGCGGAATCGGGATTCGTCACGAACTTTACCTTACTTTTTCTTTGTCTTTTCCTTTTTCTTTTTTTTTTTCCTTTTTTTTATCTGAATTTACCGAAAAAATTGAAGGGGGGACAGTAATTCTCGCTTTTTTCCTCGAAAATTAAAATAAAATCGCGTCTATTCTCTCTCCTCGGTAGCCCGACCAATGGGATCGCACGCGGTTTGGACGCGGCAGCAACCTAGCGCGCACAAATGTGGTCCCCGCCAACGGTTGACCGCCACGTCAGCTCCCCCGTCGCTCTCGCACTATTCCCTGGCGGCTTTGTCGAGGATTTGTCGACGTCCGGGTGTCCACTTTAAAGAGGCACTTTTCCTATAATTTCTTCATCGAAAAAAAAGAAGAGTAAATTTTAGATTTCAATTTGTCACTTACTGAAGCTGTCAAAAAGATTTAGAAGGGATGGCGACTTAGCGTTTTGACTCAAATTAGGTTTTTTTTTTTTTTTTTTTTTTTTTTTTTAAAGTTTATAGGAAAGCAGCAAGTTTTTATGAAATCATAGTCAAGAAAAAATAAAAATATCAGCTGTTTCGTGGAAATATCGCATAGGAGTCATAATTCATGTTGTCCGTTATCATATCATTTGGATATTGCTCCAGACATAACCTTCATTTTTTGGGACCACTGACCCACATGTACAATAACGATGGCAAGCTGTGCTTAATAAGGACCAATTGCGTGCAAGGGTTTCCATGAAAATCTTGAACTTATCATGAAATATTCAATACGATCGAATGTTCGATCCATGATAAATTCGAAGGTTTGAAGTCGACCAATCTATCCTTGTAATCTCGCAGACGGTGTGCTAGGAATCGGTAAATCTGCTATTACGAGGTAACAAGTGCTCAGCTTATAAGTTAATAAATAATTCTCTAAGATGCGGCTAGGTGAATGATTGAGAATGAGATCACTTCACGTGACTTGCGATGCTCGCTGACGAAACTCGGATCATGGATCTTGTGGCCCGCCGACTCACCTAGGCCTGAGCCAGAAAGACTAAGGGCTTTTTTTGGACAGGCTTAGATAAGGGCATTTAGTGAAAAAGTCCAATTAAACCCGAAGGTTTATATATGTATTAAGTTTTATGATCAGCGGGCTTGGGATAATTTAAGCCCGACCCGAAGGCCTAATTCTATTCCGAACTCTTTTTATTTTTTATTTTTTTGGTGTGTGTCTTGGCAATTACCGAATGGGTATTCATCGGATTGAAGCGTCTGGACTCGGCCGGAATTTATTTCCTAAAGAGAGAGAGTGAGGGAGAGATGCTTTTGTGGGCTCTGCGGCAAATTCCTTGGGCTGGAAAGTTATATGTTCTGATGAGCGTTGGTTGGGAAATCCATTGATTAAGGAGGTCTATTGTGGACTGACAAAAAGCAAACCGAACTGATTAGTCATTGTTATTGAGCATAGATCCTATATCGCCGCCTTGAACAATTGTACAAGAATTATTGTAGTAGGATAATAACGGCTTCGAGGAATTGAAAGGCGCTTGTAGTAGGATAATAATGGGTTGGAGGATTTGAAAGGCACTGTGGCATTAAGATCTTCGATATTTAGCCAAGGCTTAAACTCAGGATTGCCACTACTCACCGTATCTAATTCGGTATTGCGATTTTGCATGATTTTGAGAGTCGCGATGATGTTGCCGAAAATTTGTGGGTTCATCACCACTAGTGATGATGGACACAGGTTTTGTACAAAAAAGAGTATCTAAATTTTTTTTTTCTATAAACAATGTATATTATAGATAACTTCGTTATCATGTTGTTACGAAGGTAGTATTGGTAGAAAACTCACTTTTTTGCTTTTCCAACTTGTGGTTAGGTCCAGTTCCCTCGATTCCCCTCATTTGTCCAAAAAAAGGACTTTCTAATTGCCCTTTTGCTCAAACTTTCACAAGATTTTGCACTTAAGGCGCATGTACACAAACCCTTCTCAAACTTGATGATGGAAAAACTAGTGCTTTTTTTACATGGTGGGGGAAGAAAAAAGCATGGTCAAATCAATCGTGCTGATCTAATATCACCGTAAGCGCTAGTCAGGCTACGGAAAGCAAAGCTCAAGAAAGCCTGTGACTGCTCCCTAATTCTTGCTTCTTCAATCACAAAATGACAATCATCTTCGTGCCCGAGAGAAGATAAAAAGAAGGAAGATCGGTTACAGCGCGCTAGAAATGGAGTCTTCGTTTACAAGCCTCGAAAGGGAGGGAGCTCGCGATGCCCCCATACCCCATCTCCCTAACCATCTCCTCTATCAAGTCCCTGCAGATGTGGTCGTGCAGGGCCAAGCCTATCCTTCCCACCTCCCTCCTCTGGCCCCAGGCTATGTCCTTGCACACCTGCTCCACGCTCTGCCTCATGGCCTCGCTGATCCACGATGGCGGCGGCGATGGCGCTGCTGGAACCCGGCTCTCGTCGATCCTTGCCCAGGCCAGGGAGGGCTCGTAGGCGATCCTGTCCAGGAGGCATATGCTGTAGTTGAACTCTTCTAGTGGCTTCTTCCTCTGGGGTGGCGGCACCAGTCTTTCTGCGAGGCAGGCTATGTAGTTGTTGGAACGCGTTTGATGAGCTTTTTTGAGAGCAAAAAATGGATGAAAGTAGAAAGCCAATTGTCATTAAATGGTTCATAGGAATCTCACAGGTTTGTCTATATCAGGATCTTTCTAAAATTTAATCTATGTTTGAGCACTCTAGAAGAAATAAGTTTACTTTAGATTATTCACAATAATTTCTGTTTTTCTCAATTGTTACAACATACGGAAAAATCATTTGTTAGATATCTACTTTGGAATGATCCGAAAAGAGCCTAATCTCACTTGTCCGGATCCTAAGCAAGCCTTTCTGAGTCCCAAATTCCTATTTGGAGGACACGGTTTAAGGATATCTATGCCATGAAGAAATAGTCCTAAACAATTAGCAAGTTTCTTATGCCAATTTGCATATAAAAAGATTGATCAATCATAATGTTGACGGTACTTGAACCAAATTGAAATTTAAAGTCTATAAATGACAGAATATCTAGAAATCTTTTTTGTATGACAAAGGTAACCCTTTTCAAGATGGCTTATGCCAAAGTTTTTTTTATCCAACCAATCTAATTGGCCAACTCCTAGAAAATATCTTCACAACAAGCTAATTCTGATTTTGACTCATGACTTTTGCAATAGAAAATGAAATACAAATGTCATCATATAGATTCCGTATAACTAGAAAAAGATCACATACGATTTTACACATTAATGGTTCGATATCATAAAAGTTTTGAGCGTTTTGAAGGTGCAAGTTTCCCAAAATTGGTAAAAAGATCATAAATTTACATGTTTATGTGATTGTATACGACACTGGCATAGATGCATTAAAGTGTTGGGGGCAATGTGGTGGCCCCTGGTAGTAATTAAAGCAGACACCTGCGAACGGTGAAGTGATAATGGTGCGTGCTTTCTCGCTTTTCCTTTCTGTTTTGTCCTTCGTTTTTTTTACCCTTTCGAATCGCCTTTTGACTGCACAAGCAAGCCCCGAGTTGCAGGCCACGCAACAAGCAAGTGCTCAATTTCCTTCCCCGTTCACACCTCACAAAAAGCAAAAGGGCAGGACAGGGACAGGGCATAATCTTCACTCAGTTCAAAAGCTTTGCCCCGACCCGAATAGATAGCAGATCAACTCGAACGTTGGGTCTAAATGGGTTCTTTTTTTTTTTTTTGGCATCTTTATCATCATAACAAAGGGAGGAAACTGACACTCATCTTTGGATCCAAAATGGGTTGTCGATAATGATGTCATAAAGTAATATATCAAGGAAGAATTCTAATCGGGTTGTCATCCACTATGAATGTAATTTGGATCCGAACCCGATAGGTACATTGGTTGTCTAACCTTCTTTTCTAGGCCAGGGGTGCTATGATGGTTCTGCTTGGGATCCAAAAACATGGCATGTGGCTAAAAAGCATTTCTTGTCTGAAAGCTCCCTATGTATTGCTTAAAGTATCGTTTCTTGTGGCTGGAACAGCGGATCGGATAATTGGGTTTTCTGGTCGGACCGGACCCGTCTCAGGTGATTGATTATATAAGACAACATGGCCAAAAGGAATTACTTATACGACAAAGCTCGAAACGTGCGGGATAACTAACGGCCCTTTGGCAATTAGCTTTGGCATTGCAAATCCACAACGTGCAATCCGTGGGAATTTTTTCTTTCTTCTTGCATAGAGGCTCTTGAGATTGGAAGGTGTATTAGCCTAGGAAATAAAACATGGCAGGAAATAGAACATGGTAGTTTAGGACCTAAAGACGACCGTTTTCCCAACTTATTTAGGTTAGGCCATGTGTTAAATCTCATCACTCCTCTACTTGTGCCAAAGTTAAAAAGAAATTCGTGCAAGAGTTGTTTGTACGAACATATTGAAGTAGAGACGCTTGTTAATTTTTCACTTTTCGAAATTAGACTTGCGTCATTAGCAATCGGATGCCTTTTGATTTCATTCTGATGTTAACAATATCAAAACCGAGGATTTTACTCTACCATCTTTTTTAATATTAAAAAGATTTTGTTGTCGAGTGCCCTAGGTGCATTACTTAACCAACTAAATGAGGAAAGCTCGTGATTTTTCATGTACTGTTTTTTCTTATTAGGTGTAACCATCGTCTTCAAAAATAATGATTTTCCTAATGTAATTTTGTTTTTTAAATTAATCTCCTTGTCACTGATCTTGAAATTTCCTTATTGTGGTCTTGAATCTTGATATGTGTGGATGTATCATCTTTTCGATGAGCTTATAAGGAATTCCTAGAAAGGGTAGAAGGAATAACTAGTCCATGCAATTGAGAATCGTCTCAATTTGTGTGTATCTAGCATATGTTCTTGCATTTTCAATAATTAATTAGATTTAAAATAAGCCAAATTTATAAAAAAAATGATTCATATCCATCATATATGTGATTATTTACTATAGCTACGTTATAAAACATTATTCCATTAAGAAGTAGCACACCACTATAACAAAACAAAAATGATATATAAATCAGAAATAAATAATAATTACGATATTATAACTGGGTAAAATTATCATAATGATTTAATATCATTAGTGGTAATAAGACAATTTATAAATAAGTAATATTTACATTAATATACATCAATTTAGGTCGTTTATCATTAGATTATGGTGCAATTACTATTAGAAATCAATTTTATAATTTTTCATGTAAATTGGGTAAAATGAAAATTAAAGTTGTTGACTTGGGTTCGGGGGCATTGATAAATCTTGTCGTCGAGCGGTTCCGTGTCATGCAGATGCGCACGAGAGAAGAGACGAGCGATCATAAATGCTGCGCGAGAAGGAACGACCAAGACATACCGATGGATTGTCGCTTGGCGTAGCCGCTGAGCAGCGTCGACCGAGTGAACTCCTCCAGCACGGACACCGGACTCGGCTGCTCCGCCTGCTGCTGCTGCTCCTGCTGCTCCTCCTCCTGCGGCTCGCCGCCGCCGTTCCCGTTCTCGTTGTCGCCGGAGGAGTCGTCGTTGTCGTCGGCGCCGTCGCCGTCGCGGTCGGTGTCCCCGTCCTCCTTCGCCGCCAGCTCCTGCAATCGGGCGTCGAAGCTCGTGTTCGGTTTCGCGGCCCCGACCGGGGAGCGGACCTGCTCCGCCGAGCGCACCACGTCGATGATCTTCTTCAGCGCCTTCAGGTCCCGGTCGCACTTGTCCAGCGCCCCCAGCAGCTCGCGCCTCTTCTCCGCGGCGGACTCCGGCGCCTCCCCGGCGGTGAGCCCCATCAAGCGGGCCACCACCGTCGGCTGCTGCGGCCGCGGCGGAGGGGGGAGCGGGGGAGGGGTAGCGGCGCGGCTCTCCGGGGGCGCGACCGCCGGATCTCCGCCGGCAGGGTGGGGCTCCTCGGCACCTCGCACGAGATCCTCTTGGCGGCGGCGGCGGAGGGGGGACCGTCGTCGCGGTTCCCGGCGGCCCCGTCCCGCAGCAAAGCGGGGACTAGAGCCGCGGGGGCGCCGTCCTTGGCGGGAGGAGAGACCGCAGCGTTCTTCTGCTGCCTTTTACCTGGAGATTCAATAAACCAAATCCTGAGCAAATGAAATTGGCCAAGAAGAGCACGAAAGAGAAAAGGAAAGCAATGCTAAACTAATTTCGGCAGGAATTGCGCGTTCCAAACGGCCTTCCGATCATTTCGAAGGCGTCGATACTGTTTCGTCATCATTCAAAGCTGAAGAAGGGAAGGAAGGAAGGAAGGAAGGAGGTACCGTAGGTGAGGGATTTGCGGCGGTGCTGGTAGCGGGAGAGGAGGTGGAAGAGGCCGGACATGCATCCGATGCTCTTGGAGTGGAGGCAGCCGCGGGCGTCGGGGGTGGCGGCATGGGTGGCGGCGCGCTCTCGGTAGGAGGAGGAGGAGGAGGTAGAGGAGGAGAGGAGGGCCGACGTCTTCTCTCTCTTCATCTCTCTCTTCATCTCTCTCTTCTCCTGCGTGGTTGCAGAGAGCGTGCGCGACAACGGCAAAAAGAGAGAGAGAAAGAGGCGATAGAGAGAGAGGGGAGGGGGGGTAGGCGGTCGCTGCTTTGTTCTCTCTCTCTCTCCTTCTCCTACCTTTTCTGTTGGAGGGCCGGCGTTGCGGCAGCCGTATAGAGTGTTTTTAGTACATTTTGTTACTTCTACTAGCACACTGCATTCATTCCCACATTCATTCCTAGCCCATCTTCATGTTATTCCCTATTACATATATATATATATATCTTCACATTATTGCCAAGTTTTAAAAATTTAGATCTGTTGTAGTTTATGTTAAATTGTACGGATGAGTCGTGTTGAAAAAATCTTATATCGAGGAACCAGCATGGTGTGGAGTAGTTGAGATGTCTTGATTGGCGCGTAACCCGTTGGCTTTTTTTTTTGAGTGAGAGTGGGTCCGACTAAATACATTGACGAGTTTGGAATTGCGCTCTTTTGCTACATGCTTTCGCGTATTTACGAGTTTGGAATTGCGCTCTTTTGCTACATGCTTCCTATCACGTTTTTTCTTTAGTTACAAGTAATATGTCTTACTTGATGCGAATGCCACTATTGGCCTTAGATTAGTATATTCATGTGTTCATTTTTTGTCATGCCGACACTACCACCTTTACTACTTGTCCTCGTGCTAGGTGGCAGTCGCGGCATCCATCAATGGCCGATCGACTCTCACTCGGTGGTAGCGAGTGGCTGCACCACCACATATGGTGCACATAAAGCGAGGTTTTTGCTAACTATCGGTGTAAGTGGCTCTATCTCTCTCTCTTTGAATCTGGTTTTTCACATCAACAATCATAGCCGTACATGCGGATTCTATGACTGAATTGGGTTGCCACGCCAATTAAAAAGATCTAAATTAATTCAAATCAAATGGCGAATCTCTCTCTTGAATTTTGGTAGACTCGATTATACACATCAACAATCGCGCCTGTACATGTGAATTCCACGACCGAGTTGAATTCCCATGTCAATTACAAGGACCGAATCAATTCAAATCAAATGGCGAAAGGATCAGATCGACCAAAACCAAAATCTAAAAGGGTCGAGTTGGACATCAACGGGCGGATTTCAACATTAAAAAGAGAAGTTCCCCACCTCTTTCAGGACTCTAACAAAGCATCAGCATCCTCCACTCGAAATCTCTTTTCGATAATCAGAAAACGACAGCGCCCCTAATCTCTCCCAATCGCCTCAAACGACACGACCCAAAGTCGAACAAAGACCAGCACGATTCTCCCTAATGAATCCGAATCATTTCGATCCTTAATCCCCTGTTCTTGTCGTTTCTCCCGATACGACACCCCCCCGAATTCAATCAGTAAAGGCCCTCGCTTTCTCCATTTCCACCGATGCTTTTAGCTGTCTCCCTTTAACAAAAGTGGGTGAGCTTCGGATTCAGCGATGAGATGAGTTTTGGTCAATGAAAATGAGAGAAGTGGGGGTTGGACTTGGATCCTGTGCTTCGTCTTTCTTTTCCCCACTTTGGTTCACCTAATCCTGACCTCTTTTATGATGAGCTTTCTGGGTTCCATACGACTCCGATGATGCACCGACGATCTCGGTCCGAATTGATTCCTGCTTTTCATTTTCTTTTACTTAAATCTGAACCTCTAAACCTCGCTGCTTACGCGCTTTGGTAATTTCATATGCAGACTCTTTCATAATTTTCCTTTAGATTATGACGAGAGAGTAGACGTGTGTGCATTCTCTTATTTGCGAGCATAAACAAGCATGTGTGACTATTTCTCCTCGCCGCAATGTAATCTTGAGACGTCCTTCCAAAATACAAGAAAAACAAAAAAGAGAAATCAAAAAGAGAGGTGACGTGGTTGAATAGCTGGATTTATTTTGACATTTTTTTATTGTACTTTCATAGACTCATAAACCGTATGCAATTACATCCATTGATTTTTGTGAGGTTTGTGTGAGACCTACGTGATTAATGAATATGATTGATTTAATTCATTCAGACCGTGGAGTCCAGGTGAGCACTTACCAGTGGCATTGAGCAATTGCAGATATCATATGATCAACGTGGAATCCGCATCGCAGGAAACGCGAACAGTAAAAGAAGAGAGTAAGAGAAAAAGGAAAAAGGCATGAACTTATGAGACATCATTCTCAATGCCTTGGACAGCACTCTTGCCTTTACTTTCTCAAAGGGGGCCAGTGTGCTTGGAGAGCACCCTCTTCACCCTCCGGGGGGCCGCATCATCCGACGGCTGTGATCATACGATCAAGTGCGTACAAGGAATTCCCCGAATTGATAAGAGCCGGGGACCAATGACAGTCGATAGGTTCGATGCGAATCTTAGTTGATTCAACTATCGTGCAGGTAAGTCCAGGAGTCGAGTCCGTCCTGAGACAAGTCAACCACCGTCCCAATCCCCATCCAACTTTCCAAGATACCCCCATTCCACTGGTGCTTTAAGCGATAGCATGGGACGTGCCTGAAGAAACAAATCTGCAGATAGGTGGGATTTTCCCAGCTTGCTTGCCCTCTTTCTTGTCAACTCAATGGTACCTGTATCCTCCTCTCAAACTCCTACAGCCTAATGTTTCTCCTTTCCTAGAAAAACTCGGGCAACTCATCTCTATTTACATTCCAATCATTAGGAGCATTACGAGTGTGCACTGCCTTGCCTTGAGGATAACAGCAATAGCAGAAGTTAACGACTCGAGAACACCGAGATGGTGAAAAGTCAAGATGTCGCGAAGCTTTCTCCTGATCAATAATATGTAAAAGGACGTCCTCATGCACGAGGCGCGTTACTATTCTAGTAGGGAATGGTAATGTAGAAATAGGACACGACGAGGAGGCCAAAGGAGGTCCATATGCATGAAAGAGCAAAGCTGGAATCAAAGAGAACATGTGCACTATGGTCACGGAGAGAGCTTCCTTTCTGTCACTTCCTTCCTGACCATGCTCAAAACCCTTCCCCACGGTCGGGCATAAATTGCATACCAAATCAAGTCCTTGCGAGGAAGTTTATCCAGATCTTGAGCCCTTGACGTCTACCAGGACGCGAATTGTTTTTTTCATTTTGTCAGCATCTCACGCATCCTCACTTGACTCATCAGAAAGGAAGTTTAAAAGCCCATGGCTGAAGGGCGAAGCTCTCTCGAGAGATGAACAAGCGTACAGTGGATTGAGGTGAATTGAAATCTCACATACAGTATGCATAAGTGCATATAATGATTTATAATCCGACTTTGCAATTTCTGAAATTAGCCCCTTTTGGAATGTAGTGCTGAGCTTTTATAAGCCCTTAGCCCAAGTTGTGTGCTCGAGTGGGCTACCATCAATAAGCCCACTTAGTCTCCATTCTCTCACATCTCCACTTTACCTTTCAAAAAAAAAGAAAAGAAAGCTGCGCCCTATTTAAAACATGGAATCAGTAACCTTCCATAATCCTTAATCTGCATCTGCACCTTAGATTTCCTTCCTTGTGGACTTCCAACGCTAGTGTATCACTTGCAAAGAAGGGAGGATTAAGGTCACGCTGAAGCAGAGACACAGTGCAGCCAGGATCACATCCTCATTGAAGGAAATATCACTTGCACTTGCTTTTGACTGAACATGGTATGGATCTCATGCAAACCATAGGAAGAGATCCGAACAGTTGTTTTAGTCACTCGTCGACACTATGCTCAACTTCAAGCCGCAATAACAGAATTGATCAACATCTAGACAATCTGTTCCTCTGAAGTATGCGGCACATAACACTGTCCATTCTTCCACAATTCCACTAAACCACTCATTCAGCATGGTACGCATGCTGCCTTCCTTAAAACTTCATGGCCATTCTCTTTTTAACTGGTCGTTGAGCTCAGCAACCAAGCGAACTTTCCCTAGCACCTTATCACAACCCCAGTAGATCAAGTAATTAATCCGAAAGTCATGTTCAAAATCAGGTGTTCTTACACGTGCTGATTTGGCCTCAGTCCTTGGCATCCTAAAATCATCCACCTCCTCCCCCTTAAAAGCCAGAGACAATTAACGCCTTGGATTCTACTTTCATACGAAAGCTTTGCACATGTAATGTCGATTATTAAAAAGGAAATGGTGAGAAAAACAGCGCAGCCTCTAATGAATGATACTTAAAATTTCATGTCTACATATAAACAAATAAAATAAGTTGTTCAAGAACTGGACATGGCCTAAAGGATGTCCTAAGCAAAAAGGCCAATTTTCAACTCAACTGTGTGGGAATTCATTACCCTTTGTCCTTAGGTCACCGCAAAATGAATAAGCAAAAGAAGTGCGCTTCTGAACATTTTCCACTTTACAAACTGATGACTATTTCCTTCCTCCTATCATAGAAAGACTAAAACTGTATTACCAGACAAATAGCCCATGATAAATCTATGATTGGACCACAAATTCACTATTGACAATTAAAAAATTAGAGAACATGACTGGCAATGAATCATCCGCCCAAGAAATTATGGTACGGTTTCGGATGAAATACATTAAATTTTCTAGCTTGGATTTCTTGTGGCACTGGCGCTACTTGTGCACCAAGCAGAATATCGTTGTCAACTTTCAAAACAAGAAAAGGAAAACTGGCTGACAAGCCAGATGTTGGCCATTGCTTTTTGTACATATCAACTTTTGAATTACATCTGATTGAATGTGACTGATTCAAACGACTTGCAGATGCCAGCAAAAGGGAAAGAAAACTAGACTAGGTAGTTAATATATCAGACTTGAGTTAAACAACCAAGAAGGCAGCGCCATATTTGACATGACTTAGAGATCTTTCCAAACACGATAGTCTGTACTGGAGCTGTTATAGTTTATTACACTATCCTGGCACCCAATGAAGAATGTAGTATGTACAGGATCCACATTTACCAAGGCATGAGCTGTACCACTTGGACTTGCTGCAACAGCAACCTCATCAGCAGCAACAACTACTTCAGCATAAGTTTTGTCACCCATCTCACTGCTCTCCAGCTGCAACAAGTTCAACGCTTCTCATATAAGAAACACAAATGCCATCTAAGAACGAAAACACTCGACTTTTTACATGTACACTGTACCCTTATTTATGTTTCTTCTCTCTCTCCTTTGCTAAATTATAGTTCTACAGGAATCAAGCTATCACCAAAATCAAAAAATAAAAATTCAAACTAAAGAACAAGGAGAAGTATCTAAGGAACATAAAAACGTGCATGAGAACTACAGCCAGTGCTTCATTCTTTTGACAGATAGACAAAAACAGGATTGAGATATGTGATGGCATTTGGAGGCAGATTCGTGGAGAGAAAACCAAATGGGGGAAAAAGGATAGAGAAGCTTTCAGAGAAACCCTGAAAAGCTCCAATTTCCAGGAACACCCATTGATTGAGCACAAAACCCGTACTATGATGCCATTGACTTATCTTGATGTTGAGGACATGGAGCTGTGGGCACCCTGTAGAAAACCCACAGGTGTTTCAGAGCCACTGATTCCGCATCGCTCTGCCCAATTAACTTGCACCAGCCCTCGGATTCCATTTCTTTTAGCCTCTTCTTTGCGAGAATGGGTCAGCCACTCTCTCTCTCTCTCTCTCTCTCTCTCTCTCTATTCTTTTGACAGATAGACAAAAACAGGATTGAGATATGTGATGGCATTTGGAGGCAGATTCGTGGAGAGAAAACCAAATGGGGGGAGAGGATAGAGAAGCTTTCAGAGAAACCCTGAAAAGCTCCAATTTCCAGGAACACCCATTGATTGAGCACAAAACCCGTACTATGATGCCATTGACTTATCTTGATGTTGAGGGCATGGAGCTGTGGGCACCCTGTAGAAAACCCACAGGTGTTCAGAGCCACTGATTCCACATCGCTCTGCCCAATTAACTTGCACCAGCCCTCAGATTCCATTTCTTTTAGCCTCTTCTTTGTGAGAATGGGTCAGCAACTCTCTCTCTCTCTCTCTCTCTCTCTCTCTCTCTCACACACACATACACACACACACATGCACGCGCGATCTGCAGCCAGCAGTTATTGATAGATGGACAAAACAAGATAGATATGTGATGGCATTTGGAGGCGGATTTGTGAAGAGAAAACCAATGGATGAGAGAGGATAGAGAAGTTCTCAGAGAAACCCTGAAAAGCTCCAATTTCCAGGAACACCCATTGATTGAGCACAAAACCCGTACTATGATGCCATTGATTTTTCTTGATGTTGAGGGCGCGGAGCTGAGGGCACCCTGTAGAAAACCCACAGGTGTTCCAGAGCTACTGATTCTGCATCACTCTGCCCCAATTAACTTGAACCAGCCCTCGGATTCTATTTCATTTAGCCTCTTCTTTGCAAGGATCTTTCTCTTGCACGCACGCACGCAAGCATGCACCTGAACTGCAGCCAGTGGTTTTTGACAGATGGACAAAACAGGACTGAGATATGTGATGGCATCTGGAGGCGGATTTGTGAAGAGAACCAATGGGGGAGAGAGGATAGAGAAGCTTTCAGAGAAACCCTGAAAAGCTCCAATTTCCAGGAACACCCTTTGATTGAGCACAAAACCCGTACTATGATGCCGTTGATTTTTCTTGATGTTGAGGGTGTGAAGCTGAGGGCACCCTGTAGAAAACCCACAGGTGTTTCAGAGCTACTGATTCTGCATCGCTCTGCCCCAATTAACTTGAACCAGCCCTCAGATTCTATTTCATTTAGCCGCTTCTTTGCGAGGATCTCTCTCTCTCTCTCTCTCTCTCACACACACACACACACACACACACACACACACACACAAACGCATGCACACATGCAAGCATGCACACAAACTGCAGCCAGCGGTTTTTGACAGAAAGACAAAACAGGACTGAGATATGTGATGGCATTTGGAGGCGGATTTGTGAAGAGAAAACCAATGGTGGAGAGAGGATAGAGAAGCTTTCAGAGAAACCCTGAAAAGCTCCAATTTCCAGGAACACCCTTTGATTGAGCACAAAACCCGTACTATGATGCCATTGATTTTTCTTGATGTTGAGGGCGTGGAGCTGAGGGCACCCTGTAGAGAACCCACAGGTGTTTCAGAGCCACTGATTCTGCATTGCTCTGCCCCAATTAACTTGAACCAGCCCTCGGACTCTATTTCATTTAGCCTCTTCATCTTTTCCCAGGAAAAAAACAAAGAGTGCAACATGAGAACGTGTTGGTCTCTCCAGTGGTTTGTCACTTCTAGACAATGTGGCTAGCATTACAAAATTTCCCCTATAAGGGAATATGACAAAGTTTACATCCACAAAGTAAATACCACTGAAGATGAATTGCCGCTTATGGTGGTTTTTCTCTTTCCAACAACCAGGAATGACCAAAAAGATTCTAAAGAAAACACTTCCCGTGGACATCTTGACACTTCAAACAGCAATTCTATGATGTATTACACAACCAATGAATATCCGTATCAGGCTTATCAGCTACTTCAGGTGAATATCTTAATGAACTCTCAACCAATAAGTTAGACCACAGGTTGGCGAGTCGAACTCAGGCCATAACAATAGCCTGACTTCGACAATGAGATAAGAGTCCTCAAAGAATGCTAACTAGAAACGATTGCGTTATATGTGAATTGCTGCAAATCCTGTCTACGGCAACAATGACAAGATACCATTCTCGCTTGAATTACTTTCAGAAACAACTTCCACTTCCATCTAAGAAACTTGGAGAAAGGGGAAAAGGTAACCTACCCTGAATTTGGTCTTAGCACCCCAAATGACGAACGTCTCGTTACAAGTGTGGTGCCTGTGATTCGCCCTCACACCGCGGGGGCGGATTTCGCCGACATGGAACGAAGCACAGGTCACAGCTCCCCCTGCAAGCAAAGCAAACCAAACTCCTCCATCTAAAATCATCAACCAAAAGGACAGGAAAGCAACGACAAGCAAACTCAACGAGTCTTCTGAACTTCACATTCAACCACAATCCACAGAGAGAGAGAGAGAGAGAGAGAGAGAGAGAGAGAGAGACCTCGAATGCCGTTATCGAGCGCGACGGAGGCGGGATCGACGAGCCACCCGCGCTTGTCGCTGAAGGAGCCGAGGGGAAACCTGACGAGGTTCGCCTTGCGGTCGTCCTCCTCCCTCCGCCGCTCGCTGTCGCGGCTGGAAGGGAACCGCGAGGCTGCGGAGGAGCTGGCCTGGAGGCGGAGGGAGATCCAGGTGAGGAGCAGGAAGGCGGAGAGCAGGATGGGGATGGCGTGGGGCTTCTTGAGGAAGTTGACGACGGACGAGTACGAGAAGGCGCTTCTCTGGGCCAGCGCCGCCGCGGCCGGCGACGCCTGCGCGCTCTCCAGGCTGATGGCGGCCGGGCCGCCGGCCGCGGCGTACGAGGGCCTCCTCGGGTTCGCCATCGAACCCGGCGTTCAATCTCGCGGCGACATGGGGCGCTCTCGGTTTTTAGTAGGCGCGATCCAGTGACTGGTGCGGAGGTTGAGAGCGGCGGAAGAAGAAGAAGAAGAAGCGGCGGCTGTTTCGGCCGAGTTCTTTAGGGTCTCTTAAAGGCGACCCGATTTTGAATTTGGTAGATATTTTATGGATCCGGTTCCCGAATTGAACCGAAAAACCTTAATTTTCTTTGGGAAAATATCACAAATGGCTCCTATACTATTACTTAATATGCAATTTAGTCCATGAACTTTCGATCGGCTCAATTTGGTCCATGAATTATTGATAAATGTTCGATTTGGTCGCGAACTTTTCGATCAACTTCGATTTGGTCCCTAAACTATTAATAAATATCTGATTTGGTTCTTGAACTTTCGATCGGCCATTTGTGCACTGAACTATTGATAAATATCCGATTTAGTCATTCGTTACTATTTTTCTGCTTTTTTTTTTGCTTCTTCTCTCTTCCTCCGCCTATTGCCTCATGGACGCAAAAAAAAAAAGAAAAAAGAAAAAAAAAACAGTAACAAAGGATTAAATTGGACATTTATCGATAGTTCAGGGACCAAATTGAGTCGATCGAAAGTTCATGGACCAAATTGGACATTTATTAATAGTTTAGGGACCAAATTGAGCCGATCGAAAGTTCAGGGACCAAATTGCATTAAGTAATAGTATATGGATCATTTGTGACATTTTCTTATTTTCTTTTAATTTTACCTAATATCTTGTATTCTTGTTATTTTGGGTTCTTTACGTGTTCGTGAATAATAGGATGTCTTAACTAAAATTTGCCTTTTTAAATAACAAGGAGAATAAAACAAAGAAAAAAAACGAGCTGGATGATTCTAAAGACTGATGCGATAGATTCTAGACCTAAAACCCATTTTCAATTTTTGTAATTTACCCCTAATCATATGCAACGATATTGATAACTATTGCCGATCGGGAAATGATTGGGCAGTGCAACTCGAATAGGCACAAAGATTCTCTCATGAAGTGAATCCGTTTCGTAACCTCGTTGGAAACATAGAGCCACATAATCCATACCTCCCAAGAGAATAAATCACGACACCAAAGTTACATCATAGATTCACGATCTTTTCTGACTCCTGTCTCCCCTAACGTATGCTACCGATATCAACAACGAAGAATGCAGTTCGTTGGAGGCCGCAATGTTCACCATGCAGTACAAACACTAGAGGAAGAAAAAGATTGCAGGCCTGACGGCTACTTAAAACTCTTAGTAGTTTCGGCTTTTTGCATTTATACCATGGAGGCATTGCCTTGCCTATATTCCAAGGAGGCAAAACTGAAAAGCTACAGCTGCCCGCAAGAACGTAGTTTAAAATTGTTAATTCTAACAAAGATCCTCAGATACATGAACTACTGGTCTGCTTGCTTTCGCAAGAATGAATCAATGTTGCAAACAGTGAATACGCTGCACTCCTACGTATCGGACCGTATTTATGCATCACGGAGCAAAAAAGGCTCACAGCGTGACGCTGCATTACAGAGGCAAAGTCAAACTTTTCAGGATATTGATCTATTACTATATAACTTCTAACTTTTGCTGTGCATGACACCCACAGCATCACCAAAGAGTGCTAGTCCTTTGGCTGAGCCAGAAAAGGTTTGAAGGTCAGCAGCAATCCCAAGGCCTCGATGACGTTCAGGATGAAGAAAACCATGTGATTACCTGCAATACCAACAGAGCCATGGGTTTCAGCTTTCTTTCCATGAGGTGAAATTCGAGAGCATAAATTCAACTTCAATCAACAGAAGAATATAGAGAAGAGAATAAAATAACGCTAAGAAAGGGATGGACATGCAAGGTTATACTGATATGCAAAGGCTGCAACAAGGATTTGATGCGAGAATTGACGTGTGCATGTTTCTGTCTGCAAGACTACCAGATTGTGCAGAAACCAGAGCTGTGAAATGTTTTTAGTGCTCTAGGATAGTGAGGCACCGCAGAAAAGGTTCACTCATCTAATTTCTTCAGAACCAGTAAACGGCAATTTATTGGGTGTATAAAACTACTACAGGACTACAGCGTCTTCCACAGTTCTACCATTCAATAAAGGATGGCTGCTGCTGACTTGAATTGTGGACTTTTATACAGTCCCGATCAACATACCAAAGATATCTTTTGATGCTTTAAGCAGAGTATACTGAGGACTAAGAAAGGACAACATTTTGATCTATAAGCTCCAAAGTGGACCCTTAGGTCCATGTCTCACTCAAACTTCTTGACATGGCTGAGAAACAGCTTCACACATGCCCTAAAATATGTCTTAGTTCAATCATTGCAGGTCAAGAGATTGGAGAACTAAGGGTGTTGCTTCAGCCAAGAAAAACATTTCAGATCCAAAAAAATGGTTTAGGTCATGGTAGCATTCTAACTATATCAAAATCCAACAGCAAGAAGAGTCTTAAGCTTAACACTGGAGATATTGAACCGCCCATCGCTAGTAGTTAAAAAACAAGCTAAGAAAGATGTTAAAGTTCAATTAGAAGTCAGAAGATTACAATGTTCGGAAAGAGAAACATGCATCTCCTGATTCAGTACAAATCTTTTAGTAGTTTAACATGACCATATTAGCCAAATTGTCTTTAGATGATTACGACAGCCAATTGGGATAAGGACACTTTGCAAATAGACGATGCAGAGGATCACTTCCAGATATTTGTAAGGTATAGACAGTGGTCTTTACCAGGCAGAAAAGAAGCATTTTGACGCTTTTGTGCCCAAGAAAAGCTGCAGTTACACAAAGCATTAGAAGTCAGTAAATAAAATTCATCATATAAGCCCTATCTTCAGCTGCTTCAGTTTGATAGTGATCTCAATGAGGCAAAAATTCACAAAGCCATGGAATGTATCCATTTAGCCTATTATGAATGATGGAAAAAACAATTTCAGCAAAGTCATTCTCATATTTCGAAGTTTTTATTCATTAGTTAAATGGCTAATGTCTGTTGGAAGAACTTAGCAGCAGAGCTCTTATATAACATTTTACAGAAAAACCAAGCAGCGACATTTTAACAAATGACAGCATGAATCCAAGCAGAAACTTCAGAAGATGAAATCTCAGTTACACTGGTCTTAATACAGATTCCATCCCGAAGAATATGAAATACTCGTCCACACTCATGCCTGAATTAGCTAGACACTCAATTGGACCTAGCAAATATCCTGCACATTCTAATTTGATGATATTCCATACAAAGCATCCAGAAAATTTCTAACTTTGCACATATAAACCACCTTGAAATGTCTGCCTCTTTCCCTATAACTAAGATAATTGTCCAATCACAAGAAAACGTAACCTGCATTGCCACTTTCCTTTTCCAATTATGGAAGCATCTAGCTCTGAGATCATTAGGAGAGGGCGGCTGTGCTTCTAATAAGGCATGACCATATGAGGCCTTCGCCTGTAAACTACTCAACTCTTTTTTTCTTTTTTTTAATAACTGTCACTTTCCATGCAACCGTAATTAATTACAAAGTTGACTCAGATATCAATCAAAGGAAGTTTTTATAATCTTCATGCAGAACCTGCTTGATTTAGATTGGGAAATTCATAAGAGTTATGAAACCATGTGCTAAGCACGATCTCTCTGAAAGTTATCCTCAAATGGCAGTATCTGCATATGTCCATAACTTGATTCAGTCTCATCTTGTGCACGAATAAATCTTGTTAGTATTGTCATAGTAGATGTGTGTATTTGATAGTAAAATTTCTGTAATCTTGAGTTTCCTATCTTGTAACACCTAAATACAGTATAAATACATATGTGCGATCTCCAATGCACACACGGTTTTCTCTCCAATCCTTCCGTACATTATCAGAAATCTTATGCATGACTAACAGGAAGTATAGATACTTCAAACAAAAAGACTACAAATGCATTCTATTCAGGAAAATCTACTTGCCACTGTCAGCCTGTTGACATTCCTCCCACAAATAGAATTTTTATATAGGTTTAGGAGTAATTGGATTGCCAAGCATCATAAAACAAGGGGTTCAAGGAGCTTATATTGATTAAACTTCTTACATTGAACCTCCTGCTGCTGGACCCATTGCTTTGAAAAGAGACATTGCAGACAGAGATAAACCGTTTGCAGCTCCTCTCTGCTCCTGGGTCTAATCATTTTAAATCAGGATTATTTCAAGATCAGACATATTGACATTGGGCTTGCCAAAAAATAAGCAGTCAAAGAGAGGAATATTACCACAGCTCTGTTTTGAAGTAGGAATAAGCCTGTGGTTATGGATACCTAATTGCACAAAGAATGCCAAATTGAGTGTGGCGTAGCAAGAAAGGGGATAAACTCTTTTTCACATACATGGAACAAAATTTCAAATTCAAAGCAAGGATAAACAACTGTAACTCATTCTTATCCAATTTCTAAGTAACAATAAATGAGCAAATGAGCAAACCACTTTTACTTTTCATTATGAGCCAAACTTCTAGGATGGAGAATCCAGCAACGCTGCAGACATTGTCAATTGACCTGAATCTAGAGTACAGATTACTTCCTGAAAAGCTAATCATCTTCTTTCTTATTCCTTCATTATCATTCCTTGTACTCCCCCCCCCCCCCCCCCCCCAAAAAAAAAACAAACAAAACAAAACAAAAACAAAAACACCACACACACTCTCACTCGAATACCAACACAAACAAACATGCATGCACTGGCTCATGTGCACCCACAACTGTTGCAGCAAGAAGGTTCAAGAGAGTTTTGAACTTACAGCAAGCACATTCTTCAGAATAGAAGCTGAATCCACCAGTATTGTGAGAATAATGCCAGTCAGTTTAGCTATAAAGGGGTAACTTGACAGCAGAATTATGCTCAACACCTTTTATATGGAGGGAAAAAAAAAGTATCAACGTGAGAGCAAGAAATAGGAGACAAATGTAGTACACTGTTTTTTGTGAAAAAAATTGGAAAGTGGGAAGAAGCCATACAGCACCAACTCGAGAAACTACAATTGGTCCACAAATCTTTTCCACACGTGGGTACAGAAATAGCTGGAATAATAAGAGCCCAAAACCTAATATTTACCCAAAAAATGGACAAAAATTAGATCAAATCCAGAATCTAGTCGGAATAAATAAATTGCACACCTATGTTTGCAAAAATTGAATAGATTGGGAAGGAACAGATAGGAACAATTTTCATCCTAAAGTAACCACTAATCTCATTGCCATATATAAGGTCTCGACTTCTTATGAAAATAAAATTGGAAAGACACGCCACTTGGGGGTACCAACGAGTATACAGAGCCAACCTTCACAAAACGATCCAACTTTTATACAACAACCCTACTAGTTACCCTAAGATTGTAATGTGGTACAAGACACTCAGCCATGTCACGATCAAACAAAAGACTATCAGCCTACAGAGCAGTATGTACCCAAAATGCAGGATTGAGCAGGTCAGGTCCTAACTTATCTAATCAAGGGGTGTACAACTCAGACAGCTTAAACAAAGTAAATACTTGTGTTGGCCTATCTTGAGCCCATGACTCAAATTGACAATCAAATTTCCAACTAGATTTATTAAAAGGATCTTCTGACTGAAGGTTAAAAAGGATGTTCCTCAGTACCAAACTTGTTAACCAGAGACAAATATTTCACATGATCAAATTACTATTTTCATCTAAATCTCTTCCTTTTTACCTGAAAGAGCAAGAACTTCACCGACATCTGCTGTTGAATAGCTCAACCCGCCAAACTTCCAAGGACTGATAGCCCATAGTGAAAAAATCTGAAGTAGGTCGTTAACAAAGAATCAATAAATAAGCAAACACTACGAATGACCAAGTACAAGTATCATTGAAGAGCAATGTTCGAGATGACAGATTGTCAAAAGCGCAACGGCTCTTTGCACCAGCAATAGTTGACCAGACAAGTAGTCGATTTTTCTAGATAGGTGCCATCGGCAAGCTTTCCAGCTCAGAAATTTATGCCCACAGATAAAAAGTTAGTTGATATAATAACAAGCATCACCAATGGCACATTGTAGCCCATGCCACCAGCATCAGGACCTATTGGTATACAAAGAAATAATTGCAAACAGCATAAGAAACGAATAGCAATTTCAAACGAGTACCTCTGTATAGGCCATGTCATGAAGCTGGAAGACACAATAGACAATTATGGATGACATTAATGGCCAATTTCTGAGAAGGCTCCAAGACGTCTGACAACTTTTCTCATTTCGTTGTGATTCTTCCTTCAAAGTTTTATTTTCCTCTGCCTCTAGTGCCTCGTATGGTATATCACATTCTTTGCTGTTTTCACCATGCCTATGAAGGGATTCCTGGGAAAATATTGGAGTTCTGAGTCACTTATTTGATCCCTCAACTATTTTAAGAATTCTTTGACATAACAAGCAGTTGATAATAAGAGATAGAACATTTAAGGCCACATCCCTACCAGATAAAAGTTCCTTTTAGAAATCATATTTTAGGACAAATTGCGCATTCAAAAAGAGATGGCAGGTACAGTCTGATGCGTATTCAGATGCAATTTTTTTTCATTCAAATGGGAGTTTAAGGACAACTTAGCCAACGTCATGATATATCATCAACTAGAAGAACCAATAAAAAAAATGTCAAAGAAAAATGAGATCAGCACAAGGGCTAATGTAACTAGAATGGTGCACTATAATAATGTTACCATTTGCGCATGATAGATTGAAGGATATTAACTAAACTATTTAGTACAAACAGAGCAGAGACTCGTGAATGCACTATTGCTCCCTCAAAAAATTTTAAAGTTTCAGAGATGTTTCAAACACCCAGAAGAAATTGAAATCACGACACTGAGTCTACTCTTTAGTTCTGTGATGTGAGAAGAAAAGTAGCCCCATACTTTCCAAGTTTCTTGTACACTAATGCTTTCATGTATATTTAGCATTTTTTGGCACACTACTTTCCAGATACTGAAAATTACTGTGCAATGATAAAATAATTAACAAAAGTTATACACTATTCTCTTCAACACTCATGTGATATGTCAAGTAACGGGCATGAAAGGCCAAATGAAAGCTTTTAAGTTTAATATAGTAACATACCGGGAGCCAACAGGCAACAACCATCACCCCCAAAGAAAAGACTGATATCAAGAGACAGGGTAAAAAGTATGGAAACCTACATTTCATTCGTTTAGGAAGTCAGCAACTTCAAGTGGTAAAGGAAAAAATTATTATGGAAAGTGGAAATTGCAAACCATCACTTACCTCCCAAAAATGGATTTTTCGGAAAATACATTAGGAAATTTTTCTGCAGGCTGCAAAATAATTCATGCATATCATAAAGATGGATGCAAAATAGTATAAAAACAAAATTGGATGCGTCAAAGAATCTATAAAAATAAGCAATGAGAAAGAGACCACACTTTCTAGAGTAAGCATTGAATCAAGGAATAACCTAGCTACCTAGGCCACCTGAATGTAGATGACTGAGGCATTATATCAAGTCCAACCAACTGGTGACATGACAGAGGGTTCTCAAGTGAATCGACTTATACCAGAGGTAAATGTTAAGTCAACAAGTATGTAGAACCAGAAGAACCGTGATATCCAGGGAATAACTTACAAGATATTTCTATAGTTCTCTGACACAATGAGATAATTTGTTGTAAATCAGATTCAGTGTTTGATTGTTCCTACCAAGTAATTTCACTTTTTGTTATAGCAATGAGACTTGGAATCTTAGTTGCTCTGGACTCCTATCCTTCACGTAATGTCAGATAGCATCACAACTTCCAAGCCAATTTTTCCAAATATACAGCTCTTGAACCAGTGTCTAGTTAGTAGATGAATCCTCTAGGACAATTGAAAAGATTTCAAAAGCTGCATTTAGCCCAGAGGAACCACATCACATTGCAATTTCAGTAACTCATTTACTTTCAAGGAAATTCACTACAACCAGGTTGACCATGAGTTAGATTTAAAATCGTGTCTTTAAACCCAGACCGGTCAAAGAACGAATCTGGCCTCCTGGTTTGCGGGTCAACTGATTCAACTGGTCCAACCACTGGGTAGATAAGTTTTCCCCAAATAGAACTAAATTATCTTATTTATATAATTATAGATGCAATTAGATGAACTGGGAGTTATTGCTGCATCCATGAGGTCAAGGGTTCAATCTCTCTTGTTGCCGCCTTCTCAATTTTTAAAGCTAAAGGTTTGACCGGCTCTTGACCACTCTGGTTCTCAATTTAAAACTGGACTGGACCATTGTCCAGGTCCTTGTTCAACTGGTTGAACCAGCCAATTGGGTCTGGATTTAAAAACATCATTTAGAGTAGATGATATCCCTTATTCTATCAAATCATCAGCCCAAATGGGTTCAGAAAGTGCAAGTTTCCTAGATGTTAAAAAAATAATAATTATTTTCTCATTGCAAAACTTCTGAGCGATATTACATGCAAGTTTTGAATCAAGAAATCCTTTGATACTTATGTGCTTCGACCATGCATTCACAATCCATTCGGGTTAAGAAGAAACAGTACCTGGGCAAGATAACCCCCAATAGCTGGACCAATGACCAATCCAATACCCCATGATGTGCTAATCTGCAAAGTTATGCTTCATTTAGATTGCATCATACTCGCACTTGAAGAAGGTATTATCACATAGAAAATCAGAGTGTGGAACTTCCATACAATTGACATCGCCAAAGCTTGATACTCTTTGCGACAAACTTCTGAAGCATATGCCTGGCAATGTAAAAAATAAATGAATGTCTATAGCAGTTTCTATCGCCATAATTCATCAGATAAATCCAAAGACATCTCCAAACACCTCTAAGTCATCATGCTTTCAGGAAGACAGTGGAGATTTAATGCGGAAACTAAGCAAGCTAAGTGAATAGTGTAGTTTCAGAAAGACTATCCCACATATGACATCAGACGGAGAAAAACCAACAGAGACCTGATAATGAAACATGTGCTGAGACAAGGCATGAGAGTCTGTTTGCTCAATGACAGCTTCCAACAGCTGTTTAGTACACAGATCACCCATACATCGACATGACGCCACAATTGAACAGTTAGTTTCATGAGGACAAAATGGTAGCCAGCAGTTGTACATATATGCAAATGGTCTAGGAACTGATATTTCATATTTTAAACAATCTCCTTTTGTCCCATTATGAGATCTGAGGCTACTTCAAATGCTTATTGTTATCACAGTGACAAATAAAAGGGATTGTTGAATTCTGAGAGTTTATATATCAGATGGCCACACGAACTGAACACAGTTTACCAAAAGAGGTGTATCTCAAGCATAATGAGGTCTGTGGCCCTCACAGCATTTTTTTTCCCCTACCGTCACAAGGCAGCAGCAATAGCAACATTCACAATGATGAAAACACAATCTATGACCTAAAACACAGTTGGACTCAAGAGTAAAGCTATGTTTAAGATGAAGGGTTAAGAAGACTGTACCCTCATTGGGCCAAGTATGCCACACAAGCTTCCAAGGAGAAACCTTGTAGAGACTGCCATCCAGAAGTTCGTACTGAGGCCAAAAAGTGTGTTGAAAACTACCCTGATTATTGACCAAACCAAGAGATGGAGCGTAAAACTATGAGAATATTCGTTGAGCATGGGTCTGGGAAATTATACATAGTAGAACTGATGTCTAGAAGTACTAACACTGCAACTGTACCAAACAGTATCACGGGCTTTCGACCATATCTATCTGCTATCATTCCCCAGAGTACAGAAGTCAATGCTCTTCCAAACATAAAAGCAGAACCTTCAGGGAGACAAAATTAAATGGGTTTGAATTCTCCAAACAGAAATTTTGAACTAAATAAAAAAATCTGCACAAAAAAATGCATAAGAGATCAACACGAAGAAAGTGCCAAGTGCTCACCTACATATCCAGCATAGAAGCCAATATCTTCTTCTCTCTTGGCTATTTTGAAGTCCCTTATCTGGAGAAGGTGAAGTAACAAGCTCTGCATTAGTAAAGCCTAAAAAGTTAAAGTGAAGATTTTCAACTATAAATAGCATCTAGTGCAAACACTCGGGCTCATAGATATAGAATTGTCTGATGCCAAAAGTCGTATAGAAGAGATCATCAAGAAATAATCTCGGTATCATCTCAATTTGGGAACGTGTCAATGAACCAAAGACTGAGGCTCTTTGGACCAAAAAGACTGAAAAAGTGGAACTTGCTCCACCAGCAGTACTACCATCTTACTGATCTTCAGGGGCTGGGCAAAGAACAGTGACATGCAGTCAACCGCAGCCTTAATTTACAACCACAGATAAAATGCTAACGATTAGCACATCAGAAATGCTTCGCATGCCACCAAAGGGCATCCAACCAAGCTAGGCTCAATGAGAAAGCAAGATTTAGTTAAAGCTCGAATTGAAAACCTTGCATTCATGTATCAACATACATGTTTATCCCCATACGCATATACAAGACTAAAGTCAAGTGACTGAAATCTAAGAGAGCAAAAGAAGTAAATGAGCATACGCAGGCTCAAAGAAAAAGCGAAATTCAATAAAAAGCCAGAATTGAGAGCCTTTTATTTAGGTATCTAAATGTGGATTATGCAACATGCTTGATTATCTCCATACACAGATACAAGACTAAAATCAAGTGACTGGAATCTAAGAGATTTAATGAAGTAAATGCGCATGCCTTCTCATAATCTGCAAATAACACCTACTTTCAAAAACTGAGACATTGATTTTCAGAGTGAAACAAATATAATCAAATTTAAAATCATCAGCAAGTAAGCTAAGAGAAAAAAAAGAAAAGAAAAATACAGTACCATGAAATACAAGAAAGGGAAAAGAGACGATATTGGCAAAGCTGCAAGAATCGAAAGGAAATATGTTAGCAGAGAATTAAATTAAAACATCCACAACCACAATAGGTCCCAGGGGCGGCGACTGTTTTACATAACTTCTTTTGGATTAAACTCAGTAGCCACTCACCAACAGACTCACGAAAAAACCTCTACTTCCAGCTGACCTACTATTCCAACTAACACCCTTCGCCATCGCTCGTCTAATTTCCACTCCATTTATTTCATTCAGCAATTTCCCAATACAGGTTATGGTCCACAGACATTATCCCCTTGGAATAATTACATTCCTGACATTAATACACATTCGCCCTCACAGCCTATCATCCACTGAATTTTCCCGAAGTTAGCGTGACAAAGACAGGGGCCAAGGGCCTCCCGACTTTGCCCTGAACATCCACAACAATCAGCATCAGGCTTGAGTGATACTTGCACCCATTGTGAGAGTTGTTGACTTAGATCAGTCATTTCAGTTCGCTCTAAGTCAAAGCGGGCCTCCTAGGCATGATTGATCTGCAGACCGACTTCATGCATGTCGGGTGAAAGCACACACAAAATCTACGCTCATTCTCGCACGCAAGCTCTCTTTTTTAGCGCATACATTGACCACGAAAGGCGACAAAATCGGCAGGTACCAAATCATATAAAACTAAAGCATCGAACTCCCGTCGTGGCCTCAGCCACACGCTCGGTTTTGTTTCGTTTCGTTTCGTTTCTTCCCGTTTCGCTTTTATCATGAACACTTAGAGCGGAGCAGAGAGAGCACGACGGTGGCGACCTGCGCAGAGGACGATGATCCAGACGTAGAAGAAAAGCTTGTAAGGCACGCCGCGGTTCGTCTCCTTGAGCCGCTCGATCTCGCATCCCGGACAATCCTCCCGGCGCTGCCGCTGCCGCCGCCGCCGAGCCCCGCGAGCCTCCTCCTCCTCGTCCTCCTTCTTCAGCAACGCCTCCTCCGTGTTCTCCGCCATTGCTCGCTTCTCTTCCCTCGCGACGCGTCGCACGCGACCAAATACACGAAGCAAAAAAAAAAGGGTTGACGAACCCAAAGGTTGACTCACGGGTGGTAGCTGGGTCCCCACCAACCGAGCGAGAGAGAGAGAGAGAGAGAGAGAGAGAGAGAGAGAAAACAGGTATACGTCTGTCACCGCCACGTTTCGTGAGCTACCAGTCCACGGAAGAAGGGCGCGAGAGCGAAGGCAGGCGGAGATGGGCGACGTACGTAGAAAACATGGGGACGGCCTCCGCGGTGCTGCGGTGGTCCCCGAGACCGTTGCCTTCCGGAAGCGGCGGCGGGGGTCGCTGCCGTGGCCCACCCCGTCTTCCTCTCCGCGATTCGGCCCGGTCCAATGGCGGGAAAAAGGGAAAGGACGCGGACGCGACAAAGAGCCGTCACGCAGAAGATTTCCCGTGGCCCCTCCACCGGCCCGCCCGCCCCCGCCCCCACGGAGGGAACGCGGACGAGGAAGATGACGCCATCATCTTCGCGCGAGCTTTCATCCCACGCAGAGGAATCGCCTCCTGCTCGCTCTCCGTCTCCTTTTTCACACTGCTCCGTCTCCTTTTTTACATGTCGGTCAAAGGGGGATTGGGCAAAAGTGCTTCCGAGACTGTACGGGGATTCGATTCTTATCGCACTACGAGGAAGTTTTAATAAAGTAGGGGCGGGCCGATTTTAAGTGGGGTTCGTCCGGTTCTCGATTCTTCGGAATAGAATCAATGTCCGAACCACCCGACTATTGGTCTAGATTGGATTAGACTGATTATATACTTTTTAATATTTTTTTATTGTTATTAGAAAATATTAGGAAAATTCGAGATTCCTTTCTCATGAACGAAAGGGTATCATTCAACCATCGCGGTTAGCGATATCGACCACCCTTCCAACTGGAAGGGGAGGTTGTGGGGTTAAATCCCCTTTTCGCGAGAATTGGGGTGGGGGCGATTTCATTTCGTGAGTGGGTTTTACTCCCACGCCTCGCAAAGGAGAGGAGTAAAAAAAAATCGAGAATGAGTGTTAGAGTAGGATTAGAGTAGGACCGACAAAAAGAAGAAGAAGGCATCATTCACATAAGCCCTAGCTGACTATGAGTGCACTGAAGACCTAAAATAAATTTATCTCAAATTAATATATCTATGATAAATTTATTCTCATTTAATTTCAATTAAATTGCAGACAAATTACGGAACCGGATGACACTTATAGTTAATATTTGTGATTTTTCGTGATATTAATTTAACTTAACGGAAATTAATAGAGGATAAATTTGTTACAATGGATTTGAGGCTTTTGGCAATTAAAAAGTTAGTTTATGATAAATTTGTTATATGTATATCAATTTGAAATTTTTGACAATCAAATATTAATTTTTGGGAAATTTATTACTGATGTATAAATTTAAAATTTTCGATGGTATTAATAATTTTCTTATCTTGTAATGTTTAGATGAGATTCGGACGGAATGGATATGATCGCCACAGGTCTTTGTCAAATGAACCGAACAAAAAATTTGTGGTCCGACGTGATCGATGTGGGGCAAGACAACGACCGAGT
This sequence comes from Eucalyptus guilfoylei, assembly GCA_016097605.1. Classification (NCBI taxonomy): domain Eukaryota; kingdom Viridiplantae; phylum Streptophyta; class Magnoliopsida; order Myrtales; family Myrtaceae; genus Eucalyptus; species Eucalyptus guilfoylei. The sequence goes on along the minus strand of CM027870.1, from coordinate 14,114,996 downwards.
ACATGCCTAGCTTGTGAAAATGAAAGTCTACTACCAAAGTGGTTCGTAGGAAGGTCATGGACAGGGTGTCCAGACGGGTGGGGCTTGGATGGGCGGGCCGGGCGGGTTCTCACCGTAAATTTAGCCCGGCCCGAGCATATCGGGCCTGGCCACAAGCCCGATCCCTAACTGAACGGATTGGGCCATCCGACATTTTTCCGGGCTTCCTTAAATCGGGCCGCGCTGGGCCCCATTTTGGGAAACTCGGCAAAGAAGTCAACGAGAGTGCTGTAATCCACGTGGAGCTTTCCTATTGAGAGCCCAGTTCGTTCTCAATTTTATAGAACCGCTCGCCTTCACCCGTGCGGGACAAGTCGGCCGGCAGTTGCTTGAAGGGATAATTATGCAAATAACCTATAAATTTCGATCTAATATGCAATATCATCCATAAACTTTAATCTAATACGCAAGATCATCTCTAAACTTTTAATTTATTTAATGCCCCTAAAATTTCGATAAATATCAAATTTAGTTCCTGAATTATATGAAAATTTATGTATTAGTGATATTGTCTTTGTTTTTTGTGATTCATACTCCACATCAACTATATATGAACTATCTTCTCGTGACTCTAGAAGTTGAGTTTTATTTTATTGGTTATTTGAGTTTAGGCTCATAAATAGCTACTATATTTTGTTTGAATATATAATTTTTTTATATTTTATTGATAGTTTAAATTTAGATTCATGAATAGCTACTAAAAATATATATATATATATATATATATATATATATATATATATATATATATATTATCTTTTCTCTTGTAATTGAGAGAAACAATAAAAAAATGCGGAATCCTAATGATAATTGAATCCTCATATGGACTTAATCCTAGTTTAATGATGAATCAAGATAAAATCTTACATTTCAAATTCTCCCTCACTTTTACTTCCTTTTTTTTTTTTTTTGTGATGGTGCCGTGCACATTATACCAAAATGTTAGACAACATTATACATTGATCTAAAGTTCATGAATGATATTGCGCATTGAGCAAAAGTTTAAGATTATTCATATAATTATTATCAAATTAAAGAAAGAAAAAAGGTCCAATCTCCAATCAATCAAGTGGTTGTCAAAAAAATTAGGACAACAAATGCTGCAATTAACGCGGTCCAAGCACGATGGGGGAATCGCAAAAGTGATCCATCGTCTCTAGATTTAGCAACTTCGACTAATAATGCATGTGCTATAAAACCGATAAAACTTGACATGTATCTTCAAAACAAAAGTAACGGCTCAGATATACACTGTTTCTACAACAATGTGAATGACACAGCATGAATTGTCATTCTGGCTCTTGTGCATAAAATCTGCAAAAGATACTCCAGATTGCAATCTTCTGCTCAGTTTTGTTACCTATGCAAAGTACATTGAACAAGCCTGCTCTAAACAAAGGAGACGACATGAGAAGCAAGGGGATCTGTAATGCTGCATAAACTGGGTTATCATAATTAATGTACACAGAGTAAACACCATAGAAGGACGCCAAAGACAATTACAACCGGCGGAAGAAAATGCACAATCCTAGAAGTTTGAACTGCGGTCAGCAGAGCATTGAAGCATCGGCTTTGAAATAATTGAGGAGATCAACATTGCTGAAGTCAGTCAAAGAAACAACGGAGGTTAGGTGTAATCTCGTCCTTAGCAGTCACGTATGGTACACTGTTAAAGCGGGGCCGAACTAGTTCTTCGGAGCTGATTCTTCGGCTCGGCCGGCGGTGCGGATGGCAACACTTTCTCTGCCTCCTGCAAGGGAGAGCTCATCATGAAAGGGAGAAAACAGAAATCTTGAGGGCTCAAGAAAACTGATAACTTGAGTTTACAGGTGAAAAGTGGTGGGTGCATTCATGGTGTTCACATTACAAGCGTTCATGCAAACCAGGAAAGCAAAGCAAGATAAAATTGTTTCACAAATCAGAGAAAGAAGTGAAACCATCTTATTCACCGCAACCAACGTCCAGTAGCAAGATGTTACTTTTTGGTGCTGCCTCAAGGGGATGAACATCAGATAAGTGTTCATGCTTGTCTATCTAGAGCGTTGACTTTATGTGATTGTCATTAGCACAACGACATCACTAAATAGACTCTGGAGCAACACAGAGATTCTATATATAGTTATAGCAGCCCTTAAATGATCAGAATAGAAGAGAAATATAGTTATCTGAGATGTTGCTCAGCCTCCAAGCCTCAGGGATGGCAAACAAAATTTCGAGCACTAACAGTTGCAAGGAGAAGCCATTGTATGGCTAAAAGCATGAACATGGTTGCACCAATAAGTTAAACTGAGTATCAAAACCACTCTTATGCAACTTTTTTTCGAATTAACTCTCCACCAATATTAGCTTTTAGGAGTGAAAAGTGGAATATTTGGAGGGTTTTGCCATATAGGTTGCCATGAGGAAACTATGCCATTACCAGGTTCTCTAAGGTCCTATAACTGGAGCACCATCTTCAAATGTTTTCAGAGTTCAATGACTTAAATAAAGGGAACAAGTGATGAAAAGTGGGTTGCTAATGACTAGCAGCGTTCTCCACCTTATTAACATCTGTAAGTGCTGTCATCGATATCAGTTTCAGTACTTTTGGATTTTGGTAGCATTATGAACTATATCAACAAAAAACACAGCCGAAAATTGCAGTATCCTGAAAATTTAAGGGATGCACCATAAGAGAGTAGCGAACTGAGTAAAAACCAGTTCTGGCCAAAGAACAATAGAGTACAGACCAGATAGGGAAATATGTATTGATGCCTTGTCATTGCAAATGAATGATCCTCTGGACTAAAGACACTCATCTGGAAAAAAAAGAACAAAATAGAAAAGAGAAACTACCTATCTTGACATATCCAGACAGAGCAAATGACACAAGTGACAAACCTACCATGATTGAGGAATAAGTTGGACAACTGACAGAAATTGATTTTCCTTCTGCAGTAGCGATCTAAGAGCTCTTAATTGAATAGTAAACTCCATCATCCAAAATCACAGAGAATTCTGAATTGCAAGTAGATTATACCAAATGGGTTTACCAAAGAGTTTCTAGGGCTGTAGATCAATCCAATTATCTCTCTCCTTACCCAATACAGCGTTTTGTCCTACCAGTAAGAAGAGTGTTTGTATTGTCTAGTTTTCCCCATTCAGAGAAATATGTTGCTTGATATGCGTCATTGCACTTAACAATGTGATTCAAAACCGTAATAAAAATGGACCAGACTGACAAATACTTTTCCTATAGTAAGTATAGTTCACTTTCGCCAGGTCTCAATTTCATCAATAGTAGGGTTCCCATATCAATTTATATAATCACCTATCACTTAACATCTACAGTTTAAAGGACTGAGGTGGCACAAAAGACATTGTTATTGTCACAAAAAATTTATCGCGAGTAGTACTCAGTATTAAAGGCAAGACAATGAACATACCAGCTTTCTTCTAAGTCTCTCATTTTCCTCCTCTAGACGTGAAACCTTAATCTCCAACTCTTGTGTATATGCCTGTCCAACATCATAAACATCTTTAGGACCACAGCAAGCACCGAAAGCATCACAAAACAACTCCCTTAACACTATAATCACATCTCAGAACCAAGATTGACCTGCTTCCTGGCGCGAGACCGAGCTGCAGATTCCCTGTTCTTAATCATCCTTTTTTGCCTCCTCTCCACTGTCTTCTCCACCACATCTCTTGGGGCAACTCTTTTGCGCCCCGGGGTTGGGGTATCCGATAATGTGCACAACAAGGAGGAGGGCGAAACAGTCATCTGCGCGGCATCGCCGAATGCTGAATCCAGAAAGGGACTCGTGATGATTGGGACCGGTTGCTGGACCACGTGATGGCCCGGAATGAAGACTGGCACCACATTTTGTTGTGGCTGAACTGAAGGGAGCTGGTAATGCATCCACTGAGCACTTTGAGGACCGCCACTAGTCACAGAATCAACGTCAACAACATGATTCCCATTCTTGTTGATCACAGGAGATTCAGCCACCACTCCTGCCTTGTGCAAGAAGTCTTCAAGTGTCATCTCACCCAAGGAAGGCTTTGCATCTTGGTCACCAAGACCGCTATCCTTCTTCTTCTTCTTGCTCTTATTACTACCATCATCAATCTCGCCCTGTTGAATATCTTTCCACACCTCATCAACAGTCTTCTTGCTGAGAGCCCTCGAGAGTGTGAAGCTCGGCTGCTTCTGCAGTGGAGCGAGTAGGCCGGATTGCGTGCTCTCGGGCTCGGCAGCGCCCATATTCAGGCCTTGATTGGCCTCCACACTCCACACGCTCTTGAGAAGCTCGTCAAGATTCATGCTCCCCAGTGGCTTCCCCAAACCCCCCAGTTGGTTCTGGACCTCATCGAGCGTGAGGCCATAGAGAGACCCTTGCCTCGACAGCGGCCGCGCTGCGGTCTCGCCGCCCATGCCGCCACCAAAACCACCGACTTGAGATCCCATTTTCAGGGAACCAAATTGCTAGGCCTAATACGTATGATTTGAGGGCATTGTTTCACATGCTCCGGATCCGACAACAAATCGGCGCACACCCTTTTGTGAATCTGGAGCGGCGATGGCGTCGGAACGGAAAAGGAATGATCTTGAGATCCAGTTCAGCTCCAGCAAGCAAAAAGCAGCTCCCAAGAGAGAGAGAGAGAGAGAACAAAAAAAAATAAACGAAAATTTGCACAGATTTCCTATCAATGGCGACCAGTGGATGAATGGCAGGTGAAATATTGAAACCCCAGAAACAGAGAGAAAGAGAGAGGGAAAAAAAGGGAAACTTGCACAGAGTTCCTATCAATGGCGACCAGTGAGTGAATGGCAGGTGAAATCTTGAAACCCCAGAAAGAGAGAGAGAGAGTTGTCCAAAATATTTTAAGCCGGAATCCTCGTACATGTAGATGGAATTTATTCCTCCACTGTCTTTTAAAATACCTCAAAGGAAAAAGAAAAATGGAGAAGCGAAGATGGAGCTCCAGATGCGGAGAGGAAAAGGGGGAGCTTTTTAACAGAGTAACAGTGACGAAAGGCAGAAAAAAAAAAAAAAAGCTTTTTAGAAAGAAGAACCGGAACTCGCCCAAAGCAAAAGAAAGAGGTAGAAAAAAGAAGAAATCTTTCCAGAAAGCGCCGAGGAACAGAGGATCGCCAGGGCGATGCCGTCTCTAATATATTAAATTAATGGTAATTTAAAAATTGCTAATATAAATTGCACGTTAGAGAAGGGTTGATAGATTGAGAATTTCATAATTTCTTTAATTAATTACTTAATACGAGCCGAGAGCAGAATCGATCGAAAGAGAACAAAGGGCCAAGAACAAGAAGAAGAGGACCCGCCCCCCCCCAAGACAGTCTGGAAGGGAAATCTCGAACTATCCCCAAATGGCGTATTCAATGCTGGTATTGCGTTCGCGAACTCTGAGATTCGATCTCCTGGCAAAAAAAAGAACTCTGAGATTCGATCGGAAAAGGACGAGGCGAGGGGAAGTACAGAGAGGGTTGTAAATAATTTGGATAATGTTTTAAATTTTCATGAGCATAAAGAGTTTTTGTAGGGAAGAGTTTTCACTTTTTTTTTTCCGACGAGCTCATGTCCGACTCGACATGCCCGTTAAAAACACAACCCGGGTAAACTATGGGCTCGAGAGGGGAATATCTCGCCTCAAGTAGCTTGGCCCACACGCTAGTGTCACGGTCCATAACTCTTCTGTACTCATGGATCATTATAGGCGGAGCTTGGCTAGAAGTGACAATCGAGGGCAATTCTGATGGATTTTTGTGGAAGCGGAAGCTAGGCTAGAAGTGAAATCACCTTGATACCACGAAAGAAGGCGAAAAAATATGTATTTGGAAAAATGTAATACTATTTCTTCATTGATTCTTTGTACAAGCATGCTTATATTTATAGTACAAAGGAAAACATGCTGACTGTAGTATAAGAAGGTAATGATACTAGCCTAAAAGTTAAGTCCAGCAGCTTTTGCCATTTGGACAACAACCGATATTTCTGGATAGCGATTGAGATCTCTCAGCGGTTCCTTACTCAAGCACAAAATGCAAAAACAAGATTCAAATGGAACGATGAATTTAACTAAATGTAATAATTTATTTTTCCCCTTAATACTCAAACCAAATATCAACACTAATACCATTGCTTCCTTTGTCTAATGTCATTAACTTAATATGGGGATAAAGAAGAAATTCTTCTTTACTTTCATGCTCGAGATGATAACTTTATTTTTATTTTCCATGAAACATAAGGTATATACATAAAACATATTAAGCTTCATATGTAACTATCTAATCTCTAATGGAGATTATATAAAACTTCTTTTGTAGAGCATTCGGTTTAAATCATTTTTTAAATATTATTTCACAATCAAGATTAATCTAGATCCATTGACATATGTAGGATCAAATAATCATAAGATGAAAATCATGATTTATCTTAAAATCACAGAGAAGTGTACTTGATAGCCGAACAAACTTAAAGTCATGTTTTTTGGGGGAATGACACCTTGGGTGGTCCTTAGAGTTTTTTTCAATGTTCAATATTATCAGTAAGTTTTTCATATTCAATTTAGTTCTCAAACTTTTCAAATTTGCATAATGTGGTCCTTCCATTGAAGGTACCTCCAAATCATGTGCTTTTTCTAGGTACATGAATTGCCAACTCATCATTTTATGGGCTGACTCATTTTTGCGATTGGATACATCGGATGCCAACTAGGAGACTTATCGGTGTTAGATGCCAATATCAACAATTTCCTTTAGTCTACTTAGCAAAAGGATGGCATCAACCCAATTAAAAAACTACAGGGACTAAATTGAAAATTAAAAGTTTGGAGATTATATCAAATGCTCTAGCAAGATTTCAAGGACTAGCCATGGCATTTTATTTCCTACTTTTCAAACTTAAAATTATGCTTTCTTTTTATCTGAAAATTTGACAACACATCACCAATAATTTATGTCGTGGCAAGTAAATCAATCTCTAGATAAAAAGATTATAAAAAAAAATGCGGTGCCATGTTCCATCAACAAGAAGAAAAGTATAAAAAAAGTCATAAATATATTGTATTAATTCCAATTCAGTTCTAAATCTTTGAATTTGATCAATTTAGTCTTAAATATTTTCATATTAATACAATTTGAATCTATCTCGGCTAATTTATACCAAAAATTGCTGACATAGATATTGACCGTTATACGTGGCACGCCCGACGTTGACAAGAACATTTTATTTAACATTCAATTAATTTTTCGATTTTTTGAGTTATTTATTAATTTTTTCGTCTTTCAAGTTTTCTTTTTTCTTTTTCATTATTTTCCTTTGTCGGCCTTCGTGATGGCTAGCGGAGGTCGCTAGCTGCTAGCTAGCGAGGATGAAGGCCAAGATACCCTCACCGACCATAGGCAAGATCGACTCTCGCCTGATTCGATGAGGAGACCCTGGCCCAGCCCTTGCCGAAGGCCTATGAGGGCTAGCAAGCGCTAGGAAGCCCTTGCTGTCCTCAGGCATTGGCGAGACCACCCCTCACTAGATCTCGTGAGGGGAACTTGCGGCAGACAGGTCTGCTTTGCTTGAATGTGAGGGGCCTCGTCTAGAGGTTACCAAGGGCTTCCCAGTGCTTGCTAGCCCTTTGGCCAGTCTCACTTGTTGTTAAGGACTTCCACCAGCCATCACAAAGGGTGGCGGAGGAAAATAAGGAAGAAAGGAAAAAGAAGAAAAGAAAAGAAAAAGAAAAAGAAAAAGAATAAAGAAAAAATAACTAAATATTATATAAAAATATTTACGCTAGTGGCAGTTGTCAGAACGTAGATTACCGACATCTATGTCAATTTACAAAATAAATTGATCAAATAGACTCAACCGATATTAATGTAAAAATGTTTAGAATTAAATTGATCTAATCAAAATGTTTATGATCAATTAATTTAATATAATAGATTTAAGACTTTTCCGATACTTTTCTCGATTGATATTTTTCTTTTGTAAATTGAAAATGACCGTATCGAAAGTTGAAGTCACATGACGAGTGCGTTATAAGTAATTCTTACCATATTATTTGCCAATGTCATCACCATATAGTTACAAAAAAAAAAAAAAAAAGTAACTATACAAGTTATGGACATTTTTGTCATCCGACTACTCGGTCGCGACAATTCTCGTCCGCGCCACGGCACGGACCAATCTTCGACGGTACGATGGCTGCGGAACTTAAGGATAGTGAGGGAGCAAGGGTGGTGGCTTCTAGAAGGGGAGCCGCGATGGCCTCGCGCTATATATCCAGGCTCGCCCGCGTGAGCTCTCACCTGTCGCCCAACCCTCTCATGGCTTCTGAGAAGGAAGCAGCCCTCGCCGCCGCCGCCGCCGCCGCCGCCCCCCCCTCCGATTCTCCCACCATGTAAGTCCTCCCTCCTCCTCTCTCTCTCTCTCGCTCTCGCTCGCTCCATGCTTCGTCGGATCTCCACTTCCGTCCGGCATTTCCGTCTCCCGTGCCGCGTCGAATTTTGAGCATCGATTGCTGTTTCCATCGGATGAGGAGTCGTTCGATTGTCGATTCGACAGTTTGTAGGGTGTGTAGTCGTGACTAGATGCGAGGTCTTTCAGTTGCGAATCGTGGGTGACTGGCCGATCGAGCTCGAGGGTAGTGAGAATCGGTGTTGGGGAAGAATCGCCTGAGAAGTAGCACGCTCGAGATTTTACCCTTTTTCCCAGATTCTTTCGTTTGATAGTGCACGGACTTCGGGCTCTAGTCTGCAGGGTTCTGTTAGTTGGAAAAATCCAATTTTGCAAACTCTGCCCTCATTTTAACCACATCTCTGTTGGAGATATTTATGTACTGAATTTGGGTTGGGACTTTTTTAATGCTGATATGGTGGATTTTATATGGACATGCAGATTCGACAAAATCATTAAGAAGGAAATTCCTTCCACTGTTGTCTTTGAGGATGATAAGGTACTCTTGACTGCTTCTATCTCTGTCTCGGCATTGCTTATTTCCATTCTTCCGCTGTAGTTGCCCTGTTCTTCTGTGACTGAAGCTCCAGTCTTGCTCTATCGTGCGACTTCTCTCTTGTTGTTTTGACATTACGATATGACTTCGAAGTTGTGTTCCTACACTTGCAAAATAAAACCATGTGGTTAGCTTTGGGATTGGTTCAGTGTACCCTTAGGTGAGTCGATGGACTGATGCACGAGTGTGTTTGCATATACCATGGACTTGAGAGAGAGAGAGAGAGAGAGAGAGAGAGAGAGAGAGAGAGAGAGCTTAAGTTGAATTTTAAGCAAGAGCTTGAGTTAAGGTAGTAGTTTTCTCGGCATCATTCACATTACTTGTTGTCACCTTCTTACGGCTAGAAGTTAGCTAGCCGTTTAATAGATGTCTCTGACTGGCAGAATTTTGTTAGACCTCAGTGTCTATGGACTGCATGGAACTGGACCAGAGGGGATGGCAGGTGACAGTTATGGGGAGACACGTTACACAGTTCAACGTCATACTAGATGATAATATGCTAGAGATGAGAAACTTCACTGTACTAATGCATGAACACTTGAAATTGATGGCAATATGATAGAATTTGTTTTATGTATGAATCAACTTCTCATGCTCTTGCTTAACACAAAAACTGCTGTGTGACCCTAACAAGGAAACTTTACATGAATCGTCACCTTTGGTTCAGTTGTTTGCATCGACAACCAGAAGTTTCTGGCTTGGGCGGGCATTCCTCCACAATTGGATTACCGGATAGGTGTTTAAATTGTTCTTTTAGAATTTTTCTTGTGGTTTCTAGAATTAACTTCGAGTCTTGTCTGCTTACTTGTAAAGTATCATCTGTGTGAAGGAATTCGTTGATCTTCTTGCGTTGAAGGTTTTGTTGTTTGTATTTTTCTTCTGGAGTAGGTGCTGGCTTTCAGGGACATCTCTCCTCAAGCTCCAACACACATTCTGATCATCCCAAAAGTGAAGGATGGGTTAAGTGGACTGTCTAAGGTACTTCCTGTTCTACTCTTTCATCCTTTCGAAACTCTTCGTGCATCACCCTATTGACCCAATTTTAACTGTCAACTTAAAGATTAACTAGCTATTCTTACTGAGACGATTTCTTTTGGTATCTTGATTGAGCTTGAGCCAGCTCTTTGTTAGAGTTCCATGATAGTTTTGTTGTTTTAAATGGTTTTACTGTATGTACTTGCTAAATTCTTTTCCAGCTGTATGGTCATCTTGAACTTTCCAAATTAACTGATACTACTTTCTTTTTATCTTTCTAATTTTAAACAAGTACTATGTGTTAAGTAGTGCATAATTTGTGTTCTCGAGCGGGCTGCTGAGATAGGATTTTGCATCTATATGTCTCTAATGAAAATTTCGAAAATAATTTTCTAAAAATTATCCCTTGTATTGCTTGTAGAGAAATGTACGAACGAAATACTCACAAGAAAATACTTAGGCATAAATTGTTATCGATAATGGAAACATCTTTTGTTGGCTAATTATTTCAAGTGATCTAGCTAATCATTTTTAGGAAAATGTTTCCCAAATCGTTCATTTTACGCGAAACAAATAGACCCTAAAGGACTTTATGTTTTCCATCCACCAATAACTTCGCAGGGTGCGTGTGCAATTTTTCTAATGCTGTGGCTTGAAGAAGAATTACCAGAAATATACGTGGAATACATTAATTAATAGTTGACAGATGTTAGCATTCTCAAGATGATCAGAGTGATAGTCTCCAAGTTTTCCTAAAAAAATCACCATAAATACATGTTATAGTTCAATGGTCTGGCTTTAATTTGAGCAACATGTCACAGATTGAATTATTCTCTGACAAGAAGATTATGTTGCGACTGCTAATTTAAGAGGCTGATCATGGCTGGGCTTGGTCCCATTGCGTCGCTTAACAGGAATGGCCTTCCTTGTGGCCTACGTGATTATTTCAATGATTAACATGTTTTGAGTTTTGTATTTGGGTTTTCTATTGCTTGACATATTAATGCTGAGTTATTGGATACTTGATCAAATTTTCCTGTCTGGTACTTGTCTAAGTTTCCTGACATTTCCATGATTCTTGTTAGCAGTAAAAATTTTTGATATCGTCCTCCCAAAGCTCTCTATATATGCATACTAAAACATTGTAAACAATTACATATTCTCTTTTCCTCAAATTACGGGACAATGGGATGATCCATCCATGATGATCACAAGCTGGAATCAGCAATTGCTTCCGGTTGTTTTTCTATAATTCTTCCTGATTTGTGGTCGGCTTACTTTCACAGGCTGAGGAGAGGCACTGTGAGATTCTTGGGCGCCTTCTTTACACCGCCAAAATTGTTGCCAAACAGGAAGGCCTCGAAGACGGCTTTCGTATTGTGATTAATGATGGACCGAGTGGATGTAAGTATGATTTCGAGCTTCCGGTTCTCTTCTTTATAGGGTCTTTTGTGAGTTGAACCTTAATTTTCGATTTCCTGATGTTGGATTGCAGGTCAGTCAGTTTACCACCTTCACATTCACCTCCTTGGCGGGCGACAAATGAACTGGCCACCAGGCTAAGCTCAAAACCACGTACTGGAATCAAAGGAGAGAATTTGCTAATATCCTGTCATAAGACACTTATTAAGCCCTGAGCTAGACTCTGCAACTTTCTAGCGATATTTGAATGACATGAATGAAACCCTGATAATCTATGGAGAGTGCCGTATCATTGGCCTCTTCACGACAACTAGCATGCCAAGACTGTCTGCTATTTAGCTATTTGCATGGTGAGCGCGATCATGGCGTACTTATTCCTTTCAAAAAGATAATTTAATCAATCACTGATCAGAGGACTTCTGTGGTAAGTAAGGCATGATGTGTATGTTTTTCTGTTTTGCGACGGTTTATAAATGACAGTACGGTTCTCTCTTTTATATATCTTATCTGGTGTTTGGGGAAACCCAAAAACTGGAGATACCTGAATAAAAAATCCCACCTAGGATGGGGGATATACTCGGATAGGATGAGAATTCGATAAAGAGAAAATCACGTGCAAGTTTTCACCTAGAAGGTCGGCGCACAACCTTGAATCGAAGGTTGCTGGCCTCAAGGGACTAGATCTGGGGTCGCCTGAGGCTGGCCCTTGACCTCAGCATCAGTCACCGCCTTTGTTGTCGTGGCCAAATGCTAGAGTATGCGATCACAAGCACACCAAGAAAAGTGTCGAAAAAGTCCTAAACCTTTTGTTTTGGTGTTGATTTAGTTCTAAATTTTTTTATTTGGTGCCAATTTAGTCATTCTGGCAAATTTAACTCGGAAAATACCTATATGGATACAAATTAGCGCTGGCTGTTCTACGTGGCCGGACTGGTACATGGATGCCGACATGGATGCCTGAAAACAAAATGACGCCGTTTTATAAAAAAGAAGAAGAAAAGACCTAGAACCTTTAAAACAGAATGGTGCCGTTACTTCTCCTACGTTTTCCCTTGCCCCAAATCAGGCGAACGTCTTCAATGATTAAGGAAGAACCCTAAATCCCATTTGCTCCTTAACGAAGTCGGAAAGTCGTTGCCAGCATTCTGCTATGGCCGCACCATTCTTCTCGACGCCTTTTCAGCCCTATGTTTATTAGGTAAATTTCTGAATCGTTTTGCCTAGGAATTGCGATGGAGGATAGAGGTTTTGTTTGCTTTGGTTAGAGTTTGGATTCATTTTCCGTTGACCCCTTTTTAGCTTGGGCCATTGCGCCGAGATTTAGTGAATTGAAAATCGTGGAGCTGATAGTTTGGAAGAGGTATTGGTGTGTCGCGACAAGTGGAGAAGAAGTTCTGCACTTAGTATTATCCTTTTCAGTGAATCAGCGTCTTTGGATAAGTGGAACTTTGAGTTTGGTCGGGAATGAGGTTCCATGATCCGAGTTTTGGGGGTCTTGGCATGAGAAGCAGTAGATTTCTGAGTCGGTTTGTTGAGGTGAAAATGGTGCCTGCCGCATTTATGTCATTGTTGTTGGATTGTATGATTTGTATCACTTTTATGTGTATTACTTTTCAGCTAATGACCTACTGGAATCTGTTCGTACATTGCAAGCATCAGAAAAATTGCATCTTTGTTGGTTGGATTGTATGATTTGTATCATTTTTATGTGCATTCTTTTTCAGCTAATGACCTGCTGGAATCTCTTTGTGCATTGCAAGCATCAGAAAAAGCAGAACATGAAGAATATTTTCTTGGGTGTATGTGATGAAATGTGACAACATCATATGGGATAATAATTCAAAATTTGTGATCAAGTTTCTTGAGGAGATCAATGTTAAGAGGTCTAATTAGCATTCCATGTAGGCAAAATTATAGATCCTCTATGCTCGAGTGATGTAAGTCCAGTGACAATGTGGGTTATTTTGGCTCTTAAAAAGGCTAATTTTTCTTAAACCTTTGTAGAAAGTGATTAACTAGTTTTTCTGTTAATAAAATTTGGATATAATTTCTACCCATGCTTGTGTGATTGGTGGTTGCTCATCTTAGACTTCTAGTTTGTAAAGTTTTTTGGTTATCATCCAATGTGCACTCTCTCGTGGCTAGGTTTTTTAACGGACTTCTGGAATCAACAACAAATACACCACTATGCAATTTACTAGCGAGGTAATTATGCATGCGGTTGGTTTTAGTTTTAGTTTTTTTTTTTTAATAAAACAATGTTTTAGCTTCTTATAGAAACAAAGATTTTGACAACAAGATTTCATTGATGTTTATGTTTATCTATCATCTATTCAACTGTCCAGTTATGTTTGCTCCCTATTTTGACTATTGGAATTGTCCTAAAACTGACAGTGAGGTGTCATTACAAGAGGAGGTCAGTGAATTCACGACGATATCATCAAATTTGTCACAATTAGTGACGTCGGTCTGTCCAATTGACAACGATACGTATGTATTTTGTTATTGTGGCCTAAAATCTCCTCTACGAATAGCTAGGACAGAAGAAAATCGGGGAAAAAGATATCACGGTTGTCTGAGATACAACCCTAAAAACAAAGGGGAAAGTTGTGGTTTTTTTGTTTGGGTTGATGTGGAGATCAATCAATTGGCAAGGAGTGTGTCAAAAAACTTTTGCCGAAGCAATGTTGAAGAAGAACCGGTGCCAACCCATGACGAAAATGATGGATGTTTGAAGGACGCTAAAATCAAAGCTTTCAAGGTAGAACTAAAATGTGCAAAACAAGATGTGACAAAGCTGAGGAAAGAAAATTTCAAATTTAAGACATTGTCGGTTGTGTTGTTATTGTTTATAGTAATGTTAGCTCGCATGTTATTTGGAAATTTGAAGGCAAAGGACATCATGAGTTTGCCCTAGTGTGTGTTATTTTGGATATGTTTTGTACATGTATATCCACTCAAGTTATGGGAATGAAGTGAAGCTTTTCTCCTATTTGAAAAGCATGGCAACGAGCTTTTGTGACTATTATATCTCCTTTTTTTTTTTTTTTCATATTTAACGCATTCTAAATGCTTGCATATAATGTCATCTTGGCGTATCACGTTGCTCATCCCATGGGCCTGTTGTGAATTACAAAATTGTCATCTATAATAATTTGCTTGAAGGAAAATAATTTAAAAAAATGGGATTTTTTTCTTATGCCCCCAAAAAAAGGAACTCCTTTTGCCTTCTCGTGATTTTGAGTTGACTATTAATTGTTATCAAAGTCGTCGCTAATGTGAACACCTAGCTCGTGGAAGACTTCATTCAAGTCAGATAAGTTGTCGTCGTCGACTCCCCATTGCTAGTTAGTGACTATACTTTCTCGTTTTCTCCGAACGATGTTCCAAGATTCTTCAGAATTATTATTGTGCGTTGCTAGCTATTTTTACCATATGCTTTTAATAAACGTGCAAATCGAGGGGTGTTTCACTTTGAATTTTGTGGCCATCGATTGGAGGAAGTCGATTTGAATGGAGCAGAAATCGGCATGGAGAAGCAAGAAATGAAAAGGAGATGAGTTCATAAGTTGATAAGTAAAGACACATGAGAAATCAATCAATTTTAATGAGCTAGGAGAAATCAATGAAAAACACAATCACGCGTCAATGGAAGGCTTCACTAATTCTCCAACACACTTATCATAATAACATAAGTAGCTATTTGACCAATTTAGTTCATGGGACTAGCATGCAAAACAGAGTTTCTTTCATTCCAAATACATTAAATGGCTCCTTTCTAAGCCAACTTCAAGACTTTTTTATAAAGAGAATTATCTTTTTAGGAATTCCATAACCCAAGTAAACTGAGAATTCCAGTCCATAGTAGCCTTTCACACATCACAAAGGTCAAGTAGTGAAGACCACACAAAACTTGGAGGAGTTGATCGGTCTCCCATACATCAGCAATAGACAAAAAATAGCCACATCACTACTTCATTGAACCAACACATCATCGACAAATAAAAAAATAGCCACAACACTACTTTTTAATCTTGTCACTTCTTGTAAATTGGAGTTACTTCCTCTTATTTTTTTTTCTTCTTTCTTGTTGGGCCTATTGCGTTAAATGGAACTTTAATTGCAGCTGCTTGTGATGTTGATTCAACTTGTGCTTGTATATCAACTTTTTGTCTATTGTCTTGCCTGGCACTTATACTCTGCACTTGACATTATTAATTTCATTACTCAACAGAATTATCCTAGTCAAAACAAAAGTACTAACAAAAACATTACAAAAGTATTCACAAAAACATTACTTACACTCTCATGAGATAATGGTGTCCTAAGAGCAGCATTAGCAATTGGTGTCCCACCAACACTTTCACTTGTACCTTTGCTAGTATGTCGCTTAACTTGGAAAGAATAATATTCATTGAAAATTTATTCATGAAACAAGCATGAAACAATAGATATGAAAGTACTTACTGAAAGCTTTTGCCGAGATAATTGTATTTGTGATGCTGCAATCTTAGCCTTCTTAGTCGGACATGTCAAATTGTTGTGTCCTATCTTCGAGCAACTTTGACAGGTCATTTTCATTCCTCTTTTCAACATTCTAATACCACGTGTGACCTCACCTTCCTCCCTTCTTTTTTTCTGCTTGTGCCTACCGGGTTTCACCCTGGTCGGAAGTGGTTCAGGTGCCTCATTATTAGTTTTTCTCCAAAATTTCTCTCCCCGAACTGGCATCATCATATTCTGATATGTAGCTAAGAACTTTGTCTTCATGTAACACTTATCCACATAATCATAGGCATCATTTCGCTTATGATCTATAGCTGAAATGGCATGGGGACAAGGAATGCCAGTAAGTTGCCACCTCCCGCAAGTATAATCTCTCTTGAACACATCAACTACGTACTTAACACCCTTATCCAACACCTCGTATCCAGCATCGCCATTCCATATCACATGGCAGTAAGTCGTGCCAACTCTATTTTCCTTCAACTTTTTTATGATTCTTGGACCACAATCCCTTCTCCATCGAGCACAGGCATCCTTCTTTGTATGCATCCTTGTCATGATCATTATTCTCATCTCTTCTAACATACTATAAATAGACTTATACTTGGCTTCAATAATTCTTCCGTTGAATGCTTCACATAAATTGTTATTGACTATGTCGAATTTAACCTCAGTAGTAAAGAAAGCCTTGCTCTAGTGCTTTGGCTCTATTTGAATCAAGTCATGATACGCAGTAGGACTGATTTTCTTCAATGCCTGTGTGTGTTCGTCAAACTTCACCATAGTACCGCTCTTAGCATATTGCTAAATAGTCTTTGCATTTGTATTCCCTTATACTTTTGGCCTCAATTAGCATAAATGTGTCTAGCACACATTCTATGCTCAGTTAAAGGCAACAAGTTTGTCACGGCTTGAAGAAGGCCTTAACAAAGGTGATTTCAATGTCAGCAACATACTACAGTAGTGATCATTTACAAGGCATAACACTGAAAAATAAAAAGAAAAAGGAAAATAATGAACTCACCTTTTGCTTGTCATTAATTATAACCCAGCCTCGTCCGTATGTGCCTATCATATTGAGGTCATACATCAAACTTGTCAAAAACCAAGTCTAAGTGTCTCCACTTTCAACTCTCATAACTGCCTATGCAATTGGGAACGTTTGGTCGTTTGCATCTCTTCCAACAACACATAATATCTCCCATTTGCAAATTCCTTTTAAAAAAGCAGCCATCTAACCCCACAACTTTTCTACATCCATCAAGAAATCATTACTTACATGCAGCAAAACATATGTACATTCTCTCAAATAATGCTTTAGAATGCATGTCAGGCTTTTCAACCTTCAATGTAATAGTACTCCCAGGATTTGTCCCTCTTAGCTCCTCCAAATAATCCCATAACTTTGAATATTCCTTCCTATAATTTCCCATCAAAACTTTAAAGGCAAGCAGCTTCACTTTTTTACATTGATCTATAGTTACATTTAAGCCCAACTGCTCCTTGATAAGTTCCTTAAAAGTAATGGTTTTATAGTTGGCATTGCTCTAATTGTACTAAAATAGTGATCCGCCAACCAAGAACTGGTGACCCTCTTATTAGTGAAACTAATGCTACAAGTATGCTCGTCATGGTAAGTCTTCACGTGGAATGATCCAGTTCTAACATCAAAAGATGCAGAAATCTTTCAAGGATAATTTACATCGACACATTTTTGCCCTAACAAATTTCTTTTTATTTTTGATAAATTTTATCTCTCTACGCTCAACTACCAAATGCTTTTTGATGGCATCTTTGAATTGTCTACCATCATCAAACATCATAGATGTAGTAAACACAGGCACTATACAATTAGGATCGTACCTTGGATACCTACTTCTCATTCTTGTAACTTCACCATCTTCTGGCTCCACATCAGATTCCAAATTTTCATCTCCATCTGTTTCGTAATAGTTTGTTTGGTAATTGGCTTTAGCAATAACTATGTCAGATTGTTGGGGATTAGATGATTCTCCGATAGATTGTTGAGATCGTATAAACTCTGCGAGAGGTTCCCTTATAATCCAAGCCTTTGTGGCCATTTTGTGGAATTCCTTGAGTTTTTTCCTTCCTTCTACAAGGTCTTCGTGAACCCTATTGTCATCATCAGTCAAGAATAGTTCATCGACTAAGTCTGTGTCTTCATTTTCCGAATCAACTTCGACCATAGATTCATCACCCTCTAAATTAGCATAATCACCCTCATCTACTAAGTAATCATAATCTAAATCACGTCCATGCTGAGCAAATGCCTCATCACCTAAACCAACACCCTCACTAATGCCCTCACCCTAATAAATGCCCTTACCAGCACCCTCAACATTGCCCTCACCCTGACAAACACCCTCACCAGCACCTTCGCCATTGCCCTCACCATGACCAATACCTTCACCTACCGTATTGTCAAAAGATTCTCCATACACCTCAATCAATCCATGTCGCAAATGATAGAAAACTAGATCGACAATAGTGCTATCATTACATATATGTCTCAACCCATCTTCTAGAGATTTCTCAGGAAGCTTAAAATATAGTTTTTCGAATTTACCATTTACCACATTCTCAATGTCTCTGATGAACCTTTCATGGCTCATAGGATCGATATTTAAGTGTACTAACTCCATCTTTCCCCCAATATATTCAAGCATTGGGTGACGAACAAATTTCCCACTGTGTTAAAAGCAAACCAATGCATACTTGTTGCTCATCTTGACCCTACACAAAATGAAAACATATATTATAAGCATATGGAGACTCATAATGGAGCGACAACATAATAGCTCCAATTACTTCAAGGCCTTTTGGCCATGAAAAAAAGCCAAATAAAGCAATGCGACCGTGTCTTAGCAACTAATGTTCTCAATTTAATCGGTGTTTGTGGTCAAATATTACATTGGCCATGTTCTAGTAACCTTAATCTAATTTGGCTAGTGTAGTCTCGGAAACGTGAGGCTCATCTAATATTCGTCTATATTTAAAGCATAGTTGATTTCAAAGTACTAGATTTACGATAGTGAACTTCCAATGGCAAATCATGATTATGCTTTTAAGCTATTGCTATTCAAAACCACCATCCATATTGGTGTTTCGACCAAAGAAAAATAAGAATAATACTAATAAAGGGGCAAGTTCTCTTCGATTGTCTAAGAGGTTAATAAAAGTGATTATGTTTCCATTAACCTGATGTCCATCGAACTGAATGACTGGTCCATCCATATAAGGTTTTCAATATTTTCACCTCAGCCGAGTGTCATGTTAATTTCAAACTGAAATCTCCCAACCTGATACAAGGAGCCTTGTTGAAAATTGAAGTTCAACATGAGAATCAACAAATTGAAGGTGGAAGATGACAGAAGACTGCAATTGACTCCAAATATATACAATCCAGGAATTGGGTGGGCCATATAAGTAGCAATACTAAAAATTCAAACACACACTTATACAGATTTCAATTGAAATTCTATCGCATGTTGTGCTTTGACTTAACCTTTATAATCAATACGCTGTTCTCTGAAGTTTTGGTCTCCCCTACCATTAACGTAAAGGATAATACTAAGTGAAAATGTAAGAGAAAAGGGAAATTAGAATGCTTATCAAACCTAGAACCTTTAAAACAGAACGGTGCCATTTTCACTTCTCTTCTCTTACGTTTTCCCTTTACTCTCAATGTTTCAAACGCCACCTGTTCGATGAAATTTCTGAGTGAAATTAGAATGCATATTCTCCAAAGGAAATAAGTTCAATAGCCATTTACTTCAATGTTTTGCTTCTCAAAATATAATGGTCATATTGTCGTGTCTTTTCTTGCTTTCATATTCTGTCAAGCTCATGTGAAGACAACGAAAACCTAAAAATTTGCTGGACGTTAGACCAACAGTACGGCTACAAGGCATGTTGAGTGTCTGGATATCATCACAACAACATCGTGGGATGTATTGACAAAATTTGAGGGTTGGGACCACAACCATGAAAACATACCTTTATGTCCGCTACGTGTTGACAACACGAGCAAATTCTGACCACACACTTTGTCGTGTTCGTTGAGATCGAATCCGGTTGTGACCTAAATTGGGTCAATCGGGAGGCAACTTAAATTGGGTCAATCGGGTCTTCGCAATTTCAAATGCTGAATTGTAGGGTTTGGGCAAACAAAGGGGTTGGGCTAGATTGGGGAGTCGATTCGATCAAATAACAACTTGGCTTGAGCAAACCCTTGGATTTGAGTTCAGACTTAATCGATTTGGGCAGATGGGATTTGGGGTTCTTCCTCCATCGCTCAAGACGTTCACTTGATTTGGGGCAAGTGAAAACGTAAGAGAAAAGGGAAAACGTAAGAGAAGTAACGGCGCAGTTTTGTTTTGAAGGTTCAAGGTCTTTATTTTTTATTTTTTATTTTATAAAACAGCATCATTTTGTTTTCAGGCATCTATGTTAGTGCCGGTTTGGCCACGTAGGACGGCTAGCGCTAACTTTGTATCCACATAGGCATTTTCCGAGTTAAATTTGCCGGAAGGACTAAATTGGCACCAAATAAAAATGTTTAGGACTAAATCGGCACTAAAAAAATGTTTATGACTAAATCGACATAAATACAAAAGGTTTAGGACTTTTTCGACACTTTTCCCCAAGCACACCTCAAGTACGTCGAAAGTGAGGCTGCCGATGGCGGACTAACAACTGCACGAGATCTTTTGATCCCGGTGATAGGCGAGTTGCCATTTAGGATTAAAGCTTATTCCGAATTGGGTAGCGCGACAGAGACTGGCAAATTACGATTTAAGGAGATGAGTGGATGAGGATAGAGGCGAGCGTGACTTTCTGGGCTGTTTGGTGTTGAGTTGACAAGCTTTGGCACTGTGGACGAAGGTTAGTAAGAGAAGTGGGGCGAAAGGGAATATGGTGGTGTGGAAAGATGAGGAGAAGACTAGGACTTTAATGGAATTTGAAGTTGGAAAATCGTATGGCTTTGGTGGAACGTGGGAGAAGAACCGAGTCACCTTCCCCCGGAAGATCTCTCTTTCGATCTCGTTTCGTTTTTCCTTTCACGTCGGCATCTTGTGAGGTGCAGCCCGAAGACGAAGGCGTCGTTGACAGTGGTTAAGAGCGGCGGATTTCCTATCCTACTTTATACTATCTGATAGAAGAATTTTTGACGGCCAAATGCGACTCTAAAATTTTACTTGAATGTTTTTCTTTCATGTGAGTAGTTAGCGGTTACGTTCCTGTATCCGGTGTTCGGCTTTTTTCATGACCGGTTACGACCCCGTAATCTTGTGTCAAGCTTTTTGCATGACTAGTTACGTCCCCGTAATTTGCAGGGGTACCATAAGAATGTCCACATCAAAATGTACGCTGAATCTTTTTATGAAGTAGCGTAGTGTCATTTTGTCCTAATATGATGTAATGAAAGAACTGATCAATGTAATTCTTTTCTGAACGCAACGCTTAATCTGGACTTGAGATATATTGCATATTTACAACGGGAATAGCACAGTAATCATGCAATTAATTCAGTTAGAAAAATAGGAACAACATAATGGGAAGAGACATTAATGAAAATTAAGGTTTACGATGTAAGAAAGTACAAATAAAAATGAGAAAATAAAGGCTCCATTTGTTCTTTTGAAATAAATGATTTTAAAAATATTATCTTTAAAACAAAAGCTTATATCGTTGAAATAATTACTTAATACAAAATATTTTTATTATCGATAATAATTTATATTTCAATATTTTCTTGTATGATAAAAATATTTTCGTTTATTCATTTTTATATATAATAAAAATAATTATTTTAAAAAAATATTTTTTAAATTCTTTGTTTATAACGAAACAAACTAACAACCGTATAACTCCGAAGAGAGGACACAAGAAGTGAGAGAAGGGCAGCGCTAAAAGTCAACTGTCATATGATGGGGCCTTTGGCTTGGCGGCACAACCAGATGTAATTTGGCCGTGGAGCATCTTGGAGATGTAAGAATGGTTAGACAACATGTCATTTACTATTGTTGAGAACTTAGAAGACAAGACGGACGGCAGGGCATCCCACTTGATAATTTCAAAATTTTAGGTCAAGCAGTTGTAATAGAAGCATAATTCGTGGACTTTCCATTCATCTCTTGATGCGTGCATCTTACTCCATGATCTCAATTTTTCCCTTTTCAGATAAAACCACCGAGAGTTCAAAATTTATATTTTCAAGAACAACGTTTTAGAAAAGACACAATATTAAGAAACCACAAATAGTCTCTTAAATATCTCCCATTTAAAATTATTTTGGGGGAAACTTATCTAATCAATTCTAAACTTATTGCACGGATGTCAATTCAATCATATACTTTTTAATTTTGCAATAAAATCTGATGTAGGTCAGTTTACATTGAAAATTGCTGATGTAGCAATAATTGTTGAGTGTTCTCCTGATCACGTTAGTAATTCCTGGTGAAATTTGACCATAAGGATTACATTGGAATTTCACAAAAATTTTAGGACTAAATTGATAAAATTGATTATTTTGGGACTGAATTGAAACTCAAATAATATTTTTTAGATTTGATTGTACAATTTTTCCATTGTTTTGTTGGTTGGTTGAAAGACATTAACAAGATAAAATGATGAGACTATGAACTCCTTAGTCTACTAATTGGTTAATTCTTGATAATTTCTTACAATTTGATTCTAATCTAAACAATGTATCTAATATTATGTGAATATATACTTTATTGAATCGCGAGCGAAAATTTTATGGATTCACTTGTGAATATTTTTAATTCGACATGACTACCATCATATGATGTTTCCTTCTCTTTTTGCACTTCACAATGGATATTATTTATGTAGTTTCGGGTTTTTGGTGATCATAAAATTAATTGCAAATAAATTTGTCATAGGTATATCAATTTGAGATTTTCATGGTGTAAATCCAAAGATAGGAAGAAGAAGAAGAAAGGAACAACATAGTGGGAAGAGACATTAGTGAAAATTAAGGTTTACTGCGTAAGAAAGTACCAAAAAAATGAGGAAGTTAAGGCTTCATTTTTTTTTTTTGTTGAAATTGAATGATTAAAAAAATTTTCTTTAAAATGAACACTTGTATCGGTTGAAATAATTATTAACAAAAATTGTTTTTATTGTTGATAATTATTTATGTCTCAATATTTTATTGGACGAAAACAATAATTTTGTTTGTTTATTTTTGTATGTGATGCAATTTATTTTTTAGAAAATTATTTTAAAATTATTTATCTTTTGTGAAACAAATGAAAAAAAAAAGTAAATAGAAGGAAATCACTCGAAGGGAGAATATAAGAAGGGAGAGAAGGGTAGCGCTAGAAGTCAATTTTAATATGATAGGGCCTTCGGCTTCGGCTTGAGCAGATGTAATTAGGCCGTGGAGCACCTTGGAGATGTAAGAATGATTAAACACGTCATGTACTATTGTTGAGAAGACGGACGGAAAGGCATGCCTTATTAACATCTGTTGCATAATCAGAAGATCACAAAAAGGTTGCAAAGTCCTATGAAAACATGATATCCCTGTCTCTTTAGCGCGGAATCGTAATGATGCATATAGACTCCTCCATTTGATAATTTTAGATTTTTAGGTCAAATGTTCATAATGGAAAAATCATTCGTGAACTTTCCACGTTCATCTCGTGCTTGTGATACAATTTGAAGAAGAACAAGACAAAATAGTCGAGTATGATTGCTATGTGACCATAGTGTCTGGAGCAATCTTGGGTTAAGAACTGTAATTGGATTTTGAGTAGAGGGCTGGTCAACAGTGAATTAAATAAATATGTTACAATGAAATAAAATGAGACGATAGCTCCAATCACTTTTAAAAGAAAAAGTCTAGTATACTTCGATTAAATTAAAATTCTTAGACCGAAAAGCACGGCTCTAATCAAATTGCTTCCAATAGGGCAAAAAGAGAAGCTAAAACGCCACAAGAACAACAACACAAATCCAAGGGCGCACCACCGCACGATCCCTCCTTATTCAGCCCACGACCGACGGCCACAATCTCTTTCCCCGGCGGCCGGACCTTTCGGCAATTCACACGTTCGAAACGAGCTTCCCATTCGAACGGCTTGCGGCAAGTGCCATCATCATGGACGGGTTGACCACGCTGTAGCCGCCATCCACCACCATGTTGAGTCCGCTCACGTAGTCCGCCTCGTCGCTGGCCAGGTACAGCGCCGCCCTCGCCACGCTCTCCGGCGCCAGCACCCGCCCCTTCAGGTTGCCGATCGCCCTCATCCCGTCGTCCAGCCTCTCCAGCTCGGCCTCGCTCATCTTCCCCAGCCCCGACATCCCGGTCCTCGAGACTGCATAGGGGGACACGCAGTTCACCCTTATCCCGTGCTCCCCGAGCTCCGCCGCCAGCCCCCGGGCCAGCCCCACCACTGCTTGCTTCGACGCGGCGTACGTGTGCGTCGCCACCCCAGCGATCGCCGTGCAGTTGCTCCCCGTGAACAGGATGCAGCCTCGGCGCTGCGGCACCATGACCCGTGCCGCATGCTTCGCCCCATGGAAGGCCCCGTAGAGGTTGACGCGGAGGACGCGGTCAAGGTCGGCGAGCGACGTGTCAAGGATGCCCCCGAAGGGTCGGTCGAGGACCCCGGCGTTGTTATACATGATGTCAAGCTGGCCGTGCTTGGCCACAGTGGCGTCCACAAGGTCGCGCACATCGGCCTCGATGGAAACATCGCAGTGGGCATAGGACGCCCGATGGCCCAGCTTCGCGGCCAGGGCCTGGCCCGGCTCGTCCTGGATGTCGGCAATCACAACCCATGCCCCGTGCTGGTGGAAGAGGCTCGCCGCGCTCGCCCCGATCCCGCTCGCCCCGCCGGTGATGATCGCGACCTTGCTATCTAACCTGGAAGGGAAATCAGAGCTTCTCAATCTCAATCATATTATCCAAAAACCCTAACTAGATAACGCTAAAATCTCCATTCTCATTCCAAGCATGAAACGATCGAGGGACTATGTAGCAAAGGCCAGTAAAAAGGACGAACAGCATGCGTGGTCACGTTCCAGCAATGCCACGTTAAGTACCTCTTGCACGAATTTTCCGCCATAGCCAAAAAGCTTGATCTCTTCCGAAATATGTGCAGCGACAGGACGGTTAGAAGCCTGAAGATGGAGATGTGGGTTGTAGATTTGATTATGGGGGGATATATAATGGTGTTTGTTTGGCAAATCTCCAATATGCGGCGGTGCATGATTATACATAGAAAGAATACCAAGTGATATTTGCCCGACTCAACTAAAGAAAAAGCAAAAGCATTCGACCAAAAAACAAAGACTAAACAATAAGCACAAAAAAATGAAGAAAAAAGAAAAAGTAATATTCGCGTGACCAAATTTAATTTATTATCATTAGTGTTAAATTAATATTTCGAGTTTGAGTTCAAATAACGATTTATTAAATCGAATTTATTGAGAAAGATTTCTTCAAGCGGATTAGAAGTCGGATGAAGAAATTTTTTTTCTCTTGTTGGACTTTGTTTTAGTCGTACAAAGAAAACGAAGAAAAAAAGTGACCTACAGCTACAAGACAAGGAGGAAATGAAAATATAGATAAAGCAAGGGTTTCTTATTTTACTTGCAGCAGTCACTCTTTCTACAGCAGACGGTGGGCCTAGGTCAAATTATTGACCATGGACACACGTATCAACTAAATAGCACCGATAATGACATACGATATGCGACACAACACGTTAACACATTATTTCTCAAAAATAAATAATTCCGACACGTTAAAACACGTTACATATTAAATATATATATTTATTTTTATAATTATTTCAAATTTATAAATAAATAATTAATTAAAAAAGAGAATGAATATACACTAAAAATATTAATTCGTTATTTATTAATATCATTCATTATTTTAATTTGATAAATTTAATTTTATTTCAATAATTCATAAAATTTGGAAAAAAAAACAAACAATTTATACTATTGACTCGCATGTTAGATATGCTGGAAGAAGGGAAGAAAAACTTAATGAATTAATTGTATATGTTAGGTTCAAAACAGACGGCGTCGTGCAATTGGCCGGAAGAGGCGGCGTGATCGAGAAGAGAATCCATCGTTTTCCACACGAGCCGGTAGAAAGATTTGGCTTTTTCCCGCACGTGCGGTGACTTTTCTTTTCTCGTCTTTTGCTCACCGACCAAATGGAGAGAGAGAGAGAGGAATTATGATAATATTCCTATTTCTATCGATTTTCCCGATAATTTTTGGGAGGACAACAAAAAGTTTTCCTAAGAAAATTCTTTTTCTCAATTTATCAATCTATATGAACAGGAAAATGATATTTACACCACTAAAAACTCATCTTCCCCAATTTTTTCATATTGTTACAATTTTATTGGACTAATGTGCCCTTAACAATTCATCCATAATCAAAATGGGGGGTTTTTTAAATTGTAAAAACAAAAGTACCCTCTAACAAATTTAGTAAATTATCATATAAGTCTAGGTTTGCCGTTTTCTTTCTTCCATATCTAAAAGCCTAGCTCTACTTTCATTTTCATTCTCAGTACCCTCTTACAAAATTAGTAAATAATCAAATAAGTCTAGACTTGCCGTTTTCTTTCTTCCATAGCTAAAAGCCTAAATCAACTTTCGTTTTCATTCCTAGTGCATGTTTTCTTAATAGAGTCTTGTATTCTTTCATTTTTGTTTCTGGTGATATTTTGCACTCATTCAGATGATAACCTTTATCTCAGTAGGCATCTCCAGTCATTTACCCATCATAAAGTCTAAAATTTAAATAGCGTATAGAATGAAAGTATCTTGACAAGTATTCTTAGAAAATATAGCTCATTTGAAATTAGTATAGACAATACAATTAAGGAATTCTGTTTAATTCATAATTTAATTAGAATATAAAGTGATATATAATAAGATATCTAATTCACAAGAAGATTAAATTATTTGTATTTTGAATCAAAGCTTACTTCTTTTCTTTCAGCCGTAGAGGT
Source organism: Eucalyptus guilfoylei (assembly GCA_016097605.1). Classification (NCBI taxonomy): domain Eukaryota; kingdom Viridiplantae; phylum Streptophyta; class Magnoliopsida; order Myrtales; family Myrtaceae; genus Eucalyptus; species Eucalyptus guilfoylei. The sequence continues at coordinate 14,088,006 of CM027870.1, read as the reverse complement.
ATACCGTGAATCATAACATGAACTAGTTCATTTTGTATGTACAAATTGCGCTTACATTTAAATAGTATGATATAATTAATTATTGAACAAATGAATAATGTGCATCTTAGTAAATTAAAATGGAAGATCAAACAACTGAAAAGCACATCTCATTGAAGAATAAATGATTTGCAATTTGAAGTATAACTTATTTGATTAAGTGAATAGGTTGCACTAAATAATTACCTCTTAATAAATCTAAAACGATCAACATGACATATCTTATTAAGTTACAATGAAAGATGAAAAATATCTAAAACTATATATCTTACAGAAAAATTATGCATAGCTTATTAAATTTAATGGAACAAATTCCAACATAAAAATACATCCAATTGATCTTAATAAAAAAATATTTAATAATAAACATTATGACATCTATTTCAGTTGGCAGTTTATATTTAATTTTAAATAATCTATGAACTATCAAATAAAGCTTTCCTTTTGAAAGAAAAAAATGTTACCTACAACATTTAATATGAAGATAGATCATCTTCCTCGAAGACCATGATAAAATTAATTATCAAAACATGAAAATAGTAAATAGTACCCAAAAAAAAAAGAAACGAAAGTTGGGCTTCTTTGATTATTGCCTAATTTGGAAAAAAGTTAGTTTTGCTATACTTTTCAAGAATCTTTGTTGAGATTGTGGATGAGCTTAGAGGGCAAATGAGTCCAACTAAAATATACAGTTTGGAAAAGTTGTGGAAGATTAGATATTGCTTGTGGAAATATCATTACTCATATAAATACCAATGTCATTGAGTTTTTTCTATTCCATTCATTTTGTGAAAAATGAATGATTTATAAAATATTTTTCTAGAAATAGTCGTTTTTATCGCTTGAAGTAATTATTCAATAGAAACTATTTCTATCACCATTACCGATGACAATTTATGTCTAAACATTTTCATGGACGATAAAAATATTTTTCATTCGCTTATTTTGATAAGCGACAAAAGTGGTTCTTTTTGGACAAATATTTTTCATATCATTCATTTTTTGCGAAGTAAATGGAACCTTAAGTATCACTTTTTAAGTTCAACAACTAAGACTGTAAATTGTTAGAATGTACTTTTCCTCATTATAAGATAATGTTTCGGTATTTTCTCCCCAAAGTAGCCGCCCCTAGACACCACCTAAACAAAAATTATGCACCTCTAAGCAAACACAACGTTCTTGGTCATTGAATTCTTATCAATCCAGACTTTTAGCACGACTGAATTTAATGAGTGTGTCAAGTTTGTTCAATAGGAAATTCCAAGGAAGATTAATACTCATGTCGATTTTGCATTCCTCATAAAATAGGATAAATAGCTATTTGCTATGGCTAGGCAATCAATGGAGTTTATCGTGAGATACATTTGGTTCATGTTTCTTTGCTTGCCAACACCATTTAAATTTGGAAAAATTCAATCAATCCTAAACACATTGCACAGATACCAACCTTTCCAATTTTGTCAATTTAGCCATAAACTCTTGCGAAATATTTTAATTTACTCATTTTGGCTAATTTTCGTTGGAAATCGCTTATATGACCGAGTGGGACAGCCGGCGATAGTTGGAGTACCATGTCAGCAATTTTCAGAGAAAATTGATTGAAATGACTGGATTGGAGTTTTGAGGAAAGTTTTACAACTAAATAGCAAAATTGAAAACTCTAGCATTAAATTGACATGCATATAATAAGTTTATCACGCTTATGTTATTTTCCAGTCCAAATTTATATAAATATATAACTAAAATTATACCCATGTGATGCGCGGATTGGTTAAACGCATAAAAATGGCATAACGATCTTATTGTCATCTCAAAATATAAAATGAAAATTGTGAAAATTATCTTAAAATTTAAAAAGAAAGATGACAAATTACCAAAATCTATTATGGCTTTCAATTTCTTGTTTAAATTTAGTCTTGTAGATCATCCACCCGTCCATTTATCTATTATTGTTATTACTGTCACAAAGTTTTGATTAGGCGCCCATTACGTTTTGCGAATTTCTTATTTTGGAAGTTCGTTATTTGAATTGCTAAATTACCCATAGCAAAAATAGAGATAGTCCTTTCCCACTTAGGCTCCATTTATTTCTCGAAAAATGAATGGTTTAAAAATATTTTCTTAAAAATGATTGTTTAGATCGCTTGAAATAATTAGTTAATGTTCATTAATAACAACAATTTATGTCTAAAATATCTTCGGAAAATTAATTACGTTCATTCATTTTTGAAAGCGATATAAGTTATCAATTTTTCGGAAAATATTTGCAAACCATTCATTTTCCAAGAAACAAATACAATAATAAATGCTATTAAATAAATTATAATAATATCTAAGCCTTGAATCGTAAACAAGGGAAAAACAATCCACAAAACTAAGAAGACCACACACATATATATTGTGATAAATTTAGTCTTTGTTAATTTTTGTTAAATTGGATTAATACCATGAAAAATTACAAACTGACACACCAGTAACAAATGGAAGGAAAAACTCCAAACTGATATACTAATTAACTGTCACGTATTATCGAACTTAGTAATTTAACGGTGAAATTTAATGTAAACTAAAGGGGGTAAATTCGTTACATACGTATCGATTTGAGGTTTCTATGGTGAAAAAATTAGTTTGAAATAAATTTGTTATAAGTATAATAATTTAAAGTATTTCGTGATATTAATCCTTTCTCATACGAGACAACAACACAACGCAAATTAACAACTTTTGGCTGAAGCTGTTCTTGTTTTGGTCAAATTCATGTCAAACCGCACAACACAATTAATAATTGTGATGTTTTCATGTCCAACCCATGAAATTGACCCATGTAACTTAAAGTTAACAGGGTGGTGCCGATGTGACCCGTATGTGATTCATCAAGATATGATTAGCTAAAAGACTATTATTTCATTATTTTTCTCAAGTAATATTTGAAATTGATGGCATTTCATCAACTATGGACAAGTTGTTAACAAATTATTGCCACCTGTTAGTAAATCTAATGTGAAATTGTGGATATTTCGAGTTAGGTTTGTGTCGGCGGCTTAATTTTGTGTCACGGCGAATCATGCAAACGCTTAAACTAGTGTTAACATATCAATTTTGAAGTAGTGTTTGTTTCATGTAAGTTGATGCGATTAACTAATCATGTGTGTTTAGGTCGATTTGTTTTACTTTTATAACATTATGTTAATGGGAGAATTACTCAAAACATCATAAATCTTTAGTCTTTAACTAATTTTTTTGAGCCAATTGAGTCATAAATCTTTTGTATTAATGCAAATTTAGTCAATCCAGCAAATTTTTGCAGGAATCACTAATTTAAATGCTAGTCGTCCTACGTGGTGCAACCAATGCTGACGTAAACCTTTTTTCTAATAATCTTTTAATATTTTTCAGAAAATTTTCATTTTAATTTTTGTTTATTCTTTTCTTTTTTCTTTAATTCTCTCTCTCTCTCTTCCCTTCCTTCTTCCTCCAACATATGTGAAAAGAAAGATAAAGTAAAGAAAAAAATAAAATATTATTAAAAAATTCACGTAGGATTACCAACGTTTATGGCAATTATTTTCAGTTAAAGTTGGTTAGATGGATTGAATTGACATAAATGCAAAATATTTATGATTGAATTGATAAGAAAAAATATTTATAACTGAATTGATAGAATTATAATAAGTTTAAAATTTGTTTAGTAATTTCTCCTTATGTTTACTCGAGATGAATATGACCCACGAGAGGAATTGTCAACCATAGTATTAAATGAGTTATGCGGTTTGGGTAAGAAAGTGAGGCGGGGAACTCCGCACAGTTAGGTGGGGATGCGTACGGTAAGGGTAAATTTGCGCCGCTCGAACCGCGAAGTTGTGCATGATTCGTGCAAGGCGGGGTAGGGAACTCTGCAGTCACTTTACTCCACATGTGGCACTTCACTTTGCACATGTGATTTCCACGTGGCAAACATGCGGGATAAAAAAGTCTCAAGCACGCATTTCACCAATAAATTGACCATCGTTGATTCGTTACTCCGAAGACTTTTATCTGTTTTAGCTAGATTTGTAAAAAATAAATATAAAAAAAATGTCGAAACCAATTATTATTACAATTTTGAAATGTTGTTTTCGACTTCTATCTCTCAATGATTTTGAAATTGCAAAAAGTGAATAGATATTATATATCTCGAGGTATGTAACTTATTCATTAACATGAAACGAAAAATATGTTGAATTGCATTAATGATATTCATATATGAAATTTGAAATCATTTCAATACGTAACTAAATGTATAATTTGTCCATAACCCATATTGAAATAAACAATGACTATATCTTATTTTGTTACCGAATGTAATAATATTCACTATGTACAAATATTACAACAGTATTATTAAAAAAAGAAAGTGAAAAATTTTAGACTTTGAACTCAGTAATTCGAAAGATAAAATGAAAATGACCGTTAAAGAATATGACACTATATAATAAAATATTTATACTTTAAAATAGAATATATTTTGCAAAGAAAGTAATAGTATTCAAATCCCTCTCTTCTAATCAGGTGAAAAGATCTGACTTTTAGATTGCCTTGAGTGAAATGACGTTGACGTCGATTCATGAACAATGACCTACCGCCACAGCAGACAGAACTGAATATTTAAATGGCATCATGGTTTGACTATTCCCTAGATCACCAAGTGCTCGCTTAGATTTGCTCTGCAAAAAGCAGTTTTAACCTGTGATCTTTGTTAATTCCATTTCGCTTGCTTCCCATAGTCTTTTCACTTACACATAAACCTGCCAAGCCTATTTAGAGACAGGAGGGTGGAGATTGAGCTATTTATAGGCCATCAAATACCCTACAAATCCCTCTAACCGATTAAGCATTTTGACATGTGGTTGATCATGAGTAATAGCAGTTTGCATGCATTAGCAAGATTTGAACTATGACCTTCAAATCTGGTTTAGAAATCTTCCAATAAACTTGCAAAGTGACTATATACATTTTTCACATATCAATTCTATTTGTCGACATAAATAGATGATGTATGTTCATGTTGTCGGAATAAGAAATATTTTGTATTTTGTCAACTCTTTTCTCCATAGGCCATTTTTCACCAAATATAATGAATTTTTTATTTAATTTTCATTTCAACTTCTTATAAATTCATTCTAGATCCTTTTTTTCTTATTCCTATTGCCTTATTTTCTATATACCAAATGGGGCCGAAAATTAATGTGATTCATTCAACAATCGCATCTATTTTAAGAATATGGTTTCTTTTGTAGAACCTAATATGTATCGAGCTCGGCCATGCTATATTTCTACAAAGGTATGCTCTAGAAATTAATAGTAGCCTTATTATATCTAATACTATAAATATTCCACTTAAAAGTGGTTGAAAACATATGTGGCGAAATTTGAGAAAGGGAAGCTAATGGTAGGTAGGGTTTCAAGAATGCATACATAATAGAAAGATGATAGACAAACACAAATCCAAGGGCGCACGATGGCAAGATCCCTCCTTATTCAAACCACAACCGACGGCCACATTCTCTTTCCCCGGTGACCGCACGTGCGCAACTCACACGTACAAACCAACCTTCCCAACCGAACGGCTCGCAGCGAGAGCCATCATGATAGAGGGGTTGACCACGCTGTAGCCGCCATCCACCACCATGTTGAGCCCGCTCACGTAGTCCGCCTCGTCGCTGGCCAGGTACAGCGCCGCCCTCGCCACGCTCTCCGGCGCCAGCACCCGCCCCTTCAGGTTGCCGATCACCCTCATCCCGTCGTCCAGCCTCGCCAGCTCGTCCTCGCTCAGCTTCCCCAGCCCTGACATCCCAGTCCTTGATACCGCGTGCGGCGACACGCAGTTCACCCTTATCCCGTGCTCCCCGAGCTCTGCCGCCAGCCCCCGGGCCAGCCCCACCACTGCTTGCTTCGACGCGGCGTACGTGTGCGTCGCCACCCCCGCAATCGCCGTGCAGTTGCTCCCAGTGAACAGGATGCAGCCCTGGCGCTGCGGCACCATGACCCGTGCCGCGTGCTTCGCCCCATGGAAAGCCCCATAGAGGTTGACGTGGAGGACGCGGTCGAGGTCGGCGAGGGACGTGTCGAGGATGCTCCCGAGGGGGCGGTCGAGGACCCCCGCATTGTTGTACATGACGTCGAGCCGGCCATGCTCGGCCACGGTGGCGTCCACGAGGTCGCGCACGTCTGCCTCGATGGAAACGTCGCAGCGGGCATAGGATGCCCGCTGGCCGAGCTTCGCGGCCAGGGCCTGGCCCGGCTCGTCCTGGATGTCGGCGATTACGACCCATGCGCCGTGCTGGTGGAAGAGGCTCGCTGCGCTAGCACCTATCCCGCTCGCGCCGCCAGTGATGATCGCGACCTTGCCTTCTAACCTGGAAGGGAAACCGCAGATTCTAGATCTCTATCACAGCACCAAAAACCCTAACAAGATATCGCTAAAATCTCCATTCCCATTCCATGCATGAAACGATCGAGACCATATAGCAAATGCCCGTAAACGTAAAAGGACGAACTGCATGCATGGTCACATTCCAGCAAATGCCATGTTAGATACCTTTTGCACGAATTTTCCGCCATAGCCAAAAAGCTTGATCTCTTCAGAAATATATGGAGCGACAGGATGATTAGAAGCAGGAAGAAGGTGAGATGTAGATTTGATTGTGAGGGGCTATATAATGGTGCACGTATATATAGGGAGAATGCCAAGGGATATATGGCCACCTCAACTAAAGAAAAAGCAAAAAGAAATGTAATATTTCCGTGACCAAACTTAATTTATCATCACCGGTATAGGACGGGGCCACACCTTTGTCTAGATTTTGTTTTTGGACATAAAAACAATGCTCTCTCTCTACCCGGACATTGTATTATACGACATTATGCGTAAAAAAAGATGCGCAAATTACATTAAGATATAGCATTTTTAGAATGATGGATCGATTGTAAGGCGGGCAATAATTCTTGGTATGACTCATTGCATGACACAACAAGTTTAAGTGGGCTTATGTTTGGCAAAACCCGTTTATGATGTGATTAGAAAAAATCATGCTTTATGAGGTTGATCTGTTCAATTTGTTTAGAAACTTTTTAACATGTTTAATACATATTTGAGACTTATTTATCAAGCTTATGAAGAAGAACACCTGGATCAAGAAGTATAAATGATAATATAAAACTTTAATAGGGATGCAAAAGTCATAAAACATAAAGAAAAATTAATGACTCAATAATACAATTTAGATCAATGTATAGAGAAATTACTTTTATTGTCTAGGCACACGTTGAAAGTGCTAACATGGATTATCACATATAAGTGTGTTTTACGTGTGTGTCGTATATATGAATCAACATATATTTGTAAATAAGTTAATGTCATTTGTTTCACGTGACACAACTAACAAGGCAAGGTGCAAATTTTATTTAGCTCATTTATTTCTCTTTTTTTTTTTCTCTCTCCCTAAAGGAAGAAGGGAAAAATATGAAAAAGGAAAATCATTTTCGAAGTCAATTTGAATGTCGTCCATGAAAAATCAAATTTTGAAGATCCAATCTTCCATTAATGGCGCCGACGTCAATCCAGGGTTGTTTGGTACGTACTTTGGTAAAATCTTCATTTTTTTTAGGCTTAAAGATCCCATGTATGGAAAGGGCCCCTCCACTGCAAACGAGTCAAATCAAGATCTGACTTTTATAATAATAAATAATAATAAAAAGCTCCAACTTCTAGATTGCCTCATGAAATGACGGTGATTGCTCAAGTCGACTCATGAACAAAATGTCCCGCCACGGTAAACGGAATTGAACATAGACGGTATCGAGTTTGATTATTCCCTAAAGAAAAATATTTGGATGATAATTTTTAATTTATCGTGAGAACAATAATCTATCATAGATTATAAAAAATCAAATAACAATTTATCCTTTAAAAAATTATGACTCATAATAAATTATTATTTTTATGAAATTAAAAAATTATTATGCTAGCAAAATCTTTTTATCCCTACCTATAGTTTTATTTTTTATTTTTTTATCTATTGATAATATTTAGAGGCACGAGTGTGGAGATTGGGTTAATCGTAGACCCATCGAACACCCTACAAGTTTCACGAACTAGTTAAGCCATTTGACATATATGTGATTTTGATTTGGAGCAGTTTGCACGCGATCAACGAGATTTGAATAGATGACCGAAAACCCCTAAATATTCATATCTAATCAATGGGATTAAGAGGATAAACTTCCGATAAATTTATAGAGCGACTAGTTACTATATTCACTTACCAATTCTATCTAGTGCCATAAGCACATGATGTATGTTCGTGTTGCAAGTATACGAAATATTTTGTATTTTGTAGGCCATTTTTCATCACTCTCAAATGAGTGGTTATGTTTCTAGAAATTTAGCAAATATCCAAATCAATGGTGAATAGTATTGTTAGTGGAAAAGATAAAAAGATACTACACAAACGAGTTATATAAAAAATTCTCTTGCACGCTTAACTACTTTTTGAGATGATATTGTGATTTCTTTTTACTAAATTTAATTAGTGATATCATTTTTGGGATATATGAGAGCCGCCATATATTAAATATAGGTTTCGTGCTATATAATGATATTGATTTCCCTCTGTCATACTAACACTCATGAAAAATGAGACGAAATGGTAGTTATGACAGTTGCGCTCTACCTGCTTAGACGGCGATTAATTGCTCTAACTTTCTTTGGGAGGCGAAAAGGACAGGGTTGGTTGAATAAAGGTAGGATGAAGAGGACATCATTCATATGGCATTTTTCTCAAAATTTGTCTGGAGGCAAAAGGACAACGATTGATGTCTCGCATAGAAGTAGGACAAGATTGGACCTAAATAAGTCTTGAAAAACTTCATCTCGGTTCTCATCTAAATCTCGGGATTACTTGGATGTAATAATGAGAGGGTGTTCCCTACCCTTAAAGCAAATAAAGATATAGGGGAATTAGGGGTATGAGGTCTACAAAAACATTATTTATATGACAATGTATCCAACCACCCAATTGTTGTCCTAGATCTTAAATAAAAAGAAGTACATCTACATTCGTGGATGTATATATTTATTGTTCAGACCTTTTTTTTTCTTTCCAAAGATGACATAGAAGACATGTTTGGATGTGAAGAACAAAACCATCGGAATTGGAATGGAAGCTCCCTTCATTTTTTTTATTCTAATATCATTTGGCAAATTCGAATGAGGCAGACTGGAAATAGAAATTGAGAATGAAAATGACCAGAATCTTGCATTTTCATTACCATGAGGGGAGGTGGAAATGAGTGAGGATCAAAGGGGAGTAGATAAAAAAAAAACACACACACACACACAAGTGGATTATGGATTATTATATAAATCTATGTTTCGGTAACTTTTTCTGTCTATAAAATTTCTTAGGGTAAACTACGCTTTACCTTATTTTCCCACTATATACAACCATTCGAACAATAAAATACAAACTACGAAAAGTCAATTACAATGTAATAATATTTTTTTATTTAATTTTCATTTCAACTTCTTATAAATTCATTCCAAGTCCTGTTATCTTATTCCTATTGCATTGTTTTCTATATACCAAATGGGGCCTAAAATTAATGTGATTCATTCGACAATCGCATCTATCTCAAGGATACGATTCATTTTGTAGAACCTAAATATATGTCGAGCTTGACTTTACAATACGTAGCACCAAGTAAAGCCATGCTATATTTCTACATAGGTATGCTCTGGAAATTAATAATGGCCTTATTATATCTAAAAATATAAATATTCTACTGAAAAGTGGTCGAAAACATATGTGGTGTAATTTGAGGAAGGGAAGCTAATGGTAGCTAGGGTTTCAATAATGCATACCATGATAGAAATAGGATTATTCTTCTTTGTTTAAGTTTTCTTTTGGGTAAGAGGGGAAAGACGTGTGAGAGAGAGAGAGAGAGAGAGAGAGAGAGAGAGAGAGCGAAAAAGGATTAGAAGAAGCGCACTCGAGAAAGGGTCAACAGTGTCCACGGGTAGGCCGAAAGTCGAAATGAATCGATTGTGGACTTTCAGCTTACATTCCCGAAAGCCCTTATTTAAGGTTGGATTGACTTAAATAACCCCATGATTTTTTTTTGACAAATCTGAAGCCACTGACCACATCTCCACCCCCAGGTTTAGTCCATTCAACTTGTTTAAGAAAAACATGAATAGGTATATCGTTTTATAATCCAAAGATATGAGCACAAATACTCGATTATTTAGAGATCTATGAAAGATTATGCAAGTCTCAAAAACTACTTAAGTAAGATTCTGCAAGTCTCAAAAACTGATTAAGTATATAAGCCTTTGGCTCATGTAGATGGCCATGGCCGAAGCAGTTCGGATGCCACTGGCGACATTTGAACATATGACTCCAGTTTCTAAAGTGGTAATCTCCTAATGCCCAACTTTACTTTTGCTACATCTAAGGTTGCTCTTTTCAGCAGATGAGCCACTAATTTCATAAGTCTGGTGTTTAGTGGAGAAGAGAGCATAGGAGATATCCTGTTAACAAGTACGATACAATTACCCCCTCTTCTACGTGAAATGTGGATGAGCAATTGCACGGAGTTAAAAGAAAACACAATTAAGATCTCATGTAAAATTGAAAAATTCAAGCTTTATCATTGCCTTATGAGAAGTTTAGAATAAAACAAACAAACAATTGGCGCACCATCATGAGATAGTAAACCGGCAGGTAGAGAAGAATCCAACTCTGCCACCTTTTTAATTGTTATCAGTTTTAAAGTTTAAGCCGTCGTATGAATGAGGGTATCGTCAAGTATCCAAGATTACAATAAGCTCGGTACTTGGTAAGTGTAATTGGGATAAATTGAACCCCATGATAGGTCAAAGTGATTATGGTTTAGAGAGCAGATTTTAAGGGGCCAATAAATACTGTCATTTGGAGTTTTACATCATTCATTAAGCGAAGGTTAGTACATTCTTAGTAGAGCAACGCGCGTATTATGATTAATTTGCAAAATTGGTTAACTAAGTGACGTGATAGACTATAAGAAAGTATTTAAATACGTGGGTCATAGTCAGTGTGATGGTCTGCCACATCACTGTTATATATTGATCTTGCAAGCTAGTCTAGTAAACTTAATTGGCTTCTCTTTTAGGTACGCCAACCTTGCAAATGAAAGTCGATCTCCCTTTATATATTATTGAGTAATCTCGCGATTCGGAGGGCTTACATTATTAAGTGTTCAAGGAAACATATCCATATTGAATAATATGATCATTTACGTGGGTATAAGATACGATGTCTCTTTCAATAGCTACATATGCTCGTAGGAAGATCTGGTCTACGAGCAAAATTTGTAAAGGAGAGGAGGGACATGCAGTCTGTACATGTGCATGGATGAATGTCAAGATATAACCATGCACAATCACATAAACATATATATATCCACAAACACACATTGAAAAACATCAGGATTCGATATCTTTTACATGGAGTTTCCGTTGGAGCCATGTGTCGATCGATCGAGAGCGAGAGCGAGAGAATATGAATATATATATATGAGGGATGGCTTTTCGTGCTCCTCGGGGCCTGTCTTTTACATATAAGATGGAAGTGATTTAGCTTAATCTTTTCCGAATTGTTTAATTTCTTGTGTGATAGTTTGACAGAGGGGATATCTGTCAACAAGAAGTCCTGTTGAACAAAAAAAAAAAAAAAACGAATCACGGAAATCGTGCTCTGAAGGAAAAAAAAATGGCTGCATTTGCGAAGTAGACGTAAAATGACGCTTCTTCCCTGCACGTATGCAACTCTAGTCCTTAATTATTTCTCTCCAAAACGACTTCCTGTTCGTGCATCATCATGAGATTAGGGTGGTTACATCGAAATAATCGTTGCGTACGTTAAAAATACGCGGGCAACATGTGGAAGTGGAAATTGTGCAGCGATGTATGTAGCTTGGCCTGATGGTCATGTGCGCTCCCATGAAACTTCATTTCCAAGGGAGATTGTATTCCGTAAGTTAAGGTCGGAACGGATGGAAGCATGTGGTGTTATGTAGATTAAGAAGCGCAATTATTGGGAGCATCCTGTGAGATCTTTTCGAAGATTTGATATTTGACTTAGTATTTAGTTTGGTATTTAGGACTTAGTATTTAGCTTGGTATTTGTTGGTAATCCGTATTTATTTTGTCATTGACTTTTGGCACTAGTCCCAATATTTTATCGCCTCTATGGATCCGTGAAAAAAGGATGGTCCCCATAAGGTGAATTTCACTGGGAGAGAAGTATGGTTGGAAAAGCTTCATTTTGTGCGTAATGAAGGATGCGAATTGCGCAACCTCAAGATCTCCATAACTAGAACAAGAACATGCATAATTGATCAGAAAGATTAACGCACCTGTTTTAGGATCCATTGTACTTGAAGCGGAAGCAGAAACACAATGTTCCACGCACAAGTCATTCTCCTCTATTGCCCTCCGTATCACTAGCTCAATGAGGCGGCCCCCCTCACGCTTAGCGTTAGATAAATGCCCCTTAGGTGAGGATACATGTGAGAATTAGAGTTAGAGGAGAGACTTGAGCACTATTTATAGAGTTTCCAGCCAGTCCCCCTCATTACGGGCCAGGCTCAACTCGTCCCACACTAGCCAGCCCATATTAGACTAATTAAGAAACCTTCTATATCACCTTAGACTAAACCCCGTAAAATGGTAAACGTTAAACGGTAAATTACAATATCAATTAATGTAGTCCAAATTAGGTAAACTCTTACATTCTCCCACTTGGACTATATTAATTGAAATCGTACTGTATGTGCGCATTTTGATCCAGAGATAATTCTTAATAGTCAATCCTATCCCATAAAGTCTTAAACACTGAATCATGGCGGTAACTGCATGTATACACATAGAGCCTTCCATGGTCACGAATGTTTTTAACTTTATTGATATGGATTCAATATGGTAGTGTGGCAAATGGATAACATCTCTCATAGAGAGATCCCATTTGTCAGTCACCATTCTCTTAACTTTAGGCGTCACAAAAACTTGTGCCACTAGAGAATGCTTTATGGTTCCAATGAACCCACATATGTCTTGTCCTTACGGTTAACCTTTCTTTATGAATCGCAAGACATATGCATAAGGCTAATAACCGGATGCTCCTAGGTTTCACTCAAGGATTTAGCAATACCTTGAGACTTTTAATAATATATATATTCAACATAATAAAAATCCATTCAAAAATATTTATTGAATGCAAAAAAGTTGACATATATATATCACAGTGTTACTAAATTATAACAAAAACAGATGTAAACTTTATTCAAAGAAAAATAAAACACAGCTCCCACTAAATAACAGCATCCCAAGATGCTTCTAGGCCCATGCTAATGACATGTCGATCAAATACACACGGGCGTAGGCCTTTAGTCAGTGGATTTGCAACCATATCATCTGTAGGAATATAATTTACTGTAACGTCACCATTCTGCACTGATTCCTTTATAGTCAAAAATTTGACCTCCATGTGTTTAGACCCCTTGAGACTTCTGTTGTTATTAATAAACAACACTGCAGAGTTATTGTCACAATATAGCTGTATGGGCCTATCCACAAAATTAAAAACTGATAACTCCCTAATGAGGTTCTGGAGCCAAATAGCTTGAGTAGCAGCTGAAAAACATGCTACAAACTCCGCTTGCATGGTAGAAGAAGATATGGATTTCTGTTTTTCGCTCTTCCATGATACTGCACCTCCTGCCAACATAAATATGTATCCTGTTGTCGACTTCTTATCATCTTGACAACCAGCAAAATCTGCATCTGAATACCCTACTAGTTGCAAGTCTGGAACATATCTATGAATCAGCATATAATATTTTGTTCTCTTTAAGTACCTTAAAACCTTCTTGGCAGCAATCCAGTGATCATGACCTGGATTTGACTGATATCTGCCTAGAAGCCCTGTTGCAAAAGCAATATCTAGTCTAGTGCAAACTTGAGCATACATGATACTTCCAAGTACACTGGCATAATGTACATTCTTCATTTGGGCTTTCTCAAAATCTGAATTGGGGTATTGTGAAAGACTCAATTTATCACCCTTAACAATAAGAGCAATTCCTGGTTTGCAATCATGCATATTGAATCTTTCTAAAATGCGATCAATATATGCCCTCTGAGACAAACCCAATGAACGGCGTGAGTGATCCCTATGGATCTCAATGCCAAGAACAAAAGACGCCTCACCAAGGTCTTTCATATCAAATTTTTTTGATAACATTCGCTTTGTCTCATGTAGTAAACCAAAGTCAATACTAGCAAGCAAGATATCATCCACATAAAGTATGAGAAAAATATATCTCCTCCCACTGACCTTGGTGTATATACACTGATCTACTTTGTCCTCAATAAATCCGAATGAAGTGACAACATTATGAAACTTGAAATACCACTGTTTAGAAGCTTGCTTAAGGCTATAAATAGATTTTTGCAATTTACAAACAAGCTTACCTGAGTCATCTGCTGCAAAACCTTCAGGCTGCACCATATAAACCTCTTCATCAAGGTCTCTATTAGAAAAGCGGTCTTAACATCCATCTGGTGTAACTCCATATCAAAATGAGCTACCAATGCTAGGATCACTCTAAAGGAATCTTTAGAAGAAACTGGAGAATATGTTGCTTCATAATCTATTCTTTCTCTTTAAGTGAAACCCTTAGCTACCAGTCTGGCTTTAAACTTTTCAATCTTTCCTTTGGAATCCCTTTTAGTTTTGAATACCCATTTGCAGCCAATAGGTTTATAACTTTCAAGCAATTCAACAAGCTCCCAAACACCATTGTGTTTCATAGATTGCATCTCATCTTTTATCGCATCTAGCCACAAATCTGATTGAGGACATGAGATGGCATCCGTATAAGTTACCGGATCAACAACACAGCCAATATCATAATCATGCTCTCCTAGGTAGACAAGATAGTCTGGTGGTATAGCTGAATGTCTTTCCCTAGTTGATCTTCTGAGTGGAGCTATTTCAACCTCATTCTGAATTTGAGGGACTTAAGGAATTTCTTTAGGAACTGTCTCAACAACAGGATTTTGAGCCGCAACAGGCTCAGTTTGTGGTGCAGGAGGCTCCATAATTGTTTGCATATGATGAGACAGGGATCCAGTAATCCCCACCATATTATCATCTTCGATAGCTTGTGAGCAACTACCCTTTTCAGCTACATCAAATTCCAGAAATTTTGTAGTCTGAGATTCCACAATTCTTGTACCTCTATTAGGGTTATAAAATCGATACCCCTTTGAATGATCTGGGTAGGATACAAAGTAACACCGAGTAGTTTTATAATCCAACTTACTCAATTTCAGATTATATAAATTCACCTCTGCAGGACATCTCCAAACTTTAAGGTGATTCAAGCTAGGTTTACGTCCAGTCCACAACTTAAAATGAGTCAATGGAACTGCTTTAGTAGGAACGCGATTTAGAATATAAAGAGTTGTTTTCATAGCTTCACCCCATAGAAAATTAGGTAAATTGGTCCTACTAATCATATTTCTCATCATGTCCATAAGAGTACGATTGCGTTTTTCGGCTACACCATTTTGTTCAGGACTTCCGGGCATAGTAAATTGACCTACTATTCCAGAATCCTCTAGGTATCTAGCAAACGGCCCTTTAAGTTGTCCAGCATCACCGTGCCTACCAAAATACTCACCACCACGATCAGATCTGACGATCTTTATAACTTTTCCCAACTGTTTCTCCACTTTAGTCCGAAAAATCTTGAATTTGTCAAGAGACTCGGACTTTTCTTTAATTAAGTATAAGTATCCATATCGGGAATAGTCATCAATAAATGTGATGAAATAAAAATTTCTGCACAAAGTAGCCGTGTATGGTCCACTGATATCAGTGTGAACAACCTCCAACAAGTCAGAACTTTGTACGGCGGATTTCTTCTTCATCTTAGTCATTTTACCTCTATAACAGTCTACGCAAGCCTTTAGATCACCTTTAAGAGTAGGCAATATGTCAGCCTTCATAAGCCTTTCTACTCTTTCTTTAGAGATGTGACCAAGACGTTTATGCCACAATGCATAAGAATGTTCCTTAGGTAGAGGTCTTTTGGAAACAACTTTTTCAGCTGAATAAGCGACGTACATGTTGTTGGGAGATAAACTCAATCGATATAATCTATTGGATAAATTGCAACACCTAATCTTATTTGAATCATAAAACATGGAAATAGTATTACTCTTTATTTCAAAAGAGTATCCACACATGTCCAAACAAGACACTGAAACTAAATTCTGCCTAAAAGAAGGTACGTAAAAAGTGTTTCTCAACACCATCCTAAAACCAAAATCTAAAATCAAAATAACATCTCCCACGAACTCGACGTCAACTCCAATGTTGTTCCCAACAGTGAGCTTTAATTCATCATGATTTGGCATCATTTGGTTTATGAACCCTTGTATGGTAAATGCAATATGATTAGTTGCACCGCTATCTAGCCACCATGAATTGGTTGGGACTTCAGATAGATTGGATTCATAAACAAATGCCAAAGAATTATTACCTTTAGGCTCATTCTTGTTTTTCTTAGACAACCAAGTCTTAAATTTGTTGCAGCATTTCTTTACGTGTCCTCTCTCCCTGCAAAAGTAGCAAAGAACACAATCCTTTTTGGTGAATGCTTTCTTAGGACCCAAACTGTTAGAGGGTCCAGCACTTTCAGAATTTCCTTTATAGTTGGAAGGTCCAGCAACTTCAAAATTGCCTTTGTGGGTATAGTTTTTCAACTTCTTACCATTGTCACTACCAGAACTAGAAGCATAAAGAGCAATGTGCCCTTTATCTTTCTTCAATTTCTCTTCCTCTGCCACCACCCTTGCAATCAGGTCATTAACTGATCAGGTTTCATATTGGGAATTATAATTGGTCTTGATAATTCTAAAATCAGGAGGAAGATTATTTAGAGCTTGATGCACAATGCAAGCAGTGGGAATAACAACATTGAGAGCCTCAAGCTTTGTCTACAAATCCACCATCCTCATAACATAATCTCTAACTCTACCAAAACCATCAAACTTCATAATAAATAATGTTTGCAGGTGTGTTCCTATCTCAGCATTAGGTGACACACGGTTTCTAGCCATCAAGGCCTCCATCATCTGCCTAGCAGTGTAGTCTGCAGGGAAACTACTTTTCAAGTGTTCCTGAATGGAACGCTTTATTGACAATAAGCAAATTCTGTTGCTCTTTTCACATACAGTAAAATGAGCTTTCTAAGTTTCTGTATTCTCGGCAGTAAGATCTGCCGGCCGATCGACAGTAAGAGCCATATGAACATCTGCCATCTCCGTAGCAAATAGAAAATCTTCTCTCTATTTTTTAAAGTTTGAACCAGCAAGAACCTCAATGGTGACGGAGTTACCGTTTACAGAAAAGGTGACTGAAAAACAAGCAATATATATATAATTAGCATCATGTGAGCATTGTGTAACTTGACGAACAAGTACACATCCAGAGAGTTACATGCAAAATTACATAATCACCTTTGGGCAAAATACATAACATGCAATTGTATACTCTCCACATGATAGCGGTTATGATAATATATTCCAATTTTTCGTGAATTAATCACCTTTGGGCATATGAACCACTAGGATCAGTCACTCCTCCACCACATCATCATGTATCCCTCCATGAACTAATACATAATCACCCCATTTGGGAGTATGACTACACATTAGATCAGGAGACATCCCAATCATTATATGAGACCGAAATTTCTCAAACCCAATTAAATGTGCCACTTTGGCGGTCACAACTCAATTGAATTATTGAAACTCTCTCATACCAGGGATATAAAATTACATCTCACATAAACCATACATATGTGATTTTAACTTTAGTGACAGGGGCATTAAATCACTAAAATCACATATCATGCTAATTACATTGCTTCATTCATTAATAAAATATAAAATTTATTGTATATTATTAATGAATAACACTCATAAAGTTCATGTGATAACATACCAGTAACCCAGCACCTGTATTTCCAAAATCACAGAAAAATACAAGAAAAATACACTAAAAAAGCACGTATTTAGGGTTCCTTATGTATTTTCACATCCA
This sequence comes from Eucalyptus guilfoylei, assembly GCA_016097605.1. Taxonomy (NCBI): domain Eukaryota; kingdom Viridiplantae; phylum Streptophyta; class Magnoliopsida; order Myrtales; family Myrtaceae; genus Eucalyptus; species Eucalyptus guilfoylei. Next base: position 14,069,773 of record CM027870.1, on the reverse strand, counting down.
TAAAATTATCAAACATGTAAAACAAATACACTACAAGATAGAGGACAACCATACGAGTCAAACGCCGCCGGCCACGCGCCGATCTGACGCTCCACGCGCCCGCACGCACCGCCTGAGTGCGTGGCGCGTGGAGCCCACGCGGGCGTCAATGGCCGGTCAAAACCGGTCTGACCTTCCGGTCTAGCCGCTCGGTCCGATCGGTTGACCGGTCCGGTCAACGGTTGACCGAGACGGGTCGGGTCAACGGGTCGGGTCGGGTCGGGTCCCATTGATGACGTCAGCGTGATGTCATCGGGTCGGGTCGGGTCGGGTCGGGTCGGGTCCTGGTCCGGGTCGCTGACGTCATCGTGACGTCAGTGCCCGCATGTGCCGCACGCGCAAACAGCGCCTTGCGTGTGGGAGCGCGTGAGGGCGCGCGTCTTCGACGCCCGGCGGCGCGTGGCCGCACGTGGGGGCGCGTGGGGCCTCCCCCGGCGACGCGCCGCCCACGGTTTTGCTCGTCTCACCGAGCCCAGTCCAAATATATAATTCGATTATATTTTTATTTTACAAAAAATCTCGAAAAACTCAAATTAGGGCAAAATCCATTGCGTTCGAGTTCTAGGTTATGGAGGCTCTGATACCACATGAAGGATGCGAATTGCGCAACCCCAAGATCTCCATAACTAGAACAAGAACATGCATAATTGATCAGAAAGATTAACGCACCTGTTTTAGGATCCATTGTACTTGAAGCGGAAGCGAAAACACAATGTTCCACTCGCAAGTCCTTCTCCTTTATTGCCCTCCGTATCACTGGCTCAATGAGGCAGCCCCCCTCACGTTTAGCGTTAGGTAAACACCCCTTAGGTGAGGATACATGTGAGAATTAGGGTTAGAGGAGAGACTTGAGCACTATTTATAGAGTTTCCAACCAGTCCCCCTCATTACGGGCCAGGCTCAACTCGGCCCACACTAGGTAGCCCATATTAGACTAATTAAGAAACCTCCTATCTCACCTTAGACCAAACCCCGTAAAACGGTAAACGTTAAATGGTAAATTACAATATCAATTAATGTAGTCCAAATTAGGTAAACTCTTACATGTAAACATATACAATGTGGATTCAAATGAATGATATTTATCTTTCGGAAGAGAAGACTTTTAAACTTTATCTACCGCCTGAGAGGATAGTAGTGTAGGGAATTTCAATTTTTGGTGTGAGTTTACAAGGATTTGAGAACTTACATGTGACATGCTTTTGTTATTGTGCAACCACAATTTATACCTACTACGTTTTTGGATTGAAGTTCTTTTTTTTCTACTTTTCACAATTAGCGAGCACATCATGAATATGATGTCCAACCTCATTGATTCGTTGATGTGTCATGCAGCATAAGATTTTCAAGACATAAACTTGTAAAAGAATTTGTCAGAAGTTAGCATTCATTTCACACTTCACGAAAAACCTTTTTCCGCTCCACCTAGCCTTGTTTACTATCTAGATCTTCATAGTGTCAAGGAGTAATTCACAAACGAGTGAAAATCCCAGATGTATTTATGCATGCAACACACGAATGTCATGTGATGATATAATAAAATATCATACCAAAATTTTTCCAAGTTACGATAAACTATGCCTTACATTGCTGAATTTCAAGAAAAAACATAAACAACATACTGCATTTTATGCCAGACACGACATCTATGATCCAAAAGTAATTGCAAGATTGTTTTCAAGGTTGAGATGCAAGCCGAATCTCTCAACAATTAGTATACTCTTGCTTCAAAGATCAAATATACTTTATTAGAAGCTCCCAATGAAACCGAACAACACCATGACACAAGTCGAACCAAATCATCATGTACACCCTCCCTCCCTGCAACAATCCTGCAAAACGCAAAAACATTGTACAAATGAACTAAAGGGCACTTATAGAATACTAGAGTGCTGATGGTTCTGTTTCTTTTTCTCCTGGCAAAGGACTGAAGACAACTCCATAATGATAATGCCCGAGAAAACGAAGCCTTCAGAGTAAATAAGGATCCATCAAGTGTCACTTATTCATGTTAGTTCTAACCTAAGGATTCAATCAACAGTGCGCCATACAGATGTATCAAGAGAGACCCCAAAAGTGACGTCAATTTAGGAGGAAGTGTTGTGCTGCATGACTGGTTTAAGAGATAACCCTACTGTTTTGGAGGAGAGTCCATCGTCTGCACTGGCGGAGCCGTGACCACTGCTAATGTAAGATCAGCAGGGTTTGGATCACCAGATCGGTCACGGATTTCCCTATATTCTTGACAAATTGCACAGAGATTGCAGAAAAAATGAGCGACAAAGTCCCCACAATGCGCTTCCTGAATGAGATGAGTGATGATCAAATGGGCTAATTGATGACTAAAGCACAAAACTAGTTATTTGCTCACAGCATTCTTGCAACTGTTCTAGAAGTTTCAGGGTCAATCTAGACTGACTTTTACTGATTATTTTTTGCCTAATCAAAATCTCGCGGTTTCAAAACACTGACAATTTTTGCAAAATGTATATCTTGACACACCCAGATCCATATATGTAACTTCTTTGCATCTTTTGACATTTTAATATTATTTTAAATTTTAATAGGAAAGCAAGAAAGTTATGAAAAAGGATTGAAGATTCTGACTCTCGTATGTTCTTATTTCAATCTACTATTTATTCCAATCATGAGGACTTGCGTAACTCTTGACTCAAACCCCACCTATTAGAGGAGGGCTGGAACTGCTAGACTGAAGGCGGGAAAGGGATTTTCACTCATATCACTTAGCAGAAACGAAAGTTGGGCTTCTTTGATTATTGCCTAATTTGGAAAAATGTTAGTTTTGCTATACTTTTCAAGAATTGTTGAGATTGTGGATGAGCTTAGAGGGTAAATGAGTCCAACTAAAATATACAGCTCGGAAAAGTTGTGGAAGATTAGATATTGCTTATGGAAATATCATCACTCATATAAATACCAATGTCATTGAGTTTTTTCTATTCCATTCATTTGGTGGAAAATGAATGATTTATAAAATAATTTTTTTAGAAATAGTCGTTTTTATCTCTTGAAGTAATTATTCAATAGAAACTATTTCTATCACCATTACCGACGACAATTTGTGTCTAAACATTTTCATGGACGATAAAAATATTTTTCATTTGCTCATTTTCGTAAGCGACAAAAGTGATTCTTTTTATACAAATATTTTTTAAATCATTTATTTTTTGCGAAATAAATGGAGCCTTAAGTATCACTTTTAAAGTTCAACAACTAAGAGTGTAAATTGTTGGAATGTACTTTTTCTCATTATAAGATAATTTTTCGGTATTTTCTCTCCAAAGTAGAGGCCTAAACAAAAATTATGCACCTCTAAGCAAACACAACGTTCCTGGTCATTGAATTCTTATCAATCCAGGCTTTTAGCACGACTGAATTCAATGAGTGTGTCAAGTCTGTTCAATAGTAAATTCCGAGGAAGATTAATACTCATGTCGATTTTGCATTCCTCATAAAATAGGATAAATAGCTATTTGCTATGGCTAGGCAATCAATGGAGTTTATTGTGAGATACATTTGGTTCATGTTTCTTTGCTTGCCAACACCATTTAAATTTGGAAAAATTCAATCAATCCTAAACACATTGCACATATACCAACCTTTCCAATTTTGTCAATTTCACCATAAACTCTTACGAAATATTTTAATTTATTCATTTTGGCCAATTTTCGTTGGAAATCACTGATATGATTGTGTAGGACAGCAGGCAATAGCTAGAGTACCATGTCAGCAATTTTCGGAGAAAATTGATTGAAAGGATTGGATTGGAATTTTGAGCAAAGTTTTTCAACTAAATAGCAAAATTGAAACATTTAGCATTAAATTGACATGCATATGATAAGTTTATCACGATTATGTTATTTCCCAGTCCAAATTTATATAAATATATAACTAAAATTATACCCGTGTGATGCGCAGATTGGTTAAACACATAAAAATAGCATAACGATCTTATTGTCATCTCAAAATATAAAATGAAAATTGTGAAAATTATCTTAAAATTTAAAAAGAAAAATGACAAATTACCAAAATTTATTATGGCTTTCAATTTCTTGTTTAAATTTAGTCTTGAATATCATCCACCCGTCCATTTATCTATTATTGTTATTACTGTCACAAAGTTTTGATTAGGCACCCATTACGTTTTGCGAATTTTTTATTTTGGAAGTTCGTTATTTGAATTGCTAAATTACCCATAGCAAAAATAGAGATAGTCCTTTCCCACTTAGGCTCCATTTATTTCTCGAAAAATGAATGATTTAAAAAATATTTTCTTAGAAATGATTACTTATATCGCTTGAAATAATTAGTTAATGTTCATTAATAACGACAATTTATGTCTAAAATATCTTCGAAAAATTAATTATGTTCATTTATTTTTGTAAGCGATACAAGTTATTAATTTTTTGGAAGATATTTGCGAACCATTCATTTTTCAAGAAACAAATACGATCATAAATGCTATAAAATAAATGATAATAATATCTAAGCCTTGAATAGTAAACAAGGGAAAAACAATCCACAAAACTAAGAAGACCACGCGCGCGCGCGCACACACACATATATATATTGTGATAAATTTAATCTTTGTTAATTTTTGTTAAATTGGATTAGTACCATAAAAAATTACAAGCTGGCACACCTATATTAAATGGAGGGAAAAACTCGAAACTCGTATATCGATTAACTATCACGTATCATCGAACTTAATAATTTAATGGTGAAATTTAATGTAAACTAAAGAGGGTAAATTCGTCACTTATGTACTGATTTGAGGTTTCTATGGTGAAAAAATTAGTTTGAAATAAATTTGTTATAGGTATAATAATTTAGATTATTCGTGATATTAGTCCTTTCTCATACGAGACAACAACACAACGCAAATTAGCAACTTTTGGCTGAAGCTATTCTTGTTTTGGTCAAATTTCATGTCAAACCGCACAACACAATTAATAATTGTGATGTTTTCATGTCCAAACCATGAAATTGACCCATGTAACTTAAAGTTAACGGGTTAGTGCCGATGTGACCTGTATGTGATTCATCAAGGTACGATTAGCTAAATGACTATTACTTCATTATTATTCTCAAGTAATATTTGAAATTGATGGCATTTCATCAACTATGGACGAGTTGTTAACAAATTATTGCAACCTGTTAGTAAATCTAATGTGAAATTGTGGATATTTCGAGTTAGGTTTGTGTCGGCGGCTTAATTTGGTTTCATGGCGAATCATGCAAACGTTTAAACTGTTGTGTCAGCATATTAATTTTGAAGTAGTGTTTGTTTCATGTAAGTTGATGCGATTAACTAATCATGTGTGTTCAGGTTGATTTGTTCTACTTTTATAGCATTATGTTAATGGAAGAATTACTCAAAACATCATAAACCTTTGGTCTTTAACCAATTTTTTTGAGCCAATTGAGTCATAAATCTTTTGTATTAATGCAAATTTAGTTTATCCAGCCAATTTTTGCTGGAAGCGCTAATTTAAATGCTAGTCGTCCTACGTGGTGCAACCAATGCTGACGTGAACCTTTTTTCTAATAATCTTTTGATATTTTTTCAGAAAATTTTTCATTTTAATTTTTGTTTATTCTTTTCTTTTTTCTTTAATTCTCTCTCTCTTCTCTTCCTTCTTCCTCCAATGTATGAGAAAAGAAAGACAAACAAAGTATATAAATAAATAAATAAATAATAAAAATAATAAAATATTATTAAAAAATCAACATAGGACTATTGGTGTTCATGTCAATTATTTGCAGTTAAAGTTGGTTGGATGGACTGAATTGATACAAATACAAAATACTTAGGATTGAATTGATAAGAAATAATATTTATAACTGATTCGATAAAATTATAATAAGTTCAAAATTTATTTAGTAATTTCTCCTTATGTTTACTCGAGATGAATATGACCCACGAGACGAATTGTCAACCATAGTATTAAATGAGTTATGCGGATTGGGTATGAAAGTGATGTAAGGAACTCCGCACAGTCGAGTGGGGATGCGGTAAGGGAAAATTTGCGCCGCTCGAGCCACGAAGTTGGGCATGATTGGTGCAAGGCCGGGCAGGGAACTCCACCCATCCCTTGCTCCACATGTGGCACTCCATTTTGCATATGTGATTTCCACGTGGCATACATGCGGGATAAAAAAGTCTCAAGCACGCATTTCACCAATAAATTGACCATCGTTGATTTGTTACTCCGAAGACTTTTATCTGTTTTAGCTAAATTTGTAAAAAAATAAATATAAAAAAATGTCGAAATCAATTATTATTACAATTTTGAAATGTTGTTTCGACTTCTATCTCTCAATGATTTTGAAATTGAAAAAAGCGAATAGATATTATATATCTTGAAGTACATAACTTATTCATTAACATGAAACGAAAAATATGTTGCATTGCATTAATGATATTCATATATGAAATTGGATTCATTTCAATATGTAATTAAATGCATAATCTGTCCATAACCGATATTGAAATAAACAACGACTATATCTTATTTTGTTACAGAATGTAATAATATTCACTAAGTACAAATATTACAACAATATTATTAAAATAAGAAAATGAAAAATTTTACTTATTTGAAACATGCATATTTAGTATTTTCTTCATTTGATATCCACTTTGTCTGAATATAGTTGATATTATTTAAGGCAAATTCTTTTAGCATAAAAAAATAGCTATAATTTTATCTGAAGTCCACTTAATGTGAAATTGATTTACAAAAATCATATAAGAGAGAAACTAAGCTCTAACATATCGGTTTATCATTCGACAATTTTATATCTATTAATACATGACAATAAGATATATTCAATGGATGTTGAGAGATTGACTTGACTTTGAACTTAGCAATTCGAAAGATAAAATGAAAATGACCGTCAAAGAATTATAACACTATATAATAAAATATTTATACTTTAAAATAGAATATATTTTGTGAAGAAAGTAATAGTATTCAATTCCTTCTCTTCTAATCTTTTTTATATGCATATGGCTCAAATTTGACTATGAACTTTCGAGCTATAATTTATATGTACATTGGATAAATCTTTTATTTGGTATTTCTAGGCTCATATGAAAAACAACCACAAACTACAGACATGCAAAGATTACAACATTAATATAAAAAAGAAAAAGAGGAAAATAAGCACTGCAAAAATCAGTTTACCATATGTGCTAACAATTGAATCCATCCACTTCTTTGTCACTTTATCCCTCCGAAGGATGAAAACCTTCTCCCAAGTCACCATTTCCATTCATTTTTTGTCACTTTTCCTCGTAAAATAATTCTTACCGAATGGTCTAAGTAATTCCGTAAATTTGCTTAGGTTATGTCAATTTGGCTCGCAACCAATCTTTGTGATTAAGCTTCGCCATCCATCCATCAACATGCATCATATCATCCATGTTGGAACACGAAAGTGGTCGCAAAGATAGGTTGAGAAATTGTAGAAGGAGAAGACAATCAGATAGCAAAAGAGGGGAAACAAAGTAGAGAAAGTCAAAGGAAGATAAGAGAGAAACGCTTGATAGGTCGTATCCAATAATGAAATCATCAAACTTGGAAGACAATTGTTCAGGCCTATGCTTGCAGACAACCTAATAGATTTCTAGTCGGAAAGTATATATAAATAAGAGAAATACATCAAGATAAATTAGAAAACTTAACAAGTAAGATGGTGGAGTAACTTCCGTTCTAGATCAATACCTGATCAATAGGCGGGCTAGACCTAATACCGGATCTAAAATTCTTGCTTAAGCCACCCATGATTTAAAATTTTTAAATAAAATTGGGTAGGCCTAGATAGTTTATAAATTGGCAAAATAAACTAGGAAACTAAACAAGTAAGACAGTCGAGTAACTTCTGTCCTAGATCAAAACCTGATTAATGGGCGGGTTGAACCTAATATCGGATCTGGAATCCTTGCTCAAGCCACCCATGATTTACAAAATTATTACATAAAATTGGTTAGGCATAGATAGTTTCCAATTGGCAGCATAAATTAGGAAACTAGGTCTATTTGGTAACGCTTTTATATAGAGGAACAAATTTTTTTTTTCAGAAATAAGCTTTTTCTATTTCTATTCCCTAAAATAATTTTTTAGTAAAAAAACAAGTTTGATAACAATACAAAATTTATATTCTCAGAAAGGAAAAACAACACAAGAATACATTTGGTCCAATCCACAAATTTTTTTATAAGGTAGAATTTCTTTTAATTTTTAATCATTTTTAAGATTTTTTCTTTTTTAATTCTTCCTTGCCGTTGCTGGCCGCCGGTTGCCAACAGTGGCCAAATGGTAGGGTGCAATGGCGGGGGGCAACAAGGGCCAAGGAGGAAGAAAAAAAGAAAAGAAAAAGTAACTTATTTCTAGAAATTGTTCTCGGAAATAAGAAATTACTTTTTTGTACTTTTTATTTTTATTCCAAATTTATTCCCTAACCACGTTTCTATTATGGGGAATAGAAAAATTAATTGACATTGCCAAACAGATTTTTTTTTTTTTTCAATTCTAGGAAGCAAAAGAACATAAAAACGAAAAAACAGGAATATTACCAAATAGGCCCTTAACAAGTAAAACAATTGAGTAACTTCCATCCTAAATCAAAACCTGATCATTGGGCGGGCTAGACCTAATACTGGATCTAAAATCCTTGCTCAAGCCACCCACGATTTAAAATTTATTACATAAAATTGGTTAGGCCTAGGCAAACCAAGATCAAGAAGAGGATTACTTGCCCATATCTACCTATTTTACTTTCGTGTAGGTAGGCTCCACGCAGTAGGGGTGTCCAAAAAACCCGATCTGACCCGACCCAAACACCACCCGAAAACGAAACAAGTATAGTACATGTTTCAGGTCTTGATATTGTTCAGGTAAAAGTTATAAAACAAGCAAATAAATATGTTTTGGGTCGGGTTGAGTCAGGTTTGGAACATTGTTCGACCCCAAAACACATCAACTCCAAAGTTCCAAACAAGGCAACAAACATGTTCTCATCTTACCCAAGGCCAAACATATATTGTGCCTTCTTCTCATTGACTCCGCCTTCTTCTCCGACGACTCACGATTGTGCCTTCTCATTCTTGTCAACTTCGCTGCCGTCCATGACTGCACCTTCTTGTCGACTCTGCCACCGCCCTCTTCTTTGCTCCTCGCATTCTAGGGTGAAACTTTGCGGTAGGATCTTGTTCGACCCCAAAACACATTAACTCCAAAGTTCCAAACAAGGCAACAAACGTGTTCTCATCTTACCCAAGGCCAAACATATACCGTGCCTTCTTCTTGTCGACTCCGCCTTCTTCTCCGACGACTCACGACCGTGCCTTCTCCTTCTCGTCAACTCTGCCGCCGTCCACGACTGCATCTTCTTGTCGACTTTGCCGCCGTCCTCTTCTTTGCTTCTCGCATTCTAGGGTTTCATTTTGCGGTAGGTTCTTTGACGGAGCTTCCGTTGCTCGCGCTCACGACCGCCGGTTCAGCATTTGCGGCCACCACTATGCTCCCTCTCTCCTCTACCCGCACCGTCGATCGTGGCCGCCCATCTCGGCCGGTGATAGGCAACTCGGTCTCGCGACTCACAAGCTCGTGTTCATCGCAAGAGCGGCCGATTCCATTGAGCTCATGTCCACTGGTGAGGCGATTATCCCCAACGATGAGTCCTCTCTAGCCAAGGTCTCGCTTTTTCCCCATCCTCTTTGTATTTTCCATTTCAGGCTTCGATTTTGACTAATTTTCGTTTTGTTTCATTTCAATTCGTATGATGTTGACCACCTGTTTGATGGATTGCCGCTGTGAGTCGGTAGGCACATGTAAGGGATTTGTGATCGTCTGGCCAAGATAGTGAAGGACACGCACAGTCTTGAAGTCGACCCACTCACTGATATCGCCATTTGCGGTTGCCATCTTTGTCAGTACGTTTTCTTTGTTTCTTTCATTCTTGTTTGGTCTGTCCCGCAGCAAACTAATCCGCTTTTATATTGGCCACCACACTTAGTCCTGTTTTTGCGTGGGTAGTAATCGACTCAGTTGATGAAGTTATACTGTTTGATCCTTCCTATGAGACATACGATGCGTGCGTCTTCAGAATATTCATTTCCTTGTGGGCTCGATCGAAGCTTCAGTTTCAATAATCCTGTGTAACCTAAAGAAAGTGGGTATACATGGCAGGTTTATGTGGCCCTCGACCCGCCTCAATGGACTTTGGACAATGAAAAATTTCTGAATTCCTTCACCCGCAGAACTAAAGCTACGGTATTAAAAAGGTTGGTGCAAAGACTGAATCGATATTTTCATCTATGCCTAGTATTCTGAAGTCTCAACGTTAATGATTGGATATTCCGTATAGCATTGGACTTTGAATAGAGAAATGGTGAATGGATATTTGACCATATTCGATAGTCTTTCTGGCGTATTCTTCATGTAGGCAACGCTTTTGTCCAGTCTTGAGCAATAAGTTTTTTGAGAGAAAATACCGATATTCTATTTGCTAGCTCTACAAGCGCACTTAATACACCCTCTTCTTTTGTCACTTCTTTCCATATTTGAGAGAAATGTAAAATTGTCCATTATGTTATCTTGGATTATATCATCTACTATGAGTTGGAAATGTACCAATATGTGTGATATTGGTGGAACAGTCCCCATATTCCAACTGGAAAAGTCTTCAGCAAGGATGAGCTTGAAGGGATTGCTAAAGCTTGTTGCACAAATGATTGCCTAGTTGTCACAAATGCTTTTACTATACAGCAATCATTAACTTGTGCAATTTATTTAAGGAAGTAGATGTAAATTTTCGTTTCGCATCACCGTTCACATTTTCTCCAAGTCGTCTATTTTGTGATCTCTTCTAATCGTTTGTTTTAGGTTTCTGTTTTTCTTTCATGCTAATTCTGTTGCTGGGTCTTTGAAGATTTTTTGAGCTGATATTACTAGGGGTAAATTGATAAAAATTGTGTTAAATCAGAGGTAAAAATTGACCATGTGTTTCAATCTTGCAAAGAAATAGTAATGCTTGTAATCTGCAACAAATGATGGTCTTTGTTCCACCTCTCTTCTTTTGAACTATTGCGTGCTAAAGCTGAACCGATGATTTCTAAGCTAATATTATTGGGGGCTACATGCTTGAATGCTTCATACTCCAATTGGTCTTTTATTTTATTTTATTTTTTATGCCTTCCTAATGTTGATTAAGGGTCTGGCTTACTATAAGTCATTGAAATAATAATTTGCAGGCTCTAATTGTTATAAATAGAAGAATTGCTAGATGTCTTCAACGGGTGGTTTTAATGTCACAAATAGAAGAATGAGATCTACAATGTGGGAACATTTTAAAGAGATTCCTGGTCAAGAAAAGGATGAGTGTTTATATTGTGGCACCCTTATTGGTTGTGCTAGTGGTCAAGAGACTAGCTCAATGCATCATCATCTAGCTAAATGTAAGGAATATCTATATGCAGACATCGAAAAAAGGCAAAAAAGTGCATCGGGTCAAGTTGTTGGGGGTGGTAGTTTATCAGGTCCTTGGAAATTTGATCAGAATGCTAGCAGAAAATAATTAGCGATCATGTTTATTGTTGCCTTTTAAGTTGATACAGCATGAGGGATTTTATCGATTTTTGAATAGAATCCAACCAAAATTCTTGGTCCTGTCACGCAACACATTGAGGCACGATTGTTATGATTTATACATGGAGGAAAGAAGTAAATTGAAGAAATATTTCTCCGAGACATCTTCTAGAGTATGTCTAACAACTGACACATGGACATCTTGTCAAAATTTAAGTTATATGTGTCTGACTGCTCATTTTGCTGATGTCGATTGGAAATTGCAGAAGAAGATATTAAATTTTTGTCAGATTTCGGGTTATTTTGCTAAGATAATAGGAAAAACAATTGAGAAATGTTTGATTAATTGGGGGATTCATAGTGTTTTTTCTATCACCGTGGATAATACTAGCTCAAATGACTTGGGAGTTCAATATCTGAAAAAGAAACTTAACTCTTGGAACTCTCTGTTATTGAGAGGTGAGTTACTCCATATGAGGTGTTGTGCTTGATAGGGCTAGTACGAGCACCTAGAGGGGGGGTGAATAGATGATCAAAGAAGTTTTTGCAAAACTTAACAGAATAAATCAACTTATGAGAATAATAGATTAAAGGTGTAAGAGACTATAAGTAATTATATAAAGCCACAAATTAAAGTAAATAGATTAGGGATAGAGAATCAAAACACAAGATTTATAGTGGTTCGGCTTAGACCAAGTCTACGTCCACTCTCCCGCACTGACAGCCCACTAGCTGGATTCCACTAAGAATCAAAAGAGATTTTACAGTTTCACGTCATTGATTCCACAGTGTAGAGACTCTGCTACACTTCCTCAAGGTCTCACAAGTATCTAATCTCTCTTTTGAGTACAAATTGAGCTCAACAATTGAAACAACAAAGAATTAGGAACTTCAGATTTTGAAAATTTTCTTTCACGCACACACTCGAATAACTTGAGCGTCTTCATTATATACTCCTCCATGCCTTCTTAACTGTTGGCACCTTCCAAAGGAGTTTTTCCAATCAACCCGTTGGACAGAATCAATTAGGAAGATTTCGAGTTATTTAAGGAATGTGATGATAGCCCACCAATCCTGCTTGTCCATACAATCAGGATCTAGGTTTCCATAAGTAGAACCTTCCAAGTATACTTTACCAATCAATAAATCTAATTACTCGAATTAATTTCAATACGAATAATTGATCAGGAGATGCTATCTCCAGCTGTGAGATTTTCTTCAACCGTACGAATCAATTCCTTAAAGATTTACTTGCATATGGATAAGTCTTCTTCAACGGATAAAACTTTTCTTCGTCGGTCTGGAAACTATCAGTGAGGGCAGACTTTAAATCTTGAGTCTGGAGGTCTTCAGACTTTGACGGTTGAGTCTGCAAGTCTTCAGACTAGACTGATGGAAACGTTTTGTCAACTTTAAAACAAATAAGGAAGTTTTCTCCAACAGTGCTCATATATTAAGTTTGATAGTTAGAAATGGGTTAAAAGATATAAATGATTCAATTGCTAGAATACATTTAGTCGTGTGCTATGTGAGATCTTCCCCTAGTAGGCTAAGAAAGTTCAAGGGTTTTGTTGAGTCAGAGAATATTGAGTTGAAGAGTCTTGTATGTTTGAATGTGGAAACTCGTTAGAACTTGACATGCATGATGTTGGAATCATCCTAAAATTTTAAAAGAGCTTTTAGTAATATGGAACTTCAGAATAGCAAATATGCCCAAGAGCTTTCCAAGGGGAAATTGTTACCCATTAGTGAGGATTTGAATTATGCACGTCACTTTCTTCCTTTTCTGAAGTTGTTTTTTGATACAATTATAAAAGTTTCAAGTTCTTCTTATATCACTAGCAATAATATGGAAAAGGAAGTGTATGGGATTTATATGATGATTGAGAGATATTATGGAAATGAGGACCAAAGCTTACTGGAAATGGCTCAGAGAATGAAAACGAAATTCCGTAAGTATTTTGGCAATATGAACAATATAAATCTCACTTTATTCATTGCTTGCGTACTTGACCCGTGACATAAGTGAGACTATATGAAGTGGATGATTAGTCATGTTTATGAGAGTAAGTAGGAAGAAACTTTACAAGAAAAAGTGATAACATCTCTAACATTTTTGTTTGAGCAATACCGCACAGGGATATGCCCTCAAAGCAACTTTAGGCTAAAGAGCACAAGGATGGTAAGCATGTCAAGATCCCCAGTGGTTGGTGCTGATATTATAACTGAAATGTATTTTAGCCAAACTTGACAATAGTATTTGGATGAAAAATATGAATTAGACAAGTACTTAAAGGAAGCATGTGAACATTATAACTATGAATTTGATATCTTAAGTTGGTGGAAAGGAAATTCATCTAGATATCCTATCCTTTCTAACATCGCTCGAGATATCTTGGCTATGCCCGTCTCGACTGTAGCATTGGAGGCTACATTTATCTCATGAGGTCGTGTGTTCGATGTGTTTTGTAGTTCCTTAACCCAAACCATGGCAGAGGCTCTTATATGTGCTCAAGATTAGTTACGATCAGCACCACTTTCATGTTCGATTGAGGAGGACTTAAAAGACCTTGAAATCTTTGAGTCGGGTGAGAAAATATGGTTGTAGAATATTTATACCTTTCTTTATTTTAATGCATACGTTAATTCTCATTTTCATTGTGAATTTATTGTAGAGTTGTCAAATACAACCATGGAGTCAAACTCGATATTTACTTCTCTCGATGATTGACGTATTGGAGGTTAGTACTTGATAAATAAAGAAAATCAAGTTAAGTTTTGCGGCATTCTGTAATAATGAAGCTAAGCTCGAAATGGGTCTTGAAATGTTCATCTTCTTTGCTTTTAGTTATAGAAGTGATCGTCCATGAAAATTTAGGGATTTGTCAGGCAATCAGCTCACTGGCTCTATACCAAACAGACTAGCTTCTTCAAATATGCAACTTGTGTAAGTCCTATTTCTCGAATTGTTTTACATAATATGATATAATGTGTGTCCTACTTTTATTGTGTGCGAGAGAGTTTGAGCATTGCCCTTTAATATGTCAAATCCTAATTTTCTTCTCTCTTTGTTCCAGGCTATTGAATGATAACTTATTAGAAGGAAAGGTTCCAGAGGACTCTATTCAATTGGTGTCCATGGAGGATCTATAGAGTAGGTTATTCTCATGGATGATCTATAGAGTAGATTATCCTCACTACTTTTGGTTTTGTTGAATTTCACTTTTATTGAACTTAGTAGAGACTATGTATTACGATGCTTCAAAATTTGGTTGAGTTGATCTATTAAAACTAGCTGAGAAACCCAATGGGAAATTCGTTGGGCCATAAAGAAGAGGTGAAGAGAGGAAAATGGGGGAAAAATAACAACAATGTAAACCCGAAACCCGACCCGACTCGTTGACAGCCCTAATTTAAAATACCTCTTGCACGAATTTTCCGCCATAGCCAAAAGCTCGATCTCTTCCGAATTATGTGCAGCGATAGGACTATTAGAAGCCTGAAGATGGAGACATAGGTTGTAGATTTGATTATGGGGGAATATATAATGGTGTTTGTTTTGTAAATCTCCAATATGTGGCGGCACATGATTATATATAGAAAGAATACCAAGTGATATTTTCCCGACTCAACTAAAGAAAAAGCAAAGGCGTTCGATAAAAAAAAGAAAAACTAAACAAAAAGCACAAAAAAATGAAGAAGTAATATTTGCGTGACCAAACTTAATTTATCATCACTAGTATAGGAGGGGGCCACGCCCATTCGCTAAATCTCTCCCTCACTTGGACATTGTATGATACGAAGTCATGTGTAAAAACAATGCACAAAATACACTAGGATATGACATTTTCAGAATGGTGGGTCGATCGTAAGGCGGGCAATAATTCTTGATGTGATTTATTTGCATAACATGGCACGTTAAAATAGGCTTATGTTTCGCATGACCTGTTTATAACGTGATTAAATAAATCATGTCTTATGAGGTTGATTAATCTAAATATGTCAATCCGATTAGACATGAACTAGTGATGTTAAGTTAACATGTTAACCGTCATTTGTTATAATACAATACGATAAGAAGTGTTTTAACATGTTTAATGGATATATGAGACTAGTTTATCTTTAAAAGCTTATGAAAAATAACACCAGTCAAGGAGAATAAATAATAAAATGAAACTTTATTAGGGATACAAAAGTCATCAAACATAACGAAAAATTGACTTAATAGTAAACTTTAGATCAATGTGAAGTGAGATTAATCATCTTGTTTGGAAAAGTGTTGCCATAAATTATCATTTATAAACAAGTTTTATGTGTGTATTGTGTAAATGAGTTAACATACATATGTAAATAAGTTAATGCATTTTGTCGTGCTAACACCCAAACAGTAGCATCTCTGTTCGATAACCATGTTAACCGTGTTGTATCATGTGACCCACTTTATTAAGCGTGTCGTGCTTGTTAGAATATTTAAATAATAAACTATGCTTTCATCTGAGAGCTTAAACTTTTAGAACAATCGACTGTAGTTTTACAAAAGTTCACATGATATCAGAACTGCAAGTCTCGAGTTAGAATTTTTCTAAGCTTCAATTACCTCATTTATTAAATTTTCACATTTAGTAATAGGTAAAAGATCAGACTAAGTGTAAGGAATGGGTATTAGAATATTTAAATAATAAATCATATTTTCATCTAACAGCTTAAGTTTTTAGAATAATTGGCAGTTGTTTCATAAAATCTCACAATGTTCATGACGAGATAATTTGACGAGTTTATTAAAAACATGATGTGAGTGGGTTAGGCATAGTCGTGTCATTACCCTCGTCTGTCATGACAACCATACAACACGGCACAAATCTTCTGCCCCTCACCCGTTGCTAGCTCATTTATCTCTCTCCCTCTCTCCCGTCCTCCCTCCGCTCCTAATGGAAGATGGGGAAAACCAGGTAAAGGGAAATCATTTCTAAGTAAATTTTAATTTTTAAGGGGACCAATGTCGCCCATTCAAAAAGTCAAATTTTGAAGATCGAATTTCCATAAATGGCGTCTACCGTCAATCCCCCAATCCAGGTGGTTAGATACGTATCTTAGTCAGATCAGCATTAATTTTTGTTTAGTCAAATTTTGAAGATCCAATCTTCCATAAATGGCGTCGACGTCAATCCCTCAATCCGGGTGGTTAGATACGTATCTTAGTCAAATCAGCATTTATTTTTGTTAGGTTTAAGCGTTTCTATAACTGGGGATGGGCTTTTATAAACGAGTCAAATCAAGTGAAAAGATCTGACTTTTAGATTGCCTCGAATGAAATGACGTTGACGTCGATTCATGAAGAATGGCCCGCCGCCACAACAGACAGAACTAAATATTTAAATGGCATCATGGTTTGACTATTCCCTAAATCACCAAGTACTCGATTAGATTTGCTTCACAAAAAGCGGTTTTACCCTGTGATTTTTGTTGATTCCATTTCCCTTCCTTCCTATAGTCTTTTTACTTACACGTTTCACCTGCCCATACTATTTAGAAACACGAGCTTGGAAATTGAATTATTTATAAGCCTATTAAATACCCTACAAATCTCTCGAATCGGTTAAACCTTTTGACATGTGGACAATTCTAAATAAAAGCAGTTTGCACGCATCGACAAGATTTGAACTGATAACTTTCAAATTTGATTTAGAAATTTTCCAATAAACTTGCATTTACATTTTTCACATATTAATTCTATCTGTTGACATAAACAGATGATGTATATTCATCATGTTGGAATAAGAAATATTTCGTATTTTGTCAACTCTTTTCTTCATAGGCCATCTTTCACCAAATATAATGAATTTTTTTATTTAATTTTCATTCCAACTTCTTATGGGGCCTAAAATTAATGTGATTCATTCAACAATTGCATCTATCTTAAGGATACGGTTTATTTTTTAGAACCTAATATATATATTGAGCTCGACTTCACAATATATAGCACTAAGCAAAGCCATGCCATATTTCTACAAAAGTATGCTCTAGAAATTAATAGTAGCCTTATTAGATCTAATAATGTAAATATTCCACTTAAAAGTGGTTGAAAACATATGTGGCGAAATTTGAGGAAGTGAAGCTAATGGTAGCTAGGGTTTGGAGAATGCATACATAATAGAAAGATGATAGAAAAACACAAATCCAAGGGCGCACGATGGCAAGATCCCTCCTTATTCAGCCCACAACCGACGGCCACAATCTCTTTCCCCGGCGACCTCGCGTGCGCAACTCACACGTTCAAACCAACCTTCCCAACCGAACGGCTCGCAGCGAGAGCCATCATCATAGAGGGGTTGACCACGCTGTAGCCGCCATCCACCACCATGTTGAGCCCGCTCACGTAGTCCGCCTCGTCGCTGGCCAGGTACAGCGCCGCCCTCGCCACGCTCTCCGGCGCCAGCACCCGCCCCTTCAGGTTGCCGATCACCCTCATCCCGTCGTCCAGCCTCGCCAGCTCGTCCTCGCTCAGCTTCCCCAGCCCTGACATCCCAGTCCTTGATACCGCGTGCGGCGACACGCAGTTCACCCTTATCCCGTGCTCCCCGAGCTCTGCCGCCAGCCCCCGGGCCAGCCCCACCACCGCTTGCTTTGACGCGGCGTACGTGTGCGTTGCCACCCCCGCAATTGCCGAGCAGTTGCTCCCTGTGAACAGGATGCAGCCCTGGCGCTGCGGCACCATGACCCGTGCCGCATGCTTCGCCCCATGGAAGGCCCCGTAGAGGTTGATGCGGAGGATGCGGTCGAGGTCGGCGAGGGACGTGTCGAGGATGCCCCCGAAGGGGCGGTCGAGGACCCCCGCATTGTTGTACATGACGTCGAGCTGGCCGTGCTCGGCCACAGTGGCGTCCACAAGGTTCCGCACGTCGGCCTCGATGGAAACGTCGCAGCGGGCATAGGAGGCCCGCTGGCCCAGCTTTGCGGCCAGGGCCTGGCCTGGCTCGTCCTGGATGTCGGCAATCACGACCCACGCGCCGTGCTGGTGGAAGAGTCTCGCCGCGCTCGCACCGATCCCGCTTGCACCGCCGGTGATGATCGTGACCTTGCCTTCCAACCTGGAAGTAAACCACAGATTCTAGATCTCTACCACAGCACCAAAAACCCTAACAAGATATCGCTAAAATCTCCATTCCCATTCCATGCATGAAACGATCTAGACTATATAGCAAATGCCCGTAAACGTAAAAGGACGAACTGCATGCGTGGTCACATTCCAGCAAATGCCATGTTAAATACCTTTTGCACGAATTTTCCGCCATAGCCAAAAAGCTTGATCTCTTCACAAATATATGGAGCGACAGGACGATTAGAAGCAGGAAAAAGGTGAGATGTAGATTTGATTATTGGGGGGGCTATATAATGGTGCACGTATATATAGGGAGAATGCCAAGTGATATGTGCCCACCTCGACTAAAGAAAAAGCAAAAAGAAATGTAATATTTGCGTGACCAAATTTAATTTATCATCACTAGTATAGGACGGGGCCACACCTTTGTCTAAATTTTGTTTTCGGACAAAAAACAAAGCTCACTCTCTCTACCCGGACATCGTATTATACGACATAATGCGTAAAAATAAAACGCACAAATTACACTAAGATTTAGCATTTTTAGAACAGCGGATTGATCGCAAGGCATGCAATAATTCTTGGTATGACTCGGTTGCATGACACAACAAATTTAAGTAGGCTTATGTTTGGCAAAACTTGTTTATGATGTGATTAAAAAAATCATGTTTTATGAGATTGATCCATTTAGTTTGTTTAGAAACGTTTTAACATGTTTAATACATATTTGAGACTTATTTATCTCAAAAGCTTATGAAGAATAACACCCGGATCAAGAAGTATAAATGATAATATAAAACTGTAATAGGGATGCAAAAGTCATAAAACATAAAGAAAAATTAATGACTCAATAATGCAATTTAGATCAATGTATAGAGAAATTCTTATGTTGTCTAGGAATGCGTCGAAAGTGCTAGCATGGATTATCATATATATATATATATATATATATGTGTGTGTGTTTTACGTGTGTATCGTATAAACGGATCAACATATATTTTTAAATAAGTTAATACCCTTTGTTTCACATGACACAACCAACAGGGAATATATTTTGCTTAGCTCATTCATCTCTCTTCCTCTCTCACTCTTCCTAAAGGAAGAAGGGAAAACATGAAAACGGAAAATCATTTTCGAAGTCAATTTCAATTTTAAGGGGACTAAAATCGTCTATTCGAAAAGTCAAATTTTGAAGATCTAATCTTCCATTTATGGCGCCGACGTTGATCCGGGTTGTTAGGTACGTGCTTTAGTAAAATCTTCATTTATTCTTTTTAGGCTTAAAGATCCTATGTATGGAAATGGGCCCCTACGTTGCAAACGAGTCAAATAAAGATCTGACTTTTGTAATAATAAATAATAATAAAAAGCTCCAACTTCTAGATTGCCTCATGAAATGACAGTGATTGCTCAAGTCGACTCGTGAACAAAATGTCCCGCCACGGCAAATGGAACTGAACATGGATATTGGATGGCATCGGGTTTGATTATTCCCCGAAGAAAAATAGATGGTAATTTTTAATTTATTGTAAGAATAATAATCTATCATCGATCACAAAAAATCAAATAATAATATTCATTTTAAGAACTTATGACTCGCGGCAAAATATCATTCTCAAGGTAATCCAAAAACCATTATGCTAGCAAAGTGTTTTTGCCTTTATCTATAGTTTTTTTTATTTTTTATCTATCGATAATATTTAGAAGCACGAGTGTGGAGATTGGGCTAATTGTAGACCCATCGAACACCCTACAAGTCTCACGAATCGGTTAAGCCATTTGACATATAGGTGACTCTAATTTGGAGCAATTTGCATGCGGTCGGTGAGATTTGAACGGATGACCAAAACTCCTAAATATTTGTCTAATCAATGTAATTAAGAGGATAAGCTTCCGATAAATTTATAAAGCGACTATTTACAATATTCACTTACCAATTCTATTGGGTGCCATAAGCACATGATGTATGTTTGCATTGTCGGTATCATAAATATTTTGTATTTTGTTGACTCTTTTCTTCATAGGCCATTTTTCATCATTCTCAAATGAGTAGTTATGTTTCTAGAAATTTCGCAAATATCCAAATCAATGGTGAATAGCATGGTTAGTGGAAAAGATAAAAAGATATTACACAAACGAGTTATATTAAAAATTCTTTTGCATGCTCAACTACTTTTTGAGATGATATTGTGATTTTTTTTTACTAAATTTAATTAGTGATATCATTTTTGGGATAGATGAGAGTCGCCATATATAAAATATAGGTTTCGTGCTATATAATGATATCAGTTTCCCTAGGTCGTATTAACATTAATGAAAAATGAGACAAAATGGTGGTCATGACACTTGTGCTCTACCTGCTTTGACGGCGATTAATAGACTTTTCTTTGGGAGGCAAAAAGGACAGGGTTTTGTTGAATAAAGGTGGGATGAGAAAGACATCATCCATATGGCATTTTTCTCAAAATTTGTCCCGAGGCAAAAGGACAACGATTGATATCACGCATAGAAGTAGGATGAGATTGTACCTAAATAAGTCCTTAAAAAACTTCATCTCAATTCTCATCTGAATCTCGAGATTACTGAGATGTAATAATGAGAGGGTATTCCCTTCCCTTGGGGCAAGTAAAGATACAAGGGGAATTAGGGGTATGAGGCCTACAAAAACATTATTTATATGACAATAACAACCCAATTGTTGTCCTAGATCTTAAATAAAAAGAAGTACATCTACATTCGTGGACGTATATATTTATTGTTCAGACCTTTTTTTTTCTTCCCAAAGATGACATAGAAGACATGTTTGGATGTCAGGAACAAAACCATCGGAATTGGAACGAAAGCTCCCTTCATTTTTTCATTCTAATATCATTTGGCAAATTCGAATGAGGCGGAATGGAAATAGAATGAAAATTACCGGATTCTTGCATTTCCATTAACATGAGGGGAGGTGGAAATGAGTGAGGATCAAAGGGAAGGAGTAGATTTAAAAAAAAAAAAAAAAAAAAAAAGCACACAAGTGGATTATGGATTATTATATAAATTCATCTTTTGGTAACTTTTTCTGTCTATAAAATTTCATAGGGTAAAGTATGCTTTACCTTATTTTCCTACTATATACAACCGTTCGAACAATAAAATACAAACTATGAAAAGTCAATTACAATTCTGATGTCACTAAATGTAATAATATTTTTTATTTAATTTCATTCCAACTTCTTATAAATCCATTCATAGTCCTTTTATCTTATTCCTATTGCATTGTTTTATATATACCAAATGGGGCCTAAAATTAATGTGATTCAGTCAACAATTGCATCTATCTCAAGGATGAAAGGGCTAGTAACAACACCTAGAGGGGGGTGAATAGGTGTGAACAGAAATTTTCGCAACATTCAGAAGTAATAATTTGCTTTTAGAAATTGATAGACTATGGACAAATTCGGATTATAGCAGTTAGATAAAACTATGAATATAATAAAGGAGTTCATGGAAGAGAATAAGAACACAAGGTTTATAGTGATTCGGCTTAGATCAAGCCTACGTTCACTTTGCCGCATTGACAGCCCACTAGCTGGATTTCACTAAGAATCAAAAGAGATTTTACAGTCTTGCAATCTCGACTTCACAGTGAAGAGCCTCTACTAATCTCTCACAAAGTCTCAATATGAGTTTTTCTCTTTTATATACAACTTTGAGCTCAGTGAATGAAATAGCAAGGAACTAGGAAACTTCAGACTTTGAAAATTTTCTTTCATGCACTCTATTGAACAATCAGAGAGTCCGTCTTAAATATTCATTCATGCCTTCTCAACCGTTGGCACTTTCCAAAGGAAATTTTCCAATCTACCCATTGAACAGAATCAATCAAGGAGATCTTGAGTCGTTTGAAGATTGTGATGAAAGCCCGTCAATCCTATTTGCCCATATAATTAGGATCTTGGTTTCCATAAGTAAAACTTTCCAAATTTGCTTGCCTTCCAAAAGATTTGATTATCAGAATTGATTCCAATAAGGATAATCAATCATGTGGATGCTATATCCAACCAGAAGGTCATCTATAAGCCATACGAATCAAATTCTTGAAGAAACAAAGATAATCTTGCATCTGGATAAGTCTTCATTCTTCAGTAGCGTTCAGTCTGGAATTTGTCAGTGTGGACAGACTTTGAATCTAAAGTCTGGCAATCTTCAAACTTTGACACTAAAGTCTGGAAGTCTTTAGATTAGACTTTGGAAATGTTTTGTCAACTTCAACAGTCAATCAAACAAAAGTTCAACTAATAAGAGTCAAAAGTCAAAACCAAATAAGAGTCAAATTTGCACATTCTCCCCCTTTTTGTCAACAACAAAAAGTGGAGAAGAATAAAAAGTTCAATGAAATCAGGAGTGTTTGGGAATGCGAACGAGCTGGAAATCCCCTATAGACTTAACTACCTCCTCCAACTTTCTCATAGTCTCATTCAGCTTCTCAATATCTTCACCCTTGGCAATCTCTTGAACTTGAAGCTTAAGGGCCTGTACCTGCTCGTGTAGAGAATCTAAAGTAGATTTCAAAGCTGATTAGAGGTTCTTGATCTCAAACTCCATCCCATATTGCTGTGCCTTAACTCCAAAAGGAGCTCTAGCAGCCTTTGAAAGTCTGTAGTTGGTTCAGTTTGTGCACTAGTGTCGCGACCTCCTTTTTTTTGGCGCCCGCACCGATTGCGGGCGCCGGCGGAGGCTAATGGCTCGGCTGAATTTAGTTATGCCCGGACTCTCCCAAGTCCACCAATTCACGACTTAATGGTCTAAATTTTTAACCTGCAAGTTAATTTTTAAAACGGAGTCGCCACTAATCGATTTTGGGTAAGCTGATTAGAAACCCATGCGAAGTATTGGGAGAAATACTCGCTCCTGTGCAACCAGAGAAATTAGGATTGGGGACTTGATTACACTAGTTAATCATTAATGCCATTTTGGTACCTAATCTTGTTTAAACCCCGAGGCTTTTTGGATTTTTGAGGGATTTTCCATGCATTTGTGGGGAGGAAAAACATTTTTTTTTTGGGTCTTTTTCTCATTTTTTTTTCAACCTGAACATAAAAGGGATTTTTGGATTTTGGGTATTTTTAGAAAATACAAGTTTTTTTGGCTTTTTCATGAATTTTTGGCTTTTTTTGGATTTTTGGCATTTTTTTTGGAAAATATGAAATATTTTTTATTTTTGATTTTTTTTTTCGGAAAATAGGTTTTTTAAATATTTTTTTGGAAAATAAATTATTTTTTATCTTTTCTTATTTTTTGGAAAATAAAATATTTATACTATTTTAAATATTTTTCGAAAATAAATTATTATTATTATTATTTTATTTATTTATTAAAACATTATTTTAAATAATAAAAACCGACCCGAGTCAGATCCACGGGTTGTGTCCAACCCGGGCCAGCCCAAAACGCAGACGGACCCGTGACCTTTTTTTTTTTTTTTAAAAACGATGCCGTGGCCGGGCGTTTGGGGACGCCCGGCCCGACCCGATGACCCGGGTTCCTAGCGGAACCCTACCCGAATCCGACCCGACCTCGCGACCCGGCTCCTGCCGAAACCTTACCCGACCCGTCTTCAAGCCGCCCCAAAAAACGCGAACCCTACCCGATTTCGAGACCCGGAAAATCGCAAACCCTAGGGTTTGCGAATCCGCGGTGCCGAAGAGGGAAAACGGGGGCGCTATGGCGGCAACAGCGGCGATGGTGGCTACGGCGGCTACGACGGAAAATGGGTGAGTGAGGGGAATAACAGAGGTGACGGTAGCGGGCTTCTCACCTTTCTTCGAACAGGAATGGCGACGATCGAGGCGTGGCGAGGGTTTCTAGAGAAGCAACGGCGATGGCGACGACGGCGTCAGGATGGTGGCCGGACCTTCCTCAGCTTCGATTCTCTCTCACTCCGGCCAGATCCGAGCCTCCATTGGCCAGATCTGACCCTCTCGAGCTTGCTCGCCGCCGGCCTTCCCCGAAGTCTCTCGGTGGAGGGTAGGCTGAGCTCGCGACTCGAGTTCTCTCCCCTGCGCTCGCCCTTTGATCTTTCCCGATGTCTCTCAGTGAAAGATCTCCGAGCTTGCCACACCCTCCGACGGTGCTTGAGGCCGCCTATTTATAGGCGAAGGAAATCCGGTCGACGGAGGGGCTCGGCCGCCGGCTTCCAGCTTGCCCACCGGTTCCCCTCGGCTGAACTGGTGTCCCATCGAGCTTTCCAGCGAAGCCCGCTCAGCATTAATGGTGCCTGAGATCTTATCCTCTCCAGCCGACGTCGGCCTACTCTCCTCGGCCATAGGCCGTCCTTCGCGCGTCGGCTTCCCTCGTGCGCGTGAATTGCAGCGGCGGAGGAGAGGGAAGGAGGAAGAAGAAGAGAGAAAGGGGCCGGGCCGGGGGGTGAAGAAGGAGGAGAGTGGGCCTAGGGCCCATGCAAAGGGAGGAAGGGCTTTTGCTTTTGCTTTTTTTTGGTTGTTTTGTTGTTTTTTTGTTGTTGTTATTTATTATTTATTATCCGAAAAAGGCAAAATAAATAAAAAAACCTAATTTTAAAAAATGAAATTTAGGCGTCAACAGCTGCCCCTATTTGAAGGTGAGTTCGCAGAGGTTGCATTCAAAGACAAACTGATGCCTAAATTTTATCCATGCACGCGTAGCAGATTATATTTTATTTGGGACCTATTATTTTATGCGGAAAAAAAGCAATATAACTTTACACATACTAAGACAGAGAAGAAGATACCTGTAGTTACTTACCGGAAGTGAGTGAGATAGGGTGTGAACCCCGAGTTTTGGCAAGTATTAAGGCGTCATCTTACCTGTTGCATGAGGAGATTGCTTCTCTAGGACCCGAACCATTCTTCGTTCGCCTATTGGAGCAATAAGTGGTTTGTCTAGGACCCGAACCTTTCTTCGGTCACCTTGACGGGGAATTGCCTTCTCAGGACCCGAACCTTTCTTCGGTCGCCTTGACGGGAGATGCGCTGACCTTTCTCAGGGCATCTGTTTGTGGGTGCCTGATCCGTATCGAGGACACCAGTTGGTACCCGACCTTTCTTGAGAGATGCGCCGACCTTTCTTAGGGCATCATATTTGTTGGGGTGTTTGACTTCTGTCAAAGACATCGGTAGGAACCCGACCTTTCTCAGGAGGATGCGCTGACCTTTCTCAAGGCATCGATTTGTGGGGTGTCTGACTTCTGTCGAAGACACCAGTTGGTACCCGACCTTTGTCGGGAGATGCGCCGACCTTTCTTAGGGCATCGATTTGTTAGGGGTGCCTGACCACAGTTGAGGACGCCGGTTGATACCTGACCTTTCTCGGGAGATGCACCGACCTTTCTCATCGCATCGATTTGTGGGGTGTCTCACTTCTGTCGAAGACACCAATTAGAACCCAACCTTTCTCGGGAGGATGCACCGACCTTTCTGAGGGCATCTGTTTGTTGGGTGCCTGGACATTTACAGACATCTTGAAAGAGTACCTGGATATTCACAAGTACTAACCTGGAGGATATTTGGGCCTTTACAGGCGTCGAGAGGGTACTTGGATGATCACAAGTACAAACTCTTTGAGGATACCTAAACGTTCACAGGTATTGAAGGGGTACCTGTATGATCACATGTACTAGATACTGGACAATACCTGATTACTTGCAGGTATCGAAAGAGTACTTGGATGGTCACAAGTACAGACTCTTGGAGGGTGCCTGGATGTTCGCAGGCGTTGAAGGAGTACCTGATTGCTTGCAGGTGTCAAAAGAGTACTTGGATGATCACAAGTACAAACTCTTGGAGGATACTTGGACGTTGCAGGTATCGAAAGGGTACTTGGATGATCACAAATACAAATTTTTAGAGGATACTTGGATAATCACAAGTATCGAAGGGGCACCTGAGATATTCGTGAAGGTCTCACACCTCCTAGTATGTGGAAATATCAAGGATGGGTCTCGCATATTCGTGAAGGTCTCTCACCTCCTGGTAGAGGGAATATCGAGGACATGCCTCGCATATTCGTGAAGGTCTCTCACCTCCTGGCAGTTGGACTATCGAGGACGTACCTTTGATATTCATGAAGGTCTCTCACCTCCTGATAAAGGGAATATCGAGGACGTGCCCCGCATATTCGTGAATGTCTCCCACCTCCTGGCAGTTGGAATATCGAGGACGTGCCTTGGATATTCATGAAGGTCTCTCACCTCCTGGTAAAGGGAATATCAAGGATGTGCCCCGCATATTCATGAAGGTCTCCCACCTCCTGGTAGTTGGAATATCGAGGACGTGCCCCGCATATTCGTGAAGGTCTCACACCTCCTGGCAGTTGGAATATTGAGGATGTACCTTGGATATTCATGAAGGTCTCTCACCTCCTGGTAATGGGAATATCGAGGATGTACCTTGGATATTCATGAAGGTCTCTCACCTCCTGGTAATTGGGGAATATTGAGGACGTACCTAGGATATTCGTGAAGGTCTCTCACCTCCTGGTAATGGGAATATCGAGGACGTACCTTGGATATTCATGAAGGTCTCTCACCTCCTGGTAATTGGAATATCGAGGACGTGCCTCGCATATTCATGAAGGTCTCTCACCTCCTGGTAATTGGGAATTTGAATGTAGTACAAGGCTTACCTGGATGGCTGCAAGTGCTTAAAAGGGCTGGAACACCTGGGTAGCCGCAGGTGTACAAAGTGGTGGAATACTCGGATGAACACAAGTATTTAATGATACGACCTGGGACCACTCAACTGGTCCAAGTGTAAGAAAGGATACCTGGGTAGACGCAGGCACACAAAGCGGTGGAATGCTTGAACAGCTGCTATTATTCGGGGACAACTCGGGCAAGTTGAGTGTCATGAAAAGGGAGTATTCGAACGGTGGCCTGTACTAAAAGACAATGGGGATACTTAGACAGCAGTAGGTATTCAACGATAAATGGATACTTGATCAGTCACAAGTATTAATACTCTGGGGACAACTCGAACAGGTCGAGTGTCGATAAGAGGGAGAACTCGGCAAGTGGTGGGTACTCAAAGACAAGGGGATACTTAGATAGTTGCAAGCACCCACACTTAAGGGACGACTCGAATAGGTCGAGTGTCAAGAAGAGAGTACCTGGATAATGGTGGGTACTTTAAGACAAATGGGGATAGGGATATGCTTACTTGGCAATATCACTGATCACTGAGAGTATGTATGATATTTGCACAATATGCACACATGATTGTATATGCTGTAAATTTATGAGTTTAAATGTGATTTATGCATGACAATTTTGTCAGTTTTGCATCATCTGAGTTCCACTGGGGAAGATTTTGAAAGACAACCTTTATTTAGAATATAGATGTCTTGAGCATGCCAGATGAGGGACTTTCAGTCTGAAAGGACTTTCCGCTCACTCTCATGGAAAAGGCTATCCTGACCATTGATGCAGGATTTATAAGGACCACACTATCTCACTGTCATCATGTCAACAGGGGTCCGAGTATTCTCGCAAGTGGTACGACTTTACCAATGTGAGAGATCTTTTGTTGAAATTGTGATGAAGACTTGGTTAGCAGCTCATCAAAGGGACCATCAAGGTCGAAGCCAATGGACGAAAATGTTGCACGATCATCTCTGGGCTTACAAGTCAAGAATCTTGCGAAAAGAGATAGAGTAATCTTGCTTGTACTTCTTCGAGCGATGCTTATGCACATATGAAATCCTACGTTAATTGAAGTGCCCTAGTCTGAAGAGACTTTTACAATGGGACGCAATGTAGGCTTGACTTATGTGTAATAGGGTGAGAATTGGTGATTGCCTTGGCATTTGTCACCGGTCTTTCTTCTCATTGTTAGAAGGAGGCTCTATCAATCGAACCACAACAGCAATTTTTCTTGGAAATACAATTGACTCTATTTCTTGGCTGGGGGCATTGGCCTTGCTTTTACCAGGCACACTGCTTTTTCATGCCCTTATTTTTTTATCCCAACTTTTCATTTATGGGCATTTGACCTTGCTTTTACCAGGTACACTGCTTTTTTATGCCCCTAGTTTTTTTTTTTTTTTGTTGCTTGAGGAACTGAAGTAAGCAAGTTCAATTGAAGCACCATTATTTAGACTCTTGAGTCTTCATCTTCAGCCGACGCTCTAGGCTATGACAATAATTTCTGCTTTGTCTCAATGTGAGGGTAAAATTACAGGCTCACTTGGGTTGTACAATGCATACAAGTGCGTAGAAAATGAATTGCTCTTCGTCATTCTAAGGCACTTAAATTAACGCGAGTGTTCATATGCAATAAAGACACCCAAAGATTGATGCAAGTGCGAGTAAGAAAATTTCTATCTCTCTTCTCACCTTGTGATGCTGCTTCGCCTCCGATCTGCCCTAGTGTGGGGTGGTTCTTGACGGGGGTATGAGAGAAGCTTCACCAGTGTAAGGAGCTCAAAGGGGTGAGCAATGAAATGCCTCTCATTGTTTTGGTTATCGTACCATTCGCGAGAGAACTCTTTACCCTGTAGTCATGGAATCTTCTGCACTCATCTCACAAGTGTATAGATGTGAGGACTGTGTGTAGGATATGGCTTGCCTTTCATCATTCTGACGCGCCTCGTCCAGCATGCTCAATTAATCTTGTATTCTTCACTTAGCTGTCTATTCTAATAATCTTTGATGGAATCAGTGATCTAGATAGACAAAATCATCATGCAAAAATCCAAAGGCATGCAACATTTTCAATATGATGGAGTTTGAAATCTTCAAAACAAGTGAATAGTTTTTACTAAAAAAAGACCCTATTGACAACTTTAGGAGTTAACATCAAAAGGGTTATTCGCAAATGGGTGTTAATGGTTACCCCTATTGAATAGGGAGATATCACATGAATAATCAGCTAGGGGTTGATAATTTGATCGGACGTCTTTGTTTTTTCCTCGGGCTTGGATCACTTGGTTTGCCCTATTTGATCATTTAATCTAGCTCTTGAATCCCAATGCTTCCTGTCAATATGAGTTCAGAGAGTGAGTGTTAGAAATGATGTCAAGTTACCTTTCCCCCAGAGTTTATTTGTGCTTGCTCTTAGGGAAGTTGCTAACGGCCTCTTTTACATTTCAATGCTTCCTTCGGCTGGTCTTTCCTACTTGTGGCCACATATGCATGATTGCTGGTCGTTGATTGATTTTCAACGCTTTCCTTCTGTGGAATTTTTTTACTTCGCCTTTGATTATAGCAAAAGATCGGGCAAAGTCATGTACCTCAAGCTTCTATGGAATTTGAGATGGACAATCAAAACTTCCAATTCTCCGATGGTAATTACTTCTTGCAAGAGCATGTGTCTAGAACAAGAAGTGAGGCTTCCAGATTCTAAGATTGTTGACTGGGACAGAAGGTTCCTTCTAACCAGCCTGGTTCCTGAATGACGCGTCCTTTACACCGAGCTGGGTGAAATTGACATGGATTACTCTTACGCATCCGCCTGGATAATGTTGATTTGCTCAAGTTATGCCGTCGAATTTGCTACTTGATTTTCGACACTTCCTTAAATGCTGGTGATTACCATTCATTTTTTTTCATTGAGTCACATTTTTTATGATGGTGTAGATACATCATACACAAAGGTGCATAGGCATTTTCATTCTGGTAGAGAAGTGCTTGGCAATGCCAGACAATGAACATCTTTCAAGGATAGTACTTTTTTACAGCATCGAAAGTAACTGGTTTAGAGAATTCTCGCCCATCCATCTCAGTTAGGATCAAGGCTCCTTCGGGGAGTATCTTCTTTATTACATAAGGACCCTTGTAATTTGGGGCGAACTTGCCTCCGAGCTCTGGAAAGATTGGCAGCGTCTTTCTCAAGACTAGCTCGTTTATCTCGAAGTGCTTAGGTCGTACCTTTTGATAGAACGATTGAGCTACCCTCTGCTAGTAACACTGACCATGACAGAGGGCTTTCAGTCGCTTTTCGTCGATCATATTTAGTTGCTCAAGCCTTTGTTGTGTCCATTCTTCCTTGGACAATCCTGCTTGGGATAAAATTCGCAGGGAAGGGATTTCTACTTCTACAGGCAAAACCGCCTCCATGTCGTAAACCAGGGAAAAAGGCGTTGCCCCAGTGGAAGTTTGAATCGAAGTTTGATATGCTGTTAGTGCGAAGGGTAACCTCTCATGCCAGTCGCGGTAGTTTTCAGCTGTCTTGGATAGGATTCTCTTGATGTTCTTGTTGGCGGCTTCCACGGCTCCATTCATTTGTGGACGATAAAGGGACGAGTTCAGATGTTGGATTTTGAACTCAGAAAACAATTGATCAATCAACTTGTTGTTCAGGTTTGACCCATTGTCGGTGACGATAACTTCCGGTACGCCATAACGGGCGATTATGTCACGTCTGATGAACTTCATAACGTTTCGTGCAGTTACGCTTGCATAGGATGCGGCTTCGATCCATTTTGAGAAGTAATCGATTGCGACCCAAATGAACCGGTGCCCGTTTGATGCCTTTGGATTGATTGGGTCAATTACATCGATGCCCCACATTGAAAATGGTCATGGCTCAGATAACTGGTGTAACTTAGTTGGAGGGACATTTATCTTGTCCCCGTGAACCTGACAACGATAACAACTTCGCACATGTTGGGCATAATCGCTTTCCAAGGGGAGCCAGTAATAACCCAGTCTCATTATTTTTTTGGCCAACATGTGCCCGTTCATATGAGGGCCACACACTCCCTCATGTATTTCTTGCATTATCCGTGTGGCTTCAGTTGCATCTACACACCTTAGCAGAACTGAGTCATATGATCTTTTATACAGATTTTCACCGTTGACGAAGAATCTCGAAGCCATTTTCATTAGGTATTTTCGATTGGAGGGAGTGCTTTCTTTAGGGAACTCCTGCTTCTGGACGTATTTCATGATATCGTAATACCAGGGTTTCCTGTAGGGTTCTTTAGTTATAGTCATGCAGTGAGCTTGTCTTGCCAGGACTTCAATCTTCAAAGGCTCCACTTCTAACCCTTCTGTTACTTATAACATAGATGATAACGTTGCTAGTGCATTAGCGAACTGATTATGAACTCTAGGCAGGTACTCAAACGAGACGTCCTGGAATTCTCCCACCAATTCTTCCAAGTATTTGTGATAAGGCACAAGTTTGGCGTCTTTTGTCTTCCACTCGCCCAAAGTCTGGAGAATAATTAAGGCGGAGTCACCGAACACTTTTAGTTTTGTTACTTTCATTCTAATAGCCGCCTGTAGGCCGAGGATGCATGCTTCATATTCGGCTATATTGTTGGTGCATGGAAACATCAATTTTGCAGCCACAGGATAATGTTGCCCATTTGGGGATATCAAGACCGCCTCGGTGCCGGAACCTGACAAATTTACAGCTCCGTCGAAGAACATGGTCCATGTGTCCTCTTCTACTGTTGAAATTCGGTCGTCTGGGGAATTATCCTTGCGTACTTCTTTAGGGCAATCTGCTAACATATCAGCAATCACCCGACCTTTAACTGATTTTTGCGACATCACTTGGATGTCGAATTCTGAGATCAGGATTTTCCATTTGGCCAATTTTCCCACCAAGGCCGGGCGACCGAGCAAATACTTGATTGGGTCACTATCAGTTACAAGGAATGTTTGGTAATGCAAGGTATACTACCGGAGTCTGTGCAACACCCATACTAATGCAGCACATGTTTTTTCTGATTTGGAGTAGTTTTGTTTTGACGTGGTGAACTTTTTACTCAAATAGTAAATGGCTCGTTCTTTCCCATCATGGGGTCCTTTCTGTGCTAACATCGCACCTAGGGATTCACTGTTGATGGTAAGGTAGAGGGTCAAAGGGTGTCCTGGAGTCGGGGGTACTAAAACCGGGGGTTTCACCAGGTACTGCTTTAAATTTTCAAAAGCCAGTCGGCAGTCATCATCCCATTTGATTTGTGCATCTTTCCTGAGAAGTTTAAAGAAAGGTTTTGCAGTTTCGGAAAGCTGGGAAATGAATCGCGCAATGTAATTTAATCTTCCCAGGAGGCTCCGGACTTCTTTTACAGTCGAGGGAGGAGGCATCTCAAATATCGCTTTAGTTTTTGATGGGTCCACTTCTATCCCTTTACATCTCACAATGAATCCAAGTAACTTGCTAGAAGTTGCCCCGAACACACATTTTGCTGGGTTCAAGCGCAACTTGAACTGGCGAAGTCGATGGAATAATTTTTCCAGGGTCTTCTCCAGGTCTGGTTTTGGCAATCATGTCATCGACATATACTTCAATTTCTTTGTGCATCATGTCATGGAAAAGGGTGACCATGGCACGTTGGTAAGTTGCTCCAGTGTTTTTCAGGCCAAAAGGCATGACCTTATAGTGAAAAGTCCCCCATGGAGTAATGAATGCCGTCTTTTCCTTGTCTTCCTCCTTCATTTTTATTTGGTTGTATCCTGAGAATCCATCCATGAAAGAGAAAAGTTTGAATCCGGCAGTACTATCCACAAGAATGTCTATGTGAGGTAGCGGGAAATCATCCTTTGGGCTTGCTTTGTTCAAATCGCGGTAGTCGACACAAACTCGGATTCGACCATCTTTCTTCTTCACTGGTACAATGTTTGCTATCCAACTAGGATATCGTGAGACTTCGAGGAAGCCTACTTCCAGGAGCTTCATTACTTCTTCTTCAATCTTTTTTGACAACTCAGGCTTAGCTCTACTTAGCCGTTGCTTCTTGGGGGCTACATTAGGGTTGGTTGGCAAGCTATGCTCCACGATCATTGGATCGAGGCCTGGCATATCGGCTTATGACCATGCGAATATGTCTTGATACCTCTTTAGGAGGGCAATTAAGCTTGCAGCTTCTTCTTCAGGAAGCTTCGCGCCAATCTTGATCTCCCTTGGATCTTCTGTGCTGCCTAAATTGACAATGATGGTGTCTTCAGTAGTAGGGGGCCTTGTTTCTTCGTGGTGCTTCCAATTCCGTTGAATTTCGTCGGAATCATCAAAATCATCATCTGAATTATCAAAATTGCTATCATGGCTACATACGGTGTTGGTCTGGACTGTTCCCATACCCTCGCCTGCCGCTAGATTATTCCTGTGTCATAGAGTAGATAGGCTAAGGGAACCAATAAGGTTAGTGGCATGCATGCTTCTTTCTTTTGAAAATGTGATAAATTGTTCTTGAAGATTTAAGACAAGGAAACATGAGGAGACCTGGGCCTCAGATTTCTTCTTTCATTTGATGGCTGGCTATCATCAACGGGCCGGTTTGATGTGTCTCCTCATGCCCTCAAAATGTTTTCAACTTTATTTATTAGTAGACGGATTTACAGGGTGATTTCAAAAAATAGTTCCTTGAGTGGAACAGATGTTGAAAACAAAACAAGCCAGACTTTAAAAAATATGTACAAGCTCCCACGTAAGGGAGTATGCAGAGGAATTAAAAAGGATTCTACTCGAGCGGGTCTGCACCCATTTCCCCTGACGGTCCTTCGTTGATAGCGTCCACAAAGAAGTCTTCATACCAGTCGCTAGCCACGTCTCCCTGTGCTCCCAGCTTTACGGATTTCAGATCATCCATGCCTTCCCATCCATCAGGGATGATGTTGTGATGATGATCATAGAAACTTTGGGGGATTGAATAATCGACATAGTAGTCAAATTTACCACTTGGTTGGCTCAAAGTGTCCATGATTGCCTCTCCTCTACGTGCTTCTTTAGCATGCTCAGGGAACATGGTACGGGTGCTAGGTACCACGAGGAGGTGATCCTTACCAAAACACAGCCACGGAGAGCGGAACGTGAATGCCCCAGCATCCAAAAGATCCTGAACCTTGTCTCTCAAGACGGTGCAGTCATCTAACGAGTGTCCTAATTCCCCCGAATGCTAATCACATTGCTTGGATGGATCATAATCAAGGAGGTATTCGGGGGTAGGATGGCTCAGTTCCCTGCCGATTATCCCTTGCTCTAGGAGGATGGGGAAAATAATGGCCATTGATTTAGGAAGAGGCGAATATGGCCGTGTGCTTCTTGGGGATGCCCCTTGCCAGGTCGTGTCAGTAAGGTCTTCTTCATTTACTACCAGCTCTTTATTGTGACGAGAGCGGAATGCACAGATAGCTTGAGCGAAGTTTTCTGTCAAATGGTGTATAGTATCGCGTAATTCTTCGACTTAGTGTTAAAGTTGGATGAACGAGAAGTTATCGCCCGTCTCTTCTAACTGCTCTTCCTCAATGGCACCTATGAAAATGTCCCCAAACATGGTGGTCATGTCATATGGCCCCTCTTTCTTTATAAGTGAGGGCCAAGTTGTGTCTTCCTGGATTATAGGTAATTTTGCGCTTCCGGGGTTGAACCATTTTGAAGTATTCACTTCCTCTTCCTCATGCATCATCCTGGCTGGGCCTGGGAAAGTTTCCTCGAGACGAGGATATATAAGGCCGACCTTTTTCTTTGCTTTTCTATCCGGGGAATATCCTAAACCGATAGTATAGGGTCTCCTCAAGGCTTCAATGGGCTGATGGATGCCCTGACCTTTCCTACCAAGCCCTTGTCCTGGAATGAAACCGTGTCCAACCATGATTTTTCCTACCATGATTGCAGCGCTTGATACCTCGGGGACGAGGGGCAAAGTCCCTCGAGTTTCGTGTATAGTAGACACGAGCTCGAACGATTGATAGCTGGCTTCGCTTTTGTCATTAGGTTCAACATAAGGGATGGCCGTCTCGTGGTAGATGCGGTGATCTTCTTCTCCTCGGACCGTGATCAGTTTTCCTCCAATCACGAACTTCACACTTTGGTGGAGGCTTGAGGGTACTGCTCCTGCGACGTGGATCCATGGGCACCCTAAGAGGAAATTGAACGCAGTGGGGATATCCATCACTTGGAACAAAATTTTGAATGTGGTTGGGCCAATTTGAATGTCGAGCTCGACCTCTCCCACTGTTTCCTTCTTTGTTCCATCGAATGCTCGAACAGAAGTCTTAGGTACCTGGATCCATGATCTCTCTATTTTAAGGCGACATAGTGTCGCTAGTGGACATATGTTAAGAGCAGATCCGTTGTCAATCAGCACTCGAGCAACGTGAGATGCGTTGCACTTGACTGATATGTAGAGGCCCTTGTTGTGTCCTCTACCCTCCTCAGGAATTTCTTCATCAGAAAATGCCATTTGATCTTTTAAAAGGATGGTACTGACAAATTCCTCGAGTTTGTCATGCTCAATCGTTTCAGGGACATGTACCTCACTTAGTACTTTCATGAGGGATTTATGGTGCTTGACGATGTCGAAGCAATTCCAGCGAGAGATCTCGTGCTGGTGATTTTCGTAATCGTTCCACCACATTATATTCATTGGCCTTAACTACGGCCAAAAACTCCTTGGCTTCTTCGTCAGTGACAGGCTTAGCAGATTGAGTATTTGCTTGAGCATAGGTTCGCCCAGATCTCGTGACTAAACCAACATCAAGGTCATAAGACCATGGTACTGCATTGTTGTATTCGTATTTGTAAGGCTGGGGAATTTCGATGACTATAGTTGTTTCTGCTGTTGATGCTTGAACAATGGCTCCCTTCCTTTCAAGGACGCTCTCAGGTGAGGTGGAATCCTTCTTCTCCTTTTTCGCATTTAGCGCGGCAAATTCTTCCTCCCAGTTGATGAGGACTTGTGATATGGTAGAAACTATGCTGGCGTGGCCGGCGTACATGATTATTCTGGCCTCTATCATTCTTAATACCCTTTCCTCCATTATTGCAAAGGGTGGTATTTCATCACCCGGATAATACCCGGTTTCTACTAGCCCTCGATAGATGTCAACAATATGTGCATTGACATTTCTGATTTGACCGGCTTCAGAACTGAATATCATGTTTACTTTGTCAGCATGATCAGGGAGCGGATTGCTTTGGACATTTGGCTTTGCAGTTTGGAATGAGAAGGCCTTAGTGTCTAGTAGGTTCTGGATCCGATGCTTAAGGACGAAATACTCATCAGTTGAATGGCCTACTTCTCCCATGTGATAGTCACATTTTTTGGACGGGTCATAGCTGGAGAAGTTTTCAGCGTTGGGTCGTCTTGGCTCAGTTGAAAGGAGGCTCTTGTTTCGGAGGATTGCCAAAACCTGGGAATCTAGGAAGCGGAGTGAATTGTCTTCTATTGTTGTAGCGCTGGGGTGGACGGCTATTAGTCTGTTGTGGGCCTGTGTTTGTCTGAACAGTCGAGAAGTGACCGGTGTTTGCAGTGTAGGTGGCATTGACATCAATCAGGGGTTCTTTATCTTTTTTCATGTTGAGCCTTCTGCTGACAGGTACAGGCTTAGTGAACCAGCCGTCCCTTAAACCTGTCTCAATCTGCTCTCCCACTGGAATGAGTTGATTGAATGATTCAGCGATCGTAGTCACCATCCGGTTGCGGTATTCATAGGGGAGGGTTTTGATGAACATTTTTCTCAATTCAAAGTCAGTTGGCTCAGGACTGATCTGGGTGGCGAGATTCCTCCATCTAATAGCATATTCTTTGAAAGATTCCTGCTTTTTCTTTTCTGTACGATCGAGATCCTCACGAGAAGGGGTAATGTCCATTATGAATTTGTACTGCTTGAGGAATGCCTCACTTGCTTCACTCCATGTCTCAATGAGGTTTATGTTCTTTTTGATGTACCACCTCAGCGCAGGACCTACTAGGCTTGACTGGAACAACTGGATCATTAAAGGTACATTATTAACGTACTGGGTCATTCGAACCAAATACATTTGCAAGTGAGCCCTTGGGCAGGTCGTGCCATCGTACTTCTCAAACTCAGGCATTTTGAATTTTTCTGGCATTTTGACCTTAGAGTAGACGGAGAGGTCTGTTGGAGTAGGATCTTGAAGGCCCTGTAGTTGTTTTAGCCTCTCTTCAAGTTTCTCAAGGCGTTTGTCATGTTCAGTCTTAGACAAACTGTTGGGCTTTGCTTTCTCTACTATGATTTGGTGCGTATCATCCTCCAATTCGGGCATGTTATCATCGGTATCTCTTCCTTGATCACCTCGGATAGACGATTGCGGTAACAATACTTCGATTGAGGTTGGGGCGGGAGCCAATTTGCCTTGGATGGAATCTATCTGCTTTGAGAGTTGCTGAAGCACATTGAAGACCTGTTTCATTTCATTTTCCACAATCTCGATACGGCTTGGTACGTTCTCTTTAGCCATTCTAGTTTAGCTTTTGGCGAATGCAACTATGTCGTGATTACCTGTATTAAAAAAAATGGAGAGAACGTAAGCCAGGGAAACATATGGAACACTGGCCCATGGCAAGGGTCACGTCATTTTTATTTATTAATAGGAGATTTATACAATGCCAAAAGGGCTTTTTACACAAGTCAGAACGACCCTAGATATTCACATTAAAAGTCCCACTGCCCATTTTTATATGCGATGGGAAGCTCCAGTCTTGTGAAGTCGCTTGCTTCTTCGTACTAGCTTTGATACATGACTCCTGCTTGTCTCCAAGCTCTTTTCAAGAGATTCGATTCGCCCTTGGAGGGTAAGTTTATCAACTACGTAAGGGATTACTGGTTGCAGCTCCTCGGGAATTACATGGTTGAGGATGTATAGTGTGGATGCATGATGAGCTGTTTCCTGCCCCTTCAACCTTCTGGGTATGACGATCTTTTCAGTGTGACATCTACTCCATGCGTTTTGAATTATGTGGATCTCCTCCAAGTAGTTGTAGTCTGTACGGGTGAAAAGGATTCGGGACAATCCTAATTTGAGCGGTGGCGGGATTTCTTGGAGGACCCTGTACTGACGAGCCACCCTATATGGATAATATGAAGTAGCTCCGGAGAGGCCCAGCAACGGGATGGGGTCGTAATAATTAAGCACAAAGCGCGTCTCTCCTGCAATGAACCATTTAGTTCGCCATAGGAATGTCTTAGGGACCGGGTTTTTTAGCAAGTTAATCCACCGAGAATACTCTTCATTGGGAGAATATTTTTCCAAGGTTTGAAACTTTTGT
This sequence comes from Eucalyptus guilfoylei, assembly GCA_016097605.1. Taxonomy (NCBI): domain Eukaryota; kingdom Viridiplantae; phylum Streptophyta; class Magnoliopsida; order Myrtales; family Myrtaceae; genus Eucalyptus; species Eucalyptus guilfoylei. The sequence continues at coordinate 14,031,037 of CM027870.1, read as the reverse complement.
AGTGGGTGTTTAAACTCGTTGATTTCAAGTATTTGCATGAGGTGCCCAAATCCTTTGATATGGGAAAAGAACCACATTTGTAAAATTTCTGGAGCGGCCCTCATGATTTTTTCTTTTTGGTCCTTGAAACGATTAAGGGATAAAAAAGTTTCAGCTAAAACCATGTTTACATATCTTGCTCCAAAAATGACCTGATTTATTACCCATGCGATTGAAGGATTTATGGCATTCTTTCTATATGGGAAGATGATAAATCCAAAGAAGGCCAATAGGAAGATCTTGGTTTTTTGGGTCATTTATTGTTTTTCAAAACATTCAGTTAAGGATGATAGTGGAAAGGCATTGTTGTTGGCTCCAACAATTTCTCTTACCGAATGATTTTTTAAAAAGCGTGATAGACTGATCACGGGGTCAATGCCAAATGGTGGTTTAGCGAGCTCCCTCCCCAAGGGCATTCCTATGGCGAGACTGTACTCTTCCAATGTTGGAGTTAGTTCAAATTTTCCAAACACAAAGGTAGATGTTTCAGGACACCAGAAATGTGGTAGTGCTTGCATGACTCCAGAGTGGATATTAATTTGGAGCAATGGGAGGAGATGACCGATTCTTGCTTTGACGTGCTCTTGGCCAAGTTGATCTAACTGCTTCCACCATCTGAGAAGCTCTCCCTTGGGGGTAGGAATGAACTGGATATCAATTCTTCCCATCGCATATAAGAAGGGGAAATACACAACCTGACCCTATTTTGCCATGAGCCAGAAAAGACTGAGTAAAGGTAAATAAATTACTTTGCTTTTAAAGAAAATGGCAAGCATAGAGACATACATATGAGACGTGCGGCTCGATTTCTAACTGAGAAGGTTTATTGAAATTAAAAGGGTATCCGCTCGTCGCAGTCTCGCGTTAGCAGCATACCCTCCTAACCTCGGCTAAGAAATTCGGGGAAAAGAAAGGCAACCTCTACATTGCAGTCTCGCATTCGAGGTCGTATCTTTCTTAACACCATCCTAGAAATCCTATGGCGGCCCAGGTCCGGCGGCCGGGTTGTGTGTGCCATGTGTAGTGTTTAAAACAGTAAAGCATGCACAACAGTTTATAATCACAAGATAATCTATTTTAAGCAAAATTAAAATAAACTTCTAAGCTACTGACCTGCATAAAAGAACAAAAACAAGTCAGTAAAGTGTTTAAACAAGATAGAATAGCCTAAGTCCTCAAATATCCCCAGCGGAGTCGCCAAGCTATCGTGACCTCTTTTTTTTGGCGCCCGCACCGATTGCGGGCGCCGGCGGAGGCTAATGGCTCGGCTGAATTTAGTTATGCCCGGACTCTCCCAAGTCCACCAATTCACGACTTAATGGTATAAATTTTTAACCTACAAGTTAAACTTTAAAACGGAGTCGCCACTAATCGATTTTGGGTAGGTTGATTAGAAACCCATGCGAAGTATTGGGAGAAATACTCGCTCCTATGCAACCAGAGAAATTAGGATCGAGGACTTGATTACACTAGTTAATCACTAATGCCCTTTTGGTACCTAATCTTGTTTAAACCCTGAGGCTTTTTGGATTTTTGAGGGATTTTCCATGCATTTGTGGGGAGGAAAAACATTTTTTTTTTGGGGGTCTTTTTCTCATTTTTTTTTTCAACCTGAACATAAAAGGGATTTTTGGATTTTGGGTATTTTTAGAAAATACAAGTCTTTTTGGCTTTTTCATAAATTTTTGGTTTTTTTTGGATTTTTGGCATTTTTTTGGAAAATATGAAATATTTTTGATTTTTGATTTTTTTTTTTCGGAAAATAGATTTTTAAATATTTTTTTGGAAAATAAAATATTTATACTATTTTTAATATTTTTCGAAAATAAATTATTATTATTATTTTATTTATTTATTAAAACATTATTTTAAATAATAAAAACCGACCCGAGTCGGATCCACGAGTTGTGTCCGACCCGGGCCAGCCTAAAACGCAAACGGGCCTGACTTTTTTTTTTTTTTTTTTTAAAAAAAACGACGCCGTGGCCAGGCGTTTGGGGACGCCCGGCCCGACCCGACGACTCGGGTTCCTAGCGAAACCCTACCCAGATCCGACCCTACCTCGCGACCCGGCTCCCGCCGAAACCCTACCCGACGCGGGTTCGGCTCGCGACCCGTCTTCAAGCCGCCCCAAAAAACGCGAACCCTACCCGATTTCGAGACCCGGATCCGCTTCGTGACCCGGAAAATCGCAAACCCTAGGGTTTGCGAATCCACGGTGCCGAAGAGGGAAAACGGGGGCGCTATGGCGGCAACAGTGGCGACGGTGGCTACAGCGGCTGCAACGGAAAATGGGTGAGTGAAGGGAATAACAGAGGCGACGGTAGCGGGCTTCTCACCTTTCTTCGAACAGGAACGGCAACAATCGAGGTGCGGCAAGGGTTTCTGGAGAAGCAATGGCGATGGCGGCGACGGTGTCAGGATGGTGGCCGGACCTTCCTCAGCTTCGATTCTCTCTCACTCCGGCCAGATCCGAGCCTCCACCGGCCAGATCTGACCCTCTCGAGCTCGCTCGCCGCCAGCCTTCCCCGAAGTCTCTCGGTGGAGGGTAGGCTGAGCTCGCGACTCGAGTTCTCTCCCCTGCGCTCGCCCTTTGATTTTTCCTAATGTCTCTCAGTGAAAGATCTCCGAGCTTGCCACACCCTCCGACGGTGCTTGAGGCCGCCTATTTATAGGCGAAGGAAATCCGGTCGATGGAGGGGCTCGGCCGCCGGCTTCCAGCTTGCCCACCGGTTCCCCTCGGCTGAATCGGTGTCCCATCGAGCTTTCCAGTGAAGCCCGCTCAGCATTAATGGCGCCTGAGATCTTATCCTCTCCGGTCGACGTCGGCCTACTCTCCTCGGCCATAGGCCGTCCTTCGCGCGTCGGCTTCCCTCGTGCACGTGAATTGCAGTGGCGGAGGAGAGGGAAGGAGGAAGAAGAAGAGAGAAAGGGGCCAGGCCGGGGGGTGAAGAAGGAGGAGAGTGGGCCTAGGGCCCATGTGAAGGGAGGAAGGGCTTTTGCTTTTGCTTTTTTTTTGGTTGTTTTGTTGTTTTTTCATTTTTGTGGTTTTTTGTTGTTGTCATTTATTATTTATTATTTATTATCCGAAAAAGGCAAAATAAATAAAAAAAACCTAATTTAAAAAAACGAAATTTAGGCGTCAACAACTAGGTCCAGCCAAATTAATTCCATGAGTGTTGAGATTGGAGGGAACATTAGCACGTTGATCACCAAGACTTGGAGAGGATGCCTCAACATTAGCTTTAGGAAAATGTGAGGCATAAACATTCTTTGGATTGGCAGGAGATCTGCTAACATCATGGTAAAAACAGAAGAAGAAGAAGTACATATTTACTCCCCCTGTCTTTGTGGCTACAGGTGGAGAAGGAAAATCTTCTTCTTATTCTTTCTCAGCATCAGCACCTAAGTGATGTTCTTTTTCTCTTCCATCTGCTATAGTTCCACTCCTAATCTTCTCAGAATCCTCTGACAAGGATATTGCAAAAGTAGGTTCAATAGAGTCATCTCGACCCTTTTCCTCTTCTGCTTCTCTTCCTTCTTCTCTGGCTTCTCTGCCTATTTCTTCTTCTTATTCTCTTCTTTCTCTTTCTCTTTATCTTTCCTCTACTCTTCCTTCTTTTTCCTGCTCTGTTTCTCCTCTTTCTTGTTCTCCTCTGTCCCGTGGCTGGTCAAAACTTACAAAACTTTGAAGATTTTTCAAGGCAAATGCAGAGAGAGTAAGATCATCCTCATCCTCTTCGTCCTGCAGGATAAGGGCTCTTCTCTTCTTGATCGGTTCACTCATGGGCTCCTTGCCTTTTCTTTTCTTTACAGTAGAGTCTTGTTTTGTTTTGCTCGGGGACTTCTCCTTCAAGCGCTCCAAAGCTTTGTTCAGTTCCTTCAGTCTCATCTTTGACACCATCTTCAATCCTATAACTATAGGAGTAATGGTTTGAGCACAAAGAGATGCTAGAAACTGAATTTGAAAGTGTCTAAACAGTTGAGTGACAAGCGCTGAGTAAGAGAGTTGTCCCTTATCCTTCACAACAATCCTGTACATGTGTATCGGGATTGTGTGTGGCAGTGAGAACTTCATCCTATTACTGATGGCAAACATCAGTTTTGCTTCAGAATGAGAGACATCTGTCTTGGAGGTTGACTTTGGTCGGATACAATTGATCATGACTTTGTGCAGTAGAATGTTGGAGGTAGACATTCTGGAATAGGTAATGCCGCTCTCAGAAAGTCTGTCCCGAACAAGAAAACTTGTTGCATAACCAACAATCACATTTATTGATTGGAAACTACATCTTTCCACACCAGTAACATCAGCCAATGTGTCCACATCCACCACTGACTCTTTATCCCTCACAGTAAAACGAAATCTATTCACGTCAAGAAAAGACAGGTTCGAATAGAAATATGCAGTTAACTCAGGATAAGCGATAGAAGTCTCAGAGCAAAAATTTTCAAGTTGAAGGAGAGTCAGTTTCTCCCTCAGGTTCACCTGTATTGAATCCAAGAAATCAAAGTCAACCGTTCGAGGGTTCATCACCCCTCTTTTCAGTAATTTCAAGTAAGTCTTCCTATGATCCTTAGAATGAAACAAACTCATTCCATCCCCACGCACATCAGCAGCAACGCCCATTTTAGGTTGAAAATTCGTGTACATTCTCTCATCATCATCCTTGACCTCTAGCTGATTAAAAGAACTAAACCGGGGATCAACTGGAAAGTTAGCAAACGTATTGTCTGCCGTTCCTACAGGCGCTATGCCTAACCTTTCCATTGATCGTAATAACATAGTCTCATTTTCATATCCTCGTTCTTGTAGAAATTCATCAATAAAGGTCATGGCAGTACCACCCTACTTCAACTGATTGTAAAGTTTAAAAAGAAACTGGGGTTTTAACGTCCTTACTGGTTTGACATTTTCCTTGATTTCCTCTTCTACTAGTTGGCGCGGAGGATTTTGAGTAGCACGATGTGGAGAATGTTGTTGTTATGGAGAATCTTCTTTCTCGATCAAGTCAAAATGTGTAGGACGATCAAGTCAAAATGTGTAGGACCCTCAGGCATATTTCGTGGTTCCCTGCTTGAGATCCGAGACGACTTCCTTTGGAAAGACATCTTCACAGTCGAGGAGGATTTCTCGAACACGTTCAAGTGAAAAAGATGAAAACTTGGAGAGCAAACTTGAGAGTAGAAATGAGAGAGTAGAGATTTTGTATTCTAGGGTTTGAGAAATCGTAAATGAAGAAGAAAGGCTCGACAGTATATAAAGTAAAGCGGGATATATGAACTGTCATAAGGAAAAAAGAAAACAGCCTTTTTCAAAAATAAAAACTACCATAAAAAATCTGAAAAAGATACTTTCTAAAAATAAAATAGGCAAGTAACGATTCAAAAATCAACATACCTGTTCAAAATTTTCATGCTAAAATTAAATTACTTGCATTGAAGAGATATTAACTTACAGATGTAATTTCAGGATATTCTGAGTCCGACAAACTTTAGACTTTAACTGGTAGAAGATATAATATTCAGTCTGGTGCGAATAGACTCAAATAGATTTTTCTCCAGTGGCTTTATAAATTTCTCTACCAATTGATTCTTCGAATCAATGAACTGAATCATAATCTCTCCATTTTGAACATAATCTCTTATAAAATGGTGTCGAATCTTTATATGCTTTGCCTTTGAATGAAGAATTGGGTTCTTTGTGAGATTAATAGCACTGGTGTTGTCGCATTTGATCTCAATGCACGATTCTTCAATTCCAAAATCTCTTGCTGTTACCTTATCTACAAAATTTGAGAACAACAACTTACAAGAGCCACATATTCTGCTTCTGCCGTTGATAGAGCTACAGTACTCTACTTCCTTGATACCAGCATGTTGCCTAGCAGTTGACAAGTACCAGAAATACTCTTTCTATTGACTTTGCAACCTGCTAGATCTGCATCTGAATATCCAAGGAGAGTAAAGTCTCATTCTTTGGGATACCACAGACCTAGCTTTGGAGTAGTTGCAATGTATTTGATGATGCGTTTTGCACCACTTAAATGAGATTCTTTGGGATCTGATTGGAATCTAGCACAGATGTAAACACTAAACAAAATGTCAGGTTTAGATGCAGTAAGGTAAAGAAGCGAACCAATAATACTCCTGTAAAGCTTCTGGTCTACATTCTTTCCTCCTTCATCTTTGTCCAGTTACGAATAACTTGACATTGGTGTCTTCGTCTTTTTGCAATTCTTAAATCCAAATTTCTTGATGAGATCTTTTGCATACTTCTCTTGGTGAATAAAAATACATTTCTTTGATTGTTCAACTCGCAATGCCAAAAAGAAAGTTAACTCACCCATCATATTCATCTGAAATTCATCCTGCATACATCTAGAGAATTTATTACATAGATTTTCATTAGGGGATCCAAAAATAATATCATCAACATAAATTTGAACTGGCAGAAAATCTTTACCTTCTCTTTTTATGAACAAAGTAGTATCTACCTTTTGTTTAAGAAAACCATTTTGAGTTAGGAATTTACTTAACCTTTCATACTAGGCTCGAGGTGCTTGCTTTAGTCCATACAAGGCCTTTTTCAGTCTGTAGACTGAGTTTGGCTTTCTTGGATCTTCAAATCCTAGTGGTTGTTCCACATAGACTTCTTCTTAGATAAATCCATTGAGGAATGCACTTTTGACGTTCATTTGGAATTACCTGAAATTTTTATAGCAAGCAAAATCAAGTAATAATCTAATTGCTTCTAACCTCACTACTGGTGCATAGGTCTCGTCATAGTCTATCTCTTCTTCTTGCATATATCCTTTGGCCACGAGTCTTGCTTTGTTCCTAACCACTTTTCCTTTCTCGTCCACCTTGTTCCTAAAAACCCATTTAGTCCCTATAATAGACTTACCTTTAAGTTTAGGAATCATCTCCCAAACATCGTTGATGTTGAACTGTTTGAGCTCTTCTTGTATAGCTTCGATCCAACTTTCATCAGACAGGGCTTCTTCTACACTTTTGGGTTATATATCAGAAATAAGTGCTAAAGCACTATACTCTTCTCGCCTTTTGGATCTTGTGCGAATTCCTTCATCAATGTTACCAATGATGAGTTCCTTGGGATGACTTAACTTATGCTTCTAGTTGCTGGTTTGTCTGAGAGTCTGTTGATCCTCTGCTTTAGTTGAATCTTCTAGTTCTGCTTGTTGTTGATCTCCAGAAGTCTGAACCACTTTGGGGGAGGTAGACTTTGTAAAGTTTGGAGTAGGTTCAGATTCTTCAAGTTGAGTCTGATCCAGTTGATTCTGCATATAATCTTGAAACTTGACGTTTATAGATTCTTCCACAGACTGAGTCTTCTTGTTAAAGACTCTATATGCTTTGCTTGAGGTTGAGTAGCCAAGAATTCCTTCATTTGATTTTTCTTCAAACTTCCAGTTTGATCATTTGGATTTTTCAAAACATAACACTTACAACCAAACGCATGGAAGTAAGAAACATTTGGTTTCTTTCCTTTAAACACTTCATAAGGAGTTTTCTCTAGAATAGGCCTCAAGAACACTCTGTTGATGATGTAGCAAGCTGGAGAAACTGCTTCAGCCCAAAATCGAGAGGGAATTTTGCTCTCAATTAAGAGAGTTCTTGCCATTTCTTGCAAGGATCTATTCTTTCTTTCCGCAACCCCATTTTGTTCTGGAGTGTATGGAGAAGAGAAAACATGCTGGAAACCAGATTCATTACAGAATTTCGCAAAGTCTTGATTTTCGAACTCATCTCCATGGTCTGTTTGTATGCTCGAAATAGCATATCTTTTTTTTTTTTCATTTTGAACCTTCTTGGCAAACTTTGAGAAGTGAGAGAAGGCTTCAGACTTATATGCCAGAAAGTAAACCTAAGTAAAGCAAGAGTAATCATCCACGATTATTAGGCAATATCTCTTTCCACCAATACTTTGAGTTCTAGTTGGTCCAAAGAGGTCCATATGTAGAAGCTGCAAAGCTCGATTAGTAGAAACTTGATTTACAGGTTTAAATGAACTTTTAACATGTTTTCCCAAAATACATGGAGTGCATAATTTAGGTTTTTGATAAGTCGGGTTGGGGAGACCACGAACAAGCTTCTTGGAGGAAATCTTGGCAATCTGCTTCATGTTGATATGACCAAGCTTTCAATGCCAAAGATTTGTTTCATCTTGAATGGATATTAGACACTGAGAGCTTTTTGGTTTTATATCCAGAAGGTAAATATTCCCATATAATTGAGAGAAATTTTTACTAGTTCCCAAATAGATGCCTTCTTGGAAATTTATTTTGAATCCAGTATCATAAAGCTGACTTATGCTGAGCAGATTGTAGTTCAGACCTTCCACCAATGAGACATTGTTGATAGTCAGGCTTCCAATATTCACGGTTCCAAATCCAACAATTATTCCTTTGTTGTTTCCATCGAAGGAAACTTTTCCACCATTCATTTGAATAAGTTTTATAATGCAACTCGAATCTCTTGTCATGTGTCTCAAACAGCCACTATCCAGATACCATTTGATCTTCTTCTTAATAGTGACCTGTGATCAAAAGAAGAACTCAATCTTTCTTTGGTACCCATATTTTCTTGGGTCTAGGAGAGTTAGTATTAAAAACAGTCTTTGCCCAATCCCTCTTAACAGGTCTCCAAACCTTGAGGCATTCTTTCTCGAAATGTTCTGAGCTGTTATACTTTGAACATTTGAGATCACTTAGGCTAACAGGTTTTACAAAAAACCTTTTAAAAATGATTTTTGTAATATGCCTTTGTAGGTCTTTGTTTGATTCTTTCTTTAACTTTAGGAAAATCAATTAAAAGAATAGTTTATGGAGTCATACCCAAACCAGATTTGTTAAAATAAGGTCTTTGTACAGAAAGAATTTTCTCAAACTTCTCGAGATCCTTTTGAAAATATTTTTGTGATATTTGAAATATCTTCTTTCAAAAAGACATTTTCCTTTGAAAGAGAATCAGAATTTTCTTTCAATTCAACAAAACTTTTATCCAGACTTTCAAACTTTTCTCTCTAAGAAGTTTCCTGTTGCCTCAGTTTAGAATTCTCCATTTTTAGTTCAGAAATCCTTTTAAGAGATATTTTGAGACTGAGAAAGAGTTCATCTGTATAGTTCGAGACTTTAACAGGAATTTTTAAATTGCTAACCTCAACTAATTTGTCTGAGTCTGAATTAGAATCTGTTTCAAAGTCTGAGTCTGATTTTGAATTGGCCATCAGACATATGTTGGCATATTCTTCATTACTTTCCTCACACTCGGTATTGCTCCATGTTTCTATTTTGAGAGCCTTTTTGTATTTCTCAGTTCTTCCTTTCATTTTCTTCAACAGAGAACAGTTGGGTCTGATGTGCCCATTTTTCTTGCATTCGAAGCATATCACATCTTTGTTGGTTTCATTGTCCTTAGTTTGTTTGTTATGGAATTTTTGAGTGCTCTGCTTCTTCCAGTTGAATTTTCTTCCATATTTTTATTCAACTTCCTAAAATTCTTAATCATAAGCGCCAGTTCTTCATCGTCCATGTCATCTTCTGAATCTGTATCATCAGAATCAACGTTAGATTTTAAAGCTATTGATTTCTTACCTTTAGGATCTTCTTCCTCATTGATCTGCTCCACTTCATATGATTGAAGTGTGCCAACAAGTTCGTCTACTGAAAGAGGCATGATCCTCTGGGTTTCTCTAATTGACGTCTTCATGTGATTCTAGTCTTTCGAGAGTCCACATAGCATTTTATCGACCTTCATTGGTCTTGAGATTGGTTGTCCTTGATATGCTAATCCATTCACAATTTCAGTAAAACGATTGAACATATCAATGATGGATTCTCCAGGCTTCATCTTGAAAGTTTCTTATTGTCCGAGTTTTACTCGATCAGTTCTTGAAAGGGCTAGTATCAGCACCTACAGGGGGGGTGAATTGGTGTAAGTAAAAATTTTTGCAAGACTTAGTAAAAGTAAATTGCCTTTAGAAGATAATAGACTAAGGACATAATCAGCTTTAAACAATTATATAATGTCGCGAATTAAACTAAGGAGTTTAAGGAAAGAGAATAGAAACACAAAGTTTATAGTGGTTCGGCTTAGATCAAGCCTAAGTCCACTCTCCCGCGCTAATAGCCAATTGGCTAGAATCCACTATGAATCAAGAGAGATTTTACAGTCTCACGATCTTGACTTCTCAATGCATAGACTTTACTACACTCTTCCGAAGTCTCATAAAAGTTTGCTCTCTTTTTTAGTACAATTTGAGTTCAGCAATTGAAATAGCAAAGAACTAGGAAGATTCAGACTTTGAAATTTTTCTTTCACGCACACACTCGAACAACTAGAGAGTCCACCTTAAATACTCCTTTATGCCTTCTTAACCGTCAGCACTTTCTAAAGGAGTTCTTCCAATCTACCTGTTGGACATAATCAATTAAAAAGATCTTGAGTTGTTTTAGGAATGTGATGAGAGCCCATCAATCCTGCTCGCCCATACAATCAGGATCTTGGTTTCCATAAGTAGAACCTTCTAAGTTTGTTTGCCTTCCAAAGGATTTCATATCGGAATTGATTCCAATAAGAACAATCAATTAGGTAGATGCTATATCCAGCCATAAGGTCTTCCAAAAACCATACGAATCAAATCTTTGAAGGTAATCCCACATCTGGATAAGTCTTCATTTTTTGGTCTGGAAACTGTTAGTGAGGGTAGATTTTGAGATTAAAGTTTGGCAGTCTTTAGACTTTGATAATAGAGTCTGGAGTTCTTCAGACTATAGCACTTGAGTCTGCAAGTCTTCATACTCGTCTTTTGGAAAGGTTTTGTCAGCTTCAAAATAATAAAGGAGTTTTCTTTAACAGTTCCTTTATAGGTAACGTGCAATCTGTCCCAAACTTCTTTCGCTGTTTCACAGGAAGAAATTTGGTTATACTCAGTAGGAGATAATGCACAATATAAGGAGTAGATAACTTTAGCATCAAGAGCTTGTCTCTTGGTTATTTCTTATTGTGTCATTTCGCCAGCATCTATATCTTCCTTTCCTCTCTGTAACTTTGGGATTGATCCTTTTTTTCTACCACATCCCATTCCAGGGGATCTTTCGATCTTAGGAACACCTTCATCTTATTTTTACACACATTGTACTCCTTCCCATCAATGTAAGGAGGTCTGGTGTTGCTTTGACCTTCAACCAAACCTGGAGCCAAAGTACTAGCCAAAGATCTTTAGCTCAGAAGTAAAAACACTTCAATAAAATGAGCACACAAGCTCTGATACCAATTGAAAAGGCTAGTAATAACACCTAGAGAGGGGTGAATAGGTGTGAACAGAAATTTTCGCAAAATTCAGAAGTAATAATTTGCTTTTAGAAAATGATAGACTATGGACAAATTCAGATTATAGCAGTTAGATAAAACTATGAACATAACAAAGGAGTTCAGGGAAGAGAATAAGAATATAAGATTTATAATTGTTCGGCTTAGATTAAGCCTACGTCCACTCTCCAGCGCTGACAGCCTACTGGCTGGATTTCACTAAGAATCAAAAGAGATTTTACAGTCTTGCAATCTCGACTTCACAGTGAAGAGTCTCTACTAGTCTCTTACAAAGTCTCACTATGAGTTTCTCTCTTTTGTCTACAACTTTGAGCTCAGTGAATGAAATAGCAAGGAACTAGGAAGCTTCAAACTTTAAATCTTTTTTTTCATGCACTCTATCAAACAACTAGAGAGTCCGTCTTAAATACTTCTTCATGCCTTCTTGACTGTTAGCACTTTCCAAATGAATTCTTCCAATCTACCCGTTGGACATAATCAATCAAGAAGATCTCGAGTTGTTTGAAGATTATGATGAAAACTCATCAATCCTGTTCGCCCATACAATCAGGATCTTGGTTTCCATAAGTAGAACTTTCCAAGTTTGCCTGCCTTCCAAAAGATTTGATTATCGGAATTGATTCCAATAAGGATAATCAATCATGTGGGTGCTATATCCAACCGGAAGGTCATCTATAAGCCATACGAATCGAATCCTTGAAAAAATAAAGATAATCTTGCATCTGGATAAGTCTTCATTCTTCAGTAGAGTTCAATCTGGAATCTATCAGTGTGAGCAGACTTTGAACCTAAAGTCTGGCAGTCTTCAGACTTTGACACTAAAGTCTGGAAGTTTTCAGACTAGACTTTGGAAATGTTTTGTTAACTTCAAAACAGTAAATGAGTTTTCTCCAACAAAGGATACGATTCATTTTGTAGAATCTAAATATATATCGAGCTTGACTTTACAGTATGCAGCACCAAGTAAAGCCATGCTATATTTCTACATAGGTATGCTCTGGAAATTAATAGTGACCTTATTATATCTAAAAATATAAATATTCTACTGAAAAGTGGTTGAAAACATATGTGGTGTAATTTGAGGAAGGGAAGCTAATAGTAGCTAGGGTTTCAAGAGCGCATACCAGGATAGAAAGGTGATAGAAATAGGATTATTCTTCTTTGTTTAAGTTTTCTTTTGGGTGAGAGGGGAAAGATGAGAGAGAGAGAGAGAGAGAGAGAGAGAGAGAGAGAGAGAGAGAGAGAGAGAGAGAGAGAGCGAAAAAGGAATAGAAGAAGCGCACTCGAGAGAGGGTCAACAGTGTCCACGGGTGGGTCGAAAGTCGAAGTGAATTGATTGCGGACTTTCAGCTTACACACCCGAAAGCTCTCATTTAAGGTTGGATTGGCTTAAATAACACCATCGTTTTTTTTTTTTGACCAATCTGAAGCCACCAACTACATCTCCACCCCGAGGCTTAGCCCATTCAACTTGTTTAAGAAACACATGGATAGGTATATATATTTTATAATAGAGAGATACGAGTGCAAAGACTTGAATATATAGAGATTTATGAAAGATTCTTTAAGTCTCAAAAACTGGTTAAGTATATAAGCCTTTTGGCTCATGTAGATGGCCATGGCCAAAGCAGTTCGGACGCAGCTGGCGACTTTTGAACAGATGACTCCGGTTTCTAAAGTGGGAATCTCCTGATGCCCAAGTTTCCTCTTGCTACATCTAAGGTTGCTCTTTTCAGTAGGTCATGAATCACTAATTTCATAAGTTTGGTGTTTAGTGGAGAAGAGTGCATAGGAGATATCCCCTTAACAAGTAATACGAGACAATTACCCCTTCTTCTACGTGAATGTGGATGAGCAATTGCACGGAGTTAAAAGAAAATACAATTAAAATCTCATGTAAAAATGAAAAATTCAAGCTTTACCATCGCCTTACAAGAAGTTTAGAATAAAACAAACAAATGATTGGCGCACCTTCATGAGATAGTAAAGGGGCAGGTAGAAAAGAATCTGACTCCGCCACCATATTAATGGTTATCAGTTTTAAAATTTAAGCCGTCATATGAAAGAGGGTATTGTCGAGTATCCAAGATTACGATAAGTTCAGTACTTGGTAAGTGTAATTGGGATAAATTGAACACCATGATAGGTCAAAGGGGAAAAGTGCCAAAAAAGTCATAAATCTTTTGTTTTTGTGCTGATTTAGTCCTAAACCTTTTTTTTGGTGCTGATTTAGTCCTAAACCTTTTTACGTTGTGCCAATTCAGTCCTTTCCGGCCAATTTTGGCCGGATTTTGCTGACTGGATGTCGGCCGGCTAACGTGGCCTAATCAACGCTGACGTGGACAATTTTTAATAATATTTTAATATTTTAATATTTTTTATTTTTAAATATTTTTTATTTTTTGTTTTTATGTATTTTTCTCCTCTTCTTGCTCCAGCCGATCGCCGGACCTCGGCGACCGGGTAGACATGAGGGCGCGAGGGCGGCCTAGCGCGAGGCGGCGAGGCTCGCCCTCTCCGGATCTGGCGACGAGTTGGGGTTCAAGTCGGACTCCGTCAACGGCTCGCTCTTCACCTTCTGTGAGCTCGTCTCTAGGGACTCGTTGTTCTCTCCAAAGGCGGGGTACCTCGCCGCGAGGTCGGAATTCGTGGCGAAAGCGAAGCTGCCCCCGCCGCCACCGAGGCGAGTGGAGAAGCTCGATGGCTCGGGTCGAGGCGAGCTTGAGGAGCGCTGTGAAGGAACTGGTGCTCTCCGGGGGTGGAGCCATTAGGTGTCGGAGATCCTCGGGGAGCACCGACTCCAGCGCGGCATCGGTGGATTCGGCTAGGGTTAGAGCTGTCGGCTCCATCGGGAATCAGCTTCGGGACCTGATCGAATTGAGCTGGCCTCCTTGCGCCGAGCTGGCGGGGCTCGCCCTCGCCGGCCTGAGATGGGACAAGAACCAAGAAACATGCAGTAGCCAGAAACAGATCGTCAGGATGTAGAACAAGATGCCCAATTAGAATCTGTATAACCATTAAGTTGGAGAGTAGAATTGGATGGGAAAAACAAACCAGTGCCAGGATCATGCTTAAGATACCGTACAATGCGAAGGGCGGCATTCCAATGGTCTTCATTAGGAGAGTGCATAAATTGACTAAGATGTTGCACTACAAAAAGTAAATCTGGACGAGTTACTATAAGATATAATAATCTACCAATAAGTCGTCGATATGAACCTGGATCCTTAAGAGTTGGGGAGGAGTCCGAAAATTGTATATTAGGTTCCATTGGAGTATCAACATGACGTCCTCCAAGAAAATCAACATCAGACAAAATATCAAGAGCGTATTTCCTTTGTGACAATAAAATCCCAAACTTGGAATGAGAAACTTCAATGCCCAAGAAGTATTTGAGAGTACCCAAGTCCTTAATGCAAAATTGTGTGTCAAGAAATCACTTGAGAAGTTGAATCATAACTTCATCATCACCCGTGAAAACCAAATCATCAACATAAACAAGGACAATGGTCAAGAGAGAGCCACAGACCAATGTGAAAAGTGAATAGTTTGCTTTGGACTGTTGAAAACCAACATTAAGTAGTGCAGAAGAGAATTTAGCAAACCATTGCCTTGATGCATGTTTAAGGCCACAAGTGATTTCTTAAGCCGACAGACTAAATTCTCCCCCTTAGTATGAAAACCCGGTGGAAACCTCATGTAGATCTCTTCGTCAAGATCACCATGCAGAAAAGCATTATTCACATCTAGTTGGTAGAGAGGCCAATGACGAATCGAAGCAAGCACTAATAAAGTGCGAACAGTTACCATTTTAGCGACAGGCGCAAATGTGTCATGATAATCAAGTCCCTTTGTTTGAGTGTAACCCTTGGCAACGAGCCGAGCCTTGTAGCGCTCAATGGTTCCATCGGAATTATACTTGATTTAGTAAACCCATTTACATCCAGTGGGATGTTTGTCAGGAGGAAGAGGAACAATTTCCCAAGTGTCATTCTATTCAAGGGCCTGTATCTCAGAAGACATCGCCTCCCGCCACTTGGGAAATTGACACGCAACGTCATAAGTTTCAGGTTCTTGTTCAGATGATATGGAGGCTAAAAAAATGCGGTGATTGGGTGAAAAACGCGAGTATGATAAACAGTTGGATAAGGGATAAAGAGTACCTGATTCAGTGACCTTAGAATCCGAAGAGGATTGATTAGAGGCCACAATAGCGCAGCGGTAGTCTCGAAGATAGACGGGTCGACGGTGTTGCCGAGATGGTCGAGGCACGGCTTCGGGTTCAGTGGGTGATGGTGCAGCCGTGGGTGCAAGAGGAGGTGAGGTCGGTGCAAGTACTGGGGTAGAGGGAGGAGGGCATGTTTCACCAAGGTCGGTTATGGGTAATGGAATTACCGAGGTCTGTTTGGTTGTGGTATGTTTGATTGTTTGACGAAAAGGAAAATCTTGTTCATAGAAAACGGCGTTGCGATTGGTAAAAGTTGTTTGGTTTTGAAGGTCATAAAGACGGTAACCTTTGTGGTGTGTGGGATAACCAATTAGAACACAGCGACAAGATCGGGGGCCAAATTTATCGGACTGAAGATGGCTAGTAGTAGCGTAGCATAATGAGCCAAAGACACGAAGATGAGAATAGGAAGGTGGTTTGCCATAAAGAAGGTGATATTGAGTTTTATTGTGTAAGAGAGGACTAGGTAGTCTATTAATGAGATGAGTAGCAGTTAAGACACAATCCCCCCAAAAGTGAAGAGGCATGCTAGAATGAAAACGCAATGCACGAGCAACATTGAGCAAGTGACGATGCTTACACTCAACAACTCCATTTTGTTGAGGAGTGTGAGGGCAACTGCGCTGGTGGTGAACACCGTGGGCGCAAAAAAACTCTTGTGTGCGAGAGGAAAGGAATTCAGTCCCGTTATCAGATTGAACATTTTGGACTTTGGTTTGAAATTGAGTCTCAACAAAAGCAAAGAAGCGAATCAAAGAATCAATTGCATCAGACTTAAAAGTAAGCAAAAAAATCCAAGTATATCGCAAATAGTCATCAACAATAGATAAAAAATGATAGCATGTCTTATGTGTAAAATGAGAATAAGGTCCCCAAATATCAACATGAATAAGTTCAAAAGGACGTAAAGTAGTAATAGTAGACAAACGCGTTTGCTTGGATAAATGACAAGCATCACATGGACTTAATTATTTTATTGGACTAAAACATAAAGTTTGTCGCAAAATAGATAAAATTGACTCAGATGGATGTCCTAAGCGAGCGTGCCAAAGATGAGGTGAAGAGGTGGTAGTAGAAAGAACGGCAGGTTTGGTAGGAATCTCCAATAATAAAGACCACCACGCTCATGGCCCCGACCAATGATCTTCTTCGTCAAGAGGTCCTGAAAAAGACAGTGGTTAGGAAAAAAAGTGACTAAGCAGTTTAAAGTTTGAGTGAGTTTAAAGATTGATAATAAGTTGTATTTGAAAGAGGGAGCACAAATGACATTATCAAGGGAGATAGTTGGGGTAAGGGGGCCGAACCATGTGATGTCACAGGGACACCAACACCATTCGGAATCCCAACGGTGGGGTGTGGAGAGGGATAGTGTGTCGTGTTAGTAAGGTGACGAGGTTCAAATGTGATGTGGTTGGTGGCGCCAGTGTTAATAACCCAAGTATCGGAATTAAATGAATTTGAAGATAAGCCGAGAACATTACCTGAGGGGTTGGCTTTCGGGATGTTTACCTCTTGCAACAAGCGCATCAATTGCTTATATTGATCATTTGTGAAAGTAGGAGGTGTTGCATCGGAAGTATGGCTGGACTTGTTGTCAGCAGGCCTGGAGGAGGTAGATGATTGCCCACGGCGCTGCTTGTGGTTGGGAGGGAAGCCATAAAGTCGATAACACACATCTCATGTATGTCCCAGGATGCCACAATGGGCCTATCTTTCTCGGCCACGGGACGTGTTTGTCCGTTTAGCTAGGTTGGCAAATGGAGCGCTAGTGCTAAGAGAGCTAGGCTGTCCATGGGATGAGGAATTTGTGTATGGCCGTGGAGCATGGTTGTTGTGAGTGCTAAGCAAAGTGCTGGTGTGGTTGAACACTTGACAGTCCGATTGGATATGGCGGTGCGACTCATCTTGAAGAACTAGTGCATATGCACGTGCAACACTAGGTAACGGATTCATTAGTAAAATCTGACTGATAACATTAGCGTACCTCGAATTGAGACCCATGAGAAATTGAAACAAGCGCCGATTCTCTTGTTGTGTGGTGATGATAGAACGAGCCGAACAAGAGCATTGTGGTAATGGATCCAAATTATTCAATTCATCCCAGCAAATTCGCAAGTTGTTGTAGTTTTTGGTCACGACATCGTCAGATTGAGCAAGGGTGCATATCTTTTGCTCGAGTTGAAAAACCCTAGGACCATTCGATGGCGAAAAGCGTTCGCGGAGATCGGCCCAAACATCTGCAACTGACTCTGTGTAGAAAACTGTTGGCACTAAATCTGGATGGATGGAATTAAGAATCCAGGATAGGATCATATTGTTCACACGAATTCAGGACGCATAGGCAGGATCGGTTGTGGCTGGTTTTTTTAATTCTCCTGTAACAAATACCATCTTATTCTCCATGGCACGGGACCAATTGTTTTAATTGCCACCCGTAAGGACCATGCCGATGAGATTAGATCCAGGGTTATCAGAATGATGCATAAAATAAGGGCTATCCGGCCGCTCATGTGCAGGAATTGTGGCTGAAGAGCTTTGAAGCTCAGTCGTCATGGTGACTTGAGGCCGAAAGAGAAAAGCAATCTGGTTGAATAAGAAGAGATCTCCCAAGCATTCACTAAAAAGTCGGAATAGATTGTGGGACGATCAGGAATGCAGTGGGCAAGAAAATGTCACTTAGAGTCTCGATTGGCACGCGAGTCAAAAATTTTGAAATTGCTGGCCAAACCCCATTGATGTTTCTTAAGAACCCAGCATAGTATACAATGACTGTGGCAGCAAGGTGGGTGATGAACCGTGGCGGACGACACTTGACTTTAGATAATTAGGATAAATTCGAGATCTGCGCTCTACGAATCTGGAGGAGTCGGGGGCCAGCGATCGAAAGAAACCCTAGCGCTCGATCGGAGCCGCTCTAGCAAAGGGAAGCATCAATGTCACAACTTCTTCCCCATAGCATCAATAGCAGATGATCACGAGTGAGAAGGCCAGAGAGAGATCGTGGTGACTTTGGACGTGAGGGACGGGCTCCAAGGATCACCGCTCTGATACCATGTAGAGATTGAGCGAACATTTCTTTCATTGATGAACTAATTTACAATATATACATAGGGTTTAGGGCTAAAACAATATAATGACAATTATACTCTTTATTGTAAACCTAATCTACCAATAACTACTTTTTGAGATTCTATTGTAATTTCTTTTTACTAAATGTATTTAATTATATCATTTTGAGATAAGATGAGAGTTGCCATATATGAAATATAGGTTACTTGCTATATAATGATATTGGTTTCCCTAAATCGTATGGACACTCATGAAAAACGAGACGAAATGGTGGTTATGGCAACTGTACTCTACTTGCCCAGACGTAATTCATTTCTCTGCCTTTCTTCGGGAGGCAAAAATGACACGGTTTGGTCTCTCTCTCTCTCTCTCTTGCATAAACGTAGGACGGGAAAAACACATTCATATGGCATTTTCTCAAAAGTTGTCTAAGTGGCATCTCCTTTCTTAGGGAGGCAAAAGGACAAGGGTTGATATCTTGCATGAAGGCAGGATGAGAAAGTATTCCTATGGCAATGAATCTGATGACCTATTGTTGTCCCAGATCTTAAAAATAAGGAAGTACATCTATATTCATAGACTTATGTAGTTATTGTTCGGAGTTTTTTTTTTTTCGTTCCAATCCAAAGATGACATAAAAGACATGTTTGGATATCAGTAATAAAACCATCGGAATGCGGATGGAAGCTCCCTTCGTTCTTTTTTATATCATTTGGCCAATTGAAATGAGGCGAAATGGAAATATAAATTGAGAATGAAAATTTTTGAAGACATTGTTGCCCCACATAATTGATCCTAATTTAGATACTAATTCTAATTGATGTTGATTAGTTCATTAATTGGGAATTAGAATATCATTTATTAGGGAATTGATTTTTTCTGTATATTCTTTTCCTTAATTAGTTGCTCCTATGTATTATAAGTAGGACACTAATTGTGCAATATTAAAGTGTAAAAGCAATATACAATTCCCTATTCCCAATCACTTTCTACCATCCAATTCTCTTACAAAAATAACCGCATTCTTGCATTTCCATTACCATGAGGGGAGGTGGAAATGAGTGAGGATAAAAGGGAAGGAGTAGATCAAAAATAGAAAGCACACAAGTGGATTATTATTTTTTAAACTTGGGTTTTGGTAATTTTTTCTGTCTAAAAAATTTTATAGGGTAAAGTACACTTTACCTTACCAAGGAAAAAAAAGTACACTTTACCTTATTTGCTACTACATACAACCATTTGAACAATAAAATACAAACCATGAAAAGTATATTCTAATTTCGACGTGTCATCAAATATAATGATTTATTTATTTAATTTTCATTCCGACTTCTTATAAATTCATTCCGGATCCTTTTCTCTTGTTCCTATTGCCTCATTTTCTATATACCAATGGGGCCTAAAATTAATGTGATTCATTCAACAATCGCATCTATCTTAAGGATACGGTTCATTTTGTAGAATCTAATATATATATATATATATCGAGCTTGACTTCACAATACGTAGCGCTAAGCAAAGCCATGCTATATTTCTACAAAAGTATGCTCTAGAAATTAATAGTAGCCTTATTGTATCTAATATTATAAATATTCCACTTAAAAGTGGTTGAAAACATATGTGGTGAAATTTGAGGAAGGGAAGCTAATGGTAGCTAGGGTTTCGAGAATGCATACAAAACATAAAGATGATAGACAAACACAAATCCAAGGGCGCACGATGGCAAGATCCCTCCTTATCAGTCCACAACCGACGGCCACAATCTCTTTTCCCGGCGACCGCGCGTGCGCAACTCACACGTTCAAACCAACCTTCCCAACCGAACGGCTCGCAGCGAGAGCCATCATCATAGAGGGGTTGACCACGCTGTAGCCGCCATCCACCACCATGTTGAGCCCGCTCACGTAGTCGGCCTCGTCGCTGGCCAGGTACAGCGCCGCCCTCGCCACGCTCTCCGGCGTCAGCACCCGCCCCTTCAGGTTGCCGATCACCCTCATCCCGTCGTCCAGCCTTGCCAGCTCGTCCTCGCTCATCTTCCCCAGCCCTGACATCCCAGTCCTCGATACCGCGTGCGGCGACACGCAGTTCACCCTTATCCCGTGCTCCCCAAGCTCTACCGCCAGCCCCCGGGCCAGCCCCACCACCGCTTGCTTCGATGCGGCGTACGTGTGCGTCCCCAAACCCGCAATCGCCGTGCAGTTGCTCCCCGTGAACAGGATGCAGCCCCAGCGCTGAGGCACCATGACCCGCGCCGCGTGCTTAGCCCCATGGAAAGCCCCATAGAGGTTGACACGGAGGACGTGGTCGAGGTCAGCGAGGGATGTGTCGAGGATGCTCCCGAAGGGGCGGTCGAGGACCCCCGCATTGTTGTACATGATGTCGAGCCGGCCATGCTCGGCCACGGTGGCGTCCACGAGGTCGCGCACGTCTGCCTCGATGGAAACGTCGCAGCGGGCATAGGATGCCCGCTGGCCCAGCTTTGCGGCCAGGGCCTGGCCCGGCTCGTCCTGGATGTCGGCGATCACGACCCACGCGCCGTGCTTGTGGAAGAGGCTCACTGCACTCGCGCCGATCCCGCTCGCGCCACCAGTGATTATCGCGACCTTGCCTTCTAACCTGGAAGGGAAACCAGAGATTCTAGATATCCATCACAGCACCAAAAACCCTAACTAGATATCGCTAAAATCTCCGTTCCCATTCCATGCATGAAATGATCGAGACTATATAGCAAATGCCAGTAAACATGAAAGGACGAACTGCATGGGTGGTCACGTTCCAGCAAATGCCACGTTAAATACCTTTTGCACGAATTTTCCACCATAGCCAAAAAACTTGATCTCTTCAGAAATATATGCAGCGACAGGACGATTAGAAGCAGGAAGATGGAAAGGTTGTAGATTTGATTATGGGGGGGCTATATAACGGTGCATGTATATATAGGGAGAATGCCAAGTGATATATGCCCACCTCAACTAAAGAAAAAGCAAAAAAGAAAAATAATATTTGCATGACCAAACTTCATTTATCATCACTGGGCAAAACCTTTTTGTGTATTTTTTTTTTTTTTGGATCAAAAGAAAAACTCTCTATCTCTACCTGGACATTGTATGATACGAGATTATGTGTAAAAGAGACGCAAAAAATGCACTATTATATAGCATTTTTAGAATGGTGGATCCATCGTAAGGCAGACGATAATTTTTTATATGACTCATTCGCACGACATAGTAAGTTTAAGTAGGCTAATGTTTGCCAAAACCCGTTTAAGACGTGATTAAAAAAATCATGTCTTATGAGCTTGATCCATTCAATTTGTTTAGAAACGTTTTAACATGTTTAATACGTATTTGAGACTTATTTATCTCCAAAAGCTTATGAAGAATAACACCCGGATCAAGAAGTATTATCATAACTTTAATAGGGATGCAAAAGTGATAAAACATAAAGAAAAATTAATGACTCAACAATACAATTTAGATCAATGGGTAGAGAAATCACTTATGTTGTCCAGGAACATGTTGAAAGTGTTAAGATGGGTTATCATATATAAATGTGTTTTACGTGTGTATCGTATATATAAGTTAACATATATTTGTAAATAAGTTAATGGATCGCGTCATGCCGACACCCGACACCATAATATGTCTATTCGATAACTGTATTAACTGTGTCATATCATGTGAGCTACTTTATTAGGCATGTTGTGCTCATATTGACATAATTCGACAAGTTTGCTTAACTACTTCGTGCGTGAATCAAATACATTTGTGGCGTACCCTTGTTTCATGTAACATGACCAACACGATAGGGCATAAATTTTTCTTAGCTCATTCATCTGTCTTTCTCTCTCTCTCCTCCTAAAGGAAGAAGGGTAAAACATGAAAAAGGAAAATCATTTTCGAAGTCAATTTCAATTTTAAAGGGGACTAAAGTCGTCCTTTCGAAAAGTCAAATTTTGAAGATCCAACCTTCCATAAATGGCGCCGACGTCAATCCGGACGGTTGTACGTACTCTAGTAAAATCTTCATTTATTTTTTATAGGTTTAACGATTCTATGTATGGAAATGGGCCCTACATTGCAAACGAGTCAAATCAAGATCTGACTTTTATAATAATAAATAATAAAAAAGGCTCCACCTTCTCGATTGCCTCATGAAATGACGGTGATCGCTCAAGTCGACTCGTGAACGTGAAGAAAATGTCCCCCCACAGCAGAGAAGAACTGAACATGGATGGTATCGGGTTTGATTATTTCAAAAAAAAAAACCGATTGGGTAATAATTTTTAACTCATTATGAAAGTAATAATTTATTGTGAATCATAAAAAAATCAAATAATAAATAATTACAAAATTTTGTAAGATTATTTAATCAAGAATTTATAACTCACAATACATTGTAATTCTTACAGTAATCCAAAAATTATAATGCTTGCAAAGTCAATTTTTTATCTATTGATAATATTTAGGGGCATCAAACACCCTACAAGTCTCACGAATAGGTTAAGCCATTTGGCATGTAGGGGACTTTGATTCAGAGCAGTTTACACGCAATCGGCGAGATTTGAATGGATAACCTTCAAATTTGGTTTGAAAACCCTTAAAGATTCTTGTCTAATCAACAGGATTAAGAGGATAAGCTTCCAATAAACTCATAAAGCGACTAGTTACAATATTCACTTACCAATTCTATCTATTACCATAAACACATGATGTATGTTCGCGTTGTCAGTATAAGAAATATTTTGTATTTTGTTGACTCTTTTCTTAATAGGCCATTTTTCATCACTCTCAAATGAGTAGTTATATTTCTAGAAATTTAGCAAATATCCAAATCAATGGTGATTTTGATAAAAATATATTACACAAACGAGTTAAAAATTTTCTTGCAGGCTCAACTACTTTTTGAGATGAGATTGTGATTTCTTTTTACTAAATTTAATTAATGATATCATTTTTGGGATAGATGAGAGCCGTCATATATAAAATATAGGTTTCGTGCTATATAATGATATCAGTTTCTCAAAGTCGTATTAACACTCATGAAAAATGAGACAAAATGGTGGTTATGGCACTTGTGTTCTACCTACGTAGACGGTGATTAATTGCTCTACCTTTCTTTGGGAGGCAAAAGGGATAGGGTTTGGTTGAACAAAGGTAGGATGAGAAAGACATCATTCATATGGCATTTTTATCGAAATTTGTCTGGAGGCAAAAGGACAAGGGTTGGTATCCCGCACAAAAATAGAATGGAAATTGGATCTAAGTAAGTCCTTAAAAAAATTCCATTTTGGTTCTCGTCCAGATCTAAGGATCACTGGAGTGTAAAATAATAAGAGGGTACTCCCCTCCCTTGGGGAAAATAAAGATACAAAGGGAATTAGGAGTACAAGGCCCGCAAAAACATTATTTGTATGGCAATGTATCCAATGATCCAATTGTTGTCCTGGATCTTAAAAATAAAAAAGAAGTGCATTTATATTCGTGGATGTATATACTTATTGTTCAGACCTTTTTTCTTTTTTCTTTTTTTCATTTCAAAGATGACATAGAAGACATGTTTGGATATAGCGAATAAAATCATCGGAATTGGAAGGAAGCTCCCTTCGTTTTCTTTTTTTCCTAATATCATTTGGCACATTGGAATGAGGAAAAATGGAGATATAAATTGAGAGTGAAAATTACCGCATCATTTCCACTACCATGAGGGGAGGTGGAAATGAGTGAGGATCAAAGGGAAGGAGTGAATTAAAAAAAAATGAAAAAAAAAAAAAAGAGCACACAAGTGGATTATGGATTATCATTTAAACTTGTGTTTTGGTAACTTATTTTCCTTCTATATACGATCATTTGAACAATAAAATATAAAATATGAAAAGTCAATTCCAATTCTGATGCATTATCAAATGTGATAAAAAAAATTATTTAATTTTCATTCCAACTTCTTATAAATTCATTCCAAATCCTTTTTTCTTTTTCCAATTGTCCCATTTTCCATATACCAAATGTGGCCGAAATTAATGTGATTCATTCAACAATCACATCTACCTGAAGGATATAGTTCATTTACGTATCATCAAGCATATTCATGCTATATTTCTACAAAAGTATGTTCTAGAGCTTAATAGTAGCCTTATTATATCTAAATATATAAATATTCCACTAAAAAGTGGTTGAAAACATATGTGGTGCAATTTGAGGAAGAGAAGCTAATAGTAGCTAGGGTTTCAAGAATGCATACATAATAGAAAGATGAAAGAAATAGGATTGTTTTTTTTTTTTTTAAAAGTTTTGCTTTTGGGTAAAAGGGGAAAGATGAAGAGAAAGAGAGTTCTTCGTTGTTTAAGTTTTTTCTTTTGGGTAAAAGGGGAAAGATGTAGAGAGAGAGAATGAAAAAGTAATAGAAGAAGCGCAATCGTAAGAGGGTCAACAGCGGGTGGGCTGAAAGTCAAAATGAATCGATTGTGGACTTTCACCTTACACACTCGAAAGCCATTTATCAAGGTTGGATTGACTTAAAAATTCCCTTTGATCGATCTGAAGCCACCAACCACTCCACCATCAGATTTAGCCCATTCAACTTGTTTAAGAAATACTTGAATATGTAATATTTTTTTTAAAATCCAGATATACGAGCGCAAAGATCCAATTATCTGGAGCTCTATGGAACATTTTGTAAGTCTCAAAACTGGTTAAGTATATAAGCCTTTGACTTATGTAGATGGCCATGGCTGAAGTAATTCCGATGTAGTTGGCGAGATTTGAGCAAATGTCTCCAGTTTCTAAAGTGGGAATCCCCCGATGCCCAACTTTACTTTTGCTACATCTAAGGTTGCTCTTTTCAATAGGTCACAAACCACTAATTTCATAAGTTTGGTGTTTAGAGGAGAAGAGTGCGTAGGATAAATCCTGTTAACAAGTAATACGAGACAACTACCCCTCTTCTCCATGAAATGTGGATGAGCAATTGCACGGAGTTAAAAGAAAATAAAATTAAGATCTCATGTAAAAATGAAAAATTTAAGCTTTACCATGACCTTATGAGAAGTTTAGAATAAGACAAACAAACGATCAATGCGCAATCATGAAATAGTACAAGGAAGAATCCGAATCTGCCACCATATTAATGGTTATCGGTTTTAAAGTTTAAGCTGTAATAGGAAAGAGGGAATCATCATGTATCCAATATTATGATGAGCTTGCTACATTGTAAGTGTAATTGGGATAAATTGAACACCTTGGTAGGTCGAAGTGACGATGGTTTAGAGAGCAAATTTTAAGGGGCCAATAAATACCGTCATTTGGAGTTTTACATCATTCATTGTGGGAGGTTAGTACATTCTCAATAGAGCAACACACATATTATGATTAATTTGCAAAATTGGTTAACTAAGTGACGTGACAGATTGTAAGAAAGTATTTAAAAAAGTGGGCCATATTTGGTGTGATGATTTGCCACGTCACTATAGTACACAGATATTTTAAGCTGGTCTAGTAAACTTAATTAGCTCTTCTCTTTTTGGTGTGCCAACCATGCAAAGGAAAGTCGATCTCCCTTTATATATTATCGAGTAATCTCGTGATTCAAAGGTTTTACATTATTAAGTAATCAAGGAAACATATATACATTGGATAATATCAATAACATAGGTAGTAGATGTGATTTCTCTTTTATTGGCTACATATGCTTATAGGATGATCTGGTCAACGATCAAAATTTTGCAAAGGAGACTAGCAAAACATGCAATCTGTACATGTGCATGGATGAATGTCAAGATATAACCATGCACAATCACATAAATATACATGTCCACAAACACACGTTGAAAAACATCAGAATTCAATACCTTTTAAATGGAGTTTCCGCCAGAGCCATGTCTTGATCGAGAGAGAGAGAGAGAGAGAGAGAGAGAGAGAGAGAGAGAGAGAGAGACTAAAAATAAATATGAGGGATGACTTTTGGTGCTCCTTGAGGCCTCTCTTTATATAGAAGGTGGAGGTGAGAGTATGAATATAAATATGAGGGATGGCTTTTGGTGCTCTCGAGGCATCTTTTTATATAGAAGATGAAGGTGATTTAGATTAATCTCTTACGAATTGCTCAATTTCATGTGTAATAGTTTGACAGAGGGGATATCTGTCAACAAGAAGTCCCGCTGAACAAAAGAAGAAAAAAAGGAATCAAGGAAATCGTGCTCTGAAGGGAAAAAAAAAAGGCTGCATTTGCGAAGTAGATGTAAAATGACGCTTCTTCCCTACACGTGTGCAACTGCAGTTTTTAATTATTTCTCTCCAAGACGACTTTCATCATTAGATCAGGGTAATTACATCGAAATAATCGTTACTTACGTTCTAAGATGCGCAGGCAACAAGTGGAAGTGGCAGTTGTGCAGCGCTGTATGTAGCTTGGCCTGATGGTCATGTGCGCGCACATGGAACTTCATTTCCAAGAGTGATTGTATTCCATCAGTCAAGGTCGGCAGGCTTGGAAGCATGTGGTATTATGTTGATTAAGAAGCATTGGGAAGCATCTCGTGACATTTGGCTTAGTATTTAGTTTGGTATTTGTCAGTGATCCATATCAACATCATTGACTTTTGGCACAAATCCCGACATTTTATTGCCTCTAGATCCGTGAGAAATAAATTTTCCCCACAAGATGAATTTCATTGGGAGAGAAGTACAATTGGAAAAACCTTTGTTTTATGTGTAACATATACAATATGGGTTCTACTCACGGCTCCCACGTCGATATTATCCAAATGAGTGATATTTATCTTTTAGAAGAGAAAATTTTTAAAATTTGTCTACCACGTGAGAGGATAGCAAAGTAGGGAATTTCAATTTTTGGTGTGAGTTTACCGAGATTGGAGAATGTACATGTGACATGTTTTTGTTATTGTGCAACCACGGTTTATACCTACTACGTTTTTCGATTGAAGTTCATTTAACTTTTCACAATTAGAGCGCGCATCATGAAAATATAATGTCCAACCTCGTTGATTTGTTTCTGTGTCGTGCAACATAGGATTTTGAAGACATAAACTTGTAAAAGAATTTATTAGAAGTTAGCATTCATTTCACAATTGAGAGAGAACCCTTTTCGCTTTACCTAACCTTAATTACTATCCAAGTGTAGAGGAGCAAAACAAGTGAAAATCCCAAATGTATTTATGTGCGCAACACACAAATGTCATGTGACATGTGACGATACAATAAAATGTCATATCAAAATTTTTCCAAATAAAATGTCAAACCAAAATTTTTCCAAGTTACAATAAACCATGCCTCACATCGCTGAATTTCAAGAAAAAAACATTAACAACACACTGCATTTTATGCCAGACCAACGGCATCTATGATCGAAAAGTAATTGCAAGATTGTTTTCAAGGTTGAGATGCAAGCTAAATCTCTCAACAATTAGTATACTCTTGCTTCAAAGATCAAATATACTTTATTAGAAGCTCCCAATGAAACCAAACAACACCATGACACAAGTCGAACCGAATCATCATGCACACCCTCCCTCCCTGCAACAATCCAGCAAAACGCAAAAACATTGTACAAATGAACTAAAGGGCACTTATAGAATACAAGAGTGCTGATGGTTCTGTTTCTTTCTTTCCTGGCGAAGGACTGAAGACAACTCCATAATGATAATGCCCGAGAAAACGAAGCCTTCAGAGTAAGGAAGGATCCATCAAGCGTCGCTTATTCATGTTAGTTCTAACCTAAGGATTCAATCAACAGTGCGCCATACAGATGTATCAAGAGACACCCCAAAAGTGACGTCAATTCAGGAGGAAGTGTTGTGCTGCAGGACTGGTTTAAGAGATAACCCTACTGTTTTGGAGGAGAGTCCATCGTCTGCACTGGCGGAGCCGTGACCACTGCTAATGTAAGATCAGCAGGGTTTGCATCACCAGATCGGTCACGGATTTCCCTATATTCTTGACAAATTGCACAGAGATGGCAGAAAAAATGACGACAAAGTCCCCACAATGCGCTTCCTGCATAAGATGAGCGATGATCAAATGGGCCAATTGATGACTAAAGCACAAAACTACTTATTTGTTCACAGGATTCTTGTAACTGTTCTAGAAGTTTCAGGGTCAATCTAGACTGACTTTTACCATTTATTTTTTGCCTAATCAAAATCTTGCGGTTTCAAAACACTGACAATTTTTGCAAAATGTATATGTTGACACACTCAGATCCATTGTAACTTCTTTGCATCTTTTGACATTTCAATAATATTTTAAATTTTATTAGGAAAGCAAGAAAGTTATGAAAAAGGATTGAAGATTCCGACTCTCGTATGTTCTTATTTCAATCTACTATTTATTCCAATCATGAGGACTTGTGTAACTCTTGACTCAAACCCACCTATTAGAGGAGGGCTGGCTAGACTGAAGGCGGGAAAGAGATTTGCACTCGTTTACTATTGTTGAGAAGACGGACGGAAGGGTGTGCCTTATTAACATCTGTCGCATAACTGGAAGATTTTAAAAAAAGGTCACAAAGTCCATGGAAACACGACGTCCCCTTCTACTAAATACGGAATCGTAATGCATATCATACACATATAGGATTCTCCATTTGATAATTTTAGATTTTTAGGTCAGATGTTCATAATGGAAAAATCATTCGTGAACTTTTCACGTTCATCTCATGAGATATACATCTAGCTTGTTATACAATTTGAAGAACGAACAAGACAAAAGAGTCGAGTACGTACGACAAAATGCAAAACTGCAAAGGAAACTCAATGGGTTGCTATCTGGGCATAATGTCTTGAGCAATCTTGGGTCGAAAACTACAATTCTGGGTTTAGGGTAGAGGGCTGGTCAACACTGAATTAAGTTAATATATGGTACAATGAAATGAATGGCTCTAATCATTTTATTAGGTTAAAAAGAAAAAGTCGGAATAGAATCGGAATTTTATTGTCAAGATTTTCAGATATCAAATAGGATAACAATTCAATCTATACGATGTTTAGTACACTTCGATTTAATTAAAATACGTAGACAAAAAAGCTAATCAAATTGCTTCCAATAGGACAAAAAGAGAAGCTAAAGCACCACAAGAACAGCAACGCATCCAAGGGCGCACAATGGCGCGATCCCTCCTTATTCAGCCCACAACCGACGGCCACGATCTCGATTCACCCGTTCGAACCGAGCTTCCCATTCGAGCGGCTCGCCGCAAGAGCCATTATCAAAGACGGGTTGACCACGCTCTAGCCGCCACCCTCCACCATGTTGAGCCAGCTCACGTAGGCCGCCTCGTCGCTGGCCAGGTACAGGGCCGCCCTCGCCACGCTCTCTGGCACCAGCACCTGCCCCTTTAGGTTGCCCATCGCCCTCATCCAGTCGTCCATCCTCTCCAGCTCGGCCTCGCTCATCTTCCCCAGCCCCAACGTCCCCATCCTCGAGACCGCATAAGGGGACACGGAGTACGTTGAAAAATATGATTTCAAATCAATAGAGCAATCAGGTCGGACTTTGAAACATAATATCACTTTCTTTAAGGATTTATTTACCCCATAATGTTGCTAATGGTCATCGGCAAATACCATCCAAGATACAACAAAGTTTCAAATGAAAATACAAGATAATAATTCTAGTATTTCTTCAAAGTCTCTTTAGAAAATAATCTAAATAATGGCTATAGTTTTGGAAAGAACACTCGAAAAATGATTTTATCCTCGTTCACCCAAGAACTGACATATTTATATGTATATCGGTCTTAAAGTACATAGGCAACTCTTCGTGAAAGGTTGCAAAGTGAATGAATGCATCTCTTAGAATTCAGAAGAAGTTGCAAAATGAACGAATGTGTCTCTTCGGAAGAAGTTGGAAAATGAACGGGAAAAGTTGCAAACTAAACGATTATCATTTTCAAAGATTGTCTTGACAAGACACAAATATAAAAATTCGGATTAATAAAATTAATAAAAAATATATATAAAAAATTTGAAATAATAAAATAAACAAATTTTTTTTAATAAATTAAATTTTCATTTTTCATAATTTTCAAAGGGCGCCTAATAATCGCGCTTCTACACGCAGTATGGTGGGGTCTTGCCCACACCGAATGTTTTTCTTTAAACATACTAAAGAAGCCTTACAGTTAGTAATTGGTCCACCTTCTCCTAACTTTCCTATGTGGGAAAAGAAAAAACACACTTAGGTACGTTTGTTTCAAGGAAAACTTAATGATTAAGAAAAATGTTTTCTTGAAAAATACTTTCCAGGAATACGATTAGTTTTCTTTTGTTTGGTAAATATCATTGAAAATGTTCTTTCTTGTTTGGACCTTATTGGAAAATGCTTTCTCTCAAATAATTTTTTTAAATAAATATTTATTTTTTTATTTATTTTTTATTTTTTTTTCCTTTTTTTCCTTCTCTCCCGGCTGCCTCTCCACCTAACCCATCGCCCCTTCCTCCTGTCCACCGCCATCACCGCCATCTTCGAAGACTCACCTCCCTCTGCAGTGATTCCATCCACCGAAGCTCGGCCAAGCTCCAAGCACAGGCACAAGCCGATGAGCCTTGACCATGCCCGAGACGTAGGCGCACACGTCGCAAACAAGGATGAACCTAGGCTCACACTAAAAGAAGGAGTAGGCGCGCCAAAAAGAGAAGCAGCAGAGCTCCCCAACGAGGCAAAAATTGGTGAAGGGGAACTCGATGCAAATGGTGACTGACCAGAGCTCACGGCAGGTTGAGCCATTCCAAAGGGTGATGATCCTCCAGACGCAACCAACGACAACATACCAAAGAGCATCGGCACCGAAGTCGCTGGCATGGAGCCAAATCCATTGGAGAATGAAGGTGTAGAAGACGCCGACGAAGAGGAAGAGGAGGGAGCAAAGCTAATGGGAGCGCAGGAGGGGCTAGGGTTGGAGGAGGCGGCGGTGAAGAAAGGGAGGGGGCAAAGGAGAAGGAGAGAGGGGAGGAGGAGTTAAGGTTTACGTTCACAGGCAAAGAAAGAAAAGAGAAAACGAGAAAAGAAAAAGAAAAAGAAAGAAGAAAGAAAAGAAAAGGTATAATAATAACAAATTCAAAATTTTTAATTAGAAATCCTTTTTAATAATAAATTCTTCATTAAGCAAGGACCTTAAAATATTTTGGAAAACGTTTTCCAATTCTTTCAAAGGGGAAATTGTTTTCCTGAATTTAAGCTTTGAAAGGAAAACATTTTATGTTGATTAGGAAAACATTTTCTATTGACTCATTTTTCGTTGTTGAATCAACGCTAGAACATGAAGAAAACGTTTTCTTAGAAATTGTTTTTCGCAAACAAACACAGTTTGTTTTACAAACTTCTAATAATTCACCCATATCTCGTGCTTCTCGAGCTCCGCTGCCAGCCGCGGACCAACCCCACCACTACATGCTTTGACGCGGTGTACGTGTGCATGGCCAACCCCGTGAGAGCCGTGCACCTACTCCCCGTGAACAGGATGTAGCCCTGGCGTTGCAGCACCATGACCGTGCCGCGTGGTTCGCCTCATGGAAGGCCCCGTAGAGGTTGATGCGGAGGACGCGGTCGAGCTCAGCGAGAGATGTGTCGAGGATGCCCCCGAAGGCCGGTTGAGGACCCCGGCGTTGTTGTACATGATGTCAAGCCGGCCGTGGTTGGCCACAGTGGCGTCCACGAGGTCGCGCACATTGGCCTCGATGGAAACGTCGCAGCGGGCATGGCCCAGCTTCGCAGCCAGGGCCCGGCCCAGCTCGTCCTGGATGTCGGCAATCACGACCTATGCGCCGTGTTGGTGGAAGAGGCTTGCCGTGCTCGCGCCGATCCTGCTCGTGCTGCGGGTGGTGATTGCGACCTTGCCATCTAACCTGGAAGGGAAATCAAAGCTTCTCAATCTCTATCATATTACCCAAAAGCCCTAACTAGATAACGCTAAAATCTCCATTCCCGTTCCATGCACGAAACGATCGAGAGACTATATAGCAAAGGCCAGTAAAAAGGACGAACTGCATGCATGGTCACGTTCCAGCAATGCCATGTTAAATACCTCTTGCACTAATTTTCTGCCATAGCCAAAAAGCTTGATCTCTTCGGAAATATGTGCAGCGACAAGACGATTAGAAGCCTGAAGATGGAGATGGAGGTTGTAGATTTGATTATGGTGTTTGTTTGGCAAATCTCCAATACGCGGCGGCGCATGTATATACATAGGGAGAATACCAAGTGATATTTGCCCGACTCAACTAAAGAAAAAGCAAAAGCGTTCGACCAAAAAAAAAAAAAAAAACTAGACAAAAAGCACAAAAAAAAAGAAAAAAAGAAGAAGTAATATTCGCGTGACCAACTTAATTTATCATCACTAGTATAGGAGGGGGACACGCCCATGTGTATTTTTTTTTTTAAAATCTCTCCCTCTACTCGGGCATTGTACGATACGACGTCGTGTGTACAAGTGATGCACAAAATACACTAGGATACGGCATTTTTAGAGTAGTGGGTACATTGTAAGGCATGCAATAATTCTTGATGTGACTCAATTGCATAACATGACACGTTTAAATAGGCTTATGTTTGGCATGACCCATTTATTACGTGATTAAATAAGTTGTGTCTTATGAAGTTGATCCATCTAAACTTGTCAATCCGGCCAAACACAAATTGGTGAGTTGAAATTAATGTGTTAAACGCCATTTGTTTTAATAGGATACAATTAGAAGCGTTTTAACATGTTTAAAGCATATTTGGGACTTGTTTATCTTCAAAAGCTTATGAAAAATAACACCCAAGAAGAATAAATGATAAAACGAAACTTTATTAGGGATACCAAATTCATCAAACATAACGAAAAATTGACTCAATAGCAAACTTTAGATCAATGTGAAGCAAGATTACTCATCTTGTCGGGAAAAGTGTTGCCATGAGTTATCATTTGTAAACGAGTTTTACGTGTGTACCGTATAAATGGGACATTTGTAAATGAGTTATTGCATCATGCCGTACTGACACCCAACACAACAACATGTTCGTCTGATAATTATGTTAACCATGTCGTATCGTGTCACCTGCTTTATTAATCGTGTCATTTTTGAGATAAGATGAGAGCCCCTCACCCGTTGCTAGCTCATTCATCTCTCCCTCCCTCCCTTTGCTCCTAATGGAAGACGGGGAAAACCAGGAAAAGGGTTTTTAAGGGGACTAACGTCGCCCAATCGAAAAGTCAAATTTTGAAGATCCAATCTTCCATAAATGGCGTCAACGTCAATCCCTCAATCCGGGTGGTGAGTTACATACTTTAGTAAAATCAGCATTTATTTTCATTAGGTTTAGCGATTTTATAATTGAAGATGGGCTACTACACTGCGAACGAGTCAAATCATGTAAAAAATCTGACTTTTAGATTGCCTTGAATGGAACGTCGTTGACGTCGATTCATGAACGATGACCCCCCACAGCAGACAGAACTAAATATATGGATGGCATCATGGTTTGAATATTCCCTAAAATCACCAAAGTGATCGATTAGATTTGCTTTGCAAAAAGCGGTTTTAACCTGTGATCTTTATTGATGTCATTTCGCCTGCTTCCTATAGTCTTTTTACTTACACATTTTACCTACCAATACTATTTGGAGACATGAGGGTGGAGATTGGGCTATTTATAGACCCATCAAATACCCTACAAATCCCCTGAACCAGTTAAGCCTTTTGATACGTGGGTGACTCTAGATAAAAGCAGTTTGCGCTCAATCAGCAAGATTTAAATTGGTGACCTTCAAATCTGATTTGCAAGTCTTCTGATAAACTTGCAAAGCAACTATATACATTTTTCACATACCAATTCTATGTATTGACATAAACAGATGATATATGTTCATGTTGTTGGAATAAGAAATAGTTCGTATTTTGTCAACACTTTTCTTCATAAGCCATTTTTCATCACTCTCGAAATGAGTAGTTATATTTCTAGAAATTTAGCCAATATCCAAATCCTTGGTGAATACTATGCTTAGTGGAAAAGATAAAGTGAAATATTACACAATTGAGTTATATGCATATCATATATAAAAATTCTCTTATATGCTTTACACATATTCGACTACTTTTTGAGATGATATTGTAATTTCTTTTTACTAAATTTAATTAATTATATTGTTTTGAGATCAGATGAGAGTTTCCATATATGAAATATAGGTTGCTTGCTATATAATGATATTGGTTTCCCTAAATCGTATGGACACTCATGAAAAACGAGACGAAATGGTGGTTATGGCAACTGTGCTCTACTTGCCCAGACGTGATTCATTTCTCTGCCTTTCTTTGGAAGGCAAAAATGACATGGTTTGGTCTCTCTCTCTCTCTCTCTCTCTCTCTCTCTCTCTCTCTCTCTCTCTCTCTCTCTCTCTCGCATAAACGTAGGACGGGAAAAACACATTCATATGGCATTTTCTCAAAAGTTGTCTAAGTGGCATCTCCTTTCTTAGGGTGGCAAAAGGACAAGGGTTGATATCTTGCATGAAGGCAGGATGAGAAAGTAGTCCAATGGCAATGAATCTGATGACCCTATTGTTGTCCCAGATCTTAAAAATAAGGAAGTACATCTATAGTCATAGACGTATGTAGTTATTGTTCGGAGTTTTTCTTTTTTGTGTTCGTTCCAATCCAAAGATGACATAGAAGACATGTTTGGATATCAGGAATAAAACCATCAGAATGCGGATGGAAGCTCCCTTCGTTCTTTTTTATATCATTTGGCCAATTGGAATGAGGCGAAATGGATATAGAAATTGAGAATGAAAATTGTTGAAGACATTGTTGCCCCCACATAATTGATCCTAATTTGGATACTAATTCTAATTGATGCTGATTAGTTCATTAATTGGGAATTAGAATATCGTGTATTAGGGAATTGATTTTTTCTGTATATTCTTTTCCTTAATTAGTTGCTCCTATTATAAGTAGGACACTAATTGTGCAATATTAAAGTGTGAAAGTAATATACAATTTCCCTATTCCCAATCGCTTTCTACCATCCAATTCTCTGACAAAAATTACCGCATTCTTGCATTTCCATTATCATGAGGGGAGGTGGAATGAGTGAGGATAAAAGGGAAGGAGTAGATAAAACATAGAAAGCACTCAAGTGGATTATTATTTTTTAAACTTGGGTTTTAGTAAATTTTTCTGTCTAAAAACTTTTTCAGGGTAAAGTACACTTTACCTTACCGACAAAAAAAAAAGTGCACTTTACCTTACTTGCTACTACAGACACAACTGGTCGAACAATAAAATACAAATCATGAAAAGTGAATTCCAATTTTGATGTGTCGCCAAGTATAATGAATTTTTTATTTAATTTTTATTCCAACTTCTTATAAATTCAGTCCGGATCCTTTTCTCTTATTCATATTGCCTCATTTTCTATATACCAAATGGGGCCTAAAATTAACGTAATTCATTTAACAATCGTATTTATCTTGAGGATACGGTTCATTTTGTAGAATCTATATATATCGAGCTCGACTTCACAATACGTAATGCTAAGCAAAGCCATGCTATATTTCTACAGAAGTATGCTCTAGAAATTAATAGTAGCCTTATTGTATCTAATAGTATAAATATTCCACTTAAAAGTGGTTGAAAACATATGTGGTGAAATTTGAGGAAGGGAAGCTAATGGTAGCTAGGGTTTCGAGAATGCATACAAAACATAAAGATGATAGACAAACACAAATCCAAGGGCGCACGATGGCAAGATCCCTCCTTATCAGTCCACAACCGACGGCCACAATCTCTTTTCCCGGCGACCGCGCGTGCGCAACTCACACGTTCAAACCAACCTTCCCAACCGAACGGCTCGCAGCGAGAGCCATCATCATAGAGGGGTTGACCACGCTGTAGCCGCCATCCACCACCATGTTGAGCCCGCTCACGTAGTCGGCCTCGTCGCTGGCCAGGTACAGCGCCGCCCTCGCCACGCTCTCCGGCGTCAGCACCCGCCCCTTCAGGTTGCCGATCACCCTCATCCCGTCGTCCAGCCTTGCCAGCTCGTCCTCGCTCATCTTCCCCAGCCCTGACATCCCAGTCCTCGATACCGCGTGCGGCGACACGCAGTTCACCCTTATCCCGTGCTCCCCAAGCTCTACCGCCAGCCCCCGGGTCAGCCCCACCACTGCTTGCTTCGACGCGGCGTACGTGTGCGTCGCCAGCCCCGCAATCGCCGTGCTGTTGCTCCCGGTGCAGGATGCAGCCCTGGCGCTGCGGCACCATGACTCGCGCCGCGTGCTTCGCCCCATGGAAAGCCCCATAGAGGTTGACGCGGAGGACGCGGTCGAGGTCAGCGAGGGACGTGTCGATGATGCCCCCGAAGGGGCGGTCGAGGACCCCCGCATTGTTGTACATGACGTCGAGCCGGCCATGCTCGGCCACGGTGGCGTCCACGAGGTCGCGCACGTCTGCCTCGATGGAAACGTCGCAGCGGGCATAGGATGCCCGCTGGCCCAGCTTCGCGGCCAGGGCCTGGCCCTGCTCGTCCTGGATGTCGGCGATTACGACCCACGCGCCGTGCTGGTGGAAGAGGCTCGCTGCGCTCGTACCTATCCCGCTCTCGCCGCCAGTGATGATCGCGACCTTCCTGGCCCTGCTCGTCCTGGATGTCGGCGATTACGACCCACGCGCCGTGCTGGTGGAAGAGGCTCGCTGCGCTCGTACCTATCCCGCTCGCGCCGCCAGTGATGATCGCGACCTTGCCTTCTAACCTGGAAGGGAAACCACAGATTCTAGATCTCTATCACAGCACCAAAAACCCTAACTAGATATCGCTAAAATCTCCGTTCCCATTCCATGCATAAAATGATCGAGACTATATGGCAAATGCCAGTAAACATGAAAGGACGAACTGCATGGATGGTCACGTTCCAGCAAATGCCACGTTAAATACCTTTTGCACGAATTTTCCACCATAGCCAAAAAGCTTGATCTCTTCAGAAATATATGCGGCGACAGGACAATTAGAAGCAGGAAGATGGAAAGGTTGTAGATTTGATTATGGGGGGGCTATATAATGGAGCATGTATACATAGGGAGAATGCCAAGTGATATATGCCCACCTCAACTAAAGAAAAAGCAAAAAAGAAAAATAATATTTGCGAGACCAAACTTCATTTATCATCACTAGTGTAGGACAGGGCCACACCTTTTTGTGTATTTTTTTATTTTTTTTCGGATCAAAAGAAAAACTCTATCTCTATCTGAACATTGTATGATACGACATTATGTGTAAAAAAGACGCAAAACATACGATATCATATAGCATTTTTAGAATGGTGGATCGATCGTAAGGCAAGTAATAATTCTTGATATGACTCGCTTGCACAACACGGCAAGTTTAAGTAGGCTAATGTTTGGCAAAATCCATTTATGACGTGATTAAAAAAATCATGTCTTATGAGCTTGATCCATTTAATTTGCCTAGAAATGTTTAAACATGTTTAATACATATTCGAGACTTATTTGTCTTCAAAAGCTTATGAAGAAAAACACCCGGATCAAGAAGTATAAATGATAATATAAAAATTTTATAGGGATGCAAAAGTGATAAAACATAAAGAAAAATTAATTACTCAACAATACAATTTAGATCAATGGATAGAGAAATCACTACGTTGAAAGT
Organism: Eucalyptus guilfoylei; assembly: GCA_016097605.1. Classification (NCBI taxonomy): domain Eukaryota; kingdom Viridiplantae; phylum Streptophyta; class Magnoliopsida; order Myrtales; family Myrtaceae; genus Eucalyptus; species Eucalyptus guilfoylei. The sequence goes on along the minus strand of CM027870.1, from coordinate 13,992,688 downwards.
GTTAAGATGGGTTATCGTATATAAATGTGTTTTACGTGTGTATCATATATACGAGTTAACATATATTTGTAAATAAGTTAATGCATCGTGTCGTGTCGACACCTAACACCACAATATGTCTGTTCGATAACCGTATTAACTGTGTTATATTTTGTGACCTACTTTATTAGGCATGTCGTGCTCGTGTCAAGATAGTTCGACAAGTTTACATAACTACGTCATGCGTGAATCAAATATATTTGTGCCATGCCCTTGTTTTATGTGACACGACCAACACGACTGGGCACAAATTTTGCTTAGCTCATTAATCTCTCTTTCTCTCTCTCCTCCTAAAGGAAGAAGGGAAAAACATGAAAGGGGAAAATCATTTTCGAAGTCAATTTCAATTTTAAAGGGGACTAAAGTCGTCCATTGAAAAAGTCAAATCTTGAAGATCCAACCTTACATAAATGGCGCCGACGTCAATCCGGGTGGTTTTATGTACTCTAGTAAAATCTTCATTTATTTTTGGGAGAATACCCTGAAAAGCCTCAAATTGGTACACTTGTGATAAATTTACCCCAAACTATTTTTTTAATCACCAAAAACCCAAAACCGGTATACGTTTGACAAATTTACCCCAAACTAGTACACTTGTAATAAATTTACCCTCTGTTAGTTTTCGTTAAATTTTACTATCAAATTATTAAATTAAATGACACGTGACAGTTGACTAGTATACCAATTTGGGATTTTTTCTTCCATTTGTCACAGTTTACAATTTTTGTGATTTTTTTATGATATAAATACAATTTAGTAGATGGTATATTTGTCACAAATTTACCAATTTGGGGGTTTTTTTGGGGTCAAAAAAATTAGTTTGAGGTAAATTTGTCATAAATATATCAGTTTATGGTTTTTTATGGTCAGTCGGGGTAAATTTGTCATAAGTGTATCAGTTTGGGGTTTTTCATGGTCAAAAAAATAGTTTTTGATAAATTTGTTACAAGTGTATCAGTTTGGGGTTTTTAGGGTGTTAACCTTTTATTTTTTATAAGTTTAAAGATTCTATGTATGGAAATGGGCCCCTACATTGCAAACGAGTCAAATCAAGATCTGACTTTTATAATAATAAATAATAATAAAAAAAAGGCTCCAACTTCTCGATTGCCTCGTGACGGTGATTACTCAGGTCAACTCGTGAACAAAATGTCCCCCCACAGCAGAGAAGAACTAAACATGGATGGTATCGGGTTTGAATATTCCCAAAAAAAAAAACGATTGGGTAATAATTTTTAGGGTTAATACTTTGAAAAACCATAAACTGGTACACCCGAGACAATTTTATTAAAAATTATTTTTTTGATCACCAAAAACCCCAAATCGGTATACCTTTGACAAATTTACCATAAACTGGTACACTTGTGACAAATTTACCATCTATTAGTTTTCGTTAAATTTTATTGTTAAATTATTAAGTTAAATGACATGTGACAATTTACTAATATACCTATTTAGGATTTTGCGCTCCGTTTGTCACGGTTTACAATTTTTGTGATTTTTTTGTGGTATCAATCCAATTTAGTGAAGGGCATATTTGTCACAAATTTACCAGTTTTGGATTTTTTGTGATTGAATAAATTAATTTGGGGTAAATTTGTCATAAATGTACTAGTTTAAGAACTTTTTTTTTTGGTGAAAACCAGTTTACCAAAAAAAAGAACCCTAAACTAGTTTGGAGTTTTTCATGGTCAAAAAAATAGTTTTTGGTAAATTTGTCACATGTGTACCAGTTTGGAGTTTTTCAAGTTATTAACCCTAATTTTAACCCATTATAAAAGTAATAATTTATTATAAATCATAAAAATTAAATAATAAATAATTATAAAAATTTTATAGTGCTATTCATTCGAAAATTTGTGACTCACGATAAATTGTGATTCTCATAATAACCCAAAAACTATTATGATATAGTCTTTTTATTTTTTATCTATCGATAATATTTAGGGGCATTGAACATCCTACAAGTCTCATAAACAAGTTAAGTCATTTGGCATGCAAGTGACTCTGATTCGGAGCAGTTTGCACGCGATTGGCGAGATTTGAACGGATGACCTTCAAATCTGATTCGAAGACCCTTAAATATTCTTGTCTAATCAATGGGATTAAGAGGATAAGCTTCCAATAAACTTATAAAGTGACTAGTTACAATAATCACTTACCAATTCTATCTATTGCCATAAACACATGATGTATGTTTGCGTTGGCGATATAAGAAATATTTTGTATTTTGTTGACTCTTTTCTTTATAGGCCATTTTTCATCACTCTCAAATGAGTACTTATATTTCTAGAAATTTAGCAAATATCCAAATCAATGGCGAATAGTATGGTTAGTGGAAAAGATAAAAAGATATTGCACAAACGAGTTAAAAATTCTCTTGCAAGCTCAACTACTTTTTGAGATGATATTGTGATTTCTTTTTACTAAATTTAATTAATGATATCATTTTTGGGATAGGTGAGAGCCGCCATATATAAAATATAGGTTTGTGCTATATAATCATATCAATTTCCCGAAGTCGTATTAACACTCATGAAAAATGATACATAATGGTGGTTATGGCAATTGTGCTCTACCTACGTAGACGGTGATTAATTGCTCTACCTTTCTTTGGGAGGCAAAAGGGACAGAATTTGGTTGAATAAAGGTAGGATGAGAAAGACATCATTCATATGGCATTTTTGTCAAAATTTGCCTGGAGGCAAAAGGACAAGGCTTGGTATCCCGCATAAAAATAGGATGGAAATTGGACTTAAGTAAGTCCTTAAAAAAAGTCCGTCTCGGTTCTCGTCCAAATCTAAAAGATCACTGGAGTATAAAATAATAAGAGGGCATTCCCCTCCCGTGGGGCAAATAAAGATACAAAGGGAATTAGGAGTACAAGGCCCACAAAAACATTATTCGTATGGCAATGTATCCAATGACCCAATTGTTGTCCTGAATTTTAAAATAAAAAAGAAGTGCATTTATATTCGTGGATGTATATAGTTATTGTTCAGACCTTTTTTTTTTTGTCATTTCAAAGATGACATAGAAGACATGTTTGGAGATCGCGAATAAAATCATTGGAATTGGAAGGAAGCTCCCTTCGGTTTTTTTTTTTCCTAATATCATTTGGCACATTGGAATGAGGAGGAATGGAGAGTGAAAATTACCGCATCATTTCCACTACCATGAGGGGAGGTGGAAATGAGTGAGGATCAAAGGGAAGGAGTGGATTTAAAAAAAAAGAGCACACAAGTGGATTATGGATTATCAATTAAACTTGTGTTTTGGTAACTTATTTTCCTTCTATATACTATCATTTGAACAATAAAATACAAAATATGAAAAGTCAATTCCAATTCTGATGCCGTTACCAAATGTGATAATTTTTTTTTATTTAATTTTCATTCCAACTTCTTATAAATTCATTCCAAATCATTTTTTCTTTTTCCAATTGTTCCTTTTTCTATACACAAAATGGGGCCGAAATTAATGTGATTCATTCAAAAGTCACATCTACTTGAAGGATACAGTTCATTTACATATCATCAAGCATATTCATGCTATATTTCTACAAAAGTATGTTCTAGAGCTTAATAGTAGCCTTATTATATCTAAATATATAAATATTCCACGAAAAAGTGGTTGAAAACATATATGGTGCAATTTGAGGAAGAGAAGCTAATAGTAGCTAGGGTTTCAAGAATGCATACATAATAGAAAGATGATAGAAATAGGACTGTTTTTCTTTGTTTAAGTTTTGCTTTTGGGTAAAAGGGGAAAGATGAAGAGAAAGAGAGTTCTTCTTTGTTTTAAGTTTTTTCTTTTGGGTAAAAGGGGAAAGATGTAGAGAGAATGAAAAAGTAATAGAAGAAGCGCAATCCTAAGAGGGTCAACAGCGGGTGGGCTGAAAGTCAAAATGAATCGATTGTGGACTTTCACCTTACACACTCGAAAGCCATTCATCAAGGTTGGATTGACTTAAAAATTACCTTTGATCAATTCGAAGCCACCAACCACTCCACCATCAGATTTAGCCCATTCAACTTGTTTAAGAAATACTTGAATGTGTAATATTTTTTTATAATCCAGATATACGAGCGCAAAGATCCAATTATCTGGAGCTCTATGGAACATTTTGTAAGTCTCAAAAACTGGTTAAGTATATAAGCCTTTGACTTATGTAGATGACCATGGCTGAAGTAATTCCGATGTAGTTGGCGAGATTTGAGCAAATGTCTCCAGTTTCTAAAGTGGGAATCCCCCGATGCCAAACTTTACTTTTGCTACATCTAAGGTTGCTCTTTTCAATAGGTCACAAACCACTAATTTCATAAGTTTGTTGTTTAGAGGAGAAGAGTGCATAGGATAAATCCTGTTAACAAGTAATACGAGACAACTACCCCCCTTCTCCATGAAATTTGGATGAGCAATTGCACGGAGTTAAAAAGAAAATACAATTAAGATCTCATGTAAAAATAAAAAATTTAAGCTTTACCATGGCCTTATGAGAAGTTTAGAATAAGACAAACAAATGATCAACACGCAATCATGAAATAGTACAGAGAAGGTAAAGAAGAATCCGATTCTGCCACCATATTAATGGTTATCAATTTTAAAGTTTAAGCTGTCATAGGAAAGAGGGTATCATCATGTATCCAATATTACAATGAGCTCACTGCACGGTAAGTGTAATTGGGATAAATTGAACACCGTGGTAGGTCGAAGTGACGATGGTTTAGAGAGCAAATTTTAAGGGGCCAATAAATACCGTCATTTGGAGTTTTACATCATTCATTTTGGGAGGTTAGTACATTCTTAGTAGAGCAACACACTTATTGTGATTAATTTGCAAAATTGGTTAACTAAGTGACGTGACAAATTGTAAGAAAGTATTTTAAAAAGTGGGCCATATTGGTGTGATGATTTGCCACGTCACTATAGTACATTGATCTTTTAAACTAGTCTAGTAAACTTAATTAGCTCTTCTCTTTTTGGTATGCCAACCATGCAAAGGAAAGTCGATCTCCTTTTATATATTATCGAGTAATCTCGTGATTCGAAGGTTTTACATTATTAAGTGATCAAGGAAACATATATACATTGGATAATATCAATTACATAGGTAGAAGATGTGATTTCTCTTTTACTGGCTACATATGCTTATTAGAAGATCTGGCCTACGATCAAAATTTTGCAAAGGAGACGAGCAAAACATGCAAGATATAACCATGTGCATGGATGAATGTCAAGATATAACCATGCACAATCACATAAATATACATGTCCACAAACACACATTGAGAAACGTCAGAATTCAATACCTTTTAAATGGAGTTTCCACCGGAGCCTTGTCTCAATAGAGAGAGAGAGAGAGAGAGAGAGAGCGAGAGAGTGAATATAAATATGAGGGATGGCTTTTGGTGCTCCTTGAGGCCTCTCTTTATATAGAAGATGGAGGTGAGAGTATGAATATAAATATGAGGGATGGCTTTTGGTGCTTCTCGAGGCCTCTTTTTATATAGAAGATAGAGGTGAGAGTATGAATATAAATATGAGGGATGGCTTTTGGTGCTCCTCAAGGCCTTTTTACATAGAAGATGAAGGTGATTTAGCTTAATCTCTTACGAATTGCTTAATTTCATGTGTAATAGTTTGACAGAGGGGATATCTGTCAACAAGAAGTCCCGCTGAACAAAAAAGGAAAAAAAGGAATCAAGAAAATCGTGCTCTGAAGGGAAAAAAAAATGGCTGCATTTGCGAAGTAGACGTAAAATGACGCTTCTTCCCTACACGAGTGCAACTGCAGTCCTTAATTATTTCTCTCCAAAACGACTTTCCGTTCGTGCATCATCATGAGATTAGGGTGGTTACATTGAAAAAATCGTTGCTTACGTTCTAAGATACGCGGGCAACATGTGGAAGTGGCAGTTGTGCAGCGATGTATGTGCGCGCACATGGAACTTCTTTTCCAAGACAGATTGTATTCCATAAGTTAAGTTCGGCACGTTTGGAAGCATGTGGTGTTATTTTGATTAAGAAACATTGGGAAGGATCTCGTGACATTTTTTTGAAGATTCGATATCTGGCTTATTATTAGTTTGGTATATGTCAGTGATCCATATCGACATCATTGACTTTTGGCACAAATCCTGACATTTTATTGCCTCGTCAGACGCGTGAGAAATAAATATTCCCCACAAGATGAATTTCATTGGGAGAGAAGTACAATTGGAAAAAGCTTCGTTTTGTGTATAGCATTATATAATATGAGTTCTACGACTCTTCACGTCAATATTATTCAAATGAGTGATATTCATCTTCTAGAAGAGAAATTTTGGTGTGAGTTTACCGGGATTTGAAAATGTACATGTGACGTGTTTTTGTTATTGTGCAACCACAATTTATACCTACTACGTGTTTCAATTGAAGTTCATTTTTTCCTTCTACTTTTCACAATTGGAGCGCACATTGAGAATATAATGTCCACATATAATGTCCAACCTCATTGATTTGTTGATGTGTCACGTAGCATAGGATTTTGAAGATATAAACTTGTAAAAGAATTTATTAGAAGTTAGCATTCATTTCACATTTGACAGAGAACCCTTTTCACTATACCTAACCCTATTTACCATCCAAGTGTCAAGGAGCAAAACAAGTGAAAATCCCAAATGTATTTATGTGCGCAACCTAAGTAGCACGGACACGCGACACGGATACGTGACATTACACGTCGACACGTCATTTCTAGATAATAGAAAATTCTGACACGTTGGGATATATTATTATTAAATAAATATTTTTATGTTTAATTAATTTGATTTAAATTCACAAATAAATAAATAAATATAGAGTTTACAATCTATTCATAGAAAATTTGAAAAACATATTCATAGTTAATGCGTAACCATATTTGGGAACATGTTTTTAACTTTAATAAAAATTATGGATAAAACTAATGACTAACAAAAAAATAGAATCAACTTTATTTAAATAAATCTATGATATTCTATAATTATCAAAATTTATTATTATTTAACATTCGATATTTTTACTTTTCGAAATAACTTTTTAACTCATTTATTTATTTTTATAACAAAAATAACTTTACCACTCAAAATTATTTCCCTCTCTTTTTTCTCTAAACTCTCGTTTCAAAAAAAATCATTTCCTCCTCTTTTCTCTCTAAACTCTCGTCCCAAAAAAAATCGTTTTCCTCCCCCGTTTCTCTCTCTCCTATCCCCACGCCACCCCCAAAATCTTCCCTCCATTTCTTCCGTCCTCTCTCTCTCTTCCTCCCCCACGTCAGCCCCTGCTCCTCACGCCACCCCAAGATCTTCCCCAGATTTCTTTTCTTTCCTGCTCTCTCTCTCTCCCCCTCCCCCTCAAGATCTTCCCCTTATTTATTCCCTTCTCTCTCTCTCTCTCCCCCTGCTCCCCCCTCGACAGAACCTGCTCCCCCTGCTCCCCGCCCCCATCAATCACCCCCATCCCCCCCACCCCTTCGCCACCTTCGGTTTCATCCCCCACCCCTCCCCCTCGTCGCAGTCGCTCGCCGGAAGGGCCCTCTTTCGTAGTTGTAACCTCGCCGCCGACCCTCTATCACAGCGTCGCAAATGCAGCTCTCTGGATTGCCTGCTCTTCCTCTGGCCCTCCCTCGCTGTCTTGGCCTCGCCTCCACTCCCTCGGCCTCGCCTCCACCCTATCCTCTCTCTCGAACACGCGCATCGGAACATGTGGAGAAAGGTTGATCACGTGTCGAAAAATCCGACACGTGTTCGGACGCGACACGGAAGCTCCGACAACGTGTCCATGTCCGTGCCTCATAGTGCGCAACACACGAATGTCATGTGACGATACAATAGAATGTCATACCAAAATTTTTCCAATTTTTTCCACATAAAATGTCAAACCAAAATTTTTCAAAGTTACAATAAACCATGGCTCACGTCACTGAATTTCAAGAAAAAACATTAACAACACACTGCATTTTATGCCAGACCAACGGCATCTATGATCGAAAAGTAATTGCAAGATTGTTTTCAAGGTTGAGATGCAAGCTGAATCTCTCAACAATTAGTATACTCTTGCTTCAAAGATCAAATAAACTTTATTAGAAGCTCCCAATGAAACCAAACAACACCATGACACAAGTCGAACCGAATCATCATGTACACCCTCCCTCCCTGCAACAATCCAGCAAAACGCAAAAACATTGTACAAATGAACTAAGGGACACTTATAGAATACAAGAGTGCTGATGCTTCTGTTTCTTTCTCCTGGCGAAGGACTGAAGACAACTCTATAATGATAAAGCCCGAGAAAATGAAGCCTCCAGAGTAAATAAGGATCCATCAAATGCCACTTATTCATGTTAGTTCTAACCTAAGGATTCAATCAACACTGCGCCATACAGATGTATCAAGAGAGACCCCAAAAGTGAAGTCAATTCAGGAGGAAGTGTTGTGCTGCAGGACTGGTTTAGGAGATAACCCTACTGTTTTGGAGGAGAGTCCATCGTCTGCACTGGCGGAGCCGTGACCACTGTTAATGTCAGATCACGAGGGTTTACATCACCAGATCGGTCACGGATTTCCCTATATTCTTGACAAATTGCACAGAGATGGCAGAAAAAATGAGTGACAAAGTCCCCACAAGGCGCTTCCTGCATGAGACGAGTGATTGATCAAATGGACCAATTGATGACTAAAGCACAAAACTACTTAGGGCGTGCATGTTTTTGTTCTTTCTTTCTGTTTATAAACAGAAATTTTGTTTTTTTGTTCCCGGGAACAAAAAAAGAACAGAAACGCGTTTGTTTGCGTTTTTGTTCAAAATCAAATTTTTTGTTCCTGAAACACAAAAAGAACAGAAATGAGAAACAAAAAAAAGTTGTTTCTTGCTCCAGAAACACTTTTGAAGAAACAATTTCTTCTTCTATTCTTCTTCTTTTCTTCTTCTCTTCTTCTTCTCTTCTTCTTCTCTTCTTCTTTTTTCTTTGGCCGGTCGCCGGCCTCGGCCATGGCCAGCGACCGGCCGTCGAGGGCCGTCGAGGGTCGGCGACCCCGCCGGAGCGTCGCCGGCCCCCGGCGAGGCTCGGCGTCGTCGGCGCGGGCGAGGCCGAGCCTCGCCTTGGCTGGGTGAGCTCGGGCTCGCCCAGATCCGGCGAGGCCGAGCCGGCGACGCCTCGCCTTGGCTGGGCGAGCTCGGGCTCGCCCAGATCTGGCGAGGCCGAGCCTCGCCGGGGCCGGCGAGGCTCGGCGTCGCCGCCGCCGGCGACGCCTCGCCATGGCTGGGCGAGCTCGAGCTCGCCCAGATCCGGCGAGGCTCGACGAGGCTCGGGCTCGCCCAGCCAAGGCGAGGCTGCTGGCCCCGGGCCGGTCGCCGGCCGAAAGAAGAAAAAATAAAAAAGAAAGGAAAAAATTAAAAATTAAATAAAAATATTAAAAAATTAAAAGAAACAAAAAACAACATAAATTTACCAAACGTGTTTTTATTCATTTTTTATTCCCGGAATAAGTTTACCAAACGCATCTTTTTGGTCAAAAATTGTTCCCCGGAACAGAAACACTTTTTTCTATTTCTGTTCCCTAGAACAGTTTTTGAACAGAAACGTTACCAAACGCGCCCTTATTTGTTCACAGGAATCTTGAAACAGTTCTAGTAGTTTCAGGATCAATCTAGACTGACTTTTACTGTGTATTTTTTGACAAAGTCCCCACAAGGCGCTTCCTGCATGAGACGAGTGATTGATCAAATGGGCCAATTGATGACTAAAGCACATAACTACTTATTTGTTCACAAGAATCTTGAAACAGTTCTAGTAGTTTCAGGATCAATCTAGACTGACTTTTACTGTGTATTTTTTGCCTAATCAAAATCTTGCCGTTTCAAAACACTTACAATTTTTGCAAAATGTATATGTTGACACCTAGATCCATATATGTAACTTCTTTATTTGACATTTGAATAATATTTTAAATTTTAATAGGAAAGCAAGAAAGTTATGAAAAAGGATTGAAGATTCCAACTCTCAAATGTTCTTATTTCAATCTACTATTTATTCCAATTATGAGGACTTGTGTAACTCTGGACTCAAACCTCACCTATTAGAGAAGAGGACTAGAACCGCTAGATACTGAAGGCGGGAAAGAAATAAAGGTGTGTTTGGTTAGATTTTTGGAAAAAACCTTTGGGAAAATGTAAAGAACTTAATTGTAATATAAAAGTCCATTGTGAATTGCCTTTAAGCAAAATAGTGTTTAGAGAGATTATATTTACAAAAATATATATATAATTAAAAAAAATAAGTTTGTCAAAAGAAAAATAAAAAGTTGGCCAACAAGGACAGGTGGCCGCCGATGATCGAAATTTGTCACCCGCAGCCGACATATGAGGTTACAAGACCTCATAGGCCCTTGGAGACCACCTATGAGGGCCGCCTAGGGTCAGGTGACCCTCGGCGAGAGGGTACACAATTGGGCGGCCACGACCTTCTTGTGACCCAAATCTAGGCTGCACCTGGCAAGGTCGCATAACTTTTGGTGACTCAGATCTGGGACGTGGTGAGATCACACTGGGTCGTTGGAGTTCGCGTGACTCGCTGTGACCCAAATCTGAGTCGCCAAAGGTCGGTTGCCGAAAGTTGTGTGACCTCAGTGAGGGCCGCGTGGTCGCACGACCTCAAGTGGCCCTTCATGAAGGTCGCACGACAGATCTAGGTCACGGCAACCTTTGCTGGAGGGTTGCTCGACCGTTTGCCCTTCGCCGATGACTACCTGCCCTTCGGCAGCAACCACTCCCAGCCATGCCAGTCCTATTCAATGGAGAAGAAGAAGATGAACAGAAGGCAAAAGCCCAAGGCACCCCTAAGCTGCCTTGCACTTTCATCCTTTCGAAGGCTTGCATTTGGGAAATGAGATTAAAAAAAAATTTGCCAAACACACTTTATTTGGTTGGATGCCCAAGGGGCTTTGGGAAAGCCTCTCCCAAACATACCCATGGATCTAGGAGTGGAGGGGCTTGCTTTAACTAAAGGAGATTTATAAATGACTAGGTCGAACAAGCTCAATCAAGTTATCAACCACTACAACAAACATCTCAAACGAGACCTAGTAGACGGAACGTAAGTACAATATTAGTGGGGCAGAAATGATAAGGTTCATAGGTAATGAGGCAAGGATTGAACAGAAACTCTAATGAGTTTGGCTAGTTAGCTAAAGACATTTAGGGAAACAAACAATAGTGAATTTATTGCTGCTCCTATTCAATACATCCTTCCATCTCCTACTCCATATATCCTTCCATCTAGTCACTACAAGTGAGTTCCAAATAGAAGGGACAAATGTTTGTTGAGTTGGAACTATGTAATTGTTAAGTTACTTCAATTGAGTTCTTCTTTTACTTTCATAGTTTTATTTCTTTTTTACTTACATAAGGGTATTATTGTCATATACAATTTATATTTAATATAAACACAATGGGTGTAGGGTTTCTGTTACTACAAAAATCTACAGCCCCCTCTTTGTTTCTTTCTTTTACGTTCTCCTTCTTCTCCTCCTCTCTATTCATTCTCTCTTTCTTTTTTCTCTCTTGCTATTTGCCATGGGTTCTCTAATCAGCTTTGTGACATGGTATCAGAGCAGATCTAACTATCTTATTACTAGATCCTATTGCTGGTTTGAGAGTCCCCTGGTAACCCTACTTCTTCTCTGGTGCGCAGCCACCTAAAGCTGTAATTTTTATGTTTTCTCTTTAAGTCTCGATACATATGAGATCAAAAGATATCAAATTCATTAGGTTCGGTTTGTGAACATGGATTACAATACTTACTGATCAACGAATTCAAGAGTCAGAGTACTTTATTGATTAGTGTTGCTATTTTGTTTCTTGCACTAAAGTTTCAGCCTTCTTGATTAGTGGTAGATATAGCTATATTGAGATTATCGTCATGAGTGATACTAAGGCTCCTACAGATAGTGTCAATGTTCAAATTACCACCATTAAATTAAATGGATCCTCCAATTACTCGTTATGGGCCCAAGCTGTGAAGGCCTATATTAATGCCAAAGGGAAACTTCATTATCTTACCACAGACCTTCTTGCTAAAAATTTTGAAGACTATAGTGATTGGATGAGAGAGAATGATACACTTTTGGTGTGGTTATGGAATAACATGGAACCATCCATTGCTACTAATGTCATGTTCCACACAACTGCTAAGGGAGTATGGGATGATCTTATGGAGAGTTACTCACAATACAAAAATATGTCTAGAGTTTATGAACCATATGAGAAGATCTTTAATTTTAAACAGGGAGACAAGTCTCTTGGAGAGTATTATAGTGCTTTGAAAGGTATGGGAAGAACTCAATCTTTATCAGCCCATCACTACTGATCTTGAGAGACTTAAGACACAACGAGCAGAATTTCAAGTGGCCAAGTTTTTATCTGGCTTGAATGCCAACTTACAACCTGTGAAGAGTCAGCTTCTTCCTGGAGAGAGAGTTTCTTCTATGAATGAAACATTTTGTCAAATTCAGCGCATTGTCCCTCCGTCTTCTACGTCATCTAAAGACAATTAAGCATTTGTGGCTAGTAGTGGTGGTCGTGGTCGTGGTGGTTTTTCCAATAGAGGTCGCGGTTTCGAGGGAGGCCGTAGTCGTGGTGGTGGACGTAGTGGACAAAGTTATGATCGAGATAGCCGTTAGTGTATATACTGCGGCAAATCCGGTCATATTATTGACACTTGTTGGGCCAAGCATGGCAAGCCTGAGTGGGCTCAACGATTAGTTACTGCAAATATTGTTGTGTTTGAATGGAGTGCTGGAAATGTGTCTTACAGCGACATGAACCCATCTATCCCATGTGGGGTAGTTCTTTTGAGTCTACAGCTCGAGATGATATGGTTGCACAACTTATCAAGCGTGTCCAACAACTAGAGGCTTCCAATTTCTCATCCACTGCCACTCTTGCACATACAGGTAACATGGCCTCTTTCTCTAATTTGTCTCTTAGCACCTCTTGGGTCATTGACTCGGGAGCTTCTAGTCATATGACGGATAAACAAGAACTATTCTCTTCCCACCATAACTTCAGTCCTTCATTAGAAGTTATTTTAGCTAATGGTTCCTCGACTCAAGTGGTTGGATCAGGGACTATTTCACTTACATCTTCTTTATCTTTGTCCTCTGTTTACATATTCCCCAACTTCCTTTAAATTTGTTATCTGTTAGTCAGTTAACTAAAGCTATTAGTTGTTCAGTTACATTTTACCCATCTCATTGCATTTTTCAAGACCTTCAGACAAAGAAGATGATTGGTGGAAGGCATGAACGTGATGGACTCTACTATCTAAATGGTGTCTCCACTACTGACGCCAATGGTCTAGCTGCTAATTCTATTAGCCCCCTATTATGGCATTCTCGTTTAGGGCATTTATCTTTATTTAAGTTACAACAAATAATTCCCGAGTGTAAATCAATTTCTACTCTTGAGTATGAGGCTTATGAACTTGGGAAACATCATCGTAGTTCTTTTCCTAGTCGTAATGATTCTCGTGCATCTACTTTACTTGAACTTGTTCATTCGGACATTTGAGGACCTTCCCGTATTGCTAGTAGAAATGGTTTTAAGTACTTTGTTACTTTTGTAGATGATTATTCTCGTTTAACGTGGCTCTATCTGCTTCATGAATGTTCTAAATTTTTACATGTTTTCCAATTATTTCATCGTGAGGTTACTAATCAGTTTAATACATCCCTTAAAATTTTGCAAACAGATAATGCTCTAAAATATACACAAAAATCAATTTCTTTGTTTTATTCTAATCTTGGCATTATACATCAAACAAGTTGTACTTATACCCCTCAGCAGAATGGGGTGGCCGAGAGAAAGCACCGTCACCTTCTAGAAGTTGCTCGTTCACTCTTATTTCATATGAATGTGCCAAAATCATTTTGGAGTGATGATGTCCTTACCGCATGTTACCTCATAAATCATATGCCTTCCACTGTCCTCAATCATCAGTCACCAATCAGTGTTGTATTTCCTGATAAGCCGTTATTCTCTCTTACCCCGCACGTCTTTAGGTGTGTATGTTTTGTTCATAACTTATGTTCCAGTTCTGATAAATTGTCTCCTCGTGCTACTAAATGTATTTTTCTCAGGTAATTCATGTACACAGAAGGGATATCGGTGTTATGATCCTACAACTTATACCCAATATGTTAGTGCTTATGTTACTTTTTTCGAGGGCACATCATACTATTCAACTGAGGGTTAAGAGTATTCAACTGACATTGTAGTTGATCCTCCTATCCCACAACTTATCCCCCTAGATTCTGTTAGTCATTCTCCAGTATCTCCTCCCTTGCACTCCTCCCTTGCAAGTGTATCAGCGGCGAAAGCAGTCTATGGCACCACCAGTCTCCAGCTCTTCCATGCCCTCCGTTCAATCTTCCTCCTTGTCTCCTGGTCCGAACGATCTTCTGATTGCCCTTCGCAAAGGTACTCGGTCTTGCACACAAAAATCCTCTTTGGCTTACCCTATTGAGTGTTATGTGTCTCTCTCACATCTTCCTTCTCCATTACATGACTTTGCTCTATCATTACAAACTCACACAATTCCTACTTCTACCACTGAGGCTTTGTCTCACCTTGAGTGGAAGAAAGCTATGGATGTGGAAATGGAAGCTCTAGTGTCTCGCCAAACGTGGTCATTGGTTGATCTTCCTCTTGGGAAAGATGTGGTGAAGTGTTGTTGGGTGTACAATATCAAGTACAATCCGGATGGCTCAATCGAGCGTCTTAAAGCTTGGCTCGTTGCTAAAGGTTTTACTCAAACTTATGGAGTGGATTATTTTGAGACATTTTCCCCTGTGGCACGTCTCAATTCTATTCGTGTTATTATTTCTCTTGCTGTGAATTTCAATTAGCCATTATATCAATTGGATGTCAAGAATACTTTTCTTTATGGTGATTTGTCTGAAGAAGTATATATGGAGCAACCTCCTAGGTATGTTGCATAGGGGGAGAATCATAATAAAGTATGTCGGCTACATAAGGTCATTTATGGGTTGAAACAGTCTCCAAAAGCATGGTTTGAAAAATTCAGTTCAGTGATTTCCAGATGTGGTTTCCACCAATGTTATTTCGATCATTCTGTTTTTGTTCACAAGAAGGAATCGGGGGTGGTCATTCTTATTGTATATGTGGATGATATAATTGTCTCTGGTAGTGATATGACCGGCATTTCTTAGGTTAAGTCCTTTCTTCAGTAGCAATTTCAGATTAAAGACTTGGGAACTCTTAGGTATTTTCTGGGTATTGAAGTTTTACTAAGTAAAAAATGTATTAATTTGTTTCAACGAAAGTATGTTCTTGATCTTTTGTCTAAGACAGGTACACTAGCTTCCAAGCCAGTTGATACTCCTATGGATCCAAATCAAAAGTTTGGAGTTGATGATGGAAATGAAATTGAAGACAAGCATCAATATCGATGTCTAGTTGGGAAACTAATTTATCTTACTGTTACATGTCCCGATATTTCTTTTAATGTTGGTGTGGTGAGTCAGTTTATGGAGTCACCTAAGAATGCTCATTGGGATGCTGTATGTCGCATTCTTCAATATCTTAAGGGATTAATTTAAAAATCTAATGGTTCTTCCACTCTGGTTGGCTATTCTTATGCTGATTGGGCTGGGTCAACATATGATCGACGGCCTACGACTGGGTATTGCACCTTTATTGGTGGTAATTTGGTTACTTGGAGAAGCAAGAAACAAACTATCATTGCCAGGTCTAGTGTGGAGGCTAAATATCGTGCTATGGCACATACTATGGCCGAATTGTTGTGGTTGAAATCTCTTCTCCAGGAGCTTGGATTTTCTATTAATCAAATAATGATATGATGTGTGATAATCAAGTAGCTAGGAATCCTGTTTTTCAAGAGTGAACTAAGCATATAGAAGTTAACTGTCACTTTGTTCGTGATGCTATGAAGCAAAAGCTGGTCGCTACTCCTTACGTTGCCTCTAGAGATCAGTTTGCTGATATGTTCACCAAAACATTATTTCGTGTTGCTAGTTGTTCCAAGCTGGGCATGGGTGACCTATATGCTTCAGCTTGAGGGAGAGTGTTAAGTTACTTTAATTGAGTTATCCTTTTATTTTTCAAAGTTTTATTTCTTTTCTACTTACATAAGGGTATTATTGTCATATACAATTTATATTTAGTATAAACACAATGGGTGTAGGGTTTCTGTTACTACATAAATCTACGACCCCCTCTTTGTTTCTTTCTTTTACGTTCTCCTTCTTCTCCTCCTCTCTATTCCTTCTCTCTTTCTTCTTTCTCTTTTGCTATTTGCTGCGGGTTCTCTAATCAGCTTTGTGACAGTAATGAAGGTAGGGACAAATTTAGAGTGACGCAAACAGTAGAGTTGACCTAACCATTCGAACCACTTCATTTATGAAACTTGATTTTCTTTTTGTAACATGCTAAGGGAGTCTAGCCCCAACCGAGTAAAAGTTTTCAAGTGCTCTTTCAAATCTCTTGGTGACATGATTCCAACAGTGGATGTGGTTCCAAGTTCTTGACAAGCGAAGTTTGGACTATGTTACTCCACTAAAAGTACCTTCTAAGTAATTTTAAGAAAGTGTCATGGCCCTCCAAGGCCTACAAATAGAAGCTTCTTTAAGCCCTTTCTGGCACAGGGGTCTTGGAAATCTAAAAGAAATTGAGTAATTATGGACAATGTGAACAAACCTCATGAAATTGAGCAAAAAATAGTTTAGCTGAAAAACAAGAAATGTAAGCAAAGGCTCAATCTCTTCTGGGAACATATGCCGCTGATCAATCCAAACCTTATACGAGATTATACGCTCTCTATATAGGGAGAAATAAGCTCCCGCAAAAATAGGAAGACAGCCATCCTCAATGAACAAAAAGAGCTCCTTGGGAAGGCTGCCATGTTCGATGACCGAGCTCACTAGAAAAGAGGAGTCCGTCCACTGTTTCTAAAATATTAAAATAAGTGCCTTTAAATAGTCTGTTTTAATTTGTGGTGCTTTTTGTCTTTTCAAGAAGGGATACACTTCGATACCAACAGGAGATAGATTTCAATCTTTGCTAATTATATTTGTTTGGTTATGTTTGTTACGTTTACGTGTACGGGAAAAATCTAGCGTAAAATGTTTACTGCTAATGCTACTATAATCATTATATTACGCTACGTGAAGAAAAACATCTTCAATGCCTCTTTTAGCATGATGAATGATTTTTCATTAATTCGATTATTTTGGTGAGATCCTAATCCATTAGACTACTGTAGATCATTGCATAGAAGCAATCTCATAACGTTAACACTTTTTATCCTACTCATCGTAGGTTGTCTATAAACCCACAATCTCAGCTAGCCCATTCTAAGTAGCCCAGATTGACAGGCACATACCATCCTTTCTTTTCCTGCTGCTTTTCATATTCATTCCCGTCATTCTAGAGTGATCCTTACCTCCGTCCACGGTTCTAATTCAATAAACTTCTATACCTCTATACGAAACTTTGCTCTAATCTACTACTTGAAAGGATGTAGGGAAAAGAAATAGAAAGCCGAATCCACTATAGTGTCGTGCTCTCATAGCCTTTAAGCTAACAAGCCTAACTCATTGTAATCTCTGTCCCGCCTCTGCCCCATTACTTAGCTACTTTGTCGTTCTTCTCCCATAACTATCATACCTTCATTTTGTCTACTAGGCTTCGTCTACGCCCTTCATTCTAGTGGTGAATGACTTGCTCAACTTGAACTTTTGTAACTCTCCACTTTTGTTAAAGCAAGCCAATCCAATGCTCTTTATTACCCTTTTCTTGCCTTCAACTTCAAGCAATAACTTGTCTGTTGCTCTTACGGGTGGGGATTGAGCCAAGGGTCAAGCTTAGGGGTGAACAAGAAGTCCGGTTCAACCCGGGAACCAGCCCAATCAGTTTGGTTTCAAGCCAATTCCCAGTCCCGGGAGAATCGATTCAATTCTCAGTTCGGGGATCCTACAACCGGGCTATGACTCCTGGTACAACTCTTAGAACCAACAGTTCTACCTGAAACCGATCCAAGCAGACAGTGCCTTTGTCCCACTGGACAGGATAGCCGTGTGGATGCAAAATCATAAGCATGAACTAGTCAGGAATACATGTATTCTTCATATCATCAACCGAACTGATACAGTAATAACAGATCAGCTAAGTTAATAGGAGCCATATATGAATGGCAAGAGAGATCAATCAAAACAGAGTGTGAGAATGCTAACAGGAAACTGTGGCCATTATCATTATTCTTGACAAAATGAATAAATCATACCTCCAAATTGTACTTTGATCTTAAAGCCCTTCAATAGCCACAAGCATAACATGCGATGAAGCATCCAGGTAGCCCCAATAAAATGCCATCCGTCAACAAACAACATACAGTATTGACAAGAGCCCACAGCAAGAAATGGGTTGCGCATGATCCCATTAAAGTTCCAGAACCAAGAAACTCTGCGTTCTTTCCAAACAGATAGCAAGGACAGAAAAGACCTATACAACCTATGCAACAATAACAAGCAATTATTTTTATTTCCAAGATAATGAAATAACACACCAAGATTTAGGTGCAAACTATCAAAAAATAGAAAACTATCATCTCGTGTACAATTTTAATTGAAATTACACTCATTTCCACCGATATCAAACAATTTGTAGTTTGATTGGACCTTTCATATATCCAAGTCGAAATATTAACATCAAAACTATAATATATATATGCCTAAGTATTACTATGACGAAAGGCCAAAGCCCAAGAGCACTATATTCAGGCCACTGGCTGGAATGGAATATATTAACTTGCAAGGACTTCAAATTTCTGATACAGCATGTGGCTTCTCAGATTATTAGAATCTATGTTTACAAACTTACATACATGTTTTTCATAGGACCGATAAAAAGGGCAAAGACATTAAATACAGACCTTTTACCATGTTAACCAGAGTAAAAACCCAAGATTTCAGGTTCTAAATGTATGAAAGCAAAATGAACTTCTTGTAGCACTAAATGGCTGCAGAGGTAGAATAAACAGCCAACAAAAAATTTTGTAATTCCTGAACAAAAGAAAAGAATCCGACTTACAACCATATAAGGTATGTATAGAAACTTTTATCATACAACAATTATTGAACTGACAAGAGCAGAGAAAAGTAAATGATAATTTATAAGAATTTGTCTCTCTGCACACAAATAGACTTCTACTAGATTATGGATACATAAAACAGCATACAAAATATCATGCTTCAGTATTTGCCATTTGCTTCTCCAAATATTACTCCAGCGATTACATATCCAATTTAACTTACAGACGAACATGCCAGCACATGTTTCCTGCTCATTGAAGTAATAGCAATGAGATTTTCTGATATCATGCTAAGAATAGCTAGAAGTCTTGTAAGCAAAACTGAACAGTTATGCAAAGATGACTGAAAGCCTCTGACCAACTAGTAAAAAACTGGTCCTCTTAAAGCCATTTGTACTGAATCCGTCATTGTTTGCTAATCGAAAAGACAGAAGTTTAGCTAACGTAAAACGAGGTTCGCTTGTCTCCGGGACGCCGCGTATGAGCTATTACAAGCTAATTTCCCTCTTGCGTACAAGTCTACAGAAACCCTAAGGACACACCAACGAGCTGTAAAACTACGTACGTCGATCCGACAATTCCAGTCCACAAACATCATTCTTAATGTCATCATTCTATTACCATTAACCAATGCTTGACGTCTGCTCTCTTTTTTTTCCTTATTCTGTGCGTTTTCCGGTGAATAAGGCCACTATCTTACTTTCTAAGGAACTTGCTTTTCCATTATTCTCTATCTATATGATCTCGACCAAGCAGGACAAAGATTCTGGCATATTATTGACAAGCGCAACGGCAATGAATTCACATTGGCCATTCCACATTATCTCACATTCTCTTGGACAAAATTCCGCAGCATGAATCTCTCGATCCCCACTTGGAAATTCCAAAGGCTGGAGAGCATTGGCAAATTGGGTCAGGTGCATTTGGAGCCGGCGAGTTTGATCAAATGCGTTCTTGATGGGAGAACCGTAACAATTTGAACAATATTGAATTAACGCAGCGGAATAAAATAATCTCATCTTTTGTGTAAATCTAATATGAATCGATATAGTAGATTAAAATAAATACCAAGCACGTGAACACAAGACGATTTTTTTACATGGAAAACATTCTCGATGTGAGGAGATCAAAAACCACAGGACTGGAGTCCACCTGAAAATTTTCACTATCAACAAAATTGGGTGAACAATATTTTTCTCTAGCAAATACTAGAGGTACGTAGTAGAAAGACCTCAAGAACATAATTCTTGGCAATACACGTGAATTTCACAAGAAATCAAAGATAAATCTGACAAAAAACGTAGGTTTTGATCAATCCATGAAAAACCTGATGTAGGGAGCTTCAAACGAAAATCAAACCGTTTAGATTCGAGAAGATTGCGCCACGAACATACTAACAAAATTTTAGCTCAATCGGACCACGAATCGACTTATGATGCCAGCTTGATGTAAATCAGACTTTGCTCCAACCCCAGATTTTTTGCTTTCTCTTTTTCTCTTGTTACTACATCTTTTTTGCGGCTACCACTTTTAAGATAGTGAGAAACCATATTTCTCCATATGACTTATCATATGGGCTCAAGTCTTTTTTGGGCTTGCAACTCATTTGGCTTCCTCCACATAGAAGTGAATCCAGCTAACAAATCTCCCCCTCACGACAATGTGGAGAGGGATTCACCATCCCTACTATCAATTGACAATGTTCAAGCTTCTCTCTTGGTAGAGTTTTCGTCATCATATCAGAGCCATTATGATCCGTATGAATTTTCTCAAGTTCCAATAATTTTTCATCTAGAACATCCATTATCCAATGATATCTAATATTAATATGTTTCGATCTAGAATGAAAAGATGAATTCTTACCAAGATGAATTGCACTTTGATTATCACAAAATAGCACATACCTCTTTTGCTTAAACCCAAGTTCTTCTAAGAACTTCTTCATCCATAGCATCTCTTTACTAGCTTCAATCGTTGCAATAAATCCAGCTTCGGTCGTAGAAAGTGTAACACACTTCTGCAATTTTGACTTCCATGACACAGCTCCACCCACAAAAGAAATCAAATAACCAGAAGTAGATTTACGAGTATCAATATCTCCTGCCAAGTTAGAATCTATATCCAACTAACTCAAGTTTCCCGGTCACGAAACTAAGTTTCAAATTTGAAGTTCCCCAAAGATACCTTATAATCCACTTCACTGCATTCCAGTGCTCTTTACCTGGATTTGACAAATAGCGACTAACAACACCAACTACATGCGCCAAGTTTGGGTGTGTACATACCATCGCATACATTAAGCTTCCTACAGCTGAAGCATATGGAACACTGTCCATATCTTTCTTCTCTTTATCAATCGTGGGACTTTGCTTCAAATTTAACTTAAATTAGGCAGTAAGAGGAATACTAACCACTTTAGCCTTGTCCATGTAAAATTTCTGAAGGATCTTCTCGATATATTTCTCTTGTGACAAAAACAACTTTTTAGCATCTCTGTCTCAGGTAATTCTAATGCCAATAATCTGTTTCACCGAGCCCAAGTCTTTCATGGCAAAAGACTTGCTCAATTGTTTCTTTAATAACTCAATTCTTGAAGCATTCCTATCAACAATCAACATATCATTAACATAAAGCAAGAGAATAATAAAGTCATCAGTAGAAAATTTTTGGACAAACACACAGTTATTCGAGAAAGTCTTCTTATAGTCCTGTTCTGTTATAACTGACGCAAACTTTTTATACCACTGTCTCGGTGCTTATTTTAGGCCATATAGACTTTTCTTCAATTTGTACACATAATTCTCTTTTCCTTTCACTTTAAAACCCTCAGGTTGTTCCATGTATATCTCTTCCTCCATGTCACCATGTAGGAAGGTTATTTTGACATCCATTTGCTCAATTTCCAAATCTAGGGTAGCTGCCAAGCCTAGTACCACACAGATAGAAGACATTTTCACTACCGGAGAAAATATATCATCAAGATCAATACTATTTCTCTAATCGAATCCCTTAACAACTAATCTAGCTTTGTACTGTGGTTGTGAAGTATGTTCATCTTGCTTCAACCTATATACCCACTTGTTCTTTAAAGTGACTGCATCTCATCTCGTATAGCATCAAACCAATTGCTTTTGTACTCATCTTCTATTGCTTCTGCATAGCACTCTGATTCACCTGCATCAGTCAATAATACATACTCATTTTCAAAATACCTAGTGGAAGGTTGTCGGTCTCTAATGGATCTCCAGACTGGAACATCCAGTGGTACATCTAATTGAGCCTCTGGTTCAGGAATATTATTATCTGTTTCAACATGTTCAGGAACATGTGCATCATTTGGAACATTGACTTCCTGCTACTCTTCATCAACCTGTGTAGGAATATTTGTAAGAGGAATTGGATCCAAATCAACCAAATTATCACTAACCTGTGGTGCTGAAATCATCTCTGCTTTCTCAATATCCTATATTGTTTGATCTTCCATAAACACAACGTCTCTGCTTCTTACAATTTTCTTTTCAACCGGATCATAAAATTTGTAGCCAAGCATATCCTGTCCATAACCAATAAATATGCACTGCCGTGTTTTTACATCAAGTTTAGATCTCTCATCTTTGAGAATATTTACAAATATTTTGCACCCAAAGACACGCAAATAATCATAAGAAACATCTTTGCATGTCCAAACTCTATTAGGAATATCAAACTCTAAAGGAACGCATGGTGTAAGATTTAATACATGCACAACTGTACTTAAAGCCTCACCCCAAAAGGATCCAGGTAGCTTTGATTGTGAAAGTAAGCATCTTACCTTTTCAACCAGTGTTTTGTTCATTCTCTCAGCTAAGCCATTTAACTGAAGTGTCTTGGGAGGTGTCTTTTGATGTTGAATACCTTGTTGTTTGCAATATTCATCAAAAGGTCCAATATACTCTCCCCCATTATCAGTTCTGATGTATTTCAATTTTTTTCCAATCTGTCTCTCAACTGAAGCCTAAAATTGCTTAAAAGCATCTAATACTTGATCTTTAGTTTCTAAGGTATGAATCCAAATTTTCCTTGAAAAATCATCAATGAAGGTAACAAAATAAAGAGAGCCACCAAGTGATTTTATTTTCATAGGATCACAAACATCAGAATGCACTAAATCCAATATATTTGACTTTCTTGAAGGAGGGGAGCTTTTAAATGCAACTTTGTTCTGTTTTCCTACTAAATAGTGAGCACACTTCTTTAGCACTAAACTTTTCAATCCTAAAAGGAGCTTCTTCTTGGCCAATATTGACAAACCCTTCTCACTAATGTGATTGAGCCTCTTATGCCATAACTCAGCTACATCTTCGCTATCTACTATATTAATTTTGTCTGTGGACAACTTTGCCTGCATAATATACAACGAATAATATTTTTCACCTTTAACCACAACAAGAGAACCTTTGGTGAGCTCCCATTGACCAATACTAAAGGTGCTGATACCCCTCATCATCCACCTTGCCTGTAAAAATCAAATTCAAGCGGATATCAAGTATATGTTTAACATTATTCAATATTAACCTTGTGTCATTGCTGGTTTCTAGGCACACATCACCGATGCCTACAGCTTGAGCTAGCCCATTGTTTCCCCTCTTCACAGATCCGAAGTCACCTGACCTGTATGATGTAAATAAATCCCTACGAGACGTAGCATGAATAGATGTACCACTATCAATTACCCAATTAGTCTCATGAGATACAAAATTCACCATATCACCATAAAAAATGATGAAAAAGTCTTCTTTAAGTGCAGCAACACGATTGTCATTACTGTCATTATCACTTTTCTTCTCTTTACCTTTTTCCTTTTGTTTCTCCATTTTTAACTAGCGACAAAACCTCTGAATAAGTCCATTCTGATGACAATAATGACACTCAACATTAGCAAATTTATTATACTTACCTCTGCCTTTATCTCGACTTTTATCTTTATTTCTCGGATATCGATACTCACTTCTTCCCATTTTCTCAACAACCAAGGCATCAAAATGTGAAGAAAACGATCCTTGTGTCTTCCTTCTCATCTCTTCATTCAAAATACTACTCTTGATCAAATCCATGGTAATCGTACCATCCGGGGCAAAATTAGACAAAAATATTCGGAACGTCTCCCATGAGTCTGGCAAAGTACCAAGCTGCCATAGTGCTTGTATCTCATTATCAAACTTGATTCCCATCGCAGCCAACTGATTTATAATTCCTTGAAAAGAATTTAAATCATTAGTCAAACGAGTACCATCTTGATATCTCAGAGCCATCATCTGTTTTATCAAAAATAACTTATTATTCCTAGTCTTTCGAGCATATAACTGTTCGAGCTTATCCCATAAACTGCGTGCATGTGTTTCCTCAATAATATGGTTCAAACATTATCATCCACCCACTGCCTGATATAACCATACACTTGACGATGAAATATAAACCATTCAACATCAGTTTTATTCTTCAGTTTCTCCTCGGCAAATACGGGCAAATAAAAATCTTTCACATATAAAAAGTCTTCCATCTTCCCTTTCTAAATATGATAATTCAAACTATTCAATGTAACCATTCTACTCGTATTTGTTTCCATTGTTTAACATAAGGCAAAAAAATCAAGTAATAACCAGAAGCTCCGATACCACTCTGATGGGAGAATAGTAACAATTCGAACAATATCGAATTAATGTAGCGGAATAAAATAATCTCCTATCTTGTGTAAACCTAATAGAAATCGATATAGTAGAGTAAAATAAATACCAAATACGCGAACACAAGACAATTTTTTTTACGTGGAAAACCTCCTTAAGGTAAGGAGATCGAAAACCACGGGACCGAAGTCCACCCGAAAATCTTCACTATCAACAAAATTGGGTGAACAATATTTTTCTCTAGCAAATACTAGAGATATGTAGCAGCAAAGATCTCGAGAACATAATTATTGGCAATACACATGAATTTCACAAGAGATCAAGGATAAATCTGACAAAAAACGCAGGTTTTGATCAATCTAAGAAAAACCTGATGTAGGGAGCTTCAAACGAAAATCAAACCATTCAGATTCGAGAAAATTGCGCCACGAACATGCTGACAAAATTTCAGCTCAATCGGACTATGAATCGACCTCCGATGCCAGCTTGATGTAAATCAGACTTTGCCCCAACCCCAGATTTTCTGTTTTTTCTTTTTCTCTTGTTACTACGTCTTTTTTGTGGCTACCACTTTTAAGATAGTGAAAAACCATTTTCTCCATATGACTTATCATATGGGCTCAAACTCTTTTTGGGCTTACAACTCATTGAGCTTCCTCCACATAGAAGTGAACCCAACTAACAGTTCTGTCATCATCTTGAAGAAGGGAACGCACGAGCTCCATCTCCAAACCACCCTCCCATCTTGATCTTCTTGGAAAACATAAAGAGAAGAGCCAAACCCCGCCTTGAACGGCGCATTTGAGGGGGCAGTCGTCATCCTCGGAACTGGCAAGGGAAGAACATATCGGGTCGGACTCATGTTTGGTTGGGGCTCTAGTAAGAAAAAAATATCAAATGCTTTGTCCGTAAGTGCACTCTCTTGACCTATCTTGACTCTTTGAAACTGCTCGTGATTAACTTTCTCCAACGTTTTGCAAGGATTAAGTCTTGCTTGCATACAAATCATGTTAATCATCAATTTTCATTGATTTTCCTTCGCATTATTGTAGTCACGTTATGTGTTTTCGCGATCGTCATTATAATTGCTGTTGGGGTTTAACAGATCGTGGAACTTCTGGTGCACATGGACTGCGAAGGGTGCGAGAAGAGGGTGCGAAGGGCAGTGTCGAAAATAGACGGCAAGATTCTGCTCCTGAAAAAACCATCTGAAACAGCATATTATGATGCATTGAAGGGATGGCTTTTCATCTTCTTCATCCTTCGCATGATTTTACATGCATATATACCGTCCAACCATGCTGCAAATAAAACATTTTTTATGCATGTTTCAGCATAAAGTTCCTTGTCAACAAGCATGCAATATCGCAAATTATTTACTTCCTGATTTAAAAAAAAAAAAAAATGAACTTCATTCTACCCAGTTCGAGGGATCTAATTGATCGTTTTTGCTTTCCAGAAGTTATGCATGAATCTAAAAGTTAATCTGATTAGGATGTTTTCAAGGTAGCCCTGTCTCTACGCCCGCGCTTCTGAATTATAAAAAGTATCTATGGTATATTAAGGGAATGATGTCCACAAACACATTTCCTTTGTTAATTTATAGTTCTCTTGATCATCATGATGACATTCTCCTTCTTTATGTGAATAGCAGGAAAAACATCCTACAAGTTGGACATCTTAGTAATTTGGGGAAAATATGGTTTTTTATCTTACCTTCCCTACGTATTTTAGACTTGGAGGCAACAGGTTGTTGAGTTGGAATTTTTCAGAAATTTGCCATGTTAGCATATATGTGTGTAAAGTGTACAAACTCTGTACTTTCTCAATAATACTCATCTCAAGCTTTTAATTGTTGATTTAAATATGATTTACTTATAAGTGAGGCTCTAAGTATTTTCAAGTGGGTTGCCTCTCTTTCATCATGTCCTGAAGCTGACAAACGATCTTTTTAATTTGTGGAGGTCTCTTGCTAACAAATTCTTTAGTTGGACATCAAAATGGATATGTGTTCATCTGCAATTTTCAGTGTCATGCTTTTCAATCTGAAGTATAATGAATTGAATGCCTGAAGGTCTTGTACGTGTAATATAAGCATGTGCACACGTTTTCACCTTTTAACTTGCTCTCCTTTCTTTTCTCTAGTTTTTACTCATACTTGCTCTACTTCATGATGCATTTTTTTTTTCTGTTTTCTTCTGAGTTTCAACTTGCTCCAGAATTTGAAGCATGTCTTTCAAAAAGTTACGGGCAAGTGGAGCAGAGAAAAGTCTATCCTTCGAAGAGCAATAGACCAAGGTGTAGAGCTGAAATATCTCTATGTATATGCAGTGCATCTGTAAGAAATTTACTATTCTTGATATGGAAGGCCTAATTCCCTTAAAAAGCCCAAACTTGGGCTCGGGTTAAATTTCCAGCCCAAACTTTTCTTTTGCCTCATAAAAGAGCACCAACTTCAGCTCGGATTCCAATTCTAGCCTAATTTTTTTTTTGCCTTATGAAAAAGCACAAACTTCTAGTCAGTACCCAAATCTAACCTTCATCATGTTTCTGTCCAATGAGTTGTTGAATATATGTTGAATCTTTAACGGCATCATTAGCCAGAAACTGGATGGAGGCCAGATTTGAGTTCTGACTGAAAGTTGGTACTTTTTTATGAGGAAAAAAAAAAAGTTGCTTGGGCCAAAATAGAGATCCAAACTAACATTGGTGCTTTTTAAGGGAATTGGGCCTATATGAATTAGATGACTAGTGCTAATATTATTGATTGAACTTTTGTCTTTCTTGCTGAAATGCTTCGCTTTAGTGTATGCCATCTCTTGTTTTACCACACTTCCGTCTGTTACTTGTCTTTCCTCTCAAAAGTAATTAAGCTATAGTCCCTCTCTGATCTACGTGGGGCCCTGTTGATTGTTATACACCGTATGCTCAACTGAAAATAACTACACTAGTGAAGACGCAAATTCTTTTGTTTCTGTCAATGAGATATTACTTAGAGTTATGTTCTCTTCATGTGAGGAATCATTTTATGTGTTCTTTCGCATGGTTAAATAGATTCACGTATTGGACTATGTTCTGCAAAATGTGTTATGCTGCCAAGTTTACTGCTTGAATGCTATCTTTGGTGATTTTTTGTAACAAAATTTGGGCATGTTAGGGAAATCCCTTATGATGTTTTGAATATGACAAAATAAATCAAAAACTACTAACGTGTTTAATAGTTGAGTAATAGACTATGCAGATGATAGAATATGTAAATGATATTTTTGAAGTTTATACTTGAAAGAACCAGAAGACAAACTCTATGTTGAAGCTGAACTTATTCAGACTATATCCAGACCTTAAGGCTAAATATGTTCAGAAGCAGAATATGTTCAGACTTACATTCAGATTGTTAAGTCTACTTCAGACAAAAGACACTCAGACTCTACTTCAGACATAATATTCTCAGACTTTACATCTAGAACGAGACACAAGTCCAGAACGTGACACGGTCCAGAACGAGACCCAAGTTCAGAATGTAACAGATATAGAACGGAGCATATTCCGAACAAAACAACTTGACAAACGTAGCACAAGCCCAAACATATAACGACTAGTGATCTGGTTTGGATTCTACATCAAGATAGATTTTGTCACACCCTGAACCTCGAGCGCGCGCACATCCCTCGGTGGTCGATAGAATTTTGCGATGTTCCCAGGACTCGTCGCCGACTCTTTTTATTTTATTACACATACGGAAGCGAATTAACTAATCCCCTGACAACAACAAACATGGGATAGAAAAGTAGAACAACCAGTTTCAAATCAAATACATTTTCATAAACACCTCAAGCTTATATAGAAGGCCTATCTCATAAAGGACTATTAAGCCACCTATGCTCCTGACCCTTCCGCTGCAAGCTCCAAGTTCTTCACACTGGGGACCTGAAAATGGTTATACAATAACCAATGAGATATAAATCTCAGCGAGTCCTTCCCTTAGTCCTCCGATTAGAACACTAACTCAACTCGGGGTATCTCTTCAGAACCATCCCACAAACAAACCAAAGATTAACAACTAACAAACAACAGTCGATTCACATACATCCTTACCTAGTATGCCATACCCTGCACATCATAACTCAGCACGATACACACAATGCACATGGCCATTAGATGATGCAGTTCATCGATCACATACAAATCGCGTTACAAGCGATCTCACATGGCCATTGCCACACCCTGCACATTATCGATTCATGCATGCATGTCATAAACAGTGTGCTCAACTCATGCATGACTAGAGCCAAAGATGCCATGATTCTCATGCGTTCTTGCATATTAGTGCGACACACAACACACATCGATCAATCACACGGGTCCCGATTATAAAGTAAAATCGATGTGACACGTCCTATTCCATGCCACACAATTTTACCCCATAATAAGGCCCAACCATCTCAACACTCATGCGTTCCAATTAATTTCGACCCACCGGCCACGGCCGACTCAACAGTCAACGGTCTTCCGACGTAACCGGGCATCATCTCGCACCATCGAGCACGGCAACGTCTACATCTAGACGGCATTCCATATAGGAGCATCAGCCCAACCTCCACTACAACCGGCATCCGTTGACTTGGGGCATTCCCGAAGAAGCATCATCCAACCCTAAAGACTCGTGACGACATCTCATATCATTCATGCATTCATTCAATTTCGGCCCAGGATACCATACATTGCACTCAAATGCCTCAATTAAAATAGTGATCCTGGCATATTTTCTTTGTATTAAAAACATCCGAGAAAATAGTCGTGTGTAGGTACATGGTCAATTCAAATCAGGAAAATTGATATCATTCCCTTTTAAAATGCCACTGTTTTATATAGTATATAAAACCATTTTTGGTGTCAAAATCCAACATTCGGGATTTTCTAATTAAATACCAGTAATTTCCAATCACCACACAATTGCACAAAACATCACTCAATTCATGCGGATGTCCATGCATTTACACATCCATTCACTTCATAAAATCAACACACACAAAATTAGACCACTTTTCATTCTCGGGTGAACAGTGTTCGTGAACAGTACGCGTGAACAGTGTTTTTGTTAACAGTGTTTCGTGAACAGTAACTCGTGAACAGTGCATCATGAACAGTGAAATTTCAGAATTAAATAACTAATAAATTAAATCCACAAGTTATTAAAAACACTAATTAAAGCAAGCAAAGCATCAAGAACCATCATCAAACTAAAATGGGTCCTATTTGGCAAAAACCAGGCCAATCGCGCGTCTCCAAGTTTAAATCCAGAAACCTAACCAATCGAGTTTGGAAAATTCAAAAATTTGAATATATTGTAAAGGACACATAAACAAACATTTTTCATGATACACCTAAACCCAGATCCTTCTAGATTCAGCCTAGTAAATCGCTCAATCCAGCACCAAAACTGGGTCCGTTTCCAGAAAGTCTGACTTCCGAAATCAGTTTGGTTCGAGGTCCAAAATATGTCCGTTTGATCTGAAATTTGAGTATGTTAAACTAGAAGATGTGAAAAACAACTTTTGTGAATAAACTATTTTGAAATTCGAACCCTAAGAGTTGATAAAAACCCCTGGAATCCTAAAAGGTCACCTGTTCTAGCGAAAACTGAGGTTCTGTTTGAAAATGACGGAGCTGATATCTCATTCTTTTGAATCCCTAAAAATCTTGAGGAAAATATATGTTGTAACTGAGGATGTCTAAAATAGTTCTCCAGAAGACATTAACCTCAAATTCGCAACCCATTTCGATCTACAAAAATGGAAAACGGCGAGGGTCTAGAGATCCGAATTGCATGAAATCCACTGATTTGGACTAATCCACCTCAAATGTGCTAATCTCACTAATTAGATTAACACTAATCCATTCTAAGACTAATCTAATCATTCTAGATTATCACTAATCCATTCTTAAGCTAATCTAAACAACCCTTAAGCATAAATCAAGCTCCTAAGCAAGTTTAGGCACTAATCAAAGGATTAGGAGCTACACTCACCCGACAACAATTCTGACGACATGAGCGCAACGGTAGTGGCGAGGGCTACTCACGGTTATGTCCAAAATGTCACGGAGGCGCTCGGCAAAAATGGGTCTCGGCGGAGGTGGGTTCCGATTCGGCAAGAATGGCGGGCGGACAGCTCGCGGATGGGTTGTGCGGCTCTTCGGTGGTGGATGGCAGCTTGCGGATAGTGATGGCCCATGGCCATGGCGCAAGATGGTGGCTGGTTTGGGACAAAAACAACAGCACACGGTGCTGTTTTGGAAGCAAAACAGAAAAGAAACTAAAGAGAGAAAGAGAAGAGGAAGAGAGAAGGGAGAGAAAAAGAAAAAGAAAAAGGAAGGGGGGTTGCCGTGAGGAGGAAAGGGGAAGAGAGAAAAACAATAAAGAAATGAGAGGAAGTTGAGGTGAAATTGTGGCAGAAGTTACCGTGAGGGAGGGGTGGAAAAAGTGGAAGAGAGAAAGAGAGAGATACGTGGGAAGTGGGGGCTGCCATTGGGGAGGGAGAGAAATGAGGAGAGCGAGAGAGAGAGAAAGATAGAAGCCAAGTCCAATTTCCCTTTCTTTATATTATCTTCCTTCATAATTTCCTTTAACTTTCCTCTCTCTTTGACCCCCAACAATAAATGCCACTTTCTCAAAGTATAGTATACCGTACTATACGTGTATATGGGCCAAGATTTTATGCAGGCTTGAATAAAATTGGTTTGGGCTCAAATGGTGGAGAAATGGGCTAGAAAATGCAATTGGGCTCAAAGGCTTGAAGTTGGGCTCACTTGGGCTTGCTTTGGGCCCATCATGGTGGCCGTCCCACCTTGGGCTTGAGGCCCACGCTTGCCTAGCCCGGCCCACGTCTTCATGAGCTCATTTCCTCGGTCCGAAAATCCATTTTCCAAATACTCGGCTTAATTGGCGCTGTCGACTAACGAAATAGTTTCATCCAAAGTCCGTCCCGGATGTTCCTGATAATTCAAAGTCCAATCTTTAGTCATCATGCCATGTGAATTTCGCCCTCATGCCATTTTGGGTACAACTTAGACTGACAGGTGGCTTTGAGGATTCACGCGTGATCGACTCGTGCCAAACCACGTTCAAGACATCTCGACTCATGGACGTCATTGATTACATAAAATTGCAGAGGATAGATTCTTATTTCAAAGTACATGATTACTAAGGATCAACCTAGGGTCGTTCATGGGCTCAATAACAGTAAACGGAATTACCCGTCGTTCCATTATGTTCTGTCCACGAACCAACTTCTAGTCGTCCTTGAAATCGGCTTGCCTATTTACAGGATCGTCCTCACTCAAGTCTCACGATCAAGTCGTTTCTTCCAATCTACCCATTGGACAAATCTATATCTAGAATATTTAGTAGCCGTTGAGTGACAAAAGTAGAATCCCATGTTGATTCTGATCGCCCATACAAATAGAATCTTGGTTTACATAAGTAAAGCTTCTTCGTATAGAAAGTTTTTGTCTTCATGATCCAATTGTCAATCAATAAGATTGAGTCAATCAAATCTGTGACATCCTGAAATTCGAGTCCTCTAAGGGATGAATGGATGTAAATTTCGTCAATGCATTGTTGGTTGATCTCACTCGGAATTGATGACTCCTGAGATACTGACTGTGAAGAGAAAGGCTAATGAGGGACAGAACTCGTACAACTAAAGAACTTGACCTGAGAAAACAACTTGACCGTGAGACTTGAGTGAAGACAATACTGTAAACAGGTAGGCCGATTTCAAGGACGACTAGAAGTTGATTCGTGGACAGAACATAATGCAGTAAAAAAGCCAAGGCACATCATAGATTCCCAAGTATTGATGCTGATGCTGTGGCAAGAAAAATTTTGTGTTACATGGGGCTACAGGCAATGAGAATTTTTTGTATACCCAAAGAGGTCCTCACCAAAGTGAGAATGCTGATATAGCAACAGTTGCATTACGCATATATCCGGCTAATAAGACGAGAATGGCACTGTACCACAACTCCGGGCTACAGACAAAAAGACATACAAAGATTACCCACGTAACGTATGACAAGTTTGGACTTCATAAATGAATACTCAAGAACGAGCAAATTAAGCGACCAGAAGAGAGCAAATCAAATTCCAGCAATTTTGCAGTAAAGTAGAATGGGAAAAAAGAGCTTGATTATGGTTTGGTAGGCAATTCAAAGGACACCCCGAATTTGATTCCCTTTTTCTTTTTCTTTTTTTTGCTATCATTGGCTTTCTTATTCTTTTTTGTCGGTAAAAATGCTCTCGTTCCATTTTACTTGACAATAAGTAAGACCTTAAAAGTTAGCATTACCAAAGCATCACGCCAGAAGAAAGTGAGAGCTTTATCATCGGTATGAGATCAGCAAAGGCAGCTCTATTAAATCCTTTCCATGTCTGGGGGCACCATCCTCCAAAGATGTAGACAAATGCTCCGATTACTGTAGACCAACTCGAGACATTCAATGCAATCATTGCACCAGGAACCCCCAAATTGAGTACGCTGACCATGATCCAGGAAAGTAACAAATGAAAGAGAAAAGAGCCAGTACACAGCCAACCAACTATCGAGTTTTTTAGCTGTGATTGGAAGTACATTTGGGTGGTATACAGAAAAACGTAGTAGTAGACAACAGGTATGAACCAGAGAGATTTGTCCAACTGCAGCTGTTACATCTTCGTCCTCACCAAGCAACCAGAAGAGCGGAGTCGCCCATATAAACAAAGGGAGCAGCATTGTCGCCGTGACAAGATCCACAATCCACGATCTTTGCAAGTAAATACCTAGCATATGGTATTGAACATAACGTTTCAGTTGCACTCGACATTCCTAGCTTTGAAAGTGCATAAAGGGACTGATAAGTAAGTTCATGAACATGATATACAGGTGCTTAGTTAGCCAGTCTAATATAGACATAATTACTTTAGCTGAACTTTTAAACAGGACTGTTCTATGTGACGATGTCATAGAGCATCACATTATTATGTTGACAGCTCACCGTGTTCATTAGATTCTTCAGTCCCTTCTGGGGTGTGTAATTATAATGACAACATCAGATTAGGCTACATTTGTCGCTAAATGTTAGAATGGGCACATAAAAGCAGTGAGATAGTGAGCTTACGAGAATCCCTTTCGCAAACAATAACAGAAAAGTTTGTATCAATCCATAAGAAGCAAGATCTAGCTCGTTCATGTGTCCAATGTATATCTGTGTCACCACTAGGAGTCCATACGAGTATGCTCTAGCCTGTACTGATGGAAGAATGATCTTCCATGAAAGCTTAGACTCCTTCCAGATTCTCCCCTTCAGGTCACCTGTCTCCAAAAGCTTTTGCTCCATATTTTCATCCATAATCTCTCTATCTAGAAGATTACAGAATGAAATGAGTCATAAGTAACAAAAGCATTATCTGAATTCTGAAGCAAGAGTAAATTTCTTATGCAGGCTCGCTTTGTAGCCTCTGACATCCCTGTCGAAGGGGATGAACGTCACGAAGTGAAAGAATAGTGAGTTTCACTTAAAATGAATGTAGGTTAGTCTGGCTTACTTCAGAAAGATATGCTTTTCGCTGATTACTTCAAAATTATGCAGAGTGGAGTGAGTTAAACTGTAGGCACCCTTACTACTTATACTGAACCAAAATTGAGCCAGGCCATTCAATTACATGACTCTAAATTAGCACCTTCTACTTTGAGAAAAAAGAAATTGTGAATTTGTACACAACGATGACTTTGAGAAAGGAAAAATCATCTAGAAAGGTAGACATTTGACGATCATAAGCGGACTCGCTCTACATCATTTTTGCTTTTTAGGTTGCATTGACATACAGGCTTGATACACATTGTAAGCACGTTTCCCAACAACTTAAGCCATTGGAGGAAATAAGGTTTATAAAGAATGATCGTGGTATTTGATGGATGCAGGTGAAAGGTTCAAATCTTTACACTCCCTTAGCAATTGTCATTGTGTCTATTGTCTTCCGGTTATGGTTTGATATGATAACAGCAACATCCTGTATGTCGCCGAGAATGTCCATTTTACACAGGAGTGTTAAGATAAATTCTCGATATACATCTTGGACATATTTCCACACAACATAAGCTAATAGTTGCCCAACAATTGGTGTACACGTGACCCACTAATGAAATATTGTTTATTATTCTTACAAAGCAGCTAAATCTAGGCAAGAAGCAGGAACATTTGGACAAGCACAAACCAAGGGGCATGTCAGTCTTAAACTGAACGGATAAAGTACGCAAGTACATTGAAGAAACTAAGCAAGGCAAGAAGAGGACAAGAAGGGACCAGATCTTTACTCAAGATATTGAAATCCACAAAACTTCACAGTTCACAACAATGGCCACTTAAGAGGAGCTAAAAGCATGTTTTTTTTTCCTATCCCCTTTCTCCTGCATTGAAGCAAAAAATTTGTTTGGGCAAAGAAGGATATATTTGAAACCTGCCTGACCTTTTGAAGCAAAGGTCCCTGGTGAAAGCAAGCAAGAAAGTGGTGGGTCTGCAAGCAAAGAGTCATTTGCATCTATTTATACAAGCTAACAATCTTCTCCTTTAGACTAATACAAGCTAGTACAAGAGGGTGTTGGAAATATAGGAATTATATATATGGTAGTTAGGTAGCAGCAGAAAGCGATGGGAACTAGAAGAAAAGGCCTATGCAGGAGTAGCGTGGCGGAGATACACTCTTTCTTCTGAATTTGAAGAAGTCGAGCTCCTAAAGTGCAAGTTCTCTAGACGTTTCATCAAAAATCAATTTAAAGACTATGATAAAGGTGGGAATTAAACTTCCGGGCTACGAATCAGTCCTACATCAAAGCTAACTTCTAGTGGAGGTCGACGGAATGGAACGAGTTGGTGGTCTAGAGATAAAAAGGTAAGGTATACAATGGCCCCGTTTGGTTCAGCATTCCCAAAAGGCTTTGAGCCTCCAAAGCCCCTTGAGAAAAATTTTAGGTGTTTGGTTCAGCATTTGGAAGTCTACTTGGCCAATGCTAAAGAGGGATATAATGATTTTTTTTCTTCCAATATTGCCATCACTGATAATTGTGTTTTTCTATTTTACCCTCAAAAGTTACTGTTCATCGTCTTCCTTGTTGGACTTGTTTCTTCAAGAGTGAAGCTCAGCCGACGAAGCTCAGCCGGCCAGATCTGGTCGCTCACGCACCACCGTCGCGTGGGTCGCAGCCTCAAGCGGCATCGCCTAGGTCGCGCGACCCACGCAACGGGCTGAGCAGAGCTCAGCCGGCCAGATCTGGTCACCCACGCACCGCCGTCGCGTGGGTCACGCTAGGGGTGAGCGTGGTTCCAGGTAGAACCGGGAACTGGAACCGAACCGGAGGAGGGTCCGGTTCGATTCCCGATTCTGAAGAGGCCGGTTCCAGTTCCCGGTTCCTTTTTTTGGGAACCGGCGGTTCTCGGTTCTGGTTCCGATTCCGATGGGAACCGGAACCGGTCAGGTTAGGGCTAAAAACCCCCAAATCAGTTGAGTTAGGTTACGGCTAAAGAAACCCCAAAAGCAAAAATTCACTCACTTCTTTCACATGACACTTTTTTTCACTCACAGTTCTCTCTCTTCGCCCGTCCGTTCTCCACCTCTGCTCGACGCCACCGCTACTCGCCCTCGATGCCACCGCTGGTCGCCCTCGACGCCACCGCCGTTGATCTCTGCTCGAGGGTCGAGGCCACCTCCGCTCGCCCTCGACGGCACCGCGGCTGACCCCTGGCTCGCCGTTTGCCCTCGACGCCACCATCGCTCGCCCTCAACTCCACCACTCGCTGACCCCTGCTCGAGGCCACCTCCTCTCGCCCTTGACGGCACCACCGCTGACCTCTGGCTCGCTGATCGCCCTCGACGCCACCGTCGCTCGCCCTCGATGCCACCGCTCGCTGACCCCTGCTCGAGGCCACCTCCTCTCGCCCTCGACGGCACCACTGCTAACCTCTGGCTCGCTGATCGTCCTTGACGCCACCGTCGCTCAAGACACCGTCGCTTGATTTTTGAGTAGGTGGAGATTTGCCCATCTAGCAACATTATGCACTCGTTACTTTACCGATTTCACGTTTGCACAGTGGAACACACGCCAAAGTGACTGTCTTTTTATGCCTATGTAGTAATTTGAAATGATGTATCTCGTTGACTCATGGTTTATTGGAAAAATTTATATATCAGGACTATTTTGCACGGGTTGGGTAATTTGCCGAGCCAATCCTTGTCTTGGGTGGTTTTTTTGGGGGGGTGGGGGCGGGGTTGGTGTCATAGAAGTTGGAGAGCGGATTGGTTAAGCCTATTATAGTCCTTGTAGGACATCAGAGAAACAACTTAATTAGAATTAGACGAACATCTGAATTGATAGATTTCTTTTTCTCTTTGCAGGTTGGGTTGCTGAGGAAGAATCTCCTTTTGGAAAATTGATTGCTCATTTTCTGTTAACTGTTAGTGAAAATGAAGAAAGATCAATTGGCTTTAGAAGTCAAAGCTAGTTTCTTGTTTGTTTAGCCCTTAAAGATGAGGATATTTCATTCCTCTTTGGAGCATAGGTTAAAGAAATCTAGGAACTCAAATAGTGTGATAGGACAAATGGCAAACTAATAACTATGTTTTGGGAAAAATTCAAGTTGATAGCCTATATTATGAAAGTCACACTATTCTCACTTGCATTTTTTGCGATGCCTATTTATCATCACTTGCATAAAAAGTGTTTAGCAAGCTGAATGTTGTAAATGAGTGCTGAAACACTTATGACAGAAGTGTTGAGCTCGCATTAGGATCAAACCACAAGTGGATGTAGTGTATTTATTT
The DNA here is from genome assembly GCA_016097605.1 of Eucalyptus guilfoylei. NCBI lineage: Eukaryota > Viridiplantae > Streptophyta > Magnoliopsida > Myrtales > Myrtaceae > Eucalyptus > Eucalyptus guilfoylei. The sequence goes on along the minus strand of CM027870.1, from coordinate 13,954,983 downwards.
ATTTTTTTTCCCTTCGAAAAATAGGGGTTGGCAAGTTGATGTCTGCTTATAATACAGTTGGAGGATGGAGTCCAGCAACCATTCAATAATCTCGCAAACTACGTCAATTCAGAACATTTTCCATCTTCCGAAGGTTGTTCTTTATAGGATATTCTATGTTTCTAAAGTCAGTTTTCTGTTTTTCCCCCTTATATTTTTTTTTATAGTTGTTTAATTTCTCTTCTGAAGGTTCAGCAGAGGATCTCATCAAGCAAGATCTTCGAAATGTTGCTGAGGGTGTAGCGGCTTCTGTTCTTCAGTTGGCTCTTCCTTCTAATCCTGATTTAATAGTTTATGAAGGAAATGAGTCCACTCATGAAGCATACCAGGATAAAAATGTGCAGCAAGAAGCTGACACTGAGGTGATTGAGCTCTTTTGTGTTCATAAAGTGTTTGTATACATGAGGTTGCTTTGTCCTTCAAGTGCATTCATTTTGATGATCATGTACATCTGACATTTTCATGTAGGATGCTAATTCTACAGTGGCAGAGAGGATGAATTTCGGGTTTCCAGTATCAGATGGCATTGGTCGCTTGCAAGTGAGAGATTTGCTTCACTATGATACATGTTTGGTTTTCCTGGGACTCAGCTCTTAATTTGCTTGGATTTCCATTCTGCAGATAATTAAGAACGGTGATCTTGAAGAGTTGCGAGAATTAGGTTCTGGCACTTATGGGACTGTTTATCATGGAAAATGGAGGGGTACTGATGTAGCCATCAAAAGAATCAATGATATTGATAGGTGCTTTTCTGGGAAGCCCTAAGAGCAAGAGCGAATGGTATGGATCTTCTTGCTTTTTGTTGTTTTTGATATTTAATAGTATTCTTTCTGAATCCTTGGCACTGTTGCTATGCTGAGACAGAGATATGATTTCTGGAATGAGGCAATCAACCTTGCTGACTTGCATCATCCAAATGTGGTGGCCTTTTACGGTGTTGTGCTTGATGGTCCTGGAGGTTCTATGGCAACAGTAACAGAGTACATGGTTAATGGTTCTTTGCGAAACGCTTTGCAGAAAAGCGAAAGGTACGACTCTTCTCCAAGTAGATGCTAATTTGTCATATGCCGATTTCGATCATGAAATCACGAATGCTATAGAAGATGAACCAACTTATCCTTTGGAGGATAAACAGAACGCCAGAACCAGACGAAATACAACTGAGGATGATGAACTAGTTAAGTACATGTCGAAGTTGCCAGCTTTTCTTGAGAGGGGGAAAAATGTTCCGGAGAAAGCTTTTAGTGTTGGAGTTCTTGACTGGCGACGTCTTGAAAAATGGAAGCATAGCCACAAATAGACTACGCCCAGAAATGGCAGGTATTCCACCTCTAGTAGCAGCACCTCCTCTTCGTTCTCAGTGGAGGGATCATCTAGCCATTCCAGCAGAGGAGTGCTGACTTTGGCGAAAATCTTTGGGAACTTGAAGACACTTTATCAGAAGCTGCATCAAAGCATGAGCTATGAGTCTTTTGCTGATTTAAACTAGTTTTCCCAAGTATGCCACCTGCATAAAGTTAGTAGGATAGCAGGGAATGCACAATTTTTTTCCCACGACATCATTTGATAGAAACGTGCGGGTGAACTTACCTTTATGATTTTATGAACTCTGTGTTCATTATAAGTAGATGAAGCTAAGTCTGGCTCTTATGCCTGCAGTGCAATTATGGTCACTGTCAGAGCACATTTCATCCATCATGTGCTTGAACTACTGGATTGTTCATGAGTGTAAAAACAGTTTGTTTATTGCTTCTAAAATGTTGTTTATTGTTTGTGTTATATTATCTTCGATGAATGACAAGTTTGTTTATTATTACTGCATTCATTTCATTTTTTTAAACTAAAAATGAAAAAAAAAAAAAAAAGAACATGTTGGAACCTGGAACCGACCCTGGAACCTGTGACAGGGTAGGTTCCAGGTTCCAAGCGAAACCTGTAAGGAACCGGGAACCTATCACCCCTAGGTCACGCGGCCTCAAGTGGTGTCGCCTGGGGTGGCACAACCCCAGGTGGCGTCGCTTGAGACCACGCGACCCACACGACGGCAGTGTGTGGGTTGCGCAACCCGCCGCCTCCCCACCACCACTACCACCAGCCGCCTCCTCCACCACAACCACCAGCTCCAGCTACCTCCGATCATTCCCCTCTACTTCAGCATCTCCTCCTCCTTTTTCCTTTTCTTTTTTTTCCTTTTTCTTTTCACCTCAAAGCTACTTTGCAAAATATACCAAAATGAGAGTACCCAAACACTTTTGCCTTCATTAAATGCCCATTCTTCTAAAGATACTTGGGGAAATGCAAAGCCATTTCCCCAAAGTTGAACCAAACGGGCTAAACATGAATTTACATGTTTTCCCTTTGATATGAGTAGGTTTTTTTTTTTTTTGGTCGAATCTTCCATAGAGTGGCTAAGTAGTAAATGTCCATAACCTATGATGCCAAATCTCGTTCATTTCGTGCTAGACCAACTTTAGGGTCCGTTCGTATATATTACTATTAGCATACCATTGAATTCACATATATCACTATGAACCAAATCCAATAAATTCGAATTTCTTTTAACACTAGGAAATGATTTCTTAGTAAGTTTGGACTTAGCACATATTTTATATTTATTAAATTTGTCATTGAAATTTATCAAGTCTAACTTCTTTATATTCTTCAAATAACAAATATTATATGTGCCAACCTACTTTGCCATAAAAATGAAGACTCGACAATATAAGCAAAACTAGCAATATTATTATTGATACCTAGTTGATACATGCCATCATTGGCATAACCCTTTCCTACAAACAGCCCATTCTTCGACAGGATAACCTTGTCGGATTCAAACAAAACCCGAAAACCCCTCTTACAAAGTAAATCAATAGAAACTAGGTTCTTCCTAATTTCGGGTATAAATAACACATTAAGAAGAGTAATCTTATTTCCAAAAGCGAAGTCTATCTCCACCGTGCATTTTCCAGCAACCCTTGCAAGAGCATTATTCGCCATCAAGACCTCTTGAACATTTGAGTCAACAATCTCTTCAAATTGCTTGAACATATACTTGTCCTTGCACACATGGACTATTGCTCCAGAATCTAACCACCAATCGAATTGGATAGTGGTAGAATTGATTTCAGAAACCATAGCCATTGCATCATTAATTTTAGGAATTTTCATGTTTGAAAACATGGTTAAAATCATGGCCATATAATTTTCTTCAACCAAATTTGCATTTGCCTTCACCATCGAAGCGTTCTTGTCCTTTGAAATGCTTTTGCGATGAATGCAATCCTTGGCATAGTGTCCTTGTTTGCCACAAACAAAATAGCAACCCTTTTTTCTTCTTTTGTGTTCTATTAAATTTATGCCCGCTTTTTACTTTGAAGTTCTAGCCAATTTTACGTTTTCTTTCCATAGCATTCACCTTGGAATTGTACAAAACAGAACTATCACGTAAACATGACTCTTCCTCAATGCAAAGATGTTTCTGTATTTGCTCCAAAGTAAAGTCCTCTGACTTGTGTATTAGCCTTTTTTCTATAATCTTTCTAACTTGGAGGCAATTTCGCAATAATTGCTCTAACTTGAAAAGTTTCTGGAATTTCAATCTTGAGGACACGAATTTTATTCACAAGCATTTGTAATTCATGGACTTGTTCTAGCAAGAGTTTAGTATCAATAAACTTGAAATCAAAGTACTTTGCGATTAGTTATTTGTTGGAAACCTTGCTCCTCCGCTTTGTACTTGAATTCCAGTGTATTCCAAATTTCTTTAGCCGACTTCATTTCAGTAAATAAGTCATACAAGCGATCGGACAGTATATTCAGAATGTGTCCTCAATAAAGTAATCCGTCCTCTGCACGTTTCTTCTTCTCTTTATTAACCCTCTCAACGGCTTCCGCACTTAGTTTTCCTCCCTCGGTTGTAGGCTTTGGATCTTCTATAGGTGCCAAGTTAGGATCCAGTATGTAGGAAATCTTCAGAGCGATGAGTAAGAACATCATCTTGTCCCTCCAGCAAGCAAAGTTGTTCCCATCGACCCAGTCCAGTTTGACCATGTTTTGATTCATGACTTTGATTGTCTCCAACTCCATTGTTGAGTTGATTAAAGTTAATAAGATAACCGTAAAATAAAAAAATAAAATAAAATAATGAAGGGGTTAGTGCTAATTAACTTGCAGGCGCGCAAGTGTGCCTAGTGCTAAGTGCGCCTAATAATCGCACAATTATTCGCACACCCGCACGCAAGTATGGTGGGGTCTAGCTCATACCCGATCATTTCTTTAGGTAGGCTAAAAAAACCCCACACTTATTAATTGGCCCACTTCCTCCCACTTTTCATATGTGGGACAAGAAAGCATACATTTAGTTTGTTTTACAAACAAACTTCCAACATTATAAGTAGGACACTAATCGTGCAATATTAAAGTGTGAAAGCAATAGACAATTTCCCTATTCCCAATCGCTTTCTACCATCCAATTCTCTGACAAAAATTACCGCATTCTTGCATTTCCATTACCATGAGGGGAGGTGCAAATGAGTGAGGATAAAAGGGAAGGAGTGGATAAAAAATAGAAAGCACACAAGTGGATTATTATCTTTTTTAAACTTGGGTTTTGGTAACTTTTTCAGTCTAAAAAATTTTATAGGGTAAAGTACACTTTACCTTATCGACATTAAAAAAAAAATACACTTTACCTTATTTGCTACTACATACAACCGTTCGAACAATAAAATACAAACCATGAAAAGTAAATTCCAATTTCGGTGTGTCACCAATTATAATGATTTTTTATTTAATTTTCATTCCAACTTCTTATAAATTCATTCCAGATCCTTTTCTCTTATTCCTATTGCCTCATTTTCTATATACCAAATGGGGCCTAATTAACGTGATTCATTCAACAATCGTATTTATCTTGAGGATACGGTTCATTTTATAGAATATATATATATATATATATATATATAAACAAAGCCATGCTATATTTCTACAGAAGTATGCTCTAGAAATTAATAGTAGCCTTATTGTATCTAATAGTATAAATATTCCACTTAAAAGTGGTTGAAAACATATGTGGTGAAATTTGAGGAAGGGAAGCTAGTGGTAGCTAGGGTTTCGAGAATGCATACAAAACAGAAAGATGATAGACAAACACAAATCCAAGGGCGCACGATGGCAATATCCCTCCTTATCAGTCCACAACCGACGGCCACAATCTCTTTCCCCGGCGACCGCGCGTGCACGACTCACACGTTCAAACCAACCTTCTTAACCGAACGGCTCGCAGCGAGAGCCATCATCATAGAGGGATTGACCACGCTGTAGCCGCCATCCACCACCATGTTGAGCCCGCTCACGTAGTCGGCCTCGTCGCTGGCCAGGTACAGCGCCGCCCTCGCCACGCTCTCTGGCGTCAGCACCCGCCCCTTCAGGTTGCCGATCACCCTCATCCCGTCGTCCAGCCTTGCCAGCTCGTCCTCGCTCATCTTCCCCAGCCCTGACATCCCAGTCCTCGATACCGCGTGCGGCGACACGCAGTTCACCCTTATCCCGTGCTCCCCAAGCTCTGCCGCTAGCCCGCGGGCCAGCCCCACCACTGCTTGCTTCGACGCGGCATACGTGTGCGTCGCCACCCCCGCTATCGCCGTGCAGTTGCTCCCCGTGAATAGGATGCAGCCCCGGCGCTGCGGCACCATGACCCGTGCCGCGTGCTTCGCCCCATGGAAAGCCCCATAGAGGTTGACGCGGAGGACGCGGTCGAGGTCGGCGAGGGACGTGTCGATGATGCCCCCGAAGTTGCGGTCGAGGACCCCCGCATTGTTGTACATAACGTCGAGCCGGCCATGCTCAGCCACGGTGGCGTCCACGAGGTCGCGCACGTCTGCCTCGATGGAAACGTCGCAGCGGGCATAGGATGCCCGCTGGCCCAGCTTCGCGGCCAGGGCCTGGCCCGGCTCGTCCTGGATGTCGGCAATGACGACCCACGCGCCGTGCTGGTGGAAGAGGCTCGCTGCGCTCGCACCTATCCCGCTCGCGCCGCCAGTGATGATCGCGACCTTGCCTTCTAACCTGGAAGGGAAACCACAGATTCTAGATCTCTATCACAGCACCAAAAACCCTAACTAGATATCGCTAAAATCTCCGTTCCCATTCCATGCATGAAATGATCGAGACTATATGGCAAATGCCAGTAAACATGAAAGGACGAACTGCATGGATGGTCACGTTCCAGCAAATGCCACGTTAAATACCTTTTGCATGAATTTTCCACCATAGCCAAAAAGCTTGATCTCTTCGGAAATATATGCAGCGACAGGACGATTAGAAGCAGGAAGATGGAAAGGTTGTAGATCTGATAATGGGGGCGCTATATAATGGTGCATGTATATACAGGGAGAATGCCAAGTGATATATGCCCACCTCAACTAAAGAAAAAACAAAAAAGAAAAATAATATTTGCGTGACCAAACTTCATTTATTATCACTAGTATAGGACGGGGCCATACCTTTCGGTGTATTATTTTCTTTTTCGGATCAAAAGAAAAACTCTCTATCTCTACTTGGACATTGTATGATACAACATTATGTGTAAAAAAGACACAAAACATACAGTATCATATAGCATTTTTAGAATTGTGAATCGATCGTAAGGCTGGCAATAATTCTTGATATGACTCGCTCGCACGACATGGCAAGTTTAAGTAGGCTAATGTTTGGCAAAACCCGTTTATGATGTGATTAAAAAAATCATGTCTTATGAGCTTGATCCATTCAATTTGTCTAGAAACGTTTAAACATGTTTAATACATATTTGAGACTTATTTATCTTCAAAAGCTTATGAAGAATAACACCCGGATCAAGAGGTATAAAACTTTAATAGGGATGCAAAAGTGATTAAACATAAAGAAAAATTAATGACTCAACAATACAATTAGATCAATGCATAGAGAAATCACTTATGCTGTTCATGAACACATTGTTAAGATGAGTTATCATATATAAATGTGTTTTACATGTGTATCATATATACGAGAATAAGTTAATGCATCGTGTCGTGTCGACACTCGACACCACAATATACCTGTTCGATAACCGTATTAAATGTGTTATATATTGTGACATGCTTTATTAGACATGTCGTGCTCGTGTAGAGATAGTTCGATGAGTTTACTTAACTATGTCATTCATGAATCAAATACATTCGTGCCATGCCCTTGTTTCACGTGACAAGACCAACACGATTGGGCACAAACTTTGCTTAGCTCATTCATCTCTCTTTCTCTCTCTCCTCCTAAAGGAAGAAGGGAAAAACATGAAAAGGGAAAATCATTTTCGAATTCAATTTCAATTTTAAAAAAGGGGACTAAAGTCGTCCATTGGAAAAGTCAAATCTTGAAGATCCAACCTTCCCTAAATGGCGCCGACGTCAATCCGGGTAGTTATACGTACTCTAGTAAAATCTTCATTATTTTTTATAGGTTTAAAGATTCTATGTATCGAATGGGCCCTACATTGCAAACGTGTCAAATCAAGATCTGACTTTTATAATAATAAAGAAATAAAAAAAAAGGCTCCAACATCTTGATTGCCTCATGAAATGACGGTGATTACTCAGGTCAACTCGTGAACAAAATGTCCCCCCACAGCAGAGAAGAACTGAACATGGATGGTATTGGGTGTTAATTTTTAACCCATTATGAAAGTAATAATTTAATGTAAATGATAAAAAATTAAATAATAAATAATTATAAAATTTTATAAATCTGTTCATTCGAGAATTTGTGATTCACGATAAATTGCGATTCTCATAACCCAAAAACTACTATGATATAATCTTTTTATTTTTTATCCATCAATAATATTTAGGGGTATCGAACATCCTGCAAGTCTCACGAACAGGTTAAGTCATTTGGCATGCGGGTGATTCTGATTCGGAGCAGTTTGCACACGATCGGTGAGATTTGAAACAATGACCTTCAAATCTGATTCGAAAACCCTTAAATATTATTGTCTAATCAATGGGATTAAGAGGATAAGTTTCCAATAAACTTATAAAGTGACTAGTTACAATATTCACTTACCAATTCTATCTATTGCCATAAACACATGATGTATGTTCGCGTTGTTGATATAAGAAATATTTTGTATTTTGTTGACTCTTTTCTTCATAGGCCATTTTTCATCACTCTCAAATGAGTAGTTATATTTCTAGAAATTTAGCAAATATCAAAATCAATGGTGAATAGTATGGTTAGTGGAAAAGATGAAAAGATATTACACAAACGAGTTAAAAATTCTCTTGCAAGCTCAATTACTTTTTCAGATGATATTGTGATTTCTTTTTACTAAATTTAATTAATGATATCATTTTTGGGATAGATGAGAGCCGCCATATATAAAATATAGGTTTCGTGCTATATAATGCTATTCCCGAAGTCGTATTAACAATCATGAAAAATGATACAAAATGGTGGTTATGGCACTTGTGCTCTACCTACGTAGACGGTGATTAATTGCTCTACCTTTCTTTGGGAGGCAAAAGGGACTGAGTTTGGTTGAATAAAGGTAGGATGAGAATGACAACATTCATGTGGCATTTTTGTCGAAATTTGTCTGGAGGCACAAGGACAAGGGTTGGTATCCCGCATAAAAATAGGATGGGAATTGGATCTAAGTAAGTCTTTAAAAAAATTCCATCTTGGTTCTCGTCCAAATCTAAAGACCACTGGAGTGTAAAATAGGGAAAATTGTCCAAAAAGTCCTAAACCTATTGCAGTTTTGCCAATTCAGTCCTAAACTTTTTAACTTTGCCAATTGAGTCATAAACCTTTTCACTTTTTGCCGATTCAGTCCATCCGGCCAAAATTGGATGGAAAAAGCTGACGTGGACGCCAGCGGTGCCACGTAGGACTGCCGGCGGCGACGTTGACAATTTTTAATAATATTTTAATATTTTTAAAAAAAAATTGAATTTTTTTGAATTTTTTTTTTTATTTTCTGTTTTTTCCTTCTTCTTTTTTTTCTTTTTGGCTTTTTCCGGTGGCTAGCCGTCGCCTGTGGTCGGTGGCCGGCGCGATGGCCGGCCACCAGAAAAAGCCAAAAAAAAAAAAAAAAAAAAAAGAAGAAGGAAAAAACAGAAAATTCAAAAATTCAAAAAATTCAAAATTTTTTTTAAAATATTAAAATATTATTAAAAATTGTCCACGTCAGACTGGCAGTCCTACATGGTACCTTCGGCATCCACGTCAGTATTTTCCGGCCAAAATTGGCCGAATGGACTGAATCAGCAAGAAGTGAAAAGGTTTAGGACTCAATTGGCAAAATTAAAAAGTTTAGGACTGAATTGGCAAAACTGCAATAGGTTTAGGACTTTTTGGACAATTTTCCCTCCCATTTTCTATATACCAAATGGGGCTGAAATTAATGTGATTCATTCAACAGTCACATCTACCTGAAGGATACAGTTCATTTACGTATCATCAAGCATATTCATGGTATATTTCTACAAAAGTATGTCCCAGAGCTTAATAGTAGCCTTATTATATCTAAACATATAAATAATCCAAAAAAAATTGGTTGAAAACATGTGTTGCAATTTGAGGAAGAGAAGCTAATAGTAGTTAGGGTTTCAAGAATGCATACATAATAGAAAGATGAAAGAAATAGGATTGTTTTTCTTTGTTTAAGTTTTGCTTTTGGGTAAAAGGGGAAAGATGAAGAGAAAGAGAGTTCTTCTTTGTTTAAGTTTTTTCTTCTGGGTAAAAGGTGAAAGATGTAGAGAGAGAGAACGAAAAAGTAAAAGAAGAAGCGCAATCGTAAGAGGGTTAACAGCGGGTGGGCTGAAAGTCAAAATGAATCGATTGTGGACTTTCACCTTACACACTCGAAAGCCATTCATCAAGGTTGGATTGACTTAAAAATTCCCTTTGATCGATCTGAAGCCACCAACCACTCCACCATCAGATTTAGCCCATTCAACTTGTTTAAGAAATACTTGAATATGTAATATTTATTTATAATCCAGATATACGAGCGCAAAGATCCAATTATCTAGAGGGCTATGGAACATTTTGTAAGTCTCAAAAACTGGTTAAGTATATAAACCTTTGACTTATGTAGATGGCCATGGCTGAAGTAATTCCAATGTAGTTGGCGAGATTTGAGCAAATGTCTCCAGTTTCTAAAGTGGGAATCCCCCGATGCCCAACTTTACTTTTGCTACATCTAAGGTTGCTCTTTTCAATAGGTCACAAACCACTAATTTCATAAGTTTGGTGTTTAGAGGAGAAGAGTGCATAGGATAAATCCTGTTAACAAGTAATACGAGACAACTACCCCTCTTCTCCATGAAATGTGGATGAGCAATTGCACGGAGTTAAAAGAAAATACAATTAAGATCTCACATAAAAATGAAAAATTTAAGCTTTACCCTTATGAGAAGTTTAGAATAAGATAAACAAACAATTGACACGCAAACATGAAATAGTATAGGGAAGATAAAGAAGAATCCGACTCCACCACCATATTAATGGTTATCGATTTTAAAGTTTAAGCTGTCATAGGAAAGAGGGTATCATCATGTATCCAATATTACGATGAGCTCGCTACACAGTAAGTGTAATTGGGATAAATTGAACACCGTTGTAGGTCGAAGTGACGATGGTTTAGAGAGCAAATTTTAAGAGGCCAATAAATACCGTCATTTGGAGTTTTACATCATTCATTTTGGGAGGTTAGTACATTCTTAGTAGAGCAACACACTTATTATGATTAATTTGCAAAATTGGTTAACTAAGTGACGTGACAGACTGTAAGAAAGTATTTTAAAAAGTGGGCCATTTTTAGCGTGAGGATCTGCCATGTCACTTTAGTACATTGATCTTTTAAGCTGGTTTAGTAAACTTAATTAGCTCTTCTCTTTTTGGTATGCCAACCATACAAAGGAAAGTCGATCTCCCTTTATATATTATCGAGTAATCTCATGATTCGAAGGTTTTACATTATTAAGTGATCAAGGAAACATATATACATTGGATAATATCAATTGCACAGGTAGAAGATGTGATTTCTCTTTTACTAGCTACATATGCTTATAGGAAGATCTGGTCTACGATCAAAATTTTGCAAAGGAGACGAGCAAAACATGCAATTTGTACATGTGCATGGATGAATGTCAAGATATAACTATGCATGATCACATAAATATACATGTCCACAAAACAGATTGAAAAACATCAGTATTCGATACCTTTTAAATGGAGTTTCCGCCGAAGCCATGTCTCGATCGAGAGAGAGAGAGAGAGACTGAATATAAATATGAGGATGGTTTTTGGTGCTCCTCGAGGCTTCTCTTTATATAGAAGATGGAGGTGAGAATATGAATATTAATATGAGGGATGGCTTTTGGTGCTCCTCGAGGCCTCTTTTTATATAGAAGATGAAGGTGATTTAGCTTAATCTCTTACAAATTGCTTAATTTCATGTGTAATAGTTTGACAGAGGGGATATTTGTCAGCAAGAAGTCCCGCTGAACAAAAAAGAAAGAAAGGAATCAAGGAAATCGTGCTCTGAAGGGAAAAAAAAATGGCTGCATTTGCGAAGTAGACGTAAAATGACGCTTCTTCCCTACACGTGTGCAACTGTAGTCCTTAATTATTGCTCTTCAAGACGACTTTCTGTTCGTGCATCATCATGAGATTAGGGTGGTTACATCGAAATAATCGTTGCTTACGTTCTAAGACACGCGGGCAACATGTGGAAGTGGCAGTTGTGCAGCGATGTATGTAGCTTGGCCTGATGGTCATGTGCGCGGATATGGAACTTCATTTCCAAGAGAGACTGTATTCCATCAGTTAAGCTCGGCACGTTTGGAAGCATGTAGTGTTATGTCGATTAAGAAGCATTGGGAAGCATCTCGTGACATTTTTTTGAAGATTTGATAGCTGGCTTATTATTCAGTTTGGTATATGTCAGTGATCCATATAAACATCATTGACTTTTGGCACAAATCCCGACATTTTATTGCCTTAGACGCGTGAGAAATAAATATTCCCCACAGGATGAATTTCATCGGTAGAGAAGTACAATTGGAAAAAGCTTCATTTTGTGTGTAACATATATAATATGTGTACCAAAAAAGTCATAAACATATTGCATTGGTATCAATTCAGTCCTAAACTTGTCAATTAGACCAATTTAATCCTAAATCTTTTTAATATTGGTACCAATTCACTTCATCCGGCCAATTTTGGCCGGCCTGTGACTGGACGCTAACGTGGCAATTTTTAAGATTTTTTTATTATTTGTTGATTTTTTTATTAATTCTTTTCCTTTTTCTTTTCATTTTCCTTTTCTTTTCCAGCCATTAGGTGAGGGTCGCCTGTTGCCGGCGAGGGTCACGGCCCTCACCCGGCCTCTCCCAAGCCACTGGCAAGGTGACTTCACTCGGATCTGGGCGAGGCCATGGCGGCCATCACCTCGCCGGCCACTGGGCGAGGGCCGTGAAGCCCTTACTCGGCCTCCCCCAAGCTCCCGACGAGGCGGCTTAGCCCGGATCTAGACGAGGCCGGCCTCGCCCAGGCCTTGCCGGGGGCAAAGGTGGCCTCGCCCGCGGCTAGCAAGGCCATGGCAACCTCTCCTGCTGCTGGCAAGGCCATGGCGGCCATTGCCAGGGCAGAGACGAGGGCCACGAAGCCCTCGCCAGCTGCCGACGAGGGCCTTCGCAACCCTCGGCCCTCGCCTTCGCCCTGGCGATGGCCGCCATGGCCTCACTAGCTATGGGCGAGGCCGTCCTCGCCTAGATCCAAGCGAAGCCGCCTCGCCGGTGGCCTAGGAGAGGCCGAGCAAGGGCCACAACCCTCGCCAACCATTGCTGAAAAAGAAAAGGAAAAAGAAAAAAAAAGAAAAAATTAATAAAAAAATCTTTAAAATTACCACGTCAGTGTCCGGCTGATGTCCATGTCAGCATTGGTCGGCCAAAATTAGCTAGATGGACTGAATTGGTACCAATATTAAAAGGTTTAGGACTAAATTGGTTCAATTTAAAAGTTTAAAACTAAATTTGTACCAATACATACAATAGATTTATGACTTTTTTGATACTTTTCACACTTTTGGCACAAATCCCGATATTTTATTGCCTCTTTAGACGCGTGAGAAATAAATATTCCCCACAAGATGAATTTCATTGGGAGAGAAGTTCAGTTGGAAAAAGCTTCGTTTTGGTTGTAACATATATAATATGGGTTCTACTCACGACTCTTCCCGTCAAGATTATTTAAATGAGTGATATATATATATATATATTTTATTTTTATTTTTTTTTATGACTCGGAACCCCATGTACAGAAATGTGGCAAGCAAGTCCTGAGATAACGCTAGCGGAGAACCCACCACCCCGACGCCACACTTAAGACACCAAATGCCTTCACTGGGTTTCGAAACCCTCATCTTTAGGGAAGAATCAATGGAACTCTTATCCAACAAAGCCACCACGGCCAGTGGTTCAAATGAGTGATATACATCTTCCAGAAGAGAAAAATTTTAAAATTTGTCTACCACATGAGAGGATAGCAAAGTAGGGAACTTCAATTTTTGGTGAGTTTATCGGGATTTGAGAATGTACATGTGACGTGTATTTTTGTTATTGTGCAACCACAGTTTATACCTACTACATTTTTCGATTGAAGTTCATTTTTAACTTCTACTTTTCACAATTGGAGCGCGCATCGTGAATAAAATGTCCAACCTCATTGATTTGTTGATGTGTCGTGCAGCATAAGATTTTGAAGACAAACTTGTAAAAGAATTTATTAGAAGTTAGCATTCATTTCACATTTGACAGAGAACCCTTTTCACTCTACCTAACCCTATTTACTATCCAAGTGTCAAGGAGCAAAACAAGTGAAAATCCCAAATGTATTTATGTGCGCAACACACTAATGTCATGTGACGATACAATAAAATGTCATACCAAAATTTTTCCAATTAAAATGTCAAACCAAAATTTTTCCAAGTTACAATAAACCATGCCTAACGTCACTGAATTTCAAGAAAAAACATTAACAACACACTGCATTTTATGCCAGACCAACGGCATCTATGATCAAAAAGTAATTGCAAGATTGTTTTCAAGGTTGAGATGCAAGCTGAATCTCTCAACAATTAGTATACTCTTGCTTCAAAGATCAAATAAACTTTATTAGAAGCTCCCAATGAAACCAAACAACACCATGACACAAGTCGAACCAAATCATCATGTACACCCTCCCTCCCTGCAACAATCCAGCAACGCAAAAACATTGTACAAATGAACTAAGGGACACTTATAGAATACAAGAGTGCTGATGCTTCTGTTTCTCTCTCCTGGCGAAGGACTGAAGACAACTCTATAATGATAAAGCCCGAGAAAATGAAGCCTCCAGAGTAAATAAGGATCCATCAAATGTCACTTATTCATGTTAGTTCTAACCTAAGGATTCAATCAACAGTGCGCCATACAGAAGTATCAAGAGAGACCCCAAAAGTGAAGTCAATTCAGGAGGAAGTGTTGTGCTGCAGGACTGGTTTAGGAGATAACCCTACTGTTTTGGAGGAGAGCCCATCGTCTGCACTGGCGGAGCCGTGACCACTGCTAATGTCAGATCACGAGGGTTTGCATCACCAGATCGGTCACGGATTTCCCTATATTCTTGACAAATTGCACAGAGATGGCAGAAAAAATGAGTGACAAAGTCCCCACAAGGCGCTTCCTGCATGAGATGAGTGATTGATCAAATGGGGTAATTGATGACTAAAGCACAAAACTACTTATTTGTTCACAGGAATCTTGAAACAGTTCTAGTAGTTTCAGGATCAATCTAGACTGACTTTTACTGTGTATTTTTTGCCTAATCAAAATCTTGCCGTTTCAAAACACTTACAATTTTTGCAAAAAGTATATGTTGACACCTAGATCCATATATGTAACTTCTTTATTTGACATTTGAATAATATTTTAAATTTTAATAGGAAAGCAAGAAAGTTATGAAAAAGGATTGAAGATTTTGACTCTCAAATGTTCTTATTTCAATCTACTATTTATTCCAATCATGAGGACTTGTGTAACTCTTGACTCAAACCTCACCTATTAGAGAAGAGGGCTAGAACCGCTAGATGCGGAAGGCGGGAAAGAAATAAAGGTGTGTTTGGTTAGATTTTTGGAAAAAAGCCTTTGGGAAAATGTAAAGAACTTAATCATAATATAAAAGTCCATTGTGAATTGACTTAGAGCAGAATAGTGTTTGGAGAGATTATATTTACAAAAAAAAAATTTATAATTAAAAAAAAAAGAATAAATTTGTGAAAAGAAAAATAAAAAGTCAGCCAACAAGGACAGGTGGCCGCTGATGATCGAAATTTGCTGCCCACGGCCGACATATGAGGTTACAAGACCTCAGAGGCCCTCGGAGACCACCTACGAGGGCCACCTAGGGTCGAGCAACCCTTGGCGAGAGGGTACGATTGGGCGGCCACGACCTTCCTGTGACCTAGATCTGGGTTGCACTTGGCAAGGTCGCGTAACTTCTGACGACTCAAATCTGGGACGTGGCGAGATCACACTAGGTCGTCAGAGGTCGCGTGACCTCGCCGTGACCCAAATCTAAGTTGCCAGAGGTCAGTTGCCAAAAGTTGTGTGACCTCAGCGAGGGCTGCGTGGTTGTGCGACCTCAAGTGGCCCTTCATGAAGGTCGCACAACAGATCTAGGTCGTGGCAACCTTTACTGGAGGGTTGCTCGACGGTTTGCCCTTCACTGACGACTACCTGCCCTTTGGCAACAACCACTCCCAGCCATGCCGGTCCTATTCAATGGAGAAGAAGAAGATGAATAGAAGGCAAAAGCCCAAGGCACCCCTAAGCTGCCTTGCGCTTTCATCCTTTGGAAGGCTTGCATTTGGGAAATGAGGTTCAAAAAAAATTTGCTAAACACACTTTATTTGGCCTAAAGGGCTTTGGACGCCCAAGGGGCTCTGGGAAAGCCTCTCCCAGACGCACCCATGGATCCAGGAGTGGAGGGGCTTGCTTTAACTAAAGGAGATTTATTAAGTGACTAGGTCGAACAAGCTCAATCAAGTTATCAACCACTACAACAAACAGCTCAAAGGAGACCTAGTAGACAGAACGTAAGTACAATATTAGTGAGGCAGAAATGACAGGGTTCATAGGTAATGAGGCAAGGATTGAACAGAAACTATAACGAGTTCGGCTAGTTAGCTAAGAGACATTTAGGGAAACAAACAACAGTGAATTTATTGCTGCTCCTATTCCATACATCCTTTCATCTCCTATTCCATACATCCTTCCATCTAGTCACTGCAAGTGAGTTCCAAATAGAAGGGACAAATGTTTGTTGAGTTGGAACTATGTAATGAAGGTAGGGACAAATTTAGAGCGACACAAACGGTAGAGTTGACGTAACCATTCGAACCACTTCATTTATGAAACTTGATTTTCTTTTTGTAACATGCTAAGGGAGTCTAGCCCCAACCGAGTAAAAGTTTTCAAGTGCTCTTTCAAAGCTCTTGGTGACATGATTCCGACAGTGGATGTGGTTCCAAGTTCTTGACAAGCCAGGTTTGGACTATGTTACTCCACTAAAAGTACCTTCTAAGTAATTTTAAGAAAGTGTTATGGCCCTCCAAGGCCTACAAATAGAAGCTTCTTTAAGCTCTTTCTGACACAGGGGTCTCCGAAATCTAAAAGAAATTGAGTAAATATGGACAATGTGAACAAACCTCATGAAATTGAGCAAAAAATAGTTCAGCTGAAAAACAAGCGATGTAAGCAAAGGCTCAATCTCTTCTGGGAACATATGCCACTGATCAATCCAAACCTTATACGAGATTATACGCTCTCTATATAGGGAGAAATAAGCTCCCGCAAAAATAGGAAGACAGCCATCCTCAATGAACAAAAAGAGCTCCTTGGGAAGGCTGCCATGTTAGATGACCGAGCTCACTAGAAAAGAGGAGTCCGTCCACTCTTTCTAAAATATTAAAATAAGTGCCTTTTACATGCAAAATAGTCTGTTTTAATTTGTGGTGATTTTTGTCTTTTCAAGAAGAGATACACTTTGATACCAACAGGAGATAGATTTCAATCTTTGCTAATTATATTTGTTTGGTTATGTTTGTTACGTTTACGTGTACGGGAAAAATCTAGCGTAAATGTTTACTGCTAATGCTAATATAATTGTTATATTACGCTACATGAAGAAAAACATCTTCAATGCCTGTTTTAGCATGATGAATAATTTTTCATTAATTCGATTATTTGTGAGATCCTAATCCATTAGACTACTGTAGATCATTGCATAGAAGCAATCTCATAACGCTAACACTTTTTATCCTACTCATCGTAGGTTGTCTATAAACCCACAATCTCAGCTAACACATTCTAAGTAGCCCAGATTGACAGGCACATACCATCCTTTCTTTTCCTGCTGCTTTTCATATTCATTCCCGTCATTCTAGAGTGATCCTTACCTCCGTCCACAGTTCTAATTCCATAAACTTCTATACCTCTATATGAAACTTTGCTCTAATCTACTACTTGAAAGGATGTAGGGAAAAGAAATAGAAAGCTGAATCCGCTATAGTGTCGTACTCTAATAGCCTTTAAGCTAACAAGCCTAACTCATTGTAATCTCTGTCCCGCCTCTGCCCCATTACTTAGCTACTTTGTCGTTCTTCTCCCATAAGTATCATACCTTCATTTTGTCTACTAGCCTTCGTCTACGCCCTTCATTCTAGTGGTGAATGACTTGCTCAACTTGAACTTTTGTAACTCTCCACTTTTTTTAAAGCAAGCCAATCCAATGCTCTTTATTACCCTTTTCTTGCCTTCAACTTCAAGCAATAACTTGCCCGTTGCTCTTACGGGTGGGGTTTGAGCCAAGGGTCAAGCTTAGGGGTGAACAAGAAGTCCGGTTCAACCCGGGAACCAGCCCAATCAGTTTGGTTTCAAGCCAATTCCCAGTCCCGAGAGAATCGATTCAATTCTCAGTTCAGGGATCCTACAACTGGTCTATGACTCCGGGTACAGCTCTTAGAACCAACAGTTCTACCTGAAACCAATCCAAGCAGACAGTGCCTTTGTCCCACTGGACAGGATAGCCGTGTGGATGCAAAATCATAAGCATGAACTAGTCAGGAATACATGTATTCTTCATATCATCAACCGAACTGATACAGTAATAACAGATCAGCTAAGTTAATAGGAGCCATATATGAATGGCAAGAGAGATCAATCGAAACAGAGTGTGAGAATGCTAACAGGAAACTGTGGCCATTATCATTATTCTTGACAAAATAAATAAATCATACCTCCAAATTGTACTTTGATCTTAAAGCCCTTCGATAGCCACAAGCATAACATGTGACGAAGCATCCAGGTAGCCCCAATAAAATGCCATCCGTCAACAAACAACATACAGTATTGACAAGAGCCCACAGCAAGAAATGGGTTGCGCATGATCCCATTAAAGTTCCAGAACCAAGAAACTCTGCGTTCTTTCCAAACAGATAGCAAGGACAGAAAAGACCTATACAACCTACGCAACAATAACAAGCAATTATTTTTATTTCCAAGATATGAAATAACACACCAAGTTTTAGGTGCAAACTATCAAAAAATAGAAAACTATCATCTCTTGTACAATTTTAATTGAAATTATACTCATTTCCACCAATATCAAACAATTTGTAGTTTGATTGGACCTTTCATATATCCAAGTATCATCTCTTGTACAATTTTAATTGAAATTATACTCAATTCCACCAATATCAAACAATTTGTAGTTTGATTGGACCTTTCATATATCCAAGTCGAAATATTACTACAAAACTATAATATATATATATATATATATATATATATATATGCCTAAGTATTACTATGACAAAAGGCCAAAGCCCAAGAGCACTATATCTCTCAGAAGCTTAGTACAGGACATCCAGGCCACTGGCTGGAATGGAATATATTAACTTGCAAGGACTTCAAATTTCTGATACAGCATGTGGCTTCTCAGATTATTTGAATCTATGTTTACAAACTTACATACATGTTTTTCATAGGACCGATAAAAAGGGCAAAGACATTAAATACAGACCTTTTACCATGTTAACCAGAGTAAAAACCCAAGATTTCAGGTTCTATCATGAAACTCATGATTTTGAATAATCAAATTCTGCAGACATTAATTAAAATCGAATGCATGAAAGCAAAATGAACTTCTTGTAGCACTAAATGGCTGCAGAGGTAGAATAAAAAGCCAACAAAAAATTTTGTAATTCCTGAACAAAAGAAAAGAATCCTACTTGCAACCATATAAGGTATGTATAGAAACTTTTATCATACAACAATTATTGAACTGACAAGAGCAGAGAAAAGTAAATGATAATTTATAAGAATTTGTCTCTCTGCACACAAATAGACTTCTACTAGATCATGGATACATAAAACAGCATACAAAATATCATGCTTCAGTATTTGCCATTTGCTTCTCCAAATATTAGTCCAGCAATTACATATCCAATTTAACTTACAGACGAACACGCCAGCACATGTTTCATGCTCATTGAAGTAATAGCAATGAGATTTTCTGATATCATGCTAAGACTAGCTAGAAGTCTTGTAAGCAAAACTGAACAGTTATGCAAAGATGACTGAAAGTCTCTGACCAACTAGTAAAAAACTGGTCCTCTTAAAGCCATTTATACTAAATCCATTTAGAAGCACAGGAAGCATTTTATCTTTTCAATATATTTCAAAGTCTCAAGCAACTCCATATAAATATACTTCAATAGAAAACACAATCGAATCTTCTTAACTCAAAATGCACCTTCATAACTTTTCCTCCAGATAAATCAAGGTCTCAGGA
Source organism: Eucalyptus guilfoylei (assembly GCA_016097605.1). Taxonomy (NCBI): domain Eukaryota; kingdom Viridiplantae; phylum Streptophyta; class Magnoliopsida; order Myrtales; family Myrtaceae; genus Eucalyptus; species Eucalyptus guilfoylei. The sequence continues at coordinate 13,935,027 of CM027870.1, read as the reverse complement.
CAGAAAGTAGCATACAGCTCTGCATGTCATCGAAGCAAGCACAGATTCCAGAAGACCAGTGTGTTGGCCCAGCACTTATGGGCTGACGAATAGCTGGGTCACCACTGCTTGGAAGAGTCTCTACTTCTGGTTCAGACTGATCTAATGGAATATAAGGAGGTGGCATGTAACTGCTTTGGCTTTTCATTCTCTCTTCTGCTCGACACCTATAGGTAAACTATAAAACAGAATCAATTAACATGAGTACACAAAGCGTTCAGGCAACAACACGAAGCATGAGAACCAAGAGCTAAGTTGCCATGCTCATACACCAATCAAGAAAAAATGACAAGATTAATTTGGTAAACATGAATTTAGAAGACGGTGGTAGACAGAATCAGAATAAAATTATAAACATAGCATCTAGAGGAAAAAACGATGATACATGGTTGATATAACAAATTCAATCCCTAGAAAAGAGGGCATCCTCAAGAAATCAGCCATATACTGGAGGTTAGCAATAACACACTCCTCCTCCACAGGAAAAGTCACATTTCAGTGACTTCAAAGAGACATGAAAGCAACTCGACAAGTTCAAACTCTACCACAAGCTTCTCTGACCCCAAAACTGCATACGGAAATAGAGTAGAATGATTCTCCCAGAAACGTTCATGGGTTGCTGATTTTGCACTTAATAAGCTAATATAAAACCCCTTCTCTTCATAAAATACTTAGGAGCACATACCATCATATATACTTTTTCTGTAACAAACTAAATTCCAGAAACGGTCTATCCCTATATGCTCCTATAATGTATTTACTGGAGTATATACCGTCATACATATACTTGATCTCTAACATCCCAAACAACTGCATGGGCTGCCAATTTCACGCTTAATAAGTTTCTAAAGCACTTTTCATGCACCCGGTACAATATAGGTGAGCATTAACTATTCACACAGTGATACACTAGTTCTTCAACATCTTAAAATACGGTAAGAAGGTAATCTATCCCCCATTCCGCATATGCACATTCTGCTCACATAAAGAAAAGAAAAAAGAAATTGTTCAGACATTATTAAAATTTTACGGCCTTCCATGAAGGAAAATCTCTTCAACCAGCATCAAATCACCCCCATTACAATGTTACGCAGGTTTTGGTTTTTTTTTCTCCTCTGTTAAGCCAAACAGAGATCTAGCATCAACAGATCGACGTCGCGGAAACCAAGAACCGGCGAAATCCATAAGGGAGAGCTCCCCAAGCGATCGATGGCCGTGAAATCTCTCTCGAGAATTCGTTTCAGCAAGCAAATCCATGACGGTTTCGCGGAGACGCAATCGAACCCGCAAGCGCGGAGAAATCGACATCACTCGCTCCAACAATGACAGTGACGAGAACGAACAGAGAGAACGGACGGAAGCGAGTAGAACCCGTACCTCCCTTCCGTTGTTGCCGGAAATCGCAGCTCTTTCTTCCCCCCGCGGTGATCGGAAGAGGAACCAGAACAGGAACGAGGCAGCGACTGAAACTGAAAAGTGAAGAACGAAAAATTGGGGAAGGCGAAACCCAGGAGATGAGCACGAGAGATCCGACCCGAATCCATGCGCGGTTTCGGGTTCAACGTTCGGAATCCGGAGAGATTTCGGGCCTGGGCCTGGGCCTGAGTCCAAAGTGAGTAATACTTATTTTTATTTGGGAAAAAAAAAAAAGAAAGCCAAGTTTTGTTTTTTTTTTTTTTTGGTCGGTCCTACGCTAATCTTACTCTAATACTCACTCTCAGACTTTTGCCCTACCTCCTTGCAGAGCGTGTGAGTCGAAACCCACTCCTGAAATGAAATCGTCCCCACCCAAAAAAAAAAAAAAAAAGATTCCATTCGAATCCCTCGTATCATAATTCTTTTTATGAGATTAATATAATTACGAGAAGTGTTATGTTTCGCAGTTTATTTAGACATGATAAATTGATAATAGATAGAAGAGCAGAAAAGATGTAGTATTGAAATAATCACAGATGCTTTAGAAAATATTTTCTGAAAATAAATTACTTGTATCACTTGAAATAATTAGTTAATTAAAAGATATGATATTTAAATAATCAAAGAAAATAGATGTTTCGGAAAATATTTTCCTAAAATTAATTATTTGTATCTATTGAAATAATTAGTCGATAAAAATATTTTCATTATTAACAATAATTTAAGTCTAAATATATTCATGGACAATAAAAGTATTACTCGTTTGTTAATTTTTGTGCACGATACAAGAGATCAATTTTTAAAGATGTTTTCCGAATCATTTATTTTCTACAAAATAAATGAATATTTTTTACTTCTATAATCAAATAAAAGTGCGAAATAAGGAACACAATTTCCCCTCTTGTTAAGTGTCCGATAAGAGTGTAGAAACACGGATTGGGGGTGCATCCTCTCAAGTATTTGTTTAGATTCGAGTCATCAAGATCATTAAACATCGAGATCGAAAAGGGAGAAAAGCGAAAAACCTTTTCTATGCCCTCGAAGGAGCACAAAAAACTTACCTCACAAGCCAATCTCTAATCGAGAGGAGAGGACAATGTCAACATCTTATTTGGATTGCAATAACTTTCTCGCCAATCTTGAATTTTAAGATTGTTGTGGTGAGGAGCAATTATGATCCAATATGAACATTCCATAATATGTGTACGATTCTTTGGTATCGAACAAAGAGAAATGTGATCACTGATAACCTAACATCAAATCACGTACTCACCAAGTTATGAATATCAATGCTCTTGTAGTACCCAAAGGCTACGAATATCACTAGAAATAGATAAATGCTTGATGTGCATGTGAACTCAAGGTGTTAAAAACTTAATAAAAATGATGAAGTAGGTCTATTTTCCCCATTTAATTAATGTTGGGAGAACATCCAATTTCTTGATTTGTTGCTCGGATTCCTTCTCTCTAGTCTATATTACAGGCGAAAAAAGTTATCGGAGAAACTATCAAAAACATATATTGCTTTTGACCCATTGATCACTTACGTATCTCTATCTCTATCTCTATCTCTACAAATACTATACACATACCTCAAGATAAAATCACTCTCCTTGCAAAGTTGTTTTATCACTTTTCCTAGGGTCTGGGTGATTTGCTTTTTAATTGGTTTTGAGTGTTTTGGGTGGATGTAAGAATTTAAGATTTGAGGAGAGGCATTTTGAAGAAGAAAATTGCATTTTCATAAACAGAGATCTGAAAATAATCGATACGAAGTTCAAATGATCTAAAAGGTGAAAACTAACATATGCATTTTTAGTATTTTTAAAATTAGAGACATGTGAGCAATAATTGGGTAAAAGGTGAGCTACCTTTTTTTCTTCTTTTTTTCCTAAATACATGTTCCTTGTATACATGTGTGTCTATCAACAAGTGCATCCAATATGGCACCATGCGTTTGCGGTGATACCACTCCCATAAGTTATCAATGGACCAAAGGGGAGGGTATCAATTCTATACCACATTGCAACTTAATGGAAGATCAGATTTGGAGAGATGTGCTTCAGCTTATGAGAGCAAGCAATCGACTTATGAAAGGCTACACCTGACAAGGGCATATGCCAAAGAGGTGGGCTGGATGATAGCTACAGACATTCTCTTTGTGTGCGAGAAGCCACTACACCAACATGTGCTTCATAAGAATTATGGGCAAGGGTTGCTTTCTATCCCTTTATACTATTCCTCTATTGAAAGAAGCCCCTGCCATCAACTTGAATGACCAGGACAAAAGGTAAAGGGAATAAAGGAACATATAGAGTTGGGAAGTAGATAAGCATAGAAAAATGTACTCATTTACTTGTGAAATAAAAAAAGTACGGACTTGAATAAAATGTCTTTTCCTACTTCCGAAAAATAGACTGCCAATGGATTCGAGCAGTAAAATGAAAGACAACCGATGGAATATATTGCATATAACAATTATTGGTGACGAAAATGAGAGATACATTATAGTTTATCTATTTAGAAATGATACAATAAATGACGAGACAGATCGTATGAAAATTTAAATATGTAACTCATATTCAACATATGATGATAATTTATCATGTTTTTTAAGTTTCGTTTGGAGGGAAGGAGGAGGCAAATGTATGGTGATGGGCTGAATCTTTCTCACACAAAATTCAAACTTTCCACCCCCACCGCTGGTCTTCTCCCCTTCCCTTCTCTCTCAAACCAACACCTTATTACACCAATTTCGTAAATCAATCTTAACATACGTAACATTTGTCAATATAACAAAAACAATTAAGATAATGCTATTTAGAATCACATTTTGATTTTGCCACCTAGCTTTTCCCCTTTGAGAAATTCTTATTGTACCATGTACATCATGCATATTGCATGTCAATATACGATGTTACACGCCAAATAACTTTCTTATTTTCATAACCCGTTAGAGAATCACAATGAAGGAGGGCACAGAATGTATGTCATCACATCAACAGGTCAAATGGTGAATGCATTACATAGCAATAGAGAACTCTCCTTTTCCTCACAACGACCAATGGAGAAAAACCTGATGCGTGACAACCCGGCGGAAAGGATACAAGCTCAGACATGCAGACGTAGAATCGAAGTGTAGCACCACCGTCAATGTTTGCTAATCGAAAAGTCAGAAGTTTAGCTAACGTAAAACGAGGTTCGCTTGTCTCCGGGACGCCGCGTATGAGCTATTACAAGCTAATTTCCCTCTAGCGTACAAGTCTGCAGAAACCCTAAGAACACACCAACGAGCTGTAAAACTGCGTACGTCGATCCGACAATTCCACAGTCCACAAACATCATTCTTAATGTCATCATTCTATTACCATTAACCACTGCTTGACGTCTGCTCTTTTTTTTTTTTTTTCCCCTTATTCTGTGCGTTTTTCCGGTGAATAAGGCCACTATCTTACTTTCTAAGGAACTTGCTTTTCCAATATTCTCTGTCTATATGATCTCGACCAAGCAGGACAAAGATTCTGGCATATTATTGACAAGCGCAACGGCAATGAATTCACATTGGTCATTCCACATTCTCTCACATTCTCTTGGACAAAATTCCGCAGCATGAATCTCTCGATCCCCACTTGGAAATTCCAAAGGCGGGAGAGCGTTGGCAAATTGGGTCAGGTGCATTTGGAGCCGGCGAGTTTGATCAAATGCGTTCTGTCATCATCTTGAAGAAGGGAACGCACGAGCTCCATCTCCAGACCACCCTTCCAGCTTGATCTTCTTGGAAAACCGAAAGAGAAGAGCCGAACCCCACCTTAAACGGCGCATTTGAGGGGGCAGTCGTCATCCTCGGAACTGGCAAGGGAAGAACATATCGGGTCGGACTCATGCTTGGTTGGGGCTCTAGTAAGAAAAAAATATCAAATGCTTTGTCCGTAAGTGCACTCTCTTGACATATCTCGACTCTTTGAAACTGCTCGTGATTAACTTTCTCCAACGTTTTGCAAGGATTAAGTCTTGCTTGCATACAAATCATGTTAATCATCATTTTCATTGATTTTCCTTCGCATTATTGTAGTCACGTTATGTGTTTTCGCGATCGTCATTATAATTGCTGTTGGGGTTTAACAGATCGTGGAACTTCTGGTGCACATGGACTGCGAAGGGTGCGAGAAGAGGGTGCGAAGGGCAGTGTCCAAAATAGACGGCAAGATTCTGCTCCTGAAAAAACCATCTGAAACAGCATATTATGATGCATTGAAGGGATGGCTTTTCATCTTCTTCATCCTTCGCATGATTTTACATGCATATATACCGTCCAACCATGCTGCAAATAAAACATTTTTTATGCATGTTTCAGCATAAAGTTCCTTGTCAACAAGCATGCAATCTCGCAAATTATTTACTTCCTGATTAAAAAAAAAACGAACTTCATTCTACCCAGTTCGAGGGATCTAATTGATCGTTTTTGCTTTCCGGAAGTTATGCATGAATCTAAAAGTTAATCTGATTATGGTGTTTTCAAGGTAGCCCTGTCTCTACGTCCGCGCTTCTGAATTATAAAAAGTATCTATTGTTTATCAAGGGAATGATGTACACAAACACATTTCCTTTGTTAATTTATAGTTCTCTTGATCATCATCATGACATTCTCCTTCTTTATGTGAACAGCAGGAAAAACTTCCTATAAGTTTAGGACAATCATCTACTCACATGGAAAAACATCATTGATTATTGAATAGTACATGTAGAAGGCCTCAAGATGGACATATAAGATAACATGTTGAACACACATGTACATTTCCTTGACATAAAAAGGAATAAAGTTAATATGACATGTTGTACACGGTACACGCACATGTGCACATTTCCTCAACGTAAAAAAGAATAAAGGATCATGTTAATAAGTGTCTTCGGGACATGAGTTAAGTAAACATGAAAATAACACTTTCCAAGACATTTTGAAAGATGAAAAAAACAAATTACTCATTTTGATAAAGTTGCTAACTTCAAATTATAAACTTTGAATTTTCAAAACACATTTAAATAAGACTTATCAAGTGACTTTAACATTTTCCAGAGAAGTGATAATCGTTATGGTACGCATGTACAAGTAACTCTGCCTCTTTCTCTCTACTTGTTCGATGCACTTGGTGTAGGAGTCGATAGTGTCGAGGTCGACATGGACTCACAGAAGGTGACGGTGACGGGGTACGTCGACCAGAGGAAGGTGCTGAAGGTGGTGCGGCGGACGGGGCGGAAGGCCGAGTTCTGGCCCTACCCATACGACAGCGAGTACTACCCTTATGCCGCCCAGTACCTAGACGAGTCCACCTTCTCCACCACCTACAACTACTACCGCCATGGCTTCAACGAGAACATCCACGGCTACTTCCCTAACCAGGCGTACTCCACTGTCGATGACGACACCGTCTTCATGTTCAGCGACGACAACGTCCACGCGTGCACCATCATGTGAAAATGGTCATTGGTACGACAATAGGATGTGATGGAACTGGATAAGATAGATATATGCACTTGGTATTGTATACGGAGAATGACCGGTTACTAATTAACCTTGGAAAATACACACGTTATTATTACTTGAATCGGACATGGTGCACATGTCCTATAGATGTTGATAATTGGTATTTGTTGATGTCTTGACTCTTGCATAAAGCAAAACCACGAGGTGCATTCGATATAGGAAGCATCACAAGCATAAAAATGGCAAACCATCATGAATAATTATCATATAGAGAATGATTTTTCGTGACATTTATATCTAAACTCTATTTGACTTATCCCTACGGATGTTCGTATCAAAATAATTTATTCATATTGTCTGCACATTATTTCGATCTTGCTTCCTCGTGCCATGAGAGACTTCATGGTACTTAAAGGTTGCAAGATATTAAGAGAAATGAATTGGATAGAACACATATGAGAGGAGTGCCGCTATTAGTGTGACATCTTTAAATTAACTTATTCGAGATATTATTTACTTTGATCCATCTTATACCAAGCATCACAATTTTATCCTTTGGTGTACAGATTTGCACTTTCCTAAAAGATCACTGATTTTAATAGTGCTCTAACCTAAGTCTGCTTAACTTCAAAATTTAACATTATGTTAAAAGACATCTCCGAGAGTTAATTCTAATTTTCACACATATATTCAAAAATCGCTCTCCCTCTGTTTGGTATATAGTTCAATTCATTCTTGCTTTATTTAACGTTCTAGAAACTTGCTAGGAGCTGCTCTTTTGTACAGGCCCTCTGGCTGCACAATCACTCCCCGCTCTCATCAAATCGAATCGTTACAACTGGTGCTACCCCCTCCCTCTTTCTCCCCGGCTTTGAGCTCGACGTAGGCGTTGCTTCTCACCACCAATCGAGCTCAACACTTCCTCGAGCTCTCCACACAAGATCCTTCAAGGGCGCATATGAGCTCTCGGTGGATCGTTTTTGGAGACGGCGATCGCAAGGATGGATGGTTGGCAATGATACGAAGGGAGTTGAGAGGAGGAAAAGAGTGATCGGAAGTGATCTACAGTTTTCGTTTTCGCTTTCACATTAGGAGAAGAACACAGGCATAGTGCAAATTAATGCTAAGGAGATATGGTACATAGTGTGATCTTTTTTATAGCTAATCAAGAATAACCGCTCTTAACACCTTTTGAGGTTAATTTTTATCCTATAATCTTTTTCATCTTCATGATTTGTAACTCTTTGAATTCGAGGTTGAAATCCAAATCTTGCCATTCGAAACTTGTAATTTCAATGATACACCGTCAATACTTATGTCTAGGAAAAACAATTTCATAGATATGTCTTTACATTTTTTTTTTTTTTAAAAAAGACCAAACTTATCTTAGAAATATAGTTCTTTTTGGTCATGCACAAACTTTGAAACCCCAAAATTAGATCTATAATTAAAATCAACATCTTATTCAAAGAAAAATTTGAATGTATTAGGCGTATTTATTTGGCGAAGAATGAATAATTTAGAAAATATTTTCCTAAAAGTAATTATTTCTATCTCTTATAAAAATAAACCAATGAAAAGAAAATCAACATCCAATAAAATATTCATATACCATTATTGATAATGAAATAAAATTTATTTATTAGTTATTTCAAATATTAAAAATAATTATTCTTAAAAAAATACTTTTCAAATCTTTTAATTTCGACGAAATAAATAAATTATTAAAAATATTTGCCTCACACATTTTATTTTTCTCATTTGCCTCCCGCGACCTGAGTAGGTGAGCCGGAGGCTCGTGGTAGGTAGATCTTGCGGGATGGACGTCGACGAGGTGATGATTAATCCCAATTTTCGTGCTTCGGCTCCCGAGATCATCTCGAAATGGGGCTTCACGCGGCGGCGATGGAGGCGATCACGGCGTACACGGGCCTCTCCCCGGCGGCGTTCTTCACGATCCTCGCCCTGATGGTCGCGGTCTACAAGGCGGTGTGCGGCATGTTCGTCGACCCCGACGACGATCTCCACAGGAAGGCCGTGGCGAGCGCCGTGGCGAGCGCCGCGGCGAGCGCCCCGCCGGCGCCCCCCGCCGAGCCGGTCCAGCTCGGAGACGTGACGGAGGAGCAGCTGCGAGCCTACGACGGCTCCGACCCGAGGAAGCCGCTGCTCATGGCGATCAAGGGCCAGATCTACGATGTCTCTAGCTCTAGGTGAGCGTTCGTTGCCTTGTTCCTTGTGCGTGATGACATCCGTGCGTGCTGATTGGGTAGCTGCTTGTTGGATTTTTGGTGGAGTTTGGTTTATGCGATGATTCGGCTTTCTGATTGCCGATCCCATGTGCATTTCGAATGCTCTGTTCGACAGTATATGACCAGATAAGCTCTATGGATGCTTAATTACATGCACTAAAGTGATAGGGCTGTGATTAGCGGTGTAACCTGGGTAAACATTCTCGAAAGAAGTTCGATTGTGATCGGATTTCGGCGCTAGGGATTCGCGGTTGGGCTTTGAAACCCTCTAAGGTGGTGTATGTGGATTGGACAGGGAAGTGAGATTGAATTTCCTTTGTCTAACTGATAATGGCAGCAACTATTCTCTACAGTAGTCGAATTCCATAATTTGGTGTGGCTTGAATTTCATTTGTCTGTTTGATTTTTGGCATATGAATGCTTACCCTGTAATAAGCTTGCTGAGAAGAATGCCGCTGAGGGGTCATAAAACTGTAAGGGCAAGTAAAAGCAGTGTTAAATTCCCAGCTGAACTGAAATAGAGGGTTTAAGTTGATTCCATTTGGACTCCGCATTCATTGGCATATTACTGAAAAGACACTAAGATTAGGGTTGGAGGCTCCCACTCCCAATCTATAGCCGAGGATACGGAGATGAGACGGACCCTAAAGTGGTTGGCATATGATTTATCGGGAGATTAAATAGTTGCACTAGATGAAGTTGCGCAACATGGAAGTGTTTGTTGAATTTATTCGCAGAGGAATCTGATTCTCTCTCTCTTTCTCTCTGTGATAATTCTTTGCAGGATGTTTTATGGTCCGGGCGGGCCATATGCCTTGTTTGCAGGAAAAGATGCGAGCAGGGCCTTAGCTTTATTGTCGTTCGATGCGAGAGATCTGACGGGGAATATTGAAGGGCTGAGTGAGTCTGAGCTTGAAGTTTTGCAGGATTGGGAATACAAGTTCATGGAGAAGTACGTGAAAGTTGGGCAAATTGTTCCGTCAGGAACGAGTACTGATGTCAAGGACAAAAGTCAGTGAGAGCTAGGAAAAACAAAAGGATGGAAACCGGGAAGCAGAATGGATAGTGAATCCCTCGCTGTAGATGTGAATTGGCTTCATTTTCACACTTTTTCCCGGTATGAGATGAGATGATGTTGAGGTCTTCGTTGATGAGCTTGAGCTGAATATGCACTGTATGTATTTGTTGCCGCAATAATATTAGCTTGAAACTAACATATGTCAAGCGAGGCGTACTTCATATCAATTGGACAAAATGCCTTTGGTCTCCAAGGGATTGTAGCTGCTTCTATTAGCTTTATACGGAGAGATCGATGAAAACTACCTCGTGGCTGCGATCATTTGCGATATGATCTCTGATATTCCTTCTTTCGCTAATGAATGCCTATTATCCAGCTCAATGATAGGCATAGCAGAAGGAGAATAAGAAAGAGGCTATTCAAACCGAGGGTGTCGCGCAAACTAAAGTTTGTCCAACCTAATGTTGCATCCCAGAGGTTGGAGAAAACCAACCAAACTGGTGTTTCTTGTGGAATGTTGTTAAGAAGGTAAATCGGCCGTCTCCGAAAAGTGCAGATGGTTCTTTGCTACTCAAAAAAGACCCATAGATCCATTTTGCCTTTGGCATGGCTTCGGCCAAAAAGGACACTTTGCTTGAAAGGCGCACCACTTTCTTTTGAATTTCGGGAAAGGCGCTGATCGACCCAACTAGGGGTTGTGGTCGAGTAGCCTTCTATGTACATCGATACTCTCCGAGAGTTTTTGTATCATGTCCGACACTTCGACACGTGTCTGAGACGCGGTCAATGAGTGTCGAAAAATCCGATACATAGTCAACTCTCTCCGATACGCTCCAACACGCAAGTCTGGAATTCCGATGCCTGATTCTAACACGCACAAATCATTTTTAAAAATTTTCAATACTTAAGAGGTCAAAACGTAAATATACCCAAAAAAAAAGGTAGGGCTAGTGGCTAGGCACTGCTGCCATTGCCACCGTCGTAGGGGGCCGGTGACCTCATCGGCCATAGGCGGCAAAGGGGAGAGCCGGCAAGGCTCGCCCAAATCTAGGTGATGCCTCAGTTGAGGCCCAGGCAAAGCTCCCCCAAATCTAGGCGACGCCACACCCTTGCTCAGGCCCAGTGAAGGTCGCCAGCCCTCGCTAGCCCTAGGTGAGGGCTGGGGTCGCCTAGATCTAGGCGATCCTCGCCAGCCCTAGCCGACATGTTGCCCAAATTTGGGCGAGCCTCACCCGAGCCTCACCTAGGCTGGCGAGGGTCGCCCTCCCTTCGCCGCTACCTCACCGGCCCCCTCCAATGGTGGTTGGGCACACCGCTGAGGGGGGTAGTGACGTGCCTAACCACGACCATGCCTCTTTTGTTTTTTTCAATTTTGTTTTTTTTTAGAATTATTTTAGCTTTTTTAATTTATTTTTTTACTATGAAAGAAGTAATAAAAAATGCTACAGCATTTTCCTTTAAACAATGTTTTTTCTCTCTAAGTTTTATGTATTATTATAATGAAATACAGTTGAATTTGTCAAATTAAAATAATAAATGATATTGACCAATGTTGAATTAATATTTTTAGTGCAAATTAGTTCTAGGCTCTTTTATGAATATATTTATATATAAAAATATATTAAATATATAACGTGTCGGAATTTTCTTTTTTAATAAATGGCGGGTCATGTCATATCGTGTTATATGTTACATGTCCGTAGAGGTGCTACATAAGTAGCCTCTCCTCGAAAGTCCACCGCATAATTGGTTGAATTCTCAAATGTAACTCCAGTGCAATTCCTTCCTCTACAATCAGGTGTGTCTATCTAATTGGTCATGGTCGAAATACATGACAATACATGTGCTTCATGATTGCTTTAACTGAGTCTGTGTATTTTTAATTTGCTTAACCAATCAGTCCATTTTCATAAATTTTCTAATGAAATTCCTCCAGCATCAAATTTGATTAAGCTTGACTTACACGGCCCGTCGATGTCAAAGCGTGATGTGGATAAATCATGCAGATGTCCATGTAGACATGCGTGCACTAATTTAGGCGATGGAGACTGAAAGAAATTATTCACGTTACGTTGCGACATCATCTGACAGCCACGTTAATTGAATTTAGCCGATTTGGTTACACGGAAAGGGTAATTTTTCCCTTCCAGATGGGGACCTCGCAAAGCTCGATGCCTGTGCAAGTCGCGGTCCATTTGCCATTATGAGGCCAAGCACCAAAAGACGGAAATTACATCTGACTTGCCGTGTGCCGGCGGCTAAGTCTAGCTCCTAGCTAGCTAGGTGGCGCTTGTCTATTGGTGTTTTTTCATTGTGTACACGTGGACCCGACCCAACACCATCTCCATTTTCTCCATTTTCTCGTAGTGTGGCGATAAAACTAGAAACCAGGGGGTCAGCCAAGTAAGTGGAAACGGAGTCCTTGGTAAAAATAAGGAAAATCTTGAACAACATGCTGGGGTCGTTTTCACAGAAGAGCCTATTCCATGCATTCTAGAAAGTCGTCCGGATCATTTTCTCACGGGTAAAAGCTGCTTAAAATTTCAAATTATTCATCATGTGATATATTTATTTCATACCTTTTGATGATCTTAAAAATCTCAAATTTATAATCATGTCACATATTTAATTCAAATTTATACTTTTAATTTCTTTTATGACACAAAAAAATCAATATTTATATTCTTTTATTCTCGGGAGTAGCTTTAAAACAAAATTTCATTTGGTAATATTTTTATTTCCGGAAATAAATTTATATTTTTTTTCCCAGAAGTAGATTTGGAACAGAATCAAGAAAAAAAAAGTTGATTCTTTATTCTTGAGAACAATTCCAAAATCAAGCCAACCCATTTTTTCTATTTTCTTTTCTTTCTTCATGTTCTTCTTCTCTCTCTCTCTTCTTCTTCAATCGTCATTGCTGCCGTCGCCGTCAGTTGTCAACAAACCAGTTCGGCGACCTCGCCAGAGGCTCGCTAGGCCAAGGCAAGGTCTAGTGAGCTTGCTGGTCGCTAGGCGAGCCTCGCCCGAGCCTCCCTCAGCCACCGATGAGCCTCGCCTAACTAGGCGAGGCTCAACCGAGCCATGGCTAGTTGAGGCTCAACATCGCCCAGCCACCACCGGGGGTTTAACCTCGTGGTGGCCCGGCGAGATCAAGTCCTAGTGGTGACTGGGTGAGGCCGCTTGCCTCGCCCAACTACTGGGGAGGCTTGGCTGACGAGACACGGCCTTGCCAAGGGTTAGTGACGCTCCGATGAGGTCACTGGCTCTCATCTGGCTGGTTGCTGGTCATCCGAAGGTCGACGACCGACAACCTTTGATGAAGAAGAAAAAGAGAAAGAAAAGAAAAAAAAAAAAAAATTATTAAAAAATTAAAAGAAAATGATTTGGACTAGAGATTTTCAAAATGATATCAAATGGAATTATATTCCGGAATAAAAATTTTGGATTACCAACCGATTTAAAATATTTAAAAATTATTCCTAAGAATAAAATAACAGAAAATCATTTCGATCGAAATCGTTCCAAAAGTAAAATAGTTACCAAACGCGCTATTAATGTACTACCACCGATTTACCATAGCCATTGTCACAATAATTGCACCATTTGCTTTTCGTTGTCCATTTGAGATTTTCAACAGCTTTTGTTAATAAAATTTTGATGAAGAGTAAATATTTCATACAAGTCTAAATTTAGGATAAATATATTAAATGAGTATAAGTTTGAGGGTACATATGTCATACATATATGATATCATAGTAGACTTTATTTGAGATTATTATTTTTTTCGGTGACCTTTCCCTTTTCACGGAGGAGACTTGGTGAATGTATTCTAGAAAGTCGTCCTCGGCAAATAATCGAACAGGCCAAATGACGTCACGATCAAGATCATCTCAGGGACGTGCCCACCTTCAATCCCGTCCTTTCAACCGATTTCCACATACGTGAACGGATTTCATTGGTTCGTGGCCACCCACTTCACACTTCGGTCAAAAAAATTTCGACCCAATCTCCTTCCTCGTTCTTCGTCCCCTCATCCATCCATCCATCCATCCATCCATCCTGCGTCCATGGGCCCTGGCCGGTCCCACCGTATAGAAAGGGGTGGGATTTGAACGGTTTTCACGAAATTGACCATTTCTGGCCGCGCGGTAGCTACTCGAAATTCCGCATTCTCCTTGACTTCTACGTTTCTGTTTTCTTTCTTATGTTTTACAAGTCATTTCAATCCACCCTCCGTTACAATTCCATCCAAAATTTATGATTGCGCGTCCCACGTGTCTTCCCTGATGCAATAAGCACGTGCTTACTGGTTCCTAAATGGATTAGTCATCATGTAGAGCAGTTTCATCGAGCAAATTCAAAGGCAAGAAATGATGTTGGACGAAGTTGCAGCTTGCCAAGCCGTCGGTAATAGTGTACGGCGGTTCTTAGAGCGCCATGGTTCGCAAGTTTGGCCTTCATAAGAACTCTAGCAGATCCCCATTTTCGCCTTCCCTTTGTTTCAAGGGGGAAAAAAGCCAACTCAAGAAGAAACGTCGTTGTTGTGGGACGCTTCAAGCGGTAAAAATCCACACCCGATCCACATAGGATCCGTCGAGCATGAGTTTGCCACATTGGGTGATTAGTAAGACACTTCGTGGTAAAATTGGACTAATTTGTAATGGAAGGTAAAATTGAGACCGCGGTATAAATTTAGAGGTTTTTATGGGTTGAAGTAAATTCGAGATAGTTGCATGTAAGTGGTACCAATTTTGAATTTTGCATGATATCATATCAACTGTCATCAAATTAATTTTGTGAAAACCGACACATATAAGTATCATTAATGCTCAAATGACGTGGAGATGAAATTATGAACTTGTTGATGCATCAAATATAAGTACCATTAATGCTCACCTAACTTTATATATCCATTTATGTGTATCGAATCAGATTTCATCCGATAGTGGTGTGACCAATGATCGTTTAATTTAGTGATTCTCACTAAATATGCTTTCGACTTCCTTTTTTTAATCTCATAGATGATGTGGAAATGAAATAATGAACTTATTGATGCATCAAATTTAGTTTCATTAATGCTCACCCAACTCCCCATTTCATTCATGTATATCAAATAAAAATTCATCCGATAGCAAGTCATTTTGTAAATTCATTACTTTATTTTCATCTTTGGGCTCTGTTAATCTCATGAAAATAAATAATTTGAAAAATATTTTATTCTAAAAATAATTAGTCACGTCATTTGAAATAATTAATTAATTAAAAATGTTTCATGACTAATATAAACTATTATTTTTCTAAAAAACTTTCTGAACATAGCCACCGTCAATGGCCGGCTTTTCCTTTGGGTCGTGATTGCATGTACAAGGTTCCAAAGCTGGGGGATAGGCAGCAGATAAGTGGTGGATCACCCCTGTTTCCTCTCTCCCTTCCTTCCTTCCTTCCTTTGTCTTCGTCCTCGATATAGCCCGCAAGCAAAGCGACCCATCATGAGCTGCTCCCAAGAATAGCGGACGATTCCATGCAGATTCCCGGTTCCCACCAGCTCACATCCGACAGGCGCCTCCCTCCTCCTCCTCCTCCTCCTTCTTGTTCTTCACGACATCTCTGTTGTAAGACCTTGCGTGTCCTCCTCGCCCTTATGTTATGTTCTGTTCTATTTTTTTGTCTCTCCATGTTGGATTGCTTGTGTTGGGCATCTTGTTCACGCGGGCGCATGTGCATTCGCATGTTCGTGGGGGGTTCTTGATATTCGGATCGCTTGTTCATCTCCGGCTTGAGGAAACGGGAGATGGGTCTCTGTCTTCTTGCTTCTTGAGCGGCCTCGTCCGGGGCTTTTCGGATTGTTGGGTTTGAATGAAATCATTGTGTTCTGGGGTATTTGATTCTATCTTCCGAAAGGAGCTCGGCTTCGTTCAGATTATTGACCGGCGGGTCGGGTCGTTCGTCTTGGTCGTCATTGTGCTGACTCATTAGCTTATGCTTGCGGTACCAAGCTATCTCCTTTGAGCAATTCCGATTACGTGCGTGAGAAGTGCAATTCTGGGTTTTCGACGGTTTGTTGGTCGAACATCGATTGCATTTTAGGTGATGT
Source organism: Eucalyptus guilfoylei (assembly GCA_016097605.1). NCBI lineage: Eukaryota > Viridiplantae > Streptophyta > Magnoliopsida > Myrtales > Myrtaceae > Eucalyptus > Eucalyptus guilfoylei. The sequence continues at coordinate 13,918,729 of CM027870.1, read as the reverse complement.
CGTGAGTATGTTTACATGTATTTGTGACAGAGCTCTGTTTTGTCAGCCCATGAGGAAATAATGGTGCTTTATGTCATTTCTATTTGTTGGATCGCTTGGTCTGTATGCTGTATTGTCTCAATTTTTTGCCCTGCTAGAGATAATGGGGAGCTGGAGAAAGAAGTTTGTGCTGTTCTTTTTGGTGTGATTCGGTTGGGTGATGATGGTCATTCTGGGATAATGTTTGGGGAAGTTTAGTAACTTACTCTTTACTAGTTATGTCAAGTAATCAGAAATTGCATTTCTGAAATTTAATTTCATTAGAGGAAACCTTAAGCAATCTTGGTTTGCAATTCAAGGAGAAATTAGCGTGAAGATACATTGATCATCTAGGGAAAGCAAGGAATTGCTACAGGTGTTGTACCTTTTCAAATTGAGCTTTCACATGGTGGCATCACTCTCTGGCAATCTATTGGCAATCAGAAAACAGATGGAAGGGAGAGGGTTTGCCACACTAGAGGAGGGGAGTGCAGTTTTTTCTTTAACCGCGAGACAACTGGAGACGTAGAATCTTGATAGGGAGAGTAAACTGTGCTAATTGCAGTTACTGAGTTCATTAATGTCAAACTGGAAGTCATATGCTCACTCTTGGATACAAATAAAATCTTTCTTCAGGCGTCTACAACCATTTTCATGAGTAACCAATGCTTCTGGAGTCTGCAGTATCAGTGAAAAGAACCTAGAAGTGCATGTCTCACTGTTGTCCCTTTCCTTTTTTCCTCATTTTCCTTCAAGATTCAGAGCTTCTGGACCTTAAGTGTATCTGAACTCAAGATAAGAATAATACTAGTGAAATACTTGGGTAGGAATCTCGATTATCTCCTCAACTAAGGTGAATATTCTCACTACCAAGTGGGAAGATGGCTGCTTGTCATCCTTTCCAATTACTGGCATTTGCCTAATCTAGAGCCTGGGCAACAAGGGAAACTTAAATAAAAGGCCACCTCCTTCCCCTCCTCTCCTTTGGTACTTTGTTCCTAGCTATATCCCGAAGACAGACCCTTTTTTGATGTCCTCTGTTGGGAGGAATGGCGGCATCTCCTGTCTTCCCTGCTTCATCTGAATATATACTGGAGAAATTCAAGATGGATCTTGTGCAGGGAAATTGATTACTCAGGAAATACATTTTTGGCCTAAGAATAGAAGACAAATTTGCTAGAGGTATTCTACAGGCCAAATACGAGGCTGGTGTAGCTTTCAAGTGTTTATGGTGAAATAGTTTTGAGCCTCAAGCAGATAAAAGTGAGAGTTTTGGCTATGGATAGATGTACTGAATCTTCACTGAGTCATTGAGGGGGATTAAACCAGTGTCAACCTTGACCTTGAACTTCGGGGGAAACTGCCTAATTCTGAATGCTTAATAGTGTCTGATTTTGTGTTCTTCATTACTATTGTAGTGGATTAGTTAGTTTCTATAGTTTTGATATGCCACAATTTGATATATCAGTTCTCTTCCATCATTTAGAGCTGACATGAAGATAATGTCTTCATTATTATTGTCCTCTTTAGACTATTTTTGAAGTACCTTCATCTGTGGAGTAGATATGTCTCTTTATTTGCCTCCTAAAGAAACTGACAGAAAAATCCGCAGCTGGACATCTTAGTTATTTGGGGAAAATATGGTTTTTTATCTTACCTTCCCTACGTATCTTAGACTTGGAGGCAACAGGTTGTTGAGTTGGAATTTTTCAGAAATTTGCCATGTTAGCATATATGTGTGTAAAGTGTACAAACCCTGTACTTTCTCAATAATACTCACCTCAAGCTTTTAATTGTTGATTTAAATATGATTTACTTATAAGTGAGGCTCATTTTCAAGTGGTTTGCCTCTCTTCCATCATGTCCTGAAGCTGACAAACAATCTTTATAATTTGTGGAGGTCTCTTGCTAACGAATTCTTTAGTTGGAGATCAAAATGGATATGTGTTCATCTGCAATTTTCAGTGTCATGCTTTTCAATCTGAAGTATAATGAATTGAATGCCTGAAGGTCTTGTACGTGTAATATCAGCATGTGCACACGTTTTCACCTTTTTAACATGCTCTTCTTTCTTTTCTCCAGTTTTTACTCATACTTGCTCTACTTCATGATGCAGTTTTTTCTGTTTTCTTCTGAGTTTCAACTTGCTCCAGAATTTGAAGCATGTCTTTCAAAAAGTTACGGGCAAGTGGAGCAGAGAAAAGTCTGTCCTTCGAAGAGCAACAGACCAAGGTGTAGAGCTGAAACATCTCTATGTATATGCAGTGCATCTGTAAGAAATTTACTATTCTTGATATGGAATGCTTAATTCCCTTAAAAAGCCCAAACTTGAGCTCGGGTTAAATTTCCAGCCCAAACTTTTCTTTTGCCTCATAAAAGAGCACCAACTTCAGCTCGGATTCCAATTCTAGCCTAAACTTTTTTTTTTTTGCCTTATGAAAAAGCGCAAACTTCTAGTCGGTACCCAAATCTAACCTTCATCAAGTTTCTGTCCAATGAGCTGTTGAATATACGTTGAATCTTTAACGGCATCATTAGCCAGAAACTGGATGGAGGCCAGATTTGAGTACTGACTGAAAGTTGGTGCTTTTTTATGAGAAAGAAAAAAGTCGCCTGGGCCAAAATAGAGATACAAACTAACATTGGTGCTTTTTAAGGGAATTGGGCCTATATGAATTAGAAGACTAGTGCTAATATTATTGATTGAACTTTTGTCTTTCTTGCTGAAATGGTTTGCTCCAGTGTATGCCATCTCTTGTTTTACCACATTTCTGTCTGTTACTTGTCTTTCCTCTCAAAAGTAATTAAGCTACAGTCCATCTCTGATATATGTGGGGCCCTGGTGATTGTTATACACCGTATGCTCAACCGAAAATAACTACAGTAGTGAAGACGCAAATTCTTTTGTTTCTGTCAGTGAGATATTACTCAGAGTTATGTTCTCTTCATTTGAGGAATCATTTTATGTGTTCTTTCGCATGGTTAAATAGATTCACGTATTGGACTGTGTTCTGCAAAATGTGTTATGCTGCCAAGTTTACAGCCTGAATGCTATCTTTGGTGATTTTTTGTAACAAAATTTGGGCACACTGCGGTGATCTTTCGTCACAAACTTTCTGTAGTTATCAACATAGAAGCATCTTGCTGTGTTTGTCCATCACTCCAGCTGTCATTTTCTTGACTAGTGATGATTTTTCTATCACCATGTCTGACGATCTTTGCCAACTTTTGAAAAGTGACTTCAAAGCATAGAGAAGCTCTTGCAATGAGTACTTTCAAACTGTATAAATCCATAGCATGATATCACCCCTCGGGTAGATACTGACACAATCCTTTTTATGTGCCAACCATACATATGCATTGTGCTAATTTGGAGTGTCTGGTGCAATGCTGAAAACATCTGAGAGGTGTAGCTACCTTTTCAACACTTCACTCTAGTTCCCATTGCTACCCATTTTCCATAAGCACTTCACAGGATTCTTAGTTGTTTGTAGCGCTTGAGAAGCTCTGCTATATTCTCACTTCTGTGATACTACTCTTTCATTTTCCTCTAGAATGGTAGATAGTTTTGACAAACTAGATTCCTGCTACGAGTATAAATGGGAAAAAACAGTGCACGGGTTATGTGGTTGACAAATATTTAGAATTGTGAATTGTTGACTCTTTATTTGAATAATCAGCTGTCTCCTTTCCATCAGGTCAATGAAGTCCGAAAGATTTTGGGGCCTCTCGCTGATAAGCTTCCGACACTTTGTTCAGATGCATCAATCATAAGGTACCTCAAGGCGAGAAACTGGAACACAAAGAAGGCAGCCAAGATGCTGAAAGAAACATTGAAATGGAGACTGGTTTACAAGCCAGAAAAAATTAGATGGGTAAATTCTGTGTCTTAAATACTCATATTTTGCATCTTGTTTGCACGTCCTAGTCCTTGGTGTTGATGTGAAATACCCTGCAAGTTGATCTAGAGCAGCTATTAAAACAGCTGACGAGTTAACATCGTTAATGCTTTATGATCCTTTGGAAAACTTTGGTTGACTCATTCTGACAGCCATGGCATGATGAAGAACAAGCACCTTGCTTAGACCCTGATGTGATTGTCTTTCTATGGGTTTTCAGAGTGAGCACCCATGATTGCAGCGAGTTCAAACCAAATTGTTCATTTTGCATGAGATTGAACTGGCAATAATTTTAACTCTCATACTTCACTGGTAGGATTTATGAGGATCACTTCTTTATTGACCTTAGAAATGCTTCACTTACTTGGTTATTGCCTTGAGCATCTTGGCTTTTGTTGATATGTGACAAAGCTTCTGTGTTTGTGATGCTTCTAGGAGGACATTGCTCGTGAAGCTGAGACAGGTAAAATCTACAGAGCCAATTACTTCGACAAGCATGGAAGGACTGTTCTTGTCATGAGACCGGGTTTTCAGGTAAAGACATACAATTTGAGAATAGGAATATGTGGTAGTCTTTCTCTCTCTTCTTGTAATATAGAATGCTCTGCTCTCAGAGATTGAAATTCTTTCTATCTGTTTTCTGAAACAGAATACAACCGCAACAGAAGGGCAGATTAAGTATTTGGTTTATTCTATGGAAAATGCAATTGCAAATTTAAATCCAGGTCAGGAACAAATGGTGTGGCTAATTGATTTTCAAGGATGGAACATGTCGAGCATATCAGTGAAGGTGACTCGGGAGACAGCCCATATATTGCAGGATTATTATCCTGAGAGACTAGGCATCGGAATCCTCTACAATCCACCCAAAATATTTGAGTCCTTTTGGAAGGTAATATTTTGTGTTCTTTTCAGTTTTCTGTACCTTTCACTGACAACATTATGCATTGAGCAGCGAAAACTAATGCTTGTTCTGAACGATTCATTTCTGGATTTCTCACATATTAGAATTGACACAACCATGTAAAGATCAGTTTCTCTTTGCATATCCTGTGTTTCAAGTTCTAATCTGGAAATGTGTCCGCATGTAGAATCCTAGATGGATAGGAGTGACATACAGGATGAGTGATTTTTGTTTCTAGATTGTGCAATTAATCTCAGCATTAATACAGTGTTCAATTTTGCTGATTGGTACTTGAGAAGTAATTCAAGCCTAGTATATCAGATGCTGCTCTCTCCACCAATGCTTGTGAGTTTGATGAAGGGATATTGATTTAATGGAGTTGGAAGTGGAACAGTTGCTAACAAATTTGTCAGTGTGCCTACCCATACGTGTGTTGCTCTGATGGGAAGGTGCTTGAACCGAGTTGACTGAGGATAGAGTGTGTAGATGCTTGATTTAGAAGATATTTAGTACCAGTGTATTATGACAAGTAGTTAGTGGGTTTGTTTATTCGATAGCTATTAAAATGATGATTGGTAAGTGACATGTCTAGTTTCTAAAAGACATGATAAATGCCTCGAACTGAATTTCCTGTACTGGTTAATTTACTAGTTCTTGTAAAGGATACATTAAGTCGGAACTTTCAACTGGCCGCACTGATTCTTATGATAGATACAGTTGATCCCACCCAAGCACATCGGTTTTCCTGCTGCATTATTTTGCTAAGGAAAACCTTGTCTTACACTGATGGCTTCTTAATGGAGTTCCACACAACCATGTTTTAATTGATAAAATTTAAAAAACAAGAAAACAAAATCAGGGACCTGAGATTTGTGTCAAATTAATTTTCCTTTCCTTGCTTTTGAGAACTTCTGGGATTAGCAAATTTTCACTGTCTATTGGTATGATAAAATGTAGTTGTAGGAGGTTGGAAATCATCATATTGATGAATCTTTCCTAATAGCAGATGGTGAAACCATTCCTTGAGACCAAGACATTCAAGAAGGTCAAGTTTGTCTACTCAGACGATCCACAAAGCCAAAAGACAATGGAAGAGCTATTTGATATGGATAAGCTGGACTCTGCATTTGGGGGCAAAAACCCTGCTGGTTTCAACTATGAGACCTATGCACAACTGATGAGAGAGGATGACAACAAGAAAATGTCTGATTCCCTCTCTGATTGTTCTCTACCAACCTATCTATCCCCAGCTGAGTCTGAAATACCCCAGGAAGATGCATCCATTTCAGACCCTGATTCTGAGGCCTTTGAAGAAGGAGGCTTTAAACCGAGTCATGAGATGGCTTCTCTAATTTTAGAGGAAGGCGCGAACAAATCAGCAGTCTCGCCACCTTTTGGTAATGAACCAGGACACAGTCAATCAGAAGCAGCCAAAGAGGTATACCTGAAGGATCCAGCATGAGTATCTGTGATTGTTTTACTCAATTATTTTGTTGTATTAGGCCTTTATCACGCAGTAAGCCTTTATCACCCATGATTGTACTACATCCACGTAGTTGTGGAAAGAAAACAGTATAGGTCTCAGAATGGTGACAAACACCACAATCAGTGGACAAATGGATAGTCATGTCCGACAGTAGAACCATATTCCGAAATATCTCATTTACATTTGGCGTTGGAAAACTTTATAACCTGTTCATTTTCCAAATTAGGAGATGCTGGGACTGTAGTGTGCGGCTCGCGTTCTCTCTGACACCCAAACGTTCTCTCTGACACCCAAACGAGCCAGGTTTTGGAGAAGCATGATACTGAACTCCCCTGCATTTGGAAGATGTTGAAGATTAGAAACCACCTCCTTTTGACAAGCACATACCTTTTGCCTTGGCCTGGAAGTAACCCTAAATAAGAAATGATGCTGACTATGTGATTCTGCTGTGCCTGTTTTTTCAAGATTGTGATATAGACAGTCAGCTCCTTCGTTGGTAAAATATCTGCCATAACTTGGTCAGGGAAAAGAATCTAGATAGAAAAGTACAGCTTAGCTCAAGTTTATAGAGATCGGGGACCTCGACACTTCTCACCAAAAAAAATTGATTGATTTGCTGCACTTGTTTTGTTATGATTCCTAGTTGAGCATTGGAAAAGAATCTCAGAAAGGTTTCTTCTACCTTCTCGCTAGAGTCGATTTTGCACGTTTTTCTCTCTTTTATTGTGCAAGTCATCTAATATGGTGAGCCAACTTTTGCACCGTAAGGAAATTCATCCCTCTCCACTTGGTTAGAAAGCAGGTGACCCATCCAAATTAAGTTTCTACGTTGAGAGTACTGTAATGTTTTAAAGGTCTCCTTTAGTCCATAGTATATACTCTGTGGATAACTTAAAAGGATCCGTGGCTTTAACATAATCAACAGTTAAAAACTCCCATGGCATTTTGAATCTCCGAAAGGATTTATGTTGGCACGAGGTCAATTTCATTCGTTTTCAACAAAAGAAACATGATTTCGATCCATACTAGTGGCAAAATAACTGACAAAAATTGCAGCAATCGGATTGCTCCAATGCGGATGCTAAACTCCAAAAAGAAAAAGAAAATCTTTTGAATCCCAGACAGCCACTTCTCTCTTCATTATGTCACGGAGGATGACTTCAAGCATGACTCGAACTCTCATCGGCAGGTCCATCTGGTAATTCCAAAAGCCACTGATCGAGACGTTTAGATGCTTCATTGACCTACACAATGGCTTATGCAAGTTGGTTAGCCTTCAAGTGCTAAGAAGCTTTGAGTGACATCAGAAGGCTAAATGAAGCAAAGAAATGAGAGTGAAATAGTTATTTTTGTGTTTTGGGTAACTTCAGCTCTTTCCTTTCTTTTTAACACATTACCTGTTCTTCCCAGTTCGTTCTCCACATGAGGAACAAAAGCGCCAGTGTCTGCACTAGTATTCCACATTGCAATCCGACCCACAGGCCCTGTAAAACAGAACAAAGTTCTAGCGAACGAGTACTTTTGTTTGTTTCTTCAAAAGGTCGATCATGGATGGACGTACTACTAATTTTTTAACTCATCTCATTGTTCACGAGAAGCAAGAAAAGATGATGGTGATTTGAGCATACATCAGAATTGGCAAGTCAGCAAAAATGAACTGTATCCATGTTGCTGCTCAGTGCTCTCACCAAATTCTCGACAAAAATCCAGTCATTTGAACATTCGATAAGTTTTGCTATGTTCACTGTTACCTTAATTTCCAGATGAGCCACGTATCCGAGTAATGCTCCTATTGGTACTCCAACCAAATAATAGCAGCAGATGTTTATGATAGCAGCCACACGTTGTAAACCGGCACCGATGGCAACACCTGGAACCGGAAACTTGTAGGTTGAAACCGGCTTTGGAACAGAACAAACAAATGATGTCTGTACTTACCTATAAGTACTGGTTGTACACCATTGAGCAAGAATGAGAATGCAAGTAGAACGGTAAGGCTAGACATGGCTTCCGCAACTGCTTCATCACTAGAAACCAGATGCGCAATCTCATGTCCAAAGGCTAGAAATAGTACCCAGAACAGCACTCCTATTGACAACGAATAGGAGACGATGACTTTAACAGAGAACACTGCAGCTCTGGCATTTCCTCTCCCTAGTTCATTTGATACACGCACACTGAACACACAGCAAAATGAACATAATAGACGAACCTTTAATTATCATTATAGAAATGAGCTTTACCATTGTCACAGAGAGAGAGAGAGAGAGAGAGAGAGAGAGAGAGAGCTGGCAATTGCAAGTGCAGTACATCGACTAAGATCAGAAACTCATACCATGCTGCAGTAAAAAAGCCAAGGCACATCATAGATTCCAAAGTATTGATGCTGATGCTGTGGCAAGAAAAATTTTGCGTTACATGGGGCTACAGGCAATGAGAATTTTTTGTAACCCAAAGAGGTCCTTACCAAAGTGAGAATGCTGATATAGCAACAGTTGCATTACGCATATATCCGGCTAATAAGACGAGAATGGCACTGTACCACAGCTCCAGGCTACAGACAAAAAGACACACAAAGATTACCCACGTAACGTATGACAAGTTTGGACTTCGTAAATGAATACTCAAGAACGAGCAAATTAAGCGACCAGAAGAGAGCAAATCAAATTCCAGCAACTTTTCAGTAAAGTAGAATGGGAAAAAAGAGCTTGATTATGGTTTGGTAGGCAATTCAAAGGACACCCCGAATTTGATTCCTTTTTTCTTTTTTCTTTTTTTTGCTATCATCGGCTTTCTTATTCTTTTTTGTCAGTAAAAATGCTCTCGTTCCATTTTACTTGACAATAAGGGCCTGTTTGTTTGGCTTTTGTTTCTGTTCCCTGGAACACAATTTTTGTTCTTTTGTTCCAGGAAACAAAAAAAAACAAAAAAAAAACAGAAATGCGTTTGTTTACACTTTTGTTCCGGAGAACAAAAAATCCATTATTTTGTTCCCGGGAACAGATTTGGAACAGAAATAAAAAACAAGATGTTCTCAGGAACACTTCCGAGAAACAAATTTTCTCTCTCCTATTTTTTCCTTCTCTTTTTTTTCTTCTTCTTTTTTCTTTGGTCGGTTGCCGGCCTCGACCATAGCTAGCGATTGGCTGTTGAGGGCCGACGACCTCACTGGAGCGTCGCCGGCCCCCGGCGAGGCTCAACCTCGCCTTGGCTGGGCAAGCTCGAGCTCGCCCAAATCCGGCGAGGCTGCCGGCCCTCGTCAGCCGGCCAGGGCCGGCGACCGGCTAAAAGGAAGAAAAATGAAAAATGAAAAAAGAAAAAAGGAAAAAGGAAAAACAAAATAAAAATATTAAAAAATAAAAAGAAACAAAAAAATTATACAAATTTACCAAACGTATTTCTATTTTTTTCTATTCCAGAAATTTTGTACAATTACCAAACACATTCTTCTATTCAAAAATTATTCGCCGGAACATAAATAATTTTTTCTATTTATGTTCCCTGGAACAATTTTTTAACTTACCAAAAACACCATAAGTAAGACCATAAGAGTTAGCATTACCAAAGCATAACGCCAGAAGAAAGTGAGAGCTTTATCATCGGTATGAGATCAGCAAAGGCAGCTCTATTAAATCCTTTCCATGTCTGGGGGCACCATCCTCCAAAGATGTAGACAAATGCTCCGATTACTGTAGACCAACTCGAGACATTCAATGCAATCATTGCACCAGGAACCCCCAAATCGAGTACGCTGACCATGATCCAGGAAAGTAACAAATGAAGGAGAAAAGAGCCGGTACACAGCCAACCAACTATCGAGTTTTTTAGCTGTGATTGGAAGTACATTTGGGTGGTATACAGAAAAACGTAGTAGTAGACAACAGGTATGAACCAGAGAGAGATTTGTCCAACTGCAGCTGTTACATCTTCGTCCTCACCAAGCAACCTGAAGAGCGGAGTCGCCCATATAAACAAAGGGAGCAGCATTGTCGCCATGACAAGATCCACAATCCACGATCTTTGCAAGTAAATACCTAGCATATGGTATTGACCTGCTCCAAATGCTTGCCCACATAATGTTTCAGTTGCACTCGACATTCCTAGCTTTGAAAGAGCATAAAGGGACTGATAAGTAAGTCCATGAACATGATATACAGGTGCTTAGTTAGCCAGTCTAATATAGACATGATTACTTTAGCTGAACTTTTAAACAGGACTGTTCTATGTGACGATGTCATAGAGCATCACATTATTAAGTTGACAGCTCACCGTGTTCGCTATATTCTTCAGTCCCTTCTGGGGTGTGTAATTATAATGACAACATCAGATTAGGCTACATTTGTCGCTAAATGTTAGAATGGGCGCATAAAAGCAGTGAGATAGTGAGCTTACGAGAATCCCTTTCGCAAACAATAACAGAAAAGTTTGTATCAATCCATAAGAAGCAAGATCTAGCTCGCTAATGTGTCCAATGTATATCTGTGTCACCACTAGGAGTCCATACGAGGATGCTCTAGCCAGTACTGATGGAAGAATGATCTTCCATGAAAGCTTAGACTCCTTCCAGATTCTCCCCTTCAGGTCACCTGTCTCCAAAAGCTTTTGCTCCATATTTTCATCCATAATCTCTCTATCTAGAAGATTACAGAATGAAATGAGTCATAAGTAACAAAAGCAGTATCTGAATTCTGAAGCAAGAGTAAATTTCTTATGCAGGCTCGCTTTGTAGCCTCTGACATCCCTGTCGAAGGGGATGAACGTCACGAAGTGAAAGAATAGTGAGTTTCACTTAAAATGAATGTAGGTTAGTCTGGCTTACTTCAGAAAGATGTGCTTTTCGCTGATTACTTCAAAATTACGCAGAGTGGAGTGAGTTAAACTGTAGGCACCCTTACTACTTATACTGAACCAAAATTGAGCCAGGCCATTCAATTACATGACTCTAAATTAGCACCTTCCACTCTGAGAAAAAAGAAATTGTGAATTTGTACACAATGATGACTTTGAGAAAGGAAAAATCATCTAGAAAGGTAGAAATTTGACGATCATAAGCGGACTTGCTCTACATCATTTTTGCTTTTTAGGTTGCATCGACATACAGGCTTGATACACATTGTAAGCACGTTTCCCAACAACAACTTGAGCCATTGGAGGAAATAAGGTTTATAAAGAATGATCGTGGTATTTGATGGATGCAGGTGAGAGGTTCAAATCTTTACACTCCCTTAGCAATTGTCATTGTGTCTATTGTCTTCCGGTTATGGTTTGGTATGATAACAGCAACATCCTTTATGTCACCGAGAATGTCCATTTTACACAGGAGAGTTAAGATAAATTCTCGATATAGATCTTGGACATATTTCCACACAACATAAGCTAATAGTTGCCCAACAATTGGTGTACACGTGACCCACTAATGAAATCTTGTTTATTATTCTTACAAAGCAGCTAAATCTAGGCAAGGAGCAGGAACATTTGGACAAGCACAAACCAAGGGGCATGTCAATCTTAAACTGAACGGATAAAGTACGCAAGTACATTGAAGAAACTAAGCAAGGCAAGAAGAGGACAAGAAAGGACCAGATCTTACTCAAGATATTGAAATCCACAAAACTTCACAGTTCACAACAATGGCCACTTAAGAGGAGCTAAAAGCATGTGTTTTTTTTCCTATCCCCTTTCTCCTGCATTGAAGCAAAAAATTTGTTCGGGCAAAGAAGGATATATTTGAAACCTGCCTGACCTTTTGAAGCAAAGGTCCCTTGTGAAAGCAAGCAAGAAAGTGGTGGGTCTGCAAGCAAAGAGTCATTTGCATCTATTTATACAAGCTAACAATCTTCTCCTTTAGACTAATACAAGCTAGTACAAGAGGGTGTTGGAAATATAGGAATTATATATATGGTAGTTAGGTAGCAGCAGAAAGCGATGGGAACTAGAAGAAAAGGCCTATGCAGGAGTAGCGTGGCGGCGATACACTCTTTCTTCTGAATTTGAAGAAGTCGAGCTCCTAAAGTGCAAGTTCTCTAGACGTCTCATCAAAAATCAATTTAAAGACTATGATAAAGGTGGGAATTAAACTCCCGGGCTACGAATCAGTCCTACATCAATACTAACTTCTACTAGAGGTCGACGGAATGGAACGAGTTGGTGCTCCAGAGATAAAAGGTAAGGTATAGAACATGAATTTACACGTTTTCCCTATGATATGAGTAGGTTTTTTTTTTTTTTTTTTTTTTTTTTTTTTTTTTATTTGGTCAAATCTTCCATAGAGTGGCTAAGTAGTAAATGTCCATAACTCATGATGCCAAATCTCGTTCATTTCGTGTCAGACCAACTTTAGAGATGTTATATTCTTTAGAGGAGTAATGTGCCTGGAGAAAAGTAGTTTTGAGCTGTCTACCTATGATAAATGTAACTACCACCCTAAAGGATGTTATGGATACATCAATTGATTTGGCATCACTTTGTAAATAGACTTTAAGTACTTTGTGAACCGATTTTCATACCCTACATTGTGTTAGGGAAATCCCTTATGATGTTTTGAAGATGACAGAATAAATCAAAGGCTACTAACATGTTTGATGGTTGAGTAATAGATTATGCAGATGATAGAACGTGTAAAAGATATTATCAAAGTCTATTCTTGGAAGAACCAGAAGACAGACTCTATGCTGAAGCTGAACCAGAAGACAGACTCTATGCTGAAGCAGAATATGTTCAGACTCAGATTGTAAAGTCTATCGCACTCAGACTCAGTTGTAAAGTCTATCGCACTCAGACTCAGTTGTAAAGTCTATTGCTCTCGAGACTTTACATACAGATTCGAAAGAACGTAACACAAGCCCAATCATACAACAGCTAGTAATCTGGTTTGGATTCCACATCAAGATTGATTTGATTGACTCAATCTATTTGATTGACAATTGGATCTTGAAGACAAGAAATTTCCAAACGAAGAAGCTTTACTTATGGAAACCAAGATTCCGTTTGTATGGGCGATCGGAATCAATTTGGGATTTTACCTTTGTCACTCAACGGCTACTAAATCTTCTAGATACAGTGCTGTCCAATGGGTATATTGGAAGACGATCCTCAAGATACTGTCCAACGGTTAGTTTGGAAGTGGAGGAGTATTTAAGGAGATGAAGGACTGATGAGCAAGTAAGAGACGGAGCGTAGAATTTATAATTCCAAAGTCCGAGCGATCTTTGTTCATACACTTGTCTTTGGTGAGCTTAATTGTTTGTGATCGTGAGAGAAATACCAAAAGAGTGACTTAGTGAGATAGTGTGATCTACTACTAAGTGTTTGCACTCAAAGTTGTAATCTCTTGTTGATTGCATAGTGGAATCCAGCAAGAAGGCTGTTAGCGTGGGAGAGTGGACGTATGCTTGGATTAAGCCGAACCACTATAAATCTCTGTGTTCTTATTCTCTTCCTTAACTCATTTGTTTTGTTTGAAGTTTATTTTATTCCGCATATATTTGCCAAGGTTTATTATAAACACCTATTCACCCCCCTTTAGGTGTTCATACTAGCACTCTCAATTGGTATCAGAGCCAAGTGCTCGGTTTATAAAAGTGTTTTTACTTTTGAGCTAAAGATCTTCTATGGCTAGTATCTTGGCACCAGGACTAATGGAAGGGCAAAGCAACACCAGGCCACTATATTTTGATGGAAAGGAATATAACGTGTGGAAGAACAAAATGAGAGTATTCATAAGATCCAGAGATCCTTTGCAATGGGATGTTGTGGAAAAAGGAATCAATCCCACTGCTGCATCTACATCAAATAAGATTGGCAAAGACAAAGAAACCAAACCCCCCGCTCCTATGTCTCGGATGGAGTTGTCCAAAAGAGAAGCGCTTGATGCTAAAGCCATTTATTCTTTATATTGCGCTTTGTCTCCTATTTTATATAACAGAATTTCTTCATGTGAAACAGCAAAAGAAGTTTGGGAAAGACTTCATGTTACATATGAAGGAACCGATCGTGTAAAAGAGACAAAAGTAAACTTCCTACTCGGCAAATATGAATCCTTCAAGATGAAGCAAGGAGAGTCGATTGGAGATATGTTCAGCCGTTTTACAGAAATTGTAAATGGTTTAGCATATCAAGGTCAGCAAATTTCTGCCCCAATGAAGGTCAACAAACTCTTGCGAGGTCTCTCAAAAGATTGGAACCATGTAAAGACCTCAATCCGGGAGACTCAAAGGATTATGCCACTCTCCGTTGATGAATTGATTGGCACTCTTCAATCCTATGAAGTGGAACAAATCAACGACGAAGATCCCGAAGGTAAGAAATCCATCGCTTTAATATCTAATGCTGATTTTGATGACACAGACTCAGAATCCGATGAGGAAATCGAGGTAAGCCATTCAAAAATTCCTCTCAAACTTTCAAAGTATATAAATGAGCTGTGCTTAAATCTCAAATCTTCTCTTAAAAGGATCTTTGAACTTAAAAAGGAGAATTCTCGGCTTAGGCAACATGATCTTTCTCAAAAAGAAAATTTTGAAATTTTGCAAAAAGATTTTCTACAAACAAAAGAAAATCGAGATTTACTTGTCAAAGAAAATGATTCTTTGAAGAAAGAATTTTCAAATATTTCGACAAGATTTTCAAATGGTTCAAAAACATTAGAGCATATCCTTTTTATACAAGTACCTTACTATAATAAGTCGGGACTTGGTTTCAATAAGGAAAGTGATTCTCTAATTGATTTTCCTAAAGTCAAGGAGAGACTTAAACAAAGACCTCCAAAGGCATTTTACAAAAATCATTTTCAAAAAGTGTTTGTAAAACCTGTTGGTGGAAATGCCCTCAAGTGTTCAAATTGTGGAGATTTGGAACACTTTGAGAAAGAATGTCCTAAAGTCTGGAGATCTGTCAAGAAAGAGTGGATAAAAACAGCATACTCTACTAACTCTCATGGACCCAAGAAAAAATGGGTACCAAAGAAAAGATGGGTTCTTTTTGCAGGAAATAAAGGAAAAGAAGAAATTGGTAAGGAATGTTTTTGGGCACATAATTCTCATTATGCTTGAAATTCGATATATCATTGGTTGATTCAGATTTTATAATGATCATATTTTTTGATTTGCTTTATTGAAGAAAGAATCGTGTGATTTATTATTCGAGAGTTGAGATTTGATACGTGTGATTATTTTTGATATTTTGCTTAGAGACAAATGAATTTATTTGGCTTGATTTTATACTCTCAGATTTTATCATATTTTTGCCAAATAGAAATCTGTTTTACGTGATATTAATTTATTATGCAAAATATTCTTTCTTAAATATTCAAGGATTTCATTCTCCCTGATTTTATTGTATTATGACTAAGTGAGAATTTATTTTTCAAAATATCATTGTGCATAATATTCTTTCTTTGAATACTTTGTTATGTTGAATAAAGAAAGAATATTTGATTATGGAGATTTCATATTTTGCTCTAACGGAATGGAAGGATCCAAATTGATGGATACCAAAAAGGAAATGAGTTGATTACAGGAAATTCAATGAGGCAAGAATGATTGCAAATCTACGTAGATTTTGGTGCAATAAGAAAAGAATCTCAAGCGAAGATTGGTAATGTTTTTTCAATGATATATTTCAAACATATACCATGGGTAAGAGAATATTTTTTATCATCCCGCCTTACAAATTTCTACGTGCATTTATCATAACTTTGGATGATTGTTTATTATATTGCAAATATCTTTTGTCATAAATATAAGGTATTGCAATTTTGGCACGTGACAGAAATATCTATTTTCCTTTTGCAAAATGCATATCTGAAATTTATGCTCAAGGAAATCTCTTTGATCTCAAAAGATATTATTGCATATATATAAATACTCTTGCTATATTCTTAGAAGATATATTATATCTAGCAAGTTTGATCCGCAAATCAAAGGAAGGTATTACGTGACATTTTTGCAAAGATTGTTATCTATACAAGATTTTGCAGGTTGAAAAAAGAATCTTCCATATGAATTTTGGAAAGCTAGACTTAAAAATCATGGAGATTCCATACTATCTTTTGGAGGCTCAAAAATTCCCTTCCTTATGCAAAGTTTTTGCAAATATTGTTAAGGAAATCCCTAATGTGTCGTACAAAAGGTTGAGTAGTTCTGAATTTTAATTTTATATATGCTATTCAATTTATTTATTTGAAGAAAGGGCATTATATATTATGTGGATATTATTACAACTTATTTGTGCAAAAAGTTCGTTAAGATTATGTAGGTTGAATTCGAGAAGAGCTTGATTGAAGAAAATAAATTTTTGCCTCGAATTTCAAAATGCAAATGATCGTTGTGGATATTGTTGCTACGAAGGATATAATGGAAAAATATTCTGCTCAACGTGCACAAGCAACAATTGTTTCTATTCGCAAATATTGTCATGATGACAGGGGAGAAAGCGAATCCAAAAATAAAAGGAAAAGAATCGAGATCACCTCAAAAAGGCAACAAATTGAGGGGGAGCATTGATCAATTATGGAAAGATCTTTTTGAATCGATCGTGATCTTGATTATTATGGAAGGAAGGAAAGGTAAATCTGTCAGAATTTGTTAAGTTCTAAAAAAAATCCGGTTAGTGCATCTTTTATTACCTTTTGTCATTAATAAATCTTTTATTGATATTATCATTTTATTATGACAAAAATGGTACGTGAATTTTATGATGCATCCGTGATTTTTATTGGATATTTGTTGATATATATGATCGAAGTGAGCTATATTGCATATCTTTAATATTCGATTTACTTTATAAAGGCTGATTTTTGGAAATTGTGATTCATGCAAGATATTTGTTATCATTCTCTACGTGATACTTTTTCCATTATTATCGCTTTTTGATTATGACAAAAAGGGGGAGAAGATATGAATATGCATATGTATTGATTGGTTGATATTATTTATTGCATAATATTGAACTGCGATTATTTTTCTATATATTGTTATGCTCAATCTATTTGCTATCATCTGACATCCTTTGATTTAAATTAATATCTTTAAAAGTATGTTTACAAACCCGCATATTCAGAGATTGTTTTGTCATCATCAAAAAGGGGGAGATTGTTAGGGAAATCCCTTATGATGTTTTGAAGATGACAAAATAAATCAAATGCTACTAACATGTTTGATGGTTGAGTAATAGACTATGCAGATGATAGAACGTGTAAAAGATATTATCAAAGTCTATTCTTGGAAGAACCAGAAGATAGACTCTATGCTGAAGCTGAACCAGAAGACAGACTCTATGCTGAAGCAGAATATGTTCAGACTCAGATTGTAAAGTCTACCGCACTCAGACTTAGATTGTAAAGTCTATCGCACTCAGACTCAGATTGTAAAGTCTATCGCACTCAGACTCATATTGTAAAGTCTATTGCTCTCAGACTTTACATACAGATTCGAAAGAACGTAACACAAGCTCAATCATACAACAGCTAGTAATCTGGTTTGGATTCCACATCAAGATTGATTTGATTGACTCAATCTATTTGATTGACAATTGGATCTTGAAGACAAGAAATTTCCAAATGAAGAAGCTTTACTTATGGAAACCAAGATTCCGTTTGTATGGGCGATCGGAATCAATTTGGGATTTTACCTTTGTCACTCAACGGCTACTAAATCTTCTAGATACAGTGCTGTCCAATGGGTATATTGGAAGACGATTCTCAAGATACTGTCCAACGGCTAGTTTGGAAGTGGAGGAGTATTTAAGGAGATGAAGGACTGATGAGCAAGTAAGAGACGGAGCGTAGAATTTATAATTCCAAAGTCCGAGCGATCTTTGTTCATACACTTGTCTTTGGTGAGCTTAATTGTTTGTGATCGTGAGAGAAATACCAAAAGAGTGACTTAGTGAGATAGTGTGATCTACTACTAAGTGTTTGCACTCAAAGTTGTAATCTCTTGTTGATTGCATAGTGGAATCCAGCAAGAAGGCTGTTAGCGTGGGAGAGTGGACGTAGGCTTGGATTAAGCCGAACCACTATAAATCTCTGTGTTCTTATTCTCTTCCTTAACTCCTTTGTTTTGTTTGAAGTTTATTTTATTCCGCATATATTTGCCAATGTTTATTATAAACACCTATTCACCCCCCTTTAGGTGTTCATACTAGCACTCTCACATTGGCTTATCGAAGTATCTTGGCAGCAATACTGGCCACGGAAAGAGGATGGACTTGATCCCGCTTCTTTTAAGTTCTTTTTCTCCAGTTCTGCTGATATTTATAACTTCAAGCCTTCAACAACTGGTCAAAGCTAAGAAACGATGAATTGAGAGCCAAAGGCCTAGGCCAATGACACAGCATTTGTTTCCAACAGCAGCTGTGGGTTATATGAACAGGCTTTCAATTCAAAAGTGACCGTGTTACCTTATGCTAAAAACGAATTTCTAAGGGACAATACCACTATTAAAGTCAAATGATGCTTATACCATCGTACAGGGGGCAAATTATAACATCCGAGGATCACAATTATTCATGAATAACTTAATTACCACCAGCATTCAGCATAGTACACTAGCTCACATGTTGCACCCGAATGGCGAGTCAAGGAGTAATCTATAGAAGTCTAATTTGTTCATGGTCAGAAGTGAAAGTGCTAGTATGAACACCTAGAGGGGGTGAATAGGTGTGAAGACAATTTTTCGCAAAGAATAATAAAAATATTTTGCTTTTGAAACCGAGTCTAAATAAAAACAGATTTTGAGCGAGTTCAGACTTTAGCAGGTAAATAGAACTTTGAACAAAATAAATGAGTTTAGGGAAGAGAATAAGAACACATAATTTATAGTGGTTTGACTTAAATCAAGTTTACATCCACTCTCCCACGTTGACAGCCTCCAAGCTGGATTCCACTATGAATCAAAAGAGAGTTTACAATCTTGCGATCTCGACTTCTCAGTGAAGAGTCTCTACTGCTTTCTCACGAAGTCACACTATAAGTCTCTTTCTCTTTTGAGTACAATTTAGAGCTCAGTATATGAAATAACAAGAATCTGGGAAACTTCAGACTTTGGAATTTTTCTTTTTACGCATGCTCTCGAACAACTAGAGAGTCTTCCTTAAATACTCCTTCACGCCTTCTCGACCGTTGGCACTTTCCAAATGAATTCTTCCAATCAACCCATTGGACAAAATCAATCAAGGAGATCTCGAGCCGTTTGAAAATTGTGATGAAAGCCCGTCAATCCTATTTGTCCATACAATCAGGATCTTGGTTTCCATAAGTAGATTCTTTCCATATTTACTTGATATCTGAAAAGATATGATAAATCGAAATTGATTCCAATAAAGATAATCAATCTCGTAGGTGTTGTTGTCAACCAGAAGGCCATAAATAATCCATGCGAACCGAACCCTTGAAGAAAAAGAGATAATCCCTTATCTGGATAAGTCTTCATTATTCACTTGCGTTCAGTTTGGAATTCGTCAGAGTGGGCAGACTTTTGATGTATAACAGACTTTGACACTAAAGTCTGACAGTCTTCAGATTTTGATACAGAAGTCTGGAAATCTTCAGAATAGACTTTGGATAAGTTTTGTCAACTTCAAAACATCAAAGGAGTTTTCTCCAACAAGGAGATCCAGGAAGAAACCCAAAGTTTGAGTTCTATTGACTTTCAGGTCAAGTGAATATATTGGTTCCTCCTTTCACTCCAACAACTCATTGTGGATACTTCTTTCACACGTTCATGGTCATGAGATCCAAGAGGAAACCCAAAGTTTGAGTTCTATTGACTTTTCGAGCCAAGTGAATATATTGGTTCCTCCTTTTCACTCCAACTCATTGTGGATACTCCTTTCACACGTGCACATAACAAGCAATATGTGAATATGAGTTACACAGCGCAAGGAGTACACTGGGCTATAGCCATAATCGATATTTTACCACTTTATGGTATTGGTCGATAATGAAATGCTTCTTAATTAATCTAATATGGGGTTGGCTAAAGTGAGCCGAGTTGAGCCATATCCGTAATGAGAGGGTCTAGTTGAAAAATCTGTATATAGTACTCAAATCTCTTCTCTAATCCTAGCACACATAATTATCCTCACATAAGGAGCCCTTACCAAAACGCTAAAGGTGATAGGCAATCTCATTGAACTTGTGATACATGGGGCAATAGAGGAAAAAATTTTAAGATTGGATCGTTGCTATTCTATATCAAGAACGATGGTCCAAATCAAGTGTGTAAATCTAATTTACTTGATTACATATGCGTTGTTAATTCTAGCTATGGAGATCTTGGATTGTGCTTTCACGTCTTACAAGTGGTACCAGAGCTTTCCATAGTCTAGAACTCAAATGTGTAGATTTTACTCTCTTTTTTGTGATTTTTTGTGCAGCAAAAATAAATTTTGATCACATGAATGGAACGAGCTCGTCAAGACGAGTAAAATCATGGCTGACGTGTCGTCGGGGGAGGCTGCATGCCTCCCCATGGGCTACCACATGTTGTTGGGCACTGGCGTGCTTTGAGCACGTGCCCCCACAAGGGGCGCTGCCAACGCGTGCAATGCACATGTGAGGCTAATGTCAGCGGATGTGGATGCGATTCCTTGATTGACCCAATCGGAAACATTGACTCGACCCGATTGACTGTTGACCGACCTGTTGACCACAACCCAACCAGAGTCCAACCCGTTGACCCACCTGACCAAGTTCTTCGTTGACCGGACCGAGACTAGTCGAAACGATTAGACCAGTCAGACTAACGGTTTAGGTTGGTTCAAGGGCATGCACGTGCGATGCACGCACCGTGCACTCCAAATGTGTGTACGGGTGCATCCGACCTCCGATTAGGGCATTCTTAGAGTCTATGTGTTCGTATGGAGATGCACTATACTATGATATATTTATTTTTTTTATGTTTGATAATTTTATGGATGTGAAAATACATATGGAACTCTAAATACACGTGTTTTTATCGTATTTTTGTGTATTTTATTATGACTTTAGAAATATAATTGTAAGCTTACATTTATATCATCACATAAAGAATGAGTGAAGCATTGATTTATTGATAACACGTATAAGGCTCAATATGTATCAATGAATGGAGTAATGTAATTGGCATAACATGTGATTTTAGTGACAATTACCCTTGTCATCAAGTCTAAATCATATGTATAAGGTAAACGTGAGACATAAAATTTATGTCACTTGTACGAGAAAGTTTTAAGGTTTCAATCAAGTTGTGATTGCCAAAGTGGCACACTTGATTGGGTTTAAGAAATATTAGTCTTGTATAAAAGTGAGATGTCTCCTGTACTAATGCGTGATCATATTTCCAAAAGAGATGATTGTATATTAACTTATGGAGGGATATATGTACCGTACATGATTGAAAAGTGATTGATCCTAGTCGTTTATATACACAAAAGTGATAATTCACGATGGTTGAAATAAATTCTCATGGCCATTATCATGTGGAGAGTATACAATTGTATGTCATGTATTTTGCCCAAATGTGTTATGTGATGATGAATGTAACTCTTTGTTTGTGTACTTGTACGATTTCAAGTCATATAGTTCTCACATAATGTTAATTATATATATATTATTTGTTATTTTAATCACCTTATTTGTAATTGATAACTCCATAACTATGGAGGTTCAAACTTTAAGTAGTGTAAAGATGATTTTCTATTTGAGATAGAATTGGAAAATGTTCAAATTATAAAGGACAGACCGATAGATCACACTATCAATAGTATGAAATTCTAAAAAGCACATTTTGCTGCTTGGAAATAGAGCAATTAGATTTGCTTGTTACCATAAAACCTTCCATTCGTGAATACTTGAAAAGTGATTTACCAGTTGGCTGCATTGCTAAAAAAATGATGGAAGTCTTGGTGGCTTGAAATTGTATCTTATTTAATGCCGAGATTAGGACATATTTCTAGGAGACTCTTCAATACAAGGTATGATGATTCTAATGAGGTTAGATATTATGTTCTTAAGATGGTAAATTTGAAGTCTAAAAATAATACTCATAAAAGAACTCATGAAACCACCGGTTATTCTAACAGTTTGGGTCATAAGATGGAATTCTTCAAGAATGATTGGTTAATGTTACTTCTTTTTAAAAATAAAGGTAATATAAAAATAGACTATAGTAAGTATATAAACCTTGGTTGTCCAAGTGTGAGCTTGTAATTAATAATTCTTTGGCTTTGTTTATGAATCCAATACCTATCATAAGCCTGTCCAGTTTAAAGTGGCTATATAGTGGTGCAACAAATTTATTGTGCTTATCATATGGGGACCATAAATCTAATGAAGCCAAATTATGATGAATCATAGCTCATCATGAAAAACAATGATAAAGTCGACATTGGAGATATCATTTTAATTTGATATTAAAAAAATACATTTTATGTACTTTTCTTGACATGGAACTTTGTTTCTGTATCTTGTTTAAACATGTGTGACTACTCTTTTGAGATAAAAAATAATGTTATTTCTATGTTTTTAATTCAAATAAACATAGAAATTTGTCCAATGGATTGAACAAATTGTTTTTTTACTCATAATGATATATAAGTCGCTTCTACGGCTAAAAGTGTTCTAAGGAACAATTTTATGTATTATGTAAATTGTTGTAGAGGTAGGATGATTAAGATTTTAAAAAAAAATGTAGTCTAAAGTTTTGACCGGTTGGAGGTCATTTTAACCTGTTGGGGGTCATTCACATTGATTTTAGTGGACCCTATATGGTAATATTGTGTAATTTTTTTTATTTCAATATAGTTATTGATGACTATTTCTCATGTACTCAATTAAGAAAAAGTTTGAATCTCTTGATAAGTTCAAGATTTTTTCGGACTAAAATCGAGAAATAGTTGGGATAAGTCTTAAAAATTAACATATCCGACTATGGTGGTGAGTATTTTGGCAAGTATGACAATACTAGATAGCTTAAAATGGTCATTTGCAAAATACTTGAAGAATTCTTGGATAGTAGCTCAATTTGCTATACTTGGAATTCTTGAACATAATGGTGTGGTCGAAAGGCGCAAACATACCTTGCTGGACATGATGATGAGTGTGAAGTAGGACTAATTTACCCAATTTCCTTTGAGATGACGCTTTGAATGCAACCTTTCACATACAAAACCGTGTCTTTACCAAAGCCGTTTCATTAACCTTTTGAGTTATTGACTAGACATAAATCTAACTTAAACTATCTTAAGATTTGAGGGTGTCTTGTAGAAGTGAGGTTATATATAATCCAACATTAAGCAAGTTGGAATCCATAACCATTCGGTATTATTTCGTATCTTACTCAGATCATTTGAATGGGTATCGATTTTATAACCTCAATGAAGGTACAAGAATTATGAAATGACAAACAGTAAAATTTCTGAAGTTCGACATAGTTGCAGAGGATAGTTGCTCTTAGACTACTAAGGATAATAGTATGATGGAGACTATTGTATCTTTGCCTTTGCCTATGCAAATAATTGTGGAGTCTCCTACACTATAGACTAAGCTTGTTGAGGTTCGAGATACTGTTATTAAGATAATTCTTGATAAATTTTCTCAAGCCTCTCAGGTGCGAATAAAATGGTTGTAGCTCCACTCAGGAGATCTATTAGGGAAAGATCATCGGTTATGCCACCAAACTATATAGTCTATTTGCTGCATGACTGATCTAGTGACTTATACGAATGCCGTTTCTTGTCCTTAATCAAATATGTGGTTAAATGCAATGAAAGACGAGATGCAATTTATGAAACATAATAGTATTTAGGAACTTGTTGAGTTGCCTGAAAGTCACAAGCTTATTAAATGCAAATGGGTATATAAGACTAAAAAAGACCTTAAAGAAAGATTAAGGAGTTTAAAGCCAAACTAGTAGCTAGTGTTTCACTTAGAAATAAAGAGTGGATTGTAAAACAAGAAAAAAAATTTCTAGTCACTTCTAAAGATTCTTTCAAAGTGAACGTGGCATCAGTAGCTCATTTTGATATAGAGTTACACTATATGGATGTTAAACTTATCTTTCTAAATGGAGACCCTAATAAGAATAGTAGATGGTTCAAGTAAACTTACGTGTAGACTGGAAAATCTTATTTATGGCCTCAGGTAAGTTTCTAGACAATGCTACTAAAGTTTTATAGTGTTGCCATTTTGTTCAATATTGTTGAGAACAAAGTAAATCGGTGCACATATTACAAGGGTAGTAGAAGGAAATTTATTTTTTTCGCACTTTATGTACATAATATCTTACTTGCAAGTAGTGATTTTGAATCATTGCATGGGACAAAATAGATGTTGTCTAAAAATTTTGACAAAGAGTACATTAATGATGCGTCTTTTGTCCTTGACATTGGAATCTGTGAGGATTATTTTTACTGTATATTGGGTTTGTCTTAGAAAACATATATTGATTGTATTTTGGAAAGATTCAGAAGCCAAGAATTGCTCGTGTTAGTAAGGGTGATGAACTAAATCATCACGATATTCTCATTCAGACATTGAGAAAACCTAATTTATTGATGTACCCTATGTTAGTGTACTTGAAAGTATCATGTAAATCAGACATCGCTTTTGCGACATGACTTCTAGGTAGATAGTTAAATCTATGGCATAATCATTAGGTTATTGCCAAGAAGGTTTTGAGATACTCAAATAGGACAAAAGATTATATGTTGATTTACGAATATGTTCAGGTCCTAAAGCTAATAAGATATTCAGATGCAGACTTTACTGGCTGTTAGGATGATATGCAGTCGATAACGAAATACATCTTTATATTAGTAGGAAGTGTAGTATTATGGCAAAGTGAAATATAGGAATCCATGTCATCCTCTACCATGTAAACGAAATTTATAGCATGCTGCTATTTGGCTCCGGAACCTCATTAAAGAGTTGACCGTATTTGATTTTATGGATAGGTCCATACGGTTATATTGAGATAATAACTTTTCAGTGTTGTTTATTAATAACAACAGAGGTCTCGAGAGGTCTAAACATATAGCAATCAAGCTCTTTTACTATAAAGAAATAGTACAGAATGGTTATGTTACAGTAAAGCATATTTTCACATATAATATGGCTACAAATTCACTAACTGAAGGCTTTTGTCCTTGTGTTCTTGAACGATATATCATTAACGTGGGCTTAGGAGTATCAAGGGATGCTGTAATTTAGTGAGAGTTGTTTTGGTTTTGCTCTAATAAAGTGTACATTTGTGTTTACTACATTTAGTAATATTGTGATATATGTCAACTCCTTAGCATTCAACAAAGTGATTCTAAATGCATTTTTGTCGAGTTGGATACACATATCTATTAAGAATCTCGAGATATTGTATAAATCTTGAGTAAAGGCTAGGAACATCCAATTATTAGCCTTGAGCATATGTATTGTTACATATAAAGAAATGTTAACTATAAAGACAAGACACATGTGAGTTCATTGGAACCATAAAGATATTCTCTAATAGCAAATGTTTTTATGACACTTAAGGTAAGATAATGGTGATTGACAAAAATGATAACACATAAAATATTACTCTTTATGAGATGTGTTATCTATTTGCTACATTATCATATTATATCAATATTAGTAGAGTTAAAAGCACTTGTGATCATGGAAGCTCTGTGTGTATACATGCAGTTACCACTATAATTCAGTGTTTGAAACTTTATGGGATATGATTAACTATTAAGAGTTATCTTTAGACCAAAATACATTGATACAATACAATTCCAATTAATATAGCTCAAGTGGGAGAATGTAAGAGTATTCCTAATGTAGGTTATATTAATTGATATTGTAATTTACTGTTTTATGGTATTAGTCTATAAGATGAGATAGAAGGTTTTTAATTAGTCTAATATGAGGATGGTTAGTATGAGCCGGGTTGAGCCAGGCTCGTAATGAGAAGGCCTAAATGAAGAATTTATAAATAGTGCTAAAGTCTCTCATCTAATTTTAACATATACAATTATCCTCACATAAGAAGCATTTACCAAAACGCTAAAGATAAATGACAATCTCATTGAGCTAGTGATAAATAGGGTAATAGAGGAGAGTTCTTAAGATTATATCGTCACTATTCCACATCATGAACAATAGTCTAAATTAGGTGCGCAAATCTCTTTACTTGATTATATATATGTTCTTAATTCTAACTATGGAGATCTTGGGTTACGCTTTTGCGTCTTACATGATCCATGAATAATGGGCCTTTGCTAATACATGGCAAACTTTTACACTAGGAAGATGTTTCTCGTTAAGCTGATACAGGTCAGATCTACAATAAAGTCAGTTGCTTCATCAAGCATGGAAGGAGTGCTCTTGACACGAGAACCTAATCTTAGGTTGATCCATACAATTGCACATTAGGAATATATGGCAAAGGTCTCTCTCATTGTGGAGAATGCGCACATGACAATGAATTCATAGCTAGGTTAGGTGCATATTCTGCACATTTGCAGAGGTACCTCAAATACAGCTCACATATTCCATAATCATATCTTAATGATCTCCTGGAAAGTGCTGTTATGACAGATGTTTTATATATGCTAGGTTTAGAACCATAGTGAATGTTGTAAATAATATTGCAACTCCCAATCTGGGTATAAAATTTTTTGTTAGTTTAAAGCAAAATTCACCTGTTAACAAAGAATAAATGCTTTAGATCCATGCCACCACGCAAAAAGCCGACAAAAACTTGCCATGCTGATTACTTGAAAGTGAATGTTGAGAGTATTTTGCTAATAGGGGTATATTATTTTATTTATTTACTTTATTATTTTATATATTGAGGCAATAAGGGTGTTATTATAATTTTTGGCATTTTTGCTTTATTATAAATAGATGGCTTGGGGTCAAATCAACCTAACCAAGCATTCAGTTCAACTTTTGTCTTTCAACATGATATCAAAGCCAAGGTTGAACTAAAACCCTAACCCTAATCTCTTCTCTACGCAATCCTTCTTTTCTCTCCCTTCTTCTCATCTTCACTTTCTCCCACCATGGTTCCTTCTCATCTTCTCTTTTGCTTTCTTTCATAGTATAGGGCAGCACTAATAAGATGATTTTTTGAATCTAGTGTTTGTCGTTAAATCTCACTTTAAAGATTTGTTGCAGTCCGCGATAGATGGTTTAACCTCTTTTGCGATTTTTTGGATCTTCTTATTCCAAATTATTTTTGCCTTACCGCCGGCCTACAATTATCTCATGTGTGAAGACCAAAGTACTGCATTTCGTGGAGCACCACCCTATTCCTTTCTTTTTTAGATTTTTGGTGAAATATCATAATTATTGATTTTTTTTTTTTAGGTTTCCTAAACCTTAAATATATATATAAACTTTTTGCCTTCCCTTGATCTGATTTGGTTGATTTTTGGAGGACAACTTCAGCTTACTACGAGAAGACTTCAACCCAATTTTTAGCCTTTTCTAGCAAGTTTCGATGGCTGAATTGCTCCTTTCATACTTTTGTGGGGCAAAATTTGAGACACAATGTATGATGATTCAGTTGGTTCAGTTGAGAAACCTTCACCTATAAGAGATGGCCATCCATATTATATTATGTTTGCTATGATCTTTGTGAAGCTTGACAGCAAAAATTATTTGATATGGTCTCAATCTACATTCTTCACCATTGTAGTTTGGGCTTAGAAGACATATCAATGGCACTTCTGTAAAGCCAGATACATTAGGTAATGCTCAGGACAAGTGGATCTCGAATAACTCTTTAGTAATGTCTTTGTTGCTTAATTTGATGAAGTCACATATTGCAAAAGGATATTTGCTTCTTGACATTGCGGCACAAATTTGATTGGCCGCAAGGGAAACTTAGTCAACTTGGGAATGATGCACAAGTGTATGAACTTTGAAACAGGGTTCATGACATCACTCAGAAGGAGATGACTGTATCTCAATATTATGCTAAGCTTCGAAGTTGTGGCAAAAGCTAGATCATTATGTCGATTATCGTCCAACCAATGCTATGGACATCACTACATATAAAAGGCATGTGGCCTTAGTCAGTCTCTATGGAAGAGTCCTATGCACTAGTTCACTTTGAAGAAAGTCGTAGGATAGCAATGCTCCATCCATTTATTGTAGATTGATCTGCTCTACAAATCAATATTGGCACTATTGTCATATCTGATTTATTCGCTCGAACTGGTGATACCTCCAAAGAGGTTGTGAACTATGAGCATTGTCATAGGCCATATCATACTAAGGCTACTTGCTGGAAGTGACATGGAAAACTTGTAGATTTTGAGGTAAATAGGGCACAAAGAAAGGCAAAAACAAGGCAAACCATATTGAAATTGTTTATACTGCACCTACTATTGATATTGATTTATTCCAGGAAGAACTTCAAGCATTTTGACGTCTACTGAAAGCTTCTACTGTTACTACCTCCTCCACAGTTGCCAATTCGCCTTTTCCTTCTACTTCAAACCTAGCCACATAAGGTATCTTCTTTAGGGAGTTTAATACATCAATCATTTCCAACCCATGGAT
Source organism: Eucalyptus guilfoylei (assembly GCA_016097605.1). NCBI lineage: Eukaryota > Viridiplantae > Streptophyta > Magnoliopsida > Myrtales > Myrtaceae > Eucalyptus > Eucalyptus guilfoylei. The sequence continues at coordinate 13,889,894 of CM027870.1, read as the reverse complement.
CATTGATACTGGGGCTACATATCACATGACAGATTTTTCTAGTCTCAAATACACCCCTACTTCAAACCTAGCCATATAAGGGTCTGTTAATTGTTCATCCACTCTTCCCTTGTCTTTTGTTTTACATATCTCATCATTCTCTACTAATCTACTTTCTATTGGTAGTTTAACTCGATATTTAAGCTGTAGAGTAACTTTTTTGCCTTCTTATTATGTTCTTCAGGATTTGGTAATGGAGAAGGAGATTGGATATGGTAAATTGGATGATGGTCTTTACCTGCTTGAGGGTAGTGGGGCTTTTACTTCGACTTTGTTTTCTGTACCTCAACAAGTTAATTTGGCATTCATGAATCTCCACGATGGCACTGTAGATTAGATCATTCCCCTTTAGGAACTTTAAAAAATGTTTTTTCTAGTCTCGTTTTAGCTTGTAATAAATATGAGTCTTTTTTAGAAGCCTTAATTTTGGCTAAACAAACTCATTCAGCATATCCATCTTCAAATAATAAAAGTAGTTTCCCTTCTTATGTGATTCATGCTGATATGTGGGGTTCTTCCCATCATACTTTTATTTCCGATTATCGATGGTTTATTACTTCTATCGATTTTCATTCTTGTACAACTTGGGTTTATTTGTTGAAATATAAGAATGATGTTTTTTGCCATTTTCAAATCTTTCACAAAATGGTTCAAACTCAATTCAATGCTACTATGAAAATTCTTCGCAGTGACAATGGTATTGAGTACAATGAGGGTTAATTTCAATGGTATCTCTCTGATCATGGCATTATTCATCAAACCAATTTTGTTGATACTCCAGCACAAAATGGTGTTGCCGAAAGAAAGAACCGACAATTGTTATTAATGTTTTACAAGGTTCATCAATTTATATTCTTCCCTTAAAATTTTTGGTTGTGTTTATTATGCTTGTAAACACCACCTCCAAGAGTAAGTTGGAACCTCGTGATCTCCGTTGCATTTTTCTTGAGTATTCAACTACTCAAAAAAGTTATGAGTATCATCATCCTCCCTCTATGCTCACCATTGTATCTATGGATATGATTTTTCACGAGTCTAATTCCTATTATTTTGTTCCACCTCTTCAAGGAGAGTATCCTAGTATAGAGATGTTGCCTATTCTAAATGTTCTCGAGGATATTACTTATCCTTCTCCTCTAATAGTCTCTGATAGTTCTCCCTCTCAAGAAGAGAATAATGGTTCTCCTCCTTCTCAAGAGGAGAAAGATGCAACACAAGAAGAGGATGGTATAGTATCACAAAGGGAGATAAAAAAAACAACCCCATCGGGGGGAAACATTGCAAATATATCGTCATGGGATTCCTACTATCAACACGTAGGTTAAGATCACTGATAAGATCATTGATACATTGCCTATTCAGTCATCATCTCTGGAACCAAATTTTGCTACTCCTTCTAGTGAGGTTTCTCCGTCTAATCTTCCTATTGTACTTCAAAAGGTTATTAGAACTTGTACTTAACACCCTATATCTCATGCCGTCTTATATGACTCTTTGTCTAATTCTTATTGTACTTTTGCGTATTCTCTATCTTCTGTCTCTTTCCACATAATTGGCAAGAAGCTTTTGTAGATGAAAAGTGGAAGGCAGCAATGGTGAAGGAGATGTTTGCTTTGAAGAAAAATGGCATGTGGAATCTTGTTTTTCTTCCTCCAGGGAAACCACCAGTGGGATGTAAATGGGTGTTTGTAGTCAAACAGAAGATGGATGGTATTGTGGACATATATAAAGTATGGTTGGTGGCAAAGGGATTTACTCAAACCTATGGGATTGACTATCAAGAAACCTTTGCTCTTATTGCTAAGTTGAATACTATTCAGTTCTACTTTCCTCTACTATTAACCAGGGATGGGATCTTCAGCAATTAGATGTGAAGAATGCCTTTCTTTATGGAGAGTTAAAAGAAGAAATGTATATGGAAATTTCTCTAGGTTTTTCTTATGACAAAACTCAAGGTAAAGTGTGTAAGTCGAAATGTGCACTTTATGATTGAAAGCAATCACCTTGAGCATGGTTAGGAAGGTTTCAAAAAGCTATGGTTGGTTGGGTATAATGATCATATTTTGTTTGTGAAGAGATCATATGCTAAAGTCACTATTCACATGGTCTATGTAGACGATTCACATTGTCTATGTAGACGATATTGTTGTCATAAGGAATGATAATGATGACATCAACTGATTAAAAGAAAAGTTTCTTGGACAAGAGTTCGAGATAAAAGATTTTGGAAAGCTTTGGTACTTTCTTGGGTTTGAAGTTGCAAAATCTTCAAAAGGTATTTTAAGAACCTGGCCAAGCGTGTGTATCTCTATCCGTCATGATGAGATTTCTGCAAGCTTTCACAAAGCCCACCGAAACCAATGAGAAAAGTCACAGTCAAAGCAAAGACCAATGCATTGCAGTAGACCCCGCAAGAGACGAGCAAATGTACTGTTTCAAATAAAGAAGACACCATTGGAAGTTCGCTCCAGTGGCCACCCTTCCAACTTGGAAGGGGGAGGTGGAGGGTTCAAATCCCCACCTTCTCAGGGGAGATTGGGGTGGGGACGATTTCATTTCAGGAGTGGGTTTCGACTCCCACGCCTTGCAAGGAGGCAGGGCAAAAGTCTGAGAGTGAGTGTTAGAGTAGGATTAGAGTAGGACTGACCAAAAAAATAAAAAAAAATAAAGAAATGATTCGACAAAAAAAAAATGGAGAAATGCATTTGACCAAAAGAATGGATTAATGCACGCTTGTAGTAAAACTTTCTCAAGAAATTGAAACCGATGGAATGGAAGACCCCGACTAGGGACCAAACGATGACTTAGCAAGATCTCAATTGAAGTCGACACAGAGGCAAATTCGACACAGTGATGACTGAATTGGCATCGCTCAGGTTATATAGAATGCCGAGAGTGCTAGCGCTGGTGAGAGTGGACCACGCAAACAAGGCAAGAAAGAGTGATTGCAATTGATGGAGTCTCCTGGAGGCAATGATGTGGCTACGACGGCAACAACTACTAGACTCCAAGAAACAGGTTGCGATGGAGCATGACGGTAAGGTGTGACGGAGGTGGTGAACGCTAAGTGCCAAAAAAATGCAAACGGTGGCCACCACGAAATTCACTTTCGCTCGACGTTCTTTTTTGTGATATTGTGGCCTCCATATTGCGATGACTTTTGTGAATATGCTGAGCATTGTCGAGAGGAGAGATTGTGAAAGTGCCAGCTGAACGTGGCGGAGATGTGAATCCTCGAGAAGTCTTCTTCCAGAGCTTAATCTAGACAAGAAACGTAAACACAGATGGAATAGTTCGAATAGCCAAATAGAATAGCGCACAATCAAGCTAAATATGTTCAACTTAGCTTAATGATTTTAGCATTCATGAAACAAGACGCGCGTAGGACGTCGATAGGATCCGAATCACTGCCGAGATCGTCGGAGTTGCTACAGCAGTTACTGGTTGTTTGCTGGAATGACAAAAAAAATATTGAGAATGTCTCTCTATTGCAAACTCAGCTCTCTTCATCCCCCTCTCTATGGTGTCCCACGTGTGGACTTGTGCATGAATTCTCGCAGAGTAAAAAAAGAATGGCAGTGAGATGTTGATGTAGATTAGGCGTGAAAGCCCATGGTGACCGAGAAATTGAACCTAGACAGCAAGTGAAAACACGAAAATAAATGAGTTACAAAATTTAAATAGCGAAATGGAATTTCACATGATCAAACTAAAAAATGCTTGACTTAGCTTTATGCTTGTCGTCAATATCCACAAAGCGAGATGAGCGCAGGACGCCAAGAGGATTGCCAATGCCATAGTCCAATCGCCGAATTCTCGAGATAGTGGACATGAGATGTTTGAGGGTGTGTCCCCCCTTTCTTTCTTTTTTAATGACTCGACATGTCCCTTTTTATAGCATAAGACTTCCATTTAACCTCGGGAAGTCAGAATCCATGCTCCTTTTGATCGTGGAGATTGCCAAATCTTAACCCTGATTTGTCACCGTAAATCTCTCAAGTATGCGTCCCTCATCTTCTTTCGCAATCTTCTCCTTTTCTGATTCACTTATATTGCCGTGAACGTGTCCAGATTCACTCACTTGCACATGAACGCCCAATATTCGAGTGAGTGTCCATTCTTTCCATATTGCCGAACAAATCCCATTGATTTCAATTTTTCCGAAAGAAATCCCAAGCAATCCGAAGGTGTCTACGAAGGAATGAGAATTCAGTCTGTCCTCGTCACTCCGAGCTCCCGATCTTTCCATGATCAGTAGCTGAAAACATGAGATTGCTTTTCTGATGATTTGCCAAGATCAACTCCTCTTATTATGCGAAAGATGATTCGTGAGACCCGGTGGGGTTGAGCTTTTGGACGCAGAATATCTCAGCCAAAGTCATGGAGAATATTCCATGAAAATTCTATCTTTCTTTTCCTTTTTCTAATTTATTTGTTCTGACGCATTTTTTTTAGGGGTTAAAATTAACCCATTTTATGTAAAAAAATCCATGATTGGGTCGCCAAAATTTAAGTGTCAACAGCTACCCCTCTTTGAAGGTGAGCTCGTAGAGGTTGCCTTCAAAGACAAGTTGAAACCTAAATTTTGATCATGCACTTGCACTGAATTACTCATTTTTTGTTTTTTCGTTTTTTTTTTTTTTTTGGGAAAATGAATCCCATTTTGAAATGAAATTTATATGATGAATGGAAATACTAATGCAAATGATAAAGGAACTTACGTGGAATTACTTACCTTCGAGTAACTCAAGATAGATTGGTGTTACATGTCCAAAACCCGTACCATTCTACGGTCGCCTAGAATAGTAACATGACTTTGCAAAGAGACTACTTTTCCAGGACCCGTACAATTCTACGGTCACCCAGAATGGGGAAATAGATGTTGCCTAGGACCCGTTTCATTCTACGGTTGCCTAAACGGGGACTCACTTTCCAAGACTCGTACCATTCTACGGTCGCCTGAATAGGGAAATAAATGTTGCCTAGGACCCGTACCATTCTACGGTCGCCTAAATGGGGACTCACCTTCCAGGACCCGTACCATTCTACGGTCGCCTAAACGGGGACTCACATTCCAGGACCCGTACCATTCTACGGTCGCCTGAATAAGGAAATAAATGTTGCCTAGGACCTGTACCATTCTACGGTCGCCTAAACGGGGACTCACCTTCCAAGACCCGTGCCATTCTACGGTCGCCTGAATAGGGAAATAAATGTTGCCTAAGACCCGTACCATTCTACGGTCGCCTGAATAGGGAAATAAATGTTGCCTAGGACTCGTACCATTCTACGGTTACCTGAATAGGGAAATAAATGTTGCCTAAGACCCGTATCATTCTACGGTCGCCTAAACGGGGACTCACCTTCCAGGACCCATACTATTCTACGGTCGCCTGAATAGGGAAATAATTGTTGCCTAGGACCCGTACCATTCTATGCTCGCCTAAACGAGGACTCACCTTCCAGGACCCATACTATTCTACGGTCGCCTGAATAGGGAAATAAATGTTGCCTAGGACTCGTACCATTCTACGATCGCCTAAAAACAGAGGTTTTGCTTTGTTAGGACCCGAACCTTTCTTCGGTCGCCTTAATCAAAATGAATCTGTGAAAAAAATTTGAGGGGCAACTCCATCGAGTGCCAGTGCTTGACAAGGAATACCTGTACAATGACAAGTATTTAGAATATGGGTAGAGATATACTTACCTGGTGATATCTCTGATTCTTGAGGATATGTCTTCTGGAACTTAGATATCCTGTGGAGGCATCTCACCTCCTGGTAGAAATAAATTTTGGAACATTAATGATGCACATTGAATGTTCGTGATGGTTTCTCATCTCCTAATATCATGAGGAATTCTGAAAGGAACCTGAATGTCAGGAGCTCTTGGATTACCTGTCAAACATGATTTAGAGCAAAAGTGAATTCTCCAAAGAAATAAACAATTAAGGCTATTCTGGAGTGCATACTTCAAAATCCACTGAAGTTTTTATCAATTCAATCGGGGTTTATGCATAATGACCTTTGCATCACCCAAATTTCCACTGGAGAGAATTATCGTTCAAGGCAATTTTCACTCATGATATGGATTTCCTAAGAATACTAAATGAGAGATTTTCAGTTAGAAAGGACTTTCACTCACTCTCATTTAGAATGGCTATTTTATGAGAATTACTCCATCTCATTATATCGACAGGGGTCCGAGTATTCTCGCAAGCGGTACAACCTTACCAATCTGAGAGGTCTTTAATAGGGACCGTAATGTGGGCTTGGTCAATGGCTTAACCAAGGACTCTTTGAGTCAAGGCTATTGAAAGAATAATCCTGTAATCATCTCCGGGTTTACAAGTCAAGAACCCTGCAAAATGAGAAAGAAATAATCCTGCCCGCACTTCTTTGAGCGATACTTATAAACATATGAATTCCTACGTTGATTCAAGTGCCCTAATCAGAAGAGACTTTGCAAGGGACGTAACGTAGACTGGGTTCATGGGTTGAGAAATGAAAGGATCATTAGGCTCAAAGATGTGGAAAGGGTGAGAGCTGATGATCATCTTGGCATCGCCACCAATTTTCTTTTTCACCAGGGATCGTCTTGGCAATGTGCTCCACTAACTATAAAAGCTCGGTATTTGTATTCTTTGAATGCTACTCCATGAGGGATGCAACCTTTTACAATTGATAGTCACATCTCTTGACTTTTTTTCATTTTCATCTATGGGCATCGGCCTTGCTTTTACTAGGCACACCACTTTTTCATGCCCCTAGTTTTCATGCATTTTTTTTCACTTTTTTTTCATGGGCACTGGCCTTGCTTTTACCAAGCACACTGCTTTTTCATGCCCCGTAGTTCTATTTTGATTTCAATTCTTGCGCACAATGCATACGTCAAGGAATTATACTTTAAATGACACTCAAACTTTTAAGGGTCTTCAATCAGTCTCTTTTCCTTGCCCCAGTGTGGGGGATAATCATCAACTGGGTTTAAAAGAAATTAAATTGCAGGCTCAAGTGGGCTATGCAAAGGGTATAAGTATGTAGGATAGAGAAAGAAATGCTCTTTGTCATCCTAAGGCACTTAAATTAACACATGAATTCGATGTAATAGCATGACTTGAAGATTGATGCAAGTGAGAGCAAGAAAATTTCAATTCATTTTCCTCACCTCATGATGCCATTTGATCTCCCAGTTGCCCCGATATGGGGTGATTCTTGACAGGGGTAATTTGAAAAGAATATCCATAAGTGTACGGGCTCAAAAGGGTTCAGCAATGGATCACCTGTAGTGTTTGGGATAGAGAAATGAATTGCCTCTCATCATTTCGGTTGTTGTACCTTTTGCGAGAGAACTCTTTACCTTGTGTATATGAATCTTCCTACACTCATCTCACAAGTGTATGAGTAGGGGACTGTGTATAGGATAAGGTTTGCTTTTCATCATCCCGACTCATCTTATTTAGTATACTTAATCAATTCCACATCATTCATTAAATTAGTCCATCTTGATGTTCTTTAGTGGAATTGGTGGATAAAACATGTAAGAGTCATCATGCAAAATCCTTTTTTTAAAAGAGCTCAACAGCTTTAGGCATGAAAAATTGTCAACTTCAAAACAAACAGTTTTCCACACTGCAAAATGGTTTTAAGCATTCATTCAAGGATTCCTCTACAATGGGATTGCATCAGTAGTTTATATCTTTGGATTGTTCCTATCATTCAAGACTGAAAATCCACTTTTGCCCCTACACAAGAGAATGTGCATGAATATGATACTATGCAACATCAAAGTAAAAGCAAATGGAATATCCATTTTTGGCTTGGGTCGAGATCTTATCTCCATCGAGTCACTACCAAAATCTTTCATGCCCCCACTTTGTCACATTAATTCTTTAGAAATGTGTCATTGACAGTTGGGCCAATTGCAACCTGGTGTGCCTTTTTCAGATGCATTCTCATCAAACCGAAAAAGTAATGCTCTAAAACATGAAGTAAATGAGTCAGAAAATTAAACAGGGCTAATCTAATGCATGCTTTTGGAAATGGCTTCAAAAATGATTTTTTTCTGTTCTCTCTTTTTTGGATTTTTTTTGGATGAGGAAGCATGAAAAAGCCCAGTCCTCAGAATTCTCCTTGGATGATATTTTTTTTCATTGTTGGATATCATCACCGGGCTAGTTTGGCATACCCCATCATGTCCTCAAAACAAAACTTGTAATTTTATTGATATTCATCAATCAAATTACATTTATTGGAATTAAAAATGTGATATTCAAGCATTAAAGCAAAACAAAAGAAATTGAAACCAATCCCTAAAAAGCAATAAAAATTCCCACGCAGGGAATGTGCAACTGAACATGCCCCTAATTAAATAAGGAAAGTGATCTACTTAAGACCATGAATCATGTGTGCTTGAGTTCTTCACCCTCCTTGATCTTGTGATGCAAACCCTCCAGGTCAGAGATTCTTCATTCTAGATATGCCACTAATCTCTTCATGATGGCATTAAATTCAGCTACCTCAGGAAAATGAGACGATTCAAAAGTTCTCTTGGCTCTCTTCTTCGAGTCGTAGTTTCTCACTGAATATAGAGTACCTATGTCATCATAGCCCTTTTGCTTGATGAGAAAATCCACAGTAGCAGACAATTCATCGACTTGACTTTGGAGGTGTGCAATTCGCTTGTTCATATTATCAATGATACGGTCCAGCACATCGTTTTGATCCGTCATTTTAGCTCTCGACCGTGTACAGATGGGTGAGCAAGATCGCTCCATAATCACCTAATTCAAATAAATGGGAACATGTAAGCATGAGGTGTAAATAGAGAGCTAGTCCATGACAGCAATCTAATCGATTTTTTTCATTTTTTTTATTTATTCATGAAAAGTCTATGCAAGAAGGGAATTTCCTAAAAATAACTAGAAAAATAAAAATAGGACACCCTAGCAAGAACTAAATTTCCTAAACACGAATTAGGAAAGGCCAAAATTTGAAACTCCCTAATGAGAACAATAAAGACATGAATTGAAAATAAATTTTCCAAAATTTTTTGTTATTTTCCAAATGATTCATTGCATGGCAATTTCCTCATTTCATTTCTAACTGACAAATGAATTAAATCAATGATTAACCTAGATTGCCATGGACCGACCCAAAAGTATGACAAAATAAATTGCATGGTATAGGGATAGAAGACTTACTTCACCAAGGAAAATCAACGGCAATCACATAGACATGTACATGCGATGTGAGGCTCGATTTCTACCTAGGTGGCTTAACAAAGTGGAGCTAAGAGGATGATCTAATCGTTGCAGTCTCGCATTAACGTGTCAGGTCCTCCTAACTCTGGCTCAGTCGAATGGAATGCCCAATAATCACGCAGTCTTGGGGATATGGACAAACACATCCGACACCATGAAAGAAATTTCGGGGAAGAGAAAATCAACCTCCACATAGCAGTCTTGCTTTGGAGGAAGTATCATTCTCAACACCATCCTAGAAATCATATCGCAGCCCAGGTCCGACCGCAGGTTGTGTGTGCAATAGTGTAGTGCTAAAAGCAATAAAACATGCACAACAATTTAAATACAAACAACACTTCTAATCAAGGAAAAATAAATTATTCATCCCCAACACCTCCCTGCAAGACAAAGATTAGCAAAGACTACTCCCCTTATACCTCCCATCTGCAAGAACATTTAACACCTTAGAAATGTTAGGGACGTACCTGGTGTCCTCGCTGCCAAACAAAAACATTTTTAAAAGAAAAGTCCACTAAGTGTTATAACACAAGTTCCCAGCGGAGTCGCCAAGCTATCGCAACCTATTTTTCGGTGCACCACCTAAAGTTTAGGCTAATGGATTATTAAGTTTTAAACTTAGCTCGAACTTTCCCAAACCCATACAAATTCGCTACTTAGGTTCCTGTTTTTTAACATGCAAAAGATTATTAACTAGGAATCACCACTAATCGGTTTATGGTAGGTCGATTAAACACCTAAGTAAAATAATGGGAGACTTATTTCACTCCTACGAACCAGAGACTAAGGGTACGAGGACTTAGTTACACTAGATTTCTCTAATGCTCTTTCGATACCATTTCTTTTTATATTCAAAAAAATATTTTTGTAGGCAATATTTATCCATTTTTACCCTATACCACTAACATGTAAGGAGTAATCATACGAGCGCACAATTAGGAAATGTAACACTCAATAATCAAAACAATAAATAGATTGCAGAAAATTTTAAGAACCTAGCCAAGCGTGTAATTCTCTGTCTATCACGATGAGATTTTTGCAAGCTTTCACAAAGCCCACCGAAACCAATGAGAAAAGTCGCGGTCAAAGCAAAGACCAATGCATTGCAATGGACCCCGCAAGAGACAAGCAAAGGTACTGTTTCAAATAAAGAAATGATTCGACCAAAAAAAAATGGAGAAATGCATTTGACCAAAAGAATGGATTAATGCACGCTTGTAGTAAAACTTTCTCGAGAAATTGAAACCGATGGAATGGAAGAGACCCCGACTAGGGACCAAACGATGACTTAGCAAGATCTCAACTGAAGTCGACACAGAGGCAAATCTGACACGGTGATGATTGAATTGGCATCGCTCAAGTTGTATAGACTGCCGAGGGTGCTAGCGCTGGCGAGAGTGGACCACAGCAAACAAGGCAAGAAAGAGTGATTGCAATTGATGGAGTCTCCTAGAGGTGATGATGTGGCTGCGACGGCAACAACTACTAGACTCCGAGAAATAGGTTGCGATGGAGCATGACGACAAGGCGCGATGGAGGTGGTGAACGCTAAGTGCCAAAAAAATGCAAATGGCGGCTGCCACGAAATTCACTTTCGCTCGACATTCTTTTTTGTGATATTGTGGCCTCCATATTGCGATGACTTTTGTGAATATGCTGAGCATTGTTGAGAGGAGAGATTGTGAAAGTGCCAGCTGAACATGATGGAGATGTGAATCCTCGAGAAGTCTTCTTCCAGAGCTTAATCTAGACAAGAAACGTAAACACAGATGGAATAGTTCGAATAGCCAAATAGAATAGCGCACAATCAAGCTAAATATGTTCGACTTAGCTTAATGATTTTAGCATTCATGAAACAAGACGCGCACAGGACGTCGAGAGGATCCAAATCACTGCCGAGATCGTTGGAGTTGCTGCAGCAGTTACTGGTTGTTTGCTGGAATGACAAAAAAAATATTGAGAATGTCTCTCTATTGCAAACTCAGCTCTCTTCATCCCCCTCTCTGCGGTGTCCCACGTGTGGACTTGTGCATGAATTCTCGCAAAGTTAAAAAAGGAATGGCAGTGAGATGTTGATGTAGATTAGGCGTGAAAGCCCACGATGACCGAGAAATTGAACCTAGACAGCAAGTGAAAATAGGAAAATAAATGAGTTAAAAAATTTAAATAGCGAAATGGAATTTTACATGATCAAACTAAAAAATGCTTGACTTAGCTTTATACTGAGTTTGAGACACCTGGAGTGCCATAACTTGGCACGGAGAGACACTTAAGTGCCATAACTTCAGAAAGGTACACTTAAGTGTCAGTTTTGGAGGAAAGTGGAACACTTAAGTGCCACTCCGGCCAAAATCCGGCCAAGTGGATGACGTGACAATTTTCCGGCGAGTTGGATGCAAAACGGCGTCGTTTTGCACGCTGACATGGCGAGAAAATGCAAAAACGACGTCGTTTTGTGTCAATGTGTAAATAATTAATATAAAAATTAATTAAATTAAATTTAAACTAAATTGTATTTAAAATATTCTAAAAAATAAAAAACTTAAAATTAAAAAAACTTAAAAAATTTAAAACTTAAAATTTAAAAAAACTTAAAAAATTTAAAACTTAAAATTTAAAAAAAAAACTTAAAATTAAAAAAATTAAAATTTAAAAGACTTAAAATTAAAAAAATTAAAATTTAAAAGACTTAAAATTAAAAAAATTAAAATTTAAAAGACTTAAAATTAAAAAAATTAAAATTTAAAAGACTTAAAATTAAAAAAATTAAAATTTAAAAGACTTAAAATTTAAATAACTTAAAATTTAAATATGGAAGTTTTTTAAATTTCAAGTTTTTTAAATTTTAAGTTTTTTAAATTTTAATTTTTTTTTAAATTTTAAGTCTTTTAAATTTTAATTTTTTTAAATTTTAAGTTTTTTATATTTTAATTTTTTTAATTTTAATTTTTTTAAATGTTAATTTTTAAAATTTTAAGTTTTTAAAATTTTAAGTTTTAAATTTTAATTTAATTTTTTAAAAATTTTAATTATTTTAAATTTTAAGTTTTTACATTTTTTAAGTTTTTTATTTGTAAGTTTTTTATTTTTAGAATATTTTAAATAAAATTAAGTTTTAATTTAATTTAATTAATTTTTATATTAATTATTTACACATCGACACAAAACGACGTCGTTTTTGTATTTTCTCGCCACGTCGATGCAAAACGACGCCGTTTTTTTGCACCCAACTCGTCGAAAATTGCCACGTCACCATTTGGCGAAGTGGCACTTAAGTGTTCCATTTTACTTCGAAACTGGCACTTAAGTGTACATTTCCGAAGTTATGGCACTTGGGCTGTTCTTCTGCCGCTTTATGCTTGTCGTCAATATCCACAAAGCGAGATGAACGCGGGACGTCGAGAGGTTGCCAACGCCATAGTCCAATCGCCGAATTCTCGAGATAGTGGACATGAGATGTTTGAGGGTGTGTCCCCCCTTTCTTTCTTTTTTAATGACTCGACATGTCCCTTTTTATAGCATAAGACTTCCATTTAACCTCGGGAAGTCAGAACCCGTGCTCCTTTTGATCGTGGAGATTGCCAAATCTTAACCCTGATTTGTCACCGTAAATCTCTCAAGTATGCGTCCGTCATCTTCTTTCGCAATCTTCTCCTTTTCTGATTCACTTATATTGCCGTGAACGTGTCCAGATTCACTCACTTGCGCATGAACTCCCAATATTCGAGTGAGTGTCCATTCTTTCCATATTGCCGAACAAATCCCATTGATTTCAATTTTTCCTAAAGAAATCCCAAGCAATCCGAAGGTGTCTACAAAGGAATGAGAATTCAGTCCGTCCTCGTCACTCCGAGCTCCTGATCTTTCCATGATCAGTAGCTGAAAACGTGAGATTGCTTTTCTGATGATTTGCCAAGATCAACTCCTCTTATTATGTGAAAGATGATTCGTGAGACCTAGTGGGGTTGAGCTTTTGGACGTGGAATATCTCGGCCAAAGTTGTGGAGAATATTCCATGAAAATTCTATCTTTCTTTTCCTTTTTCTAATTTATTTGTTCTAACGCATTTTTTTAGGGGTTAAAATTAACCCATTTTATGTAAAAGATCCATGATTGGGTCAACAAAATTTAGGTGTCAACGGGTATTTGAAGTCTGCTCCTAGGAAAATGGTTCTTTTGTCTCCTGATGATGGATTGAAAGTTGAGGCCTATATAGATGCCGATTGGGCTAGATCCTGATGCAGCCCGCATTGAAGGCAAGTGCTCATTAGTAGACTTGCTAAAAATCAAGATATCATCGAAATAAACAACAACAAACTTTCCCAGAAAAGACTTCAACGCCTTAGTCATAAACCTCATGAATGTCGATGGTACATTTGACAATCCAATTGGCATGACTAGCCACTCATATAGCCCATCTTTCGTTTTGAATGCTGTCTTCCATTCATCTCCGAGTTTCATTCTAATTTGATGATATCCACTCTTCAAATCCAACTTTGAGAATATAATTGCACCAGAAAGTTGATCTAAGAGATCATCAAGTCGAGGAATAGGAAATCGATACTTGATGGTGATCTTGTTGATCGCATTGAAGACCAGCTCCCCTAACCAAAAGTCTATTTTTGGTTATTGTACTTTCTTAGGTGGGAATCTAGTGACTTGACACAGTAAAAAGTAGAATGTAATTGCTCGGTCTAGTGTTGAAGCATAGTTTTGTGTGATAGCACAAGGAGTTTGTGAGTTGATATGGCTTAAAGGATTACTTGAAGATCTGGGTGCATCTGTTCATGTTCCTATGATGCTATATTGTGATAATAAGGCTGCTATTAGTATTGCTCACAATCCAATACAACATGATCATACAAAACATAAGGAGATTGATAGGCACTATATCAAGGAGAAATTAGAGAGTGGTTTAATTGGTATGCCCTTTGTTCAATCCAATTATAAACACAAAAGGACCGAGGGTTAAATCGTTTCATCCTGTTTTAGTCAAGTTGGGCATGTGTCATATCTATGCTCCAATTTGAGGGAGAATGTTGAGAGTATTTTGCCAATAGGAATATATTTATCTATTTACTTTATTATTTTATATATGAGGGCAATAAGGGTGATATTGTAATTTTTGGCCTTTTGGCTTTATTATAAATAGATAACTTCGGGTCAAATCGACCTAACTAAGCATTCAGTTCAATTTTTGTCTTTCAACAGTGAATCTACCCAAAATCGGAATAGGAAAAGGAAATTGAAAGAAGATGCTTCTAAAGTAGTCGTCTGCTTCTCTCTGCATCATGTTACGGAGATGATTTCAAGCATGACCAGTACTCTCAGCAGGTTCCTCCGGTTCCAAAAGCCACTGATCAAGACGTTTAGATGCCCGATTGACCTACATAATGGAACGGACATGCTCTTCAGCCTTTAGAAATTGGAGATTTCATGAAATGATAATGAGTATTTCAGCTATAATCATTTGCATGAAATACAAAATCAGCCACTGATCATAGATGTTTTCATGAAAATTTGAGCACTTCAGCTGTTTACACTCTTTCTAGCAGTACCTGTTCTTCCCAATTTGTTCGCCAAGTGAGGAAAGAAAGCACCAACGTCTGCGCTAGTATTCCACTCAGCAATCCAGCCCACAGGCCCTATCCAAAAGGAGAAAGAAAAGAAATAAGTCGATGAATGTTCATATCGATCATCATCATCACCACGTATATGTCAAGTTCATCTCTACAAAGATTTGATCAGGAACCAATCTACTAGGTTTTAATTTGCCTCAACCACATACTGGTTGCGGGCATACATTAGAAATCGATAGGTCCGTTAAAGAGCACTTTGACCATATTTTGGTCTCAGGATTTTCTAGAAAGAACTATACGTTGGAACTTTTGAATATGCATCTGTAAAAATTGGCCATGTTCAAAGTCACCTTAATTCCCAGATCAGCCACATATCCAAGTAGTGCTCCGATGGGTATGCCAATTACATAATAGCAGCAGACGTTTACAATCGCAACCACACCCTGTAAACCAGCACCGACGGCAACACCTGAAACCAAAAAATTCCGTAGGTTGGCACTAGCTATGGAATAATATGCGTGTTCTTTTAATATATAAAAGACACAGTCAGAGATATCCCAAAATGGTCGATGCAATGTCTAACCGACTATACAATATGCATTAGTATGAGCAAGAAAATTCGCAGCTACCTATCAGTACTGGCTGTACGCTGTTGAGCAAGAAGGAGAACGCAAGGAAAATGGAGAGACCGGACATAGCTTCTGCAACTTCTTCATTACTTGTAAAAAGCCGTGAAATCTTGGCTCCGAAAGCTAAAAAGACTGCCCAGAACAATATTCCAATAGCTAAAGAATTGGAGATGATGACCTTGACAGAGAAAATTGCTGCTTTGGGATTTCCTCTCCCTAGTTCATTGGATACACGCACGCTGTACGAACAGCAAGATGAGAAGAATTGATAAACCTACTATAATCATGATCGATAAACATTACTAGTGTCTGAGATTGAGGGGGAGAAGGAGAGAGAGAGAGAGAGAGAGAGATTGCAAGCATTTCAAAAATACATCCATTGAGGTCAGAGAATCATACCATGCCCCTGTAAGAAAGCCGAGGTTTATCATGAACTCCCAAGCATTGATGCTGACGCTGCAGGATAAAAAATAATTAATGTCACCCGCAGCCTGGGAAAATAAGGTCACAAAACCCGAGGAGTTTCTTACCAGAGCGAGAATGCAGCTATTGCCACGGTGGCATTTTGCATATATCCTGCTAATAAGACGAGGATGGCACTGTACCACAGCTCCAAGCTATCAAAGAAGAAACATACAAATGAGCATGTCTTGCATTTTAAACTATATTTTGGAAATGGATGCATGAGAATATTCAAGCAGATTGAGCAACCCATAGAGAGTATTATTTCCAAAAATAACTCAGAAAGTAGAATGCCAAAAGAGTTTGGATCTCTGGATGAATCAGCATTCCAAAGAAGGACGCTGTGGATTTAGCTGCATATTGTGCTATATCTGGCTTTCTTTGGATATTTATTTGTTGATGTCCTCAATTTCCATTTATCTCCATTTTACTTAACATAAGCAAGTTTAGAAGATTTAGAATTACCAGAGCATCACGCCAGAAGAAATTGACAGCCTTATAACGGGAATGAGGTCAACAAAGGCAGCTTTGGTGAATCCTGTCCATGTCTGAGGACACCACCCTCCGAAAATGTAGATGAATCCTCCAATTACTATAGACCAAACAGATATGTTCAATGCAATCATGGCACCAGGAACCCCCAACTCGAGTACGCTAACCATGATCCAGGAAAGTAACAAATGAAGGACAAAAGGGCCACAACACAGCCATGCAATTATCAAGTTTTTCATTTGTGCTTGTAAATACATTTGGATGGTCAGCGAGAAAACAAAGGAGTAGATGCAAGGGATGAACCAAAGAGAGATCTCTCCGGCTGCAACTGCCACGTCTTCGTCCTCACCAAGCAACCGGAAGAGCGGAGTTACAAATATAAACACAGGGACGAATATTGTTGCTGTCACAAAATCGATGATCCACGATCTTTGCAAATAAATACCCATCATGTGGTATTGGCCAGCTCCAAATGCTTGCCCACATAATGTTTCAGTGGCACTTGACATTCCCAGCTTCGAAACAGCAAAAACCGATTTGTAAGTTAGTCTGTGCTAGAATGAGTTCAAGACAAAACTGATAAGAGAAGTAAGATGATTCAGTTCATTTGGCACAACCGTCTGAAATACTTTGGAAGGGGAAAAAGCCTATCCTTTGACTCGGTCCTTGGATCAATGTCGAAGTGTATTATATAGATAGAGGAATCTAAAATTGGATAAAATGTTTGCAGCATCTCATCTCATTAATGATTTGGACATAAAATTTCAGGCATGAGAACTCACTAGCACACCTAACCACTGCACAATTTTAAACCCTGTATACTAGCACAGCTAACTGATTTGTCCTCGATATAACAGAAGCTTTTGAGCCATATCCAGCCGTGGGAGGGCACCTTCAGCTGAAGTCTAAGACAGGAATGTTCTATCAATGCTTGTTGGAGTTAACTTTATCATGCTAAGAAACCAGACATCTAGGTAGTAAACGATACTGTTTATTGGCCTCACTTCCCTGTGATAAGCTGGTTACGAAATACTTATGCAAAGCTGAGTGTGTATTCAGATTTTTTCTCTCCTCAGTGATGGGGTGCCTTTTCCTGATGACTAATTCTGTTCAGGCTTCGTTCATGGCCAAATGCTAAACTAGCACACGAATAAAGTGAGATGAGCTTACCAGAACTCCATTCACAAACAACAAGAGAACACTCTGTATCAATCCATAAGCAGCAAGATCTATTTCGCTAATGTGTCCAATGTATATCTGAGTCACCACTGGAATTCCATACGTGGATACTCTAGCAAAGATAGACGGAAGAATGATTTTCCACACAAGCTTGGTCTCACTCCAAATTCTCCACTTCAGATTGCTTGTTTCCGAAAGTTTCTGCTCCATACCGTCATCCATGATGCTCTAGAGAAAAAGTGAATCGAAGCTTAGAATTGAAATGAGTAAAACTCCCTGCACATAGACCTGAAACAAAGTAAACTACTAATGCCAGTCCCGATTGAACCCCGACCTCCTATATGAAATAGTTAGTGCTGAAAATGCTTGCTATAATCTCTCAAATGAGCAACAAGACTCACTGCCCTTTACCACACTTAACTACAGACTCTGTTTGAGAGAGAAGGGGCCAAGGGGTGGCGGGAATAGATTGATGAATCTCTGCTAACTCGTTGCTTTGACCAGAATCAACCACAAAAAGATTAATGTGCTCTGCACTGATTGCTTGTGAAGTTTGCAGAGTGCGGCGAAATATAAATAAACTAAGCTGATGGCTTAGTGGCTAAGGAAAAAACTTGCCCCCGTGAATGCGTTCAGCAAGATTTTATTCCTAACGCCATCAAGTATAAACAATAGGAATGCGTGTGCCAACCATCTGAGTCTCAAGAACCCAAGTTTGCACTAGCACCTAACCCATCGACAGGTTAGCCGTGTATTTCATGGGATTTTGTTGTCATCAAAAGAGAGTAAATTGAACGTTAGGCATTGAACGTTAGGCATCCTTGCTATAGAAACTGAACCAAAGAGAGCAAGGCATTCCGATTAATTGACTATGCAGTAGCATCTACTAACCTACAGAACAGGAAAGGAAGTGGGATTGTTGAAGTTGTACACCAAAAATGAGGAGCCAAATAATTTAGAAGGGTAAAATAATAGTCTGCGTAAGGAGCCAAAGCTTCTCTACACACTCATCAAAGGCAAGGAGTACATGAATCTTAAACTGAATCAGACGAAGTAAAACAACTCAAGAAACTATGAAGTCAAGAGCAAGAGGAGGCTAAGAAAAGCACACGAAGCTTACTCAAAGACTTTGGAGTCAACGAATTAGTCCACAAGTTGTGGCCACTTAAGAGGAACTGAAAAAGCCCAATAAAATGATACGCTTGCTGTGCTTCTTTCTTTTGGATTGAAGAAGACAATTCTGCTTGGAAAGAGACTCTCCCATCAGTAACCGATGTATATGAGAGCAAGCAAGGAAGTGTTAGGTAAGCCAAGCCCCTTCCAGCTAGCAAGAATCCTCAAGAGTAGCCAACTCCTAGTCCTCCGGCTAGCCTGAAAATGGTCGTCAAAACGAGCAGTGTACCAATAAATACTTTCCTGTCTCATAAATTTCTTGGTGAGAAACAACTCCACGTCATCGTTCTCTCTCCAATATTTCGTGGGAAAGGACTCATTCGTTCTTTTGTTTTTCAGTTCTAAGCTGATACGCACAGATTACATAATGCTAAAAATATGAAGTTGAACTACAGGGTGATGCGATAAGTTGCTACTGAGTATGCAGTCCATTTATTTTACCTACTTAATCGAACTTCATTTTCATCTATCAATTCATCTCCGCAAACACTTTCAAGTCATCGCGTCCTCGTGCGTAGGGAATTGCTTCGCCTACGGAAGTGGCCAGCAATTGGCCTAGGAAGCATACAAGCACATCTTGACCAGACGTGCGAGCATGTAGAGAGCAGAAGCAAAAGTCCTAAGTCATTGTAGAAACGGCCAATGGTTTATGCATGCACTTTACTAGAAGGTTATTAATTTTTTGTTGGGCACTTTCCATTCTAAAGACAGGAAAGATTGCAGAGCCGAGGTTGAAGTAGTTGGGGTTTGTGGCAACTTTGGGGGCCACGGAGGCTCGTCTTCTCTTTCGTGAAAAGATCATGCTGCAACCACCGGTCAGACCAGACGCTCACAGCTGCGGAACAACTCGCAGCATCATCTATTGATGAGAGCCGCAGAAGCAGAATGCATGGGTTCGACCACGACGCCTTTATGTCCCTCGGACGCATTATTCTTCTTAAAGCAGCTGAATCTTGACTTGAATGCTGGTTTGTTTAGTCAACCCACGATCGAGTAATTTTAATGTTGTCGTCTGATGTGACGAATTCCAACTCATTAGGCGAACGGCACCACTGCCCTAGGTGCAACTCGTACTCGTCGCAAGATGCATGCAAAACGTGCACTTGCATCGCCCATTGCCTGGTCGTCTCCACGGGCGACCCCTTCGCTGCGTCTGTTTTTTTCCGATGACGTCCGTCGGTACCTAACTTTTCACCTCTCCAATAGCCTCAAATAGCCATGTGAACATCTCTCCAGAGACATTCGATCAAATTGGATATAGCCATGGGAGCAATATGCTTGTTGTCGGTATATATTATTATTGAGATCAAAAGAAGTATTTATAGACTTAGGTTAAATCTTGTGCAACTACAAGGAACAATATGTTTGTTGTCGTGAAAATGTTTGCTAGCTTCTTCTTGGAATGCGTGTCCACCAACCGTATATCACCACAATTCACATTTTCCCCAAACAAAATGACAATCTACCTCTATGGGCGCGTTTGGTAACGTTTCTGTTCAAAAATTGTTCCAGGGAACAGAAATAGAAAAAAGTGTTTCTGTTTCGGGGAACAATTTTTGACCAGAAAGATGCGTTTGGTAAATTTGTTCGGGAATAAAAAATGAATAAAAACACATTTGGTAAATTTATATTCTTTTTTTGTTTCTTTTAATTTTTTAATATTTCTATTTTATTTTTCCTTTTTTCCTTTCTTTTTTATTTTTTCTTCTTTTCGTCGGCAGCCTCGCCTAGCCACAGCAAGGCTCGCCGGCCCCGGGGCCGAGCCTCGCCGTGGTTGGGCGAGGCTCGGCCTCGCCGGATCTGGGCGAGCCCGAGCCTCGCCAGCGCGGGCTAGGCCGAGCGTCGCCGGCCATGGCCGAGGCCGGCAACCGGTGAAAGAAAAAAGAAGAAGAAAATAGAAGAGAGAAGTGTTTCTTTAAAAGTGTTTCTGGAGCAAGAAACAATTTTTTTTTGTTTCTCATTTTGTTCTTTTTGTGTTTCGGGAACAAAAAATATGATTTTGAACAAAAACGCAAACAAACGCGTTTCTGTTCTTTTTTTGTTCCCGGGAACAAAAAAATAAAATTTCTGTTCATAAACAAAAAAAAAGAACGAAAACATGCAGGCCCTGTATGTTTCATTCGCTCATGAAACACCGGATTGCTAGTAATGTAAATAGCAGATTGATTATC
This sequence comes from Eucalyptus guilfoylei, assembly GCA_016097605.1. NCBI lineage: Eukaryota > Viridiplantae > Streptophyta > Magnoliopsida > Myrtales > Myrtaceae > Eucalyptus > Eucalyptus guilfoylei. The sequence goes on along the minus strand of CM027870.1, from coordinate 13,868,908 downwards.
ACAACGGAGAGTAGATGATCTAATCATAGGCTATCCAATTTTCACCAACAACATACGAACACATTGAAGTTCACCCTCGGCCTCTACACTAGATCAAGAAACAACATATTTTTTTCTTATTTTTCCATGACATAAGATTACTACCAAGGAAGATACAATATCCCGGAGTTGATAAGTGATCCACAAGGCAACCGACCCAATCTGCATCCAAATATCCTGTCACCTCCAAAGACTTGGGATCATAATAACCAACTATACGAAGATGACCCTGATTATGGAACCACAATCTCTTGACCTGGAGCTCCCTTCAAATAGCGAATGATCTCTAGGATGGCTTGCCAGTGAGTAGTATGGGGAGAGCTCATGAATTGACATCACTGCACTAACAACAAAGGAAACATTTGGACAAGTAATTGTGAGATAATTTTATTTGCCTGCTAAGCAATGATACTTCTTTGGATCATGAAAAAGCTCTCCATGTTCATTATTAAGACTTACCCCAGGGTCCATATATGTGTCACCAAGCCTAGCCTCATTCGAGTCCATCTACCTAAGAATGTCAAGAGTATACTTTTGCTAAGAGAGAGCGATACTGCCATCGGCATAGGCCACTTCTATGCCAAGAAAATATCGAAGGTGACCCCAGTCTTTAGTGTTAAACTCCTTCTGTAGAAATTGCTTGAACCATTGTATACCTTCAACATCACTTCCAGTAACAATAATATCATCAACATAGACAACAAGAATAACACATCTCGTAGAAGAAGACATACTAAACACGGAGTGATTCACACTATGTCAATGCATGCCAAAAGTAATAACTGCATCACTAAAGTAGCCAAATGAAGCACAAGGAGATGGCTTAAATCCATAAAAAGCTTTTCGTAGGCACAAAGACGGATGCAAGGGAGGACACAAAGGTAAACATCTAAAGGGCTAAGTTATGGCAAGACACAAAATAAGAAAGAGGATATCAGGACCGAGCATGGTGAGCAATAGGAGAATCAACAAGAGCTTATGGAAGAGGATCAAAAGTCGAGGCTGGAGGAGGTGGGGGGACATCCACTAGTGAAGAGGCACAACCTAAACAGGGCAAGGACCATGTGTATAAATCTGAAGATGAGTCGATTTAGTTGATATTAGATTGGGCAGTGTTTCGATAGAAGGAACAAGAGGCTCCAACTAAGAGGCAGCGAGAGGTATCGTCGGAGTCGATGGCAATAATGGATAAGGAGCAGAAGGTGGTAGAATGTCCAATGTCGATGGTGTCAGAGGAGAAACATTTCCAAAATATGTCCGATCCTCAAAAAAGTCGCATCAGCAGAAATATACTCTCGATGACGCATAAGACTATAACAAACACATCCCTTTTGAGTACAGGAGTAACCAACGAATACACATTTTGCGGCACAAGGTGGTAATTTGTTTAGCCCAAGAAAAAAAGAATGGACAAATAGACACACCCAAAAATACAAAGACAAATAGACCACAAAAGACGATCGGGATGAAGACAAGCATAAGGAGCAACTCCTCCAACATGGAGGACGAAAGAAGATTAGTAAGATAACTTGCTGTAATAAGAGCATAGCTCCAAAATGACTTAGGCATATAGGTGTGGAGAAGTAGATAATGAGCCACATTAAAAAAATAATGGTTCTCACTTTCAACGACCCCATTTTGTCGCGGAGTGTGAGTGCAAGAACTCTGATGTAAAAAACCATGAAACCCAAGAAATGGAATAAAGGTAGAAGAATAAGAAATACAAGAGCATTGTTTGTACGCAAGCACTTAATAGGATAATCATACTGAGTATGAACTTTATTATAATAATGGTGGAAAGAATAAAACACTTCAGTACGGTGTTTATTAAATATAACCAAGTTATACGCCAATAATTATCAATAAAAATGACAAAATAACGGAAATCAAATGAACACTCCCTACAAGGACCCCATACATCGAAGTGGACTAACTTGAATGGTAGAAACACATGACTCAAAACATGATGAAGGAAAAACATATTATAATAAATGGAAAGTGTTGGAGCATGTTAGCTGAGGGGTGACTGAGGTGACAATGTAATCAATAAGAGTCATCCATAACCTTATTTTGAACGATAACAACAATATCAGCAATAGTCTTAGGGTCTAAAAGGTACAATCCACCAGCCTCACACCTACCACCTATTCAACATTTAGTCTTTTAGTCTTGAAAAACATCCGAAGAGGAAGAAAAGATTATATCACCAGTCAAGATCACGGGTAATAGAATTGACAGATAATAGATTATGAGGGAAGCGTGGAATATGGTAAATAGAAGGTAAGGACACGTGGGAACTCAATGATACACAATCTATACCGGTCACCTTGGACTGAAAACCATCTACCAAGGTGATTAAAGTGGACAGAACGGACGAGGTCGAGGTAAGAAGACATGGACCACCAGTCATAAGATGAGTGGCAGCTGAATTAATAGCCCAAGGATGAGGAGTAGGTAGAGTGAACATGAGACACATAGGATCATTGTGTTGTGCCAAAGTAAAGAACACCAAGCTACCATGCTCTAATCAACTCATCATATTTTGCATGAGTCAAATTCACCATACTCTATCCGAATGGAGGTCAAGATGAAGTTACCAAGGCTCAGTATTACGGAAGCATGTAAACCCTTAACTTAGAATGATGGTCATAGTAATAATAAACAGTATATCCAACAAATTAGCAATGAGTACAAAAGCAACCCCGTGAATTCCTCTAGAACCACTATTACCACCACCACGAGGGGCACCTCGGCCCTGAACACCACGGCCACAACCACAATTAGAATTATCGGAGTTTCAATTTCCACGACTATTAACATGACCACTAGGAGCCACCATTGCACTACTGCCTGATATGGCCGAAGGGTTTGGGAATAGGAGTGTAAAGAGCAATCTGAGAGCACACTTATACAAAGGCGAAAAACGAGCATAACACTCTACCAACCCAACATCACCAATTTTAGTTTCAGATAAAGCCTCCCACATATCACAAACTCAACTCAAATTATTCTGTCCGAAATAGAGTAAAGCACATTTTATTCTCACCTCATGGGCTATTACACAATCCATGAAAAGATGGCGGACAGATTCAGCCATACTTCCCCATAAAAGAGTATACAACACAGCATTAGTGATCTTTCATTCTTCTAGAGTGGTCAGATGTGTAGGCGGTTTTGCTTCAAGCAATCTAGACTGGTGATTAGCATAAATAGAAGTAGAAAGAGTCATTGACCAAGTAGGATAACTAATACCATCCAATTTGACCAAGTAGTGTGTAAGCGTATCATATCATGAGTACCACTATGATAAGCACCAAATGATCCTGAATCACGAGTAACAATAGTGGAAATTACCCCCAAACCAATAGACAAAGAGCTTGTTGGATTAGTAGACATATTCACAAACCAAGAATAAAGCACTACAAGCTACCCCAACACCACTGAAAGCACCTGAAATAACTATTAGGCAACTATAAGTGAGCAACCCTTGCATACGGGTAGTTCACCGGGACCTAGTTGACTAGTAGGTAACCACAATGACAAAAAAACACCACGAACAGACATGAATCTCACCCAAACCATCACAGCTTTGAGATCCAATCACCACATCACTACAAACAACTCAACACCAATCAAAACACACCTCAAAGAAACAAACTCAAGGGAAAAAAAAGATGAACATCTTAACTATAGATTGATCCCAAACTATTTCTAGAAGATAGAGATGCTAGTGATAACTGCAACAGGGAATGGACAACTTGTCAATAGGGCAGCGCGAGGCAAGAGAGACGAGAGGGCAAGACATTCTTGTCCGTGATTACAACAAGGCTGGGAACCCTCGCGATGGTGGCGTGATCATACGTTCTCTCTCACGAACCATGTTATTGATTGAAAAAGAGAATGCATTATTATTGAGATCAAAACAAGTATTTATAGTCTTAGGTTAAGTCTTGTTCAACTACATGAGATGAGGCCAAAAATATAAATAGGGTTAACTTGCTAACGCTATGGAGTAATATAAAATAAACCTAACAATTCTTATAGATGGTTGTCGGATTTTTTACAAGCGTATTCAAGGAGTGGCTGGCAATGTTCATTCAAAGTGATATTCATCTTTTACTTCAGACTCCAGTAACGTCATGGCGTAGAGGCCAGGTTTAAGAATCAATAGGGCAAGAATCAACTTTCCTCTCTTCAAACTTCAACGTTTCTCCATCCTTTTTCTATTTCTTCTTCTCAAAAGCGGCCATGAGTGAGCTTTTTTAGTAGAGCTCGCACGGCCACGGCTGCTAAACGCCGAGCTCTGCTACAAAACTCCCACGACCATGGCCAAGCCATGCTGCAGAGCTCGCGAGGCGTGTTGTGGCCCTTTTGGGCATGAGGCAGACCTAGCACAGCTCACAGCTCATAGCTCATGTACCCATGCCGCCGAAAGCAAGCTTGTTACAAAACAGGTATAGCGGCAAGTGGTGAAGGCCTTGATGGCAAGGTCGGCCTGGCTCGGTGATCGAGACGGAGGCTCGATGGTGTGGGGGTCTGCTGAGTTAGGTGTGGAGAGAGAGAGAGAGAGAGGAGTAGCTTTTTCAAAGAAAAGAGTAAATAATCATATATGATGACCGAAAATCTTTATTAGATAATCAAGTAACCAACAAGAGCATCCCCTAAGAGCCACCAGCCTTGAGTGACGACATTATAGATCCTAAAACAGCCTGACTGGATTCAGCAAATTTAATAGACATAAAAGACCTAAGAAAGGAAAGAAAACAAATAAAAGGCGAAAAAGAATGAGCAAGTTTAAAGATGCACTCTCAAAAACTTGGCCAAAAAAGAGCTATAACAGAGCTTAGTCGTCCCTTATCAACCCGAAAATGGAACATTGTAGTAAAGGAGTTTGCCTTCTCTAAACAACTTACACCTGGTCGTATTACAGAAGATCTGACCCAAAAAAATTTCATAATTGCATGCATAAGAAAACTGCTTCTCGGGCGACTTCTGAGTGACTTCCGTTACTTGAAACCAGTATAGCTCCTCCATTAAAAATACAACCAAGGAACAACAACAGCATTTATACTCAGACGTTGGCATCCCAAAAAGCTACCCCTATAGTTGAAGCTGAGAAAATTATCGCAATTGCTGCTCCATGTCAAAATTGAAGACAAAATATATCTGTCAACACTTAGCCAGACTCTGTTTCTGCACTGCCTTCCACAGGGACTTCTTCCGCATCATTTGATTCTTCTTCAGTAGCTGGTGCTGCTTCTGGCTTTGCAGGCCCTGGACCAGCTGATACCTTCACCATTGATGGACGCAAGAGTCTTTCACCAAGTTTAAACCCCTTGCGAAATTCTTGAAGGATGATGCCTTCTTCATATTCTGTAGACTCCTCCCGCATAATAGCCTCATGCAGCTTTTTTAAAGGAGGAGCAAGAAAATGAGAATATCAGATAAAAGAATCAAAGAGTGCATTCTAATTGGAAGTCTTGGCAGAAACGTTGTTGACGAGTGGGATGTAATAAAAGTTTCTTGGAGCCCCATACCCCTCATACCTCTTCTAAGTATAGGGTCATTAATGTCTACAGCATGTGTGAACTCACCAAGTTGGCCCAAACCAATCGAGATTTGTTGAACTTAAAAGCGAATCCAGGTCTTCAAGAAACCTGAAGTAACTTCACCAATCGCTCGAAAGAGTTCATCAAGTACTCGACTGAATTTCGAGCCAACTCGGTAGTTCACCTGCATAATGCCAATTACTCAAAGTTTGGTCATTACACCATTTGAAGAAATTGGAGTAGGCAACCGTTTCAATCAAGCATATTTTGATGATTGGAATCCCTCTCCCTTGGCTATTTTAGGTGTTAATAGTTAGAAGATGCTACTACTGTTGCAGATGCTGAAGCAGCCTTTGAGCAAGGAGTGGTGTAATATCCTTTTATTTTTCAAATAACCAAAATACTTCAGTTCAAGGATTCTACCTCGACATACAATTCTCCTAGGGGACCTCATGCAAAGTTAGATGCTGAAAGGAGAAACAAGTTATATCTTAAATGTCTAAATGAAAATGTGGCTATCATTTAGGGCAACAGAATTTTGTTCATCATTGAGGTAAGTTCAATTAGCCAGCAGTATATTTTTACCATGATAAGCAACTAAAAAGCTGAAAAGAAAGCAAGCCTTTCATGTGAGAAGCAAGCTAGATAACTTACTAGTGGATCAAAAGGAGTCCCCACTGTCTCCACAGGAACAACACCAAGTGAGCCAAGAATTTCTATAAACTGCTTATATATGCTCTGATAGCTATTGTTTATCTTTTCTTCTCCCTCGGTCTCCACTTTAATCTGTGCTTTAGCTCTCTCAAAATTATCCAAGACCGGCAACAGATTCTCTACTACTTCTCCTTGGGCATTTGTTACCACGGAAAGACGTTCTCGCTCAGTCCTCCTTCTAAAATTTTCAAAGTCTGCACTAATCCTGAGAATCCGATCCCGCTCCACAGACAATTCAGCTGACAAACGGGCCACCTTACTTTCAAGAGCGCTTTTCTCATCCTCAATGGATTTTAAGAAAGCTTCAATTTCAGCAACCTTTGATTCATCGTTACTTGCTAAAGCTTCTTTATAGGATTGAAGTGATATTAAAACAGCTGAAGCAGCTTTGTCTTCAGTATCAGTAATTTCATCAGCTGCAGCACCATCTTCTGAGACAACAGCACCATCAGCATCATCCTGTTAACTAACCTGTTAGAATACTGTCATAGACAAGATGCTTCCCAAGAGTAATGCTAGGAATGTGAGAAGGTATATAAAAGCTGTTTACCATATGATGGGCTATAACAGAGATGAGTGGGTTTCTAGAGAAGTAGTTCAAAAACACAGAGGGTTTGGCTTGGTCAAATGTTCTTTAGAACTAAGCCACAACACTTATTAAACCAACTTTTGGAAACCTTGTTGGTTTATAAAATTTGGAAGATGCAATGTCTCAAGTTTTCAACCGACATCAACTTCAAAGAGCAACAGTGACTGGCTACACAAACGATTCTTTGCTTGATAAAAATCAGAAGGACATTACTGAGCATCTGTCCTTAAGAGCCCCATTCACATAATTATTACACTACTGGCGAAATTACTGGCGAAATTACTGGCGAAATTCCCAAAGAGCAATTTCCAATAAACCCAACAAATCTTACATGATACAAATTATGATGTGATCATCCAGTTCCTTTTTCTTTTTTTTCTTTTTTCATAGGTAAAGAGAAACTCAATATAGGATGAGGTAAAAACCATACACAAATCAAGCTCAATAAACAAAAAAGAACTCAATTACAAGACAAAGCACCTACAATGTCTATCAATACATCCACATTGACAAGCAATTTTCCACTTTCTCTTCTTTTAACTTAGTTCCTTCTTCAAAATGATCATTAAGTCCCCTCTCTCAATAGAAGGAGAACCGGTGTTGAGAAGGAAATACAAAAGTAAAGAAAGCCAGACAACCGCAGGAACTTCATCAGATTGATTGAACTCTCAAACCACAGCAAACATACATCAGTCTATTATCTGAGAAAGTTCACGCAGACTTCAAAATGTTGACCTTTTGAAACTGAAAAGTATATGATGTTACAAAGCATTCAAGAATTAGATAATTCATTGATGAATAAGCAATCCATCATCTCCTTCCTGTCACACTGAATGATGTTTAGTCTCAGTTTCCATTCCTAGAGGCTTGGGTAAATCATTATAATTCTCCAGCTATTCGCTAATTTCACCTAGACATTGTTAAACGCCACTGGCATTGCCATACATTCAATCTTGTATTTCGAGATTTATTGTGCTATACTTTCTCAGACTGATGCTCAATGCCCTTAATGTGTCAATGATAAGAAAATGTACATAGAGTCATTCCAGAGTTTTTCAGGATGATAGTTAACTAAATCAGCCCTTACCTTTTCTGCTATAACAAATGGCTAATCCAGTTACTAGAAATGCTATGACTTTCTTCAATGTAATGCAAAAAGGACAGCAAAGTACATGAGATACCCAATCTCCAATGGCTCATTTCCATCTAAACTCTATCTAGTTTATTCTGACATATCTCAGACTGAGAACTCTGTATTCAGATACCATTAAGTCAACTTTGGCTAGACCATATATGATGATCCTACTCGTTGATTATATTCCAGTTCAATCCTTAAAGATACTCATCACAATTCTTTCGAAAGCAAAAGGCAGCTCGTCATCTTCAATATCAAACTGGAGAAAGCCTCAATGTTCAAACTCCCATAATTAACAGTACCCAGATGGTTTTTAAATTCAGCTTCTCAATCAAAAGAACTGAATTCCAAACAATGCATCAAAACATTCAGCTGACTAAAGAACAGATTACATTCATGAATTATATCAAAGACACGGTCAACTGGAATCACTCGCTCCTCCACTAAAAACTTCTCTGCATTCTCATTTCATCCCAAGAACAAGTATCAACCTTAAGGATGTCGCCCAATTGCCCCCCTCGCAGCTCGACATGTTCAGATAAGAAAAACGAAAGGAAATCGATCTCATCAATGGAGAGGATGTACCTCGACCTGTGGCTCCACGACCTCCTCCTCGGTTTCGGTGGCTCCCGCGTCGTCGGCGGCGGCGAAGGGCACGAAACCGGCGAACCGGAGAGGAGAAATGCCGGAGAGAGCAACGGAGGCGACGCGGGCCGGGGCGAAGAGGCTCCGTCTTCTGAACGAGACGCGCGCCCTCCTCGTCGCCGGCACCAACGAGACGGCGGCCGCCCGCGGCGGGGCTCTGGCGACGGTGGCCGGAGCTGTCGCGACGGTGGCCATGTGGCGGAGGAGATAAGGGGGAGCGACCGAAGTGAAAATTTGGTGGGTGGAACTAACGATGAGAGAGAGAGAGAGAGAGAGAGAGAGGGTTCAGGTTACGGTTTTTGGTAGCGCGAGCGATCTACTGGCGGCCGTTGGATTCCGTCCCGGTCTTCAAATCGGACGGCCCGCTGGGTCCGAGGTGGGATTTGATTTAGGTGGAAACAGCAAGAAGCTTCTAGCTTTTAGCCTTTCGGACAGCGGCACTTCTAAGACTTTTGCTAAGTGGAGGGCAAGCAAATGTCGAGATGAAAAGCTATAAAATGCCTCTGGTTTACAAGGGCTGTCAAAAGATCCCGGCTAAACAAGGCTTGATCCGAATCGAACCGACCCATCCCAATAATGTGGGTATAGACCATCTGGGTTGGGCGGGCCAAGAGCACATGTGTAGTGTTTTTACGTCGAATCGAATCAGGTATCATGAAAATTCGACTGGACCCATTGACATCCCTATAATTTATATGATTGGTGTGATGGTGTCAAGGAACTTTTGTATAGTACCCAAATGTCGTTGCTAAATTTTTGTCGTTGTTCAATTGAATTGTTTAATTTTTAAGAGATATATAGTTTCTATTAAAAAACAACATTGGAGATAGTGCCAAAGCTTGAGTGTGTGTAGACTATAGAGCTGACCAATTGGGTCAGAGACTCGTATTTTAAATCACATTTATGAAAACAGGTAATATATGAGTCACCTTAAAATTAAGATTTGAGTGATAAATGAATTTAAAAATGAAAAGCCCAAACAAAATGAGTTTTATTAGGTTTCTTGTAAATTCATTTTCAATCCATTTATGACCCTTGCTTTCGAAGCCATTGTTGCCCTTAACGATTTTATGCTTAGTTCAAGTAGTTCATATTTGACTACGATAAAATCAACGATGACACTATTACAGCGACATTAATATTTAAAACTATCATGCATCACCCATTGGACCTTCATGGCCCCCTCGAGAGACCTCCAATCACTCGATCACCACTGGATTGGGGATTGAACTTCTAGCTCATTAGTAAGAGTAGTCCATTGGATCGATAGTGTACTGGTAGTTAATGTCATAGACCTAATTTTACGATTTGAATTAATAAATAAGGAAGAAGATCATCGATGGAGAACTTTGCAAAAGCTTGTAAAACATAATTGAAATAAGGGATAATGATATAAATGGTCTTGAACTTTGGCCAATGTATAATGCAATTCATTAACTATTTGTGTCATTTTTGCTTGTAATAAAAAACTTGTGAATAACATTGAAGATAGATAAGAACTTCAGGAAACACTGACGAAGTTATCCCATTCATGATATATAATTTGCTCTAGGTGATGGCTTGAAGTTCGGAAACCAAGGTGTACCATGGCATTTTGTTAGGGGGAGTGAAATGAAGTTTGATACGCTTTCGAAAGCACCGAACCCCTATTCAAGGGTAATTCTAAACTTGGGAAGTGAATTTCACCCCAAAGAATCTTTTTGAGTATTAGTAAATGTTCACCTTTCAAGACACTTTAAAGGCGATGGCGGGATTGGATGTATTCACTATAGAGGAAAGCATTTGAGAAAATGCAAAAGCAACTTTAAGTGAGGTTTTTTTTTTTAAATACAAATGGCTTTCGGTAAAGCATATTTAAAAATAAATTGGGAAGTAACTTTGATTTGAGTGCCATTTAAAAAAATTATAAATTATAAAGAACTTTTGCCAGTCGTTTTTTTTTTCATAAAAAAATTCTTAAAACTTTTCCTAGCGGAACTCAATTGCTAGCCAAATCTAGCAGTCGCGTAGCCTCGCCTAAGGTCGTCCTACCTCAGAGGAGTTGGCCAGCGCCAGAGTGGTTTGTCAGTAGCTAGATCTGGCCTTGCCGACGGCCTAAACCCCCATTGGTGACATAGCATAAGGTGAGGACAATTATAGAATTATGAAAGGTTAGTGAGGGTAAAGTTGGAAGAAAAAATGTATTTACATTTTAGAAATGCTCAAGACTCAAAGCACTTTCAAATGTGTCCTACATTAAAAGGCCTTTGGAAATACAATTGCATCTCCTGAAAACTATCTTAAAACTTTGTCAAACGATAGTTATGTTTGCCCAGTGAGCTTTGGGAAAATGATTCTTAAACGCAAAGGGCCTTTAATTCCACATATGTTTCACTTAATAATATATTGCTCAGCTTCAACGTTTCCTTTGGGAGGAGATGAAAGCTTGGCCCGGCAAGTGTCCACGTTTCCCAAAGCTTCAACATTTGCCAAAGCTCGTCTGCCGCCAACCCCCTGGCACCTCCTCGACCCTCCTATCATGCGATTCTTAGCAGGCTCGTGTGACCCCAGGCGAGACAAGACCGGTGTTGTCACAGAACCCTGGATGACGGGCCACCGTTGTCGCGTGACGTCGGTCAGATCTTATTTCACCCAAGCCCTCACATCGCTAGTCAGATCTACATAGAAAAGCGAGGACGAGGCTAAAACTAGGATTTTGATAGTGTACCAATGGGAAAGTTAGAAAAAGAGAAATCCATTCGCCCTTGAAGTAACATTCTGAAAATACTTGAGAAGGCTCAAAGTCGAGTGGAAGTTACCCCAAGTTTTTGAGCATCCGCCAAGCAAAACTTTACACGTAAAACCTTTGAGATTGTGTTACCAAATACCATAACTCCGACTCTAAGGATGTGTTTGGTTCATTATTTTGAAAGCCTATTGAGGAAATGTAAATGCCGTTTAGTAAATTACGTTTTGAGATGCAATTTTGAGAGAACTGTTATTTAGTAGAAGACACAATTGAAGCCCATACATGATTAATATTATTTTTTTATTTAAAATTGAAAAAAAATATATACAACTTTTGATAATAATATTTAAAAAAATCAAATATATATAATTCTTTTTAAAATATATATATATATACCATAAAGGGGTTAGGATCGGAGTTCTATATGAGAGAACAAGGGAGTATAGAGATTAACAGATCTATAAGAGAACTAGAAATGTATAAATGAGAACTAGAAATGTATAAATAAGAACTAGAAATGTATAAATAAGAAAGTAAAGAACTTAAATAAAATCGCGAGAATTAAAAATAATGTAAAGACAGAAAGCAATGTATAAAATATAAAGTAAAAGTATGCATAAACAAAAACCAACCATGAAGGTGGTCTGAACTTGTATTACATAAACTGGAAATTAAAATTACATGTATTGAAAGATGCAGAAACTAAAGCATCAAGTCATCCATTAGGGCGGTAATCCGCACTCCAAGGAGTATCGATGTTTGTATTACAAGAAATGGTTAACCAACTATCATGTAAGTTGGTAACCCTGTATGAAACTATGTATTTGAAAAACTAACTTACTTTGAAACCAGGGGGTACATGGTAAGAAAGCTTGAGGCTTGAAGGGATAAGGGTTACAAGATGGAAGGAAGAGGAAGGAGAGAGAAGTGAGATCTGAAAAATTTTCGAGTCCTTTTCTCTTGTGCCGGAGGAGTGTATTTATAGGAGGTGCTACAGTGTTGAACAGTGTAAAGTGAACAGTACTGAGTGAATAGTGTAAAGTGAACGATGCGAGTGAGCAGTGAATAGTGAACAGTGTATGCCTATTTTGCTTGTAGTGTATAGCCTTTGCGCCGCTGTAATAGTGTCGCATGTGATGTCTTGATTTTAATCTCTGTCTAGATTGATCCGTAGCGTCGTCTTCATTGGTGTTTCCACCGTGATGCGGCGGGAGGATCCGTCTGTATTGTCTTGAGATTTGGAAGATCCGCATTGTGATCCTTACGCCGAGAGCATTGTTCGAGGATGTTGCGGTATTCTTCCTTGCTGCGGACTGCTAGTCTTTGCCGCACTTGCAATAGATTTTTCTTGTAAAAAAGATGTATTTGATGGGACTGTGGTTATTTGATTTTTCTGGCTATTAAGCCATGTTTGAACCGCAGTCTCAGATCCTTGTTCATGTCGCTTGAATTCATCCCACCATTTTGTCTTGTATTGTCGGATGAGTACGGGTATTAAATTGGTGGATGTATTGTATCCAAACTCCCAAGCTGTTACCCATGAGATTTTGAATATTATGAAAAAATGCATAAGGCATGGGAACCTTGAATCATGTTGATTTGGTACAAAGTGTTTACGAAAGGTTTGGTATCCTTGATTGACAGTGGGATGTAGTATAACGTCCAAAGGACCAAAGAAATCCCACCAAGAACTAAACCAGTTTGGTAAGCTTTGTCTGGGGAAGTTGTCTTTGAAGAATACTAGCCAAGTATGTTGGAAATTTGTATTTTGTCTGTAGAAGACATTCCACCAGGCTTGTTGGTAATCCCAGTAGGTATAAGAGGTGGAGTATGGCAGGATTTGGGTAAGTCTAGTTTGGAATTTTATGGGTGTATGAGGTGAGTCTCCCCAGTGTGAGGGGTGTATGACTTTACTGATGGACATAATGGAGTATAGGATGTTTTCTGTATTGTTTTTGTCAGTAAAGTGGGTGAACCTTACTGATTCTGTCTCCACTAGAATTTGCTCATAATAAGCAAGGGTTTTATTTGTATTATGTGGTTTAAATAACCAGTTCTTTGGGAAGATGTTTTTTGCAAATTTGATTGGATCTTCATTGTAAAATCCATCTTCTACAATCAGTATTTTTTGGAAATATGTTTTGGGAAAAAACTTTGATCTTTGAGAATGAGGGGTTGCCTGTGGCCTAATAACCACCTCGTTCGAAATTCTTTTGTATTCCGTTTGTTTTTGTGTAGCAAGCGGAGAAGGATTGTTGCTTACCTCGATAGCCTTGGATGGCTCTTTCTTTGCTTTGTGTTTTGTAAAGACTGGGCAAATAAAATTGTTTCTTTTGGTATCATGTCGGCTAGCTGATTAAAGACTAGCATGGGATCAGATGATGTATGTTCTATTTTCAAGGGTGTTTGGTGTAAGAATGTCTAGTTGTTTTCTGCCATTTCAAGCCATGTCTTGATGGGTGTTAAGCCTGTTGGCTTTGGTGGTGTATTGGAGGATTCGGCAGTGGCTTTGCCTTTGCCTTTATCTTTATCTTTTTTGGATCTTGGCATATTGGTATCCCTTGTAAAAATTCTCTTGTGAGAAAATCAGGTAATGAATTTGAAGAACCGTTTATAAATTCAATGTCGAAATCAAATGCGAAAGTATGGCTTGCCATCACGGCAAAAATCTGTTTTGATGCAATGTTTAAAACGTCTTTTTGTAAAATGTCTTTGGCTGATTTGCAATCAATTCTCAAGAGAAATTTTTGATTCAATAAATCTCTTTGGAATTTTGATATAGATAAAACTATAGCAAGTATTTCTTTTTTGATTGTCGAATAGTTTTGTTGAGTGGAATTCCAATGTTTTGATATAAACTTGAACAACTTGTTCTTTGTTATTATTGACTGTTTGAGAATGCCACCATATCCTAATTACGAGGCATCGGTCTCGATTTTTTGAAAGTAGAAGGATCAGCAAGATGTAAGCAAGGAATATCTTTTACATGAATCTTTATTTGTTTGACAATGTCTGTATGGAATGAAGTCCATGGCGGGGGATCCTTACGTAACCTTTGGTGTAAAGGTTTGCAAAGAATATTAATATTTGGAAAGAAGTCTATAATATAATTGAGGCTGCCTAAAAATCTCTGTAATTGTGTTTTGTCTTTAATCTCATCCGGAAATTTGTCGGTAAAAAGAGATTGATCTTTCTATGGGAGTTATGGTGCCTAAATGGATGTAATGACCTAGAAATCTAATTCTGGTTTGAAAGAGTGCTATTTTAGTAGGAGAAACTACTAAACCATTTCGTATGATAATTTTTATGAAGGTAGAAAGATGTTTGAAATGTTATTCTATATTAGAGGAAAATACAAGAACATCATCTATATAAACTATGATGTAATCTGAATAAGGATTGAAGATGTCATTCATGATTCTCGGAATTCGAAGGGGCATTTTTGAGACCAAATGGCATAACATTCCATTCATATTGTCCAAAAGGAACAGTAAAAGCTGTCTTGTATTTATCTTTTTCATTGATTTGTATTTGCCAAAACCCTGACTTCATGTCAAATTTTGAAAATATCTTAGATCTACAGAGTCTATTTAGTAAGTCCTTTTTATTGGGTACCCTTTATGGTATCAGAGCCAGTGGGAAGGTATAGATAGTCTTTGTAAAAACATACTCTTAGATCGAGAGCCATTCGTTGGCATCCTTCTTGTTTCTACAGAGTGGTCCAGGCCGTAAGTCCCTGAGTGGCTGTTAGACCGTTGGTTTAGCTCTGTAACGGTTCTGAAGAAGGAATAGTTCCAATCTTAAGCATGAGTTTACTTAGAAGATCTACATCTTCCTCTAGTTCTCTATCACAAATGGACTCAGATCCAAGTCCTATACATAGAGAAGAAGTAAGGATAGAAGATTTCAACAAATCTATAGAAAATTGGGAAATTCCTAAAATACAGCTTAAGGAAATATACAAACAATCAAAATTGAAATTTTTCAAAAAATCAGATTATGTCATAGCCACCGAAGAAAGAGATATTCCTCTTTCTAATTCCTATGAAAAAATACATCTTTTGAATCAGGAGTCAATCAAAAAACATAGGCAAAAATACAATTATATTCATATAGGACTAGTCCAAGTAGGAGTCAAGCCTCTTACAAAAGAAGGTCTTGATACTTCCATTCTCTTAGTTTTACGAGATTCACGCCTCTTAAACTATGATGAATCTATCCTCGGTACAGTAGAGACAAGTCTCTGCAAAGGACCAATACATTTTGACTGTTATCCCAATTTCTCTATTTCCCTCAAAGATAAAAACATTCTTAGAGCCCTCACACTTCAAATCAAAACTCATAATTACAAAGTGGCAGATGGATCTATTCCTTTAGCCCTTGTTTATAGAATCCATTATAAAGCCATGTCCTCCGCCTTTGGAGAAAATGCTTTCAAACATAGCCCAAAAGGAGAAACACTTCTCCTCCAAACTGACATTTCTAGAGCTAATACAACAATTCCTAGGTCTATCAATTGGAATCAAGTTACTTTACCCGGAACAATGGGAATTAGAAAACCAAATTCCCCAACAAGTTGTTCAAAATACAGATCCTACTAATGTCATTCAACATCCAGAAGGAAGAGTGACCATTAGGTTTCCCAGAAGATCTTTCGATTCAAAATCTAGTCCTTCTTTTCACACTTCTTATACAAGGTCTATAAATCTTAATCCCAATCTTCCTCCTATTATCACCATTCCTCCAAGTACACATAGAAACACTCCCGCACGTGATACTACACCTTTACCTCCTTCTTCTAGTAGGAATAATCATGAGACACCACCTGAACCGGAAATTAGTGGCTTAGATAATAGATCAAGAATTTCCAGGCCAGTTTACCAACAAAACCAGCCTGAACCAGTCCTAGAAAACACAGATTCTCCTCATCATTCTCCCACTTATTCGCAAATGATAGATTCCGAGCTTAATGTTTTAGAAAAACACTTTGAACCTAATAGAGCATTCCTTAACAAAGAATTCAATTCTGGAGACAACAAACAAATTAGGAATGGTTCTTCAAAACCTTTTTGACAAAGCAAAAGATATCAAACAAAAATATTATGACTACATATACGAATATGAAGTCCATATATTTTTCTTTGATTGGTTAGAAGAACAATTTCTTCAACCAAAAGAAATAGTTGTCTTAGATCATCATTATAAGTGGAAACTTGATAATGGTGAAACCATAGAATCCAATCATCCTCCTCTTAGGAGAATAAAAATACAACATGGAGATAGTGAGATAACAGCTACTCCTTTCGACTTCCGACAAAGGAGACTCTCTTTACACTCACAAAGTCATAGAACAAAACAATTATACGAACCAACATCTGGTGACCATAGGAAAACAGTTAAATAGGATAGAATCCACCATCCACAATCCTACTCAACTCATCACACCAACAGACGCACTCAAAAAACCCATTTTTAAGGCCTTTGAATTCCCCAAAAATCTTAGCCCAGAGTTTGCCAAAGCCATAGAGCAAAAGAAAAAACTCCTAGGGAAATCAAAGCTAGAACCCACTCCTATTTTAGACACTCCTAAATTCCAGAATCTTATCATCAAAGACACCCCGGACCAACCCACTATCAGTACCTTGACCAAACCCTCCAGTGATTCCGATAATGAGTCAGTTAATGAGATTAACAGACTCAATTGGAGACAACCTCGAAGCTTTATTATAGTAGAGCTACCCCACCGGACATTGCCCAAGAAGAATCATCACAAAAAATACAGAATAAATACTCTCCCGACGCCATTTATGAATGGAACATTGATGGTGTCGCCGAAAACCAATATTATGAACATTCTTAACAACATGGTGATGCTTGCTAATGCCTACAAAACACAGCAAGATGTTTCTGACCATGCTGTTGCTAATCTTTTAGTAGCCGGATTTACTGGACAACTAAAAGGTTGGTGGGATAACTACCTGACAGATGAACAAAAAACACAAATTCTAATTGCTTATAAGGTAGATGACTTTGGCCAACGCATGGATGATGACCAAGGACATCTCATCCAAGATGCGGTTAATACTCTTATCTATTCCATCTCACAACACTTCGTAGGAAATCCTTCACATATTAGAGATAGAAACCAAGATCTCCTTTCCAATATGCGTTGCAAATCCTTAGGAAGATTTTGAGAATACAAAGAACTTTTCTTTCAAAGGGTTCTTATTAGACCCGACTGCAACCAGCCTTTTTGGAAAGAAAAATTCTTAGCAGGTTTACCTCAGATTATAGGTGACCAAGTTAGAGATAAAATTAGGGAAGATTACAGTGGTCAAATTCCTTATGATCTCCTTTCTTATGGAGAAATAGTCTCTTATGTTTATAGACAAGGAACACAAATGTGTAATACAATCAAATTACGAAGACAACTCAAGGAAGAACAATCTCTCACCAATAGAAGTCTAGGAGATTTTTGTGCTCAATATGACCCTTCTTATAATGAAAAAACAAAATCAAAATATAAGGGAACTTGTCCTCCTGAGAAATAATTAAAGAAACATAGTAATAAACCTCAATCCCGTAGGAATAACCAAAGACACCAGAGTAACCAAAATAGACCTCACACGAATAGAAAAAATTTTAAAGACATTAAATGTTACTCTTGCGGTAAAAAAGGTCATATTTCAAAATACTTGTAGAATTAATAAGAAATTGAATGAACTTTCTTTAGATGACAACACTCTTAACCGGTTAAACAACATCTTTATACAAAATGGTGATACTTCTTCTGATGAACTGCTTGAGGAAGAAGGTCTTCAGATTAATGAGATAGAATCCTCTTCTGATTCCGATTATGAAGATACTTATCAAGAAAAACCCATTCCTGAAGTAAACGTCTTAACAAAAGAATAAGAATTCCTTCTCAGTACTGCTGATAAAATACTTGACCCCGAAGCCAAAAAAGAATACTTAGATAGGCTACACTCCTCTATGAATATTACTTCTAAGCCCAATACTTCCTACAATCTTAAAGACATTTTGAATAGGAACAAAAGACCCCAGTCTAGACCTATAAATATTAATGACCTCAAAAGCGAAATTAAACAACAGAAATTAGAAATACAGGCCTTGAAAGAGACTCAATTAGAAATGAAACAAGAAATTTCTATTATCAAATCTCTTGTCATAAAAGGAAAGACAAAACTTGATGACCAAAATGAAATCACCAAGTCATCGCGATACCTCGATCCAGCCTTTCTTATGTTATTAACGAAATAACATCTAGAAAATGGATAATAAATATTAAGATAAAAATCAATAATGAGTATATTATTGAAACAACAAGACTCTTTGATACAGGGGCCGACCTCAATTGTATCAAAGAAGGCCTTGTTCCAACAAGATACTTTGATAAAACTTCTGAATCCTTAAAATCAGCCTCAGGAGACAAACTGAATATACAGTACAAGTTACCCGAAGCTTTAATAATAAAAGACCAAATGTCTTACAAAACATCTTTCCTTTTAGTTAAAAACATGAGGCAACGGGTTATCCTTAGAACACCTTTTATACAATTAATCCAACCTTTTACTGTTACTAACGAAGGTATTGAAACTCATAACAAAACCCCAGAAGAGAAGCCTTAATATTTTACAAGAACATTCCATTTCAGAAATAAATTGCCTTATAAAAGACAAAGAAAACCAGCTTGAATTCTTAAAAGAAGATTTAGAATTCAAAAGGATAGAAGAAAATCTTTTAAATCCTAAAATTATAGAAAAAGTAGCCTCCCTACAAAAACACATAGAGAAAACCATATGCTCTACCTTACCCAATGCCTTTTGGGAAAGAAAAAAGCATATTGTAGACCTGCCCTATGAACATGATTTTTCTGAAAATAAAATACCTACAAAAGCTCGCTCTACACAAATGAACCAAGAAGTTCTAAAATTTTGTCAGTCAGAAATACAAGACCTTTTGAGTAAAAAACTCATAAGAAAAAGCCAATCACCATGGAGCTGTTCCGCTTTCTATGTCAATAAAAATGCCGAACTAGAAAGAGGAGTTCCAAGATTAGTTATTAACTATAAACCTCTAAACACAGCCCTTAGATGGATAAGCTATCCAATACCCAATAAAAAGGACTTACTAAATAGACTCTGTAGATCTAAGATATTTTCAAAATTTGACATGAAGTCAGGGTTTTGGCAAATACAAATCAATGAAAAAGATAAATACAAGACAGCTTTTACTGTTCCTTTTGGACAATATGAATGGAATGTTATGCCATTTGGTCTCAAAAATGCCCCTTCGAATTCCGAGAGAATTATGAATGACATCTTCAATCCTTATTCGATTACATCATAGTTTATATAGATGATGTTCTTGTATTTTCCTCTAATATAGAACAACATTTCAAACATCTTTCTACCTTCATAAAAATTATCATACAAAATGGTTTAGTAGTTTCTCCTACTAAAATAGCACTCTTTCAAACCAGAATTAGATTTCTAGGTCATTACATCCATTTAGGCACCATAACTCCCATAGAAAGATCAATCTCTTTTCTTGACAAATTTCCGGATGAGATTAAAGACAAAACACAATTACGAGATTTTTAGGCAGCCTCAATTATATTATAGACTTCTTTCCAAATATTAATATTCTTTGCAAACCTTTACACCAAAGGTTACGTAAGGATCCCCCGCCATGGACTTCGGTCCATACAGACATTGTCAAACAAATTAAAATTACATATATATATATATATATACCAAAGCCTTCGTCGGTTTGATGAAGGGCTACAGTTGTCAATGCTCGATCGAGGTCACCCGACCTCAGGCAACCCTCAACGAGGGTTGCACAACTCGGGCGAGGGCCACCTAAGGCCATGAGACCCAAGCGGCGATCGCTTGGTCACGCATTGCCTAGGTTGCCTGAGGTCGTGCGACCTTTGGCGGCCCTCACATGACCTCGAGCAACCTCGATCAATGACCACTTGTGCTAGATTTGGCTTGCTGACGACTATAGCCTTTCGCCGGACCAGCGAAAGGTCTAGTCCTTTTTTAATAAAAAAAAAATAACGAGAGATAGAATCAAAAATTTAAAGAATTGACGAGGATAGTTTTGGAAAAAAAATGAGTTTTGGCATTTAGCCAAATGTTGAAAATTCAATGCTAGTCGACATTTCCAATGCTGCCTTTCACTCAAAAACTCATTCATATTAGTACTGAACTTTTACACTTCTCAATATTAACTTTCATTTGAAAACTCATTCAAAATAGTTATCAAACGGTCCAGTATTTTTTCAAGGAACTTTGAAGGCCGAAAATTAATTGGAAATGCGGAACTAAATGTATCCTAAGAATCTTTGGAGATCCAAAGTTGCTTGTGAAAGTCAAACCAAACAGGCATCTTTCAACCGTCCAAAAGGTTAATAATCATCGCGCATAAAGAAGATTGTGCGCCCTATCAAATGCTGGTAGGTCAACGAAAGCAACGAAATCCAAATCGGCACCACCAACGATCGTAACTCCTACCCCGATGATGGTCCGTCAAAATTGACTTGGACACTATCAATCTACAGCGCCTTTCCGTGACATATAGGGACTTCAAAAAAAAAAAAACAAAAAAAAAAATTGCAACGACCGAGTTTAAAAACGACCATAAATGATCGTTTGTGCTACATGAAATTAAATTAAAGGAACGAACTTTTGAAACCCAAAAACGTACGGACTTCTCTCTCTCTCTCTATCTCTGGAATCTCATCATTATCGAGCTTCCAGCTGATTTCCGAGTTCGTTCCTGTTCCTCCACTCCAGCTCTCGAGAAATCCCCTTGGCCTTCGAACCCTAGGCCTCCTCCGCCCTCGGATCGAAGGCTGTTCATCTCCAATTTTTCGTTCGTTTTGGGGGGGTTTTCGGCGTGCGATATTCGCACTTCGTCCTCGGAGATTTAAGCTTTGTTCTCGGTTGATTTTTACTAGATTTTATCGGGATTTCCGAGGGGGATTCGATTCGATTCAAATTTTTGGGGAGGTCTAGGGTTTCGAATTTCTTCTTTTTATTTGGTCTCTTTTGGGGGTCTTGTCGGGAGTGGGATTCGCTCGAGAAATGGGGAGCAGGAGAGAGGAGGAGCGGAACGAGAAGATCATCCGGGGTCTCATGAAGCTGCCCCCGAACCGGAGATGCATCAACTGTAACAGCTTGGTGAGAAATTTTTTTAGTTCTCTGCTCGGCGTTTTCAGTGCAATCACCGGGTTTGCTATTGATAGGGAGAAAAAAAGGGGTGCTGGGTAGCGCTTTCTGCTGATCCTGATCTGTGAATTCTCACCGTGCAGGGTCCTCAGTATGTTTGTACGACCTTTTGGACTTTCGTCTGCACGACTTGCGGCGGAATACAGTGAGTGGTTCTATCGCTTCCGTCCCTATTGTGTTTACGACGCCTGGCGTTTTCTGGTGGTTTGCTGTGTATCAGTCAGTTACCCAGTTTTGGGAAGTGAGTAATTAGGTGAAATGAGTTGGCTTTCGTGGTGGTGATGGTGAACTTGAGGGGAAAAGAAGCCGGAAGCCCAGCCCTGCATTTTCTGCGTCATCGGGTGGTAGTTAGCCTTTTCTGTGGGAATCTTGGCTGGAAAAGAACTTCAGCTCTGTTGGGTCCTTGTTTGTCTGTCTTTAAGTATTTTCGTATTACTGTTTTACCGGGGAGGTCTTCAAGTATGTTGACTGTTCAGCGATCCCTTCACTTATGCTTCTCGTGGTGATTATATTTTTATGCCATTAGCAACTTGAGGATCAAGATACTTCACAATGTGATAGTGCTTCTTGGAGTGTGTTAACTGCTTCTTTTGGCATGGATCTTGGCATTTTTTCTTGTATTTTAGCATCTTTATCTTGTACATCCAGCATTGTGTAATTTTGAGTCTGTGGCTTTCGCGTGTGTAGTCTGACTTAAGTTTTGTTATGTCAAACAGCCGCGAGTTTACTCATCGTGTAAAATCTGTCTCCATGGCGAAGTTCACTTCCCAAGAGGTTGAAGCGCTTCAAAATGGTGGTAATCAGGTAAGAGACTCACTCTTATGTGCACTATTGTCCACTATTGGTGTAATGGTATTTGATATGATATTCAATGTGTTTGCAGCGTGCAAGGGAAATGTATTTGAAGGATTGGGATTCACAAAGACAGAGATTGCCTGATAGCAGGTTGACCTTATGTCTGCAAGTCACTGATTGCGACATCATGGATGACATGCATCTTTACATTTTTCATTCATATATTGCAGCAACGCTGATAAGGTTCGGGAGTTCATAAAGGCTGTATATGTGGATCGAAGATATGCTGGAGGAAAAAACTCTGACAAGCCTCCAACAGATATGCAGGTCGCCTTGTCGAGTGATGTTTTTGGCTTGTTGTGGTTATCTAGAGTGGTTGATGTTTCTATATGCCTGGACTCACTTAAGCCTCTGATAAGCTGAATTTGTCCATTGGAAAACCCTTTCATCTTCCTGAAATGAAAGAATTGGAAATTCACTCCTGAAAATTTTCTTGGTATGACCTTCATAAGGGTGAATGAGAATGTTACTACCATCACCATGTATGTCAGAAAAAAAGGGCAGAATAAATCAATTGAAGGATGCTGAGGATTTTCTCAATCTTCCCTTGGCTTCAGTGAAATAAATCACTCAAAGCTGTATTTCTGGAGATTTAGTCTACTGCTTTGAGTTTATATTACTTCATTTTCTGGATAGCAGATAATCTTACAAGGTCCCTGACTGAATTTTGACAGAGCATGAGAAGCCAGGAAGAAGAGACGAGGCGTGCCAGCTCTTATCATTCTTACTCTCAGAGTCCACCTTATGACAACCAATATGAAGAACGGCGGTATGGCAGGCAAGGTGCTACTCTTACAAGAAAACCTGGTTCAGATAGAGGCCTATATGAAGGGAAAATCTCCAGTCTGATCTACAGTCCAGGACGTTTAAGTGAGCGTGCTTATGAAGATAGATTTGCAAATGAAGGTTCTGCTCCCAGGGTCTCAGATTATTCTGTTTCTAGTGGAGGTGATCCATTCAGATCTGGTGCTCTGTCCCCAAATTTTCAGAAGGACAGTGAATTTGGTAGCCCACAGAGACACCTTTCGAGAGATTTTTCAGGGAATAATCTGAGTCGTCAAACATCAAATACATCTCGAGAGGCACGAATTCGAAGAGATGCCAACGGGATACCCCATCCTCAGGTTGTAGTTAAATAAATCTGTTGCATTTGTAGCAAATTGCAAGTTGCTGAGTGTCAACTTTCTATTGCTTGACATGACATGTTTTCAACTTCTTTCTTGTTGTGCCATTGTTAGTCAGATGATTCCTACCCAACTAAAAATCTAGAATCTGGTGAAACAACTACTAGAAAATTTCTTGCATGATGGCAAATCAACTTTTGTAATTGCATAGGTGCCTGACTTCTTGCTTCTGATGTTTGTTGATTTTTCTGTGCTTCTTTTAGGGTTCTTAAAGTTTCTATTCATGTGCAGAGAGTCCTGTAAACATTATGATTGTGCATATATTAGGTGTAACTTTTAACATACTGATATGCTTATGACTTAAAAGATGTATCTAAACAATTTCTTACAATATTGAAGGCTTCTAGACTGTGCCAGCACATAAATTAGGCGTTTTATTCTGCATGAGGCTTTCCAGTACTCTTTTTTAACTTTTATTATTTCTGTCTCTGGTGGAACTTGTAAAGATTTTGCTCTTTTTTCCCCCTCAACAGTTGTAGCATTGGATCTGAACCGTTTCCATATAATATCATTCATGTGACTAATTTGCATTATTGATTGTTGTTTTCTGCTTTAGCCATCTAGAAATCTATGAGTGAATATCTGCGAGGATATTGCTTGCCAGATAGACGAAATAGCTATAACTAGCATCCTGTGAACTGAAATGGGTGAAATAAGCTTTCTCTTTCCTATAATGGAATCTATTACTCTTAATCTTGATATGGAACTGCAGCTGTTGCTATCTATAGATTTCTGTAGGAATGCAGATCATCGTTTCCATATTGTCTTTGCTTTGAATGTTGGTCATGGAATATGTCCAGCATTTTAAGTCATATTTCGTTTGTTGCTTATTGCTCTGACTGTGGGTCGTGGAATAAGTCCACCATTTTAAGTGATATTTCATATGATGCTCAATATTTGCTGCTTCTTTAAAATTCTTGAGCTGTTTTTTTCAATCATCTGATTGGAAATTCTCTATTT
Organism: Eucalyptus guilfoylei; assembly: GCA_016097605.1. NCBI lineage: Eukaryota > Viridiplantae > Streptophyta > Magnoliopsida > Myrtales > Myrtaceae > Eucalyptus > Eucalyptus guilfoylei. The sequence goes on along the minus strand of CM027870.1, from coordinate 13,844,251 downwards.
TTTTAAACAGAGAACTGCATCATTAGGAAGCTTTGGTTCATTTGATAGCAACTCTGTGTCTCTTCAGTCATTTAATTCAGGTAGTTTAGCGGATTTGATTTCTGAGCCTGAGATTTCTGGAAATCACCCAGACAAAATGCCTAGTTTTCCTGCGTCAACTGTTTCTGCAAGTTCAAGCAACGTAGACCTATTCAAGTCACAACTGGCACCAGAACCAGTTCGTTCTGAAGCCTCAACTGTTGATTTGTTCAAGGGAGCTGCCACATCAACAGCTCCATCTCTAGATCTTTTTCAGTTTACTCCAACAAATGTAGTTCCATCTACGTTACAACATCAGACTCCCCAAGCACCTCCATCTACATCTTTGGATTTGTTTGCTGATTTTCCACAGCATCAATCAGATGCAACCTTGGATAGCAGGGAACCTGAGCTGTCAAAGCACAAAAATGAAGGATGGGCGACATTTGATTCTCCTAATTCCACTCTATCTGCACTAGGGACTAACAATTCAACTTGCGACTTAATTTCCGGTGACACAGATTCTAAGAAATTTGTTCCCTTTTCATCTTTTGATCCAAATATGGATTGGGATATGTCTCAAAAAACTAGTTCCCAAAATCTTCCTTCATCGATACCAGATCTGTGGCATGGAGGTCTTGAGAATAGTCAAGTGGCCACCACCACATCAGGCACTCAGGTGAGATGTTTGTCTTATGTGATAATTCCATAAGTTGATTTTTTTGGGGTAGGTGATTCATGGTTGTTTTCTTGTATCTTATTAAATTGTTGTGATTTTGTTGTTTGTTTAATTTTACACCGCGCTCAATGATTTATAGTGACATAATGATCCACCCTTGCTTTCCTTTTCAAACTAGCCATGGAATGCATTTGGAGAATCTGCTGAACACCTTCCTTCTGAAAGTGTTAAGCAAAATAGTGAGACACAAGTAGTCGCCCACCCTCTTCCATCAAGTGTTGATCATCAGTACTTGGACTTTGAAGCTTCTCAGGTTTCCCATCTCCTGTACCTATGTCAAACCTAATGTCCTCAGTCTCAGTAAAATTCTGAAATTATTTTTTCTGTAGGACTTGAAAGATTATGGGCTACCGCTGTCCACATCTATTGCTGGATGTCCAGGTCAAAGTGTGCAGTCAAATTTAGTTATGGGGACGTCATGCAACCAATCGGTGCTCTCTCTTGTAATCTTCATCGAATATCAATTTCCTGTTGCAGGCTCCATTTTGCATTTTGATTGCCTTTAGAATTTAGGTTATACATTATGGACTTCCTCAGGTGGAGACCTCATCACACGGATATTCAGCAGGTTATAAATCAACAAACCCTTTTGATCTTCCATATGATTCTGATCTGGAACAAAACAATGTGGTGAGTCATGCAAGTTCCGGACACGATGCGGCATATTTCTGGTTTCAATTCTCATTCGCTCTTTTTTATTTTTAACATCATTAGCTTTAGAGTTCTGGTGTGAGATGCCCTTATTTTTTGTCACTTCGGTGGTTGTGACCCTTTTTCATTCCTTGTGGAGTGTGAACTTTCTTAACGCTATCTAAGGCTAGTGGTGCGCTATAGCTTGGTGTTGTGTTTTCTGAATCTCTGGGAACTTGAAAGCAAAGCATATCCTTTTCAAATTACACAATACAATGCTTGAAAGAGCAGTTCATAAATTTAATAGAGCATGTTTATCACCGTAAGAACAGAACCTCACTGATGGTTCTCATGTATTGTTGCATCAAATAACTATTGCAATCTCTTCGAAGAGATGAAACTGGGAAACCATCCTGTCAACTGGCTATTGCAAACATTGAAAAAACTGAAAAGAATAAATACAACAAATAAAAGGTAGAGGACATAACAGTTTCACTGTCATCGATTTGTTTATAATGGATGTTTCCTCATTTCCAACTTTGCTTCGGCCTAGCATCTTATGTCATTCTAGTTTAAATAAATTCAAAGAAAAGGTTGTCTAATTTTGCACATGCTCTGTGCAATGCAGTTCTTGGACATGAGCTCATTGCAAGCTGCACTGCCTAGTGCCCATTTGCCATCCACCTTACTTAATGGTGTAAATGAGTCTTGGTTTCCCCAGAATCCAGGGACACCTTATGTTCCAGCTGCTCCACAAGGTGAATTCAATGAAACTTTGTCAAGCTGTATTTACCTTTCAATTGGACTTTTTGGCCTGCCCAGCCTGACTTAGGTGGGCCAAAAGGCTAGTCCTCTAAAGTGGTATGCTACAATATTCTTTTGTGGCTTCATAGTGTATAAGCCTCCAGGTTTGGGATTTTGAATTGTTCTCGACATCTTCCTGCACTTACCACTGGGCTGCACACGCCCACGGCGGATACTTGTTCATGGTAGTGACTTTTCACATTGCAGTCCTTGTTTTACTCTTTAACTTCTCCTTGGATTAAGCAGTTTGTGGCCTATATATGTCATACACAATGATGGGAAATCAACTTATTTTTATTTGTGGTCCTTAAATTGTAGATGCTCTTACATTTGGACTATTTAATAGTGTGCAGATGACTTTGTAATACTGGTTTTTTTTTTTTGGTGAAAAATCACGGTTCTGCAATAAATTTGGTGTGCATGAGGACAAATAAGTCTTTTAAGGTTGGAGTGATTCAATTTGTAAGTTTTAAAATGTGAGTAGGGTGTTTTATATAGAGAGCAAAGTTAAGGATGGTTTTTGCATTATATCCCAAAATAATTTTATTGCATGACAGCATTTACACGATGATCCAACCGAAGATGCATTAGTACAAGTGGAACTTCATCTTGTTTTGAATCCAATAAAATTTAAACCTTAGTATCTCTCTCTATTACACATAAAAGTGCGTGCATGCTTTCTCTCTGATCCTCAGAGTTCTGCACTTTGGTGAGATTGGATCATGGTCAAAACCTCATTCCATCATACCAGCTTTCGGGAACCTCAAGCAGAAGGCTTAACCTGCATAGCTGTTTGAACACCTTGGCCCTTCTGCCTACTCATTCACATCAGTACCGGGTTGAGTGGGTGAAGCTACCCCGTAGCTGTGCTTCTTGTGTTGCCTTAAAAAATCTTAGCATCTGACTAAAGCTCCATCTTTATTAGTCAGTAATTGAGATTCATTTATCCAAAGGAGTGACATGTGAGAGAAGGATCCACATCCAAATTGAGCAACATATATCTGGTTGATTGGTTCCTGTATCTGAATTCTGATGCCGTGGCCTAAAATGTTGTAGGTGGCCTAGCATTCATGGCGGGGCAAGCACCAAGCTCTCAGATACCGTAAGTGGTCTTGTTGATATTTGATATCTCATGAGAGGACCTAATCATGGGACCACATTGAAAATTTATGCTATCGATGAGTACTGAAATTGTTCAAATTTCCATTATGTGAATAGAGTGACATCTTTCAACCGAAAAAGATGAAAAGGTTAGAGTGATAAATTTAGCCTAGAGATTTGACTCTTGATAGTCATGATTGTAACTGCGGAGACGGAAATCTCTCTCAATACTCTTATCACAACTCAATAGTCTTGAATTATTGTCTTTTCAGGAATGTCCCGACACAGGGGCCTGTTGCTTCTATTGGAGGAAATCCCTTTGCGTGAGCATCCATGCTGTGGAACCAAATCGACACCTAGTTATAGCATTTTCACGAGCCTTTGTATTTGTAGCTAGCTGTTTTTGCAGTAGGCAGGAATGTGAATTAGTGTCTTCTTTTCCTTAGATTTTAGAACAGTTGGGTGCTGATTCCTGCCATCCCATTTGCTGGTTAAAGAGATCCTTTGTGCGAGAAATTAGTCCAGTGCTATTGTCATATTCGTTATGCTGTCGAGTGTGGTTACGGTAATCTAGCGATTGTATACCTTGCTCTTGATTGGACTTGTATTTATCTTTTTGGTCAAAGATTCTTGTAATAAGTGTTCCATGCACTCATGCTAGTCACGCCCAAAATGTAGTTAGTACCATCAGTGGTGGTTCGGAGTCTTGCGACCCGTCAATAGCCAAACATTATTTTGTTATTCCTGGGGTGTGCCGAGATGGGTGCAGGGCAGCAATTAAATCGACATAGACCGATATTGGATGGGTAGAATGACATCAGTCGATGGCAAGTATCATGAATGGATTGCAGGTTCCTTCCATCCTTTTGAATCCTCGTCGATGATCTTGACGTACTTCACGAGTAGATTATGTAGGAAAATGACAGTCTAGGGATGGTGGGGAGCTAAATATTTAATTTAAAGAACCCGTGAATCAAGCTAGGCTGAGTAATAGGGCCGTCAAATGGATGGGTTGGGTTTGGGTCGGTTGAAAATGGTCCAATTTGTATTGACTTATTTAATCTGTTTCGATTCATTTTCATGTAATAAAAATTTGATGATTCATATTTATATCTAATCCGACTCATATTAACAAAACACATTAATATTTAACTTAATTTAAGAAAATTCACTCCCATCCATTTAATCCACTTTAAGCTTTATATATAGTAATAAAACTTAGCATCAAATTAAACAATAAAAATTAGTAAATAAAGTAAAATAAAAAAGTGAAATCTTAAATTGAAATACTTTATAAAAAATCTTGATAAGAAAACGTTTGATTAGTTAATGATAGACATGAAAATAATATTTTTATAATAAGTCTTCTAGGATGCTAGAATGTATAACTTCTTAATTGTCATTTATCAAATTAGAAATTACATTATAATGCCATCGACTAAGGAAGGAGGAAGAAGAAAGGAAAAAAAGTAAAGAAAAAATAAATATAAAAAATAATTCTAATTTCGATTTTTATAAATAAAAAAATTGGAAGTGCTTGGAAGTGCTGCCTGTGCGTTTGCAGGAGTATGCCCGACTCTGTTAATCACTTATTTTTTGATTGCTGTGTCACAGCTGGCGTTGCTTGGGCTTCCAGATGCAATTTGCCTTGGCGCAATAAAACTTGGAGGGAGAACCTCCGTTGGGCCACTACCTATTTGATGGGTAAAGATTTCTACAAGTGCATTGTCCGTTTTTCCTTTGGCGCACTTTGTCATATCATTTGGAAAAACATGAATAACATCATCTTTAGAGACTAGCCCCTAACGGTCCCGGCCATGAAGAGCCACCTCTTCAAAGTGGTTCAAGACAAGGCTATCACCTTCAAGAACGTCGAAGATAATTTCAGAAATAGAAGTTTGCAGAGAAGTTGGGGCCTAGACCCGATTATTTTCACTGGGGACCCGTAGGTAGTTCGTTCTGACGGTGACCTCTTTCTCGCTTGTGGCGTCTTTTGTAGCCGGTTGACCATGCCGTGCTTCTTTTTGGTCTAGGTGTTATAGTGTATGTGCAGCGTTTTGCGGCTTTTTCATCTCGTCACCCTTCCACTCCTTTTGTTCCTGCATTTGGAGTGAAAGTTCTGGTGACGAGATCTTTTGTACATTTGGCATTTCTTCAATATATTTATTACCTTTTACCAAAAAAAAAAAAAAATTATAAAGGAAGAAGTTGGGTTGGAGACGAGTTTTTAAATCTAACTCATTTAAGATCTATTTAACTAATCACTTTAAAATGTAAATGATCCATATATAATCAATTTCAAAATGTAAGTGATCCATATATAATTCATTTATGATTTAAATGGGTCAAATATAAGTCTACGACACATTTTGAGTAGTCTTCTTTTTTTATTATAGAAAAGCATAAAGAAAAATCATGAGGAAGAAACATTAAAGACACAGGGATTTTGCCTACGGAGAATTTGAATATATTTTGGATCATCAAACATAAAAAGATGGTCCACGACAAAAATGAAAGAAGATGGTGATAACAACGAGCCAGTCTCCTTTTTTAGTAGAGATTATCTCGCGCCACCGATTCAACCACGTGTTGCGCTGGAGTTTTTGCCGACTATCTGCATCTGATTTGTTTTGACCTTCTCACCTTCAAGATACATGGCGCCACTTGCGAAACATTCGAACCGCAGTATCAGTACCAACCCGCAACAGTTCTCGACCTTAGAGAATGCCTACACTTGCTACCGTAGCTGGTCATTTCCTCGATTTTCTTCTTCTGGAGAAAAGTTCATTTGGGTGGCTGTCACTATTGTGAGCCAAACGACATTCTTACAGCAATCCTGGCTTTAAAAAAACCGCCGTGGCTTCCTCTGCCTTATTAGCAGCGGTCCACCGGCTTCACAAACCCAATCGGTTCTTTCAACTGGCGAATACCTTAATGCAAACATGACCGGTTACATCTCCTACATTCAAGTTCACCAGTTTGGATAAATGCATCATGGCAGCCATACTCATAATTGCCACAACCAAAGTGCCTTGAAATTTGCCTTGCACAGCCTCAGCATGTAGATGAAAGGCACCCTATCATCTTAGGATGTTTTCGCCAGTTTGCCATAGCCTGAACAATAAGTAACACATTCAAAAGTCATGCTAGGCCAAATGACGAGAGAATTATGTCCAATGCAATGGCATGCATGAGGATAAGGGTGCGCGTGACAAAATTTCTGGAATAGAAATTGATTTCTGGCCAGAAATTGATAACTCAATTTCTATTTCAGAAATTGAGAAGTTAAAAATTTTAGCTTATGATTTCTTCTTCAAATCTATTTCTGGAATAGAAATCTGTTCCAGAAATAGAAAAATCAAATTGCGTTACCATTTCTGTTCCAAACCTGTTCTGGGGAACAGAGAAACAGAGAAATAGAGAAGTAGAAGTTTTATCATGCGCACCCTAAGAGACCCAAAAAATTGGATTTGGATGACATATCCAGCTTCAACATTGAAAGTGGAAACATATAGAAGTAAAAAGAGCTAACATAGAAGAGATACCAATTAAATACCACCTCAAGCATGAACAAGAGATTCGTGCATAAATATGTTAAAAAAAATAATCACGTTTACAATTGAGATCCAGCTTAACTTGTTGACATACCCATCTATATACTATGCAATAACTGAAAAGGAACTGTATAGCAGATTGATTGACCAGTTGACCCGGTTCATTTAAGCCACCTTACGATCCACTGTTCAGGAAAGACGAGACAACAATAAAACAAGACTACTACACCACCGGGCTAGCTGCTTCTCTACTTGCCGAGTGAGCTGTCTTTGGATTAAAAATGAATATATCAACTGTTTTACAGATGCCCCCTTCTAATAGGCAATGTTAGGAGACTACTGAATCAGCGCCATCACAAGTCACAAATGTCATCCATCAAGACCGTCATCTAAGTCTGCAATATATCAACATTCCAGCACTCAAAATAAAACCAGTGGATTGAGATTATGTCCACTAGTCCACATGCTACCAAACAAGTTAGGCATTGAGTTCATTAGGCTAGATGTCTATTCAAGTCTGAGCAATGTGAGGATCATGGAGGTTAACTTCTCTATTGCGCCAACGGCAATTTTCATGAACCCATTTCAACAAGCTAGACTCCCAATAAACACTATAATTATATTGGCTTCAGACCAAAGGGATGATAACCTACATTGCTATGAAGTTATGTAGTCATGACCAAAAGCAGCTTGGCTGGTTAAAGTTGCATCCCATGGCTGCATACTGTTATTCAAATGCAGAAAAACTAATACCCAACCAGCGGGTGATTTATTTGGCCACTAATCAGATTTCACATCTCACGGAATCTAAAAACATCCAAGTTGGCCTAGGGGAGTGGCAAGGCTCAGTGCAAGCACCAAAAGTGAATAGCCAAGTGTGTCTGGGAGGAAAAAATTCTTGGCTTCAACTTTGAACACAAGTTATAGCTTAAGCCTAAATATCACAGCCACCAAAAACACCCCGACCTGTAGATATCCTGTATGTACTGCTCCCTCTGTTGCCAACTCTAGTGTCATAAGGCATGTAGTTCGAAAGCAAGATATATAAGCACATAGATGAACGTAAACGGGAAATTTGTGATGCTGCTATGCACAGTAAATTAGTAAAAGGTAGCTGATGATCAAATGAGTAGTAAAGGACATGAAGGAAGACAGAACCTTCCGCATCTATGGGTCTCTTAATCTCCTTCCTCCTACTACTAGAGCCGCCTAAATTGGAACCTGTTCGTTCACAACGCCGCAAAGGATGATACTCAATCGACTCCAATTCCCGCTTTGCCGCATCGAGCCTTCTCCTCTCCTCTTCCTATCAAAAGACCAGTTAGGAGGACCATTTCATCGCCCCTCCCCCCAAATAACCCATCAAATTACATTTTATGGGTACTAAAAAACTCACATAGGACTTGCGCAAAATGGCAATTTGCTGCTTGCAGAGCCTAAACTCCATGTCGACCGCACTGATTCGAGACTCGACAGGCACGGCGCATTGAGACACCATCTGCTTTTGCTTCCCTCTAACGACCTCAGGCTGCCACACGTTCAAAGCCACCGACGCTTGCCTGATCAATCACACCACCGATGATCACACACAAGTACAAATCAAGTAATCGCGTCACCACAAGCAGAAGCAGCAGCAGCAGCAGCAGCAGCAGAAGAAGAAGAAGAGTCCCTCACCTGACCTTATGCAGATTCGACAGTTCAGAAGCCGAGGCCTTGAGCTTGTCGGACTCCCGCGCCAGCGAAGCCTCGATGTCTCGAATCCTCCGGAGGTGCTCGGCGATTTGGCTCTCCTTCCTCATCACGGCCCTCCGGTGAGCCAACCTCTTCTTCTCTTTGTCCCTCTCGAACCTTTTCCCCCCGCCAAAGAAACACGAAAAAGAATAAAACCGGAGGAACCGGAGCACGAAAAAACGGAATCGTAACCTCCGTGTCGAGAAACGCGAATACTACCTGATTCGGTACAAGGCCTTACAGGAAGAAGAAGAAGACGACGAGGACGAAGAAGACGATTGGGAGGTCGGGAGAGGGAAATCGGAGGAGAGGAGGTGGGACCAGAGAGAGTCCTCGCCGGAGAGCCGGCGGAGGCGTCTGCAGGCGATCGAGACGCAGCACATCTCCTTGTAGCTCAGCGATTTCGCCGGGCTTTTCACGCCGATCTCGAGGACGTGCCTCCATAGCTCGTCCGGTAGAAAAGCAGCCATTTTTTCCTCTGGAAGCCTAGGTCGTCGGTCGTCGGAGGAGGAGGAAGAAGAAGAGAAGAAGAAGAAGAAGAAGAAAAGCTTTTGGGCTTTGGGCTTTGGGCTTTGGGCCGAGTCCATTATACGTAATGGGCTTCTGGAACAAGAGCAATCGGTACCGTACTCCCATCGCATTTTCATCGACCGCAACCTTAACCGAACGTCAGTTGACTCGTATCGTTGACCCAAAACGTGGAAATGACAATGGCCACGATGATCATTTGCGTTTGTGAAGTTACTATCATAGGCCGACAGCATTTGGCTCGCGAAATGAGAAAAGGTTACGGCAAGCGAACATTCAGGATGAGCTACAGCAAGTATGACCCACGACATCTCGTTACAGGAACGAGAGGACTAATCGCCGCAAGAGCAGAAAACCTCGGACCGTGACGCTGAATCTGCTCTCGCAATCATCGAACAAGAAGCTCAAAGGTATTGGCTTTAGCATCGTCGAAGTGAATGCAGTACCGCAGGATCAACATTCTGATAGCATTACCCGGTCTGGACACTCGGACATCAGCAGACGCTGAAGGCTTTTTACCTATAAGCATGCCTGGAGCGCGCAGGCAAGCAAAGGAAGCTGTAGGTGTTGCCACTCAGTAGAACAGACTCAAAACTGTCATCTTCACGGCGGAAAAACCACTGTCCTCAGAGGTCTCACTCTATCCACCATCACATCGAACGAGTTCATTAAGAACACGGTTCAAGGCACCAGAAAAGATTCAAAAAGGTTGTGTTATGAATAGAACACCGACACTCGAGCGGATGATACTAGAGCTTTCTGCAACTTTCCAACTAGAACAGAGTGCATTCATGGCGAAAACAACAGCACAGTATTGAGGCACAGCGATCTCATCCTTCACAGATCCATTTGCCTTTAGACACCGTCGGCGACAGACAACTCGGGGCCACCTGCGAAAGTGAGACCTATTTCTGCAGCCACGTTGACCACAACCAAATCAGAAAGCAATGGAGACAGACATTTCCCAGAGCTTCTGAAATTTTATGGTCAAATCCATCAGCCATGCAAATTTTCAACATCTACAGTGTCCTGCTTTCTCGTTTGCTCAGAACTCTCGTCTGGATTAGACAACACAAATGGTAAATGGGTGGCATCGGACACAAAAAAACCGAAGCTGTGGAGCAGCTGCTACTGCCTGTTGCGGTTGTTGATATCAACACAGAGGGACCTACTACAAAAGTAAAGACATCGACCTGGTTCCATTCACACAAAGCACACACTAAGTGCGTACACTGACCTGAAAAGAAGGCGGGTACGTGCACAAGCATGCGCACGAAAGATTGGTTTCAGCCAAGAACCTATCACATGAATCTCCTTCTTTTACCGACAGGGTCGTCCCTTGTTCGCTTCACGAGTACAGACTGTCAATATCTCGTTCATCTTATATGGCAAAAATTTCAATCCATACTTTCAGTTGCATGAAAGGATGACAACTATGATCAAAGGAGCACTTGGGATTGCTATGAATCTATTGGGTTATTGAAACGCTAGAAGACAAAATGAAGGCAATTTTACCAAGAAAGCACTGATATAGTACTAATGCATATTAAATGTGTTTAGGAAGATTATTATCAATCTTCTGCTAAAAAATCAACTCATGACATTGTAGAACATGCCGCAAAAGAATAAACAATTAGTAAACAGTACAAGGGATCACGCTTGATATCACCCTAAGCATTATGGATTAAGAGCAAGCAAAATTGTCTCGTTCATTTAAAACGAGCACAAGCACACAGAGGAAGTAGTGAAATAGGATATGTATATATGACAATCTATTCAGCCTACTTTCCGAATTGATAATGTAGCTCTTACCTTAGAATTGTTTTTAACCTAGCAATTCATTTTTCATATTCTCTTCTTCCCAATTCAAGGATTAATGCTTGTTCCATGGCACAAGAGATCAAAAGTGAACGGAAAGGATCATATGGCCATCTTTTGAATCACACTAGATTTACTGCAGGGTTGTATTTCATTATTCGTACACTGAAAAGAATTAAACTGAAAGATGACATTATGAATTTGCTCAAACTTCACGAAATCCAGAACATACTTTACAAACTATGAGGACCAAAAAGCAGGAAGTAAGATATTGCAAAAAGATTCATTACCATGTGTTCCTGAGATAGTCTCATTACTGGGTCTGGACATCCAGAAAATTACATGAGCAAGAGTAATCTATCTATGGGGGATTCCATTGCTGTGTACATGGATGCCAAGACCACAAAAATCAGTGATGTCCTAAAACAATGTAAGTATCTCCCCGACTTTTCACTCATGAAAAATTGACAATTAAAACAACATTAGATTCGTAGCTACACCAACAACAAAGGGTTCCATTAATAATCGAGTCAAGAAGTAAAACATGACACCTAATGTGATGGATATGGGAAGGGCAGGCAGAGCTCGGCGGCACACAGACAACAATATAAGGGTGCACCCAAGTCCTGAAACAATTGCAAGGTAACAAGCATAGACTGTCATCAAATCATACATTGCAGCTCTACCCACCAGAACACTGTAAAACACGAAATCTCCAAGACCAAGTCTAACTCCTCTACCGGAATTGCGATCATTCTCCCCATCATCTCTCCTCTCCTGCTCTCCCCCACTTCCTAAACCCAGCATTTCAACCAGTGGGGACATTTCTTCCTCAATCTCCAACTCCCTATTTCCAAACTGTCCCCCTCTGTTAGGCGTGACATTCACCACCGAGAACTCCGACGATTCACTGCTCGACGAGTCCCTATCCCGGAAATTACGCACCAACGGGGAGGTTTCCCCTTCATCTCGACTATGCTCACCTCCGTCACTCCTCAAACTATGAACGCCATCATCACCACGATTGTTGGCAGTCTCATTCCTCCTCGCGTTGTCTCTAGAAACAGATTGCAGCTCAACCGACCCCGAATCCGACGCACCAGCAACCAAAAGACCCAAACTCGAACCCCGGTTACTACCACTTTGAGGTGCAATCGGACGAGCCTCATAAACCAGAGCAGGGAGTTCTTCATCCCTGCTGGAGGCCAATTCCACGAGTATCTTAAGCGGCCCACCCGGCGCCAAAACAGCCACCAAATCATACACAGCCAACGCCACAAGCAATACCCAAGTCGTCCATTCGGGCAATTTCGTAAACCAAGCAGCCACGATAATCCCCAAACAAACCATGTAACACTGCCTCAAGATTATGGGAATCCCCCCGCCGAACACAGACAACACACCCACGACCGTGAAATTGAACAGCAGCAAGAAGCAGGTGACCGAATCGACGGGGATCGAGAAATGCTGGACGATCGACAGGAAGATCGAGCCCCCCATCGTGGCCAGCACGAAGAAGGCGGAGAAGTTCATGTAGTACTTGAGGAACCTGGTGAAGTTGTAGTAGTAGAGCACCACGAGGAGGAAAGTCACCAGCGCGATGAGGACGACGAACACCAGCGCGTTGAGGAGCGCCCCCTCGAGCTTCTGGCCGACGGAGTCGGAGGGGCTCTCGACGTAGACGAGGTTGGCGGCGGTGCGGATCGGGGCGGCGGAGGGCGCCGGGGCGGAGAAGGGGTTGGAGGGGGAGAGGGCGTAGACGAGGAGGACGACGAGGAACATGCAGACGGAGACCGGCGACATGACGCCGATGATCTCGACGCCGATCGAGTCGAGGACGCTCGGCTCCATCTCCGGGCGGCGGGATTCCGTCGAGCAGGCGGCGGGCGGGCGGGCGGGCGGCTATCGCATTGGGGGGACGCGGCGGAGGGTTTGGGGATCTGACGGCGGCGGGGAGAGGGAGAGTTGGGAGTGCCGGCGGCGGCGGCGGCGGCGGCGGCGGAGGTGGAAGCGAAAGCTTTTTACTTTGCTCTCCGTCGCGTCGTCATAAAGCCGTGTCGGTTATGCGGATCTTGCTGTCCATTTCTTTTTGATCCGAAAGCAAAGAATCTTTTCCTTTTTGCCCCTTTTGGGTTGATGGGAATGCAAAGGGGGTTTAATCCTGTCGAAAATTTCGATTCGATGACTTTTCGACGTTTTTGCTTCCAAATTAATTTTCGTCCCACAAAGAATCCCAAATCAGTAATTCTAACCGAAATCTACCATATGTTCATGTGTATTCATAGGTATGCATTTTAATCCGATATTTTATGGACCACTAAATGACTATAGATGTAGGTTAGAGTTAGATGTGTTGGTTATTATTTGTGATTCTTTTGAGATGAAGATAAATTTGAAGTAAATTGTCATGGAAGTGCTTAGGGATGAGCGATTTTAGGATCTGTATAGATTTCACCTGGAATCTATTCATTGCAATAGAATCCTCATTTTTTGAAACTTGAAAGCAACATACATAACATAGCTTGTTATAGGTTCCATCTATATTATTAATCAAACAATTGCAATGAGTCATTAATTTTAATGACCATCACTTACTCTAATCTACTAATCATAACTTATATTTAGATACACGAAAAATATGAAATATTAACAAAATAAAAGTTTTAGTTATAAAATAGAAGTTTAGAATAATGGTTCTATATTATATAATCATTATGGACGCCATGGAATATTGCATGATTGCATTGAGACATAGACAAAGAAAAACACAAAAATTTCTTATAACTTTAGGTTTTAGGTTCTGTATGAGTTCTACCCAAAACCAAAAACCTACCCATTAAAATAGGTTTCTTTTTTTGAAATCTAGAATCTACCCAGCATAACCTTAAGCCTACCCTTTCACAAGTTTCAGGATCTACCCAAATTCAATTTATATTATTAATCAAACAATTGTAGTGACAACCATTTATTGCTAATTTACTAACCATAATTTATATTTAGATACACGAAAAATATGAAACATAAACAAAGTAAAAGTCTTAGTTAAAATGGAAGCTCAGACTAATGGTTTTATAGTATACACTCATTATCGGACGTCATTGAGCATCGTAAGATCGTATTAATAGACCAAGAAAAATACAAAAATATGTTTTAAAACCTAGAACCTACCTAACATAACTTTTAATGACCACTGCTCACTGCTAATCGACTAATCACAACTTATACTTGGATACACAAAAGATATAAAATATTAACAAAGTAAAAGTCACAATCATAAAATGGAAGCTCAAACAAATAGTTCTTTATTATACACTCATTACCGGATGCCATAGAATATTGTAGTGTCTCATTAAGACATAGACCAAGAAAAGTACAAAAATTTCTTCTAGGTTCAAGTACAAGTTCCATTCGAAACCTAGAACCTATTGGTTCGAACGTATTTCTAATTTTTTGAAACCTAAAACCCACTCAGCATAATCTAGAACCTACCATTTTACAAATTCCAAGGCCTACCTAGATTCCATGTATATTATTAATCAAATGATTATAGTGAATCATAACTTTTAATGTTCACCACTTACTGTCAATCCACGTACACGAAAAATATGAAATATTAATAAAGTAAAAGTTTCAATTATAAAATGGAAGTTCAGATTAGTGGTTCCACATTATACACTCATTTGCGATCGCACTAAGACATAGATCAAGGATAATAGAAAATTTTCTTCTAGGTTTAGGTTCCAGATTCTGCACAAGGTCCACCCAAAACCTAGAACTTGCTCATTAGAACATATTCATCATTTTTTGGAAGTTAGAATTTACCCTTTCACAGGTTCCAAGATCTACCCCAATTATATCTATATTATTAATCAAATGATTGCAGTGAATCATAACTTTTAATGACCACCACTATTGCTAATCTATTAAACACAACTCATATTTAGATACATGAAAAATATGAAATATTAACAAAATAAAAGTCCTAATCATAAAATAAAAACTCATACTAGTGGTTCTATATTATGCAATCATTATCGGACGCCATGGAATATCATAGGATTGCATTAAGACATAGACCGAGAAAAACACAAAAATTTCTTTTAGGTTTAGGTTTCAAATTTTGTACAAGTTTCACCAAAAACCTATAACCTAACTGTTAGAACAGGTTCCTCATTTTATAGAATTTGGAATCTATCCTTCATAACCTGTAGCTTACCTTTTCTTAGATTTTAGGGTCTACCTAGATTCCACCTATATTATTAATCAAACGATTGTAGTGAATTATAACTTTTAATGACCACCATTTATTGCTAATTCATCGACCATAACTTGTATTTGGATACATGAAAAATTTGAAACATTAATAAAGTAAAAGTCTTAATTATAAAATGGAAGCCCAAACTAGTGATTCTACACTTATTATCATATGACATAGAACATCGTAGGATTTTATTAAGACAAAGACCAAGAAAAATACAATAATTTCTTCTATATTTAGGTTCCGAGTTTTGCACAAGTTCCACCCAAAAGCTAGAACCCACTTGTTAGAACATATTCATCATTTTTTTTTTTAATCTAGAATCTACCCTTTCATAGATTCCAAGGTCTACCTAGATTAAGTCTATATTTTTAATCGAATAATTGCAGTAAATTATAACTTTTAATGACTATCACTTATTGCTAATCCGTTGACCACAATTTATATCTAGATACACAAAAATAAGAAATATTAGTAAAGTAAAAGTCTCAATCATAAATGAAGCTCAGACTAGTAGTTTCATATTATATATTTATTATTAGACGTCATGAAACATTGCATGATCACATTAAGATATAGATCAAGAAAAACACAAAATTTGTTCTAAGTTGAGGTTCTAGGTTTCACCTATCTAGGACCTTCCTTACATACCTTTGAACCTAAAATTGAACAATATCCATCAGTCCAGTTCTTCAATTCCAAATTCTATCATGGAACTATGCTCGCCCTTAGAAGCACCAATTTTGATTTTTTTATTGTATTACTCCCAGCAGAAAATGGTCAAGTGGGAGTAATGCGAATAGCCTTTATATGAAAAATCTCAAACTAATAATTTAATTGAAATCTACCGCATGTATCAATTTCCACGTGAGATTCGTCATTCTCCACATCAGAATCATCTCGCAGTTTGTATATATGTTAATAGGTATGCATTTTAACGTGATACTTTATGGACCACTAAAGGACGGTAGATTTAGGTTAAGGGTAGATATATTGGTATTATTTGTGATTTATTTAGATGAAGATGAATTTGGAGTACATTATTGTGGAACCGGTTTGGAATTTTTTATTGTATTACTCCAGAAATAAAATGGCGAAATGGGAGTAACCATTACATGTTCTTTATTTGATTGTGATCATATACTTTAACATAAATACGTTTATTTCATGGAGAATATATTATTTGAGAAATATTTTCATAAAAATAATCGCTTTATTGTTTACTAGATACTTTTGAGAAATTGTTTTTCAAATTATTCACTTGTTATGAAACTAATGGAGCCCTAATCAAAGTAAAGCTAAAAGGTTTTGATTTTAATCATTGGTTGTATCAAACCTTTCTTTTTATATAACTGAGGCTCTTGGGAACGTTGACTTGATGTCCAACTTAATTTTAGTATTTTCGAGTTATTTTGATCCAACCCATTCAAACTGAGAAATGATATACTTATTCAAGATATTACCACTAACAAGACTGGGCAGAGTGTGTAATTTCAACTATTTCAAATTCCCAATTATGATTCGAGCACAAAAAGAAAATATAAAGATGTCCATTCTCATGCTTAGGGGTAAATTACCAATAAAATCTTAAATCTATTGAATTTAAGTGAATTCAATTCTAAACATTCAATTGAAGTGACCTTGCTGCTATAAATTCAATTCTATATATATATGATAAACGTGTCAATTGAATCTTAAACATATTGAATTTGTGTCAATTGATGTCTAAATCTTTTGATAATTTACTATTGTAGTCCATACGACCAGAAATCGTAGATGTGAATACCGATCATCCTACGTGACAAATTTTTAATAGATTTTTTGAATTTGTTTTCTTTATGTGTTGAATTTCTTTACCCTTGCTTGCCATAGGCTAGGGTGGCCTTGCCGAGCGTTGCAGGTTGAGGTGAGGGTTAATCTTGCTGGCCCTCACTCTCGCCCCACGCCTTCACCTAGGTTAGATCAACCTCGCTAGATCTGGTGAGGGTTGCCCTCATCAGTCCTTGCCATCACCCAAGTGAGGCTCTACGAGGCGGGTTGGCTACTGGCAAAAAGAAAATGGAAAGTAAAAAATGGGGAAAAAAAGAAAAAATTCAGAAAAAATTTAAAAAATTCTAAAAATTATCAATGTTAGCATTAGTCGTACCACATAAAACAGGTGATCAAAATTCGCAGGATAAACTACATTAATAAATCGTCAAAAGATTTATGACTTAATTGATCAAATTAAAATATTTATGATCGAATTGGAATAAACGTAATAAGTTTAGGGCTTTCTTGATAATTTTCTTATGCTTAGTCAAATCGGTTAAACCAGGTCGACTTGACCCAATGGCAAAATTTACGAGTCAAGGTTAGGGTTATGATATCCGGTATTCTTTTTTTTTTTTTTGCCAGGTCTAGGTTGACCAAAGAAGATGTCTTCTTGCTCATTGCCGTGACCCGCTAAAGTCCTGACCGGATATGCGCCCGAAGTTCAATTCTCAACCAGCAAGGTTTTGTACCTCCGACCATCCGCATTTCATCTTAATCCCCTTTAAAGTTTGGTTCGAGGAAAATCAAAGACAGTAATGCTCTGATTTGATTTGAAATTTTTTTCTGAAAAGCTTGTTTCACTTTCAATAATTAATTAATATAATAAATTTTCTTTATGTGTATGATGAAAATATTTTTTATTCATTCAATTTTATAAACGATACAATGATTATTTTCAGGAAAAATATTTTCCTAATTACTTTTTTTTTCGTGAAATAATATAGCTAAAACCGGACTGATTCCCTTCCCCCCCCCCCCCAAAAAAAAAAAAAAAAAAAACCCTCCTCTTTCTTTTCTGGTGAGTTTTCCGTTTTCATCCATTCGTAGTACAACGGAGATTAGATTACTAATTTCAGCATGAAGCTTGTGGTTTGTTTCGAAACCACGCTGAGTCATCGGTGTGGATGCACTATTGTCTTGGAAATTACTTTTTAAATCGTTTTCAATGTAACTAGCTACCGAAAGAATAATTCACTTTTCCTCAAAATTACTTTCTTCCGAAACATTTTCTGCAAAGAACAGATTTTCAGTGAAACAAACAAATCTGGAAAGAAACTAAATTTTCCTTTCTGTACAACTTTTTTATATGTCCTTCCTCTCATTTCTTTTCATTTTACTCACAGCTTAAATTGTCAAACGAAGTGCAATATAAGAAGATTTTGTACACAACTTGCGCAACGTTTTACTCGCATAAGTTGTCTTGCAAGTATTTTATGGGTAATTAGAAAGTGATTTTTGCGACCAAAATCAAGTTTTTTATATTCATTAGCATAAATGGCATATCTGGAGTCAGTTAAGTCTAGCCTTTGGCGTATACGTATATAGTGAGGTGATTCAATGCGATGATGTTGTGGAGGTCAAAGATGGGGACACGCAGAGGCTGGGCATGTCAAACCGCTTTAGTTGTTGGGACGGTCGCTTCCAAATTACTCTCCAAACCCTAAGGGAACCTCACAAAAAAAAAATTCTAAGAAATTTCCGAAGATAGTGACATTCCTCTTGCTCTGTCTTCGACTTCGTTTCGTAGTAATCCTGCTAATTTTTATGCCTATATTGAGTGACGTTTTCAACTTAGTTGATGCAAGACCCTAGACAAATGTTACTGAAGTCTTCATGATCTTAGAGTCGCGTGATCGAGTTGACTACTGCCAATGGATAGTTTAATTGGTGCAGAATTTATTATTAATAAATATAAGTGCCATCGGAGTTTAATTTATCTCAAATGTACTTACAAAGGCCCGTATGCGTGCGTGGTCGTACCGTGGAAGTTTGCAATTATGTAGCTATCAAGAATCAGTACATAGAATTGACTATATCAATGCTGTGTTTTGCGTCAACGTATGTGATGATGAAATAAGGCTGTAAAGGTTAATGCAAGACAGTAGAGTCTATTGTAGAGATGTTCCATTAAAAATAAAGATTTTTAAATGTCAAACACACAGTCCGTGTACTCTTATTTTTACGTGACCCACTTTCATTGTCATTGATTAGGTAGTTATTTTTAAAAAAAATTGACCCTATTAATAGTAATAGATATTAGTTTCATAAAAAAGAAAGGGGCGTATAGGCCGTGTAGTTGAAATTTTTCCATAAAAATGATTTCCCTATATTAAGTGATAACAAGGGTGCCTGCTATTAATTGCAGTTTTCTTGTAGCAAAGATCAAAGGTCGAAGGTGATGCGAAACTTCGGATTAAGTGTTGCTCCATGGACTAGGCTGTTGTCAGCATCTGCCTATGTTAGATAACATTACGTATATGGTAAGATTGATTGACATAATTGATGGGAATATGCAATGCGATAAACTTTTATAGCATTGATTATGACCCACTTACTTAAAAATCCATTTACAATCTATCGAATCGTTTAATGTATTGATTCCTTAACTTAGTCTTAGTATATCTAACATTACTCATATCATTAATCTCGGTCACTAATTCCCCACCCTATCAAGCCACCGAATTCAATGCTGGCGGCCCCTTGTTTCCCTCGAAAAATCTTCCAAGTAACAAGAAAGTTCTTTAAACATCCATCCTTGACTTGCACTCGAATAGGTCAGATTATATACCTATCAACAACAACAACAAAATGGGCAATTGAAAAGGAGGAGATAATTGTAGACTGACCTCAAGAATCGACTTCAAAAGTTAGGGTTCTTGGTTGTAACTTGTATGCATGGGGAAATTGAAGCCACAATTTTGTATACTAAAGAGGGATATGTTTAGGTTGTAACGTCACAATGACTCGGCAAGACTAAGGGCTTCGCATACGAAATTCTTGTGAAAAAAAAACACGAAAAAAAAAAGAAGAAGCTTAAATAGACAATAGCATAACTTTCTTGGTGAAACCAAAGGACAAATAATTGAAAACCCTTCGATGTTGTGATTGGTGTGGGTTTTAACCAAGACTTTATTAGCCAATCTAAACTTTGTATACCGCAAGGAAGAGATTTATGATAAAGAAGACAGAAAATTCTCAAAAGAATAGGAGAAAATTGCAAAAGCCACCCTCGACTTACCACATATTATATTTTGCGCCTTCATTTTCTTTTATTTTTTTGAAGCATCCTTTCATTTTCTTTTATTTCTGAAGCATCCTTTGATTTCAAAATCTACATTTGAAAACCCCATAGTTTTAAATACTTGCATTTGTTGTTATAACTTTATAAAAAAAAATAGATAAAAGCACCTTTTTGGTGGGAAGATTAACGACCCTATACACCCCGAATTTAAAGTGTGAAGAAATTTCACTCGTATAATAAATTGGGATGAAACTTAGCTACACGTTAACATACTGAACCCAAAACCTTAAATTTATAGATGCTCTAAAAACATATGTATATACAAAGTATATTGATTCGGATAATAAATGATGTTGGGTACTTTTAATCGTTTATATTAAATATCAAGAAGTATATACATAAAGGGTGAAAAAAATAGAAAATTAAGAACAGCCCCTGTAATTTAAAAAAAAAAGACTTAATAAGCTTTGTCTTTATTTGTTTATTTTTTTTGGGTGGCGAAGTTCCACAACTTTATGAGAAGTTATAAGCGGCAAGAGAGTCAGGGAGACACAACATTCAACCTCCTCTTTTGACTTTTGCTTCGACATTTACTCCCATTTATTTAAGCTTCTAGCTCAATGAAACGACCCTGGTGACTCAGCATGGTAAATCAAACTCAAAACTACAATAAATAGATAAATTAATAAAATTGAAATTGCCCCTTCCCCTTAATTCAAATTGAAAACCCTTCGATGTTGTGATCGGTGTGGGTTTTAACCGAGAATTTATTAGCCAATCTAAACTCTTTATACCACAAGGAAGAGATCCATGAGAAAGAAGACGGAAAATTCTCAAAAGAATAGGAGAAAATTGCAAAAGCCACCCTCGACTTACCACATATTAAATTGCGCCCTCATTTTCTTTTAAGAAGCATCCTTTCGTTTTCTTTTATTTTTCTGAAGCATCCTTCGATTTCAAAATCTACATTTGAAAATCCCCTGGTTTTAAATTCTTGCATTTGTTGTTATAACTTTATAAAAAAAAAAAAAAGATTGGTGGGAAGATTAATGACCCTATACACCCCAAATTTAAAGTGTGAAGAAATCTCATGCGTATAATAAATTGGGATGAAACTTAGCTACACGTTAACATGCTGGACCCAAAACCTTAAATTTATAGATGCTCTAAAAATATATGTATATACAAAACATATTGATTTGGAAGATAAATGACATGGGGTACTTATATCAAGAAGCATATACAGAAAGGGTGGAAAAAATAGAAAATTAAGAATAGCCCCTGTAATTTATTTTTATTTAAAAAAAGACTTAATAAACTTTGTCTTTATTTGTTTTTTGTTTTGGGTGGCGAAGTTCCATAACTTTATGAGAAGTTATCAGCGGCACAGCAGCCAGGGAGACAACATTCAACCTCCTCTTCTGACTTTTGCTTCCACATTGACTTCCATTTTTCCACATTGACTTCCATTTATTTAAGCTTCTAACTCAATGACTCAGCATGGTAGATCAAAGTTTGGATTTGATATTATCAAAATTACAATAAACAAATAAATTAATAAAATTGAAATTGCCCCTTCCCCTCCATTCAAATTGAAAACCCTTCAATGTTGTGATCGGTGTGAGTTTTAAACAAGAATTTATTAGCCAATCTAAACTCTTTATAGCACAAGGAAGAGATCCATGAGAAAGAAGACGGAAAATTCTCAAAAGAATAGGAGAAAATTGCACCCTCGTTTTTTTTTTTCCAAAGCATCCTTTCGTTTTCTTTTATTTTTTTGAAGTATCCTTCGATTTCAAAATCTACATTTGAAAACCCCCTAGTTTTAAATTCTTGAATTTGTTCTTATATCTTTATTTAAAAAAGAAGAAGATTAAAGCACCTTTTTGGTGGGAAGATTAATGACCCTATACACCCCAAATTTAAAGTGTGAAGAAATCTCATGCGTGTAATAAATTGGGATGAAACTTAGTTACACGTTAACATGCTGGACCCAAAACCTTAAATTTATAGATGCTCTAAAAACATATGCATATACAAAGCATATTGATTCGGATAATAAATGATGTGGGGTACTTTTAATCGTTTATATTAAATATCAAGAAGCATATACATAAAGGGTAAAAAGAAGTACAAAATTAAGAATAGCCCCTGTAATTTAAAAAAAAAAAGACTTAATAAACTTTGTCTTTATTATTATTTTTTTTTTTGGGTGGCGAAGTTCCATAACTTTATGAGAAGTTATAAGCGGCACAGCAGCTAGGGAGACACGCATTCAACCTCCTCTTCTGACTTTTGCTTCCACATTGACTTCCATTTATTTAAGCTTCTAACTCAATGACTCAGCATGGTAGATCGAAGTTTGGATTTGATATCATCAAAATTACAATAAATAAATTAATAAAATTGAAATTGCCCCTTCCCCTCAATTCAAATCACCCCGTGTATATATATGCACTCTCATGGTCTCATGGAACTATTCATACGGGTCCATACACACACACACTCAGAGTCTCACCTTCAAAGCAAAAAAGAACAAGAGACCTTAGAGAGAGAGAGAGAGAGAGAGCAGATATTGTGGCTATGGGGAGACCTCCATGCTGTGACCAAGTGGGCATCAAGAAAGGGCCATGGACTCCTGAAGAGGACATCATCTTGGTGTCTTACATTCAAGAACATGGCCCCGGGAACTGGCGATCCGTCCCGACCAATACAGGTAACGGCAGGCGTACCCTATTTGCCCAGATCTGAGCTCGACCTCGATCGATCTTTACACGAGTTACGGTAATCTCTTATGAAGTATTGATTGTTCATGAATTTGTTGATTGTCCGTTTTGTTTTCTTTCCCTATCTTGGGTGGGGCAAAAGGGCTGTTGAGGTGCAGCAAGAGTTGCAGGCTCAGGTGGACCAACTACCTCAGACCAGGAATCAAGAGGGGCAATTTCACACCCCATGAAGAAGGCATGATCATTCATCTCCAGGCCTTGTTGGGTAACAAGTAATAACTTTTACCCTCGAATCGCCACGAAACGTTCTCGATTAATCCGATTTTTCGATTATAATTGTGTGTATCTGACCTTTTTTTTCGCTATTTTTTCTTGTTGATTATCTGGGATTTTTCCTTTCCCGTTTCAGATGGGCGGCCATAGCTTCATACCTCCCACAGAGGACAGACAATGACATAAAGAACTACTGGAACACCCACTTGAAGAAGAAGCTGAAGAAGTTGCAATCGCCATCATCATCCTCCGCGATGGACCCCCACAACATGGCCTCCTCAGACACAACCACCCCCTCGAGAAGCATTGATGAATCCCATCATCAGAGAAGGGCATCAAGCTGCTTGGACCTCATCGCAACCGGCAGCCCTTCCTCCTCATCTTCCACTCTCAACAAGCTCAGCCACACCTCCACATACGCCTCCAGCACCGAGAACATTTCGAGGCTCCTCGAGGGCTGGATGAGATCTTCCCCGAAAACTAACGGCAACGCCGAAAACGACCGCCCCAAGTTCCTTGATGGGAAGGGTTTCGCTGGCCACGAGAACAACGGCGGTGGCGGCGGCGGCGGCGGCATCTGCTATCACCCCAAGGCCGAGCATCAAGAACCTGGCGATCCCTTGATCTCCCACGACGAGTTTGAGTCTATCTTGTCATTCGAAAACA
This sequence comes from Eucalyptus guilfoylei, assembly GCA_016097605.1. Classification (NCBI taxonomy): domain Eukaryota; kingdom Viridiplantae; phylum Streptophyta; class Magnoliopsida; order Myrtales; family Myrtaceae; genus Eucalyptus; species Eucalyptus guilfoylei. The sequence continues at coordinate 13,820,349 of CM027870.1, read as the reverse complement.
TGAACAATAAGTGCAACGTCTCATGGGACAAGTCGAATGGCAATTCAACTCATCATCCTCATCATCACAAGGGTGACTGCAGCGATGATCGACCTAGCGATGCGAACGAGGATGAGAAGGTTCACGGGGTGATGATGCTGGAGAGGAATTACAATAAGGCAAAGCCGTCCGAGCACGCGCCGCCGCTAACCTTTCTAGAGAAGTGGCTCCTCGACGAGACGGCTTCCGGTCAAGTAGAGGACATGATGGATTTACCTTCAATGTTCTGATGACAACCCTTTATTCCATGTTGTTGTTCTTTTCTTGTTTAGGTTTGGATTGAAAGGACAAGAGAAAAAAGTATACATATAGTTTTAAGAGGTTTTTTGATGTATGTGGGACTTGGTACTTGGTCATGTGGGGAGGTTCTAAAAGAAGGCTTAGGATCTCTAATTTGCAGCTTTTTAAATCTAATTTGGTTCTTTTGTAAATGAATTGCCAAACCTCGCTTAGCATCATTTCAATAGTCTCACTTGGGTCATCTGATGTTCTGCTCTCTAATCAACTTCTTAATCATCCGTCATAACATGAGATGCGCAATTAGTTTATGTTATAAAGCACAAACGGTTGGTCCAAAATTCATACTGGCCGAGCATCGGGACATACATGCCTGTAGCTAAGAACACTCCTTGCAAATATACACATTTTACACTCTTGCTGCGAAGTAGATGAAGGATGAAACCTAAATTGAATGCTCGATTTTGTAAACATGGCCAGGATTGACGAAGTGGGCCAAGGCAACAATCTTTAATATCACTAGATAATAAACCTTTCTAGCCAGGCGGACTAATGGCGACCTAAGCGCTTAATTATGACGAGATAATGGTCCCGGTAACCTCTGATTAGAGCTGGAAATGAAGGTTGAGATTCTCACTCAACCTTCTTTTCTTCCCAAGTGGGTACGCAGCTGTTCATTTGAGGGTTTCAACAAAAGCAAAAGAAGGAGGAGGAGAGGAGAGAGAGTTATGACAAAAGGGTGTGGGAATAACAGCCAATAAAAGTAAAATCGCCATTGTGTCACGAAATTCTTGCACACCCAAATGGGGTAAACGGGGGGTGGGTCTACTAGAAGCTAAAAAGAAAAGGAAAGAGAGGCCTTTTGATTTCATGGAGGAGCGAGAGATGGTGAAACATGTGATTCAAATTGACCTTTCGGTGTGAGAAGCTGGCAAACTAATGCTTATAATGCCATGCCTACCATGCAACTTATGTTCACAGGTTGCATCCAAGGGACCATTTTTTTTTCCTCCTTTATTTTGCCCTCTTGTTCCCATAATTTTGTGATACCCTTCCCATTGAGGAGATATTTCATGCATCGGTTGTAACGGATCGTGATTTGGTGGCATCGTCAAGTCAATTACACCTACGCTTTTGATAGACATGTAACTTCCCTTGATACCCATCGAGTTTTTGAACGTTGAAACCCAAGCAGATGTGGCTGGTCGATTGATATGACATCGGCATGGTGCATTTTGACGCCGTCTTTATCATTGGACCTTCCATGTAATAAACTCAATGACATAATAGTTAGAATGAACCAGAGTAATGCTAGTAGACGACCGATGGAGTGTAGAGGAAGTCTCACGCGGGCTTATGACTAGAACTAGTCCCTTACAAGTTTATTGTGCATAAAGCCAACTATCACATCCCAAAAGCAACTTTAGGTCAATTACTTTGTCCACTGATCGGAGTCTTGACACGATGTCAAACGGTCGACCTCGTGACTTTGCGCCTCTATGATCCTAAAGCCGATGATCCGAGCATGTCAAAGCACGGTCTAATGTAATGTTTGCCAGATCTGGCCAAAATGAGGGCCGTGCGCGGCTGCTATGGTTGCGATGACTATCGTGACTAGTTGGTGCGGACTGCTTCATGTCTCAATCAGCCTTTTCCCCACAAAAACATCCAGGTCAGTAGCAACGACATTCGCAGCACATATCGAACATATTATTCGATTTGAATGGAGGTTCGACTTTAGATCGGAATAGATAGATCTTGACATGGTTTCGATCATCAAATGTGGTCATTGCAGCGTACAAAGGGCGGCAACTTGTGCTTACGAGCATGTGTTCCTTAGCAGAATGCATGTATGGTGGAGGATAATGGGGAAGGAATCGTATTGGAGGGTGAGTCGCACATGCTTCATAGCTTATGCATGCAATATCAGTCGGCCTTGGCACGCTCTATAATTAGTATATCCGCGACAGCAATCGATCGATCGATCGGCTCGACAACGATTTGGTTTGTTGCCATTCGCGAAATGCTTCCGTGAAACATGGTTTTGTCAGATTCCAAGAGAAAAAACCATGCCACGAGAAAGAAAATAAGTGGAAAGAAAACAACGTGCGACAAGTCCGATAAATGGTTAAAAAGTTGAAAACTGAAGAACTTCGGGTAACTTACCCCTATATAGTTCAAATAGCGTGATGCTAAGAAAAATGAAATTTTGATAATTCCGCGTAGAAGAAAATAACATTTCATGGTACATTTATCATGAACTGATTTTCACTTCACAAAAAAAATCACGAATCAATACCTCACAATGCATTTACCCAAACAAATCCTTGTCTCACAAAAAATTCCCAAACGAGTACTAGTAAACCTAATCTACCTTCAAGTCAAATTTCAAACTGCTCATAGGAAATTAATTTGAGGTAGATTTGGGATTAGAGATATCGGTTTGGAACTCTTCATGAGATAAAAATCAGTTTAAGGTAATTGTGTTGCGGGGCGCCGGTTTAGATTGGAACAAATGTTTTGTAGAAGCACCAGTTCGAGATTCTTTTAGTGGCATCGAACATCTTCACGTACTATGCGGGGAAGAGAAGGGGCAATTGCTAGATTTTCTTTTTGTTTGTCCTCCAATTCTTTCATGGCATCCATTTCTGGTAAATATTAAATAGACGATTATATATTTTTATTGTCGCGCGCGTGGCTCGTGCTTCACCTTGGGATGACGACGAACGAGAGAAACCTCGTAATTTAATGACGTGCGATTGCTCAGTTTCTCGTGGGGACAAACGTAGTATTTTTAGCCTCTGCACATCCCCCCAAACGCTCTGGCGATGCCAACTTTGCCACGGAAGCGACGGGATTTCAATGTCACTCCTAAATTATTAATTTATTTAATATTATTCCTGAATATTGGCTCAATGTATAATGCTGTCTAAAAACTTTTAGTTTGTTCAATGTAATTTTTGAACTTGTTCAATTTAATTTTTGAGCCATATGAAAACGTCCAATGTTTTCTTTGAACTTAAATGAATGCAAGATTAAATTGGGTATTTTCATATAATTTAAGGACTGGATCAACATTTACAAAAAGTTAAGGAATTACATTGAACAAATTAAAAAAAGTTCAGATATGATATTATATATTGAGTCAAAGATTAGAGATCTTATTAAATAAATTAAAAGTTCAAGAATAATATTACATATTGAATTAAAATTCACGGATCATTTATATTATTATCTATATAAATATTTCTTGCACTAAATCATGTGGTACAGTACCTCAGCCGAAGCGCTCGAATGTGAAGAAAAATCGAGTACTAACGCGCTTTCGTGGATATGCAGGAATCACAACTTAATACATCACTCAAGTACTTTGTCCTACATATGTCCTTTGTCAAAGTTCGTAAAACCTGTTTCCATGGCCTCTCTCTCTCTCTCTCTCTCTCTCTCTCTCTCTCACATATGTCCTACGTCATAATTCGTAAACCATCACTGTAAGTTTGCATGGGTTGTGATGCGATGTTATTGCAGAATGTTAATCTTGGCAGGTTGTTCTTGACAGTTTCTTTGCTTGCAGGCATGCATGGGTTGAGTAAGATAACGATTTTTGAACGAGTGCTGTTAGGGTTTTATTTCTTAGAACCGTGGGCTTGCGCCGAGAACGGTCGAATAACACATGCTATCGGTCTATGATTAGAAATTCTCATCAGAATTTGATGATTTTAGAGATATGTTCTGTGCTTGCGGTTCACATGGCGATGATTGTGACTGCAAAATTGAAGTGGATATCAAACCTTCAGCTAGAGGGTTTACTCAGCTCGGCTCGAAAGATTCATGGACTTTCCTATGACCTTACGCATACCTACGTTAATTCAATGATATTGCTGGTAAAATGCATCTCGATCCTCGATTTATTTTTAGTTTTTCAAGTCACGTGCCTCATTTTTTCTTTTCGGCAAATGCGATGGGCTCGATTGCCGGATTCAATGATGAGAGAGAGAGAGAGAGGGAGGGAGGGAGAGGTGGATCCACATAATATGTTGAGAAACCCTAATAATTTGACTTGGTAGGGGACCATTTGAGCGAAAGATGAACATCACCGTTCTAAATAGCGATCATCTTTTTCTACCTAACATTGCATGGCTGGCATGTGAGACAATTGAGCCACCCCCTCTGGTTATGACCCTCATAAATAGGCCTTGTCCAAGCGGAAGGAAAATATTGTCATGGGTGTGGGACCAAGAGTGTGATCGCATCACACGATTCTTCTATTATTTGACATATCAACGTAATTTCACATGTACAGATCGAGTGTCCTCATTCCAAAATTAGATAAACAAATTAAGCGGAGTCACATTTTCACCCTTGAGTTTTCTCAATCGTTGCAAAGTTCTTCTTGACATGTTCGGATTAACAAGGGTGGAGTCGCCTTGCCTTGCCCATGTTCATCCCCCATTATGTCCACGATTTGCGGATTGGCTAGTAGGATCATCACGGATGGGTCGCTTGACAGCATGCGTCGGGACTTTGCTATGACAAATTTGAAATCGAAACGAACCTAAAAAAAAAAATCAGGGCGGGGGGACATTGCAACAATCGATGCATGAGGGGCTTTTTGCAAGAATCCGAAAAACCTGGGGAGCCAGATATAATTCGTCCAGAAAATGATAATAAAATAATAATAAAATGGACTATTAGATGGATAGATCTATGTGTGCACACATTAAACGTTAACTTTTTATGGGACCTGCTATGTCCTGTTTCTTGTTCCCGAACTCAATCTTGAATGTGTGACACGTGGAGATTCTCTGAGGGCAGTAAAAGTCAACGTCCAAAGTACTAAAATTCCAGCCAGAGAAATATAAAAGCAACTTTGAGAATATATATATATTTGCATCCACATAAAGCATTCGACTAAATATTTTTATAGGATTTGAGAAAAATTGAAAATCAATGAGTGCACTAAAGTTGAATCAAATCGAAGCCTGTGATTCAAAAAGAGTGAAAAATTAAATCAATAAAGAGAAACTCATTTGCGCCGTTTTTATGTAGAACTTTTCTTGACGAGTGCCGCGAAGCATTTATTAAACGATTAATTAAGAAAACTTCGCAATTTCATTCTAACGTACTCGACTTTTCACGTGCCCTAAATAATCCATATTTTAAGAAAAAGGAAGTATCCGATATCAAATATGTCCAATTAGTGCCTTTATAAGTGAATAAGACAAATTGTAAAATTCAAAACCAAAAGATCGAGTGTTTGACTTAAAATGAGCAAAACTTTCTTCCTTTAGAATGAATTATGGCCCTCAACTTATGCTCCAAATTTTCTGAAATACTAATAGATTCAAATTGAACATATTTATAAGTGACTTAGATGATTTAGAAGCTCCAAAAATTACAAGCTCAAGTATTTGACCTAAAAGGAGCCGAACTCTCCTCCAATGAGAATTCCTTAAAAATGAACTATGACAACAACCACCCCCCCCCCAAAAAAAAAACTGTGTGCCTTATATTTTCTCAAATATTAATGTAATCAAAATAAACAAGATTATAAGTAAAGCTCTCCATAACATTCCCTTTGTAGTATAACATTTACATTACTTATTTTGGGGGCAAAAGATAACAAAAAATTCGCACTTCGTAAATTGACATATAGTTTTTTCAAATTAGATACATCTACGAAAACTAAGATCGAGCTACGAAAAATGTGAATCGGGCTAGGCCGAAACGAATTTTAGGGGGGCAAGATGAGAATTCCATTAAACTAGCTTGGTATCGGAGGGAGTGTTTCTTCAAGATTGAACCGTGAGTAATGGAGGCGCATTATTTTCGTCTAATTACTGTCTGATCCCACTGCTATCAATGCGATTTTTCAATTTCGTCCTGGCACCGAGCGTCGCGTTTAGTGTCGCCTTCCCATCACTCGCTAACATCCAATCACGCCACATTAAGTGGCTTTGCTTTATGGCCTTCAAAATTAGGGGAGTACATGGCCCATTTCATGACAATTTTTTCTTATATTTTTGGGAAAAAAAGAAAGAGAGAAAGAGAGAGAGATTCAGTAAAAGAAAAGAAAAGGACATTTAATAATTGCTAAATGTGGGATTGGCGTCATTATTCACTGGAGACCACATTTAGATTGACCCATATATCAGTGTCAGTCAATTAATGAAATCATTAATGCCAAATGCCAAGTGCATATGCACTGTCACAAGTCAGGAGCCCTTCAAAAAGCAGGAACCGGGGTCTTAAATTGAATTTAATTTCCATTATTGTGTGATAATTTAATTGGAATTGCAGGGCTTGTTTAGGCTAGGGTTCTGGGATATTATACGCTAAGGGTAGCTCATTGAATGCCTAGGAAACACTCATACTCTTTAGGAGCATTCGTGTCATGTCGGATACTTTGACATGTGTCCGATACTCTCCGACTCTCTATCAACACGTGTCAAAAAATTCGACACTTGCTCAACAAATCCAACGTTTTTTGACACTCAAGTTAGAATTTCAACATATGAATTTCCAACACAGAAGGTCAATTTTAAAAATTTTCAATAAATGAATGATCAAAATGTATATATGTGACCACCGCCCGCAGCGGCGCAGCGGGCTTGGGCTCTCTCCCCCTCACGAAGGGAAGAAGTTCGAATCCCAGAGTCGTTCCCCCAGGATTTGCTCATGTGAAAAAAATAACAAATTAAGAAATAAGAAAAACATAATATTTTCTTCTATTTTCTTCTAACTCTCATTTCTTGTAATACACAATTTACTCTCAATTTTTTTCTTTTCTCTTTCGACACGTCTTATACGCAAATTCAGAATATAAATTGCTTTTTTTTTCTCTCCAAATTTTATGGATTTATTGAAATTAAGTTAAATTTGTCAAATTGAAACAATAAAGAATATCAATAAATGGTGGATTAATGTTTTTAGTATAAATTCATTCTAAATTTATTTATTTATTTATTTATATATGAATTTGAATTAAATTAATTTGATTGAAATAATCATAAAAATAATAATTTATTATGTATTTATATAAAATATATATTTAATATATAATATGTCCCAACATGTCGGAATTTTCTGTTGTTTTTAGAACCGACGTGTCGACATGTCGTGTCACATCGCATGTCGCTTGTCGATGCTACTTAGTTAAATGCTAAGATGGACTCCACCGATGAGAAATTTACTGGTAAGAGAGAAGTGGCGATTTGATTATCTTGAAGATCATGACCTTTCCGTCCATATTGAGTCCTGGAAGAGGCCTACCATGAGAGGACCCCATGTTGCGCTCACACAGGGCGTGTGATTCCGGAAAGTTTAGGAAATTGACAGTCTTCTAGAGCTTGCTCATGTCTACCTCATCCCACTCCCACCAAGATCGACGGGATTGCCGGGTGCTCACCGAGGCAGATGGCGCCACCACATAGATCATGGCTCCCAACTAAATCGCCGTACCTTCTTTGATTTGCAACCATTGTAAATAGAATCCCTCTATAGTAGAACTAAGCAGAAATGATGAGAAATCAGCTGGTTAGGTGAGAATCTACTGTACACTTGCTTGAAAGGACTTGGCATAAATAGCGGGTTTCAGTCTCAGATCTCCAATAAGACCATTCAAGCATGAATGCATTGTTGAATATAGGCAACATGTCATGTGGCAAAGAGATTTTAAAGATAACCTAGTCATCAATTGATGTTGATGCATATTTACAGTTGCAAGAAAAGCCAAAAGGATACGCCTTGTTGACCATTTTACACATTTGTGTAGACATCCTCTTTCTCCAGTAATAAATAATACATCTATGGTACCTGGGGCACAGAGTACGAAAGGATGAAACAATGGATTCGTCAGGAAGCAGATCGACCTTGCCCTACAAGTTTTCTTTGATCTTTGTATATACAGACAAACTAGGACGAACAACCAGTCTGATTATGGGAAATTGAACAGTTCGTAAGGGACGGAACAATGGGACAATTCAAGGAAAATCCACCCGTCTTTATCATCTCTTTTCTCGGACGAGCAAGTCCAAGGATGTCCACAACATTCTATGCATACTTTTGGTGCTTCCATGAGAAAATTGCTCCTGAAAATGTATCTCAGTCCATTAAATGACATGAATTTCAAATGCAGAGTAGGAGCAAAAGAAGCTTTAATACCAAAAGTCAGCCCATTTTAGTTCACTCCATCAGAATGTAGACAAGGCCTTGTCATTCGCAAAAGACAGTATAGACAAGCTCGCCCCCTTGGCTTGGACGCAGAAGGTCATCCATCTCAAATTCTTACACTGTCACAATTTTCGAACTTCCTCATGGATAGAACTGAACAGAACTGTAGGGATGTACCTCTCTCCAAAACTGGGAAAAATTACCTGCATTGTGGGACCACACAAACTTCAATAGCTCACACACTATCCCAACCTTAAAAGGAGAAGATTTCCACTTTTCTTTTACGCCACAGAAGATAATTTCTTTTGAAAGAATAAAACGAAGGCACCGTTCCTTCTGTCAATACATTCTTTACAAAAAAATATGAAGTTGATTAATTTTAAAATGTTTCTTGACGAAGTTCAGCTCATTCAGAACCAAGCTAATTGAAGAGTTACCGTCATAAGTTTTCCTGCATTTTCAGGTCTGCTTGCTACACTAACGGCGGCAGCTGCAGCAGCTCCAGAAGAAATGCCAACCTAGATGAGAATTAAATGTGTTAGAAGTTTTTCTCCAATCAAAAGATACATGATAAAGTTGTAAAACACTATATTTGCTAAGATTTCTCACGAGAATGGTTTTGATACTATCTTGTACTATGGTGAACTCAAGTTTACCAAGGGGGAAAAGCTTTAGTACCAATGGAGTACATTAGAATGGATTTGGGTTAGGTACAGGTTCGGCCTCCTAATTCTTGTCAAATTTGCAACTCAGTCCCCAAATTTTTTTTCCTTTCTTTTTGCTGCAATCAAGTCCTCTTACCACATTAGTGCAACTGCTCCTTCCATTCCATTAATTTTGCAGATGTTGCACAACTGATGTAGCAGTGAAACTGCTATGTAGATGATGTAGCATGTCACATCAGCAGAATTGGCACGACTAAAGAAAGGGTGGGGGTCGTTTTATTTGCCATTGTACTTTTTCTAAGTCGGCACGACTGAGGTGGCAAAAACAATAGGTGATGAGAGAACCCAATCACATAAATTAAAAAAGATGGGAGGATTTGATCGCAAAAACCAAAAAAAAAAAGAAAAAGGAATTTAAGGGCCCAATTACCAGAAGTGTACTTACCCATTTATAATACTTAGTCAAAGCAAACGATCCTTTTTTCTTTCTATTTCTACCATACAGGATTTTGCAGCCTTAAGTTTTGGGAGAGATACTCCCTTTCGAAAAGAAAGCCTAAGACTAGACACATCTGAACCTCACTCCAAAGGCCTATTGAGTTGGGACCAAAATTCAATAAGGTCATTGGTTTCTTTCTTTTCTCCAAATTATGCAGGTCAAGGGTCAGGACTAGCAGTTGACCCTTATCATTACACTCCCATGTAATGGTCTAGAATCAAGAGCAGTGAAGAATGGGGAAAGAAGTTCATGATTACCAATAAACCTTCCTCCAAAGCTAACCTCCTTGCCATGTGGACAGCTTCATCATTTGTAACCTGTAATGAAATTAAAGTTAAATTTACAACTGAGTAGAAAGAAAATAACAGGCAAGATACAATAATCACACTGAGAGGCTTTACAACAATGAAAAGCAGTAACCAACCCACAAGATGGAGCTTGGAGATTTTCGTACTGCTTAGAATTAACTAGGGAATAGTGATGTAGTATTCGTTGAAGATTTTTCAAAGTAGTCCTGAATTTCAAGAACTTTCAAAATTTTACCATAAACAATTAATGTGCATTTCCATCCTAATTCACCAATAGGACTCAATTAGAGTGACCATCAAGTACCAATGTAGTTTGCCATACAGCGCCAATGTGGCATTGACTTCTCCAAATGAAGAAGCCTATGGACGCATGATGCACACATAACCAAAAGAAGTGCAATATTGATAGGAAAAGGAAGAGAAGAGAGAGAGAGAGAGGCAAAAGACAGGCCATAGCTCTGACTGCTAGTCCTTTATTTGCAGGCAACTAGATTTGTCTTGGTATAGTCATCAAAATCATTTGCTAGAGATCTGAATGCGGTGCCATGAACTGATCAACTGTCAATCTCTACATGGAAGATTAGATCCACCATGGACCTTAACTTGGCAATTAGATATGATAAACCTATCAAACCGTTGCCAAGGACTAGAACCACAATTGAATTTGTCTTTGTCACTAGATCAAAATAGGATGTATGCACACCCATCTCATCCCTTTATATTTTTAATATTTACCACATGTAAGAAAGAGATGTTAAAAATTGTAGAGTACTTCAAGTAAGCAAGAACCAATCTGAAATGTATGAGCAGCAACAGGTTGAGTTTTGACTCCAATATGACAAACTTCAACTTAGGTAAGAGTATTTTCCACAACTGGTCCCCAAACAGGATGAAACAGGAGGCTCGAACCCATTGTCTGTAGCTTGTATTCCTATTTTGTTGAACTTTTCTGTAGTGCATGTTTTTATGAGATGGCATAAATAAGGGCATCCTGAAAAGCAACTGTGTGGTTTCCACCCAGTGAGGAATGGACAAAAATGTTGCTACATGCCAAGGTGGGGGTGTCAAAGTCCATGATAAAGGGAAGTGTGACAGAGAATTCAGTGCTAAATTAGAGACTGATGGTCTTAAAAAATCCATGTATATGAACCAACCCCAGGGCAAAGATCGCTGTTTGATGTTGCAGCAAGCAAAAGCAATAATGTGATGGTCTTAAAAAATCCATGTATATGAACCAACCTAAGGGCAAAGATCGCTGTTTGATGTTGTGGCAAGCAAAAGCAATAATCAAAAGTTACTCATTTTGATTCGTAGATCCAAAGCCTCTGGTATGATGAGAAATTAAGTTATCTTAGAAGAAAGACATACTACAGAGAAATAGAATTGAGACTCCAATTGGGAAATCAAGACAATTTTGGTACTTGTAAGTCCCTGAGGACCCATTCTGCAAATTCACTTGCAGATGTAAAGCACAAAGCAAGGTAAATTGTTTCTCGGCAGCTTTTTGCTGGCAAATTGTGGCTGACTGTGGTAGAAAGTATAACATGTAACCCAACCAATCAAGCGTTCTTGTCTAATGGACATATGCATTTCCTGTGTGTCAGTCGGTCAATATGCAACAAACAACATTACTCAATCAGTTTGCTAATACCACACACAATAAAAGCATTTTCTACCATTCTTCATGTTTTGAAGACAGAGTTATTACCTTGACAACCTCATCAAGCAATTTAACATTTAAGATGCCAGGGACGTAGCCTGCAAGAAAACATTATAAAAGTGAACAAAGCAGGCAAACCAGAATTTCACATAGAAGAATACAAGCCGTGGACAATGGTTTGACCTGAATTTTCCCCTGAGATTATACTCCTCTCTGCAGGTTCCACACCAATTACCTATGAATTGGGTATGATAGGAAATTTACATAATTATGTAAGAGAGAACGGTAGAGAAGGCCGGAACATTCAGAGAAGAGTCAGTCATCAAGAAAGCCTATAACACCCTAAACAACTTGGACAATGAGGTAAGGGGAATTATCAACGTAGTAGTGACATGCCTCAGGATAAGTGACTAAAAAGAAATTGTATCACTAAGAGTCACCTATTCGCCATCCACTGAAGCCTACAATTTGCATCCTCCTAAGGTACTTAAAACTTTGTTATTTGTCATGCCAATTATTTATCCCAATTTGGCCCATATACCTGGCACCATGTTTTCCCCATATTTGCAGAATAAATGACACATCACATTCTCACCAGGGAACATACTTCCCACATAGACTGAAGAAGCTATTGCCACAGGAAATGACACACAAATTTCAGATTTGAAGTTGACGAACCTTAATGTCTCTGTTCATCATTTTCAGGTACCGCCCAGTACCTGTAACTGTACCACCAGTTCCAATTCCAGCAACAAGTATGTCAACATTACCCATCGTGTCCTCCCATATTTCTGGTCCTGTGGTTTCAAAATGTATCTGTAATTTGCAGAAGTTAAGACACTTTATGATGGAGGTGTCTTAATAGATTACCAAGAGGAACAAAAACAAGATGGCAGAGAGGAAAATTAGAATTTCGGAAATTTTCACGGAAAAGATGCAAAATAACCTTTGCATTTGCCTGATTATCGAACTGTCGTAACATGTATGCATTTGGCATCCGAAGGGTGATTTCTTCCGCTTTTTCGACAGCACCTTGCAGGCCTCTCTCAGGGTCAGTCAAAACAACATCAGCACCAAAAGCACGTAATAGTATTCTCCTTTCAACATTAATTGATGCAGGCATGGTGACAATTACTTTGTATCCCTTGACTGAAGCTACAAAAGCAATGCCAAGTCCTGTATTTCCAGTGGTCGGTTCAACCAGTATGCTCTGCATAGTGGGAAGTGAAACAAACATGTCATGTCCATGCATAGCACTCAAAATAAGAATTTCATCAGAAAGCAGATTACAGGCCAGCATTATGCGCAAAAGATACTCTTTTTTCCTAAAGCAACAAAAGCAGATGCAAAACCTTTCCGGGTGAGATTGCTCCTCTCTCTTCAGCTTCAGTGATCATGCTATAAGCAATTCTGCAACAGCAGCATTGATGATATAGCATAATTAAACGATCAAATAAACTAATTTTAAAAATATTTTTTGCTACATGTAAATCCAAGGAACTAATTAACTAGCTTCTGCTAAATGGCACTGCTATCAAATAAATTATCAACCCGCAGTCACTTCATAAGGAAAATATTATCTATGCAAGATATAGATATTCATTTATATAAATTACCAACCCGAGTACGGAGCTGAAAAGGAAAATTACCTATCTTTAACACTTCGGCACGGTTCCATAGATTCAAGTTTAGCAGCAATATTAGCTACACAGCCTTTCGTGATCTTGTTGAGATATACCATTGGTGTTCTCCCAATCAACTACATCCATTTGGCAAAAAGAAAAGGTTTTAAACACAAATCACCAGATACACCACAGTGCAACATCATAAGAACCATCTGAAACTCACTCTATCATACCACAAGTGCTTACAAGCCATCATCGCCACAACTATCATGCTCGGACAAATAAACTAGTTTCATACAAAAACAGAACTCTACTAGCATTGCAGTGCGAGAACAAGGAACAGTATAGGATCTAAATAGTGTAGAATCCTAAATTGTCGAAGAACTGCATTTAGGAGTTTGGTGTCCCAAACGAAAATACGGCCCATATCAATGCGAAGCTGGTTGATATTAGTATTATGTGACCACCACCAAAAGAACCTAATTCGTGTCAAGGTGATTGGTCTAGGAGCATTTTCACATTTGAGAACAGAACCCAGAAAGAAAGACCCAGACTTTCATGATTCCAACTAAGTTGCGCCCATTTTTCCATGGCTTGAGCACCATTTTCTACTTTCCACGGAATCTAACAGGGGCCAAACAAGAGAAACAAGCATTGCCCACAACGGTTTATTTCTCAAGAAAGAGACCATCCCGAAAAATCACAGAGAGAGGAGTAGAATCGCCGCCACGAAGGAGAACACTAAAACCTGCGTAACATCTTCGGCTATGTTGACCGCCTGCGCGTCCCGTCCGCCGTCCTCTTCTCCTCCATAGTCGTCGCGTTCGATTTCTTCCACCTCCTCGTCCTCGTCGGTTCCCACCTCCTCCTCGTCTTCTTCCTGTCGGTGCCTCGTGCAAAGCGGAGTAGCAGCTCTAGCAAGGGCGACGGGGCCGACCCTGCTTCCGCCCGAGGAGGAGGAGGAAAATGCATTCGCCGGCGAGACGCGCGGACCCTCGAACGACACGAGACGGTGCCGTTGAGGCCGCGCAGGGGAAGCGCCGAACGGAGAGAGAGGGAGGAGGAGGAGGCGAAGCGCGGATGCTGATGCCGCCATTTTCAGAGCTCCACGAGAGTCCGAAGAAGGCGATGGATATGGATGGGTTTTTCTTCTTCCTGTTCCTTTTTTTTTTTTTTTTTTTAATGTTTCTCTTCGTTCGGATTCTTCAGCATTCGGGCCGCGATGTGGGCTTCCTTGGGCTGCAGGTCAGCCCGGCCCGTGACCCCCTTGCTCCAAGCGAGGCCCGCTTTCAGCTTGAGAGAGCGAATCCCAATGCCATTTTTGTGTTTGTCTCTTCGGTCGTAGTTCGCATCATTCCCGTTGTTCTTTGGCTGCCCCAACCCAAAACAAGAAATTTATAAAAAATTCCGATAAGAATTTGAGGTGCCATCATTTTTCAAATAAAAAAAATAAAGTATCATTATTTTCTTAAATAAGAGTTTGAAATAGATTTTGTTTTACATGAGGGTCTGAAATGATTAATGTCAATTTGAAAAAAAAAAAGCTTAACTTTCCGACTACTCAAAGGTATTTTCATTATTTACCTTTTTTTGTATTTTTTTACTTGTTCTTTCTTTTTTTTTTTTTTCTGGTTTTTCTTTCTTTTTCGTCGGTGGTTGCATGCCCAGAGAGGGCTAGGCGAGGGTCAAAAAGGGAAAAAAAAAGAAAGGAAAAAAAATAATTTAAAATTAAAATTGTGTTTAGATGAAAAGGCGCTTGACCGGCTAGAATATTTAGCCGGCCAGCAACCAACGAGGTCGGACTCTTATTCAAAACTACCATAGCATTTCATGCTCTTATTTGACACAAGGTTTATTTCATGCATTTATTTTTTCAAATAAGGACATTTCATGCCCTTTTTTGGAATTCTCCCATGAATTTATATAGTAAGTGTTTAGGTTGGGCCCGCACCAAAGTTATACGAGCCCGCTTACTCGTGTTAGGACATTGCCCAAGCCCATCCATCTGCCTTTTGGATCTCTTGGGCGTGGGCGGACAAGCGAGCGAAGCCGTCTACCAGTTGAACACCTTTAATTCATGTTCATCGAATAGGAGTTCGTGCAACACCGACCATGACATATCAGTCTGTATCATATAAAAGAAAAGAAGGTCGAAACATAGTCATTCGGTTTTGTCCACGAACGAACAACACCTCCCTTAGTCCATTAAAATCAAGAGGTGACAGGTTCCAGAATCTAAATCTTGTGCAGACCTTGATCTTGACTTATTTTATTTCACATTAATTTGTCGAAGATTTTATATTATCACCTATTCACCCTCTAGGTGATTCTTGGTAGCTAAATCAACCTTAATGTCCCTAAATAATGAACGTACTATGACTAGCAAGATTGAGGGAATTCACTTGCTGCAAGATACAGATTGCAGAGTTAGCTTTATAAAATGGCAGGGAAGTCAGATTCCGGACAACCCATGTTTCCGTTAAAAAAGTCTCGAACGATGAAGTCCATATTTAGACCACAGAACAATTGCACAAATCACATTCCCTGACCCTGCAAAGAAAAGAGAACGAAAATTCTGGCCGATCGAAGGTTTATTGCTCGATGAGGATCAGAACTGGAACTGCATTTCCGGTGCATAACCAAGTGCCTCAAGGTGCCCACCCATGGCTTTATTCATCGGTGGTGGACCGCATCTCAAGATCTACAGACATAGTAATTAAGGACACACAAAGATCAGTGCCCTTTATTTGCTTCGACATCTTAAGCAGGTTTCAATAATATAAGACATGAGATTAGAGACCAAAAGCATGAGAAAAGGCTTCGGACGGTAACCTGAATTCCTGGCCCTGGTGCAGGGCAGTAGGTTTGAATCATTTCCTTCGACACAAATCCAACACCGCCGTCCCAAGCCTCAGGAGGCTGAGGACGAAGGAATAGAACTTAGTAAGATTTAAGTCAATGAATTCTAATTGACAAACAGCATGAACGGGAATTATAGACATATGCTTTGAGAAGTTTGCTATTGCATATAAGGAGAAATAACATTTACCTGGTTCAGAACGTAATAAATTTTAAAGCCATCTGGGTAGCTAGAAGCAAGGCCATCCAACTCCTCCTGCAATAAAGTGATAATTGCATCAAGCGAAGAATTTAATTTTGGAGACATTCTCAATTCTTGTTCAATACCAATATGAACAGCTTATGTCTCTATTTTATCCTCATTCGGCCACCTAAAACACAATTTACTGATCCTAGTAACTGCTTTTAGTGATTAAAGACACCAGGGTACAATTTTACACATTGGTTAAATTGGATATGCATATCATAACATCGGCAATTAAATAGAATTGAGTAATTGAGACGTCAGAAAAGATTCCACATATGAATGTTCAAAGCTATGCACACAATCCTATATTGAAAAACCCCCATTATTAGGGGCAGATATACTTGGAAGTAAATTATGGCACATCTCCACCAAGACATTGTACTTCAGTTGCTTCCATTGGCATGAATTCTCAAATTTCCACAGAACAAACATTTACAGTGATGCTTTTAGTCCAGTTCGCTTTTTCAAACAGAGAAATTTAATGGTGCAAGTACCCTTGAGAGACAGCGAGATGGACATGAAACAGAATAGCCATTCTTATAAGAGCTCAGGGATTTCCACGTCAGCGAAGTAGAAGGAGTTTTATGGGAAAGGATAGTCAATTACCCTCAAAAGAATGTCCTCATAAGTCACATTGGCATAGATAAGGTGCACCTTCGTCTTGTCTTTTGGGTTTTCTAGTATTGCCCGAGCAACCTGTAATGAGGAACAGAGTGAAATGAAACCTCATAAGAAGGTAATATTTGATACTTGAGGAAGATTATATGTCAATGCCGCAAAACTACTGATGCAGTTCACATTGTGACCAAGAGAAATGACCTGGAACATTGGAGTGATGCCAGAGCCTCCCGCAATCATCCCGAAAGCTCTAACTTGGCCAGGTTGGTACTTGAAACGTCCCTGATTGAGGGGGGAAAACACCAAGAAAGGCTAATATAAGAGATCATGTGTTGTTCTGAGAGTCTTAAAGACATGAATGGGAGGAAGAATCTATGGTCTAGAAAATAAGAATCTCACACAAATAGGAGTTCAATTTCAATATTTTACAACGAACAGTATTTATGAGGAGAATACTGCTACAGAGGTAACTAGACGTTAACGTTGAATAATAGCAAAGATCAATTATAACACTCTCTCCAGATGACAACATCAAACCATCAGAATTAATGAGTATTCAGTGCGTGACAGATGTATTAATCCACTGATCCTGAGAAGTTAGCAGGAGCGGCTAAATTTGATATCAGCTCATTGGGCAAGAGCAAGCGGCAAGCAGTTCAGCTTTTAGTACAGTAAGTTAGCAAAGCAAGCAGTTAATCACAGCGATGTAGCCAGACCAGTGGGGAGTTTGCAAAGTTGCAGAAGTACAAAAGGACAAAGCTACAATCTTGAAAGCCGAAGCTTCAGCCAGGGCTTTAGTCCACAGAGAAGAAGAAAGGAGATTTTGCAGCAATTGCACAGCTTGTAATCAGATGGAGCGATTTCCCTTATTCAAATGCATAGCATGAAAGTGATGACACACAAGAGAGCGCCTAACATATTATACAAAGGGATCAAGATGACAAATGAAGGCTGATTTGGAAGATGCATATTTGTATGAATAATGTAAAGTCCATGTTTTACATACTTGCTAGATTGTTCCATAGCCTAGGAAAACTCAAGAACACACACTCTCTAACATCAATAATCAGTATTACCTAATTTGAACTGTAACATAGTAAGATGACAACTTAATTAAGAAAAACAGAAGAAAGTTTAAACATCCAAGCTAGGAGTTCTGGCAAGGGACATATCCATCACCAATTTAATATGGCCGCAGTACATGTCAATCTTTTAAAGGTTCAAACCTATTTTAGTACAAAGAGACTACCTATAAGAAAATACAATGTAAAGCACCAAATAAGTAGCTTCCCACATCCAAAAGAAACTACACGACAACATATGTATCGGAAATAAGAGAGAGGCAATAATTAAAAACACAAAGGCTGTGAATTTATGTTTCTCTTATCACTAAAGATACAGAATCTAATTTTGCATAATAGGTCCAGCAGTATAGATCTAAATAAGATGCGGTAGAAGAATCAGAAAAATGCCGCCTCTTACAAGTCCCGACTTCAGTAACAAGAACAGTGCTACAGGCATTTTGTTATGTTGACAAGCAAAGAAAAAGACTACCTTTGGTCCCTTTACAGACAGATAATCACCCACATGCATCTCGCGGAAATGATGTGACATCCTTCCTTGTGGGTACATCTGATACAGGAATCAGCCAAAGAAGAATGCTATTCAGAATGGAACAACCAACTGCGGATGTAATCAATTTGACACCGATAACTACCTTAATGACCAGCTCAAAGTATCCAACATCAGAGTCCAAGGTAGTTGGGGTGTAGGGTTTGATAACCTCCTCACCTTGGCTATCCTTGCCCCTGCAAATAGCATTGCTAATTAGAAAGCAAGAATGGTAACTAATGAAAGATAGAGCCGGTTGTGTTCATATGATTCATATACACCTTACAATTGTGTTCAAGCAAACTAATTCTCTACTAAAAATTTCTACAATAGTTTCTTAAAAAGGCCACAATAGATTCATCAAATATATATTTTTATTATGTTGATTAGATTTAAAATGGTGCTAATATGTCATATTGGATATTCTACACTACTAGCAGACATCCATCATTCCTCTATGTAGTCATTAACTGCCGATTCAATTGTGCTAGCATCATATCTGGAGTTGAAACAAAAGCAAGTTACATGAAAGACCGACAAGACACAGTGCAAAGAAATTTGTACAAGCAACAGAGGACAAAAGACAAAAGCCAACTAACCTGCAACTTATATGTTGTCCAATGGGGAGACCCAAAACAGAAGAAGGCGTTGGAAGTTCAAATGTGAACTTTGCCACATTGTGGCTCAGCTGTGTCCGTTTGACAAGTTTAAATTGCTTGAAATTTTCAGGATCCAAACATCCTACGAACACATTCGCAAGTAATTCAAGTTCACGCAGAGCAAGCATGTACGAACAAAATTGAAACACAACAGCCCAGGAGATGAAACATTATATTATAATGCTAGTTCTCGGCACAGTAAATTAATAAGGAGAGCAGGAACCTAAGCACAGGCTACTCAGGTTCAGCTTCGTAGACAAATCTAGAGTACAGTTTGGATAAGTCAAAGAACTTGACAACTGCAATACTTTCACATTACAAATTACACATATCACATTCGATAGAATATTAGCTGGATTTAGTAGTTGGGTTAGCCCCTCCAAAGTGAAATCACGTAGTAGTCTCATGTTTTCACCGAGCAGGATACAATTTTCTTTCCATGTGTAGTCTCTCATTCCTTCTTCCCAGTAGAATTCGCGAGAATAGAACAAGTGAAAGCACCCGAAAAGCCAAACGCAAGGAGTGCCACTAAATGACCAAGTCAAATACAGAAAAACCAACGACAAGATATTGCTTCCTGGATCGACATGACCAGCTCTGACCGGAGGCACAAACCCAAATGAAAGAAAGCATCAGATCGACATTCGTGGTCAAACTTGAGGAGCTATCAGGCCATCATGCCATACGAAATTGATAAATGCCACAACACCACCACCACCTCTCACTCTCCTGATCCGTACTACTTGGCATTCGAATCAGATCCATGAATTGCAATAACGATTAGACTCATGGTTCAACGAATGCTCAAATCTGTTGAAGATAAATTCCGGCCCGGAGAAACGGGAAAAAGATCAAACCTTTTGGTTTCTTGGTGGACTTGAGGTAGGCAACAGCGACTGCAACGGCGACAAACGCCACGGCGACGCCCACGAGAATCTGGAAATCTTGGGATTGCAAGAACTCCATGGCAACCAGACCCGTCGTCCCAAAAGCTGAACTCGACGGCGAGATGGGCGAGTCAAGAAACGGGTGGGCGAGTCAAGAAACGGGTGGGCGAGAGATAAAGATGGGATTTTTACGTTTGTTTTCGAGAATCTTTCGATGGAAGGTTGATGGGTTTTCGTGATTTTGGGCAGAGGAGTTAGGTGGAGACGTTTTTCGGTGGAAGCTAAAGCTGGGGGTGTTCTTGTACTTTCTTGACTGACAGAGAACGTGAAAGTGGAAGGGCAATTGTTGCACCTACTGCGGAAATCTTCACTGGATAGAACGCTGCTGCGTCACTTCTCAACTACTCGAATCTGCCATTTCTTCAGTTTTTTTTTTTTTCCTGTAAATGCCACGAAAAAGATAAGGTTTTTTTATTCAACGTTTGTTTAATTAAGTCCATTGAATTAGTGCCTGTTGCTAGCATGACTATTTTCCAAATCCTGTCTTATGCTCGATTATTAGTAAATCTCACGATGCAGGAATATGGGTTGGTGGAGATCCTGCGTTTTGGCATTATTATGCAATAGTTTTTCACTGCCTAAAAGTTCTTGAATCTCAATATGCACGAGAGCCAACTAAGTTGACTAATATCAACCATCGTATTCTGCATAGGGATGTGTGGCCGGCAAACGATTCATGGAGGAAATTACCTTTCAAGAAAACCTCGTGAACTTCACGCAACAATATAAAATTCATAAATTTTGTAAGCGCGAGAATTATATATGACGAACATGATCATGTTTCCTTTGCATCATTTTTTACAACAGAGTTCATCATGATATCAGAGAGGCTTCAAAGCATTATTTGATGGTATGTTCGCTGCTCCTTATTGCAAAGGCCCAATTTTAATCCGAATAGTATTATTTGGAACGATGCAAAATATTCACCGCACGAAACTACCTAAATTCCTCCCTTTCTTTGGCAACTAGAAATTTGCACGAGAATTAAGAAAAAGAAAATGTTTTTTTGTCATGGAATTCGTGAGTCACATAAATTACATACTTTAAAGTCTTCGTCCTCTCTACCAATCACAGGAGACGGGGAAATCGAGGAAAACTAGGGGACAAGGGAGAGAATCAGTGGGCGGTTTTTGCTTGCATCATCATAAATGAATTTATTTCAGCATTTCCAAAGGTTTTATATTGTTTGGCAACTATTTTGAATGAATTTTCATGTGAAAGTCAATATTGGGAAGGCTGAAAATCTAATGTTAATCCATATTGGGCATTCAGGATTTGGCTAAATGCTTAAACTCTTTGTTTCTTTCCAAAACTATCCCCACCAATTCTTTAAATTCCCGATTTTGTCTCTCATTATTTTTTTTAGCTAAAAAAAGGATCAAACCCTTCGCTGATCTAACCAAGGGCTATAATCACTGGCGAGCCAAATCTAACATCGACGGCCGTCAGTCGAGGTCGCCTGCTTGGGTTGTGCGCCTGGGTCGCCTGACCTCGGGCCACCTCCCCGACAGGAGGTTGCCCTTAGGCGACCTCGACCGACGATTGCCGATACTAGATCTGGCTCACCGACGGCTATAGCTCTTTGTCGATCCGGTGAAGGGTTTGATCTTCTTCTTCTTCTTTTCAATTATATGTATTTTATTTTCTCGATTTTAAACAAATAAATATTAAAAAATTAATATTAATCACCCAAAGGACTTTTCAAATGTATTTTCTACCAAACGGTATTTCTCTCAAAATTGTTTATCAAAGTGTAATTTAACAAACAACCTTTGCATTTGCCCAAAGCCCTTTAGGCTAAACTGCTTTGCATTTTCCCAATGAGTTTTCAAAATGTTGAACCAAATGTACCCTACACCAACCTGCTTTGCACTCTGCTTTGCACTACCAAATAGTTCCAAATGCTCCAACATGAATTTCAATTGGTCAAGTCAATGTAGAATTTGGTGTTTCTCAATGTTATGAACACCCCAATCTGACTATAGCAATGTTTGGTTCAGCTTTACAAATGAGCTTTGAGTGTAATGCAAATATTGAAAGTCAAAGTTATTTGGGAAAATGCAAATTGTGTTTGGTTAAAACCTCTTTGCAAATGAATTTTGAATTGAATGTGTGTTTGGCAAAAAAACTTTTGCAATGAGTTTTGGGTATATGTGTGTGTGCATGTGTATATTTATTTTGAATAATAAACCAAACTATTTGCCAGACTGGCAAAGGGTTACGACCGCCAACAAACCAGATCTAGCTTGCCAGCGGTTGTCAGTTGAGGTCGCCCGAGGTCGGGCAACCTCCAGCAACCCTCAGTAGGGGTCGGTCGACTCGGGTGACCTCCAGTAGCCCTTAGCAAGGGTCGCTCGACTTAGGCGACCTCCAACAGCCCTCAGCAGGGGTCACTCGACCCAGTTGGCATGTGATCCAAGCGATCGCCACCTCAGTCTTGTGGCGTGACGACGAGGGTGGTAGGCGAGGGCCGCCTAAGGCCGCTAGACCTTCAGCGAGGGTCACTTGACCCAGACCCTCACCGAACCTCAACCAACAACCACTGATGCCAAATCTAGCTTGCCGAAGGCCACGACTATAGGCCTTCACTGGTCCAACAAAGGGTTGTCTCCTTTTTAAAAAAAAAAAAAAATTAACCAAAGACAAAATCAAAATTTTAAAAAATTGATGAGTATAGTTTTGGAAAGAAAAGCCCAATGCTAGTCCCTATTAGGGTGCATTTGGAAAAAATTTTGGGGAAAAACTTTAAAAAATGTAAATGACTTTAAGTTAAAGGAGTTTTTCAAAATGTAAATTGTGTTTGGTAAATCGTAATCTAAAAGTCCATTATGAAATATCTTTGAAGAAAATTGTGTTTGGAAAAATTTTACTCATACAAAGCACTTCAGTTATCAAAAAAACAAAAAGTTGGCCCTAACAGACTAGGTGGCCACCAGTGATCCAGATCTTTTGTTGGTGGATCGCCGTCAGTGGATCGCCGATGGCCGTCATCTGTCCCCCGGGACCACCGGTGAAGGTCACCTTGGGTTGGGCGACTCCCGATGAGAGTGGTGCGACCCACGCAACCCCTCACAAAGGTCGCTCGACCTCGGCGAGGGCCACCTGGGTCACGCAAACCTAGGCATCCTTTGCCGGTGCGATCCTCACGGAGGTCACTCAACTCCGACAAAGGCTAGCTAGGTCATACGAGTCAAGGCAAGCTAGGTCGCATGGGTCAAAGCTAGCTAGGTTGCGCGATTCATGCAACCCCTCGCCGAGGTCGCTCAATGTCAGCAAGAGCTAGCTAGGTTGCACTCGCTTGACCCCGACGAGGGTGTTGACACCTAAATTTTGACGACCCAGTCATTTATTTATTTATTAAAAAAATATAAAAAATTGCATAGCATATAATTTTAGACGCATCATTATTTTCTGATAAGGAATGACAATTTGATATATTCAATAAATCTTTCATATATTCAAGCGATTTACACACCAAGGGATATATTTCGCAAAAAATTGGAAGATTTCAAGGGAATATTTCAGGTGGGATATATATTTAGTGTTAATCTTTGGGCAATATGCATTTTGACATAATAAAAGAAACACCAGATCTTGTAATCGTCGATGGGCGTGAACAAAGGAAAGAAAATAAAATGAAATCGTGGAGATTGCGCCTTGGCCATGCGAGATGCGATCGAAAAGAAGAAGGAAATTTTGCTTCTTCCATATAGGGAGCTCTATTTCGTTGCATATAAAAGGGGTTGACCCGCACGAATGAAGACGGTCACAATTCTAGGAGAGCATAGAGAAACACACTACCAGAAAGAATTGAAAGGAGAAATCGTGGGGGGAAGCATAGAGAGTTACACGTGAGAATTGAGGAATAGAGAGAAAGAGGAGATCTTGGCGTAACCTTGGCTTAGACCACGCCGCATACTGCTCAAGTTTCGACGTGGGTCATTCTCCCAACGACGCTGCCGCTTTGGTCTCATTGCGATAGCCCAAGCTGCCATCCCTCGTCACGCGCCGCACACTACTACTGCCATTCCTTGTTCCAGTGACGACCGGTTTTGCTTATTTCTAGCCTGTGTTGATGAACCCGTTACGTCGCTGGTTGTGAAGTTTGATGCACCCGCAACATCGGCAAGCTCCCGCTTCGGAGGACCGCTCGCTAACTTTTACGAATTCATTCTCTCTTGAGATCCTCACGTACCCAAATTTCTTGGAGATATTAATGGAGGTGAGGCCTTGAAGGGAAAAGTCCACCATTTGGAGAGCAGCCCGTGACTTCCCTCGTGTTCACGCCTCCAAGGCCTTGGTGTCATTGGTGTTAGCTATCCATTGAAGGAACACTCAAACCAGTAGCGAACCAGCAAGCTACCTTGCTGTTACGCACTTGTTCTGACGAGCCCAGCCTTGCCGAACCTACGTAGCAGCGAAGTAGCAGTTGTCGTGAACCGAAGTCGCACCATCCCTAAAGTGCTACCTTCCGCTTGAGACTCACGTGTTGCTTCCGCCGTGTCCGAACCGCCCGCGACGACCTGCTGCCATTGCACCGCCCGTTGTCCTACCGAGTTTATCTTATCGTCACCCGCTGCTGTTCTTGACGTGTCCTATCCCATCAAGCTAACTGTGCTGTGGAGCCCCGACTCGAGTTGCTGTCGAGCCTGTCCTTAAGTCGAGCCGATCCTTGAAGTTTCTATTCTTGCAGGTTCATTGGTCGTGAGCCTCCTACCACTGTGCCGACCCCGACGCAAATCACCATTCGTGAATCCTGGCGCCGGTCCCGTTTTGGAAATAAAAAAAATCCAATCAAGGTAATTTTCTTAAATCAAATTTCGTTTTGATATTATTGCCTAAATCGGAATATTTGATGCCAATGTTGATTACATGGATACTTTAGGCATTATTCGATAGGATATTCACTATAATTACTAATTTGATCCGTAATACGTTGGATCACTTCTTTAATTATATTGATTTTTTTTGGCACATTGATGATATTTTAACTTTTAAATCATTATACTTGTTAATTTGATCCGTAAGATTTTGGATCAATTTTTTTAATTATTTTGTAATTTCTTACATGTTGTGATGTTTAGGATTAGAATAATTGTTAATTTAATCCATGAGACAATGGATTATTTTCCAATTATTTTAACCCTTTATTTCATGAATATTCTGAGTAGCTTAGATATAATGCTTATTTGGAGATTGCTTGTCTTGAAAAATACAAAAAAAAAAAGAAAAGAAGAAGTCAACTTGGGTAGGATAGTTCCCTAAATTAGGATTGCATCTTTTTAGATTGCACGTTAGGATATATAGGATTTCATGATAGCATTGCCTAGTTTGAATAGGTTTGCATCTTTAGATAATTCTAGAATAGATTAGAATAGATTCTAGATAGCATTTTCTTTCATAGATAGGGTCCTAAATAATGCTTGCACATTTAGATAATATTGCATCTTTAAAATAGTTTTTCTAAGATAGGATAGAGTTTAAGTCAAATTAATCCCTAAACTAGATTAGATAACTATTCATTTTAGATGGTTTAATTAGGGTTTTCATTAATTCCGAATTTTAATATAAAAAATACAAAAATATTAGGTGCATGTCAAATAGTTTTTATGTTAGGCTCATTTAATTAGAAATTGCTTATCAATAGAGTTAAGTCATATAGTTAAAGTGCATGTTATATAGGTAAGTTTTAATTTCAAGATAAGAGCAAACCCAAAAAAAATAGTTGCTTACTTTTTGTGTTTAATTCTTTTTATGCAATTTATTTGATCCATTAATTGTTCGATAATGGATGAGCATCCGCGTGATCACCCCATTACATGATAGTGATTTAAGTTAAAACCAATCCAAACTGCCTGCAAAGATATTATTGAAAATGAAAAAGAATGGTACCAAAAGGGCATTAGAGAAATCTAGTGTAATCAAGTCTCCGTACCCAAAGTCTTTGGTTCGTAGGATTAAAATAATTCTCATATTATTTTACTTAAGTGTCTAATCGACCTACCATAAACCGATTAGTGGCAACTCCCAATTAAAATTCATTTGCATGCTAAAAACTTGAACCTAAGTCGTGAATTAGTATGGGCTTGGGAGAGCTTGAGTTAAGTCTAGGCTTAATAATCCATTAGCCAAACCCTAGGTGGTTCACCTGAGGTTAAGTCACGACAGCTTGGCGACTCCACTAGGGATTTGGGTTAAAACTCTTAGTGAACTTAGGCCAATTTTCTCTTCTTTTGAAAAAATATTTTTGTTTGGCAACGAGGATACCAAGTACATCCTTAACATTTAAAGTGTTAAATGTTTTTGCAGGATGGGAGGTATAAGGGAAATGTTTGCTAATCTTTGTTTTGCAGGAAGGTATAGGAATGTATGGTTTAGTTTCATAAACGAAGTGTTGTTTGATATAAATTGTTGTGCATGCCTATGCATTTACACTACACTATTGCACACACTACCTACTGCCGTACCTGGGCCGCGATAGGATTTTAGGATGGTGTTGAGAAAGACACTTCCTCGAAAGCGAGACTGATATGTAGAGGTTGACCTTCTCTTCCCTGAAAGTTTTTCATGGTGTCGATTGTGTTTGTCCATATCCACAAGACTACGTGACTATAAGGCATTTCATTCAACTGAGCCAGAGTTAAGAGGACCTGACACGTTGAATGCGAGACTGCGACAGTCAGATCATCATCTTAGCTTTACTTAGTTAAGCCGTCTAGATAGAAATCGAGCCTCACATTTCATGCGTGTGTTTATGTGATTGTCATCCATTCCCGGTGAAGGTAAGTTGTCTGAATTCTCACTTTGCAATTTACATATTTCGTTGCAATTTTGTTGATCCATCATAAAATGTTTTGTAGTCAAGTCTCGTTTTATATGCGATGGGGAAAACCACCATATAGTTTATTTCCACTCCTGAGGTTTCAAATGCTACCATATGGTCTTGGAAGAAGGGGTCAAGGCATTCGAAACCCTATTGAAGCCCCTCGGAGGTCTCGTTCTCTTGGATTAAGATGCCATGGAAGAGGTGGAGAAAATTCTAGAGGGCAAAGACAAGAAAGGCAAAACTTACCACCTGAGCAAGGGCAAGGGAGGCAAAACTTGTTACCTCCCATCATTCGCGAGACATTTCCTTGCCCTCCCAAAATGATGCACGATGGAGTGGAAGTGATGGACACCCTGGGACAACCAAGCGGCAAATTCGACTACTATGTGAAGTATTTGGCTCCTCCCAGCTTTTACATTGACCCTCAAGATGTTGTCCCAGATGGATGGGGTGGCATGGACGATCCGACACCTCCAAAGATAGATAACCCTGATGCACTAGAAGAAATCACAAGTTTGTTCGATGACCTCTTTATAAGCACCATTGACAAAGGACCATCAGAAGAAATGGGCACCCGCCCACAAGAGTAACTCATTTATTGTTCTTGCATATTCTCCTACGTGGAAATTTTTATTGCTTTTTAGGGATTTCTTTTTAGGGCTCGTGAATCGCATTTTCCATCCAATAAATGTAAATCAATTGATGAATATCAATAAAATTACAAGTTTTGTTTTGAGGACATGAAGGGGTACCCAAACTAGTTCAGTGACGATATCCAATAATGAAAAGAAAATATCATCCAAGGAAAATTCTGAAGGCTTCTTCATACTTCCTCATCCAAAAATTCTCAAAAGAAAAAGAGACTAAAAAAATCATTTTTGAAGTCATTTCCAAAAGCATGCATTATATTAACTCTGTTTCATTTTCTAACTCATTTACTTCATGTTTCAAAGCATTACTTTCTTGGCTTGATGAGAAAGCATCTGAAAAAGGCACATCATGTTGCAATGATAGATCAATTGGCTCAATTGTTACTCAACAAGTTTGAGAACACACTTCTAAAGAGTTAATAGAATGAGGGGCAAGTAAAAGAGGACCATCCATCTTTGGTGAAAGAGATGACGAATTGGGGGCACTACAGATTCTATTAGTGACATGACTAAGACAAAATCTCGATCCAAGTCAAAATGGATGTGCAATTTTAATTTACTTTGATGTTGTATAGTATCCTATTCATGCACGTTCTCTTGTGCAAGGGCAAAAGCGAAGATTGCTTGTCTTGGAAAATACAAAAAAAATGTCAACTTGTGTAGGATAGTTCCCTAAATTAGGATTGCATCTTTTTAGATTGCACGTTAGGATATATAGGATTTCATGATAGCATTGCCTAGTTTGAATAGGATTGCATCTTTAGATAATTCTAGAATAGATTAGAATAGATTCTCGATAGCATTTTCTTTCATAGATAGGGTCCTAAATAATGCTTGCACGTTTAGATAATATTGCATCTTTAAAATAGTTTTTCTAAGATAGGATAGGGTTTAAGTCAAATTAATCCCTAAACTAGATTAGATAACTATTCATTTTAGATAGTTTAATTAGGGTTTTTATTAATTCCGAATTTTAATAAACAAATACAAAAATATTAGATGCATGTCAAATAGTTTGCATGTTAGACTCATTTAATTAGAAATTGCTTGTCAATAGAGTTAAGTCATGTAGTTAAAGTGCATGTTATATAGGTAAGTTTTAATTTCAAGATAAGAGCAAACCCAAAAAAATAGTTGCTTACTTTTTGTGTTTAATTCTTTTTATGCAATTTATTTGATTCATTAATTTTTCGATAATGGATGAGCATCCATGTAATCACCCCATTGCATGATAATAATTTAGGTTAAAACCAATCCAGACTGCCTGCAAAGATATTATTGAAAATGAAAAAGAATGGTATCGAAAGGGCATTAAAGAAATCTAGTGTAATCAAGTCCCCATACCCAAAGTCTTTGGTTTGTAGGAGTAAAATAATTCTCCCATTAATTTACTTAGGTATCTAATCGATCTATCATAAACCGATTAGTAGCAACTCCTAGTTAAAATTCATTTACATGCTAAAAACTTAAACCTAAGTCGCGAATTGGTATGGGCTTAAGAGAGCCCGAGTTAAGTCTAGACTTAGTAATCCATTAGCCAAACTCTAGGTGGTTCACCAGAGGTTAGGTCGCGACAGAGGGCCAGCTGGGTCACGCAAATGCAAGCCTTCGCTGACATGACCCTCACGAAGGTCGGTTGACCCAAACGAGGGCCAGCTGGGTTGCTCAACACCAGGTAGCCCCTCGCTGGGGTTGTGCAATTGCCAAGGGTCATTCACCATCTGGATCGATGACCTTAGCCAACCTCATGAGGGTCGCGCGACCTCCAAGCAATGGTCACCCAGCCTACCGGCGACGTTCGCCTAGGTCGGCCTCTCTTTATCTCCCCTGGCCGAACCCTCACAGTCACATCAACCACATCGTCCAATGCAAGGAGAAGAAGATGAATAGTCGCAAACAAGGGCAAAATCAAAAAACCAAAAAATCAGTGAGGATAAAACCGGAAGAAAATTTTTTACTTGCCCTACCTTCCGAAAAGGCTGAAAGCCTAAGGCAACCTAGGACCTGCCTTGGGCTTTCAGCCTTTGAAAAGCAAACTTTGCCTCAAGATGGTTTTCAAAAATGAAACCAAACACCCAATATTTGACCTAAAGATCCTTGGAGGCCCAAAGTCCCTTCCCAAAGCCTTTTCCAAACGCATCATTAGCATTGGACTTTCAGCCTTTTCAAAGTCAGCATTTGATCGAAAGCTCATTTAAAACGATTTTCAAATGGTCCAGCATTTCTCCAAGGGGCTTTGGGGTTCAAAAGCTCTTTGGGAATGCTAAACCAAACGCACCTTATCTAACATAAGATCTAATGTCCATTCGTAGATTGAATGGCAAACAATAGAAAGTTCAACTCCTGCTCTAAAGTTCCATTGATTTGTTTCATATGCCTATCAAGCATTGTGGACAATTATCACTTGAAAATTATAATGTCATGTACAGAGGCTTGAGCCTTGAATGCTTTTCAAGATATGTTCAAGAGAACAAGATTTTACAATACCCTTTTTCCTTGACTGTAGTATTTGGTTGCTTAAGCTAGCGAACAGGGCTTTGCAAATGAAGTGAAGAGGAAATTTCCAAATAGAGAGATTAAAGAAGCATTGGATGAGAAGAAAAGCCAGCTATGGAGAAGATTTGCAGGAGGTGCAAGTACTCGTCGTGCCTCTTGAGGAAAGTGTATGAATCATGTCAATTCTTGAGGGAGGGCAGTGCAATGTATCCAAGCATGCTCATGCTTCACAATTGATAAGCATTGCAGAGCTAGGAACATGATTTGGTATTTTTCTTGAATATAATGATAGAGACTAGCGATTTTAGCATAGAATCTAGAGTCAAAGAACCGAATCAGTGGGAACTTGTCTGGTTCTAAGGTATGTAGGGTAGATTATAAATTCCAAAAATCAGGGAACTTGGTTTGACGAGAATGTTGCAATTACCTGGAACTTGAAGAAAGTTTTTTGTATTTTTCTTGATATAGTCTTTGTGCGATCCTATGGTATTTCATAGCATTTAATGATGAGTGTATAATTTAAAACCATTAGTTGAGCTTCCATTTTATAGCTGAAACTTTTATTTTGTTAATGTCTCATATTTGTCGTGTATCTAAATATAAATTTTAGTCAATGAATTATAGTAACAAGTGGTGATCATTGAAGATAATGATTCGTGGCAATTATTCAATTAGTAATACAGATGAAACCTAAGTAGAACATGGAACGGACCTCTAACAAGGTAGATTTTGGGTTTTAAGGTATGTATAGTAGATTACAGATTCCAAAAAATAAGAACTTATTCTAGTGGGTAAGTTCTAGATTTTAGACGAACCTAACTTGCATAGAACTTGAAACTGCTCGCCTCTTCACCCTATCTTATGGACTTCTTTGCTCTTCCCATTTGGACTTTTATTGGTCATAACTCCTACATACAAAGATCTCTTGTCCTACTGACGATTTTGTTATGAACAATCATAATCTCCCCGTAAACGTCACTCAAGTGATCAGCAAGATCAAAACAAAATGTTAAGGATCTTTTCTGCTTTGCATCTTCAAAGGCATCGGGTTTGTTGGAGAAAACTCTTTTGATGTTTTGAAGTCGACAAAACTTATTCAAAGTCTACTCAAGATTTCCAGACTTCTGTGTCAAAGTCTGAAGACGATCAGACTTTAGTGTCAAAGTCTGCCCATACTGACAAATTCCAAACTGAACGCTACTGAATAATGAAAACTTATCCAGATGCGAGATTTTGTTTATCTCTTCAGGAGTTCGGTTCGTATGGTTTATGGATGGCTTTCCGAATGGATATATCACTTACGGGATTGATTATCTTTATTAAAATCAATCTAGATAAATCAAATTTTTTTCGGATTGCAAGTAAATATGGAAAGAATCTACTTATGGAAACCAAGATCCTGATTGTATGGACGAACAGGATTGACGGGCTTTTATCACAATCTTCAAATGGCTCGAGATCTCCTTGATTGATTCTGTCCAAACGGGTAGATTGGAAGAATTCCTTTGGAAAGTGCCAATGGTCAAAAAGGCATGAAGGAGTATTTAAGGTGGACTATCCAGTTGTTCGATAAAGTGCGTGAAAAAGAAATTTCAAAGTCTGAAACTTTCCTTTTCCTTGTTACTCCAAATACTGAGCTCAAAGTTGTATATAAAAGAGATAAACTCATAGTGAGACTTCGTGAGAGAGCAATAAAGACTTTTCATTGTGAAGTCGAGATCTCGAGACTGTAAAATCTTTTTTGATTCATAGTGCAATCTAGCCAGAAGGCTGTTAGCGTGGAGAGTGGACGTAGGCTTAATCTAAGCCGAATCACTATAAATTATGTGTTCTTATTCTCTTCCCTGAACTCCTTTATTTTGTTTGTAATTCTATTTAACTATTAAAGTCTGAACTTACTCAAAGTCCGTTGTTCTTTAGATTCAGTTTCAAAAGCAAATTATTTCTACTGTTCTTAGCGAAAAATTGTCTTCACACCTATTCACCCTCCTCTAGGTGTTCATATTAGCACTTACAGGGTTGTTCTCACGCAATCTAACTAAAGTTGGGGATGTATCATGTGTTTATGGGGTTGAATAGTGAGAGAAACTCCCGATCTTCTCCAGAGAAAGCCGAGCAGGCGCCCCATTGCTGTATTCTCAAAAACTGTCTCGTACAGATCTTGATTTTGAAGCATTCTTAAGATTTTTCTGCATTTTTTAGAACTTGATGAGCAGCTCCAAAAGGAAGTATTCTTCTCATGCCCTCTCTTTACTCGCATACAGATGAAGACTTTCTATGATAATAATTTGACATATTCGGTTGCTCAAACAAGTCGATTCAGTTAGAGTATGAGGATGATGGAATGGCGATTTTAATAATCATTAACCTCTGGTGTCACTCTCATTATCGATAATCTTGATTCTCCAATACCAAACACAGTTTGACAAATCAACTTGACAGGAAGTTACCTAAAAAAGATGACAGGCTAAACTATTCTTGGTTGAAGATTTGCCTTATCTTTGCAAGAATAAGCTGCATTATGGACCTGAAGGAACAGCACTAACATTTCCGCGATCCATGTGTGTTCAAAAGCTATATATCTTCATATCCTGCATTTCCTAGTTCAAACTTCTGCTAAAGGTTGAGGATGCACGTTCGAAGTCTAATTGGAAAAAGCCTATGCTACGATGGACATCAAATCATGGGAATACTCTGCTTAACTTTTCAGGGAAACAAATATATATGTTTAACAATTGCAGAGCTATCTTTATGCATCTTCGTTCGCAACCATCCTCTCAATTCCGTCTAACATTTGAGAATAATCAGAAAAGAATTTCTATTTGGTCCATTGTTTCCCTCTTTTGGCAGTACATGATCATCGTAAGTGCTATTGTTTGGTATATTAATCTGCTCACAACAATGCGATTCCATCAAAAATTGAGGCTATGGGGGACAGCAACTTCAACAAATATTATGTTCCTATCGATGTCGCTCTCCTAGTAAATAACATGCCAATAGCATATGACAGATCGTAACCTTAAATTACTCTGATCAAAACTTGGTTGAGGTAGATGCCAACTACAATAGACAAAAATTGACCCTTAAGTCAACCGAAATAAGTAGAAGATCTCTACCTTCTTTGTATTATTTAAAACGCAATTCACCATTAACAGATACAAGGATAGATATCATGGACTGTTGATGCGTTGAGGTCCCCGGGAATTGATGTTGGCGGATTGGCTTTTATCGATGCATTTGAATTACTGTAAACAGAAGCCTGTGTCGTACTACCATGCAATCACCCAAAAACATGTCCCACAGGACAAAGAAGGACTAGAAAAAAAGAACATGTGTTCACATGATGTTTGATCATTGACCATCGGCTTATTTATGCAGGGCAATATTCCTCATGCGCATCAGTAACCGTTTGCAAGAGCAAAGACTTTAGGACAGGCAAAATGGGAGCCAACCAAAGCATACAACACTTCAGCCACAAACATCCCTTGAGGCTTCTCAACTTCCAGTAGCACCCTACCATGAGCACGGTCTTATGCTCAGGCTGCAAGCTAGCGATCTCCAAGCGGGCTTATTGTTGCCTCCCCTGCAACTTTTGCCTCCACCGGAGGTGTTTGAAGATGCCGCAGAAGCTGAGACACTGGATCGACCCCAAACACATGCTTACTTTGACTCCGACCCCAGTCTACCGGGGAGGCGCTTTCGTGTGCAACACCTGCAGGAAGTTAGGCACGGGCTTTTCTTACCACTGTAAAAAGTGCAAGCTCGATCTGCACCTTGTTTGCGCTATTACTCCGTCACCAATTTCCGTCACTTCGCTACATGGCATCCCACACAGACAAAAAAAGAGGAATGATTGAGGTGAGAGTAGTCTGCTGGGTAATTTGGTATAGGAAATCGGCCAGGGTTTGGCTCAACAAGCTGGGACGGCCATCATCCAAAGCTTCCTAGGAAATTCCTAGTGGAAGATAGGATGTCACACAATCTTCCACTTCCGGTTAGCTTCAAGTACACTAAGGGGTATCATCAATGTCACCGAGAATAAAAAAATAGACAAGAATAGATATGAATTGCTCACTAGTTCTGCGATTGCTCTTTGTTTATTTAACTCTACCGTTCGAGAATTCCAACAGAAACGTGCTCGTTGTAGAGTATGCTTTTTGGTCATGTACAAAGTGTTTCACCTAGCAACCTAGAGATGATGCATGGTGTGTTTGTGGATCAATGGCTCACAAAAGAGTTCTTCATCTAGCATCCAAGAATGGTGATGTTTGATTTAGCCCCAAGAATCGATAATGTTTTAAGTTGCCTGTTCCTTTCCTCCGACTGCATCAACTCCTCTACGTAGCAAGTGTTAAGAGTGTACTTTGACTAGAGTAAAAAGCATGCAACGAGTTAGAATTGACTAATACGACCATTGATGATTCAAAGAAGATTTGAGAATGATTTTTCCATACTTTAAGACAGAGAATGAGAGAAATTGCTCGATGATGTGTTACTTTACTAATTATGATTGTATTGATGCGATAAATGACACATATCCAAATCTTGGCACTAACTAGGCTTGCACATTGGCAGCGCCAGCCCTGATCGGGGCATTGGCAAGTGTCCAAACTTGGCCAAGGGAACAACATGGCCGACCCTGGTCCCACTTTTTTATCTGTCAATTTTTTATTTTATTTTTTTGGAATTTTAGCTCAAAAAAGGGAAAAAAATAAAAACTAAATGAAAAAAATTATTATTTTACTCTTTTTCCTATGATTTTTATACTATTTATGTATCCTATATTAGAAAATTAGCCTTACTGTATCTTGGTAGTAGTTATAAATTTCTAAGCATCGAGGAGGAATTATTAATAAAACATAATTTCACATAATTTTAAGTAAGAATAAGGCACGGGGTGGGCCTCAAGACCCTTGCTGGCCCGGGTCGACCCAGGAACAGGCCAAGAAATTTCGCGAGGCCTTCCCAAAGGGCCCAAGAAATAATGGCAGGCCCCGGGCCGCTTGCCCCCTGACAAGGTCCAGTACCAATGAATAATCAAATTCAATGCATAGCAATGACAAGAAATCCCACTAAAAGAAGGCTTTGGGAATGCCCGTCGCTTCAATATTAATTTCTCCTTCAGGTTTGTATTCTTGCACACTATTGAATATTAACTTCTGGTTCCACTCAATGTCGAATTACTCGTGAGCGGAAGCATCATGCGATAATCTTTAGATATCCAGATATAAACCAAACATTCCAACATCGGGCGAGGTAGGTCCCGCTGCTGGAATGGGCCTAGGCCTGGTTTCATTGGAAATCAATGAGTTCGGGGATTTAGATCTGAATGGACTCAGAATTCACGTGGACCGCGTCTGCAAGAATCATTGATCATGTGGACCTCAAGTAGAAATCTCACGCAATGAGCGGATGTGATTGGTTTCTCGGAGTTCAGGTCTTTGAACTTGGATGGCCCAAATTTCATGAACCAATGGCGCTATTCGCCCTAAAAGAATATAGTAATTGGGTCGAAAACGACCCGAGTCCATATGATGGCATCATGAGCCGAAAGCGGTCTGAGCCATCACAGCGTTATGGGCCCAAATTTCTACTCCTATTCTTCTCTCGGTGAAAATCTTTCCTTAGATGCGTTTCCCACCATTTCGGTGAAATTTTGCATGTATCTTAACGTATTACTTCAGAAGAAGCACTGTATTAACCATGCCTTGTTCTTTTTAACGCACAAAATCAAATGAAACCCAACCCGAGTGTTCTATAAATGAGATTTTTCTAATTGGCTTTTGCATCTCAAATATTAAAATTTATTCGCCAAATTGGTATGAAATTGCCCTACTAGTCATTACAGCACCGACGTTAGCGTGCCAGAATAATTAAATCAGTTCGAATCATCCGATGAATGAAAATCATCGCGAATCTTTCACCGCCATTTTCCGACACCCTTTATTTTATTTCTCTTGATTTTCGACAATGCCGGTTGATATTAAAAAGAAAGGGCAAGAAAAAAGAGAAAAAAACAAAAGACAAGGAAAGTATGTCTCCCAAGGCACGCCGCTCATCGCACACGTCGAAAGAGAAACAGCAAAGGAATTCTATAGAATCACGTGTCGATGAGAAAGAGTTGCCCCCACGATCATTCTTTTCAACAAAGGCTGCGCCTGATGTCGTCCTTGCCACGACCGACGGACAGACAATACCTAAAAGAACTTGTACCCATACCGACGCTGTTCTTGTCGCCGCCGCCGTCGTCTTCCCACTTTCTTCCCTGAGGTTGATTAGGTGTTGAATGCGTGGAGACTGATCGTTACTATTATTGGTAAATTCTACTCTGAGGACAGGTGTTTCAATGTTCACTAGGATGCTAAAAATGGTCGTTCTTATCTCTAAGCAAAGACCCGTATGCCGAAATGACGCGACGGCGAAGTAGAATTTCTTCACGTACGGTCCCTGGAGGCGGCCCTTTGGTCACGAATGGCGTTCCTGAGCAGGTCGAATATGGCAAGCTGGACCGGGCTATCATTGTTAGGGACTTGGGGCAATATGATTTTAAGGGAACCGGACCGATGAAAATTTGTCT
This sequence comes from Eucalyptus guilfoylei, assembly GCA_016097605.1. Lineage (NCBI taxonomy): Eukaryota > Viridiplantae > Streptophyta > Magnoliopsida > Myrtales > Myrtaceae > Eucalyptus > Eucalyptus guilfoylei. The sequence goes on along the minus strand of CM027870.1, from coordinate 13,783,654 downwards.
GGTTTTAGGTTTCAAAAATTTGAGAACCTGATTCGATAGATATATTTTAAATTATAGGTTAGTGAAACCTACAACTTAGAATAAGATATTGTATTTTTCTTGATATATATTTTCGTGCAATCCTACAATATTTCACGGCGTTCAATGATGAGTATAATCTTGAACCGCTAGTAATCTAAACTTTCATTTCATGATCGAGACTTTTACTTGATTAATGTTTCATATTTTTCGTGCATTTAAATATAAATTATGATCAATGAATTATAATAATAAGTGATAATCATTAAGGATTATAATTCACTACAATCGTTTAATTAATAATATAGGTGGAATTTAGATAGACCCTAGAACCTGTGGCGAGTAAATTTTGGATTCGAAAATATGCATAGTAGGTTCTAAGTTTCAAAAAACTATGAACATGTTTTCATAAGTAGGTTTCTGATTTCAAGTTTTAGGTGGCACCCATCTATAATATTTTACATGGTAAAAAGTCAAATCCATCGGCATGCGCAATCTTGTGTAGATAGTGAAAAAGTCTTACTTAGGACCTAGGTCGCGTATGGCTGGCCGGGAAGGGTTTCTATTGTTAGGCATGGTAAAAAGTCGATCCGTAAGTACACATGATTTTGTAAAGATATTAAAAAAGTCTTGCTACTTTTTTTTCTTTGGAATAAAAGGGAAGATAAGAAAAGGAAGAATTTCTTGGAACTCGAAGCTATAAAGAGGCCTGAGCTGTAGGTCACTTTTGAAACATTCACAAGAAAACAAATCGCAGTTTATGTTAATTACGATCCGATCGACGTCAATATATAGTGATGTTGCAATTTTCTAGTGCTATCTCGTCAACACATTAATGATTTACGACTTTAAAGTCACGTGCTGGATTGATTGCTATGTGAGTGCTACTTTTTCAAGCGCCTCTAAAGTCAAGGGTGTAAGTGAAAGATCTCTTGGGAACCGTGGGGGCTGAAAGTGGAATTTTCAAGAAGTTTGGGGGGGTGGGGGAGTCCAGTGCAAATATAGGTCTAAGCTCTTTCTAGATCTGGCCCAAGTTATGTTGACATGCTTCGACCTGGGCCCGGAATAGAAAGCGCCGCAACGTCGCTAGTTCTTCACAAGGACTTTCTGAAAGGAAGTTGAAAAGGGAAACGTGCTCGAGCTCAACAACTAGTGTTGTTTTCACCTAGATAATGAAATTTTTCAGAGGCAAGATCCTTGATTATGTCGTGGAAAATATTGGGAAGCCTGTCCTAGAGATAATCAGATTTCTCTGGACTTGATTGATGTAGTCCTTATTTTATTATTTTATTTTATTTTGATGATTTTACTTGAGCAAAATATTAAATCATGTCATCATATGATTCGATAGTTATCATTTTATTCTAAACATTCCCGTCTTGTCGTTTAACTTATTAGATTATGAAATCGAGTTCTTAGATTTTCACTTTGTCTAGGTGGGTCCTTCATTTTGTATGATTGGTGATGCAATCAAGTTCTTTTATTATGAACAGACTGGTATAGCTGCCGACTTTAATATTAATAATCGAAAAGAATAAAAGTTTTCTTAGAGTGTGAATTAATAAATTAAATATGAAAACTTTGAAAGAAAAATAAACAAACTCCCGGGAGAGGAGATCAATCACTAATCATTGTAATTATCGACTTCATCGTCACTTCCATCAACACTAGGGAGTTGTCTTGATGAGGCAGCACTGCACCAGCATGTGCTCTCTCCCTCTCTCTCTCTCTCACACACTTCTATCGACCCATCATTGTATCGGAGCACACCATCGCCGTGTTTAACCGCTATCATCGCATAACTAGCCTCGTCGCTACTCGACATATATCTCTCTATCTCCATCTCTTTCTCTCTCAACGAATCGCTTCTTAGTCATCCGAGTAGAAAAATCGGCACGCATGAGTAAGTTAAACGAACACAGCCCGAAAAGTTTCCCGGTTCATGAATCTAGCTAAGATCTCGTTGATCATTAGTCTAAGTTAACCGCAGGTAATTAAGTTTCCAAGGACAAAGAACCTTTGACTTTCCATCTCCCCCCTCCATGTCTCCTAGCGAGACCACGTTTTCCAAGCCCCACCGTGATATCGAGTGGCCTTTACTTTCGTATACTTCGACCAAATTTTTTCTTCTAGGTCTTCATCAGATGCTGTGGACATCTCCTCGAGAGGGTCCACACGAACCTATCGATCGACGTTCGTTAGTTAACTTTCTCAGATTCCTGTCGGAAATGCCAATTCGAAATGATATTGATCCTTCCATACATGTCCAATTTGTAGGGACCCCTAAACAGCCCCCCTCTGTTGGTGATTTTTCTAATATAGATCAGCCTTGACAATCAACATAACCACCGCGAGAGCGACCTTTTGGGCCTCCACTCGATTTGTAATAGTGAGTTATTGTGTTGTGAGTGGAACAAAAAGGATATGTCGCATGATGAGTCCGAAGACATCAGATGGAATCAATTTTGCCGACACTGCTGAGACTGATGGATTCGTGAAAGGGTTTTTGTATATTCGATGAGAGAATAAGAGAATATCGTAGTTTTGAATTTCGGGAAGGTTTTTATTTAGTACCACAACGTAGTTAATTAGCTATATTTAATAGCATGGTCCTCGTAATGAGAGTCAAAGCATACATTTGGTACATCGAAAAATGCTCATTCGCTAGTCGAGATTTCCCACCTAATTTTGAATGTCTTGCGGCTTAAAAATGATCCTTTCGGGCGATTAGGGTTTTTTGGAGTTTCTTGAAAGCGCCAGGGCAGATTTGATGAGAGCAGCGAGATCATATTCAAGAATCGACACCTGGGATCGTTACCCTAATCTTAAACAAATGAACTTCATATACTAATATCTTGTTACAATGCATGCAGTCACATATTATAAACTAGAAAACCTAATTACGGCCGTTAGAGTCAATAAAGCCGACACGTCAGCAGATTCTTTTTCCATGCTAGGGACCTTAATCTAATATTTTCCTAGGCCATGTGGGTCGTGCAAGTTTGCCTTTAACAAAAGAGAGATTTGGGGGGTGGGGGTGGGAATTAACAGAGAACAACGGCGTTGTTTTTAAGGAAAGACAGGGCCATTTCCAACGCCGCTGTCCTAACGATGCACCAACATTTCATGTGCTTTTCCAAGTTAAAACTCCCTTAAAATTTTCAATTTGTTTTGTCAGTTTTCCGCGTCGGCGTCTACTTTGCACCTGCTACTGTATAAATAAGCCAAGAAAGTGACAATTCAAGACACATGACGCGGGGGCTTGAGGTTTTACTAACTTCTCGTGCCCGACGATACTTGTTTTTTTCTTAACAACTTACGTATTTAACATTGACATTCGTTGAAAAAAAGGAAAACAAGACAAAAATCCACCCATCGCAATGGTCTGCATGCGTGATTGAGGATGTAATCAAGTCGAATTGAGCTGGCACAATATGACCATTCGATGTCGCGACTTAACCCGATTGAATTATGCTCCATACACCATGCAGCTTGATTGAGCTTGATTTTTTTATTTTTCTTCCTTTTCAAATTCAGGCTCGACTTGATTCAATTTTCGCAGTTTTTAATCCAAATCTAAGCTGCATCGCCCATGTTAAGAAGAAAGTAGATCTAGGGCTAACGGGTGTAAAAATAGGTCGGGGGTCGTGCGCGTACTACTACGAAGTTGAATAGTGTCGAGCCATTTTCCATTCAATCAACGTCTTATGAAAGGTGAATTGATCCCCACATCATTCCTTCCTTATCTTCAACGGGATAGTTGCCGATGTAGCCCGGATGAAATAAACTTGCTCTGGACTTGCCTCCTCTATAGAGTCTCCATCGAATAAATTAAGATTCTGTTTATTTCACGGAAAGTAATTTTTAGGAAAAAAATTCAAATTTTTTAACATTTGGTCTACAGAAAATAAATTAGTCTTAGGAAAATATTTTCTGTCAACTGGAAAAAAAAATTCCTGTAAAAGCAGGAAAGATGAATTCCTCCTCTGAAAAGATGAAATCGCTCTCCCTTCTCTTTCTTTCACCCATATATAAGCATGTTCTCCTCTCATGCACTCATTTGAATTATTTTTTCTTTTTCTTTTTCTTTTTTCCTTTTCCTTTATCGGTCGCCAACCATCATAGCCAGCCACAAGCAAACTCGAGGCTTGCTAGCCTATGGTGAGCTCAAGCTCACTTGTGATAGGCGACTGGTTAAGGAAGAAGCAAAATAATAATAAAATTGAATTTTGTTGTTAATTTTTCCTAGGATTTGATTTTCCATATCAAACAGTAGAAAATATTTTGTAGTTCATTTACAGATTTTGGCTAAATATCAAAAAATATTATCATTTTCCTAACAAGTAACTTTTTAAAAAGTATTTTCCAAAAATGATACATTTCCCGCAAAATAAATGGAGCTTTAGTGCTCACAGGTACTAAAAATGAATACTAAATACTGTTGAGAAAACATTCTCTAAGTGCTTTCGATGATTGACAAAACTTAGAAACTTTGTTTTTGATAAAAAGTATTTTCAGGTGGAAAGTTTAAAGATATAGGAGCAGACAATATCAATCGAATCGTAGTCACGCTTATTCTTCTTTCTTTATATATTCTGTCAAATGGCTAAGAACGAGTCAAATATACTCGTGCAACGGCTAGTAGGATTAGTTGGATTCATTGCCATTTTCATAAGAAGTTTTAAAAGGAAAATTTGCCTATATCTATTGGAGATTCAATCTTCCCAGAATTTATTATTAGAGGCGAAGCATTCTTTCTATTTGTAGACACTCAACTTTTGGGAACCCAAACTACTGTATGGGTGACAAAAATTATGAGAAACATCAAGCTCGGCAACCCCAGATATTCTCAACCAAATCTAGGATCAACGAGTAGATTGGTCGGATGATCCTTCTAGAGATATGTCCAACGATCAACTTGGACTAAAAGAAATATAAGATGAGGTCTCGAAACTAAAGGGAAAGAATTTGCATTCACGAGAACTGAAGCTTATCGTTTCAAAGTTTGAAAAGTGTTTTGTGATTATATACATTTGCTTTCACTGAGCTATATTGTGTGAACATTTTAGAGGCTAGGAGAGTGAGGAGTTGTTCACACAAACTTAAGTGCTCAAAGCTCAGGACTTGTGATCTTTGATTGATTTTCCTAATTGATTCCAGCGAATAAGCTGTAGTGCAGGAAAGTGAACATAGGCTTGTAAAAACCGAATCACTATAAACCTTTGTGTGTAATTCTCTATCATTTACTCCTTTCTTTTTATTTGTGATAGAATTGCACTAATAACTTTATTAGAAGTGGTCTAGCTGTAATATTTGTTTAAACTCTTTCATCTTAGCATAATCACCTATTCACTCCTCTCTAGGTGATAGATCTAGTCATAATAAATACCTACCGGCAGAATCCTATTTAGTAGAATTTCATTCTATAATATTGCCATGTTATCTCGTTGATTTCCATTTCGAATTATTACACACGGGGAGGCCGAAGCATACATACCGTCAATCCATTATAATTACTTGCTGCTCATTGGAGAAGAAAAATAACTTACACTTTACTCGTCAAATAAATCGGCAACCACCATTATACTCGATTGCCAAATTGAAGGTAACCAGAGGATTCCTAGAAGAAGCTTCTCGTGACGGAAAAGACAGTGATTCCGTTCAAAGTATTCCATGAACTCTCAACTAACAACATGTCATTACTTCCTAATCCTCCAACTGCTTTTTATCAGCAGCGTGTGGATTTTCACTAAGCTGACCGCAATGGTCGGCAGCCCTGAGAGAGAGAGAGAGATAGACGTAGACCTTTGATTTGTGCCTAGCGAATGGAGTGAAAGTATCTCGATCAAACTGATGGTGGGTTTGTTAATAATCACCGTACCAATCCCACCAGTTCCAGCTTTGTCTCATTTGAAATGTGATCCATGATGCTCAATTCGAGATTTGATATTTCATGCGGTTCCGGTGGTCTCTCGAACGTTGAAATATCAACTCCCGCCCCAGCTCGCATGCTACAAAATAGTAGTCAGCAAAAGTGCCAAACATTGGTGATCCATGATGGGCCGTTTGGCACAAGGCGGGGATCACTGGTCGGACCTGAAAAAGATGGCGACGTCCTCCCCAAACATTTCCCCCAGCATCTTTTAAGTGGAAAAAGTGGGCGAAAAGTTTATTTGTTATTTAACAAGGAGAAGCTGTAGTTTCCCTTTAATTAAGACTTCGCTTTCAAACGTTCATTCAATGGATCTGGCGCTAGGGTCACGGATTCCAGTTCTGCCACTTTGTGAATACTTTAAGTAATTAGAATGACCACAGGGAATTAATTATAAAAAAGAAGTCGTTACGGATGACAAAACACAAAAAAGAATAGCATGATACTGTAGAACCGAACACCAGCTTTGAGTTAATTAATTAGACGAGTTAGTGGGTGTAAACTCCTGTTTGAACCGTTTGACACGACTGCTTACATAATTTATATTTTTTTGAAGACGAAAACATATACTCACAGCCCCATGAAATGTCTCACTGGCTTAATGGATCGGATGGAATTTTGCGCACGCACATGTATCATTGAAGGGAACCCAGTTCAAATTACCACGTCTCCGCTCCTGATTTATACTTGGTACGGTTCCTCTGAGGTTTTTCAGTCCGCTTATTATGGCCATAGGCTGTTTCGTGATGATTATGAGTGATAATACGGATCGGATGTCTTTGTACACGCCACTTAATCAGCGCACGGATCTCGTGTACGTGCGGTTTCTATCAAAGGTCGCGAATTATTGCTCACCTGGCCCATCCATTTGAATATATGCTCACTTCTAGGCAAAGGACAAGGCTGTGTTCTACACTTACGATGGATATTGATGTTGACATGTCGGAGGTGATCTTTGTTTTTCTTTGTGGAGCATATTTATGGGGGGAGGGGGGTTTGAGGGCGACCCGTTGGGGTTTCTTTCTTTCTTTCTTTCTTTCCGTCAATTTGCCCTTTTTCTAAAGGGGGAGGGGGCTTGATTGATCGATCGGTCAAAAAAATGATAAAGTTTTTGTTAATCGGGCACCGCAACGGGGGGCTACTCCACTCGTGCCATCGCCCTTTCAACAATGGCTGCTTTTCATGTCCTTTCCTCGGCCCTTTTGATTCCACGGAAAGAGAAAAAAAGAACAGGCCTGACATCCCTCAGATTCTCCTCTTTCTTTCTAGGGTTTGTAGAGCATTAGAAAAATGGAGGTTTTTTTTTCTTGCTTTTATGGAGGCAGATTGATTGATTGATTATTATTGGTTATGCATGGGTCCAGAGTTTCGAGTCATATCTGTGCATTGACTCAACGACTAATTAGCACCAACCCTTTTCTTGATGGAGGGCTGGAACATTAACAACTGCACATGGATATATATATACAGATCTATATGTCCTTATGTAATAAAGGGTATATTATATTTTAGCTTTTAATGCATGGTAAATTGCCAAACTTTTTTTGTTTTGGTCAAATTGCCAAACTTAAGCATGCGTTATCGTATCTACTATGCCCTTAGAGTTAATCTATTGTACAATAGTAGAATAGTACAGTCACCAATTGTTTAACTTTTTTTCGTTGATTTGACCATAAGGATTGATCTAGCGTTCAACCGATTTGGCATAGTATGAGTGTGATTATGTCACACCGCCCATATTCAATTTCCACGCACAACACAAATCTTGTTTCTAGACTCCATAATAAAATTATGGATGAGGTTAATGAGGTATTTAATGGATCCAAATTCAAGGGGGTAATAATAAAAAAGTATAGTGAATATTATTTAAACGGCATAACAAAAATTTTGGCACTATTCAATATTTTTTCTTTTTTTAGGTTGAAGGCGCTATTCAATGTTATTAACTAGGTTGGTGGCAAGAATAAAGTCGCATGTTTGTGGAGAGTTTGGATTATGAATATCACAAAAACATTATACAAATTTTACTGGTAAGGGTCCATTTTTTCATCCTTATATTTTTACCTTCTTTGTATCAAGTCTTCAAACTTTCAAATGATAAGTGCTTTGGAAATCGTAAAACTTTTCATAAAAGTGCAATTGATGTTTGAAACTCGCAAAAAGTGTAATCAAGTTTTAAAACTCGTTAAGTTGGTTCAATCAAGCTTTTTCATTAATTTCGTCCACTTTGGCTAATAAAAAATGCTGACATAACTTTTTAATAATTTTATTTATCCTACGTGATGATGACATGATTAAAACGACATTGTTTTGGTGCAAATCTGATTTACAATACAAATTTATTTAAATTGAATTTCTTAAAAAATAAGCTAAATATGAATAAATAAATAGAAGGAATGAGGAGAAACCAGGAAAGGACAGTGAGGGTGGGGAATGCCCTTGTCTGAGATATAAAAGTTTTGTGTTGTCGTAGGATATCATCTAATGCGTGACACTGAAAATTTCAAACCATAAGACCTTAAGCAATATGATTTCGCAGCAGGAGTGCTAAACTCGGGCTTTCCACATTAGACTATCACCGACACCAACGGACATGTCAGCTTCAGTAAATCAGGTTTGGCGTAAAAAAACTCGATTGGAAAAGTAATGCAAGTTAAACCACTTAATTGAACAAATGAAAATTTTAAGAGCTTACTTAAAAAAAATGTGCAAGTCTGGGAATCAAAATTGGACTTTACCAACTTTTTATCCGCAGAGAAATTATGCAATGGCTTTCCTCATCGACATCTAATCACAAGGTTGTTGAAATCGCCATTTAACGGGATAACGATGTTCGAGAGTTCTATTGCCAAACAAATATAGTACACACATCCTAAGTGATTAGCAAGACATGTAGATTTGTCAAAAAGGTGTAGGACCAAAAGGAGAAAGGTAATATGAATCTTTGACGGAAAAGATCAAGTGTCCAGTTTCAAAAATGTGTCAATGTCTTTGACCAAACTAGCGTGTTGTGTGGTTTATATGGAGCCGGGAGAGAGGTGTGACTAATTATGTGAAGTGAAAGGTTTTCGTGACCTCGATGCCCACCCCCTCCATTAGCAATGATGGAAAAGAACAAAACAAGTTCTGCACAAATGCTTTGAGCATGATGGGAATGTTGAAGAAGCATCCGATTCATTCAATTGATACAAGGACGAGGAGGGGCAACAAACCTGTGTAACTCAATTTAATTGTTAACATAAGATAGCACCCGCTATGAAATATTTGGATTGGGTCACAACTACTTTACACTACATGCGACTCGGAGGTTTGAGATTTACAGGCTCATTCCCGTAATCTCACTAAGATGGTAGCAACCCAAAAAAAAAAAATCTTTTCACGCGAGACATGTCATAGTTAAGTCATGCAGCACAAATCGTTCAGAAATTTATTTGTTACGTAAACTAAACTGGTGATCTCATAAAAGACAGTTAGCCTCTTTATCAATGGGCCAAACCCCTTGTTGGGTACTTAATGATTGACGGGGATGGAGAGCCCATCTGACTTGTGCCTCGATAACGAGAGAGCAACTCATGTGTCGGTTTCGTGATGAAAGTCATATAATCGACTAATTGTACTATCTACATGATATATACATCAGGTTACCGACTCATTATCGAATCCAATATGTTTCAACTCATCCCAAACAACTCCTTCTCCCCCCCCCCCCTTTCTCTCTCTCTCTCTCTCTCTCTCTCTCTCTCTGGTTATTTTTAGAGGAAAACACCTCTTTGGAGTGGGAAGGTCCCACGAAGCAAATGTCCCATATGGAAGTCGTTGCGCTTCTCTTCCCTCTTTTGCGCGAACGTCTTTACTACCGTTGCTTTTTCCCGCAACACCACCACCGCCTGCGATCCCCGCACGTGTGAAAGCGCACCCGCACTTGTATAGAGAGAGAGAGAGAGAGAGAGAGAGAGAGCGAAAAAGGGAGGGTTTTGGTTTAACATAAGGGAGGAGCCCCCTCTGCTCCCATCCCCATGCACTGCATGAAACCCCAGGCGCGCACGCACGACCCCACCCTTCCACAGAAAAAAAAAGTAGGTGAAGTTCCACAGAGATGAATAATAAATAAGCAGAAAAAGAGGGGGGGTCGATATAATGCTGACAAAAAAGGGGAATCGCGAGAAGCAAATCGCCAGGGCCGAGTTACGTTACCACCCAAAATCGGGTGAGTTGTTGAAACCGAACCCAGAAAAGCTCTCTCTCTCTCTCTCTCTCTCTCGTAGGTCAGGCAGGCTCACACGCGTGTGGGTGACGACAATGTAACGTACAGTAACGTACTTCTGAGACATTGGAGGGCCTGTTTCTGTTCGTGTGGACGTACGTGTGCGTGGATTTCGTGCGGGCTTCATGCAAACGGTGCGTTTTTTGAGAGAGAGAGGGAGAGGGAGAGGGAGAGAGGGTTTCTGTTTCTTGTTTATGAGGGTGAGATGAGATCTAACTGTGCAGCAATGCTGGGGCGGTGGGGATTCGGGGGCAGGCAATGAAAACGAGAGATTTCTTTGCAGTCGCCATCGGTGGTGATTTGATGTATCTTCGGGGTTATGATGATGACACCTCTGCGGTCCTGCGGCCTATCTTTGGTGTTTCGTTTTACTCTGGAGGCCCCAGCATTATTTTTCCTCTCTGTACTTTCTACTTCTTCTTCCCCACATGAATGGAGCTTTTATGCTTTGGTTGGATGCGTGAAGAGTTGATCTTGATCCTATTTTCATCCCCACTCCTTTCCCCGTCTCTGTCTTTCCGGTGGAGGCAGTAAAAATTGGTTTTCATGGACGGATCGGATACAAATTTCGAAGAGTCAAGGACTGCACGTTTTCTGGGACCAAAGTAAGGATAATGGTTACAATAACCGGTGCTAGGGCAATGTATTGGATAATAATCAGAGTGTGACTGTTCGGTAAAAAACTTATGTTCTGTGAAAATTTGAGAAACAACTATTTTTTGACAGCAAAAGATGTACACTTTACACACCTGATTTTTTTTTTTTTTTTTATCGAAATGCATGAATCCTTGTACATAAATTATTTTTGGTACTTAAGGTGAAGAATAATGCTAGGGGCGTTAAGACCTCTCTAGTAAGTTTGTGTTACTAGTAAGTGATTCAGTAGAATCACGTCGGGTGGTCAAAGGTAGTTACCAACTTAAATAATAGCTGATGGATTTGCCACATTAAATATTACCTAACTTAGTAGACAGGTGTTAATACTATTCGCATTGCTCTTGAGGTGAATTGGTACGGAATTACTCCTCCGGAGGGAATGTTTTCTTTAAGGCATTTGTTGACAAGACATTGCCGTGATATCAATGTATTCCGAAAATATACGTAAAAAAATCTTATTTGTGACAAATTCTTGCTAAGTGTTTACATATGTCATACCACTGGAAGTTCTCTTAATTTTTATGGTATTTATAGCCTTTCATGATTTGTTTTTGACCATTTTTTTGTTCCTTATGTTGAGCCTGCCTAACTTTAGGTTTGATCAAGAAAATCCCAAGGTAGCGTGAGACTATGAAGCGAAGAGGCTGCTCACTAGCTAGGCCATGTTTTCTCATTTCTATCTCTATTATCATTGATTAAGAGGAATTGAACATGTTGGGGGACCATGAATATTGTTGTTAATATTTTTTTTTCCACGAAGCTTTTGAGCTCAATTTAGTTGTATATTGACTTTTAAGAGTCCTTGGGATTACAAGATTGACCTCCTATCTTGTAACTAGTTACCTCAACTTTTATCTTTAGCTCAATTTTAAATATCTAAACAGCCCACTCTCTCTCTCTCAAATTTTCCCCCCAATAAGATAAAAGATCAAACTCAATTTTATTTTTAACTCCGTGGTCACGATTTTCCTTTCTAAAAATTCACGAAAATCTCTTGCTTACGTCATTAGGAAAGAACATACTAGCAATTTAATGCGTTGTGCTTACTTAACATGTGCCTTTACGAATTTTGGTTTGAAAACAAATTGTTATAAGCTCCTTTTTCTAGTAGATTGAAATATATTATATTTGGCCTCATTAAACGCCCACCTAAAAATAATAGCAAAAAAAGAAGACAGAACAAAAGAAAAGGATTAAGAGCTGCTTGCACCAACCGACCCTTCATGTGGGCACTGAAAATATGAACATGGGAGTTGGTAAACTTTACTAACGATTTTTGCCAAAAATGGGAAATGCACAGCATTGGCGTGCAAAAGAAGAGAAACAAAAAGCAAATGTATATATATATGTGTGAGTGTGTACATACATATATATATATATATATATATATATATTATATAAATGATGCATTTGCTGCTTCCCAGAATACCTGCAACTGCAAAACAGAAACCAATGTTCATCAGTCAAACAAGCAACCATCATTTCATCACACCCTCATCTTCTGCGTGAAGACCGAACACCACCACCCCCTCCGATTGAATAGCCTCTGTTCTAACCATCCTCTCGTCCTCCTAGTACCTCAGTCAATGTCCTGTCTTTTGCCCATTCCCCACATTTTTCGAGCTTCTCCTGTATATTTTCCAGGCCCGTGCTTTCTTTCATTTTGACGTGCGCGCCCAGTTTTTTTCTATTTTTGTAGATATCCCCTCCGTGCCTTAGAGAAATTTGTCAGCATAGTTCTATAGGTACCTGTTCATTTTTTAATAGATTAATATCATAAAAAAATTCAAAATTAGTACGTCTTTAATAAATTTTGCCTTGTGTTAATTTCTGTTCAATTTAATTAATATCATGAAATACCACAAAATTAAGGTAAAATCCCGAACTAATATGCTAATTAATTGTCACGTGTCATTTAATACAATAATCTGATAATAAAATTTAATAGAAATAAATAGACAATAAAACACAAGTGTATCAATTTAAAATTTTGCATAATATTAATTATTTTTTCAGCTAAAATCTCAACAATGAGATTTTCTTTTTCTTCTTTATAATTGAAGGACGCGAGCGCATAAGCATATGCTTGTGGATTAGTGTGGTTGACATAGACGGGTGAAAATAAGATGCAAGTCACCATCTAAGTACATATAATTATTTTTTTTTATGCAAGGAGGTGCAGAGCAAAAGCAAAGGCAATCATTGAGAAGCATTCATGATCAAAGAGCTAGTTGTAGAATATCTCTGTCCATTTTTCAGCTGTTGAAGCTTTTGATATCAGCGCCATCGGAAGGACATGGAAAAAGAAACCTGGAATCATGCATGACCTATCAACTAAAAAAGTGTGCTCTTGCCCCAAAAAAGAGGAAGAACAATTGACAAGACCATACCAGAGCCTGAAAATTAGGTGTTAGGTTTTGATGAGGCGTGAAAATGTGAGTTTTTTGACCTGAGTAAATTCTTAAAAAGTTTAAGAAAAAGAAATAGACAGAAGATTCGTCTAGGGGTCAAGATCCCATAACGTCACTCTCGTATTCCCTCTATGTTGGGAAGATAAAGATAGATAGAAAATTATGGAGTCTCATGGTGATGAAGGTAGACACCACTTCAGGGTTTCAATCCTAGCTATTATTGAATAGGCAAGTATAGTAATCTTCCACGCCTGGAGTGAGTGAAGATGGGTGAAAACCCTGCCTTATGGCACTGTCACTAAATCGACAAAGCCATAACTCGTACCCTTGGTTCAATGACATAGCCCAAAGCTTGAAAATTAGGTGTTAAGTTTTGATAAAGCATCAAAATGATAGTTCTTGAAATTGTTTTAAGCCAGTATTTCCTTGCATTACACCATGTAAGAATTATCAAATCTCCTGTCAACACCTCGAAATTTAAATATGATGATGATGGCGAAAGAATATAGAAGAAGGAATTATTCATTACTTGGACGAACAATTGTCACATTTAAGAAGTATTTATACTTGAGCAGTATATTAAGGAAATGAAGTAATTCAACAATGAAACTAGATAACTTAGGATATAACCGAAATTAGAAAATCAATTATAAATTCATACAATCAAACAAAATCATGTCATGTCTTGACAAAATTCTAAGAAATGAGAAGAAGTGTATTGGCTATGAGAAAGCAATATTCTCTCGGTAAACTATGAATTATATACATGGTAGTTCAAATTAATAGGTCGAGAGAAACATCAAACCACATAAAGCCATACAAACAACAAACACAATATAATTTGATGCCAAGAAATAATAGGATTCATTTTAAACATCACTAAAAAATGCTTAAACTCCACTTTTCTTTTACGCAGAACGATTGACATATTTCTCATATCAACATAGCTTTCTATATAAACAACTTCGATGATGGCAGCTGAAGATCCAAGAAACAAGTATATGGGCTAATGAAACCGATAGGTGTCACTGGATTTAACATAGGATCTTCTAAAATTGATTTACTCATGTCAGGTAAAAAACAGATGCATCAAGTTCATGTAACTTTTTCCATAAGCCATTAACTGACCCAAAAGCCAGATTATGAGGACTCATTTGGTGGGTCTGGATAGTAAATTAGACATTAGGTAGGATGAAGTAACTAGTAGATTGTGGCTTTTACTGTAAAACCTCCATGGAAAGCAAAAGGGCAAAGAGGCCATCTTGGCAAACAGACAAACAGATTCTGGTCTTCCTCAGAACCAGAGAGAGAGAGAGAGAGAGGGAGAGAGAGAAAGCACGAAGACCGAGGGTCTCACCCACCCACCCACGAACCTGACCCATCCACACGAGCGGCTTCCCTACTTTGCATGGAACGGCTCGAGCTCCTCTTTTTCTTTTAGCTCAAAAAAAGCATTTCTGAAAAAGAGGAAAAGTTGTCATTTTTTTAAACGAAACCACCTCTCTCTCTCTCTCTCTCTCTCTCTCTCTAATTCAGAAACTGATGACTGACCTCATTTCTCCCCCCATAAAATAAAGGGAAGGGGGAGGGTGCGAGAGAATCGTGTGACTCCTTCTCTCTCCCTCTCTCTCTCTTCACGCATTCTTACTGTTACTCCCATTTCAGTTTCTGTTCCTCCTTTCTCTCTCTTACACGACACCTGCGCACGCTTATCAAACCCACTCGGTTCTCTTCCTCTTCTTCTGATCTTCCGTTTCCTTCTTATTTCGGTTCAAATCGAACCCACTCTCGCTCTCCTTCCTTTTATCTGCCATACTCCATCCTCAAAGGGCAACTCTGTTTCTGCATTTTGCCCTCGTTTACCCTTTTTGACTGGCCCTTCTGTCCTCTGCTTTGTATTCGAGAGAAAACAGAGTTGGTTTGTTGGGGAACCCTTCAAGAAATCGCCTTCTCTCCCTCTCTGTTGCTTTCCTGTGAACGTCTTAAAGAAGTCACCTTTTCCTCTTCTGTTTTTACTTTGTGGTCCTTCTGAGCCTTGCCGGGTTCACTCGACAATGAGCACTCAACACTTGAAGAGCAGTGCGGGTGGCCTTTCCCTCTCTTACAAATTTGGCCGTTTGGGGCACCAAGAGCCTGAAAATCCAGACATGGGTCTTCAGATCCTGAGCCCTTCGTGGGAGAGAGCTGAAAAACTCGTGGCAATCCAAAAGTCAAATGCGAGAAACGGCTGCATTTTAGGACTCGAGACAAGAGGTTCGGTCTTGGTTTTTTCAGGGGAAGCAGAGGAACAGAAAACGCAGTCCCTTTGCGCTAAAAGTGGAGGAGGGCACACCAAACTTTGCGCAAGAGGCCACTGGAGACCAGCTGAGGATGCCAAGCTCAAAGATCTTGTTTCGAGATTCGGACCTCAAAATTGGAACTTGATCGCCGAACACCTTCAAGGAAGATCAGGTACATCCTAGAAACAATATAGTTACTTAGCAAGAAATCTCTTTTCACCACGTTTTCTTATACTTTTGAGAGGCCATCTTTTCTTGTCTTCATGAGCAAGATTTTTCGAGCAGTGATTAAGCTTTTTTTTTTTATATATTTTATGTTTTGTGTTTTACAGGGAAAAGTTGCAGGCTCAGGTGGTTCAACCAGCTCGATACGCGAATCAACAGGAAAGCTTTCAATGAGGAAGAAGAGGACAGGCTCCTGGCCGCTCACAAGGCGTACGGGAACAAATGGGCCATGATTGCCCGGTTATTTCCCGGACGGACTGATAATGCAGTAAAGAACCACTGGCATGTGATCATGGCCAGGAGGCAGAGAGAACAGTCCAATGTGTACCGGAAGAGAAAGCCACCGTCTCATCTCCATCATCGCCCTGATCAACATGATCACCAGCACGCTCAAGCCCTGCCCAAGGGGCTTGATCCTTCTTCTTCGACGACTCTCTCGAGCAATGTGGATGAATCTGACTCCACCTGCACTGATCTCTCCCTCACTCCCTCTTCGGCCATGTCTTCTCCTCCCTTCTTCTCTGGTGAGATTAGGAAGCAAGACGATTTGCCATTTTTTGCATCTCCTTTTTGTTTTTATTTTCTGTTTGGATACTATTTTGAACGTCGTGGTGTCTTCTCTGGTCATAAAGTTCCCAGTTAGTAGTATCTAGCCGAATCTTTTCCTTATTAACAACGAATGCATTTTGGTTTTCAGGTTCATCTGGCAAGAAGACAGCCGCGGTCGACAATGTGACCTCTGACAAGTCCTCTTTAACTCGGAACGGCTTCCATTTTCCTGGACCAGGAGTGATCAACCCAGAGGGCCTGGACCATCATCATCAACATCACAACTCTGGCAGTTCATCTGATTCAAACTCAGAAGTCTCAGCCCCTGAATCAGTTACCGCCCCCACCACCAATAGCAACAAGATGAGCCCCCCGAGCTTCATAGATTTTCTGGGAGTGGGATCTACTTGAAAGTCAGTGGTGGGCAACTCTCTCTTTCTCTCGGTATTCCATTGGGTAGAGAGCGACTGAACTGGAGAGACTAAAAGAAAGCTGGGAAGAAAAAAAGAAGCCAAGAAATATCAAACCAGAGGAGGGAGAAAGGAAGGGCCAGTGAGATGAGATGGTCCGGCTGGGTTTCTTCATTTAGTAACCGATGAACGACCCTTATTTGGGTTGAATCTTGAACAGCATGTGAAGAGACAACATGCTGCTGCTGCAAAAAGGAGCCATCTTCCCAGTTTCTTTTGTGTACAGAGTTAGTATTTCCATAAACAGAAAAAGAAAAAGAGAGAGAGAGAGAGAGAGGGAGGGGCTTGAACGAGAGCATTAAATGAAAAACTGAAAAAGATTAGGGGGAACTGAGAACTGAGGGGTGACGGGGAGAGGGGGTTTGATTTGATCAAATCTGAGGGGGGTGGTGCTGTTATGAGGATCTGGTAGGACACAAGAATAGGTGGGAAAGAACCCAAAAGACGAAAGCCCGAAAAGACTTTCTTTTAACCCCTCGTGATTGCGAAACTGACCTGTGAATATGCAAAGAGCTTCGCCTGCTCGTCTTTCCTGACTTTTGAAGGCAGTCGTTGGGTTTTTCTGGTACCACTCTGTATGACCGTGATCTACGTCTTCTCTCCCTCCCTCTCTCTCTCTCTCTCTCTCGCGCGCGCGCATACCCACACCAGTCAATGCTTTGCATTTAATGGGGATTTCTAAAGTCCAATGAGTGTTTTTGGCGGACCGATCTCGGCATTCAACATTCAACATGGATCGACGGATATGATAAAGGATAGACGAACGTTGGTCTATCGAATCTATTTTGCGAAATCCATTTTGTGTCGTAACTCGATTAGCGTCGAAGGACGAGAAGTACTGGCGCATAGACTGGGGAAACTTCTACTAAAGGGTAAAGGAAAATTTCCATTGATTAGATATTTTGTGAGCACCAACACAAGAAGATTGCAACGGGTCTTAGGATCTTCAAAAGTAAATTACGTCATTTAAAGAAAAGTTACTAAAGAATAATCTATTGATTTATTACTATTAGTTAGGGGTGTATAAAAGAATCATGATCCGCCTAAATCGCTCGAAATCGAACTAGATTGACTTAGAGTTGGTGGTTCTCATGAGAATTGATTTGATTCCTGGTTTCAATTTATTAGAACTAGTGAATATCGGTTTTGATTCGATTCTAAGCATGGAACCGTACACTTGGATCGGATTGGTATATATATTAAAAATAATTCCACCCTCAATCATAACTTCCTAGAAGATTTAAGCAAATAACTTGTATCTATTAAAATACAAAGGCCTTCTTTGGTATATCTTTCAAGATTTATGGATTGATCAAACTAGAAGAGTATCAAATGTCAATTGAAATATGCATTCATGTGTCTATCGAGTGAGTATAGTTTCATTTCATTTCTTAGTTGGTCCGGATTTCATTTGAAAGACAAATGAAATCCATTTTTGTGAGCATATGTTGTTTAGGCTTGTGTGAGATTTGCGATTGATTTGATCTACATATACCAATTGAAAGGTATTATGGCATTAACATTTCCAAGGTATAGCCATCAATAGGTAATTTTGTTTTTCCATGATCAATCAAAAACTAAACAAATCAGTTTACACCAATTTTAGATACGAATTGGTATATATATTGCAAAGAAGTACCCACATGAAAACTAGGGTCACCATGGTATTGATTGACATGCAATTTTGTAGGGATTGAGAATCGATTCCAATTTTTCGAGACCGATTTTTAGTGGGCAATTCCCAATTCCAAGCTGGGAACCACCCATCTAGACCATGCTCACCCCTTCTATTAGCAACGATAAGTGCCTGTGCAAAGGAAAGTTATGATCCATATGGTGACTTACTAACAATAGAAAAAACAAACTTAATATCAATTCATGGTACGCTTGTGCCATGAAAAAAGAATGATTTGGAAACAAGTTTTCCAAAAAATAATCGCTTAAAACAATTAGTCAACAAAAAATGTTCTTATTATCGACGACAATTTATGTCTAAACATTTGCGGAGGAAAAAAATATTGTTCTTTCATTTATTTTGGTGATCGAGCTAAGTAATCATTTTTAGAAAAATATTTTTCAAATCAATTATTTTTCATGAAACAAAGTTAGCTTAGGCATGTTATTATTTCTTTATGTAATATTATGAATCATAGGACCCACAAAACTTATGACAGCAAAAAGGAAATTACGTCCTTTTAAAGAGAAGTTAGGAAATGGTATGAACAGGTAAATCAATATTAACGAGGAAAGTTACAAATGTCAAAAGAAATTCATCATCAATTAAGCAGGATCCGGTCCAATTTTTCTCTTACAAGATTGGAGAAGGACCCTAATGTTTTTGGTTTTGCAACAATTTAAAAGTTGCGCAAATGAGAAAACGGAAAAGAAAACAAAAGCATAAATAGGACCCATTGCATTGCCAAATGCATACAGGGAATTATGTTATTTTCTTGATTGGCTATTTAGAGATCGTGTGATTTTAAATTTTTAATTATTTGACTATTTAATCTATTGAAATGAGATGTTTTGTCTGTTAAGACTCGTAGAATGAGCGTAAATGATGTATTTTGAGTAGACTTGAGCTTGGCTCATAGGGTGGGGTCTTTCCATTTTTTCCCTATTGGCATCATTAATAGCAAAAATCTAAGAACACCGTAAATTTAGCCTTTATCTTTAGCTCATGCATCAAGATCTGTCTCATCTTGTACCTGGTCAAAACTCTCATCGAGAAAAATTGATTTCGAACATAATGAACAACATTGATAGGTAGGGTCAGTCCCATTGCAAGTTCCGAGTGTTTAAAGTGCACAAGAGCTTAATTCACATACACTGTCCCGATTGGGTCGATGTGAGTCGGACCTGTGTCGGCCCCCAAGCGCTCGCAATTTTGAAGGAGTGGCTTGAAATGCGAAACTTGAGTTCGCCGGAGAGCCCTTTAGAGCAAACTTTATCACACGATTAGTGATTATTGACCAACCATACTCAAATTGCATGAGATTTGGTTTATGAATATAGTTTTGAATGTGCTTCTTGCGTATTCTTTAACTTGCCCACCTTTGTAGAGAAAGTGAGTGTTGTGAATTGAAAATGAATGTGCATTTTAACACCTTATATGTAGCCCAAACTTTACCAGTGATATGTATATAAACAAAAATACATAATGTGATGGGCCATCAATGCTTTCTCAAAACAGTTACTCCTTCCACGTAGAATTCATTTTTTCCAAAGTATACCTTTTCTTTTTTTCTTTTTTTAAAATGACACACATGATCCATGAATTTTAATTCAATATATAATGTCATTCCTAAATTTTTAATTTATTTATTATGATTCTATTAGTAAATATTCAATCTAGTCATGAGATTAAATTAAAACATTGAATGTTGTCCTTCTATTAATTCAAATTGATAGTGTTTACTAGTATGACTCATAATCTATTAAGTTTGAATGGTGGAAAAAAAGTTACACATGAATTATCCAAATGACATATTTTTCCCAAATAAAAATATAATAATACTTGTCATTAAATTATTATTGATGGACACTTTAACGCCCTAACTTTTTATCTTTCAAAATTAGATGGATAAAAAGATTGACATGTTAACTCACCATTTTAAAAATCCAACTTAACATATAATAAATTACGTCCTCAAATAACATATGATTTGTTGTTGGAGCAAACATAAGGATTATATATAACAGTTATCAACAGTTAATGGATTATAAATAAATTAAAATTACAATGATGACATATCAGGTTAAATCCCTCTT
Source organism: Eucalyptus guilfoylei (assembly GCA_016097605.1). NCBI lineage: Eukaryota > Viridiplantae > Streptophyta > Magnoliopsida > Myrtales > Myrtaceae > Eucalyptus > Eucalyptus guilfoylei. Next base: position 13,763,078 of record CM027870.1, on the reverse strand, counting down.
TTTTAGGTGAAGATAAGAGTGCTAGGATGGATTCATAAGATTTATTTTAACAGTGAGGCGGCAAAAGGTAACTACATTGAAGGACCCAACAGGGTGCTGCTGGCAAGGACCCTCGCCGTACCTAACCTCTTGAAGTTTGATGAAATTATAACAAATGTCGTAATTGTTAAATCGAGATACATATTGCTAATTGAAATCTTATAGACATGAATCATATCCAACAATAAGACATGGAAAAATATCTTTAATTAAGGGAGGAACACAAATGTGCTCCTTGAGATGGCCCAAAGAGAACGCGCAAGTCTTACGATTCAAACCCAAGTTTTAAGTGAAGAAAATGAATACAAGTACTACTTGAGTATTCTTTGCGGTAAAAAAGAAAAATCCACTTCCGTCGGGGTTAAAAAGTTTAGGTGCGCTTGGTCCTAAAGTATTTGAGTTTGCGTTCCTCCATCTTTTTATTATTTCATGTCTCTCGGCTCACCCCGGTAACGAACTGACTTTGAGTTTAAAGGGCATTATTCGTGGACAATCTTATATATATCAAAGCATGTGAATTTACAAACATTAAATTCAACAATTATACCTTAAGTGAAAATCTCTGATATCTGGGGGGCTTGATGACAAAATCTTGGATCGAACAACATGCTCTTGAAGTTCATCTCGCGACATGGATCCAACTGAAGTTCGATGCTTTTTGAGGTCTTGACGACTGTATTCCGACGGAATTCTGTATTCTTTTGATGCCGTCAACTTGACTAATTAAGATGCTCGAGGTCTTAATGACTTGATCCGGGCGAATCCCGGTCTCAATGATCGAACCTCATCAGGGTTGCGAGACTTGAGTCGATGGAGATCATTGGAGCTGTCCGCATCGAGTGGATGAAGATTTACCGAGGCTCAGAAATTGACCCGACGAAGCCTCGATTTCGAGCCAGTGAAGATCATTGAAGCCTAAGGTTTTGATCCAGCAAAGTTTGATTAATTGGGTGTTTCTCTGTCTAGTGCTTGCAGGAGAGAGCTCTCTATGTCTCCCGTTCGCAAAATAATGAAACACTCCAGTTTCAGGAAGTATCACAAGATAATGTAAGATTTTGTCGTGCAAGTGTTGCGAGTGGTCTCTGTCGTGCAATGCATCGTACACGAACAGGCTCTGAAAGCCCATCTTTGCCCCTCGCAATTTGAAATTTTGAAGTGGCAGAACATTTTTAACGTCCGCTTCCATGTCTTTAACTCGAGAAATGACGATGTATGCAAATTTATGTAGAAGAAATGCCGAGCCACTGGTCAGTCACCACTCTGTTCTGCTGTGCCTCATGCACCGAAGAATCCATCCAGCGATACAATCTGAAATCGCGCGGGAGTCGGAGTCTTCGAGTAATTGAGCATAGGAAGCAGGGAAGAACCCGAGTGTTTTCGCACACCGTCATTCCGTTTTCCAGTAAATCTTAAACAGGACATGCCAGTTTCGATTTTGGAACCAAAGCGAAAGAAAGAGAACCCAAAATAAACTAAGTCGCATTGCACTCTGATTCACAATGTTGTGTCCAGAGCTTCAAACTAGATGGGAATCGGAGCAGGAGCCGAGTCTGTATCATGTTCTTTTCGAAACTTCATTCCGATTAAGTGCGACAAATGGATAGGCTTACGTGATACATATCACTGTTGGCAGCACGAAGATGTGACGCACTGAAGAATCCGGTCTTACTGATACCAGGATCATATCTAAAGGAATTGCAGTAGGCAACCCCGGCCAATAATGAAGGCCGCCCTAGACGCGAAAGTACTGTGCCAATCTGGTAGAGGCCCATCACGATAAGTGGTCAAGAATGTTAAGTAGTTGATCTGCAGATAAAGCTCAAGAAAGAGAATCTGACAGCATTGAGATCGGAATTGAGCAAGCAAAACCGATCATTATCTAAGGGAATAAACCAGTAGCCAATGCCTTAACATACCTCTTGAGTATATGATTAACTAGCTTTATGTAGAGCTGCAACATTGCTAATGCAGAGAGAGTCAAATCTCCAGGAGAAGAAAAACTTTCACTGCTTTCAAGTTTCAAGACCGAACACACATGCTACACAAGTACACAAAGTGCATTTTCCCTGATTGATAATTACAACAGAAGCCTTGGATGTTATTGAAATCTTTCATTCATTCTGGGTCACATGAATATATACAGATCAAGTTCGCAAATGGGAAGCAGTGAGCATACCCAGCAGCTTTTGGAACAGAGTTCACCATTATCAGTATTCGTTTACAAGCTGACTGAATCACGGCATCAGTGTCACACGGTCGCAGCCAACAAATTCATTACAATCTCTTATGTGCTCTCTTGAAATGTTTGGGACCGAGAAAATGCAGCTGGGTTCACTTCCATTATGTGTGTGGCATCGGAATCATGGAGTTCATTTTCCACTTTAGCCTTACCTGGCTTAATACCCAGCGTCGCCCATATAGGAATCTTCGAGGCTTCGCTTGGGTTATCCATCCTCAGTGTCTTTGGAACCAAGATGCACTTATCTGATCTTTCAAAATCTGCAAAATTCGCATCTCTGGAGCGCTTGCCAAGGGTCGGCGAGGCACTAGCAGAGCAATATACGTTATCCATTGGGGAAGATGGAGACAAAGATGATGGGCCACTTTTTATTCCACTTGATGGTGTGGCACTCAGCCCAGAGGGGCGTAGAGGCATGCAACCAAAATACGGCGCCATGGGTAAAATTTGTAAGGGAATGTTAGGAGGGCAAATACCAGGAACCGCTAACATGGGTGTGGGGCTCAAATGAACGGAATTAGGGTTAGCCACACCTGCGACTTGCTCTGGAGAGTACTGAGTTGTCCTAAAAGAAGCTAGATGTTGCCAACCTGTGTTCAAGGGGATAAAACATGCAGGAACAGGGTAAAAATGCATAGGATCAAGGGAATTCTGCTCGAGACGAGATCCCGATATCCCTATTTCTTCATTTTCAGCAGCACTTTTGGTCGAATCATGAATACTGTAAGTTGTCATGGAAGAACCAGATGAGGAAGCTTCTTCTCTAGTCTGGACACAATTGATTGAACCCGTCTCAATGGATATTTTTGGGTCTTTGAGACTAAGAACAGTCTCAACAGATTCGGATAGAGATGCGTCAGGACCAAACTTCAATACTCTACCATTTCCCACTGAAGGCCCAAGTGTTGTTGAAGTAATTTCCTTCGGTGCCATAAACTGATGATTCACTGCCATCTCAGGAATGTCTAATCTAGTGTTTAGTGTGCTACTGGAAGATAGAGTCGCTTGACAATACTGAGAAGCCAGGTGCTTGTTCTTCCGCCGTCCAGCGCCAATTGGAACGTTTCGCATTGTTCCCCCAGCTGTCCAATATCTCTGGCAGTTCCTGCAGAAGTGTCGAGGTTGATTGACGTTGTAGTTGTTGAAATAACAGAACTTCGTCTCAAGACTGTTGCATCTGGGACATGGAAGGATCTTGTCAGGCTTCTTGAAAACCTTTTCTTGGTCAGCATACTTAGTCTCAGCATGACCATTTTGAAGATTCCGCATTACCATGGCCTTCTCTCCACCAACAGCTGAATTATGAGGATGTCCATATTTGACAGTTTCTGGTTTTTCAATATCACTACAGGCATGCTGAAAATTACTAAATTAGAACAACATAAAGTATTGATCTCATCCAAACTAAGAATGTCGAAGAGAGAAATAACCAGAAATGAAAGAAACTATTTTAACAAGATAACAGCAACGGCGGCAAATGTCAATAACTCCCAACAATTCAATAACAATATTAGCATCCAATTCTTGGTCTGTCATGATCTTTCTTCTTAATGCACGGTAATATTTTCTGACATCTTAGAACAAATTATAATCAAATCTTGAACTCAATTGAAGCAGGAAATTCCACTATGGCAGAATGAATGACAGGAAAACAAGTTCGTTGATAGCACAAAAATTCAAAGACTGAGCAGAACAATTTTCAATTAAGTTCACAGGTCACTCAAAATCCCATGTTTCAGATGTCTGGTAAATCAACGCTCTTTTGGTGGAACCAGGACTAATCATCTACATATATTTACTAAAATGTTCACTTAAAAGACTGTCGATGCTCTAGGCAACTATGCTGTTTAGCCAAGTATGAATAATCTCGGCGCTTGGAAGAATTGGTTTCAATGGGTGAGCACAGTAAGCAAATGGCACCACGTATAAAAAAGAAAGAAAATATCATATTCTATTGTGCAGAAAACCAAAGAACAGAGACCGAGCCGATTGTTATTGCACGTTGGTGCTGTGTTAGTACAAGCCCCACAAAATAGATGCAGCAGAGTACTGATTAATTGTCATTTGACAGCAATACACACCCAGAACAATCTTCCAATTCAGCATAATCACACAATGAAAAGGCTAATTTAAAAGAAAGAGACTAAAGAACGGAGAACCCAACAACGTTGAACTCTTCAGCAAGCGATTCAATATTTCCTTTTACATCTCCATTCCATTTTAAAGGCAAGAAGAGGCAAAACGGCACGTATTGTCGGCCACCAAAGACGTTCAACTAAAGCTCCAAACAATCCAAGAACGCGAAACAATCCACAAGCACTGACACGAGCTTCCCTAGAGCTGGGGCAAAAGAGAAAAATTGTACCGTCACTTCGGAGTCCGAGAGAGCCCAGGAACCGCCAGCGGAGCCCGCCGGAACCCGGCAGTCCGGCGCCGGAATATTCCTCCCGAAGAGCTTGATGCCCGGATCTTTATTCTCGGACTCGAAGCCTCCGCCGCTCATCTTATCCGCAGAATCTCTCTCGCGCGCCCTCAATGCCAAAACCATAAGCCCGTCAAGAAAACACCAAACCCGCCCGGAACGCTCTCGTTAAAGAAGTGGGGGAGAAAATAAAGATGCGCTTTTGAGGAGACCCGGAGACTTTTAAAACCCCTCCACCAAAAACCCTTGTCCACCCCCCCAGCAAAGAGGAAATCCCACAGAGAAAGAGAGAGAGAGGGAGAGAGAGAGGGGAGGAGCGCAGAAAACGTGAGGGAACAAGAACAAAGCTGGTCCCTTTTCCTCCCTTTTTGTTTTCAAGAAAGCTCTTTTTCAAGAAAGCTCTTTTTCCACACCCCCCACCTTTCTTTTTCTCGCGTCTTTAGCTCGGCCCCGCCATCCCTTTTGCTTTCCTCCTTTTGCTTTCCCACTTTTTGCATTGATTTACGCACAGTGGGCGTCTGCGCTCGATTTGATGCCAGCTCGCGTCCGAGTCAGCTCGGGGGAGGGGCTTCTTTTTGATTTTCCATATGGAGGGTGAGGAGGAGTTGTGGCTCACGTTGGGCGATGGTGACGTGAGAAAGAGAGGGACAGAGGCCAGGACGAAAAAGGGTTTTCTGACAAAAGATAAAGAGGGAAAAAGTGGGGCGGAGAGGGGGACAAAAAGCGACGCTGGGGTCCTTCGCTTTTTACGCCGCCTTCGATGTCTTTTGCCAGTTTGATCCGTCTTCTATGTCCTCAGAAAACGTCTCTGCCAACCCGATTCATGCATGCGGGATGAAATGCATGTAGCGGTCGAATCTTTAAGGATTGAGCATCGAGACACACATTGTGAGGCTTCAGACACGTCTGCTGGTCATTTGAGCATCTCAAATTCCGTCATCTTAGAATTGACCATCGAGACTTGTATTGTAAGACTTCAAATATGTCTGCTAGTGCGCATTTCTCGTGTGTGGGTATTTACGTTGATAGATAAGTGTCATGCGATCCGAAGACTTTAGATTAGATCGTGGTGCCGTGATGAGTACGCCTAGGAATTTAACAACTCTTATTCATTGAATGTGTTTTTCGTGTGTCCTTTGACCATTATTTGTATATGGCCAAAGATAAACAAAACTCTGTTATCCATCATCGTCATCTTGAAAATAAGTTATATAACATTAAACAGATATGCTGCAGTCCTTGTTTTTAGGGTATGCTCGCTGTAAGCACCTTATATGTTACATATAAAGTCTTTAATTGAATCGGCCAGTTCCACGTCAGGGAGACATGCATCGTAGAGGTATCTTGAGAAAATGTAAAATGTAAAGATACCAAAACTTCCTAAAAAGATTAACATACTTATTGTATATGGAAGGTGTGGAAAAGTTTGATCAATAAAAAAAAGAGCAGCGATCCAAACAATTATTGATCAGTCTTTTTTAATTACATGTGATCAAAGAAATTTTAGCCAATTGTCTTACGTATTATATTGCCATTTTCGATAGTATATTATAGGATTGAAAAGTAAAAAAAAAACACTAAGCTTGCAATCACGTCATAATTTTCTTATGATGTGTAAATTACTATCCTCTACTTTAAAATGTATATATATTATAGTATTGAGGTACCCAAAAGTGAATTCGCAAAGTTAAGAGTCCCTAACAAGTCGTTGAAAGGAACAAGGGGGGAAAAAAAGCAAAAGCTGTTGGTGGGTTGGTGGTTTCCCATTTCATCAGAAAACCAGCACACCAGAATGGATAATCCTCTAAAGATTAAGTCTAAACTAATCTTAGAAGACAGTTTATAATAATTAGGAGTCCTTTTTAAGGGAATCGGGTGCAAATGGATGGAGAGAGAGAGAGAGAGAGAGAGAGAGAGAGAGAGCTCTTGACAATAACACCTCCTCTTCCTTCAAAAGCAGGGTGAGGGATTGTGGCTACCCAGTTTGATTGTTTCTGGGGCATTTTGGGGCATTTCGTGACTTCGGAAAGCAAAAAGATTTAAGAGAAATAGCAGATTTATTCCCTGTAATTTGATAATATTTGCAATTAGAGGACTTAAAAAGATTTTTTTTTTGCGTCTACATGTTCGTTTTAGTGTGGTCCGCCCAAGAAATGGAGCGTTAGTCAAGCAGTAGGTAGCTCCACTTGACGTGCGACTTTATAATTTTGGTTGGCCAGAAAAAAGAAATTTCTTTAGGATTACATTCGAGTCGTGAATTTTTTTTTTCTTTTTTACATGACGTGAAAATTTATGATTATTTTGATATTTTCCGTGTATCAATCAAGGTAATTGTTGCGTTTTGGCTTCGTCCTAGGCAAAACTGTAACCTAAAGATTAGTACCTCATTTTTTTTTAAAGGTGAAAAATAATCAAATTTCAGAAACTGTAATTTATGAATGTAATTTTTTTCATAGAGAAGTTGGCGATCTCTTGTCGAGATCAAGCAATCAAAAGTTGTAAATTATGATCTTATTAGTACACTGGTTACACATTAATATGTAAATATAATGCATTAGTAATAATGAATTTTTTATTATGATTCTTAACAAATATCTCGAAAAAAGTCACTTATTAATAAAATTCATATCGAATGTGGATGCAGCAGCGTATGTGATTATGTCTAGAGCCGTGGACTAAGAGCTTTTATCTTTATTGTCTTTTTCTTTTTCTTTTTGCCTTTTTCGCTTTTCAATGGAACTTTGAATGGCGTGTTCTTTCCAGCTTTACACTCATTAAAGTTGGATTTGGGATAAAAAACCGAATTATCAACGTCTAAAGGAAGCTTTTTAGCCAATTGAAAAGCCAAAAAAAGGGAAAAAAAAAAGAATAACATTCAAAAGAACGCAACTTTCCTCTTCAACTTTCCGACCGGGGAAAGTTGGTCTGCCTCTACCCAACGCCATCCATTTCCCCACTTTGCCACTTAAAAATATGCAAATTTCGATAGGACCGTTTAGGCAACACAAATATTAAGTCGCATATAAATGTATTAGAAAGTTTGATATCCATGTACAGAACGCACTTCAATATTAAATCTTTTTATTGTACGAGTAACAAGAGGAAGAGCTAAAAAAATTAGACATGATTCGTGAATTGGCTTGAGAGGGGTTAGGTTGGGTGATGCACCGAAAAGTCCTTTCTCCAAATCCTTCCATGATCTAAAAGAATAATTTTTCATGTAATAATCAAAACTGCGTTTGACAATCATTTTGTTAAAGATCTTAGGACAAATGCAAGTACCTTTTAGCAATTTTTTTGAAGACTACCGACAACCCCTTGTCAAGGTTGTGCAACCTCAAACAATAATAACTGGTGCCGAATCTGGTTTGTCATAACGTTAGCCCTTCGCTAGCTCCAAGGAAAGGTTTGCATTCAATATATATATATATATATATATATATATATATATATATATATATATATATATATATATATATATATATATATATATATATATATATATTTTTTTTTTTAAAGCAAAATTCTGTTACAAATGTGATTTTTCTAAGTACCATTTAAAGTAAAGTTACTTAGTATACTTTTCAATTACATTCTAGGAAAGACTAGTTGGATATAAAAAAATCCATTTAACTTAAACTCTTTTATTTTTTCTCAAACATTTTTCTCAAAGGTACAACCAAAGGCAACCTAAGCCTATGTAGGCCTAGGTGCACCCTTGTAGAGAGGCTTGGATTTTAGAAAAGATAAATTGATGATTGTTAATTTGTTTTTGCTATTTTTATCTAATAACGTTCATTAATTTATTTTAATCATTTTGCCGAATGTCCCGTAACTTATTAATGACAGTTGTTTGTTTTGACATATTAATTATAATCTATCACGAGAAGCATATCCATATTTTTTTGTACCCTCATATCCCTTTTTTGTTAGGCACGATTTGGAGATAAAATTGGGATATAAACGATTCCTTTAAGAATTCATGAGAGATAATGTCATTTCTTTGTTACTTATCGTACTTTTCATATATTTTGTTCGGCACGGTTAAGGCTGAGGACCGGCTCTTTAGCCTTCTTGGGCTTTTTTAATTTACAGTTTATGGGCTTGTGGTAAGTGGGTTTCATGCACTTCACAAGAATGTCACATTCTATCACCTTTCCTTTCCACTCAATTTTTTAATTTTTATTTAATTATGAATTTCAAATCCTAATTCGCACGTCGGCAGAAAAAATTAAATTAATATGCGCATCAATTATTTACCTTCAAACGAGCCCACCAAGCCTGTATTTTTATGTTGACTATTGATTAAATTGATGCTCATTTAGGTTGACTTTCTGGAGTTTATCGACGAATTTGTTTTATGGAATATGAATTTTTGAAAATATCTTCCTAAAAATATCACTTATATCATTTAAAATAATTAATCAATAATTTTTATTATTATTGATAATAATTTATGTCTACACATTAATTCATTTTTTAGATGATCATTTTTAGGAAAATATTTTCCAAATTATTAATTTTCTCGAAATTAAAGAAGGCTAAGATACTAGTTTTGTTATTTTATTATTTTTTTCTATTTCGATGTTTAAGGTGCAATTGAAAATGGAAAATTCCAAGTTTAGGAATACAGCTGCTTTGCATTTACGGAATTTGGAATATCAATGCCAATTTCATGACCCCATTCTCTTAATCCCGTTCACTATACTAAATCCATTTTCGTTGTTCAAAACATCAGCATCGATACCTTTTCTTCTGTTCTGCCGGAGGAGATCATCACGTGATGTCACGTGTAATTAAATGCCGAAATTTCATATGCCCATCCGATCGAAACAGCTCCACAATATGATTAATATAACGCGCCTCTTGTTTATATATGTGATCTGGAATGGGGCCGACTTAATTTCAATGTTGGCGCGTTTTGCAATGACGAGGGACAGTAACAGAAGCCACTTTGAGAGAAATCATTGTTCTTTATTGTTGATATGAACCTTCAAATCCCTTTACAAGGACAAAAAGACGTTATATATTGTTTTCAAATGAAGGATAAATTCCATTATGGTTTCAAGGACTTGGAGGCGGGGGTGGGTGTGGGTCGTGACGAGGATTATGGCCTGGTGGTGGGTAGTCGTCGGTCTCTATGTCCATCCTTCCCTCCACTTCGTGAGTCCCTCCTGCTTCCATCAGCTCCACACCGTCCTACGCATCATCAATCATCATCATGAACATCAACGGATCTTCATCAGGAACTTCTTTAAGGTTCTTGTAACGAGAAAACAGGACTGAACGTACCCAAAATCACATCGGTGACAGTAATTTGTAAGACTAATACAAAACCCTAACCTCCCCTAAACACGATAGAATGGCAATCTATCCTCACTCAGAGAGAATATCGTCTAGAATTAATATGAACATATAAGAACATGGCCCGTCAGCCAATACATGGTCCAGACATAAGAACAATCTCCAGAAATGATGATCGGATGACCGCCAAAGCTCCGTTGGAAGTCATTTGCGAATTATAAGATTATTGCTTGTGTGTGCGTGCGTGAGAGAGAGAGATGGCGACTCACCAGAGAAAGTGATTCCAGTTCCGGGAGTAATTTGATTTCGTTGCTTGATCTCAAGCTTCCTATCAAACAGAAAAATGTAAATCGATATCTGTAATGCAGAAAAGACGTGAGAGAAAACAAATCAAATAGGATGCATCAAGCACGAAGGACCGGCCCGAACTTACGGGTTGCAGGAACGGCGGCAGCCAAGAGGAACCAATAAAAGCCCAGATAACACACCGCCAGCCTCATGCAGATCTTGAAGGCCGTGCCCATTTTCCAAGTCAACTTCTTGATGAAAACTATATGGAGAAACTGAGGAGGGTGTCAACGGAAGAAAAGAAAGAGCACGTACAGCCGATCTTTATATAGAGAGAGAGAGAGAGAGTTGACGTCCGCTTGGAGGAAATTCCTGCCCACAATAATGACAAAAACTTAATTATTCTACGAAGTTTGGACGTACTTTTAGTAGTAACGTTTGGTGGCAGAGAGGCGGACTGGTCTGATATCATCAACATGCCAGTACTGTAGAAATTTAAACAAGAAGAGAATCCTGAAGAAGTTAATGTATGCATTTACTTGGGGGGGTTTCGTGATGGAATCCTCGGTTACAAAAAAAATTGAAAAAAGTATGCATTTACGGTAGAAACCCTCACAAGAAGTAAATCCTCAAAAAGTGCATTCTTGATTCACTTCTCGTTAGGGTTTCTACTATAATGGTAGGTTGACATTCCAGGAATAGTCATAACATCTATCGATCAATACATAAATGGAAGTAAATCCTAAAATTTGTGGCATATTTTAATTTCTTAATATACGTCTTGTGTCTATTCGGATCATTCATTGCCATCAAAGTATCTAACTACAATGACTAGGCATTGATATTAGCTACCGCGAACACTAGTGATCTATGATTGAAAGAATTTCAATTTGTAGATTTATTTCACGAGGATGGGTTGATTGTGATGTTCAAATAGGCACTAAAGGGAGGTGGGGGGGTTCAAATCCCCACCTTATCGGAAGGGATTGGGGTGGGGACGATTTCATTTCAGGAGTGAGTTTCGACTCCCACGCCCTGCAAGAAAGCAGGGCCAAAGTCTGAGAATGAGTGTTAGAGTAGAATTAGAGTAGGACCGACCAAAAAAAAAAAAAACTGTTTTATTCATACAAAAAAAAAACATTGCCTCAAATATTGTCAACATCGGGTGGAATATTCTAAATGCATAGTTATTTGGTAATATAGTGCCAATTAAGTTTATCTAGTCAATTTTAGTTAGAAATTGTTGACGTAAATGTCAATCGTCTTATATGACACGATCGGCACTAATATAGATAGTTTTTAATAATATTTTAATTTTTTTAAGTTCTTTTAATTTTTATTTTCTTCTTTTCTTCTCTTTTCCTTTTCTCTTCTTTTTTATTTTTTTAATTCTTTTTTTTCCCCTTTTCCCTTTGCCAGTCATCATGAGGCCTCATCGATGGTTGGCGGAGGTCGTCGGCCTCGGTCATGGGCTAGCGATGGCCACCCTTGCCGCCTTGATCACACCACCTCGTTCAGTGGCCTAAAACCCTAATTTCGTTGCCGTGGCCGCCGCCGCCATCACCGGCGACATCAAAGAGGAATGGAAATTGACCATCTCTGCAAATATCTCTTCGATTTTCCCAATCTCTGCAAGTCGCGCATTGCGCTGTCGTGGCTCGATGTACGAGAAGTACATTTGGGGCTTCGAGCTCAAGCCCCTCAAGCACTCCCCCGATGGCCATACCCTAACCCTAACAAAGCTCTCTTGCTACCCTTCGCACCTCTCCTCATTCGCCACAAGCCCTATTGCGGCTTCCAACGAAGGCAGCGACACCGTCCACCTCTACGACCTAACAACGGCCTTCTCCCTCAGCTTCCTTCACCACCATTCTGCCACGGTCACGACCCTCTACTTCTACACCCCTCTGCACTTGTCATTCCCACACAACCTTCTCTCCACTTCGGCGGACCGCTCAGCGTGCATCTTCGATGCCGATCCCGCCGTGCACCTAAAGATAATTAGGGTTCACAAGAAGGGCGGAGTCAATGACCTCTCGGTGCATCCGTCGAGAAACTGATGAATTCACGAGAAGGGCGAGGGAAAAAGGGAAAAGAAAGAAGAAAAGGAAAATAAGAGAAAAGAAAAAAAGAAAAAAGTAAATAAATATTGGAAAAAATATTAGAAATTGTCCATGTCGGCGCCGACCGTGCCATATAAAACGGCCATTACCACGTTAACGATTTTCGGCCAAAATTAATCAAAGAGACTTAATTGACAAAACGTGAAAATATGTATAACTTAATTGGTAAACGTGCAACATGTTTATGATTTTTTGGACAATGATAGAAGTCAATTACAAATTACACAATATGATTTATATGATCATTTTTAGGATAATATTTTTCAAAACCATTTATTTTCCGCAAAACAAATAGTTTTATTATATTATTATTTTTTCCAAATCAAACTTAAGGAGTACAACTGCTTTGCATTTATGGAATTTGGAATATCAAATCTCAATTTCATGACCCCATTCTCTTAATCTTGATCACTATAATAAATCTCTTTTCGTTGTTCAAAACATTAGCATCAATCTCTTACCTTTTCTTATGTCGGAGGAAATCACCACATGATGTCACGTCTACTTAAATCTCAATATTGCAAATGACCATATGAGTCGAAACGGATCCTTGATACGATTAATTAAACATATCTCTTGTTTATATATGTGATCTTAATTGGCACTGACTAACCTCGGTGTGCTTTTCACCAACGAGGGACAATTATAGAAGTCGGTTTGAGAGAAATCCTTTTTCTTTGTTGTAGATTTAAAACTCCAAATTTCTTTACAAGGACAAAAAGACATTATTTATTGTCTTCCAAATGAAGATAAATTCCGTATGGTGTCAAGCGGTTGAAGGTGGTGTGGGTCGTGAAGGGTTATGGCCTGGTGCTGGGTAGTCGTTCATCTCCATGTCCATCCTTCCCTCCACTTCGTGAGTTCCTTCTCCTTCCATCAGCTCCACCCCATCCTATGCATCATAATCATCATCAACAGCAACGGATCTTCATCAGGCACTTCTTTAAGGTTTTTTTAACGAGAAAACAAGACTAAACGTACCCAAAATCACTTCTGTGACAGCAATTGGCAAGACTACTACAAAACCCTAACCTCCCCTAAACACCATAGAGCGGCAATGTATCCGCAATCAGAGAGAATGTCGTATGGGATTAATACGAATTGATCAAGACATGGTCCATTCAATGGATACATAGTCCAGACAGAAGATCAATCTCCAGAAATGATGATCGGATGCCCGCCAAAGCTCCATCGGAAGTCATTTGCGAAGTTTAGGATTATTGCGTGCATGTGTGAGTGAGAGAAAGATGGTGACTCACCAGAGAAAGTGATTCCAGTTCCGGGAGCGATTTGATTTCGTTGCTCGACCTCCAGCCTCCTATCAAAAAGAAAAATGAAAATCGATACCCATATTTCAGAAAAGACACGAGAAAAAAAAAAGAATAGGACGCATCAAACATGAAGGAGCGGCTGCAACAATCAATAGGTGTTACAACTCAAACCCAGAGCAGTACAGAGGGATGGTAGGGGAGGTTGCACCTCGGTAGTACATGGGCGAGGTTAAGCGCATATTTTCTGTCCCACATCGCTTAGGAAGAGTTCTGGCTTAGGAAGAGTTCTGGGCTAGCTTATAAGGTTTTGGATTCTCTAACTATACATATGTCTTTTCTTGAGGTAATATCGACTGCCTTGAGAAGAATAAAACTGTTATGGAGTAAATGATAACCATTATGTTCCAGAAATAGGTTCTGGAAGAGAAATAGATTTTTCAATTTCTATTTCTAGAAGAGTTTCTAAGAAAAAATAACCGTTTGATAACGACACAAAATTTCTACTCTAAAAATAAAAATCCGTTTGATAACGATACAAAATTTTTTCTTTTCGAACGGCGGTGGACTGGCGATTGGTGGCTGCCGGCGACCGGCGACTGGCGGTAGGCAATCGACGGATGGTGGTTGACAGCGACGGATGAATGACTGGTTGACGAATGATGGGAATAATTTTTATTTCTCATTTCTATTCCAGAAATAGAGAAGTTCTGATTTCTATTCCAAACCTATTTCTGGAATAAGAATCTATTTCAAAAATAGAAAAATGTAATAGGTTTATCAAACATATTTCTATTCCAGACTATTTCTGGAATAGAAAAATTGTTTATGGAATAGAAATTGCAGTTTGTCATGCACCCCCTTAGTATCCAAAGTGGACAATATGTGTACTCTGACGGATCCAGAGCATCGACTCTTGCTTATATATGTGATCTGGAATGGGGCCGAATTAACCTCGATGTTGGTGCATTTTGCAATGACGAGGGACAGTAACAGAAGCCACTTTGAGAGAAATCATTGTTCTTTATTGTTGATACGAACCTTCAAATCCCTTTACAAGGACAAAAAGACGTTATTTATTGTTTTCAAATGAAGGATAAATTCCATTATGGTGTCAAGGACTTGGAGGCGGGGGTGGGGGTGCGTGACGAGGATTATGGGTTGGTGGTGGGTAGTCGTTGATCTCTATGTCCATCCTTCCCGCCACTTCGTGAGTCCCTCCTGCTTCCATCAGCTCCACACCGTCCTACGCATCATCAATCATCATCATGAACATCAACGGATCTTCATCAGGAACTTCTTTAAGGTTCTTGTAACGAGAAAACAGGACTGAACGTACCCAAAATCACATCGGTGACAGCAATTTGTAAGACTAATACAAAACCCTAACCTCCCCTAAACACGATAGAATGGCAATCCATCCTCACTCATAGAGAATGTCGTCTAGAATTAATATGAACATATAAGAACATGGCCCGTCAGCCGATACATGGTCCAGACATAAGAACAATCTCCAGAAATGATGATCGGATGACCGCCAAAGCTCCATTGGAAGTCATTTGCGAATTATAAGATTATTGCTTGTGTGTGCGTGCGTGAGAGAGAGAGAGATGGCGACTCACCAGAGAAAGTGATTCCAGTTCCGGGAGTAATTTGATTTCGTTGCTTGATCTCAAGCTTCCTATCAAACAGAAAAATGTAAATCGATATCTGTAATGCAGAAAAGACGTGAGAGAAAACAAATCAAATAGGACGCATCAAGCACGAAGGATCGGCCCGAACTTACGGGTTGCAGGAACGGCGGCAGCCAAGAGGAACCAATAAAAGCCCAGATAACACACCGCCAGCCTCATGCAGATCTTGAAGGCCGTGCCCATTTTCCAAGTCAACTTCTTGATGAAAACTATATGGAGAAACTGAGGAGGTTGTCAATGGAAGAAAAGAAAGAGCACGTACAGGCGATCTTTATAGAGAGAGAGAGAGAGAGAGAGAGAGTTCCCAACGAGGCCACAGCCTTCTCTCTGCTTGTTTTTCGTATCACAGTCAAGATATTAATCTTGGAGGAAATTCCCGCCCACAATAATGGCAAAAACTTAATTATTCTACTAAGTTTGGACGTACTTTCATTAGTAACGTTTGGTGGCAGAGAGGCGGACAAGTCTGATCTCATCAACATGCTAGTACTGTAGAAATTTAAACAAGAAGAGAATCCTGAAGAAGTTAACGTATGCATTTACTGAGGAAATCACCACAAGAAGTAAGTAAATCCTCAAAAAGTGCATCATTGATTCGCTTCTCGTTAGGGGTTTGCTCCAGTGGCCACCCTTCCAACTTGGAAGGGGGAGGTGAGGGGTTCAAATCCCCACCTTCTCGGGGGGTTGGGGTAGGGAGGTTACATTTGAGGAGTGGGTTTCGACTCCCACGCCTTGCAAGGACAAAAAGACATTATTTATTGTCTTCCAAATGGAGATAAATTCCGTATGGTGTCAAGCGGTTGAAGGTGGTGTGGGTCGTGAAGGGTTATGGCCTGGTGCTGGGTAGTCGTTCATCTCCATGTCCATCCTTCCCTCCACTTCGTGAGTCCCTTCTCCTTCCATCAGCTCCACCCCATCCTATGCATCATAATCATCATCAACAGCAACGGATCTTCATCAGGCACTTCTTTAAGGTTTTTTTAACGAGAAAACAAGACTAAACGTACCCAAAATCACTTCTGTGACAGCAATTGGCAAGACTACTACAAAACCCTAACCTCCCCTAAACATGATAGAGCGGCAATCTATCTGCAATAAGAGAGAATGTCGTCTGGGATTAATACGAACTGATCAGGACATGGTCCATTCAATGGATACATAGTCCAGACAGAAGATCAATCTCCAGAAATGACGATCGGATGCCTGCCAAAGCTCCATCGGAAGTCATTTGCGAAGTTTAGGATTATTGTGTGCATGTGTGAGTGAGAGAGAGATGGCGACTCACCAGAGAAAGTGATTCCAGTTCCGGGAGCGATTTGATTTCGTTGCTCGACCTCAAACCTCCTATCAAAAAGAAAAATGAAAATCGATACCCATATTTCAGAAAAGACACGAGGAAAAAAAAAAGAATAGGACGCATCAAACATGAAGGAGCGGCTCACTTATGGGTTGCGGGAACGGCAACAATCAATAGGTATGACAACTCAAACCCAAGGCAGTACGGAGGGATGGTAGGGGAGACTGCACCTCGGTAGTACGTAGGCGAGGTTAAATGCATATTTTATGTCCCACATTGCTTAGGAAGAGTTCTGGGCTGGCTTATAAGGTTATGGGTTCTCTAACTATACATATGTCTTTTCTTGAGGTGCTATCGACTACTTTGAGAAGAATAAAACTGTGAGGACTTAGTATTCAAAGTGAACGATATGTGTACTTTGACGGACCTAGAGCGTTACAGGTGGTAAGAGCATTGTGCTATAAGAGATGGAGAATGTAACGACCCGGACATGGGGCAGTATGGAGGGATGACAGGGCAGGTTGCACCTTGGTGCATATCTCCCATTCCACATCGCTTAAGGAGAAGTCCTAGGCTGGCTTATAAGATTTTGGGCTCTCTAAGTGTACATACGTGTTTTCTTGGGGTAATATGGGTTGCCTTGATAATAACAAAATTGTGATGACTTAATATCCAAAGCGAATAATATGTGTATAGTGGCGGACCCAAGGCGTTACAAAAGAAGCCAAGAAAACCCCAAATAACACACCACCAGCCTCTTGAAGATCTTGAACGCCATGCCCATTTTCCAAGTCAAGTTCTTATTGAAAATTATATGGAGAAACCGAGGAGGGTGTCAATAGAAGTACATAGTGAGAAGGCAATCTTTGCGTATATAGAGGGATCAATCTTGGGGGAAATTTCTGCCCGAATAATGACAAAAAATTATTTATTGCACTGACTTTGGACGTAAATTCATTAGTAAATTTGTTAGCAAAAGCACCAAGGGTCCAAGCGGTACCCCGATTCAAAGATAGATTAGTCTTGGTGAAAATTCCTGACCGAATAATGACACAACTTATTTATTGCACCATGTTTGGACGTACTTTCATTAGTAAAATTTGTTAGTAAAGCTTGTTGACGGAGAGGAGGAGATCAAATCATATATGGTCTTGATCTTATCGACCTGCCATTACCTTAGAAATCCAATCAAGAAGTGAATTCTGAAGAAGTTAATGTATGTCATTTCTGTAGAAACATTAACAAGATGAATCCAGAAAAAGGTAATATAGAAACCCAAATAAGAGAGAAAATATTGCATATGACTCTGATGCCCCATCATCCTTGCCACAATCCATTCACATGGCGACATGTCTAATGCGGGGCCCACTTTTCTCTCACTCCCTCTTGACTTTCTCTCTCCAACTCCCTCTGCAATTCCTCATCTCCTCTATGGACTCCAAAAGCGTAAAATGTTGGAGTGCCTCTTGGGGAAATTTGATTGTTGATAAAGATGGATAAGTAGTAATATATCCTTGATGCATTGATGGCGATCACTTTGAGTTTAGAATAAATATACTTCCAAGATATACATCAAAATGGTAGAAAAAAAATGAGTTCAACAATTACTCAATTTTTCTATTGGAATTTCACCTTGAATGTGTTAAACTTGTGTGTATGAAAAGAGAATAAGAGAGATTTTTGTAGAAAAAGTTGTTATGAATAGTTATGGTTATAATAAATAATGTATGATTTGGTATCTATTCACAAACAGCCAATCAACACATCTTTTGCGAATAAGTTTCTTATCCCCAACTATCATCACTTTGCATGTCAAGAATAACTTCCTTTCATGACCATCAATAACCTCTCTTTAGGACCAAGATTCACATCTTTTCATAACAAAAAGTCACGTTTTCGCTTAATCAAGAGTCATGTCTCCTCTTAACCAAGACACATCTTTTATAATAACAAACTATTTCAATAGTGCCTCCCAATGGCTTGTCCAAATCGGAATCACCAACATCTTCTCTGTTCTTGACTGTGGAGCTCAAGCCCAAATCTCATGATTGCCATGCCCATGGAGCTTGACCTCGAACTTAGAGCATGCAAAAGCCGCCATGGTAGAGCTCGACCTTGAGCCTAGAGTTTGTGATAGCCATAGTAGCTTGAGTTTCAAGCACATAGACATGGCCATTTTTTTTCCCTTTATTATGCTAGATCACTACATCCATGACTTTTCTCCTATCTATGGCTATTAGATCCAAATACTTGTGCCCATGGACACTTAGTTTGCAATCTCGCGACTACAATGGCCATGGAGCTTGAGCTTGAGCCTAGAGTTTGAGGTCAAAGCAGCCATGGCCGCTTGAGCACAAGCTCGCAACCATGGTTGCTGCATCTCGAGCTCGCGACCTCAGTTACTTAAGGTCAAGCTCCATGGCCATAGTGGCCGCAAGCCTTGGGCTCAAGCTCCGCAGCTGTGGGGTGCAAGAAAAAAAAGAAGAAAAGCAAGTGTAGCAAAGGAGAGAGAAGGACAAGAAGAGAGGGGCGAGACGGTGAGAGAGGGAGAGAGGGGGAGACCGTGACTGATAGGTGGTCCCACGTACGACACATATTGCAAGATGAATGGATTGATTTTTTACTGAGTCGGCATCAGAGTTCTACCTTATATTTTTTCCTAACAAGAAGTGAATCCTCCTGGGTTACTACAGTAATGGCCGATTGACATTCCATGAATAGTCATAACATCTATCAATCAATACATAAATGGAAGTAAATCTTAAAATTTGCCGAATATTTTAATTTGTTAATTTACATCTTCTTCACTATCGCAATCAAAATATCTAATTATAATGACAAGATATTACTATCAATCGCCATGAACACTGATAATCTATGATTGAAAGAATTTCAGTTTGTAACTTTATTTCGCGAGGATGAGTCGATTGTTCAAATAGACACTAAAAAGAGTGCATAATACGGATCAATTAAACTGTCATATTCATTAAAGAAGAAAAATGGCCGCATCTATTGTCAACATCTGGTGGAACATAAGGGTCTTCCCTAGAAGCGATATTTACGATTGATTTGAATTAGAATGCTAAGATGAATGATGTCTTTCCTAATCTCTATTATCGCTTGACTATAGCTGACTATGGATGAGCGAGTCAATGGAAATCATAAGAGGATGACAGAAGGAAGAAAGCGAACCCACCACCACCCACAGAACAAAGTGGGTCAAAGTCGCTTTCGAGGCGATGGGCTAAAGACACTGAGATCGAAAGCATGTGCTTCGACGTCGTCTCGTGTGAAAGTCGGACGAGGAAGGAATCTCTCGATCGACCGCCAATAAGCGTCACGTTTGAGTTCGGACTCGGTAAGTTCTCAAATTTGACTCGGACGAGTTTTCGCTATAGCCGGTTCGTTGACTTCGACCACTGTATAATACTTTCAATCGACCATCTATATTCAAATTTGATTTGCATTTAGTTTTGGTTTGTGTTGGGAGGTTGCACACGATCCAAGTGGTTCGTGATATATTTAGAGAAGTTGTAATATGAATTTTTGGTTTCACAAGCCGTCAGCAAAGAACCCAAATTGCTGCACACAAAAGAAATATAATTTAGTCGAGAAGTTAGGATCTGCTTGTTTGTTACTGTGTATAAAACAACAATGAAATACTGATCATTTCACCTAAATCCCAATATTCCGTATAATCATACAAGTTGAAATGACTCAATAGAATGATTATTGTAAAACACCTCTTACTTATATATGTATTATGTATGTACGTGATTTGAACCATGAGCGACTAACATTAATGTTGGTGTGATCTGCAACAACGAGGGGCAATTACATAAGCCGAGTACAAACACCATGGTATTGTTTAAATGATCATTTTTATGATAATATTTTCTTAATCATTTATTTTTCGTAAAATAATTTATTTCATCATATTATTTTTTCTTAATTAAATTTAAGGAATACAGCAGCTTTGCATTTATGGAATTTGGAATATCAATTCCAATTTCATGACCCCATTCTCTTAATCCTGATCACTATACTAAATCCCTTTCCGTCGTTCAATACATCCACATCGATCTCTTACATTTTCTTATGCTGGAGAAAATCACCATATAACATCACATCTACCGATATGTCATATGATCATGTGAGTCGAGATGGCTCCATGATATGATTAATTTAACACGCCTCTTGTTCATATATGTGATCTGGATTGGAAACGACTAACTTCGATGTCGGCATGTTTTGCAATGACGAGGGACAATGATAGAAGCCAGTCTGAGGGAAATCCTTGTTCGTTGTCCTTAACTTGAACCTCCAAATCCCAACCTTTCCTATAAATTCATCCATCTGTCTCTTCACATGACAAAAAGACATTATCTATTGTTTTCCAGGAGCAAGTAAATGAATGATAAATGCCATTATGGTGTCAATGGTTTGGAGTTTGGGGTGGGTCATGACGAGGATTATGGCCTGGTCCTGGATAGTCGTTTTTCTCCACGTCCATCCTTCTCTCCACTTCGTGTGTCGCTCCACCTTCCATCAGCTCCACACCATCCTATGCATCATAATCATCATCAACAGCAACGGATCTTCATCAGGAACTTTTTAAATGTTTTTTTAGCAAAGAAACTGTAACAACCCAGTTCAACAAAGGTGGGCAGTGACTGCTGATATCAGAGGGTTTGGACTTTAGACAATGAGCAACTCCTGACAAGCTTCTAGGATGATGAAGGTGATATGAATGAATTGAACTATATACTAAATAAGAGGAGAACAATTTCGAGATTTATATGTGAAAACTGAAACCTATTTACAGAAGTGCATTTTGACATAATGACAAGCTTTGTTTTGGAACTTCAACGTTAAGCAAGCCTAGGCTAGAGCACTACCAGGAATGGGTGATCTCCTAAGAAAATGCCTAGGTGTATGCCAAAGGACAAAATCATGAGACTCGATATGAAATGAGTTAAAATGAACAATACCTTGAGTGAGTTAATCTAGGAATGTCATAATATGGTATCAAAATGGGATCCCTCCAGTAGATACATAGTTTGGGGTTCGGGGACGAATTAGGTGGAAGCTGGTGAGCCTATAACAACCCAATCCAATGAGGGTGGGGAGGGATTGCGATTGCTAGGGTTTGAGGCTTGGATGAGGAGCAGCTTCTGGCAGGTTTCTAGGATGGTGAATGAGGTAGGAATAAACAAGGGAGAATGATTTTGAGATGTGTGTGTGTGTAAATTGGAATTAACTTGCAGATACGGTTTTTGATGTAACGATAAGTTTTGTTTTGCAATTCCAAAATTTAGTGAGTACGAGGCAGAGCACAACTAGAATGGGCAACCTCATGGGAAAGTATATGTCAAAAACATAACCATAAGACTCGGTATGGGATGAGTAAAAGTAGAATTGGTGACCTCATGAGAAAGTGTACATCAAAGGAGAAAACTATGGGCTCAACATGGGACGACCAAAGCGGATAATATTTCGAGTGAGTTAATTTAAGGATATTACAAAAACAAGACTGAACAAACCCAAAATCAACTTCTGTGACAGCAATTTGTAAGACTACTACAAAACCCTAACCTCCCCTAAACACGATGAAATTGCAATATATCCTCGGTCAGAGAGAATGTCGTATAGGTTTAATACGAACAGATCAGGACATGGCCCGTCAATGGATACATAATCCAGACAGAAGATCAATATCCAGAAATGATGATCGGATGCCCGTCAAAGTTCCATCGGAAGTCATTTGCGAAGTATTAAGACCATCGCTTGCTCCCGTGTGAGCGTGCGTGAGAGAGAGAGATGATGACTCACCAGAGAAAGTGATTCCAATTCCGGGAGGGATTTGATTTCGTTGCTCGAACTCAAGCTTCCTATCCAACAGAAAAATGAAAATCAATAAATGTAATATGGAAAAGACGTGAGAAAAAAAACAAATCAAATAGGACGCATCAAACACGAAGGACCGGCTCGCTTACGGGTTGCAGGAATGGCAGCAGCTAAGAGGAACCAAGAAATGCCCAGATAACACACCGCCAGCCTCATGAAGATCTTGAACGCCATGGCCATCTTCCAAGTCAACTTCTTCGTGAAAACAATATGGAAAGTGGAAGTAAAGACAGAGAAAGTACAGGCGATATATATAGGGAGAGAAAGAGAGAGAGAGAGAGAGAGAGAGAGAGAGAGTTGATGTCCACCCAAGTCAACTACGGAATGTGAGGTCTGTGCTGATCGAGTTCCCACTGAAGATAGAGAGAGAGAGAGAGTTGATGTCCAGCCAAGTCAACTACGGAATGTGAAGTCTGTGCTGATCGAGTTCCCACTAAGGCCATCTCCACTGTCTTTTCGTATCACAGTCAGCATTATTCTTGCAGAATTCCTACCCACAATAATAGCAGATATTTAATTACTGCACCGAGTTTGGACGTACTTTCACTAGTAAAGTTCGGTGGCAGAGAGGGGAAGATCGATCACCATCTTATCAACCAGCTATTACTGTAGACCCAAACAAGAAGTGGACGCTGAAGAAGTTAATGTATGTCATTATCGAAGAAACCCTAATGGCAAGTTGACAACATGAATGGTCATAACATCTGTCAATCAATACATAAATGGAAGTAAATTATAAAATTTGCAGGATATTTTAATTTGTCAATTTAGATCTCCCGTTTGTTTGGATTATTGATTGCCGCAATCAAAGTATCTAATTACAATGAACAAAGCATTAGTATCACACGCTGCGAATGCCGGTAATCCATGGTCTAAAGAATTTTAGTTTGTAATTCATAGAGACGAATCGATTGCGATGTTCAAATGGGCATTAAAACAAGTGCATATTCCGGATCAATTGAACTGTTTTATTCATAAAACAACATTGCCGTATGTAATGTCAACATCCAGTGGAATATTCTAAATGCATAGTTTTTAGGCAATACTCCAACATAGGGTCTTCCTCGGAAGTGACATTTTTGATTGATTTAAGTTAGAGTGCTGAGTTGAATTATGTCTTTTCTAATCTCAATTATCATAAGAGGATGACAGAAGGAAGAGAGCCAACCTACTACCACCACCCACAGATACAAAGTGGGTCGAGTTGCTTTCAACGCCATGGGTTAAAGACACCACGATCGAAAGCATGGGTTCCGATGTTGCGTCGTGCGAAAGTCACATTTGAGTTGGACTCGATGGTGAGATAATGGTAAAACCGATCTAGAAGACAAACGTGCCGTAGGAAACAAGGATCATTCTCTAAAAGGGTGGCCAATTTAGTCCAATATGGCTAGTTTTAGTCCTAAGTCTTTTGATGGTTTTCTAATGTAATTTTCTAATCAATTATAACCAAAAATCACTGACGAGACCATTAAGCATTCTAAGTGGAAGGACAATGAGGTTTTGCGGCATCTTGCCTAGTGGCTGGTGAAATTGCAGCCGACAGAGGGAAATAAGGAAAAAAGGAAAAAATTAAGAAGGAAATAAAGAAAAGGACAAAAATAAAAATAAAAATAAAATCAGAATTTTTTTAAAAAATACAAAATTATCCATATCGCGTTATTACGCTGTTTTCAGTAGGATGGCTGGTGTCACGTTAACGATTTCCAACCAAAATTAATGGAAATGACTATATGGGCAAATCAATCTAAACTGGTCATATTGCAAAGTTTAAGATTAAATTAGCTACCACACAATAGTTTTAGGACCTTTTGCAAAATTTCCCCAATAGAAAAGAAACGTCAAACTTTGACAATTGATAAAATAGATAAAAGGAAAACACCAACTCAGATTTTGTTCTTTTAAGTATTCATCCATGACCAAAATTAACAATGTTTAAGCGTCGGTTCTCATTCGTAAGACCTGAAGAATGAATCTAATAAAATAAACTGAGTTTCCTAGTAAGGTGTGACCCTACGCCCTTCGTTTACTTCGACCATTGTTTAATGCTTTCTATCGAGCTTTCAAGATCAAATTTGATGCAATTGGTTTTGGTTTGTGTTGGAAGGTTGCACGCAGTCCATGTGGTTCGCAAGATATTTAGAGAAGTTGTAATACGAACTTTTGGTGGTACGAGCCGTCAGCAAAGAACACAAATTGCTACATAACGATAGGACACAAGAGAACTATACTTTAGTCGAGATGTTAGCCTCTGCTAATCCCATAACCATAGAATGGACGTAGTTTGAGAAGGTGAAGAAGGGTCAATACGAGATGGCACACTAGTAGATGCTTGTTTGTTATTATGCATATAAGATTAATGACATAGTAACCATTTCACCAAATCACAGCATGATGTCACATCTAATTAAATCTCAAATTCCATATGATCATATGAGTTGAAACCACTTCACGGTATGATTATTTTAACGAGCTTCTTATTTATATATGCATTCAGTATTTATGTGATTTGGATTGTGACCGACTAACTTCAAAGTCAGTGCCTTCTCCGACGACAAGGGACAATTAAAGAAGCCAATTTGAAAGTAATTTGAAATTAAAAATAGCGATCGACCCATGTTCAATGAATCACATCTGCGTTCTAGCTAGTGATCGTATTAGAGACAGTCAACACAAACATAAGCTTCTCTTACATGAATATTGCGCATCGTGCAGGCACAACCAAAAGAAAAGAACCTCCAAATCCAACCTCTCCTACAATAAATACATCCCGCGATCTCTTTACAATGACAGAAAGACACTACTTATGGTTTTCCGGGAGCACCTAAATGAATGACGAATTCCATTATGGTGTCAAGGGGAAGAGAACGGGGGTGGCTCGTGACGAGGATTAGCGCCTGGGTCTGCATAGTCGTTGATCTCTATGTCCATCCTTCCCTTCACTACATGAGTCCCTCCTGATTCCATCAACTCCACACCATCCTACGCATCATCATCATCATCATCATCATCATCATCATCATCAACAGCAACCGGATATTTATCATAAACTTTTCGAGGTTTTTGTAACGAAAAGACGAGACTGAACGACCCCGTAATCACTTTTTGTGCGAGCACCTTTTAAGACTACTACAAAACCCTTACCTACCCTAAAGATAAGATTGCAATCGACCCTCAGCCACTCTTCTTAGGAATAGATTAGGACACGGTCCGTTAGCAGATACACAGTCCAGCAGAAGATTAATCTCCAGAAATGACGATCAGATGATCGCCAAAGCTCCATCGGAAGCCGTTTACGACGTATCAGGTTATCGTATGCGAGTGTAAGAGAGGGAGAGCGAGAGAGAGATGGCGACTCACCAGAGAAAGTGATTGCAGTTGCGGGAGTGATTTGATTTCGTTGCCCGACCTCAAGATTCCTATCCGACAGAAAAATGAAAATCGATACCCAAGATTCAGAAAAGACGTGAGAAGAAACGAATCAGTATAGGATGCATCAAACACGAAGGACCGGCTCAAGCTTACGGGTGGCGGGAACGGCAGCAGCCAAGAGGAACCAAGAAAAGCCCAGATAACACACCGCCAGCCTCATGAAGATCTTGAACGCCATGCCCATCTTCGAAGTCGAGTTCTACAATCTAAAAAAACCGAGACGGCTGTCAATGGAAAGTAAAGACAGAGCAAGTTCAGGCGACCTTTATGGAGAGAGAGAGAGAGAGAGAGAGAGAGAGAAGGAATTGATGTCCACCTTGGTCAACCACGGAATATAAGTGTGTGCTGATCGAGTTCCCACTAAGGCCACAGCCTTTTCTCCTTTTCTCCGCTTGTCTTTTCGTATCACAGTCAGATACTGTTCTTCGAAGGAAACTCCGGCCCACAATAATGGCGAAAACCTAAATCATTGCACCAGGTTTACACGTACTTTCCTCGGAAAAGTTTGGTGACAGAGAGGAGGAGATCAGATCAACGCGATGAGATCCTGATCTTATCAATCTGCCATTACTATAGTGGCCCTAATAAGAAGAGAATCCTGAAAAAAAATGTAAATCCCAATTCCTTGAATAATCATCATATCCATCAATCAATACATAAAAATATAATCAAAGCCTAAGCTATGTCTGATATTTTCATTCATAAATAAAAAGTCACTAATAAACAAACGTTGCCGCATGTCTTGTCAACATCCAACAGAATATTCCACATGCATAATTTTTAGGTAATACTCCAAAATTAGGGTGTGCCCCAGGAAGGCGAAAGCGAAGTTGAGATTAATTTGTATTAGAATACTTAAGTTGAATTACTTCTTTCCTGATTTCGATCATTGCCTTAGTGTCCCTCTAGCTAACTATAAATGACTTAGTCAATCGAAATCATGAGAGGACAGAGGGAAGGAGAGCGAGCGAACCGGCCACCACCACGCACGAACGAAGTGGGGCCAAGTCACTTTCAACGAGATGAGGGCTAAAGCCACTAAAGATTGGAATTGAGTGTATTGTGTTTCGACGTCCTGTCGTGTCAAAGTCAAACGAGGAAGGCGAAGAGGGTTAGGGACAGTTGCTTCCCATTCACGAGTTTCACGTTTGAGTCCGGAGTGGGCGGCGAAGAGGGTAAGGGAAGGCTTTCGACAATTGGCATAATCGATCTAGAAGGTGAACAGGGGAGAAAATATTGGGTGTACTAGTTGTGGTCTGTCAGCAATATAACAATTCCATTAGTTGATAAAAAAAATGTCCAGTGAGGCCCACGTTTCAGATTTTTTAAAAATTCTTTCTTTTCAATCAATTTCTTTCTTCCGTAAGTCTCTCCGTCTCTTTCCTTCAGAAACAAAGGCAGATAACTTGGTGTTTACGGAAGTCGGCCTTTCCTTCACCAAGATCTTGGCCTCCATCGACCGGCCGGCGACAGAGTATTCAACTGAGACCGCGATCTTTGTGCAGGGGGAGAAAGGCTGCAGTGCGATGGAGGTCAAGCATCTCGCCGCGGAGCTTCTGGGGCTTGGCGTCTATGAGGGCCAGCTCGTCGGAGAGGTCCTGGGTGAGGATGGTTTAGACGATGGCCACGCCGACGTCGCCGACCCTGATGACGGCGATCTTGGTATGGCCCCTGGAGGGTGCCGGCTGCGGGGTGTTCTGGATCGGTGTGGTAGGAAGAAGAAAGAGGATCACGGATGAGCGTTTGAATTTGAGGTTTGGACGACAATCTTTGTGCATCTGCTGTTGTGAATTTGAGGGTTGACCGATAGGATAGCGGATGAGTGTAGATGGAGGTAAGGTCCGTTTGGGAAGACTTTTTGGGAAAGTTTTTGGGGAAATGTAAATGTTGTTGAATTAAAGGAATTTTTCAAAAGAGTTTTTCAAAATGTAAATTGTGTTTAGTAAATTGCATTATAAAGGTTTATTATGAAGTATTTTTGAGTAAAATAGTGTTTAGAGAAATTATATTTAAAAAAAAACTTAGGGCGTTTGGTAACGTTTTTGTTCAAAAATTGTTAGAGGAACGTAAATAAAAAAAGTGTTTACATTCCGGGAACAATTTTTGACCGTAAAACACGTTTGGTAAACTTGTTCCGGAATAAAAAATGAATAAAAACATGTTTGGTAAATTTGTGTTCTTTTTTTTTTTTAATTTTTAATATTTTTATTTATTTTTTCTTTTTTTCTTCTTTTGGCCGGTCGCCGGCCTCGGCCATGGCCGGCGGCCTCGCCGGATCTGGGCGAGCCCGAGCTCGCCCAGCCAAGGCGAGCCCGAGCGTCGCCGGCGCAAGCGAGCTCGGCCTCGCCTTGGGCGCCAGGCGAGCTCGGGCTCGCCCGGATCCGGAGCCCGGCCGAGCCTCGCCAGGGGCCGGCGACACTCGGCCTCACCGAGGGCCGGCGACACTCCGGCGAGTTCGCCGGCCCTCGATAGCGTCGCCGGCCCTCGACGGCCGTTCGCCGGCCATGGCCGAGGCCGGCGACCGGCCAAAGAAAAAAAGAAGAAAAAAGAAGAAGAATAGAAGAAGAATAGAAGAAGAAAATCGTTTCTTCAAAAGTGTTTACGGAGCAAGAAACAACTTTTTTTTGTTTCTCATTTCTGTTCTTTTTGTGTTTTTTTTAGGGAACAAAAAATTTGATTTTGAACAAAAACGCAAACAAACGTGTTTTACACGTTCTTTTTTATTCCCGGAACAAAAAAACAAAATTTCTGTTCATAAACAGAAAAAAAGAACAAAAACATGCACGCCCTTATATTATTAAAAGAATGAAAAAAGAAGAGTTGGTCGGCCAAGGACAAGTAGTCACAAGTGAGGAGCAGGCGGTCCGGCAAAGGTAGATAGTTCGGCAAGCGTTGCGGTGATTAGATAGTTCGGCAAGCATTGCGGTGATCCTCGCCAGAAAGTCGCACAGATTTGGTTGTCGCGACCCTTGCCGAAGGGTCGCCTGATTCGTCGCACCGTGACCTCCATTGGGGCTACCCTCCAGCAAGGGTTGCGGCAACCAGATCTGCGACTAGATGGATTGCGCGAAAGTTGCAACCTCTGCGGCGACCTCTCGACCAGCGTCACGCAACTCTCACTGGAGGGTCATGTGGCCACGGCGGAGGTCACGGCGGGTTGTGCACAATCACATCAGGTCGCAACCATATTTGCGACCAGATGGATCACATGACCATGAGGATCGCGACCTTCGAGGCAACCTCATAATTTTTATTATATGTATATTAATTTGAGATTTTTTAGGATATTAACCATTTATTTACTGCAAAGATTGTGGAGGCCCTCTTTTTCGGCTGAGGCAAATCCCTCTTCTCTGACTTCGCGCTGCAGCCCGCGCGAGATCAAAGAAAATAAAGGATTTATGCCACTTTCTTTGGCTTCTGCCTTCTCCGCACGGAGATAGGATTAATGGGGCGAACAAAATTCAAACGCACCACAAAGTCTGCCCTGCACTTTGTTTATTCAGCCAGACTAATGCGTATTTGTCCAATATGCATATTTGTCCAACCGACTCAAATTTGAGACATATTTTAATAGGCAGTGGCGCGATTGAGTTGCGGCGGCAATAAACGCGTTAGGGGTGAGGGCTGAGAATTTCTTCCTTTTTTTTCCTTTTATCTTTTTTTTTTATGTCCCCAAATGTAAACTTCCTACGAGGTACATTTCTAATGGAAAGTCTTCCTGAAGTGAGGTGGGTGGAGATCCACCCAACTAATCAATACCGATTGACGAAAAAAAAAACCCTTAAAACGTCGTCGTCCGAGAGCGGAGAGGGAAGAAGACTTCGTGGAATGATGGAACTAAAGCATCATGGGCCGAGAAAGGAAGGCGACTTTTGGGCCTGGCTTAGAGCGTCGAAACCCATCAATGCAAGCCGAAGATAAGCTCCATGGTCGTTGATTGGTCAATTTTCATGCCAGCAGAAACAAGAGGATTCGTCATTCTTGGAACATCAATTCGTTTTGCTGGAGAGACGCGATGGATGTGGTTCGTTAACCTATCAACTAATCTTGAGAAAATTGTCTATAAAAATACTAAATCTATTGTATAGCTGACTATTCGATCTTAAACTTTTCAATTTGACCAATGTAGTTAGTAACCTTTTGATAATTTTCCAATATAGTCCGTCGGGTCAATTTAAACCGGAAGTCATTAACGTGGCGATCCAATCAGCCCTCATTGTTGTATGTGGCACGACTGGCTTCTTTTCAGAAAGCTAAAAGATTTTTTCTTTCAACTTTGCGCTCGCCAAAATATCTAAATTTCAATTTTACCCTCACCACTTTCACTGTGCGGGGTGGCATGACATCGCCAACAAGGTCAATAGTCAAATCTGGCACCGACAAGTCTCACCCGAGAACACGCGACCTCCGGTGCCCAAGTTGTGGCCTTTAGGCACATCTAGGCAAGGTTTCCTTTGTTAAATTTATATTTACATTTTATATCAAATGCAATAATGTTTACGAAAACACTATATGTATTTCATCATAACCATTTAGGGCTTGTTTGCAACTTGCCAAATAGTGCTTGTTTCTGTTATTTTGTTTTCGGAAGTAAATTTGGAACAGAAATGCGTTTGGTAAAATTTTTGTTCTCGGGAACAAATTTTGAGTAGAATCGAGAATAAAAAAAAATGATTATTCCCGAACAATTCTAGAATCAAGCATCTATTTTCTCTTCTCTTTTTTTTTTTTTTTCTTGTTCTCTTCCCTCTTTCTTCTTCTTCATCTGCTGCCATCGCCGCTGTTTGCCATCCGCCGCCCACCACCACCGGTTGCCGGTAATCGGTCCGGCGAGGCTTGGCCTCATCGGTGGCCAGGCGAGCCTTACCCGGGCCTCCCCCGACCATCGGTGAGGCTCGCCTGACCGGGCAAGGCTCGCCCAGCCTCAGCAAGGCTTGGCCAATCCCGCTGAGGCTCGTCCGAGAGCCAACGACACTCTGGTGAGGTTGCCAGCCCTCATCTGGCCGGTTGCCGATCATCCCAAGGCCGACGACCGGCGACTTCAAGAAGAAGAAGAAGAGAAAGAAAGGAAAAAAAGAATAGAAGAAAAAAAAAAAAAAGTAATAAAATTATTTTAAAATTAAAAGAAAATAATTTGGAGTAAAAATTTTGAGTATGGTACCAAACGTAATTCTATTCCGGGAATTAAAATTTTGGATAGTTACCAAACGACTTAAAATACTTAGAAATTATTCCTAGAACGAATAAAAAAGAATCATTTTGAATCAGAAATTATTCCCGGGAACAAAAACGTTACCAAATGCGTCCTTAGCTTAAAACCCTTTGCATTTAGATGAACAAGCATTTCCCAAAACCCTCCCAAACGCACCATTTGTGCCTCCACCTCCTTCACATTGAAAGATGATTAAGAATGATACATGAAATTTAACATACGCCGAAGCCACACAAGCGAAATAAAACATGGACATTACCCGATTCTTATAACATATTCAAACGTCTGACCCAAAAATTTAAATTGATAAGTAATAGGTAACGAAAATAGAAAAAATATTGAAAGAATTTTAATTGTTTTCCTCTACATGTCGTACATGTAGATAAACCTATTCATGATACTAGAAAGATAAAATAGGAAAAATATGTAGGATGACGTTTCTCTATTTTACTGTCTAAATATCTAATATGACGGACTGATTGAGTCAATTAGTCCATAATCAGAATTAGAATCAAATCAAATCAAATCAAATCGCTTCTTCAACATAGAAATCGCATGTACATAAGAGCATATAAACTCAACGATCATGCCTAAGGGAGAATCGAGACATTCAACCAAACCACGGAATTCACAATGCAGGCAAATCGTGCGAACGGGCGGCTGCATTATAGTATAAATCTCCACCGTACGAAACCAGAATGGAGTACAATAATTAAGAGCCCGTTGGGTCCACACATGCATTTTGGCAAGGGCCAAGATCCGTACGTGGGTATTAAAAATAGTTAAAAAGAGTCGATTTGCCGATGCGCATGTGCGGCGCTCGCGCCTGTCTCTGCTCCACTTGCTCTGATCTTTTTCATTTAACGCACCTGCTGCTGATATCATGATTGTTGGGATGTGTTTAGTGTTTGGTGGAGGAGCACCAGCAGAACCAAAAGCAACGTTCATATTTGCAGAGAAAGACGCGCAGTATTCTCTGGATTCTCTGCAGATCTGTAACTAGGCTTTTCCCCAAAAAGGAGGTTAAAAAAAAGCGCAAGAGGCCAAATGAACAGAAACCCACGAAGAGAAAAGAGACAGCAGCATCTCCAGTCTGATCAAATTGCCCTTCTCGATCCACTTAATGGCAAATCGTGTCGATCGGATACCTGGTTAAGTTGGTGAGTGAGCCGGGCGAGATGGAAAAGCCGATTGGAATATCGGTCTGACCCGGTCCGATCATAGTCCTGAAGTCGAATTATAAGTAAAAAGGTTCATGATCGACTAATGACATTCCATTTTTTTCCCCTCCTTTGGGGCTTTTACCAACGGTAATAGTCCACCAATTAATCATGAAAGAGAAAAAGTAAAAGAGGAGGAGAAGCGCATCTCCTCACGAGAATTCACGCAATTCCTGTGCACTCCCTCGAAAGGAAAAGAACACCCACCTCCTCCCACCAACGAGCCTCGCGTGACCACCGCCGGGACGGTACATATTTACTCCAACCACTTCCACCGCGATGGCATTTCCGTAAATTCAGCAATCGCGATGGCTTAATTCGGGCCCCACACTGGGCACCAGGCTCGGGACGAGAGCGCCGACGTGGCGAGATCTGGTTGATTCCTGGTAGAGAATCTCGTTGTCGTCCGTCGGTCGTGGCTGACGTGTCACGCTCCTCTCTCTCTACTCTACCCCCGAGCCCCCCCGTTTTAAACTCCCGGTCCCTCCTTCTCCTCCACTCTCATCACAACACCATCGCAACAGTCAAACGCCAAAGACCCACCAAATCTCTCTCTCTCTCTCTCTCTCTCTCTCTCTCTCTAGAACAGTTCAGGCCCGAAGCCGAATCCCAGTACAGGTCTCCGGTCGGAAAATGGCCGAACCGTGCGGCCGGAAGCTCGTCGTGGAGGTCTGCCACGCCAAGAACCTGATGCCCAAGGACGGCCAGGGCACGGCCAGCGCCTACGCCACCGTCGAGTTCGACGGCCAGAAGCAGCGCACGAAGACCAAGTTCCGGGACCTGAACCCGCAGTGGGACGAGCGGATGGAGTTCCCCGTCCACGACGCCGAGTCCATGCCCTCGCAGATGCTGGAGATCAACCTCTACAACGACAAGAAGAACGGCAAGCGCGGCACCTACCTGGGCAAAGTGAAGATCGCCGGGAGCGCCTTCGCCAAGTCCGGGTCGGAGGGGCTCCTCTACTACCCGCTGGAGAAGAGGAGCGTCTTTTCGCAGATCAGGGGCGAGCTCGGGCTCAAGGTTTTCTACGTCGACGACGATCCCCCGGCCGCGGCGGCGGAGGCGGCGCCGGATCCACCGGCGGAGAAGGCGACGGAGCCGGAGAAGAAGCCGGAGGAGGCGGCCCCGAAGCCGGAGGAGAAGGAGGACAAGGGCGAAGCGGAGAAGCCTAAGGAGGAGGAGAAGAAGGAGGAGGAGAAGCCGGCGGAGGCGCCGCCGGAGAACTCGAAGGCAGAGGAGGCTCCGGCGACAGCTCCGCCGGCGGCCACAGCGGAAGTGGAGAAACAGCCGATCGCGCAGTCGGAGAAGCCAGCGCAGCAGCCGAAGGAGAGGCCGGAGAACGGGAAAGCGGCCGTAAACGACCTCGAGCTCCGATCTCTGTCGAGCGATCGGAACCGCCGGAGCACGTACGATCTGGTCGACAGCATGCCGTTCCTCTACGTGCGCGTGGTCAAATCCAAGTGCGGAGACGCCGATTCGAAATCGCCGGCGTACGCCAAGCTCGTGATCGGCACGCACGCCGTGAAAACGAAGAGCCAGAGCGACGGCAAGGAATGGGATCAGGTCTTCGCGTTCGACAAAGAAGGATTGAACTCGACGCAGTTGGAGGTCTCCGTGTGGATCGAAGAGAAGAAGGAAGGCGATCAGGCGGCCGAGAGCTGCCTGGGAACGGTGTCGTTCGATCTGCAGGAGGTGCCGAAGCGGGTGCCACCGGACAGCCCGCTTGCTCCCCAGTGGTACACTCTCGAGTCGGAGAAGTCGCCGCCGGCGGCCGGAAATGACGTCATGCTCGCCGCGTGGTTCGGTACTCAGGCGGACGAGGCATTCCAGGAGGCCTGGCAGTCGGATTCCGGTGGGCTGATCCCGGAAACCCGAGCAAAGGTGTACCTGGCTCCGAAGCTGTGGTACCTGAGGCTAACGGTTATCCAGACCCAGGACCTGCAGTTATCCGAACCTAAGGTCAAGACTCCGGAGCTCTACGTGAAAGGTCAGCTCGGCGCGCAGCTGTTCAAGACGAACCGGACCACAGCCGGCTCACTGTCGTCCGGCTCGTCCAATCCGACGTGGAACGAGGATCTCGTGTTCGTCGCCGCCGAGCCGTTCGAGCCGTTCCTGGTGATCACGGTGGAGGACGCGACGCACGGCCGGGCCGTCGGCCAGGCCAAAGTGCACGTGCCCACCGTCGAGAGGCGGACGGACGATTGCACGGAGCCGAAGTCGAAGTGGTTCAACTTGGCCGGGGACGAGAGCAGGCCGTACACGGGGAGGATCCACGTGAGGGTGTGCCTGGAAGGCGGGTATCACGTGCTCGACGAGGCCGCTCACTTGACCAGCGACGTGCGCGCCTCGGCGAAGCAGCTGGCTAAGGCCCCGATCGGCTTGCTCGAAGTGGGCGTCCGAGGAGCGACCAACCTGTTGCCGGTGAAGACCAAAGACGGAACGCGCGGTACCACCGACGCTTACGTGGTGGCCAAGTACGGGATCAAGTGGGTCCGGACCCGAACCATCCTCGACCGGTTTAACCCGCGGTGGAACGAGCAATACACATGGGACGTGTACGATCCGTGCACGGTGCTCACCATCGGCGTCTTCGACAACGGGAGGTACAAGCGCGACGACGCCGGTAAACCCGGGAAAGATTTGAGAATTGGAAAAATACGCGTGCGGCTATCGACGCTCGACGCGAACCGCGTCTACATCAACTCGTACTCGCTGCCCGTGCTGCTTCCCGGCGGAGCCAAGAAGATGGGAGAGATCGAGATCGCCATACGGTTCTCGTGCTCCTCGTGGCTCAGCTTGATCCAAGCCTACACGACGCCGATGCTCCCTAGGATGCACTACGTGCGCCCGCTAGGTCCTGCCCGGCAAGACATGCTCCGGCACACGGCAATGCGGCTCGTGACGGCCAGGCTGGCCCGGTCCGAGCCACCGCTCTGCCAGGAGGTGGTCCAGTACGTGCTGGACTCGGACACGCACGTGTGGAGCATGCGGCGGAGCAAGGCGAACTGGTTCCGGGCCGCCAGCTGCCTGTCCCGCGTGGCGATGCTGGGCCGGTGGCTCGACGGGATCCGGACATGGGTCCACCCGCCGACCACCGTGCTCATGCACGTGCTGCTCCTGGCCGTCATCCTGTGCCCGCACCTCATCCTCCCCACCGTGTTCATGTACGCCTTCCTGATCCTGATCCTCCGGTTCCGGTACCGCCACCGGGCGGTCCCGAACAGCATGGACCCACGGCTCTCCCACGCGGACATGGTGGGCCCCGACGAGCTCGACGAGGAGTTCGACGGGTTCCCGACAACGCGGCCCTCCGACGTGGTGCGCATCCGGTATGACCGGCTGCGGGCCCTGGCAGGCCGGGCCCAGACGCTGCTGGGTGACGTGGCGGCCCAGGGGGAGCGGCTGGAGGCGCTCTTCAGCTGGCGGGACCCGCGGGCGACGGGGCTGTTCGTGGCCTTCTGCCTGGCGGCGTCGCTGGGGTTCTACGTGGTGCCGTTCAAGGTGTTCCTCCTCGGGTCCGGGTTCTACTACATGCGGCATCCCAGGTTCCGGGGCGACATGCCGTCAGTCCCCGTCAACTTCTTCCGGCGGTTGCCGTCGCTCTCCGATCAGATGCTCTAGTTGGACCGAACTACCTACCGGGACACGTGCATCCCTCGTCGCGGGCTTAATTGTTTGAATTTATTCATTAATTCATTTATTTGACAATTCTTTTTTCGCTCTTTTAGGGGCTCGAAAATTCAAATTCGGGAGGAAAATAACGAGGAAATATTCGAAGTTTGGGTGAGGAAAAAAGTTGTTTTTTTTTGGTAAAGTGGGTGGGGGGAAATGTGACCGTTGCTGCTGCTGTATGTGGTGGGGCCATATTACTACTTGCACCCCGAAATCTCGGGACAGGTATCGGGCTTGTTGCATTTGAATTACCCAAAAAGAAAAAGGGGAAAAATGGATCTTTCTATATATATTTTTTTCTTCTCGTTTTTATTTTTTCCATGGGCAAGTGACCGTTGCGAGAGCGAGCCGACCAAGGTCCCTTCTCCTCTACTTTTCCTTCCTCTTTTCGAAGGCCGAGTCGAGATTTCTATTCGGTTTCTAAAGAGTCCATGATGGAATTCAAAGGGTCAACTATATTTTTGGTCTTTAGTTCTGTTGCGGCCGATGTGAAAACTTTAACAAAATTGAAATTGAGAAGAATTAAAAAACAACATATTTATGTGAAAACCCTCGCGAAAACAACCACAAAGTTGAAGAAGCAAAACTATATAAATCAATTATTACAAAAGATAACTTCAAAAAATTTAGACTTTCTATCTCAACTTCTTATGTACAAGCAATGATCAAATTCAAAATAAGAAATCTCTTTTTAGGAAACTTTATCCAACTAAGAAAACCATTAAATTAAGAAATCTATTCAAAATAAGAAATTTACTTGAAGTAAGAAACTTTTATTTTCGGGCTCAAACTTGAAACATATCTAACAATTTCCACATTGGTTCGACATTTGAGTCAAGTTATAATCGCTTGGCTTAAATTCTACATAAACAACAAACAATATTCTCTTATCATTAGAGTAAAACTCAATGGCAACAAATATTAACCAAATCCAAGCAATGCTTGGTGATAGGTAAAAGCTTGTTAACATATCAGTAATATAGCCATCAACAAGAATGTCTCAAACAAAATGATATTGCACATCAATGTGCTTTGTCCTTTTATGATATATATGATCTTTATATTCTTTATATATATAGCACTTTAACTATCGCAATAGATAATAGTCATATCATCATTCACACTAAACTCTCTAAATAGGCCTCTTAACTATATAGCCTCTTCAACTGCTATACTCTGCTTCTTAGTAGACAAAGCTATTGTATGTTATAAAGTAGCTTTCCAACCAACTGTACAATTTCTAATAGTAAAGATGTATCTAGTAAAAGACCTCATTTTATCAAGGTCACTAGCATAATCAAAATCAACATATCCTTTTAGAATGTCACCAATTTTTCCAAACTCTAAACCAAAATTAAAAGTACTTTTCAAATATCTCAAAATCCACTTCATAGCTTGCCAATAAACTTTTCCTGGGCATGATAAAATCTATTCACCATGGTAATAATATGTGAAATATCGGGTCGAGTACAAACTATAGCATACATAAGGCTACCAACTGCACTAGAGTAGGAAATATGTGACATATATTTTATATCCTCATTCGTTTGTGGACATAATTTAGCTTATAATCTAAAATAAGCAACAAGTGGAGTACTTACCAGTTGGCATATTTCATGCCAAAATGATCTAACTCCTTCTCAATGTAGCTTTTCTAGTAAAAATATAATTTTCCCATTTTTTGATCTCACTGAATTTCTATGCCTAGGATTTTCTTTGCCACACCTATGTCCTTTGTCTCAAATTTAGCGCTCAATTGTGCCTTCAAATTCTATATATCAGATTTATCATTTGTTGCAATTAACATATCATCAATATATAATAACAGATAAATAAAAAAGCCACTTGGAAGTTTGAGTAGATATACATAGTTATCATATTTGCTCCTACAACAGTCAATTTGCGCTATAAACGAATCAAACCTTTTATACCACTATCTAGGTGATTGCTTCAAGCCATATATAGACTTTTTCGATAGACAAACATGATCTTCCTTACCTTCAAATTGAAAACTCTCCCGTTGACCCATATAAATTTTCTCTTCAAGTTCACCATGCAAGAAAATTGTTTTCACATCAAGCTGTTTCAACTCTAAATCATGCATAGCAATTAATGCAAGAAAAACCCAAATAGAGTTGTGTTAAACAACAAATTAATAACACATCATTAAAATCAACTCCCTTAATCTAACTATAGCCTTTAGCAACTAGAAAGCTTTGAATCTTATGTCTTCAACTCCAAGAATACCTTCCTTTCTTTTGTAAACCCATTTATAACCCACAATATTATTTTCTTTTGGTGGCTTGACAAGCTCCCAAGTTTGATTATTTTCAAAATATTCCATCTCTTCATTCATGGCAACTAACTACTTTGTTGAATCTTTTGAAGAGACGGCTTCTTTGTAGGTTTTAAACTAATTATACTCTATTAACTCTACAACGAAAAGAACATAAGCAACAAAATTTGAGAACCCATACATTTATGGAGGTTTCACCGTCCTTTTTGGTCTATCTCTTGTAATAGAATACTATTCCTCTTCGGCTTCTTCAATTCAATATTATCAGTAGATGATTGAATTAGTTGCGAAGAAATTACTTCAGGCTCTACTTTCTCTGCAACACTTTATGAATTTTCCACACAAGAAATAGATGATTGTTTCTTAGAATTAAGCATAACACACTCATCAAAAGTAACATCTCTGCTAATAATAATCTTAGATGAATTAGCACACCAAAGTCTTTAACCTTTTACACCAAAAGCATAATCAAGAAAGATACATTTTTTTTACTCTAG
Organism: Eucalyptus guilfoylei; assembly: GCA_016097605.1. Lineage (NCBI taxonomy): Eukaryota > Viridiplantae > Streptophyta > Magnoliopsida > Myrtales > Myrtaceae > Eucalyptus > Eucalyptus guilfoylei. Next base: position 13,724,165 of record CM027870.1, on the reverse strand, counting down.
TCTCTAATTTGCCTTCATTAACATGTACATATGCTGAACATTTAAGTACTCACAGAGAAGAATACTCAACAAATTTACCTGACCATCAGGTGTTTTGTACTCATTTGATGTGCAAGGAGAACGATTTATAAAACCAATTAGCTATATTGACTACTTCAGCCTAAAACTCTTTACCTAAACCAGCGTTTGACAATAGGTATCTAGTCGTTTTTAATAAGGTTATGTTCATGCGTTCTGTAATACCATTTTGTTTTTGTGTATTCACTGTCATATGAAGTCTCATAATACCTTCAACTTTACAAAACTCATTAAACTCACCTCTACAAAATTCCAGCCCATTATCTATTCTCAACTACTTAATCTTCTTACCACTTTGCTTCTCAATTAATGTTTTCCATTGTGTAAATGTAACAAAAACATCACTTTTTTGTTTTAGAAATTAAACCCCAACATTTCTTGAAAAATCTTCAATAAAAGTGAGTAAATACCTCAAACCAAGTCCTTTTGAAGGAACTTTCGCAGGCCCCCAAATATTAGAGTAAATATAATCCAAAGTGTCATTTGTTGTGTGAATTTCCATCTTAAAACTGATCATTTGCTATTTTCCAAATACACAATGCTCACAGAAATCCAGTTTTTCAATCTTCTGACCACACAGATACCTCTCTTACTTAGCTCCTCCATCTCTCTAATACTCATATGGCCTAATGTCATATGTCATAATTTAGTGTTGTCTAATTCTAACATAGTGGATGAGATAATAGTTGAATCAGTAACTGTGGTGCCTTGCAACTGATACAAAGTACCAATTTTCAGCCCTTTCATCAATAGAATCGAACCTTTCATAATCTTCATAACTCCACCTTTAACTGTAAACTTACAACTATTAGCATCAAGTGTACCCAAAGAGATGACGTTTTTCTTCAAATCAGGAACGTGTTTGACATTATCCTGATTATCCGTTGTACATCTTAATGCTAGTAGTCTCAATTCCAACTACGTTGCATTTAGTATTGTTTTCCATTAGATTAACTCTACCATTAATTTTTTTGTACATGGAGAACCAGTCACAGTTAGGGCACATATAGCATGAACAACCTGAATCAAAATCTAATTATTACCGAGTTTGTCTTTATCATGTGCAACCAATAACTAATCTTTGTTTTCTTTTTCAGCAACACCAGCTTAAGCGAGGTTTTTATTTCCTTTATTCTGCCTGATCTAGTAGTTCTGATTGTTTCGCCGATTTGTATTCCCTTGAATTTGCTAATTCTTATTATTTTCTCTTTGTTGTTTTACCTTAAGTTTCAGAGAATTTATCTTGATATGCCCCTTAGACTTACAATAGTTGCAAATTATATCCCTATGCTTTGATTTTGATTTGGACCTTCCACCGTTACTTCTCTCAACAGACTTTCCTTTAGCAACTAAACCAGCCCCATGATCATTATTGCATTCAAAAGTCAATTATGTATCTAGTTTCTGCTTATTTAGAAAACTAATCATGATATCATCAATCGTTCCTCTACTAACAATCATGATTTCTCTAAAAATTTAAGAAGAATGTAGTAAAACTAACAATAAGAGAGCTCGATCCTTATCGTCAACCTTAACATCAATATTTCTAATTCAAAGATAATAGCATTGAATTTGGAAATATGAGATTTAAGAGAAGCACTTTTAACCATACGAAGAGTAAAGAATCATTACTTGAGCCTCAATCAATTGGTGAAGGATTTTGTCAAAAAAAATAATAATAATAATACTCTCCATTTATTCCATAAACCTGCAACTATTTTTTGATCTAATATCTCATGCAAAACATCATTCGTGAGGCACAACTAAATAGTAGACAAGGCTTTTTCATCCAATTCTGCTTATGTTTCATCCAGCATGTTTTATGGTTTCTTCCATTTTCCAAATAGAGTTTTCTTCAAATTCCGCTATGTAAGAATAGCCAACATACGAACTTGCCATAAGTTGAAATTGTCGCTCCCATCAAACTTCTTAATATCAAATCTCGCTGTTCAACTTAAAGCGATTACGAAAAGATTGAGAGGAAAAAAAACAACTCTAAGGCTTTAAAACCATATTGTTGTGGCGGATACGAAAGCTTTAACGAAATTGAAATTGAGATGAATAAAGAACACCGGATTTATGTGGAAACCCTTGTGGGAGAAATCACAGGGGAAGAGAAACAAAATCCACTATAGAAATTAAGAATTAGAAAAGGTAGTTCTAAAAAGTTTAGACTCTTTCTGTCTCAACTTATTTTATATAATCAAGAATCAAATCCAAAGTAGGAAATCTCTTTTTAGGAAACTTTCTCCAACTAGGAAAACCATTCAATTAGGAAACTAATTTAAAATACATAACCTACTTGAATCAGGAAATTTTCCTTTTTAGACTCAAACTTGAGACATATCTATGGGTTCTAAGTCATCTATACCACGAAAAATCATAAATTAGAACATTTGTGATAAATTTATTCCAAATTAATTTTTTAATCACAGAAAATCTCAAACCAATACACTTGTGACAAATTTACACTTCATTAGTTTCGTTAAATTTTAGTATCAAATTGTTGAATTGATTAACATGATGTACTAATTTGGAATTTTACCCTACGTCTGTTACAAGTATATCAATTTGTAGTTTTTGGCAATATTAATCCAATTCAATGAAAACTAACATTGAGTAAATTTATCGCAAATGTAATAATTCTGGATATTTTATAGTTAAAAAATTAGTTTTGAATAAATTTATCACGGATGTATCGATTTGAAATACTTCATGATATTAACCAAAAAAAAGAGAGAAAGAAACAGCAAAATCAAGCTTTGACCTTTGACTTTATTTTTTGTTTTCCAAGTGGCATCAACATCTGAATGGGGCACACGGCCAGCTGGTTAGGCTGGCTAATCTCTCTGTCTTTGCTTGCTTTACAAGTCGGTACTATAAGTAATTGCACAAAGTCAGATATGCGATAACGACTAGAGAGTAAACACCACCCCATCATCGGACCCTATCTAACACGTTACGTAATGCCTTCACCTAAAATCCAATCTTCAAGCTGCGGAGATCGCTCCCGTCAAGCCAAAATCCAATCCCTCTCTCTCTCTCTATATGAACGTCGGTCGCGACCATTTGGATCTTTTTGTTGGTTTTGGCTTCGGGGAACATGGGAACAGGGCTTTTGTGCAATCGACGATTCAGAGCGGAGACATATACAGCTCCTCCGCTCGAGATTTCTTCGATTTTTTCCACATTGCTCCGCTGCCGGTGGCGGTCGCCGGAAGGGTGTTTGTGAATGCGTGCACGAGCTTCGCGTGGCTCCTGACCAGAAGAGGATGGACCGAGAGTGTAACTGAAATTGAAGAGGAGGCAATGAATGAACGAAGGAAAGTACAAGCGGATTCGGCAATCGGCGGTGCGCCAAAAAGGGCCTTGCTCGTCGAATAAGCCGCGAGGCCCATGACTAATTCCATGACAAGAGGCACGAGATTCATGAGGAAGAAAGAGGAGTTCGTAATGCATGACCTTTTTCCCTTTTCCCCTTTTTGTCGCTTGCTTTTTCCCCTTGTAAAGGAATACGTTCTCCCAAATTTGGCTGTCTTTTTAATTAAGATGTTCGGTCTATCTGGTATGTTTTCGTCGCGCACCGCATTCGCTCCCGATCGCATTCTTACGGCGGCGCACGTCGCAATGGCCTAGAGAAAGTCCACGTCTTCGAAAAACATATACCCGTTTGCTTCTTGAGGGTTTGTTCTTGAAAGAGTCGTCATCAATGCTTGATTGGTCGATCCGTCAAAACATACTGAAGAATATCTCTGTCATTTCGAATGCTAGTAGCCATCCGACGCCAACCATTTAGGCAACATTTCCGAGACAAGTAGCCATCCGACGTCGACCCTTTGAACAACACCTGAAAAGTACCGCGTCGTGGCGCGGAGAATTCGGAACGGGACTGTGCCTACCATCGGATTCCGAAACGAGCGAAGTTGCCCGCTTCCTGAATGGGAAAAGGAAAGAGGTGGATCGATTCCGAGTGGTCGTTTTCCTTCGTGTGCAACAAAGAGGGGTACTAGAAAATCTACAAATGAAAGAAGATGTTTAAGGAATCTTCAAATGAAAGAAGATCCTATCCAACTGGTTTTATCTGTCATTTTCTCCTCTCTTTTTTGGAATATACCCACTAATCTATACCTTCATATTTTTCTGGTCCGTATATTGACCTAGGGGATAATGGTTACATTCGTGGTCCATGGTAATTTTACCCGGTCCAAATTAATCATTAGAATCACGGAACTTGGACACATTGGCCCCAGGAAAAAAAAACGGGAAAAAAAAAGAATAAAAAAGAGAATTTACGTAGGGACTGTACTTCCTCAAAACAGAAAGCAAGAACCGCATACCAGTCCAACCACGCACGCACGCTCTCTTCTCCCGATCTCAAAAGGGGAAGCTTGAACTGCTCTCCAGCTCTCCCTGTTCGCGCGAATTGTCACGAGCAGCACCGGGAGGGAAACGAGGCCTTCCGTCCCAAGCGAGCCCGAGCCGATCCGTCTGTCCGTCCGTCGCCGCAGAGACCCACCAAGAACCTTCACAGGCACGTTACACCCTTCATCATCATCATCTTCATCTTCTTCTTCTTCATTATTTGATGGGGTGTTGGAAGAAATGAGGGATGAAGGCGCTCGCGATTCAAGGCTCGGTCTGGTGCTGGAATCTTGACTTGCTGTTGGGGAAGTCTTCCCCTCTGAACAGTAATCTGATTTGATGTTCTTGTACGGGAGAAGGTGACGACTACTTTTGGGTCAATGTGGTTTTGGTGAACCGCAGAGGCCAACATGCTAAAACCAATGCACTGTCATCAATTTTTTTAAGCGAAGATTGGTAGACGCTCCGAGATAAGCGTCACATGGTTGTATTGAAGAACGCTCTTTTACCAAACTCCTTTCTTTTCTCATTTTTCTTGATTGCAGAAGAAGGCCCAAGAATTCAAGAAGGTTGGTCTTTCGATTTGACGCTCAGCAATCCTCATGGTACTCTCTCTCTCTCTCTCTCTCTCTACCCCCATCGAGTTTTGTCGAGTTCTGAAGCTCCTGCCATTGGCTGTTCATTGCTTGTGTTGCATCATCTTTGATCCGTTTCCGTCTCTGGGCATTTTCTTGTTTTCCATTATTTTTTTCTCTCTCTGCGAACAACATAACGTTGACCTTACAATTGTATAAGCAACTGATTGGGTGGGGTGCGATTGCAGGCGCAACCAACGCCGCGGCCACAACCAACGCCGCGGGCGCAACCCCCGGCGCCGCCGCCCCCGTCTCTGTCTCCGCCCCCGCCCCCGGCTCCGGCCCCGGCCCCCGCCCCGCCGGCCGGAACGCCGAACCAGGCCGCAGCGGGGGCCTCGCCATTCGTCCGGCGGCTCTTCGAGATCCTCTTCTACGCTCAGCTGATCCTAGTGGCGATCTTGACCATAGTCCTCACGGTCCGCGGTCTCCTCTCGGCCGATAGGCACCACTTCCAGCCGGTGAACTGGTACCCTCCGCTCCTCACCGCCGCGGCATTTGCCGGGATCGCTGGTTTCTCGTGGCACTATTTCATCTTGAATAACCCCGCGAGAGCCCTGAAGGCGGCGTTCTGGCTGAGTCCCGTGTTGACTTGCGCATTCGGCGTGTTGCTTGTGATGATCGAGTCCCCGGTGGGTTTGGCCGCCGGAATAGTCGCGATCATTTCTGGGATCATACAGGCGCTGTACGGCTGCTGGGTTAACCATCGGTTTGCATATGCCGGTAATATTCTTTGGGTATCCACGGTTTTCCCACCCAATAACACGAGCTTCTTGGTCGGGCTTTCCCTCGTAGTCTCCGTCGCCTACTCCGGCTTCTTGGTGTGCGGGATTGGAGGAGCGACGACCACCGCGACCACCTGGGACGACATCTTCATCTTCATCATCTTGCTCCACTATACATGGACCATGCACGTCATCAAGAACTTGCTGCAGGCGACGATAGCTCGGGTCAAGTACATGAACTTTGGCTATGGGGTGAATGTGGACACTCGCGTGGCATCCTGCGATGCGATGAAATACCTGATCGGGAGCGTCTCCATGGGTTCTGCCATGGTCCCGATCTTCGGGACGGTGCGAGGCTCTGCACGTGCGCTCAGCTCAATCGGAGGAGGGTCGGATGAATTCTTGTTCTCGTGCACCGATTGCTACTCCGGCATTGCTTCGAGGCTGACTACATACGGGAACAGATGGGGATTCGTCCATGTCGGAGCACTAAACCAAGGGTTTGTGCCGGCATCGAGGGATGCTTGGGAGGCTTTCGGTAGGGCCGGACTACGACCCTTGATCGACTCTGATCTGACCGGGGTCTTTTGCTTCTTCTGTGGCCTAACTGGAGGAGCAATATCTGCCCTAGCGGGCGGTTCCTGGGCAATAGCAGTTCACAAGGCTTACGCTACGGAGGTGACCCTGTATGCTTTCTTGATTGGCTATTTCATGGTAAAGTTACGCTAACTAATTTCAACTCTCGTCCTTAGCTTTGTCGATACTTGGAAATGGTTATCTCAGTTTCTAACTTGGTTTGTGCGTTTCAGAGTCGAATATCAGTGGCATGGGCACAAGCATCTGTTTCAGCATACTATGTCGCTTATTCAGAGAACCCCAACAACGTTCGGTTCGATTCGACCATCCCATCTCGCCTCAGAGACATGCAGAGGTATGGGCATTAAAGTACACTACTTGCAAGCGAACTGCTGCTTCATGGAGAGCTCGACATTCTTGTTAGGTCAGTAAAGAGTCTGTACAGCAAAACAATTCACACGAGAACCATATTGGTGTTTCTTTAGTTTTTCTTTTCGGGACCTCTTGTTTTGTTCTTACCATTGCAAATACAAAAGCTTCAGCAGTAGAATCACATTTGTTCTTTCAATTACGGCTCAACAAAATCACCATGATTGAATTGCTAACTCTGTTTCTTAGTCAATTGTGTGCACCAATTGCATGAAGCAAAGGAACACGAAATAATATGTCCATGAAGTTTGCAGTTTTATGACGAGAGTCATAGTGGACAAGATTTGGCAGAAGAGCCACAGGAGAAACAAACCAAGCAGCTCAATTAGCTCCAAGATGACCTCGACCACCACATTCTGAGCACATTATATTGCCAGTTCCACCACAACCTGCATGAATGGCAACCCATTTGGGAATTAGGATTCATCTTGTGAAATAAGATAAATCACTTAAACAACTGCCCAAGAGATTTTCTTTTAGACGCATTCCTTGAATCTATAGTCGGAAGGATGATCCCATCACAACATGGATGTCATGTATAGAGAAGAGGAGCAAGTTTTAGGACATACAATGGATTTCATCATATGGAAGAATGTCTTGAGCAAGTTCTAAAACATACAATTGATTTGATCATATGGAAGGATATCTTTAACAAAACCCTGTGGGAACTAGACGATAAGAGAGTAAGGACGTGAATGAACATCATCTCATATTACGCCTTTGATAGACAGCATTCTTCAATGAGGAAACACTACTCAACCAGGAATACAGCGTCATCAAGTGGCCATTTCTCAATGTCAAAGGCATCACAAACCTACAGCCTTGGCTTCATTTTGAGAAATTGATGTAATTAATGATTAAGATCAATGCCTGAGAAGTTCCCTTTCTGTATCTTTCTTTTCAGCAAGTCTTTTTCCTTTTCGGGGCTCCTTTTGTTTTTGGCCTTCTTCCTTTCTTCTTTTAGCTTAAATGTTTGGCTCTTTGCTTAATTGGCTCAATTTCACCATTTGTGTGATGTTTTAATTCGGAATGAAAAACTCCCAACGGCTGTGCATGCTTCCAACGTGGATAAAAAAATTTTGATCATGCACTCAAAGGAGAGGTGAATGGGGGAAATATTATGCAATTCACATTCAACAGGCAAAATGTGATCCTCCTTGATATGCAGAAGACCAAAACAAAACTACTCAACTCCATGAGACAAAACATTATTTTTCACAAACTCAGTTAAATGCATTGATAACATGCTGTAATGGCACTCAGGCTAATACCGACATTTAAAATACAAGCAGAAAATATTATTAGGCTACTTCTAAAATCTTGGAAATCTTAAGCCAGCAAATTTTCAGATTACTTCAGACTCTGATAGTTTGGATGTATTTCTCTACATAATTTGCTCACATATTCACAATGGAAAATTCAAAAAAGTCATGTTTCAAACTTTATCTTCCAAATGTACTCCAAGACAAATCACAATGATACTAGTAACTGTTTTGGAAGCCAAATAGTTAAAATGAAGAAGCATCTCTTAAGAAATTCTTGATCAAAATTTTCTAAAAGCAAGAACATGAAAAAAGTTGGCAAAATTCATATCAGCTATACATAGCCAAGATGAACATCAAGAATATCTCTCAGCACTATGGAAAGATATCCTTAGAAATTCCTCCAGTGGTCTGTTTGGATAAGGTGCAGAAAGAAAAGTGAGTGAAAATTGAAAACATTTTTAAATTTTTCCTATTTCTTCTTCTCACAAATTCAAATTCCTTCACATCCCCACACTTCTCTTCTTTCCCAGAACTAAATATTCAAACCGAATAGAGAATCCAAGGACGGAGAGAAGTCCACATGTTTTAGAAGAAGTGGTAAAAGGAGGAGAAGACTGTAACAGGTTATATTTAAATAGGAAATTTCAAAACAATTTGGCACAAAAAGAGTTCTAAATAATGAATTTTTGTGAAATAGAAACACATTGGATGGATCTCAATCCAAAATTTTCTATCCCGTTAATTCTCTACATTTGTTCTCTCAATGTAAAGAAATGTATGTTTCTTCTATTAAATCGACATAAACAAAATATCTTGTATTTCTTTTAAATCTACCTAAACAAAGGAAAACTGTAGGGTCAACCAGAATACTGTCATGAAGTTTGCTATAGTAATTGAGTAAATTGTGTTTTTCTTTTAGAGTCGGCAGCTAAAACAGAGAGTGGATGTGGCTGCAAAATAGAAGAGAGAGAGTCATTGCAAGGATGTACACTTGCATAGAAAAAAGAAGAAGTCTTTGAATAGAAGGAAAATAAAATGTTCCCTAGAAGCTAACTCTACTGGAACTCTCACTGGTGGGAAAGAATGTACGCTTGCATGCTCATTTTTTATAATCAACTAAGCTCACAAGTTTAAAACAATCAATAGCACTGAAAAGGGAGCCACCAAATACACCAGCTATGCTTAACATGTGAAATGGGTGCAAGCCTAGGTCAGGAAACTAAGTCAAGTCCAGTTTGCAAGGAATGAATGTCGTCTCCCCCCACCCAAAAAAAAAAAAATTCCGTCCCTGGAGAAGCCTGATGAGGCAGTGCACATCACTAACGATTCCAAAACAAAACCCAGACCAAGCTACAGATAGTGAAGAGCAGAGGACTAGAATAGATAAATCTCTTGAGTTGCTCAATGTAAGGATAAGTAAGCTTCTGCTATCAGTATCGTCATTCAGTCAAGAAATTCACCCACAGGATGACATCACATTGAATTAGAGTGGCAACTCACAAAGAGGGACAAAGTTGAAAGCTAAGTGCTCACTCGAGTAAATGCATACATGAGTAATCAGAGGATAGGAAGTGTTGGTAAAACAAAGGAGAGTTTACCTAAGCAGCGAACTTTGACTATGATTCCCTGGCTCTCCATTATAGCGTCAACATACAGTCCAGAACCCGAACAAGTGGAGCAGAGGACTGCACCTTTCACCTTGCAACCCTCACATCGAGGATTATCACCAATTAGTTTTTCTTCTAAAGACAATCCAACTGGCTTCTCAATCCTCTCTTCTGGAATAGGCTTATCATAACAGAATAGCGATTCAAGACTGCTTCTTCTTTTATGTACATTGGCAACAGACCTTGATTCAGCCTGAAAGATGGAAAAAAATTTCTAAAATTATTCATCACCAGAACCCACTTGTTCTCGATCAGCTTTGATCAAATAAATCAACCAGTTAATTGCACATATGCCATCTTTGCTTTATATGCTCAGTAGACCAAGAACTTCAGAAGCTATCAGTCATGGTAAATACATCTGCTTATGTCATACTGAAATTAAGCCTAGAAAATAGTCAGATAGACCTTTCAATCGACTCCCCAAGCCTGAAGTAAGGCTTTGCGCGCCTTTCTCCTATTGTATGAACTTGGGTGTACTTATTCTTATGCTAAATGCAGGCTACAGCTAATCATACTGGATACAGCTTCTCAATCATAAGAATCACATTCTCCTTGGAGTCCCCAGTTCATCAAATTTCCTACCTCAACCTCTTGCTCTAAGTACATCCGTATCTCCTGGCCAGCCTTCTACATTGCCAAATCTTCTTAGTTGCATCTCCTCTAGAATTTTCTCACCTTGCAGTTGGCAGTACCTCATTTTTGTACCATTACTTTTTCCCTTTCATGATCTAAGGATTACACTCATAACCAGTGACCCACACTAAAATTTCTCAATAATAACTCCAAAAATTAAAAAAATCTCAACCAATCTCCCAGCGTCAAGGAGATATATTTCCTCATCAGAGACATCCCTTAATTCACTTTCCTCATAAAGGAATTTCCACATAAATCATGAGGACTAGCAAAGTCTGCATTATTGCTAGTCCTCATTATTGATTGCTTATCTCCCTCCTCCATAAACTAAGACGGCAGGCTCTGTATCACAGCCTCTATAATTCTTCTAGAATGCCCTAAAAGCTCTCTCTCTCTCTCTCTCCCCAATTCATACCAAAAAAGCAGGCGTCCACATATATATAACATCAAAGATTACAAAGCTTTGGAACGAATGAATGCATACAGCTGCGAATGTGGAAAATTTTTAACTTTTAGCAGAAAATGAAGGAGCTAACGACGAAACTAAAATGCCCAATACAACCAAACGAGTAAACAAGAAAATAAACACACGAGCTGAATTCACGGACAAGAAGGAGAGAAGAACGCGAACTAACCCCATTGGAGGCAGAGGGCGAAGCAGAACCGTTGGGCACCGGCGCGATTGCATCGACTCGCTTCATGGGTCCTCCTCTTTTGTTAAATTGGAGGCCATAACAGAGCTTGCTGCTCGAATCCATCGATCTTGGGGTAGAAATGGAGGTCAATCTCGCCGAAAATGACGCCATCTTCAACGCTAACGTGTCCATCGAACGCCCCTCAAGAACGAGGAAGCGAACTTGTGATGGAATTCGAGCGATTCCGAGTCGAAAAAACGAAATTCGGTGGGAACCGATTGAGAGAGGGAGAGAGAGAGAAGGATGAGAAGCGAGAGAGCGCGCGCGCGCTTTGGTTCAATCGTCGGTTGTGGTTTTCGGGCAGTCCCGTTGGTGTCGTTGTTTACGATGCAGAAACGAGAAAACCTAAAACGAAAAAAGAACGAATGGAGTGCAAAAATAAAAGAGTAATTTTGCTATGACTAATGATGTGTGCTGTGTTTTTCCCAAAATACAAATAGACAATGAAAAATAAAATTAAAAAAATGTAAAGAAAGTAGGCCGCAAGTAGATGGTACTTGGTACGAAAGTGGGGGCGAGAGATGTGTTGTCCCAACGGGACAAAATCTAATGAATGAGCATTGATTCTAATATTGTTTGCATTATCAATGCCGCATGGCAAGTTAAAGAACCTAATATAGAAGGGCTCCTTTTAACATACAAAGAGAATTAGAGAAGGCACTGCCCTGAGGAATGAAAACCCCATTTTCATGTTTAGGAGGTAGAGGCTGATCAAAGAATCGAATCAACTCGAAAATCCTTACCTAAAATTACTCTTAATTGGAAAAAAAATACAAATTTCGACATGGATCACGAGTCCGAGCGAGGCGAGGTGAGCAGATAGGTCTAACCCCAAGCCCTTTCCCTATTTAGGCCGATTTGGTGTGGGCAAGATCATCAGATTGCCTCAGCCTACAATCTTTATAGTTTTTCACAAAATAAGTTTTGATATTTTATAATTCCAAAGTTTTTTAGTTATGTTAAGTGCCGATCATTGTTGTAAGGGATAAGTCCAGGTTCATTTCTCTAACTTTTCAAATTTTGTAATCGGATCACCCAACTTCTTTTGGTGCAATTCAAATTCACTAATTTGGGTGATTTTTCCATTTAAGTTCACTTTTTTTTGTAATGTCACACTTAATTATGTTAAAGTGATTGTTTGGCATGCCTATTTTTGATATCACATAACAAGAAAGGGGAAAATTATTACTAAAATTTAGTCTAAGAAAGAAGAAAAGAAAAAAAGAAATCAGCCCATATTGGGTTTGACTTTTAGTTAGATCATTAAGAAAAAAAAAATCTATTTTTTCCAGTGAAATGGGCCTTGATATTGGGTTTGACTTTTAGTTGGGCAAGAATCTTGTCAGCCCATATCAAAATTATTTAACCTTATCTTTTCTGTAATCAGCCGTTGACCAGGACTCCTCCAACTGACGCTCTGCAATTTTAACCAGCAAAGCGATTTGAGTTCAACTGTCAACTCTCTCTCTCTCTCTCTCTCTTTCTCTCTCCAATGGAGGATGACACCGAGGAGGTTTCAGAAGTCGGTCCTCCTAAACAGCTCCCACCTCCTGTAAGCGCTTTCTCTCTCTTCAGCCCCTTTTGGCGAGCACTTACCTCCTCAAATTACTCCACAAATCTGATCGTGGAAGTTTTCGCGATGCATTTTTTGGTTGTGTCGATGTATATCGCGAGTCGCTTCCCTGTAATGACAATTCGGAGAGATGGGTTCCCTTTGGCATCGCCTTTCCATTGACCCGCGCGTGATTTCCGCACCGCGTTTCGATTCTTTCTTTCGAGTGTTGATTTGGGTCGACGTTCTGATGCCCGAACAGTTCCTGGAGGTGGTGTGCAAGAGCTCCGGCAAGCGGAGGAGGTTCGCGGCCGGCACGGAGGCCGGATTCGCCGTGCGGGTGATGAACAAGAAGCTGGAGGGCGGGTCTCCGTTTGCTCTCTACATTGAGGCGGTCAAAGAAGGGGAGGAAGGTGTGACTTTCGGCCCTAATTCGGCTCTCGTGGACTATGGCTCTGGATGGAGGTTGCAGACGGTCACTGAAGTGGATTATGCGGGTAATTTACATTTCCTTGGAGGATCGGAAAACCACGAGATCCGGCGGCTTTCGATGTCACTGTTCTGTTTCGTTGCGTCTTCTTTTTGTGAATGATTTGCAATTTCGTTTCTGATTGCTCTTCTTGATTAGGCGAGGATAAAGGTGAAGAATTTTGGCGAAAGATGGCACGGGCGCCTTTCCGGGTAAGGGTTGTTAATGTTCGGGATTTGTGAATTATTTAGAGTGGTCATTGGAGGAATATATGTTCTGGGATTTTAAGTATCCTATAATTTGTTGTTAAAGTGATGTGATCAATCTTGGATGTTCACCAAGATGTTACCCTGCTCTTAGCTGATGCCATCTTCGGTAGAAATGTTAGGACCTCCTTCGTTAATCATCTCTCGCCCTCCCAGTGACCTCTGTTTGCGTGGGTTGTGAATTTTCTGCCATTTCTATTAGGAGGAAGCAGAAAAGGGTCAATTAGTTTTACTTAAATGAGTCTATATTGCTGTTAATTTACGAAGAAAGTGTATCTTGCCAGTAGCTACTGAGCATTTACAAGCTTACTGATGCAGTCTATCCTGTAATGATGCTTTTGCAGAATGCCAACGGCTCGAGTGTTGTGATGGATGTAGGAAAACCGGTCATCAGTTTGGTGTACATTGGGAAAATATTAGTTGCATTTGTTTTGATATTTGTTCTTGGTGCGATTTTCACTCTGGCTCTTGAGTATCTTCCCATGTTAATTTTGTCCATCAACTCACTCATGTAAAGATCTACGATCCAAGTCAAATGGAATCAAGTGTTCATTTCTTCAGGTTATTTGGACAATGCACATTTCCTTGTCACAAACATATATATTCATCGCCAAGGTTGGCACATACATGTCAGGCGGCTGTTGCGTACGACGCAGTCTGAGCAATAACAGTCGGGCATTGTCAGTCAGTTTATGCCTCTTATGAAACATATCTTTATTGGGTGTTGCTGAGAATTGATACAAGGGATGTTGTATGATTGTACTGTCTTTACAACAAAGGAGCGAGAGCTTCAGATTCCCCTGAAGACTTAATGTAAGTAAGGGGAGGGAGGAAATTCATTTTATCCTCTCCATGCGTCCCTATTATTGCCAAATAGAGTACAATGAGTTGAATAAATCATGGGGCTTGCGAGTAAATCTTTGCAGGAACTATGCTTGACGATCGGATGGGGCTTGATAAATCTATTGAGCATATGCTGCAGGAACATAGACTGCGCCTTTCAATGAGCTGTGACTCCGGCCATAGAAAATGTAGACTAGAGCTCCGATCAACATCCATATTGAGACACGAAACCATGTTCCCAACCTGGGCATCCAGTTGTCAAACCGAGAATCAGATCAGTTAGAAAAAGAGCAAATAGGGGGTATGCATGAATCATTGAGAAGAAAACACTCAAATTATGAGGATGCTCACGGAAGATTAAGTAATAGGCAGGTGTTGACAAGAATACAGGCAACTGGCAAGAAAGGGACGAACGGACACCGGAAACCTGTTAAAGAAGAGTCAATGACAGTTTGGATCATTTAAACATTGAATTATTAACTCCTGAAGAAAACCTAGTCTAATCAGGACTGAACCATCGTCTATCGACACATGTAAGCAATAGAAGTTACCTCCTGCATGTCCAAAGTCATGCCTTGCATCATCTTGTCCTATGTAGGCCAGCACGACCAAACTGCCTAAGAGAGGAACTCCAGCCAATTTACATAATATCGAACGAACCATGCTGTCAAGTTAATGCAGTTAGGATTTATGAAGCATAACAGTCATGAAATAATAACTGCAAAATTTCAAGACGCACGCAATCAAGGTTATTGCGTGTTTCCATGTAAATTTTGTGCCTGCATGTGTATCAAGAAAGCATCAGCGTTTCCATTGTGCTACACATACTTCTGTTGGGGATTTGAATCTACGAAACCTGCTTCATATATCTATTGTGCAAACACCTCGAAGCATATGGCCCACGGCTATTCAACAATTGAAGAAAGGACTCATCCCTGTCAATCCCTTTATTACCCTGAGACAACTGATGCTCATGGGCCTTTCGGCACTTACCTGGTAGAGTTAACTATGGATACATAAAAGTTTGTCCATTGAGACGAATTAAGCTCCATTGAGATGTTTAAAGCCAATCTAATATATCTATAGAATGTTCCAGATATATGAGTATAGCTAAACTCCATGTCAAATGTGAAAATCGTCTCACAAAAGACTCAAGAATTAACGACTTGCTCTAATGAAAGAGTGGCGGGAGTAAATGAAAGGTTGATTAACCTTGAAAGGCCTCCGACTGAAGCAGCAGGCGCGAGTATAAGAATTCCTACACACACAAAAACTATACTCCAGGCAGCAATCTTCCGCCTTCGTTCTTCATTATCATTTGTATCTGTCCAAGCCAAAAATTAAGAAAGAAAATGTGCACATAGTGGAAGCAGATGCAGAGGCAATGCAATATGAACAGGAAAAATTTTACGCTTGGAAACAAAAACCCACAAAGGCCAATTATTTTGTCCATAATAAAAGGAGGAACCTTCCTGTAATCTAAAAGGCATGTCTATTTGCACAGAACTAAGAGGGTAAAGACTATTTTACACACTGAAGAGGAACCCGATTAGCCAGTGTTCATCCACCAAAGAGCTGGCAAAGAAAAAAGTGACCATAGCCAGTTTAAATAGAGGACGATGATGTGCACGAGGAAGAGGCTGGTTCTTGGACAAATTCAGTAGACATGTTAGGATGGAATTGCAATTCCCACAATTATGTCAAATAGAGGACGATGATGTGCACGAGGAAGAGGATGGTTCTTGGACAAATTCAGTAGACATGTTATGATGGAATTGCAATTCCCACAATTATGTCAAACAATTCTTTGCTTGATATTGTCTTCAGTTGAGGACTCACTTGTCTCAATCAACGGCTGATCATCACCCCTGGATGAGATAACAGAACATTCAATTTCCGTGGAAGCAGTTCCCCTGAGGTCATTATAGAACTGCGAAGATACTAAACCAGTCGACCCCTGGAGTCCTGATGTAAGGGGCACTTCATCCGGTGGAACATACCTGAGAATCAGGACAGAAACTGCAACGGTGGTGAAAGCAAGAAGGGTACCCACACTAACCTGCACCCATATAGGAAAATGGAGAGGCAAGCACAGATAAACAAGTAATTTTGACCCAAAAAACTCTATATACCGTTCCAATTGTTATTCGACTTACCATCCCAGCCAACTGTGAGACATCCATGAAGAATGCTAAGGCTGCAGCCAGAACACCAGTCATCACTGTACTATTAACCGGAACTTGAGTATGTCTGTTTATATCTCCAAAGAATGGTGGCAACAGTCCATCCCTAGCCATTGCCATCAAGATTCGCGGCTGCAAAGAAAGGGAGTTACAATTTAGTCAATCATACTTGTGTTTCCGGACTAGATATCATTATAGAACTTACTACAGGATAACACGGAGAAATAGGAAATTACAGACTGAAAATGTTGAGTGCATTTGTTTATATCGGAAAAGAATGATGGAAAAAATCCTTTTCCAGTCTATTGTGATCAAAATTCATGGCCGGAAAGAAACAGTTCACTCTCCAAAAAATTTGTGTTTCCTGTCTAAGCAATTACTTTAATTACAGAACCACACGAAGTCAACTTCATATTTGACGAATTCAATGGGATACGAAATTTCAGGTATCATAAGGATTAAATTAATAATAGATTGCTTTAAGAGAGGACTAAGTGAATCAACATTTATAACCTGTTGACATTATGAACGAGTGAAATTCTTAAGACTGCAGTATCATGTCTAAGCAGGAGAGGGGGTGAAAGTTGGAAAGTCTCGATAGTCACTAACTAAAACCACTTGATATAATGAGGCTAAAGCCCGAGTTACATGCATACCTGAGGGAGAATTAAACCCATCAAACTTGAGCATAGAGCCATGACTGCTCCAGTGGTTAGTATATACCTGCAATATAAAAAGCACACCTTGAAACCAACTGGTCCGTGGGAAATGGACTCAAGCTTAAATTGTTTGTCCACATTTTAATAGCAGAATAACATGCTTACACTGCCCATCGCATCCCATAGTGAGCAAATGTTGAGGAAATCGGGGTGTCTGGATCTAATTTATAGCATGGTACCAAGCCAACAATTACAACAGACACAAGCGTGTATGATATGCAACATATAGACAGTGCCACTCCTATACCCACGGGCAGATCTCGTTGAGGATTTTTCACCTGTCATGTTGATCAGAACTCAGATTTAGGTTTGATATTTCTCAACAAGAAAAACTATGAAGATAATTCAGTTAATTTGTGTCAATCAATTATAACATCACAATAAGTAAATGATGAATCAACTCTGTGCCATTACCAGTAAGAGAGCAAGTGACCAGAAATAAAAGTATTTATGTGCCGTGTCATTAGAAAGTACTCAAGCTATCAACCTTATTATCAAATAAACTGTTGAATTTTTGCCCCAAATTATCATTGAATTGTCTACTTCAT
Source organism: Eucalyptus guilfoylei (assembly GCA_016097605.1). Lineage (NCBI taxonomy): Eukaryota > Viridiplantae > Streptophyta > Magnoliopsida > Myrtales > Myrtaceae > Eucalyptus > Eucalyptus guilfoylei. The sequence continues at coordinate 13,706,523 of CM027870.1, read as the reverse complement.
CTTCATTAGACCTGGCTTTTTTTTGCCACTGATAAAGCTTGCACAGTTTTCTTCACCTGCAATGACTATTTACAACTTATGGCCACATACATAGTGATTAATTTCCAGAAGATTTATCAACTGGCTGCTCTCTCTTGATCATTTATTACAAAAGAAAAAGTTAGGTCTGTGCTGGATTAAACTGATTAAATGCCACATGCACGCATTTCAATATTTTTAACGGCAAAGAAGGATGAGTCAGAATTTATGATAGGTTTAAAACTTCCCAAGAGATCTTTGACCCTAGCTTGATGCGGCAAATACTATTAAATTCCTTAAGAGAGAAGAGAGAGCGAGAGGGAAAGGTTAGGGAGACATCAGAATGAATCTTAATTTGAATTTGGTCTTGAAAGCAAAATAATGGTTCAGTATATATTTTAGTTTATGTTGAACTCCTTTCACTTACCGACCAAAAAAAAAAAACTCCTTCCACTTGAAATTACTCATGCAACCAAGTGTTTGAGAACCTCTCCTTTTGTTTCTCTTTTATGCGTACTCACATTATGCCATGGGAGACACTAGACAGAAAATCTCCTGGTAATCATTTTGAGATCTATCCTGAAGTCATCTTTTTAGCATTTTATTCTAATATACAATTTCATTACAAACCAACTGAAAAGAAAGACAGTATGAGCTTATTACTTTCTTGTTACACTTTATGTGCATCTTTTCTATATAACTTTTTGTATAGTTTGTACATCTGGAAAATCTTTACCTCCTCAGCTGTACTGGTAACTGAACCAAAGCCAATGTATGAAAAGAATACAACTGCAGACCCACCAAGCATTCCGGTGACCCCATAAGAGAAGTACCTATAGTGTTCAAGAACAATATTTAGTTGCTGCCCACCTCTAAAACACATGGCAAGGGAAGTACTGACACTGTAGTTTACCCGTTTGGAAGCTTATACCCCACCCATCCAGTTTTGAAACCTATATATCCACCAGCTGCAATTATGAAAATCATGACAGAGACATGTATTGTCGTAACGATGGTTTGCGCCATTGAACTCTGAAAAGTTAATTTACAGTTACTAGAGAGAAACTAAAACTCGAAGTTTCAATTTGAAAGCAAAAAAAAAAAAGCTTCAGAAGTAAAAAAAGGAAATGCTACCTTCTTAATACCTATGCACAAAAGCACTGTCACTATAACAACTAAGGCGGCTGCACAAGGATCAACTACAATCCCAATCCCAGGAATTGTATGACGAGCCAAGAAAGAAGGTAACTTGTCCTCTCCTCCAAAAAACAAGGCCTGAAAGAAAAGGAGAAAGGAAGCAGAATAATACAGATTAGTAAAGAGACTAAGAATCACCGGTTACTCTCTTTTTACAATAATTATCATTCCCAAGGAATGGAGATAAAGGAAAAGAAGATATTGGTTGAAGCACATACTTATCATTTTCGTATCTAGGCACTTGATTTTTACTATTTTCAGAGACAAGGAATTTTTTCTAACTGAATATTCTTTGATTCCACTTCCTCAAATCAAATATTCAGTATTTTTTTTCATTTACAAGCGGTAATGCTATTGCAGTGTAACAATGGACCGAAGCAAGTGCACCTTAAAGAAAAGGATACGAGGGGAAGTGTAGAGAGCATTAAAAATAGCAAAAAACTAATTGCCATTCATATCAGGACCCTTTTCACTCCATGACATTGCTATACGATATAGCGTGTCCAAATTAGAATATAGATAGACAATCATAAAATCCTTTTGGAAAGAGATAAAATGAGTGTGTTCCCCTATGTTTCAATAGGCGCATTAACCTAAATCTTCTCTCAAGAAAGCCATATGTGATGCCAACTCTGTATTACATCGGGACCAAGTAGAGTATGAGGACTAAATCTCCCCAAGTTTCTAGTCAAAATGTCATAATCAACCTACAGATCCTCTCCTATAAGTTGTATCTTCCAAAAAGTGTGTGGTATGACCCCAACTAGCATTAGAAAAGGTGAGAGGAGATAACACGATAACAATTCCCAACCTCATCTACCATTAACAGCATGAAAATAAGAGAAGCAGAAGTGACCTTGATGTTCTTTCTATGAGAAAGCCTTCTATTCAACAATACCACCTCTCTTCAATCTATATAGTTTCCCAAAGAGATTTGTAGACCAAAGTGAATAGTTGGCTAGGAAATTTGGGTGTTTGGTAATCCCATAATTACACTTCCAAGTAGTTCTTGATGCATTTGGCAATTGTGACATTATGACTATAAACTCTGTGAGTTTAATTAAGTCATGCTTATCAGACTTGGATCATTTGTCCATAAATTACATGATATCCAGAATAAGATCAGATAATCACGAACGCCAAAGGCACACAAGGATTAGGTAGTTATATAATCATGAAAGAAGACCAGTACGATGAATCGAAATCTATTTCAATGCTCATCGAGATTTTTCATCTAATACTCCCTAAATATTCTCATATCAATACGTTATATCGAGCTATCAAGAAACTTCGTAGTAGACGATAAACTTAACAGAGATTTACTCTGCTCTCTTTAAGGTTAAGCTCTATGACAGTTTTTGCCAAATAAGATGGTGGGTATTAAACCGAGGCTTAATCAATTCAATATTTAAAGACTTGGCGATGAAAGATTCTAAACTAGACCTTTCAGCAATGGTGCCCTTAGTTGACCAAGTACCATTGCATCCCTTGAGTTACAGCCATGTAATGTTATAACAATGAAGGATTGTGGATAAACTGCCAACAGTTTGGACGGAGAACATGAGCAAACCGTTTACACGTGTTCTAACATATTAAATTGAGCAGGGGTCGATCTTATAACATGTAGTTACCAATTATGAGAATAGCGCACCAGATTTGGGGAGATACCCCGAGCAACGGCTGCACCGCCAACTGTATATTCTAGGATCAGCGACCAACCAATCAACCAAGCAACTCTGGAAGTAACGACAGAAGAATGAACTGATGACATAAGGCATGTAAAACACCCCTACCCCCTAAAAAAAAAAAATCATTTTTTTCAATTTAGGCTTCGTTCATTTTACGGAAAATAACTTCTAACAATAACTTCTTCCATCTCATTTTCTTTTACCAAATGCATTTATTTTTATTTTTATGTTTCCTTTTTCTTTATTTTAAAAATCGAGTTTTTAATTTCTTCCTTGGCCTTGACCGACCGGCGATCCAATGAGGGCGAGGCTCGAGCTGGACGGAGCTCGGGCTTGCCTAGATCTGGCGAGCTACGACCTCGCCGTCCCCAGCGGAGCTCAGGCTCGCCTGAATCAGTGAAGATTGACCTCGACTGGATCTGGGCTGGCTCATCATCTCGATGGAGCTCGGGCAAACTCAAGGCTCGCCGTCGCCAACCGCCAGAGATCAGCGAACCAGTGGCGCCGATCCGGTGAGGCCAGCGAGCTCGAGGCTCATCCTCCTGCTCGCCGCTGGCCAGATCAACGAACCAGCAGCGAGCTCGAGCTCGTTGCTCCGCACTCGCCGCTCACCAAATCGGTGAGCCAGTGGCGACCGCGAGCCTTTGGCCCCCCGATCTAATGAGCCCAAAGGCCAGTGAGCTCGCCGCTCGCCGCTCGCCGCTCGCCGCTTACTAGATCAGCAAGGCAGCGGTAGCTCGCCTTTGGCTGGTCGCTGGCCGTCGCTGTGGCCGGCGATCAGCTAAAGAAGAAGAAGACAAAAAGAAAGAAAAGAAAAAAAAAAGGAAACCGCAAATAATTAAAAATCTAATTTAAAAATAAAATAATAAAATAATATTTAAAAAATGCCTAAAAAAGATTTTTCTCACCAAACGACGAAATAATATTTTCTATTCCATTCTCAGGTCTTAGTTGTATACTTAAAACTAATTATATTTTTTTGAAAAATAATTTCTTAAAATATATTTTGTAAAAAAATTATATTTTTCGCAAAAGGAATGAAGCCTTAATTTTAAAATATTCTCGCGGGCGGCAGGGTGGAGGTATAGCTTAATAATACTGTTGGAACTACGCCCCCAAACGGAAGTGCAGAATGCGCAATCTAATGGCTTATAGTCACATCAAGAACTTGACGCTGAATAAAAGAGGTAGACTCATTACCCCTCGCCAAGGCATATGTACGTGTAGTGATATGCGCTTCCGGCGGAGGGACATCGACAAGCGAGCTCCGCATAGCAGAACGCGGAGAGCGCGGCAGCCACTCCGGCAATCAAGAAGGAGACGGTGAGAGAAGGTCCGGCGTACTCTCTAGCCACCGTCCCGACAAGAGCGTACACCCCAACCCCGGCGGTCGACCCGACTCCTGAAATTTGAAAAAAGAAGAGGCATGATTACTACGATTTCCCGCCCGAACAGAAGTGCCAACCGTCGGACCAAAGCTCGGAGTACAGGAACGGGATTGCGAAAGGGAGCGAGGGAGGGAGGTAGGTGTCACCGATGGCGACGAGGTCGAAGACGGACAACCGCCGGGCCAGCTGGCGATGGCCCGTGCGCGGCACATGGATGGAGTCGACCTGCTTCCTCCGCACCAAGCTCTGTAGCGCCCGCGAGCACTTGCCTCCACAGAATCTCCCCTCCATGTCGGCGCAATGTGAATTCCGATGGGTGGATGGATGGATGAGCCGGCGAAGATATGATAGAAAGAGAGAGAGAGGTGAACTAAATTATTGGACTGGGAAGGCTAGCGTGTTAGTATAATTAAAAATTAAATCATACATTTATCTAACAGTTTAAGCTTTTAGAATAATAGTTGGCAATAGTCAATTAGTCATACAGAATCTCACAAGGCGAGTGATAGGAAGGCCGTGAAAGGTCCCGATTTGTTTATATACCGAGACCTTGCTGCTATCTGCTTCAATCATGCCATACGGCCGGCCATCCCATGCCCTTCTTTGATTGCCGCCATCCCCAGTATTACGTCAGAGAAATAATAGACCAATGCACAGTAAATAAGCCAGTGACCCTGCTGCCTGAGATTCACTAAGAAATGAATTTTTGCGTCATAATGGATGAATGCATAAGAAATGCAACGCTCCAGCATCTGAGTCCTCGTCATGCAAATCCAAGATTATGAAAGGTTTCATTTCTGCTCATGCATTGAAAACTAGTGTCCGTTTCTCTACCTAAACGTTATATCAGAGTGCATTTTCTAATCGCCCCACTCGCAATCTATTGTTAGATCTCATTCACCAATATCAAGTGGCAAAAAGCCATTAGACACCGAACATTGCGAACATGCCATAAAGCATAGCCCCATGATAGGTTTGTAAAACTAGGAAACCGGTAGTAAAATCCTTCCAGATAAAAGCATATCGCTCAAGCACTGACAAGATACGGAATTTGGCCCTGTCGCTGTGACTATCACTGCACATTCGGTGGCCAAGACCGTCCCAGATAACAGTGTCGAATCGCTCAAGAAAATCCAGGAACACGAAAAGCGCTTCCTCTATCATCCCAGTTCAAGAATCTTGCCATTGCAAAGTTCGAAGTCCCCATCCTTTTCTTCCTCGAATAAGCTCAAAAAGAAAATGCAGGGCTTCTTATCCCATATGTTCAATAGAATGAGGGAGAGGGACAAACCATCTTATTCAGATAGTTCATCCGAGAACCTGGCAAATGAAAGTAAAATAGATGGACAGATGAACTTCAGATAGAGAAATTCCTTTCACATGCTGAAATCACCCTATTATTAATCCAGCATTCCCAGGAATACAGAGAACAACGGCTCATGAGCTTGACCAAAGTCATATCAGCCAAATATAAGTCAAATAACGAGACAATAAAGGCAGACAAGTTTCTCTGTTGTTTTGGCATTCAGGAAATCCAGGAATAATCTACAGAACCCGCATCTTTGAGAGACATGGATGGTTTAACAGACGAAAGGAAGAGGAAGGAAAAATTTCCCCCCACTCTTTTGTTTTTTCAATGTAGTCCTTTTCTTTCACATTCTTGATCTGGCAGCAAACGAAACAGCTAATGCCATCTTTGCTTTATATGCTCAGCAGACCAAGAATTTCAGAAGCAATCAATCATAATAAATACGCTTGCTTATGTCATATTGAAATTAAGCCTAGAAAATAGTCAGGTAGAACTCAAGAGGCTTTGCAATCGACTCCCCAAGACTCGATTGGGATAAGTCCAAGCTTAGTTTTCTAACTTGTCCAATTTTGTAACCAGATCGCCAAACTTCTTTTGGTGCAATTCAAATCCACCAACTTGGGTGATTTTTCCAATCAAGTTCTTTTTTCTTTTTTTTAATGTAATATCACACTTAATTACATTAGTGTGATTGTTTGACGTGCTATTGTTAACATTACATAACAAGAAAGGGGAAATTTATTATCAAAATTCTAAAATTTTGTCTAACAAAGAAGTAAAGGAAAAATCAGCCCAGCAAGTCAAATTCAATTCAGGAAAAAATAGTCAGATCATTAAGAGAAAAGGTCTTTTTCCCCCCTCTTTTCTTCACCTGACATGGGCCTTCATATCGGGTTTGACTTTTAGTTGGGCCACAATCTTATCAGCCCAGACCACAATTATTTCACCTTTTTTTTTTTAAAACTGTAATCAGCCGTTGACCGGGACCCCTCCAACTGACGGGCTCTGCAATTTTATAACCAGCAAAACGAGCAAAACGATCCAAGTTCAATTGTCAACTCTCTCTCTCTCTCTCTCTCTCTCTCTCTCATGGCGGATGACGCCGAGGAGGTTGCAGAAGTCGGTCCTCCTCAACAGCTCCCACCTCCTGTAAGCTCTCTCTCTCTCGTCTCTTCAGCTCCTTTTGGCGAGCACTTACCTCCTTAAACTACCCGACAAATCCGATGGGGAAGTTTTCGTGATGCACTTTTTGGATGCGTCGATGTGTATCGCGAATTGCTTCCGCGTAATGACAATTCGGAGAAGTGGGTTCTCTTCGCCTTTCGATTGACCGGCGCGTGATTTCCGCACCGCGTTTCGATTCTTTCTTTCGAGTGCTGAATTGAGTCATCGTTTTGATGCTCATCGACCCGTCGTGGGGGATGGAAAACAGTTCCTGGAGGTGGTGTGCAAGGGCTCCGGCAAGCGGAGGAGGTTCGCGGTCGGCACGGAGGCCGGATTCGCCGTGCGGGTGATGAACAAGAAGCTGGAGGGCGGGTCTCCGTTTGCTCTCTACATTGAGGCGGTCAAAGAAGGAGAGGAAGGCGTGGCTTTCGGCCCTAATTCGGCTCTCGTGGACTATGGCTCCGGATGGAGGTTGCAGACGGTCACTGAAGTGGATTATGCTGGTAATTTACATTTCCCTGGAGGATCGGAAAACCATAAGATCCCGTGGCTTTTGATGTCGCCGTTCTGTTTCATTGCGTCTTCTTTTGCGCATCATTAGCTATTTCGTTTCTGATTGCTCTGCTTGACTAGGCGGGGACAAAGGCGAAGAGTTTCGGCAAAAGATGGCGCGGCAGGCGCCTTTCCAGGTAAGGGTTGTTAATGTTCGGGATTGAATTGCAAAAATTTGTTTAGAGTGGTCGTTCAAGGAGTATATGTTCTGGGATCTAAAGGATCCTATGATATGTTGTTCAAGTGATGTGATTGATCCCGCATGTTCACCGAGATGTTACCCTGCTCTTAGCCGACACCATCTTCGGTAGAAATGTTAGGACCTCCTTCGTTGATCATCTCTCGCTGACCCAGTGATCTCTGTTCGCGCTGGTCGTGAATTTTCTGCCATTTCTATTAGGAGGAAGTAGAAAAGGGTCAATTAGTTTTACTTAAATCAGTCTATATCGCTGTTAATTTACGAAGAAAGTGTCTTGCCAATAGTTACTGAGCATTTACAAGCTTACTGATGCAGTCTATCCTTTGATGATGCTGTTGCAGAATGCCCACGGATCAGGTGTTGCGATGGATGTAGGGAAACCCATCAGTTTGGCATACATCGGGAAAATATTAGTTGCATTCATTTTGATATTTGTTCTTGGTGCGATTTTCACTCTGGCTCTTGAGTATCTTCCCATGTTAATTTTGTCAATCAACTCAATTATGTAAATATCTACTATCCAAGTCAAATGGAATCATTGCTCATTTCTTTTAGAAAATGCACATTTCCTTGTCACGGACATGTATATTCAACGCCAAGGTTGGCACGTAGGCATAAGGCGGCTGTTGTGTACAATGCAGTCTGAGCAATAACAGTCGGGCATTCTCAGTCAGTTCATGCCTCTTATGAAACATATCTTTATTGGGTGTTGCTGAGAATTGATACAAGGGATGTTGTATGATTCTACTGTCTTTACAACAAAGGAGCGAGACCTTCAGATTCCCCTGAAGACTTATTGTAAGTAAGGGGAGGGAGGAAATTCATTTTATCCTCTCCATGCGTCCCTATTATCGCCAAATAGAGTACAATGAGTTGAATAAATCATGGGGCTTGCGAGTAAATCTTTGCAGGAACTATGCTTGACGATTGGATGGGGCTTGATAAATCTATTGAGCATATGCTGCAGGAACATAGACTGCACCTTTCAATGAGCTGTGACTCCGGCCATAGAAAATGTAGACTAGAGCTCCAATCAACATCCATATCGAGACACGGAACCATGTTCCCAACCTGGGCATCCAGTTGTCAAACCAAGAATCGGATCGGTTAGATAGAGAGCAAATGAGGGGTATGCATAAATCATTGAGAAGAAAACACTCAAATTCTGAGGGTGCTTCTGAGGGTGCTTACCCAAGATTAACTAATAGGTAGGTGTTGATAAGAATACAGGCAACAGGCAAGAAAGGGACGAACGGACACTGGAACCCTGTTAAAAGGAAAGTCAATGACAGTTTGGATCATTTAAGCATTGAATAATTAATTCCTGAAGAAAACCTAGTCTAATCAGGAATGAACCATGGTCTATCAACACTTGTAGGCAATAGAAGTTACCTCCTGCATGTCCAAAGTCATGCCTTGCATTATCTTGTTCTATGTACGCCAGCACAACCAAACTGCCTAAGACAGCAACTCCAGCCAATCCACATAATATCAATCGAACCACACTGTCAAGTTAATGCAGTAAGGAGTTATGAAGCATAAGACAGTCATGAAACATTAAATGCCAAAATTTCAAGAGGCACGCAATCAAGGTTATTGAGTGTTTCCATGTAAATTTTGTGCATCCATGTGTGTCAAGAAACCATCAGCATTTCTATTGTGCTACACATACTTCTTTTGTGAAATTAAATCTATGAAACCTGCTTCATTTAACTATTGTGCAAACAATTCAAAGCACATGGACCACAGCTATTAAACAATTGAGGTAAGGAATCATCCTTGTCGATCCCTTTATTACCCCGAGACAATCAATGCTCTTCTGCCCTTCAGCACTTATCTGGTAGAGTTAACTATTGTTCCATAAAAGTTTGTCCATTGAAATGAATTAAGCTCCATTGAGATGTTTAAAGCCAATCTAATATATCTATAGAAAGTTCAAGATGGATGAGTATAGCTAAACTACATGTCGAAAGCAAAAATCGTCTCACAAAGGACTCAAGAATAAACAACTTGCTCTGACAAAAGAGTGACGAGAGTAAATGGAGGTTGACCAACCCTGAAAGGCCTTCAACTGAAGCAGCAGACGCGACTATAAGAATTCCTACACATACAAAAGCTATACTCCAGGCAGCAATCTTCCGCCTCCCTTCTTCATTATCATCTGTATATGTCCAAGTCAAAAATTAAGAAAGAGCACGTGCATAGTGGAAGCAGAGGCAATGCACTATGACCAGGAAAAATTTTACCCTTGGAATCAACAACCCACAAAGGCCAGTTATTTTGTCCATAACAGAAGGACGAACCCTCTTGTATTCTAAAAGGCATGTCTACTTGCATAGAACTAAGAAGGGAAAGACTATTTTACACAATGAAGTGGAACCCACTTAGCCAGTGTTCATCCACCTAAGAGCTGGCAAAGAAAAAAGTGACCACAGCCAGCTTAAATAGAGGACAAAGGTGTGCAGGAGGAAGAGGAGAGTTCTTGGAATTGCAATTCAGTAGGCACGTTCGGATGGAATCACAATTCACACGATTATGTCAAACGATTCTTCACACTAACGTGAATGACAAAGAAGTAGGTTAGTTAGTCTCTTAATACCTTTAATCACATGTTTTTGCATATCTTCTTCAATTGAGGACTCACTTGTCTCAATCAACAGCTGATTATCCTCCTTGGATGAGACAACAGAATATCCAATATCCGTGGAAGCAGTTCCCTTGAGGTCATTATTGAACTGTGAAGATACTGAACCAATGGACTCCTGGAGTCCTGATGTAAGAGGCACTTCATCTGGTGGAACATACCTGATAATCAGGACAGAAACTGCAACAGTGGTGAAAGCAAGAAGTGTTCCCACACTAACCTGCACTAGGAAAATGGAGAGGCAAGCACCGATAAACAAGTGATTTTGACCCAAAAATCTCTATATACCATTCCAATTGTTATTTGACTTACCATCCCAGCCAACTGTGAGACATCCATGAAGAATGCTAAGGCTGCAGCCAGAACACCAGTCATCACTGTACTATTTACTGGAACTTGAGTGTGTCTGTTTATATCTCCAAAGAATGATGGCAACAGTCCATCCCTAGCCATTGCCATCAAGATTCGTGGCTGAAAAGAAAGGGAGTTACAATTCAGTTGATAAATCATACTTGTGTTTCCCGACAAGCGATCATTATAGAACTAGCCATATCACTTGATACAAAATAACGCGAAGGAAGAGGAAATTACAAACTGAAAATTTTGAGTGCATTTGCTTATATTGGAAAAGAATGATGGAAAAAATTCATTTCCCATCCATTGTGATCAAAATTCAAGGCTGGAAAGAAAGAGTTCACTCTCTAAAACATTTGCATTTCCTGTCCAAACAGTTACTTTAATTACAGAACCAGACAAAGTCAACTTCATATTTGATTAGGTTCAATGATATACGAAATTTCAGGTATTATAAGGATTAAATTAAATATAGATTGATTTAAGAGAGGACTAAGTGAATCAACATTTATAACCTGTTGACATCATGAACAGGTGAAATACTTAAGACTGCAGCTGATCATGTCCAAGCAGGAGAGGAGGTGAAAGTTGGAAAGTCTCGATAGTCACTGACTATAACCACCTTTTATAATGAGGCTAAAGCCCGAGTTATATGTTATATGCATACCTGAGGGAGAATTGAACCCATCAAACTCGAGCATAGAGCCATGATTGCTCCAGTGGTTAGTATATATCTGCCATATAAAAAGCATACCTTGAAACCAACTGGTCTGTGGGAAATGTACTCAATCTTAAATTGTTTGTCCACATATTAAAAGCATAATAACATGCTTACACTGCCCATTGCATCCCATAGTGAGCAAATGTTGAGGAAATCGGGGTGTCTGGATCTAATGCATAGTATGGTACCAAGCCAACAATTACAACGGACACAAGCATGTATAATATGCAACATATAGACAATGCCACTCCTATACCCACGGGCAGATCTCGTTGAGGATTTTTCACCTGTCATGTTGATCAGAAGTCAGCTTGAGGTTTGATATTTTTCAACAAGAAAAACTGCAAAGATAATTCAGAAGTAGTTAAGTTATGTTAATTGATTATAACATCACGATAAGTCAATGATGAATCAACTCTGTGCCACTACCAGTAAGAGAGCAGGTGACCAGAAATAGAAGTGTTTTGTGCCGTGTCATCAGAAAGTACTCTAAGCTATCAACCCTAAACATCAAATAAACTGTGACTTTTTGACCAAAATTATCATCAAATTGTCTACTGCATCTTCAGTAGACCTGGCTTTGTTTTGCCACTGATAAAGCTTGCACAGTTTACTTCACCTGCAATGACCATCTACAACTTTGTGCCACAGATATGGTGATTAATTTCCAGAAGATTTATCAACTGCCTACTCTCTCTTAATTGGTTATTGCAAAAGAAAAAGTTAGGTCTATGCTGGATTAAACTAATTAAATGCCACATGCACACATTTCAATATTTTTAACCGCAAAGAAGGATGAGTCAGAATTTATGATAAATTTAAAGTTTCCCAAGAGATCTTTGACCCTAGCTTGATGAGGCAGAGTATGAAATACTATTAATCCTTTAAGAGAGAAAAGAGAGAGGAGAGATTAGGGAGACATCAGAAAGAATATTAGTTTGAATTTGGTCTTGAAAGCAAAATAATGGCTAAGTATGTATTTTAGTATATGTTGAACTCCTTCCACTTGAAATAACTCATGGAACCAAGTGTTTGAGATCCTCTTCTTTTGTTTTTCTTTTATGTGTACTCACATTATGCCATGGGACAAACTAGATAGACAATCTCCAGGTAATTATTCTGAGATCTATCCTGAAGTCATTCTTTTGGCATTTTATTCTAATATATAATTTTGTCGAAAACCACACTGACAGGAAGGACAGCATGAGCCTAATACTTTCTTGTTACACTTTATCAGCATCTTTTCTATATAACTTTTTGTATAGTTCATACATATGGAAAATCCTTACCTCCTCAGCTGTACTGGTAACTGAATCAAAGCCAATGTATGAAAAGAATACAACTGCAGACCCACCAAGCATTCCAGTGACCCCATAAGGAAAGTACCTATAGTGTACAAGAACACTATTAAGTTTCTGCCCACCTCTAAAACACACGGCAAGGGAAGTACCAACACTGTAGTTTACCCGTTCGGAAGTTCATAGCCCACCCATCCAGTTTTGAAACCTATATATCCACCAGCCGCAATTATGAAAATCATGGCAGAGACATTTATTGTCGTAACGATGGTTTGCGCCATTGAACTCTGAAAAGTTAATTTACAGTTACTAGAGAGAAACTAAAACTCAAAGATTCAATTTGAAAGCAAAAAAGAAGAAGAAAAAAGCTTCAAAAGTAATAAAAGGAAATGGTACCTCCTTGATGCCTATGCACAAAAGCACTGTCACTGTAACAACTAAGGCAGCTGCACAAGGATCAACTACAATCCCAATCCCAGGAATAGTATGACGAGCCAAGAAAGAGGGCAACTTGTCTTCTCCTCCAAAAAACAAGGCCTGAAAGAAAAGTAGGAAGGAAGCAGGATAATACGGATTATTAAAGAGACTAAGAAACACCGGTTACTCTCTTTCTTTTTACAATAATTATCATTCCCAAGGAATGGAGATAAAGGAAAGGAATATGTTGGTTGAAGCACATACTTATCATTTTCGTATATGGCAATTATGACATTATACTCTGCAAGTTTAATTAAGTCATGCTTATCAGACTTGGATTATCCGTCCATGCATTACATGATACCCAGAACAAGATCAGATAATTGCGAACGCCAAAGGAAGACAAGGATTAGGCAGTTATATAATCATGACTAAAGACCAGTACGATGAATCGACATCTATTTCCATGCTTATCAAGATTTTTCTTCCAATGCTCCTAGATTGTTTTCATATCAATACATTATATTGAGATATCAAGAAACTTCGTAGTAGATAATGAACTTTACAGAGATTTACTCTGCCCCCTTTATGGTTAAGCACTATGTGATGCCAGCTCAGTATTACAATGTGGACCAAGTAGAGTATGAGGACTAAAACCCCCCAAGTTTCTATTCAAAATGTCATAATCAACATACAGATCCTCCCTATAAGTCGTAACTTCCAAAAAGTGTCTGGTATGACCCGGCGTAGCATTAGAAGAGGTGAGAGGAGGTAACATGATAACCATTCCTAACCTCATCTACCATTAACAGCATGAAAATAAGAAGAGCAGAAGTGACCCTGATGTTCTTTCTATGAGAAAGCCTTCTATTCAACAATACCATCCCTCTTCAATCTTTATAGTTTCCCAAAGTGATTCATAGATCAAAGCAAATAGTTGGCTAGGAAACTTGGGTGTTTCGTAATCCCTTGATTACACTCCCAAGTAGGAGTTCTTGATGCATTTGGCAATTACGACATTATGACTATAAACTCTGCGAGTTTAATTACGTCATGCTTATCAGACTTGGATGGTCCATCCATAAATTACATGTTATCCAGAATAAGATCAGATAATTGTGAACGCCAAAGGAAGACAAGGTTTAAGTAGTTATATAATCATGAAAACAGACCAGTACGATGAATTAATATCTATTTCAATGCTTATCAAGTTTTTTCTTCTGATGCTCCTTGATTATTCTCATATCAATACATCATATCAAGCTATTCTCATACATCATATCAAGCTATCAAGCTATGGGATTTTTTGCCAATTAAGATGGTGTGTATTAAACCAGGGCTTAATCAATTCAATGCATAATGTCTTGTCAATGAAAGATTCTAAAGTAAACCCTTCAGCAATAATGCCCTTAGTTGACCAAGTACCGTTGCATCCCTTGAGTCACAGCCGTATAATGTTATAACAATGAAGGACTGTGGATAAACTGCCAACAGTTTGGATGGAGAACATGAGCAAACCATTTACACGTGTTCTAACATATTAAATAGAACAGTGGAATAACATGTAGTTACCAATTATGAGAATAGCGCACCAGATTTGGGGAGATACCCCGGGCAACAGCTGAACCGCCGATTGTGTATTCCAGGATCAGTGACCAGCCAATCATCCAAGCAACACTGGGAGTAAAGACAGATGAATAAGCCCAGGCATGTAAACCCACCAAAAAAAAAACAATTTTTTTAGCTTCATGATACCAGGAACTTGACGCTGAATAAAAGAGCAAAGACTGGTTACCCCTCGCCGACGCATATGTACGTATAGTGATAGGCGCTGCCGGCGGACGGACATCGACAGGCGAGCTCCGCGTAGCAGAACGCGGAGAGCGCGGCGGCTACTCCGGCGATCAGGAAGGAGATGGTGAGAGCAGGTCCGGTGTACTCTCTAGCCACCGTCCCGACGAGAATATACACCCCGGCCCCGACGGTCGCCCCGACTCCTGATATTGGGAGGAAAAAAAAAACGACATGATCACCACGATTTCCGCACGTACAAAAGTACCGGTCATCAGACCAGAGCACCGAGGAGGGAGGCGTTACCGATGGCGACGAGGTCGAAGACGGACAATCGCCGGGCCAGCTGCTGATGATGCCCCTCGCGACGCGCGTGGACGGAATCGACCTGCTTCCTCCGCACCAAGCTCCGCAGCGCCCCCGACCACTTGCCTCCGCAGAAGCTCCCCACCATGTCGGCGCATGCGAATTCCGACGAACAAATGGATGAACCGCCGGCGCCGATGGAGCGAAGAGACGGCGGAGAGAGAGAGAGAGAGAGAGAAGTTGCTGTGTTGACTAAATTATTGGATCAGGAAGGCCGTGAAAGGTCCCGATTTGTTTGTATACTGAGAAAAATTGTCGCTATCCGCTTACGGCACGCCGTACGGCCGGTGGTTCCTGGGACACGGGGGATGTGGCAGGCAGCCATCCCGTGCGCTTATTCGCTCTCGGAAAATCTTGATTTCGAAAATGATATTCGATTCGGAATGATATCAACAGCTCAAATCCGACGTGTTCTCTTTAATTTGCGGGCTGAAATGATATTGGAAAGTTGCTATTTGGGAATGGATTGAGATTGCCAATTATTGTCCTGACCACCGGTGAGTTTGTGATGGGGAGATTCGTTCTATGCCACTATTCACGTGATTCTGAATCGGAATTTCCATTTCCTGGTTTCTCAATTCATTATGGATTGAAACTTGGGCAATGGATAGTCATCAAACATTTCTTCTCGAAACATCAACCTCAAATTCTCTCGATACGATCGCGACCGGATGTTTTCTATTGACGGCATTTTCTGAAGCCACAGCAAAAATGGAAACTTTAGACAACCGCTCTTTATCCTCGTCGTCAGATGACGTCCCTGCTGCTCCCTAGCATCATGTCAGAAATGAATTTTGGCGTCATAATAGACCAATGCACAGTAAATAAGCCAGTGACCCTGCTACCTAGGATTCACTAAGAATGAATTTTTGCGTCATGATGGATGAATGCATAAGAAATACAACGCTCCGGCATCTGAGTCTTCGTCATGCAAATCCAAGATTATGGAAAGGTTTCATTTCTGCTCATGCATCGAAAACTAATGTCCGTTTCTCTACCTAAACGTTATATCAGAGTGTAGTCCACCGTAAGATCTCATTCACCAACCTCAAATGGCAAAAAGCCATCAGACACCGAACATTACGAACACGTCATAAAGCACAGCCCCGTGACAGGATTGTAAAACTAGGAACCGGTCAAAGAATCCTTCCAGATAAAACCCATATCGCTCAAGCACTTACAAAATACAAAATCTGGCCCCATCGCTGTGATTATCACGCACATTCGGTGGCCAGGACTGTCCCAAAAACAATGTCGAATCGCTAGAGAAATTCCAGGAACACACAAAGCGTTTCCTCTATCATCTGAGTTCAAGAATCTTGCCATTGCAAAGTTCTGAGTCCCCATCCGTTTCCTCAAATAAGCTCAAAAAGGAAATGCAGGGCTTCTTATCCCATATGCTCAATAGAATGAGGGAGAGAAGGAGAGGGACAAACCATCCAATTTAGATAGTTCGTCTGAGAACCTCGCAAATGAAAGTAAAATATATGGGCAGATGATCTTCAGACGAGAAATTCCTTTCACATGCTGAAATCACCCTATTATTAATCCAGCATTCCCAGGAATACAGAGAACAACGGCTCATGAGCTTGACCTAAGTCAGATCAGCCAAATATAAGTCAAATAACGAGACAATAAAGGCAGACAAGTTTCTCTGCTGTTTTGACATTCAGGAAAGCCAGGAATAATCTACAGAACCCAAATCTTTGAGAGACATGGATGGTTTAACGGACAAAAGGAAGAGGGGGGAAAATTTCCCCCCACTCCTTTGTTTTTAATGTAGTCCTTTTCTTTCACATTCTTGATCTGGCAGCAAACGAAAATGTTAATTGGTCATCCAAAGCAACATATTTACCATTCAGCTTTCTTGGCCAGGGCTCGGACCACTTGCATCTCCTCCGTCAGAGAGGGGCATCCACAAGCTCTGAGTTCTCACGTTCAAATTATCCCAGTCTTGTTGCCTAATACTCCTGTCATTTGTTTCATTGCCATCAGAAAATTGTGCAAAAACACTTCGATTTCCTCCTCCACTGACTTGCTCTTCGCATCCTGCAACTGTCTTTAGGAGCTCTGACTGCAGAGATGGGCAGTTCTCTTTAAGATACTCGAAGCCATCCGAGCGCATAACAGCTGCATCAAAATAAAAAAAATAATGAAAGAATGTAAATCCTAGCACAAGAAGCAGCTAGTATATGTAAAAGCACCAATGAAAGCTTTAAGCTTCCTTCCAGGTTCCAGGCCTTTTGGCAACTGGGCACCTTAGGGATGAATAGCATTCAATGTAGAATCTGTTGCAACAATTGATGATGATTATGACATCGCGCTCAAACAAAACACCAAAGAAGTTTTGATAAAAAAGGAAATTGTTGCAATGAAACATATGCAGTTACACCAAATCCTAGTTGGAACCCTGTGCAAAAGGTACAAAATTCTGGAGAAAAAGAAACACATGCAATTTTATCATTGATAACAAAAAACAAGGTTCAGACTTCGTATATCCTCAAAATGAGGATTGCATGCATTGATCTAAACTGAAAATTTATTTAAACATGCTAACCTCAGCATGCAATGTCTCTAATGTGATATTATCACAGGTGTGATCAATCTCAACTAAAAATTATGCAAGTGAGGCCCAGACAGCAGTAACCAGGCATGCTGCAACAAAAGAATCATATCCATCCACGCATATGGCAATTTGAGAACAAGTTGCTTAAATTCTATAGAACTAAAATTTGTGTATCAACTGGAGAGAGAAACGTACCTACGAGGTTTTCAGCAGCAAATTTCAAACAAATAGACTTTAGATCCATGGCATGATGCTGCTCAGCAAGGGCCAAGATCCTGGCAACAGAATCCACAGATATACCCTTACAGAGAATGGACTCACAAATCAGTTTCAATCTAGGCAAATTGTATCTATCTGCAGCAGCTAGAAGCTTTGCCACCGGCATTTCTGATGGACTGCAAAAGGCACTTGGTATTGAAAGCTCCTCGTCTTCATCTAAAGTGTCTTTGTAGATGAAATGTAGCAAAGCCTGCTCCACAAACACATGGATACTAAGATAAAAGGAATACAAAGCTAGAAAGGAGGAGGATAGTCCATAATTCAAGCTGTGCAGCCTATATCTAGAGCAAGGAAACCAAAACATACCTGGAAGACTGTAGGTTCCATATCACTTATAATTACTTCATCATTGTCTTCCTCCATTGCATTCAGGAATTCAGACTCAAATACAGGAGATCGAGCAGCCAATACCAGCTTATGAGCATGAAACTTTTCCCCAGACACACTAAAAGTAACATCGGAGCCTTCTTCTTTCTCCAGCAAGAAGCCAAAGTGTGCACCAATATCAGACTCAGGAACTTGTATGGAATGTAATCTTGGACAGTCTATTTCCGAGACCACAACACCCACAGTACAATTGATCTTCAGACAGTCATCCTTAAGAAATTCTGAAGTTTCAAGCATAGCCCGTCTGAAGAAACGCTTATACCCCCTACAAGGCAACAAGGAAAAAAATCAACACAGAATAGTGGGACAAAATTGCCTGAGGGTACAAGAATTATTTTCAACAGCCCTCATGAAACAGAACGAATGTTCCTTGAAATTAGAAAAGAGAATCTTGAAATTTAAAAGAGAGTAACGCCAATGTGTTAAAGAACCAGATAAGACGGCTGGTTCAACCGGTAGAACCAGGTCTGGGTATAAGGTCCAGTCTGGCCATGGCCCTCACACCCAGTGTTGACCCAATTGAACCGCCAAAACTCAAATGATCCAACCAGCCTAAGAACTACACTGATTTATTTTTGCTAGAAAACCATTAAAAAAATTGAACTCTTATTTAACTATTGTATGATGGGATGAGAATGCATATGTCTCTTTTTAGCTATTTTGCAGAGGGAAAGAGCCAACATGGATTACCGATTCCAGCTTCAATCACGAGTCATAAGTTTGGAAGAAAATTTTAAAGGTGGAACCACAGGATGCACTGCATAAGGAAGCATCCATGCAAAGCATCTGCAAACAAGCTCAAGTCATGCAATCCAAGAGGCCATTGATTGAGAACCATCATTCTTGACAACATAAATCCGAAAACGGAAAAACATTTCAGAAGATTAAGAAGTTTATGCAGACAACTAATATGAGCATCCATTGGCTAGTCCACCAACAGCAAAAGCATTGAATTTTGGTGAAATAGCTTCTGTAAGTAGCCAAACAATATAGGGAATATTTTTTACATGATGTGTGCAAAAAACCCCTCCTATAGAACAGTTATTCATGATGAAATTATATGGGGAAAGGTTGACCAAGATAACAACATTTAGCCCTCCAAGGAGAGTACCCCTACTATGGAGTGAAAGGTGAGTAGTGGCAACCGCCAATTTAGCTATTGTATGTGGCACTTCTATGATTTTGGGGGGAAAGAAAGTTCTATTGCACCTCAAAAGTGGTTGAAACTATTCTTGGAGAGGAGTGCGGCATTTGTGGTACTGATTACTTAATATTGCCAAAAGCACGGAAACTATTTCAGTTCCAAGTTTATCACATTCATAAATACTTTGAGAAACAAAAATTGAAAAAGCTCTCCTTACGTATAATTACCATGGTACTATATTAAGTGTAACAAAGAACAAGGTCATGGAAGTACATTATTACGGAAGTTTCTTTTCAGAGAACAACATTAACACTCATACTAAACATGGAATCATTTTAGTGTAAGTCCAGAAGGGAATTGGGAAAGAAGTTGATTTAATAACTTGCAGTCAAACTAAAATCCTGTGTTCTATCATAAAATTATTAGATCTACATAACAGATATAAGTACTTTAGTTTGATTTACAGTAATCCATCAGCAAATTTAGAAGGTCACAGGAAAGTTATAAACCAGGAAAAGATTTGATCGCGCGGCAGAGGCAAAGCATGTTGTCAAATAGCAAGCGGAATGACAGATGCCACTTGAAGTCAAGCAACTTTGCATAAGAAGCTACAGAAATGATGAGGAAGAAACGATGCAGATATGTCATTCGATAATTGCTTTTGAAGCAGCAGATTCTTGTCATGATCAAAATAGCAACGAGTTGGCTATTTGGCCAAAGCAAAGTAGCTAATTCCTATATGGATGCGGATGATAATGCGAAATTAAACTCATCCAATGTTCTCAACCCATTTACTCCAGTTTTTCCAAGCTGTTTCTAAATGCTTTGCTTTCGTAAACACTTCGATCTCACTACCATATCCTTTTGTTGCGGTAACAACTGCGATGCATTTTGCTGCTTATGCACTATTTGAATCGATCTTTCTCAGAGCATCCGATCTTTCGAGGCTCGGCATCGAAGTGCACAGCGAGGAACAAAGAGTGTCGATAATTTTTAGCATTCGAACTCAACACTCAACGGAACAAATTCAGCATGAGATAAGTAACGTGCTCTCTCGCAACCACCAAGAGCTTTTCTTGGTGGAGAAAAACTACTAGTATCGCAATTCACCATTCCAAAGCAATCCGAAGCTCATCAGTACTCAGCACATACATCGCGGGGAAAAAAAAAAGTCGAGGATTCTTGCGAAATTCAACGCCATGAAAATCAAAAAACACCAAATAGGAAATCAAAACCCGAAACAACCGAACGAAAACCCGACTCACCACATGCTCCCCCTGTACTTGAGCGTGTAGGGGCCGCCCTCGAGGGAGCGATCGAAATGGCTGTGGACCTTGTGCTTGCCCCGGCCGCTCTGGTCCAGGAGCTTGAGCTCGAAGAGGGCGCGGACGTCGGTGCCCTCGCTGGCGAGCGCGATGAACACCGAGACGTAGGCCGAGTTGTCCTCGGGGTTCTTCCCGTCGGGGTAGAAGTAAATCGCCCACTGGTACCCGCCGACGGTGAAGTTCTCGCTCGCGATGTGCTTGCCCACGCCCATGCCCTTGGCGAGCGAGTACCCCTGGATCGTGAACCGGTGGGAGCCGTTGACGGTCTTGGTCAGCGACTGCGACGACGTGGGCGACACCAGGGGGCTGGCGCTCGAGTTCGCGGGCGGATTCATCGCGCGGGAGTTCAAGCTCGCGAATCGCCCCGGGCCGGCCGGCCGGTCGGAGGAAGAAGAATCCGGGGGCGGAGAATCGGGGGAGCGCGCGCGGGAGGTGCCGGAGCGAGGAGGGATTCGCCGTCGGTGGGGCGGGCGGGCGAATTTGAATTGGGGAGGAGAGGAAGAGGAGGAGGAGGAGGTGGGGCGATGATCATGTTACCGAGCTCGTTGCCATCGGGCGGAAGGCTTTAAAAAAAAACCTCTTTACCTTCTGGCGTCGGGTTTTCCTGGGGAAAGCTGCTGCTGTTCCCGTGTACAGGAGGAGCCGAGGAGTCTTCTCCTTTTCGATTTTCTTCTTCCGTTTTTTTTTTTTTTTTTTTGCCTCGCGCTTTCGTTTTGTAAATTCTTGGCGGTCGAAGAATTCGCGATTTTCAGTACTAATTACAAAAATAATAATACCATTAAAAACCTTGATGCACTTATAATATATTTACTAGAGGTGTACGAAGAAATCAGGATCTGCCTAGATAATTCGAAACTGAATCTAACCAGTCTGAAACCGGTGATTCTTAAGGGAACCGGTTAGATTCCCAATTTAATGGGCGGATCCACCTGCCCACCTACCTATTCATTCAGACTTGATTGATTATATTAAATTAATTTTTAGTATTAAAAAATTGAAATCAATAAATCTAAAATTTAGGGCTCGCGTTGCTCTCTCTCGATTCTCCATCTCATTTCTTTTGAAATCGCTCGAGCTCTCACCATCTATGTCTAGGGCTCACGTTATGGTATTACCCGATTTGCATAATCATTGGATGCTTCTCGACTGCAAGGGTAGCAACATTCTTGGGGTGGACAGAGAATCTATTTGCTTTGTGGTTGAATTATGAGAAGTTGCATTGCCAATTTGAGTTAGTATGAGAATTCATAATACTACAGTTTTTTAGTTATTTTGACTTTAATAAAAGAGATGAGCTTGATTTGATTGTTATCCAGCTCAATTAAGTCAAGCAAGCAATCGTCTAAATTTATTGGCTATGCTTTCGTTCAAGAGGGTTCCAAAGCTTCTTATCTCTAAATCAAAAACCCTCTTTCTTGTGCATTCTCATTTCGATATTGGAGTGCCAAATTTGTCCACTTGTTCCTTGCAACATTATTGAGTGCGCATAATTTTTTCTTATTATCTTGCCTATTTTGGTTTCCCTCATTCTAGTCATGCAAGTCTAGATTGACAATATTTGGTTAATATTTGGTGAGATCGGTTCCATAAAACCAAATCAAACTGACACTTTCGTTCCAAGGTGGATCAATGTAACAAACGAGCAATTCTCGATTCTAATTTTTCATAATCAACCATTAGTGGGTAATTCTTTGTTCTAGGGTAAAAATTGTCCACTCAGACCATGCACATCCCTAATAATTACCCTTAATTAATTTTTTGACCTCTAATAACCTTAAATCGATATACTATGACAAATTTCATCAAAAATCTCAAATGGATACATTTTTTACAAATTTACTGTCGATTAGTTCTTGTTAAATTTGATTAATATCACAAAAAACTACAAACCGATACATCTGCGATAAATTAAGGATAAAACCTAAAACTAGTATATCTATAAAATATTATATCTCATTTAACTTGATAATTTGATTGTAAAATTCAACGGAAACCAATTAAGAATAATTTGTTATGGGTGTACTAATTTGGAATTTTTTGTGGAAAAAAAATTAATTTTGAATAGATTTATCGTGGGTGTACCATTTTTGGGTTTTTCTTGGTTTTAACTCCAAGAGAAAAGTACAAGCATTTAACCAATGTGCCCTTGGAATATAAAAATTGAAATATACATATAAAGAAAAAATTTGAAACCTATGTTTTTTTCTAAAGAATTACATCCCAAATGCCAAATTTGACATGGGTGCATGCATAAGTGCTGAAACTTCAAAGATTTACACTTTTAAGTACCAAAATTAGAGAAGAAATGAATACTTAAGTACTAATGGTGAAAATTTCCAACAAAATAGCTAACGTGACTATTTCCGGCAATAATTTTAAATGATGTGGCAATTTTCTTTTAAAAATCCACGCGACATTGACGTGGCTAGATAAAACCAAACCGGCTCATTTTGGGATAAGTATTACTAAGTGGACATTTCGGCAAGTCACTTAAGCCAGTTTTATTAATAAAATAACGTAATGTGAGATATCTGGCAAGTTTTGTCGAAATTGGCATTTAAGTGTCCAATTTTATAAAAAATGACACTTAAGTGTACTTTTAAAAATTTTGGTACTTAAGTATCTACCCATGCCAAATTTTGGCACTTGGGATGTTCAAACCTCTTATTTTCCTTCATAGTGTAGGGGAGTTCACTTTTGATCTTTATACTTTCTTTGGTTATAAATCTAATATCTACTAATCTCATATGGGCTCCGACCAAGCCTCTAAATAAAAATAACACTTTTAGTCTTTGTTCGTTTTGTCGTGTTCAAATATAATCCTCTGCTTTGTCTTTATAACAATTGCAATCTTTTTTTATCAGATTTTCAGTATAACTATCCGCATTTCCTTATGTAGCTGTGTTCGCTAGTAAAAATATTAAAGAATTCACATTTTTCAAACTTAATTACAATGCAAATGCAGGAAAATACCGTTAATAATCAAACGGGCTTTACCCGGACCCGCAAAATCCTACGTGGACGCCAAAAGGGAACCGACCGAACAAACGTATCGGATATTTCTTCCCAAAAATTCCAGTGAAGAAGAAGAAGATATCCTCCTCCCTCGCTCAAGCTCCAGCTCCATTCTCTCTCTCTCTCTAGCTGTCCCCGATTTTGGCGCCAAATTCCGAGGGATTCCCGATTCGTTTCCGAGCTCTGCGCCGGCTCCGATCCCGTCCCGCCTTCCGCCGACGCTTGTCGCAGCGGGGAGGTGTCCCGCCGCCGCCCGATGGGGACGCTCACGAGCTGGAGCTTCGGCGCGCTCAGCATCAGGCTCCGTTCCTCGTCTCCCGTGGTCCGCGCTCGCGGCGCCGGAGCTCGGCCTTTCCAGCCCGCGAGGTCGAGGGGCCCGTGCTTTCTGTGCGGGAGAGGCGGTTCGGTTTCGTATAGGAGGTTAGATAGGTTCCGGCGATTCAGCAGCGGCGGCGACGGCGATTATAGGCCGGAGAGCGAGAGTGACTCGGGGAAAGAGTCGAGCGTGACCACCGCGGAGCCGCCGCCGCCCCCGCCGGCCCCGCCTGAAGAGGCTGAAGAGAGGAGCCGCGCTGAGTTCGAGCCTGAGAAGATTTCGTCGAGGGTACGTGTGTTGATTCTCTGGCTCTCTCGTTCGTAATGATTGGTTGCGTTGAATTGTCAATGAGCTATATCATGAGGCGAGGGTGATTTGGATTTAGCACTGAGTAGCTACGAATTGTTTGAAATGAATCGGGATGTGCTCATGCTAGTTGGATTGAAAAGTGCCTTCACTGACTATAAATGTCCTTAAGTTTGTGCGTAATGTGTGTTCCTTATGTAGTGATACGGCCGTGCACAGTGTCTTCTGGAAGGTAGTTCCACGAGGAGAACTTGGTCCTGAGCGTTTTGGTCAAGTATGATATCCTGCATGTCCTTTTCCACATCGTTGCCAGGAAACGAAACCGCTCCTGAAAATTTGACTATCTTCATGTCTTATGGAATAGTATCTTTTTCCCGAAACTCTTAAAGGACGCTGTTTACTGAATTGCAGTACGCTGTGTAACTGTGTTGCTTTAATTTTGACCTCAGAGATAATCTGCCGGTCAGTGCACAATACATGTAATTAAGGGTTTCAATTCTTGTGCCTCCTCTTTTCAAAATTAGCAAGTTATGTATCAAATGTCAATGAGATAGAAAAGAGAAAGAGACAAAAGAGCAGAGTCAGCTCATTACAAATGCTACATGATATCAATCTGATGAGTATGAAATGTTTTATTACTCCTCCAGCTGCCAGAAACACCTTCATTTGGACCAACTTACACTAGCTTTCAAGTAGACTCTTTTAAACTTTTGGAGCTTCTTGGACCGGAAAAAGTTGATCCTGCTGATGTAAAACTAATCAAAGAAAAGCTCTTTGGCTACTCAACATTTTGGGTTACAAAAGAAGAGCCATTTGGAGATCTGGGTGAAGGTGTACTTTTTCTTGGAAATCTCAGGGCAAAGAGAGAAGAAGTGTTTGCTAAGCTGCTAAAACAGCTGGTTGAAGTCACTGGAGATAAGTACAATCTTTTTATGGTTGAGGAACCCAACTCAGAAGGACCTGACCCTCGAGGGGGGCCACGCATTAGCTTTGGTTTGTTGAGGAAAGAGGTCTCAGAACCAAGACCAACAACTCTTTGGCAGTATGTGATAGCTCTATTGCTATTTCTTTTAACCATCGGTTCATCAGTGGAGTTGGGAATTGCATCTCAGGTATTTAGCAACTAATATTACCGCTCAACTATGTACTCCCTGATCCTTACACCTTGCTGCCTTTTCTGATTTTTTTGCCTTGTTTTTTTTGTTATTACGTAAGTGCTGTCGTGAGTTTTTCATGTACTAGAAGTAAGTCCTTATTTCCATGTATTTAACTGCACAGATAAATCGTCTTCCACCGGAAGTTGTGAAATACTTCACTGATCCAGATGCTGCTGAACCACCAGATATGGCGCTGCTATTTCCATTTGTGGAATCTGCATTGCCCGTAGCGTATGGTGTCTTGGGGGTTCTAATATTTCATGTAAGTAGTGTGGCTCTGTCCTTTTGGGATGAAATTCTTTTTGCAAATAATGGTTCGGCATTTTTTTCATGGTATATATCCTGTCTGTGAAGTGATTGTCTTTTTGTTCCATTGTTTTAAATTTGGTGGTCATAATTCTATGCCTTGAGTCTCAAGCCAATAGCCAATTAGATGTCACTCTGCGTAGTACCTCTAAGATATTTTAGTAAGCATCTTTATAGGAACGTGATAATATGCACTAAATCCAAGTGAAGGAGTACTTCATACAAGTGTAAGAGTTAAAGCTAACCACCAACAGGCAAGGGCCACTGTTTTATTATTAGAATTTTTTCTTCTTTTCTTTTTCGGTTGGGGCAGGCGGAATAGCCTATGGGCAATCGGGGAGTCTTATAGCCAAAAAAATTGATGTATTCATGTCATTATTGATTTCTAAACTCATTAAATCCACTTTTCATGTTCTAGCCATCAAAGCATGGACATGTCATTAACTAATCAGAAGTTATTTCAGAACTCTAGACCTTGGCTCTATTCACACATGAAAGAGTTTTTTATGTGTAGGAAGTTGGGCATTTGCTTGCTGCCTTTCCAAAGAAAGTTAAGTTGAGCATTCCTTACTTTATTCCCAACATCACTCTTGGAAGTTTTGGTGCCATAACTCAGGTGAGTAGTCTTTTGACTCATTAAAATGGCTATTCCAGTTGATACAGGCAATGTTAGTGACAAATATTCTTCTGGAGAATGAAATTGATGTGCTGATAAGCATAGTTTTGCATTTTTGATGTTGCTGAAGATGTGACTCAGAACATCTTATAGAGCCAAGTTTCTGCTATTTTGATATTATTGTGGTAAAACAAAAGCAATCATTAACCCCTATCGGTCAAGTAACATCCTTTTGCAGCCATCATGCTCTCCTAATATGCTAGTCATTAGCAGGTTAATTTTGTAATCGGCTTGTCAAATACATTTCGTACCTGCCATTTATCACCAGCTTCCTAGTGAGCTTCTCTGGTGATGCTTTACTTAAGATATCAATGCCTAAACTTTTTGGCACAGCCTTTTTCAACCTTCCACCGGTTTACATATTGCACAATAATTTAAAAATATAGCTGTTTAACGTAATCAGCAAGCTAGAAAATAGTGTTTTGTTTGGCTTATTCCGATAATTCAGTGTTCTCATGCTAGATTTAGAATGTTACTTCATTGTAGTTATATTAATATCATTTCTGTCTTCTCTTCAAAGTCCAGTCTGTCCAAGGTTAACTTCAGCCTTTTCAGTATGTGCATTTCCACATAAATGTATAACCTTTACTGGGCTTGCAGTCATACTATACCTGGGTTTATGTTACTCAAGGATTTTATTTATCATTATAGATACACTTCATTTCAGTCTATAGCATAATTTTATAAACTTTTAAGATGCATGGGTATCATAAGCATGCTGGTTTTTTCTTCTTTTCTGTTTTTTTAAAAGAAAAGCTAGACATCATTTTGGATTATAGATACCCTTCATTTCAGTCTATAGCATAATTTTATTATGTTTTAAGATGCATGGGTATCATAAGCATGCTGGTTTCTTCTTCTTTTCTGTTTTTTTCAAAGCAAGCTAGACATCTCTGTTTGACCAATCTACTTCTAACTTTCCTCTTAAAGTTCTGTTGATCTGTGAGAGTAGTGCAGTTGCAAAATGCATTAGTGTGTCACTGGATGGTGAAGTAATCTTCTAGAAAGTTTAAAAATGCTGTATACTATTGAAGTCCTTTTTACCCTATACAATTAAAATTTCTGCAGTTCAAGTCCATACTTCCTGATCAGAGTACAAAAGTCGACATTTCTTTGGCTGGGCCTTTTGCTGGTGCTACACTCTCTTTCTCAATGTTCATAGTTGGTCTACTGCTTTCATCGAACCCTGATGCTTCTGGAGATTTGGTGCAAGTTCCTAGTATGTTGTTTCAAGGTTCTTTGCTTCTTGGACTCATCAGTAGAGCAACTCTTGGTTACGCGTATGTCTCCCTTCTATTAGCCTTACATTCTTGGCAATTTGCTGGAGATGTTTCTTCTCCAAGATTCTGAAGTATGCTTTGCCTTTTTAAATATGCAGGGCAATGCATGCTGCTACTGTTTCAATTCATCCTCTTCTGATTGCAGGATGGTAATTGGATTGTCCAACCACTATGATGCAATATCTCATCCCACTTATTGTGATGCGCGAGTGTTTATCTTCTAGTCACGTGTTGCAGGTGTGGATTGACTACATCAGCCTTCAATATGCTCCCTGTAGGATGCTTAGATGG
This sequence comes from Eucalyptus guilfoylei, assembly GCA_016097605.1. Taxonomy (NCBI): domain Eukaryota; kingdom Viridiplantae; phylum Streptophyta; class Magnoliopsida; order Myrtales; family Myrtaceae; genus Eucalyptus; species Eucalyptus guilfoylei. The sequence goes on along the minus strand of CM027870.1, from coordinate 13,678,369 downwards.
TGGAAGAGCTGTGCAGGTATATCTGCTTGCTTAGGGGTGAAAAAACTAGGTCAATTAGAGTTAGTTTGTTGGTGAAAGTGATGCTAGCAGCAATGAGAACTAGAAGAACCAATGCATTAGCAGGTCCCTTTTCTTTTGTTAAAAAAAGCGAATTTCAAAAGCATAAGATGATATAACAACCATGTTAAAATGGAGAGCCGGTTAACTTTGGAAATTACTTTATTAGCATATGGAACTTCAACGGCAAAGACATTGCAACATCTCTTTTTTTGGTCATGGAAGATATTCTAACTCGATAGAGTGTATTCCATCTATGTTTTGCAGTTGAGATTAACTTTGAGAACTGCAGTAGTGGGAGTCTTTGTTTTTGGAAGATCTAATCAGGAGCGCGAGAGTCATTATCCTTTCTTAGCTATCTAGTTCCATTAACTTTGTCAGCTTCTAGATGTAATTCAATTCCTCGGTTCATGCAAGCATATGTCATGCAATGCTGAAGCTACCAGATTATATCCAAAGCTTTCTATATGATTACCAATCTGTGGTGGATGCTTAAGGATTGTTATATTGCATTTTTGGAAGTATTTGGCAAAGGGATTTTTTTGAGGAGTGGAATTCACATATGCATGACTAAGAATTTTAAACTTGCATTGTCTCTAGTTTCTAGTGTATTTCTGGACATTTTGAGCACCCTGTTTGAACTTCCAATATTCCTTTATCCATTTAGCATTGAAATCTTACACTCATGCAGGGTGCCTTTGGTAAAAGTGCTCTACTAGGATCTGGTCTGGCCACTTACACAATGTTGGGATTAGGAGTGGTGAGGCTTTTATTTCTGTCACTTTGCTAAATCTACTTGAGCTTTCGTACTGCATCCATCTGCATTCACTAATCACATGTGCAAGAAGCTACGCTGTCCCTGGTATGGAAAGCTGAGGGTGGTTTTTCTGGTTCTGGGTTCACTCCTATAACCTGATATGGCACATCATTATCGTTACAGTATACTGCAAAATGATATAGGTCTACGGTCATCATTGTTTTTGTCATCAAATCCTGCTTTCCATGCAAAGTTTCGATTGGATTTTTAATTTTTTCCAGTTGGGCGGACCTCTGTCACTTCCTTGGGGGCTTTATGTTCTGATATGTCAGGTAAGCACAATGATCTTCGATTAAAAATGTGTCCCTGCAATTTGAGGCTCAAAACGGTCTGAAGCGCGCCTTTTTGCTTATCTTTCATCTCTGTACAGAGAACCCCGGAGAAACCATGCCTGAACGACGTATCAGAAGTCGGGACGTGGAGGAAAGCAGTGGTGGTAGCAGCTATCGTGCTGGTTGTACTGACGCTCCTCCCGATATGGGACGAGCTGGCAGAAGAGCTAGGTATAGGCCTCGTTACAACATTCTGATGTACAGTGGCAAAACTGAGAGAGAGAGAGTACATAAGAGCACACGTTGGTTCAGCCCTCTTCAAAGGGCAAACCGGGAGCAATTTTTGAAACGATAGTCAATAAATAGTCCGCTCGATATTTTTTCTATTTTTCGAGCCGATCTCTGTAAAAGCCCCGGTAACATGTGCACCCCCCGGTAACATGTGCACCCCCAATTACTAGTTTCATCAAATGTCCAAGCAAAGAAGACGGGATTTCGCGCCTCAATCGACATGATACATGACATGAGGAGGACTACTCCAACGTTGGTTTCTCCTTCAGGCCGATCTCGTGGCAGTTTCTGCATCGAGACTTTCGAACAAATTTCGACCTAAGGACAATCCTAATTTATTGGAAAACGCCAAAAATACACTAGAAACTAGAGAGAATGCAAGTTTAAATTTGGAATTGGGTAGGGGCCGCGCGAACGCAGGCCCCCGCTGCCACAAATTATGACGTAGGCTCAGCCACTTGGGCTGACCTTAGACGGGCGCCCCTCCGTAAGTGCAATGGAGGTCACCAACCTAGGCCATGGGCCTTCCGGCTCGCCCATCGACCCCGTCCAGGTAAGTATGTTGCACCTGTCCCGTAGCCCCCGTTTTATCGAAGCCCTCCCTCCTCTTTCTCCATTCCCGTCCGATGTGGGACGCATAATTATAACAAAAGCGAAAATAAGCGCAGAGAAAAAGTTAAAAACTGCGCCAGCCATGGCACTGGAAAACAAAGTCCGTCATTCGCATTACTGAATGAGAAGTCAGAAAAGTACCACCAGCACCAGCACCAGCACCCGAAGGCGCCATTTCCCTAGAAACTCTCTTTCACCGTCCGCGGAAGATTTCGTCCGCGAAAATGGCGGCCACATGGCTTCCCTCCTCCCCCTCCTCCGCCTCGTCCTCTCCCTCGTCTTCGTCCCTGGGCGGGTGCGGGAACTGGGGAAGCGGCTCCAGGGCGTGAGAGGACGCCGGGGCGGCGGCGGCGGCGGCGGCGAAGTTGTTGGTGGCGGCGGCGGCGGCGGCGGCGGCGGCGGCGGCGGCGGTGGCGAAGCTGCTGATGTTGATGAAGTTGTTGTTGGAGGTGGCGGAGGAGTTGTTGGAGTACTCCGGCTGCAGCATGGGGAGGTGGCAAGGGTGCGCCGCCGGCTGGGGCTGCTGCATCTCCGGGGGCGGGAAGGCGCTCGCCACCGCGTACCGGCTGCTCATCAGCTGCGTCTGCACCAGCGAGAGCTCCGCTTGCAGGGCCGCCACCTGCAGACGTAAGCATTACTTTGTGGAGACATCGCTCTCGTTAGTTTGTTCTCTGGTGGTTAGAAAAGATTGCGGAACACGCGGATGCTACTGGGCAATCAATGGGAAACAGATGAGAGTCAGGTTTCGAGAGAGAGAAATGAACGCTGGGAACCCATCTGAGTTATGTTCTCTTCTTTTCTCCCTTTGCTGGATTAGTCCTAGATCCTTAGCCTAGCATTTGCCAAGGAGGAATTGCCAAAAGCTTCATCTAAAGCATCCGACACAAAGTTTAGAACCTGGGTCAGAGTACCATTTCGCTTACTTTTTTCAGACAATCCTCACTATCTTTTCTCATGTTTTTGCTGATCGGCTTTCCATCAAGGCGTGAAATGGTCGGAGGATACAGAGTTTTTGCTGTTACAGATAGAAAGGTTGATTTTTTGTACGATTCTTATGGTGGGATCGGCCAGCCGTTCTATCTTACTTGAAGAGTTTTGAAAACTATTAAATCCTTAGCAGATACGCTGGATTTGTGCAATGAATACATTGGTCACAAAGGATTAATTTTCTCTGTTAAATTTCCTGGTAGAAAATCTCTATGGAATCAGCCATCAAGTCAAGCGGAGCAAAAAGGGAAAGGTAATTCAAACCCCAAAGTTTAATTATCTCATTTGCTGTCGGAGCTGCGTTTGTTCTGCATCATTGATTCAGAGAGATTTAACAATATTTTGCACAAAAGTCAGTGTTTTTGTGAACCTGTTGTTGCAATGCAAGGATGGTCGATACGCAGCCATAAACCGGATCTGCCAGCCTCGCCTGGGCTTCATATGAGATCGTCACGACCGCATCCTGCCTAATGTTGACGGGAATGTGGAGGAGCAGCTTGGACACATTACTTGCACCAAACACCTTGTGCACGGCGGCGAATTTAGCTGCGCCCTGATCTGACCCGAAATAGGGCGCGAATATGCACCCATGGATGCACTTCCTCCTCAAGAACTTGCACGCCCCACATGGAGCCCCAGGAGGAGGCGCTGTCACCTCCTCAGCCGGCAATTCCCCCGGGGGAACGGCACGCCTGGCCGTGCTGCGGCCCCTGCGCCGATCACCCGACCTCCCATCACCTTGCATCCTGTCCATGCCGAGGATGGTGCCGATCCTTTTTGTTGGTGATTGTGGGTGAATAAAAAAGGAGAAGGTTGTGATGTTACTTAATGTGATTTATAAGAGAGAAAAGGGCGGTGGCTAGTGTCCAAATGAAGAAAAAGGAAAAGCGGACGATGGCACGTTGCTCGCGTGAAGAGCCCTGGCGAGGCGAGGCGAGGCGAGTTGAATGAGGTAATAGCAGAGAGAGAGAGAGAGAGAGAGAGAGAGAGAGGGAGGGAGGGAGGGAGGGAGGGAGGGAGGGAGGGAGGGAGAGGGAGACGTTATGTTTGGTGAGGGATGGAGAAGAGAGACATGGGAAGAGTCTGTTCAGGGTTGAAGTGATAATAGCAAAAGAGAGTGAGTTCATATTTCACCCTGAGAAAAATTGGGAAGAATAAAAATGAATAACAATAATTAATTGGTGAAAATCGGTTGTGTGTGAAGAGGAAGAAGATTGTGTTTGTGTTGCTAGAGGGAGGTGCAAGAATTGTGCTTCCCGTGGCGTGTGGAATGCTAGGAACTAGGCGTGCATGCATGTCTTACCAATTACCATGTAGGAATGCACAAGAAGGCAACGTTGGATCCACAAAGTTTCTCTTTATTTTCTTTATTTGCATTTTACTTAAATATAACAGAAGATGTAGGATGTTAAGTAATCATGATTTGTCATGCTTTTTAAGCATGTCCACTCAACTTAAACACACTCTGTCTCCCTCCTCTATGTGAACTGACAAACTGAAATCATGCTTAAGCTCTCATTATAGCTGGTACCGACATAGTATTGGTACTTCAATCTAAGGGCCAAGAATTCGCAAAGAGAATCTCTTTTCCTTTGTAGAATCTATAAAGCTATGTCCTTTCTATGCCTTAATTATGCATCAGAATCTCAAGCACCAAACACCATGGAATTCTCAGTTAGATGTTTTCAAGCTTTTGAATGCTACTTGCACAGATAATCCAGTTTTTGGTTTCTGAATTTCATCTGTTCCTGTTACTCATTAAAAGACATGCTTGATAACAGAGGGAATTCTATGACCCAAAAAAAAAAAAAAGACAAAAGAAATTCGTGCCAATGAGTTGTTTCAGTATCATTTTCACCCTAAAGTAGAGTTGCTCATCATTAAAATGTTAAAACAGACACCACATACCACAAATATGCCGGCTGGATAGCTATGATGCAGTTTTATGCAATCGACTAACCATAACATCGGTGGTTGTACATCTGTTGAATATATCCCAATAACATAAAAGGGCAATGCTAGGAAGATTGTGGAAATTCCCAGAGGGGTGGTGAGTATAAGTAAAGGTACATTTGATTGACTACTTGTGCAGGAGTCAAGGAAAAGTGCTTCTTCTCTATTTCACAGAGCTTGTAATATACAGGATGCACACTGTCATTGAGTTGCACAGGAAACTTACAAAATTGCAAGAAAGCATAACCAAGCAAGGAGAAGCTTGAACTATTGTATACTTATCAAGCCAAAGAAAAATTATAGTAGAGCACCAGCGGGGAAAATCTTCCTGAAAATAACGTCTTGATTTACTTGTGTTTTCCCGTGTTGCTCTTTTAATTCCCTTAACTGCAAACCAAAATGTGTCACAATTACTAATTTTAATAGAATATCTGTACAATGCATGGAGCCAAAGAAAAATTATAGTAGAGCACCAGCGGGGAAAATCTTCCTGAAAATAATGTCTTGATTTACTTGTGTTTTCCCGTGTTGCTCTTTTAATTCCCTTAACTGCAAACAAAATGTGTCACAATTACTAATTTTAATAGAATGCCTGTACAATGCATGGAGTTTTGAATAATGGTTTTTCTTTCTTTTGTATGGTGTTTCTATAAGGCTTCTCTCATTATCTAGTGATGGTGTTCCCAAAATTGTAGTAATTTAATGACTATCTCCTAAAGAAGTTTGAGAATTTCAAACACAGCCGGTCAGAACCATCCAACACCATTCAAATTTTCAAGATCTGTTCATCATTGTTGGTCCATTCATTGACATCAAAATGGGATTATAGATAAGCCAGACTTTTCTATTCTTGTAAGAAGGAAAGCAAGTATGTAATTGATATCATTTCAAAATGACTTGCCGTTCTATTGAGGATGGGACAACGAATAAGAACCTCATCCGATGGAGAGATGTAGGCTCGGTTGTCGTGAAGGGGACATCGGAGACCCTTCACTGCTCTGTGAGTCTCCACGCCATGCATCTTGGACCTGAGCAGCAAATTGCAAGTTCCACAGCACGTCCTCAATAGATGGTCTATCTGTGGGTTCCTTGTTCAAACATCTCACGCAGATTTCCATCATCGTTCTCAATGATTGGTCTGAGCATGCTCTTCGAACTGAAGAATCAACGGAGCTCCTTCTGGTGGTATCATCGCCCATCATACTTGCCTGTAGCTGCAAATGTTCAACGATGCTGTATTACCCAAAATGAGAAGGAAAAAAATTGTCGGTTTGAGGCAAACTACTACTGTGACAGAGGTCAGCATTTATAGAGCTAACTGCACATACCATTTTTGGTACTCTTTCTATACAAAAATATGCATGACAGGGTGAAATCTTAAGTGTAGCAATTGATAATTTTAGTTTTCAAGCTACTGCAAAGTAATATAGCAATAAATGAGTTTGATTTAATCTAGAAACTTGCAGGAGCACGACCATAAGTATTCTCCATTATCTAATAATGCAAGAAAGTGCAGCTTATGTAAAGAGCTTTCGAATAAGTAGGACGCAAACATTCAAAGCATCATCCACAAATCTTTTAACTTAAAATAAAATTGATAAATCACTTGGTGGTTGATAATAAACTGACAAATGGAACTGCTCTTACTTGGTCTTTTACAACATCAACTTCACTGTTTGATTTGAATGGCCTTCCTGATATGATCTCTAGCAGGATTACTCCAAAGTCATAGATATCGGTCTTATCCTGGTGTTTCGTCCTGAAAAATTGTAAACTCATAGGAAATTAAACTGTGAACATACAAAGGGTAAATAAGTTGATTGATAATATTTATACAAAATGCACCAGTTATAATGCAGTTTTGACTCCCATGGCAGAGAGAGCAATGGTGTACCGAACAAAGACACCATACCAGTGGAATGCATGTACTTTGGGAAAGAAAAGACTTTGTCCCTATTGTGCAAATTATTCCGTTGTTTTACTCGTGAGTTAAGAGTGTCAGATATTTTTTACTTGTGATAAAATGTGTAAGCACCACAGAACTCTCTTATTATTCACCAAAACATTTGAGCTTCATAAAGTCTTCTACGGTCATAACAAGTTGTAATCACTTATAGCACTAAGAATTTCCTCACGCACCTAGCAATTATTTCCTTGGATCCTCCAGAAGGCATCTTACTACGCTCCTGCAGAAGAGAAAAAGGAATATTTTAGCAGCATAACTATAATCTGTCATAATAGATAAGCATGAAGAGCCACAGCCAGTTTCTTTCTGGTACCTTCACCATTTCTGCTAACAACGGTAGGCTATAGCTGCTTATTTTGGCAACAAGATTCTGATCAACAAGAATATCAGTAATTTTCAAGTTGTTAGAGTATAAGCCGGGCACAATCCCAGTATGTAGAAATTGAATGCCCTTCGCTACCCCAATTGTAGCACCTATCCTTTGTGACCAGGTGAGTGATTGCCTACCACGCCGCCCTGCCAAACACGTCCAAAGATTCATGGTCAGTCCACATGAGAAGTTCCTAACAAAAATAATTCTTCTGCCCAAAAGATAGCAAGAAGAAAGCAGAATAACTAATTTTACAGGTTTAGCTGGATCAAGACCTTCACATTTATGTTCCAACCTAGAACTAAAGTGAAATTGAAGAATTACCCGAGATCCAGCTCCTTAATGTACCATTTGGTACATATTCGAACACAAGAAAGATTCTGCTCACACTCGAATCATCCCAGTAACACTCGAAACAGTGTCCAAGAGCGCTGACAACATGGCGATGTCTAAGTTTTGAAATTAACTCGATGTGGTGCATGAAGTGCTGAATGCTCTGGCTTTTCTTAATTTTCAGGCATTTGATGGCTAAAAGAGACCCGTTCTTCAGCTGACCTCTGTACATCTGAAACCATTACAAAGAGAGGCATGGGAATCTGACACAGAGAATACTATATAAGAGCTCTAGATCAGACAGGAAAATTTGACAATCACTTTAGGCAATGCTCAGCTGATGAGACACTACTTAAATGGAGCAAAGACAATGACGAATTACAATCTAACATGCTTCTTATATCATTTTTTCCAAAATTTTGAGGCTGAAAATGCTTAATTTTGATCGAAATACACAATGCAAATCTCATGCGACGTAAAGTCTATCACTGATTAGCAGTTGCTAGAAGTAGGTGGGAGCTTCTTCTTATGGTCTATGCCAAGATTTATCATGCCAAAAAAAGACTGTAGAAGCATATTAAACAAAGAGAATAACAAAAGGTGTCACTTAATATTAGATTAGATAGCATGCCTGGCCATGAGAACCTTCACCAATGAAAGCCGATGTATCAAAGTTGCCTGTGGCCTCTTCAATCTCCTCCAAAGAATAGGTTCGGTAAGGTGGAAGCCCAAGTGCTCCCAGCTTCATGCTTTGAGATATGTATCCTTCACATGGGCATAATGAAAAATATCACTCTTTGAACTTGTTACGTGGAACTTAAGTTATCAAATGTGAAAATAAGTTCTTCTTTTCGCAATGGTTTTCATTCTCAATCATTTCAGGCGTGTGCATTGTACAGTTCTCCTCTCACCCAAAGAACACAACTACAACCCAGCTCTGTTTGTCAATGATTGTCAATTAGAACCTAAAACCTCCAGGGGATGCAGACAGTCTCAGGTCAGTCCAATTTTTGTTTTTTGACCAGTCCAAGTTGAAGTAGGTGATTATATATCAAGTACAGAAAGATCACTTTTTCCATCACAAAGCAGAAATACTAAAGGGCATGCATTGTACAGTTCTCTTTCTTTGGAAAGATAATGGACAATCATGCTCTGCTTGTTCAGCCTCTGGGGCACGCACGTCTGGGTGAGTGCAAGTTGAAGTAGGCGGTTATTTCCTATCATGTTTAGCAAGATACACTTCACAACCACACAAGCAGTACTGAAAAACCTCTTCTGCATTCACTAGAGAATCACCACTGGTTCAAATAGAAAAGAATCAAGGATGAGCTGTACCACATTGACTAATCCAATTCCACTTACTTATTTCTGCACAACCATGACGTTCTTTTTACTCTTATAAATTCTTTTGGAATAGTGAACTAATACTAATGTACTGCTGTAAGTAATTTCATTCTTCTAAAGGTTGGCCAAAATTAAAACTCTTCTAAAATGCTTGGGTCCCCTTAGAAATCACTACAGGTCAATACATAATAAGAGAAGCCAAAGAGGCATACTGATACATTCATTCCCACTTATTTGCACAGGTATTCTTGCATCTGTATTTCAAGCACAAGCATAGTGGGATGCAGAGAGAGAGAGAGAGAGAGAGAGAGAGAGAGAGAGAGAGAGAGAGCACTCACTGGCATCAGTGAACAACTTTGAGGTGTACCCAGACCCAGTCGATGCATTCTCGGTTATCAGCCTCGTAGGAGGTGATTTTTTTGGCTTCCTGGCATTGGTTCTTCTGATAGCCCAAAATATCAGACCGACAAGCAAAATTCCTCCCAAAGTTCCCCCAACAATGCCCAAGGCAAGGACTGTTTTAGTTGCTTGTTTTCGCTTCTTCTGGCCAGGCACTATGCCAACAGCTAAAGCCTCATTGCGGCACAATGAAAGTGGCTGTTGATCTTGATCTTCAGCAGTCAAACAATTCTTAGCATATGATACATCACGTTTCTTTGAATCAGACAGACAATCAGGCAAGCTTCCCGTCAAAAGATTGGATGATAAATCCACAAATGTCAATTCATCATTGCAAGACTGATTTTCCGAAAACATGCCCGTCAGTTTATTTCCCGCAATATTCAGATAAATAATTGAGGGGAGAACTAGCAAAGAGTGCGGGAATGGCCCAATGAAACTATTAAAGGAGATATCTAGATGCTCAAGCTGATAATATGAGCTCAGTTCAGAAGGAATCCCAGATCTGAACTTGTTCTTGCTGAGTATGAGAGTGACCAACCTATTGTCAAGTTTCGGAAATTGACCTTCAAAAGCATTATCTTCCAAATCAAGAACTTGAAGATTTCTCAAACTGCTTAAATCTGGCACTTCGTCTGAGAAATGATTATGTGACAGCAAGAGAACTCTGAGATTCTCCAAATTATTCAAAGCATCAGGCAGAGACCTGTTAAATGAATTTTGTCTCAGACTTAGCACGGTCAAATTCAGGAGCTTACCAGTCCAATCTGGTAGTGGACCGGAGAACATGTTCTTGTCAAGAATGAGCGTTTGCAGGCTTTTCAAAAATGAAAGCTCATGGGGAAGTGCACCATACAAGAAATTAGAGCTCACATTGAATATCTCAAGTGATGAAAGCCGTGCGATTTTACCAGACAATGGCCCCCACAAACCCAGAGAAACTAGTGTGAGGACCTTCAAATTAGGAAGCTTTACCAGCGTCGTTACGAAGGAATCCATGGAAAAATTTTGAGGCAATGCAGGAGCTCCATTCTCACCTATTATAATAAGCTGTGTCACACTTTCTTCATAGCACGCGATGGTGAGAGATGAATTGGGCTCAGTATTGCAGAAATCTGTGCCGTCCTTCCAGCCGCTTAAAACAGGTGGATTGTCCAGGAGATATTGAATTCTCAGAAGGGTCTCAGCCTGGGAAGACTGAAGCTGTTCTGTGGGGCCAATTGAGAGCAAAATGATGGCAAGAACCAGAAATAGATATCCATTGAGTGCTTTTGCCATTGCTCTGTCACGGCAGTAGAACACACAAGACATCACATAGTTCCCTCAAGACAAAAGATGAATATTTTGCAGACTGAACAGCTGCAGAAATAGCAGGTGGACACTTGAGATGCCCCTGTGGGTTCTACAAAAAATTATGAAACTGTGTCCTTGTCAATTGCTGAACTTTTCGTCCTCAAGACTAAAATAGAGGTCTGCAAGCATAATTGCCATTGATCTTGTTAAAGAACTGACATAAAATACGATAGCTAACATCAAAACATTTAAAAAGAATTTTTGTGCGATTTATCCATTGAGAGAGAGAGAGAGGGAGGGAGGGGGAGAGAGAGAGAGAGAATTCTCCTATTTCTTTAACGGGCTGGTTCAATCCAACCAAGTTCAGGCAAGCTGAGACCTCTCTTTGAAGTTGTGTACTTTGCCTAGCTCATAAATACCACATCTGCTCGTCCGCAAGCTGTTATTTTAACAGATAATATTAAATGCTCGAGTAAAAAACTCACCTTTATGTTGCCGATGAACATGAACAAATGGATCCCCTCAACAGTAGAGCTCCTTCAACAGCCTTCTGAAACAGCCCCCGAAACAGACTTCAGAAAGCACACTAATTTTCAGCAGCAAGCACTAAAATCCCAACGCAAACTTCTCCTGCAGAGACCAACCCTTACCCAAGCTCATAATTTCACCTGGTTACAGGATGAACGAAGGAAAAGAAATATTAAGAACTTAAATTAAGCTTCCACTTCGACTGAGTAGAAACAGACTCTGAAGTGAAATACCAAGGAAAAAGAAAAAACCCATATGGCTTACCACAATGAAGCTCCAAAAAAGATGAAATCTCATCCACACCACACACTTGTAAGCAGCTTTACTATCCTTTTTTCCTTCAACCCAGGCTCATGTGATTCTCTTCCACAGACACAGAGACTCTGTTTTCTGCAGGGTTTCAGTGACACCCTCATCACATTGCTTGATAGCAAGACAACACGGTGACACGGGTTGCTCAAGGGCAATTCAAAGCAACCACAACACAACACGAGAGGGTGACCTGGAAATCCCACAAACCGACATTTCTGTCACTTTCCTCGGAACACCCCTTCAAAAGAAAAAGAAGAAAAAGAAAAAGAGCGTAAATCCCTTGCGTTCTTTAAACTATTCTCGCTATAGTTTTGCACTTTCTGTGGTATGTATGTAAACAGAGAGAGAGAGAGAGAGAGAGGAGATTCTAGCAGAAGACGACCCTTTATTCCTCTCGCTTTCAGAAGCAACAACACATCACTCGCTGTCTCCGTCTCTCTCTCTCTTTTCGTATGTGGAGGCCAACCCATCTCAACAGAGCTGCAAAACTCTCTGTAGAAAATATAAAAAAGCAACAAAAGCAGAGTTTTTGAAATTGTAAAAGAATGACAAGCGAGCGGGGAATTTGCCCATAATGTTCAACTTCAACGCAAGCTTTCGCTTTCGGAGTCAGGTGAGGCTTGGCTTTCTGTCGTCCCGTCATTTTGCTGCAAGCAGCCTCCGATTCTGCGCTATCCATGTGGACCCTCCTCCACTCACCTTCCCTTCCCTACTCGCTTTTGGCGCTCTGTCTCACTCCCTATAGTGCCATCAACAGTTTCGAGTTGACGCTCGTTTGAACAAAAGAGACAAGAAGTAATAATTTGACAGTTATTACCGCAAAGTGAATGGCAATGCTTCCTTGCCTTTTGGCTTCCTGTCTCTCCCCCATCAAAAAGGAAAAAACCTTGAACGACTCAGATCCGGGTTTGGTCCTTGCTCGCTTGAAATCATTCCATCATGTGATATTCATGTGTGCTGATTCAGAGGTGATTAGATGGGCCACATTCCATCGGTTTCGCTAGTTGGATTTCGATCTCTAAAATAAGTGGAAATCGTCTCTAAAATAAGTGGAAATCGTCTGGTTATAGCTACCCCTTACCTGAAATTAGTTCATTTAAAAATGCTAGCCTGATCATCACGCGACAACGATCTTTTTAATCCACATCGTTTGTTCGTCTAGTCAAGCGGATAATATTTCATCAACTTATTAATTCGATTTTGAACTCTCGAATAATTGGAAATTACTACTTTAGTAATGCCCCGTTAACTAGAATTATATCAAAATTTTGAAATACCGGCATGATGTTAGTAAGGTTGCCTATGTAAAAGCACATCAATTTTTTATCGCATGACAATTTGATGCGTTAATCAATCGAAAATCAGAAGTTCAAATATTCATCTGACTAGGCAAATAACATTTCAATGGCTCACTAATTCGATTTCGATTTGTCAAATAATTGGAAATTATTTCTTTGGTATTGCCCCCTTAACTAGAATTAGATCAATTTTCAAAAATACCGCGTGACAATGGCACGATATCCGCGCATGTGTAAAAGCGCATCAATTTTGATCCCGTGATAATTCAATGCAATTCGTCGGTTGTAATCAAAGTTCAAAAATTTGATTGCAGCATTGACTGCAGCTCCTTAACTACCGAAAGGAATTTATGCATCATCTGGAAGTCTTATATTATATGTTTTCCACTAGTACGTTGGATCGAACATCTATAATTAGCGCGAACGCATGATTGTGGGAATGGAAAGTTGTAGCAAGAGCTTTTATTATAATAATAGAGGAGCTAAATAATATTTGTGCTATTGATGAACAATAACAGCAATTTTACCACTGATCAGTGGTGTTCCGTTGGATAAGCGCGCATCGATCCTCACCGAGAGGTGAAGGGTTAAAACCTGGGAGCGCTTTAGGTGTATTAAGTGTATTTCGGGGGGTGGTGGGTCCTCCTAACTAAGTGTCCGCAGGGGTTCTGGCCTTTTGTCAAAGTTCTTGGCCTTCTCAAAGACAAAAAATAATAATAATAATAAAAATAAAAAAATAATAACAGCAATTTTTGGGACTCATTTGGACACTGGGGGATCAATGAGTGGAGTGGCCCGTAACTGACATGGAAGTCGAGAGATACCAAAAATTTTCTCGTGGCAAAAGAGGCATTTCTCAATGCATATGATACTGGAGGACGGCTCTAGGGAGAAGTTTCCACATGTACTTTTGTGAAAGAGATTGACATTCAAGTTTGCGAAAGTTCGTCCAATGGCACCCGTACAAAATTTGTACGTTGCTTCTTCAATGTTGTCATGTGATGGACAACTATATAATTGTGCACATTCAATTGCTTCCCAACAAGAAAATCTTGTGGACAACTATATAATTGTGCACATTCAATTGCTTCCGAACAAGAAAATCTTTACTCGACGTATAATACAATCATAAAATTCCTAATTCCACGGTCCATTTTCAGAAAATCACATCTTCAGTCGATAATTCACATCATTTTTGTGAAAAATAGAATCTAATAATAAACTACTCTCCTATGAAAAGATGCAAATCCCTCCAAATATGACTGATTTCAAAAGAAGATATCAGAATATACAGTGAGATTTCATTTGAACAAAAAATAAAAAGTAATAGTCAATCTAAACGCATCCTTCCTTAGTCGGAAAACTGTCGGCAGGAGAAAAGCGAAGTGCCACCAAACATTATATGAAGAGGATGATAACTAAGTTTGATTCAAAAGTCAAATGTCTAATTCAATTGGTGATTATTATGTAGGATCTTTCTGGGGGGAATTCAAGAGGCCCCACCTTCTAAAGCGACGGAATGAAGGAACCACAGGTCACCCATCAGTCATCACCGAACTTCCCACGGCAGCAACACTATAGTTGCCCCATAATTGCACGCAGGAAGAAGATGCATCCCAAAGTAGTTGAACATCTTTTCCTCCTTTTCTCTGTCAGCTCTCTCTCTTTCGTTGAGTGAACTGGCTGCCGGTTGTAAGCACATACCCCTTTTTCCAGACCCATCATAATTATTGAAAGAATGATGCGGATGTCTTTTGTTTGACGATGATTGATATGGGAGAAACCATCATAAGGTTTGGAGATGATTCGAAAAAGTTTGCGACTTGCTCTTTTTCATATGGTAATTAACAATTTGAGTAGTTCTCATCAAATAAGGTAAATCTTCTATCTGGAGCATGCCGGGATACTTGAGATTTGCGACTCTCGAAGGTAATCGTGAACAGCAGTAGATGGAGGATTGCACTTGAGGCCTTCTGTGCCGTTTCTCAAGGGGAAGGCACTAAATGGCTTGCCGCCGTGCCAACTTACTCAAATTGATCTCACCGTCTTGCTTACGCCAGAAGAAATAGGGCAAGAACTCGAGTTTCTTTCCCCACGTGTACATCAGCATCAATGCGTTCGTATCGATGCGTGAGAACCAACGCTAGGAAAGCAACGAGTGCACTGAATGTGAGAGCACGTTCCTCTGTTGAAGCTCCGTGAAGCGTTCATGGGTTATGGTGTAGAAACGTGGATCTTCTATTCTTTTTCTGAGGTATTGAGATCTGCAATGACTCATAACCAGATTCGGCATGGAATCCAGAGCATGAATAATCTACAAGCACGACTCTTTAGATCGCAAAGTGGGGCAAGCTGCCCCCAGGAAAGACGAACTCAGAATTGTGAAATCAAAGAAAAATAGCAGACTGGCAACGCGCGAAATGAGAAGAGATTCCAGGGGAAAAAGGTGGAACAGATGCTTCACCATGAAACTATGTCATCGACTCATTCAGGACATGTATTCTGAATACACAATAAACCCAACAGTCTCGTATTTCAGATTTGTTTTCGACAGTGCTCGCATGGTCATACTTCATACGGTTATGTATCTTTTTTCGCTCCATCCTATTATAGTATTCCGGAATCCCATGCGACAAAAAAACTTCGGAATTGTAAATCAAGCTCCAACTCTTCCTGATCAGGAGAGCTATGCTTCGAACTAGAACGTTTCTCAACTTACTCGAAAGAGCACTCTAGGAACTAGAGGAGACATTCGATAAACATCACACCCCACATTATTGTCATATAAAGTGGCGTGCGATAACCAATGACAACATGCAATTCATGGCTCTACCAAATGTCATGGACCTCATTCTCAAAATAAGAAAGAAA
The DNA here is from genome assembly GCA_016097605.1 of Eucalyptus guilfoylei. NCBI lineage: Eukaryota > Viridiplantae > Streptophyta > Magnoliopsida > Myrtales > Myrtaceae > Eucalyptus > Eucalyptus guilfoylei. Next base: position 13,662,666 of record CM027870.1, on the reverse strand, counting down.
ACGGGGACAAAGATCGTTTCAAGGGACAATTTGCCCTTAATAGTCACATGCAACATCAGCCAATAGCATAGTGTTTGTCCCCCCGCCAAACATGACCTCAATAGCCTTAGACAGAGGACAGCGCATTCTCTTGTCTATTCAGATGAACTCGATTCTCCAATTCTGATGCCACTAGGCATTTGGTCTAGTCGTTAGCGGTCGGGGTAGGGACGGTGGATTAACGATTTAATTTCAAACTCCACACCACCTCGCATCTGAAAAATAGAAAGAGAGAGAGAGAGAGAGAGAGAGAGAGAGAGAGAGGAAAAAAAGGACTATCCAAGGCCAGAAAAGGCTCGGAGGGGAAAATTTTGAAGTGATTCGAGCAAAAATTCAATTTCCCAAACACCACTTGAAGGCTTACTTTTCTGGGGTAACAATCCTGAAGATTTAACAAATATGAAATGGTCATGAATCACAGCCAAAATCATCGATAAGAGTGACAGCCAAGCAGATTGCAAGCATCTATTTTCTTTTTTTCCCCCTGTTTCTTTCAGGCATACTTTCTCCCTCACAATTAGTAAATCGTTGATATAACCAAAATTTACATATACAATAACTATCCCTCTTTAGAAAAGAAGGGCGTGTTCAAGTTCAACTCATCACAGGAGAAAGATATTACAATTGAAAAAATTAGGAAAGTTATAGTGTGACCATCCAAACGTATAAACCAGATCACCTTGTCCATCTCCAGAAGGCATACAATATGATGAGCGTCAAGATCATGCCTGCATACTTGATCCACTTGTCAACATGATGCCGCCTCTCAATGAGTTTCAGTACAGAGTTAGAGAGTCCCACTGTGTTAAGAATGTCCAATGCTCTTCGTTGAGCTTTCTGGAAAAATAAAAGAACTGCCTGTCACCTTTAAGGATATTATAATAATTTTATGGTCCAAAAATAAAAACAATCTTGTGCTTCATGCCTTTAGCATCCTAGCTCTCCAAAATTATTTGTGGCCTCTGGCTACCCAGAATAGTTAGGGGGAACATCTAAACTAATTGATAATGGACAAACCTTAGTCATATATGACTGAGTTTCCCTGATCATTAAGTTTTTCATTGTCTCATCAGTCGCCAAATGTTCAGTGTGCCACCTCAAAAAGTCAAGTAGTATCTCAGAAGAATACATCTTCAAAAAGGATTCTCTATTCATCATTTTAATCTTGTCAGTGTACCCATGAAAAGAAAAGCCTTTTTATGCATAGTACATAAAAAGTCAGCTTCCAGATACCTTGAGGCGTTCCCTTTGCTCAGAATATTTAGAAAGGATGGCTACTCCAGTAGCATACGATTCTTCCAGCATCCTGGATGAATTACGGGCAGATTGCATTGCTTGTGCTTCCTCGTCAAAAATTCTTAGAACGTGAGCAGAATCCCCATTCTGGAACACAAAATCCATTAGATGCTGAGTAAAGATAGCTTCACTGCCATAGAGCCCTTCATTTAATGTTATACAGTAGATAAAGGATGACATACAGCTCGTCCAAGCAATTCTGCCCTCTCTTTAGCTTCCATCATTTTTTGCTGATTTCTTGAGGAGTACTTGTCTAGGCTCACTTTCAATGACTCAGCCTCTTCAGCTACTTGTTCCACCTTTCTGTACCATTAAGTCACAACAGCAATCAAATCAAAAGCCAACGAGATCTTGAGGTGAACGACCCTTAATGAAGTCACAGTTCGAAATTTCACAAAAATGAGAAAGCTACGTCAATAAGAAATGTTAAAGAACTAGAGCTGAAATCAAAAGACAACAGAGGTTATCTTGACCCAAAAAGGAAAAAGAAAAAAGCTTAAAGGATAAGTATACACCATTGGAACTACTTCCAACGTATGTCTGTTTGATTTCCAAGAGCATAAAAAAACAGTTCATCCAACTCTTCACCGAAAGATTTTAAATGCTTAAGTTGATACACCTTCATAGGTTCCCAGTGATGGGCCATAATTGCAAAATCATTTGTTCTTCTTTCAATTAAGTGACTATACATGGTTTGATTACTCAAATAATTACTTACAGAGGCTCTATGATGGCTGAGCAACGTAGACAAGCAAATCTACAGAGGAGCACGTCCTCCTGAGCCTCAAATTTTCATTTTTGTTGACCATGGACCACAAAAAATAATTGCAATAGCAACCCAAAAGAAACTTCCTGGAAAAAGAGAATTCTCCATCGATCTCCTGAACTAAGTCATCGTCCAGTGTAAAATTATACCAAGGCCCAAAATCAAGGCCGGTGTAAACGTACGAAACTCGACTAGTCTTCACGTATGGTAAAGTTCACCAGGAAAGAGCAATATATGACTGTGCAACATACCGCTATCGTATTAGAAGGACATGAAAGGAAGAAAAGTAAAGGTACTTTCCATCACATGGGATCGCACAAAAAACTTCAGAGCATTTCGGCACTCAAAAAAACAGACCAAAGATCAAGACGAGCTAAGCTGAATTTTCACCACCCTCGCGAAAGGCTGACTTGTAATTCAACCATCCTATCAGATACAGCTTCAATATCGAAACATCCGATATACACACAGAGACGATAGCACCGAAATTCTTCGCATTCGCTCCAAATGAAAAGCGCAACGCCTCAATTCGAATCCGCATACAGGGAAATGACCTGATAACCGCGAAATTCAACAACAGGTGTCGGCGGATTTAAGCGTATCGCAGGACAGATCGGATACCTCCTCCAGAGATCGCGCTGAGACTTGGCGCCTAGGAACCGCCAGAGCCGGTCCATCTCGATGCAGAGGGACTGAATCTGGACGACGTCCCTCCTGATCGAGGCCGACAGCTCCGGGGAGTCCAGCCCGCCGGCGGCGGCCGCGGCGGCCGTGGCGGAGCACTCGAGCCTCTCCAGCCGCTCGAGCGCGTCCCTCGTCCGCAGGAGCAGCCTCTTCGCGCTCTGGTACACCTCCGACAGCGTCCCCCCGCCGCCCGCTCCTCCGTCCATCGCCGCCGCCGCCGTAGTCGGGATGCGATCGCGATTCAGATTTCCCACGAGTAGAGAGAGAGAGAGAGAGAGAGAGAGAGAGAGGGAGAGGTTGAACGAGGCGTGAATTTTGATTTGCTTTTCAGTGGCCGTTTTCGGTTTGCTCCGCTCGGGCCGGGCTCCGCTCCGCCGTCTATGATATGATTTCGCGGGATTCAGCCAATTGTCTTGATCGTGGATATCATCCCGAAATAAGAATTCGTATTATTAAAAGATTTCCTGCGATTATTTCTAGTCTTTTTAATTTTTATACATAAATATAGGATGAATTTATCTTGGGCACCGCGTCGTCCCCATATCGATTGTGCGGATACTTCGTAACGGAATGAATATGTCGATCCTGCGAGTGATCCATGTTTTCCGCACATGCGTGCACACGTTCGCGCATATATATATATATATGCAAAATGATGTGGAGAAAAAGAAAATCGTATTTCAGCCCTCTCAACTTTATAGAAATAGATACTTATATAGAGGGTGCAAAAGACGTCATCAAAAAATCTCAAATTATGTTCACCGTTAGGAATAAGTGGTTTCATGTTCCGTCGGCACAAATTCTCTAATTTTTGAAACCTGAAACTTACCATGCATACTTAAAAACCTAAAATATATCCCGTCTCAGGTTTCAGGGTCGGTTCCAAGGTCTATCCAGATTTCACATGTACTCGTAATTAAGTAATACACGTGCACTAGAATTCTGTTATCATAAAATTTTCTATGATATGGGCCAAAAAATGAGAATGAATTTGGTGGCGAGCAGATAGTTTTTATTCTAAGGTCAGAGGGGCTATATGTGTGGGATAACATACTTATCACAATTTCTATTTTCGTTTTCCCTAGTTCCTATCATAGGCTAATTTTATGGTATCAGAGCCATGGCATTTTTCAGCACATTAATAGTTTAGGGTTGAATATCCAATGTAGAAAGGAAGAACTTCTTTACCATGACAAACTCTTCCAAAATTTTCACTTTTACCACTATAAATGCCCCTTGGACCTGAGCAGGTCCTTAAACTGCTCCCCAAGCTCGTGCGGGGTTAACCATCGGGGATGGAGTTATATCTTAGGGGTCTTCCAAAAACCCCAAGGAACAAGCTAGGCTGCTGGCAATGAAGGGACTCTCCTTGGGATAGGGAGGGTCAGCCGAGCTAGGACCTGGCCCAAGTTATGGTCCAGCCTAAGGACCTTAAACAAAGGCCTCAGTTATCAGAGCCCTCGTTCTGGGTAATAAAAACAGAAGGGATTAACCACCGGGGAACCTAAATGGTGTTTAACCAACACCTCCCCTCGGGCCTGAGGGAGCTCTACTTCCCCACTATTGGGTGGGTGCGCATCTTCCGATGATGGTAGCTGCAGCTGGTGTTTAGGGTTGAATATCCAATGCAAAAAGGAAGAACTTCTTTACCATGACAAACTCTTCCAAAATTTTCACTCTTACCACTATAAATGCCCCAGCTTCTCTTAGCACTCATTTAGAACTTCGCATTTCCAATATCTCTAAGAGTAACTATTTTATGAGGCTTTTTATCGCATCTAATGAATTTATCACCTCTAATGATTATCGGCATGAATATTGTGAAATATTAATAAAGTAAAAGTTTCAATCATAAATATTATTAGAAATATAAGCTTATACTAATGGTTTCGATTACATATTCATTATTAGACAGCATGGAATGCTGTAGAATCGTGCGAAAAACATAAAGTAAGAAAAACACAAAAAATTGTGCCGATGCACCTATTAGGATAGTTTCCCCAATTTTTGGAGCTTAAAACCTACCTTTACGTATCCTAGAACCTGAAACCCCAAATTGGTTCCTACCAATTTGATTTTTAGGTTTCCGATTCCACCTTAAAACTATATTTACTCATATCCACTATAACACATTTATCTTACTTTTCTTTTTTGTGATTTGTATTTATGTGACATATTTACTCTCCACTCAAATTCCATTAAATGATTTTTCGGCAAAAAACAATGTCATTTCATTTAAATTACCTAGCGCGTCATGTCAATACTATTTACTTTTTGCTGCTATGTAGGCCAATTATTGATAACAAAACTTAAATAAAGGATAAAAATATTATATAGTTATAAGTTTGGAATTTTTTTTTGTTTTTGGTAACTCGAGAATCGCCAGACAAAAGCAATGGCCGGCCGCGAAACCCGAGGCGACCCGTAGGGACCCACCTCCCATGGGCCGCAAGTGAGTCGCGCAATGGGGGCGAGAAGTTTCGAACCCCTTCTCTACCGGTTGAGGGGTGAGGCACGAACCATCTTTTCCACCGCGGGGTGAGTATAAGTTTGGAATTTTTTATAACACATAAAAAAGTTTAAGATCAATTTGTTGCCGTGGGTATTATTTGGGTTTTTTTTTTTGGCCTCTTTTTGCCCTTTTATTTTATCCCTTTTTTAAAAAAATTTTGCGTTACAACAACGGAGAATCTTAGAGCCGAAATTCCCAAGTAATGTAGGACAAACGGTTTGACCCATTGACTCCCCGAATCTGATATTCCTTACTGGAAAGCGACGCTCCCAAACGACGCCGCCGCCGGCAGTTGCGCGCTCCTCCTCCTCCCTCCTCCCTCCTCCCCCCTCCTCTTCCTCCTCCGCCGGCTCCGCTCCGCCGCCTCGCGCCAGTCTCGCTCGCCGTCGGCCTTCCATCCGCGGCCGGAAATGAGGTAAAAACCGCCGGCCGGCGATCATGCTCTCTCCCTCTGCGTGCTTCGAAAATCCGGCCGTGTTCGTCGACGAGGCGGTCCTCTCGCTCCCCGCCCTCGCCGGAGCCGCTCGCAGATTAGGGCCGTCTCAGCTTCCGGCGATGGTGTTTGGTTTTTTTCCCTTCTTGTACGGTTTCAGCGGTTCTGGTTCTGCGGTGCCTTCATGGTTCGGATATGCATTTCGCGAACCGAATGCGTCTTAGGTTTTGCAAGCAGACGGGAAAAGATGCGATTTTTTCTATTGTGCGATACACGGTGAATGATGTTGCTAGCGAAAGTTCGGCCTCTTTGGATCGCTGTATAGGACGAGAGTTTCGGTCCTTCCATGTTGTTGCACTGATGGAGTTGGTTTTTGTAGGTCTCTTTGGCTTTTTGACATTGTATGCAATGAATTTAGAGCTTCCTTTGGCATTTCATGTGATGGTGCTTATGCTTCCCAATGCAGTCGTCAACCCGAGGTTCTTTGGGCGCAGAGGTCAGACAGGGTGTACCTTACCATTTCTTTGCCCGATGCGAAGGATGTCTCGGTGAAATGTGAGCAGCAGGGTTCGTTCAGCTTCTCGGCTGTTGGGGTGCAGGGGGAACCCTTCAGTTTCAGCTTGCAACTGTATGGAGCGATAGTGGCGGAGGTGGGGCTGTTTGCCATTTAATGCTTTATTTTTCTGCAGGTTCAGATGATATGCATCAGCTTATGTTGTTTTTAATTACTTGTTACTTCCCAAGAGTTCCCATTGACCTAGCATACAGAAATCACTGGTCAGCTATTCATAATTTCATTTAGTTCAACTCACATTGCACAATGCATAGTCTATGTCAATTGTCTGGTATCCTACTTTTGATTTGTAACAATCAATTCAATTGGCCAGGAGGACATTATACAACTTTCAGAGGGGTCTGTATTTGGTAGAAAGATGGGACTTTGCTTGGTCTGTCTTTAGCCTGTGTTTAAGATGACAAGCAATTTTATATTTACACACTACTTTTGTTCAAAAGAGCTGATAGTTTGAGCTAAGGGAGCTACGTTGGACATGAGAGGATAGCTATGCTGATATGATAATCTAAAGTAGTAACAAGTTTGTTCTACTTACTTGATAACCTTTGCTCAAGGAAGTGCTGTCATGGGAATTACAAACCGTGCAAATTCTGCCCCGAATTTCAAAAGAAACTGTGGTGTTACCCTGCCAGAATTGAGGTTTAACTTTGAACTTGCAGACAATATAATCTGCACAACAAATTGAAAGTCCTTCAAGTATAATTTTGGACCGAAAAACCTAAAACACCAGTTTTTCATCTTTAATATGGGGATGAGCATATAAGCAAAACCTTTAGGGAGTATAAGAAATTGTCCATTTCTCATCCACCTGTATTACCATCATAAGAGACGACACTATTGTTACTTATCCAAAAAAAAGAGACTAACAATTGTTGTCGGGTAGTTTCATATCTACTGGTAATTTTTTTTTTCGATTTGTCCCTGGGACACTTACTGGAGTTGCTCCACTGAAATCATATGCAGATGCTGTGGTCGAGACATACTGATCTACTATATTTTGAGTATCATATGCGGTGTTTTCCTTTTGAGAAATTTTTCAGGAGTTTTATTGCCCAGTGGCTCTTTTGCTTGAACCTTCAGCTCTCAAGCTTTGAGTTATGTTTGTATTTTACCAGGGTTGTAAGACAAAAATGGGGCTGAGGAATATATTATGCACAATCCAGAAAGAGCAGAAAGGTTGGTGGAAAAGACTTTTGAAGACGGAAGAAAAACCTGCACCTTACCTGAAGGTTGACTGGAACAAATGGTGTGATGAAGATGAGGAATCATCTTGTAAGTTCACAATATTTTCCTCCTGTGGTAATCTTTTATGCTATTGGCGGCGCCTATGACATTTGTAGTTGATTATCTTGTTGCTTGGGAACTACATCCAAAGACTTCTTTTAAACTGTATTGAAGATTTAAAAGAAGGGTAATTGTCAAAGGTCTTGTGTGGAATAGGATGGCTGTTGTCTGATATACCTGTAGTTATTCGCGTGACATGTTTCTGTTTCATTTTGGACGTCTTCCTTTTCGGCATAACATTTGGTTGTCGATGTTGTTCATTCAACCTATTCAAGATTTCTAGCTGGATACAAATATCATAGGGTTTTAAATGGCCCTGCCGTGCCTTGTGATTATTCATTTGTTGATGAGAAAATTTTCTGCCAAAAGAAAAGTGAGAGAAAGAATTTGCCTGGTTTCTAGCCTTGTTTTCAGTTTCTAATAACAAAGCACAGTTTTTATAAAAAAGTTGCTTTTCCATGTTCTTGGCTGTGTAAATGTACTGGCACCCACCCACCTGCACAGATAGAAAAATAAACTTCATAGAGGATCTGTTGTTGACCATTCATTTTCAGTAAATATGAGGAGAAAAAGGTTGAAACTATGTATTTTAGAAATAGAGAATAATACATCAAGCTCATGATCACAGAAGTAAAAGACTGAAGATAGATTTCAGCATTTCTTTGGAAGTGAAAGCTATAAAAATTGTGTGATTAAATGCGTCTCTCTCTCTCTCACAGCTGCAAGCAAGTTAGTAATTCTAGGCCCATCATTCTAAAGCAACATTCCTTAGAATGGATTTTATAGCTGTAGCTTAGACCTTCATCCTCTAAGGTGGAAGCATTGATATCCCAGGATTATCTACTAGATACAAAAAGAAGGCCTGTCATTAGCAAAAATTTATCAGGGACAACTTCTTTTAGTTCCAAACAGTGAGGCTACTTTCAGTTTGGTCCCTTTACTTTTGAAGTGCTTTTAAGTTTAAATTGAGCCACTTTGTCATTGGGCCATGGCATGTGGCACATGGATAAATTGCCATAGTAGCTTCTGTTAAGAGCTAAGTAATTACTTATTCAATTCAGTGACCAAGTTGAAAGTACTTAAAGAGTTTAGTAAGCTTATTGAATTTTCTTAAATTTCATGGACCTCATCGAATGTAATTACCGGGAAATACTCATAATTTTCTCATTGTTTTAAATAGGTGTATTCTTTACATCCCTTTGCCACAAATATATGCTTATACATAGCTCATACAGTTCAATTATATTTCTTGATAATTTGAATTTTTTCCTTGTATAGGCCTTATATCACTGCTTTCTGGCACATGCAAATGCCTTAGAAAGCCTTGTGCTTAACTGCCAATAGTGGTCTTTTCTCCTCTACTATAACTACTGTGAGATTGAGAATATGAATGACTCGGCTTTAGGTTCCATGTAAATGCTTGTATCGTTTAGAATGGCATTTCTTCATAATTCCTGAGCTGAACTTGATGTTACTTACTTTCAGGCCTTTGGGTTCTATTGCTATTGAGTTCAATATTGCATGTTGCATCCATGAAATTTTTTATTATTCAGTGGATGTTTCACTCATCTGAATTCTGTCTGTTTATTTTTTGGCAGCTGATTTAGGATCTGATGGTGATGATGCTACGGTAATTTGATGTACTCTTTCTTTGTCTCTGCCTGAATATATTTCATAGGCTAGACAAACTTATCATGTTATTTGTTCCATTGCAGTATGGAGATGAAGATGATGAAAGCAGTGATGATGGAGGAATGCTCTGTGAGTTCAACAGAACTTTGTTCTATTATAATGAAGTTTTTGTTAATTACTGAAATGTTATTGGTTGCATATCGCGTTTTTGTTGAAAAAATTCTTCTTTTTTCTTTCCACTTTGCAAAATCCATATGCATTTGCAGTTTAGAGCACCGCTAGAGATGCTGAAACCAGTTTACTAGATTGGTTTACTTGGTATTGTGATACTCTACAAGTGATTATTTAAGTGCTAACTTGTCCAACAAGTTTTGCCCCATCCCTTAGAAGACAAGTCATAGTATGTTTAGTATCGATTGTTTATTTTAAATGCTCTTTATCTTGCGGTAATGGTCAGGTTCTCTCTGCTTCTTCGATCTTTAGTAAGCAGTGGCAAATTGAGTCTGTCTAGTTGAGAAACTTGTTTGCTTTTTACTTAAATATGTAGGTTCATATATACCGACTGTGATTGCTTATGTCTGAATCAGCTCAATCCTTCTCTATCATTGGAAAAAGGAAAGAATCTGTATTGTGACCTCTGCCATTACTGCTGCTGGTCAATGATGGCCTTTCCCTTAGCCTTGATTGCTACTGCCAGTTCACCTGGTCGAGAGGTCGAAGTTATCCATTTCTAATCATGCGCCACCCTGTTTTGCAGATCTTCCTGACTTGGAGAAGGCTAGAGGAAATTAGTAAAGAAGTAGCATGAGAAATCCATCTCTGGTATGCACCGTTTGGTGCACTTGAGGAGGTTCGGCATATGATAGGAAGCACCAGTAGGACTCATGGATGCTTGCAGCTTAGCCAATCAGGTTGTCTACAGTCTCAGCCAACCTAGATCATTACTATCGACTTCATTTTACATGTGAGTACTTGAGTATTGATCCAGCCGCTATTAAGGGAGGTCTTGTTGCTCCGGTTGCTTTGGCCCATTTTGTCTCTGGTCGCCCCGATCAACAATCCCACTCCAATGTTGATCTGTGCTGACTTTGCTAACGAGTAACTAATGCCTGAACTGGACCTGACTTGATACTCTAGTTGCGCTCCGATGCTATCATAAACTAGGATGAAATTTCGTCGGCTGATTAAATTTGCTGCCCTAATCAGCTGGCTTAGCCAAGAAAACAAAAGGAAATAATGAACAGGTGTTTGATCAAATGCTCGTTTCCTTTGCCATAAACCTGTCCTCCGCTTGGTAATCTTTTTTGCCCCTGCCTTCGTCAGTATTAGATGCTTTGAGCAGATTAGCATTAAGATCATGTACTCGAATCCCGTAGGCACGTGTCTGGATTAATGTCTACTTTTTGACCTTTTGCTCAAGTAAGGGTGTGTTTGGACAGACATTTGATTTTTATTTTTAACTTGATCTAAATCTCAGGCGCCGACTTTTTCCTAATACATATCATTTGTAACTTTCACAACACATAAATTTGGACACGTGAATTCACGCTATACAAACTTTTGGAGAATTTGCTGAAGCTACACAAATGGATCATAAGTCTTGTGGCGCGCGCATTCTGAGAGTCTTATTTAAATTTGCCCGGATGTGCTTTAAGCTTGTGGGCTCGTGAGAGCCTAAGCAGGCCGTCATGCCCACGATCGATTTGCTGAGACCAACAAAAGAATCCGACTTTAAACTTAATTTAAAGATGATAAGGCACATTTAGAATGATTTTTATTTTTTATTTTATTTATTCATTAGTATTTGTAATTTCAATTTATACTTGAGAATCATCTCTCACGGTATCTCGACTTGAGAACACTTGTCATATTGTTAATCCATGTCTTGAATTTGAGCTGTTTGCTGAATTCAACCTGTCTGGATATATATCCAACTTTGACAGGACAAGGAAATAAATAGAAGAAGATCAAAGCATTCACTTGTGCGATTGACCCTATGCATTACCTTGTAGGGTAGCCTCACCAAACAGGAGGAGCCTGAGAGCTCTGAATTGTGGCCATCTTATCTACTTGGTAACTTAGGTGGACTAACAGGACTGCATTTCTATTTTTCGTGCCGGTGCTCACATGTCCAACCCCCAATTCCCTTCTGTGCTTTTATCTTCCCCAGAACAGGGAATACCTTCTTGATTCTTGCTGTCCTAAGGTTTTTGAACGAAATAGTTTCAGGATTTACTAAAGTCTCAAGAGTTTGTTCTTTTGTCTTATCCAAGTAAAGAGAGAAAGGAACAAAAGCAAGGGTTTGCTTTTTTACTTTTGTTCTCTCCTACAGTAGCGGCATGAATGTATACAAGAAAAGGCTTGTGGGTTCTTAACATTCTTGATTTTCGGCCTATGATTTTGTGCAATGAGTTTATATTTAATTGAGTTATTTTATTTATAAATACTTTTGAGTTTAGGTTTAATTTAAGTATGGGAAACGCTTGAACGTGTGGCGATTATAATTTTGATTATCAGATTAGAGTTGATTATTTATTGTTGACACTTCTCGTAAATTTAGGTGACGATACTTTCGAACCGAATCACGTAAATCTTTAACCTCATTTATTATTTCTCATCTATTTCTTTTAGTTTTCTTGCATTGATTAATTGCAAGATCTAGACTAGTTTCTACCTTCATATTTTGACACTCGTCATGCAATGTTTAATGAGAAATGTCTCGTTTTTAAATAATCGTCTTAGGATGCTTTTTCTATAAAATCTTTCATTTTTTTTTTTTTGTCGGTTATACTCTATTTCTATTCTAATTTTCACTTTCAGATTTTATTAGATATCTTGAATATTTCTTAAGGATTTGACGTGCCTCTCTCTAACAATGCTTTGCTTCCCTCCTAATTTTCCAAAAGTTTCCTAGGTTCGTCTTAATTTTTCCGATTATTTATAGAATAACGGGTCATCTAAATAAATAATAGAAAAGAAAAAGAATTGCTCCAACGGGAAACAAAAATCTTCCTCTGAAACTGTCGGCAACCACATAAATTTAAAGTTGACGCGTTCTCGACCGACAACTTTCCAAAAGCCGAAGGAAGAGAGAGAGAGAGAGAGAGAGAGAGGGAGAGAGAGGAAGCAACGTCCAGTCGATGGTATCACAAGCGTCGGATGCGCGCGAGCGTTGTCTCCATCCACTGATTTCGCACCAATAAAAGAAATCGGAAGATTATATATTTATCGCTTACCGACATCTACACTTTATCTAAAATATTCTATCTCGTGGCATGACCAATTAGAGCCTCAACAATCGGATTGTCCCGAATAAAATATATCTAACAAATATTTTCAAAACGTTGGTTAATACGACTCAAACATGAAAATCAATCATGATATCGAGGTGCTTCTGAAAATCGACTTCTCGACTCTTTTATCCTTTTTGAAAATTATTAATTCAGCTCGATAAAGAAGAAACGCTTGCATTTTAACCAATCGTGCTACAAGACATCGCACGTAGAAAATTCTCATATAACATTCAATTCAAATGGGCGTAGAATTACATAAACCAAAATTCCCCAAAGAAATTATCAGGCATGTCCTTTTCTTTTTGGAAATATATAAATTCATCGAGATCTACGCTATCCATATTAGTACACGCCGCGTACACGTAGTCACCGCGGATAATATTCAAAACTTAAGTTTTCCAAAAATCAGAGCGGATAAGGTTGGTGATATCTCATCCTCCTCCGACGTCGTCGTCTCCTTCTTCCTCCATTTTGTCATTCGCCTCCGCCTATAAATGGCGGAGCCAGCCCGAGGCCAAAGCAGAATCAGATCCCATCTTCGTTTTCATCAGATCAATCCCATTTAGAAAGAAGAAGAAAGAAAGAAGGAGAAAGAAGGAGAAAGAGAGAATGTCGGGAATCATCCACAAGATTGAAGAGACCCTCCACATGGGAGGAGGCCACAAGGAAGGGGAGCACAAGAAGGAGGAGCACAAGGGCGAGCACAAGAAGGATGAGCACAAGGAAGGCTTCTCCGACAAGATCAAGGACCAGATTCACGGCGGCGACCACCACGGCAAGGAGGGTCACGAGAAGAAGGACAAGAAGAAGAAGAAGGAGAAGAAGCACGAGCACGGGCACGAGCACGGCCATGACAGCAGCAGCAGCGACAGCGACTGAGCCCCGTTTCGCGGTCAGGTAATATTTCATCTTTATCCGTTCATCCGAGGCATCATAGATCGAGAGTAACTTGTTGTTGCTGGGCGGATCGCTGTTTCTCTTAATTTCTAGGTTGTCAGATCTGAGGGTTTGTTCGGTTCTTGCAGGCGAACAGCGTCGGATCGGAGCGATGGCATGCCGGCTGACTTCATCCTTCCTGTCTGCTTATATTATATCAGCGGAAAAAAAATAAAAGGAATTTGTATTAGCTGCTTTGCTTAGTCCGCTGACATGCTGGACGTGGAACTTATATAACTAATGAATTTTGTGAAATAATATGTTTTCCTGATTTTCTCATTCCAATGAGTTTTGGCAACCACACACGAGAGACTTGCGCACCGCATTGCCTTTCAAATCATGCAATTGCATGAGTTTCGTGGTAAGATCCACGTGATCAACGATTTGGCTTATCTCAACTCGTTTGTTTTATAATTCGGTCGATAAGTTTTCGTCGGCAAAGGTTTCCTCCATAACATACATTTGCTAGTTTCGGATTAGATTTTAAGTGATGTAAATGATTTTGGTGGAAAAGGGCATGAATGGTCTACCGTACTTCAATCCACGCTTCCGTGCATCGATTGTTGGATATTCAATGGTCGCAAGTATTATTTTTTTTAATAAGGAAAAGAGAGATTCGCACTTGTTAGGGAATGTACGTTCGAGATGTATTTGTTGTCCAAAGGGGCGAGTTTAGACATCGATGTATACAAAAACATGGAGGCTCATCATCCTATCCTAAGTCATTTCCAGGAATCAATCAAGCCCTTCGGAGAGCAACGAGTAACGAGAAATTGAAGCTTGGGGCCATGGCTTCCCAGGAGCAATAGAGTGAGCTTTGTACCGATTGACAAATCCAGTTCACGATGAACCAAATGACTCTCATCTGTTGGATCGTTGTAGCTCTTCCGTAGATCTCACTTTATCCAATGGTTGAGATTGCTTGATTTATAGTTAGATCGAATCCATGTGAGACATTTTTTTTTTTTATAAATATTTCAAACACCCAATTAGGCATTTATGATCACCACTCAATTACTTGTCTGATGCACTTGATCCTTACAGAATGGAACTTCATGTAATATGTTGAAGACAGTTAAGTGTCTGGCGTGTGATCTCGCATTAATGTGTTATATGGTAAAATGAACTCCATGTAGAGTACAAGTGCACTTTAGTCTAAAGTTTTGACATTGATGTACGACAACACCATCGACACGATTGGGCCTGTGCCGGGCTGGGCCGGGCCGTTAGGCAAAAAAGGGTCTTCGAAATATGTTTCGTTGGCTTAAGCATTTTTGTCAATCATACCTTGAAAGACCTTGAGCAAACCAGCTAGAATATGCTAGCAAAGGTCTCTGGAATTGCATATATTATTGTGATTCAACAAATGGGTTTTGAATCTCGGACTACTTATTAATGATGATAAACAACAGGGCGAGAGGAAGAGAGGAAATTTGAGTCTTCGTGTTACACTCTTGCACTTTGTAATCTGTTTGATTAGCATCACGACCCAAGAAGTTAATTTCTTCTAATAGGGGAAAATTATCCAAAAAAGTCATAAACCTTTTAATGTTGCTAATTGATTCCGAAGCTTTTTCAGGTTTTTACTAATTGAGTTCATTCCGCCAATTTTATTAGGAAATCATTAACCTGTCTGCGATAATGCCACGTAAAGAAGGCGATTGATGCAGACTTGGATAAATTTTTATATTTTTATTAAATTGAAATGTCATTTTTTTCTTTCCTTTTCCTTTTTATTCTTCCCTTCTATCGACAGACTGCGGCTTTGCGGCCCTCACCAGGTTTAGGCGAAAATGTTTTATCATTTGTGGAGCCCATACCATTTTGACTATTTTGTTGTACTTCTTCATTCAATTTTCTGTAAAGAGTGTATTTTTAGTATCTTCTAATTTAATTTATCAGTCAATTTTTGGATTAAAGCTATCTTTAATTGTTTGTATTTAGTAGCTTTGACTGGAAATTAAAAATGGAATCTACTTTTGAAAGGGCGGATGTTAAGAAAAAAAATCAAATTTAGGACTTAGGAGAGATGGTGTCAGTTGCGATTTCTGTTTTTAAAAATGAAACCGGACTTTTTTTGGACATTAGTCAAAGATTTTCGCACATCTAAGAAATTAAAATACCTTCGCAAATCACTTATTAAACACGCGGTTTAGTATCGTATCATGAAATTTCCACAATTTTAAAACTTCAAATTTTGAAGAATTAAAATTTGGATTTTACGATCATTTCCATTGGTGGTCATTTGATTTATTGATTTTTTTTTTTAATTATTGAGGTTTAGATGCTAGTCTCATTCATACAATGGTGATTGGTTGTTTAAAGAAAATTAAAACTCTTTAGCGAAAGATATAAGAATGTGCTTTTGTATAAGGAGATTAATTATGCGAGTATGGTAACTTCTATCTAATGTATATTAAAAGAGTTAAAGAGATAGAAATATTGTAAGACAGATTTATAGCGGTTCCACCTTCCACTTGACACACTTTACTCTCTCAAATCTAATAGTCATTAATAAGACTCAAATTCATTAAGTAATCACTAAGATTTTACGGTTTGTAAATGGTGCTCCTACTGTAAGAAGCTCAAAAGACAATTCTACAAGCACAAGCACCTCTTATAATGCTACAATCCCTTCTCTTCCTAGTTTCTAGAATTCAGCCCTCACGGAGAATTGCAATCCCTCACGGAGAATTGCAATCTGAAGACAAACGCTTCACAAGTGAAAGCTAGAGTGCGCGTTGCGACGTAGTGAGAATGCAAGTTCGGATTCCCGGCCTTCTTCTGAGTTACCTTTGATCTGTTTATAGAGGCCTTTAACCTCCAAAGCGTTAGTTGGGAGCTGTTTCAGAGTCAAAGGAGCCGTTGACCATCTTCTCTAGCAACCGTATCTGCAATCTGCACACAATTAGAGTATACTCACAAGGACAAAGCAGTGTTTTCCCATTAATTGAGCCTTTTGCTTCTGTATGGGTCTGCATGACTCTCTGAATTGTCCTCACAAACATGGCAAAACTGCCCGATCTTCTCCTAGGCTCCTTTCTAGGGCTCCTGAGCTGGAAAATCTGATATATCACGTCAATAAATCAAATTTATGAAGCAATCTTAGCAAGTCTCCGATGACTCTCGCCGTTTCTTGGGCAGAATGGACAATGTGCTCAAATCAGCATGTTTTTTCAATGTGTTGGTGGGGTACCCCTTTTCCTGCTAAAGGTGCATTTGGTAACTTGCCAAACAGTGAAGATTTCTATTCTTTTGTTCCCGAAAATAGATTTGGAATAAAAATTCGTTTGGTAAATTTTTTGTTCCCGAGAACAAATTTGTTCCTAGAAATAGATTTGGAGAGAGAAGTAAAAAAAGTTGATTTTTCATTTTTGGGAATAATTTCGGACTTAAACCAACCCATTTTTTCTCTTTTCTCTTCTTTTATTCTTGTTCTTCTTCCTTCTCTCTTCTTTTTCCACTGCTACTGTCGTTGTCCACTGCTGCCGGTCACTGGTGACTAGTAGGGCGAGGTCCAGCGAGCTCGCCCAACCACTAGCCAATCGAGCGAGGCTCGCCCAGCCACCGGTGAGCCTCGACTGGCCGAGCGATGGCTAGGCCCAGCCGAGCCATGGCTGGGTGAGCAGCGGGTGAGGTTGCTCACCCAGCCAAGGCTTGGCCGACGAGGCACGGCCTCGTCGAGGGCCGATAACGCTCCAACAAGGTTGCTAGCCTTCCCGAGGCCAACGATCGGCCAGAGGAAGAAGGGAAAGAAAAAAAGGAAAAAGTGATGAAATTATTAGAAAATTAAAAGAAAATAATTTGAAATAGAAATTTTGAGGACATTGCCAAATGCAATTCTATTTTGAAAATATAAATTTTGAATAGTTACAAATTTTTTTAGATAATTACCAAATATCTTAAATTACTTAAAAAAATTTTGGATCAAAATAAAAAAAAGAATTATTTTTTATCAAAAATTATTCTCGAAAATAGAATTTACTAAACGCGC
Source organism: Eucalyptus guilfoylei (assembly GCA_016097605.1). NCBI lineage: Eukaryota > Viridiplantae > Streptophyta > Magnoliopsida > Myrtales > Myrtaceae > Eucalyptus > Eucalyptus guilfoylei. Next base: position 13,645,223 of record CM027870.1, on the reverse strand, counting down.
TTCTAAAATTCTAGTTCAATTCGAAGCAAAGAATGGCAGATTAGTCAACGTGTTTGGTGGGTGCCTCGCCCGTCAAAGAGCCTGCGTGTAATCCTCTTTCCTTTTCCGAATATTATTATTATAATATATACATATATATTTTTTCCTATCTTTTTTTCGCCTTTCCACACATCATAATTTTATATGGGGGCAGTCCAACGATGTCATCGTTTATGATAGCGTCGTTCATCCAATGTGCAGAGAGAGAGAGAGAGAGAAGGCAATGGTGTTGTGCGGTGACAATTTGAATAGATTTTGATCAATCTTTACCTTGTTTGTTTGGAGGAAAACATTAAACTTATTAAAATTTGTATGCGAAAATTGATTTACGGAACAATATGTTTTGTCCATTAACATTACGATATATCCTTAACTAAATCAATTGTGTAAAATAATCGCAACAAGTCGACGAAGACGTTCGCTTAAATTACATTTAAGCTAAGTGAAGCTCATCTAGAAATCTTGGTCCAATGTCAGGATCTATTGGACAATCACGTCTACTCAAATTAAACTTGTCAAAATGGATCATAATCCATTTCTTAAATCATATTAGATACTTTTGGTTCAACATTTTGAAAACCCATGCGATAAATGCAAAATAGTTTAGCCTGTAGGGTTTTAGGTAAATGCAAAGGTTTTTCAGTAAATTATACTTTGAGAAAAATGTCGTTTGGTAATTTGAAAAGCCTTTTGATGATTAATATTAATTTTTTAATTTTTATTTGTTTAAGATTGGAAAAAAAAATCAAATATATATAATTAAAAAAAAAAAAAAACCCTCCATTTGTACCGGCGAAGGGTTGTGGCTGCCAAGGAGCCAGATCTGATGCTAGTGGTTGTCAGTGAGGGTCGTGTGACCCCGGTGAGGGCTGCTGAAGGTCGTCGCGTGACCCTCGTGAGACCCAGGCGAGGGCTGCCTAAGGCCACGAGACCCAATGGCGATCACTTGGGTTGCGTGTCATCGTCGGAGGTCGCTCGACCTCAGATGACCTTGACCAACGGCCGTCGGCGCTAGATTTGGCTCGCTAGCGGCCGTAGCCTTTTGCCGGACTTGCAAAGGGTTGGTCCCTTTTTAATAATAATAAAAGATAACGAGGGACAAAATTAGAAATTTGAAGAATTACTTAGGGTAGTTTTGAAAAAAAAAAATATAAGTTTAGCATTTAGCCAAATGCTAAAAGCCCAAAGTTATGCCTCACGGTTGCGTTTGGCAGTCTGGATAAAATTCAGGGTAGGATATGAACATTTGGTACTTGCTCAGGATATGATAAAATCGGATATAAGTGGGATATAGGTTGGATAAAATTATCCCATGGGGAAGGTGGGATAAAGGTGGATATGATTCATAATGTTCATAATAGAAAAGTTATTTTTCTCAAATAATAGACTTATTAAATTAAAAAAAAACATTATATTTCAATATAAATAATATTTGAATTCTAATTTAAGAAATTTAAAATTTAAAATAAAACTTTATTTTTTAATTTAATATTTTTTTAATTTATATATTCAACTTTAATTTTATCTTATAATAAACATTCAATCTATAAATTATATATTTATATTTACTATATATATTTTAGGTATGTTAGTACGGTTTACTATTTAATAAAATTTTATTAAAGAATGATGAAAGGGAAAAAAAGAATAATAAAGAAAATAATTTAAAAAAGAGGAAAAATAAAAAATAAAAAATAAATTAAATTAAGGAATAGTGTCACGAAAGATTTTCACAATCTCCATTTATGAACTTTTAGGTTCATTTACAATGATATGCCGTTTATATTAAAAAAATGTACATGATATGATGTGAATATATCCGACTTTAATATTGAGATTCACCAAACAGTGGATAGGATATAAAAAAATCCTAAGATTTCATATCCTATCATATCCAATTATATCTTGGTTAGAAATTCGAACGACCAAACGTAGCCTATTAGTATTAGGCTTTCAATCTTCTCAATGCTAACTTTCAAGTGAAAGTTCCTTTAAAATAATTGCCAAGTGATCCAGCATATCCCCAATGAGCTTTAGAGGCCGAAAACTCCTTAGGAATGCTAAACCAAACGCACCCTTAAAGTGTTGACTTATTATGTGGGTTAAGTATATTCAATAAATGGGTTTAGATTAGTAGAACTCAAGACAACATAGGTGTTAAATGGGTTCATAACTTACTAAAATCCAGCCTCCCTTTATGACTCCCTCTTCACTTTCTCTTATTGTCACTCGAACCTGTGTTTGCTTGCTCCGCGATCTCACCTCAATTTTGGGTATGAGTTTACCTTGATTTTGTTAAATATGGAGATGTTTTAATTATAATGATCATGTTGGTCACTAGATTTATATTGTATGGAAATAGGTTATAGGAAATTAAACTTAGATCGGACCATTTTCCATCTGACGTAAATTCAATCTGAGTCACATGTTCGACAAGTCGAACTCAAATATTACAACCCACCGTGTGCCACCATATCGTGAAGGCATCCATGTCATTATAGGAGATGAAAAGGGAATTACAAAATAATTTATTTTAAGGACAGAGATTAAAAAGCTCCTGTTTGACGAATGTAGATGCGGGCAAAATAGCCTTTTCGTGTTTTGTGAGGGCAAAATAGGGGTGAAGCATCGAGGAGGGATTTTCTTAACAACATTAAGCCTAAAACTTGTCATAAAAATGTAATTGAATTTTAAAACTCAAAAAAATGTAATTAAGTTTTAAAATTTATCACGAAAATACAATCAAGTCAAAAAACTTTAAAAAAATAAGAGCAATCAAGTCATAACACTTATTATGAAAGTGTAATCGAGTCCTAAAATTTTTAAAATATGTAATTAACATAAAAAAACTTGATTGGATCAATTTGACAAATTTTATGATTTGACTGTATTTTTTGTAAATTTTAGAATTTAATTATACTTTTGTGATAAATTTTAGAACTTAATTATACTTTGTAAAAATCACACGTGTCAGACGCATCCCACAAGTCAGTCTTGTCTCCCTCCCTCACCCTCTCTTCCTTCACGTCTTCCACTTTCTCTCTTTCCTTTTTGTTTTTCTTTTTTTCACAAATTCTCTCTTTCCTTCGCCGACCCCTATATAGATAGCTATCTCTATCTCCTTCTTCTTCCTTTTTCTCTTCCTCTTCCTCCTCCTCTTAATAAAACGCGGCCCCGAGTCTACCCGGTGGGACGGGCCAATGAAAATGTGGCCCAGAGTCTGCCCGGTGGAAAGACCTGGAGAGGTGGGAGACCGGGCTATATAATACCAATCCTCCGCACTTCTTTTCATCGCCTCGTTCTCTCTTCTTCGTCTCTCTATCCCTTGCACTCTCGTCACTGCATTAGACTGCCGTTGGTCTCGTTCCCCGGTTAAGTCTCCGCCAAGGTAGGATCCTCGCATCGCTCGTATTTCTCCATTCTTAGGCTGGGCAAGTGAGTGAGTTACCCCAGTTACTTAGCGGTAGTTGATGTTTGTCCGATGATGCAGAGAAATGGCGTCCCACGTCGTCGGGTATCCTCGCATGGGCCCCAGGAGGAAGCTCAAGTTCGCCCTGGAATTGTTCTGGGATGGACAGAGCAGTGCGGAGGAGTTGCAGAAAGTTGGGGCTGATCTCAGGTCATCCATTTGGAAGCAGATGGCTGACGCCGGCATCGAGTACGTTCCCAGCAACACCTTCTCATACTACGACCAGGTGCTCGACACCACTGCGATGCTTGGTGCTGTTCCCGCCAGATATGGTTGGGAAAGTGGAGAGATCGGATTCGATGTTTACTTCCCGATGGCCAGAGGCAACGCCTCCGTCCCTGCTATGGAAATGGCCAGGTGGTTCGACACCAACTAGTAAGTGACGCATCTCAGACAAGTATGAGTGAATCTTTTTTTTTTTTCCCGATGTTTAACTAACCTATCTATCTCATACGTCCAGCCACTACGTTGTGCCTGAATTGGGTCCTGATGTCAACTTCTCTTACGCGTCTCACAAGGCCGTTGCGGAGTACGAGGAGGCCAAGAAGGTAAACGCTGCTCTTATTATTTCCTCGTTCTTGCGGTCTCAGCTGCCTGTTCGATTGGGTTATATTCGGCCCGGCCCAGAAATGATGTGTTTTGTGTTTTTGGGTCCCGATCCGCATGCAACCCGAACCGGAATAATAATCGGGTCGGGCTACCGGATTTTCTTTTTTTTATCGGAAGCTTTTTCCATTCTTTTAGCATCCTTTGCATTCTCTTAGACCGAGAAAACATCATTCGACTGAGTCAGAGAGAGGATGGTGAAAGGTGGGATGAAGAGGAAGGAAAGTGGGGCCCCCAAAGAAGGGAACAGACGAAAGACGACAAGGGAATGTTCAAGGGGGTCGCGCCGTGGGTGAAATGGACGTGCCGATATATTGGGAGTATTTTATCTAAATTAGGTGTGGAAAAAGAGGCGTAAGAAATGTTCCGAAAGTTCATTTCATATTGCCCTGTGCAATTTTCTCTCTCCTCCCTCTCTTTTCCGTCTCATTACTTTCCCAGCCGCTGCCTCCGCCGTCCCTTGGCTGCGACGTCGCCGGCCACCCGACGACCCACCTCCGGATCTGCCCGATCATCCCCTGACCCTCCCCTCTAACAACTCCCAGCCTCTGCAACGCTCGACCCAGGGCCAACGACGGTCGTCGACGCTCCTGCAGACCATCTACGGCCGCCGCTTGCCTCGCTAGACCTCGATCGTGGCTGATCCGAGGCCAAGCCCAGCCCTAAATTTCGATCGAGCTCCCCCGTCCTCGGCGTTCGTCCTCGTCGACAGCGACGACAAATTCTGACTCTTTTGTTGGTTGTAGTTAATTCTTTGTTTTCCGAATCTCTCTTATCAGCTCGTACATTCTCGTCTTCCTTGTGCCGTTGCATGCATTAATTAAAGCTATCCGTTCTTGAATCTATTTGCTAATTTCCAGCTAGGAGTAGACACTGTTCCGGTCCTTCTTGGCCCAGTCTCCTATCTGCTGCTATCCAAGCATGCAGAGGGTGTTGACAAGACCTTTTCTCCTTTGTCCCTCCTCGGAAAAATACTTCCCATCTACAGGTGAGATTTAATTGAACTCTTCTCTAGCAGTTTTCATTTGCGCATGTTTGGAATGCATTTCCTGACCAATGATGAACCATTCAGGGAAGTCGTGTCCGAACTTAAGGCAGCCGGTGCTTCCTGGATTCAGTTTGATGAGCCCACCCTTGTGTCGGATCTTGATTCTCACCAACTGCAAGCTTTCACCGAAGCATACTCGGAACTAGAAACAAGTCTTTCTGGCGTGAATGTCGTCGTCGAAACATATTTTGCTGATGTTCCTGCTGAGGCATATAAAGTTATTACTTCCTTGAAGGTTGTCACTGGATTTGGATTTGATTTGGTCCATGGAACACAGACCCTCGATTTAATCAAGGGTGGGTTCCCCACAGGCAAGTATCTCTTTGCTGGAGTTGTTGATGGGAGGAACATCTGGGCCAATGATCTTGCTGGATCGCTCAGCACCCTCCATGCTCTCGAGAGCATCGTGGGAACAGGTAATACTTTCTGCATATGTTATTTCCAAATAGTGTATTTGATGATCTGTTTGTCATTTATCCGTAAGTTGATATCTGAAATTCCTCATTTATCTGCAGACAAACTTGTGGTCTCCACCTCCTGCTCTCTTTTGCACACTCCTGTTGACCTAGTTAACGAGACTGAGTTGGATGAGGAAATCAAGTCTTGGCTTGCATTTGCTGTTCAGAAGGTCGTTGAGGTCAATGCCTTGGCCAAGGCATTGGCTGGGAAAAAGGATGAGGTATGGCTCGTTATCTTTTTGTTAAAGATTATGCTGAAAAGCAGCATAGTATGCGTACACTGTCATTGTTGCTATTAGGTAGTCTCAACAGTGGTGGTAATTTATATTGTCAGCTTATTTTCTAGAATTCTACTCTATTCCGATTAGTCATCGACAGAAACCAATGGGGTACCTTGTGTTGGGTGTCTTTAATTAGTGCCTATACAGAGCTACATGCATTTGTCAACAATGGGGTAAATACAGTCACTAGGATGCAAACTTTTTTTCTTAAACTAGGCCTGTTAACTATCACCTTTAGGGTGTATGTCTAGCATAATGTTCAATTTCCAAAGTATTGATTACTAATGTCACGAGAGGGTATTTCAATGCTTATTGCTGATGGCTCTGTTTTCAGGCATTCTTCTCAGCTAATGCTGCTGCTCAGGCCTCAAGAAAGTCCTCTCCAAGAATCACAAATGAAGCTGTCCAAAGGGCTGTATGTTCCTCTGCTTAGTTACCCTTCATCTTTTATGTGTTCCAAAATTCCCATTGAAAACGATATTACTGGTGTCTTGAATTTTTGATATTCTCGTCTCTCTCAGACTGTTGCTTTGAGGGGCTATGATCATCGCCGTGCCGCAACTGTGAGTGCTAGACTTGATGCTCAGCAAAAGAAGCTTAATTTGCCAGTCATCCCAATAACCACCATTGGCTCCTTCCCTCAGAGCGAGGAACTCAGAAGAGTGCACCGCGAGTACCAGGACAAAAAGTGAGTAAACTAGATCTTTCTTTTCTAAGTAAAAGTTGATAGCTATGACACATGGTTGTTATCCTTTTCGTCATGACCCTCATTGGTCCAGTGACTGCACTTCATTATAGGATGTCTTGGGAAGACTATGTTAAGGCCATCAAGCTGGAAATTAAGAAAGTTATCAGGCTTCAAGAGGAGCTTGACGTAGATGTCTTGGTTCATGGGGAGCCTGAGGTAAGACAGTCTTTTAATCTGGTATTGTAGTTAAGACAGATCTGTCAGATAGATAGATAGCATCTTATGAGCTATGTATTCCTTCTTCAACATCATGATCTGGATGTATCCAATGCAGAGGAACGATATGGTTGAATACTTTGGGGAGCAGTTGTCAGGTTTTGCTTTCACCGTCGATGGGTGGGTGCAATCTTATGGATCCCGTTGTGTGAAACCACCCATCATCTATGGTGATGTAAGCTGCCCCAAGCCAATGACTGTCTTCTGGTCCGCTATGGCCCAGAGCATGACTGCTCGCCCGATGAAGGGAATGCTCACGGGCCCTGTCACCATTATCAACTGGTCCTTTGTCCGAAATGACCAGCCCAGGTACAGAAGAATGTGAACTGCATGTGTACATGGGATTGATCAAAGAACATAATCTTATTTCTCCTTTCAAGAATAGAATAATATATATTTATTTCACAGGTTCGAAACTTGCTATCAAATTGCCTTGGCCATCAAGGACGAAGTTGAGGATCTTGAGAAGGCAGGGATTAATGTTATTCAAATTGATGAGGCAGCTTTGAGAGAGGGTCTGCCGCTGAGAAAGTCCGAACAATCTTTCTACTTGGAATGGGCTGTCCTCTCTTTTAAAATCACTAACTGTGGTGTCAGGGATACTACCCAGGTTCTTTAATAGCTCCCTTCCTTTTTTATGTGGGAAGATCCATTTCTCACGTATACTGATTTCACTTGGTGGCTGTTATTGATTAGCAGATCCACACTCACATGTGCTACTCCCACATCGACGACATCATCCCTTTAATCTTCGACATGGATGCCGACGTCATCACAATCAAGAACGCTCACTCTGATGAGAAGCTTCTCTCAGTTTTCCATGAGGGAGTCAATTGTGGTGCTGGGATTGTCCCCGGTGTCTATGACATCCACTCTCTCATAATACCATCAGCTGAAGAGATTGCTGACAGAACCATCAAGATGCTCACTACAAACATATTGTGGTTTAACCCTAACTTTGTATTCAAGACTCGGGAACACACTGGGGTCAAGTGTGCGCTCAAGATCATGGTTCTTGCTGCTGAGCTCCTCCGCACCGAACTTGCCCATGCTAAAAAGGAAAAGTATGAGTAACTTCCCTGTATTCCTGTCTTTTTATATTTATATTTATATGATTATTGAGTCTCTCTATGGAATGTTAGGAGTCGTACTCTTTGGGGATTTTAGTTTGTTCGTAGTTTGTCTTTTTATATTTATATGATTATGGAGTTTCCCTATGGAATGTTAGGAGTCCTACTCTATGGGCTATTTTAGTTTGTTCGTAGTACTGAGTTAAGCTTGTACTCATGTGATGATGGACTAATGATATTCTATTCACGTTTAATTCAAAATGGCTGTCATATTATTATGGTTGCTTGCTTCTTTCCACTGAACTCGATAGCATGAAGTGAAATAAGTCGAGCTAATATTAGTATCTTTGATGTTCGATACGCTTGACCTCCTCTTAAAACATCTGCAAGTAAGGAACAAAAGAAACCTAATCTGTATCCAGATGAGTAATTCTCATTCATTCATCCGCAGTTTTAATTGCCTCGAGTATGTCCTTGTTCGGACCACTCAAATACGACTGATCCATAGTAATCAACGCATAGAGGGTAATTATAACTAGCATTCATGGTAAAACTGCATCCAAATCCCCAAATATTCATTCAGAATCTTCCAAAATTTCACTATTCAAAATTAAATCAGTCTAACAGTGACAAGTCAAAATCAGGACGGAAACCGACATTTTTCCTATTTTAAGTTGAATCATGATGGTTCCTTGAATTGCGCTGAAAACATAAGTCAATGACATGGCCATTGTCCATTTATAATTCTACCCCTTGCAGATTAATATGCAAGACGTGGAACCTCTAGAAAATAACATAATCTATCAACTTAGTTTCCAGTTTCTTGAAAAATTTAGGAATAAGTATATCAAAAATATTATAGCTTATCATGAAAGTGTAATTAAATCTTAAAATTCATAAAAAGTTTAATTAAATCATAAAACTTATCAAATTGGTACAATTGAGTTCATCCTTTAACTCTATCTAACTTGACTAATAAAAAATGTTGACTTGACTTTTTTTATTATTTCCTCACTTCTAAGTGATGATGACATCACTAAAATATAGAACACAATATCAAAATGACGTCGTTTAACCTGAAAAAAAATAAATATAATGGGGCTTTCGTATTTGCTGCTTTGCTTTTAGTTTGATGACATGCTAGATGTGCAATTTATGTAACTAATGAGCTTCGGGAAATATGAAGTCTTCGTAATGTTCTTGTTCTGGCTTAGTTTCAGCATCTACCACTCGAGAGAATCGACGCCTTCTAGATCATGCGGATCAAGTTCGTTTGGATCTCTGATTATAGACGTCATGATGGGACCTAAATGATTAACTATTCGGATGATTTTGACCAGTTCGACGTATGGTTCACACAATAAATTCTCGCTCACAAAGGTTTCCGACATGCATTTCCTGGTTTTGGGTTAAATTTGAAGTGATGTAAATGATTTTGTCACTATACTTCAATCTCATACGTTTGAGACATTATTTATTATCCCAAAGGGTGAGTTCGGCCATCGCTGAGGACGAAAGGCATGGAGGCTCACCCTAGCCTAGACCATATCCACGAATCAAACCAAGTCCTTTTGAGAGGAACACTCCGGACCATGACCGATCTACTGTACTTCAACCTAGAGCGAGCTTTGTACCGATTGGGCGATCCAGTTCGAGATGAACCAAATGAATCCCGTTCGTGGATCTCACTTTTGTTGGAGTCAACACCTAATATAAAAACAAGAAGCCAAAAACATGAAGAAAACAAAGAAAGAATTTTCCACTACACATGTGAGAATTCTAGAGAAAATGAAAGCAAGAGTTAGTCGGTTTGTAACCCGCCAAAGAGAAGTGTGCTGCAAGAAGGCACACGTTGGCCAAAGAAAAGGAATGGGCACACAATAAAATAATATTATACTTGCTGCTGGAGATTTCAAGAGCACGAAGGAAAGGAAGGAACGTGAAACTTACGGCTGGCAATTTTTGTTCACACTGAAGACGGTAACAAGAAGAAAAGTCGCAGCCCACAATTGGACTCCTTAGCCAAGAAAAAAAGTTCAAGCGGTGGAGTTCAGGCGGTGAAGTCCAGGCGGTGGAAGACGCTTATAAATATAGGGTTACGTTAGTTTCTCTAGTGAGAGAGAGTGAGATAGCTTCAGAAGCATATAAAAAGCTAGAGAGAGTTTTAAGCTTAGCAAAGCTTGTGTGTGTACTCTATTAAGATTAAGCCTTGGCAAGGCATATTGAATAAAATATTCTCTCTGTGTGTTTACACTCTCTCGGAACCAAAACAAAAATTGTTTTGGTTCCAACAACTTTAATCAACAGCCGGGATGACCGGATTTTTAGCATAAGATTGGACCCGGCTCAGACCTTCTCTTATAAATTTTTCAAGCACCCAATTAGGCGTTTGATCACTACCTGATTGCTTGTCTAATGCACGCGATCCTTGTGGAATAAAACTTAAAAGTAATATGTTGGAAATAATGAAGTATCTGGTGAGACATCTTACGTCAATATGCCTCATGATAAGTTGAAAGAAATTTTCTATGATATTCTTCGCAGTTAAGTACATATGACGGAATTTACCTTTCATTTGTTGTACAATCAATAATATATATAGAGAGAGGGGATTAATGTTGCGGAATTAGGCGATTGAAGGTTCAAATAGAGAATAAAAAAAATAAATCGGACATCAGATTTATGTGGTTCAATCGAGGTGAATTAAGTCCATGGGGAAAACAGTAAAGAATTTCACTATAAATCAAATTATACAATAACAATCACACTCGAATCACTTAAATACCTTTAGTAATTCCTAACCTCCAATTACATTAACCCCACAATTTTTTATGAAATAATATCTTGATCTGTTAACGGATTACACAATCTTAATACAAGATTTATTTTCGCTAGAACACGGTGTAATTGACGATAAGCCTTGCCACTTTGCGCACACAGCACAGCACGCCTCTACGCACAGCAACCACAGCCCGCACCCGCGAATGAAAAATGTATTATAATATATAAAAACGCAAAATCGACTAACCGACTCCAATCATGGGAACTTATGTTCCACGTGCAGAAGCCAAATTCCGTCAGTCATGAAAACGCATATTCCATAACATCAACTGTTTTTTTTGAGTAAAATTTACAATATTTGGGTGCCCATGGTTTTCTAATTAAAAGTTCTTTTTCTAGAAACACTAAAGGAAAAAGAAGTTTTTGGCAGGAAAAAGAAGGCAAGAAAAAGAAAGTCTTGTTCCTCCTGGCAAGAAAAATCCAAAGAAAATGACAAATGATACATGTACTTTGGCCTAATGTGTAATATCTTCTGTGAAGTTTTAATTTGTTTAATATGGACATTAAACTTTTAGTGAATGCTTGACTTAGTCCCTAAACTATAAGAGTGAATATGATTTCAGGTTGAACTGAGAACCGGTCCAGTTCTAGGTTCCAATGCATCCCAGTCCGGTTCGTGGTTTTTCTATTTTTTTAAGGAATTAAGAATTGGATTGAAAACCAGGGAACCATGACTCGTGAGTGAGGTGGTGGTTTGCTCTCGCTCCTATTTAGGCTATTCTTCCCTTTTTCAATATCCTCTTTAGCTCGTGCTTTAAAAAAAAAAATCACCACTTAACTTGATTATGAAGAGATCAATAGTGTTTCAAAGCTTCTTAGAATGCATTTATCAAGCATTTCCAGCGAGGAAGTTTTCATTTTCCATGCTTAATTACAAGCTCGATATATTGAAGTTCACAATGCTTTCTCTGTCATACCCTAAAACTTATGATAAGGTAAATTTTGGTTTCAGAATGCATGATAGGTTCTAGATTTAAAAAAATAAGAAATATATTCCAACGGATATGTTGTAGGTACTAAAAAAAATGAGGAAACGGTAAGAAATCTAGAACCGCTCATCTCTACTAGATTATATGAAGATATTTACTATTGTTATTCCATTATTTAAAGTTAGCAAAATCTTTAATCATTGAAGTGAGGTATTCATTTCATTTCAAATCAATGATATAATAATCCGCTTTATCAAGTAATAACGGACATGTCATCATCCTAATTTTTTTTCCTTTTCTAACTAGTAAAATAAAAGAAAGTGGACATATTGACTCATCTTTATTAAAAATCAAACTCAATATATAAGGTTTGAGTTGTCGTTTGAGTAAACTAAATGATTATATTGAATGTTTATTAATAATTTAGGAATTATATTGAATAAATTTAAAATTAAAAGATGTATGATACGTTGGTAAATGTCCAGAACTTATTAGGGCGTGCATGTTTTTGTTCTTTCTTTCTGTTTATGAACATAAATTTTGTTTTTTTGTTTCCGGGAACAAAAAAAGAGCAGAAACGCGTTTGTTTGCGTTTTTGTTCAAAATCAAATTTTTTGTTCCTGAAACACAAAAAGAACATAAATGAGAAACAAAAAAAAGTTGTTTCTTGCTCCAGAAACACTTTTGAAGAAACAATTTCTTCTTCTTTTTTCTTTGGCCGGTCGCCGGCCTCGGCCATGGCCGGCGACCGGCCGTCGAGGGCCGTCGAGGGTCGGCGACCTCGCCGGAGCGGGCGAGGCCGAGCCTCGCCATGGCCGGGCGAGCTCGAGCTCGCCGGGGGCCGGCGAGGCTCGGCGTCGCCGCGTCCGGCGGCGACGCCGCCTCGCCTCGCCTTGCCCGGCCAAGGCGAGGTCATCCCCGGCCGTCGGCCGGTCGCCGGAGGCCGGCGACCGGCCGAAAGAAGAAAAATAAAAAAGAAAGGAAAAAATGAAAAATGAAATAAAAATATTAAAAAATTAAAAGAAACAAAAACAACATAAATTTACCAAACGTGTTTATTCATTTTTTATTCCCGGAACAAGTTTACCAAACGCATCTTTTTGATCAAAAATTGTTCCCCGGAATATAAACACTTTTTTCTATTTCTGTTCCCTGGAACAGTTTTTGAACAGAAACGTTATCAAACGTGCCCTTAGCGTCGTTCCCTTTTAAAGTCAAGAAGGATTTTCCTGGTCCGAACTTTCTGGCTGCAGCATTGTCACATCACGCGATCTGGAGGATCGTGGGGGACATAATTTATGAACGAGAAAAAAAAGGACTGGTTTGGTCAAATCGAGAAGGCCAATGTCTGTGTTGTGGTCGCCTCTCATTGGCCATAGCACGACGGAATATGTCAGGGACGGCGATCTGGTCACTATCTCCCGTAGTAAATAAAGGGCAATGAAATGGCCAAAGGAATTTATAAATAATAATAATAATAGCAATCCAGTGCATGAAGGCGTACAGTTAAAGTGGCCCTCCATTATTTGTCCTTGATCTCTCTTGCGATTGCAATCTAGCGCAAGAGCATGTCGGGTGTGGGTCCCACTTCCTTCTTGGCCAACGGTGTGCCATTAGTTGGAGGGCAAAATTGGGTAATTCACAGGGGAGCGACTCCGCCACCAACTCGAGCCAACTTTTTTTTTTCCATTTCTCTTTTTCTTTTCCTTGATCGGCACGCCTAACCACTAGGTAGCCCCTAATTAAAAACACTGTGCCAAGATTCCTCTTCTATCATTTTGTCTTTGAATATTCTTAAAGCAAGGCAATGGATAAAAAAAGGCAATACCTTTTCGAAGGGGTAAGGACACCACATTAAGTAATGACATGTATTCATACAATCAGTGGGATCTTAATAAGACCAAAAAGGGAAAAAGAAAGGGTGGGTGCAATGATTGGGAAGGAACTTGTGCCTTCACATGATCCGAATATCATATCATATTTATTAAACTTGATTGTTGGAGGTGGATGTTGTTGTAGAAGTGATTGTTTTTGCAGACAAGGGTGCTGGGATTCTTGGCACTATTATATATGATCCATTCTTGATGACTTTCCATAGATCATAATACATGCATGGATTGTACGAAGATTTTTCATTCTATATTTTCAGTGGATATAGTTAGATCCAACGTGCATTAGTAGTCTAAAAATGGATTGTCTTCACTAAAGGATGCCATAATGATCTTTTTGCTTTTGATATATGACACTTCAAGAACTTCGAGTAACATGCACTCGTACCAATTGAAATGACTAAAGCAATAACTAAGAAGGGAAGGTTGGTTGTTTTCAGAAAACTAAAAATATGCAGATGTAGTAACTTCTATTGGACATATAATAAAAGAATTAAAGAGATTGAAGACATTACAAGACAAATTCCTAGTGGTTTAGTCTTCCACTTGGCACACTTTTACCCTCTCAACTCTAATAGCCATGAACAAGACTCGAATCCTTAGTACTCATTGAGATTTTACGGTTTGGAGATGTGCTCCTACTACATAAAACTCAAAAGACGTTCTACAAGCACAAGCACCTCTTAGAACCCTACAATCCCCTTTGCTTTTGCAGAGAATTACAATATGAAGACAAACATTCCACAAGCAATTGTTTGTGTGGAGATTTTCATCCTATATTTCCAGTAGATATAATTACATCCATGAACATTTGTGGTCTAGAAAGGCATTGTCTTCATTGAAGGATGCTTCTATGATGCGAGCCATAAGGATCTCTTGATCTCGAAATATCGCACTTCAAAAAATTTAAGTGACATACTTTTTTTTTTTTGGGTAAAAGGTAAGAAACTATATAGAGCATTGGAACAACATACAAAAATTGGCACCAAAAACTTACGCTCTTAACTACAACAGCAGAAAGAGTGAAAGGGAGCCAAGTAACAAGCCAAATAGGCAAAGAGCAAGAGAACCAAAGCTAAACAGCCCAATCCAAAGGCCAAGCGCCAAACAACAAACCCAGCAACCCTCAGAAATACAAAAGGGAAAGGGTCGAAGAAGAGAGCCTAAGAGAAGGCTAGAAAGCGAAACAAGGCATAGACTAGACGCTTAGGACGAATCAGGTGACTGAGCAAAAACCGAAGGGTCAAAACCCCAACCTCTCTGGAGTCTCTTGTTCTTTGGAGACGCGGGAACATTTCTGAAGGTAAGAGCTCGGTCCTTGACCGCTTTAAGTGACATACTTTGATATCAATTGAAATAGTTAAAATAACAACTAAGAAATGGTGATTGGTTGTTTTAAGAAAATTAAGTGGAAAATATGAGAATGTGCTTTTGTATAAGAGATTAGTTATGCGAGTGTAGTAACTTCTATCAATTGTATATTAAAAGAGTTAAAGAGATAGAAAATATTGTAATACAGATTAATAGTGGTTTGGCCTTCCACTTGGCACACTTTAGCCTCTCAACTCTGAACAAGACTCAAATTCACTAAGTGATTGCCGAGATTTTACGGTTTGTAGATGGTACTCTCACTATAAGAGGCTTAGAAGACGATTCTACAAGCACAAGCACCTCTTACAACCCTACAATCCCCTCTCTTCCCATATTTCAAGAATTCAGCCCTCACGTAGAATTGCAATCTAAAGACAAACGCTGCACGAGTGAAAGCTAGAGTGCATGCTGCGACGCAGTGAGAATGTAAGTTCGGAATTTTCGGCTATCTTCAGACTTACTTTTGATCTGTTTATATAGGCCTTTAACCTCCAAAGCAGTAGTTGGGAGCTGTTTTAGAGTCAAATGAGCCATTGACCATCTTCTCTAGCGATCATACTTGCAATCTGCACACAATTAGAGTATACTCACGGAGGCAAAGCTGGGTTTTTCCATTAATTGAGCCTTTTGCTTCTGTATGGTCTGCATGACTCTCTAGATTGTCCTCACAAAAATGGCAAAACTGCCAGATCTTCTCTTAGGCTCCTCTTTAGGGTTGCAGAGCTTGCAAATCTGATATATCACTTTGAAAATCAATTTTATGAAGCAATCTCAACAAGTCTCCGATGACTCTCGCCTTCACTTAGGCAAATGGACAATGTGGTCGAGAGAGAGAGAGAGAGAGAGAGAGAGAGAGAGAGACGTAGAAGGCAACGGGGATATGTGGTGGCAATAGAGACCGATTTCGAGAAGCAGGGGGTCTACGGCTGGTGGAGAAGAGGAAAGAAAGTTCCCTTTTGATGGAGACAGATGACATTTTTAATGGGGAGGTTATTTGAAATTTGATTAGATTTTGATTTATCTTCACCTTGTCCATTTGGAGGAAAACATTAAACTTATTAAGCTTTGTATGTAAAAATTGATTTATCGAGCAATACGTTACGATATATTCTTAACCAAATCAATTTTGTAAAACAATTGCAGCAAGGCTACGAAGATGTTCGCTTAAATTACATTTTAGTTAAGTAAAGCTCATCCAGGAATCTTGGCCTAGTCTTGGGATCTATTGAACAATTACCTCTACTCAAATTAGATCTGTCAAAGTTAATCATGAATCAATTTCTCAATCCATTAATGACTTGTGTTATTATACGGGTTAGTTATATTTAATAAATTGGTTTAGATTAGTCATACCTTGGATAATATGTGTGTTATATATGTTCACAATTTACTAAGATCTAATCTACCTTTATGATCTCTCTTCGTTCTCTCTCATAGTCACTTGATCCTGTACTTGCTCACTTCGCGATCTTACCTCAGTTTTGGGTATGAGTTCACTTTGATTTGGTTAAATATGAAAGTTTATTAACTATAATGATCTTCAAATTAAGTCAATGGAAAAAATACCAAATAAATAAATGAGAAACAATAAAGACACTAGAAATTTACGTGATTTGGTCTAAATATCGGTGTCTACATTTAGGGAGAGTAAACAATAAATAATCTACTAATAATCGAAAAATCAAAGTTATAATCGCTCACGCACTCAAATATTTTTTGTACCTAGATTTAAATTTAAATCCAAAATGCTTATAAATAAATAAACTCAATTGGATGTAAACTCTTAGCACAAAATCAAAGTGCACTCATTCAAACCCAAACCAAAAAACTCTCGTATGGCTGAAGAGAAATAATGCGTTCTTTCTTTTGTGATTTGCGGCTCGCTCCTCGGAGTGTGACTTCTTACTTGTGCGGGAAAAGCAAAACCCTTCTGACTCGTGTGGTACTTGAATATGAAAGGGGAAAAACAAAACCCACCCTTGAGTATATCCTTGTTTGGACCACTAGACGATGACTAATCCATAGTAATCAACACGTAGAGGGTAATTATGAACTAGCATTCCTAGTAAAAACTTCGTCCAAATCCACAAGATATGGATGGACCTAGACTTAGGTCTAGGACCACTAGATGGTAACTATCAATGGACCTAGACCTAGAACCAGGGAGGACGGAGTTAGTTTCCTGCAGGTATGCCTTCCCACAGTGAGCGAACCTCTCTTGTTCAAGCCCTTTAGGGACAGCTTTTTAGCAGAAAACTACTCTGCCATTTAGTTCAAAACCTAGAGACACTCAGAGATGTCAGGATGATAACATTTCTAATTATCCGAGCTGCATTATTCAGAGGATTCTACCAGGCTGGAGAAGAAGAAGGAGTTTAGAAAGCCCTTGAGAGTTTCAAAAAACACTCACTTTACTTCAAGGGACTCTGCCCAACACATTACATCCTCCTTGCCTTTTATAGACATTAAGAGGTCATATATAAACAAGGACCAAGCTCACGGGTCCTGAAACAAACAGAGGCTCCGGAAACTTCTGGTAGGGAATTATTTGGGTGATATAAATAGTGACAGTGAATAGTGATTTCCCTAGTCTACTATTACAGTAACGCTATAGTAACTTGCTACAGTGATCTGCTACAGTCACCGGCCTCGTCCGTTGCGAGCATTGTAGTCATAGTCTGAGTCATCGGTACTATGCATTGCTAGAAGATGTTCTTCATATTTTTGCTCAAGTCCTGCAAGTGAATCTGGTGAGAGAATCTGGTTTGACAAGGATGCTTCCTCTTGACTCTGGGAGGAGCCTGTAGTGTCGACAGAAATGTTTGGCTGAGGCCAATTGGATGGTTGAGCATAGTAGGATATGTCTATGCCTAGAGATAAGGACAAAGGTCATTAATCATAGGGGTCTTGGGAAAGAAGACCTCCCCATTGTGCATAGGGGTCTTGAGAGGACTGTGCAGGGTCATCTGTATTTGTCATTTCTTACTCCTGTGATGATGCAGCTTGTCTGAATTTCTCGAGTGCTTTCTTGGCTTTTGGTGCTAGGCTATAATGATCCCATGTAGTGGGTATATTATAGTTCCATGCATCTTCAGGAATGGTTTTATTTTCTTGGCACAAAACTCTTTAGAGTTCTCGGTACTGGTGTTCACAACAACCAACAGGTCCTGGAAAAGATTTGTAAATCCGAGCTTCTGTACTGTGCGGTTGAGGTTTAGTGGGGCATTGGTAATGTTGCCATTATTTATAACAAAAGCCCATGGACGATGGAAAAACAAAATAGTATGGACCTCAGGGTTTGATTGGGTGGTTCTCAGTTCTTGCTGCAAGAGATATCTCCAGTGAGTAGGAGGATAAAACTAATTAAGGAAGTCTAAGAGATTTTTGTCACTCTCTTTTTCAATGTTTCAACCGAGTCCGAATACTCTGGTGAGGTTGGCAATGAATCTTCTGGTTGGAATTTCAATAGCTATTAAGTACTTATTGGTTAAGTACCATAATAACCATCGAAGTTGGTCAGGAAAATCATCTTCCTTCCAAATTAGAGGATGTATGAATGGATAGTCCGAATTTAATCCAAAAGGATAAAGAATCGAACCTCTATTGAGTCTGAACAGATCTGTGTGGTATTGCCACATGAGGTTTTCCAGATTTTCAGTGAGCTGTCATTCTGGACTTGTTCAACAATCTTTTGGGGGTATCGCCAGCTTAGCCAATTTCGTATTCTTTCAATCTTATATTTTTCATTGTGATGAAGAGTATGGAAAGCATGCCTCATGATATACATGTTGATTTCTGCTGGTGCTTTTGGTCTTGACAAGAAGTCGGCAAGCACATTCTTCTTCTTGGCAATATGTTTGGTTTCAAAAGAGTATCTTGAAAACCATTCAGCCCATCGAAGCAGTTGGGAATTTGGAATATGCTTTTGTTTAAACTTGGTCATTTGAGGGAAATATGCAATGTCTAATTCTACCAGGAAGTGATGGCTAATGAGATGGAATTCGAACTTTTTTATTCCATTTTTCACTACCAAGATTTTTTTGAAAGTGGAGTGATAATGCATTTCAGCCTAGGAAAACTTACCACTTTTGTAGGCACACAGATGTCTCTTACCCTTAATTTCTTTGAGCAGGATGGCTGCCCAGTATTCATCACAGGCGTCAGTCTAGAGAATTATTTTTCCTGTTGATGGGATTTGTAATGGGGGAAAAGTCTGCATTATCTCCTTAAGTTCAGCAACTGCTTTAGTTTGAGGTTTTCCCCAGGGTGGGGGATTCTTTTTCAGCATTGATTGTAGTGGAATCAGCAGTTTCGCAATATTTGGAACAAAATCTCTGAGATAATTGATTATCCCAAGAAATTGCTGAACTTGCTTTGTTGTAAAGTTCTCTTCAGGAAATTTCAACAATTCCTGAGCAATGTGTGGCCCTGGATAGTATATCCCTTTGTTAAGGTGCAAACCAAGAAATTCAATTTCTATTTGGGCAATATTCATCTTTCTTTAAGAGAGCATAATCCCATATTTTTTCACAATTTCTGCAAACTGCCCAAGAAGTTGGCAGTGGGATTCCTCATCAGGGCTGTAAAGCAGGATGTCATCAATGTATATCACTGCGCTTGACAATATTGGTTGGAAAATTCGACACATGGCCTTTTGGAAAAGGCACGGTGCCACCTTTAGGCCAAAAGGAATAACTTTCTATTGGAAATGTTGGTTTGAGATACAGAACCTGGTTTTGGGTTTTTCTTCAGAATGTATGCCCAATTGCCAAAATCCGGCTTTAAGATCAAACTTGGAATAGATATAGGCTTTTGATAATCCGGTAAAAAGGAAATTTCTAGAAGGTAGAGGAAATTTGTCATTTTGGAAAAAAATGTTAAGCGGTTGATTGTTTATTACCAACCGCATCTTTCCTCTGTTTTGCTCGGCTCGTTTGTTGACATAGAAGGCCTCACAAGCCCATTGAGAATTTGAAATTTCAATAAAGCCTTGTTGCAGCAGTTTCTTGCATTTCTTCTAAGCAGCAATCAGATGTTGTGGGTTCATTCCCATATGACTCGCTTTAATTAGATTGATGTCTTCATTTTTCTTGAAGTGAAGGCGAACAAAGAATTCCGGATTTTTCCATAAATGATGAAAACATTTTTGCGCGAATTTAGAATGAGATTTAGAACAAGATTCTAACAACTCCTGCATAATTGGATCTAACAGATTCATTTGAATGGAAAAACGTCTTTGGATATTGACAAATTCAGAGAATTGGTCCTTATACTTAAGACATTTTCCAGGAATAATACGAAGCTGAGAAATCTGAGTCATGATGTCCCAACCAATGATCAAATCTTTGTTGGGAAGACTGGAGCCGAAGATTTTTGCGGTTATAGAACACTGTGGAAAAAACTGGATAGTTACCGAAGTGGTTCTTTTATTCGTAGAAAAAGTATCTCCTAAAGTAGAATTGAAATATCGAACACAGGAAGTCCAGTATTCTTCAGAGAGAACTTTAGTGTCTAAGATTGAAGAACTTGCTGCAGTGTCTATAAGAGCAATGACAGTGACAGGTTTGGCAAACTTGAAAGTAAATATTTTCACAGGAAAATGGGGACAATGAGTTTGGCTGGAAAATATATCAGGATCTTGTTACAAAGAAGTGAGAGATATGTGAAAAATGTCTTTAGAATCTGAATCTGAATCAATCTCACTAGGAGTTTGGTAACAAGGAATGACACAAAGAGTTTGTTCAGATGGTTCTTCATCCGCAAAGAATAGGGATTCAATATCATCATTTTCAAGTGAGATACCAGTTTCATTCTCTATATGATGTATCAGATGGTTCTGACCTTTTCTTGCTTGATGACAGTTTTTGGCAAAACGTCCTTTCTAATTGCAGATGACGCATCGATTTGATATCTTGTGGCTTGAGCGATCTTTCCTTTTGCGTAGGTATCGCCATTTCTTCTTTCTTCGGAAATGCTTAGATCCATGTTTGGATTTCTTTATCCAAAGCTTCTTAAAATGCTTCTTTTTCCTGGAAGATTTTTCACATGAACTATCACAGTTTTGCTTGGAGCATTTGATCTTTAGCTTCTGGCGAGAACAGACCTTGTCGAGTTCTCTGTTGTCTATGAGATAAGTTTGGACCATCTGGCGCTTTAAGCACAAATCATCAAGGCACAAATGGATTTCTTGTTGTATTTCTCCCAACGGAATATCTGCAATTCTCCTTTGTCTGTTGAGAAAAGACCTCTCAACCTGTTGGGATAATTCTTTAGGGATGGAAGTTAGAAAAACATGTTTCGGGTTTGGATCAGCTCCAATACCATAGAAGAGTTTGAGCATTTCTCGATAATGCTTATCAAGATGCATTTTCTGGAGAGAGCAACATTTTCTTTCAAAAAATTCTCTCTTTTTGAGCTCATGGAGGTTAGAAGGTTTTCTAATGAAGAAATGATATAGTAGGGTAATGGCATGGCCAAAGTCAGGTGAAAGTAAAAATTGAACCTGGTCTTGTTATGTCACAGATTGCCACCAATGCTTGAGGCTACCTGTGAACCTTGTGACAAAACCAAAAATGATATCATACTTATCCTCATTAGTAAGTGCTTGGGCATTTAACCAAGTATGAAATTCTTCAAATCTTTCTAGCCATTTGGAATATGGAATGTCATCAACAGTAAAAAAACTGTTTAGATGAAGTACATATATGCTGAGGAGGATTGTTTGGCTGAACTACCTCAGGTTCAGAAGGGTTTGATTCCATATATTGGTATGGAGGATCGGCCATGAATATTGATGAAGTTATTGGTACAATAGGAAAGGAATCAATGGTAGGGATTGAGAAAGATGATGAGGATGAGAGTGATACTGAATCTGATTCAATATCAAAGTTGTTTGGAAAAGCTAGTTCTGATGGAAATAGAATATGATCTGTTGGAATGATAGGATCAGACTGTTGAATAGCAGGATCAGGCTGTGGTTCCTGATTACCTAAATCTTTCAAGAATGCTTCTAATGGATTTGATAGCATCATTTGTTTTGGCTTTTTCTTTATAACAAGCGAGGATTCTGTAGGCATCTTCTCCTTTCCCTTTTCTTTCCTTATTCGGTCCAATTCCTTGAGGTGATTTCGCATCTCTACCACATCTATCTTATCTTGTTTGATAGGAGCGTCTGTAAGGGTAGCAAAGATAGACGTCTGAGGTGATGGAGGAGGCGAATGTTCTGTCCGCAATGTAGTCAGAAATGGGTTGAAAGGATTGAATCTTCCTTCTTCAATGAGTTGGATTTGTCTCTTGAGCTTCTCGATTTCCGCCTTGGGACTTTCAAGATGATGATATCCTAAATGTTGTCCGAATTCCAAGGCACGAAGCCTCTTTTGGAAGTCCGAAAGCATTTTCTTGGTGGTTTCATCATATCTTCGAAGATCTTGTTGCACATTCACAATCTTAGAGTCAATTGCTTTGAAAGCATTGTTATGTGCCAAAAGAGTCTTTGATTGCCAATTCAGGACAGCTTCAGCAACATGAGTTCTTTTCTATCTTCCATGTTCGTCCACATCAGTGGGGGTAGGTATCTTGGGAGCATGTCGATATCTACCTTGTGGATCAATGAATTCTTCGGGAGCAGGGAACGAAAGTTTTGAACTTTCTCGAACAAGAGGAGGAAAATATGTTTCGTGGAACATGGCGATGGAAGAACTTGGTGGTGTTTCTTTTGGAGTCTCGAGTGGAGTCTCGAGTGGGTAGGAATGTTTTTTCGCCCACTTTAAGATTGGCTTGTAAAATGGGGAAATAGCTAGTTTCTTCTGAGGAAGAGATGGAGGAGATGATGGTGGTGGAGTTGGTGAAATAGGAAATCATAAACTAGATTTTATCACACTCACCAAGAGTATCAACGGAGGAATCTCCGTTCAAGTACCTTTGGTACATAGTATCATTTGGCTTCTTGTGCTTCCGTCGGGGTCTCACATATGGGTCTACCTCGTCGGGGGAGTTTACGCAATAAGAACAATGACAAAAAGGATCCCAAAAGTAGTGACCATACTGGTCCTTGTAGTAATGGACATGGTGTCCAACACTTTTGAAATATTAAACAAGCTTTTTTGGATTTGGCTCGAAAATTGACTTAGGAACACATGGTTCAATCGTAAAGAGAGTTTGGAAGATAAAAGGACTTTCTTCCTTTTCCTTGCCAAATTTGATGGAAACAGTTCCATCTTTCTTTCTAACAAATTCGGAGTCCGAGGACTAGAAAGGCTTGCTGTTCTGATGTAGCTTTTCATAGTTGGTGATCCATGTCTCCAGAAGGAGCTTGGCCAACTTTTTCTTTGGGATCTATCTGAGAACAAATGCAGGACGCTTGATCATTCTGCATGGAAATGAATAAAGCATTTTCATTTCCATTGTGGAAATTCAAGTCAAGAGCATGGTTTTGTACTCGATAAATCATCTGGTAGTGCAATGTTGCTGCTACAAAGTTAGCAGTTTAAGGAGCTCCAGTGAGCTGGACTTGGACTTTTAGAAAGGAAAGTAGCTGGGGGTCTGAAAGAGCGATATTGAAATTTGGATATAAGGTTACAAAGACTGTTCCAGCATTCAAAGTGGTTTGGACAGTACCAATACAAGCATACTGGTATTCTAGGAACTGAGTATCTAACAACGCAATTCTTGCCACAACTAGTAAGCCTTTGCAACCATGAAAAGTAAGAGTAAGACGAACAGCTCCATAATGGACATGAGAATATCCTTGTTGAGTCCATTGCCTGGGAAACTTTGGAGGAATCTGGAGAGTAACAAAGTATTCATTCTCAGTGGCAAGAATAGGATGTTGATCGAACTTGGAGGACTGGATGTACTCTTTACTTCCTTTGGAGTTTGGCGGATAAGTTGTCTAATGGAGCAGATGGGAGAAAACGATGAGGTGGGTTTAGCAAAAGCAGAATAGGGGTTCATTAGGGGAAGTTGAGTTTCAGAGATCTTGGTTTCATCGCTAAGAGAGACTTCATAGAGATAGTCTATCTTAAAAGCATTGGAAACACGAAAATCTAAAGGGGTTGAAGAAGATGGAGATGAGGTGAGAGAGACGGGTGCTTCTAGTATTTCTAGATCAGTCATGATGTGAAGAGATCTTTTCAGCACTGGATTCACCTACTGAGCGCATGGAACATATATTATTACAAACGAAACCATGGCTCTGATACCATGAATGGACCTAGACCTAGAACCAGGGAGGACAGAGTCAGTTTCCTGCAGGTATGCATTCCCACAGTAGGCGAACCTCTCATGTTCAAACTCTTCAGGGACAGCCTTTTAGTAGAAAATTACTCTCACTTCTTTGGAACAAGAGCCTGATATATTTTCCAGCCAAACTCATTGTTCCCATTTTCCTGTGAAAATCTTTACTTCCAAGTTTGCCAAACCTATCACTGTCATTGCTCTCATAGACACTGCAGCAAGTTCTTCAATCTTAGACACTAAAGTTCTCCCTGAAGAATACTGGACTTCCTGTGTTCGATATTTCAATTCTACTTTAGGAGATACTTTTTCTACGAATAAAAGAACCACTCTGGTAACTATCTAGTTTTTTCCACAGTGTTCTATAACCGCAAAGATCTTCGGCTCCAGTCTTCCCAACAAAGATTTGATCATTGGTTGGGACATCATGACTCAGATTTCTCAGCTTCGTATTATTCCTAGAAAATGTCTTAAGTATAAGGACCAATTCTCTAAATTTGTCAATATCCAATGACTTTTTTCCATTCAAATGAGTCTGTTAGATCCAATCATGCAGAAGCTGTTAGAATCCTGTTCTGAATCTCATTCTGAATTCGCACAAAAATGTTCTCGTCCTTTATAGAAAAATTCAGAATTCTTTATTCGCCTTCCCTTCAAGAAAAATGAAGACATCAATTCAACTAATGCAAGTCAAATGGGAATGAACCCAGAACATCTGATTGTTGCTCAGAAGGAATGCTCGGAACTTCTGCAACAAGGCCTTATTGAAATTTCAAATTCTCAATGGGCTTGTGAGGCCTTTTATGTCAACAAACGAGCCGAGCAAAACAGAGTAAAGATGCGGTTGGTAATAAACTATCAGCCTCTTAACCTTTTTCTCCAAGATAACAAATTTCCTTTACCTTCCAGAAATTCCCTTTTTACTGGATTATCAAAAGCCCATATCTATTCCAAGTTTGATCTTAAAGCCGGATTTTGGCAATTGGGCATCCATCCTGAAGACAGACCCAAAACATGGTTCTATATCCCAAACCAACATTTCTAATGGAAAGTTCTTCCTTTTGGCCTAAAAGTGGCACCATCCCTTTTCCAAAAGGCCATGTGTCGAATTTTCTAACAAATATTGTCAAGCGCAGCAATATACATTAATGACATCCTGCTTTACAGCCCTGATGAAGAATCCCATTGCCAACTTTTGGGCAGTTTGCAGAAATTGTGAAGAAATATGGGATTATGCTCTCTCAAAGAAAGATGAATATTGCCCAAACAGAAATTGAATTTCTTGGTATGCACATTAACAAATGGACATACTATCAAAGGCCACACATTGCTCAGGAATTGTTGAAATTTCCTAAAGAGAACTTTATAACAAAGCAAGTTCAGCAATTTCTTGGGATAATCAATTATCTTAGAGATTTTGTTCCAAACATTGCGAAACTGCTGATTCCACTACAATCAATTCTGAAAAAGAATCCCCCACCCTAGGGAAAATCTCAGACTAAAGCAGTTGTTGAACTTAAGGAGATAATGCAGACTCTTCCCCCATTACAAATCCCATCAACAAAAAAGAGAATTCTCCAAACTGACGCCAGTGATGAATATTGGGCAGCTAACCTGTTCGAAGAAATTGAGGGTAAGAGACATCTGTGTGCCTACATAAGTGGTAAGTTTTCCCAAGCTGAAATGCATTATCACTCCACTTTCAAAGAAATCTTGGCGGTGAAAAATAGAATAAAAAAGTTCGAATTCCATCTCATTCGCCATCACTTCCTGGTAAAATTAAACATGGCATCATTCCCTCATATGAACAAATTTAAACAGAAGCAGATTCCAAATTCCCAACTACTTCAATAGGCTAAATAGTTTTCAAAATGCTCTTTTGAAACCAAACATATTGCCAAGAAGAAGAATGCGCTTGCCGACTTCTTGTCAAGACCAAAAGCACTAGCAGAAATCAACATGTATATCATTAGGCATGCTTTTCATACTCTTCATCACAATGAAAAGTATAAGATTGAAAGAATACGAAATTGGCCAAGCTGGCGATACCCCCAAGAGATTGTTGAACAAGTCCAGAATGACAGCTCACTGAAAATCTGGAAAACCTCATGTGGCAATACCACACAGATCTGTTCAGACTCAATGGAGGTTCGATTCTTTATCCTTTTGGATTAAATTCGGACTATCCATTCATATATCCTCTAATTTGGAAGGAAGATGATTTTCCTGACCAATTTCAATGGTTATTATGGTACTTAACCAATGAGTACTTAATAGCTATTGAAATTCCAACCAGAAGATTCATTGCCAACCTCACTAGAGTATTCGAACTCGGTCGAAACATTGAAAAAGAGAGTGATAGAAACCTCTTAGACTTCCTTAATTGGTTTTATTCTCCTACTCACTAGCGACATCTCTTGCAGCAAGAACTGAGAACCACCCAACCAAACCTTGAGGTCCATACTATTTAGTTTTTCCGTCGTCCATGAGCTTTTGTTACAAATAATGGCAGCATTACCAATGCCCCACTAAACCTCAACTGCACAGTACAGAAGCTCGGATTTACAAATCTTTTCCAAGACCTGTTGGTTGTTGTGAACACTAGTACCGAGAACTCCAAAGAGTTTTGTGCCAAGAAAATAAAACCATTCCTGAAGATGCATGGAACTATAATGTACCCACTGCATGGGATCATTATAGCCTAGCACCAAAAGCCAAGGAAACACTTAAGGAATTCAGACAAGCTGCATCATCACAAGAGCAATAAATGACAAATACAGATGACCCTGCATAGTCCTCTTAAGACCCCTATGCACAATGGGGAGGTCCTCTTTTTCAAGACCCCTATGATCAAGGACCTTTGTCTTTATCTCTAGGCATGGACACATCCTACCATGCTCAGCCATCCAATTGGCCTCAGCCAAACATTCCTGCCGACACTACAGGCTCCTCCCAGAATCAAGAGGAAGCATCCTCGTCAAACCAAATTCTCTCACCAGATTCACTTGCAGGACTTGAGCAAAAATATGAAAAACATCTTCTAGCAATGCATAGTACCGACGACTCAGACTATGACTACAATGCTCGCAACGGACGTGACCGGTGACTGTAGCAAATCACTGTAGCAAGTTACTATAGCGTTACTATAGCAGTAGGCTAGGGAAATCACTGTTTACTGTCACTGTTTATATCACCCAAATAATTCCCTACCGGAAGTTTCTGGAGCCTCTGTTTGTTTCAGGACCCGTGAGCTTGGTCGTTGTTTGTGTATGATCTCCTAATGTCTATAAAAGGTAATGAGGATGTAATGTGTTGGGCAGAATCCCTTGAAGTAAAGTGAGTGTTTTGTGAAACTCTCAATGGCTTTCTAAACTCCTTCTTCTTCTCCAGTCTGGTAGAATCTTTTGAGAAATGCAGCTCGAATAATTAGAAACGTTATCATCCTAGCATCTCTGAGTGTCTCTAGGCTCTAAACTAAAGGGTAGAGTAGCTTTCTGCTAAAAGGTTGTCTTTGAAGGGCTTGAACGTGAGAGGTTTGCCCGCTGTGGGAAGGCATACCTGTAGGAAACTGACACCGTCCTCCCTGGTTCTAAGTCTAGGTCCATTAATCTTGTGAACCTGTTGAGAGGATTGATTCTCATTTTTTTGGGAGGTCTAATCCGATCCAATGGAACCGGCCACTTAGCAAAAAAATGAAAAAAAAAAAAAAAGAGTTATCACAATGTTAGTATTTATTGCTATTTTAAAGAAATTAAAGAATATATATTTTTTAAAAATAGCCGGTTCGGTCCGGTTAGGTTCACCCCGAAACCAAGAACCTAACAAAAAATCTTTGGTTCCATTTTTGTGGAATCAGGTTCCGGACCAGCACTCTCGAGAATCGGACCAAACTGGTTAGTCTAATAGTCCAATATTCTCACCCCTCTGTAGGATAGAATAAAAATTATCATATTCTGAATTTTATTCCAACTGTCAAATACAATCTTAGAGTATACTCAAAAAGACAAAGCGGTTTTTTTTTTCAATAAATAAGATTGATAAATAAAAATGCTGAACCAAACGTACCTAATAGGTTGAGTTATTATATAGATTAGTTATATTCAATAAATTGGTTTATATTAGTAAAATTCGGGACAATATATGTATTAAATGGGTTCACAACTTATTAAGATCTAACAAACCTTTATAACTTCCTCTTCACTCTCTCTCATCGTCACTCAATCCTGTGCTCGCTCGCTCTGCGATCTCACCTTCGTTTTGGGTATGAGTTTACCTTGATTTGGTTAAATATGGAAGTGTTTTAACTATAATAATCGTGTTGGGTTATTAGATTTATATTACATGAAAATAGGTCATAGCGAATTAAATGAATTAATTTAGATCTTACCATTTTCCATCTAACCTAAATTCAATCCGACCCACATGTTAGATGAGTTTGATCAAATATTACAGTCCATTGTGTGCCACCGTATCGTGAAGGCATCTGTATCATTATATATATATGATGAATAGGGAATTACAAAACAGTTTATTTTAAGGACGGAGATTAAAATACTATTGTTCGACGAATGGAGACACGGGCAAAATAGCCTTCGTATGTTTTGTGGGGGCAAAATTGGGGCGAAGTATTGAGGAGGGATTTCCTTAACAGCGTCCCTTTCTGCTTAAGTGGGGATATATCTCGCGGAGCCGGTAACAGAGACTGACAATAGACGAGAGGGGAGGTGGGACCGACCGGGTACAATTGACGACGTCGTTTTTGCAAAGAAGGCTGGTGGGTTTTGTTTTCAACAAGATTTTGCAAACGTGTCTTTTCGTCAGCGGAAAGCCCGTCTATCTTGCAAACGAGGCTTTTCATTGGTGGGTCCCGACAACGAAAAGTCTACCAATGAAACACCGCGGGAGAACGCTTCATTGGTAGAATCCTGCGCTTCATTGGTAGAATCCTGCGATGTTTCATTGGTAGAATCTTGTTTCATTGGTAGACTTTTCGTTGTCGGGACCCATCCGGTCGATCCCACCTCTCACTATATAATACCGATCCTCCGTTCTTCCTTTCGTATTTCGTTCTCTTTCTTCTTCCCCTCTCTATCTCTTGCACTCTTGTCACTGCAATAGAATACAGTTGGTCTCGTTCCCCTGTTTGGTCTCCGCCAAGGTAGGATCCTTGCATCGCTCGCACTTCTCCATTCTTAGGTTGGGGAACTGAATAAGTTACACTAGTTACTTACTGAAGTTGATGTTTCTTCGATGATCCAGAGAAAATGGCGTCCCACGTAGTTGGATATCCTCGCTTCGGCCCCAACAGGGAGCTGAAGTTTGCCCTGGAATCATTCTGGCATGGAAAGAGCACCACCGAGGATTTGCTGGAAGCCGGGGCTTATGTCAAGTCATCCATCTGGAAGCAGATGGCCGCTGTCGGCATCAAGTATATTCCCAGCAACACCTTCTCATACTATGATCAGGTGCTCGATACCACCGCGATGCTCGGTGCTGTTCCTCCCAGATATGGTTGGAACGGTGGCAAGATCGGGTTTGATGTTTACTTCTCGATGGCCAGAGGAACCGCCTCCATCCCTGCTATGGAGATGACCAAGTGGTTCGACACCAACTAGTAAGGACGACAGATCTTAGACAAGTTACCGAGTAGAAATTAATTTTGTATTGATGATTAAACTTAACCCATCCATCTCATTTTTTGGTCCAGCCACTACATCGTCCCTGAATTATGCCCTGATGTCAACTTCTCTTACGCTTCTCGCAAGGCTGTGGAGGAGTACGAGGAGGCCCAGAAGGTAAAACGCTGGTCTTATTATTGTCTTCTTCGTTGTCAACAGCCCATTCGATTGGGTTTATATTCAGCCCAAGCCCAGAAATGAAGTGTTTTTTTGTTCTAGTAACCCGATACGCGTGCGACCCAAACCGGATAACGAATCGGGTCGGATCGCAACGGGCTATCGGGTTTAGGCCTTCAAGAAATGCTCCTAAAGTCCATTTCATGTTCCCCTCTGTAATTTTATCTCTCCTTCCGGCCTTCCCCGTCTCTCACTACTTTCCCCGCCGCCGCCTCCGCCTCCGCCTTCCCTTGGCTGCGGACGTCGCCGGCATCACCACGACCCACCTCCGATCTCGATGGCAACCGCCGAAAGCCTCGGGTCTGCCCGACCATCCCCTGATTCTCCCCTCTTCCGACTTCCATCCACTGCAACGCTCGACCCGGGGCCAACAGCGGTCGTCGACGCTCCTGCAGACCAGCTAAGGCCCCCGCTTGCCTCGCTAGACCTCGATCGTGGCTGATCCGAGGCCAAGCCCAGCCCTAAATCTCGATCTCGATCTCGATCGAGCTCCCCGGCCCTCGGCGCTCGTCCTCGTCGACAAATTCTGACTCTTTTGTTGGTTGTAATTTGTTGTTTAATTTTCGTCTTCCTGGTGCCGTTGCATAATCCTAGCATTATTTAAAGCTATATCTGTTTCCGAATTCATTTGCTCATTTCCAGCTTGGAGTAGACACTGTTCCGGTCCTTCTTGGCCCAGTCTCCTATCTGCTGCTATCCAAGCCTGCAAAGGGTTTTGAGAAGACCTTTTCTCCTCTCTCCCTTCTCCGGAAAATACTTCCCATCTACAAGTAAGATAATGAACTCCTCTCTCGCAGTTTTCATTTGCTCGTGTTTGAATACGTTTCCTGACCAATGATAAAATCATGCAGGGAAGTTGTATCCGAACTTAAGGCTGCTGGTGCTTCATGGATTCAGTTTGATGAGCCCGCCCTTGTGTTGGATCTTGATTCTCACCAACTGCAAGCATTCACTGAAGCATACTCGGAACTAGAATCATGTCTTTCTAGCGTGAATGTTCTTGTCGAAACCTATTTTGCTGATGTTCCTGCTGAGGCATATAAAGTTCTTACTTCCTTGAAGGGTGTCACTGGATTTGGATTTGATTTGGTCAGCGGAACCAATACCCTTGATTTAATCGAGGGCGGATTCCCCACGGGCAAGTATCTCTTTGCTGGAGTTGTTGATGGGAGGAACATCTGGGCCAATGATCTTGCTGGATCGCTTAACACCCTCCATGCTCTCGAGAGCATCGTGGGAAAAGGTACTACTTTCTGCATATGTTATTTCCAAATAGTGTATTTTGATGATCTGTTTGTCATGTATGCTTAAGTTGATATCTGAAATTCCTCATTTATCTGCAGACAGACTTGTGGTCTCCACCTCCTGCTCTCTTTTGCACACTCCTGTCGACCTAGTTAACGAGACTGAGTTGGATGAGGAAATCAAGTCATGGCTTGCATTTGCTGCTCAGAAGGTCGTTGAGGTCAATGCTTTGGCCAAGGCATTGGCTGGGGAAAAGGATGAGGTATGGTTCGTTATCTTTTTGTTAAAGATTATGCTGAAAAGCAGCATAGTATGCGCACACTGTCATTGTTGCTATTAGGTAGTCTTAACAGCGGTGGTAATCCATATTGTCAGCTTATTTTCTAGAATTCTGCTCTATTCCCTGCTCTATTCCGATTAGTCATTGGCAGAAACCAATGGGGTTACCTTGTGTTGGGTGTTTTTAATTAGTGGCTATACAGAGCTACATGCATATGGCAACAACGGGGTAAATACAGTCACTAGGATGCAAACTTCTTTACTTAAACTGGGCCTGTTAACTAGCACCTTTAGGGTGTATGTCTAGCATAATGTTCAATTTCCAAAGGATTGATTACTAATGTTGCGAGAGGGTATTTCAATGCTTATTGCTGATGGCTCTGTTTTCAGGCATTCTTCTCAGCTAATGCTGCTGCTCAGGCCTCAAGAAAGTCCTCTCCAAGAATCACAAATCAAGCTGTCCAGAGGCCTGTATGTTCCTCTGCTTAGTTAACCCTTCATCTTTTATGCATTCCAAAAATATGAAAACGATATGATTGGTGTCTTGAATTCTTGATATTCTTGTCTCTCTCAGACTGCTGCTTTGAGGGGCTATGATCATTGCCGTGCCGCAACTGTGAGTGCTAGAATTGATGCTCAGCAAAAGAAGCTTAATTTGCCAGTCATCCCAACAACCACCATTGGCTCCTTCCCTCAGAGCGAGGAACTCAGAAGAGTGCACTGCGAGTACCGGGACAAAAAGTGAGTAAACTAGATCTTTCTTTTCTAAGTAAACGTTGATAGATATGACACAGGGCTGTTATCCTTTTCGTTATGAACCTCATTGGTCCTGTGACTGCACTTCATTATAGGATGTCTTGGGAAGAATATGTTAAGGCCATCAAGCTGGAAATTAAGAAAGTTATCAGGCTTCAAGAGGAGCTTGACGTAGATGTCTTGGTTCATGGGGAGCCTGAGGTAAGACAGTCTTTTAATATGGTATTGTAGTTAAGACAGATCTGTCAGATAGATAGATAGCATCTATGAGCTATGTTTTCTTTCTTCAACATCTTGATCTGAATGTATCCAATGCAGAGGAACGATATGGTTGAATACTTTGGGGAGCAGTTGTCAGGTTTTGCTTTCACCGTTGATGGGTGGGTGCAATCTTATGGATCTCGTTGTGTGAAACCACCCATCATCTATGGTGATGTAAGCCGCCCCAAGCCAATGACTGTCTTCTGGTCCACTATGGCCCAGAGCATGACTGCTCGCCCGATGAAGGGAATGCTCACGGGCCCTGTTACCATTCTCAACTGCTCCTTTGTCCGAAATGACCAGCCCAGGTACAGAAGAATGTGAACTGCATGTGTACATGGGATTGATGAAAGAACATAATCTTATTTCTCCTTTCAGGAACAGAATAATATATATTTATTTCACAGGTTCGAAACTTGCTATCAAATTGCCTTGGCCATCAAGGACGAAGTTGAGGATCTTGAGAAGGCAGGGATTAATGTTATTCAAATTGATGAGGCAGCTTTGAGAGAGGGTCTGCCGCTGAGAAAGTCCGAACAATCTTTCTACTTGGATTGGGCTGTCCACTCTTTTAAAATCACTAACTGTGGTGTTAGGGATACTACCCAGGTTCTTTCATAGCTCCCTTCCTTTTTTTATGTGGGAAGATCCATTTCTCACATGTACTGATTTCACTTGGTGGCTGTTATTGATTGGCAGATCCACACTCACATGTGCTACTCCCACATCGATGACATCATCCCCTTAATCTTCGACATGGATGCCGATGTCATCACAATTGAGAACGCTCGCTCTGATGAGAAGCTCCTCTCAGTTTTCCATGAGGGAGTCAATTATGGTGCTGGGATTGTCCCTGGTGTCTATGACATCCACTCTCTCATAATACCATCAGCTGAAGAGATTGCTGACCGAACCATCAAGATGCTCACTACAAACATATTGTGGTTTAACCCTAACTTTGTATTCAAGACTCGTGATCACACTGGGGTCAAGCGTGCGCTTAAGATCATGGTTCTTGCTGCCGAGCTCCTCCGCACTGAACTTGCCCATGCTAGAAAGGAAAAGTATGAGTAACTTCCCTGTATTCCTGTCTTTTTATATCTATATGATTATTGAGTTTCTCTATGGAATGTTAGGAGTCGTACTCTTTGGGGATTTTAGTTTGTTCGTAGTTCCTGTCTTTTTATATTTATATGATTATTGAGTTTCGCTATGGAATGTTAGGAGTCCTACTCCTTGGGCTGTTTTAGTTTGTTCGTAGTACTGAGTTGAGCTTGTACTCATGTGATGGACTAATGATATGCTATTCACGTTTGATTCAAAATAGCTGTCATATTCTTATGGTTGCTTGCTTCTTTCCACTCAACTCGATAGCATGAAGTGAAATAAGTCAAGCTAATATTAGTATCTTTGATGTTTGATCCGCTTGACCTCCTCTTAAAAACATCTGCAAGTAAGGAACAAAAGAAACCTAATCTGTATCCCGACGAGTAAATTCTCATTCATTCATCCGCAGTTTTACTTGCCTCTTGAGTATGTCCTTGTTCGGACCACTCAAATACGACTAATCCATAGTAATCAACGCATAGAAAGTAATTATAAACTAGCATTCATCGTAAAACTTCATCCAAATCCACAGATATTCATTCAGAATCTTACAAAATTTCACTATTCAAAATTAAATCAGTCTAACAGTGAAAAGTCAAAATCAGTACGGAAAACGACATTTTTCCTCTTCTAAGTTGAATCATGATGGTTCCTTGAATTGCGCTGAAAACATAACTCAATGACATGGCCATTGTCCATTTATAATTCTACCCCTTGGCAGATAAATATGCAAGACGTTGAACCTCTAGAAAATAACATAATCTATCAACTTAGTTTCCAGTTTCTTGAAAAATTTAGGAATAAGTACATAAAAAATATTATAGCTTATAATGAAAGTGTAATTAAATCGTAAAATTTATAAAAAATTTAATCAAATCATAAAACTTATGAAATTAGTAAAATCGAGTTTGATTAATAGAAAATATTGATGTGACTTTTTTTTTTTATTTCCTCACTTCTAAGTGATGATGACATTACTAAAATATGAAACATAAG
Organism: Eucalyptus guilfoylei; assembly: GCA_016097605.1. Lineage (NCBI taxonomy): Eukaryota > Viridiplantae > Streptophyta > Magnoliopsida > Myrtales > Myrtaceae > Eucalyptus > Eucalyptus guilfoylei. The sequence continues at coordinate 13,610,525 of CM027870.1, read as the reverse complement.
GCCAAAATGACGTTGTTTAACCTGAAAAAAATAATAATAATACAATGGGACTTTTGTATTTGCTTTGCTTTGCTTTTAGGGTGCGTTTGGTAACAATTCTATTTCCTAATAGATTCGATCGATCGTAGTGATTCTTTTTTATTACATTCCCTGGAGCGATTCTAAGCATTTTAAGCCGTTTGGAATCGTCCAAAATTTCGATTACGGAATAGAATTGCGTTTGGTACCGTGCTCATTAATTCTGTTCCAAATCAATTTCTTTTATTTTTTAAATAAATCTTTTACTTTTTACTTTTTTTCCTTTTTTTCTTTTCTTTTTTCCTTTTTTCTTTTCTTTTTTTTTTTTTCCTATTCTTCTTCTTCTTGTTGTGGTCGGTCCGCCGGACCGGCGACCAGCCAGATGAGGGCCGACGACCTCACCGGAGCGTCGCTGGCCCTCGGCGAGGATGGCCCTCATCGGCCGAGCCTCGCCGGCAGCTGGGCGAGGCGCGGCCTCGCCGGTGGCCAGGTCGGCCTCGCCGGGGCTGGGCGAGGCCTGCCTGGCCACCGGCGGGGTTGGGTGAGCCTTGTCGGTGGCCAGGCAAGGCTCGGCCTCGCCAGATCTGGCGAGGCCCGCCTGGCCACCGGCAAGGCTGGGTGAGCCTCGCCGGGGCTAGGCGGGCCTCGCCAGTGGCTGGGCTTGCCTCCGACGAGCTCGCCGGTGGTTAGGATTGCCTCCGGCGAGCTCGCCGGACCTCGCCCTGGCCTGGCGAGCCTCCGGCAAGCTCGCCGGACCGGCAGCCGACGGGGGACAGCGGCGGCGGACGGTGGCGGGCGGTGATGGACGGCGGTTGCAAGATGGCCGAAGGGAAGAAGAAGAATTGTTGATTTTGATTCTCAAATTTGTTCCCAGAACAAGAATCAACTTTTTTTTTTATTCTTGATTCCACTCCCAATCTGTTCCCGGGAACAAAAATTTTACCAAACGCGATTCTAGTCCCAAACTGATTCTGGGAATAAATAATCAGAATTTGGCCCTGTTTGGATGATTACCAAACAGGGCCTTAGTCTGATGACATGCTAGATGTGCAATTTATGTAACTAATGAGCTTTGGGAAATATAAAGTCTGCGTAATGTTCTTGTTCTAGCTTAGTTTCAGCATCTACCACTCGAGAGAATTGACGCCTTCTAGATCATGCGGATCAAGTTCGTTTGGATCTCTGATTATAGAGGTTGTGATGGGACCTAAATGATTAACGATTCGGATGATTTTGACCAGTTCGATGTATGGTTCACACAATAAATAATCGTTCACAAAGGTTTCCTACATGCATTTCATGGTTTTGGGTTAAATTTGAAGTGATGTAAATGATTTTGTCACTATACTTCAATCTCATACGTTTGAGACATTATTTATTTTCCGAAAGGGCTAGTTCAGCCATCGCTGAGGACGAAAGGCATGGAGGCTCACCCTAGCCTAAACCATTTCCACGAATCAAACCAAGTCTTTTTGAGAGGAACACTCGGAACCATGACCGATCTACTGTACTTCAACCTAGAGCGAGCTTTGTACCGATTGGGTGATCCAGTTCGCGATGAATCAAACGAATCCCATTCGTAGATCTAACTTTAATCAACAGCCGGGATGACTGGATTTTTAGCATAAGATCGGACCCGGGTCAGTCCTTCTCTTATAAATTGTTCAAGCACCCAATTAGGCATTTGATCACCACCTGATTGGTTGTCTAATGCACGCGATCCTTGCGGAGTAAAACTTAAAAGTAATATGTTGGAAATAATGAAGTATTTGGAGCGTGATCTTACATCAATATGTCTCTTGATAAGTTGAAAGAAATTTTCTATGATATTCTTCGCAATTCAGTACATACGACGGAATTTGCCTTTTGTTTGTTGTACAATTAATAATATATAGAGAGAGAGATAGAGAGGATGAATGTTGCGGAATCAAGTGATTGAAGGTTAAAATAGAGAATAAGAAAATAAATCAGACATTACATTTACGTGGTTCAATCAAGGTGAACTATGTCCACAGAGAAGCAGTAAATAATTTCACGTAAGAATTACCAAAAAAATCCTAAACCTATTGCAATTGTGCCAATTCAGTCTTAAACATTTTTTTGGCCAATTTAGTCCTAAACATTTTATAATTGTACCAATTCAGTCCATCCAGCCAAAATTGGCCGGTCAGCACCGACGTGGACGCCAAATGGAGATAGTTAGCCAGCAAAAAAAAAAATTTTAATAATTTTTTTCAAATTTTGAACTTTTTTTTTTTTTTTACCTTCTTCTTCCTTTGGCCGGCGAGGCTTGCCCTCGCCGGCCACTGGCAAAGGCGAGCCTCGCCCAGCGACGGCGAGGCCGCCGTCGCCTAGCCAAGGTGAGGCTTGGCCTCGCCCAGCTATGGCGAGGCTTGCCCCCGCCGGCCACTGGCGAAGGCGAGCCTCGCCCAGCGACGGCGAGGCTGCCGTCGCCAGATCTGGCGAGGCTCGACCTCGCCATGGCTGGGCGAGGCCGAGCCTCGCCTTGGCTGGTCGACAGCAGCCTCGGCGTCGCCGGGCAAGGCTCGCCTTCGCCGGTGGCCGGGGGCGAGCCTCGCCGGCTAGAGGAAGAAGAAGGTAAAAAAAAAATTAAAAAGTTCTAAAAAAAATAAAAAAATTATTAAAAAATTGTTCGTCGGCCAGCTGTCTCCGGCCGGCGTCCACGTCAGCGCCGACGGGCCAATTTTAGCTGGATGGACTGAATTGGCATAATTGTAAAAGGTTTATGACTAAATTGGCTAAAAAAAAAGGTTTAGGACTAAATTGGCACAATTGCAATAAGTTTAGGACTTTTTTGGTAATTCTCCCATAATTTCACTATAGATCAAATTACAGAATAAAGATAACAATCACACTCGAATTACTCAAATACTTTTAGTATTTTCTAGCCTCCAATTATATTAACCCCATAATTTTCACGAAATAATGTCTCCATCTGTTAACGGATTACACAATTTCAATACAAGATTTATTTTTGCTATATTTCAAGAATTCAGCCCTCACGTAGAATTGCAATCTGAAAACAAACACTGCACGAGTGAAAGCTAGAGTGCATGCTGCGACGTAGTGAGAATGTAAGTTCAGAATTTCCGGCTATCTTCGGAGTTACCTTTGATCTGTTTATATAGGCCTTTAACCTCCAAAGCATTAGTTGGGAGCTGTTTTAGAGTCAAATGAGCCGTTGACCATCCTCTCTAGCAATCATAATTTATACTTGCAATCTGCACACAATTAGAGTATACTCACAAAGGCAAAGCAGGGTTTTCCATTAATGGAGCCTTTTGCTTCTGTATGGTCTGCATGACTCTCTGAATTGTCCTCACAAAAATGGCAAAACTGCCGGATCTTCTCTTAGGCTCCTCTCTAGGGTTCCTGAGCTTGAAAATCTGATATATCACTTTAAAAATCAATTTTATGAAGCAATCTCAACAAGTCTCCGATGACTCTCGCCTTCTCTTAGGTAAATGGACAATGTAGTCAAAAAATGAGAGAGAGAGAGAGAGAGAGAGAGAGAGAGAGAGAGAGAGAGGGCAACGGGGATGTGTGGTGGCAATGGAGACCGATTTCGAGAAGGAGGGGGACTAGGGTTAGTGGAGAAGAGGAAAGAAAGTTCCCTTTTGATGGAGACAAATAACATTTTTAATGGGGAGGTTATGTGAAATTTGATTAGATTTTGATTCATCTTTACCTTGTTTGTTTGAAGGAAAACATTAAACTTATTAAGATTTGTACGTAAAAATTGATTTATCGAGCAATACGTTTTGTTCATTAACTATATGATATATTCCTAACCAAATCAATTTTGTAAAACAATGGCAACAAGACTACGAAGATGTTCACTTAAATTACGTTTTAGTTAAGTAAAGCTCATCCGAGAGTCTTGGCCCAATCTTGGGATCTATTGAACAATTACCTCTACTCAAATTAGATTTGTCAAAGTTAATCATGAATCAATTTCTCAACATATTAATGAATTGTGTTATTATACGGGTTAGTTATATTTAACAAATTGGTTTAGATTAGTAATACTTAGGATAATATGTGTGTTATATATGCTCGCAATTTACTAAGATCTAATCTATCTTTATGATCTCTCTGTGTTCTCTCTCACAATCACTCGATCCTGCGCTCGCTATCTTTGCGATCTCACCTCAGTTTTGGGTATGAGTTTACTTTGATTTGGTTAAATATAAAAGTTTATTAACTATAATGATCTTGCAAATTAAGTCAATGTGAAAATACCAAAGAAATAAATGAGAAACAATAAGGATGCTAGAAATTTACATGATTCAATCCAAATATTAGTGCTTACATTCTATGAAGCACCAACACTTTCCAAGAGTTTTTGTGTCGTTTCCGACACTTTGACACTTTCTGACACTCGGTCAACACGTGTCGGAAAATCCGACACCTGGTCAACTTTCTCGATACTTTCCGATACTTAAGTCGAAATTCTAACATATGAGTTTTCGATATATGATTCCGATATCGATGTCAATTTTAAAAATTCAATAAATGAGCGGTCAAAATATATATATGTGAAAATATAAAACACAATAATAAAAATAATAAATGGAGAAAGAAGAAAAACCTAGTCTTCTCTTCTCTTCTGACTACCACTTCTGTGATATGCAATTCACCCCTTAAGTTTTTTTATCTCCTCTTCCAACATATCTAACATGTGAGCCCATAATATGGATCGCTCGTTTTATTGAAATAGAATTGAATTTGTCAAATTGAAACAATAAATGATATTAATAAATGACGGATTAATGTTTTTAGTGTACATTCATTCTAGACTTTTTTAATTATTTATTTATTTATCAATTCGATTCAAATTAATTTGATTGAAATAATCATAAAAATGATAATTTATTATGTATATATAAAAATATATATTTAATATACAACGTGTCCTAACGTGTCGAAATTCTCTGTTTTTTTAGAAACGACATGTCGTGTCGCGTATTGCGTGTTAGTGTCGGTGCTACTTAGCTTACATTCACGGGAAAAGCCAGTAATAAATAATATATTAATAATTGAAAAATCAAAGTTATAATCATTCACGCATTCAAGTATTTTTTGTACCTAGATTCAAATTTAAACCCAAAATATTTACAAATAAATAAACTTAATTGGATGTAAACTCTCCGCACTAAATCACAGCGCATGCATTCAAGCCCAAACCAAAAAACTCACGTATGGTTGAAGACAAGAATTGTGTTCTTTCTTTTGTGATTCGCGGCTCGCTCCTCGGAGTGTGGGCTTCTTAGGCCCTGTTTGTTTGCGTTCTTTTCTTTTGGTCATGAACACAATTTTTGTTTTTTTTGTTGTTAACAAAAAAAGAACAGAAACACGTTTATTTGCATATTTGTTCCAAATCTATTTTTTTGTTCCCGAGAACAAATTTGGAACAGAATCAAGAAATAAGAAAAACTTGTTTATTTTTCCTAGAACACTTCCGAGAAACAATTTTTCTCTCTCCTGTTTTTTTCTTCTCTTTCTTTTCTTCTTCTTTTTTCTTTGGCTAGTCGCTGGCCCCGGCGACACCGTTGAGGGCCGGCGACCTTGCCGGAGCATCGCCGACCCCTGGCAAGGCTGAGCATTGCTGGCCCCTAGCGAGGCTCGGCCTCGCCTTGGCTGGGCGACTCGAGCTCACCCAGATCCGACAAGGCCAAGCTCGCCCAGCCACTGGCGAGGCTCGGCCTCGCCGGGGGCTGATGAGCCTCGCCGTGGTTGGGCGAGGCCGCCGGTCCTCGTTGGCCGATCGCCAGCCATGGCCGAGGCCGGCGACCGGCCAAAAGGAAGAAAAAAGAAAAAAGGAAAAATAAAATAAAAATATTAAAAAATTAAAAGAAACAAAAAAATTTTATACGAGTTTATCAAACGTGTTTCTGTTTTTTTCTATTCCAGAACAAGTTTACCAAACGCGTTTTTTCTAACACAAAAAATTGTTAAAAAATAACAAAAATAGTTTTTTCTATTTTTGTTCTCTAAACAATTTTTTAATAAAAACGTTACCCAACGCACCCTTACTCGTACAGGAAAAGCAAACCCTTTTGACTCATGTGGTACTCGAATATCAAAGAGGAAAAGCAAAACCCACCCTTGAGTGTATCCTTGTTTGGACCACTGGACTATGACTATTCCATAGAAATCAACGCGTAGGGGGTAATTATGAACTAGCATTCCTAGTAAAAACTTTGTCCAAATCCACAAGATATTACATTCATGGTTTTACAAAATCTCACTGTTAAAAACTTAATCAGTCTAACAAAAAAAGTCAGAATCAAGATTGAAAACAACATTTTTCCTATTCTGAGTTGAATATTGATAGGTCCTCACTCCTCGAAGTGCACTGCAAACACAAGCCGACTGACATAGCCATTGTCCATTATAATTCCACCCGTTGTTGATAATCACGCAAGACGTGAAACTTCTAGAAAATGGAACGATCTGTCAATTTAGTTTCTAGTTGATAATCAAGGGTGGGTTCCCCACAGGCAAGTATCTCTTTGCTGGAGTTGTTGATGGGAGGAACATCTGGGCCAATGATCTTGCTGGATCGCTCAGCACGCTCCTTGCCCTCGAGAGCATTGTGGGAAAAGGTATTGCTTTCTGCATATGTTTCTTTTCCAAGTAGTGTGTTTTGATGATCTATTTGTCATTTATCCTTAAGTTGATATCTGAAATTCCTCATTTATCTGCAGACAAACTTGTGGTCTCCACCTCCTGCTCTCTTTTGCACGTTCCTGTTGACCTCTTTAGTGAGACCAAGTTGGATGATGAAATCAAGTCATGGCTTGCATTTGCCGGTCAGAAGGTCATAGAAGTCAATGCCTTGGCCAAGGCATTGACTGTTAGGTAGTCTTAACAGTGGTGATCGTTAGCTTATTTTCTAGAATTAGTTGCTTCTACTCTATTCCGAATTGTCATCGGCAGAAACCGATGTGGTTAACTTGTGGTGGGTCTCTTTAATTACTGGCTGTACAGAGGTACATACATATTGCAACAACTGGGAAAATACAATCACAAGGATGCAAAGTTCTTAATTTAAACTAGGCTTGTTAACTAGCACCTTTAGGGTGTTTGTCAAGCATGATTTTTCAACTTCCAAATATTGATTACTAATGTCGTGAGAGGATATTTCAATGCTGACTGCCAATGGCCCTCTTTTCAGGCATGCTTCTCAGCTAATGCTGCTGCTCAGGCCTCAAGAAAGTCCTCTCCAAGAGTCACAAACGAAGCTGTCCAAAAGGCTGTACGTTCCTTTGCTTAGTTACCCTTCATATTTTATGCATTCCAAAATATCGATTAAAATTATATTATTGGTCTCTTGAAATCTTGATATTCTCGTCTCTCTCAGGCTGCTGCTTTGAGGGGCTCTGATCATCGCCGTGCCACAACTGTGAGTGCTAGATTTGATGCTCAGCAAAAGAAGCTTAATTTGGTCATGCCAGCAGCCACCATTGACTCCATCGCCAAGGAACTCAGAAGTCCACACTCTCGGTACAAGGCCAAAAAGTGAGTAAATTAGATCTTCCTTTTCTAATTAAACAATGTTGGATATGACGTGGGCTGTTATTTTTTTTGTTATGAACCTCATCATTCTCCTGACTGCACTTCATTATAGGATCTCTGAGGAAGAATACATTAAGGCCATCGAGGAGGAAATTGACAAAGTTGTCAAGCTTCAAGAGGAGCTTGAGATAGATGTCCTCGTTTATGGGGAGCCTGAGGTAAGACAGTCTTTGAATCTGGTGCTGTAATTAAGACAGATTATGTCGGATAGATAGATAGCATCTTATGAGCTATGTTTTCTTTCTTGAACATCTGGATCTGGATGTATCCAAAACAGAGGAACAATATGGTTGAATACTTTGGGGAGCAGCTGTCGGGTTTTTCTTTCACCGTTAATGGGTGGGTGCAATCTCATGGATCTCGTTGTGTAAAACCACCCATCATCTATGGTGATGTGAGCCGCCCCAAGCTACCCTGTGTCTTCTGGTCCACTGCAGTCTAGAGCATGGTAACTAGCTCGATGAAGGGAATGCTTTCAGGGCCTGTCACCATTCTCAACTGGTCCTTCGTCCGAAATGACCAAACCAGGTACAGAAGAACGGGAACTTCATGTGTACATGGGATTGATCAAAGAACATAAACTTTATTTCTCCTTTCAGGACTAGAATAATAAAGATTTAGTTCACAGGTTCGAAACTTGCTACCAAATTGCCTTGGCCATCAAGGAAGAAGTCAAAGATCTCGAGAAGGCAGGGATCAATGTTTTTCAAATTGATGAGCTAGCTTTGAGGGATGGTCTGCCACTGAGAACGTCTGAGCAAGCTTCTTACTTGGATTGGGTTGTCCACTCTTTTAGAATCACTAACTGACAAAGCGCGGCAATTGAGAGACAAAATGGAGGAAAGAAATCAAGGCATTCGTGGAAAGTGTGGGTTGCTGGAATTTATAAAAGGAACGTCCACCAGGCCATATTCGCATGAAAAAGAGAGGAAATTAAAGGAAATAATCAAGCTGGCCCATGAATTGTAAATGGAGATGAGCGAATGTGGACACATTCAAGGCAATATGAATAGAAGCAGAAAATGAAACAAAAAGATTGTGAGCGCTAATTTAGAAGTAAATTAGAGAGATTTACAATCAAATTTTGGTAACAAATCAAAGCCAAAACTTAGCCATTCCCCAAGAATCATCAATGGACTCCACGGATCCAGACTTTCCAACTATACGTGGGAGAGACTTTTGGTTATAAAAGGATGTGCACACCCTCAGCCGAAAATTCATGCGAGGAAGAAAGAGAATCCGTGCTGGAAAGAAAAAGCTTTAAAAAAAGAGAGAAGAAGTGAAAGAGGGCAGAGGGAGGGGACGTGTGAGAAGACAGGAAAGAGAGAAAAAAGAGAGAAGAAGAAAAGGAAAAACCAAAAGCAGAGGAGGAAGAAGGAGTCGGTCGAGTCCCCCCCCCCCCCGGCACACCGTCGCCACGTCCCTCGCCGGCCACCGCCGCGCCGCCTGCAGCCCCTCGTCGCGCCATCGCTCGCCCGTCCGCGACGCCTGCAGCCCGTTCGCCGTCGCTGCTCCCGATCTCGCTGTCGCCGCCTCTGCCTTTCGTCCGCGCCCCTGCTCTCCACGAACACTGCCCTGCCATCGACGCCCGCTGCAGCCGCGCCGATCTCACTCGCCGATGCTTGCTGCAAGCCTTCAACTGAGCCGGAGCACCCCCCTCGCGCCACTAGTGACGACTGCAACCCGCACTGGCCCGCGAAGCCGCCGCTCCTCGCTGCGACACCACCGCTGTCCCGATCTGACCGTTCGAGAGCCCCAACGACGGCAGATCTGAGCCGGTCGTCGCTCCGCCGCTGAGCGAGCCCCGCACCAGCCCGCCGCTGCCCGCGACCCGTCAGCTGCTCGTGACGACCCGACGCCCCTGCGGTCGCGTCTCTGCCGAGTGCCACCCAGCAGACGCCCTTGCCTCCCTCGTTCCGGCGAACCCACACCGCCGACGTTGCTGCACCACAGGAGCACCTCCTTCGCTGCCTGCAGCAGCTGCCTCTGCGATCCGGTACCCGACGCTTGCTGCCCTCCGCCCGAGCATCTCTGTCCGCCGCTGAACACCACCCCGACGCCTGCAACCAGCAGCATCTCGGTCCGACGTCCTCGCCCCTGCTGCCGCGCCTGTCGCCGACGCTCGCCCTTGCTGCTGCGCCTCTGCCCATCGCCGGCGCTTGCTGCCGAGGTGAGCCCAAGCGCCCGCGTCACCGCCACTCCACCAGCAGCACCATCGCGCGTCATGTTGAGTCCCTTGTAGTTTATTTTTATTTTTATTTTTATTTTATTTTTTAAGTTTCGTTATTATTGGAGCATGGTATGTTGATGCTATTTATTTGAATATTGCAGGTATTATCCACAGGGTTTTGCCCAAAATTATTATAATTATTAATTTAATATGTAAGACGTCGGATCATTTTTTAATTATATTAATTTTTAGGTATTTTGATAGTATTTTAATTGTTAAATTATTATAATTATTAATTTGATCCGTAGGACTTCAATCAGATTTTTAATTATTTTGAATCATTCTTTTTATATGTCGTTGTTTAGGATTAGAGTAATCGTTAATTTAATCCGTGAGATAATATTATTTTTTTGATTATTTTAATTCTTTATTTGTTGAATATCTTGATTGTTTTGATCTAATATTTATCTGATAATTGCTTATCTTGGAAAAACACTAAAAAATATATAAATCAAAAAATCAAATTTTGCATCAGAATATGTTGGTTTTCATAAATTAGGATTGCATTTTTAGATAATTTTTTTGAATATGTTAGGGTTGGACCTAAATAACCTTTTTTTCAAAAATAGGGTTTTAGATAAAATTTGCACATTTTAATAATCTTATCTTTTTTTAAAAAAATAGTTTTCTAAGATAGGATAGGATTTAAGTCAAATTAATCCCTAAAATAAATTAGAAAATTATTCATTTTAGATAATTTAATTAGGGTTTTTATTAAATCCAAATTTCAATAAAAAATACAAAAATATTAGATGCATGTCAAACAGTTTGCATAATAGGTTCATTTAATTCGAAATTGTTTGTTAGTAAAATTAGGTCATGTAGTTAAATGCATGTTTTATGATAAAGTTCTAATTAAAAGAAAAACCCAAAAAATTGCTTGCTTTGTGTATTTAATTATTTTGATGCAATTTATTTGGTTCGTTGAGTGTTTAATAATGATTGAACACTCGTGTGATCACCATGTTGCATAATAGTAATTTAGGTTAAAATAAATTCAAGCTGACTGTAAAAATACTTTTGAAAATAAAAAGAATGGTACCAAAATGGCATTAGAGGAATCTAGTGTAATCAAGTCCCCATACCTAAAGTCTCTGATTCATAAGAGTAAAATAATCCTCTCATTATTTTACTTAGGTGTCTAATCAATCTACCATAAATTGATTAGTGGTGTCTCCTAGATAAAATCAAAAACTTGAACTCAAGTCCGGGAATTGGTATAGGCTTGGGAGAGCTCGAGCTAAGTCTAAGATTTAGTAGTCCATTAGCCTCAACTCTAGGTGGTGCACTTGAAATTTAGGTCGCGACATCAAGGATACTACCCAGGTCCCTTCATAATTCCCTTACTTTTCTTTCTTTTCCCTTTTTTTTTAAGTGGAAAGATCTGTTCCCCACGTAGACTGATTTCATTCCGTGGTTGTTACTAATTGGCAAATCCACACTTACACGTACTACTCCCAATTCAGCAACTTCCCTCTCTCAATCATCAACAAGGATGCTGATGTCGTCACAATTAAGAATTGTTGCTCTGATGAGTCAGTTTTCGGTGAGGGAGTTAACTATGGTGCTGTGATTGGCCCCGGTGTCTATGACATCCTATCTCTCAGAATACTATTAGTTGAACAGATTGCTGACAGTATCACCAAGAAGCTCGCAACAAACATAGTGTTGTTTAACCCTGACTACAAATTCAAGACTCATGAACACGCTGGGGTCAAACGTGCGCTCGGGAACATGGTTGCTGCTGTGGAGCTCCTCCGCACCGAACTTGCCCATGCTATGAAAGAAAAGTCTGAGTAACTCCCGGCTCAAAAGGAGAGTTTCGTGGGGTTAGGCTTCAATGACCCAATCTGCTACTTAATTTGCACCATCTATGCTTGTTGATAAGCAGTTCTGCTTTCCCATATTCTATCTGCAATTTGAGTGATGTTTTGGCAAACCTTTGTTTTGTTCATAATGATTATAGTCTCGGAATTTGTAATCGTATTGTAGATAATCACTAGTGGATAATAGAGAATTGCAGCTAGAATATGGGAAGGCAGAACTGCTTATCAACGCATAGATGCTGCAGATCAAGTAGCGGATTGGGTCATTGAAGCCCAACCCCACGAAACTCTCCCTTTGAGCCGGGAGTTACTCAGACTTTTCTTTCATAGCATGGGCAAGTTCGGTGCGGAGGAGCTCCACAGCAACAACCATGTTCTCGAGCGCACGTTTGACCCCAGCGTGTTCACGAGTCTTGAATTTGTAGTCAGGGTTAAACGACACTATGTTTGTTGCGAGCTTCTTGGTAAAACTGTCAGCAATCTATTTAGCTGATAGTATTCTAGGAGACAAGATGTCATAGACACCAGGGCCAATCATAGCACCATAGTTGACTCCCTCACCGAAAACTGACTCATCAGAGCAACATTTCTCAATTGTGATGACATCAGCATCCTTGTTGATGATTGAGAGGGGGAAGTCGCTGAACTGGGAGTAGTACGTGTGAGTGTGGATCTACCAATCAGTAACAGCCACTGAATGAAATCAATCTACGTGGGGAACGGATCTTTCCACTTTAAAAAAAGGGAAAAGAAAGAAAAGTAAGGGAATTATGAAGGGACCTGGGTAGTATCATTGACACATTATGAAGGGACTTGGGTAGTATCATTGACACCACAATTAGTGATTCTAAAAGAATGGACAGCCCAATCCAAGCAGGAAGCTTGCTCAGACTTTCTCAATGGCAGACCATCCCTCAAAGCTAGCTCATCAATCTGAAATTGATCCTTGCCTTCTCGAGATCTTTGACTTCTTCCTTGATGGCCAAGGCAATTTGGTAGCAAGTTTCGAACCTGTGAACTAAATCTTTATTATTCTAGTCTTGAAAAGAGAAATAAAGTTTATGTTCTTTGATCAATCTCATGTACACATGAAGTTCCTGTTCTTCTATACCTGGGTTGGTCATTTCGAACAAAGGGCCAATTGAGAATGGTGACAGGCCCTGGAAGCATTCCCTTCATTGGGCTAGTTACCATGCTCTGGACTGCGGTGGACCAAAAGACATACGGTAGCTTGGGGCGGCTCACATCACCATAGATGATGGGTGGTTTTACACAACGAGATCCATGAGATTGCACCCACCCATTAACGGTGAAAGCAAAACCTGACAGCTGCTCCCCAAAGTATTCAACCATATTGTTCCTCTGTTTTGGATACATCCAGATCCAGATGTTCAAGAAAGAAAACATGGCTCATAAGATGCTATCTATCTATCCGACATAATCTATCTTAATTACAGTACCAGATTCAAAGACTGTCTTACCTCAGGCTCCCCATAAACCAGGACATCTATTTCAAGCTCCTCTTGAAGCTTGACAACTTTGTCAATTTCCTCCTCGATGGCCTTAATGTATTCTTCCTCAGAGATCCTATAATGAAGTGCAGTCAGGAGAATGATGAGGTTCATAACAAAAAAAATAACAGCCCACGTCATATCCAACATCGTTTAATTAGAAAAGGAAGATCTAATTTACTCACTTTTTGGCCTTGTACCGAGAGTGTGGACTTCTGAGTTCCTTGGCGATGGAGTTAATGGTGGCTGCTGCTGGCATGACCAAATTAAGCTTCTTTTGCTGAGCATCAAATCTGGCACTCACAGTTGCAGCACGGCAATGATCAGAGCCCCTCATGTCTGAGTAGCTAGTAGCCATGCTCTAGACCAGTAGCCAAGAAGGGAATGCTTTCGAGGAACAAAAAAAGAACAGAAACGTGTTTGGTAAAACTTTTGTTTTCGGGAACAAAAAATAATTTTTTTGTTCCCAAGAACAAATTTTAAACAGAAACAAAAAGTAGAAAAAAGTAAATTATTATTCTCAGGAACAGCCGAAAAACAATTTTTCTCTCTCTTCTTTTTTCTTCTTCTCTTTTCTTTCCTTATTCTTCCTTTTGGCTGGTCATTGGCTTCGGTCATGGCCGGCGACCGACCGATGAGGGTTGGCGACCTCACTAGAGCGTTGTCGGCCCCAGGCGTCGCCCAGCCACCTCGCTGGGCGAGGCTCGGCCTCGCCAGGCCAAGGGGAGGTCGACCTCGTGCCGCCTAGGCGAGGTCGATCCTCGCGGTGGCCTGGCGAGGCTCCAGCGAGCTCGCCGGACCTCGCCCAACCGTTCGCCAGTCGCCGCCATGGCCAGCGACCAGCTATAAAGGAGGAAGAAGGAAAAAAAGAGAAAAAGGAAAAATATAATAAAAATATTTAAAAAATAAAAGAAACAATAAAATTATACAAATTTACCAAATGCATTTCTATTTCTAAAATATAAATTTTTTACGGTTATCAAGTGCGTTCTTATACTCAGAAATTGTTTCCGGGAACAGAAATATAAAAAACTAATTCTGTTCGAAAATTGTTCCTTGGAATAGGATGATTACCAAACGCACCTTGAAGATCTTAAGGGACCGTTAGGACCTCATCAAATGAACAAGACAAACGGCATCGTTTGGTCAGTTTGATGAGGGCCTTTTGTCTATGTTATTGTCTCCTCTCGAAGTCTACCATGAACGCCAGATGCTTTCGGTTATTCCCCTTCCATATGTTGTTACCATCGAACCTGGTGACCATTTCCCCTAGTAAATAAAAAAAGCAATCTAATGGCCAACAATAATAATAATAATATAAAGGGAATTGTGTGCGTGGAGGAGAAATTTCCAAGTGTATTTACTGTTAAATAATTGTTAAGAAACTTTGTTTAACACCTAGGCCCCACCTTTGTTTTGTCCTCGGTCTCTCTTGTGATCGTTGCCCAATGACTTCACTTCATTTTCTCCGCCAGTGTTGAGGCATCCGCAATTCCCTTATTTACCCCCAAAAGAAAAGGGAAATATTTTGAGCAAACTATGAATGACCCCCCCCCCCCAAAAAAAAAACTGTGTAAAACGACTCATACGGTGATTCTCAAACGTCCTGCACTTTTTTGCCAGTGAAATGCAAAAACAAAATGAAGAAAAGAGAGAAGAAAGTATTAACTTTATCCCAAAATAATGATACACGCGGTTTTCAAAGGATTTTGCAAAATTGATTTAGTTTGTTGGGTAGTATCCGGATCAATTTTGCGCATTCAACACATTTACTTAGTCGAGCTATTTTAAGGACATGCTCTCGTTGTTTCAACTTGATGTGTTTAAGATTTTACTCTTGAGTGTTCCTAACAATACTTAAATGTAAGTTCAGAAGGAAAAGAGTAAACTTTCTTACCATCTAAGCTACACATGTTGATGGTAAATGCACGATTGTTACTTCTTCTTTTTCTTTTTCTTTTTTGGTTGGTACGCGATTATTACTTGATGGACAAAAATATATACTATTAAGTTTTCCCATCAAACCGAACTAGATCATTTATAAGCAAAGATGGTCAAATGTAATTTCTTCTGAAATATCAAAGGTGTAGCATAAATTACTTCCCCCATTGATGGCTAGCCATGAGATTTTTTTTGTTTAGAGTATGCTTAATTCACATTAACTTAATATATGAAAGAGTACACTTTTATATGATAATAATGTTGGAAATTAATCCAAAAAAAACACAAACTGTTTGTTGTAACCAGAATATCAATGTAAAGAAGATGATAACAACTTTATAATATCCTTCCTTTTACCAATCTTGGATAAGAAGAAAATAAGATATTACTGAAAAATAACATAAAATTGGAGGTGAGGTACGGATAACCGAATCTCCTTAAAGCGATTAGTTCCTGCCAAAGGTGCTCCGCAGATTTACAAACTATGCTTCCCAAAATACAACGCCTTGAACCTATTTGGATTAACACTATGCAAACAGGACTCAGTCAAACCGTTCAATTGAATCAGCACACTCAGAAAAAACAGAAGAGCATAAAAGAATATCAAAGCCTTTTGGAATCGAGTCAGAAAAACCAAAACCAAAAAAACCTTTTTGAAGCTCTATGCTCCTATCTATTTATAGAGCTTTTTAGTTCATGTACAGAAGAGATATATGAATTAAATAGACGCATGTATCAACGAAATTCATGAATCAAGAGATACATGAATTCAAGAGATTCGTATACTCAATAAATACATGAACTCAATAGATACGTGAACATAAAAGTTTAGGACATTCATGAATCCAAAAGAGATACGTGAACAGAAAAGATGTATCTTAATTTATTGGCTTTCGTTGATCCATTAACCATAATTATAACAAATAACACGTCATTTTCTTCGTAGACTTGGCCATTCTAGTGCAAATTTGACTGTTGTGCATGGTGTATTAGGTAAAGCTAAAAGAAAGGTACCCTCCAAAGTGATATCATTCTTGCATCACCGAAAGAAAAACCGCTTCACAAACAAATAAAAAGGTTCATTCCTATCACATTTCAAATAATTGAATGAGTCAACTCCTAGTGCATGTTTGATCTTCAGTGTTCTATCCTCTTGATTGAATGACATGTAAGAAACTTTGGAGTTAACCACTCCTCAGTCCTCCATGTACTTAGACTATGAAAATGAAACTAGCTTTAATCGTGGCCAAAAGGGGAGGGGAAAAACCTAAAAATTTCTGGCCCCCACACAAGAATGTTCAACATAGACAAGACCATCGTTATGCTAACCTCTTGTTCTTTGCGGAATTAGTTTGCTAACAAGAAACCCATTATTGTACTAAAAACAAATTAAGAGAATCTAACCCCTATATGCCCACTCCGTTTCCAAAGAAGATCCTTTAAACGCCCACATCATAGTATATTTTTAAAAAAAAAAAGGCAAAAGAAAAAAGAAAAAAAAAAGAGAGAGAGAAGAGACGAGTACTTTTCTCATTAACATGCAATTTTCAATTGCTACGGTGAAAATGACTTCTCAATTTTCAATTTTCAACTACGGTTTTCTCCCTTCTTTAACTTTTACTCAGGTCTGTCTTTAGGGAGTCGAGACGCCGAATGGAACCAGCCCGCATCGAATTCTACACCACCAAGTGGCGCTCTGCCATTCGCGCCGGCCTCCCCTCCCTCCCTCCCTCGCATTAAACCCACCCTCCCCTCCCCATACTTCGACACTTCCTTAATTAATCCTCTCTTTCCCCTCCTTAATCCCCTAATTAAAAGAGAAGAGGAGAGAAAAACACGCGCAAAAAGCGAAGGCATTCGGACGTAAAGATTCGAACCATGGACCGGCTCATAGGCTTGGAGCCGTCGAACGTCGTGGCGGTCCGGATCGAGCCGGGCCAGAAGTGCTCCGGCCACCTCACCCTCCGCAACGTCATGTACACCATGCCGGTCGCCTTCCGGCTCCAGCCCCTGAACAAGCCCCGCTACACCGTCCGGCCGCAGTCCGGCATCATCCCCCCTCTCCAGACCCTCACCGTCGAGGTCACCTATCACCTCCCGCCCGGCTCGGCGCTCCCCGCCTCGTTCCCGCGCTGCGAGGACTCGTTCCAGCTCCACAGCGTCGTCGTCCCCGGCGCCGCCGTCAAGGACCCGAGCTCCACCCTCGACTCTGTCCCCAGCGACTGGTTCACCACCAGGAAGAAGCAGGTCTTCATCGACAGCGGGGTGAAGGTGATGTTCGTGGGGTCGCCGGTCCTGGTGCGGCTCGTGAAGGAAGGATCGATGGACGAGGTGAGGGAGGTGCTCGAGCGGAGCAACCCGTCGTGGGGCGCGGCCGACGCGGCGGACGAGCAGGGGTAGACGCTGCTCCACCTCTCCATCGCCCAGGCGAGGCCCGACCTCGTGCAGCTGCTGCTCGAGTTCGGGGCGGACGTCGAGGCCCGGGGCGGCTACGGATCGTCGCCGCTCGAGGCGGCTGCGGCGGCCGGGGAGGCGCTGATCGCGGAGCTACTGCTGGCGCGGCGGGCGAGGACGGAGCGGTCGGAGACCTCCACGTACGGCGCGATCCACCTCGCCGCGGGGGGCGGCCACATGGATGTCCTGCGGCTATTGCTGTTGAAGGGGGCCGACCCGGACTCCCCGGCGAGGGACAGCAGCACGGCGCTCCACCTCGCCGTCGAGGAGCGGCGGAGGGACTGCGCGAGGCTGCTGCTCGTGAACGGCGCGAGGACCGACGTGCGGAGCACCGGCGACGGCGAGACGCCGCTGCACGCGGCGGCGCGCCTCGGCGACGAGCAGATGGTGAAGCTCCTCCTGCAGAAGGGGGCGAACAAGGACGTCCGCAGCCGGCACGGTAAGACGGCCTACGACGCGGCGGTGGAGCACGGCCACGCCCGTCTCTTCGACGCGCTCAAGCTCGGCAACAGGCTCTGCGCCGCGGCCCGGGAGGGCGACGTCCGGGCGATCAACCGGCTCCTGGAGAGCGGAGCCGCCGTGAACGGCCGTGACCAGCACGGCTGGACCGCGCTGCACCGGGCCGCGTTCAAGGGCCGGGCCGACGCCGTGAGGACGCTCCTCGACAAGGGCGTGGACGTGGACGCGAGGGACGAGGACGGCTACACGGCGCTGCACTGCGCGGCGGAGTCGGGGCAGTTCGACGTGGTGGAGCTGCTGGTGAAGAAGGGGGCCGACGTGGAGGCGAGGACGAACAAGGGCGTGACGGTGCTGCAGGTGGCGGAGTCCCTGCAGTACGCCGGGATCATGAGGATCCTCGTCTACGGCGGCGCGCTTAAGGACGGGGCCAGGCAGGTGGGAGGCGTCGCTCGTTTCGCGAAAACGATGGAGCTGAGGGACGAAGAGATCAGCAACGGAGGGTTGAAGATGAAGACGACGATGAAGAAGAAGAAGAAGCAGGCGAGGGAGAGACCGATGCGGAGCAGCTTCGGCCGGTCGTCCATGGCCGCGATGGCCGTGTCGGGAGCCTGAACCGGCTCGAGCCGCGCGCGTCCATCGACTGTAAAATCGTTTTCCTCTTTTTTCTTGGGACGGATAACGATGCGATGAGAGGATCCGTAGGATTTTGTAAAAATTGATGAATGTTCATCATCCTCGTTATGCATGGGGACCCGAAGAAAGCTTCATTTTGTAAGCTTTCGGCGTATATAAAACATTTTCGCGGATATTTACGGAAAATTAAACCATTTAGCGGTCATTAATTTTCTGAGAAACGATTTATGTCGCGAGTTCTTTTCGACTAAGATTAAGTTACTTCTAAATAAATAAGTACTCTTTACTTTTAATGAGTGCATTCAGTTCATGATACGCCACAAAAGAAAAGAGGAAAAAGAAGTAAGAAGGACGAGGAGTTCTGATTAGAGGATCTTCAAGCAGAATTCCGCCTGCAGCTGCAATGTAAGCACGGCATTCGAATGTTTTTTTTTTTTTTTTTTCAATAACAAGCAACTAAAGGTGCGTTTGTTTGTGTTTCGTTCAAAAAGTGTTAGGAAACAAAAATAAAAAAACTATTTCTATTTTTACCAAAAAAAAAAAAAAACTATTTTTGTTCCGAGGAACAATTTTTAACCAGAAAAATGCGTTTGGTAAACTTGTTCCAGGAATAAAAAAAGAATAAAAACATGTTTGGTAAATTTGTATTCTTTTTTTGTTTCTTTTAATTTTTTAATATTTTTATTTTATTTTTCCTTTTTTTCTTTCTTTTTTCTTTTTTCTTCTTTTTTTTGGCGACCGGCCAACGAGGGCCGCGGCCTCGCCTTGGCTAGGCGAGCTCGGGCTTGCCCAGATCCGGCGAGGCCAAGCTCGCCTAGCCACTGATCGCTTGGCGGTGGCCCGGTGAGGCCGAGCCTCGCTGATGGCTGTGCGAGCTCAGCCTCGCCGGATCTGGGCGAGCTCAGCCTCGTCGGATCTGGGCGAGCTCGAGCTCACCCAGCCAAGGCGAGGCCGAGCCTTGCCAGGGGCCGACGACGCTCCGGTGAGGTTGTCGGCCCTCAATGGCGTCGCCGGCCAAAGAAAAAATAAGAAGAAAAGAAGAAGAAAAAAAAGAGAAGAAAAGAGAGAGAAAATTTGTTCTTAAAAATTGTTCTAGAAACAAGAAACAAGTTTTTTTTGTTTCTTGTTTCTGTTCCAATTTTATTCTCAGGAACAAAAAAAACAGATTTGGAACAAAAACGCAAACAAACGCGTTTCTGTTCTTTTTTTGTTCCCGGGAACAAAAAACAAGAATTTTTGTTCATAAACAGAAAAAAAGAACGTAAACAAACACGTCCTAAGTAAATTTTAATTTATGAAATGCCTTAATAATCTTTTGTTGTTCCTTTCTCTATTAACGGGTAACATTTCTCTTCTAGCTAACTTTTCTTTTTCTTTTTTTTTCCAACCAAAAAAAAAATTCATTTTGACCACGTCAATTTACATAGTTAAATGCATAATTACATCGTTACAGAAATTAAAACACTTAGATCTTATCTTTAATGATATATAATTCACAAGCGTACATGGTAATTTTACTTGTTTACATTAGGTATACATGCATTCCGCAATTTATGCTGAAAAGAACACTGCCACACAACATAAAAGCCCACCTATCTTGCAGATCGATTTTGCTAGTAAAAAATATACACTGGATGAAGAAAAAAAAGTGACAAGTAATGTGATTCTGAAATGAATGTCTTATGATTTTTTCAAAGAATGTTTCGAAAAGGCGAAACTACGGGTATTATAATTCTAAAATGAATGTCTTAGTTTTCAGTTAAACAGTGTTGCATCCAAAACTCGTTGCGGGACGGGGTAGCCATGACGGATGTAGAAACTTTTACTAGGGTCGAGATAATAGAGTTTTACGAGATATTAGCTATTGGGTGAAATAATGAAATTTACCCAATTTCTCATTCTATAGTATAGAATTACCTAACTTGCATGGTACATGAACAAAAACTAAATATGTGAGCAAATGTTGATTCACTTGAGGCCCAAACTTACGCTTTCAAGTGAAACGCAAGCCCACAACAAGAAGAAGAGCTAAAATGAGTCCATGCTACTTAACTAGTGGAGTGTGAAATTGGAACTTTATAAGAATTGAATAGATCCAATCCAAGTCTAATCCAAATTTCGTAGGCCATCCACTGAAAAACTTCCAATCGTGCAAAAGATCTTTTAATTTAAAAAACTTCGCTCTCATTATTCCACCAAACCCTATCTCCCGTTTCTTTTAATTTCCGTGTTCTTTCGTGAACAATCACTACCTAACAGACCTTAGAGCTGTCGGGTGCCATCTTGCTAACCGCGTGCCATGATTGCCTTTTGTTCTCCATCACAATCATCTTCATTATCCAGTCCCTAAATAGGCTCTTTCTCTCTCATGGCAATGGCCGCGATGGTGCTGCCATTCCTCCTTTGTCTTCGTCCCTCCTAATGCTATGACGCTACTGTAAATCTCTACATCTTCCTCTTTTGATTCATGGCACTGTTGTCCCCAAATCTCAAGCCCGAATGATGTCGACGAAATTGCGATTATGACAGCAATGCTTCCCATATATGCAGGGAGAGAGAGATGGTGGAGATTGCATCGTGACTATGACAAGGAGACGAACTAGGTTAAGTCAAGAGATATGAGATGCCATTTTAATGCAATAGCTCCATTACAATAGCTCCATTACCAAGTCTATTGTCGCGAAAGAAGGGACAAATCGAAATAAGACATATTCCCGACTCATTTGGCCGGAAGAAATTACTAAACTCATGCAAATAACCGGTTTAAGAATCCACATATTATTTCTTTATTGAAAACCGGACACGCCGATTTTGTGAAACCGGTGTCGGCGAGCCCACCGTGACTCGCTGGACGTACCTGCGGCCGACTACGATCTCACATCGGAATCTGGGCCGTCCTCACGATCTGGTTCATTAAAATATGGCGGGGCCCCGCCCAACCGTACCCAATCATGCCGTGTGGATCTCGGCGTCCCATGTGTACTTGCCCGCACCATGTCTCGCGCACTCCCGTCTCCTTTATTTCTCATTTCCAGCTTAAAAGGCGATTAAAAAGAACAATTTTAATTTAGCAAAGAGGAGATTAAAAAATGACTAAGGAGCGACTCCAAAATACAAGGCTGCTCCTTTTGATGATTGGACATGCGAGCAAATCACCATGCGCTTCAGTGTCTTAGCGGTGGGCGGGTCCCACTCCCTACATCTTCACCAACTCCGCCACCTCTTAAACCAACCCCTGCCATTCCTTGTCAACCGAAGGGCAAATCGGGTAATTCACTGAGGCTTGGGAGCAATATGAAATAGCATCGCGTGTGTAATGTAATCGCCCCAGCCGTAGTGCAAATGAAGTGGAACCCCAGTACCAATCCCTCACCAACTCTCAGCCACCAACTTTTTCATTTTCTTTCCCCTCGTTTCTTCATTTCCTGTACATATATTTGTTTATTATTATTATTATTATTATTATTATTTTTTATCTTCGTTTCTTTTCTGGCCTTTCATTTTCGGGTAATATTCAACCCCATGTGCAACCGCCAGTGCAGCGCGTGGGGGGCACGCAATTCGTGTGGCTTTCGTTTTTTGGTTGACTCGCGACAAGGCACTTACCGACTTTCCAGGTCGTAGTGCTCGAAAGACCTTCACCGAACACCGCATTCCTCTGATCTGGATCTCGAGCAGGCGCCATGCGTCGCACGGTTGCCACAGCTTTCCTTAAAATTCGCGATCACAGTGGGAGAGAAAATATTTAAAAAATGTAAATACTTTGGGATAAAAGCGATTTTTCGAAATGTTTTAGTATTTGGCAAATTATAACTTCAAAGTGTATTGAAAAGTGACTTTGGCATAAATATCATTTGATAAACCTTACATTTATAAAGGGTTTTGTGTTGGAAATTACATGACAAGTCGGGTGATAAAGAAAAAAAAGGAAAGCAAATATACACGATTACATTCCTACTTTACCAAGCTAATCAGGGATTGACTGAATCAATTAATAGATAACTAGAATCGGTATCTCCCATCATATTTTCAACACTCCCCCTCAAGCTGGTGGCCTGTATATGTTGAGGACACCTAGCTTGCTTAGAAGGTGTGCATGTTGTTTTTGGCTTAATAGCTTGGTAAATATGTTTGCAGGTTGCTCCACAGTCCCAATTTCTCTTGTTGTGATAATCCCTTTCGAATCTTGTCTCGAGTAAATTGACAATCAACCTCTATATGCTTGGTTCTCTCATGAAAAACTGGATTTGCCGCTAATTTAAGTGTGGCATCATTGTCATAGAATAATTCACTCGGTCCATCTACTTGTACTCTAAGGTTTGAGAGTAATCCACGTAGCCAAACTATTTCACAAACAGTCTTTGCCATGACCTTATATTCTGATTCAGCTGATAATAGTGACACAGTCAATTGTTTCTTTGTTTTCCATGAGATGAGTGATTTCCCCAATTTGATACAAAAACCAGTTACCGATCTTCTTGTCATTAGACAAGTAGCATAATCTGTATCACAGTAAATTGTCATTTTCATATTGCAATCACGAGACAAAAAAATACCAAATCCTGGCGTAGCATATATTGGGTCTTGTCATGGTAAGGTAGATCAATTTTCCAACAAGATGTTGATATCCTGATGGGTCCTTTAGCAACAGATCAGTAATGGATGAAGACGAGCTCACATCATATTCATGTGTCGTCAGTTTTGCATTCTATTCAATTGGTATAGCAGTTGGTTTGCATCCTGATAACCCTGCTTTTGAAACTATATCCAAAATGAACTTTCGTTGGCTGAGGTTGATTCCTTTATCAAATCGAGCTATTTCAATCCCGAGGAAATATTTGAGAGGCCCTAAATCCTTGATGTGAAAAACAAAATGCAAATATTTCTTGAACTTGGTAATAGCCAACTCACTATTTCCCATGATAAGGATGTCATCAACATATATTAACAAGTAAATTGATTAAGTACTTTTACTCCATGTGAATAAGGCATGATCATGCTTGGAATGCTGGAATCCTGCACTGATTAGTGTAGTGGTGAACTTGGCGTACCACTGTTTAGAGGCCTGCTTAAGTCCATATAGGGATTTGCGAAAACGACACACACGAGACTCCCCTTGTCTGCGTAAATCCTCTGGAAGCTCCTTATAGATTTTTTCATCAAAGTCCCCATGTAAGAAGGCATTATTGACATCCATTTGATGTAATTGCCAATTGCGAAAGGCAGCAACAGATAGAAAAGAAAGAACAGTAACTTCCTTAGCTACATGGGAGAAGGTATCATGATAATCGAAATCTTCCCATTGCGTATCTTTTTGCAACTAACCTGGCCTTGTATCTTTCGATGGAATCATCCGCCTTGAATTTAATTATGTAAACCCATTTGCAGCCAATGGGCTTTCGATGTGGAGGTCGTGTAACAATGTCCCACATATAATTTTCAGTAAGCGCCGTTAGTTCAGCCTCCATAACATCTCGCCATCTAAGGTCACGTGCCGCCTTATAATAAGAAGATGGTTCCTGTTCTTTAGAAATTCAACTAATGTAGCACATGTGTTTTGGTGACAGCTGACTAAATGAAACATATGAAGACACGAGATACTGTGTATTTGGACAATCCAATGTAGGGCATATGTAGTCCTTTGTCCAAGTTGGTGGTCGGGTATGTCTCCTAGAACGTTGAGGTTGCTCAATTCTTGTTTCTTGAGGAATAGCAGGTGAGGGCTCATATGAAGAAGCATGTGATTGTTGTGGCGAAAAAATCATTGAAGATCTAGATGAATTATCTCTCTCATCTGAAAGAATAGGTGATCCACTTGCTTGATGTGATAAGTCTGTTGTGACTGGCACAGGGTGTTCTGGTGCAACAATTACAAATTGAGGCTCCACAGATAGATCCTCTTCTGACAGAAATGGACGATGATTTGAAGTTGAGGGAGAGGATGAAGGTGCATTTTCTCAAAACGGGAATATGTCATCTTGAAAAAACACATCTCTGCTCTCAGAGAAATGCCCTGTAGAAATCTCCATGACTCTATAACCTTTCTACAGAGGGGGATATCCCAAATAGACGCATGGAATGGCGTGAGGATCCATTTTATCTCGAGGGCCCACGGTTGTTGCATAACACAAGCAGCCAAATACTCTGAGATGATCAATTCGTGGCTGTCTTCCATAAAGCAATTGGAAAGAAGTTCGCCCGTTGAGGATCTAAGTTGGCATGCGATTAATTAAATAGGTTATTGTGACCACACAATCTTTCCAAAAGTTTTCAAGAATCAAAGCTTGAGATTTAAGAACACAGGCGACTTCTAAGAGGTGCCAATGCTTGCACTTGACAACCCCATTTTGCTGGGGAGTATAGGTGCAAGAACTTTCATGAATTATTCCCCCAGATGACAAAAAAGACACACATTTTGTAGTAAAGAACTCGCGTCCATTATCCGTGCGAATTCGTTGAACAGATTTGCCGAATTGATTTTTAATGAGAGAGAGAAACTTTGACAGATTTGAAAAGGTTTGACCATTGGATTGCATAAGAAAAACCCAAGTGGCGCGAGTATTATCATCGACAATAGTGAGTAAGAATTGTGATCCATCACGATGTGGTGTGTGGTAAGGACTCCAAATATCGTTATGAAATAAAGAGAAAGCACTGGTGGTTCGAGATGTGCTAGTTGGAAAGTGTCTCCGAGACTGTTTAGCTAGAGGGCAAATAAGACATTTTGGATAAGGGAAATGTGCACTATGACCCAAACGCTGATGAGAAATCATATTTTTATTATTGATAATAGCATTACAAGAAGTGCCTTCATTCAATAAATCGAAATCTTTTGGGAAACTGGTCCAAAAATAAAGTCCTTGAGCAACACTCCCCAAGCCCATCAGTCTGCCAGTCGAAAGGTCCTGAAAGAAGCAATTATCTGAATTGAATATGGCATGGCATGAATTATCTTTACAAGTTTTTGAAACAGATAAAAGATTGAACTCAAATTCTAGCATATGGAGGACATTTTTTAGGACAATATTGGAACTAAGATGAACAGTCCCTTCCATTTGGAAGATGGAAGGAATATAAATGTGGACTCTTCTTAATATGGGAAAATAATTTTTTCATTGCTAATTATGTGGTCACTAGCACCCGGATCAATTATCCATGCATTAACGGATAGAGTTTTTCTTGGGAATGAGAGTACCTGAAAAACTTGCAACTTTGTCATTTGTGGTTAACCGATCCAAAGCCCTCATGATATTCTAGTACTAATCTTGGGCAATTGGTTGATGCATCCCATCACCCCTTAATACTGAAACTTGATAAGAAGAAAATTCTTTTTCTTTAGCAATATAAATAGAGTAATGTAATTGTACAATATTCACATAAATATATATTACAATTTCCTTCAAAACACTCTTCAATTTATGACATGGAGGAAATTGTAATCTATATTTCTGTGTATATTGTATAATTACATTGCTCTATTTATACTGTTAGAGAAAAAAAAAGGAAAAAGAATTTTCTGCTTATCAAGTTTCAACACTAAGGACTGATGGGATGCACCAACTAATTACCTAAGATTAGTACCGGAATATCATGAGGGCTCTGGATTGGTTAACTACAAAGAACAAAGCTCGAGGCAGCCGAAGAGCAGCTCGAGGGACCTGAGACAACGCTCCGTCAGCATCAAGCAATGAGGGAAAGGGAGAAAGTAACGTGTTTTTTGCTGAGCTTGAACGAAACATACTCACACTTCAGGTCACAGATATTGACAAATGGAGCCAACGCCGTCACTCGGCCGAATCTACTAGCTAGCCGTCCAAGAGGAGAGCTAGAGGTTGGTGACGGTCGAGCACATGAAGGTGAGTGATGGTGTCGCTCTTGCAGCCCTCACAGCAGGATCCAGCTTGTTGCTCGGAATCCATGGAGGATTTGCAGGCGCTGGAGGTCTTAGCACAGGAGGTTCCAGTTGCTACTCAGTAGCCATGGAGGACTTGCAAGACAAGCGGCGGTCGTGAGAAGTGAAGGAGACAACCCTAAGCAGACGGACGGCCACGATCAGAAAGGGCCATCCAACGGTCCAAACTTGCCCATCAGTTTACTTGGATCCAACGGTGGTTATCAAGCGAGATCCGACGGTCCAAACACGCCCGAATCCAACGCTTATTATTTAGCCAAGACAACACCTATGCAAAGGACATCCAATGGATCACGAAATGCCACGTCATCACATAAATCAGGTGGACAAAATTCAAAAAATAAAGGAAAATATTGTGAATATTACAAATGCACACATTATAAAATTGAAACATTTTGTTTATTTAAAAAAATTAAAGTGAAATTTGATAAAATTACGCTGCCAACTCACTGGTGGACAGCCTTATTTGAGGTCATGCCACCCAAATAGGCATTGTTTGAGGTCGCGCGGCCTCAGGTGGCGTTGCTTGGGTCGCGTGACCTCAGGTGATGTTGCATGGGTCTCACAAACCCAAGTGGCATTGCCTGAGGTTGGTTAATGAAAAATAAGTTATTTTAAAAAATATTTTCTACTAATGAAAAAACATCTTCAAGATTGGGTTTTGCTTTTTGAAAAGCTTTTTCATCCTCTTTACCAAACACTTTCTTTCACTAAACACCTACTTGTTTTTTTTTTAATTTTATTCTTTTATTTTTTTAAATGGATTTAAAAAAAATCTTTTCCCTTTTTTTTTTCCAGTCGGTCACCAACCATAGGCGAGCTTGAGTCGAGGCCAAGACCTTGGCAACGTCTATTGGTGAGGATCATCTATGATCGATCGCCGATTATCACTATGAAGAAGAAAGAGGAAAATAAAAAGAAAAAAGAAAAAAAAGTTAAAATTTTGATTTTAAATAAAAATAAAAATAAAATAAACAAAACATATTATTAATAGGATTGCATGATAATTTTTCATACCAAATGGCGGAAAATATTTTTTAATTATTTTCATATTTCAGCTGAATATTAAAAAATATTATCATTTTATGGAAAATAAGGGTGTGCTTGTTTATTTGTGTTTCCGTTCCCCGAACGCAAATTTTTGTTTTTTTGTTTCGAGGAACAAAAAAAGAACAGAATTGCGTTTGTTTACACTTTTGTTCTCGGTAACAGATTTGGAACAAAAACAAGAAGTATAAAAAACTTATTTTTTGTTCTCGGGAACACTTCCGAGAAACATTTTTTCTTCTTCTTCTTTTTTCTTCCTTTTGGCTAGTCGCCGGTGACCTCGCTGGAGCGTCGCCGGCCCTCGGCGAGGCCGAGCCTCGCGCCGCCTAGGCGAGGCTGACCTCGAGCTCACCTAGTCACTGGCGAGGTCGCCGGTCCTCGTCGGCCGGTCGCCGACCATGGCCGAGGCCGGCCAAAAGAAAGAAAGAAGAAAAAATAAAGAAAAAAAAAAGAAAAAAGAAATAAAAATATTGAAAAATTAAAAGAAACAAAAAAAATTATACAAGTTTAACAAACGCATATCTATTCCTAGAATAGAAATTTTTTGCAGTTACTAAGGGCACGAATAATAACCATTATGGCTAGAAATTGATTTTGGAAGAGAAATAGATTTTTCTATTTTTATTTCTGATGAGTTTATGCGAAAATACTGTTTGATAACGACATAAAATTTCTACTTTAAAAATAGAAATTCAACAAAATTTCTTCCTTTCGGACGCGGAATCAAGCGGACGGCGGATGATGACAATGATGGCCATGGCCATGGCGGCGATGTTTGGGATGATGTGAATCATCAGACGGACGGGATTGGCGGCGACGGATGGACGACCGGTTCATAGTAAGAACAAATAATGAAAATAATTTTTATTTCTCATTTTTGTTCCAGAAATAGAATAGTAGAAAATTTTTACTTCTGATTTTTATTCCAAACCTATTTTTGGAACAAAAATCTATTTCGAAAATAGAAAAATGGAATAATTTTATCAAACGGATTTATTCCAGAAATAAGTCTAGAATAGAAAAATTGTTTACAAACAAAAGCGTAGTTTGTTATGCACCCCCCAAGCGCGTTCTTATATTTAGAAATTGTTCCTCGAAACAGAAACAAATAAAACTATTTTTGTTCAAAAATTATTACCAAACACACCCTAACTTTCGTGAAAATATTTTCAAGAATGCCATATTTTTCGTAAAATGAACTAAACCTTCCAAAATTTCGCATTTTCACATTGTGGATGTACCTTCACCATGGGTTGTGTCAAATTCATCGAGTCAGCCAGCTAAAATGACCACTCGGATGCTCTATATGCAAAGGTCCTCCCATTTTTGCTAGTGAAATCTGACGAAGATCACCTACCAAAAAAACCACATCCAAAAATGAAACAAAAATGAAGAAATTGACGAAGATTGGAACTGAAGTTGCCCTCCTTTTTTTTTCAACTCCTCCCGTTCAGACGGGCACACCAACCAACGACCATCGAGATCCAGATCCCGCTCCCACGCGCCATCGCAGAGCGCGTGAGAGGGCTGTCTGTACCTGTACATCCCCAGTAAAAAAGAGTTCTCAGATCTATCTTAAAGACTTAACCTCACCATCCCCCAACAACCCCGGCTGTATAAATAACCAAGCAGCCTCATCTTCTTCCTCGCGCCGTTCTCTCTCTCTCTTCTTTCTCTCTCTAGCCCTCCCCTCGCCATCTCCTCGTCGCTCCGAGAGAGAGAACACATCTCATTCCCCTTCCCCGTCTACGCGAAGGTAGGGGTCGTTGAATAGATTCGCATTCCTCCATGTTTTCTTTTGCCCGTGTCTCGTTGCCTTGCCTGTAGGCTGTAACTAGTCGTGATGGACACTAGATTTGACCCGATACTGAACATGGTCCGCTCGCGCATGGCGGGCGCGACCGCGTTGAGCTCCCGTAACTGGGTTCCCGCTCCGATTCAGTGTTTGCGTTTTCGCCGTTAGATCGTCGGACCCTCTGTTTCTACTGTCTTCCTCTCGATCTCGGGAAGTGATCGGGATCGAGTGGCGAGTGTGAACTCGTCCTCTCGACCCCTGGGAGTGTCGGATCGAGGTCCGGCGCTCCGCACGCTACCAGATCTCGTGTCCCGTGGTCGTGTCGCTTGTAGATCTTCGGCGGATCTCGGCGTTACTCTGTCTCGTTCGATCTGATCTCGCTGGTTTATCTATCTATGCGGATGGAAGACCGTTTGTTTTGAATCTTTTGTTTGTCTATAACGGCGGATCTGCGTTTGTGTCTGCTCCGGTGATTTCTTTGGTTTCGTATGTCTGTTTCGTTTCTTTCACCTACTCGTGTGCGAACAGAGGATCTTGAATTCCACTAAATACTGTCACCATTTTCCAAAAAGACATCATCCCAATCAAAAAGTTGCAAGCTTGAATGCATCTGGATGTGTGTTTACAAGTACTGTACTTACACATACACTCAACTTCGTTCAAGTACGGTTGGATCCACTCTTAGCTGAAAACGTAAACAGTTATCGTGGGACCAATTTTTTGTGTGGGTTTTGGTTTTTCTTGCCAGATCTAGTCAAAAGAAACAGAATGATATAGCTGTTGCATCAGCTAATTACATTTTTCAGTTGCGTGAGTGAGTTAGACGAAGTTACTTACCTCTTGTTGATGTTGATCCAGAGAGATGGCGTCCCACATCGTTGGATATCCTCGCATGGGCCCCAAGAGGGAGCTCAAGTTCGCCCTGGAATCATTCTGGGATAAAAAGAGTAGCGCCGAGGATTTGCAAAAAGTCTCAGCTGATCTCAGGTCGTCCATCTGGAAGCAGATGGCCGATGCCGGCATCAAGTACATTCCCAGCAACACCTTCGCATACTACGATCAGGTGCTCGACACCACCGCGATGCTCGGTGCTGTTCCTCCCAGATATGGTTGGAATGGTGGGGAGATTGGATTTGATGTTTACTTCTCGATGGCCAGAGGAAATGCCTCTGTCCCTGCTATGGAAATGACCAAGTGGTTTGACACCAACTAGTAAGTGATGGATCTCAGACAAGTATGGGTATACCATTTTGTTTCGATGTTTAACTAACCCGTCTATCTCATTTTTGGTCCAGCCACTACATTGTGCCTGAATTGGGTCCTGATGTTAACTTCTCTTATGCTTCTCACAAGGCCATCACCGAGTACAAGGAGGCCAAGGCGGTATGCACTGGTCTTGCTATTTTCTTCATTCATGCTGTCTCATGAGATCTGAAAAGCCAAAGTAAAATGAAACGATTGGAGTTTTTTATCTTTTTGTGCGCGAGAAGTATAAGCAATAGTTGATGGATCATAAGTCACATAGTAGATTGGTTGTTGGCTAATTAACTAACAAATAGGTGGTTTTTGATGAAGGCTTATGTCCAATTCCCCTTAGTTAATTATCTGAACCTTCAGGTTCTGAGATATATAGTGTGGTGGTAGAATTTCAGCAAAGACTTACTCAACAAAATATAGACAGAACCCCTAGTTAGCAATTTTGTGGGAAAAAGTAGAAGAATCACAGATTTCTTAAGTTTTTGTTGATTCTTATAAAGGTGACATGGGATGGGAATTAAAGGTCTATAAAAGATCGTGGCATTCTTCCTTCCCTTAAAGCAATTTGGAGGGGGTGGAGTTGGATATGTCTCTTTGAGGAAATCTGAATTTCTGTTGGTTGTAGCTATTTCTTTTCTTGTATATTTTTATCAGCTCAGACATTTTTGTCTTACTTGTGCTTTTGCATAATTTTAGCATTATAAAAGATATCTGTTTTTGAATCTATTTGCTAATTTCCAGCTTGGAGTAGACACTGTTCCAGT
The DNA here is from genome assembly GCA_016097605.1 of Eucalyptus guilfoylei. Classification (NCBI taxonomy): domain Eukaryota; kingdom Viridiplantae; phylum Streptophyta; class Magnoliopsida; order Myrtales; family Myrtaceae; genus Eucalyptus; species Eucalyptus guilfoylei. The sequence goes on along the minus strand of CM027870.1, from coordinate 13,579,076 downwards.
CCTTGTTGGCCCAGTGTCATATCTGCTGCTATCCAAGCCTGCAAAGGGTGTTGAGAAGAACTTTTCTCTTCTCTCCCTTCTCGGAAAAGTACTTCCCATCTACAAGTAAGAATTTAAACTTTTCTCTTGCAGTTTTCATTTGCTCAAGTTTTGAATACTCTTCCTGACCAATGATAAACCTTCCAGGGAAGTCGTGTCTGAACTTAAGGCAGCTGGTGCTTCATGGATTCAGTTTGATGAGCCCACCCTTGTGATGGATCTTGATTCTCACAAACTGCAAGCATTTACTGAAGCATACTCAGAACTAGAATCATGTCTTTCTGGCGTGAATGTTGTCGTCGAAACATATTTTGCTGATGTTCCTGCTGAGGCATATAAAGTTCTTACTTCCTTGAAGGGTGTCACTGGATTTGGATTTGATTTGGTCCGTGGAGCACAGACCCTCGATTTAATCAAGGGTGGGTTCCCCACAGGCAAGTATCTCTTTGCTGGAGTTGTTGATGGGAGGAACATCTGGGCCAATGATCTTGCTGGATCACTCAGCATCCTCCATGCTCTCGAGGGCATTGTGGGAAAAGGTACCACTTTCTACAATTTTTTTTTTTTTCAACGTAGCATGTTTTAAAGATCTGCATGTTATGTATCCTTAATTTGATATCTGAAATTCCTTATTTATCTGCAGACAAACTAGTGGTCTCCACCTCTTGCTCTCTTTTGCACACTGCGGTTGACCTAGTTAATGAGACCAAATTGGATAAGGAAATCAAGTCATGGCTTGCATTTGCTGCTCAGAAGGTCGTTGAAGTCAATGCCTTAGCCAAGGCATTGGTTGGACAAAAGGATGAGGTACGGTTTGTTGTCTTTTCGTTAAAGATAATGCTGAAAAGCAGCATAACATGCCCACACTGTCACTGTTGCGACTAGTTAGTATTAACAGTGTTGGTGATCCATATCATTAGCTTATTTACTAGAATTAGTTGCTTCTATTCTATTCCGAATTGTCATTGGCAGAAACCAATGCAGTTAACTTGTGGTGGGTCTCTCTAATTACTTGCTGTACAGAGAGCTACATACATATTGCAACAACTGGATAAATGCAGTCACTGGGGTTCAAAGTTCTTAATTGAAACTAGGCCTGTTAACTAGCACCTTTAGGGTGTTTGTCAACCATAATGTTCAATTTCTGAAGTATTGATTACTATTATGATGAGAGGGTATATCAATTCTTACTGTGGACGACTCTGTTTTCAGGAATTCTTCTCTGCTAATGCTGCTGCTCAGGCCTCAAGAAAGTCCTCCCCAAGAGTCACGAACGAAGCTGTCCAGAAGGCTGTATGTTCTCCTGCTTATTTACACTTCATCTTTCATGATTCCAATGTTATCAATTAAACGGTAGTATTGATGTCTTCAATTCTTGATGTTGTGTCTCTCAGGCTGCTGCTTTGAGGGGCTCTGAACATCGCCGTGCCACAACCGTGAGTGCTAGACTTGATGCTCAGCAAAAGAAGCTTAATTTGCCAGTCCTCCCAACAACCACCATCGGCTCCTTCCCTCAGACCATTGAACTCAGGAGAGTGCGCCGTGAGTACAAGGCCAAAAAGTGAGTAAAACGAGATCTTCCTTTTCTAATTAAACGATGTTGGATACGACATGGGCTGACCCTTACTGGTCCTCTGACTGTATAGGGTCTCTGAGGAAGAATACGTTAAGGCCATCAAGGAGGAAATTAACAAAGTTGTCAAGCTTCAGGAGGAGCTTGACATAGATGTCTTGGTTCATGGGGAGCCTGAGGTAAGAGGGTCTTTGGATCTGGTATATTAAGATAGATTATGTGGGATAGATAGGTAGCATCTTATGAGCTATGTTTTCTTTCTTTAACATCTTGATCTGAATGTATCCGGTGCAGAGGAACGATATGGTTGAATACTTTGGGGAGCAGTTGTCAGGCTTTGCTTTCACTGTTAACGGGTGGGTGCAATCTTATGGATCTCGTTGTGTGAAACCACCCATCATCTACGGTGATGTGAGCCGCCCCAACCCAATGACTGTCTTCTGGTCCACCGTGGCCCAAAGCATGACTGCTCGCCCAATGAAGGGAATGCTTACAGGCCCTGTCACCATTCTCAATTGGTCCTTTGTCCGAAATGACCAACCCAGGTACGGAAGAACGTGAACCTCATGTGTACATGGGATCGATGAGAGGGCATTATTTTAATTTCTCCTTTTGGGACCAGAATAATATATATATATTTGCTTCACAGGTTTGAAACTTGCTATCAAATTGCCTTGGCCATCAAGGACGAAGTCGAGGATCTCGAGAAGGCAGGGATTAATGTTATTCAGATTGATGAGGCAGCTTTGAGAGAGGGTCTGCCACTGAGAAAGTCTGAGCAATCTTTCTACTTGGATTGGGCTGTTCACTCTTTCAGAATCACTAACTGTGGTGTCGAGGATACTACCCAGGTCCCTTCATAGCTCCCTTCCTTTTTATCCTGTTTTTACCATCTTTTTATTGGGGAAGCTCCTTTTCCTACGTATGCTGATTCCACTTGGCGGCTTTTATTGACCGGCAGATCCACACCCACATGTGCTACTCTCACTTCAATGACATCATCCACTCAATCATTGACATGGATGCCGACGTCATCACGATCGAGAACTCTCGCTCTGATGAGAAGCTCCTCTCAGTTTTCCGTGAGGGAGTCAAGTATGGCGCTGGGATTGGCCCTGGTGTCTATGACATCCACTCTCCCAGAATACCATCAACTGAAGAGATCGCCGACAGAATCACCAAGATGCTTGCTGTGCTCGAGACCAACATATTGTGGGTTAACCCTGACTGTGGACTCAAGACTCGCAAATACACCGAGGTCAAGCCCGCGCTCCTAAACATGGTCGCCGCCGCCAAGCTCCTCCGCACCCAACTCGCCAGCCCTAAGTAGGCGCTATATGGCGATCGATTCTTCTTACAGGCCACATTGTGGCCTTGTCTTTTATTACTAATTCAAATAATTGTATTTCTTTATGGAATGGTGGGAGCCGCAACATGCTCTTCCGGGTTTTTTATTTTTGTCCTTGTGCTCTCCCTCCCTCCTTCTCTCTCCTAGAAATTATTGTGTGTACCTAAGAGGATGGAAAGTGAGCAAAACTATCATTACCCTCTTGCGCATCAACCTCATGCTTTTTGACCTCTTTTCTTTATGGTACTGTCCATTCGAACAAAACTCTTCTGCTGTTTCATTTGAAGATTAGGGATTAGCATGATCCGGATGGGTGATATCCATCTTAGCATCAGGAAATGCTCACTAAGCACCGATTTCAAAAATTTGAAAATTTGGAACCAAGTCTCGCTTGTACCATGTATCCACTTAGTAATCAAACCGCACCAATCCACGCAAAGTTTGTTTGGCCTCATGAATTGCGAACCATGGATTGAAAACTTTCGAGAACTAGATCGATATTTAGTGAAATCGGAAACTGGATTGGCCCCCATAAAAATTGCCGGTTTCGGTTCGGTTCCAGATGGTCTGGTGTGACTCCTTATTCTTTTGCACATTTCCAATTAATGTCTACTGCCAAATGCATTAGCTGCGAAATGCAAGCGGGCTCAGATCAGTTCGGGTCTTTTTTGACGTCAATAAATGTACACTCCCAGTCTTTCAAAATCTAAATGTGCCAGAGTCAATCGGTTTGACATAGAAATGTTCAAACCAGGAAACTACCAAAAGAAGATAGAAATCAGGAGGGGAAAACGACACTTTACCGCTCTAAGTCGGAGGGTGATTCGTCGGCAACGCAAGCCGGCTGACGTGGCCGATGTCCGTCTACGGTTCTACGCAAGTCGAATATGACCCGTTTAGTGCAGCTCGTTTAACACCGTCAATTGAAGGGAAGAATAGCACCGGGCGTCGGTGATCCTTGGACCATTTTTCTCGTTGTTCGATGGGGTCCACGAGATCTGAGTCCCTAAGACCTTGGAAAAATCAACTCGATGCGGTTCTCGATTAGGTGCTGTGCAGTGTACCCCGTGTCATTTGTATTTTTCTGACTTGGAATGCCAAGTCATCGTTGACTTGGTCAAACGTCTATGTGGCTGGACACATCCTTCTTAGCTTCCTTGTCAGCATCTTTTTTTTTCTTTTTTCTTTATTGTGTCCTTTTTTTTCTTATTCTTCTTTTTCCTTCTAATTAGAGGTGTTAAATGGGTGGGTCGGGTCATTAATGGTCCGACCCAAATTGACCCATCAACTCATTTATGACCCATTTATGTCTAATGTAAATTTTCCGACCCATACCCAACCCGACCCATACCTAACTCATTTAACTAAACTTAAAAAAGCTTATTTCTTATATATATGTTTTAAAAAAATGGTATTACTAAAATAGTTTTATACAACACAAATTTAATGGACAATTTTTATAATTTTTAAAATAATTATTTTAAAAAATCTATTTTTAATTATTTTTATTTTTTAAAATTAAATTTTTAAATATTTTTTTATTTTTTTTATTTTTTATTTTTTGTTCTTCTTCTTCTTTGGCCGGCCATTGGCCACGACAACGGCCGGCGGCGAGCCACAGGCGAGCCTCGAGCTCGCCCCTCGCCAAACGTCGGCGAGGCCTCTGCCTTGCCAAATCTGTCGAGCTCGAGCCTCGCCGGTGTCGGGCGAGGCCTCTACCTCGTCAAATCTGGCGAGCTCGAGGCTCGCCGGCGTCGGGTGAGCTCGAGGCTCGCCTGGCCGGTTGCCGACCATCACCGTGCCGGCGACGAAGGAAGAAGAAAGAAAAAAAAAAGGAAAGAAAAAAGAAAAAGAAATTAAAATAAAAAATAATTATAATTTCAGTTTTTATAAAAAAATATTTTTATAAAGTTAAATAGAGAAGAGAGAGTCTCTCTCTAAATGGGTTGATGAATGGGTCTGAGAGACCCATTTTTTTTTTTTTTTTTCTGTCCTACTCTAATCCTACTCTAACACTCACTCTCGGACTTTTGCCCGCCGCTCTGCGGGCGTGGGAGTCGAAACCCACTCCTGAAATAAAATCGTCCCCACCCCAATCCCCCCTAAGAAAGTGGGGATTTGAACCCCTCACCTCCCCCTTCCAAGTTGGAAGGGTGGCCACTAGGAGAGCAGACCCATTTAAATCTCAGTCTTTTTATTTTCAAAACTTACTATGGGTGTTTTTGGAAATGAGACTTGACCCATACGACCAATTTAACTAGAAATGGGTCCATAAATGGGTCAATGACCCATTTAACACCTCTACTTCTAATTAATTGGCATGGCCATGCAGGACATCACCACTGTCGATGTAGCGTCCATAATCGCCATCATCATCTTCCTGCTCATCCCCGCCTTAGCCATTGCTGCTTTGTCGCCCTTGAGCTCTGACCATGAAACTCTCTCTCTCTCTCTCTCTCTCTCTCTCTCTCTCTCTCTCTCTCTCATGTATCACCATAAAAGGAAAAGAGAACAAATTTGAGTATTGGGTGTTCTCTTTCATTCTGTTCAAAATCCTTAACGGGTCTTATTAATAAGGGGAAAATTGTCCAAAAAGTCCTAAACCTATTGCAGTTTTGCCAATTCAGTCCTAAACTTTTTAATTTTGTCAATTGAGTCCTAAACCTTTTCACTTATTGCCGATTCAGTCCATTCAGTCAATTTTGGCCGGAAAATGCTGACTTGGATGCCGGCGGTGCCACGTAGGACTGCCAACGCGCGTGGATAATTTTTAATAATATTTTAATATTTTAAAAAAATTTGAATTTTTTTAATTTTTTAATTTTCTGTTTTTTCCTTCTTCTTTTTTTTTTTTTTTTTTTTTTTTTGGCTTTTTCTGGTGGCCGGCCATCGCGCCGCCGCCGTTGACCACAGGCGACGGCTGGCAGCCTAAAAAAGCCAAAAAGAAAAAAAAAAAAAAAAAGAGGAAAAAACAGAAAATTAAAAATTAAAAAATTAAAAAAAAATCAATTTTTTATAAAAAATATTAAAATATTATTAAAAATTATCCACGTCGGCGCCGGTAGTCCTACGTGGCACCGCCGGCGTCCACGTCAGCTTTTTTCGCCAATTTTGGTTGGATGGATTGAATCGGCAAAAAGTGAAAAGGTTTAAGACTAAATTGGCAAAGTTAAAAAGTTTAGGACTGAATTGGCAAAACTGCAATAGGTTTAGGACTTTTTGGATAATTTTCCCTATTAATAAGTGGCCACTTGATAAGAACCTAGAAATGGAAGTGACGATTTTAAATGCATAACAAAGAACATTGGATTTTGAAAATAAATGAGAACACGACTTTCAAAGCATAATTAGTGCTTCTTGTCAAGTGTCTTCGGAGGCATATTTAGCAAAATCTCTAACGTAATTTGACCTTAAGGAAACAAATCACACAATAAATTCAAAATATATAATATTGGTAAATTATAAAAGATCAAAAGATGTCTAATCAGTGCAGTAGGTCTGCATGAGTCGTGTCGTTTATTGCTTCAGTTGTTTCGTTCATTTTATTTTGGCATCATTGCTAAAATGCAGTAAGAGAGGAGATTCGATTCTTCCTATGATATCATTTTGAAGGAGCCTTCTTCTTGAAGCAAGTGATGTTTTTTTGCCTGATAATGACGCCCATAAATGAGGATGCAACCACTAGCATACTTGGATCATCGAGGTGGAGAAACCAAGTTGACATGCGTGCCATGTAGACTTCACGTGGACGCCACATGTACAAATTTACTAATAAGTCAACACGTGGATGTTCACACGAGTTAATGCAGTTCATTCTTATAATTTAAGGAGTATATTGAGCGAAATTATGAAAGCACGAGGATTATATTGAAAAAAGAGTTTAGAGACTATCAGTATGGTTAATCCCTTATTAATTGGGCCAGTCTAACTTAATAATGGCACAAAAAAAATCAAATTGCTTTTTTGGAATATAATATCAGGTGCAATGATTTATCATTTATTTTTTTTAATATTTCCTTTCCTTTAATATAAAAAACACCAATTATAATTTCAACTTCTCATAAAAGTTGAAAGCCTACTTTCTAGAAAAGTTATTACTTGTCCGTCCGATGTGAGGCATGTTACAGTAACATAATCCCACAGCTTAATCTCCCTCGCTCCCTCCATCAGGATCGACTAATGTTACTATAATGTGCATCAAATCGAATCCCACCTAATCTCGTAAAAAAAATTTATTTCCGTAATATGCAGCAATTCGATTTATAACTATACTATATTCTGACGAAGAATTTAATCTTATCGATTAAAATCGCGAAAAAAAATCACCATTAAAGTTTTCTCGAGTTCCACCATCAATTTCGATGCCCTATACCTTGAATCCTCTGCATGGTTCATTCTAGATGGTTCTTCCGGACCTATAGAATTTCACTGTACATTGAAGAAAAAACAGAATCGAGAACAGATAATATTAACTTTTCTCTAATATCCAAAAAATAAAATAAAAAATATGTGCTATTATTCTAGACTATAAATATTCCAATAATCTTCATCAATCGCGCGTTCTCTCTCCCCCCCATACACTCTTTCTCCCTCTCTCTCTCTCTCCGGCGATTCTGCGAACGCGAACCGCGAGCGAACCGGAGAGCGCGCCTCGCTGGCGATCGGAGCGAAGGAGAATGTTCAAATCGAAGCTGCAGGAGCTGTGCCACCAGCGATCATGGAGCCTGCCGGAGTACACCGCCGTGAAGGAAGGCCCCGACCACATGCCCAGCTTCACCGGCACCGTCTCCGTGAACGGCACCTCCTTCCAGACCCGGAACGCCTGCAGGTCCTCCAAGGAAGCCCAGAACGAGGCCGCCAAGCTCGCCTTCGACCACTTTTCCGCGCCGCGGACTCCTCCTAGAGAGTCGCCCCGAGCCGCTCCGGCTCCGGCTCCGCCTCCTCCGCCTCCTTCCGACGATGGCAGCGACGACGCCGCCGGCGCCTGTAAGCGCGATCACTTGTGTTTTTTTTTTTTTTAAAATGCGAAATCGAGATGTTTTTTGGATGAGTGTGTTCTGTGTCGTTTTTTCGTGATTGTGGTTGACGATGTGCGAAATTTTATATGCGAGCGACGCGGTGGGGAACGATTGCTTCGAGTCTTTTTCTGCGCTTGGGGATGTCGGTAGGATCTTGTGGGCGGAGATTGAAAAAAAAACAATGCGAGAGGGTGAAGAAAATTTGGCACTCTTATGTCGATTATTGTTACCTTAAGAGAACTGTGCATGTTTGAAACTCTTTATCATTGGAAATGGTGTTCATTGTGGGACTCTGACTAACATTTTGGTTTTGTGAATCCTTCTAATGAGTACAGATTGAGAATGTATCGCTAGCCACTAGTATGTGTAAGATCCTTTTAAGAAAACCGAGGTTGAGCAAGCATTCTTAGAGGTGTTATTCGCACTATGACCCAAGCTGGATTCAATCGCAATATGAGTATTACAAAATTTCTCATGAAAAGCCAAAACTAACATGACCATATCACAATTAAGTCAAACCCGGCACAACTTATACGTAGTAGTCGTGTATTAATCTTTTGACAAAACCTAAATCTTAATTATATAGGGTGCTGTTGAGCTTTACTGACGATCTGAATTGAATTCCCTAACATTACTTGCCTCAATTAACTTGAAACTGACACCAACAATGTCACATCTTGACCTTTTGACAAAACCAAAATATCAGGCAAATAGAATATTATTTGAGCTATTATAATGGCAATAGGTGACATGAAAGTATTATGACACGGACTTGATGATGTGCCAAGAATCGTCATCCCTTGGAAGTTGAGCCAAAGCTTATATTTTTCCATTGAGAAATTGGCTAAAGGGAGCAAGAAGAAAGTTAGAATTCTGTCCCGTTGGTTTTAGTGTAGGAAAAATTGAGAGCCTAAAGATGGATGGCTGTTTCATAATATTGTTGCCTGTTGAGTGTTGATATATTCTTTCCTTTTATGTTTTTGAACGTTAGGAAACAATTCATTCCAAGAGTTTAAGTTGATAGGAAACTGGCAAGCCCATATTGTATATCAAAACATTTCTTAATTTCATCTAAGCCAAATATTATCTATGAACGCGAGATATTGACATAAACCCCACCAAATAAACAACAGGAGGTAAGAACACAATAACAGAACAACCAGAACAATAATAAGAGGGAGTGCAAGTTCTAATTTATGACGCATGCTATGATACCATGTTACAAACCGCTTTTTCAAAAAAGTATAATTTGTTAGGAAATGGGCTTACAACATATATCATGCAAATTCTTTTAGCAGCTGTCCAGCATATGTGGAAGTTATATATTTTTAGGGAAATTCTGATCCGGTTATTAGGTATACATATTTTTATGCTTCTTTGGGAGGTAGCTCAGCTGGTTAGAGTATTAGTTCATAGACCATTTGCTTCAATATATGATAAAAAAAATGTACATTTTTGTAGAAGTGGTTTGCTAATCATTATTTTACACCTCATTTTACATGTTCCTATTGCTAGAGTCATCATGTGTATATATGTCTCTGATATTGCCTATCTTCTCCTAAAACGAGAGAGACTTGTTCTTTGAGTGTTGGCTATTATCATCATTTCTTAGGTTTACATATATAGTTAAGTTGGAATGGATGCAATCATAATGATGCTGATGTGTTATGGTTGGTAAAGGATGTCATGTTTAAAGATTAACATGTCAAAGAAATCTGGAGAAAGAACTGATATAAAGTGCTGGGCTGATTGAATGGTCCTGACTAAAGTCGCAAGTTGAATGAAGTACAGGGTATTGACAAGCACTTTTGTCTTGTCACTTATATATTTCTCTCATTGGGTTCACTTATGCAGGTGCTTCAAGTGAAAATACGAAGTTACACAGTATTCTTGCCAGTTTAGAGAAAGTGCAGCCAAAACCACCTGAGAGAAATGAAACGTCAAAAGTGTATGAGAGCCATACGCTTGCTAATTTGGAGAAAGAGCGGCCAGAACTACCAGAGAGAGTTGAAATTTCTAAAGCCGCTGAGAGCAGCTCAATCGCCAACAATAATACAACTGTAAAAGGTCAGTTGCAAGATTCCAATTGATAACGTTGAAGCCAACATAATCTTCTTTTCGAGTAGATTGAAAGTTGCTTTCCTTAAAAGACAAACCTTTGATAGTTAAGATCAAGTACTAGATCAATGAAGTGATTCTTTTTGCTGATTCGGATTCACAAAGTAGGCAAGGAGTCAACTGCAAAGATCTCGCGGGAGGTGAAAGATAATGGGCTTCCTTCTCCCGATGGTGGCATTTTTGTTGCCCTTTAGTAAAATATGGATCATACGAGGGATTGGATTGCTCAAACCTTCCCTTTACCCTAGTTGCCTCCCTGGAATAAAAAAAGGATTGTATAGAATGTGCGCAAACTGTCTTGCCCTTTTCACTGCATTTAAGAATACAGTCATTCATCGTATCGCCTGTTTAAGGCATACATGGGATTTCTGTAGTGAGGAAGCCTACCTTCCTAACTTGTGAATTTGTTTGATATTATAGACATGCAGCATTTGTATAAAAATCAACTGCAAACATTAGCTCAAAAGAGGAGTCTTGCTCTGCCTATATATTGTTCTGAGCATGAGGGTCCACCCCATGCTCGTCGCTTTCGGTGCCAAGTTTCAATAGATGGAAGAACCTATGAAACTAAGGAGTTTTATAATACATTGAAAGAAGCCGAACATGCAGCTGCCAAGATTGCTCTGATGTCCTTGTCGTCTGATACGACTCAGGAGGTAATTCAAAAATGCAGTTGTTGCTGAATATGTTTATAACCATATGAGTGCAAAATCTCTTTAAATTTTTTGATCTATCTATCACTTTGTTCCCTCTTTATTTTCCAGGTTGATTGTGGTTTATACAAGAGTCTTTTGCAAGAATTTACCCAGAAACAAGGTTGTTGTCTACCGGTTTATGATACAATCAGACATGGTGAAAGTCATACACCAATTTTTGTTTCGACTGTGGAGATAGAAGGAGAGAATTTTACAGGGCAAGAAGCAAAAACCAAGAAGATGGCGGAGACTAATGCTGCAAAAGTTGCTTACACCATTCTCAAAGAGCGTATATCTGGTAAGTTACTCATTTCTTTTTCGCATTACTTGTCCTATCTTTAAGCAGTTAGTATGTTATTATTCTGGATCAACTACTGGAAAAAAGACAACTTGATTGACAGTAATTGAGGCCATTCTTGTCAATATCTACGCCATGGCATGCTATGGTGTCTTTATGAAGTGAGAGAAATCTATTTAGTAATTACTTTTTGCTTCTTTTCCAAACTGTTATGTAAAGTATTTATCTTACAAAACGAGTAATTTGGCTTCAGTTGCTCTTGTAGCCAAAAAAAAAGAAAAAAAAAAGTGGAGTAAATAATTACCATAAGGTAGATTAATAGCCATTGTTTTCATGGTTTAGAGAGACATTTTTATCTTGAAGGTTTTATTTTGCGGTTTTCTTTCCTGTGTTGTGTGATTTAAGTAATTGAGAAATTGCTAACATTCTGTAGCCTACCATTCGGCTAAATAGTGTAAGAGGCTAATTTAATTAGTTTTTGCATGACAGCAAAACCTAGAAAAAGATTATGCCATTCTGGTGTTCTTTTATTTTCAAATGTATATATCATTCTGATGTTCAAGTTGTGGCTGACTGTAAATGAATACATGCTTTGAGGCGGTGTGTGCTATGAGGTTTAAGCTGGATCCAGCTTCATCTTTTCTCTAAGGCCTTTTCAACTAAGAATCAATTCTGTTTCAGCATTTATATTATGTTAGGGTAAGATTGGGGATGATGGAAAGATGGCTTCAAACCATGGCATTTGGCAAATGATGGTGAGTTAATCTAGATAAACGATTGACTTGTCATGGTAAAACATTTTCTGTGTACAGATAATGCTGCAGTACCAGGTTTTTCTGAAAGCTGAAGGTTGCTTTGTTTCTTGACTTTGTAGTTCATCTCTTAGATCACTAGGATGTGTGCAAGACCAAACCCTTTTTACTGGAGTCTTTAGCTAATGAGTTCCTTTGGAACTATGCTATTTTCTACTTTTTATAGGGATTTTTCAAGGTTTTCAAAGACAGTAGTGGTGTGAAATTCCAGATCCTTTCAATTGAGTAGAATTTGTTACCTGAACAGAATTATACTTTTGCAATCAAATTTAATGTTTGGGGACATTTATATTCACATTCAAATGAAATTATCTTTTCCTTATCACTTTCAGTGTTTACAAATCTATAATTAAAATGACTCCTTTGCTATTGATTTGTTCAGGGAACAAAAGTGTAAGCTCGACTTCCCAATCCCCTGTGCTTCAAAGAGAAAAGGCGGCTTTGTCATCATTTTACTCACTAGCAGATGACAGTATTGGGTACCAGCAGAAGGTCACAACCAGACCTATTCCTGACATGATCTCAAATCATAGCAGCCCTGATGAAAAACAGATTGATGATAATGGTAATTTTCTTAGTGTTTCATTGTTCTCTCTTCTTTTACAGTTACTTGATTGACATTATTAAATTTGCATGCTATTAGCTCTTCATTGCTCTTGAACAGAATCAACATGGGCCTGGATAGTGTGATAAAAGAAGATAAATTTGACACAACTACGTAGGGAATTAGTAGGCTAACTATTGCCTTTTTCTTTCATTCATTTTATTTTCTGGATCTTTATACTGCTAGTCTTAGAGAAAAATTATAGACTGTCTCCCGAGTTTTTGCCGGCATTCTGAACTCCTTGTGGTTGTTTATTACTCCTTGTTTCTAGTGCTGTCCTTTGAACTGTGAAAAGGAAATGGAAGATTGGGTGCTTGCAATTTAATTTGAAGTTTCTGAAGGTCTATAAAGATGGATATTCTGTCTCAATGTTGAATTGTCAAGGTTTGACAAAGTGTAGAAAAAAGACAATTGATAATAGTAATATTTACCTAGAAAGTAGAGCAAGTTTCTATTGTTAACTTCAAAAATACGTGTGACTTGAGTGAACAATGCTTCAAATGTTCACTGAGATAAAGATCTTATAGTGGTGAAAGTGGAGATTTGTGAAAGATATTATCTGCATGCACATTGTGACTCTCAACCTCAAATTTGAAGGTGACAAAATTTGAAGGTGACAATGGCTCTTCAATCATCAAATTATACTTATTATTATAAGTTGGAGAATATTCGATTTGGCAAAAGTAGACTTGATGCTACCAACAAGTGTCTGGACTCAGCCCAAGTATCTATGATATGGAGACCTTGACCTTCTAAAGTGACATTGATGTGTAGTCATGTATTTTCTTAATAAACTAGAGAGATGATTAGGGCAATCAAGATGATTAGGTTTTCTAGAAGCTAGTTGCTTTCGTGTGCAGGGCATGTAGCTTGGTATTGTCAATGCCAATGCTATGTACCAGCATACGTTCATGTTATGCCTCCCTGAGTATTAGGCAAAGTCATTATCTCACGAGAATTCTGATTTAAATTGGATGACAGAGAATGTTGAAGATAGCAACCACAATCTCCCAGGTCTATCGAGTGGATTAGATATATTCGAAAGGGGATCTACTGATCAATTCATGCCAAACATGTCAAATGCTCATTTGACGGATCCCTACCTAGCTGTTCCCTCTTCGTCTGAAGATGCTTCATCCTCATCCTCTTCCCTTCCCAATTCTGCCGATGTGGTTATGGACTCCACTGTTCAGCCACCAGCTGAATTGAATGGCTCATCATGCAAAGTGGTTAGGGTGTATTCATGCGAATCAAACATGGCATTTCCTGGGCACAGAATATTCTTGAGGGATGATAACTGGGTTGCTGCAAGTGCAGATCCAAGTTACAGGGGCCATGTGGCCTGAACTTAAATGAATATCTTACAGGTCATGGTTGTACAAGGCATATTATTTTTAGGAGATCTACTTTTAATCATCCTCTATAAGTAGATAGATGGAATAGGTTATATTATGTGTGAAACTGGTTCTCTTTGTACTCATAGATTAAGCTCCCTTTTGGAGGTTGCTTTTGTGCTTGAAGCTCTTTAGAGGCTCTTTTCAGTAAGAGGGCTGCTTTATGTTATCGATGATGCAGGTTCTGAGAATACAGTATATTTTGAAATTCTATAAAAGCCATAAGTGTTAGGTCACTCTTAATTTCATCATGGAATTCCAAACTTTTGTTTCCATATATTAAATCTAATTTTCCCCATTCAGCTAGCATTCTTCTTGAGTTTTGACAAAGAATGATGTATTTGAGTGGATGGTTCAATATCGGAATCATCTTGTCTCCTGGAGCCTTCCTCAATCAAAAATGTGACCTCTCTAGGTGATGTAAATTTCTTTAAATCATGGAGCCCGGGTATCAATGGTAAGTTTCTTAGATATCATGCATGCAAACTACGGAAAATCCTAGAACTTCTGTTGTGGATGCTTTCAAGTACTTGGTTTTTGCAGTTGAGGCGTTTCGATGGTTATTTTTCTAGTAAGCCATGCATCACTTGGATTGTGTCATCTTGTTTTCCAGCAGTTAGTCGCAGTAGAAGTATCTTTGGAAGGAAGGGGCCGACCTAATGCCTTTAGCACCTCATTTGCAGGATCTTCATTGCTTTTACATGATTATTCGTAGCACCTTGAGCTTTGTATCGTGAATGATCTCAATGCCGAAGTGAACTCCAGACGTGTAGTGCCCTCGTTAGCGCTAGTGGCTTTAGTCGATATGATCATTATGGTGGATGACTTGAAATTCATTTTGATGAGCCAGTTCGTCCTCGTGCCAACCTTTGCTTTTGAAATCTAGATTGTGTCTCCTCCGTGCGATTGTCTGTTATATCTCCTGTCCAGCTCGAGTTCAAAGGGTTAACTTCCTGTTTCTGCGTTGGCAGAAGGGGGACAGGAGCACGAGAAGGATGGATTAGTTCAAGGCAACAGAGACGAAGAGGAAAAAGTGCCAGAACAAGACGAAGAAGAGGAGGCGGTTGGCAGTAATGAGGAGAGCCAACAGAGTAAGAAAAGAAAGGCGTAGCATATCACTTGGGTTTCGCTTGATCTAAGTGTGGCCATATAAGATAAGTTTCTCTAGGAGAAGTAGAGGCATTACCCTTGTAGAAAGGATCTTGGAAGCTTATTTTACTCTCTCAGGGATTCTGAAGTTAGTTCCCTTAGTGCATAAATGGTACTATGCAAACTATATTCTGGTCGAGAACTACTCGAGATGCAGGGTGTTCAGTCTTCGTAGGATTAGCAATGGGAGAAGTGTTCTTTTGGCAACTTCATTCCTGTCACGAGTACTATGCGACGAGATTGGCTGTCAGTTCGAATCAATCGGAACATGTGTCATTCAAATCACAATCCGATCCCTTTTGAGCAATATCCTGATCGAATGAGATGAAGGTTTAGCGATCTGTGAGGGTAGATCAATATGGATAGCCCTGTCATCTGGTATCTCTTCGGCATTTGTCATTTACTCGTGACTTGTTTCCAGGTCATGGCTCCCCGTTAGAGATCAGCCTTTGGGTTGCACGGTGTAGAAAATTCAAGAGCAAGTGGATCCCCACTAAAGCCAAGCTCGTCTTAGAGGAGAAAAGGGTGGGTGTAAAGCACCATTACATTATCGGAATCATGGGGCAAAAGGACCTCGATTCCAACGAAAAGGGGCCGTGAATTTCGTCAAAAGGCGTGTGAACGATGATCCTCGGCTTAATCTCTCCCTGGTCTTTCTCGCACGATAAAGGACGTTCCATTACGTGTGGGAGACGAGTAAAGGAGGGGATCGAAAGGTGGAAAAAGCGGGTGGTGTATGGTGCGTAGGCCGTGCGTAGGATTTATTGGATGGTTTCAAAGGAGGCAAAAGCTGGAAATTTTATTTTCGATATAAGAGAGCCACGTGGCGCATCAGTGCTGATTTCTTGGGGGACGAAATTGATGAGGCGATTCATTTGACTTGCGCAATCGATGCTGGGAGCTCGTTTCTACTTCCATAATCATTGTCTTTGACCCATTTATTCTCACTAGATCGGCGACAGTAAGTGGAGCGTTTCCCGCGGCTTCTTCGATTAGAATATGTGTAATTCCTACGCTGCTCGAGCGTAGCAAAAAGTTCACGGGCGAATTACTTTCTCCGAAAGAGAGAAGCTGTGCTTTGCATTCGTGAAGTCGATTCTATAGGGCGACCACTGTTCAGCTAAAACGGAGTGAGTGAGAGGAATCATATAGAAACGATGAGTTTTGGGTAAAACAGAGAACGCATTGTTGATACGAGTCAACTCGAGCCAGAAAGACTTGTTTGAGAGTGAGAGAGAGACTTGTAAGTATCAACTCGTTTTTCGTTCGAAAATCAAATCAACCTAGACAAGTCTTGTCTACTATGGTGATATATTGTGATTACGATTAACAACGTAAAGGGTACATGAGAAAAAAATCAATAGACACTAGGCAAGCGACACCTTGAGGCAATTCCCATCATTAGGTGATCGCCGTTAGGTGATCTCGGCCTGGCCAGTGGTTGGCTTTGTTGGAACTAGTCCTCGTGCTCCACAGACAATTCACTTGTGAGCATTTGTTGCTAATCCAACTCAAGACGCGCTCCAAATTATCAAATGCAAAATATATTGGTATTTGTGATATCACATTATTAAAATATATCGTGCAATCTCTTTTTAAGTGATCAATTTCTTTTCTAGGAAGAAACTCCTAGGTGTTCATGCATTTCTTCGGACGGCCCTGGACTTGCATGATGATTGAAAATTGCCATAGTCCCATGCGAAGTTCTATCTTGTTATTAATTGTTGAATACTGCAGTCAGTTAACTATGAGAATCGTTGAACATATTTATGGCGGTGCTCTGGTGAAGCCTCTATACCCTCTTGATTGTCGACTGCCCTCCATTCATGGAGAACAACTCTCGCATTTTTGTCGTCCAGTGACCTTTGACGTCACTGGCAGTCTGGCGCCATGCCGTGGGGGTTCAATGGTGACTATGTCGTGGTCCGGGCAGAACGAGCTACGTTAATTCTTATTTCTTCCCCTTTAAGCTTAGCAGACGTAACCCACGTATGAATACTTAATCAGCGAATCTAATACCTCCAACGAAATGTAGACCATCGGATTTGATAGGTCGTAACGGTGAGATCCGTCCTTGCGTGAGACGATAGGGAGCGACAAGATCTCGGTCGGCGATTCAGAAAAGTTTCGTCCACAGCTCCCGCCTTTCGAAAAAGCAGAAAAAACACTCCCTCCCCAACTGCACTCCACTCATCAAAATTGCTTTGAAAAATGTCTTCTCTCTCTCTCTCTCCCCTTTCAAACGGGGGTGGCCAGAAGGAAAGCAAAGGGGGCTTGGGCAAATGGCAAGAACCAAGAATCTTCAGCTTCATAAAGAAGCAAAAAGTACCATCTTGACAAGCAAAGCACAAAAGAGCCTCAGCTTAAGCAAGGAGCCCTATTAGTATTAAAGCAGCTGCTTCCACTTCAAGTTAAGAATTACAACCCCCCTCCCTTCATCTCCACTCTCTCTTTCTCTCACTAGAACCTCCATCTGCCCCACAAGAGAGAGAGAGAGAGAGAGAGAGAGAGAGAGATGTAACATCATCTTCTGCAACTTGGGATCAGTTAACCCACATTATCATCAGCTCCCCGACCACTATGGCCACCGTTCGGAAGCTGGTCGTGGAGGTGGTGGAGGCCGTCAGCCTCTCCCCCAAGGACGGCCAGGGCACGTCCAGCCCTTACGTGGTCGCCAACTTCCACGGACAGCGCAGGCGCACCCGTACCGCCGTCAAGGATCTCTGCCCCCGGTGGAAAGAGGTCCTCGAGTTCGTCGTCCGGTCCTCCGACATCTACGGCAACGCTCTCGAGATCGACGTCCTCCACGACAAGGCCCACGGACCCACCACCCGCAACAACTTCCTCGGCCGCGTCCGCCTCAGCTCCTCCCAGTTCGTCTGGAAGGGCGAGGAGGCTCTCATCTACTACACTCTCCGCGGCA
The DNA here is from genome assembly GCA_016097605.1 of Eucalyptus guilfoylei. Lineage (NCBI taxonomy): Eukaryota > Viridiplantae > Streptophyta > Magnoliopsida > Myrtales > Myrtaceae > Eucalyptus > Eucalyptus guilfoylei. The sequence continues at coordinate 13,561,105 of CM027870.1, read as the reverse complement.
AGGGCTGGCTCAGCTGGGTCCAGGGCGATCTCGGTTTGAAGATCTATTACACGGTTGAGCTCCCGCCGCCGCCTCCGCCGCTGCCTCAGCCCGCGGCGGAGGAAGCGAAGCCGGTGGAAGCCGACGCGCCACAGCCATCGCCGCCCGAGTCTGCCGAGCAGCCGCAGCCTCCACCGGATGGGGCGGCAGCTGCTGGTACCACGTCTGAAGCCACACCGCCTGCTGAGGGCGAAAAGCCTGATGAAGAGGCACCTAACGGAGATGTGCCGCCGCCCGCGCCACCATCGACTGAAAATGCTCCTCCAGGCGTCGAAACTACTGCGGAAGCCAAGCCGCCGGAAACAGCAGAGGCAAATCCAGAGGACTCGCAAGTGCCTCCACCGTCGCCGGCACCCTCACGAACTTCCACGGAGCCCGAAATGGATGCCTCGCAGTGGGTGCCTCCACCGCCGCTGGCGGCGGCTTCTGTCTCGCGAACAGCCTCCCAAGTAAAATTCGCGGGGCTCAATAGTTGTCATCCTCCGCCGCCGAGGCAGCCGATGACCAGGACCTACACAATGGATTCGCTGGACAGCATGGTCACGGAACGGGAACGTTCGTCGTTCGATCTGGTGGAGAAGATGCACTACCTCTTCGTCAGGGTGGTCAAAGCCCGGCACTTGCCGACCAACGGCAGCCCCGTCGTGAAGATCGTCGTCTCCGGCGCTCACGTCATGTCCAAGCCCGCGCGCAAGAGCGCGACCACCGCTTTCTTCGAGTGGGACCAGACATTCGCTTTCGGCCGCGATGCCCCCGGCGGCGAGTCCTCCTCCATCTTGGAAGTCTCCGTGTGGGACCCGCCGTCCGCCGACGTGGCGGGCCACAAGTTCTTCGGTGGCATCTGCTTCGATGCCGCAGAGATCCTCCTGCGGGACCCGCCGGACAGCCCGCTGGCCCCGCAGTGGTACCGGCTGGAAGGGGGCGGGGTCAACTACGCTGACCTGATGCTTGCCGCGTGGATCGGCACCCAGGCCGACGAGTCCTTCCCCGACGCATGGAAGACCGACACCGCCGGCGACGTGAACGCGCGCGCCAAGGTGTACCAGTCGCCGAAGCTCTGGTACTTGAGAGCCACCGTGATCGAGGCTCAGGGCGTCTTGCCGTCGACCCCGGGGGCGGCGTTGAGGGATACCTCGTTTCAGATCAAAGCGCAGCTCGGATTCCAAATGCAGAAGACGAAGGTCTCCGTCGCCCACGACGGCTCCCCGTCATGGAACGAGGACTTGCTGTTCGTGGCGGCGGAGCCATTCGGCGATAACCTCATCTTCACCATAGAGAACCGGCTGCCCAGAGGGCCAGTCGAGATCGGCAGGGCGGCCGTCCCTCTCATGGCCATCGAGAGGCGTGTCGACGACCGTCAGGTGGCGTCGCAGTGGTACACGTTCATGGACGGCGAGACGGACATGTTCAAGGGCAGGGTCCACCTGAGGCTGTGCTTCGACGGGGGATATCACGTGATGGACGAGGCGGCGCACGTCTGCAGCGACTACCGGCCCACGGCGAGGCAGCTTTGGAAGCCGCCGATCGGAATGGTGGAGCTCGGGATCATCGGCTGCAAGCACTTGCTACCGATGAAGACGGTGAACGGCAAGGGATCCACGGACGCGTATTGCGTGGCGAAGTACGGCCCCAAGTGGGTCCGGACACGGACCGTGTGCGACACGCTGGATCCCAAGTGGAACGAGCAGTACACGTGGAGGGTCTACGACCCGTGCACGGTCCTGACGATTGGAGTCTTCGACAGCCGGGGAGCGTCCGAGCCGGACGGTCCTCTAGAAGCCCCGCCTCCTGACTGTCGCATCGGCAAAGTACGGATACGTATATCTACGCTCCAGGCCAACAGGGTGTACCGCAATTTGTATCCGTTGCTCGTGCTGTCGAATGCCGGCTTGAAGAAAATGGGGGAAGTGGAGATCGCCATAAGGTTCGCGCGGACGGCTCCGACGCTCGACGTCCTGCATGTGTACTCGCAGCCTCTGCTGCCACTGATGCATCATGTCAAGCCCCTCGGAGTGGTCCAGCAGGAGTTGCTGAGAAGCGCTGCGGCGAGGATCATGGCAGCGCATTTGTCTCGATCCGAACCGCCGGTCAAGCGCGAGGTGGTGCTGTACATGCTCGACGCCGACTCCCAGGCGTTCAGCATGCGCAAGGTGCGCGCGAACTGGTTGAGGATCATCAACGTGCTTGCCGGGCTGATCGATGTGGTCCGCTGGATCGAGGACACGCGCGGGTGGAAGAACCCGACAGCAACGCCGCTCGTGCACGCGCTGCTGATCATGCTGGTCTGGTTCCCGGACCTCATCGTCCCCACGATAGCATTCTACGTGTTCGTGATCGGGGCGTGGAACTACCGGTTCCGGGGCCGGTACCCGGTCCCGCACTTCGACCCAAGGATGTCTCTGGCCGACAGTGCAGACCGCGAGGAGCTTGACGAGGAGTTCGACCAGGTGCCGAGCAAGAGTCCACCGGAAGTCGTGCGGGTGAGGTACGACAAGCTGCGTGCAATTGGGGCGCGCGTGCAGACGATGCTCGGGGACCTTGCCACGCAGGGGGAGAGGGTGCAGGCGCTGGTGACGTGGCGTGACCCGAGGGCCACGGGGATCTTCATCATGCTGTGCTTCATGGTGGCGGTGATACTGTACTTGGTGCCGACGAAAATGGTGGCGATGGCGTCGGGGTTCTATTATTTCCGGCACCCGATATTCCGGGACCGGATGCCGGCGCCGGCTTTGAACTTCTTCCGGAGGTTGCCTTCGCTTTCTGACCGAATGATGTAGGAGCACTTGAAAAGCGAGTCCACGCTCGGTGAGGCTTATTTTCGTTCATGCATATGCAGAGCACATCACTTTACTAGCTTAAAGCATCAGCCCCTCTGTCATCTTCTTATTTAGTTCTCTCTCTCTTCCTCTTGCCTTTGCCAGTAGCTATTGTAATCATTCGAATTTGGACATCTTCCCTTGTCCACCACTTGAGATGAATATGTAGCCGAGATTTGTTTTTCAGGCATGATGAGCGGATCACATTTAAGTTTCTTATGTACCGAGAGAAAATGGAAATTCTATGCTCGTACAGCATCTTCATATCCACAAACTGACATAAATTAGGCATTGCTTCAGCAATTCGCCCTCTAGTGACTTCGCTGTACTGTAGCCGTAGGATTGCCTCCCAATCAAAGTCATGCCAAATGAACAATGCCATTGCACAGGGACCTAGATGCACGTGTACACTCGAACACAACCTCAGGACGGATTTCCTAAGCACTCTGTCAGATAGGCGAGATTGTGCGAGAGAGAACAGCACTGGTGTTTATGCCGACTCGGCCCAATGAAAAGGTCTAACATGTTCAAGGTCAGGGTGGGTGACTACACAGCAAACTTTTTGAAGTTTTCAGAGACTCAATGGAAGTCCACTTCTGCAAAAGTGCAGTTAAAATCCAGATGAGGTCATGTCAAGTTCTTTCAGTTCAGTCCCTTTTTTGGCCAATCAGAGAGATTACTGTATCCTATCCTACACAGGTTAGATACTTCTTGATGTCCTTGAAGCAGTACTCCATGGGCAGACCATTATTCCCCGAACGGTACATTAAACCATCAAAATTGCTGAACGATGCCTCCTACCCATCTATATAGCTCTGATTACTACTAAAATGTGAGAGAACAAGGTCCTTCCCACGGTATAAGGTTAAAGCTCGACAGAAGAAGAGAGGAGAATAAAAACTCTTCTACAAAATTGAACTCCATATAATATGTATAACGAAGTACTAAGTACATCATGCATCAGTTCTCGTCCTGAAGTTATTCACGAGATTTGGTAAGGCAAAATGGCTGGTATCAAAGATAAGAAAGAAACATCAATAACTCCAACTGGGGTGGTTTATGCATAAACACACTGCACTATGAGTCCACGACCAGCTAAGTGGGAAACATTTATCAGGACGCACTATGCTTTGTCAGCTGCAGCAACTTCTTCAGGGGAAGGTTTCTCAGTAGTCTCGCCATTCTTAGCCTCGGCCTCCTTTATTTTCCCCAAAATAAATGCTTTCTTCTCCAGAAGAGCTTCGATTTTGCCATTGATCTTCTCAAGCTTAGACTTCAACTTACCAATGTCCTCGTACTTGTCCTTCCCGCATTCTTTCTTCTTTTCGCACTTATCCTTCTCATCTTTCCCCTTCTTTTCCTTCCCTTCCTTATGTTTCCACTTCTTCTTCGTCTCCGCTTCTCCCTCCAACTTGCTGAGATCCTCTTCTACAGTGACTTCCCTCGACACGACATCGGGGCATCCTTCTGTCTTCTCCTCATCCTCCTTCAAATCATCACTGCCTCCTTTTTCCTCATCGGTTTTGTCCATGTGCTTCTTCTCTTTCTTCTTTTTATCTTTTTTCTTCTCCTTTTTCTCTTCATTTTCCATATCTTCAGCTTCTGCTCCCTCACCAGAGCCAGAGCACTTCTTGTCCTTCTTCTTCTCTTTCTTGTCTTTCTTTTTCTTCTCGCCTTCATCTTCCTCATCGGCTTCAGGTTTCTTCTTCTTTTTTTCCACTTTCTTATCCTTTTTCTTTTTCTCTTCCTTCCCCTTCTCCTTTCCATCTACTATTTCCTTGCTTTTCTCCTCTTTCTTGGTCTCTTCATGCTCCTCAAGTTTGTCGCTTGATTCACCATGACATTCTTTCTTCTCCTCATTCGCAACCTTCTCTCCATCTTTCGTTATTTCCTCTTCATTTCTCGTCTCCTTCTCTGCATAGTTTAATTCCTCCCCTGCCTTGGTTTGTTGTTCCTTTGCCATGTCTTCCTTCTGGTGCGCTGGATTGGCTCTCTGAATGAACTCCCAAGATGATTCAACCTCCTCAATCTTCTCTTCCTTGAAGTCACTAATCAACACATCCTTGGTTTCTGCTTTGGCATTGAGTTCTTCATTTTTCACTGGTACTTCTCCTTTGACGGTGGGTACGCATTTCCCTTCCATGGTGATTGCCTTGCTGAAGTTCAAGATTTGAGCTGCCATCCATAAAATTCACAAAAGCAAAGGCACAGTTAAGCCACTGATAATCCAAGAAGTAATCTAATGCGGGTGATTATGCAACATGTCACAGGCGACATTGAAAGAGCATTATTAGACAAAGAAGTTCGGCATCCTCATGCCAGCAAGAAACTGACGTTTATGAAGAACAATCAAATAAGCAAATGTAGAGATTCGACAAAGATTAAATTGGTAAGAAATGCAATCGGAATGCATAGAACGTCTGGGGATCAGGACTTCGGTTTCAAGTTTGTACACTGGTAATTGTGCTCGAATGGTGATTCGCCTGGCCTATTTTAACTAGCATAAGCCCAAGTGAGAAATTCTCCAATCCAGAGATTAAACAAGATAATGTATCCTCCGACTATAACCCAAAAGTCGGGGAGTGTATCTCATAGAATTAACGAGCAACTGGGAATTGCAGGATTAGATCATGACAACCTAACTAGCCAATCAAGCAAAATATATCAGACAACATAAGCAGAGTGTAACCATTGCCGGCGAAAACCAGAAGGGAAAACCAGCTCGTAAAGCTATACCTCGCACCGAATCATCCCAACCTCAGCAGTTCCCAAACAACTCAAGCCACCCAACAAAGCATTAGCACAGACCTAACCAATAAAACGCAACTTTGATGGAAGCAAAGACTGACATCAATTAAGTTCGTAAATCAAAGTTCAAAGTCCGAACAAAGACTGGCCAAAGTTCAACAAAGAATCAGCGAAGATCGATGTTCTGTCTCAGTTCCGAAATCATCAAACACATTCCCGCGACAACGATAGAGGGACTAAACTCTAATGCAGAAACCAAGAAAACAGAGCATCTAACAGACACGGCCGGGGACAGAGAATCAGAAGCCCGTGTTCTTGCGTACCTTGGCGTCTTCTCCGATGAAGGGCGATCGATCAAGAAAATGCAGCGAGCGTCTCGGGTTTCCTCAGGATGCAGGGGATGCAAGATTCGCTCCTTTGACATCAGATCGAAGCCTTAAATAGACAAAGAACATGAACTGGAGAAGGCTGCGGATTGGGTCGTGAAGGGAAGTGGGGTCGCATGCAGAGAGAGGCGAGGAAAAGTCCAGGGCAAGGAACGCGGGAGGCACGCGGCCCCCGACATGCAGCGAAGTCGGTTACTCTCCTTTTCCCGCTGTCTGAGGATAAAGAAATCTAGGAGTAAAGATGTCGAATCTATAAGCTTCTCTGTATGCGACTCGTGGAAGGAGGGGGACCATGTGAATTGTGACTGGCCGACCTACCGGGCGGGACTGGTTGGAGGGGTTACGGTCGGTTGCCGCCCCACGACTTGGAATCGGACTGGACACTGGTCGGTTTTCAGTCCATCTATGATCTAGTCTGGTTTCAAGGTTGATCTCGAAACTAGCGATTCATTTATTTATAATTTTCCCAAAATTAGAAAAAATAAATATTTTTGGTTGCAAAAAAATCATTAATTTGAGTTTACCTTGAAATAAAAAATTTAGAAATTTTGGCTAATCGATTGGTTATACGGAACCGGAGAACACCCGAAATCAACTAGTTCAATCTCATTCCCAGGTTGAATCAAGATTGATGTGCGGAGAAGGTGGAGGATATGTCGCAATCTTACGTTTTTCTTTCGCCATCGTCAATTGATGCGATGATAGCATCTCAAAGGATTGAGGGTCCTTGCTGGTCCTTAGCCGCTAAGCAAACGGCGGTGAACGTGTAGGTGAGAAAGATCTTCCTAAAGATATGATGTTAGACCAACACTTCACAGCCTTCCTTTCACTAAATTTAAAAAAAAAATAAAAAATCACACCTCTCTCGACATTAAAAAAAAATGGTATTAATGTTGGACTTCCTAATATAATATTAGAGTCAAGTTCTATCCACTTGTAAGTCAAATTTCTGTGTGCGTGCTAATCTAAATCTGAGCTTGTACGTATACGTGATCTCTCCTCATCTCTAAACTTAAATTTTAAGTTGTACATCATTCAAAAAAATTTATTGGGCCTTGTAAAAGACATGTTTCGTAGTTTTCTTTTTTCCTTTTTTGGTAAATGCTGTAGTTATTATGCCATCATTTTACTCACATCAGTCGCCAATGTCCCAACCCCACCTAATTTAGCACAATTGCGAAGAATCTATTTAAAGAATAATGATCGACAGAGCAACTTTATTAAAATAATCCTTATATATTAGTATGTGAAAATGAGTATTCATAACTATAACCGCAGATGGGTTTAACCCAGGAGATTGCTGTCCAGATAGCACATCCCCACTTCTGCTGTGCCGAACAGATATGCTTGGTCCGGGAGATTGCTTGCTAGTTGCTGCCCAGTTAGCTAGCTCATTCTCCCTGTTGCTGTCCAAGGAAAAGGAACAACTACTATTGGTTTGCTCGCGGAAGAGACAATTCTTACATCATGTTTCTTGGCTTCCAAGTTCCAGTATCTACAGCACAAGCATTAATCTATACAGCAAGTCAATTTCTGTTGGGGCCGCCTGTTAGGGATTTACCTTAATAATGAACGACGATCCTCGGAGAATCAATACATTATAATAATAATAATAAGATGAAAAAAAAGTCAACCAATTGAAAAATCAGAAGGGATATTTCGTGATGGAACCCACGCCACGATAACGATGCCAACACTTGAAGAGCAAGTTCCTGGGCACGCAAGCCAGTTGACTTTTCCGGCGCAAACCTTATTCAACGAACCGAAGGCATGAAAATGTCGGTCCGTTTCGGAGAGCTTTTGCCAAGTGCCTGGGAACGCAAAGTACTTTAAGTCAAAGGTTTTCATGTAATGCAAATTATGCTTGGTATATAATATATGCTTTGGATTTTCTGTACAGAATGTTTAAAATAAAGGAGAAAAAGAAAACGACGATGGAGAGAGCAAACGACGAAGGAAGCAAACCTGGGAGTAATCGGAGCCGGCGAGGATAGAACCTTTGAGGCGAGCATGAACTTGGATCTAGTGCGACCTTGGGTGGCCTAGGCAAAGCGAGGCTAAGGGTTGCATGACCTTGATGGCCCTCACTTGAGATCGCGTGGCCTAAGGCGAGGTGAGGCCGAGCAGACCTTGATCTCACACAACCTTTCATGTTCCAAGTGAGGAGAGGCCAAGGGTCATGCTACCTCGGCGAGAATCTACTGCGACAGGTGAGTTCGGTGGTTCTGAGAGACGATGAATAATAGGAATTGAGGGCAAAACAAGAATACAAAACAAGGGGAAAGTCGGGATGAAAATAAAATAAAATTCATCTATCTTTAAATAGCATTCTGAAAACGTTTAAAGCTTAATGCTGGGTGAGAATTGCATTGAGTGAATGGACTTTCAAAATGCTAATTTGGCTCTAAAGGCCCATTTGGTTCGGTTTTGAGGAAATTACTTTGGGAAAATGCAAATACCTTTGAGGTAAAGAGGTTTTCCGAAATGTTATACCGTTTGGTAAATTGTAATCTCAAATAGCATTGGAAAATAACTTTAGCATAAATACCGTTCGAAAAAATCCATATTTGTAAAGGGCTTTTGCTATTTATTTTTTTTAATTTGAAAATTTAATTCTGTGAAGGTTAGCTATTGGTCGTCGTTGGCCAACCGCCAAATCTGCCACCTGAGGTCGTAGAGGCCGGATCTAGCTGCTGAACAACGAGATCTGGCCTTTGGACAGCCATATTTGGCCTCCAGACGGCCAAATTTGGCCTCCGAACTGCCTAATCTGGCAATCTTAGGTGACGTCGCTTGATTCGCGCGAGGTAGGCAACGCCGCTTGAAGTCGCGCACTCAAGCGGCGTTACTCAAGCGGCGTTGCCTAAGTCATAGGTCGCGCCACCTCAGGTGGCGGTGGCGGTCGCCAAACGTAAATTTTTTGGGGAATATGAAATAAAATAATCAGATTCTGGGCGTAAAAGTGATTCTTGACGTGTGAAGAGTTCCAAATTGACGTACTTTTACTCAACTATAATACACCATGTGTTTAGTTTAGTTTACTCTAAAAGAACCAGTAATTTTCTCTAAGTTCAGCAATCGTGATTAAGGCGGAATTTTGATTTAGAATTTGAGTAAGTGTTTATTTTACGTGAGTATGATTATTTTACTGATAGAAATAAATACTAGAACATTGTCAAAAAGAAAATGACCAATTCAACTTGATAGCTCTAATCACCATTAAAACGTGAGAGAACAAGTGCTTCCCACGATCTGAGATTACTGCTCAATAGAGGAAGAGCAAAGAGTAGAACAGGAAGCGGAGTGTGCAGAAGAGACATCCACTCCACATAAAATGTACAACGAAAGTAGTAGTACATCCTGAAGTAAAATTCACAAGATAGATAGGGACAATATGGATGGCATCAAAGAGAAGAAACATCAATGATTCCAACTGGGTGGTTTATGCATAAACAGTAAACACACTGCACTACGAGTCTGCGACTGAGCAATGTTGACATAAGCTAAGCGGGAAACGTTTATCAGGACGCGCTATGCTGTATCAGCTGCAGCAACTTCTTTAGGGGCAGCAGGCTTCTCAGGAGCTTCGCCGTTCTTAGCCTCGGCATCCTTTATCTTCCCGAAGATAAATGCTTTCTTCTCCAGGAGAGCTTCAATTTTGCCATTGATCTTCTCAAGCTGATGCTTCAACTTACCAATATCCTTGTGCTTGTCCTCCCCGCATTCTTTCTTCTTTTCGCACTTGACCTTCCTCTCTTTCCCCTTCTTTTCCTTCCCTTCCTTATGTTTCCCCTTCTTATTCTTCTCCGCTTCTCCCTCCGACTTGCCGAGATCCTCTTCTACGGTGACCTCTCTCGACACGACATCAGGGCATCCTTCTGTCTCCTCCTCATCCTCCTTCGAATCATCACCGCCTCCTCCTTCCTCGTCGGTTTTGTCCACGTGCTTCTTCTCTTTATTCTTTTTGTCTTTCTTCTTCTTCTTCTTCTCTTCCTTTGCCTTATTTTCAGTTTCTGTTCCCTCACCAGATTCAGAGCACTTCTTGTCCTTGTTCTTCTTCTTCTTCTCTTTCTTGTCCTTTTTCTTCTCCTCTTCTTCTTCCCCATCAGCTTCGGGTTTCTTCTTCTTCTTCTTTTCCTCTTTCTCGTCCTTTTTCTTTCTCTCTTCCTTTCCCCTCTCTTTTCCGTCTACTATCTCCTTGCTTCTCTCTTCTATCCTGGTCTCTTCATCCTCCTCAAGTTTGTTGCCTATTTCGTCACGACATTCTCTCTTCTCCTCCTTCAAAACCTTCTCTCCATCTTTCGTTACTTCCTCCTTGTCTTCATCCCTCGTCTCCTTCCCAGCATAGTCTAATTCCTCCCCTCCCTCAGCTTTCTGTTCCTCTGCCATGCTTTCCTTCTGGTGTGGAGAATTGGATCTCTCAATGAACTCGTAAGGTGATTCAGCCTCTTCAATCTTCTCTTCCTTGGAGTCACTTATCAACACCTCCTCGGGTTCTGTTTTGGCATTGAGCTCTGCATTTTTCACTGGTACTTCTCCTTTTATGGTGGATTTGCATTTCTCTTCCATGTTGATTTCCTTGCTAAAGTACGATATTTGAGCTCCTGTCCCTGAATTTCACAAAGGCAAAGGCACAGTTCAGCCACTGAGAATCCAGGAAGTAATCTAATGCAGGGATTATGCAACATTCCACAGGTGACACTGATAGAACATCATCAGGCAAAAGAAGTTTGGCATCCTCATACACTATCAGATACCAATGAAATGAGGAACAATCAGTTAGTAAACGAAGAGACAGGAAACATGTAGGGATCAGAGCTGTGGTTTCCAATTTGTACGCGGTTGATTGTCTTCTAATGCGGATTCACCCGGCCTATTCTAACTAGCATAACCAATCCAGAGATTGAACATGATAACGTAGCCTCTGATTATAATCCAGTAAATCAGGGCGTGTATCTCGTAGAATTAATGAATCACTAAGATTTAGAGGGTAAGATAATGACAACACAGAACCAAAGAAGCAATTACTGGTTAAAACCAGAAGGGAAGACCAGCATGTAAAGCTGTACCTTGCACCGAATTATCCCAACCTCAGCAATTCCCAACCAATTTAAACCACCCAACAAAGCATTAGCACGGAGCTAACCCAGAAAAACGTAACTTTGATTGAAGCAAAGACTGACATCAACTAGGCTCGTAATTAAGCTCGTAATCAAAGTTCAATGTCCGCACAACAACTGGCCAAAAGTTCAACAGAGAATCAGCCAAAATCTCTGTTCTGTCTTTGTTCCGAAATCATCAAACACAGACCCACGCCAACGAACCAGCGACTAAATCTAATGCAAAACCAAAAATTTTAACAGACACCGACGGCAACAAAGAATCATAAGTCCGTTTTCTTGCGTACCTTTGCTTCTTCTCCGACGAAGAGTGATCGATCAAGAAATCTAGAGAGCCTCGGGTTTGCTCAGGATGTTGGGGATGCAAAGTTCGCTCCTTCGACATTAGATTGAAGCCTTAAGTAGACAAAAATACGAATTGGAAAAGGTCGCGGATTGGGTCGTGAAGTAAAGTGGGGTCACATGCAGAGGAGGAAATTCTAGGCAAGAACGCGCAAGACACGCAGACTCGACTCGCACCGACGTCGGTCGCTCTCTTTCCCGCGGCTAAGGACAAGAAAAACTAGGATCTTTAAGCCTCTCTATACGCGACTCGCGGAAGGAGTAGGACCATGCGACTGGTCGATGTACCCAGAGGACCGTGGGTTGCAGATGGAGGGTGCTGAGTAAACGGGAGGAGGAGGAGGAGGAGGAGGAAAAGGACATGTCCCAATCCAATGCTTCTCTTCTGTCATTGTCAAACCGACGTGACAGCAACCCGAAGGACGAGGTCTTTGCCGGTCCTTAGCGGTTAAGCAAACGGTGCATGTGTGGGCGATGAAGACCTTTCCAAAGATTAGGTTGCATCAGCTTCTTCCATGGCCCTTCCGTTCATTGAATTCCCTTACCCGAAAGGTGTGTACAGGAGCAAGAAAGCCAATGCAGAAGTCTTTCTTGGGCCTTTGTAAAAAGACAAGACGGCGCAGATTCATAGACCCTATTGCTCAATCCCATTACCCGTCCAGCAAAAGCTTAGTTTAGCGTGACGGAGAGAGGATCTCTAGAAAAAATAGCAGACTGATGGAGCAACCTTATTAAGACAATCACATCGGTATGTCGAGAGGAGTATTCATGAGCACCGGTGCTCTCGTTTGTGGTGGTGAAAGCTTAGAGCGCGCTTTGTAACGCTTATGATTTTAAAAATAATTTTTTATCAAAAAATGCTTTTTTATTTTATTCCCAAGAATAATTTTTAAGCACTTTAAGCCGCTAGTTTAGTAAGGGTGCGTTTGGTAACATTTCGTTTAAAAATTGTTTAACGAAATAGAAAAAAAAGTATTTTTCCTTCGGGAATAATTTTTTAACAAAAAAAACGTTTGGTAAATTGCTCCAAAAATATAAAAAGAATAAAAACACGTTTGATAAATTTGTATAATTTTTTTATTTCTTTTAATTTTTTAATATTTTTATTTTATTTTTCTATTTTCTTTCTTATTTTTCTTATTTTCTTATTTATTTTTCCTTTTTTTCTTTTTTTCTTCTTTTGGCCGGTCGCCGGCCTCGGCCATGGCCGGCGACCGGCCGACGAGGGCCGGCGGCCTCGCCCCACGGCGAGGCCGAGCCTCGCCATAGCTGGGCGAGGCTCGGCCTCGCCTTGGCTGGGCGAGCTCGAGCTCGCCCAGATCCGGCGAGGCCGAGCCTCGCTAGGGGCCGGTGACGCTCGGCCTCACCGGGGGCCGGCGACGCTCCGGCGAGGTCGCCGGCCATGGCCGAGGCCGGCGACCGGCCAAAGAAAAAAGAAAGAAAAAAGAAGAAGAAAAAAGAGAGAAAAAAGTGTTCTTAAAATGTGTTCCAAAAATAAGAAACAACTTTTTTTTTGTTTCTTTGTTTTTTGTTTACTGTTTGCAGATGTGTTTAAACAAAAAATTATTTTGGAACAAAAACGCAAACAAACGCGTTTAATTCCTTTTTATTCCTAGGAACAAAAAAACAGAAATTTTTGTTCTAGGAACAGAAATAATTTTTAACAAACAGCCCTAACTTGTCCAAAATTTCAATTTCCGGAATAGAATTGCATTTGACATCGTTCTCAAAATTTTTACTTCAAATCATTTTTTTAAATTTTTAAATAATTTTATTACTTTTATTACTTTTTTCCTTCTTTTTTTTTCTCATTTTCTTCTTCAAGGTGGACAATCGCTAACCTTGGGATGACTGGCGACCGGCCAAACGAGAGCTGACGACTTCACCGGAGCATCGCCGGCTCTCGACGAGGCCGTGCCTCATCGGTTGGGCGAGCAGCCCCGCCTAAATTTGGCGAGGCCAAGCTTGCCTAGCCACTGACCTGGCTTGACCTCGCCGGGCCACCGCGAGGTCAGCCTCACCTTGGCCGACCAACGTCGACCTTGTGGTGGCCTGGCGAGGTCGAGCCTCGCGCAGCCATGGCTAGGCCAAGCCTTACCCGCTCGTTAATGGATGGGCTCGCCTCCAACGAGCTTGCCGGACCGATCATCGGCGACCAACAACGGTGGGCAACGGACGACGGACGACGGACGGTGGTTGTGGACGACGGACGGCAGTGGATGACAACGACAGCGACGTCAGCAATTGAGGAAGAAGAACAATAAAAAAGAAAAGAAAATAGAGAAAATAGGTTACTTGATTCTAGAAATGTTCTCGGAAACAAAAAATTAACTTTTTTTTTATTTGTTGATTCTGTTCCAAATCTACTTTTGGGAATAAAAAAATAGAAATTTGTTCCCGGAAACAAAATTTTACTAGATGAGTTTCTATTTCAAATCTACTCTTAGAAATAAAAGAATAGAAATTGTTACTGTTTGGCAAATTACCAAACATAGCCTTAATTTGTTTGTTGAGAGATCCAAGTTAAGGACTCCTCTTCGATCTCGAGATTGAAATCGTTTTGACGGCAGCACACCAACTAGATATCATATTTTAAGGATCGAGCAGACTAGTCCAATAGTTTGCTACTCAGTTAGCTCATTTCCCACTTTTGCTGTCCAGAAAAAAGGAACTACTGGTTCGGTTATGCAATGCAGTCCCCAAAATCCGGCATGACATATATTGTAATGTATCAATCAAGAATATTGCGGAAGGAAGAAATAGAGAATTATGTATATTTCAATATATCATAATGAAGATTACATCGGCCTATTTATAGGCTATGAAATGACTAAATAAGATAATATATCAATGCGCATAATCAAATAGAAATAATCACACAATCTTGAAAGAAACATAAAACCATTAGAATCATCCTAAATATATCTAACATTCCCCCTCAAACTCAAGATAATGTCAACTTGAGTTTGAATACAAGTTGTCCAATGGCTAAGACGTGGCGGATTCATGACAAAACTTCGAAATCTTACTAGGCTGAGAGCGATGAGTTTAGTAGTGATGTTGCTTCTCGAAATGATATAAAAACATCGAGAATTGAAGGGGGAACAACAAGCGGCCGATGCGACTGGCTTACGAAACAATAACTAAGCGATGTGACGTATATGGCTGGTGTTGTACTATCAAGCAATCTATATGATTGGCTTGGGAATATAGTTACTGAGTGACGACCAACACAGCAAGCATCAGAAGAAGAGCCACCTTCATGAAAGGCTTGACTAGGTGATGTTGTCGTTGCAGTTGGCATCGAAACACTAACGTCATGGAATGGACTCAACTAAGTGAGAGAGAGCTCTACAGACTATGTGACAACAAAATGTTGACGGGAGGATATTAGGATTTATTGAGAAAAAAGTAACAAGAAGTAAAGTTAGCTCTAGATGGGCACTTGGGTGTGCACCAGCTGCAAGTGTTTCCGTGCATTTCAAGATCGATTAGCTCCAATACCGAGTTAAGAATATTGCAGAAGAAAGAAATAGAGAATGGTGTATATTTTAATATACTATAATAGAGATTACATCATCATATTTATAAGCTCTGTGAAACGACTAAATAAGATAACATATCAATCAAAATACGCAAAATCAAATAGCGATATTTATACAATCTTAAAAGATACATAAAATTATCAGAGTCATTCTAAATATCTCTAACATCAAAAGCACCTTTTTTGTAATACATACTACACGGGATGGAAAATTGGATGGTTCAAGATACATACAGGTATATATTATGATTTTCCTTAAAAATATGCCAAAAAATAATCGAATCTTCAAATGACGCTATCATGATTTTGCATCGATTGTATTATACACGAGAAAAGCTTACATTTGACGATAGAACTACTTAAATTACTTCATTTTCATACTTATAAAGTATTTGATAATTTAATTCTATCAATACCCATGCTACCTAATGAGAAATCACAAGAACAATAAATTTCTAATATGGATATGAAATAAAAATAATCATACTTTGAGCATATATACATGTTATGCCATTAATTGACTAAAGAAAGGACATGAAATAAGTTCAAAATTGAAGTACTTTTATCCAAATACAATACGTCATGTGTTTTGTGCGTGTATAATTTAGTTTACTCTAAATGAACTAGCATTTTTTTCATAAGTTCAGCAATAGTATCAGAGACGGAATTTTGATACAAAATCTCGTAAATACCCGTGTTCGACATAAAAGTACGATTATTTTGCTATACAGATGAATCTTACAACGTGATGAAAAAGAAAAATGGCCGGTTCAAATCGAAAGCTCTAATTGCTACTAAAACGTGAGAGAACGAGTACTTCCCAGGATCTGAGACTAAAGCTCAATAGCAGAAGAAGAGAGAAGAGTAAAACAGAAAAGGGAGTGTACAAAAGTGACTCCATGCAATGTGTATAACGAGGTAGGACATCATGCATCAACTCCTGTCCTGAAGTTATTCACAAGATTGATAAAACAAAATGGCTGTGGCATCAAAGAGAAGAAACATCAATGACTCCAACTGGGTGGTTTGCGCATGTAACACACTGGACTACCAGTCCATGATCAAACATGGTCGACAGAAGCTATAGGGAAAACATCCATCAGGGAGCCACTATGCTCCATCAGCTGCTGCAACTTCTTTCGGGTCGGGCTTCTCAGAAGTCTCCCCGTTCACGGCCTCGGCCTCCTTTAGTTTCTGGGAGAAGAATGCTTTCTTCTCCAGTTGAGCTTTGATCTTGTTATCGATCTTCTCGAGCCTTTGCTTCAGCTTGCCGATGTCTTTGTACATGGCCTCCTCTTCCTCAACGGTCATGGGTTTCTTCTTCTTCTTCTTCTTCTTGTCCTTCTTCGTTGTCTCTTCTTTCTTGGTCTCTTCATCCTCCTCAAGTTTGTCGCCTGATGGCTCACGACATTCATTCTTCTCTTCGCTCAAAACCTTCTCTCCATCTTTTGTTATTTCCTCTTTGCATTCATCTGGCGTCTCCTTCTCTGCATAGATGAACTCCTCCAGTTCCTTGGCTTTTCGTTCGTTTGCCATGTCTTCCTTCCGGTGAGGTGGATTGGATCTCTCAATGAACTTTCTGAAGTTTGAGATTTAAGCTCCTTTCCCTAAATTTCAAAAAATGGCAGAGGCACAGTTCAGCCACTGAGAATCCAGGAAGTAATCCAATGTGGGTGATTATGCAAGATTTCACAGGTAACACTGACAGGACACTACTTAGACAAGGAAGTTGGGCATCCTGGCATCCTGATACGCTATCAAGAAACTGACGAAATGAAGACCAATCACTTAGCAAACGGAGCGATTCGACAAAGAGAAAATTTAAAAGGTAAGAAAAACAATTGGAATGCGCAGAAAATTTGTGGATCAAAACGGTCGTTTCAAGTTAGTTCACAATTCAGGCCGTGTATCCTGTAGAATTAATGAATCACTGCAATTCGGAGTGTAAGATAATAGCAAACTAAGAAGCCAATCAAGCAAAACAATCACTATAAGACGACAGGAGAAAACTATCCAGACAACATAAATAGAAAGGAACAATTGCTGTGTAAAACCAGACGGGAAGGCCAGCTCGTAAACAGTAACTTGCACTGAATTACTAAGCCCTTTTAATTCCCAGCAAACTCAGCCACCCGACATAACTATTAGCACAGAGCCAACAAAAATAAATGAAACTTTGATTGAAGCAAAGACTGACGTCAATGAAGCTCGTAAATCAAAGTCCGAACAGCGACTGGCCAAAGTTGACATCAATGAAGCTAGTAAATCAAAGTCCGAACAACGACTGGCCAAAGTTCAACAAATGATTAGCAAAGATCGCTGTCACAGTTCTGAAATCAACAAACAAAGACCCAGGACAAGAATCAGGGACTAAATCTGATGCAGAACCAAGAAATTGGAGCATCTAACAGACACCAACGCAACAAAGAACCAGAAGTCTGTTTTCTTGCTTACCTTCCTGTCTTCTCCAATGAAGAGTGGTCGATCAAGAAAAGAAGGTCATATGGAGTCAATCTAGATTTTAGAGACCCTCAGGTTTTCTCAGGATTTTGAGGATGCAAAGTTTGCTCCTTTGACATTAGATTGAGGGGCTTTAAATAGACAAAAGTTTGAATTGGAGAAGGTCGCGGATTGGATCGTGAAGTAAAGTGGCGTCACATGCAGAGAAGAAGAAAACTTCAGACTAGAACACGTGAGACACACTGCCTTGACCCACACCGACCTCGGTTGCTCTCTTTTCCACTGTTCAGGCATTTCTAGAAATCCTCCACCAGCTAGCGGGGAAGTATGACAAAGCAGTGGATAAAATATCATATCTTTAAGCTTCTCCTTAGATGAGAAGGTAGATAACTGGAGGAGGGCATGTCCAATATAATGTTTTTGTTTTGTCATTGTCAAACAACGTGATAGCAACCCAAAGGATGAGGTTCTCGCTGGTTCTTAACCATCGAGCAAATGGGCAAATGTGCAGGTGAGGAAGATCTTTCCAATGATTATTGAACCAGATCCTTGTATAGCATTCCTTACATTGGATTCATCCCCCAAAGATGTGGACAGAAGCAAGAAAGCCAACGCATAATAACCCCAAGGAGTTCAACTCCAAAGTTTTTATCGGGCCCACAGAAAAGAGACGCCATATGTGCATAAACCCTATAGTACAGGTATTGCCTCGCGATTTTACTCGCCTCAGTAGCCAATCCTCCGACGCCCGAACCTACCGCGCCCAGCAAAAACCCAGTTTAGCTCAACGAGGGAGAACCTTTTAAGAAAACAATGGTAGTTGGCAACATTAGTACGTCAAAAGGAGAAGTCATGTTTACAGGCCCTCAGTCGAGGTGGAAGCTCAGCTTGTTAAGGAAACCTTCTTGGTATTGAAATTGAAATCACTTGCTCAATGGTAGCGCACCGACGAGAGATAATACCAAAAACATGAAGCTTACCCGCATCACAACAAGCTATGAGTACAATGGCATTACGCTAATCCGCTCGCTTTGAACTAATGACTTTGCAAGCAGATGTGCTCAGTCCAGGAGATTGCTACCCAAGTTAGCTCATTCCCAGCACTTTTGCTGCTCGGAGAAAGGCGCTACTAGTGTACTTATGCAGTACGGTCCCAGGAATCTAGCATGACGCACGTTGGCGGTTGAACCAGGGAAGACAAGCCTGTCTTTGTCGTTGACTTCTAGTTCCAGTATCAAAGCACCACCAAGCATAGACTTTTGATTCGGGGCTTATATAGGCCGCAACAAAAAGATGCAAAGGGAAGGCCCAAGATGACTCCGGACGCCAACGCCCATGAAGAGCAAGTGCTGGACAGACGAAAGACGGTAGACTGTTCCGGCCCAAACCACATTGAACGAACTAGAGGTAAGAGACGGTATATCCATGTGCAAATACCTCTTCTTGGTAATTACATGGGACGGGAAAATCATTATACGGTTCGGATACGGACGGGTATATATCATCATTTTCCTTAACAAGGAATAGGTTACAGAATTCAGCATAACCGTATCTAATTATATGAACATGAACAAATCATATTTTGACCAAATTGGTTAAGATTCACATCCGAGTAGTTTGGAGCCCCTCTTTTATCGCATGTTTTAATCCTCTAGTTGCCCTTGAGATTATAAAATCCTAGGTCCCCCATAGTGTAGGTTTGGCTAGTGTAGTTAGTGTAGGAGTTAGTTTGGTTATATTCCAACTCGCATGCGGCGGGATAGCGACGGTGACAAGTTCACTCAAAATGAGTAATAATTACAATTCAAATCGAACATTCTGATTGTGAAATACAGAACTCCTATGGTTGTATCTAAAAGGAGTTATCAATACCGATCTGTGTCTTTCCAGTTTTCACTTACCGGTGTGACCACATGAATGACCGACAACATAGAATCTCGCAGAAGAGCGGAGTGGAACATCTGACAGGTCTCTTCCCCAAGGACATTCCGGGATTGGGGTAGATGGAACACCCACGTCGCCAATTAATGTGCTATCGGCTTCCCATTTTGGCCGTTTCATTTTTCTCCAAAGATTGACCTCTTGGTGGATCCCTCTGCTCTAGCGGACGTTAAAAGGATTGGACTATATAGTCTACCGAGAAGGACATGCATCTCATCAGCTAAGTACAAAACTCAAAAGATCAGACTGTACTGCATATCTCCAGTGAATTACAGAATTGGACTCGAAAAGTACATCCCATTCCCATTTACAGACCAAACTATCAATCACAGCAAAATTAACTCTGACAATTGCTATCGCAATAATGGATGATCGGAACCACCAGGAGTAAATACTTGGAGGCGAGGCTCCTCAAGCTGCCTATCTTCACGGCTATCTATTTTATTTGAATGGAACGCAACTATACAGTTTCAAAATAAGTCAACTAAGGCTCATCTTTTGTTGGCTATAATTTGTTATATAGTAAGGGGACAGAGCATCACTTTGTCAAAATTGTAGGTTTTCCCAGGCAAATATGTATGGAGACTTCCTTCCTCCCATCTTCTGGCATAATTAGCCTTATTTGCAATGGTGGAGATGCCTCAAACTTTATGTACCTCATTTGATTAAAGATATTTACATATTTACATAAAACAAAAACAAAAAAAAACAATAATTATCGCCATAACTTAGTATTATAACTACTGGACCAAGGAACGAAACAGAATCAAAGATGCTCGCAAGCTGCTCAAAGTCGATTGTAATTGGGGCTCAGTTCTTTTCAAGTTCAAGCACTTGAATTTGTCATATTTCAATTGGGTATGTGTAAGTGCACGCGTGTATATATAATAGAGTAAGCACATACTCTATTATAATTTGAGTAGGATAAAAACTAAACCTAAACCAAAATGCACCTTTGAGTTACCAAGTTAAGCTCGAGCTTAGAAAAGCTCTACACCAAGTGTTCAATCTTAAGCTACCATCCATGACATCCGCGACAAAACTTGTGGCCAGGACTAGTAGGATCTAGTAGGATATTTCCTTCACCAATAGATTTTATATTTGAAAGAAGCAGGAATCACCTACCACCTAACCCCAGAAATATAACTATAATGAATACCCAAGGGCAAGTACCATCAGCCCTTCCTCTCCCAATTGCCTTGGAGCCCTAACTGACAGGAAACACAATGATTCTTTCGAATGGACCTTTCAACAATCAACTTCACTCAGGGGCAGGTGAATAATGATTCGGAAGAAAGGTAGGTCCACAAAGAAATTCATGTATATTTTTTGTTTAATCACGTTTCTCCCACTAAAATGTCTGGTTGGTGATGATTAGTCCCCTTCCCAAGCCTATAGGCACGTGAATTTGCGCTGTCTACCTTCCCTCTCCCCCCCCCCCCTCCCCCTCTCTCGCTACATTTCCACATTTTCCAAGTTTCTTTAAGTCTCTGTATTTATTGTCGCTATTGACTTGAATTTCAGTTCAAAAGATACTGGTTTTCTTCTATTGCATCTCTCTCTCTCTCTCTCTCTCTCTCTCTCTCTCTCTCTCTCTCTCTCTATTAATATGGAGTTTCGTGGAGACTAAATATGTCTTGCTAACGATGGTCCTCGTTGTCGGTCGGGCTTTGCATTTCTAAAGGTTAGTATCTGTCTTCCCTAAACTCGTCATGCGTGAAAATTCCATCGCTTTTCTTTTTGCTTCTTTCTTTTTCTCTTTTCTGTTCATATCTTTGTTTCCGACAAGATCTTTTGGGCTTCATTAGTCGAAACCAGCTCTTAATAATTTGCTTGGGATCTGCTCAAAAATTTTAGAGTGAGGAAGGGTATGGCTTAAACTGGTAGTGATGAGTCGAAGACTGGAGAGCGATCGGCAATAGTGGCGAAGGAAATCTAGAGGAGCTCCTGAGCTATATTTGTTTCTTCTGCTATCTCATGTCATAATTTAGTAATCACAAGATAGTTAAGTCCACCACCAGTTGTTCCTCTTTTCTTCTAAGTTTTGACTTCCACTCGCCTCTGGGGTAGCTTGGACAGACAAGTGTGGGACTTTCTCTCAGCTTATCGTCAACCTTCAAGGACCAACCTTGGACGGACGTGGGTCTTGTTCAATGGACGATGATACATTATTTGCTTTGCCTCACTGTGCGGTTGGCTGAGTGGTTCCAAATGGACTTTCCATTATGGATTGAGCAAAAGGACCCGGGCTCGGTTCCCGCACTGTCTAAATGCAAACGTTCTTACTTTTAGACACCCACTCGGTTTTTGGCTCGGATTTACTTCGCTCATGAAGTTATGAGGCTAGGTTTCTCGATCCCCTGATATTTATCTACCTAAAGCAGGCTTTCTTCCATCATAGAGAAAGACAGATTATCTGCTTTCGGCTTGGATTTGAGGTAACTCTTTCGTTTTCTGGACTCGGTCTTGTGTGAGATTGATATAATCAGTTTCTGTAATTCACTCGGGTCCTACGGGCCTGGGTAGGGTATTACCGCATCTATTTGACATATCACTAGGTGAATGAGGCCACTGGTGACCCCGCCCCTTTAGGCACCAAATTTGTTCTTACTTTATCAACACAAATTTATAAGATTTACCTACTAGCACCCTACTAAGCCTCCATGTATGCTTGGCATGCATACATACATATATCTAAATATATATATATATATATATATATATATATATATATGTGAACGATTATGTTGGATATTTTCGCATAGCTTTTACATGTATGCTCTACACACACACACACACACACACACATACATACATATATATATATATATATATATATATATATATATATGTATATATGTATATGTATATCTATATCTATATATGTATATATATACATATATATATATATGTATGTATGTGAACAATTATGTTGGATATTTTCGCATAGCTTTTACATGTATGGGCAGTGACGGATGCTGAAACTTAAACTAGTAGGCGACAGATGAAAAATTCTTTGTCATACCTGAGCTTAATCATAATTTACAGAAAATTCTCAGAGGTTGTAGTATGGACACCTTGTCTAATTCAAACCGTATTGCTTTTACATGTATAAGCGCCACCACTAGCCTCCTTTGTCCGTCATTGTATATACGTGTACCTGAAAGTCAAGTGAAATTTGTCCATGAGTCTTCCTCTTATACATGGCGATGATGCATTGCCATTACACTATGTAACTTCGTTATATCTTGCTGCATGGGGAGGACATTTGCGTTCTTACTTTCATGACGAAGGAAAATGAAAAATTAACACGGGGGTAAGAAGTTCCAGGGGCACACTAAGCATAAAGTTCAAACCCAAAAAAAATTGCAGAGATGACTTTCTAGATAGAGAAGACCTAAGGTTAGATATGCCACTCGAGCTCCTCGCCCATAACTGGTGTGGGTTCTTGGCCATAGGAGTACTCGACACTAGACAACCTCTACCTTGATGAGGGAGAGCAGAAATCGACATCGTGTAGAGAGAGGTTTAAGAGCATATAGAACCCAACGTGAAGGCATGTGTGATATTGCTTAAACCGCGGAAGCAAGGTTAGATGAGCGAGTTTCAAGCCGGTGTAGGACTTTTGCCCATAGAGGTATTCCACACTAAGCGTATTCTTTTCTGATGAGGAAAACGAAAAAATTGACGTGTGGAACTTTTGCCCCCAATTCACCTTTCGTATGTAGTATTCTACAATCGCCAGGTTGTTTGGTAAAGAAGCATTAGTAGACCTCTATTTTCTATACAAGATAGCACATTCAAGTGGAGGTGATCGGTTTTAGGATTGGTAGGTTCCAAAACTAGAACCTAGAATCTATCAAGTTAGAACTGATTTTCAGTTTTTGGAATCTAAACCTACCCTATTTGCCCTAGAATCGATCATGTTTTTTCAATCTATTTACTCGATAACCTGTTTTTCTTTTGTTTCTATTTTTGATTTCATATTTTACTATAAAATAATATGAGCAACAAAACAGTTCAAAGTAAATGATGAACGACGACAAGCGAGCAGAGGCAAGTCAAGAATGAGAGAGGGTTACAAGGCTCAAACAAGCGAGGGCAATCTGTGAGCGAGGAGGAGGATGAGTCGCAAGCGAGAAAAATAGAGTGGTGAAGTGTCTGAGTAAGGTTGGAGAGAATAGAAAAAAAAGAGAAATAGGAAAAAGAAAGATGCCAAGAAAAAAACTAGGATTTGTAGGCTTTATGAAACAAACTAGGAACTTCGAATCAGACTAGTTTTCAAGGCCATAGATCCGTTTATTAGGTAGAACCGGTCTAGTTGCATAGCTCTACATTCAAGTACATCTTCATCATAATATGTATAGACGCTTCATGTTTCTTTACTACCATAGCAAGTGTTCTTCAGTGTCCGCCCTGCTATGTGGATGTGAGAAGTATACCTCAAGATATTTATAAGGACTTCGCTAAATTTTCTTCTAGTTAAGCTCAAGCACGAATGTCCTCATCTCTTGTAGTCAAGATTGATCTATCGAAAGTCTCTACTATTAGAGAACAACCGTCGCCACTGATAGAACGTGATGGCTCTACGGGACAACACAATGAGCAGAATGTAAAATTCAAACAAAAGTAAAAGGGTTGCAAAATACAATGGAATGGTTTGTTTTTTCTTTTTTCATTTTTTTGGCTGAAAAATAAAATGGAATGGTTGCAATGTACTGATGACCTGACCGGGAATCTTTGTCTGCATGGAGCGTACGAGATTATTTCAAACTCGTTCCTTTCTTTAGAAGGCCAGAAAAGTGCCGCAATTTCTTGCTTTGCTTAAGGTTGCTGAGTAAGCTAGGGTTTCAGATGCTCTAGAATAAGCTTATCCACATCTCATATGCGTTGCAGTACGAGCTGAGCGAGTTGCTTTATATCTATTTTCTATTATGAACCTGCTCGGTACTTAAACTATTAAAGTTCATGCTAGTATGTATTTAGGAAAAGCGCCAATGAGATATTTTGATTATGGTGGGCAAATACTACCACATGGCATATTGAAGGGTAAATCGGGGACACGAGAAGGAGAGCGATAGTGATTTAGAAATGGTTTTCATCAAGACTTGGCTAGAAGTTCGCTAATAACACTTTCTTCAGGGGAGGTATATATAGGTAAATAAACATCCTGACGAGTTTGGTGCTGCTTTTTAAATGTGATCGCATTGCATGCATGGTGCATTATGGATGAATCACGCTCCCGTAAAGTCATACAAATTCCTAAATTCAAGAACGAAGAATCAAAATGCGCTTCATCAAGAACATGAATGGATTCTTGTCGCAACTTTGAAATACCCCAGCTTCAATATTCATTATGTCACCAGATCACCTTGTGATGTCTAATCCATGCAAGAGATGCTACATATGTGGAATTGATTTCTCACTGAGATTCATTACAATGTCTTTACCTGGGAATTGCTTCATTCAGGGATTAACTTTTTTCAAATACCCAAGTTGCACCAACGAAAAAAAAGAGTTGGATTTCTAAATGTTGATAACAATAAAGCCTCTTCGCTTAGTGATTATGTAAATCTAGTAGTAAAAGTTCTTGATATAGTCTTCTATGTCAATTAAGTGAGTAAACTATAGAGTAAATCAACACTCTTAATTACATGTGAGAATGCTAAAAAGGCAAGCACGTTCCTTATAATAAAACTATTATTACTACAAGTAAAAGACCGTGCCTTCTGTGGAGTCATATGTATATATGATGTCTAATTGCATGAGTATGATTGAAGCTCCTATATATCTATGCACTTAATAAGATTTATCAAATTGTATATCACTTCTTCAACTAGATTTTTCCGGCAATACTAGTCATTATTCATAAACTTGTAGCACACTTGTTATCGATCAACCCGTCATTGTGGTATCTCAGATTAAAAATTACAAGGATATTCGGATTCGTGTTGCATATATAAGAAGTAAAGAGGAACTGTGCTCATATGATGAGCGACAAGGAGAATCTTGATGCTAAGATAATAAAGGCTTAATTTCATATAATCTTTTGATGTACTACTATCAGCTAGGGAAAGATTCATATGCGCGAAAGGTAATGAAATGCAGTAAAGTTGTCATTATAAGTACCCACATTCACACCTAGAGAACCACTAAAGTTTTCTTACATGAGCAACGAAAAGATTAACAAATGAAGTAAGAAAGAAAATGTGAAAAAATCAATTTCCACCCACAATACTTGCATACTGGCTACCACTTGTGCATCTCGGATATACTAAAAGTGTTTCTTTAACCATAGATGCACACATGGCAACCTGCTAGCATCATCCATAAGTTCATTTTTTCCGTCGACCATTTGGACAGAACAAAAACTCAAGAAATTAAGCTATAGAACTATATATTTGTACCCTTTCTTTGGGACTCGCGTGCAAGTGATTATAGGTTCCATTTTTGCTGATCAGCTGATGGCCCCATTGCAGCTCTCAATTCAGCTTCCCAGATGGCTCCTTGATTATTGAAGGTATTCGTAGCAGGAGAAAACATAGGAAGGAAAGAAGTCGCACGCTGATGCTGATTCGTGTACCCATCCTCGTTGATCAGAGAATCCAAGAATGAAGAGAACACGTCCTCATTGCTGTTGTCCATGTAGAATTGAGCATGGGTCTGCGCTTCACTACGGTGCGACGAAGATCCAGCCCTTATCGCTGACCCATCAAGATTCTGCCAATTCTGATTGACACCACCCTGATGATCAACCCTAGGGTTTTGATGCAGATCTTGCAGGTTAGTCATCACGTCCTTAGGGTCCTGGGTGTTATCAGTTATGGTGACTCGATAGTGATCGCCATTAGTCACTTGAAACTCAGATGCAATAGGGTTTTGTGGGGAGATTGAAGCGGGTACAACATCATAGTCATCTGATGTTGGCATGTTGGGGATAAGTTCTAATGGCTTGTGGGTCCTCGGATCTATTCCTTGGCTGATGAGTTTCTTGCTGAGATGAGTGTTCCAGTAGTTCTTGATCTCGTTGTCTGTCCTCCCTGGAATTCTGCCAGCTATCAGGGACCACCTAAAATCAAGTTCAACCAAAATAATTGGATCAAAAAAAATATTAGAAATTATTTAGACAGATACCTACAAGAGCATGAGTTAGTATATTGTTGAGCACCCAGATGTTCTTGCTAATTAGTGATTACTATTTGTGTGAGAGAGTAACATCATCGAGTCCAAGACGTGCACAGGAAAGAGAGAGTTAAATAAAGGGATAGCCTAGCTAAGAAGGCTATGCATGTGGAGGTTCAACAAATCTCTGAAATGGATCGGGTTTTGTTATAATTGTAAATTATTAGTGCTCACCTGTTACCAAGCAATCGGTGGAGCCTCAGGATGAGATCTTCCTCGTCTGGTGCGATCTGCCCCCTCTTGACAGATGGCCGGAGATAGTTCATCCACCGGAGGCGGCAGCTCTTGCCACAGCGCATAAGCCCTGCCCGCTTCGGCAGAGTCCTCCACCTCCCTTCCCCTTCCTTCTTTACGTAGCTCGCCAGAATCTCGTCTTCCTCAGGCGTCCAAGGGCCTCTCTTGATTCCCACTTTGCTACAGCATGGCGTCGGCTTGCTCGGCGAATTTGACGAAGAGGACGACGATGGATTCCTCATCTCTCCTTCTCTCCCTCTCTCCCTCTCTCTCTCCCTCTCTTTCCTTCTCTCCCTCTCTTTCTCTTCTTGCTCTGTCTCTCTGTGCGCGAAGGATGATTGATTGTGGATAAAGTGAATTAGGGTTCCATCGGGGAGGGCAATATATGTAGGGAGATGATGGTGTCGTAAAAGGGCAGGAAGAAAAGTACAAAGAGCGCACACGAGACAGCCTTCATTAAAGAAAGAACAGGCATATCGAACGGCCAATGAGTCCTCAACGCGTGGCAGTGCAATGGTTGTTATATCTAACGTTTGATTGCATGGGCGGCCATCAAGAGATGGATGTGAGACTTGAGAGGTTGAACGTATGGTCGTATTCGCAGAATGAAGACTAAGATGGAAAGCATAACTTGTCATCTTTATTTAATGCTATCCAAATAAGAGAAAAAAAGAATCGCTTGGACATTACGGCTTGGCTTATCTTTCCCTGGCGCATGTTTTTGGTAACTTGAGGAAAAAGATTAGAATACAAATATACTTAGTGCGTACCTGGCGACAAAAGATCAGCAGAAGTGGCAAGAACAACAGGTTATACGGTAAAACTCCTCTCTTGAATACCCTTCACATCCTTTGTTCTTTCAGAGATCTCAGGACCCTCTGCCGGTGATTTACGTTTCGATTGATGTCGACTGTTATATGCACCATCTGTTGAAGTTGGTTGAGATAACAATGGGAGCGCTTGTGTGTTAGATGCTGACGACTTCTTCCTCAGCGTCCCTAACATCGTCGATGAATGGAAACGAAGTATGCATGAACGGTTGAAATTAACTGTGAGACGAGGGGAAGTACCTTGTACTGTGGAGTATTTACGACCTCATTTCCGGTCAACGTTGGGTATGACTCTCTCTACAAGATGACCGACGTAGGTGGCCTGCTCCAAGATCATTTTGGATGAGAAATGTGCAATCCGAATGGCGCAATTTGCTGCACTGACACGGAGCACCTAGTCTTTCGTTTAGGCTCCGATTGTTTCATGGAAAATTTTTTCCAAAAAAAACATTCTCCTTATTTTTCGGTATTTATATCGCTTGGAAAAATGAGTCAATGGAAAATCGGGAAAAAGATACTAGAAATGTCATATCTTTCATACGGCGCTCATAATAATGTCAAAAAATTTCGTTTGATCACTTAAGTGCCACTTAAAAAAGAAAACGATCACTTAAAGTGCTAACACTCATTTAGGTTACTAGAAATTTGACGTGATAATATATTATTAATTTCCTTAACCAACATGATTCTCTAATATGCCTAGTCAGTAATAATAGCCCTGAACAACATCATTGAGATCATTGCACCAAATATAAACCCTACTTTTGCTTTGTACAAATTAGGGTTTTTGTCCACGTTTGACATCAATTTTTTTTTCCAATTTGCAGACAATCAAAGAAAAAGAAAAGGTGGAAGATGATGAGGTGTTGATGAAGATGAGGAAGGTAATGAAGGTCATCGCCTCGGTCGAAGCTAGGTACGGACTCGATGACCTCTCGGATGAGGGTTCATCCCCAATTTCACCCATCTATTCTTGGCTTCATGGCCATGCAGAGGTCCATCTCCAAATTTACAACCCTGGCGATCGCGATTCGACTATAGTTTCCTTGCAAATTCAATTTCCCTATCCACAGCGCAACCAATGTCAATGGAATTTGGTAGACAACAAGAGAACAGAACAAACCAAAACGAAATAGAAAGTAGAAGACAAATCAGGAAGGAATCAAAGTCATATTTAGAATTTATCGAACTCCATGGAGAAAATCTGAACTACAGTGCATCGTTGTCATTTGTCGTCGTTGAACGAGAAAGTGAAGGAGATTGAAGAAGAGTAAACGACCATACCGCATCATTTAATTAGAAAAGTCATGTAAGATTTTTGGCTAGAATTTGTCTTATGTGGTCAAGACCTTAGTGTTTGTGTCCAAGTCCTCGACACCTGAGCTCAAGACCTTAGTGTCCATGCCTAGATCCCTATGGCACCCTTGTCTGGAAGCTTGCACTCAGGATCTCGGTGCCCAGACGTGCCCAGATGTGGTTCTCCAATTATCCACATGCAAGGCACTAATGTTCATATAGTTTATATTTATTCAAGAAATCAAATGAGATTTTACTCTTCAAATAACAGAAAGTATTTTCCGAATAATTTTCAAATTTCAATTAAACATAAAAAAAAAAATATTGTCATTTTCTTGAAAAATGACTTTTAGAAAAATATTTTCAAGAAATGTAATATTTTCTGTGAAGCAAATGTATCATGGAAAATGAATTATAAGGAAAGCATTTTCCTTAAAACAATCGCTTATATTGTTTAAAATAATTAGTCAATAAAGAATATTTCCATTATTGATAACAATAACGGAAATACTTTTTATTTAATTTTTAATTTTGTAAGTGACACAAGCAGTCATTTTAAGTTTTTTTTTTTTTTTTTTTTTTTTTTTTGAATCACTCATTTTCTGTGAAAAAACAAACCCTTACTTCCCCTTTAACATTTCATATATGTAGAAAACCCTTTTTGTTTACTTAGAAATATATTAGGGGTTTCTACTCACAAGGCACACGTCCTTCAGATTTACGACATGTCAAGACTCCTAAACCCTAAAAAAGTTTTGCCATTTTGGAAAATAACAAAAGGAAAATGAATGATAAAGCACGGGACGATTGATATACATTCATCATGTATCGCGGCAAATAGTTTTTTTCTCTAGGGTTCGAGGGTTTCCCCATATCGTATGCTAGACGAGAGAGACTGTCCACTGAATTAGACTGAGTAAGTTGAAAACTGTGCTTTCTGGCGGGACCAAGGGAATTCTATTTTGAAGAATAGTTACGGTAGCCATTGAAAGATTATATAGCAAATAAATAAGTTAGACGTCAAGCAGGCATATGATATAAACGGACGTCGTATACATGTTCTTCCTTTATTCCCTGACAAATATAGACTATACATATAGCTTCGAAATTCCCGAGTCGCTTGTACGAGCATGGATCTAGCTCCGTGTACCTCGTCCATTTTCAGACTTTTATACAGTGCATGGAACCGATGGTGTTTAGGCTCATTTCCACAGTAAGTCAAACAAATTTCCCTGTTGCCTTCTATTTCGGTTTCGCAAACGAAAGATTGACCGTCTCCGGTCAGCATGCACGAAGAGCTCACGTAATGTATAAGTCACCGTCTATTTCCTCTTTCTAGATCTAATGAAGAATGGTCGTATAAAGACATGGAGAGGATGCCTAATTTCTCTCTTTTGCGCGCCTTTAATATTCAACGTGCTCCAATGGCCTTCAGTCTTCAAAAGATCCGGCTATGATACGACTTTGAAAAGTCTACGAAATCTGATCTAGATACATTATAGAAAAACGCAACATGGAGGCAAACCAATGAGTGCCCTGTGGGTTCGTCCCGCCGCTTTTTTGGAATCGAATGTTAGGCTCGTCAACAGCGCGTGGAGGGTTCTCCGTCAGGGCTCTGCGTTCGTGTACCTTGTCTCTCCTCGAACTTGGAAAAACCCTGGCCCCCCTCGAGAGTTGAATGCTTGCGACTTTGACTCGGGGTATTATTGGGGCGCGACGCCGCGAATCGGACCCCGAGCAAGTGTTACCTGAATTCGTTCTATCGTTCTATTGATCGAACCGATCGCGTATGGAGAATGATCTGGCTCGGATTAAATCTCGCTGAAATACCATTTGGTAAGTTCACGAATTATGATCATTTGTATTCGTTGTATCACTCATGAAAGCAAAATTTTACATGTTCTCGAGAGAGAGATCTCTAGGTGACGATCGAGATCGCTCCTTCGCTCCACACTTGACAGGTAGAGCAAGAGTCCGATGGAGATTGAATTTAAGAGTCTTGAGTGTGAGAAAATGTAAAGTACAGCGAAATGGAATAATTATCAAATCAGTCTTAAATCTATCGTATAAATGTCAATGCAATCCTAAACTTTCCAATTTCACCAATATAATAACGTCTAGTTATTACCAGCCATCTTGTATGGCACTCTAACATGAACAACTTATTAACGATTTCCAACAGTAATTGGCCAGAATAACCACATTAAAACTTCATACAAATATTTAGCACTATATTGGCAAAATTGTAAAGTTTATGACTGAATTAACATCCGTCTAATAGGTATAAAACTGAATTGGTAACTTTCCTTGATGAAATTAAAATTACATAGATACAAAACACATTGAAAATGGAAAGTACCCGAGCCGGGTTTACATGAAACCGAAAGTGCAGGTAACAAAAACATAAGGAGATCTCAAGAGAGATCTCTTGCCCGCAGCTTTTCATCTCATCCACATTGATGCCTTCATATGGAATTTCAACTTCCACCTCTCTCGAAAGATTACTTGCAGCCCTTTGCTAAGTATCTTGAAAGCATTTGATTTTTATATCTCAGCCTTGTTTTCTTGCTTCCCTCTGTCGACACTTACCTCCTATAAACAAAGTTTTTTACCCCCTTTTCACACCTCTTAGCCGATTAATCAAAAGATAATTTGTCTTTATTCCTTAAATTGACCCACTTAAAAGAATGTTTGGGAGCAAATATTGATACCTATTTTTACTAATATGCCATTTCAAGATATGTCTGGCCTAATGTAGATGCTCACTTTGATGATTTATTTATTAAAAAAAAATGATATCTTAGCACTTATGTCTAGAGAAAGCTTACATCCGCAAAATAATTGTGTCAACGGTGGTGTAGTGGTGATCTTTGATTGCGACCATTCATCATGTCAAATCGAGATGCAAGTACAATAAATAAGAGTTAATGGCATAGATTCCAAAGTACTATATTTAGTTTTTTGGCCATGAAATTACCTTTGTCGCCAGTAAACATTCCTAAGAATGGTAAGGCATCCTGTGCAATGCATGTGCGACCAGTATCTTGAAAAAAAAATATTGATCGAGTGATTTGACACTTACCTCCTACAACCCTCTAGATTCTCGTAACACTCCACTCTCGCCAATCTCGATCACTAGAACCTTCATCTCGTGTACCCATGACCTCTTCGGCTACTTGATCATCCACAATTTTTTATGGTATCATTGTCAAGTGATTTGATAATTTAAACTATTACATGAAAACGTGATTTAATATTTAAATATTTCAACGCTCCTTTAAGAAATTTATGATTGAAAGGGTAAAAAAGGATTTGGAACATTTGAACTCGAGACATTTACTCTTGGTACTATTAAATTAAAGCACGGTTTAATATTTTTGAACATTCTCATAGATACTCGCGAAATTTATGCTCATTCGCTGTGCATTTGTTGTTGTCGACGGATTTGGGTATAGCATGTGCATTTGTGCTTGGGAAATTGATGGTCCCGGCAGGTGACTGCTTTTTAATTATTGGAGACAAGTGGGTCACTTTGCCTCTCTCTCTCTCTCTCTCTCTCTCTCACATTTTCATCTTGATTTTGCTGCTTGCCACTAATTTTCAAGTGTTTGATGGAAGACCCGTGGAGCCATGTAATTGGGTCACTTGACTCTTTTCATGAGTCTTAATCCCGCATTAATCTTTCAAGGTAAGTGAAAATATTATTTATCCTCCCACTTCACTTTATTTCAAATTATCCCTTAAACTTGATCACTTTAGCACAATGATTTCTCAAAGTGGCACTCCTTACTTTGGAGTTTTCCACCAACTCAGTCCTTTTCAAAACGCACTGTAAGCTCCATCACTTATGATTCAATAACTTTCTAAACTCGTCATGGTAATAAATAATGGCCAGCCGATGAACATGCGCTCATCGAGTGCGTTTTTGGGACTTTGCAGAGAGCATTTTGGTCTAAAAACCACCAAAACCTAAAAGCCCTTAGTTGAAGAATCCATTAACCCCATGGCGTACTCCTCGCACATGAGAAAGTGCCTATAGCTGAAATTGCTTCGGTGCCTGATCACATCTTTCCTCCCACATCTATAATGGTTCCCCATCTCCAGTTTTTCGATCTATGCTGAAGAAACCGTAGCCTTCTCTCTCTGTCCTATAGAGTTAGGGCACATTTGAGAATTTTCAACCTTTCTTTGACGTGCACACGAGTGGCACGGGAAAAATGCGTTTTTGTGGGGCTAGAATGCCGCGTACAAGGGGGCGAAATACGCACGAGATGAACCGCCGTTGTTGATTGGCGGCGACGAGCACAGGACCATATTGAGTCACGGTCATCCAGTTCGCGGAGTATATTAGAATAAAATCAAATCGAGAAAGAAAGAATTCCGGGTTATTGAGCCGAAGCGGTCGTACTTACAAGCCATTCAATTATGTCGGAAAAAATCTCATGAAAAAATTATAAAAAAAAAAAAAAAACACAAGAGAAAAAGAAGAAGAGGAAGAAGGCGCGGCGCAACTTTGAGAAATGGAGCTGGCTTCAGGACGTAGTTAAATTTTCGTCCTGGCGAGGACGGGAAGGACGACGACGACGACGACGACCGCCTTCCGCGCGCACGTACATAAGAATGGCGGAGCCCCTGTCATAGATTTTCGCGACAAAACGGGACGTTGTCACCTGCTGCTGTAATCTAAAAACCCCCCACCGTCCATCTCCGAAGTGGGGGGTCGCCACTATTTCTTGAATCGTCACCTCGTACACACGCCCACGAACTCGACCCTTCTCTCCCTCCCTCTCTCTCTCTCTCTCTCTCTCTCTCTCTCTCTCTAACCTTTGCTCGTCATCTGGGCTCGAGGGTCTGCGCGCAGTCGCCTCTCGAATGGCTCCCCCGTCCTCGCTGGCTTCGGTTCTGCTGATTTGCATGAGCGCCTTCGCGGGGCTCGCCCTGTTCGCGTCGACGGCGGCGGAGCCGCGGGACGCTTGCCCCGTCGAGCCCTTCCCGTTTCTCTACCGCTTGACGTCCCGGTGCTCCACTTCGATTCCGCCTAGTTTGCCGTTTCAGGTGTGTTGCTTCGCTTCGCTTTGTGCGCCGCGACGCTTTGTGATTGTCTCTGGCTCTGGTTGTGCTGAAAGTTTGCTTCTTTATGGTTTATGCGGGTGTTTTGTTCCTCTGAGTGTGTTCTTTGATGGGTTTTTCTCCTTCTTTTTGCCTTCTTGGGTGGTGATTAGTTCATTGATCATTTCCTTTGGATATTGAAAATAAAAACTTGCCCCCCTCTCTTTCTGCCTCCATATTTTGGGTGGGGTGATCCTGAATTTTTTTAAGTTCGTAGTTTTGTTTGATTTTCTTTCTGGGCGAATGAGGTCCGAGAATATGGACATTCATAATAAAGATCACGGGTTGACTTTTTGTCACCAATCAGCTTTTGCCTCAAAATTTACGAACCCTTCAAGAATTGGGTGCCTTACTAGGGGGAGCACCAAGGCACAGTGTGGAATCTGAAATGGTGGTTATTTTGTCTTTTTTCAAAGTAGTGATTCTTTCTTCTTCATTTGACTTTTGAGGGAGCCGAGGCCTAGGCAGACAATGTTTGCGTTGTTCTAGGAGGCTCGACTTAGTTCATTCCGTTACATTGACAGATGATAGATCAGTTTACAAAACTAGCAGCTTGAAACAGTGAATGCCTTATGAGATCTGGAAGAATTGGTTGTTCTGTTTTTTTGTACCGATGAGTGAAGGAAACTCAGTTATATTGGGGGGTCACGTCATGATGAGCCACCGATGAGTATGGACCGAGCATATTTGGTCTTGCTCCCATCAGACATAAGATGGCAGAGATCATATTTTCGGAACACTTATCTAGATGTAACTGTAAAATAAAAGTAGCCAATGAGAAGAATATGAAGCCATACCAATGTCCGGCAGTTATTGCTTATTATTTAGATAATCAAAACAACAAAGAAGAAGGGTATTGAAAATCTTATCCCCCGCCAACTGATCTGCACTCAATGCTCCAGCTGCTAGCCATGTGACCCACGCTGCAGCTCTGTCTATTGATCCTGCTAATCATCCATATTCGAAAAAGCATTCAATTGGAGAAATTTGTGTATGCCCTGCATTCAAATGCAGAGGCACAATAACATATGAAACTCTCTAATTTGAGGTTAGCCTTTTGCTTTTCCCAAAAAGTCAAGGTTAGGTTGATTCATTTGTTAATTGTTATATGACCCTGTATCATTGGAGGCAATACTCTTTAGTCCTCTCTCAGTGCCATGTGTTTATGTAGATTTTTCTGTTCAATTTACTTTAACATGGCCCTTGAGACTTTTCATGCCAATCGTGCTTCTACTTTACCACATACCACCCAATTACATAGGAGTTCTGGTGTAGCTTGAGCATAGAGCTTCTTGCTGAGTTATCACTTATATTTAAGTGGTGTTGTACATGTTATGATGAGAGCTTGTGCATCTGTCTGTTTCTTGCAACTGTATACATAAGTGCCTGCAATTTTAGTTCTTCTAGCATTGTGGCTGGAAGATTGAAAAATATCTGTGCTTTCTTGATCTAAGCAAATATTACATATTTTAACCTTCTTTCCCTGTCTACTTCAGGTGGATGGATACTTCCTCGATAGCATTGTGGCTTCCAAAGACAAAAATGCATGTGCTGCTTTGCTCTTCTATGCTTCCTGGTGTCCATTTTCACAGAGATTGCTTCCTATTTTTGATGTCCTCAGCTCCATGTTTCCTCAGATGGATCATTTGTTAATTGAGCAATCTTCAGTTTTTCCAAGGTGCAATATTGCTCAATGATATGCTTCAAGCCTCCTTTGTTTTTGGTTTACCATTGGAAATCTTTGCATGTTCCATTCCGAAGGTGGTATATTTCTGATATTATTGTTAATTAGTAGGAATTTGTGGCAAAACATAATAGTAACTGACAAATTTCTAGGTTGTGGTGAACACTGCACCGTCTTTTCGAGGTTTAATGGGTAGTTCTTTTTTTTTTTAAATTGTGGAAGTTTTGCGGGGTTATCATTTTGATAGGAAGGGTCACACTTGGTTTCCTAGGCAAGGGGAAATGCAATGTCCTTTCTGAGATTGGAATTGCATCACGTGACCTCTTTGAGTGTATGGCTTTGTCTCTTTGACATTCGAGAGTCATTTAGAAAACATCATGAATACATAATATGAAATCAAGTGCATAGGATTGTGCAGACCTCAGTGATAGCAATCCTCCTATTTTTGTTCGAAGACCTTGCACATGGTTGTAATAGAGGGTGATATCTGCTGTCAGTGGACTAGCTACAATGTGTATTTACTAAATCCTTTGGGTGAGTGGTCGTGGGGGTTGGGGATGGTGAGGTACCTGGCATTTCCATGTGAGTTTGTCATCCTTTGTGAGAATATAATTTGACATACCATTTGGTTGGTTATAAAACTTGCATGTAGGGCCTTTAAGGTAGTCAATCCATGGTGTCATCACGGCTCCTTGTTTCTTCTTTTTCTTTTTTTTCCTAGTCTGGGTTGACATGCATACCTTGGACCAATTGAGCGTTTGTAGAGCCTTTGATCCCAAATAGGGTATAAAATGCATAGTAATCACTGATAGTTATGCCTGATCCATTACAGCATAATTAATCTCTTGAATAAAAATTATGTCTTTCCTGAGAGGTTTTTCGCCTTGAATCCTTTTATCTAGTGATATTATGCTTTATTATGCAAAATATTGATTACTTGCTTATATTCATATCGGCGAGTTGCCATGTCATGCTTGCTCATTATCGTTTCATGTGTCAGTGTGCTTTCAAGGTATGGAATCCATAGCGTGCCCTCAATATTGGTAATCAACCAGACTTCAATGGTGAAATATCACGGTCCAAAAACCGTCCTCTCTCTGGTGCGGTTTTATGAGAGAAACACCGGTAATTTTTTTCCCTTACTTTATTTTATTCGATAAAGATGTTGAGGATGATTTGTTCACAGGCACTTGTGTTAGAACGCACTCATCCTCCTTTTCTTTAATAAAGTTAAAGACTGTGTTGTTGGACTCAACTGTTGAAGGAAAACTATAGTCATCGAAGCCGCTTACTTTTTCTTTTCTTTTGTCACTTCCACGAATTTGCCTTGTATAATTAGCTCCATCAAGCAGAATTTGCCAAATATCAATGTGATATCTAACTTTGCGATGATACTTCAGGGTTTGAACCAGTTCTAGATTTCATGGAGGGTCAACTGACAGGTTTAAGTAGCAGTAAAGAATCAAGCTCCACATCTTGGATTAGGAATAGCGGGGCATCTATGAAGGAGATGATAATGAAAGATCCTTACCTGTCTCTATCTGTATTATTCCTCTGTCTGAGGGTCCTTATGGTCAGGTTTTCGGAATCTCTGCGCGCACTTCACAAGATTGATGTGAGAAGGGCTTGGAGGAAACTGAAACTCTGCAAGAACGGTAACTTCCATGTAGGCGCTAGGGATGCCCAGGTATGGGCATCTTCGCTGGCTTCTGTATCCAACCGGTGAATGTCCGGTGGCTAGTCTGTAACATTAATTCTTTCTGTTCTAAATAAATGGCAAGAGAATAGATCTCTCTCTCTCTCTCTCTCTCTCTCTCTCTCAATTGTCTTGTTTTGACTCCATTCTTCGGACGCACCTCGGCGACCATATTCGTGTGTTGGAAGGAAACTATGCTCGGAGTGGCAAGACCTATCTCTTTCCCCAAACTCTCAGTCACACCCCACCCGGCCCTTGCATCATGTAGAATGACCACACATTTGTTTGTGTTTTGATACTGCAATCGGTTGATGATGAATGCGAAACCTATGTACTGTCCTAATATAGTTTGCCAGACTGTTGTTTTGACTTCGTGTCAACCCGTGTTGTAATGTGCCATACTTGAATTATCTCTTGGTATTCATTCTCCACTGTTTTGCATTCACATTACAGATCTCAAATATTATCATCAGTGAAAAGGACAAGTGAGACGGCACCCAAAAAAAAAAAAGATCAAATGGGGAATTAAACCCAAGAAAAACAAAAGATTAGCAAGCAAAAGTGTGGGTTAACGTGAAAAGTATATTTTAGATAATAAAGGCTACCGTTTTTTCTTACATAACCAATTTTGAGATTAAGATGTGTGAATATATGGACAGTTCTCTCATATCATAATGGATTTGTCCTTTAATTTCAAGAAGACCCATGTAAAATCCCAAATTGGAACTACATGACTCATTTACCCCATATGAATTTTCACCTTAAGAAAAGTCTTAATTGGTACATGTACATTTAAATTTACCGTTCACGTCAAATCTCAAACTATTAATGAAAAATATATTTAGAGTAAATATGTTATGAGATATCAATTAGAGATTTTCGTCTTACGAAAATCAATTTTGGATAAGTGTGTCATGTGAGCATTGGTTTATGATTTTTAAAGCAATCAACCCAATTTCGGATTAATCCATTATCTGCTGATTTGGCCAAGATTAAGGAAAAGTATTCAAGTAGCCCCACCTATAAACATTGAAGAAACCAAAGAAGATCCGAGTGGTTGGACAGATGCTTCTGTCTCCTCTTCTGCCCTGTCGTTTTCTTGCCTTGCCAACTCCGGCAGAGCGAAGCTCATTTCGTCTGTCCTTCCTCACGAGAGGGAGAGACTTGTTTTGGAGCATCCTCTGTATATCTACCCTTCAAGAATGCCCCTGACCCTTCTTTTGTCTCCTTGGCAAGCGCTGTTCAAAAGGTCGTCCAAGGACCCCACCTTAAACATTGCCACATTTTATCTTCTTCTTCTTCTTCTTTTGTCGGTAGACTCTCTTTACAACGAATCGATGCTCCTACCAATTTGAAAAATCCTAGACAGAAAAGGCCCGTAGGATTGACGACCGGTAAACCTAAACCAATCATATGGTTTCGAGCCCGATAATTATCTCGTGCGCATCGAGATGGAGAGATTGCCTTGCCTACCTTGATTTTAATGGGTCAAAGTTCAGACTTGGCGGCGGTGGCATTAGACATATTCATCTTATACGGCACAAACACATGAGAAAAAGTTGAATGCGACATGAGTCGTTATACTTGAGCTCCGATACATCTAACCCATTTACATTATAAGCTTATCATGTACCTTATCAAAACAAATTCATAA
The DNA here is from genome assembly GCA_016097605.1 of Eucalyptus guilfoylei. NCBI lineage: Eukaryota > Viridiplantae > Streptophyta > Magnoliopsida > Myrtales > Myrtaceae > Eucalyptus > Eucalyptus guilfoylei. The sequence continues at coordinate 13,522,024 of CM027870.1, read as the reverse complement.
TACAGCAAGGTCAAATTCAAATCAATGTGAATTGTAAACACAGTAATAATGTGCAAACCCAAATTGTAATTCCTACCGTAGAAGTGCCACTCTTTTGCTCTAAAAACAAAAATTAAGAAGAAACTCTCAAAAGAAAAGTAAAGGTATGCTTATTTTATGAAAAATGAATGATTAGAAAAATATTTTTTTTAAATTAATTATTTGTATCATTTATGAAAATGAACAATCAAAAAGTATTATTGACGCCAACGAAAATGTTTATTTCGAGCAATATAGGTAATTATTTTTTGAAAAATATATTTTTAAATAATTTTTTTTTTCGCGAAGCAAACCGACCGTAAAAATAAAATAAAGAAAAGAGGAGAAATTAGAAAAAAAGAGATATCTAAGGAGTCCAATCAAATTGGCACATTATCCAGTGGGGGCCCACTTGGACCACCCTCCAATCCGTCATCTTCTGCAAGGATAAGGCCCGGCCCCCTTCTCTCTCCTCTCTCTCTCTCTCTCTCTACGACCTTCGTCTTCCCCCACCATCGACCGCACCAGAGAGAGAGAGGAGAACACCGATCGATGATGGCGGCGATTCGCGAACGATCGCTTCCCTCCACGAAATGAAACGATCCCTCCGACCCGCCGTTTCCTCTCCAGAGATGGACACTGACGAGTGGGAGCTCCTCGCCGTCGACGGCCTCCTCGACTTCCACGACGACGGCCACGGCGGCCGCGTCTACTCCCGCCGCCGGACCTGCCACTCCGAGAGCGTCCTCGACATGGACCACTTCCGCTGCCCCTCCCCGCCGGCGGCCCGATCGTCCCCGCCGCCATCGGCCTCGGCCCGGAGGCCGCCGCGGAGGCGCCTCCGGCGGTCGAGGGGATCGCCGGCTCTCCCGCTGGGGAGGCCAAAGCTCCGAGCTTGGGAGGATCGGGCCCGGGCTCGGAGCGAGAGGGGGTGTCCCGCCCCGTCTTCTTCAAGAAGGCCGCGAGGGACAAAAACGAATTCGTCGACATGACATTGGGGGATGCTGCGGCGGCGGCGGCGGAGGGGGATAGGGAGACCCTGCGCTCGCCGCCGAGGATGAGGGGCGAGAGGGAGGCGGCTGCGGCGGCGGTGAAGGGCGAGAACGACGCCAAGTGTGAAGCGGGAGGAGAGGTCCTGTGGGAGGAGAAGAGGAGCGAGAGTAATGCGGTGAACAACATACTGAAGAGGGGCTTCACCGGGATCGGAGCCCTGTGCTCGTTCGGGGTGGCCGCGGCGGCGACGTTCTGCGTCCTGATTCTCGGAAGCCGCCAGGGGAACAACAACAACAACAGGCGGAGCCAGCCGAAGCAGAACCTGCGCTTTCAGATCTACAGCGATGATAAGGTCAGAACAAAAACCTAGAAATTCGATTGATTTGTCATTGCACGTTGTACTTTTCTTAGAATTCATCACATAGCTTGGCTTTTCCCATCAAGTAGTTGTGGCAATTGTGAATATAGATATGGATTTTTTTTCGATGTCGCCGGTCTGGGCTTCGCAGACCACCCTGCGACGGTGGCCTTAAGGAAGCCTCCCTCCTTCGGCGGCGTTGAACCTCGACCAATTTGGCTGGCCCTTTACATTAGAAAACAGAGCACAGCTAAGTCCTTGAATTGCCATAAAGATAATCCTCAACTGAGTAATATGGCCAACAACATAATATGTCTGTGGTTGTTGATGTTTTCACATTGAAAGGAAGGTTGAAGAAGATAGTTTTTCGTGTTCTCTAGAAAGTAGAAACAAGACTTGTGGCTTAATTCTGACATGTTGCAAGAAAACTTAACGTGCAGAAAAGGTCTCTGTTTTTTACATACTTGAAACACATAATTCTGATCAATGCCGCTTGTTAACACCGTAATTCGCCTCTTTGTTTTGGATGGCCGTATAAATTAGGTTTTTGCATGCTTGAAACCTATCGATTCTGAGTAGTTCGGAACTTGTGGTGCAGAGGATTGAGAAGGTCGTCCATCATGCTACCAAACTGAACGAAGCAATATCTGCAGTGAGAGGAGTCCCTCACACCCGTGCTCACATCATTGTCGGTGGCTATTATGATGCCCTTTGAAGTGGGACGCAAGAGGTCTCAGGATACCTCCTGATATATATATATATATATGGGATCCCCTGTATAGTAACATTTCAAATTTCTATTATCTTATGGTAAATCAGATATGCCATGGTTGTATATATTCTGGACGGCATATCGTTGACTGTATGATTATCTGTAACATCTAAGTCTGCACTCGGTGAGATTTCTAGTGCTGTATGTTGGGAGCTGATCTAAGCTATATCCCTGCTGGAAAACGCATCAGTCCAGCCTTCAGTTTCATGTCAACAAGCCATACAGCTGTTGTATAATATTTGGAGGTTGGAGGCATCTCCTTGTTGCCTTGATGACTCACGCTAGAGGAAAGTTTAGTGGGACGTGAGTTGGCATGTTTCTTTATGGTCTGTTGTTGGCATGTTGATTCTTGCTGTTTAAGCAATGATCATCATGCGTTGCATAAAAGCTTGTACGACCCGTTTGTCTAGTTTGTCTGTCATTATGACTTTATCACTTGTTCAAGTGGTCAGTTAAGTCCATGAGGAAATCCCTTGAAATGGGCAGAAACGCCATTGATGAATTATCCGAGCTTCTAAGATGAAAGCTAAACACCCATGCCAAGACAGTTCTTGAAATCTGCCCCATGTAGGTGTCCGGGCCAGAAGATATTTCTCTTAGGACATGAACAGAGAAGAACGTGACTAGCTGAAGGAGGAGGGAGAGATCCGATTAAATGGGGTGAAAGTCTCCTGGGAAAGTCGAATTAGATGCCCCCTTAATCTTAGAGTCAATGTCTTGCGGAGACAAGTGAGTCTCATGTTATCTTTAGTGAGACAAGCCTCGTTCAAGTGCCGGTCCAAGGTCTGTTTCTGCGAATTATGTGGTGTGGGTAGTGGTGGGGGTAAAGCTAGAAGCCAAAAGTCGTGGTTGTTGTTCATGCGAGAGGAATTATAGACTGAAGCAGAAAATGTTCCGATTGTAGGAGCGAGGGGTGTACTGGGGACCATTCGACGAAGTTAGGAGTTATCTATATGAAGAATATACCGTGACAGATTTTTCTCTAAGCGCTATCTTGTATTACAACCCTTATGGCTGTAAAGTGTTAAGAACGGGTCCCTCGTCGTTGCACGAAAAGGTTTCGTATGTCCATAAAAGAAGCCGCCACCTCGACATTTGCCTATTCCGTTAATGTTGATTTCGGGCTATTTTGTGAATTTATTGCTATCACGAAGGCGTCGATGATGGACGTTTACGGTCCTCAACATCAATTCTAGGATGTCCAAAATTGTTCAGCCCCTCTTTTCCTACTTCATATTATATGTGGAAACCTTACCATGGTACGGACAAATGGTGGTGGATGTGCTTCGTTTCTCCTCCAATGTCCATAGTCTCAATTTTGCATCGAGTTTTGTTTTTACACCTTTTTTTTCCTCACTATATTTATCTTTGTTTCTTGATTTTCCTAATAAATTCCTTATTTGTCTGTTTTTTCTTCTTAATTTTCCTAATAAATGTAAAATCTTAAGCAATTTGGGTGAATGTCTAGTTATTCCATATTACCATGATACTTCACCGTCTCACATTTACGAGTGTGCGTAGTTTGTCAAAGCGAAGCTTGCTCGTTTTTCATTTTCCAGAAAATATATGATTTTGAAAATATTATTTAAACATGTGTATATAATTTATATGGCTTAGAAAAATTAATCGAAAAGTATTTTCACATTAATAACAATTTTGCCTTAACATTTTCATTGATAATTGAAATAACATTTCTTCTTCTTCTTTTTTGTAAATGATATAGGAAATTATTTACGTGTCAACTAATATGGTATTGATTTTTTCCTCAAAACCTAAATGCGGGCAGATGATACATGGAAATTGCCAAAGAGAAAGAAACTCTATCGGACACGATCAGCAAAAACAATCAGCAATAGGCAGGACAGATTGTTTTGTAAGCACCGCCATCAAGAGCACTTTTAAAAAAGGAACTGGTTGGACCAACACATGTTCATGGACAAATGCATCGGAGTAGGCCATCCTTGAAATGATTTCGCAAACACAAAACTTAGGTGGTCCGATGATACCATACACATCAGTCGTCAAACATCGAATATTTTACCACTTAGAATCTTAATGTTTCTCATATCGATGTTGTTTTGGCCATACGATAGAGTCAATTTTTATTCCTCCTTTCTTCCGAAAGACCGTAATTGAATTCAATAACCATCCATAAGATTCAGCAACCATCATATAAAGAGAAAATTTCATTAGATAATGACTAGTTGGGAAGGGGGACAAAGCGAAAATAGAGACCGAAAAAAATGAGCAGAAGATAAAAAACCGAAGTACAGAGATATCAATCCTGACTCATCACTGATTCTCATTTTGCTTTCGAGAGTGAGATGATGCACTAAACGGAGCAACCAATTCGTGAGAAAGATGCCGATGGAAATCCGCACGCGAATCCGTTGAAACGAAAGCCAAACAAGACAGAGGACGGGTCGACTCAGACGAAGAGCCCGAAAGCGAGAGCACCGATCACCGAAGCAAGAACAGCGGGCACGAAGGCGGCGGCGTCCGAAGCCGGGCTAGGCGCAGGCGCTTCCGCAGCCGACACACTTTGGACGGCCGACACGGCCATCACGGCGATCACCACAGCCAAGAACAGTCTCATCTTCATCGCCTCCATTGTAGATGATTGCTGGCCGTCAAACGACGGTTGCAATACCAAACGAAAGGCTTAGCTTTTGCAGGTTCGATTCAAGAAGAGCAAGCTTGAAACTTCACGAGAGATACTGGGCGAGGAATGTGAGATTATATACGCAAAACGAAGAGGCGGAGATAGAGAGAGAGCACATGGGGGGGCGGTTTCTCTTTTCTGGGGCTCTTTCGGAGGCCCGATTATAATTGGAAGACAGGGTGTTGCTTCAGGCTTTTTGGTGTCAAGACAGCTAGTTTGACACCAACCCATGATAATCTTTCTAAAGGAATAAAGAACGAAAGAAGAGACAGGTACATTTTCCAATGCCTAAGCATGGGTTTCATGTCTTTGTTTATTCTTCATTTCTTCCTGGTGTTTTCTCTGTTGTCTATACGCACTTACCCACCTGTACGTCTGTGTCAGGTTAAATTACAGCTACCAGATGATGGGAACGTACATGTGCCATTTCATCATTGCTGGACGAAAAGGAACAAATAAAATGCCATTTCCATCGTTATGACTGAAGCACGGTCCACATTTACATCGAGCAGTGAATTGAGTGAGCCAAACATATGTAATATATGGCGCAATGGTCACAGCCCATTACAGAGCCCAAGCCCAACCCATTTTTCCTTTCTTCTCAATGGATAGTGCTAGTGAGCGTGAAAGGAAAGAAGAAGACGGGGGCGGCAAAAGCAAAGGAAAATAAAAGAAGGGCTCGTCCGTGACAGAGGAAAGAGACGAAAGAGAAGGAAAAAACTGGCACAGCTGATAAGCATGCAAGCCCATTCATCTAATCAAAGTACTTTTCAAAGTTAGTTCATACATACGAAGTTATGTAAATTTTGAACTATAAGGTTCGATTAAGGAGTTGTCAAGCTATGGATTTATATGAAAATGATAGTTTAGGGCAATGTGGAACCGTAGAATTTTGACAAAAACCAATTCAGAAGTACAGTTTGATCGGAATGAATTTTTAAAGTTTCGCATGCAAACAAAAATGAATGTTCGTTATAAATAAGTTTCTTTGTTAGTGCTAGAAGTCATTTTATCGATGAATTAGTGTAATTTGGTCGAGTCCTCCTCCTCCTCCTCCTGCTCCTGCTCCTGCTTCTCCTTCTTCTTCTTCTTCTTCTCCTTCTTCTTCTTCCTCCTCCTCCTGCTCCTGCTTCTTCTTCTTCTTCTCCTTCTTCTCCTTCCTCCTCCTCCTGCTCCTGCTTCTTCTTCTTCTCCTTCTCCTTCTTCTCCTTCTTCTCCTTCTCCTTCTCCTTCTCCTGCTCCTTCTTCTCCTTCTTCTCCTTCTCCTTCTCCTTCTCCTTCTCCTTCTCCTGCTTCTTCTCCTTCTCCTCCTTCTTCTTCTCCTTCTTCTCCTTCTCCTTCTCCTTCTCCTCCTCCTTCTCCTTCTGCTCCTTCTGCTCCTCCTCCTCCTCCTCCTCTTCTTCTTCTTACGAGGGCCGGCAACCTTATCACTAGGAGCCATGGTGAGGCTCCATGGTGAGGCCAAGCCTCACCAGGCCACAATGAGGCCAACCTCATGCCATGGTGAGACTCGGCCTCACTTCTTCTTCTCCTTCTCCTTCTTCTTCTTCTTCTTCGGGTCCTTCTCCTTCTTCTTCTCCTCCTCCTCCTCCTACTTCTCATCCTCCTCCTCCTTCTTCTAGACGAGAGCCGATGACCTTATCACCAAGAGCCATGGTGAGGCTCGGCCTCACCAGGCCACAGTGAGGCCCAACCTCATGCTGCCTGGGAGAGGTTGAGCCTCACCGGTGACCAAGCAAGGCTCAATGTGGCTAGGCGAGCCTTTGGTGAGCTCACCGAATCTCGCAAACCTGGTCGCCGACCATCACCATGATTAACGACCGGCCACAAAGAAGGAGGAAAAAGAAGAGAAAAGGAAAAAGGAAGAAGAGAAAGGAAAAACAAAGGAGAAAAAGAAAGAAAAGAGAGAAAAATAAGAAAAATATAATAAAAGTATTAAAAATTAAGAGTCCTACCAAATGCATTTCTATTTCAAAAATAAATATTTTAGGCAATTACGAAACGCCTTTAAAAACTAAAAAATTGTTCCTAGGAACTGAATAAAAAAAAAATCATTTATGAGCAAAAATTGTTTTCGAGAACAGAATGATTATTAATCACACCCTTAGCTACCTGTGCCACGAGCGTTAAGTGTGATCATAGTAAGACATTGAACACAGATGAGTCAATGGAATGAACCATTATCGTTTGACTTGATTTAGATCATTATTACAAATTGAATATTGTTGATTGATTTGATGCGTGTAAAGTTTTGTTTGAAGGATATCATCCATTTTTTATATTATACTGAATTTTAGATTAAAGAGTTATGATATCGTTTGATAAAAATATATAATGAATGTTCCTTCCGCTTAGAAGAAATTATTACTCACCAAATTATGATAGCTCATTTCATTATCATACTTACCTTTTAGGTTCTTCAACTAACCACAAATAAATATGGTATGAGGAGGACATTTTGATAGTGGAACTTTTGAGTATTGAGTTATTTTTATTTAAGATGAACTCATTCATTTCCTTGTCAGGTGGAGATGTATATATATTTTTAATGGATAATAAAAACTTTGATATTGTATTCTGAAGACACTTTTATCAAATAAATATTGATGTATATATTTCAATTACAGATTGATGAAGAACGGTTGTGTCATCGCATGCCATTGTCCCTGTACTTGTAGAATTGAGTGTGTAACACTATACATGGTAAATTTTCTATCACGGCAACAAAGAACTTTTGCGGCATCGAGAGATTGCGTTCTGACCACCCCAAGCAATTCTTATTGTCAGCTGGATCCTGCGGGACGAAGACATATCTAGGATCATGAGGATACTAGATAAGCACCATGCCACAGAACAAACGAATGGCATAAAGGAGACCATATTCACAGCACAAGTTTAAGACGTCAACAATAAGACGAAGCAGAGCTTTTTTACTACCTCAATCAATAAAACCATTTCTCAATGAAGTAGAAAACCTTATGGCTTTTAATGCACGTAAAGTTGGAAGTAAATTGGTGATGAAGATCCACAAAGATTTGAGAAAAAAAAATGGTCCAAAACATTTACGTAAAGTGAATTCAGGTAGAGAGATGGCCTCGACTAACCATCACAGATTTCGAACGCAATGTCCGACTATCAGACAAGACCAGTCATATGAGAGATTCGCACAGTTAATTACCACATTAAGGTTGGCATAGTGTCGAATGTGAACTGTATTCAAAGTTCTCTTTTCTTTTCTATGTTCTTTTATCCTGGAATAAGACAATAGGTCCCCAGAAGGGAGCCACCTGCTATATGATATGCTGAAGCAAACAGATTCCAGAGAAATATTACCAGGACATGTGCAGCTCTTTATCCTTTAACAGCACTATCAACTGTCTTGAGCCTTTGCAGCTTCAAGCATTTCCACTACAAGGGTCTTCACATCCCTGAGAAATGCAAGATTAATTCAACTTCCGTCAGGGAGGTGGTTGTGTTGGTTCAATAGATGAACTAAGAAGCTAAGGTTCCCCCACACTATTTAATTGCCTGCTGTTCTAGCATTGTCAGGTGTACATGTTATAACCACAGTAAAATAAAGTAATCCAGAAGAATCATCAATGATCAAGAAATGATGAAAAGAAGATATTCACAGAAACAGTCCTGCTTTTGCTGACCAAACGAAGCCAGCCATTCTTTATTTTATTTTTTTCCCCTTCGTGAGAGGAAAAGAGAGAGCAAAATCAATGCATACAGGAACTACTAAAAAAAGGTACCTGAAAGTTTGAAAAAGAAAAGGTCTAATATAAAGATGACAACAAGGGGTAGGGATAATACAAGATCAAGAACCTACTGCCCTTTCTGCAATAGATTTGCAAATAAAAGCCTCCAAAAGTCTTTTAATATCTAAAAAGCATGAAATCATTTACTCTATCTAACATAACATTCTGTGTGCATTAAGATTGAGATCTTTATAACTATCCATCAAAATTCGCAAACCTGGACCACCTCCAAGAAAGAAGGCAATGTTCGACGATTTATGGCATAACCCCAACAACAACAGCTTTCAACAGAAAGGGGGACCAAATTTCTGAAGTTAACTACTAAAAGAGGGGAAGCTTATTATCGCCAAGGATGATTTCCACGGTCCCTACTTAAACAGTCAATTTGGATTAACAGACAGGAGCCATGATCCAAACAAAAAAAAATAATAATAACTTAAGAAATTCAGTCCTAAGCACCGATTCGATTGGAATGCCCTTAAAATTAAGGGAAGCCAATACAAAAGGTATAGATTTACATTGGCCGAGGGACCATTCAAAATTTTTGCACCAGGACACAAGAATATGGACAAAACTCTAAACTAATCCATGAAGACTTAATCTGCCACCTTATGTACTCCACTTTGACTACTGCAACATAGTTAAGCAAATCACATTACCAGCCATGTCCTATATCTATTGCATCACATGCAACAAAAAATTGAAGAGAAGCTCAGAAGTCCATTTTGAAAAGAATGTGAAATTGCTGAAAATGTTTAAAAGAGCAACATAAACCAGAAAATCAACCTTACACAAAGGTCTAGGAGATATGTAAAATGTAAAATGCCTTACTTCCGATCTGCAGCTTGACGCGGAAAAGGGATTCGAAGCTTGAAATTACTTCCTTGACATGTTGCCTGACAAATAACAAAAAGAAAACAAAACCCTATGTGAGAGAAAAGGAGAAAACCAAGCAGTAGAACAATGCAAGTTAGCTGTAGGTCAATGAAAACTGAAGGATTATTTGTACAAACCACAATGAACTTAATGATAAATTTCTTGAACTATCAAAGAAGAAGGTGGGGAAAAAGAATACCTTGACACTAAAGCCCAGGCTATCCAGATCCAGCATGTAAGCAGAGTCCACCTACACAAAAACATACCTCTGTTTCAAAAACTTTACATCCAAGAGATGCCAATTCATATGCTGTTTCAAGCCATTAAGTTATTACCACAAAACAACAAGATTACAAATCTTGACCTCATTCTTTCACATCAGGAGAACAAATATGCACGTAAACGTTGTGCTAGTATTAATAAATGCAAAGAGTCAGAACCTTCAATGTTTGTCTCGCACACTTCATCCTATAGTACATGGAGCAAAGATGTGTATTACAAATACAGATGTAGTACATGAAGATATGGCAACATGGGAAATATTATGAATATAGGGTAAAGTAGCGATGCATTCAATCTAAAAAACTATATGTTTAAGGTTCCTAAGCTCAGATCGCTTTTAGCATATGATCCAAATACTTTGGCAATTCCTAACGCACATAACCAGCTAAGCTATTATTTAGTAGGAGGAAAGCACATTCTGGGTCTACAGTCAGTATATGACACCACAGGTGAACCACATAATGATCATTTTTGCTAGGAAAGGAAATCAAAGATTTCCATATGCCTGAGCAGACAGAGTTATGCAAAATGATTAGTAGGAGAAATGAACATCCTAAGACACAGAGATTAGAGATACGAAAAGAAGCTTGCACCAGAGACTACTGGGAATACTATACAGGCACTCCAGAATTATCTCAGACACATTACTCATTCCGTGCCCTTGAACTGTTCAAGATACATTATCATCCTGTGCGCTTATATTAATGGTTTGAAATTTACATCCATGTCTTTACCTAGTGACTAGACATCTAAGCCTTTGATCCACCATATGACACTCTACAAGCTGCAACTTATCAGCTGATAAACTTTGTTTTCCAATCTCATTTATAAAAGCAAGATGTAAGATTCATACCGGAATAGAGGTCCAGTGTCTCACAATGAGCTTGGTATCTTCAGCATGGTCCCTATTCATGTGAGACTGACAATCAAGGAAATTGGGTTAAATGGGGGAAAATCATCATTATCGACAGGGATCGGAAAAATATACAATTTGCATTTACCGTAACAGGCTTAGTAAACTGTGCGATCGGATCCACTTTTGCAGCCTTGAATTCCTCCCTGGTAAACTCTGAGTGTGATGAAAAATTAACTATTTCAGTTGGTAAATCAATAGTGCATGGTCTGAAGTGCCAAAGGAAGCACCATGGAAATGCATACAGTACTAAAAATTAGGAGGATTTCACCTTATTCTTTAAACACGTAGACTAATACAGAGAAAGCCAGGACACTTACCTCCGGAACCTAGCAAAGCTGTTGCCACACCAGAAACATATCGCACGGCTTTTGGTTCAATGCGCACAAATTGGAAGTCACCAAAATCAACCTTCAGATTAGAAGGGAAAATATAAGAAGCATCTTTAGATAGTTCAAAATCAGAAAAGCTTATCAGATTAGAAGAAATAAATTACCCAGAAAGCATTTGGATGCTTTGACAGATATGCAGCACGGACACTTTCCGTATCTTTTTCAGGGACCTACACAATTGACGGCTCACATTTACCAACTCTGGATATAAACATGACACTTTCAGCATTAGTAGGAAAAAGTATAATAGACTATACAACTCACACTGATGGCATCACCATGCAGAGTGATCACCAAATCAGTCCTATCCTCAGGATCTCTAGCAACTAGAAGAGAGCACTTGGGATTAGCCAAAAGGTCCTGTATAAAGTGAGCTCTCAATAGATTAGAGTGATTTCCCGAGACAGGGATGGTGAAATTATATCAGCGAAGCAGGAAACTTCAACAAGCTTCTGACAAACCCAAATCACATTCACAGTGGACAAGGAGCTAAACATGATTTACAAATACGATTGCTTAGGACACGGTCAAATTATTTTTAAAGTAGGTCTACCTATAAAACAAAACAGTGTCTAGATGACTAGCACCAAGAAAAAGCCAATGGCCAGCAAAAATTATAGGTTTCCAATCTAATCGAAATGGCTAGTGCTTGTTTTTACTCATTTTAATCATCAGATTAACTATACTTATTTTAAGATGTTACACGCACTTGTAGCACACATCCAATGTTAATGAACAACGTAACAGGAATTTTTACTCATTTTAAATATCATCACATTAACTAGACCCATTACAATATTTAACATGCATTTATAGCGCACATGCTAAATTTAGGAACTATCTAACAAGATTCCCATGCAAGAGACTCATACACTGTCACAGAAGCGTGTACAGAAATCCTCTAGCATGGAGATTTTATAAAGACTCATTTGTCGAAGTCAAGATTTAAATGTTAAACCTTAGAATGGTATGCCAGGCTGCTGACTGCTAGTATTGGAGATCCATCTGCATCGCAAGCAAAGTCAACCATTGAACCAGATGGATAACCATCAATTTTCTGCAAATCAAAAGAGAGTGCAATCAGTTCCTCGTGTGCCCTAAGGACACAGACATGATCAATGCATAACGTGAAAAGGCAACAATGAGAACAACAGTTATTAATCAGGAAACATTATTTCTCGCCAGGAAAGACTGACATTTAACATATACGACATGCTTCGTTGGGCAAAAAACAGACAAAACAAATGCAAGAAAGATGTACGGTGCTGTGACATGGCAGAGAAGACAAGTTCCCAACTATTGCCCGAGAACATCAGAATATGCTGCCAAGTCCAATCAGAATTGTCAAGAAAAGAGAAGAACCCAACCAAGTTTTACTGTATTGGTGCACTCAGGTAGAAGCTTTTTCCAACCAATGATTGGTCAGTCAATCTTCCAGCATAAAACTCACATGAGAAAGCGTGGAGAGCATGCCGCGCACACTGCAATCGAGCACTGTCCGGATCTCCTCCACAGGAGGAAGCCGAGCCGCCTTTTCCTGCAATACCAAAGACCCAGCAAAATACTGTAATCAGAGAACCCTACTCAAACACAGAAATACATCTCCAGAATGAGGACGTCCACAACCCACATCACAAGGGAGCAATAAACGTTAGATTTATCGAAAGTCAAACCAAAGGCACTACAAGAGAATGATCGACCAATCACCTGATGAGCTTGAACTAATTGGAAAACATCGACCTCGCTCTTGGCATCTCCAGGCGACACAGTCTGCTAATGGCCACAAAACACACGCACACCCCCATTCAAAAACCAGTGATTAGTACCCAATTCCATATCGATCGAATCGCGTTGACCCACCAGTCGCTTTACATCTCTAATCACGCGTACCAAAATGGGCAAGCAAATGAAGACCGGGAAAGAGAGCAAGGAATCAAAAAGGGAGGAGCTTTGGCGGAGGAGAAGAAGCCAAGCAAACGAACCTGAGCGGAAGAGGCGGCCATGGAAAGAGGGCGAAGGAGAGGGGAGAGCTTGGGAGGTCTGCTGGGAGGGCAGAAGCGGAAACGAAGAGGGGAGAGAAGGAGTGGACCGCCATTTACGCGGGTAAGTAGAGAGAGCGAGGACGAGCAGGGTGACGCCAGAGTCATCATCTTCGCTTGCTTCTCCCGCACAACGCTGCGCTGCCCTCTCCCACCAGTCCACCTAACCTCCTCTTTTACAATTTCAAAAACTCTCTTTCTCAACCTCATTTATTTGGAACAAGAAAATGTGAGCAAATTAAATAGGAGAGAAGAAAGTTTCAGCAAATTAAATAGGGGAGATTAAGATAAGTGGTTCCAAAGTCTGTCTATATTTCCGGAACCTACCCAAATTAGTTCCTCAATTTTCGAGAATCAAGACCTACCATGAGTGGGTTTGGGAAGACTTTTGGAAAAAACTTTTAGGAAAATGCAAAGACCTTTGAGTTAAAGGTGTTTTCCAAAATACAAATGTGTTTGGTAAATTACAGTTTGAAAGCCCTTTGTGAAACAACTTTGAGCAAAATGGTGTTTTGGGAAATTACATTTACAAAGGACTTTTGTGAAAAAAAAATTATCAAAAGAAAAATAAATAAAATTTGACCGGCAAGGGCAGGCGGCCGCCTGCGATCTCCGGCGACCTCCGGCGACCCCCGAAGACCACCGGCAAAGGCCGCCCAAGGTTGCACGACGCCGCCGCGACCTCCGGTGACCCCGGATTTGGGGCGGGAAGGTCGCGCGACGCGGTCACGACCTCTGGCGACCCCGAATCTGGGGCGGCAAGGTCGCGCGACACTGTCACGACCTCTGGCGACCCCGAATCTGGGGCAGCGAGGTAGCGCAACGCTGCCTCAACCTCCGGCGACCTCACCGCGACCTAGATCCGGGGCGTCGAGGTCACGAGAGGACCTTGCCGCCCGAGATTTGGGTCGCGGGAGGTCTCGCAACGCCGCCACGACCCATATCCGAGGGCGGCGAGGTCCTCCCGCGACCCTGCCGCCCCAGATCTGGGTCGCAACGACCCAGACCTCGCCACAACCGACACCGGGGGGTGGTGCGGCGGTCACGCCACCCCCCGACAGTCGTCGGCGTCCCTCTAGCAATCGTCGGCCCCTTGCAGTCAGAACCAAACCGGCCCAGAGAAGATGAACAGTGTCTGATACAAGGGCAAAAAACAGAAAGAAAAAAAAAAAAAAAATTCGTGAAGACAATTTCGAGAAAAAAAATTAATGAACAGTATCGCGTGGGCATGCCAAGAAAGCTAAAAGCCCAAGGCAGCCCCCAACCTGCCTTAGGCTTTCAGCCTTGTGAAGCTAGCATTTGGGAATGCAAACCCAAAAATAAATGCCAAACGGGTTGGCATTTGCCCAAGGATCTTTAAGCCTCTAAAAGGCTTTGGGAAGTGGTTCCCAAACGCACCCTATGTGTATTCCAGAATTTGAAAGCTATCCTTTTATTCTCAATCTCTTGAAATAATGTAAAATTACTCAAAAATGGCCAAGATAATCTCACTTTGCTTAAAAATAATCAAGTTAATTGGGCATGATGAGTCGCTGGCACTTGATTACATGCCCCTCATTAGCAGGACTTCGTATTGTTATGGTGCTTTAGTGAGGAAGTATTAGAGTTCATGCTGTGTTTGATCTTCAGTCTTCTATTTTTCTTATATGTTTGGAAGTTGCAAATTGAGGTTTGATCTCATTAGCTCTCATTTGTGATTGTAAGAGAGATTGTGATTGGACTAGCTTGCGCATTTCGTTGAACGTGTGGTGAGCAGTTTCATGAAGGTTGTTCATATAATTAAAGCAAATGAGAGATTAAAATCTAGATTATCGTCATACATGCTTACATACTGAAAATTCATGAAATAACATTAATCTTGATTGGATTTTGCTCAAACAGAAATGAGAACTTCAAAAATACATGTCTTAATCAAAGTGAATGAAGATAGATCATTCGAACCTCACATTGAGGACATGATTAACAGTTGTGAACAACAAGCAAACCAGCAATAAGGTTCCTAGGTTTTGTTGTTGGTGATCTTGGCCAACAAAGAGGTTTCGAGCAAAGTATGAGCTATTTGTGCTCTCTCGGTCGGAAAACAATACGCAACACAACTTGGTTGATGACAATAGAAGGGGCCGGCAACGTGATAAGTAACGAAAAGCAACATGTGGACTCTCGAGATTTCAAAGAGTCAAATAGTGCACAACACAACTTGGTTGGTGACAATAAAAGCAACCGACGATGTGATAAGTCACAAAAAGTAACATCTGGACTCTCAAGATTTGAAGGAGTCAAATACCAAGAGTCACTCTTAGAGATGAAAGAATTTCTCTTCTTCGCTCAAGCCTCTACCTACGAACCTCACTAATATTGTAAATATTTGTTAATTTATATTTTAGGATTACATAGTTCTCAAATTTACTTACTTTATAACTTTCACTTCCTTTTTTTCTTAGGATATAGCTATTTCCACTATCAACTAAATCCATCCTGTTTTCTTCATAAAGATAGAATTGTCCTCAATTATTAAATTGCACTTTAATGCGGTGATCTCAAATTTACTTATTTTCCTCTCTTATTTTTTTTTTCTATTTATATGTAGGACCCAATTACCATAATTAAAAATTTCACATATTGAGGTTTTGTTTGTTGCTCCGTGTATATTTAAGACATTATGTTTTTTTCATTGTTAGATTTTGTTTCCATAAAAATTAGTTTTGTCAAAAAGATAGATTTCTAAGAAATTTAGTTCTTTTCTACACTGCCAAGAAAATTAATGGGTAAATTATCAAGTAAAAATCTATAAAAAAAATTAATTTATAATTTTTTTTATTGTGCATATCATCATTAAACCAATTTTTATCATTTTTTTTTTTATATACATACACATATATAATGGGATGATTGGATGAAGAAACAAAAGAACCTTTTTGGAGATTTTCACAACATAGTTTTATCATCCTACATGAAATTTTAAAAGATAAAATCTAATTAAATCAAAATATTACATAAAACAATAACTTTTTTTTTTAAGAAATGCGGGTGATATCTCATTATTTTGGATTGACAAAAGTTAGTATCATCCATGAAATGTTTATACAAAAAAATCAAGATATCTCATGATGCATGATGTTTTTAGTGAAATCATCGAAACTGACGGCCCGAATAATTATTATCACTATTACTATTCATAAAAAAAAAAAAAAAAAAAAAGAAAGGAAATAATTGGCATATACAATGCGAGGTTATTTAAATTAAAAGCTCGACGCTATTCGGATCATCGAAAAGGCCGGACCCAATTAGACCCGAGGCAGACCGGCCCGGCCCATCCGGCCCGACAAATATCCACACTTACACTTGATCTTTTTCTGCCACGGGCAAGCCTGAGCAACAACTCGGCCCGACCCTAAAACCCGCCCAAATGATCACCCGCCGGCTACACCAGTACCGCTTGACTAATTCCCTCCCTCCGGGGACCCGACCCGACCGGACCCGAACCCGCCTCCGCCTCCGCCGGGCGCCTTCTCCTCCTCCACTGAAAAGGCCGACGACGCAGGAACGATTAGCCGACACCAAATCCCGAATCTCCACCGATGCATGCAGGATAATGCAGGCGCACCGTTTCGTGGGACCCGTCCCGATCCTCCCGTCGCGGTCCCACCCCCAGAACTCCAGAACCGCCCACCGTTACCGCCACCGGTGGCGGCCGATATCGTCGTCGTCGTCGCCGCCGCCGCCCCCGCCGTCGTGGGCGGCGATCGACGGCGGCGAGCGGAACCACTACGACGTGTTGGGCCTCACGCGCCACGCGACCTCCGGCGACGTCAAGAGGGCTTATCGCCTCCTGGCCCGCAAGGTATTTCCCGGCGAACGCTCCCTCATGTCGCAAAGTTCTGTTTTTTTTTTTTTTTTTCAAACTGTTTCGGGGTCGTGGAAGCTGATGCATGCTCGAAGCGATGGCGATCGGTTCCTTAAAGAGCGATGATTGATTGATTAGGTTTCTACAAGCTGACTGATATTCAATTTCGGATTTGTTTTATTGTTATGGTATATAAGTAGAGGTAAGAATTTCATGAAGAAATGTGAGGAACATGCTGGTGTATCTGCCCATGTTCGTGCCGTACGAGGAGGTCAGGAGTTATGACAATGTCGTGCGAGCTTTTGTGTGTCTGTGCTGTCGTTGCGAAAATTGAGCGATTGAAGCTTTTCATTTAGAACCCTCGAAAAATCATGCTATTTCACGGTGCCTTTGGAAGGAGAGAGTTTTGCATGGATCAGCTCTATGATGGATATGCTGGAGCTTGGTGATCGGATTTTAAGGAGGCATATTGAGTGTTATGGGGGAAAAGATTGGTGTTCAAAGTATTGAGGCAACTCCTAACTGATTTTGGCGAGTATTTGAGCCGACACAATGACAAACTCTGGGTTTGTGATGAGGAAAGGATGCGACAACCTGTGATCTCATGCATCCTTATCTTCAGGAGGAATTTTTGAAGGCTCACAAGTTCGCAACGTGACATGGTGTCGTGTTGGTAACGTCGCTTGTCGAAAAGAAAGATCTGGGGCAAGGCCGATTTCGAGCTAAATTTACTATACCCACTAAATTGTAGAGTTTCCGATTCAAATGACTTTCCATTTCTGTTTCGTCCTCTTTCTTGTATCTTTCATCACTTTTTCGAACTTACAATTTCGTTATGTGACCGTGCTCCAATGAAACCCGTCTTTGCTGTCGATCTCCTATTAATTTACAAGGACTAGGAGTACTAGCTGTGGCCTCCCCTCGAAGTCTTAAATTTAATACTCTTCACTAGTCTTTCTTTGGACATGTATTTACCATTACTTGCCTTTTTGTGATTGCATCTCTTGATCACAGTATCATCCTGATGTTAGCAAAGATCTGCAAGCTGGCGAGATTTTCAAGACCATCCGCCATGCATATGAAGTGAGTATACTTATGTCCTATATTATCTATTTCCTGACTCATGTGAGATGAATTTGATCATAAGGAGTTTAGTACTTAAAGGTTGGATAATTATTAAAATGACCCATAGAAACAATTTCGGCAAAGGATTGGTTATATAGCAACTGTTTTGTCCATTAACTTGTTGATGCCAGAACATTATGATTGAAAGTGGCTACCAAGCTCATTCTCTTAGTAATGAATATTGGTGAGAACTGAGAAACAAAACGGTACTAGGCACAACAATTTCTGTCTTGAAGCCATTTTATTATCCCCTGTGAGAGTACTTCATGCTTTCATATAATCTAGCCAAAAACATGGCTGTGCCTTCAAAATATCCTTCATTTTCAAACAGGTATTATCAAATGAAGCCGCTAGAACTCGTTATGACAAGGCACTCAAATTCCAGGAAGACACTGGCAGACTTTATAAAGGTAAAGGGTATTATAACCCTGAATATGAAGATGGGGTTTGGATCTACAAGTGGGCTGAACTGAGGCGAAAGATGCAACATGAAATGCACAGAGAAAGATATAAAGCCAACGAAGGCGAATCTTCTTTTTACAGTGAAACAGAAGAAGTTGGAAGGGAGAACTTTGGCCAAGAGAGGGGTGCCTTCATGGAAGTACTTAGATCTGCCTTCCTACTATTATTCTTCGTGCAGACACTTGGCTGTCGGATTTCCCTTACCTTTAGCAGCTTTGCAGCATTACTTGACAGGAAATTAGATGCAGGGTATAAGATTGGTTATGTGATTGCCTGGATTTTGGGTGGGAGAGGTGGCATTTTGCTGACTCTATGCCTCTCTTTCGCAAGTTGGGTTTGTGGGAAAAGCAGCAGCAATGTAGTTGTTCTTGTGGTGGTTGCTATGTGGGTTGGCACCAATCTTGCAAGGTATGCGCCACTACCACAAGGCGCTCTTCTGACGCTGCTGTACATGTCTATTAAGCTACAAGTTGATCTGAATTAGACTTGTTGCTTGTTGTCAGTAATTAATCATTACTACCGTGCTGTACAGTTGTATTTTTTAGAGATTATATGTTTGGGCAATCCTTTGCGCTTCCAAACCTGTACTAGAGACTGGTTAAAATCATCCCAAAGCTGCAATTTCAACCCATGTTTCTGAGTTGTGAAATCCAGCCCATTGTCAGCAGAAAAACTTTCCAACTGATGCTGTTGTTCGTCCAAATCATTGGGTCACTGGCTGCTCTAGTTGATTGTTCTTTGATACCGTTGGGGGCGTTCAATGATAGTTGGGAATCGACTAGTCTTTCCCTGGGTGCAGCTGTGTCCCGTCCCATACACATGGGGTAATTGTCACAGCATGCAGGTTGCCAAAGCATATCATGGACAGCAAGGGCGCGTTTGGTAACGTTTCGTTTTCAAAAAACCTGCGAACGAAAAAAAAAAAGTGTTTACTTCTAACAATTTTTGACCAAAAAATGTGTTTGGTAAACTTGTTCCGGGAATAAAAAATGAATAAAACACGTTTGGTAAATTTATGTTGTTTTTTGTTTCTTTTAATTTTTTAATATTTTTATTTAATTTTTCATTTTTTCCTTTCTTTTTTTTTTTTTCTTTTTTTTTCCGCCGCTCCTTCGGCGACCGGCCGACGGGGCCGGCAGCCTCGCCTTGGCTGGGCGAGGCTCGGCCTCACCGGATCTGGGCGAGCCCGAGCTCGCCCAACCAAGGCGAGGCGAGGTGAGGCCTCGCCGGATCTGGGCGAGCTCGAGCTCGCCCAGCCATGGCGAGGCTCGGCCTCGCCGGATCTGGGCGAGCCCGAGCTCGCCCAGCCAAGGCGAGGCTCGGCCTCGCCCGCGCCGGCGACGCCGACCCTCGACGGCGTTGCCGGCCAAAGAAAAAAAAAGAAGAAAAGAAGAAGAGAAGAAGAGAAGAAGAAGAATAGAAGAAGAAATTGTTTCTTCAAAAGTGTTTTACGGAGCGAAAGAAACAACAACTTTTTTTGTTTCTCATTTCTGTTCTTTTTGTGTTTCGGGAACAAAAAATTTGATTTTGAACAAAAACGCAAACAAACGCGTTTCTGTTCCTTTTTTGTTCCCGGGAACAAAAAAACAAAATTTCTGTTCATAAACAGAAAAAAAGAACAAAAACATGCACGCCCCAAGATGGCTAAATTGAACCGCGAAGAGACTCCTCCAGTAAGCGTGCATAGGTGCCGATTTTGTGTACAATGCGCTCCGGTATATGAAGTTAGGCTATTTACTCGCCTTCAACACGTCACAATTGCTACTTCCTTGGGATCCATGCTATTACAAGAGTAGAGTTACTTGAGGAATCTTTGGTTGGGCTGCTAAAATATTAAATTGTGAATGTACATAAGGTAGAGCCCGTCATTGTGGCTAAAATGGCGAAGTTAGTCACCACACCCAACGAATCCAAGAACTAATCTTCCCGGTAGGCATTTCTCACACTGTGGATCTGTGTGTAGGTCGTCTGACCTAGAGGTATTGGCATTCTGGATAGACCCACAGAGTCAATATTTCAAGGAAGACTCTAGTTAGCACCAAGATAATTGCAAAGATTACGGACATCGAGCATACACAATTGACTTTAAGACATTGACTAACAAAATCCGTCCCTTTTACATTAATTCATCAAAAAGTTACGAGGCAGGTCGGAGACAGTGCGTCAGCTTGGGTTTCAAACCTGCGTCGTGATGATGCAATTAATCTACGAACCCTTTTCATTTAGGACCATCAGCTGTGCAAAATCAACTACGAAATTCCCATCTATACGCAGCCATAAAACTACATCGCTAAATGTCGAGCAAGAAAAGAAAATCAATACTTGCAAGGAGAGCCATAGCAAATTTGCAAGAATCCAGCTCCGTGATTTCTGTTGATGGCAATAGCAGGTCTCACACATGCTACAGGTGTGTAAGCCCTCATTTAATTATTTCATCTTCCAAAGGCGTGCTTTGCGGTTTTTCTAAGGTATTATGTTATGGGGCTTCCATCTTCTGTTCTTTTCTTTTCCCGGCTAAATCATAGCAGAATAATAGAGCAGGACGAGCAAATTGCAACATCTTAGTAAAGGAAAGCACACTTCCGAGCCTAATAAACATAACAATAATCACCATAATTTTCTGGATAGGCTTGCTTGTTCACTAAAAACAAAAAGAGCATTACAAAGAACAAGGGCAAAGCTTGATCTGATGTGTGCATGAATGACAACTCGAAATGAGAAGAGCACGGCTAATACGAGGAGAAAAGATGGCCTAAAATCTCCCTCTGCCCCTGAAACCACCACCACGACCACCCCTAGGACCACCTCTCCCACCCCTTGGAGGACCCCGTCCACGAAAACCACCTCCGCGGCCACCACCTCTACCGCCTCCTCTGCCTCCACCACGACCTCCGCCTCTACCAGCAGCTCCCCTGCAGGTGGTAAACATACAAAGGGACAAGTGAGTTGCAAATAACTCCATATTCCGTGATCATGAGAAACCACGTTCATTGTAAGCTAATTCAATATCTAGAAGAGTATCTATGGAAATCAGATGCAACAGATCACAGATAGAATTGGACAAGGACTGGATTAGATATTAATAGGTCTAATTGATACTGCAGTTCATAGATTACTTCAAACATTTCCAAGCAAAAGATTGCTTCACCTCTGGTGAACACATAAGATGGTGAATCCAACAACACTACAATCCTACATTCCTATAATTTCTGCAAGCTAAAAACTATATAAGCATGTCAAGAGAGTGCCCTCAGGGTACCCGTTTAGCATTACTAAATGTAGCATTCATATTTTTCAAACACTGCAAATGAATTGAGTATGACAATTTGACAATTCACAAGATATGAAACATACAAAAATATCTTTTTAGATTTCCAAAACACATTAAATGATGTACAAAGAGAGGGGCACACATACTTTGGCTGCGTAAGGAATCTTGCAAGGGGCAAGAGCTTAGCCGGGTCAATGTAGAACTTATCTCCCATTGAGTATGAAGTAGCAACAATACCTTCCATCATCTTGATAGAGAACAACTGCCATCGATACCAATACCAATATGTCAATAGCATTGTAAACGAACACGCATAGGCAGAAGGAGCCACTCACGTGCCTCAAAAAAGACTTACAGATTCGTTGATGGGACCAAATATCTCATCGACTTTGCCAATTTGAGTCTTGTTCTGCAAGTAGATCGGAGCATTGAAGTAGGGGATCTTCTCATGGGTAAGCTTAGTAACGGCGTCACCCTCGCAAGCATGGAGAAACGACGAAACCTCTGCAACACAACAGAAGACAGAGCAACCATTCAATGGTTAGCACATTCGTTAACCAACATTCATTCATGGATACACCCATTTCTGAAAAGTGGCTCTTCTAAGCTACATTCACACTGCCGCGACAGGTAGAGAGAGAGAACTTGAAATCCGCCAACTCGCTCCAACATCCGTGAACAAGTCAATCACAAAGCCAACTCAACCATCAAGCTCGCACCTCCTAGCAATAACGGTAATCCTAGAGTCACTCGACATCGAACCTTCAACCACCATATGCACTGTCGTCAAGCATTAGCCACCCAGACAGATACAGAAGACAATACATCTCTCATCAACTGAGAAAAACGCGCACTTTCACGTATTCGCACCTCCTCGAAGCATCAAACGGGACAGGACTCGCCTCATTTCTCTCTAAAAAATCGGTCTTTTAGCAAACAGAACATAAAGGCGCGTTCCAGAAAGGACGCAAGCAAAACGCACCTACGACTTCACTCGGAGGCCCCTCGTCGCGAAACCCGCCGCCGCCGCCGAAGCGCCCGCCGCCGCGACCGCCGAAGCGCCCGCCGCCGCCGCCGCCGCCCCTGAACCCGCGGCCGCCGTCCCTGCCGCCCCTGAACCCGCCGCCGCCCCTCGGAGGACGCATCGCTCGCCCGTCGACGAAGCTGTAGAGAGAGAGAGGGCCTGAAGTTGAAAGCTTGTCGAAGGGAGGCAGCTGAAGAGGAGCAACCGGCGAGAGCAGCAGGAGGGTTTAGGGTTTATACAACCTCTGCCTGCAATTTATTCATTGCGCAACCTGGTTCCCGCGAAATGACCAAAACGACCCTTCGTCTTTCTTGATGTTCGTGCAACTTTGGATACTTTTAGTCTTTATTTTTGAGATAAATATTTATACCCGATTTATCTCAAATGTATGAGAATATTAAGAAGGAAAAGGGTCCAAAATATGATGAACTTTTCTATTCAATGGATTGGTCCTTAGCAAGATCTTAAAAAACTATGACATCCAGGAAAGAATAGATAAATGCTGGGATCCGCGTCTCGAAAAAAGATCCTACCTATCGCTGCACTCCGTCCACACCCCTACAAGGGTAGGGCTGGCAGCTCTGATCTCTGCGACGCCTTCCCCCCTTTGTATGAAGAATTTTCATCGTATCTAGAAAATTTTATCGGACACCAAGCATCAAAATTGACTTGGATCAAAAATCCGTCATTATATATTACATTATCGATATCTATTGCATGCGATTCATTTCATTCGTTATATGTCGGGTTAGGATACAAGCAGAAATTTAACATTTTACTTGCAATTCATGGTTTATTTATGGATTCCTAGTTACCAAAGATGAGATAGAGCCTTCTTCCATTTGCTTAAAAGGGGATGAACTCATCGTAGAACACCAAAGCAAATGTCTTTGACAGCAAAGTTTCTACCAAATCTTGGTCCTTGACCATAAGGCTCTATTTGATAAAAATAATTTCTATTCCCCAAAAAAATTATTTTAATTCTTTTCTTCCAAGGAACGAAAAAAAATAGAAACGTATTTAGTAAAATTTTTGTTCCCGAAAATAAAAAATCTATTTTTTTATTCCCGGGAATAGATTTAGAACAAAAACAAAAAATAGAAAAAAGGAACTTCTTATTTCCGAGAGTAATTTTTTTCTTCTCTTCTCTATTCTTCTCTTTTCTCTTCTTCTTCTCTTTCCTTTCCTTCCTCTTACTTTTGGCCGATTGCCGACCTCAGCCATGACCAGTGACCTCGCCAGAGCGTCGCCGACTCCAGGCGATGCCAATCCATGGCGAGGCCGACCTCGCGCCACTTGGGCGAGGTCGAGCCTCACGATGGCCGAGCGAGTTGGCGAGCTCAATGGCCAAGCGAGCCTCCGGCGAGCTCACCGACCTTCACCCTAGCCTAGCGAGGCTTCAACGAGCTCACTAGACCTTTCCTAGCCGGTCGCCAGACGTCGCCGTGGTCGGCATCCAGCAACCAGCCACAAAAAGGAAGAAGGAGAGAAAAGAAAAAAAAAAAGATAATAAAAATATTAAAAAATAAAAGAAACAACAAAATCATACAATTTTACTCAACACATTTCTATCATGAGAATAAAAATTTTGTGCAATTACCAAGTGCGTTTTTTTACTCATAAATTGTTCCTGAGAATAGAAACAAAAGAAAACCATTTCTCTTTACCAAAAAAACAAAAGACCATTTCTAATTAAAAATCATTTTTAAGAACAGAATCATTATCAAACGCATCTTAAACAACCGTCATCCAGTTGCCGCACCACCCAGCGAAGAACCTTTCTAACACGAAAATCCGATGGTCGCCCGAGTCGACACGCCGAATTATGGTAACTAAACTGGTGCAAGAGAAAACTAGGTCTTCGATCCTTTTCATCAATGTCCAGTTGATGCCCAACGTAAAGGGTAAGTGACCTGACTGCAAGACAAATCGACGGTACACTAGAAAAACTACCTAAAATTCAGCCCTTTCACCGAACTCAAATCCCAGAAATGATTTAAGCCAATCTAGAAAACAGAAGGACAGAACCTCCGTTACTAACCGTTGACCAGTTTTTACCGGCAGAGACTCGGACAGAACCTCCGCTCCTAGGACTAATTATGACAACAGAAGCAGACCTCCTACAGAACACCAGACCGGTGGTACCCCCTTTGCAAATTCAGAATTTTGATGCCCTCCAAATAAGGGGTTTGATAGGCAGCTATTCGCGCCTGTCAAATAGTTTACAACAGTGTTGCTAATAAATGGTTGCATGTTCATACAACAATTCGGTGTTATGAACCACAAGTCCACCTGCAAATTGCAGGGTGTGCTACAAACAAACCATCTTTCATGATCTCTAAGTACCCTATCAATCAGATTGGTTCAGGGTACATTGCCTTTTGCAACTCACACTTATAACTGCTATCTTGTCTTGGCTCGCTTTTTCACCTTTACATTAGCCTGTGAGAAACGGTTTCGCGGGGGGCCTTGCCTTTCTATAGTTGCTGGAAAATCAGATTTTGTAAAAGCCGTCTCAGCTTTGAAAATTTCCGGCCAAAACACTCCCGCGACAGGAATAAAGCAAGACTGAATCAACAAACAGTCCGGCCATAACAAATTGATGCAATGTAGAGATTCTTTGACCATTTTTCCTGCCAGAAACAAAATGCATCCAAGTGAGATTTCTGTCAACAGGTAAAAAAGAGAATAAAATAGCACAATAGCTCAAACAAGGGCATCCATAACACAGTGAGTAATCATGACCAGTTAATGGATTTGGACATGGGAATCAAGAGAGATCAGGGAAGTAAATAAAAGAATAGTACCTAAGGACAAACCAGCCTATATGGGGGAAAAAACAAATTAAAGGTCCGATGAAACTAATATATCATTAGATTGGAAGCAACAAGGAATAGTTGAAGATAATCACGCATAAGCACATGATGAATTGCAAAAAAAGTGGACCTAACCTTCACATGTGTGCTTGGGAAAGCAGATGTTCGCAGGGTTTCTTGAGTTTCATCCATCACTTTTCTTTTAGGTATGCTCAGTATGAATGCTGCTTGGTCAGCAGTGGCAGCCATAGATGTTATTCTATAGCCGCTCTCCCATCTACGGTGTATACCTTCACTTGGGTATAGAAAATCAAGCTCCACAACCTTGCATAAGCAAATAAAAAGTTCCATGAGGAACCATTAAAAAAAAAAAAAGGGATTTTCAAAACAGGACTATAAAAGTATTTGCCCATTCTCAGTTGCCAATGCCCACATTTCCAGCATTTTTTAACTACAAGAACTGCTTCTATAAAGAGATTAAGGGAAACTGATACCTGGTCAGAAAATCCAGAATTTCTAGACATTACCACGCCCCAGCGACTGCCCGCCGTAGTCATGGAAGTGACGTGAAAACCTTCTTTCCACTTCTTATTTATCCACTTGAAAGGGAAGGCTTCACTCACTTTGTAGGACTGCTGGGTATATGGAGTTCCTGCAGATTGTGGAAATAATCAGCAAGAAAACCTTCTGTGCCAATCCTTCATCAACAAGAAGAATGGAAAAAACTAACTGAACACCTCGGAGCATGAAAATGAATCAATCAGAAGAACATAAAGGAGAGTCAAGAGGTTGATTTGCCACATGCAATGTGCAGTCACATTATGCGGACTGAATAAGGTGATCCATGTTGAGGCACAAAGCAGAAGGCCAAAAAACCATTAAAAAAATGGCCGGAAGTGGTGGACAATGAAATGAATGTGATGAACTTCATCGAAGTGGTAAGTTCAACAGATATAAAGGTCCATGCAATTGACCCATTCAGGTGCAAGTGAGCTTATTGAGAGATCTAAGGCATTACATGAGAGCACCGTATACAAACAACAGCAACAGAAACAAAACCAATTCAATCTGAAGAAATATCCAGCTTGCCTGATACTGATGATCAGAAAGTTGATGAACCAGGAGAGGGAATACATGCTGACAGCAATTTTGGCACAGAATATAGAAGAAACATCCATATTAAGAGCATAAAGTTCACAAACTTCAAGTGCATAGTATGATAAACTTATTCATAGGCGCATCTTGTGTTATACCAGAGGCTAATATCAAATTCAACAGAGGGCTCATTAAAGGAGTCAACTAAAACTTACAGAAAAAGAACGGAAGAATTCACAGATCTAATACATTCTGAATACTGGACTGTGCAGAGAACAGGAATGCAGATCAACTGACATTAGCATAGTTCACATACTCATAGAATGTTTGTTGCTAGATAGCATTCCATAAAATAATACACGGGTTCTGAAAAATATAGAAAAGTGAAATAAAATGGTAATCCAAATGTACAGAGACAAAATCAAATGTCAAATTCTTCTGATCATATTTAACTTTGCAAACTTGCTGCTTTCATTATGTCTATAGTTTACTCTTTATTATAAGATTCAGCTAAAACATTTAGAAACTTAGTATTTTGCCAGTGCTACAATTGTATGTGCTGCAATGAAAAGATCATCTGGCTGAAAAACATGCTTCATGCTTCTATATCTTTCATAGCTCTTAATCCAGTGATATGCTAACTTCAGTTGTTAATTGACTTTCTTTTACTCATTATTTTCACTGATTAATACTTCAATTTCGAATATATAAGACAGGTTTTACTTACCTTTGGACATGACAACCAAGGAACTTCCATTAGATGCACCGGCTATTGAACTGATATAGTAGTTTCTTTCCCACTGTTCCATAATCCAATCCTTCAAGGAAGATCACATGGACAAGGTAAGAAATGATGCAGATCCAACAAAGACCACTCCAAAATAATGAAAATCACTTGACAAGAAATACCTTATGCAGAAAAACGGCAGACAATTCATAAACCTGTGAAGAGAAACCGGTTCCTGCATCCATGATTAAAGCCCACAAATTTGATGAAGAGGCCACACAGCTGATAAATAGCCCATCTTCATTTCCCTTCTCTACATGCTGGCTTAACCTTGTATCTGCTACATTGTAATGATATCTGCCAAAGAAACTAATTAGCATATGCTATGCAAAAGAACATTACAATGGTTGCTAGAAAGCTAATATAGATGATCAGGGAGATATTATCCGAATAAAAGTTGGACTAAATAGGCCTTTAACCATTCCTGGCTGAGTACTAGTCCAATTTTCAAACAAAAATTACCTGCGGCGCAAATTGCTAGTATGGTCAAATTTAGGTGAAATTGATGCATGTTACGTGAGAAAAAAAGTCAACACTATGCTATTCCCCATATTACATAATCAAGAGTGTGATTTATAACATATTGTCATCCATCCTTTGACTGGCATGTGATAACATCAAGCCTTAGGCCGGACACCTGAGCAAATACTTAATTAATGAAGGAATCAATAGCACGAATACCAGCCTTACATTACATTTAACAGTCTACCCAAGGTTCTGGCCACAAACCTCACATACCATTTAAATACAAAACATAGAGGAATAAAGTAGACCTAACCAAACTTTTGAGGAAGTCACCTAGAGAGAACCTTTAGTAGTATGGGATAGAAGCATATCGAGAAAAATGCTAACTAGTAAGACAATTTTATAAGCACTTAATACAGCCAAATGAATTTGGTTACTCCACATATTGCTAGACTATAAAGTGCATAATTGCTCGGACTTTTTTGCACATGTCAAACAGATTCATGCCAAAAAACCTCAGGCACAACTTTAATGCAAGACATCGAAGAACAAAGTACACTAAGGTTCCATTTATTTTGCAAAAAATGAATGATTTGGAAAAAATTTCCAAAAAAATATTTGCTTATATCGCATGAAATAATCAGTCATTAGAAAATCTTTTCATTATCTAACACAATTTATGTTAACACATTTTCTTGAACAATAAAAATATTATTCATTCATTCATTTTTGTAAGCGATACAAGCAATCAGTTTTAGGAAACTGTTTTCCAAGTCATCCATTTTCTGCGACACAAATGAACCTAATATAACTTTTGAGAAAGTTATATGGAGAAAACATTTAATAGCGTGCAATACAAGCATATCACAGACAATGCTCGCATTTATTGTTAAGAATGGTTTATAAGCATCATAATAGAACAGATGAATTTAGTTACTCAACATATCGTCCGAATAAATAGTGTATAACTGCCAAGACTTTTTGGCATATGTCGTTTATAGTCGCTTAAAAATTTAATAAAGCAATTAGTTTCAGGTGTAAGAAATTAATTCCATTCTTTTCCATTGACCACTACAATATTACGTTTATGTCGGATTTCGCATATGTTCACGTGCATAATTGTCTGCTATTGAGTTAAAAGATGAAAGTATTAAAACATCTTGAACATGCAGAAATAGAAAATAGTGACAGCTCAGTCTCACACATCAAACCATGCCATATTGAAAGGTAGAATCTTTTGTCAGTAAGTCCTGATTAAGGTTTAACTTAAGGAAGAGTGATTACCTCTGTTTCATGGGCCGACGTGCATTATAAACTGATATCCACTGCGTAGCCGGACTACCCAATCGAACCTTCTTCTTTGGCTGCTCATCTTCTTCCAAATTAATGAGTAATCTGCCTCGCTTTTGACCAACCTATTTAAACATGACAGAAAAATTCACTTATTGTTACGCTGTTCCGATGATGCTAGTTACAAGTAAATCTAGCTTTCCACATATCTACATCAGTCACAGGCTAGGAGTGATGGTTGTAGCCGTCTAATCTTCCATTCAAATCGAGAAGAGGAAGAAGACTGAAGTACCTTTAGAGCTCCATCAATTCTGATTGGTCTCAAAGATGTGCACGGCTCAATTAGACTTTCAAAAAAAGATATCAGCTTTGAGTAATTTGGCTCCTCATCAAATTTCATGTTTGTTACAGCTTCAAGAAATTGCTTGAATGGGGCAGGGCAAAAGCAGCACATTAACTCTGGAGAAGTAGCCATCTTTTTCTTACAAACAAGAAAGCTCTTGTTGTCCCCCTGCAACAGAAAAACAGTCATTTCGCGATATATGAATGTAAAAGACATCTCCACACGCCATTGAAACAGCTCAATCAATGCACCTGATATCCCTGCCATGGTAACCTTCCTTTTAGGAGGAAAATCAATGTATATGCCAATGACTCAAGATCGTCCCGCCGACTTCCAGTCCGTCCTAAATGAGCATGCACACTTGCATATCTTATTGTTCCCCTGCCAAAGGGAGAGATTCAATAAGCGGGAACCCAACAAAATCATGGCAATATTTAAAAAACTACCAACCTGAATACATCAGGTCTTTGATCATAATCAACATGTTGACCAGATGTCGAATCCTTCCACCTAGACGCTGTTTAAAAAAAAAGGCATTTTGTCAGCCAGGCTAGGTAAGTTAAGATCCCCCATTAAGAGGTTCCGATATGCAGATCATCGGGAACAACATTATTAATACCATAAATGGAAGGCTGTTATTAAAGACCAAAAACTTAGCACAAACTTTTATTTCTTTGTTGGGAAAGGAGGAGAGCGGGTTACAATCCATAAAGACAAACCCTAGAACGCATCGTGTCACATGCATCTATGTGGGAAGAAGCATGCAGAAACAAATAATCCAGGACATACCTAAGCCAAGATCAATGAGGTAAAGCTTCTTCTCATCAGCTGTTCCAGGTTGACCAAGCAGAAAATTCTCTGGTTTGACATCTCCATGCACAAAGCTAGCAGAAGAAGGAACATGTTAACAAAAGCAGTTGATTGCAATTTTGAAGTCCTTTCATAAGGCAGAAAGTTCAAGAACTAAAATAATAAATATAGGTACCCCTTCAAGTGAAGCTTTTCCAGTATCGATATTGCCTCCACTGCAAAACAACCCACCATGTTTGGCGACATTCTGTTCCCAGATGTTATTATGCATTTATCACAGAAATAATCAGCAGTAAGTAAATAGAGATGGGTAGCAAGTGAAACACAGTGTAAGAAAAATTTAAGAATCTGGATCTTACGATTGCCCTAGAGAGTTCCAGACGTCCCAAAGACTGGGCCCAAGCATATCCATAACCTGAAATATTTATTACTTCTAGCTTAGTTTCCCTCGTAGAGAGTAACCTGAATGACAAGACACGTCGAAATCAAATCTTACCAGAATGTAGAAATCCCCCTGTCGACCCTTATAATGAACCCAAGGGATTCCATAGCATCCATTTAGAGTACTTTCCATTCCAAAATGAAATTAAAATCAGATGTTAAATCGAATATTCATTATATCCGCTCTCTCAAGGGAAATATGACAAAAAAGAATCAATGTGACACATACTTGTAGACTTGCCACTCGTAAGGAGGGCCATAGTTGCAACCTTTGCTGTTACGATGCTCAAACTTCAATGCAACCTGAAATGAATGAACCACAAAGCATAAAAATTCTGATGTCTCAGAGACATAACCAAAGAAAAAAAAGAGAGAGAATACATTTGGCATCATGCCATACCTCTATTGCATCTGGTCCAGTTCTATCACTTCCACCACTAACCCTTCTGCCAACATACACTTGGCCAAAGCCACCTTTTCCCAATTTCCTTTCTGTCTTATATACAGGAGAGTTACCCACTTGTACCTGCATCAAATGAGGGAAGACTTTTGCATTGAGATTTCTCGGGATAAAATGACAGAGACAAGGAAAGACCATGTTCAGGACCATCAATGATAAATTGAGAACAATGCTTGATGAACTTTAACATTAACAAAATTATTGAAAGCTAATTATTTAAAAGGAAACTACTAAAGCATAAGCGAGAGACGAGAACTTTGGAATCAGCAATTTCTTCAAAAAGCTCACGCGACAAGAGAATAATTATGAATGTTGATTGCCAAATTAGAACCCTCGGTCTCAGCCCTTCGTTTAATCGTAGATGAAGGTAACCTCTACACTTGAGTAGACCATCAACACCAAAGAAGAAGGATGAAACATGAGAACCTACAAATTCAAACAACAAAAACAGGTACAAGGAGAAGAGAAGCTACCCTCTCAGGAACAGGGGTGGTGCCAGCTTCTTCCTCGACTCCCATCGCTTTCTCCGCACTTCCTCCTTCCATTGCAATATCTTTCTCTCCAACAACCTCGACTCGATTAAAAGCAGGGTCAGCAGCAGCAGCTCCTAAAGCTGCAACTTCAGGAACTACTTCGCAAGGTTCCGGGTCTAAATCTATAAATCTTATTCCCCGACCTCGACCAGCACCTGTTGCCCTCCCTCTCCCTACAGCTGTTGCATTACCCCTTCCTCTTCCACCACCTCCTCTCCTCCTAGTTTTGTTTTGCGTAGGCAGTGCCCAATTATCCGCTTGCTCAATTTGTTGTGGGTTTGGTTGTAAATTGTCAAGCCTCTTTGATCTCCGTGCTCCACTTCGCAACTCAGGCATCGTCACCCCATGCAAATCACATTCCCCTGAGTTCACCAACTAACCCTTCAGGCCTTCTGAAACCCCAAGAATACAAGTCAATCGTCCCAAAAATCCACGATCAAGAGAAAGCTGAAAAGAACCAACAGCAAGAAATGCATATTAGCGGGTACGTTGCAAACAATTTTCCTTTTTTTCTGCTCACACAAAGGACAGGTCATCTCAATTTTAACCAAGGACAAGGCCTTTCCATACATACGGAACAAGGTACAGAAAAGAACCCCGTGAGCAAGATTTGCTAGGTTTGCTAGAATACTCGAGATGCTCAGAAGCAGAAATCGATGACGAGCATGCACCAAAAGGGTAATATCAACAAGATTGAATTTTTCGGTCAATACACCTAGAAGATCTCTTAATCTGAGATACCCTATTGACAAAAACGAATGCACCAAAAGCTAATCAAAAAATCAAAACTAACAAAAATCCATCGCCTGCACATTGCATACGCCCCCTCATCCCAAACACCGAATTAGCACCAACCAAACGAACCAACCCCCACCATCGAACCATCATCGGGCGTCGAACGCGACGATTTTCGCATCGGATTCAGCAAAGCAAGACGTTTTTTTTTCCGTGCTCAATGTCGAATCGAATCATCATCGAACCACCGACTCAAAACAGTCCGATCATTCGGGAAAAAAAAAAAAAAAAAAAGGGACAGAGAGAATCCAAGCAACAAAACCGAAACCGATCACCTAACGAGCTCAAACGCCGACGACACCACCACCATCCATCCACACCAAAAACAGGCCGCAAGTTCAAAAATTTCAACGAACCCAGCACCCAAAAGAGACCCGACTCACAGATCGATCCTCGGGAATCGCGAAAGCAAGACGATCGGGCACCGGGGCAGGCGAGAATCGGCGCATTCGGACCGCCGATCGAGCTCAGATCTTCCTCCCCACCTCTCCTTCCTCCTCCCTTCCTCCTCCTCCCTCCTCCTTCCTCCTTCCTCCTTCCTTCGGTCTCTGATGTTCACACTAGGCGCACACACGTACGTACATACGAGAAGACTGCATTATTATCTGCCCTTCTCTCCCCACACACGCCCTTGTCCGAAAAAAAAAATGGGTGAAAAAAAATGGAGGATGGGAGGAAAAAAAAAAAACTTTTCTTGCGTTGGCGATAAAGCTAGCGAAGGCTTCGCTAGAAGAGAGAGAGAGATAGGAGGGGGGTGATGATGGGGGAAGAAGCACACTATATATGCAGATAAAATGGAGAGAGAGAGAGAGAGAGAGAGAGATTTTTTAAAACTGGTATTTATTTATCGGTGGACATTTTCCAAACAGGTTGATTATGATTTTCCTCAGATATTCATCACGCCATGAGGAAAGGAGGAAGGAAAAAAAAAAGGGATTATTTTTTGTAATTTTGTTTCTCTTGCTAAGAATATGAGAAAAATATATAAAAAAATAAATAAGAAAAAGCAAGAATGTGATGAATGTGGGATTGTGCTCGTGATGGGTCGCTGGCTCCCTTCTCTCTCCCTCTCTCTTTCGCGCTGCGTGTGATTCTAAGTCTTTATCTTGCCTTCGTGGGTGGATGTGGGTTGCGGGAGACATATGGGCTTATATTTTTGCCTAAAGTTGTGGCGTTGCGATGACCATATGAAGCATTTTCCCTGCTTTTTTTTTTTCAATATTCATTTTATTTTTATATTATATAATATTATATTTTTTGGATATTTTGCTCAGAATAATGTCTTGTCTAGGGTTCTACTAGCTTCGAGTGCCGAGGTGGAGGAGGGGGAGCGAAGGAGTCAACAAAAGCTCGCCCCTGGCGGTCCTCCTATAGAGGAGATTGGTGTGGGGCTTGGATGAGACGAGCAATTCAACCTTTTTTTTTGGGGCTGGCCGGTCCCAAAATGTGTTGGTCCTGTGTTGATAGACATGGTTGATTTTTGTGGTGACTAATAATACTAGATAGGAAAGAAGATAGCGAAACCCTCGAACAATGGATTTACGTTCGACTTAGACACAGGAACGCGATATTGAACATGGAGATTTCTGTTACGATCTAGTAACGCACCGATGTGTTAACGGAAAAGGAAAACGTTATATTGTGATCGTAAGTTATTTATGGTGTTTCGGTCTTTGATCGACTTGAGAATTATGTTTTGGGCATGTGTCGATAATTGATACCTCTAACGTTGATTATGGTCGATATGACAGGCTATATTTCCATGCAACATGCTTAAAGGGTACTTGTTAATATGTGCCTACAAAAGGGGAAAACACGTTACTTTGATGATTTTATCTGTACCTACAATTTGATTTTGTCTGAATCAGCATGTGAAGGTGTACGAAGGCGATCAATACACCTTAATGACGGAAAGGATTATGCATGCATATTAAATGAGATTAATGCAAATATAAGTTTCAACGTCATGACCACCGATCAATCGAGGACTCAATAGTTCTAAGAATGCTACAATCAATAGGATCTCAAATTCGTCGTTGATGGAATTTGGGTATCAAGAATGACACATGGCAAACGACCAAATATTCTATCTAGAAGCCACATCAAATCACTAAAATCTAAATTCCATCGACGGTAAGGTCGAGACTAGATTGACACATTTTTAAACTCCTCGATTGAACAACAATCATAATCTTCAGTCATGTTTCGTCATCTATCCCCGTATTAAATGGTGTTTGCTAGGATATTTTTTTTTCTGCCAAGAGAATGTAATTCCAAAAGTTTTATCAACGTGGAGAAATTGATCACGTAATAAGTTAGATAATCAAATGAAATGTCAACATGATTAGAGGTAGACTAAATCACGGACCCGATGCCTAATGGGCTTAACATTGTTGGGCTCACACAAAAAATTTTTAATTTGTCCTACCTGAGCCAATATAAAATCTATCAATGAGTAAGCTTAGGTGGTTCCCTTCTAGGATGCGGTCCACTCTCCATGCCCTGGAACTCCTATAATTATCTAAAATTTATATGTATATGATATCATAATCATAAGTGGATTTTGACATGGATTTTAAATTTAATATCACACTTCACCGCCCCTTATTGATATACACATTAAAATATAGAGTTGCTCATCGTTGATTTTATAGTCATCGATAAAGTCAATGGCAAAAAAAGAATTGTAAAACATACCCCTGAGAATATAAATTTACTCTTTTGCCCTTTTTTCTCTAAGTCGATGTACGAATATGTGAAAGCGCAATTTGGACGGGGGAGAGTTTTAGCTATGATCAAGGCCATGCATCGATACGTTGGAGATTAAGAGTTACTTACGGCATTTGAGTTTACAATTAGGTAACGAAAAATTACCTTTTATGCGTATATCGATGATTAATTTTATTAACAGTGATTCGGGCTCGATCCAATTACCTATGGGGACACCTAGTTGATTTCATTTTTCTTCACTCTTACATCTTCTTTTTTTCCCTCTAGAAATAGCGGTTATAATGAAATCGCTGAAATAGATTTACCGGCATTAAAAGGTATATCTTTAGGAGAGGAAAACACGACTTGATCATATTATTTAATACAAACGATTTTGATTTAATTTGCATCGGTGCATAAAAGTGGTCAAATACATCTTCATTGATAAGAGCGTTATGAATTTCGTTTTAATGACATTAGCTAAAAAAAACTTATAACGAAACTTCAATAAGTTAAGGGATTGTGCACTAAAAAAAGAAGCTAGATAATCAAATTAAATAAACATCATAAATTAGAAATGAACCTAATCATAGTCCTCTCGCCATGTCCTTTCTCGACTACATTAGTCATCTCGCCATGTCCTTTCTCGACTACATTAGTCATGTGAAGTAATTTAATAATTTTTTAATTATTGATGGATTTTGATAAAGATTTTAACCTAACAGCAAACTTGATTAAACTCTGCCCGAGTCTATCCAAATCTCTTTATTGCGATGATGAATATATTTCGAGTTCGAAATGTATATAATCCTAAAAGGACCGAAAGGATCTTTAATCTCATAATCCCTTTGTTTGGATGTAGGGAAGGAGAGGAAAAATGGAAGTTGGGTATGATGTGAAAAAAGTGAAGAATATGTCAGAGGAAAAGGGGGAAATATTTAAAAGTCTCTTCCCCCTCAACTGGGGGCAAAAAAGGGAAAGCGAAGAGAAACTGTCCTTCCAATGACAAAGGGACAGACGATATTTTTTCTTTTTGGAGAATCTCCAAATTCCTGGGCTTCGATTCGTCTGTCGTTTCTAGACTTTCACGGTCCCGGTCACCAGAGATTCCCCTCTGAACGGCTCTATCTTCTTCTAGGGTTTTCCGGGAACCTTTTGAATTTCCGCCGGCGGCGGCGGAGAGAAGAACGCGACGGTGAATCTCCGGTCCCTTCGCCGCCGTCGCGGTGCCGGAGAAGCTCGCGTTCGATCAGCGATCTCTCTGGAGACCTCGTTTCCTCCGTCTCATCCCGATCCCGAAGAAGCGGCGGCGGCGGAGAAAGGTCCGGAGAAATGGGGTACCGGTTCTCGCCTTGCGGAGCGCAATCGGTGCTCGGAGAAGGTCACGAGCAGCACCTGTCGGGACCGGAGGAGGCCGCTCTCGAGAACACCGAGGCCTCGCGAGCGGCTCTCTGCTATCGCGCGCGCTTCTCGAGGATTCCTGCGGTGATCGGCTCTGTCCTTTCCCGATCCTCATTTATTGGTTCGTCGAGTTGCGGTGTTTTTCTCTACTTCTTGTTCTCTCTGTTTGGTGCGAATGTTTGGTTTCGATAGCGGAATGTGTAGATTCAATGCGTAGGTGATCGAATTCGCTACTGGCGGTCGGTTTTGTCATTATTGCTTGAATGCTATTGATTGAGAGAAAGTTCTATACTTTCAATGGTGGACGAGGGGTTTTGTGATGAATGCGTGTTTTCAAATCGATATGTTGGAGTAGTTCTGATGAGTTTCTTCGTGACTGCATGTTTGATCAGGGATGAAAAAGGATGGTTATAAATCCACTTAGACGAGCTCTCTGTCATCGAATGCCGCAGCCTTTGTTGATGAACTCAAGGTTCAGCATCCTGCTGCCAACCAAGATTTTAGTTCTATCAGGCAAGGCTCAGCAAGAGGAGATTGGTGATGGTGTCAATTTGACAGTCTCTTTTGCTGGAGAGCTGCTCCGAAAGGCGAAGGAGCTTATTAGGATGGGACTGCATCCAAGCGAGATCATCTGCGGTTATAGTAAAGGGATTGACGAGGTTTGTGTTTTGAAGTGCCCAATGGCTGGCCCGCTTGTGACCTATGGAGGTCAAGATGCATTATCT
Source organism: Eucalyptus guilfoylei (assembly GCA_016097605.1). Lineage (NCBI taxonomy): Eukaryota > Viridiplantae > Streptophyta > Magnoliopsida > Myrtales > Myrtaceae > Eucalyptus > Eucalyptus guilfoylei. The sequence goes on along the minus strand of CM027870.1, from coordinate 13,484,562 downwards.
ACATATGGAGGTTTGTGTTTGGGATCTTTCGGTATCTTGAATCTTTCATATAATTGAGATCTTAGATGAACTGATAGGAAAAGGTTCTGAAATGATGGATGTACGAAATAAAGAGCAAGTTGTTACGTGAATAAAAGCTGCTGGTGCCAGTCAATAATTTGGACAAGAAGACCTGCTGTGTTCCATTGTCACTTATGTACTCTGTCTTTTTGAATTTCCTGCTTTCTCGTCCTAGCATGCATATCAAGTGAACAAGTAAGGATAGACATTCTCGGCAACTCGAAGCGATGGCCTAGAAAAAAAGAAAAAAGAACGAATCTGCTCAGATCCTAATATGATGCGTCGGATGTTCATTAGGCATTCATCTAAGTCACCAAGCTTTTAGGGGGAGGGTTGCATAATAGCACAGTTGTTTGAGGTTTTCATCATTAATACTTCTTTCCTCTAGTAAATTCTATGTATTAGTAGTCATCAATTGTGGTTCCTAGACATTGTTCCTTAAGTTTAAATCTTCCCTGCAGAACAGCTTTTGTAGAGAGTTTATCCTGTTGTGCAATAGGCTAACTCAAAACAGTTTAGAAAGCTGCTATAGTTTTTGTAACCAAATTATGGGTAGTCTCTTTTTTCTCCTTTTCAGAAAGATGGCTTACACTTTAATTTGGAAGGATGTTTTGGACACGGAATTACTAATTAGGCTTCCACTGTTGTTGCAGGTAGGATCAATATGCTATTGGAAAATTTGCCAAAAGTTTTGAGATCGTACCTAAGACACTTGCTGAGGATGCTGGGCTTACTGCCATAAAGATTATATTATCTCTACATGTTGAACATGCAAATGGAAATGCCAAAGTGGGTATCAGTTTGGAGGAAGGCACTTGTAGGATGTCTCAGCCATGAACATTTAGGACCTCCACATCACCAAATTAGCTGCTTTCCTGACTTTTCATATCTGTTTGGTTCGGTTGCACTGGTTTTTCCCCCGGTCATATTAATTAAGGTGACCATATTTACTGCATCTGTTGAGAGGGAACTAATTCTTATGTTTTGCTGGTTGGCTATGTTAAAGTTGTAAACTTCGCACCAAAGGGATCATTCTCTGAGGAACAACTTAGTTTTCTGTGAACGGACTTCATGTATTAGTCCTGGTTCATTTGTCACCAACCTGTCTTCGACTCGTGCAAGATCAGTTCAATGTACCAAGCGAACGCTTTAGCTGAAAATGCACGTAATGTCAGCCTTGCAAATTAATATGGATATACATTGTCAATGGTCTTGGTTTTGCTTCATATACGATTAGATTTTCAAAATGTCATTCATCATTTTAACAAGCACATTGCATATGATGTGCTTTTCTGCAGGTCTTTTGCTATTAAATGTGCTGCTGATGCTGCACGTACTGTGCTTTGGGTTGATCAGGTGCTTTGTGTTGATCAGGTAATCTACTGAGATAATTGATCAGTCTGTGCATTGAGTAAAATCCCCAAGAAGCAATAACTTGCATTTACAACAGATGGCTAGGAACTCTTAGCGATTGATCAAATCATCATTTTGTATATTACTCATGTTGTTGCTCATAGGTGTTTATTTGTAAGCTTGGTTCTTAGGAACATAAGGACGGTCAATTATTATAATTTTTTGCTAAATATGGAAGCGGTTTTGCTAGACTTGTATATGCATAAGATTGAGTTGTTACAAAAACCATAGTACTTGGAATCAGAAAATTCTTTGTTGGGGGGTGTTAATGTAGATTTTCTAGGTCTGTCTTGTAACCGTTGATTCTCAATTCTTGTTATTCAGAGATTATGGTATAGGTGGATTTTGCATGAGCAAGGAGATCAAGATGTGCTCGTGCATCAACTGCAAAGGTGCAAGATACATGTACGTAAGATTGTGTGCCTGATTTGAGTGATCCATTGAAGCAGGACAATGGATGCTTTGGCAATCTATGTTAGGATGATGAACATTAATGTTCTTTCCAGAGCAGAAAGGAACTGTTTTCTGTGTAACATGCAGCTGTCTGGTTATGACGTCATCGCATCTAAATGTGGCCTGCTTTGGGTGCTGAGGATATTTATATTCCATCAAAGCTTTTCCACCTTTTGAGTGCTTCTAATATTCATGTTTCTCGATCAAGTCGGCGACACAAAGCTTCTTGCACACGAGGTATCAGCCTCTAACTGAATGGCACTCGTTGTTTTGTCAGATCTTAATGGTAAAACCAGCAGGAGACCCAAGGATGGAACAGCGGCCTGGATACGGATGAGGACTGATGCTTTGACTTTGATCTGAGGCAATGGCTACCCACTTCATTGACTGAAATATTGTTTCAGGCGTGGCGTCTCTTTCTTTTCATTTTGCATCTAGTATATTTTTTTCGCCCGCACGCTTCGGTCTCATTGGGCAGCATTTCAATAATTCTCATGGCGAAATCGACAGCTTTAGTTATTGTAAATCCTTTGTCTGGTGGTTGCCAAGACTGGCCTTTAATTGGTGGCGTTTGCAACTTGGGGTCCTAAATTTCGTGATCTGAACAACGTTTTGCACATTGCTGGTGCGGCTTGCGGTCCTTTGCTATTTTCTCGCGAGTTTACTTTGATGGAGAAGGTCTTCGTCAATGATTTTCAATTCTATTCGTTTTTTGTCTCGTGCTTTGATATTTTTCATATGATGTGCTTTGGATGCTGATGGTTCTTGTCTAATCACAACCAATTGGGGAAGAGAAAATCATCTTGGCCATTCCAACTACTCCTCGAACGAGAAAAATTAATTATTAAAAAGCTATGGATGACGAAGTCCTGAAAGGGGCAGCTGAGGATCTTTCATTATTCAATTTCAGTCCTGGTGCTTTGTCGAGCAATTAATCTTCCGTTTGTGATTTTAAGAGCGTGGGCCCGTTTGATTTGGTCTTGGGGAAATGAGTATGGAAAAATGCAAATACCTTTAAGATAAAAGAATTTTCTAAAATGCTACACTAATTGGTAAATTATAACCTTAAATAATATTGGAAAATAGTTTTAGCATAAAAACCGTTTAGTAAAACCCACATTTGTAAAGGATTTTTGCTATTTTTTTATTTTTTTAGTTTGAAAATTAAATCCGATGTATGTTAGCAGTTGGCCAATCGCTGGACTGGCAGATCTGGTCACCAGATTGCTAGATCTGGACCAGGTCTGGTGGCGTGAGGTCGTGACCTCAAGCAAGCGATGTCACTTGGGGACGTGATCTCAGGTGATGTCACCTGGTTCATGCGGACTAGCCACCTAGGTTTGCGGTTGTGGGTCACGCCACCCTATGTGATGGTCGTTGGGGACGTGCTATCCCCAGGTGACAATGGCGATTGTTGGAGAAGCCCAACTCAGTGACATGAATGAATAGTAGACTTGTATTTTCAAAATGTCAAAAGCTCAAAGTAGATCCGAACCTGCATTGGGATTTTAGCATTCCCAATGTTAATATTTGATTAAGGGAGTTCCAAAAATGCTTACCAAACACCTAATATATTTCCCAAAGGATTTTGGGAAAGCTGAACTTAATGGGGCTGTCTAATTTATTTTTGCCCGAATGTTAGCGAAAAACATCAACCGACTGGGAGAGGATCACACGGCATCAACATGGATAAAAAAACCACTGGGGTCCACCCTTCCAACATGGAAGGGGGAGGTTGGGGTTCTTATCCCCATCTTCTCAGGGGGTTGGAGTGAAGACGAATTAATTTCAATTATGGGTTTTAACTCTCACGCCCTGTAAGAAGGCAGGACAAAAGTTTGAGAGTGAGAGTTAGAATAAAAGTAGAGTATGACTAACAAAAAATAAAAAACGTGGATAAAAAAATTTAAAAAAATCAAGAAAAAATTGTTGAAGTGATCCCCAATACTTTTATTACTCATGTTCTGTTGGTCGCCTGACTTTATTTTGTGACAAATTTGATCTATAGACTAATTTCTCCCTTCGATGTCTAGATATATCCCATATTTCCATTCCAATGCATATGTGCTGAAGGTCAACAAATAATTTGATGTAAGATGAACAATGGGATAATTGTCCAAAAAATTTTAAACCTAACCTACGGTGGTTAGAAGAATTAAATTGGTAATCGTCAAAAGATTTTTAATTGAATTGATCTCTGTATAGTAAATTTCGGATATTTAGGATGATTTTTTCGGTAGATAATAAAAAATTAGATTATCTAAATCTAAAGTTATAATGATCTATTCCGAGCCACACGGACCGATTTGGTTGAAGCAGCTTTCAAGAGGTGACCATTGGCTGGCCCAAAAGAGTGACAACCGTTTAGGTAGATTTTCTTCTAGGGCTGGCAATTTTTGCCCTAAATATATCTCGTGTTGACGTTTATTGCTTAGCCAGAGTTTTTGTTTGCATTCAGACCAAAATTAAATAAGAGCAATATTATAGGGATTACGTAATGTCTTCTCAAATTTTTAATTTGTTCATTCCATATTAGTTGATGATCATTAAGATTGCCATTTGCTTCGAAAATTGTATGATTGCATCAAAATCATTCTAGGTGATTTTAGAGCAAAACCACAAATTGACTCGATTAACAGACTGAAATCGCAAGTCAACTCACTTTGGATCGGTGATTAAGCCTTAGCCAACATTTGAATAAATGTATAGAATTTGTTGTATAATCATGATTATATATTAATTTAGAAATCCAATTTATAGCAAGATGAAATGGCGAGAATGATAATCATTTTATTCTTGGGCCCTATTTTTGGCTAGTAATGGATTTTTATTTTTATTTTTATTACATGGACAAGTTTTTTAGCAAAAATACGTATCTAATAATGATACAAAATTTCTGTTTCAAAAACAGAAATTCGTTTGATAGACTTTCTTAAATATCTCCTCCCTAGGTGGTAGGTGGCAACTACTGACGAGGAGTGGGTTGTGATGAGAAGAATTTTTATTTTTCATTTTTAGTCTAGAAATAAAAAAGTAAAAAAAATTTACTTCTCATTTATGTTCCTAACCTAGTTCTAGACTAAAAATTTATCTTAGAAATAGAAAAATAAAATTATGTTACTGAACAGATTTATATTCTAAACCTACTCTTGGGAAATAATAAAAAAATAGATATATAAAATAATTATCAATCGCCCTCTAAAAAAGTCAAATGGAATTGTATAAGGTTCCTTCTATGTAAATATTTCCCATCATAAAATTTCTCATTTTATGTACCTTTAGATGACAATTAAATAGTGAAAAAATGACAAGTTCTGATGCACTTTAATGTGTAATCAATTTCTCTTTAATTGAAACAATCATAGAATGTTTTTACATTTGTTTTCACGATAGTAAAGATGTGTTTGTTTCACCAAAAAATAAATAATTTGGAAATGATTTTTGTAAAAATAGTCGTTTGTATCATTTACGTAATTGAACGAATGAAATTTTTTTCCTCATCTCTAAAAGTATTTAGATATTATTTGTCGTCAATGAAGGAATATTTTTCTTGATTCTTGATTTCAAATGATACAAATGATTATTTTTAGAAAAAATATTTTTATATCATACATATTCTAATGAAACATACGTAATGTTTTGAGGGAAATGAATGGATTGCAAATTTCTTTTTCTAATAATAATTGTTTGTATCGATTATAAAAAAAGGAATCAATGATAGATATTTCATTATTTACGAAATATATGAATATAATTATTATTAGTAATAATAATATTTTTTTCATTGATTATTTATTTTAAAGATTAAAGGCCATCATCTTCGGGAAGATATTTTTTAAATTATTTATCTACTGGAGCCTAAATAAAATCTTGAGAGAGAAAAGTGCACAAGCGTGGGGCCTACACAAATACAGACAGAAACAATTGTCGCAGCTTGTGAAGATTAAACAGAGGATGAGCTCAAACTGAGCGTGTGTGGGTGGAAACCGCTCCTTCCCAATTCCTCATCATCCTCCATGGCTGCTTCCCTCCTCTCCTTCAACCTCCCCAAGCCCGCTCCCGTAAGGCCCTCCGCCGCCGCAACCGCCGGCGCCGCCACCGCCCCCGACAGTCTCAACGACAGGTTCGGCCGGAAGGGGATCAAGTTCTCGGAGGCGGCGGATGGCAGCGTCCCCACGGTGGAGCTCACGGTCAGGAACGGGAGCTCCGTGAAGCTCACGATACCGGACGCCCACGTCACCTCGTACCGGCCCAAGGTGTTCTGGAAGGACGACGGGTTCGAGGAGGTCCTGTACACGGTGGATACGCCGAGCAGGGTCAGGGGTGGGGTGGGGCTGGTGATCAACGAGCTGGCGGAAGCAGGGTCCCCGTCCAAAGGGTCGCCCGTCGTCGCCGCCGCCGCCGCCGCCGCCTCTTCGGAGTGGACCGTGAAGGATGCGGACTCGGACTCCATCGATGCAGTCCAGGTGTTTATTGCGTTTACGTACTTGTGTTCTCTCTCGTTCTCTGTTTCTTGTTTCACGGGCTTTTCGCTTTACTCATCAAGCGTGTTCTGTTGCTGCGGATGCTGGTCTCGAAATTGTCCTTGTTCGATCAATGGATGAAAATGGGTACGGGTGATTGCTAGTTTGAGGATTAGCTCGACCGTTGTTTCAATTTAGGATCGAGACTGGCAAATGTAGTTTAGAATTAGTCGAGAACCTCTGTGCCAGGGTTCTACTTAAAAGAGAGCTGTCAATGTAAGAATGACATGTTAACCATGGCAATATCAATCAACATTGCAAGGAATCAGTGGCAAAAAGAAGATGAAAAAACAGAAGAGCAATGCAAGATGGTTCTTTGTGCTCATTTCTTAATGGTAGGCTTCTCTAAGAAGATGTCAAAAAAGAAAACTCTGCTCTGGAAGACCAGAAACTCCCCCATCTCTTACTTAGAAATTTCTGCATTTGAGTAAATCTCGATACTGTCGAATTGGTGTGGTCGAGGTATTCCGCGTAGCTGTTCTCCTTAGAAGTAATAGCTCTCTTGGGGTTTGCACATCTTATGTTGTCTCGGTTATTTAATGGAATTGCCCTTCTTGCTCGAATTTCAGAGTGCATTTTCCCTTGCTTTGCTGCAGGTGGAGTTGAGCCGCACATCAGGAACGCTTGAAATCACCTACGTCATCTCGTTGTATCCGTTAAGCATGGCAACTGCAGTGATCGTGAAGAACAAGGGTCGAAAGGAAGTGAAACTGAACAGCGCTATACTCAGTCACCTCAGATTCAAGAGACGCGGAGGTACAGCGATTCAGGGGCTCCGTGGATGCTCTTACTGCGTGCAACCTCCTCTCTCTTCCCCCTTCGAGCTCCTTTCTCCTGCCGAGGCAATGAAAACCGAGTCCTCCGGATGGTTCTCTTCGGAGCCTCAAGAAAAGCCCGGGTCATGGACCGTGCAAGACGAGCTGATCACCATTCTAAAGAACAAGCTCAGTCGGGTATATTCGGTTCAGCCGACTGAGAGACTGAAGGCTTTCTACAACACGTCGCCCTCAAAATACGAAACAGTGGACCAGGTATACTTCACAACTAGTGGTTCTTCCTTGCTGAAAATGCAGAAAATCAAATCAATCTGTTGCTTCTCATAGGAGGATTCTTAGACATTACACTATTTTCCCCTGTCAATGGCGTATAAAAAGGTTTTGGTTAAAATTACTGGACATCATTGGTTAATTTTTTTTGCTAATCTCAACTTACATTTTAAGTTGGACTAGTGAACCAGCACTCCAGATTCATGTTTAGGTCAAGCCATATGGTGTTCAAAGAAAAGCTTTTCTTTCATCATGATCAAAGCTTAGGAAAAAAAGTCTTCCAAATGCATGTTTAAGGGTAATTTACCTTTCATCATAGGATCCAGGCCTGATGTCAATGCCCTATAGATGTTATCTCGACGTGATCAATATCGTGCCTGTATTCAAATTTGACTGGACAAAATTTCTTGTGCGGGAACTTCCGTGCGTTTGTTCTCAGTTGGGTGATCTCGGGTCGACCTAACCTTTGCCAGTTTCTGGTCACTTTTCCCGAATGACTTTCCTAGAGAATGACGACGGGCATTTCATCCATTTAATTATGCTCGTTCAATCCTAATTCATTCAGGGTCGGGAGCTGTTCTTCAGGATGATCAGGATGGGCTTCGAAGACATATACGTAGCCAGTCCAGGCTCTTTCTCGGAGAAGTATGGGAAGGACTACTTCATCTGCACTGGACCCGCCTCGATGCTTGTACCCGTAGTTATCAAACCTGGTGAAAACTGGAAAGGAGCGCAAGTGATTGAACACGATAACTTGTAACTGTAGAACCGCACCTCAACGACACAGCCCATCATTCATTTTGTATTCAATCTAGCCATAGGATCCTATCCACAGTACATAACTGTAAAAGGACCATCCCTTCAATTTTTATAGCAACATTTTCTTCCAACACATACCTCTCTGCAATCATTATGAAAGCAAGGGCTCCGTTTATGGGTCCCGCGCTGAGTCGTTATAGCAACAAAAGCCAATCGACAGTGAAGAATGTAGGCTGTCGAAACGGCTTTCCAAGATTGACATAACTAGAAACTCGAACGTCTTAAAGGAGAAGACAAATCAATTTTTTTGGGCAAAACAAAAATTTTTATTCTCAAATTATCTTCGAGGGATTTGCAGTCATCGTGGAAATTCCATTTTTTAGATTTGCGTACTTGATTTAGAATCCATGATTTTTGAAGCAGAACGGAAATAATCCGAGCCTTTGAGACCGAAGATCTTCTCCTCTATGACCCTCGATTCCCTGACTCGATAAGATCGCCCCTCACATATGTTCCTTATGTGAGATAGTGGGTGTGTGCATTTAGAATTGCAAAAATGAGGGCTAGAGGAGAGTCCTTAATGTATTTATAGAGTTTTGGACGGGTCATCTCATCACGGGCCGGGCCCAATTCGACTCACACAAGTTAGGCCCATAATTGATTATTAAGAAATTTTATATCCTACTTTATCAAATCAATTCCGTAAAAAACGGTTAATTACAATCTCAATTAACGTAACTGGGAAAATTCTTACGGAGAAACCACCGAGTTGTGACCTGCTAACTTCTTCTCGATTCCTTTTGGGCCGTCCCCTTAGTCGCCGCCTCGGAAAGTGATGTCCTAAGAAAAGCACTCCTGATCTTTTCATCAGATCGTGTTCACTCTTTCTTGTCCCGTGGAGGTTGCAGAATAGAGCAGCGAGATTAACTACTGTAACCAGCAACGGGAACTTGCCACGTCATCATCGTCTTCGTGAAATTTTCAGACAAAATATCTTGGCGGAATATCTTGGGAAAAAACAAAAGAAAAATGCAAAATCCGTAGATAAAGTGGGGCCCCCCCGAACGACCAAACTGCTCTCGCAATATCCGGCGAGCTTTGTCGGAACAGAGCAGCGCGAGCTTCGGAGCTGCGATGGCTTGCAGCGCTCTCTCGTCGCTCAACTTCGTCGCTCCCGTCGTTCCGCCGACCAAGCACTTCCTCTTCTCCGATCCTCTCCACTCCGCCGCCAGGTCGAGGCTTGCGCTTCCGCCGCCGCCGCGCGTCGCCTCCATCCCCCTCCCGCCGATGAACGCGGACTACCTGGCGGACGAGTTCAGCGGCCGCGGGGTGGCGTTCGAGGCCATCGGGGACGACTGCGTCGCAAAGCTGAGCCTCGACGACGGGAGCTCGGCGGTCCTGATGCTCCCTCGCGGCCTGGTGACGTCGTACAAGGCGCCGATGTGGCACGGGGCGAAGATGGAGCTGCTGCAGACGGTGGTCTCGGAGGGCGAGGACGGCGGCGGGGCCGAGGTGCGAGGCGGCGTGTGCGTCGACGTCGTCGTGGAGGGAGAAGGTGAAGGCGAGGAGGACGGGCGAGTTTCGTGGCGTCCGAGGGACTGGGCCGTTCGCGACGTTCGAGGAAATTCGGGAGACTTTGTTCAGGTTCGATTTTTTCCGATTCTTTCTTTTCATCGCTGCTACTGCTGCAGCTTGAGCATCCTTGATTGCTGTGGAGATACGTAAACTGTCATCTGTTCTGCACAAAGAAAAAGAAATGGGGAAGGAGGAGATCCGTTCTTATGATGAATCAATCATATTACCAATTCACCATCTTGAAGTAGAGGCAGAAAAATGAAATGATTTATGTGAAATTATTGTAGATTCTGAGAATGTGGGTTAATCAAGGAGGCTGATGTATGGAATCTCGAGTTGCAGGTTGAACTCATTAACCGTGATTCGAAGGGCATGGTGGATGTAAGATACGTTTTGACCCTTCAAAGACAGGTCTTGAGCACTGAAATGGAAGTCTCCAATACAGGAACAGCACCAGTCCAGTTGAGGGGTTCGATCTTGAGCCATCTAAACGTGAGCACGCCAGATGCGACCTATGCCATTGGATTAGAAGGTTCGGATTTCTTCAAGAGGCCGCCTTTTCCCTCGAGCTTTAGAATAGTTCCTCCAGAAGTCGACCAGAAAGGCGAGTCTGGTTTGGGGAAGCTGTGGGAGAAGTTCAAACCTCAAGGATTTGCCTCTGGAAATGATTACGGAATGGAGGACGAAACGGAAGGTGAAGAAGACGACAGTTACAAGCGCCTTACAGATGAGATGAGCATTATATATACCAGTGCCCCTACAAATTTGACAATAATTGACAGGGTATGGCTTCAGAACTGTAAACTTGTGTGTCGTTACTTTGTCCTAAGTGTTCTTCACAACATGCGGCATGAAGAATTAACAAATGTTGAAGTGGTTAGTTGTTGGTCTGGTTGCTTCTTTCCTGGAAGGAAGATGGCATTAACTGAACTAGCTAATTGCATTTGTGGAGAATATAATGCCATAGAAGCATCTCCAGCTGGGCACTTGATTTTTCATTTGCAACTCTTTTATGTATATATTACCTTTGATGACCATAACATAATCCAGTATGATCATCCGAATTAAATCACCTACTCATAAAGCTTTTCCTTATATAATTCACGATGCACATCCCGAACCCTCTGTTAATGAAATTTGTTGATACTGAATTTTGGCAAGTAGCTCTGATTTGCTCCTTTTAACATCAAGGGTGATCCGAAGAGAAACAACTTGCTCATTGTTTATCTAGAATTCTAGAATGGCATATAGATACTGCTTTCCGATATCTATATAAGACCATTTTGCGCTTACTCTCTTCATAGACATAATTTAGCTTTAAGCAATGCTCTGAAGCCTCTTGACTGCTTATTCCCTCAGTTTTTTTCTTTTCTTTTTCACGACATACTCATTGCTTTGCTCCATCTCATTCAGTCATAAGCACTAGGAAACCACTTTTCTGCCTTGATGATTGTCTTTTCCTATGTGCGACAGGGCAGGAGGAATTCAGTTGTAGTAGGAAGGGATGGTTACAACGAACTATACCTGTACAGCCCTGGTTCTCGGCACGAACACTATAGCAAGTATGCATACATCTGTGTGGGGCAGTCAGCTCTCCTAAAACCAGTGGTTATTTGTCCTGGAGAAGTCTGGAGAGGAGGGCAACATTTGCATAATCCAAACCTCTGAAGTCCTGGAGTGAGTCTTTTCATAGAAGGCATAATTAGAGCAGCTTTAGGGAATTTAAGAGCAGAAATTAATATGCTTCTGTAGAATTTATACTGTAATTGGCACATAGTAATGCCAAGTCCTCAATCTGAACATTTGAGCCTTCTGAAAGCTATTCACAAACCCCTCATTAATTGAACTTTTTAAAAAAATTTCAGGAAGGGCCTCAAACAAATGGTAGAAGGCCCGTGGCAGAGCAAGTTATCACCTTCACTATTCACCATCATGATCAGGTTTTGCCAAAATGGCATATTGATTTTGTATGTGCCATTCCAAATCAACAGCATCTGACTGCCATTCACAAGGCTGCAATGCTAGCCATTGGATGTTCCATCAACTAAAAAATTGGTACATGCCAGATCCTTTACTTGTATATGGTATTAAGGTTTGTGAACAAAGTTCATTAATTGCAAAGTAAAATTGCTTCCCATGCTATCTTGATAAGATTGGCTTACTGCTCATTAGAAAAAACGAAGAATACAATATTTTGAGTACCTATAAAACGTTCTATCCTGAAAGCAACTGATAGACATCTAAGTTGGTACAAGATGGCCATTTTCAAAGTCAGCATCATCCCAGACTAGTGCAGGGCCAAATGCAAGCAAAATGAAAAACACGGCAAACATCAGTGCTAGGAAAGTTCTCTTCGGGGCCTTCCTGACATCGTACATCTGATGTGCTCTTGCATCTTTAGCAATCACATCACCAGACCCTAAAGTATGGACAGTTGATGATACCGACTCGGATCCGCCTTGAAGCTGTTCAACACCCACATTTTCAGGTGCTTTGATCTTGTTTGCATCACAGGGAGAACCATGATTGCAGGGTGAACTCTGAAACAAAAATAAGGAAACAATAAGTCAGCACTATACTAGACTGCTGACAATGACTAAACAAGATTGTGCCCTCTGGGGAGGTCAAAGAGATTAGAAGACCACGAAATTCCCTTATTTCTATGGCAAATCATAGTTGAAGTCACTGTGTATATCAACTTGTTCATATCAAAAAATATAAGCATCTTTTTCGACAGCGTATATAATAAAAAATAAGCGGCCACTTTAGTTTTCGTACCTGGGGAGTTGAAATTGGACTCTCTTCTGCTGTTCCATCAGAGAGACTTCCCTGTACAAAACCTTCAGATTCATCCCTGTAATTTCCTCCTCTATGATCCGATTCACGGTTACTCAAGCATTCGGAATTTGTGTAGAAGATGCCATTCCTGTGAGCCAACTGAGAGAACAAACCATCCTTCAGAGACACATCTACCCCTCCATTCTCAAACCTCCATAACTTCCTGTTCACACTTCTACAATTATAATCCCGATCAGGGGAAACGTGCCTCGATGAAATCGGCGACTCAAACAGGGAATCACATCCACTGAATGAATTGAGGGTCTGTGATTCAGGGGAGGCTGATGCAGATGACCGCTCACCAGAGCCCCAAAAACCTCTCCTCCGACCATGCTGTCTTCTGCCAAAATTTGACCCAGTGACTGAACTGGACTCTCTCTCTGATTTCAAACCTTCCTCTTCAGCAATTCTCCTAGCAGTTTGCCAAGCTTCAAATGCAGCTCCACTCACAAAAGCCATCTGATCTGACTGACACTTTTCCATCTCATCAATGATCAAATCAAGCTCAGAATATATGCTCCTAGGATCTAAGCTCTTCATCAGGAAATTAACCATTTGAATGGCAGAAAATCGTTTCTGAGAATTCCCCTCGGAAATTCCAGTATGCAAGATCTGCAGTCCCGATTGTATTAACAGCCTTGCATAAGCTTCAACAATGAGGGCATTATGCTTTGCCAAGGACATTACAAGACCCATATGCAAATTAGTCTGAGTAGATTTCTCATCCAAAGCAACAGTGACATTTTGACAGACTCTGTTCACCATCTCATCCGAAGCAAAGCGCCAATTATCAGAGTCCACAAGGGCTTTTAGACACAGGGCAGCACCAGAAGTTATACTTTCCTGAGAACCCAAAAGAGATTCTGAAAGAGGCTTACACAAAGCATGAATTACGTGCCTTTTCTTGTTTTCTGGTGTGGTAGGGTCAATTCCATATCGTGCAATTGCTGGAACTACTTTTGAGCAGGCCTGTTGAAGAGGAAACGACCCTGCACTTGAAGCTAAGGTCTTGACAATGGTAGACATGATGCTATCTATCTGTGGAACAATGTTAACCCCATGGACACGGGCAAGAACTTCGAAGAGAGAAATTGTGTACTCTCCTGATACAGAGCCCATTTCTTTGGTTTCCGATACTTGTGCAAGGAAGAGTGGGATAGTCTTTGAATCCATGTCAGTAACATATGACTCCAGTGCTTTCATTGCAGATTTACGACTATCAGCATCCTTATCCAAATTAGCCAACTCTCTACGTAGTACTGGGCTGAGAAGTCTAACCATTTTCACCTGAAATCACAAGCCCGGGGTTAATAGGTGTCAAAAAAAGTCAGTCTTCTTATTCCACTAGAATTTGGACTCTACAATTGGCTTTTGCACCAAGTCAACGTGTGCAACTTTTGCTGATTTATAGAATCAAAACGTCGGTGTCTTTGTTTTGTGAAAAAGGAACTATTTTAAAAATGACTTGCAAGAAGACATCTTCATCATCAACAGAAATGTTTACGCATAAATTGTGTTTTCTGTTGACTAATTTTTTCTAAGCGATGCAAACAGTGATTTTTAAGAAATGTTTTTAAAATCATTGTCCTGAAATGAACGCACAAATTCGATCTATCGAAGCATTTGGGTGTCTAGAATCTGAGATGAAGCCTATCCATTTATGACAAAATCTCAAAATCTCTTCACGGTTTATGTATCTAACTCCAAGACAAACAGCCATTTTAAAAAGTTCGAATATCATGGCCAAAGCCCAATTGCGCAGAAAAATATCATCGTCTCGCCCCATGAAAGCATGGAAAAATTGATATATCTTCATCCATAGTGCTTCAAAAACATACCGAGAAGCCATTATCGACTTCCACAGAACTAAACCCCATTCTTCAATATCCCTTAGTAGCAGGTCGATTCTTTCGAGTTTCCCCAATTCGTAGTATTAGACATCCATTTCGCTAAACGGAAGCAACTTAATATATTTCAGAATCCACAAAAAAAACACCCCCCTCGACCAAATCTCAGTTCTTCGGACAATGCCGGTCTCTATCAGTGAAAGACATCAACAGAGACATACCATAATAAAGATTTCCAAAACCCAGTTGCACGAATCAATCAAAGTCACCGAACCTCGTCTCCAACACGAGGCAGATTCAAGAAAGCAATAAAACTCATTGCAATAACGAAATTGGACGGAAGCAGAAATTACTGTTCAGGGGCGACTCCAAAACTTCAGGGTTCCTTCTTTCGCCTCCTTCTTCAACGCATTAATGTCGCTCTCCGCTGCCTGAATCTCCAGATCTCTGCGCGGAAACGAAACGACAGGGATCCCTGCGGTCAGGAACCGAACCCACACGCCCCGACCCAATGCAACGAACACAATCGGGGCGAAAAAGGGTACGGAAAAAAGAAGAAGAAGAAGAAGAAGCGAAATCTTTCTCGGAAGGGGAATTTATTTTCTTTCCAAAAAAATCCGACGGTGCGGCGTGAGAATCATCAATCCGCCACCCACATCATCAGCAAGTGGCTCCCACCACCACCACCACCACCACCGAAACGAGAAGAAGAAGTTAACCCGCGAGAGAGAGAGAAAGAGAGAGAAAGCGAGCGGGACTCACTTAGGGGCTCTCCAATCAATGGCGGGTTTCGCGGGACTGCGAGCGACGGTCCGAAAGACTGAACCTTTACGGCGATATATATGGCGTGTATGTATGTACTGGCAAGCAAGAAGAAGAAGGAGAGAGAGAGAGAGGGGCGGAGGAATTCAAAATTTTCCTTAAAAATGCCACCGCTGTCCCCCCACCGATGTGGGCCCCGCCTCAGATCTCATCCTTCCTTTCGGTATAATGACCGTTATACCCTCCCCTCGTCGAGCGTTTTAAGGAAGGTGTTGAAATGTTTTAAAAGCTTTTCAATTGAAAAGGAAGGTTTGAATTTCGGATACTGGAGTTATGAGGAGCACGCAAAACGTGCAGAACATGGAAACCATCCTCTCACTCGTGAGCGTTGGAAGACTATAACGGAGATATTTTGCTTGGAAAGAACGGATAGAAACAATTTGCATTTTCCTTTTTAATTGAGAGAAAAGTGGAATCTAGATTGATAGACTTCGAAGGGCATGCCAATAATTGAGTATGGTTGGCATCACGATGATTTTCACTTCAAAATTTGTCATGTTTTTTTATTTCGTTTATTGATGTGAAGCTTTCAGAATTTCCTATAAAGACCTATAAAACTTATATGAAATGTCTGCATAATTCTTCGAAAGTAAAGCGTTTCAAACTGCATCGGTCGAAGGAAGGACTTACAAAAGGAAAGTCATGGGACTTGATTTACAAAGAAAAACGTCCGGGAACACAATTGAAATAAGAAAATGCCAAGGGCCACCGAGGGTAGAATTGTCATTTCGGCACCGGCCAATTTTAAAGCTTTTGGCGTACGGGACTGTTTCCCGCCATCCTGCCCCGCGGGAAATGGAGGGCATCTGCTCTTTTAAAAAGCCTCGTTTGTCCTTTACTCTCCCTCCGCTTGTCTCTTGTGATGGCCTCTCCTCCATTTTCGAGATCGTATAATCACAATTTTTTTCTATTTGAGTCATGTCACGACTCGTAAAATAATTTCGCAACCCACTATGACATTCTAGAGCTTGCTCGTGATGGTACATTGTGTAAATCATATGGCGTGACAAGACATCGTGGGATTGCATCTGATTGCTCGTGTGCTTCCCAAGGATAAAGAGAGATGCAAGAAAGACCCACATCGAATACAACGATGATCTTATGTGGAGTGGTGGCGGTAATTTTTAATATAATAAGAAAATTATCTTGACTTCAATTCGAAATGAACTGTACAAACATTTAATGTTCATGTTCTATGTCATCATGTCAATCCATTCAAGATGGCTAAAAGGCATCATCTTTTGTTACAGGATCAGAATTGAACGCGTAGAACCAACCTATCAATCATGTTGATATCATTAATGTGATGTACTATATCGAGTTATTTAATGTAAATTACTTATAGCTTCCCGTCTTCAACTAATCACAAGTAAATATTTTTGAAACCTGGAAAGGTCGAGAGGATCTATTAGCATAGCTCCCACCCCCAAAAGATTATCTGTTTGAAATTTAGGAACACGGTTTAGATTCACGTAAGTACAAACATTTTAAATAACTTAATATCGTTTCTAAAAATCCTTATAAAAATGCTAAGACTTAAGATAGCATGAATATCAATTCGATACAACTTTAAATGATGTTCTACTATTACTAGTACAGAGATCATAAGCTAAGATATTCTTAAAGGGAACTTTCGTAACATTTATAAAGACCAACTATTAAAAAGGTTATAGAAAGAAAACATATTTTGTTGATTTAGAAAATAGATTGAAATAAAAAAACTATCTTAAATAATTATGAAAACTTGTTATTACTACTGAATGACCAAGTTGATTTTGTTATGGAAAGTCAAGGAATTAGATCAAATGATATTAAAAAATTTAGGACCAAATTACACATTTTCCAATGATATAAGGACTAGATTGTATACATCACAAATTTTTAAGGACTTATGGTAGCTTTCTCCCTTGTTTTATCAAATGAAAGGACTACATCGAATATTTATGAATAGTTCAAGAATTATATCAAATAAATAAAAATTCCAAGAATAATATCGCATATCATGTTGAAGTATTTTCCAACATTTGGGTCATATAAGAAAATGAGTTGTTGGGAAAATTATATTTAAATTTTAAAAAACGATTTCATCTTTTAACAAATCGGAAATTATTTTTCCAAAATATGACTAAAATTTGGCCCTTAGACCAAAAACTCTACTTTTGGGTACAAGAACCCAATGCCAAATATCAGGTGCTCAATGTCCAGGAGTAAGTCCATACACTTGGTCTAAGATATCGATATTTGTGCCTAGGTCCATCAAGGCCTTGGTGCCCGTGCCTAATGCCCAACACCCAAGCCTTGTCCATTAAGGCCATGCTCAGGTCCTTAGCACTTAGGCTTGGATCCTTGATGCTCAAGTAAGTCCTATAGAGGTCAAGGCTTGGGACTACGGTGCCTATGCTCAGGTCTTTAGTGCCCATGCCTGAGTCCATTGAGGCTGAGGCTTCGATGCTTGTACTTGGATCCATTGAGGCCAAGCCCAAGACCCTTTTATTAGTGCTTAGATCTCTTGTGGCCAAGCTCAGGTTCATCAAGGCCAAAGTTTGTGGCTCTGCCCATGCTTGGGTTCATTGAGGTCAAACCTAGGACCTCGGTAGTTGTGCCCCTATTCATCAAGGCCAAACCCAAGAGATTTGGTCTCACGCCTGGTCTTTCAAAGCTAAGCTTGGAACCTTAGTGCCAGTGTCAAGGCCTGTCTCCATGGAGGCCATGCTTGGGCCTTCGGTGACTGTGCTTGGGTCCTTGGTGCACGCACCCAGGTCCATTAATGTTGAGCTCAAGACCCTGGTGCTTAGACCTTAGTCCAGCGAGGTTGGGCCCGAAACTCTAGTGTCGAGCCTAAGCCTAGCCTTAATGGGCCTTAAAGGCCTAGGTGTTGGGGTCTCACATTCAACCTTTGTGGACCAAAGTCCAACCTTGATGGACTTGAGCTTGGGTGTTAGGATCCAAGCATGGGCATTGGGTCCTCAAGCCTTGCCTCTTTGAACTCGAGTTAGGGACCAAGCAATCGAGCATGAGACCCAAGATCAAGGTCCATTGAGGCTAGATTCAAGACCCTAGTACTTGGACTTGATTCATCGACTATCCATGCGTAAGTCGCTAGTGTGTAAATATTGTTTGACTATTTAAGAAAATCACATCGATTTTCTTTACTAGACGATGAAAAATATTTTCTAATTTATTTTTAGGTTTTAGCAAAACATTAATTTTTTTTTCCTAGAAAAAATAAGATTCTGAAAAATATTTTTCAGAAATATCACATGTTTATGAAATAAAGATTTATGTTCCAAACTTTTTTTTTTTGGAAATAGAAAAATAAAGAAATCAAATGGTTATTATGCACGTTGGTGGTGTCATTTTTCATTTGATCATTATCATCATCATCATCATCATCATTATTATTTTTATCTTTATGGTCGGACTTCCATTGATTGATCGGTGAAATCTAATATGGCAAGACAAAAATGAAGGGTGAGACTTCAACAAAATTGTTTCTTACCAAATAGAGAGAATTTAATTGATTCCTTCTTTGGGGTTCTTTTGTGACTAGTGGATTTACTCCATGGAGAAACTTACATTCTTTCCTTTCACTCTATTAGGACAGTATTTCCGATGTACCATACTTTGCCTTGGTTCAAAATTTTATTACATCGAAAAGTAATCACCGCGAATTCCTGTCGGCCGCCGGAGCTTGATGACTCTCATATGGTTCGAATCGCTGCCCCGTTCCGCCGGTCGCGTCCTTCACGTTCATCGCTCGAACACGTTGCTCCGAAGCAGCAGCTGTCGAGGTCGGAGGTAACGCCTCGTTTCTCGTCGCTACTTCATCACCGCGAGAGTCCACGCGACATCATAATCCGTGCCCGTCATGTGTTCGCTCAATGTCTCCACTGGAGCTCGAGCAGCTTGGACTCGAAGCAAGTGGGTAGTTGCTGGGCCATTCACTCGGACAAGCCGTCGCTCCTCGAAGGGTCTTCGAGTGTCCGGTCTTTATCATTGAAAGGCGGCGAGAAGCTCCATGCTAGGCGGATTCTGGGAATTGGTCTCTCGGGTCGTGATATTGATGGCGCGCGTAAGGTCTTTGATGATATGCTCACGAGAAGAATATCTGCTTGTGTTGCCAACAAGCTGAGTAGTGAAGCAGTGGGCCTACTTTGTCGGATGATAGCTGAAAATATTCGTCCCGATGAGAACACGTTCGCTTTGGTTTTGAAAGCTTGCTCTGGGAATAGAATTGCCCTCCATTTCGTCAAAGAGATTCATGGTAAAATTGTTTGTCATGGTTTTGGGACTAGCCCATTGGTGTGTAATCCGCTAATTGATCTGTATTCCAAAAATGGGTTCATTGATGATGCCAAAAGGGTTTTTGGAATGTTGCGCTCTAGGGACAGCATTTCTTGGGTCGCGATGATTTCTGGCTTTTCTCAAAATGGTCGTGAGAGAGAAGCTCTTCTTTTATTCCGTCGGATGCATAATGATGCAGTTCAGCCGACACCGTAT
Source organism: Eucalyptus guilfoylei (assembly GCA_016097605.1). Classification (NCBI taxonomy): domain Eukaryota; kingdom Viridiplantae; phylum Streptophyta; class Magnoliopsida; order Myrtales; family Myrtaceae; genus Eucalyptus; species Eucalyptus guilfoylei. The sequence goes on along the minus strand of CM027870.1, from coordinate 13,464,726 downwards.
CTTCTCTCCAGTACACTGAGTGCCTGCACAAAGATTGAGCTGTTCAAGCTTGGAGAGCAGGTGCATGGTCTCATTTTAAGGTGGGGATTCTCCACTCAAATTTGCGTATGTAATGCTCTCTTAACATTGTACTGTCGAGCCAAAGATTGGATGTCTGCTGAGCTTATATTTAGTGGGATGGAATTTAGAGATGGTGTGTCGTATAACTCACTTATAGCTGGGCTTGCTCAACATGGACTTTGCGATGAAGCTGTGAAGTTATTTCATAGTATGCTGGCTGATTGCTTGAAACCAAACCATGTTACTGTAGCGACGCTCCTGAGTGCTTGTGCTGATGCAGGGTATCTCCGGATAGGAGAACAGCTTCATTCATATGCAGAAAAAATGGGAATTCTGTCTGACATTGTTATTGAAGGTTCCCTGCTTGATCTGTATGTCAAATGCTCTGACATAGAAACTGCACGTAAATGCTTTCTCTCAACTAATAGACAGAACGTGGTTTTATGGAATCTGATGCTTGTAGCTTTTGGTCAGTCAGACAATTTGATTGAGTTGCTTGAGATACTTAGAAAGATGCAGATTGAAGGCATTGTGCCAAATCAATATACATTCCCAAGCATACTTAAAACCTGCATCTCTTTGGGAACTCTCTACCAAGGTGAACAAATACACTCTCATATCATCAAGAATGGATTTCAGCATAATGTGTATGTCTGCAGCGTGCTATTAGAGATGTACGCCAAATGTGGAAAGTTAGATAGTGCTCGAAATATTCTTAGCAGACTTACTGAGGAAGATGTTGTCTCTTGGACAACAATGATTGCGGGGTATGTACAGCACGATTTATTTGGTGAAGCTTTACAACTTTTCAAAGAAATGCAGAACCAAGGCATCCAATTAGATAATATCGGATTATCAAGTGCCATCACCGCAAGTGCTGGTATCCCAGCACTCCATGAAGGACGCCAGATACATGCTCAGTGCTGGGTCTCTGGCTTCTCACTTGATCTTTCAATTGGAAATGCACTCCTTAGTCTTTACAGTAGATGTGGTAGAATAAAAGAAGCATATTCAGTATTTCAGAAGGTTGATGTTGAAGATAATGTATCATGGAATGCACTGATAACTGGCTTTGGACAGAGTGGTTGTCATGAGGAGGCACTGCAGGTTTTTGCTCGAATGAATAAAGTTGGAGTTGAGGCTAACTTGTACACCTTTTGCTCTGCTGTAAAAGCTGCTGCTAGCACAGCAAATATGATATTCGGGAGGCAGATTCATGCTGCAATGATAACAACAGGCTATTATTCCAAAACTGAGGCTTCCAATGTCTTGATCACATTGTATGCTAAATGCGGCAGCATTTGTGAAGCCAAAAGGGAATTTGATGACATGCCTGAAAAAAATGAGGTTTCTTGGAATGCCATGATACATGGTTATTCTCAGCATGGATATGGTGTAGAAGCAGTGAATTTGTTCGATCAAATGATGCGGCAAGGAATGACACCAAATTCCATTAGCTTTGTGGGAGCTTTGTCTGCCTGCAGCCATGTTGGATTGGTGGAGAAAGGACTCAAGTATTTCGAGTCTATGAAAGTAGACTTTTGTTTGGTGCCAGATCCTGAACACTATGTCTGCATCGTGGACCTTCTTGGTCGTGCAGGCCATCTGAGACGTGCCAAGAAGTTTGTGGAGGAGATGCCAATAGAACCAGATGCCATGATTTGGAGGACTCTATTAAGTGCCTGCACAATTCATAAGCATGTGGGAATTGGTGAATTTGCCGCTTGCCATCTTCAGGAGATGGAACCTGAAGATTCGGCTGCATATGTTCTCCTATCAAATATGTATGCGTTAACTGGAAAATGGGATCTCAGAGATTCAGCAAGGCGAGTGATGAAAGAGAGAGGTGTGAAGAAAGAACCAGGTCGAAGCTGGATAGAGGTCAAAAACTCGGTCCATGCCTTCTATGTGGGTGACAGACTACACCCATTGACAGATGAGATATACAAAAACCTGGGGGATCTGAATTCACGGGCAGCAGAAATTGGTTACGTGGAAAAACAATGTAGCCTGTGGAGTGATGCTGAGCATGGACAAAAAGACCCTATGAGATTTGTTCACAGTGAAAAATTGGCCATTGCTTTTGGTCTTCTTAGCTTGCCTGAGTTAATCCCTGTTCGGGTAATAAAAAATATTCGTATCTGTGATGACTGTCACAATTGGATCAAATTTGTCTCAAAGATATCGAGGAGCCGAACTATCATTGTGCGAGATGCATATCGCTTTCATCACTTCGATGATGGTCTTTGTTCATGTAGAGACTATTGGTAATGAATGGCAGCAAAAAGTCAATCAGGAACTGATTCGGGGGAATGGTATTAACTTGTAACTCTCTGAGATGAGAGGCACTTTCCCAGCCTTTTGGTTGGGAGTTTGAGGTAAAGAATTCTATCTCTTTATCGCTTCTTGCAGGTGGAAGATCAGGCTTGATTTTTGGTTCAGTGGTCCTCTTATAACTCTTTATCTGCTCTATTTCATCTGTAGCTGCAGAAATATAGGTTCTCTCCCAATCATCTGTCTCAAGAGGATTTAGCTCACAATTAACCTTTTTTCACACGACGACTATAAATTGCCTTGGTAAGCTACTTGACTGAACTTGTGTATACCTAGCTGGTATGGTTACTCTCTCTGAACAAAAAATGATAATGAGGAAGTTAGTTCTTCATCCATAAACCCAAAAAGAAAAATGAGCAACTCTGTTTTCATCATTTGTAGCTGCACTGAAATTGGCCTCCACTGCCAATCTGGCTTCTGCTTTTGTGAAGGTTCATTTTTTTCCTTCCCAGGTGAGAGAGGAAATTACTAAATGTGTTTTCCCTCTCTCAGAACAGTCTGTGCACCATGACATGCTCTGGTTGTAACAACAGCTCTTTTCGCTCTGATAATCTGATACTTCATCAAAACTATGGCAGGAGCAATTTCCTGGTAACTTTTGACATCCTCTTGTGCTATTTACTTTGCACTTCTTATCCGGCTCCATTTGCGCTGCAAGATTATAGCATCCCGATGTCACTTTTCATATTTTCTCAATGCTATAGTTTTACTCAAGCACATAACGGCATCCTGGCTCAGCAAACCCTTTTCGGTCCCACAAGGTCATTGTTGATGGTGAGTATGGTGATGAATTGGATCTGGCTGTCATCTTTCTCTCAAGTCAGAAATCTATATATTTTCTAATCCTTGAACCTGTGCAGACTTGGTAGATAGAATTTAGAAATTATGTCTTTGCCATATATAGAAGTGATGAGGTGAGATTGCCACATTCGGCAGATATCCATGATGCATTCGTCTTATGAAGTGGCGGCTAAATGGTATCATGCGTGAAGGTGGAAGGGAACCATTGGGTTAGCCTTGGCAAGATTAATGCTTCTAGGATTAGTCGCTTCTGCAACCTCCATAAAAGTCCCGAAGTGAAGGTAATGGGCAGCAGCAGCTAAGGAGATACAGTATGCCCATTGAATCCTTTCTGGTTAAAAGCTAATGTAAGTTCCATGTGCATCGCTCTGCAAGTGGACGCTATTCTGGGGAGTGATCAATGCCGACTTCTTCCATTCGTTCTAATAGAAGAAAAGCAGAAGAAAAGAGAACCTCATAAAAGAATCATGAGGAGAAAGCTTTTGTGGGCGGAAAAGAAGGCAATTCGTGAGATTAGGAGTGTATCCTCCTGTGCTGCGTTTCTATTCCACATGAATTGCTTAAAATGTCCTAATGAGCAGGTCTGCGTGACTTGCTGTGGATGTTCTTCGCCTGAAGTAGATGCAGAGGCGGGAATAATGGCAGCAGAGACTATTGTTTCCTACAGATCCGTGAACAGGTTCTCATGTATGGTCTTCGCCTCTTCTACTGCATTTGAGAAAATCACTTGGGGTGCACTGTACATGGTTCGAGCTGTACCAAGATTGCTTGCTTACATTTTCTCAATATATGCATGGCCGGTCGATCATGTCAACCCTTAAGGAATAGCGGTAGGGACAAACTAGAGTCTTGATCACCCCAAGATTTGCTGTAAACCGGAAGGATAGTAGATCTAATTCTATAAGGCGATAGATTGTTAGTAAAGCTAGAAACTGTAAATTTTTGGGTCAAAATGTGGCCTGTTTTGCATGTTAATGAGCTACAAACCCAATGCAGGAGAAACCAAATCTCTTTCAAAATTATAGGATGCGAGCAGTTGTAAAACAGACAAGTGAATCAGGAAGAATATAAAATTCAGACACTCAACACACGCTCACGTCATAATTCGTACAATACGCAAGTCATTGTTGCGAAAGAATTAGGGAGTAATGCTTGTTACACTAAAATTACTTTTGTGCTTATTTCCGCATTGGCTTGATTTTCGCCTAGCGATGGACCGTGGTCACAAATTTATGGTAGCATTTTATAATTATGATTCATTTCCATTTCTATGGCATTATTTTGTTTGTTTTACAAGCCGAACCATTGAATGATGAGGAAGAAGTTTCAGTTTTTACTAACGAAAGGAAGAAGTTTCAATTTTTACTAAAGAAAGGAATTAGGGGTGAGCAAGAAGGAATAACCGAATTAGAACCGCTCAGATTGGACCTAGGCAACTTGTTTTGGGCTGTTCTAGGACATGTTGGTGTAGTTCCTAGTTCCAATTTTTGGAATTGATATCCAGTCGGTTCAATTTCTAGTTCCAAGATAGGAATCGAACCGACTATATACATATATATATATATATATATATATATATATATATATATATATATATATATATATATATATATTTTTAATATAGCAGACATCTAATCTAATCTTTCCTTCTTCTTCACCTTTCCCTCTCACTCATGCCTCGCTTGATGTCGATATCTTCACTTTTTCCTCTCGCCTCTCGAGCCTTGCTCTTTCACTCTTCACTCTTTCCATGACTTTGCTCTTGCTCGACTCTTAGTCTCAGATAGCCCTTTCTTGTAATTTTTTCGCTATTCGGCCATTGTTGTCATCTGTCATTTTTTCTCATCTTTGGATTGCCAACTTTATGTTGTCTCCACTTTTTCCTTAAAATTTGGATAGCTCATTTCCCATAATCTTGTCATACGATGGCAAATCATACCTAACTCCGATATGTGAGTGCCTCATTTTTGTCGCTGGGACGTAGATCGATGTTTTGGCTTCTGGTTTGCATCGTTTTGGTCCAGTCCTTCTGCGTCTTTCTTAATCCTTGCCTTCTTCGCTGTCCGGGAGCAATGAGGGGGTTTGCGGACGTAGATTTGCTGAAATGGTGGATGTGAAACTGCCAAGTGACTAGTTTCATTTGACCGGACTGAATAGATCGAGTCTCCATTCTAGAAAATTGGAAATGGTCTTCCTAGTCCAGTTCTTGATTTTTGGATGAGACCGGACAGGAGTGGGAACTAATTAGGGGTGTGCAACCAGACCGAGTATACCTAGGAATCGGACCGACCCACCCGGAAAACAAGGTCGGGAATCGGTTCCCGCTGAAATCGGTTCGGGAACCGGTCCTGAGTGATTACCCACTCAGGAACCGGTCCCGAGTGATTACCCACCCGGGAACCGGTTCTTGGACCGGTTTGGGAATTGGTTTTGTAAGTAGAGGTCCAAAATCCTATTTGTTTCCCTTGATTTATATTTTTACTCCCGCAATCATATGGCGTTTTTCCTCTTGGCTCTCTTAGACACGCACGGCACTCCTCCTCCGTCATTCCTCTTCCTCAATCGCTTCCCTCCCTCACCGGCTACCTCTCGCACTGTCTGATGGACGGACGGCCAAGAAAAACTCACGCAGCCTAATAATGAATTAACACACTGTATGGACAAAACAAGCAAAATTCCCCCAACCAAACTGCTAATAAAAGCTTGATTCTGCAAACAAAAAGCTGAAATGAGCTCATTAAGAAGAAATCCCTAGGAAACATCTCATGCTTCGCAACTCTGATGAAGTAAAGCCAGTGCAGCACCACAGAAGAATTTTTAAAAAGAGAACGAACTGCAATGAATCTTAGGTCAGTAGCAAAGGCATATAAGAAGAAACCAAACAGCTGGACTTGTTTGAACCACATTATTCAAGCTCGTGATGTTCAACTCGCTGCATTAGCTTTTCAAATGGAACTTGAGTTTACTAAAATTTGCTTTGAATGGTATGCAAGCCAAATCTAGTATTTAGTGACTGTTATAATATGTCTAATGGCTTTTATTATGGCATTTACACTCTGTCCATGGTCTCTCTCTCCCCCCTCCCCCCCAAAGCACACACTGTTTTTTGGATTGGGTTCCCTCACTAATCATCTTTTCATCAAAGTTTTTGTTCTTGTTCAACTCTGCTCTAGTTAGTATCTTTAAAGAGAACATGAAACTCAACGACTTGTCGGTGAAACTTCTATAGGCAGGGGAAAAAACCTGGGACCAAAACCTGTTTTGCAAATTCCAATCCCATTTCACGAAAGGCCTTATGTACTTCCGATAAGCCATTTCTGGTTTCAGGATTGCCACCACTCTGTAGGACAGGAAATAACAATGAATTACTATATATTCTTCTAATCTGCATAAAGGAGAGATCACAAAGCAAAATACATGCAGGCACCTTTGATAGCACAATAACTAGGGTAGAAGAGAGCTTAGGACCAAGGTGCGCACTTTGATGGTCAATTCCAGCCGGATCTGTGTTGTCAATGAATCTAATCTGCCAAAAGTAAAATTGAGATATCGTCCAGACATTCAAAAGTAAAAAAATCGCTAACACAGGGTATTCACCCAATGTGCCAAGACTCATAACTGAACATTCATCCATAGCTTGTAACTTTACTTAAATCTGATGCGCAAAATCTAAAATTTACTAATGCTTTTCGAATACCGAATCAAAGGACGAAGACAAATGACCTAAGTATAGTTTGATCAACCAAAGTAGATGTTTTTTCATTGCACATAAGTGAATCAAGCAGCATATACACTTGCTCCAATCAATGGAGGAGAAATGTGAGCAGGAAGAATACAGGGAAGGGAGTTGGATCATTCTCATATCTATAGTGATGAACTTGCAACGAAAAGCCCAAAGTGGAATGACATCACGACTAATCCAAGTAGGAAGAATAGCATTAAGAGGACTGCTCACTTGAGGGAAGAGTTGCCAAGACTTGAGAAATAATTTTAACTAGTAGAAATGGCAAGAAAGGACGAAGACAAACAAGCCACCACCAACTCATCTACAATGTCTGAAGACACCTTCAATGGAGGATTCTTGGGAGCCAATGCCTCTGCAACAAACTGTGGCCCAAGAGTTGAACCCCCAATTCCAACTGAATGTACTTGAGTAAAGCGATCCACGGGAGAAGTAGGAGGGGGCTTAACTTGCAAATTAAGCATCAAACATAATCAAGTCAATCATTGTGTCCATGTCCAATGCAATCAGCTAAGCACTCTAAAAGAAAACCAACGATCAAAAACTGAATTTCATGCTGACATTAATCAGAAAAGAGTTGTCATTTTGAAACTACTGCGTCTCAGAGTAGGAGATTTCCATACACGGTCATTTCAAGTGACTGATTCATAAATGAGCTCTCTATCTATTCCACCAGAAACCACTTCAATTTATGCTCAGCTCACGCTTTCTGGAGCGACTAAGACAATGTTCACATTTACCAAAAATCTAACATAGGCAACAACGATAGAAAACCGATAAAAAAAAAAAAAAAACGCAAGGAACTACCGCCTCTCTTACCACACGGAGAGCAACAATGAACGGAATTCCAGAACTGACCTTATCGCTGACCACGTTGGCAGCAAAATTGCAGACGGTGTCGAGCGTGCTCTCAATCTGCGCCTTTAGGATCGAGTTGGTGCAAGCTCCGACTTCCTCAACAAGTGGTGCCCGACCATACGGCCCTCATCCGGGTTCGCCATCGCACCCTTCTCTAGCTTCTCCATTGCCTTGAACGCGGCCTGGAACTGGGGCTCCATCTCCATGAACTCGTCCGTGAAGTTGATCCGACTCATGTCTAGGAAAAGCCCTAGCTCTCGGTGTTGGTACAGCCGATTCACGTACCTCCTCCACAACAAGCGGGAATCCTTCTCCAGCTCGTGTCATCGACCCCACCCAGGTCCGCCGAGATCTCCCTCGCGATCGAGCGGCCCAGCGTCAAGAACAACGCCCAGTCAACGGCGGGGAGCCTGGTGCTGCTCGGGAACGAGACCTAGGCCACCTCCCTCTTGCCGGAGGCCAGCGGGAATCCTTCTCTAGACTGCGCCTCTCCTTCTTCTCCACGCCGTCGACCCCGCCCAAGTCCACTGAGATCTCCCTCGCGACTGAGCGGGCCAGCATTAGGGACAGCACCCAGTCAGCGGCGGGGAGCCTAGTGCTACTCGGGAATGAGACCAAGGCTGCCTCCCTCCTGCCGGAGGTCGATGGCTTCGCGGCGGAGGCCGACGGGATGGGGAGGACGAGCAAATGCCGGAGACGGAGGATGCCAAAGGCAGATGACCGGCGAGGCTTTTGGGCAGGCGGAGGCAGAGGTGAAGGAGGCGGGATGCACAGAGAAGGAAACAAAGGAAGTCTCAGTTATTTTTGTTCTTTTACGAGGAGAGAGAACCCATAAAATTCAAAGTGAGGAGAGAGAAATATTTTGAGCGGGAGTATTGCGCATTTATTGACCCCTGACTCGTCCTTTCTTTTACAGCCGAGCCGAGCCAAGCCAGCCGACAAGCAGTCCTTCCATTTTCTAGCGGGTCCCGCTCATGGGACACGTGTCGGTATCTCATTGGTAGATACGTGAGCGGATGATGTGGCTCACACTCATACCACCAGATATTTTCTTCCCGTTAAGGGTGATCAGTTCTAGGGGTGACCGGGTCCAGGGTGGATAGAGTCTAGACTTGAACCCTGTACCCGACCCTGTTATAACCGATTCCTTTTTTTGGACCCTATACCTGACCTTATTTGTATTGGATCCTGTACTCAACCCACCCTATTTTTCCGATCCGATTACAGGGTCAACCCTATTTCCACTAGAACCTATTTTGTAACTTCACGATATTCTTTATGACTTCGAATTTTACATTAATACACGAAAAAATAACGTAATTCTCCTAATTTGTATTGAAACATTAAACACTTGTAATAAATAAATACATGAACTTTTTGACTAAACGATAAATTAAGGATCCACATGGCTAATTATCATAAATAAAATCATAATGCAAAGCAAAAATCATAACATTGCATAAACATTAACAACAAACATAGGTCTAATATTAGTCTTATTCTCATAATTACTACATGAAGTTGTTTATTTATGCAAGCATAAATCCTCCTACAAAAGATAAATTATGCGAGCCAATCCACGTGGTACACAATAATTTGGCGGCGATGAACGCTGTCCGTCCATCGGACAGTGCGAGAGGTAGCCGGTGAGGGAGGGAAGCGATTGAGGAAGAGGAATGACGGAGGAGGAGTGTTGTGTGTGTCTAAGAGAGCCAAGAGGAAATGTGACTGTGGGAGTAAAAATAGAAATTAGTGGAAAAAAAAGAAGGATTCTGTACATCTACTTACAAAATCAGTTCCCAAACCGGTTACCGGGTGGGTAATCACTCGGGACCAGTTCCCGAACCGGTTTTAGCGGGAATCGATTCTCGACCCTGTTTTCTGGGTGGGTCGGTCCAATTCCCGGGCATATCCGGTTTGGTTGCACACCCCTAATTAGTTCCCACTCCTGTCCGGTCTCATCCAAAAATCAAGAATTAGACTAGGAAGACCAATTTCCAGTTTTTGGAATGGAGACTCGATCTATCCAGCCCGGTCAAATGAAACTAGTCACTTGGCAATTTCACATCCACCATTTCAGCAAATCTACATCTGCAACCCCCTCATTGCTCTCGGACAGCGAAGAAGGCAAGGATTAAGAAAGGCGCAGAAGGATAGAACCAAAACGATGCAAACCAGAAGCCAAAACATCGATCTACGTCCCAGCGACAGAAATGAAGCACTAACATATCAGAGTTAGGTATGATTCGCCATCATATGACAAGATTATAGGAAATAAGCTATCCAAATTTTAAGAAAAAAGTGGAGATAACATAAAGTTGGCAATCCAAAGATGAGAAAAAATGAAGAAACAATGGCTGGATAGCGAAAAAATTACGAGAAGGGGCTATCTGAGATTAAGAGTTGAGCAAAAGCAAAGTCATGGAAAGAGCGAAGAGTGAAAGAGCAAGGCTCGAGAGGCGAGAGGAAAAAGTGAACATATCGACATCAAGCGAGGCATGAGTGAGAGGGAAAGGTGAAGAAGAAGGAGAGATTAGATTAGATGTCTACTGGATATCAGTTCCAAAAATTGGAACTAGGAACTACACCGACATGTCGTAGAACAGCCCAAAACAAGCTGTCTAGGTCCTACGTGAGCGGATGACGTGGCGCGCGCTCACACCAGTGAATATTTTCTTTCCGTTATGGTGCTTCGTGTTACGATTCTTGTCCACTGACAATGTCAGGCTCCGCCATGACAGGAAAGCTCGCTGCGACCTCACTGCTCGCGTCACTCTCCAAGAACCAAAACCCAAATTCTTGTTTTTCTCTTCTGGGTTCGATCGTTCGCTTGAAAAGGCGACAGCTTTGCTAGTGAATCGGTAACCCTTCACTTCCTCCGCGTCCTTCCAGCTTCTTCGGAACTCCATCCATGGCCGCGACCGCCGCCGCCCCTCCGCCGCCCCCTCCGACGCCGCCGCGGCGCTAGCCCTCCCTCTGAAAGACCGGGTGGCCATCGTCACCGGCTCCTCCCGTGGGATCGGCCGCGCCATCGCCCTCCACCTCGCCTCCCTAGGCGCCAAACTCGTCGTCAACTACACCTCCCCCGGCTCCTCCGCCCTGGCCGGCGCCGTCGCGGAGGAGATCAACTCCTCGTCCCCCGGCGGCTCCTCCGCCGTCTCGGTCCGGGCCGACGTCTCGGATCCTGACCAGGTGAAGTCCCTCTTCGACGCCGCCGAGGAGGCCTTCAAGTCGCCGATCTACGTCCTGGTGAACTCCGCCGCCATCCTCGACTCCAAGTGCCCCACCCTCGCCAACACCTCCGTCGAGGACTTCGACAAGACCTTCAGGTGATGGCTCTTGAGAACAATGGGGTTCGCGTGGAATCGGTTCTTGCTTGTCATTTGGAAGCTAATTAGTTTCGACCCTAATTGTTCTACTCTCTGCTTATAGTTCCGATGAGAGAGTGGGGTGACAGAGAGAAGCCCGGGTCTTTGAATTGTGTTCTCTCTGTTAAATTTTGTTTTTGGTGATGAATTCTCACAATGATTACGAGGAGAACTTTCAGAGCTGATGATTCTTTTTAATGTCTTTTTCAGTGTCAATGCTAGAGGGGCATTCTTGTGCTGCAGAGAGGCTGCAAACCGGCTGAAGCGGGGCGGCGGAGGCAGGATCATAATGCTGTCCTCATCGCTGGTTGGTGGGCTGAAGCCGAACGTGGCGCCGTACAGCGCCTCGAAGGCAGCGGTGGAGACAATGGTCAAGATCCTGGCCAAGGAGCTCAAGGGCACTCGCATCACTGCCAACTGCGTTGCTCCCGGCCCCATTGCTACCGAGTTATTCTTCGCCGGGAAGACGGAGGAGACAATCAAAAAGGCAATCGACGAGTGCCCACATAGCCGGCTCGGCGAGACTAAGGATGTCGCCCCTCTTGTCGGGTTCTTGGCCACCGATGCTGCGGAGTGGGTCAATGGACAGGTGATTAGAGTTAATGGTGGATATGTGTAGATTGGTGGATTCAAGCTCAGAATTATGTCATTCTTGTCTAGTTATTTTGCCTGAAATGTGTGACCTTTACCTCTAGAATTCTGCGTTTTCTCTGTCCGATTGAGACGTTGATCCATCGGTTCTTTGAGATGGTCTGAGATATGGCTGAAACATAAGCTCCAATCTTCTGGCAATGGCGGAATTGATTAAATCCAGTTTGTCGGTAACTAGAATCAATATCTCTAGTGCAGGTAGAGTTGAGGGTAAAGATATTCTGCGCAGGTGAATCCTTTTACCTGTGTGGCTTCTTCAGCAATGAAGATTCTGCAGAATATGGACAGCAACTGATGAGTAACACTTGCATGTTTTTTAATCTAATGTTAATACGATAGATTCAATCAATCATTTGATGTGATGAAATTATAAGAACAGCTTTAAGATATCAAGAGAGGCCATTACGCTTTTGGTCCGAGTATTGTTCGATCAGAAACTATCTTTTATCACCCAAAAAGTTTGCCTTCTCGTGGTTGAAGTACCATCTTTAATGAATATTGATGATAAAATAATGAGAGTACTTTTCCACATATGAGTTCAGCTTATGTTGGTCGAATCCCTAGGTTCAGCTCTTATTGGGTGAACGAAGTTAGGCGTGCGGGACAATGTTGAGTAAGGTAAGCATTCAATTGTGGTAATTGTGGGAGGTATGCGAATGGTAACACTATCAATAGTTAGGGATTTTTAGGAGGCAGACGCTAGATTAGGTCCCGAATCCCCTACTATGCAATAGACGTATCATCCTTACTATGAAGACAATTCGAATAGGTCGAGTCAAGAAAATGGAGTATCTGAATGGTGGCAGGTACTCAAAGACAAGGGGATACCCGGACAATCGCAAGCATCCAAACTCAAGAGATGATTCGAATAGATCGAGCGTCGATAAGAGAGTATCTAGACAGTGATAGGTACCTAAAGACAGAAAAGCTCTCTGTAAGGTAAGTTGAGAGCTGTGCTACGGTAAATTAAATAAATGGATTCTCTCCCTCATTTATTTAATTAGTTGGAGTCATCATTTGATTGTTCCCATTTGCGTGATTGCTTCCGTGAGACGAATGCCCCTTATGGCCCCTCTTTCTCTTAGTTTTATCTTTTGGGAGAATGTTGATTCTACATTAAAGAACAAAAGTTGGAGTATTTCTAAAGCCCTATCTAAATAAACCAAAGGCCTTTGTTTCATCGATCTCGGTGTTCTGCAATCGCCCCCGTTCTTTCTCGAATTTGTATTTATGACATTTATAACTAATCCCAAATCTCATCACCCTGAAAGTTGGGAGCTCCAACTTCGTCATTTGAAAGCTAGAAGCTTACTCTTGTCTGCAGCCAGCAACTTTCTTTGTTGTATCTTTAGGGGTCCCCCTTCCCTTAAGCCGCTCGATGTCCCTCAAGCTGCCCGATTTGCTTCAAAATCTCTCACTAAATCTAATTTTTCTGTGGAAATAGCGCAATCACATCCCTCATTTGTCAAATATTTCGGTTGCTCGGAGAATAGAATCTTAGGGAATCCAAAATTTTTACGAGTTGCTGTGCGAGTTGAAAAATTTGATAAATTTATCTTTTGAAAGAATATGTCGTAATACTTTGGAGGCTAAAGTTTTATACTTTGACTTTTGCCTTTGTCACGAGCTAGATTTGAATTAGCGCTTTCCAAATATGTGAAGGATTCCAATTTCAACTTAAGACTCATTTGATCATTGACAAAATAAACATCATTGCCATTGTTGACATTCAACCGTTTCTTTACATTTAGTCAATTTGACTAACAAAACAAAAACATCCGGTTTCTTTACATTTAGTCAAACAATATCAACCCAAAACATGTGCAGCTTCCTCGCCCACCAAACAATATCAACCAACCATCTTAAGATCAAATAATATCAACCCCCTTTAGTGAAGGTTCCGTTTTTGTCTTTGGACCTACTACCTATGTCGTTTGTTTTGGAGCATCATTTAATTGATTCTTACTGAATTGTGATCCACTTGATCTTGGTTAGGTCTTTCTTTTGGGTATAGCTCTTAACTCTTCAGTATGGTATGATTCCTTCTCTAGCAGCATTGTCGCCGCGGCTGCACCAAGAACCCCAATTTTCCCCTCTTAGCCCTAATTTTTGCCTTTAGGCCTTAATTTTACCCTTTGAGTCTTAATTTTTCTGTTCAATTGAGTGACTCAGAAAGGATGACGAACCTGAGTGAGTGAGAGCAACAAAGACGGCGAGCGAGTGATAAAGATGGTGTGTTTGCGATGGCGACAGCGAGAGTGGTGTGACGTCGTTTTACGTCACCAAACCACATAGGATTGTGTAATATTGTCTAATCCGTCCTTATGGACTGATTTATTTTATTTAAAAGTGCCACATCATATTAAACTTTTAATTATAAATGTCACGTACTTATTTTGGCCGGAATTCTTGCTTGAGGCACTTAGGTGATCGTTTTTTTTCTTCGATTTGGCACTCAAGTGAGCTGGCGAAAACTTTTGGCATTAAAATGAGAGCTTTACGTAACTTTTGGCACTTTTGGTGTCCTCTTAGCAAAGGGGAGCAGCCTACTAGGGCAACCTCGAATTCCTGCCCACTTATAAGGAGCACGACCCTATGCTTTTCGGCCAATGGAGAGTATGAACCATACCTGAGCGGGCCAAATGTTACCGAGATTATCCATGGGGGGTTTATTGGTGGTCGCCATCGTGCTTCTGGGGGGACGATTCTGGTCCCTTAAAGCTATTCAAAATTCAGGGACTTGCCATGAAAGGAAAGCTCGCTGTGGCTTCAGTCCCTGCGTCACTCTCCAAGAAACAAACGTCAAACCGTCCATTGTTTCACCTAGATTTTTCTTGTTCTCCTCCTCTGGGCTCGTTCCTTTGCTTGGAAAAGAGACAGCTTTACTAGTAAGTCAGTGACCCTTTCACTCCCCGTGCATCTTTCCAGCTTCTTCTCTCTCCGGAACTCCATGGCCACGACCACCACAGCAGCCGCTGCTGCCGCCGCCTCCTCGGGGCTCCCTCTGAAAGACCGGGTGGGCATCGTCACCGGTTCCTCCCGCGGGATCGGCCGCGCCATCGCCCTCCACCTTGCCTCCCTCGGCTCCAAGGTCGTCGTCAACTATACCTCCCCCGGTTCCTCCGCCCATGCCGACGCCATCACTGCAGAGATCAACTCCTCGTCCCCTGGCTCTGCCGTCTCCGTCCGCGCCTGACGTCTCGGACCTGGACCAGGTGAAGTCCCTCTTCGATGCGGCCGAGGAGACCTTCAAGTCGCCGATATACGTCCTGGTGAACTCCGCCGCCGTCCTTGACTCCAAGTACCCCACCATCGCCAACACCTCCGTCGACGACTTTGATAAGACCTTCAGGTGATGGCTCTTGAGAAGAATGGGGTTCGTGTGGGATCGATTCTTTGCTTTTCGTTTGGAAGCTACTATTGATTTTTAAGAGTTTGCTTATAATTCTGATAGTAGAGCCGCAGAGGGAAAGAGACAGTTGCTTAGCCGTAACAGGCCAATTTTTTTATTATTTCTGTTATCTTATTCCCTAAAAATAATAAAAAAGAACAAAATTCCGTTTCATAACATAGATTAATTTATATTCTTGAGAAACTAGAAAATAAATTTGGAATAAAAATAATTATTTTTTGGAACAGTTTTTGAAACAAGGCACTCTCTTCTTTTTTCTTTCGATACCTCGCCGAATTTGAGGGAGGCTATCTCGCCGTGGCCATCGGTGAGGCTCCTTGAGGCTAGCGAGGTTGCCAGCTCTCATATTTGGCCGATCATTGGTCATTGCTCATGCTCGGCGATCGATTGGCGATCGATTGGAGATAGAAGAAGAAAAGAGAAAAAAAATTCTGAAAATTGTTAAAAAAGAGGTATGGACACCTGGAGTGTTAAAACTTGGCATGGAGGAACACTTGAGTGTCAAAACTTGGCACGGAGGAACACTTAACTGCCAAAAGTTAGGAAAGTGACACTTAAGTGTCAAAATCGGAGCAAAATGGATAACTTAAATGCTACTTCGGCCAAAATGGCAATTTAGCGATTTTCCGGCGGAGTAAGTGCAAAACGCGCCATTTTGCACGCTGAAGTGGTAAAAAAATTAATATAAAAATTAATTAAATTAAATTTATTTAAAACATTTTAAAATAATTAAAAAAAAAAAAAAAAAAAAAGCCGTAGGCGGCCGAGGACCCGAGCCCTCGTCGCCGCCACCTCCCCCCACCACTATCGACCCGGGCTAGGGCCCAACGACCTCGGCCGACCCTTCCCCCTCCGTCGCCGCTCTTTTTGCCGGCGGCGGGAGGCGGTAGTGGCGAGGGCTTAGCCCTCAACCGCCTGCCTTTTTTTTTTTTTTTTTTTTTTTTTAAATTTAAATTTAAAATGTAATTTTTTAATATTTTTTAAATTTTTAAATGGTTAAATAAATTTAGTTTTAAATTTAATTTAATTAAATTTTATATTAATGTTTTTTACCACGTTAGCATGCAAAACGACGTCGTTTTGCACTTACTCCGCTGGAAAATTGCCACGTCGGCATTTTGGCCTGAGTGGTATTTAAGTGATTCATTTTTTCCGATTTTGGCATTTAAGTGTCACTTTCTTAACTTTTTAGACTTAATTGTCATAAATCTCGCCAAGTTTTGGCACTTGGGTGTACTTCTTGGCTATTAAAAAATTAAAAAAATTCTACGTCACAAAAAAATTGAGGGTCGTCGTATTCTAGTTCTTTTTCTATTTTGGAAATAGAAATTTTATGCAATTATTAAAGCCGTTTGAATGATCCATAACTCGTTTAGTGACAAAATAAAAAAAAAACTATTTTTGCATAGCAATTATTCCGAAAATAGAATGATTATCAAAAGCACATTTACTCCATTAACGATGAAGCTTTTATAAAAATTTCTTATAATTTGATGGAATAGAATAATTACATCAACCAAGTTATTGAGTTTTTATTATTTATTTATTTATTTATTTATTGTTGTGATGATTTCTCCCAATGATCAGAAGAACAGTTAGAGCTGATAGATTCTTTTTAATGTCTTTCACAGTGTCAATGCAAGATGGGCATTCTTGTGCTGTAGAGAGGCGGCGAACTGGCTGAAGCGGGGCGGCGGATGTAGGATCATAATGCCGTCCTCATAACTGGTGGGCTCGCTGAGGCCGAATTTGTTGGCGTACACCGCCTCGAAGGTGGCTGGGGAGACGATTGTTAAGATCCTGGCCAAGGAGCTCAAGGGCACCCGCATCACCGCCAACTGCGTCACGCCAGGCCCCACTGCGACCAAGATGTTCTTCGTAGGGAAGACTGAGGAGATGATCAATAAGGTGATCGACCGGTTCCCGCATGGGTAGCTCGGCAAGACCAGGGATGTCGCCCCTCTTGTTGGGTTCTTGGCCACCGATGCCACTGAATGGGTTAATGGGCAGGTGATAAGGGTTAATGGTGGTGGATATATGTAGGTCGATTGATTCAAGCTCAGAATTATGTCATTCTTGTATAGAAGGATTGCCGGAAATGTGCAACCTTTGCTTTTGGAATTCTCTTTCTCTGTCTGATTGAAATGCCGATCCATCAGTTTTTCAAAATGGTCTGAGACATGGCCGAATCATAAGCTCCGAAACTCTGGAAACTATAGAATCAATTAAAGCTAGTTCATGTGTAACTAGGATCGAAATCTCTGCCGAGAGAGTTGACGATAACAGTATTCTTTGCAGGCGAATCCTTTTACTCAGTAGAGCTTCAGCAATGAAGGATTCTGCAGCAAATGGACAGTAATTGATGAGTAATGCTTGCATGGCCTCTAATCTGTTATTAATCTGATAAGCTCCATCAATCATGGCATACATATTAGAATTAGATCAGGCTCAAATCGCTGCCAAAGTAAAATGCGTGGCCTCGAAATGATATGCGTCATGATCATTCCCGTCCACGATATTGTCTCCGGTCGAAGGTCATGTGACACTTTCCCTTGCTCCTTTGCTCAGGGCTAGTCGTTCGTTAGGTGATAAAATAATGGAAGAGTACTTTTCCCAGATATCATCATTTGACAATGAGCTGATCATGTTTCAAGGAAGAAGTCGATTTGGTATTGGATTGCTGAAGCAGAAAGAGTTTTCAGACTGAGAAGTTTCTGATCAATGTTAGAATATTCCCAACCCAGTCAAAATTCACTTTGAAAAAAAAGGCACCAGATTGGTACACCTGACCGGATCCGATTTGACGAACGAGGTGCAGTTCGTTCTATCTACGGCACTCATAACCTAACCGAAAGAATGCCCTCCTGTTTAAATTCACTCTGCAATACTTCTTTCGAGCTCTGTCTGAGATCCAATATGGCCACCCCTGCTGCTGCCGCCACCCCTATCCCGCTCTGAGGTCGAGTGGCCATAGTCACCGGCTCGTCCCGTGGCATTGACTGGGCCATTGCGGTCCACCTTGCGTCACTCGGCGCGAAAGTCTTCGTCAACTACATGTCCAACTCGGCCCAAGCCGATCTAGTAGTGGCTGAGATAAATTCTTCGTCTCCTGATGCTGCGATGTCTGTCATTGCCGATGTTTCCGATCCTGAGAGCATCAAATCCCTGTTCGACGCGGCTGAAAGTGCGTTCGGCTTGCCGGCACACATCCTCGTCAACTCTGCGGGGGTCATGGATGCTGAAAATTTCTTCGCAGCCGGCACTCCCGTGGAAGAATTCGACAAGATCTTCAGGTATAATCAGAGCAAGTAGTTGCAAGATCAAATCCGTTTCACTTCACTGTATGTAAGTATTAACCAACCCTCACGTTCGTGACGTTCAGTGTCAATACGAGAAGCACGTTCCTCTGTTGCCGTGAGGCGGCGAATCGGCTGAAACACGGCGGCGGCGGAAATTAATAAAATGTGTTTTCCCTCTCTCATAACAGTCTGTGCACCATGACATGCTCTGGTTGTAGCAACAGCTCTTTTTACTCTGATAATCTGATACTTCGCTAAAACTACGGCAGGAGAAATTATCTGGTAACTTTTGACATCCTCTTGTGCTATTTGCTTTGCACTTGTTATCCAGCTCCATTCATGCTGCAAAGGGCTTGCTAGGAATTGCTGTACGGTTAAACTCTTAACAGATTACAGCATCCCGATGTCACTTTTCTTATTTTCTCAATGCTATAGTTTTACTCAAGCACATAACGGCATCCTGGCTCAGCAAACCCTTTTCAGTGCCACAAGGTCGTTGTTGATGGTGAGTATGGCGATGAATTGGATCTGGCTGTCATCTTTCTCCCAAGTCAGAAATCTATATATTTCCTAATCCTTGAACCTGTGCAGACTTGGTGGATAGAATTTAGAAATTATGTCTTTGCCATATACAGAATTGATGAGGCAAGATTGCTACTTTCGGCAGATATCCAACGACGCATTCTTCTTATAAAGTGGCGGCTAAATGGTATCGTGCGTGAAGGTGGAAGGGAACCATTGGGTTAGCCTTGGCAAGATTAATGCTTCTAGGATAAGTCACTTCTGCAACCTCCATAAATGTCCTGAAGTGAAGGTAATGAGCAGCAGCAGCTAAGGAGATACAGTATGCCCATCGAATCCTTTCTGGTTAAAAGCTAATGTAAGTTCCATGTGCATCGCTCTGCAAGTGGACGCTATTCTAGGGAGTGATCAATGCCGACTTCTTCCATTCGTTCTAATTAAAGAAAAGCAGAAGAAAAGAGAACCTCATAAAAGAATCACGAGGAGAAAGCTTTTGTGGGCGGAAAAGAAGGCAATTCATGAGATTAGGAGTGTATCCTCCCGTGCCGCGTTTATATTCCACATGAATTGCTCAAAATGTCCAAATGAGCAGGTCTGCGCAACTTGCTGTGGATGTTCTTCGCCTAAAGTAGATGCAGAGGCAGGACTAATGGCAGCAGACTATTGTTTCCTACAGTTCCGTAAAAAGGTTCTCATGTATGGTCTTCGCCTCTTCTACTGCATTTGAGAAAATCACTTGAGGTGCACTGTACATGGTTCGAGCTGTACCAAGATTGCTTGCTTACATTTTCTCAATATATGCATGGCCGGTCGATCATGTCAACCCTTAAGGAATAGCGGTAGGGACAAACTAGAGTCTTGATTACCCCAAGATTTGCTCTAAACCGGAAGGATAGTAGATCTAATTCTATAAGGCGATCGATTGTAAGTAAAGCTAGAAACTGTAAATTTCTGGGTCAAAATGTGGTTTGTTTTGCATGTTAATCAGCTACAAATCCAATGCAGGAGAAACCAAATCTCTTTCAAAATTATAGGATGCGAGCAGTTGTAAAACAGGCAAGTAAATAAGGAAGAGTATAAAATTCAGACACTCAACACACGTTCACGTCATAATTCGTACGATACGCAAACCATTGTCGCGAAAGAACTAGTGAGTAATGCCTGATGCACTAAAATTACTTTTGTGCTTATTTCCGCATTGGCTTGATTTTCACCTAGCGATGGACTGTGGTCACAAATTTATGTTAGCATTTTATAATTACGATTCATTTCCATTTCTATGACATTATTTTGTTCATTTTACAAGCAGAACCATTGAATGATGAGGAAGAAATTTCAGTTTTTACTAATGAAAGGAAGAAGTTTCAATTTTTACTAATGAAAGGAATTAGGGATGAGCAAGATAGAATAACTGAATTAGAACCGCTCAGATTGGACCGAGACAGTTTGTTTTGGGCTATTCTAGGACATACTGGTCCAGTTCCTAGTTCCAATTTTTGGAACTAATATCTAGTCGGTTCGATTTCTAGTTCCAAGATGGGAGTTGAACCGACTATATACATATTTTTAATTTTTTTTAATACAGTAGACATTTAATCTAATTTCTCCTTCTTCAGTTCTTTGCCTTTCCCTCTCACTCACGCCTCGCTTGATGTCGATACTCTTCACTTTTTCCTCTCGCCTCTCAAGCCTTGCTCTTTCACTCTTCACTCTTTCCATGACTTGGCTCCCGCTTGACTCTTAGTCTCAGATAGCCCCTTCCTGTAATTTTTTCACTATCTGGCCATTGTTGTCATCAGTTAATTTTCCTCGTCTTTGGATTGTTGATTTTATGTTGTCTCCACTTTTTTCTTAAATTTTGGATAGCTCATTTCCCATAATCTGGTCATACGATGGCGAATCATACCTAATTTCGATATGTGAGTGCTTCATTTTTGTCGCTAGGACGTAGATTGATGTTTTGACTTTTGGTTTGCATCGTTTGGTCCCGTCCTTATGTGTCTCTCTTAATCCTTGCCTTCTTCGTTGTCCGGGAGCAATGACGGGGTTTGGGATGGAGATTTGCTGAAATAATGGATGTGCAATTGCCAAGTGACTAGTTTCATTTGACCGGACTGGATAGATTGAGTCTCCTATTCCAGAAATTAGAA
Organism: Eucalyptus guilfoylei; assembly: GCA_016097605.1. Taxonomy (NCBI): domain Eukaryota; kingdom Viridiplantae; phylum Streptophyta; class Magnoliopsida; order Myrtales; family Myrtaceae; genus Eucalyptus; species Eucalyptus guilfoylei. The sequence continues at coordinate 13,443,529 of CM027870.1, read as the reverse complement.
ATTGATGTAAGGAAAAACAAATTTCTAAAAATCGATCCGATACTCATACGATTGAATACCGAAAGCAAACACGAAAATGTGCCCGGAAATATGTAACATCAATCGAAGGCATATCATGGAGTCAGACATACTTTGATTACCACAGATTAAGTACCGTCGCAGTTTTGAGAAATTCTTTAAAGCCCTGGAGTTTGTTCGTCAAGAGAGCGTGTACTATCTCAAGGGGAAATAGATAAACCTATTTTTCTTTTTGAAAGATACAACTGTTTTAATATCCCAATTTTTTTTTTATATATTATGGGCCCTTTACTTATGGATTGGGTTTTGGCCCTACATGGACGGACGGGTTTGAGTTGGCCCAAGTATAAAAATCCATCCTTAGTCCAATTCCTGATATTTGGATGTGATCGTGCGTATGTTGTCTTTGCACTGTCGGGCCCAAATGTTACGTAGGATTATCCAAAGACGGGTTTGTTGGTGGGCGTCATCGTGCTTCGTGTTACGATTCTTATCCCCTGAAAATGTCAGGCCCCGCCATGACAGGAAAGCTCGCTGCGACCTCACTCCTTGCGTCACTCTCCAAGAACCAAAACCCAAATTGTCCATTTTCTCACGAAAATTCTTGTTTTTGTCTTCTGGGTTCGTTCGTTCGCTTGAAAAGGTGACAGCTTTGCTAGTGAATCGGTCATCCTTCACTTCCTCCGCGTCCTTCCAGCTTCTTCGGAACTCCATCCATGGCCGCGACCGCCGCCGCCCCCTCCGCCGCCTCCGCCTCCGCCGCCGCAGCGCTGGCCCTCCCTCTGAAAGACCGGGTGGCCATCGTCACCGGCTCCTCCCGTGGGATCGGCTGCGCCATCGCCCTCCACCTCGCCTCCCTAGGCGCCAAACTCGTCATCAACTACACCTCCCCCGGCTCCTCCGCCCAGGCCGACGCCGTCGCGGCGGAGATCAACTCCTCGTCCCCCGGCGGCTCCTCCGCCGTCTCGGTCCGGGCCGACGTCTCGGATCCTGACCAGGTGAAGTCCCTCTTCGACGCCGCCGAGGAGGCCTTCAAGTCGCCGATCTACGTCCTGGTGAACTCCGCCGCCGTCCTCGACTCCAAGTACCCCACCCTCGCCAACACCTCCGTCGAGGACTTCGACAAGACCTTCAGGTGATGGCTCTTGAGAACAATGGTGTTCGCGTGGAATCGGTTCTTGCCTGTCATTTGGAAGCTAATAAATTTCGGCCCTAATTGTTCTTCTCTCTGCTTATAGTTCCGATGATAGAGTAGAGTGACAGAGAGAAGCCTGGGTCTTTGAATTGTGTTCTCTCTGTTAGATTTTGTTTTTGGTGATTAATTCTCACAATGATTATAAGAACTTTCAGAGCTGATGATTCTTTTTAATGTCTTTCAGTGTCAATGCTAGAGGGGCATTCTTGTGCTGCAGAGAGGCTGCAAACCGGCTGAAGCGGGGCAGCGGAGGCAGGATCATAATGCTGTCCTCATCGCTGGTTGGTGGCCTGAAGCCAAACATGGCGGCGTACACCGCCTCGAAGGCAGCGGTGGAGACGATGGTCAAGATCCTGGCCAAGGAGCTCAAGGGCACCCGCATCACTGCCAACTGTGTTGCTCCCGGCCCCATTGCGACCGAGATGTTCTTCGCTGGGAAGACTGAGGAGATGATCAAAAAGGGGATCGACGAGTGCCCACATAGCCGGCTCGGCGAGACCAAGGATGTCACCCCTCTTGTGGGGTTCTTGGCCACTGATGCTGCGGAGTGGGTCAATGGACAGGTGATTAGAGTTAATGGTGGATATGTGTAGGTTGGTGGATTCAAGCTCAGAATTATGTCATTCTTGTCTAGGTATTTTGCCTGAAATGTGTGACCTTTGCCTCTAGAATTCTGTGTTTTCTCTTTGTCCGATTGAGACGTTGATCCATCGGTTCTTCGACATGGTCTGAGATATGGCTGAAACATAAGCTCCAATCCTCTGGCCATGGCGGAATTGATTAGACCTAGTTTGTCGGTAACTAGAATCAATATCTCTACCGCAGATAGAGTCGAGGGTAAAGATATTCTGCGCAGGTGAATCTTTTTACCTGTATAGCTTCTTCAGCAATGAAGATTCTGCAGAAGATGGACAGCAACTGATGAGTAACACTTGCATGTTTTTTTATCTCATGTTAATATGATAGATTCAATTAATCATCTGATGTGATGAGATTATAAGATATCAAGAGAGGCCATTACGTTTTTGGTCCAAGTACTGTTCAATCAGAAACTATTTTTTATCGCCCAAAAAGTTTGCATTCTCGTGGTTAAAGTACCATCTTTGATGAATATTGATGATAAAGTAATGAGAGTACTTTTCCCACATATTATATGAGTTCAGCTTATGTTGGTCGAATCCCTGGGTTCGGCTCTTAATGGGTGAACGAAGGTAGATGTGTGGGACAATGTTGAGTAAGGTAAGATTCAACTGTGGTAAGAGGTGTGCGCATGGTAACATTGGGCTAACCCCTATCAATAGTTAGGGATTTCTGGGAGGCAAATGTTAAATTAGGTCCCGAATCCCTTACCTCACGATAGACGTATTAAGTCTTCAGGAGAGCTCTTTGTAAGGTAAGTCGAGAGCTGTGCTACGGTAAATCAAATAGATGGATTCTCTCCCTCATTTATTTAATTAGTTGGAGTCATCATTTGATTGTTCCCATTTGCGTGATTGCTTTCGTGAGATGAATGCCCCTTATCGCCCCTCTTTCTCTTAGTTTTATTTTTTGGGAGAATGTTGACTCTACATTAAAGAACAAAAGATCGAGTACCTCTAAAGTCCTATCTAAATAAACCAAAGGGCTTCGTTTCATCGATCTTGGTGTTCTGCAATCGGCCCCATTCTTTCTCGAATGGGGAGCTCCAACTTTGTCATTTGAAAGCTAGAAGCTTACTCTTGTCTGAAGCCAGCAACTTTCTTTGTTGTATCTTCAGGGGTCCCCCTTCCCTTAATCTGCTCGATGTCCCTTCAGCTGCCCGATTTGCTTCAAAATCTCTCACAAAATCTAATTTTTCTGCGGAAATAGTGCAATCACATCCCTTATTCGTCAAATATTTCCGTTGCTCGGAGAATAGAATCTTAGGTGATCCAAAATTTTTACGAGTTGCTGTTCTAGTTGAAAAATTTGGTTAATTTGTCTTTCGAAAGAATATGCCGTAATATATTGGAGGCTAGAGTTTTAGACTTTGACTTTTTACCTTTGTCGCGAGCTAGATTCGAATCAGCGCTTTCCACATATGTGAAGGATTCCAATTTCAACTTAAAGACTGATTTGATCATTGACTAAATAAACATCATTGCCATTGTTGACATTCAACCGTTTCTTTACATTTAGTCAATCTGACTAACAAAACAAAAACATCCAGTTTCTCCTCTTATCAAACAATATCAACCCAAAACATGTGCAGCTTCATCTCCCACCAAACAATATCAACCAACCATCTCAAAATCAAATAATATCAACCCCCTTTAGTGAAGGTTCCGATTTTGTCTTTAGACCTACTACCTGTGTCGTTTGTTTTGGAGCATCATTTAATTGATTCTTACTGAATTGTGCTCCACTTGATCTTGGTTAGGTTCTTCTTTTGGGCAAAGCTCTTAACTCTTCACTATTGAAAAATTTCCTTCTCTAGCACCATCGTCCCCATGGCTGCACCAAGGACCCCAATTTTCCTCTCTCAGCCCTAATTTTTTGCTTCAAGCCTTAACTTTACCCTTTGAGTCCTAATTTTTCTATTCAACTGAGCGATTCAGAGAGGATGATGAACTTGAGTGAGTGAGAGCAATAGAGACGGCGAGCGAGTGATAAAGATGGCGAGCGTGCGACGGTGACAATGAGAATGGTGCGACATCGTTTTACTTCATCAATCCACATAGGATTGTGCAATATCATTTAATCTGTCCTCGTTGATTGATTGATTTTATTTAAAAGTGCCACATCATATTAAACTTTTAATTATAAATGCCACATACTTTATTTGGGCCAAAATTTCTTGCTCGAGGCACTTAGATGATAGTTTTTTCTTCGATTTGGTACTCAAGTGAGTCGGTGAAAACTTTTGGCACTAAAATGATGGGAAAATTGTCCAAAAAGTCTCTAAACCTATTGCACTTTTGCCAATTCAGTCATAAACCTTTCAATTTTGACAATTGAATCTTAAACTTTTTGATTTTTTACCAATTGAGTCCATCCAGCCAATTTTGGCCAGAATTTGCTAACGTGGACAAATGAGCAGGTCTGCATGACTTGCTGTGGATGTTCTTCACCTAAAGTTGATGCAGACGCGGGAATAATGGCAGCAGAGACTATTGTTTCCTCCAGATCCGTAACAGGTTGTCATGTATGGTCTTCGCCTCTTCTATGTCATTTGAGAAAATCACTTGAGGTGCACTGTACATGGTTCGAGCAGTACCAAGATTGCTTGCTTACATTTTCTCAATATATACATGGCCGGTCGATCATGTCAACCCTTAAGGAATAGCGGTAGGGACAAACTAGAGTCTTGATCACCCCAAGATTTACTCTAAGGCGATTGACTGTAAGTAAAACTGAAAATTGTAAATTTCTGGGTCAAAATGTGGCCTGTTTTGCATGTTAATCAGCTACAAACCCAATGTAGGAAAAACGTAATCTCTTTCAAAATTATAGGATGCGAGCAGTTTCAAAACAGAAAAGTAAATAAGGAAGAACATAAAATTCAGACACTCAACACACACTCACATCATCAATTCGTAAAATACGCAAATCATTGTCACGAAAGAACTAGCGGGTATATAATTACGATTCATTTCCATTTCTATGGCATTATTTTGTTCATTTTACAAGCCGAACCATTGAATGATGAGGAAGAAGTTTCAGTTTTTATTAACGAAAGGAATTAGGGATGAGCAAGACAGACTAATCGAATCAAAACCGCTTAGATTGGATCGAGACAACTTGTTTTGGGCTGTTCCAGGGCATGCCGGTCCAGTTCCTGGCTCCAATTTTTAGAACTGCTATTTAGTCAGTCCGATTTCTAGTTCCAAGATGGGAATCAAACCGACTATATGCATATTTTTAATTTTTTTAATTTCTTAAAAACAGCAAACATTTAATCTAATATCTCCTTCTCCAATTCTTCGCCTTTCCTCTCACTCATGCCTCGCTTGATGTCGATACTCTTCACTTTTTCCTCTCGCCTCTTAAGCCTTGCTCTTTCACTCTTCACTCTTTCCACGACTTGGCTCTTGCTTGACTCTTGGTCTCAGACAACCCATTCCAGTAATTTTTTTGCTATTCGGCCATTGTTGTCATTAGTTAATTTTTCTCGTCTTTGGATTATTGACTTTTTGTTGTCTCCACTTTTTTTTCTTAAATTTTGGATAGTTCATTTTCTCTAATTTGGTCATACAATGGCGAATCATACCTAACTCCGATATGTGAATGCTTCATTTTTGTCACTGGGACGTAGATTGGTGTTTTGGCTTCTAGTTTGCATCGTTCTAGTCTTGTCCTTCCACATCCCTCTTAATCCTTGCCTTCTTGGTTGTCTGAGTGCAATGACGGGTTTTGCAGATGGAGATTTGCTGAAATTTTGGATGTGAATTTGTCAAGTGACTAGTTTCATTTACCGAACTGGATCGATTAATCAAGTCTCCGCTTCTTGAAATTGGAGTTGGTCCCCCTAGTCCGATTCCCGTTCTTCGATGGGACTGGACCGCCCATCTTGAGTGGTCGGTGTAATCGTGTGTATGTTGTCTCTGCACTGTCGGGCCCAATGTTACGTAGGATTATCCAACGACGGGTTTGTTGGCGGGCATCATCGTGCTTCGTGGTACGATTCTTGTCCCTTAAAAAATGTCAGGGCCCCGCCATGACCGGAAGAGCTCGCTGCGACCTCACTACCTGCGTCACTCTCCAAGAAAAAATCGTCCATTTTCTCACCTAAATTCTTGTTCGTTCGTTTGCTCGAAAAGGCGACAGCTTTACTAGTGAATCGGTAATCCTTCACTTCCTCCTCGTCCTTCCAACTTCTTCGGAACTCCATCAATGGCCTCGACCGCTGCCGCCCCCTCCGCCGCCTCCGCCGACGCCGCCGCGGCGCCGCTCCCTCTGATAGACCGGGTGGCCATCGTCACCGGCTCCTCCCGCGGGATCGGCTGCACCATCGCCCTCCACCTTGCCTCCCTCGGGGCCAAGCTCGTCGTCAACTACACCTCCCCCAGCTCCTCCGCCCAGGCCGACGCCATTGCGGCGGAGATTAACTCCTCCTCCCCCGGCTCCGCCGTCTCTGTCCGGGCCGACATCTCGGACCCGGAACAGGTGAGGTCCCTCTTTGACGCCGCCGAGGAGGCCTTCAAGTCGCCGATCTACGTCCTGGTGAACTCTGCCGCCGTCTCCGACTCCAAGTACCCCACCATCGCCAACACATCTGTCGAGGACTTCGACAAGACCTTCAGGTGATGGCTCTTGAGAACAATGGAGTTCGCGTGGAATCGGTTCTTGCTTATCATTTGGAAGCTAATTGATTTTTGGCCCTAATTGTTGAACTCTTTGCTTATAATTCTGCTGATGGAGTAGAGTGACAGAGAGAGATTATATATTAAGGAGGAAGCCCGCGTCATTGAATTGTGTTCTTTCTGCTAGATTTTGTTTTTGGTGATGAATTCTCGCTATGATTTCAAGAGGAACCTTTAGAGCTGATGATTCTTTTTAATGTCCTTCGCAGTGTCAATGCTAGAGGGGCATTCTTGTGCTGCAGAGAGGCTGCAAACCGGCTGAAGCGGGGTGGCGGAGGCAGGATCATAATGCTGTCCTCATCGCGGGTTGGTGCGCTGAAGCCGAACAATGCAGCGTACACCGCCTCGAAGGCAGCGGTGGAGACGATGGTCAAGATCCTGGCCAAGGAGCTCAAGGGCACCCGCATCACTGCCAACTGCGTTGCTCCCGGTCCCATTGCAACGGAGATGTTCTTCGCTGGGAAGACAGAGGAGATGATCAATAAGGTGATCGACCAGTGCCCTCATAGCCAGCTCGGTGAGACCAAGGATGTCGCCCCTCTTGTCGGGTTCTTGGCCACAGATGCTGCTGAGTGGGTCAATGGACAGGTGATTAGAGTTAATGGTGGATATGTCTAGGTTGATGGATTCAAGCTTAGAATTATGTCATTCTTGTCTAGGAAGATTGCTTGAAACTTGTGAGGCCTTTGCCTCTGGAATTCTCTGTTTCTTTCTCTTTGTCCGATTGAGATGTTGATCCATAGGTTCTTCGACATGGTCTGAGATATGGCCGAAACATAAACTCCAGTCTTCTGGAAACTGTGGAATCGATTAAACCCCGTTTACTGGTAACTAGAATCAACATCTCTAGCGCAAGTAGAGGTGAGGGTAAAGATATTCTGCTCAGGTGAATCATTTAACCTGTATAGCTTCTTCAGCGATGAAGGCTCTGCAGAAGATGGACAGCAACCGATGAATAATACTTGCATGGTCTTTAATCTAATGTTGATATTATAAATTCAATCGATCATCGGGTATCAAAATTAAGGTACTTCTGATGTGATGAGATTATAAGAACAGCTTTAAGATATCAAGAAAGGCCATTACACTTTTGGTCCACGTACTGTTCGATCAGAAAACTGTCTTTTATCGCCCAAAAAGTTTGCGTTCTCCTTGTTAAAGTACCATCTTTGATGAATATTGATGATAAAATAACGAAAGAGTACAATTCCCACATATTATATGAGCTCAGCTTATGCTGGTTGAATCCCTCGGTTCGTTCTTAGTGGGTGAAGGAAGGTATGTGTATCAGACAATGTTGTGTAAGGTAAGCATTCAATTGTAGTAGGAGGTGTACGAATGGTAGCACTGGGCTAAGCCCTATCAATAGTTAGGGGTTTTCGGGAGGTAGACGCTAGATTAGATCCTGAATCTCCTACCTCACAATATAGACATTAAATCCATGGGAAAGCTCTTTGTAGAGCAAGTCGAGATCCGTGGCATGTTAAACCGAATAGATGGATTGTCTCCCTCATTTATTTAAGCAGATGGAGTCATCATTTTACTGTTCCCATTTGCACAATTGCTTTCGTAAGATAAGTGCCCCTCATTGCCTCTCTTTCCCTTAGTTCTTTTTTTTTGGGAGAATATTGACTCTATATTAAAGAAAAAAAGACCGAGCACCCCACTATCTAGGTAAACCAAAAGCCTTCATTTCATCGATCTTTGTGTTCTGCAATCCCCCAGTTCTTTCTCGAATCTCTACCTATAACATTTATATTATGTCCCAGATCTTGTTATCCGGAAAGTTTTTAGCTCCAACTACATTCTCTGAAAGTTAGAAGCTTACTCTGGTCTGCAGCCGGCAACTTCTTTGTTATCTTTAGGGGTCCCCCTCCCTTTAAACCGCTTGATTTGCTTCAAAATCTCCCACAAAATTCAATTTTTTGGTGGAAATAGCGCAGTGACACCACTAGTTCGTCAAATATTTCCATTGCTTGGAGAATAGAATGTAGGTAATCCAAAATTTATACGAGTTGCTACGTGCCTTAAAATTTTTTATTGATTTGTCTTTCGAAAGAATATGTCGTAATATATCGAGGGTTAAAGTTTTAAACTTTGACTTTTACTTTTGTCACTAGTTAGATTTGAACTAGAGCTTTCCAAACATGTAAAGGATTCCGATTTCAACTTAAGACTTATTTGATCATCGACAAAATAAACATCATTACCGTTGACATTCAACTGCTTCTTTACATTTAGTCAATCTGACCAATAAAACAAAAATATCCAGCTTCTCCTCTTATCAAACAATATCAACCGAAAACATGCGCAGCTTCCCCTCCCACTAAACAATATCAACCAAACGCCTCAAAACCAAATAATATCAATCTCCATCAATTAAGGTTCCGCTTTTGTCTTTGGATTTGTCACTTGTGTTGTTTGTTTTGGAGCATCATTTGATCGATTCTTACTGAATTGTGCTCTAGTTGATCTTGGTTAGGTTCTTCTTTTAGGTGTGGCTTGACTCTTTACTAATGTGTGATTCTTCCTCTAGCACCGTTGTGCTCACAGTTGCACCAAGCACCCCAATTTTCCCCTCTCAGACTTAATTTTTGCCTTTGAGCCTTAATTTTACCCTTGAGCCCTAATTTTTCCTTCAACTGAGTGATTCAGAGAGGATGACAAACCTCAGTGAGTGAAAGCAACAAAAATGGTGAGCGAACGACAAAGATGATGAGCGAGCGAGCGACAGTGATAGGGAGAGTGGTGCAACGTCGTTTGACTTTACCGAGCCATGTAGAGTTGTGCAACATCATTTAATCTGTCCATGCGAACTGATTTTTTATATTAATAATGCCACATCATATTAAATCTTCAATTATAAATGTCACATTCTTATTTTGGCTGCTTGAGGCACTTGAGTGATGGCTTTTTTTTTTTTTTTCCCGAATTTGGCAAACCTAAGCGTGTCGGTAAAAACTTTTGGCACTAAAATGAGAGTTTTACATAATTTTTGGCACTTCCGGTGTCCTAGCCTATGAAGCATGGACACGTTGCCCATGCTTCCGTGTCGTGTCCAACACGTGTTGGATTTTCTGACATATGGTCAAACACGTTTTGACACGCGTGTCTGGAAGATGGAGGCTAGAGGCGAGGGCGAGGGAGCAGAGACGAGGCCGCAAGCAAACAGTGAGAGACGGCTAGAGAAAGAGCATAGACTGAGGCGAGGGCCGCCACTTTAATGCTGCGATGGATCAGCGACGAGGCTGCAGTTGCGAGGGAGAAAGGGCCGAAGGCGAGGCGGTAAATGAGGACCGAGAGCAAGCAGAGATCGAGAGGAAGAGGAGAGGAAGGCGGTCGTGCGGCGAGGAGGAGGAGGAGGAGGAGGAGAAGGATCAAGAGGAAGAGGAGAGGAATGGGGTAGTGCAGAGAGGAAGGGGGTCGTGCGGCGAGGAGGAGGAGGAGAAGGATCGAGAGGAAGCGAAGAGGGAAGAGGGTCGTGCGGCGAGTGGCGAGGAGGAGGAGGAGAAGCATGGCATTGGCTAGGGTTTTTAATCAGGAAACTAAAAAATAATTAAAAAAAAGGGGGATCTAATGGGTGATGGCGTGATTTTTAATTTTTGGGGGAGTGGGAAGTGACGGCTTGTCTATTAGGTGGTGGGGGGAAATGGACAAAGGAAAGAAGGGAGTGGGGGTAAACCCCGGTGGGGGCTTTTTTTTTATTTTTTAAATGGAAAAATAAATAATTTTGAAAAATAAAAGTACTAAATTTTGAATAATGATAAATTTTGGTCATTGTAGAAGATCATGAATTTATTTAAATAAACTGATTCTAATTTCTTATTAATAATTAGTTTTATCAATAACTTTTGTTAAAGTTAAAAAAATGTTTCCAAACATGGATACATATTAATTATGAATATATCTTTTGAATTTCCAATTAATTGATTTATTAATATTATTAGTGTAAATTCATTGTAGGCTCTTTTTTGATTAATTATTTATTTATGAATTTGAATCAAATTAATTAAAATAAAAATATTCATTTAATATACAAATGTCCTGACAACGCGTGTCGGAATTCTCTATTTTTGAAAAATGACGTGTCGATGTGTCGTGTCGTATCGTGTCGTATCGTGTCGCGTGTTCGTGCTACTTAAATACTAGCAAATAGGAGCTGCCTCTGCGACCTCCACTAGGGCGGCCTCGAATTCTCACCTGCTCACCAGAGAGTAAGATTCCGTGACTTTCTGTCGCCGGAGAGTATGAACTGCACCTCAATAAATATAAATGGTGGTTGCCATCGTGCTTCGCGTGGGACGATCCTCGTCACCTAAAGCTATAAAAAATTCAGGGACCCGCCATGAAAGGAAAGCTCGCCGTGCCTTCGGTCGCTTGTCACTCTACAAGAAGCAAACGTCAAACCTCCATTGTTTCGCCTAGATTTTTCTTGTTTTTCTCCTTTGGGCTCGTTCGTTTGCTTGGAAAGGAGACAGCTTTACTAATAAGTCAGTAAACCTTTCACTTCCCCTGCATCTTTCCAGCTTCTTCTCTCTCCGGAACTCCATGGCCAGTGCCACCACAGCCGCCGCCGCTGCCGCTTCGGAGCTCCCTCTGAAAGACCGGGTGGCCATCGTCACTGGCTCCTCCCGCGGGATCGGCCGTGCCGTTGCCCTTCACCTCGCCTCCCTCGGCGCCAAGGTCGTCGTCAACTATACCTCCCCCGGCTCCTCTGCTCAGGCCGATGCTGTCGCTGCGGAGATCAACTCCTCGTCCCCCGGCTCCGCTGTCTCCGTCCGTGCTGACGTCTCGGACTCGGACCAGGTGAAGTCCCTCTTCGATGCCGCCGAGGAGACCTTCAAGTCGCCGATATACGTCCTGGTGAACTCCGCCGCCGTCCATGACTCCAAGTACCCCACCCTCGCCAACACCTCCGTCGACGACTTCGACAAGATCTTCAGGTGATGGCTTTTGAGAAAAATGGGGTTCGTATGGGATGAATTCTTTGCTTTTCGTTTGGAAGCTACTATTGATTTTTAAGAGTTTGCTTATAATTCTGATAGGAAGTAGAGCGCCAGAGAGACAGAGACAATTGCTCAGGCGTAACCGGCCAACTTTTAACAATTTATGTTATTTTGTTCCTGAAATAAGAAAATAGAAAAAATCCATTTGATAACGTGAGTTAATTTCTATTCTCGAGAACAGATGAATGGCCGGAAATAGATTTGAATTAGAAATAATTATTTCCGAGACTCTCTTCTTTTTTCTTTTCATCTTCTTCCTTTTCTAGTCAGTCATTGAGCCTTGGTGATACATCGCCAAATCTAGGAGAGACTACCTCGCCCATGGCCATTGGTGAGGCTCCCTGAGGCCAGTGAGATTGCCACCTCTCATCTTTGGCTGGTCGCTGATGCTCGATGACTAACTAGAGAAGGAAGAAGAAAAGAGAAAAAAAGAAAAAAAATTCTAAAAATTATTAAAAATTAAAATAAATTCTACTTTACAAAAAAATTGAGGGTAGTATAAAACGCATTCTAATTCTTTTTCTATTTTGGAAATATAAATTTTATGCATTTATTAAACACGTTTGAATGATTCATAACTTGTCTAGTGATAGAATTAGAAAAAATTATTTTCGAGCAGAAATTATTTCTAGAAATAGAATGGTTATTAAAAGTACCCTTACTCTATTAACGATGAAGCTTTTTATAAAAGTTTCTTATAAGTTGATGGAATAGAATAATTACATCAACCAACTCATTGAGTTTTCATTTTTTCATTTTAGTGTTGTGAAGTGATGATTTCTCGCAATGATCAGAAGAACATTTAGAACTGATAGATTCTTTTTAATGTCTTTCATAGTGTCAATGCAAGAGGAGCATTCTTGTGCTGCAGAGAGGCGGCGAACCGGCTGAAGCGGGGTGGCGGAGGCAGGATCATAATGCTGTCCTCGTCATTGGTGGGTTCCCTGTGGCCGAATTCGTCCTCGTACACTGCCTCGAAGGCGGCTGTGGAGACTATGGTTAAGATCCTGGCCAAGGAGCTCAAGGGCACCCGCATCACCGCCAACTGCGTCGCGCCAGGCCCCATTGCGACTGAGATGTTCTTTGCAGGGAAGACTGAGGAGATGATCAATAAGGCAATCGACCGGTGCCCGCATGGGCGGCTCGGCGAGACCAAGGACGTCGCCCCTCTTGTTGGGTTCTTGGCCACCGATGCCGCGGAATGGGTCAATGGACAGGTGATTAGGCTTAATGGTGGTGCATTTGTGTAGGTCGATTGATTCAAGCTCGGGACTATGTCATTCTTGTATAAAGGATCGCCTGAAATGTGCGACCTTTGCTTTTGGGATTCTCTGTCTCTTTCTCTGTCTGATTGGTATGCTAATCCATCAGTTCTTCAAAATGGTCCGAGACATGGCCGAATCATAAGCTCCAATACTCCGGAAACTATGGAATCGATTAAAGCTAGTTCATGTGTAACTAGGATCGAAATCTCTAGCGCCGAGAGAGTTGACGATAACAGTATTCTTCGCAGGTGAATCCTTTTACTCGGTAGAGCTTCAGCAATGAAGGATTCTGCAGCAAATGGACAGTAACTGATTAGTAATGCTCGCATGGTCTTTAATCTGTTGTTAATCTGATAAACTCCATCAATCATGGCATGCAAATTAGAATTAGATAAGGCTCAAACCGCTGCCAAAATACAATGCCTCGAAATGATACGCGTCATGACGGTTCCTGTCCACGATATTGTCTCCGGTCGAAGGTCAAGTGACACTTTCCCTTGCTCCTTTGCTCAGGGTTAATCTTTCGTTACAAAGTTTTGAAATGGGTCTCCTCGGACTGAACTTCTGATGTGCTGTACGCCCCGTTTGCCGGGTTTTCGGCTTCCGACGGTGGCGGCGATGATAAAATAATGGAAGACTACTTTTCCAAGGTATCATCATTTGACAATGAGCTGATCATGTTTCAAGGAAGGAGTCGATTTGGTGTCTTTTTTTATCACCCAAAAGGTTTGTATTCTCGTGGTTAAAGTGCCATCTTTGATGTATATTGATGATAAAATATTGAAAGAGAACTTTTCCCACAAATTATATGAGTTCAGCTTACGTTGCTTGAATCCCTGGGTTTGGCTCTTATTGGGTGAACGAAGGTAGGTGTGCCAGACAATGTTGAGTAAGGTAAGTATTTAATTGTGGTAAGAGGTGTGCGAATGGTAACATTGGGCTAACCTAAACTCAAGAGCCATCTCTAAGAGTGAGCCATTGTATTGTGTCTATGTAGCAATTGGACAGAAACGCAAAAAAGGCCATCATTGGGGCCAAGGATATCATGAATAACAATATTTGAGCTATCAAATCAATTCATCGTCGAGATTTTTTATTTTATCTTATTATATATATATATATAGAGGAAGATCTTTTGTCCAAATCGAATCCAAAATTGGATTCCTCAAAAGTTTATTGCCAGCGAAGCAATAATCATGATATAAAAAAAGAGCAGGGGATGCCTTAAAATACTCCGCTAAACTCTTTCAATGTGCTGTGGAAGTAGGTCTCGAATTTCCTGCCTCATAATAGACGCATTATGGTAAATCCAATGGATGGATTCTCTTTCATCTATTTAATTAGTTGGAGTCATCATTTAAGTGTTCCCACTTGCATGATTGCTTTCGTAAGATGAGTGCCTCTCATCGCCCCTCTGAGTCATCATTTGACTGTTCCCACTTGCATGATTGACTTCGTAAGATGAGTGCCTCTCATCGTCCCTTTCCCTTATATATATATATATACTGGGAGAATGTTGACTCTGCGTTAAAGAACAAAAGACCGAGTACCTCTAAAGCCCTATCTAAATAAACCAAAAAAGCCTTCGTTTCATCGATCTTTGTGTTCTGCAATTGCCTCCGTTCTTTCTTGAATCTGTAGTTATGACATCTGAAAGTTGATAGCTCCAACTTCTTTCTCTAAACGCTAGAAGCTTACTCTTGTTTGCAGCCAGCAACTTTCTTTGTTGTATCTTTAGGGCCTCCCTTCCCTTAAGCCGCTCGATTTGCTTCAAAATCTCTCACAAAATCTAATTTTTCAGGCGAAAATAGTGCAAACAAATCCCTTTTTTGTCAAATATTTCCGTTGCTTGGAAATAGAATCTAGGTAATTCAAAATTTTTACAAGTTGTTGTGTGCGTTGAAAAATTTGGTTGAACTGTCTTTCGAAAAAATATATCGTAATATCTTAAGGGTTAAAGTTTTAAACTTTGACTTTTGCTTTTGTCATGAGCTAGATTTGAACTAGCCCTTTCCAAGTACTTAAAGGATTCCAATTTCAACATAAGATTGATTTCATCATTGATAAAATAAACATAATTGCCATTGACTTTCAACCACTTCTTTACATTTATTCAATATGATTAACAAAATAAAAACATTTAGCTTCCCCACTCACCAAACAATATCAACCCCAAACATGTACAGCTTCCTCTCCCACTAAACAATATCAACCAAAAATCTCAAAACCAAATAATATCAACCTTATTAGTGAAGGTTTATGTTGTTTGTTTTGGAGCATCATTCGATTGATTCTTACTGAATTGTGCTCCCCTTGATCTTGATTGGGTTCTTCTTTTGGGTGTAGCTCTTGACTCTTCACTATTGTGTGATTCCTTCTCTAGCACCGTCGTCTACATGGCTGCACCGAGAACCCCAATTTCCCCTCTCAGCCCTAATTTTTGCCTTCAAGCCTTAATTTTACCCCCCGAGTCTTAATTTTTCTATTCAATTGAGCAACTCAAAGAGGATGGTGAACTTGAGTGAGTAAGAGTAACAGAGACAGTGGGGGAGCGACAAAGATGCAAACAAGCAATGGTGACAAGGAGAGTGGTGTGACGTTGTTTTACTTCATCAAGCCACGTAGGATTGTGCAATATCATTTAATATGTTCTCGTGGATTGATTTATTTTATTTTAAAGTGCTGCATCATATTAAATGCTACGTACTTATTTTGACAGGAATTTCTCGTTTAAGGCACTTAAGTAATCGTTTTTCCTTCGATTTAGCATTTAAGTGAGCTGGTGAAAGTTTTTTGCATTAAAATGAGAGCTCTACATAACTTGGCACTTTTGGTTTCATTCTGGCTAACGGGAGCAGCCCTTGAGACCTCCACTAGGGGTGAGTATAGTCTAGGTTGGGCCGGTCCACCCCCTAACCCTAGGACTAACTTGCATAATCCTCAATTTTTGGGATCGAGGATTGACCTTATTGAGCTTGGGACCGAGGATCGGATTGAACCAGTGGGTTTGGTTCGGTTCTAAGGTCAACCTGAGACTAACCGATAATTTTCTATTTCATTTTTTGTACTCTTTGAAAAAGCGATTGAGGACCAGACTGACCTAATGGGTTCGGTCTGGTTTTAGGGTCAACCCTGGATCAACAAATAATTTTTTATTTCATTTTTTGTACTCCTTGAAAGGGCAACTGATGACTGGACCGACCCAATTGGTTCAATGACGAGCGAGGTCAGCTAAGAAAGGCAAGCGGTGAGGGTCGAGTGGGGTGAGCGTCGAATAGAGTGAGCATCGAGTGTCGAGCGGGGAGCAACAAGCCAAGCGAGCATCGAACGACGAGTGGCATGAGTGACCTAAAGCGAGCGAGGCAAGTGTCGAGTGGCGAGTAGAGAAGTCGTTTATTTTGATTTTGGCAAATTGAAGACTAAGATGACAAATAAGATAGAAGATAATGAATACTAGAGGAGGATGCCGTAAGAAGTTGTTTATGCCCTTTTGGACGCCGTGACTCTTTACAAAAACATTTTCATTTTCTGTAAATTATAACTATTGACGCCGTAAAAGACATTAAAAATCTAAGTTATTAAAGAACAATGTAAAATTACTTGAACTCCTCACTAAAGAGTTATTTAATGTTGATGACGCCGTTTATATATATAGAGTTAGTGTTGGTTCGGATTGGACCGACCCTGAACTCTTATGATCGATGACCAACCCGTATAGTGCTGGTCTAGGAGTCCTAGGACCAAGGACTGACCCAGTCTCCCTGGGAATAGGACCGGGATCGATAGGGTTGGGCCGGTCTAGGGTCGGTCCAGGGTCAATCCTAGAACGATGCTCACCTCTAACCTCCATTGGGGCCACCTCGAATTTCCATCTGCTTATAAGGAGTGGGACCCTGTGCTTTTTGGTCGTGGTTGATGAAAAGTATGAACCACATCCGGTCAAGCCAAATGTTACCGAGGATTATCCATGATGGGTTTATTGGTGGTCGCCATCGTGCTTCCAGGCGTGACGATTCTGGTCCCTTAAACCTATTCAAAATTCGGGGACCCGCCATGAAAGGAAAGCTCGCTGTGACTTCAGTCCCTGCGTCACTGTCCAGCAAACAAACGTCAAACCGTCCATTGTTTCGCCTAGATTTTTCTTGTTCTTCTTTTGGGCTCTTTCGTTTTGCTTGGAAAAGGGGCAGCTTTACTTGTAAATCAGTAACCTTTTCACTTCCCCTACATCTTTCCAGCTTCTTCCCTCTCTGGAACTCCATGGCCACGACTGCCGACACCGCCTCGGAGCTCCCTCTGAAAGATCGGGTGGCCATCGTCACCGGCTCCTCCCGCGGGATCGGCCGTGCCATCGCCCTCCACCTCGCCTCCCTCGGCGCCAAGGTCGTCGTCAACTACACCTCCCACGGCTCCTCCGCCCAGTCCGACGCCATCGTCGCGGCAATCAACTCCTCGTCCCATGGCTCCGCCGTCTCCGTCCGTGCTGACGTCTCGGACCCGGACCAGGTGAAGTCCCTCTTCGACGCCGCTGAGGAAGCCTTCAAGTCGCCGATCTACGTCCTGGTGAACTCCGCCGCCATCCTCGACTCCAAGTACCCCACCATCGCCAACACTTCCGTCGACGACTTCGATAAGACCTTCAGGTGATGGCTCTTTAAAAAAATGGGGTTCGTGTGGGATCGATTCCTTGCTTTTCGTTTGGAAGCTGCTATTGTTTTTTTAAGAGTTTGCTTCTAATTCTAATAAAGAGTAGAGCGGCAGAGAGATGGAGATGATTGCTCAGGCATAACCGGCCAAATTTTTACTCTTTTTATTCTTTTATTCCCTAAAAAAAAAAATCCGGTTAATAATGCGAGCTAATTTCTACTCTTGAGAGCATATGAGTGGCCATGGAGTAAATTTAAAATAGAAATAATTATTTCTGGCAATAATTTTTGAAACAAGGCACTCTTTTCTTTTTTTCTTTTCATCTTTTTCCTTCTCTAGCCGGTTATTGGGCCTAGGCAATACTTTGCTGAATCTAGGGGAGGCTACCTTGCCCTACCATCGGTGAGGCTCTTTGAGGTCGGCAAGGTTTTGTCGAGGCTTAGTGACTGACTAGAAAGGAAAAAAGAAGAGCGGAAAAAAAGAAAAGAAAAAAAAAAAAAAAACTCAAAAATTATTTAAAAATTAAAAGAAATTTTATATCATAAGAAAAATTGAGGGTCGTACTAAACGCATTTCAGTTGATTTTCTATTCCGAAAATAAAAAGTTTGTACAGTTATCAATGTATTTGAATGATCCATAACTTGTCTAGAGATAGAATCAGAAAAAAAAATATTTTTAAGCAAAAATCATTTTCAGAATATAATGGTTATCAAAAACACCATTTCTCGATTAAGCTTTTTCTAAAAATTTCTTATAATTTGATGGAATAGAATAATCACGTCAACTGAGTCATTGAGTTTTTATTTTTATTTTTTATTGTTGTGATGATTTCTTGCAATGATCAAAAGAACATTTAGACCTGATGATTCTTTGCAATGTCTTTCACAGTGTCAATGCAAGAGGGGCATTCTTGTGCTGCAGAGAGGCGGCGAACCGGCTGAAGCGGGGCGGCGGAGGCAGGATCATAATGCTGTCCTCGTCATTGGTGGGCTCCCTAAGGCCGAATTTGTCGGCGTACACCGCCTCAAAGGCGGCTGTGGAGACGATGGTTAAGATCCTGGCCAAGGAGCTCAAGGGCACCCGCATCACTGCCAACTGCGTCGCGCCAGGCCCCATTGCAACCGAGATGTTCTTTGCAGAGAAGACTGAGGAGATGATCAATAAGGCGATCGACCGGTGCCCGCATGGGCGGCTCGGCGAGACCAAGGATGTCGCCCCTCTTGTCGGGTTCTTGGCCACCGATGCCGCGGAATGGGTCAATGGACAGGTGATTAGGGTTAATGGTGGATATGTGTAGGTCGATTGATTCAAGCTCAGGACTATGTCATTCTTGTATAAAGGACCGCCTGAAATGTGTGACCTTTGCTTTTGGAATTCTCTGTTTCTGTCTGATTGGAATGCTGATGCATCAGTTCTTCAAAATGGTCTGAGGCATGGCCGAATCATAAGCTCCGATACTCTGGAGATTACGGAATCGATTAAAGCTAGTTCATGCGTAACTAGGATCAAAATCTTTAGCGCCGAGAGAGTTGACGATAACAGTATTCTTCGTGGGCTAATCCTTTTACTAGGTAGAGCTTCAGCAATGAAGGATTCTGCAGCAAATGCACAGTAATTGATGAGTAATGCCTTGCATGGTCTTTAATCTGTTGTTAATCTGATAAACTCCATCAATCATGGCATACAAATTAGAATTAGATAAGGCTCAAATCACTGCAAAAGTACAACGCGTGGCCTCGAAATGAGATGCATCGTAATCGTTCCTGTCCACGATATTGTCAACGGTCGAAGATCGCGTGACACTTTCCCTTGCTGCTTTTGCGCAGGGTCAGTCTTTCGTTACAAAGTTTCGGAATGGGTCTTCTCGGACTGAACTTCTGATGTACTGTACGCTCTGGTCGTCAGGTTTTCGGCTTGCCACGGCAGCGGCAATGATAAAATAATGGAAGATTACTTTTCCAAGATATCATCATTTGACTATGAGCCGATCATATAGTCAAGGAAGGAGTCGATTTGGTATTGGATTGCTGAAGCAGAAAGAGTTTTCAGGCTAAGAAGTTCTGATCGTGTTAGAATATTCCCGACCCAGTCAAAATCCACTTCAATAAAAAGGCACGAGATGGGTACACGTGACCAGATTCGATTTGACTTACAAGGTGCAGTTTGTTCTATCTACGGCACTAACCGGTCCAGGAAAATGCTTGAGCTTTCCTATCACTCTGCAATACTTCTTTCGAGCTCCATCTGAGATCCGATATGGCCACCCCTGCCGCCGCCGCTGCTCTCCCACTCCGGGGTCGAGTGGCCATAGTCACTGGCTCATCCCATGGCATCGGCTGGGCTATTGCGGTCCATCTCGCGTCGCTCGGTGCGAAAGTCGTCGTCAACTACACCTCCAACTCGGCCCAAGCCGATCTAATCGTGGCCGAGATAAATTCTTCATCTCCTGATGCTGCGATTTCTGTCAGAACCGATGTTTCCGATCCTGAGAGCGTCAAATCCCTGTTTGATGCAGCTGAAAGCGTGTTCGGCTCGCCGGCGCACATCCTCGTCAACTCTGCCGGGGTCATGGATGCTGAGCATTTCTCCATAGCCGACACTCCCGTGGAAGAATTCGACGAGATCTTCAGGTATAATCAGAGCAAGTATCTGCAAGATCATATCCCTGTTTCCCTTCACTGTATGTAAGATACTAATCAACTCTCATATTCGTAACATCCAGCGTCAACGCCAGAGGCACGTTCATCTGTTGCCGTGAGGCGGCGAATCGGCTGAAACGCAGCGGCGGCGGGCGCATCATACTGTTGTCATCGTCCTTGGTCGTTGCCTTAAAGCCTAATTACGGAGCGTACACGGCCTCCAAAGCCGCGGTTGAGACGATGGCTAGAGTTCTCGCAAAGGAGCTCAAGGGGACGGGCATAACCGTGAATTGCATCGCGCCGGGGCCGATTGCGACTGAGCTGTTCTTCGCAGGGAGGAGCGAAGAGTACATCAAGGGCGTAGTTGAGGCGTGTCCCCACGGTCGTCTAGGAAAGGCCGACGACGTCGCTCCGGTCGTCGGGTTTTTGGCTTCCGACAGCGGCGAGTGGGTCAATGGACAGGTGATTCCAGTGAACGGTGGCTTTGTTTGAGCTGTTAATGAGATGGTGATTTGTAATTGCTCCTTATATCAAGCGGAATTAGATCGAAATCGAACGGTAATCATGAACAAAGAGGGCAGAAGTTTCGATTTTTGGCATGGCTTGCGACTTTGGTCTAGCTTTTTTTTTCGAATCTTCTTTTCAATCCTCAGTCTTTATTCAAGCTATCGAAGGTGGGCTTTCTCAAAAGAAGCATTGTTCAAGATTTCCTTTCTTGCTTGCAGTTAGGATCGGCTCAAATGTTACGACTTAATTCGGTACTTACAAGATTTAAAGCATTCATAGAGGTTCATTCGATTATTGAGGAAATTACCAAGTCTTAAATTTATTGAATTTGTGCTAATTTAATCATAAAATTTTCAATTTGGGTAAGGTAGTCTCAAATATTTTGACGATTTGTTAATGTAATCCATTTGGTCAATTTTAG
The DNA here is from genome assembly GCA_016097605.1 of Eucalyptus guilfoylei. NCBI lineage: Eukaryota > Viridiplantae > Streptophyta > Magnoliopsida > Myrtales > Myrtaceae > Eucalyptus > Eucalyptus guilfoylei. Next base: position 13,422,512 of record CM027870.1, on the reverse strand, counting down.
CTAGAAATGAGTGAGGTAGATGTCACTGTCTTACGTGATATGATCGACACAGATGTTGTTAATTTTTACAAATTTGTAATCATTTTTTTTCCCTTTTCTTGTTGCCAATGACTGGCCATCAGTCATAGGTGATGATCGACGAAGGCTGGCCTTGCCTAGGCAAGGGCGAGTGCTAGGTAAAGCCCCTCTTCTTAGATTTGGTAAGGACGAGCGTCGACGAGGGCTCCCTTGCCGAATCTAGCTAGGCAAGGATTGGCCTCGCCAACGCCCATTTGTGGCGAGTGATCTCATCAACCATTGCCAAAATGAAAAGGGAAAGAAAAATAATTATTAAAAATTTGTTTATGTTAGCATCGGTTACGTGACAGTGATTTTCAACAGGATTGATTATCTATTTTTTTTTAACGTTCAAATGATGGAGGGGGAGTAAGAAAGGGAGGCCGGGGTACTCCTCCTTGAACTGGGTTGTGTCTTTATGGGCCTTTTTTACTACCAATTTCTCTTGGAAGGATTCTTTTTGTTGTGAGCTTCCTCTGTGAAGATTACTCCGCTCTTTTTATGGACCCCTTCTCTTAATTAAAATTCTTGGGCTGCATAATTTGTTCTACCCAATCACACCTATCTGAAAATTGAATTAGCAAGTTGGGCTCCGTTTATGAGACTTGGGCCGTGAGAATTGGGCTACTCTTCGGTTTGTGGGGCATAGATTTAGGCCTTATTTGATAAATGGCCAGTAACTATTTTTATTTATTTTTTATTTATTTTTTATTTATTTTTTATAGAAATCCATTTGGTAACGTTTTTGTTCCAGAAAATAGATTTGGAAAAGAAGAAAAAAGTATAAAAAAAAATCATTTTTTTATTATTTTTTTATTGTTAGGAACAACTAAAGAGTTCAACCACCCACTGCGGTGGCGTAGTTGGTTTGAGCTTTGTGCCTCCCACGAAAGGTGCCAAGTTCGAATCCCAGCGGCGTTACTTGGTGACTTAACCGTTGGTGCGAGTGTGGTGGCCAGCTTGCGTCAGCCTCAGGTTCTTCCCGCCGGCTGTCGGCTTTCGGGATTTCCTGGGTCATAAAAAAAAAAAAAATTCAGTCCAAACCATTTTTTTTCCCTCTTTTCTTTTTCTTCTATTTCTCTTCCTCTTCTTTTTCCTCTAGCGCCTTTGGCAACTAGCAAGACTAAGTCCGGCGACCTCGCCGAAGCCTCAACACCCATCCGCCAAGAAGTCGGTGTCACTTGGCCTATGTATGTACATAAATATATTTTAAATTTTAAATATTTAGGACTTGATTACTTCTGAAGTTGATAGGCTCATGTGAAAAGTTTAGAATTTATTACATCTTTTATATAAGATTTAAAATTTAGAGCTTCTTGTGCAGTTGTCTCTACCGTGGTGGAGAGACGAACAAATGGTCAACATGCGTTATCCAAAGGAAAAAATTGGCCGGCATGCATGATTTCAAGGATAGTCTTTAGTCTCCCAAAGCTCCTCTTCAATGAGTAACGCTTCCACTTGATGCGGCTTCTGTATTTGACTTGGCCTGTTATAAGAATAGTTACTGTTTTCAAAACTTCCCTGAACTTTAGCACTGCTACACAACAACCCCTTGAATTTTGAAAAGTTACGAATTACCCCCTTGAATTTTGTCTTAGTGCTTTCGCAATTTCATTTACTATTGGAAAAAAAAGAAAGAAAGGAAAACTTAATAGGTGGCAAATAATAGAAAAATAGTCATGTGATAGATTGGTCGTGAAAGAGAAAATATGATAAAAATGCTAAGGAATTGATGTTATTCACATTGTTAAAAATCGCATGGGACCAATTCTCATCCATGTGGAATTGTTATTCATTCTCTTAAGGTCGATTGATCAAAACCCCTTGAACGTTGACACCATTGACGGTAGCCCTTGAATTTTGAAAAGTACATATTGACCCCTCTCAAATTTGGCACCACTGGACAATAGCTCGTAAACTTTGAAATATTGCAAATTACACCCCTCCCTCGTGAAATTCAACTTGCATTGTAGTCACTAGTTTTTCCTTCTGCGTTGCCGTTAAGTGTTACCTAAAAATTGATTAACTCATTTTTCTTGACCAAAATAAGCTCTACTAATTTTTTTTTATACAAAAATGAACAACTCCATTTTTAGATAACACTTAACGGCTATGTTGACAAAACTAGCATCCAGAACAAATCAAAGCTTAGGGGGGTAATCTGGAACTTTCCAATTTTCGGGGCCAATTGTGCAACAATGCCATAGTTTTTTTTTTTTTTTTTTTTTTTTGCTATAGTGCGAAAGTTTAGGGGGTCTTGAGTAAATATCCCCAAATTTAGGCTCTTTACATGCCACTTAGGTTCTTCCGCATTAATTCATCCCACGCATCCGGTCATTGACCCACCTGTAGAATTAATCTAAAAAATAATTATAACCGTCTTAAAAAGAGTCCACTGTACGCTCTATTTATAAGGAGACGTAGCCTAAACAGCAAATGTGACTATCCTTATGCAACTGAAAATGAAACTTGTGCTATTGCTACTCATATTTTTCAGGGTTTCTGACATGGCAAATGTTTCAGAAGATGAATTAGAGCTGGAAAGACAAGTTAAAATCATGAACAAGCCAGCGGTCAAGACATTTGTGGTAAACATACTTTCCAAATCATTTGATGATTCTCCAACTCTGAATTTGTTTCTTTTTTCTTTTTAATGGAATCTACAATTTCCTTAGCTGAGTCTCAAGCGAGCTTTTCGCTATGGGAACCATTCATCGGGTTTAATGCTCTTATGAAGGGAAAGGAAGGGGATATCATTGATTGTGTTGATATTAACAAACAACCTGCACTTGATCATCCTCTATTGAAGAATCACAAAGTTCAGGTAAGAGTTATCCAAAATTTTCTGCAAAAGTGAAGCACAACTACGCTAGAACAGGTTATTCAGCCTACATTTATTTTTTTACATTATTTACATTGATTCTGGTTTATTTGGTTTTTCCTTTTTGCAGGTGGAACCCAAATTACATTTTAATAGATTCGAGAGATTTTCTCCAAATGAAAAATTTGTAAGGTTTAGATGGCGAGAACCTTGCCCTGTTGGAACAGTACCCATTTCTCGAGTAACAAAAGAAAATTTGAGAAGGGCAAGATCTCTACCTAAAATGCCGTCTATGACGGCTGTGGAGCATGATGCTATTGCTTCTAATCAACATGTATGCTCTCTCTCTCTCTCTCTATGTCGAGCTCGATCCACTCTCTCCCCGTCTTCTTGCCGTGGCGGTTCGATGATAAAACTAATTTATTGCTCTATAGGATTTCTCAGTGCAATTATTACTACACGAAAGTTCAATGTGATTTGCAAATGAAGTAAGAACTTTCCCCGCTATAACGAGGTAAAGAAATCTTATAATTTTGCAGGTGGTTTCTTTGAGAGAGGATTCGATTGAAAACATTAAATATGGATGTCATGGTGCAGTCAGCGTCTACAATCTAACCGTTGCTCACGATCAATTCAGTTCGCATAATATGTGGATCGAAACCGGTCCTCCGAACCATAGTAGTATGATTGCAGCCGGCTGGCAAGGATGTAAATTTGTATTGATATTGTGAATTTATGATTAAAAAAAATCAAAGAGCAATCTAATAAGGTTGTTTTACCAGGTTGCTCCAGGATTATATGGCGATAATCTTCCTCGGCTTTTCACCTATTGGACAGTTAGTTTAAGAACAATTACTCTTGCCTTAGTTTAACACCTCATTTCCAAAACCAATATTGAAATTAGAGGTAACTCGGACTGATTCTTTTTACTTTAACAGGGCAATGGCCATCGAGATGGGTGCTATAATGTTTTATGTCGCGGCTTTATCCAGATTGATAGGGAATTAAGCCCTGGAACTCCTATGCGCGCTGCTTCTACTTATGGGAGGGGTGTTTTTGCGCTTGAAATCCGAATTGATCAGGTAAGGTTAGCTTTATAGTTGTTAACATAATGGCTCTTATTTTGTAATACGAATGTATGAAGAATAAAATTTCTCAACCTAATTAGCCCAAACCTACTTTAGGGGTGCAATTCAATTATAAATTTTATAATTTTGTCAATGTAGTTTTAATATGTGCGAAATTTCAATGTAAACCCTTTTGTCCAATTATTGTCAAAAATTGCTAACGTGGCGATCCATTAGTTGTTCATATTAGCATGCCACGTAGGACGTTTGGCGATGATTGGACACAATGTCACAATTTTTGGTAGCAATTGGCCAGAAGGAGTACGTTGGAATTTCATGCAAAAGTTTAGGATTATAATGACCAAATTGAAAAATTTATGACTGAATTGACATTCGTATAATAGGTTTAGAACTTAAATTGCTAGAAAAAATATTAGATAATATGAAAAATAAGAAATTGATGAAAATCTATTGAAAAAGAAGAAAAATAAAATAAGATCAAAATATCTTAGACATGCAAGTACTTTTCTTAAGGATAAAAAGTACAAAACTCAATACGATAAGTTCTAGGGGTTATCGTCCTAAGATACAACAAACCTTCATTTTTTATTCCGAATAGAATAATAGAATGAACATGAACGATGTTATTTGTATAACTAGCACGAAAGGAAAGATATGTAAAAAGAAGAAAAAATATTCTTGTCATGTATATCACTTTTCAATTTGTAGGTAAAAGACTCAAAGAGCCGTTTTCCATTGTCAATTCTACCATTTAATTGAAAAAACGTTATAAATCCATTGCAAATTACTGGCAATATCACCACGAAACCATTATAAGACGTTACAAAACCACAATAAATTAATGACGGACAAAAACCATTACAAATCAATGATAGTAAAGAACCGTTACAAAAACGATAGCTTTCAATATTTCAAAACTTATTGAAATATACAAGAATTGGTAATTTTCTAATTATGTATGCAGACATGTAAGAGCATAATAATTTAACAATTCACACTACGTACGTAATAATTTAACAATTGCTATTTTTCTTTTTAAATCAAAACTTTCACAGTACCAAGCCTCAGGACCAAAACATGTATAATATCCAGACTATTGAGCAAGTTCCTCTTTTTCTTTCTCTTAACCAGGATAGAGATACTGGAAACTGGTGGCTGCATTGCGATAATCCGGCGATAAACGTTGGTTACTGGCCAAAGGAGCTCTTCTTATACTTGCGCAATGGTTCTCTCCATACAGCTTGGGGCGGAGTTGGCCTTGCGGGAAGCAATGGAGTTTGTCCCCCCATGGGAAGCGGACACAAGCCCGACGGGAATTTTCGGCACGCCACGTACTTTCGAACTCTCAAATGGGTCAGCGCGACCGGCGACGCCTTGCCTCCGTCACGAAAAATTTCGGAGTGGGTCGATAAATCCAATGTGTATGGCTTCAAGAATCATCACGTTGTGATACGGCAGATGAAGGGCTACACGATTAGCTTCCGAGGCCCCGGGGGTTATTGCGGAGGCTAATGAACTAACGAAGACAAGACTATGTGGTGACTGGTGAGCAAGCGAATAAGCAAAACCATGTGTGTTTCCATACTAACTTTGATAATTATGTTGCCTTTTTTTTTATCGTACTAGTAAATCATCATTCGCATTGCGTGTGATAAGACGATACTTTTTTATTTGAATTAAATAGAGAGATTTGCTTGAATAATGTATCTTTGAAATGAATAGAGAAATTTGCTCGAGTGTGCTTCGACTTTGTCCTTAGTCTAATAGATATAGATAAATGTAATATTAATCTAAACTTCAAAGGACTTTCCATACTCATTTGTTAGACCGAAAGACACAATTTCCTTGTATTTTGAAGATATGTGGCACTTATATGAATGGACATACTAATTTACTGACAGATGCAACTCTTGATGAAATGATTCCGCTCTAATGATTACTTTTGATGTACAATAATTTGTGATTGTCACCAACCCTCACTAGAAGCCGGGTGAGGTTGCCACCCCTCGTCCACCATTGTTGAGTATGTTGGAAAATCCCAATTGTTGTCGTGATTGAGTTTTAAAAAAAGACCTGATTTGGACCGAAAAATTCTAATCCCTACTGACTCGAACAACCCTATTTACAAAGGAGTGCCGGTGATCTAGAGTCCTAACCTTCACCGCAGTGGGGCTTCTAGAACCCAAATCCTTGCCATAACGGAGGACAACATTGACACGCCATTGTTGGTGTATAGAGATGGTACCACCACCTTATCTTGCAGCTGCCAGCTGGGGAGAGAGAAGCTCAAGAGACAAGGCCTTGGCATCCATGTCGCCTACTTTCGTGATCACATCACTAATGAAGAAAGACCTAATTTTTAAAAAATTCTCAACTTTAAGTGCAATCTCAATTCTATTGCGAACTCTTTTTCGTCTAAAAGAAATTTTCAAATCCATTCTCAAATTTGCACCAAACTTTTTTATTGCAGTTTTTGAAAGTTTTAAAATTCAATTGCATTTTTCGATATGAGTTTTAGCACTTCTAATATACTTATCACATTTGTTATAAAGAGACAGTAGCCTAAACAAAGAAGAGTACTATCGCTATGCAACTGAAAATGGAACTTGTGCTATTGCTACTCAAACTTTTTAGGGTTTCTGTATCCAACATAGCAAATCTTTCACATGACTGTGATTTCTAGCCGGAAAGGCATGTTGAAAACGTGAACAAACCAGCTGTCAAGACATTTTTGGTAAATATTCCTTCCAAACCACTTCTTTCGAGCTCCATCTGAGATCCGATATGGCCACCCCTGCCGCCGCCGCTGCTCTCCCACTCCGGGGTCGAGTGGCCATAGTCACCGGCTTGTCCCGTGGCATTGGCCGGGCTATTGCGGTCCATCTCGCGTCGCTCAGCGCGAAAGTCGTCGTCAACTACACCTCCAACTCGGCCCAAGCCGATCTAGTAGTGGCCGAGATAAATTCTTCATCTCCTGATGCTGCGATTTCAGTCAGAGCCGATGTTTCCGATCCTGAGAGTGTCAAATCCCTGTTTGATGCAGCTGAAAGCGTGTTCGGCTCGCCGGCGCACATCCTCGTCAATTCCGCCGGGGTCATGGATGCTGAGCATTTCTCCATAGCCGACACTCCCGTGGAAGAATTCGACAAGATCTTCAGGTATAATTAAAGCAAGTATTTGCAAGATCATATCCCTATTTCCCTTCACTGTATGTAAGATACTAATCAACTCTCATATTCGTAACATCCAGCGTCAACGCCAGAGGCACGTTCATCTGTTGCCGCGAGGTGGCGAATCGGCTGAAACGCGGTGGCGGCGGCGGCGGCAGCATCGTACTGTTGTCGTCGTCCTTGGTCGTTGCCTTGAAGCCTAACTACGGAGCCTACACGGCCTCCAAAGCCGCGGTTGAGACGATGGCTAGAGTTCTCGCAAAGGAGCTCAAGGGGACGGGCATAACCGTGAATTGCATCGCGCCGGGCCGATTGCGACTGAGCTGTTATTCGCAGGGAGGAGCGAAGAGTACGTCAAGGGCGTAGTTGAGGCGTGTCCCCACGGTCGTCTAGGAAAGACCGACGATGTCGCTCCGGTCGTCGGATTTTTGGCTTCCGACAGCGGCGAGTGGGTCAATGGACAGGTGATTCCAGTGAACGGTGGCTTTGTTTGAGCTGTTAATGAGATGGTGATTTGTAATTGCTCCTTATATCAAACGGAATTAGATCGAAATCGAACGGTAATCATGAATAAAAAAGGGCAGAAGTTTCGATTTTTGGCATGGCTTGCGACTTTGGTCTAGTTTTTTTTTTTTCGAATCTTTTTTTCAATCTTCAGTCTTTATTCAAGCTATCGAAGGTGGGCTTTCTCAAAAGGAGCATTGTTCAAGATTTCCTTTCTTGCTTGTAGTTAGGATTGGCTCAAATGTTACGACTTAATTCGGTACTTGTAAGATTTAAAGCATCAAAGCATTCATCGAGGTTCATTCGATTATTGAGGAAATTACCAAGTCTTAAACTTATTGAATTTGTGCTAATTTAATCATACATTTTTCAATTTGGGTAAGGTAGTCTCAGACATTTTGACGATTTGTTAATGTAATTCATTAGGTCAATTTTAGCTAGAAACAAGTGAGGTAGAAGTCACTGTCTTACGTGATATGATCGGCACTGATGTGGTTAATTTTTACAAAATTTTAATCATTTTTCTTTCCCTTTTCTTGTTGCCAATGACCGGCCTTCGGTCATAGGTGATGATCGACAAAGGCTGGCCTTGCCTAGGCAAGGGTGAGTGCCAAGTAAAGCCCCTCTTCTCAGATCTAGTGAGGACGAGCATCAACGAGGGCTCCCTTGTTGAATCTAGCTAGGCGAGGGTTGGCCACGCCAGCACCCATTTGTGGCGAGATCTCATCAACCATTGCCAAAATGAAAAGGGAAAGAAAAATAATTATTAAAAATTTGTTCATGTTAGCATCGGTTACGTGACAGTGATTTTCAACGGAAATGATTATCTGTTTTTTTTTAACGTTGAGATGATGGTGGGGGAGTAAGACAGGGAGGCTAGGCTACTCCTCCTTAAACTGGGCTGTGTCTTCATGGATCTTTTGTACTGCCAATTTCTCTTGGAAGGATTCTTTTTGTTTTTTGTTTTTTGTTTTTTTTTTTGGTAAAAGGTAATGATATATTGAGCTTTGAACCAACATTTACACAAGATCCAGCACCACAAAACTTGCACTCAACAAGACAAAGAGTCTAATCGAGTGGAAGGGCGCCGGATGCAAAAGAACAACTCAAGCGCGGCCTAAGCGAGCAAAGGCCTAAACAACGGTCGACACAGAAGAAGAAGGATGAGGCCGCGCAGGACCAAAAGGAAACCAACCTCACAAGAACAACGAACAACCGATCAAAAGAAAAACCGAAAACACCTAGTAGGGAGCCACCGAAGAAGACTTGAGGCCATCTCATCCAAGGTGAATCACGAATCGAGCCGGAAGAAGGACAACCAGCAAGCGTCCGAGCGAAGAGAAGCCGTACACACTGCAAGCCTTCTCAACGTCAACCAAGGAGAACTAAGTGTCCGCTGGAGGAGGAGAGAAAATAGAAGGATCAAATCCCCAATTTCGCTGGAGTTTTCTATTTCTTGGGTTATCTTCAACATTCTTGAAAATTAAGGCTTTATCCTTAACCACTATGATAAGGTGCTTCTTAACAGCCGCAACTACGACCGGATGATCTCTGAAGAGAATATTTTTCCTGTACTTCCAAATAAGGTGGCAAAGAGCACCAAACGAAAAACGGCCAATGGAGCAATAGACTTCCTTACCAGAGAGGAATCTCATCGCCCACTGAAGGTTATCCAATCAAGACCTGTTTCACTACGGGAGATTGCATTTAGCCGCCCAAAAGAAAGTCATGCTGGCAGTGATGCAACATCCGAAGAAATGATGGTCGATGGAGTCCGGAGTGAGCTTGCGAAAAGCACACACTCCTCTCCCAATTATGCCATAAGACATGAGCAAGGCCTGGGTAGGAAGACAGTTCTTTATAATAAGCCAGAGATTGAACTGATACCTCGGCGTAATAGCCTTGTTCCAAATAAAAGATGCCCAATCGACCCTTTCCTTCCTTCTTTTGAAGATATGCCAAGCCGAGGCGACCGAGAAGAGACCCGAAGGATTGTCACTCCAAACAAAACTATCGAGACCACTGGAAAGGAGAGGAAGGGGTAAGTCCCAAGAATTGATCACCGTCTTGAAAGTCATTTCGGCCGGTGAGAAGAGGTCTGCCACGGTGGCACACTTAGATAAATCTGAGTTTAAGAATGTCGGTTTTGAGCAAATAAGATCCAGCGGACCTCTCTGATGCTAGTGATCAAACCAAAGGGATACCGATTGGCTATCTCCAATCCTCTAGCGGAAGTAGAGTCGGAACTCGGATCTCAGGTGAAGGATTCTCTTCCAAGCCTAATAGCAAAAGGTCGGAACTCCAACCACCAAAAAGTTTTTCCTTTTCAGGAATGTCGAGTGGATCCACCTGCACCATAAGGACTCATTGTCCGTGAACAGGATCCAAATATGCTTGAGCATCGAAGCTTTGTTGCACTCTCGTAATATGCAGATCCCAAGACCTCCTTCCTCTCTCGGGAGACAGACATCTTCCCATGAAACTTTCGCCCCCACTTTCCAAGGGTAGGCCCCTTCCACAGGAATTGTCTAAGGATCTATTCAATTCGGTCCAAAACTGCGACAGGAATAGTGAAAACACTTGCCCAATAAGTTTGGATTGCATGAAGGACTGACCTTATAAGTTGGACTCTGCCGGCGAAGGAAAGAAAACGATGCGTCCAAGATTGGACCCTGGCCGTTATACGATCGACCAAGGACACACAGTCCACCTTGCCGAGCCTCGAGGAGATTATAGGGGCTCCCAAATAGCGCACCGGCAGCTTTCCCTCCTCAAAACCAAGGGCAATCTTGATTTCCATCCACAACTCATCCGAGCCCCTTGCAAGAAACATCTCACTTTTGTTGTTGTTTGGCTTCAATCCACTCCATGCCGAGAAGGTATCAAGCCCATCCTTTAGAAGCGAAATGGAGGCCATATCCGCTCGACAAAAGAGAAAGACGTCATCCACAAAGAAAAGATGAGACAATCTTGTCGCGTTGCACCTCCAGAAGAATTTCAAACTAGGTTGTGCCGCACAAGAATTGAGGATCCCTCAAAAGATCTCCACAACCAAGGTAAAGAGATAAGGGGAGATGGGGTCCCCTTGGCGAAGGCCACGTCCACTAGGGAAAAAACCATGGAGCTCCCCATTCAAAGAGATAGAAAACATAGGAGGGCGCACACAAATCATGATTAGCCTAATGAGATGGTCTGAGAAGCGAAAAGCACGCAACACCAACTTAAGAAAGTCCCAGTCGACCGTATCATAAGCCTTCTGAAAATCCATCTTAACAGCACATTTAGGGCTGTACGGGTGGCGATGGAAACCTGCAAAGAGCTCATGAGCAATGAAGATATTATCCCTAATGCGACGACCCTTGACAAATGCATTTTGAGAAGGGCTAATAGTGTCCTGAAGCACGGCGGCGACGCGATTGGCTAAGACCTTGGTAATACATTTGTAGATCGTGTTGCAGCATGCAATGGGTCTATAATCATTGACCGAGGTTGCATTAGGCACTTTAGGAATCAGCGCCAGGATAGTGGTATTAATCTCTCTTAAGAGTCTCCTCGTAGCAAAGAAGCCCTCAGTTGCTTCAACAACCAAAGGCCCTACCAACTCCCAGTTGCTCTTGAAGAAATCAACACTGAAACCATCCGGCCCCGGAGCCTTTCCACGGGGGAGGGAGAACAAAGTGTCTTGGATTTCCTTTCCTAAGAAGGGACGGGAGAGAAAAGTAATTTGATCCTCAGTGAGAGGGCAGCGAATAGCATGCTGCAGGTCTATCAAAGCAGGCCTAGAGGAAGCGGATCGCGAAGCAAAAAGCTCCTGAAAGTGAGAGACGAATGTATCTTGAACAAGGCTTGGTTCAGTGATCAAGATACCATTTCTATCAAGAATTGAGAGGATCCTGTTCCTCAGTTGCCTTGTAGTCACAGAATGGTGAAAGTACTTAGTGTTTCTGTCGCCATTCTCGAGCCATCTGATTCTGGATTTTTGCCTAAAGAAAGACTTCTCCTGACTTCTCAGCTTTACAAAGGACTTGCGGTGACTCTTCTCTAACTCTGCCAAGAGTTTGTTGGTCGGATCCTGCTGCAGGTCAAGCTGGGCTAACCTAAAAGCATTCCTGGATTCTGCAACCTTCTCAGATAAGTTGGAGAATGAATCTCTATTCAGTTGCTTGAGCCGTCTCTTCAAAGCCTTCAATTTGCTAACCAGCTTGAACATGGGATGTCCTTCCACCGGGGAATCCCACACTTGCGCCACAATATCATGAAAGGATGGGTGCTCCATCCAAAAATCAAAGAATTTGAAAGGCTTTTTTCGAGGAACCAGTTGAGTCACCTTGACCACCATAGGAGAATGGTCAGAAATACCGGAAGTCGGAAACGTTGCTTCTGAATAAGAGAACTGCGAGCTCCACAAAGCATTTACTAACAACCGATCAATTTTCCTGACTTTGCGGTTTGGCCCGGAGGACGTGGACCATGTAAACCGGAGCCCAACATACCTCAAATCCTCAAGCTCCGCCCTACGCAAACACTAATTGACATCATCAAAAGATGGAGGCCAGGCGAGAGTTCCGCCAATCCTATCAGACGGGTTTCTGATGGTATTGAAATCCCCAGCCACCATCCAAGCCATATCCTGGATGCAAGAATTCATCCTAATTAGGTCCTCCCATAAAGGCCTCCGAGATACGAAGGTGTGTTGAGCATAGACCACTGAGATGCAACAACAAAGTCCCGACGAAAGGAGCTTCACTCTGCCATGGATGGCTTGATCATTGGAAGAGATTACTTCAAAATTGACCAGCGAAAGGTCCCAACCAACCCAAATCTTACCCCTCGGAGCATAATTATAATCGGCAGTCTAAGTCCATCCCAACAATAGGCTAGAAGACATAGAACGAAAAAGATCTTCCGGGAATTTAGTCTCTACAATGCCGATTATACATAGGCTATTAGAAATAGTCAGGTTACGAACCTTGGCTCTCCTCAACGGGTCCATAAGACCTCTAATATTCCAACACTCAAAATACATATATAGACAATATATACAAGACTAAATAAACTCTACAAAAGACAAAGGGAGGCGAAGAGCCTACCTTTGCTTGTGAGGCTTCCATCGGGGAACAGTAGTAGCCCCAGGGATCACCAGAACCGGGCCCGAAGCTAAAGCTTGTAGTCTTTCCTGGATGGTCTCCACGCTAATAGAGGCAGCTTGCGGGGGAGGGAGAGAAGAACCAGGAGATACAATGTCGTTCTCATCTAAGGATCCGTAGGTGGCAAGAACTTGCGACTCCACACCGTGATCGAGGCCAAAGGAAGAGTCTTGCTCCAGGCAAGGCTCGGCTGAGGGAGAAAGAAACACCTTCGGAGGAGCACTCGATCCTCTCTGAACCTTGCAAGGAGGTCCGGGAGGCAGCATTTTCGCAACAGGATCCTTGCTCAAACCGGCCTGATCTTCACTCCCAGCAGTGAAGGGACGGGCAGTAAGAACCTTCAACGGACGGGGCTGATCTTCAACACCAGCACTAGACGGGCAGGAGGATTCTCCAATCTTGAAGGCCATTTTCTTCTTCTTCTTCTTCCCCTTCGCCTGTTTCCAAGGCTGCTCCAGAGCAGGCTGTGGTTCGGCAATCATGGATTCAGGAACGCGGGCCACTGCAGGCGTTGAAGGAGCATAAACGCCCAAGGGCTGGTATGGATCAGGAACGGTCAAGGCCTAGTGTAGTGACTCCTCAGCAACCGGAGCAGGGATGGCGGTCCTCTGCTGAGTCCAAACCACAGCATCCAACGGAGCAGGCCCACCCGAATGTTGCTTCGGAGCTCTGGCCTGATCGACGTGGTTGTGCATGCGGGGAGGTGTACGACAATTGTGACCAAACGCTTCACAATCCGGACATTCAGCCGGCAACCATTCATATTCGATGGTTATCGACCGAGAGACACCCTTCAAAACCACTACAGCAGTCTTGCATCTCGGCTGATTTGTCTTGATCTCTACACAAATTCTAGCAAACGAAACCATCTTCATTTGGTCCGTTCTTTGGTCCACATAAAGAGGCTTACCCACCATGCTAGCGATTGCACTCATTGCCGGAACCGTCCAATAATCAAAAGGCAAATTCCTTAATTGGATCCAAACTGAGATAGAGGTTAGGTTCTCCCTCTCCATAAGGGGCTACCGTTGACGGAGGATGAGAGGGACTCTCGCAACCGTGACCGGTCCATCCTCTAGAATTTTCCTCCGAAAGGCCGAATTCGGAATGTGGAGAAAGAGGAAGCCTTGATCGTTGGCTAGAATCTTGACAAGCTTGGAACCCTAGGATTTTTTCAGCGTCTGCTCCATGAGCCCAAACAGAAGTCTTCTTCTCTTGACCAAGTAACTGACCAAACATTGATGCCACTTTGGGTCCACGGCATCAAGAGCTTCATCCGGCAAATTCACCACCGCTTCGCCATCAACAAACGTGGGAGGGACATAGGAAAGATCTGATCCTTTCACCGCTAGACGGGCCACATTCTCCCAAGAGCGAGGTGGGGCAGTCGGATGACCAGCTGGAAGGTGCACGGGCCGCTTGGAAGCAGACTGCTTACGGCTCCAACCCCTTGACCGGTATGGCTGAGCAGAGGAATCCGGCTGAAGTTGCTGCTTATCCTTCCGACCAGCATGGCCAGCCGAGGAGTTCAAGGCCCTAATAGGTTGCGTCGAAGGTGCACCATCATTAGAGGAGGGATACGGAGGTCCCTTGGATGATGCACCCGGAGGTCAGGCTATTGGAGCAGTGATTCCAGCCTCAACAGCGGTTGAGGACATTTCTCAAACACCTGGTTTGCACTCGATCACAGCCTAAGGAAAACCATAGAGGGAGAGAGCCTTACTCGGAATCTCTTCAACCACAATAGAAGGGCAAGTAGGAGACCAAAACGAACAGCAACAGCAGCACACACCAGCAGAAATCGAATCCATAAATCGCAGCAGTAGAAATGCACCAGCAGAGCTTAGACTCTGGATTGGAGAAGCTGACCACCTGGGACGACGCCGCTTGGAGGGACGAATACTGAGGCCTATACGACCTCACCCTCCGAAAAAGAGACCAAGCCACCGGAAGGAACCACCTCAATCCGTGACAACCAGCCGAGAAGATGGAACCGCTCGCACGTCTAGGAAGAACAGGGTCTCGAGATTGAGACCACCCCAGCGAAAATACTTTGGAGGGGAAGAAGAAGGAGGTACCAACAGGTAGCCTTCCAAGAATCAACCCAATCCAACCACTGCAACTCCTTGGGGACCGAGAAAACCAGTAGAACCGGAGTAGGAACACCTAGTGCGAACAGCACCCCTAGGTCAGTCGAGATCTTTGAAGGTAGACCATTTCTTGCAAAATCCTTCGGTGGAGTTGCAGAGGAGAATGAGATGAAGCTACCCTCCAAAAATCACCCCATTTCGATGGCTACAACCACGGGAAACAGCTTCACAATAGAATGGTGAACAGTGTCTCGGGAAATCAGTAGAGAGGATGCCCGATGAACAGTACCCGAGAATTTCGAAAATGCTAGTTTATGAAGGATTCTTTTCGTTGTGAGCTTCCCTTGTGAAGATTACTCCGCTCTTTTTATGGACCCCTTCTCTTAATTAAAATTCTTGGGCTGCATAATTTGTTCTAGCTAATCGCACCTATCTGAAAATTGAATTAGCAAGTTGGGCTCCGTTTATGAAACTTGGGCCGTGAGAATTGGGCTACTCTTTGGTTTGTGGGGAATAGATTTATGCCTTATTTGATAAACGGCTAGTAACTTTATTTATTTATTTTTTACAGAAATCCATTTGGTAACGTTTTTGTTCTAGAAAATAGATTTGGAAAAGAAGAAAAAAGTTTACAAAAGACATTTTTTTTAAATTTTTTTTTATTCCTAGGAACAACTCAAGAGTCAAGTCCAAACCATTTTTTTCCCTCTTTTTTTTTTTCTTCTTTTTCTCTTCCTCTTCTTCTTCCTCTAGCGCCATTGGCAACTAGCCAGACAAAGTCCGGCGACCTCACCGAAGCCTCAACACCCATCCGCCGAGAAGTCGGTGTCACCTGGCCTATGTATGTACATAAATATATTTTTAATTTTAAATATTTAGGACTCGATTACTTCTGAATTTGATAGACTCATGCGAAAAGTTTAGAATATTATTATATCTTTTACATAAGATTTAAAATTTAGAGCGTCTTGTGCAGTTGTCTCTACCGTAGTGGAGAGACGAACAAATGGTCAACATGCATTATCCAAAGGAAAAAAATGGCCGGCATGCATGATTTCCAGGTTAGCCTTTAGTCTCCCAAAGCTCCTCTTCAGTCTTCAATGAGTAACGCTTCCACTTGATGCGGCTTCTGTATTTGACTTGGCCTGCTATAAGGATAGTTACTGTTTTCAAAGCTTCCCTGAACTTTAGCATTGCTACACAACAACCACTTGAATTTTGAAAAGTTACAAATTGCCCCCTTGAATTTTGTCTTAGTGCTTTTGCAATTTCATTTACTATCGGAAAAAAGGGAAAACTTAACAAGTGACAAATAATAGAAAAATAGTCACGTGACAGATTGGTCGTGAAAGAGAAACTATGATAGAAATGCTAAGGAATCGATGTTATTCACATTGTTAAAAATCGCATAGGACTAATTCTCATCCATGTGGAATTGTTATTCATTTTCTTAAGGTCGATTGATCAAAACCCCTTGAACGTTGACACCATTGACAGTAGCCCTCGAATTTTGAAAAGTACATATTGACCACTCTCAAATTTGGCACCACTGGACAATAGCTCGTAAACTTTGAAATAATTCAAATTACACCCCTCCCTTGTGAAATTCAACTTGTGTTGCAGTCACTAGTTTTTCCTACTGTGTTGCTGTTAAGCGTTACCTAAAAATTGATTAACTCATTTTTATTGACCAAAATAAGCTCTACTAATTTTTTCTATACAAAAATGAACAATTCTATTTTTAGATAACACTTAACGGCTATGTTGACAAAACTAGCGTCCAGAACAAATCAAAGCTTAGGGGGTAATCTGGAACTTTCCAATTTTCGGGGCCAATTGTGCAACAATGCCATAGTTTTTTTTTTTTTTTTTTTGCAATAGTGCGAAAGTTTAGGGGGTCTTTAGTGAATATCCCCAAGTTTAGGCCCTTTACATGCCACTTAGGTTCTTCCGCATTAATTCATCCCATGCATCCGGTCATTGACCCACCTGTAGAATTAATCCAAAAAATAATTATAACCGTCTTAAAAAGAGTCCACTGTACGCTTTATTTATAAGGAGACGTAGCCTAAACAGCAAATGTGACTATCCTTATGCAACTGAAAATGAAACTTGTGCTATTGCTACTCATATTTTTCAGGGTTTCTGACATGGCAAATGTTTCAGAAGATGAATTAGAGCTGGAAAGACAAGTTAAAATCATGAACAAGCCAGCGGTCAAGACATATGTGGTAAACATACTTTCCAAACCATTTGATGATTCTCCAACTCCGAATTTGTTTCGTTTTTCTTTTTAATGGAATCAAAATTTACTTAACTGAGTCTCAAGTGAGCTTTTCGCTATGGGAACCATTCATCGGGTTTAATGCTCTTATGAAGGGAAAGGAAGGGGATATCATTGATTGTGTTGATATTAACAAACAACCTGCACTTGATCATCCTCTATTGAAGAATCACAGAGTTCAGGTAAGAGTTCGTCAAAATTTTCTCCAAAAGTGAAGCACAACTACGCTAGAACAGGTTATTCAGCCTACATTTATTTTTTTACATTATTTACATCGATTCTGGTTTATTTGGTTTTTCCTTTTTGCAGGTGGAACCCAAATTACATTTTAATAGATTCGAGAGATTTTCTCCAAATGAAAAATTTGTAAGGTTTAGATGGCGAGAACCTTGCCCTGTTGGAACAGTACCCATTTCTCGAGTAACAAAAGAAAATTTGAGAAGGGCAAGATCTCTACCTAAAATGCCGTCTATGGCGGCTGTGGAGCATGATGCTATTGCTTCTAATCAACATGTATGCTCTCTCTCTCTCTCTCTCTCTCTCTCTCTCTCTCTCTTTCTCTCTCTATGTCGAGCTCGATCCACTCTCTCTCCGTCTTCTTGCCGTGGCGGTTGATGATAAAACTAATTTATTGCTCTATAGGATTTCTCAGTGCAATTATTACTACACGAAAGTTCAATGTGATTTGCAAATGAAGTAAGAACTTTCCCCGCTATAACGAGGTAAAGAAATCTTATAATTTTGCAGGTGGTTTCTTTGAGAGAGGATGCGATTGAAAATATTAAATATGGATGTCATGGTACAGTCAGTGTCTACAATCTAACTGTTGCTCACGATCAATTCAGTTCGCATAATATGTGGATCGAAACCGGTTCTCCGGACCATATTAGTATGATTGCAGCCGGCTGGCAAGTATGTAAATTTGTATTGATATTGTGAATTTGTGATTAAAAAAAAATCAAAGAGCAATCTAATAAGGTTGTTTTACCAGGTTGCTCCAGGATTATATGGCGATAATCTTCCTCGGCTTTTCACCTATTGGACAGTTAGTTTAAGAACAATTACTCTTGCCTTAGTTTAACATCTCATTTCCAAAACCAATATTGAAATTAGAGGTAACTCGGACTGATTCTTTTTACTTTAACAGGGCAATGGCCATCGAGACGGGTGCTATAATGTTTTATGTCGCGGCTTTATCCAGATTGATAGGGAATTAAGCCCTGGAACTCCTATGCGCGCTGCTTCTACTTATGGGGGGGATGTTTTTGCGCTTGAAATCCGAGTTGATCAGGTAAGGTTAGCTTTATAGTTGTTAAAATAATGGCTCTTATTTTGTAATACGAATGTATGAAGAATAAAATTTCTCAACCTAATTAGCCCTAAACCTACTGTACGGGCACAATTCAATTATAAATTTTATAATTTTGTCAATGTAGTTTTAATCTTTGTGCGAAATTTCAATGTAAACCCTTTTGTCCAATTATTGTCAAAAATTGCTAACGTGGCGATCCGTTAGTTGTATCAGCATGCCACGTAGAACATTTGGCAATGATTGGACACAATGTTAGCAATTTTTGGTAGCACTTGGCCGGAAGGAGTACGTTGGAATTTCATGCAAAAGTTCAGGATTATATTGGCTAAATTGAAAAATTTATGACTGAATTGACATTCGTATAGTAGATTTAGCACTCAAATCATTGGAAAAGATATAAGATAATATGAAAAATAAGAAATTGATGAAAATCTATTGAAAAAGAAGAAAAATAAAATAAGATAAAAATATCTTAGACATGCAAGTACTTTTCTTAAGGATAATTCTGCCCTTTAAAATACAAAAATCAATACGATAAGTTCTAGCGGTTATTATCCCAAGATACAGCAAACCTTCATTTTTTTTTCCTAGCAAAATAATAGAATGAACATGAACGATGTTATGTGTATAACTAGCAAGAAAGGAAAGACATGTAAAAAGAAGAAAAAATATTCTTGTTATGTATATCACTTTTCAATTTGTAGGTAAAAGACACAAAGAGCCGTTTTCCATTGTCAATTCTAACATTTAATTGAACAAACGTTATAAATCCATTGCAATTTTTTTTTTTTGGTCCTACTCTAATCCTACTCTAACACTTACTC
Organism: Eucalyptus guilfoylei; assembly: GCA_016097605.1. NCBI lineage: Eukaryota > Viridiplantae > Streptophyta > Magnoliopsida > Myrtales > Myrtaceae > Eucalyptus > Eucalyptus guilfoylei. Next base: position 13,403,215 of record CM027870.1, on the reverse strand, counting down.
TCAGACTTTTGCCCTGCCTCCTTGCATGGCGTGGGAGTCGAAACCCACTCATGAAATGAAATCGTCCTTACCCCAAGCCCCCCTAAGAAAGTGGGGATTTGAACCCTCCACCCCCCTTCCAAGTTGGAAGGATGGCTACTAGCAATATCACCACGAAACCACTATAAGATGTTACAAAACTACAATAAATTAATGACGGACAAAAACCATTACAAATCAATGATAGTAAAGAACCGTTACAAAAACGATAGCTTTCAATATTTCCAAACTTTTTAAAATATCCAAGAATTGGTAATTTTCTCGTTATGTATGCATACATGTAAGAGCATAATAATTTAACAATTCGCACTACGTATGTATATCATATACTTTGTTCTATATGAATGACCATTGCTATTTTTCTTTTTAAATCAAAACTTTCACAGTACCAAGCCTCACCAAAACATGTATAATATCCAGACTATTGAGCAAGTTCCTCTTTTTCTTTCTCTTAACCAGGATAGAGATACTGGAAACTGGTGGCTGCATTGCGATAATCCGGCCATAAAGGTTGGTTACTGGCCAAAGGAGCTCTTCTTATACTTGCGCAATGGTTCTCTCCATACAGCTTGGGGCGGAGTTGGCCTTGCCGGAAGCAATGGAGTTTGTCCCCCCATGGGAAGCGGACACAAGCCCGACAGGAATTTCGGGCACGCCACGTACTTTCGAACTCTCAAATGGGTCAGCGCGACCGGCGACGCCTTGCCTCCTTCACGAAAAATTTCGGAGTGGGTCGATAAATCCAATGTGTATGGCTTCAAGAATCATCACGTTGTGATACGGCTGATGATGGGCTACACGATTAGCTTCGGAGGCCCCGGGGGTTATTGCGGAGGCTAATGAACCAACGAAGACAAGACTATGTGGTGACTGGTGAGCAAGCGAATAAGCAAAATCATGTGTGTTTCCATACTAACTTTGATAATTATGTTGCCTTTTTATCGTACTAGTAAATCGTCATTCGCATCGCGTGTGGTAAGACGATACATTTTTATTTGAAATAAATAGAGAGATTTGCTTGAATATTGTATCTTTGAAATGAATAGAGAGATTTACTCGAGTGTGCTTCGACTTTGTCATTAGTCTAATAGATATAGATAAATGTAATATTAATCTAAACTTTAAAGGACTTTCCATACTTATTTGTTTGAAAGTAGAATGAAAGACATAATTTTACATGTATTTTGAAAATGTGCAGAACTTATATGAATAGACATACTATTTTACCGACATATGCAACTCTTGACGAAAAGATTCCGCTCTAATGATTACTTTTGATGCACAATAATTTGTGATCGTCACCACCTCACTAGAAGCTGGGCGAGGTTGCCACCCCCTCGTCCAACATTGCTGAGTATGTTGGAAAACCCCAAATTGAGGTTTAAAGAAAGACCCGATTTGGACCCAAAAATTCTAATCACTACTGATTCAAACAACCCTAGTTACAAAGGAGTGCCGGTGATGAAGAGTCCTAACCTTCACCGCAGTGGGGCTTCTAGAACCCAAATCCTTGCCATAACGGAGGACGACATTGACACACCATTGTTGATGAATAGAGATGGTACCACCACCTTATCTTGCAGCTGCCAGCTGAGGAGAGAGAAGCTCAAGAGACAAGGCCTCGACATTCATGTCACCTAATTTCGTGATCACATCACTAATGAAGAAAGACCTAATTTTTAAAAAATTCTCAACTTTAGGGGCAGTCTCAATTCTATCCCGAACTCTTTTTCATCTAAAAGAAATCTTCAAATCCATTCTCAAATTTGCACCAAACTTTTTTATTGTAGTTTTTGAAAGTTTTAAAATTCAATTGCATTTTTCGGTATGAGTTTTTAGTACTTCTAATATACTTATCCCATTTATTATAAAGAGATAGTAGCCTAAATAAAGAAGAGTACTATCGCTATGCAACTGAAAATGGAACTTGTGCTATTGCTACTCAAACTTTTTAGAGTTTCTGAATCCAACATAGCAAATCTTTCACATGACTGTGATTTCTAGCGGGAAAGGCATGTTAAAAACATGAACAAACCAGCTGTCAATACATTTTTGGTGAACATTCCTTCCAAACCACTTTGATGATTTTTCAATTCTCGGTATTTCTTTTATATATTCTAGAATCTATCTAGCCCACTTTCAAGCAAGTTTTTCATTTTCGGAATCCATTCATCACGTATGATGCTCTTATGAAGGCAAAGGAAGGAGATATCATTGTTTACATCAAGATTAACAGACAACCGATACTTTATCATCATCTATTGAAGAACCTTATGGTTCAGAAAACGGGTTAGTCAAAATTTTCCCGGATAGTCTGCGCACAACTACAATAAAACTTTGGGTCCGCATATACTTATTTTCTTAAATTGTTTACCTTGATTCTTGCTTATTAGATTTTTTTCCCTTTTACAGGTAGAACCAAACTTACGTTCAGTAGGTTTTTTTTTTTTTTTGGTCGAATACGTTTCAGTAGGTTCGAGAGATCTTTTTAATTGAAAAATCTGTAAAAGCGGAATTGCTAGAGCCTTGCCCTATTAAGACAGTATCCATTCATAGTAACAAAAGAAAACTGCATAGAGGGAAGATCTCTACCTAAGATGCCGTCTGCAGCATTGTGGAGCACGACCCTCTTGCTTCTAATCAACATGATCGCTTCAAATTAGATAAAATCGGAAGTTTATAATTGGAAAGTAAAAGTGTGTTTGTTTCGCGAAAAATGAATTTAAAAAATATTTTCTTAAAAATAATCGCTCATTTAATTTGTAAAAGTAAATGAACAAAAAATATTTTATTGTCCATAAAAATGTTCATACATAAATTTCTATTGATAATGAAAACATGTTCAATTGACTAATTATTTCAAGCAATATAAGAGATTAATTTCGAAAAAAAATTTCAAATCATTCTTTTTTGGGGAAACGAATGGAGTCCCAATCTCGCATGAGACTTCCACTAGTCACTTTAATAAAGCCAGTCTGAGTTTGGCTCTGATGTCACTTTTCATATAGTTAGGATAAATAAATCCATCAATATCTCATAAACCGTAACGTATATTGTGGTACGGAAACGTTCATCGGAAGTTTTAAACCTTGTATACATAATGCAATCCAATTTTAAACATTCAATTGATTCAATCAAGTTCTAAATTTTTTTCTTTTCATACAAGACAATCAACTCTTACAAAAGAAAGTACTTATGATTGTCTGAGTTGCACTCAAATTTTGCCTATGCATTATCCTAAAACGGCACCTTTTCATATAAAGAGGACTTAATCGAAAATTTAGGATTTCATCGAACTAATTGAATATTTAGGACTTGATTATACTTCTTGATATAAGTTTTGGATTTGATGGACTCAATTTGAAAAGTTTTTTTTTTTTTTTAATGGTACATTTTGTACGTGGAACTTAAAGCCTGTTTTGCAATTTTGTCTGCTGTGGTGTTAGCCATGCGTGATGCAAATGTGGAGAGACAAGCAAATGGTAAGCATGCATTATCCAAAGGGAAAAAAATGGCAGGCATGCATTATTAGCAGGATAGCCTGTAGTCTCCCAAAGCTCCTTCTTAAATGTGTAACGCTTCCACTTCGGATAATTTCTCAAGACTTCCCTGAATTTTAGCATTACTGCACAATGGCCCCGAATTTTGAAAAGTTACGAATTACCCCCGAGTTTTATGTTAGTGCTTTTGTAATTTCATTTAAGGCCCAAACAAAGAAAATGAAAACTTAAGAAGTACCATATAATAGAAAAACAGTTGCGTGGCAGATTTGTCATAATATATATGTAGAAACACATGAAAGTGAAAATATGATAGAAATGCAAGAAAATCAATTAGGACAAATTCTCATCCATATAGACATGTTATTTATTTTCTTAGGGTCAATTGATCAAAACCCCCCTTGAACGTTGACACCATTGACAGTAGCCCTCGAATTCTGAAAAGTACATATTAACCCTCCTCAACTTTGGCTCCATTGTCCGACCAAAAAAAAAAAACTTTGGCTCCATTGGACCATAGCCCGTAAACTTTGGCATATTGCAAATTACCCCCCTCTCCTCCTCTGTGAAATTCGACTTGTGTTGCCATCACTAGATTTTCCTCCTGCATTGCCGTTAAGTGTTACCTAAAAATCGATTAACACATTTTTCTTGACCAAACTAACCTCTACTAATTTTTTCAATTACATCAGCCTTGCATCCTATCTTTTCTTCATTTTTCTTTTTTTCTTAACTCCACTAACCATGTAATATAGGTTATTATGATAAAAAAAAATGAATAGGTCCATTTTAAGATAACACTTAATGGCTATGTTGACAAAACTAACGTCTTCAACAAATCAAAGCTTAGGGGGGTAATCTGTAACTTTTCAACGCTCGGGGCCAATTGGGCAACAATGCTAGGGTTGACAGGGGTGGCTGATAACATGTCAAAATGCGAAATCGGTTTAGCAATAGTGATAAAGTTCAGGGGGTCTTGAGTAAATATCCCCAAATTTTGGCTCTTTACATGCGGCTTAGGTCCTTCAATTTTAACCACTGAGGTTCGTCCTAGTGGCCACCCTTCTAACTTGGAAGGAGGAGGTGAGGGGTTCAAATCCCCACATTTTCAGGAGAGATTAGGGTGTGGACGATTTCATTTCAGGAGTGGGTTTCGACTCCCACGCTCTGTAAGGAGGTATGACAAAAGTTTGAGAGCGAGTATTAGAGTAGGATTAGAGTAGGACCGACCAAAAACAAAAAAGTCCTTCAACATTTAATGCCTCCCTTGCGTACGGACATTGACCCACCTATAGAATGAATCCAAAAAGTAATTATAACCGTCTTAAAAAGAGTCCACCGTGCACTTTATTTATAAGGAGACGCAGCCTAAACAGCAAATATTACTATCCTTATGCAATTGAAAATGAAACTTGTGCTATTGCTACTCATACTTTTCAGGGTTTCTGATATGGCAAATGTTTCAGAAGATGAATTAGAGCTGGAAAGACAAGTTAAAATCATGAACAAGCCAGCGGTCAAGACATTTGTGGTAAGCATACTTTCCAAATCATTTGATGATTCTTCGACTCTAAATTTATTTTCGTTTTTTCTTATGTAAAATCTACGATTTACCTAACCGAGTGTCAACCGAGTTTTTCGCTTTGAGAAACCATTCGTCAGGTTTAATGTGCTTATGAAGGCAAAGGAAAGCGATATCATCAATTGCATCGATATCAATAAATAACCGGCACTTGATCATCTCCTATTGAAGAATCATATAGTTCAGGTAAGGGTTCGTCAAATTTTTCCCCGAAAGTCGAGCACAACTTCAGAACTCGTTTTACAACTCATACTTATATTCTTAAACTGTTTACTTTGATTCTTGGTTATTTGATCTTCCCCTTTTGCAGGTGGTAATAGGTTCAAGAGATCTTCTCCAAATGAAAAACCTGTAAAATTCGGATCGCGCGAGCCTTGTCCAGTTGGAACAGTACCCATTCCTCGAGTAACAAAAGAAAACTTGAGAAGGGCAAGATCTGTGCCTAAGATGCCGTCTATAGCGGCTGTGGAGCACGATGCTCTTGCTTCTAATCAACATCTCTCTTTCTCTCTCTCCGTGTTATGTGCTTGAGCCACTCTCTCCCCGTCTTCTTGCAGCGGCCGTTTGATGGTAATTAATTGCTCTCTGGGATTTCTTAGTGCAATTAATACTCCACTAAAATTCAATGTTATTTGCAAGTGAACCACGAAATTTTCAATTTTTTTCCCTGCTATGACCAGGTAAAGAAATCTAATAATTTTGCAGGAAGTTTCTACGACAGACATCACGATTGCAAACATTAAATATGGATGTCATGGTGCAATCAGTGTCTACAATCTGAACATTGCTCACGACCAATTTAGTTCAGATAATATAACCAGTCCTCCAGACCATATAAATATGATTGTTGTTGGTTGGCAGGTATGTAAATTTATATTAATATCGTGAAAATCAAAGAGCAATCTAACGAGGTTGTTTTACTAGGTTGCTCCAGGATTATATGGCGATAATTTTCCTCAGCTTTTCACATATGGGACGGTTAGTTTAAGAGCGATTACTATTTCCATAGTTAAACACCTCACTTTTAAAACCAACATTGAAATTAGAGGTAACTTGAACTATTTTTTTACTCTAATAGGGTAATGGCCATTGAAAATTTGAAACATATGTCATAACGTGTTATGTCGCGGCTTTATCCAGATAGATAGGGCATTAAGCCCCGGTAGTCTTATGTGTAATGGTTCTACTTGTGGGTGGGACACTCTTGAGCTTGAAATCAAAATTGATCAAGTAAGATAAGCTTTACGGTCGTTAAAATAATAGTTCTTAGTTTGTAATAATATCGTATTGATAATACAATTTTTTGAAACTATGCTATGTATGGGGATAATTACCCAATTAGTCTTAAACCTATTGTATGGGTGTTAATTCAGTTCTAATTTTTTTTTTTAATTTTGCCTATGTAATCTTAACTTTTACGTGAAAGTATAGTCATTTTGTCTAGTTATCACCAAAAATCACTAACATGGTGATTGATAAGTTGTTAATATTAGCGTGTCATGTAAGACGCTTGGCAATGATTGGACGTTGTGTCAACAATTTTCAGTGGCAATTGGCCATAATGGTTATATTGGAATTTCACGCAAAAGTTTACAACTGCATTGGTAAAATTGAAAAGTTCAAGACTGAATTGACATTCGTACGATATATTTAGGACTGAATTGGTAATTTTCTCGTTATGTATGCATGTATGTAAGAGCACTAATTTCACAATTCACACTACATACGTAAATTGCATACCTTGTTCTACATACATGATTAGTGCTATTTTTCTTTTCAAATCAAAACTTTCACCATACCAAGCATCGTGACCGTAACATGTATAATATATCTAGACTATTGAGCAAGTTTCTCTTTTTCCTTCTCCTAACCAGGATAGGCATACTGGAAACTGATGGTTGCATTGCGATGATCCGCCGATAAAGGTTGGCTACTGGCCAAAAGAGCTATTCTTATACTTGCGCAATGGCTCCCTCCATGCAGCTTGGGGCGGAGTTGGCCTTGCCGGAAGCAATGGAACTTGTCCCCCCATGGGAAGCGGACACAAGCCCGACGACGATTTCATGCACGCCCCGTATTTTCGAACCCTCAAGTGGGTCAGCGTGTTCGGCGACCCCGTGCCTCCATGAAGAATATCGGAGTGAGTCGATAAATCCAATGTGTATGGCTACAAGAATCATGGATATGTCATAGAGGGGTTGTGGGGCTACACGATCAGCTTCGGAGGTCCATGAGGTTATTGCGGAGGCTAATGAACTTAGGAAGACAAGGCTACGTGGTGAGCAAGTGAATAAGCAAACCTCGTGTTTCTATACTAACTTTGATAATTATGTTGTCACTTTTACCGTATTAGTAAATGATCAATGCGTGTGGTAAGATAATATATTTTTCTTCAAAATGAGTAGATAGATTTGCCTGAGTGTGCTTCAATAGCTTCATTAAAGGACTTTCCATACTTATTCATTCGAAAGTAGACTGAAAGTCACATCTTTTATATGTATTATGAAAACGTGCCGCAAATATATGATTAGACATATCGTTTTACTAATAGGTGAAAGTCTTCACCAAAGGATATCACTCTAACAATTACTTTAGCAATTAATTTAGATTGTCGTTAACCCTCACGAGAGGCTCGGCAAGGTCAGCACCTCTCCTTCGACATCACCGAGAGTGTTGGAAAACCAAAATTGTTGTCGCGATTGGGGTTTCAAAGATCCGATTTGGACTGGGAAAATTCTAATCCCTACCGGCTTGAGCAACCCCAATTACAGAGGAGTGTTGGTGATCTGGAGCCCCGACCATCACTGGAGTGGAGCTTTGACAACCCAAATCTTTGCCATGACAAAGGACAACATCAACACACCATTATTAGTGTACAGAGATGGTACCGCCATCTTATCTTATAGCTGAGGTCAAAGAAGTTCAAGAAAAGATGCCTCGACATCTATGTCACCTATTTACATGGTTACATCATTGATGAAGAATGGCGTAATCCCTTCAAAAAATTTCCAACTTTATGTTCAGTCCTAATTCTATCTCGAACTGTTTTTTGAGTCTAGAAAAATTCATAACTTTAATTTCAGTCCAAATCCGTCCCAAATCTGTCCCGATCTTACTCTTTTTTTGTCTAAAAAATTTACAAACTTTAACTCTAATTTCAAAATTGCTTCGTCAGCACTCCGTTCAAAAATCCTATTCATCGTCCCTAATTTCCCGAATATGATATTATGGGGCATCGAGTAAGCTCTCAAGCCGGAAGGCCCAGGCCTTCTATACTAGTACAACACATAACACGGATCAGGGATTATTTATTAATTTAATTTTTTGGTCGGAACGTAGATCGGGCAATAGAAATCTCTAGAAAATCACACCACCGGCTATAACCGGTGGCGCGCCCTCCTCCAACCGGCTGCGTTACCGGCTATATATACCGCCGGTTGGACCACGTGATCAGGGAGTCGCCTTATCGCCAGCTTCCTCATTCTCGGCCTCTCTCTCTCTCTCTCTCTCTCTCTCTCTTTCGGAATCGCACAGAGACAAGCATCGCCCCCCTCGCTTTCTCTCTCTCTCTCTCCAAATCAGAATCCTTCTTCAATACCAAACCTATAAAAGCCCCCCCCCCCCCCTCGAAAGGCTTTTCCCTCTTCGGATCCCGTCCGCCCCGTCTTCCTCCTCCTTCTCCTGCCTCGCTGAGGATCTGTGGGCTCTTGGGTCCCCCGAAAAACCCGTTCTTGATTTCGTGGAACCGCGGTCCTGCTGGAATTCTTGATCGTTCCAGCGCCTTTCGATCGCGTTCCGTTTGATTCGGACCCGACCCATATCCCAGATCGGCAGCAGGTCGAGTGATCTCGACGAATTAGCAACTGGGTCGATTCGATTTTTGCAACCCCCCCCCCCCAACTCGTCCTGATCGGGGGAGACTGACTGGGAGGGTGTCGATTTTGAGATTTTACGACTAGGGTTAAGAGGGGCTCTGCTGAATTCGTGGGTTCCTCGTTTGGTTGGCGCGTGAGAGGCTCTTGGGGAGGAGAGAGAGAGAGAGAGAGGAGTTGGAATTTTCTGTGATGGCCGAGCAAGTGGAGGGGCTTGAAGGGAGCCAACCGGTGGATCTCGCCAAGCATCCCTCTGGCATCGTGCCCACCCTCCAGTAAGTCTGTCTTTCTAGCTTATGTCTCTTTGTCTCTCGACGGGAGTCTGCGAGTATTCCTGCTTGGGGGAGCTGGGAGACTATGAAAGATCCCCGTGTGCTGGTTTTAGCTAGTATGAGTGAAGATGGAAAATGTTGTTGGCACGACGGCGCAGTTTTGACCGCGTTTCTCGGGGTTCCTCCTTAAAAGGAAGTTAGAAGTCGGATGATGAGTGGCTTGCGTGACGGATATTACTGCTAATCGAAGGATGTGTTGTCGGTCTTTGTTCACGTGCGGTTGATTTGAGTTCTAGCTGCCATTGAAGGATTGCTTCACCGCGCCAATTGTCTATTGGGCTTCATGAATTTCTTAAAAAGTTGAAATTATTTCTGTATACTTTGGGAAGAATTCTTAATGATGGGACATTTAATCAAAGCACTCTGCTCGAGGCGCCTTGATCATCTGTTCTATTTTGATTGATTGTTAGCAAAGGATATCTTTCCAGTGATGTTTTGGGAGATGGTGGTCAGGTCTTTGTTCGGTCGCGATGTTTCCCTTTCCTCTTTGCCTTTGTTTACCCTCTGTCACAACTTTGTAGCGTGGTGTGCAGCTGAGGAGGAAACCCCCTCGATAGATGGAGTGAGACTAGATCTTTATCTATGAAAGACCTAGGGAAGACCCAGCTCCAATGCCTGATTGATAGGGGTTTCAAGGTCCGGGGCTTCACAATTTCGAAATGCACTTGAAAAAATATAATGGCTAGAATTTGCTTCTTATGGGTCTTTTTATTGCAATAGGACCATATTTTAAAGTGTAGCTTGGAAATATATTGAAGAGTAGATGGCAGACTAAGCTTTTGTTTCCTTTTCACTGAAGCAAATATAGTACCGTACAAGGCAATTTACTTAATGTGAGAGCTCATTGCATTTTGGGCAATACTCGGTACTACTTTAGACTTTGGACTGTTTCCTTCTCTTTCTTCGATAAATGAGGTCATGGCATAATACCCTTTCTACTAGATTCTCTTTTGACCATTCTATTTTATATTTATTGCCCAGGAAACATAGTGGGTCTAATTTTTTTAACTTATTCCCAATCGTTTCAACTGTTAAAACCATCGAGACAAACTTGTGATTTCCGTTTGTTGACTTGTGTCGACTTTGGATCTACTTTGTCTATGTTAGAGTAGTTTGATGCTGAGTGGGTTGGGCTCTCAAGAGCGACCTGTGAGGCTACGACAACAGCATCTGATTTTCAACTTGCTTTATATATCACTATAATATTATGAACATTATGGCTTAAGGGAACTTGAATGTTTATTTGTGATCACATGTTCATAGGAACATAGTCTCGACTGTCAATCTGGATTGCAAGTTGGATCTTAAAGCTATTGCCCTGCAAGCTCGGAATGCTGAATATAACCCAAAGGTACTTGAAATTTTGTGAAGGACCTACTCTATTGTGGTGCCCTTTCTTTGAAAAGTTAATTAACTTTTGGATGTGGTGGATGTTGAGAAATAGAGCTCTGCAAATTGTGTTTTAAATCAAACCTTTGGAGTTGCTTCTCCTAAACATATCATACTTTAGAGCAATTCGTGGCAAAAGAACTTCTCTCTGTTTTCCTCCATTTATTATGGTTATGGGCTTTATTTCTTGCTACTCTCCTTGGCTATAGTGGCTACTTTTGTTGTGCTCCTTAAGATCTGGCCAACGCATAGTTGGTGCTCAGAATTTGGTCAAGCTCAGGTTTAGTGCCTAACTTTGTTTTCGGCTTGACAATGCAGCGTTTTGCTGCAGTCATCATGAGGATCAGGGATCCTAAAACGACAGCTTTAATTTTTGCTTCCGGAAAGATGGTAAGTGAATTTAGGTTGTTAAGATAAAAACTAAAGCTAACATTTCTGTTTATATATCTTGGAGATACCTCTGTGGTTTTGATTGTATCTTTTTGTCCGTGATCGATAGAATTTGTACCGTTGTGGGCCTAATGATGCCTGACAATTATGAGGATTTTAAAGTTTTCGTCACTTTATTTTTAACTTCTTCAACAGTGTTACCTGGATTAAGTGCTTAAGTCCTTAAGTCCTTAAGTCCTTGTTCTTATCCAAACTGCTCTTTTTAAGAAGATTCTTTTATTTCTTTTTTTGCCCATTGAGCATAGGAACTTGCATCAGATTTGTGGATTTATATTGATTGACCTAATACTACTGTCTTGATAAAATGGGAAATCCTGTCGTTTAAGATTTCTGTCTATTACTCTCTTTTGTTGCTATTGTGCTTGATCAAAAAAGCTACAATTGCACTGCTTCAGGTTTGCACTGGGGCCAAAAGTGAACAACACTCAAAGTTGGCAGCAAGAAAGGTACGTCAACTTTTCACATACACCAATCATTTTTCCCCCGAGGAAAATCGCATGATTAAAGTAGATTTAGCTTGCATCAACTTAGCCAGAATTAATATATTACCTAAAGTGACGAGATCTTGTCTTTTATTGTTTTCTGCATGTAATTATTGCAGTGATTAGTGATTTGTCCATTTAAGTTAAATTAGAACAGCATTTAGTTCTCAAGTATCGCATTTGAAGATGTTTTGCTTTCTTTCAGTATGCAAGGATTATCCAAAAGCTTGGGTTTACTGCCACATTTAAGGTATTGTCCTTCCTCTCTCACTCTCTGACGTTGATATACACTTTTTTCAGGCCTATCGTACTGGCCATTTTGTGGAGCTGTTGCTGTTATCAATGTTTTTTTGTTTACAATGACTGTAGGACTTTAAGATTCAGAACATTGTTGCCTCTTGTGATGTGAAATTTCCGATCAGACTTGAAGGTCTTGCATACTCTCACGGTGCCTTTTCAAGCGTGAGTGCCTTTTCCCCCCTGCTTCTGCACTAACAAAAAGTTTATAACCAGCAGTATTGAAGTTGCCGTATGAGATTTGTGAAAAAGTGTTAATTCCCTTGCCCTTTCTGTTTATTTGACTTCTGAAACACCTTTTGCATCGGTAGCATTCTTAATCAGAGTAGCTTTGCCATAAACTTTAAAGAACAGTTCACAAGTCCCTTTCCAATTTTCTTTCACGGGAATCTGTCCACTCTCGATCATATAGGAAATGCTTATAATCATTATCACTTTCAGTCAAAAGTTTGTCCTTTGGATTTTTTTTACTTGTATGTTCCAGCTAAATGAGGACTTATCTCTTTCTCATTGTGATGCAGTATGAGCCCGAACTCTTCCCTGGTCTAATATATCGCATGAAACAACCCAAGATAGTGCTCTTAATTTTTGTTTCCGGGAAGATTGTACTTACTGGGGCAAAGGTGATAGGCCTCTTCCCTGACTTGTCTGCTCGCTACTTTGATGTGATCAGTGGACTGACCTTCCTTCTTTGGCTGGTTTAGGTGAGGGATGAGATTTACACCGCCTTCGAAAACATATACCCCGTCCTCACCGAGTTCAGGAAGGTCCAACAATGGTACATATCTTGCTCTATTGTTCTGGGTATTAAAGACACTGTCTGAATTTGCTTACTTTGAGTGCGGGCTCAATGTTATCACGAGTGTGTATATATGAAAATTAGTAAACTTGTGGCGGCAGATCTCTGAAATGGGTTTAACTCTCTCTGGCAGAAATTCTTGGGGCAAAATGTATTTCCATCTGCTAGTAGTTTCAAGTGTAAATACTTGAAAAGAAGAGGAGCAACGATGGTCCATCTTTGAAAGGATTGACTTGAAAACTTGAAGTCTTTTGGGGTCTCTGCGGGTCGAACCATGGTTGCACTACCGGGCATTCTCCGAAAATTTTGTTGTAATTAGTACCTATGATTGAGAGGCATGTGCGAAATGGAAAGAGTTATCCTTTGTGAATGATTTTGGTTTGAGGTGGTGTTATATATATGGAGTAGACCTCAAGTTTTCTGAATTTGTGAAATTTAGTTGGACTCAATGCGCCATGATTCACTCTGGATCTACCTGTACTATTGAAGAAGAAAAGGGAAAGAAGCAAAATTTGATTTCTGTGGTAAGTCTTTGGAGTTGTTAGCTCTTGCGGCTTCCAGCATGAGCTATCTATTAATTACTCCCCCCTCCGCCGCCCTTTACTTTAAAATATTTGAACATTATATAAAAATAGTGGTCAGATCATCAAGTTTGTTAGTTTGTTCAAGTTGCTCCAGATTCTGAACAGTAAGATCTTTTCATGACTCATAACCAAAGTAGTACGTTGATGCTCAGTTGTCTTTATATTTAAATGTGCCACATGAAATGCTTACTCTATAATCTCCTTGAATCCGTTAAGGGGAGAAAATGAGACTGTTGCACCCGTCTACCCCCTCTACTCGTAACTCTTTCTATTAATTATTTTCTTTAATTTTTTTTTATTTTCTCTTAATATTACAATAATGTAGTAGGCTACACGTAAAGTTCCTTATCTCACGTGACAACTACGATGAGAAATCTAGATGTTACAGAGTTCTTATGCTTTACGTTTATGTATTATATAAACTACGAATTCCACATTTATTTTGTTTAAAAGGAGATTCATGCGAAATAAAATATATATATATGTGTGTGTGTGTGTGTGTGTATGTGTGTGTGCGTGTGTGTGTGTGCGTGTGTGTGAATACTATTGTATTTTAATACATGTACCGAATTTACAAAAGTGATCACGCTCATGCAATATACACATAGCACTCCTAGCAAAAATATAATAATATAGCTCTCCTAAAGATTTACCTTTCATGATGGTACATGAAACTCTAGTGTGCTCATGATAATCATTATGTGTGTCCGTTTTTTCATTTTTTATTTTTAGAAATAAATTTGCAATAGAAACGAGAAGTAAAATTTTTTTACCTTTTTATTTTTGGAATAAAAATGAGAAATTCTTCTTATCACTTGTCCTCATTATTAGCCAGCCCCCCACTTGCCACTTGCTGCTCGCCGTTGTTGTCCACTTGTTGCCTGCCTGCCTCCTATGGCCTACTTGGGAGGGAAAAATTTTGTGTTGTTTTCAAACGCATATATTTGCTCAAAAACCCGTCTAGGAAATATAAATAAGAAAAATCCATTTCTAGCCAGAAATTGATTTCTAGAACATAAAAGTTATCAAGATAGCTAGAAAAACCTCATTCTTCGTGCAATTGTTGAATTTATTGCACTCTTAAAGCATGCCCTTATTTATTTATTTTTTGTGGCCATCATAGAAAAAGGAAAATAATATAATTTAGGTAGGCAGAGGATGATCATGCTCAATAGGAGTGATTGGTTCCTAGTCTGGTTCCTAATTTTGGGAATTGCAGATTGGGAACCGGACCGGATCGTCAGTTATTGTGCCATCGCTTGTGGTACCAATGGACAAAATAGTATTTAGTTCACATTTTACTATTTTTTTTTGAAAAAATAATAAAAAAATGGTATATGAAGTTGGTCCGGTCTGATTTCCTTTTGGAATTGGGAATCAAACTATCCAAAAACCGGTTCCATTTTTAGGAATCGGGAACTACATTGACACTCCCAAGAACCGGACTAAATCAACCGATCCGGTCCGATCTAGGTGGTTTTCGGTTTGGGCGGTTTGTTTTGCACGCCCTCATTGTTCACCGAAGGAAAATGACTCGTTCATGATGAGAGCAATGCCTGATTAAAAAAGAAAAACGGTAATTGTTGATGTAGTTTTCCAGCTGTAGATGAAAATTAGGCATTTGGTTTGGCAAAAAGAAAATATTCTGGCAAAACTTATTTGGAGAGACAAAAGTTTCGCTAGAACTTCGGCTGTATGATTCCTTTTAGGAAAAATACAGAAAAATTACCTCACTTTTTAACTCAATAGCCACTTAAACGCCTCTAAAAAAGACCAAATTCCCGTCTCTGCGAACTACTCAACATCTTGCTTGGGAATTGGGTAGTTTGGCTTTTAATTGGTATCGAGTATTCAGAATTGCTTTTGCTATTTTTGTAAAGGACTCACACAATTATCATGTCCTTTTGGACATAAGTGTTTATATAAAGACAATTTTTTTTTTTTTTTTTTTTTTTTTTTTGTAAATATGGATACAAGGATAATGGCAAAATTGTCAAAAAATTCCAAACTTATTATGCTATGGCTTTTAAGCTAAAATTTTCAATTTTGCTAATTTAGTCTTAAATGATTTTCCAATAAAATCATTTTGGCCAATTTGGAGCAGAAAGTGTTGATGTAGTGATTTAGTTTATGCATAACCGGCATTGATGTGGATAAGTTTTTGTAATTTTTTGAATTTTTTCTTTCTTTCTTTCCTTTTCTATTCTTTTTCTTTCCTTTTTTTTCCTCCGCCGGTAGCCAGCCATAGGCAAAGGTGTTGTAGTTGGATGAGGCGATGGTGTTGCTAGATTTGGGCGAGGGCCATGACTCCGTCGCTTGTGGCCAACAATTGGCAGAGAAACGATAAAAAAAGAACAAAGAAAGAAAGGAAAGGAGAAAAAAAAGAAAGAAAAAGAAAAATTTGGAAAGATTTCACAAAAATCATTCATGTCACCAATGTCCAGTCAAAATTATTAGAAAGACTACATTGTAAAATTGTCATAAGTTTACAATTAAATTGGCCAAATTGAAGATACAGTGGGTTTTATAACTACTTGTATAATTATCCTGCAATAATTATTGTGAAGGTGTAAAGTGCTTTCCAAAAGAGAAAAGTCATTTATGATTAAGTATTTTCGGAAAATAGAGATGTATACACAGTTTTGAGGTGAAAAGTGACGTCCATCTCTAATGATCTCTTTTCTTTTTTGTGAAACAGCTTAATTTTAACGAACATTTTTTGATCAAAAGAAAATTACTTAAATCAAAATACTTAATATTAATAGCATGGCGATATATTTATACAAAATTTCGACCTCTTAATCTGTCGATGCATCCTTTATCTTTTCCTGAGAAATGATGTGGTATATAGAATCAGTTAGTCTAATCACATTCCAAGGTGTAAAATAATATAGGATTTCAACTTGCACATCAGTACTCGAACTTAGGCCCACTCCTTTTGAGTTCGAATATCTCAAGTAAATAATCGAGTCAAGCTCGAGCTTTGAATATGTAACTCGCATAACTCCCGACATAGATTAACTATCCTTTTAACATATGTTAATTACATATATTTGAAGATGTGAATATAGATTAGTAAGAATAGTTGGTCGCTTATTCGGAGTAAATATTCAAAAGAATGAGTGTGGGTGTAACTCGAATTCCATCTAAAATCTTTTTGACTGGTCAAGTCAAGTTCCACCTTGTCGAAAAGTTATCAAAGTCGAGCTCGAGTTTTGGAAAATATAAGTCGAGTCGAGTCAAATCGAAATCCATATCTCTCGATCCTGACCGTCGGATTCCTGGTGAACCATGTGAAATCAAGGTGGAGTCAATCGCACCTTCCACGCTCCCCTTTTTCCCCTTATTAAAAAGCCCCGTCTCCCGTTTCTACCCCACGCAGTTCGCTCAATACACACACAAAGCCAAAACCAGCATTAGACCACTCCTTCCTTTCTTGCTCTCTCTCTCTCTTTCTCTGCATGGACCTCAACGTTTCCTCCTCCACTCCATCCTCAACCTTCCGAGGAGATCTCCATTTCCTTTCCAGCATTTTCCCAGAAAATTCCTCCCCGAAACCCGTGGTCGGATTCTCTCTCGACCTCGAGACTCCTCCTCCTCCGCCTCCTCCGAACAAGAACGGCTTCTTCTACAGGCTCCTCCACAGTCCTGACCCCGACCATCTCGAACATGACCTCTACTTCGCCGGCGAGGGCTCCTCGTCCGACCCTTTCGCTCCGGTGGTCTCGACCCCACAGCTCGACCAGCCGTTTCGTCACCCACCCCACGATCCTTACCAGACCGCGACGTTCCTCGGAGGGTTTGATCTCCACACGCCACCGCCGCCGCCACCCCCTCTTCGTCCGTCCGTGGAGGCCTTGCCGGAGAGCAGGGACGACAGCTTCGGCATAGCAGCGCACGGTGAGCTTGAGTTTAAGAGCCTCTTCGACTGCTCTCAGAGAAGCGGCCTGGTCGATCGCCATCTTTATCACAATCCGGTGATGGTGGACTGTCAGATCACGCCTGCACTCGACTTTAATGACCTAGGATCGCTGAACGCGAGGCTTGGTGAGAGGGTCTCTTCTGGTGGCGTGACCTCGGACAGCAAATGGGGTCGTGAGCCGAAAGATGGCAGTAACGATCGGAGCAAGAGAACGGTGGTGCTAGCTCTGCCGCAGCAGCAGCAGCAGCAGAAGAAGAAGAAGAGAGAGACTGGAGATGACGAGGTTGAGAAGAAGCCCTTGGTCGTCAAAGGTCAATGGACTCTTGAAGAAGACAAGTTAAGACTTGAAAAATATTCCCTTCATTTTCTTTGTTCTTCCTCCTCTATTTTTTTTCCTCGGGTTTTGAATGTTTTCTTTTGACATCGATGTTGTTAGCTTAATTTCCTTTTTAGGGTTTCTGGGTGTGTTTTTTCTTACTTAAAAAAAAAAAAAATTTCTGTGGGTGACATATGATGAAGAAAATTGTTCTTTGTACATATCATCTTCTTCTCATTTTTGTGCAGGCAGTTGATGAGGTTGGTTCAGATGCATGGAACGAAAAATTGGTGTCTGATAGCTCAGATGATGGACGGAAGAGTCGGAAAGCAATGCAGGGAGAGATGGCATAACCATTTGAGGCCAGATATCAAGGTCAATTTTCCTTTTTTATTGTTCAAAAATGTTTTTTCTTGCCCATTATTCGATCCTGCTTTAGACTCCGCCACCATTATACCTTCCATTTTTCGAATCTACATTGATCGCCATACGCATTTAGTCGTTTATTCATTAGAAGAATCATAGTTAGATTTCATAAATGATCACATACGTAAGGGATGTGTATCTGGACACATATACACGATATGCATATAGATTTAAGGACATGAGTATTCAACAAGTCTTTTTGTGATTTTGCCAAAGTTGATTTACCATTAAAACATGCAATAAAAAAATCACAGATATACACCATAACGGACGATTCGCGTTTCTTTAATTACTTCTAACGGAAAAAAATGACTTTATTTTCTTACTTTATCGACGAGTGTCGTCCAGTGCGTGGAACTTGTGACACTGTTGCGTTTCTTTTGTTTGTATCTCATTTTTTTCCTTTGTCGGTACTAAGTGTCTCAGTAACGCACTTTTATCAAGTTTGCCAACGCGCTTCTCATCCAGCATGGATTAGTCCATATGCGACAACGCACAGGCATGCATGGTGACGAGTGCTCATGCGAACCGGGTTTACCGGAGCCCATGCCTGATAAGTAGGGCTGTAAAAATATCAAAAGATGCCGATGTAAATATTGCGTGAACCCTTCATGCACTTCTATGCCCTAGCTCAGCAGCTAATTAGGAACAACACAAAAGGTTAAATCCATATGATGAAGTCCAAATTCTTCCATTTAGCACACAACATATACCTATGTAAATCACCCGAAACATAAATTTAGGAAAGCACTACAGTTAAGCCTTACATGAATAAGGTCTATCAATTATACTCAGAAGGGTATAAATACGTTCATTATGAATTTTCCTCGCTTTTCCCCTTAAAGAAACTTCATTGTTATATGTATCAAGAAAACATAAATAACTCGCTACATCTACATGGTAAGTACATATACTTGGTAATCTATTTGATAATTCAAACTGAAAATCCCGATTACTATTGATTGTACTAATGAAGTGTAATCAAAGACACTCTCAGTTTATAAGACTCCGCTAAAAACCCAAACTCAAACGCTAGAGTAAGTTTTTCTCTCTCTCATCCTCCTCCTCCTTCTCCTGTTCTTCGTTGGCCCTCATCATTTTCTTAGCAGAAGGACTCATGGAGTGTCGAGGAAGACAAGATCCTGATTCAGTCACATAAGGAGATGGGGACTAGATGGGCCGAGATAGCCAAGAGATTGCCTGGAAGGACCGAGAACACCATCAAGAATCACTGGAACGCCGTCAAACGCAGGCAATACTGTAAGCAGGAGTTGCTCCCCCACACCAACAGCTCCAATATCCTGCAAAACTACATCAGGAGTGTCACCACTCCATCTCCTCCAAAACGGTTGACAATGGCTAGCGGTCGTGACGTGGGTGACCACCACCACCACAAGACCAAGAAGCAGTCGTTATCCTTGTCAGCAGCGGCCATTTTCCATGGCTCGGACGTGCAGCCTGAAGCAGCCAACTGCCCTCGTCAGCTGCTGGAGCCCCATCACCTCCACCGGCCACTGCCAGCTCAGAGGCTGGCCTGCGGTGTCTTGGGGTTTCCGATGGTCGATGGGAATGGGAATCTTGGGCTTTATCCTGTTAAGGACCATCAGTATTATCATCACAATCACCATTATCAGGTGCCGAGTGAAAATGGTGGTGGTGGGAGTGAAGAGAGCGATTATAATGATCATGAGTTGGACTTGGAGATGAGCTTGGACATTGGCGATCGCCACCACCATCGTCGCCAACATCACCCTAATCACCATCATCAACAGGAGAAGAACGAGCTGGACTTGCTCGAGATGATCGCTCTGCAAAGTGGCTAATTCCGAATTCATGGAAGCCCTAAATACCCTTACAAGACAGCTGCTTCTGAAAATGTTGTCCTTGTGCTAATCTGGTGGGTTTTTCCCAGTTTGCTTATTTGATATCTAATGTTGTTGTTCTAGTAATAGCATGTGAGATAGAGACTTCTTTTGTATTTTTATTTTTCTCTATTTTCTCTATATAGAGACCATGTCATGATTTATGCGATAGACGTGGAAGAGGTCTAATTCTGTTACATATGCATGTGTTATAGCTTCTGCTACTCTGTGTTTGCCTTGACAGCTTCGTTGAGATTAAGGCTTCATATCACTATCTGTCGACTATTAACTAGTTTCCTAGATGGGAACAAAAAAGAATTATATTTGAGCAAAATATATGCATGTAATCTCTACAATGACACTAATCAAGATTTATATTCATAATGTCACCAAAAACCTGTCACAGAGAATTAAGTGAGAGTTTTATTAATTACTTCTCTTTTCAGGAAAAGATTAAACCTTACCTCTTTAAGTCATGTAAGAAGCATCTGAATGATTATAAAGTTTGAAAATTGGAAATTCTCTACAAAGGAACTTTCTTCAACCCTTTAGCGTCATAAATGCGTATATTGGTGAAAGATATTGTAACTTTGAGAAGATTGTAAGGCTTCATTTGTTTCGCAAAATACAAATAATTTAAATTTTTTCTTAAAAGTGAGTGTTTATATCTCTTAAAATATTTAGTTAAGGGAAAATACTTTCACAGCCGACAACAATTATATTTAGATATTTTCATTGATGATTAAAATATTTTTCATTTATTTATACAGGCGATCATTTTTAGGAATATATTTTTCAAATTATTTATTTTTCGCAAAACAAATAGAGATAAGTGTAGTTCGAATTTTCAATTTTTTAACTTCGATAGATCAAATATCTTATGCATGTGTCACGGTCTCGAGGTTTCTCATGAATGAAGGGCTGTGTATAATCCAAGAAGATCTCCTAGAGTCTTCGGAATGCTCTAAAATATTTCCGGGGACGGATAATACGGTAAATGTATAGTATTCACAATTATTCATGTCATAAATGTCGGTAATTGGTAGATAGAGAGATGCAATATCAAAATTACATTGGATGCTAATCAATGGTTTTAATGATAAGGACTCTTATATAAATGAGGATGTCCTCCTCCTCATTTGCATCCATTCAACACTTGAGCAATAGAAAGCATTCTTTTTCACAGTTTCTCTCTCTAAACACTATCTCTCTCTATGATTCCAGGAGAGCAAGCTAAGTTCCAGTACCAAACAATCGGCTCGTGACACGTGTTTATCCCCAATTGGCAAAAAATTATCAAGGACACTAATTATTATTGTTGCTAAATCAGTACAATGGGATTTTGCATGGAAACATGGTGACAACCCCATTTTTAGAGCTTTTGAGGCCCTAAAAAATGGCCATGGATCATACATCTGATGGAATTCATTTGGTGGGACAATGAACTTATCTCCATAAATTTGGTATCGATGGCAGTAACGAACATGTTGGACCCACGCACCAATGATGAAGAGACTGAGTCCTGAGTAATTCCTGTCAACCCTTCTGAGTATGGATGCTCATCATCTAGTTTCATTGTCTTTTATACTTACCTTTGCTTGTGAATTGATTCTCATTTCAGTTTGTTTCATTCATTTGTAAGCTAGATCTTGAACTTTGAGCCGTTGGTCCGAGACATAAATTTTGCTGAACCTTCATCAAGGTCCTATTGGGTCATGAGGCCCATTAAATATGCTAATTACACTTGCTTTGCTTGACTCTATTTTTGTATGATTTGGACTCCCTGATTTAATTAAGTTCACTCTTCTGTTTATTTTATGGAAATGAATGATTTAAAAATATCTTTCTAAAAATAATGATTTATATGGGTTGAAATAATTAATCAATAAAAAATATTATCATCATTGATAATAATTTATATCTAAATATTTTCATGAATTATGATATTATAATTCGGTCATTCCTTTTTGTAATTAATAGAAATGATCATTTTTGGGAAAATACTTTCCAAATCATTTATTTAAAAAAAAATGACATTCTCAAATTGTGAGACACATGTGGCTCCTTTTTTGGAAGTAGTCTGATTTTTCATTATACGATTTTTCATAAATGTGATCCTTTGAATCCATCTTTCAACTGCCAGCTTAGAAATTGCTCTCAATTTCCAATCCCTTTCTTATTTGCTCTTGTATGTGAGGATCAATCCCGAGGGTCGAGGAAACTATGGCGATGTCCAATTCAAAATTCTTTGTAAGGAAAACTTTGGCTTACATTATGCCTCCTTAAACCCAATGCACTCATTGCACCTAGTACTAACCTCTCTTTTGATAGATCAATCAATACAATCGCCCAGAAGGTCATGCAAAGACTTTAGTAGTCGTCTTCCCTCTCTCGAAGGAGATAATCTAGATCAAAAGAATGGAATAGGTATGAGTCGTATGACCCTTCACAAAGCGTGTGCCCTTGAGACAAAATTCCATGACCAGTAGGAGCCACAGCCCTCGCCAGCGATGTCGTTAACGACCCGCTTCCCATTCCCAATTCGAGAACTGGACAACTGGGACCTATTTCCAAGTAAATGATCACGAAGCTTATGTCCACGATGTAAAGTATTTGAGTCCTGTGGCTTAATACCAGAGTCCACAACTCTGGAGAAGAGCCAGCAAGTAGGGGTGTGCAAAAGAATCGGGACTCGCCCGGACTGCCCAAAATCGGACTGGAACCGCTTGGAACGGGTGATTCTTGAGGGAACCAGTCCGGTTCCTGATTCCAATTTATAGGAACCGGTGGGTATCGGTTCGGTTCCTGGTTCCATGGGCGAATCCACCCACCCGGACCGGACCGATTATATTATAATAATATATTGATTTTTAATATTAAAATAAATTTCGAAATTACTAATTAGCAAATCTAAATTTTATGGCTCAATCTCTCATGGTTTCCATGTTTTAAGTGTGTAAGCTGCCTTTCAACAACTCAACAAATGGCTCATTCAAAGAATACTTTCAGGACTCACATATGACACTATGTTCAAGAATATGTGGAGTACCGGTAGAATTGTTTCTACAAAAAAAAATTCACTAAAGCAAATGTTGTAAGAGATTGAGCATTGTTAAAGGATAAAAGAAAAGATGATCTATATGACAATCATCCAGAATCTTGAACTTAAAGAATATTTTAGATTTCAACTAAAATGATTCAAAAATAGGAAAAATACATATTTCTCTTGTTTGGTAGTGTTTTCCAATAAAATAAAGAAAAATGGTACCATTAATTAAGCTGGTTTGATTTAAAGAAAAATATTACTCGATATGAAAAGTACTCACGGCAGGATTTGGAAAACGATATTATTATTAGTGAGACCGGTTCCATGGATTCACCTGGGAATCGGACTGGACCAGTGATTCAGTTCTCGGGTGAATCCATGTAACAACGGGTGATTTCTGGTTCCAATTTTTGGAACCGGTCCTTAGCGGGCGGTTCTCAATTCTAGGTCGGGAACCGCCCACCCGGACCATGCACACACCCCTATCAGCAAGTAGACATATCTGCTCTTGTGACTATACACCTTGGACCCAGAGGGTAACCCTATCCAGTCGGAATGTTTAAACACGCCAAAACGGTTCTGGACTACCGACCCCTCGCACACGTTAACGCCCTTCATCAAATCGTCTCTCGTACACAATCACCAAACCTCCATCGGCAATGAGCTTATTGAAGGATAGTCTCTTCGAGGTGTCGAGCCAACATTTTTCTTTATAAAGATCTCGATTTGCTTATCGCAATCAACACCGATAATGACCTGAAAGAGCACGAAGTAGAAGGATTAGCTAATCCGCATAATGCCAGGCACATACATGAGGAAATCACTTGTTCTTGTGATTGTGACGGCAAGAAGCTCCCCAGCGTCAAGCTCCTCGACGGAATGGAGCTTGACGCCTTCGAGGCCATCGAGTGGGTGAAAGCCACTGAATTCACTGCCATCAATGAGATACAGCTCATTGAGGGAGACTGGACAGAACTCAAGCAGCATGAAGCTACGTTGTGGCGAGGAGCTCAACCATCCAGCAACAGTTGGAGTTTGAGACAGAGGGAGTAAGAGACCAAAGATGGAGATGGAGAGAAAGAGAGAGAAAGAGAGAGAGAGAGAGAGAGAGAGAGAGAGAGATGCACCCAGAGGCGGCGGATATTGAGGGCTGCGGCAGTAGCGGCAGCTGCGTTGTCCGAATCAGGTCCAGAATTTTCCAACGAGAGGAGGGAAATTGGGGTTTCATAAGATCGTTAATTTTGTCCATTCAAGGCCTAGTTTTCTGTTGAACAAGGCAACTACCAGATCTGTCTATTATTTAAATCGAAGAGTTGATGACAGTTTACTATTACTCGCCTCACCAGGTAATTCTCTTGTATGTTTGCTCTCTTTTGATTCTTACTGCAAATATATTTGAATGTTCCCGTTTTATGCCAGAGATTCTAACTCCACATATACTTTCTGTGGCTTCCCACAGTACTAGTATACATCTCGTGTAAAAAAGCTTATATCTATTACTTATTTGACTATTCTAGCAACAAGATGTTAAATGCACATAAAAGCTTATGTCCCCCCAATTACTTCCTTCACCAATGCTTAATGTGCCAATTGAGTGGATAGATAACCAAAATTAGTCTGCTGAGGTTCACAAGTACAATCATTGTCTGATATCTTAGTTGCCAAATAAGGGGCATTTCTGATTAAAAAATACCGATGGGTTGCGCAAACTGAAATTTATGTGCATGTTGGCTTGTTGAAATTTCTTTCGTTGCACAAGTGTTCTCAGTTCAGTTGATTTCCCAGGTGGATTGGGGGAGAAGCAAGCATGATAGAAGCAGAGCGTATTCTTCTTAGACTTGCACCAGAAGCTACTTTTAGTGATCTCCTTTTCCTCTATCACACTAGTAAGGAATCACCCTATCGATGATTGCTTCAATCACTTCCTGTCTGAATTTGGTTTGAGAATATCTTCATTTGAGATTTCCAAGAGGAAATCCTCTGGTTAATTTTCATCTATCAGTTTCGAAAAGGCTTCTATATAAAGCAAGAGGCACTTATTCAACTTCCTTTCACAGAACGCTAACAAAGATTTCATGCTTCTTGCAAGTTCCTACTGATAGATATCCTCTTCAAAATTGCCTCCTAGATTTCAAAATTCACTTCATTCAGTGTAGACACTCGAACGCTGTTTTCAACCGGGGTAAACTTACGAATCAGTTCCGACGTTATCCGATTCTCTTCGATCATTCTGTCGGCATACGACATACATGATCCTCCCTCAGGGACACCAATCTAGCACTTTCACATCACAAGCGCGCGCGCACAAGCACAAGAAGACATCATTTGCAATGCATGTGAATAAACAAACACGTTGGCAAACTTCAAATGAGACCCGATTCCCAGCCACAAACCTCGCAGGCAGAACAGGGAAAGCAGCCTCTTCACGCCGACCAGAACGGTGCGCCACAGAAAACTCTCGCTTTGAAGCACGAACGCAGCAATCGCCACCGCGCGATTCAGCTGCCGTGCGACGCCGGACGGAAGAGACGATAGCACCTGAAGACGACGACAGGGGTTGTACGACGATGGCACTTTTCTTGGGCCGATAGTGGGCTCCGATTTGCTTGGGCTTGAAGGTGGGCAAGATTCTTTATTTCAGCTCACGCCATGCCGCCTGAAGAAAGCTAAACGACGGGGGTGATGCGGATATGGTGATGCAGACGTGGCCATGGAGTCGCGGAGAGGGAGAGATGATGGTCACCGCTAGGGACGCGAGCGGAGTCGTCGTCGAGGACGGAGACCTCCGTCGCTTTCCCTCTCTAAGAAGCTTCTAGGTCAGCAGAGGAAGAGGCTCTTCGGCTCGGCAATGGCTCAGTTCGCGGCTCCAGGACGCGTGAAGCTCCTCTTCTTCGATGGCGGAGGAGTGTCCTCCTCCTCCTCCGCCGCGTTGGAGCCGAAAGACTTGTTCTTCTGCAACAACCGCGAGCCGGCCCGGCTCCGGAGGCGCGGCCTCGGGTTCCTCCGGTCGCCCTCCGCGAGACTCGGTGGCTCGCGCTCCGCCGCCGGCGAATCTCGACGTCTCGGGGCGGAGTCCGCGCGCACGAGCGGCGTCGGGGCCGACCGTTTCGACTACTACGATTACGACAGCGACGCCGAGACCGACCGTTTCGACTACTACGATTACGACGGCGGCGCCGAGACCGACGACCTGGCGTGTTTCCGAGGCCTCGTCTTGGACATCGCTTACAGGTCCCTCGTTGATTTCTTCGATTTCCCGTTGCTCGTGTTGTCCGAAACCACGAGGCTTGCGTTTCTCGTGCTTTTTTTTTTTTTTTGGTCGAATTTCTCGTGCTTTTGACCTCTGCAAAATCGCAGCTTTGAATGAGCATTGTCTTGTTAGTTCGATGTAGTAGTTGATTATCACACTGGAAGCTCCTCTGGGTGATTTCCTTTGTTCATGGGGAACTTGTAACTCGCGTGATAATGGATCGTTCAGCTTGCTTGTTTCGTTCCCCTTCGGTTGTTTGTCATGCCTGCTTGGTAGAATTGAGGAAGTATCCAGAGGGTAAACGAGATATGTGTAAAAACCAACACATGATTTTCTCTCGAGTAATTATTGGCAAATGTTTCGTTCCCGGAGCACATTGATTGTGGAAGAAGATCGAAACTTTCTTCAGTTTGTTGTGATAGAACTGAAAGTATTCTAAGTCATTGTGCCATTACCTGGTAGTAGGTAGTTGGGGTTGGAAGAAGCAACAATTTGCGTGAGGTTGCGTATGTGCATAAGTTGTTGATAAGTTCTTCCTCCCTTTTGTGTTATGACACTGTGTCTGTGCTTTCTGTGAGGAGGATAGCCGGTTAGTTGTTTCCTTGATGTCCGAGTTGCCTCTTATCCATGAAAAAGAGAAGTTCTAACTGCTTTTACACTGCTCCAGGCCTGTTGATGTCGTGAGCTGGAGACGTGCTATTTGCTTGGAATTCATGGAGAAGGTCGGACCTTTGTTATTTTTAAGAACACACTAAATTAATTTGTATCTTGCTTAGACGTCATGCTGGAAGGTCATTTTTAATAACAATGATTGCTTTATCATTCAAAGTTAATTATCAAGGAAGTTCTTCGCATTTTAGTGTCAATTGAAGAAGCACCCCTTCAGTATTTCACGCAACAACTGACTAGAGTGATGTTTAGCAAGCATCGTTAAGGGCAGTGGTTGGCATTTAATGGACTTCCAGTTTGTCATCTATTTTTTTTTTTTAAATCTTTGTCTCAACAAAGACCTGCTTATTGGTCTTGCCTTCTTCATAGCTACTTCATACTAGTTCACATGCAAGGATTTAGCTTTTAAAAGTTGACCGTTCGGCCTTTCATTCCAGGCTGATGTCCTTGAGTATTATGATCAGACTGTAAACTCTCCAAGCGGTTCATTCTACATACCTGCTGTTTTAAGGGTATGAACTCGAGGAGCTCTTTTGGGCTTCCTTCCGTATTTTCCACTTTGTCCGCTTTTACTTCTGCAGGCAATTCCTTTCATTTCTAATTTGAACATTGATCTAATCTCCTACTTTATTCTCCTAATTGCATAAATACCATATTCATTCTGCTTCAGGTTCCTCATCTACTGCAAATTATCAAGAGGAGACGAATCAGAACTAATCTTAACCGTAAAAGCATATTCTATCGAGACAGTTATAGTTGCCAGTAAGTATTTTCTTTTCAAAACATTTCGTTTCCCCTCATAATTTAATTGGCGGTGGTTGGTGGAAGATTAGGATGGTGCTGCAACTCATTGTCTAGTTTTGGTGACAATCTGCTTCTGGGACAAAAGGCTGCAATTGCTGCGACTTTTAGTGGAAATGGATGTGTAATCTGCCTTTTGGAGTCATTTCTCTGGTCTAACTTTGTTCTGCGGTACTATTGCTAAATGAGATGGGATGAGAACCTCGATCTTTATCCTTGTATTAGAATAGTAAACTATTGTTATCAGAAGAGAGGCGTATAAAAGCTTAATGGATTTGGATCTGGTCATGTGTAAATGTGGCCAAAATAAAGTCACTGCAAATGTTCTCTTTCAAAATCATAAAGCATGATCTGTTTTCTTTTTTATTTTTCTTCTCCACCATCTAATCATTCTTTCTGAGGCTGGATTCCTGAACTTTGCAAGCTAGAATTAAGTAATATGCTGTTTCTTTGGATAAATTCTAGTTGATTTATCATGGCAATTACCTGCGATCTTTTTCTCGTAACTTTTCTTTTCCTCTAGAGTAATCGAACGAAATCATGTCAGCCAGATCCAACTCCATAATCTTTAGCACTGAAGAGAAATGATTATCCCGGCAGGGACCCTACACTTCTACCATTTGAAGTTTCTGCATGTTGACATGATGCTTTGTCATTCCACAGGTATTGTTCATCAAGTGAGAATTTGACCATTGATCATGTTCTTCCAAATGCACGAGGTGGAGAATGGAAATGGGAAAATTTGGTAAAATGATGTGCTTGGTATAACTGATTATTGGGAAGTCTAATTGTACCATAGTTTTATTTTGGATTTGACCATTTGTTTAAAGTGTTCTTGTGACGGGGAATTTTATGGCCTGTATCTTGTTCATCATGTCTCTACATACATGCATTGCCTTCATTCGATGACAAATTAAACACACAAATGAGAAGACAATGCCTAGGGAAATGGTTTTGTGAAGGCATGAGCAAGAGGACTAATAATGTGGATCCTGTAATTGTGGGATAATATACCACATTGAAGATTTGATTGCATAAAATGATTCCATCTTGATGCTATGAAGAAAATCATTAACATTCTGTTTGAAACTGAGTAATATGTGAAGCATCAAATACACAAACTTCTATTTTAGGGACTACCCGAGGAATCTTTATTGATGTGCTTGATTTTTTTGACAGGTCACGGCTTGCGCCAGATGCAATGCAAGGAAAGGTCAGAAAACATTGGAGGAAGCCAAAATGAAACTGATTAATGTCCCCAAGGTTTATAGCTAAGACCATTACTGCTGTAAGATGTTAAGTCTTCCAGTTATAGAGCTGTCCGTGTAGTACAGAGAACACAAATTCTCCAAATTTTACTATGCCCGAATTAGTAAAAAATTTGTACAATGGTTTTTTTGGCTATGAAACTATAACCTTTACCTGGAAGATGAGTGATATGCACCTAGTATAAAATGGATTCCTGATGTTTTAAACTGGTCTTTTGACTGAGCTGTGTGCAACTCACTCTCCATGTCCTTGCTGGTTAACTTGAAAAAGCTAATTGTACAAACTTTATCGAGCTGGTTTCATTTCATTGATCCATTCCTTTGTCTTCACAAGTCCATTTGCAGAAGAAGCTTATAAACCTTGTTTAAAAAATGAATTCCTGATATTTAAAACTCGTCTTTTGACCGAGCTGTGTGAACTCACTCTCCATGTCCTGCTGGTTAACTTGAGAAAGCTAATTCTACGAACTTTATTGAGCTGGTTTCATTTCATTGATCAGTTCCACTGTCATCACAGTTCCATTTGCAGAAGAAGCTTGCTGCTTTGTTGAAACTCGACATTTTAATTTTGCTTAATTCTTGTTCTGATCAACTCGTTGCAGTCTCTATTGAGTGGGCTGCTCATAATTTTGTCCTACTAACTCAAAAATGATGTTGTGTTGCAGGCTCCAAAAGACTATGATATACTAGCCATACCTCTGACAAGTGCCACAATAAAGATGCTGAAAATGAGGAAGGAAACGCCTGAAGAGTGGCTTCAATATCTAGGAAAACGTTCGTCGTAGCCTTGATTCTATATATGATGGCATTTGTACATTGATGTTCCCTGTATTTGTACCAGGTAAACATGTTGATGGAATAGAGTTCTCTTTGCTGCAATTTACGGTACTCGATATCTGCCCTTGGGGCAAGAAGTATTTATGGCCTTTCTGACTCATCTGCTTTTGCGAGGACACCGCAAAGACGATTGTTTCCTGTACAATATGAAAAATTGAGTAATTTTGGGAAGTTTTTGCTCGTCTTTCTGGACGCTTTGGCACTGAATTTTGTGCTCTGGGTCACCAGGAAGAAGAAAACTGCGTTGTTCTGAGCCTGATAATTGAGGCCCATCCAGCATTACAGGATAGGTCAATGTTCCTTGCCCTCTGATTTCTATTTTTGAGAACCATTTGTTGCTGCCATTCCTTCTGTCTTGAGTGTTGCAAGTGGGGGTGAGAACTTGTTCAGTGTACATCACAGCATATTAATGTTCTATTCCTAGTGTATTAAATCAGAGACTAAAATGCATATATTCGAGGAGGCCACAGAGAATTTGATAACCCTCTGTATCAAGATCCCTACATTGGATTGAAGAGGAAAGGTAAATCGGAAATTATGCATTCTTTAATAATGGAACACCAGAAATCTTAAGGTCGACCCTTTTGTAACTAGTAGCATGCTGGACTCTATAGGTTATTGGCTAGAGATTAGCATGGTCCGGGTTGGGCTGGTCCACCCCCTAACTCTAAGACCAATCCGTACAGTGCTGGTTTTCAATTTTTGGGACCGATGACCGATCCTATTAAGCTTGGGATCGAAGACCGGATCAACCCAATGAGTTCGGTCCGATTCCAGGATCAACCCGAGACACTGATAATTTTTTATTTCATTTTTTTTGTACTCCTTTAAAAAGTGATTGAGGACCGGACTAATCCAATGGGTTCGGTCCGGTTTCAAGGTCAACCCAGGACTAATCAATAATTTTTTATTTCATTTTTTGTACTCCTTAAAAGGGCAATCGAGGACCGTACCGACCTAATGAGTTCGATGATGAGCAAAATTAGCTAAGAAAGGTAAGCGGTGAGGGTCAAGTGGGGTGAGCGTCGAACAGAATGAGCATCGAATATCGAGTGGGGAGCAACGAGCCAAGCGAGCATCGAGCGGCAAGCGGTATGAGTGACCCAAAGCGAGCGAGGTGAGTGTCGAGTAATGCGGATAAGTTGTTTTTTTCAATTTTAGCAAATTAAAAACTAAGATGACAAAACCACCGCCCGTGGTGGTAGCGATGGCTAGAACTTTACTCCCCCATCCGGGGGAGGGGTTCGAAACCCCGCGTCCCATTGCGCGACTCACCCGTGGCTGGGCCTATGGTGGTGGCTCAGTTCGTCCTAGGTTTACGTTGCTGGCTGTCAGCTGTACGGTAGTTCTCGGATCACAAAAAAAAAAAAAAAAATTAAGATGACAAATAAGACATAAGAGAATGAATACTAGATGAGCATGTCATAAGGTGCCTTTTTGGACGCCGTAAGGACTCATTACAAAAACATTTTCCTCCTTCGTAATTTATGACTATTAATGCCGTAAAAGACATTAAAAACCTAAGTTATTAAAGAATAATGTAAAATTACTTGAACTCCTACTAAAGAGCCGTTTAATGTTGTTAATACCGTTTATTTTAAGGTTTTCTCTATATAAAAATTATAAATAATATATTATATATATATATAATCAAAGTTGATGCGGATTGGATCGACTCGAAACTTTCAAGATCGATAACCAACCCGCACAATGCTAGTCCAAGAATTCTAGGACCAAGGATCGACCCAGTCTCTCTAGAAACCGGACTAGGATCGGCAGGGTTGGGCCGGTCCAGGGTTGACCCTGGACCAATGCTCACCCCTATTATTGGCTGATTTTGTATACTCGAGTAGGCTACTGTTGCTAAGATGTCATCCCTTATCTTCATTTAATGAAATAAGTGGAACACTAAGGTATTAAACAATGGTGAACCACTTCTCCCAGGTGTCGCCTGTGATGGCAAAAATAGGAATATTGGCACCTTACTTCTAGGGGTGAGCAATGGGAATTGCGCGATTGGGAACCACCCGGATCGGATCAAATTGGCCCATTTTGGGCGGTACCTAAGAGGCTTGGTCCGATTTTCGGTTTCAAAAAGTTGAAATTGTTGATTTTCGATCTAGTTTCCCTTCTGAGGGTGAAACTGCCCATCCATATTGCATTGACTGGATTGATTTTTTATTTTTTATTTATATCTTAAACATCTTTATATAAACTCTAGTACTATTCACAATTACACTCTATTTCCTTGTTCCCTCTCATGCTCACTCTTTCCAACAAAGGAATATTTAGAGTGCCAAAACTTAGCACGGAGGACACTTAAAGTGTAAAAAGATACGAAAATAACATTTAAGTGTCAAAATAGGAGCAAAATGGATCAATTAAGTACCGACGGCGAGAAATTCGTCCAAAATGTTACTGTGACGATTTTCTAGCGAGACAAATGTAAAATAGCGTTGTTTTGCACACTAACGTGGCTAGATAAATGCAAAAATGATGTTGTTAGACAAATGCAAAAGCGATGTTGTTCTGCCAACGTAGCTAGATAATTAATTTTAATATTAATTAAATTAAATTTAAAACTAAATTTATTTATATATTAATTTATTTTAAAAAAAGAAGAATACGAAGATTGCAAGCAGCTAAGGCTGCGTTTGGCGATTGGGATAAAATTCAGGATAGGATATAATTTATCCTCTATGTTTGGTGCTCGCTTAGGACAGGATAAAGTCGGATATAAGAAGGAAATAGGTAGAATAAAATTATCCTAGGAGGGATGTGGGATAAATGTGGATATGATTTATAATGTTCATAATAGGAAAGTTATTTTTCTCAAATAACAAACTTATTAAGTTAACGAAATTGAAATTATATTTCAATATAAATAATATTTCAATTCTAATTTAAGAAATTAAAAATAGAAAAATAGAAATTTATTTTTAATTAATCTTATTTTAATTTATATATTCAACTTTAATTCTATCTTATAATAAACATTCAATCTATAAATTAAATATTTATACTTATTATATATTTTAGGTATGTTACTACAATTTACTATTTGATAAAATTTTATTAAAGAATGATGAAAGGGGAAAAAAAGAAACAATAAAGAAAATAATATGAAAAAAGAGGAAAAATAAAATAAAAATAAATTAAGGAATAGTGTTACGAGATATTTTCACCATCTTCGTTTATGAACATTTAAGTTTATTTATAATGACATGCTATTTATATTAAAAAAAATGTGCATGATATGATATGAATATATCCAACTTTAATACTGTGATTCATCAAATAATGGACATGATATAAAAGAATCCCAGGATTTCATATCCTGTCCTATTCAGTCCTATCCTGATTAGAAATCCGGACGACTAAACGTAGCCTAAGGGCTTAGCCCTCACCTTCTGCCTCATCCTCCTTTTTTTTTTTCTCTAAGTATAAAATTTAATTAATATTTATATTAAAATTAAAAAAAGAAAAGCAAAACAAGGTTATTTTGGATCTTCGTCGCTGATTCAGTTCTTCGGCATGCCACATAGGCAAGTTATATTATTAAAAAATTACCACATAAATGTCACTTAAGTAACTTTTATCATTTAAGTGTTCTCTTGTGTCAAGTTTTAGCACTTCACGTGTTCGACACTCTATTCTTTCCTCTCTTAGCTCACACTTCTTTCTTTTTTTTTTTTTTTGGTCAGTCACACTTCTTTCACAATCATAGACCTTAATCACTCCTTCCCTTCTCTTGCTTGACTCTCAAATGGCGTTACCCTCTCTTTGCCTTAGTCGTTCCCCTCGCTCGAACTCAATGCCTCCCTCTCGCAGTCTCATCTCATCTCGAGTATTGAGTCTCGCCTCTCTCTTTTACTCTTTTTTTGCATCTCATCAAGGTAATATCCAATACTTTGTATTTTTCCTTTTTTCATACAAAATACAAATTATATGCTAATAGGAATGTGAGGCTGCGTGATTTTGTAGTTTAGAATTTTGCTTATAGTGGTGGAAGTGTTTATGGTTTTTAGAACTCATGAAAAAAGAAAATGCAACTGATTTCATAGGACCACTCATGAACCAGACTAGATCGACCGGTCCTGTACTGGGTAGTCTAGTTCTCGGTTCTAAAGAATAAGAACTGGTCCCTTTGGTCCAGTTCTTAGTTTTTGAATGGGAGCTGGATTGCTTAGGAATCGATTATTCCTACTTTCTTCGGGCTTTTTAACTGAAGACAGAAAAAGAAAAACAAACTAATGCATGACCTTGATGGATTGGCCATTAATAATCTTAGATTATACTCTTAAGGCTCAGGAAGGGCAATAGTCATTCTCCTCATTTCGGTAACCGTTCGCAAAAGGAGTGTAGAGTGCTACTAGTGGCTTTTAAGCTTCCTGTTAACACATGCTCTTGCCAAAGAACATCGAACTTAGGAAAGAACAGAAAAGGACATCCTAATTTTAGGGATGAAATTGCAAAGCCTGAGGAAATATTGTGGCTTTTCGCCCGAGAATGCGACAGAACAACGCATCTCTATGTCCTTTCTGGATAAATAAGTACAAGCAGTCGGATTATCCATACTGTTGGACAGACTGAAGCTAATCTAATCGGATTGAGCTGAGAAATGGACTAGGACTAGGGAAAACCGCATTAGCGGCTGTGCCATAGGGTTAATAAGGCAAATGGTCTCACATATGTGCAAGCAAGCATTCATCATAATGTCCTAGACTGCACTCATTCAGCAATGAAATTCAATTTTAACGGTTTCATCCCGACTTCGTGCACTAGTCAGATGCACAATTTCATCATCAGCTTGCTTTGGCACATAAGAGAGAAGCTCTCCTGATTTCAAAAGGACCTTCTCATCTCCATTTTTTTTTTTTTTTTTTTTTTTTTTTTTTTTGGTGCTGGGGGAACCGCCTCAACCGGTAGCCGAAGCGTAAACCCCCAGGTGCTACGTAAGCGGGAGGACCCACCACCCCCGGCAGCACACTTAAGTCACCAAGTAACTTTGCCAGAACCTTTGCGTTGCAAAGGTTTCGAACTTCTTTTCTACCACTGGAGAAGAGATTTGGCTCTGTTTCAGCACAATATTTTTTGAGTTGAACACACCAGGATGGGCTCTTACATTGAGGGCGAATGGCCACAAACCCAATTTTCTTGCACCGGCAGATTCAGTGAGACCAGAATCAAACCATTGAACATAAGAAATAGAAGGAATATGAACTCTGTTAAATTGTAATGTCACACTGCAAATCAATCAAATGGGAGATACAAGAGACGGCTTAACAAAATTTAACATATAAATCATCATACTGATATCTACAATCAAAAAACTACAGTAACAAAAAGGTATAAGCCATCGAGATTGCCGTCAACACAATCAGTGGGCGCAATATAGAAGTGAAGGATGAAACTAGCTGAATAGTGAAATTGCAGCTCCCTTGAGAAATATTTTTAGTGGTAACCGCGGCCAAACCTTGGAAATTACAGCTATCAGGATCCTGATTCTGAGTCTGGAAATATGCATTGAACGCATATGAAGCATTCCCGTTGGCATCCAAACTGTTACAGGAGGACCCGTATCCGAGAGCTGTGCAGTCTGCATAAGTGCAAGCGAAGTTTATATTATCTGCTAGCTTGCTCAGGTCCTTGGCGCCTGGATTAAACCCGCACCACTTCTGAGGCTGATATTCCACGTTCTGTGCAGGAATTAGCAACTTATTTTGACCCTGACCAGTGAGATCAATTGGAAATTTAGGCTGTCCATCGTATCTGAAAAGCCCCCAGTGCCGCTCAAATTTGCCTGGTGCAACGCTCTTGACATCCTCGTCAATAAGACCAAACAAATACACTTCTATATAACCTGGCCGAAGTGGAGTCCCTTTATTCGCTCCAAGTTTTGAGAAGAGCCCATTATAAAACCTGTACGCGTTACCGTTGTTTGCATTTATGTCACCTTCTGTGGGCCAACCCACCTCGCCTATGAAGATGGTCATGTTCCCATGTCCAACCGCTTTAAGAGCCGACACCAAAGTGTCGAAGTTGGCATCAAAGACATTGGTGTACTCAATCCCCTTGTCGACAATTGGAGTTGCCCCGTCGAAGAAAGCATAATTGAAAGGGAAGTCGTTATTGCCGTAAAGACTCAGAAACGGGTAAATGTTCACGGTGAAGGGTGCGTTGTTCTCAGCCATGAACTTGACGATTTGGGTCATGATATCACTTATGTCGCTTCGGAACGTTCCGGCGGATGGAAGTGGGTTGTCTTCTGGTGATTCATATACATCGGCATTTAGAGGAACCGTCGCCTTCACAGTGTCTCCCAGCCCAGCTTCATTGAGGGCTTTTTGAATGTTCTGAAGGGCCGGCAAGGTGATATTCACAAATGAGCCATTGTAGGATTTGAGGAAAGGCTCATTTCCAACTGCTACATATCTGAACCAACCAGGAAATATGTCAGGACCAAGCCAACAAGAATAGCGAACAAACCAGTACACAAAATGCAGATCGCAGCGTCATTTTATTCTTCTCAATTTGTATCCACTGCAAATTAGATATCATGAACAGTGCTTCTATCAATTCGGGGGTAAGATAAAAAAACATTTGGTAGTCTCGTTCCTTTCTACGACAAATGCCATTAGATTCGACTCCCAAGCAGTCTCAATAATTGAGACGGAAAAAAATCACATTTCTTCAACTAAATTACCACTCGAAACAGATCACACCAACACACTTCCTGCCTGGCATATCTATATACAAAACATCAACAGACAGAAGCAGAGCACAAGAGTCGAGAATTAACAATGGTAGCCATTCTGCCGATTCCTCGTAAGAATGAAGAAAGCTTCATTACTTTTATATAGACATGTCAAGCAAGTTGCCTGCGAACAGGGATGCACACTAAGGTACTGCGACCGCACAAAATCAGATTAATTCCAATCCAATGACGCAGTGCCGGTCATTAACCGTGACTTCATAAAGATTAGAATCTCCAGTCTATCTTGATAGAAAAATCTTCAGCAGAGCACAACGCCTAAAGAAAATGCAAAACCAAGTGAACGATGCCAAACTTTATGTCGCATCTGCAACTTGGAACCGAACAACGGCATAACAATTCCGACACAGGATGAACAATGCCTATGCACATACCTTCAAGCTACAAGATCACAAGTTGCTGTGGGCATGGTTAAAATATTCCCACAGCTTGTGCTTCATATGCTACTATGCCGACATATATAAAGAGAGCAAAAACGAGCAACTACCGCATGAAGATCAATTACAACTCGATTATCACAAGGGGCCCAAGAGAGACTCACTTGACATTAACTCCTCCAGTGAAGTTATAGGCGGTGACATTTTTCTTCACCCACTCTTGGGCTCGATCGTAGCTGCCCATGACGGCGAGCTGATCGTTCGGGATCGCGACCATGACCTCGATCCCGCTCCCCGCGAGGGCGCTCATCGTTTTACGATCCGCGTCGAAAAGCTTCACCTTTTGAATCCCATTGTCCTTCAACATCTGCACCACCGTCTTGGGAGGCAACTTGTGGGTCGCCATTGTCCCCCAATTCACGCCGAGCCCATCGACACGATCACAACCGAACCCGAAGAGAACAATGCTACCGCACAAGACCCACTTGAAAAGATCGAATTTTTCCATCTCCGCCCGCCTTAAATTTTCCCGGGAAATGCAGGGATGTTACTGAAAAGAGAGGGAGGAAAGAACGGAAAAGGCGAAAAAAGAAGCTCCTCCTTATTGAGAGGTTCACTTTGGAAAGGGAAAGTGGAGAGAAAAAAACGGCTTTCTGAGAGGTGGGTTTTGGAATATAGGCGGAATGTGCGCGGCTCACGCGCACGTAAAGCGAGATCGTGGAGGAACGCGAGGGAAAGATCCCAGCGCTGAAAAAGTCACTACAGGAATATATATGAAATATATATGTAACAGAAACAGGGGAAAATGGTTTGCGAATCGTTTTATAAAAAATAAAAATAAAAAGGAGGAAGAATCACCGGCGAATGACCGAAAGGAAGAACTGAGATGGTGATGAAGAAGTGATTTCGGAGTTAAAAAAACAGAACAGAAGAAGGAAAATGAGAAACGTGGGGCTTGCGTACAATGTGAACTGTTGGTTTGTGTATCCGTTGGTTTCAGGAATTGAGGTTTTTAGAGACAGAGAGAGACAGAGAGAGAGAGAGGGAGAGAGGGCAGTAACGAAGTTATTGAATGGATGAGCAAAAACGTTATGGATGAACCAGGTAAGCAACCGAACAAAATGGGAGAACGCAACCACCGCGAGAAAATTCGACGCTCCGAACCAGAAGGGTAAAAACAGAGAGAGAGAGAGAGAGAGAGAGAGAGAGGAAAGTATGAGATGAAGAACAGGGGAATGCGAGAGAAGCCGAGGAAACTGCAAGACGAAGGACGGAGGACGCTCCTCCCACGACGAAAGCGGAAAAAGAAAAACAGAGAGAAGGGAAAGCAGAGCACACGCATGAAACAGATACCCAAACCGCGTTAGGCTCCAAAAGGGAGAAGCTTTCTGAGAGAAGCAAAGGAAGGTAATGAATACTGCATGCCTTTTAGGGAAGCAAAATTCCATGTCCAGCTTAATTAGCAAATTGGACAAAGTTGAAGAGATTTATTTCCCTTATTGATAAGATATCAGCCAGGATTGAGTTTTAGGAAGGGTAATCACATAACTTCAATATTTGCCCAAATTTCTTACCAATAAGGGGAAAAATGGGTTCACACCATAAAAAATTCAAATTGGTATAGTTGCGATAAATTTACTTCAAATTAACTTTTTAATTATCAAAAATTCTAAATTAATGAATTCAATTTTTGTTAATTTCCATTAAATTAGAGTAATATCACAAAAAACCATAAGTTAGTATGCATAACTTTAAACTAATATACTTATCTACTGTAACGTGTTATCTAATTCAATAATTTGATGATAAAATTTAATATAAATTAACGGACAGTAATATTATTATAAATATGGTAATTTCAGATTTTTGAAGTAAATTTGTCACGTTTATATTAATTGGATTTTTCACAATAATAACTCAAAAAAAAATAATAAAGACAGGGAAGGAAATGAAGGTCATAAAATGGAAACAGTGATTAGAGAGACAATGATTAGAAAGAGAGAGAATCAGGAGGACAAGGACAATTGGTTCAGGCAACTGAGGTCATCATCGGTCATTTCGGTCCAATAATCAGTGGGAAGCTGTCATTGCCATGCGTGCCGCTTCAGCTGACAATGTAAATGGAGCCCCCCGCCCCGCAACGGCTATAAATCTCATCGATTCCTGCTGTGCTGTCGTCGACATAACTTTGACCTGTAAAAGGTGAGGGGGGAAAGAAATTCTCTGTCCTAGGAAAGAGAAAAGCGGTGACGTCGTTCTCGATCCATTAAAAGCAGAGTTCATAGAAAATCACGCGCGGGAGACACTATGATCTAATATATTTATGACAGAAGGAGAGATGAAAGAAAAAGAAAAGGGTGGTTGTTAAGGTTTCTTACTTTCACCAAAAAAGAAAAAGGAAAGGGGTCTCGCTAAATTGACTAGCTTATCCTCCACTTTGCATTCCCTATTCTCCGTGCTCTTTTTAGTGAAAATGAAAGTGACGTCGAGGCGATTCGGCTTCTGGACGATTTAAGAACACGTTGAGATTGCTTTACCACACGACATCCGACAAAGTGAGCATATGAGACTGTGATAAAGCGACGATTCTTCACATCTAAGTGATATAAAAAGGTAAATTGCATTGGAATTGAAATGACTTCAATTGGCGCATGGATGGATTGTTCTAATAATTGAGTATATTGAATTGTTTTGAAGTTGGGAACTCTACAAAAGTTACAGCTTCCTTATGAATTTCTTGATGATCTGTGAAAGTTAACCTCTTTTTGTTTAAAGTCATAAACAACCTTAAACTTTGCATAGAATGACACATTTAACACAAATTATTTATTATCATACAAAAAATCTCAAACTTTTGTTTATGTAACACATATATCCTAAACTTTATATAGAATAACGTATTTAACTTAAATTATTTTATATGACACAAAAAATACTAAATTTTGCTCATTATGATATATTTATTTTTAAAAAAAAATTCGTAACACAAAAAATCATAAATTTTTACATATGCCTAAATTTTTTTTGACATCAAAAATCTTAAATTTTTATATATGTTTTAAATGTGTTACATTGATATAAATTTTGGATTTTTTGGTTTGAGTGAAAAAAGTTAGTGTCACGAAAAAATAAGTTTCGGGCAAATGGGTCTTGATGAAATGTATCACACGTAAGGGGGGAGGGGAACTTTTCTTGCCCACTACGCGTCCTTTTCAAACTCCTCCGTCTGTTTTTGTTTTGTCCGTGATGTTTGCCAGCTTTTCTGCTTCGGACAATGTGAAAATCAGAAAAAGCGCGAACTGAGTTGACAAATAGTCAGAGGGAAAGGGGAGCTTTTGAGGGATAGTGGATTCTCTCTCTCTCTCTCTCTCCCCCTCTGGAGAAGTCACACGTTGCATGAGTTCAAGCTTTGCCAATTCTCTCTCTCTCTCGCTCTCTCTCTCTCTCTCTCTGATTCACTGTCAACAAGGTTGTTTTAGATTGCGTGGCTGAACAACATCGATACCGGCAAAATCCAACATGATCGCCTTTTTAGGTGCGTGGTCGGCGTCGGCGACCGACAGAGCCGTTGTGGCCGGGCTTCTTCGTAGGGAGAGGCGCGAGAGGTGATGCCCCGCTGCTCTTAGGGCGAGTGCAAGTGCACCTGCAGTTTCCTCCTGCTCTGT
Source organism: Eucalyptus guilfoylei (assembly GCA_016097605.1). Classification (NCBI taxonomy): domain Eukaryota; kingdom Viridiplantae; phylum Streptophyta; class Magnoliopsida; order Myrtales; family Myrtaceae; genus Eucalyptus; species Eucalyptus guilfoylei. The sequence goes on along the minus strand of CM027870.1, from coordinate 13,362,675 downwards.
TTGAATGGCCAAGGACGACGCTTGCTGCGCCATGCTGGGATCAAAATCATTCTCACAAACAATACCAAAACTAAAAGTAAGGTTCATCAACGGCTCGTTTGGTTCGGTTTTGAGTAAATGTCATTGAAAAAATGCAAATATGTTTGAGTTAAAGAAATTTGTAAAAATACAAATAGCATTTAATAAATTATAATTATAAAGTGTATCTAGTCTCCAGCTGCCGTTGCCTGAGGTCACCCACCTCAGGCGTGCGACCCCAGGCAACACGCTACCTCAAGCGGTCGTTGCTTGGGGTCGAGCACCCAAGCGACGGTCGAACCCAAGCGGGCGACGACTAGGCAGTTTGACCGTTGCGTGACCCTAGCTGTCACCCGCTTGGGTTTGGCCATTACCTGGGGTCGCGCGACCTCAGGCGGCCGTCGCCTAGGGTAGCTCGAACCTGGCGACTATCGCTTGGGGTCGCGCGACCTCAGGTGGCTGCCTAGGTTGCGCGATCCAGGCCATCAGTCACTTCGGTTGTGTGATCTGAGCGTCGCCTGAGGTCCGACAATGGTCGCCAGGGTCAGGCGACCCTCAGGTAGTGGTTGCTAGTGCACACCACCCCTTGGCCAGCGATCGTCGGCCTCCGATCAGCTTTTCTGTGCAGCAGTCATTGGAGAAGATGAACAGTAACTGAAGCTATTCGCATGACAAAAATGCAACTTTTCAAAGTACCTCAAGACTTGCTTTGGATTAAAGGTCTTTAGAGTCCTTTGGAAATACAATTATATTTTTCCAAAGTTGAACAAAAACACGAACCAAACGCATTTGCATTTGGTCAAGGAATTTTAGAGTTCCAAAGCCCATTTTAAATGCCGAATCAAGCGGGGTCTAACATTTGACTATAGCTCCTGCATGATTCATGTCGTTTTCATTTTTTTTTCTTTATTTTTATTTTTGACATGGTAGCAGCCCTCCATGACAACGAAGTCTCTTCGTTTTGGGTTGAATACGAAACCTGTCCTTTCACCTCAATGCAAGGGCTAGCGGAAGGGATGCCAACCTGTTTTTTTTTGGCTGTCAGAAACCCAATTTATTGAATCAGAAGGTTGTCAAACATAAGGGCTCGCTAAAGTAACACCAAAATAATCGGCTTGAGTAGGAGACGGAACATTTTGCCTTTGGGTCTTAGCTAACCAACCCGCTATTCGGTTGCCTTTCTTCTACAATGAGTTAACATCAGGTTTGCAAAAAGGCCCATAGATCAACTAGTCTTTAAGATAAGTGCATGTACTTCCCAGGGAGCTTGATTTGAACTCTTTACCGCAGTAATTAACTGTGAATAGTTCGACTCCAATTCAAACACTTCGTTTCGTTAGGCCATGAGGAGAGAGAAGGCTTCGATCGGCTACCAACCCTGTTGACTGGTTAGCTCTTGGTGCAAATATTCTATAAGCATAGATATTTCATCTAGAAATTTAGAATTGTCTCCTCCAAACTTGTAATTTCCCTTTCGACCAAAAAAAAAAAAAAAAAAAACTTGTAATTTCCTTCCACCAAATGTCGTCGTTCTTACATAATTGATCTTGAATTAATAAATGTAGTCTTTACTTGATAAATAAATAATGTGAACTCTTGAATTAAATCTTTTGAGTAATGATTTTTAGAAAATAGATGGAATGATAATTTCATGGCAAGAGAAATACAACTCACAAGCAATGAAAACACAAGCATGATTGTTTTGTGTGCCACAGTAGAGTCAATATGCTTAATAATTTTCGAGAGTATCATTAAAGCTCGTAGAATATATTAGATTATAGTTACCAATGTGGTAAAATGACTCATTTGTTATGAAATTACCTACTGTAATTTTTGTCACTTACCAATGTTTATTTGATTTTTTTTTAAATTTATCAACATTTATTGAGTCAATTACTAGCATGTTAAACTTATCAAATAACAGTTGACAAGTTTGTATAGAATTTTGTTTTTCTGAAAAGTCCTTTCAAATTTTGTTCGTAGTTTCTTTCTTTTTTGTTTCTTATGTATATGAAAGGATTTAGACGAGATTGAGATATTGGTGAAGCAGCAACAGTCCAATGAACGAGTGCATCACCGCAGCCCTCCAGACACAAAGCGAGGACGCTCAAGACCAACAATATACCTAAGCCCAAACTTGTCCTTTCTAGATTATCAAGTTTTTTGAGACCAAAACGCCGAATCTGAGAACTTTATGACACAAGATCATCTCTCCATCGACTACCTGATCAGTAAAACCAACATGCCGGTAATTTACTATCATGTAACGGACTCAACCAATTGCCAGCCAAAATTTGATCGCCGGTGAAAAGCTACCAACTTTATCATTGATTTACCAACACGAAACGATGGTTTATATTTTAACCTGCCTGAACATATTGTTGACTCACTATGTTTTAGTTTTACGCATCTGCAGGAAGAAAGCACGCAGACCTCGTACGTTTCCTACTTCTCGGGAATTCCACAAGAATAATGTTGGCAACGTAAATGCCAGCTTCAAATTACAAAACCCCACAACAGATTCACGTGAATGACAGAACACCAACAGTTACCCCGAGCAAATTTAGCGGCCTTGATCCGCTCTAATTTGGTAGTTACTTTGGTCATATTACCACCAAATTAGAGACAGCAGTCTCCGCAAGTGCTGTTTTACTCAGGATGTAAGTCAAACATACCGAAGCCTTTTGTCTAGTCCTTCGGATCATAAGCTGTATCTTGGCGCATTTGTCGACTAAGCCAACCCTAATATTAACACGGATGAGAAACAAGATTTCGGTAACTGTTCTTCAAGAAAGTATTATTATGGGCCAAATGCAGATATCTGGATGATGGAGGATTCCAGTAAAAAACAGAAGTTTCTCCCTCAAATTCAAGCTGTCCAGAGAAAGTTTAAAGTGAGGGTAACAGATAAAACCATTTGGCATATAAGTGCATAAGGACACGGAGATTAAAATTTACAGAACTGTCCCGAGATGAGGATAATAGTTGCTGTGAAAAAGGATGACATTTTGGCATCCGTTGAAACGCAAATGGTCCAAGGAAAGAGGAGAAAGCTAAGAATCTCAATGTAGCAGTAAACCTGCAACTGGATTGTAATGCACATGAGGTCACGGTATGTTTGTTGCTATCTGCACTGGCAAAGCCAAAGGTCGTGTAAGCACGTGCAGGGATCATAGAGTTGAGCTTAAAAAACAGAATGTAAATAGAACGTCATTGTCTGCAAATTAATGAAAACAGAAGGGCTTTTTGAAAATTACCAGTAAAATCGGTATGATACGAACAATGAGAGTCAGGGTTGGAAACCACTGGTCACCTATATCATTATATCATCTTCAAGGTAACGGTAGTCAAATGTGAAGTCCTTCTTGAGCCTCTGGCACCTGGAAATCAAATTGATGAAGGCATGCAAACAGTCCGTAAAAGTTCTATCTTGCATTTTTCCAAATTATTTATAGCTTGGAAATCAACATAAAGTCTTCATTTAGACTGTAGAAAACAATCACACAAACGTGCACTGTGAACATGCGTGGCTCAGGCAGATAGACCAGCCGGGCATGTTCAAGCACATGCCTTGTGACACACAGGCATGCGCGCACTCCCTAAGGGTATAAAATCTGACAAAAAGGAAGAGGTAAAGATTTATTTACCAGGATGTTGCTTACAGACTCTATCCCAAAAGCATGTGGAGGCAAATGCAAAAAGCAGATGTGGTATAATAAAAGAGAGACTTTCAAGAGTCAAGAAATTCAATCAAACTCTAATTACTATACATAAGTAAGCAATGGGAATCTATTTTCTTACAATATTAAAGCCAAGTGGACTATGATGTAGGCAACTAAGAGGATATCCTATTCATATATTGCATGTGAATAGTATAAGTCCGTCTCTAACCACATTGCTCTCACAGAAATAGATCTACAAAATTTTCCCAGTGACTCAAAATAAGTGGTTTGAAATTTACTTCGATAAGGATATAACTATCTGCACATTGTATGGGACCTCTATAATCTTTTCCTTTCTGTCGATATCAATGGGTGTCTGGGGTTCTTTAAGCACTTGAGTAATCTTACATCGGGTGTGACATTCTCGCCTCCCATACACACTGCCTAATTATTGGAGACACATAAGTCTGTTTTCCTGGGCGTGGCCCCAAGAAAATGTGCAAGTGTGGTGATTTAAAACCAAGCCATGAGTGAGGAGAATGAACACGCTTAGCACTCGAGTAACCCCTTAGGGTTTGAACCCCTTTAATCAACATCCTCTTGAAACATTCAAAGATGAATGGCTGATACACAGGTTTTTGATAGTCCTGATAATATCCGTGTTATTTATCAAGTAAAGATTACCAGATAGAGCACGTATGTGACTTGCAAGTCAATTAAACTTACCATCCAGGCTGCGTGTCGTCTTCTGAAGCATGAAAGTCAAAATAAATGTAACTCCCCTGTTCATATTGACCTGTGGCAAATGTTGGCTCCTCATGCCGCTGAAACCATGTGTTGTGTTTCTTGTGATATCTCCAAGACTGCTTCTTCAACTCCTTTGCAGCCATAGATTGTTGAAAAGTATTCTGAAGAACACCATTTCAGCATGATACAATTGAGTGAATCAGAGAAAGTATTACCTTAGGGAAGAGGAAGACTCTAGAAGGCACTCGTTCTAGGGCATGCACATGTAAGGCGTCAAAAAATATGTCATCCATATAAGGAGATACCTGTTGATAGTAAAATGCAAAGAAAAGGGTATCCACAGAACAAGGGTCCCTGCCTAATCGTTCCCAAAAAGCTTTTGTCTTCACGATGGGTGCTTGTACTTGAGGAAAGCTAGGAGGCGTGTCAACAGGACGCCTCTGTAGTAGACAAACATCAGATCATTGTATGAGCATATACTAGAATTACTATTACTTTTATAAGCAAAACGTAACATAAAACTGTATAACACAGGTATATAACTACTTGCCCTGTCTGAGTCCTTTGGTTGAGGAAGGTTATAAAATGCAGCCTCAAGCATTGCCTGATTGTATATCCGACCATGATGGCCTCCATGACTCAAACTTGATGAACCAAAATTATCACCAACAGCACCAAGGTCAGAGCTACTGCTTCGCCCAATAAATCCCAGGTTTCGAAAAGGTTGAGTGGGCTGATAAGGTTGCCCAGGGGATAGGTCAGTATCTCTAAGAAGCTGAGCAGGCTCTGCAAAAGAGCCCACTAATCCAGCCTGTGGCATAAAACAGACACAAGAACCTATGTTCACACCGTCTTTAGCACCAAAACTTGCGCAAGCATGTAAGCATATACATTAGATGCACATAGACATTGGTTGCGTTTAGATGATACTGTTGAAGCATTCACAAAATGCACCGGGAGTTAGCACATGTATGAAGATCAAGAAACATCAGAAACACTTAATCAAGAGAACTAGCCAGCATCAGACCAATCTTACTACAGTTAACAATCCCTTAGACTCTCTACATATGAAACCATCTGATATAGTACCAAGAGGCGAGCAACAACCAGGTAAGAATTCTCCTCAGAAAGATTTAACATTACCCTCATCACTCAGATGTTTTCCTCTATGTTTTATGAATTCATGGTTGGCTTACTAATGTTTGCCTGGTTATAGTTCAAGCCCACTAGTCATGAACCCCTGCCACCCAATGCTAAGTCACAAGTCTGCACTTAAACTGACCAACCAGAGTCCCCACCTAACTTACCATGTCATTTCACTAATCATTCAGTTTGAAATCATACATTTATGTTATATCAGGAAGCACTTAAGTTCAAGCATAGTCAACTCGATCAGGATTCTGACTTCAGTAGCAATAAAATAAAGTGAATAACAATTTTGACCATAAAAACAAACCAACAAATCCAAAAGATTAGATGCCATTAAGAGAAAAACAATATTCTTTGATATAATTCCTGCATCATATGAATCTAAGGTCCTAAGTATTAATTCTATTACATGAGAAAAACAAAATTCTCTGATATAATTCATGCATCATATAAATCTAAGGTCCTAAGTACTGATCCTATTACACAAATTACGCCGGGAATATGTATGATTGGATCGGATCCATCTACAGCTAAATAACTAATGCTAAATAAAGTCAAGACTTTTGTGATAAGGTTCCCAGCACTCAAGCATATATTGTACTGCGTTATCAAAAAACAAAATACATTATAAGGCACTGCACCATTGATGTTAGCAATTTCACCTCGTACAGCCCAAATACCAAATTGGAACTTCCAAGGGTCCATGGCACAAGATTGTTATGAATAAGCGATTCACGATAGTATCTTTTGAAGTATCACATGGTCAAAACTATACTACAGTTGCATAAGGTCCACTAGAAACAAGTTTTTCTGTGAAAGAAAAATCATTGTCCTATTTTAGGACTCGTGAAGCTAGAAGCATTTGAACCTCAACAGTGATGCAATAGCTTGATAGAGCACAAGCATTTCACATGGGCATTGGGAAGATAAGCAAGAAATACAGGGATGCAAGCCATCATGGGCAAAGCCATAAATTGGTGGCCATTAGATAATCTGACAGACAACATGACTTTGTTGTATTGATAAACCAGAGGCAAAACCAGTGGTCCAGCATGATAAAATAAGAAAACCAGATGCTTGGATTAATCACTTAGCAGAGTGCAGAACCACATGGCTCAAATTAGATTGTGTATGACTTCAGATGAGAAGTATTACTCTCTAAATAGTTGACACCAAAGCTTCACATGACTTTACATCATAAAGAAAAAGCAAACAGTATCCATTGATATTATAAGAAAAATACAAAAAGGGCATTTCTAGGAAAAAGAGAAACAGAAGATTGACAAGTAAAGCTGCTTCATCAATGTTGAAATGTATTAACTTACATCTGATGCTTGTGGGAATATCAGATCATCCTCATTCATTGTATTCTTGCCCACTCCAGACCTAACAGCAGAATCAGCACCTGAATAATCAGGTAGATTCTGCTCCCCCAGCTGCTCCTGAATTTTCCCATTGCCAACTTCTGCATGATGCATGCCTGGTATCAAATAACTATGGTTTGCAATACAGGCTGATGAAAATATTTTTGAAGTAAACCGCATCAACAACTGATCTTAAGATAACTCCAATTGGAGTCTAGCCTTGCTGAAGCACTCTAGCAGAACAAAGTTGAAAAAATAAATAAAGTGGCCTCACACCCAAAGTTACTGAGATTTTTCATCAACATAAGGAAATAAAAGTTCAAATACAAACATTTGACTTTCATTGCAAAACAAAGAAAAAAAGGTAAGAAAACATGATTTTAGAAACTCATTTATATGTTTGAAGTTTTGAAATATTTGACATTAAATAAAAGTAAAAAAAGGAGTCCCAGTGAACAAGGCTCACCACACAAACAAACAAAAGAAAGGCTGAAAACATAAGTCCCTCCAAACAAACAAAATTACAAAAAACAGTGGATGGTTGGAGTATTTAATAGATATAGATAGAGAAGTGCTCCATGAAGAAGAGTCTGAAGGTCTTTGTATGCACAATCAATTATATGATGAAAAAATAAATAATGTAGCAATAATTTAAAGCTGTAGTACAGAAATGGGTTTACCATTTTACTATCGATGGGTTTTAAGAGTTAGATTACCTTTTGAAAAGGATGAACAAAAATTGTGAGTTTTATATAAGATGCCAGGCATATTATCAGTGTTTGGATCAGAAAATGTAACTTGGGAATCTAAAATTCCCCGAGGCAAAGTATATTACATGAAGTTAATTCGTCAAGTATCCTAATTATGCATTAAACAATAGGTATACCCATACCCCGTTTGTGTAGCTTTGTGGGATTCACAATTGAAGTGACAAGGCTTCATTCAATAAGTCAGGTTATGGGGAAAAACAAAGTAGACTGAAGAAGGGCAATGAATCGAAGACTTATATGACTAACAATAATATTATATATGTATGTATAGCAAAAAAACAGTCCATTCCATCTACTGTTTTTTCTCGTTACGTCCTTTCAAGGAAGAAGTATTCAAAACTGTGTTAGGCTGCCTCCATGCAATCCTAACCATTTGGGAATAGTCAAATTGAGTTTCTAAATTGAATAATAAAGCTCCATGCACAACCATGCAGACCAGCAACAGTATACAGGTAGCAAGTATGAATGCTCATGACCCAATGGCTGCAAAGCAGGCCCTTCCTTCCAGAGCTAAAAGCCCGAAAAGACAAAAGAAGGCTAAATTCCAGAAATTGGAGCCATTACATGTCTCAAATGATTCAGAAAATCTAATTCTGAGTCAAGCTGATCCCAATATTTGATGGTACTCTATATTGTTGCAAATAAGAGCTATGTAGCGGGAATCTCTTGGACCTGAAAGAGCAAAAGATTGCTGACTGAACCGTTGATGGATGGAACCCAGTTGTTGTTGCAGAGCCAAGCCAGATACATTGTTAAGACCTGGCATTTGTGATCCAAGCCCTATACTGATTTGAGGAGAGATCGATGAGCTTTGAGAATTGAACTGCACAATTTTTGTAGAAAGGGTATGGAAAAAGTAATTGAACTTCAGAACAAAGCCAAAATGACCACAAACAAAAAAAAATGCTATCCGTATGGGGCAATTACTAAAAAATACAACACAAAGATTACAGCATATGAAATGCTTGCAAACTGTTAAGTAGAAACCATCTCATAATAACACTGTGAATACACTGATCCTACTTCAAGTCAGGGATAGAATATACAATTGTATCTTCAATAGGCATTAATAGTGTGGAGTAGATGGACTTATTGGGGGTTGATACTAAATTCAAGTGTTGGCTTAATAGATAGTACAAAAATTGACGAGACAATTTTACTCATGACTAATAACAAGGTATCTAAATTCAAGTGTTGGCTCAATAGATAGTACAAAAATTGACAAGACAATTTTACTCATGACTAATAACAAGGTATCTAATTAAATGCACACAGTGGGCGTGTCCGCCAAGTACTAGAGAGAGATTCGAAATCTATCACAGAGCAACTAACTTCCCGTGATAACTGAAGATTGTGTCCTAATATACTCACTATTGACGGAAGAGTATTTGATAAAGAATAGATAAAATTAATCGAGAAGGAAGAACCTGCTGCAAGGGGGGGCCTTGCTGTTGTGCAGAAAACTGCTTCTGATTTCCTCCAGCCAAGGGAGGCATGCCCAAAAAGATGCTGTGACCTTGTTGCTGCATTTGATGAAAACGCTGTAAAAATTTCTCCCTTTGATCAGGGGCGATTTCAGTTCTCCCCCGGGCGTGCCCCTGGTCGAATGTAGTACAGAAATTCTATGAGCACTTATATTAAACAAGCATCAGGGAAATGCTGGCCCACACAGTGGTAGCCTCTCTATATACAAAATGCTCAGTCGCCTATCCAATGAGGACTGCCCAACCATCTTTCTCTAATTACGTCTCTTCCCTCTAAAAACTCTGCCAATATGCTCTCCGTTTAGAAAAAAGTACAGAGAGGATTAAGGAAAAAATTTCTTTCCATTTTTCTTTAACTTCTGGGAAGACTTTTGCTTACCAAAGTTCTGCATGGAGAGAATAAGTCATAACCGGTCCACTTTACGGATCTCTGGTCAACGGACACCAGAGTAACAAGTTCCATCAATTGTGCTGACTATAGTGCTTTTGACTACCATACAACCATAATCAAATCATTTATAGCTAATTATACCCCCTAATCCTCCCCCACCCCAAAAATATCATCTCAAGCAATCTTTGGCACAAGAAAAGCAACCTCAAGGGATGCCTTTGTTTGCAAAAAAATTCTCCAAGAGTGTCTTTGGTAACCGCTACTGATGATTTTGAACTGTTTAGTCTGAAGAGGGACAAATTCTGAATCTAAACAAACAAATGCAAGCCATGGCATTATAAACATAAAAACGGGTGTAAATATGTTTCAAACGTGGTAGATACAGACAACAAAAGATAAATGAAAGCTGAGTCCAAGATGAATTTTTGCATTACTGAGGCAAACAATCAAATACATGCCAATAGCGATGGCACTCAAAAAGTGGCTATGCAGATTTCTACACATGGTAAGAAAGACAGAAAATCAGACATCAAAAGTAAGTTTTAAATTCTTGCACAGCCCCAGAGCAAAGTCTTTTCACATACATGCGAAATGATATGAACCTAAGGATTCAGTTGACGCAAAATGATAGATTCCGCCGTACAATCAAATTAGAGAACTTTATGGTTGCAAATTTGGAACATGAGTTGGCAAAGCACGATCAAGAATTAAAAAATGATTCAGCACCCAATCAAGCATTGAAAGAGGTACACAATAGCATACCGATTGATTCTGGTTAAAAGAAACTCCAGGCCTCCACTCCATGCCAGTAACTATAGGAGGTGAAAAAATCCTGCCAGCCATAGATGAACCCTCAGCACCGCTACCAGAATCAACAAATCCAGTTACTTCATTAGCCTTCACCCCCTGAGGTAAGAAGATTCTATTGTCCAAGGGGGACGCTAGAGACTGCATTGTTCCACTACTCCCAAATCTTTGCTCAGCTTCTAAAATATTCCTCCTTGCTATGTCTGAAGTAGAAGGGGCCAAAATATTGGTCCCACTACCCGAAAGCATGTCGGCTGAAGGTATACTAGATGACAATTGACTGGATAGAGCACCCCCAGCCATTCCACTCAAAATCCCAGCCTCATTAAGGGAGGGAGATGGTTGGTGACCCGGGAAGTTCACATTTTCTTCCTCCTTGCCAGAAGTAGAAAAATTTAAAGTAGATGAATTGGCAGAACCTTCATTTTCCAGGACACTACAAACTTGAGTAGGACCAGGAATAACTGTTGAAGTAGTTGACACACCAGATGGGCTATGAGAAAGAATATTTGATGAAACAGAATCAGCATGAGTTCCCATAGGTGTTGAAACAGCGTAAGTTATGGTACTAGTTTTGGTTGGCTGAACTGCTGCAGTAATATCTGAATTGGCATCTTTAGAGCTTGTGTCTTCAACTTTCTCTTGGACCAAGGAACCTTCTTCATGATGAGCAGTTGTAGTAGTATCCTAAAGAAGCAATGATCAGCAGGCAACATCAAAATAAAGGTGAAGCACAGCAATTTTGAGGAAACAAGCACGATTTTAGCAGCACAATCGTGGCCTTATCATATAATCTAAGTTGAAAATAGAATAATAAATATTTACCACCAGGTGAGGTGCTGCTGCAATTGGAGAACTCTTCAAGCTCAGAAGTTGTGTCCCCTGTCAAACATAGATTGTCTTCAGTCACATATTTTCAAGATATTAGTATCTCATGTCGTAATCCTTGGACTCCAACAATCATGTGGAACAAACATGAAGACCAATCCACATACACCATGTTACAAGTACTTTTGAAATGGATTTAACCGTCAATGGCTGCCTGCATAGTTCAAGTGCAGCACCTCAAAAAAGAAAAAGGAAAAAAAAAATATCATTCTGAAGCTTGAAAAATATTAAAAGCATGGCTACTACACCTTAAAGAGACCAGGAGGACCGAAGGTAACCAGCTCTTCAAGAGCTTCCACCTTCTCCAATGGTAATGAGTTGTAAAACTCGTCTACATCACCGAATTCATCAAAGTCATCCTGCAGAGATAGTTGTCCAGTGTGAACAACAATATATATCAACTTAAAGCAAGGACTTATTTGTCTGAGCAATATTAGAAGTAAATAAACAGAAAAATGCCCCACCCGCAGAACACCTTTAACATGGACTAAAATTACAGTATCAGGTAAAGTTGTCAGAGGTATCTGCAATTGTCTTATTTAGAAATTGACTGGGCTCTAATGTCTCCAAACTAGGTTGTTATATTAGAAAAGCATAAATCTTTATCGAGGAATGAAAATGGCCAGGTATGTACTGTAGTGCATCCAAGTGGGAAACATAAATTGCTACTACATTTGTATGCTTTCCCAACTACTATTTCCAAAAATATTTACTTGACTATACAAATCAGACAGAAGTGCAATTGAATTTAACTGTGCATAAAGAGTTCAGCATATAATGCAAGCACCACAGACCATATGACAGTTGGTGTTCCAGGGTTACTTAATTTATCAACAATTGTAGGAGATGCTAGTCCATTGCGGACAGACACATCACCTGAGGAAAATGGTGTCTTCTTAAGAATATGGAAGAACACAATAAATTTTCTTTTGTTCAATACGAATTCAAAAGGTATTGTTGTTTAAAGAAAATCAGAGATGAATACTGCATGCTGTAAAATTTACTTAAGTGAAAATTTATTGCTTCTTCAAATGACCCCGCCAAAACATCATAACATCCCCAATTCAGTTGAATGAAATGAGTTGCAATCTATTTGAATACTATTCAATGGAATAAACCATGCCTAAGCTAATAGACTCTGCAAGCATTACCTGCATTCTTTTAAACATGCAACAGCATGACTGTGCTTAAGCATAGTTTGCCCTTGAGTACACCAACAATCCTATCTCCAGTTCATGTGATATTCTTCTTTAAACGAAAACAAAGTGAAAGAACAGGGCAGCAAATGGCTTTTATTATCCTTTCGAATGTTACAAGGTGGACTGCATGCATCTCATATTTGTATGCATATGTTGTAGGATCAATGCTGTCATATTAGCAGCCAAGTCCATGCGACAATGAACGACAGAAGAAACTGAAAATTAACCTGATTTCGTTCCACATAGTCATCCAAAAAGTCTTTGACATCATTAACATGCTCAGGACTCAATTCATCATTATCCAGCAGCCTCAAAATCAATTCCAACTTCATAACATGAGCCTTATGGCGAGCGATGGATGTCTCTAAATGTGTCTGTAAAAGAGCAATGTTAACCAAGTGAATCAACACCCAGCCAAATTACTAACAAAATACTGGATTTTCCCTTATAGTTCCTACCAGTCTAGGAGGCCTTGTCTTTCCTTTCTTCACACCAAGCCCCTCAATCTCGGCTTCGAAAATATCAATCTGGGTTTCCAACTCGCCAACCTGTCCAAGGAGAGAGTTAAAAATTCTTTACGAGAGTACTGCACATAGATCTTAGAGGGCAAGTAGCATTTTCAGGTGACTTAGTTTTCTCAGGTGCTGAAGCATAATGGAAAAATAAAGGAACAAAAGATTAATCCCTTACCACATTGTTTATCCAATCCCTTGTCTCTGACTTAGCTTTCTCCTTTGGATCCTATTGCAAGAAGATGAATAGGCAAGCAAACACACTAATATTACTGGGGTTCTTCAATTAAGCAATAAAATGTCCAATCTCGTAAAAATGTAGGAGGCCAAGAAAAGTAAGATCAATGCTTTGTTTGGGAAGGAGGGGAGGGGCAGAAAAATGGGAGCCGGGTGTAGAAAATGGGAAAATCTTAAGATTTCTATGAAGAGAAACTGAGGAAGAATTTTAATATTCTCCCCCCTTTCCTACTCTCCATGTTCCACAGACAAAGCATAAGAGACTTGAACATCAAACATGTCCTTCAAGCATCCTTATCTATATAGCAACCAAAAGGGGAACTGCCATGAAGTATTGTAAAAAATAATAAAGAAACAGAATACCCTATGCAGTTTCTTCAAATTTAGTTCGACAGCAATTTCCCCATATTATTAGTAACCCTTCTTTTCAACCCGAATTAATTCTTTTCATATGAGTAAAAATTGTTATAATAACAGACATACATCAAAACTTAAAACAGCCAATGCCTTTGAGATTTGTCAAGTTCGTTTCTTTTCAGAAAGAGATTGCATCAAGTAGACAAAAGGTGCATTAATTCTTTGAAGATTAGCCAAAAACAGAAAACAAATGCCCAGTAATAATCATGAAGCTCATCTACTAGAATTAAAAGGGTTATATTCAGAATTTTGTATATATAGCCAAATTAACCTTATGTCCCACCAGGAGAGGACAAATTCTTTTTAACACCATGCAAAAGGGCAATGCAAGTGTGCAGTTCTTACAGTTCTAGGTTGTTGACCAAGGCCTTCTTTAGAGAATGCTTTCGTCTTTGTTTCCTTCTCACAGATCTTAAATCTCTCCATTTCACGCTCGATGAGCTTTCGGGCATCCACCAGAGACTGCTCATAAGAGGCACTGACCTAGATCAACAAAAGAAAGTATGTTATAGTCAACTAACTTAATAGATGACTTTGGCTCAAAGAACCAATGTTACGACAAACAGACCATTTCAAGGAGCACCCGATATTGGTTAACCTCAAAAGGAACTCATAATTTAGTCTCACCAGCGAGGTCAAAAATAATTAAGTTAGTACATCTGCCACCTTAAGGAAACACTGTGCAAAGGAAAAGGTGTACTGTTGATGATACGTGCACTTATCGGCCAAAAGGAATAATAATGCAGCAAGATGCACAATACAGAGTACAATAGTGATAGAGTTGTAGTTCCAAAACAAACATCGTCAACTTCAAAGCACAGCACCAATACATGCACTCAGAAATAAAGTCAACCGTCTTAAACGAAAGTAACTCCAAAAGCATCACATTTATGATTTCATTTACTATGGTATCACTTGATTTAGCACACCCATTGTGGAACTAAAACTATATCCGATTATTTATCCAGCAAGGAACATTGTATTAATGAAGCATGTAATTTCTTTTATACAAACATCAGGATTATCATTGTTATGGAATATAATCATTTGATCTTTCAATTGGAATTGCAGGCATCTTTACGCCAAAATGGGCTATGTGAAGCAGGAAATTTTCCAGGTTTTCCACTATTGCCTTCTAACTCTTCTTAGAAGAAACTCAAAGGGCGTAATGCATTTGCATTGTCGTGACTATATTTCTGCCCTATCATGAACAAAATACCAAATAAAATGACAACTACGCTAAACTTCTTCTTTTGCTTTGTGGGGGGATATTTTAAATAAGGAACTTGATAAGATGATTGGACATTATTAAAATTACTGCCCTCATACTATATAAATGCTATGATGGTACAGAGTGGAAATTAAAAGGCAGGGTACCACTCAGTGTGCTTTTTGGCTTCAAAACCTATGAGAAAACTGAAAACATTTACAAGAAAATTGAGAAGGAATAAATGCCTAATTAATGTTGTCCATAGTAATTGGTGATGTGCTCTCCAATGTCCAGCCAATTTCCAGTCTTCAACCAACAAATACGCCATCCTATATGAGTAACTAATAATGAAACATAAGCCTATGAACATTTTACGCAAATGCTTGTTCAAAAACCGCTACACTTTTAATTCTCTTAGTCTACTCAATAGCAGGCCAATGTACAAAATTAATTCTCCTTGTGCCCGAACGCTTTGGTAAAACACCTCCAACTCTATATCTACTTTATCTAGACAAGTCAAAGCATAAAGAACGCTAAAGAAATACTCACGTAGTTGGTAAAGTTAATTAGCAGAGGATGCCATAGTTAATGATATTGTGCAATCCATACTCATTGCTTATTTAAATCTTAGGAATAACGGAAGCAACTAAAGACTAATAAGTAAAACACAACCTTACCCTGGCTTATCATACACAGCTAAAAAAAATGACATCCTTGCTCCTAGTTTCTCCATCTAGATAAAACTCTAGATCATACTTTCCACAACTCGCAATTCCTCATAAGCAGTACATTTAGTTGCTTGCATTGACAAACCTTAAGTCCAGTCATAGTAGAAGTTGTGGCAGCTTTTATTTGGCATGGAATATAACAAAGCTTTAATTAACTTATCTTGGCATATCGTGAAAACTTAAAGTTATTAAATGGAGAAATACTACACATGCGCGAATCCAATATGCTAGCAATGCGGGGTACTTCAAGTCCCCTCCTCATGTGCAAACCAGAATGACATCATCCAACGAGCTTGGAGATGGAGAATGGTGAATGAGATCGAGAAGGATCTGCATACAACAAATAAAGTGGGACTCTCCTAGTCCACTGGAGTGGTCAGAGCAACTGGAGCTCCTACTATCCCTAGAAGCTGATGATATTTCCAATCATTTTCTTGGCAATTCAAAGAAAATTAAAAGAAGTTGAAACTTGACCTGAGTCCAATGTTAGTACATTCAAGCCCAAAAGCTTAAACTATTAGGTGGAGGGGTATCACATGCATAGCCCAGGTACATTGATAGCCCAGGTACATTGTGGGGAAGTCTCATCTTATCAATTTGAGATACTTCAATAATTAAGATTACTTCTAGTCAGACCTCTGACATGACAAAAAAAGATTCATTGTAATGTTTATCAAATACCCCTTGTAAGAGCGAGGAACCAGAATTGCACTTTGAATTAATTTGTGCCTTGTTGAAATCCGATGAAGCAGATATTAGTTAAATTCGGTAATAAACACAAATATTAGGATTGGAAATTGAGGAACTACTCATTGTTATCCCACAATCTGGGGTGAGGAATAGAGATTTGGCCGATGCCATATAAAGTCCATTTCTGCAAATGTAAGGAACAATGGAAAATTCATTTTTCGCAGGGAGCTATGAAAAGGCAATTTTCAATACAACAACAGATCTTAGATAGCTGAGAGCAAGCGTGCGACTTGATGTGCATGCACGAGAGAGAGAGAGAGAGAGAGAGAGAGAGAGAGATGCAAAAATATGGTGTTGATATCACTGAATGAAGATTTCACAATGAAGTCTTGGAAGGAAGAAGTAGCTGTTAAATTTCCAGCACGATTTTATTATCATAGCTGAGAAGCTTATTTTCCGACAAAGTCAGCAATGCTTCCTATCGTCTACATTAAATGCTGAATTACTACAGAATTTGATAGAACTTAGACTATTTTGACAACTACCAAAACTTGTGAAACAAAATAGCTATCATAATACCAATCTTTTTCCTGTGACATGGGAAATGCCTAATTAACACACAAAAAATAACGGTTACTTGAAAAGAACATCAAACTTCAAAAACAGAAGTTACCAACAGAATACTTGTGAACTTTGCGGAATGGGTAAGCCACCGGCCATGGAATGACAAAAAAGTCAGGTCAATAACCATTGTGGATGCTCTTATGGACATATGGCCCACACTATGCTTCATACACATCCAGCACAGACTACTACTTGCCAACCTTACTACAGAAGCAATATATTTAGCCCAACTGAATTCCAAGTAGCTTCAACTAAAATATGATTCTACATCAATATTCACCACTGCTGCTCTGCCCTAAGATCATCAAATGCTGCTTCAATTTAATAGACATCTGAATCTAGGAGGACGGATTAATACAAAAGTTGATTTCCAGGATAGCAGATGTCATATATCATACATCAATATGCAAAGCCATTCCTGGGAATCAGATGCTTAACCCTGTTCGAAAAGATCACGAGACTAAATCAAACAGAGTACAGAGTAATGCGGACGAAAGTCTCCGGACCATCAACAACTTATGAAATCAAGTGTTATCAAACGCACGACAAAAGAATTAGACAATGAATTATCATCGGTCGAAAAATTCAGCGCGCGCGAGAACTCCAAATGCGAGGGCGACTATTCTGGACGCACGACACAACATAGCCACCCTGCATGCACACTGTTACAACAACTGACAGCCAACGACAAACTAAACGAGGCCGACGAAACGTCACGATCGAAACAGAAATGGTCGCAGGATGATCACCGATCGCAAAAAACACAACGATAATTGAGGACGGACGCAAGCTCGAGAGAGCACGATAATAGAGAGAGGGAGAGGGAGAGACCTTCTTATCCTTGATCTCGCTCGACTGCGTCCACGTCTTAATCTGGTCGCGGTACCGCTGCAGCTTCTTGATCTCCTTCTTCAGGTCGGCCTCCAGCTTCTCCTTCTGGTTCGCATTGTCCGTGTCGTAAACCTGCAGCCAAAGGCAGACGAGGAAGGACGGACGAGGAAGAAGAAGAATAAGAAGAAAATTCAACGCGACGATCAACCGAACGGAGAAAAGAAAAACAGAAGGCCCCGCGCAATGTTCCCGATCGCGAGAGGAGGAAAGAAACGAAAGGACGAAGGCGAGGGAATTCGGAGCGATACGATCGCGGCGCGCGGACCTTGTTCCAAATGCCGTCGAAGACCTCGACGCCTTCCTGGACCTTCTTCAGGACGCGGTCGATCTCCGCCTGGAGCTTCCGGCTGGCTCCCATTGCGAATCCCCGGCCGGCGGGCGCGGCGGCGTGGTCCGGCGACGGCGGAAAGCGCACGCGGAAAGCGAGAGAGAGTTGGGAATTTTGAAGTGAGGGGAGCAAGGCGAGTGCTTCGGGGGAGTGTTTTGCTCGAACGCTCGTAACGTCACCAAATGAACGAGAGAGAGAGAGAGAGAGAGAGAGAGAGGGAGGATTTTGTCGTTCGCTTCGGGAAGCGAGCGAGTAAGGGAGAGGGTGGCGAGGCGAGGGAACGACGTCGCTGCGGGGCCCGCTTGCATGGCATTCAACCCCGCCGGGGGGGGTTGGGGTGGGGCCCTCTCGGATTGCGCTTTTCGGCTTTGGTCTTGGAGGTTGGCAGGGGAGGCGAGGCGACGCAGCGAAAAAGGGCAGAAAAAATCACTTTTTTTTTTTTTTTATGACCCTAGAAACCCGTACAGGCGGTCGCCGGCGAGGTAAACCAAAGGCGGCCCTAGCCCAAGACCCACCATCAGGACGCCACACTTAAAAATCCCTAACGATAGCGTTGGGATTTGAACTCCCTCCTATTATAAAATTATAATAAATATTTTTTATTTCCGCGTTAAGCATTATAAATTTTTCAAAATGATCTCCCATCTGTCTTTTTTTATATAAAAAAATTATACCGATGCATTTGATATATTTTCCTAATTCTTTCCAGAGCTTATATATATACGGATTTTCAATTTAATGTCGATAAGTAACTTTTTTGTGCTTAAAGAGGTAATCCGAATGGGATCTTAGTTTGGTATTTATTGTTTGAAATCTAATTGGATCTAATATATACTTTCGAAAACGACATTACCTGGGTGCATGAGAGGATTTGTTTATTTATCGAAATTAAATAGATAAAGGAATTAATAATCTTTGTTTGTCATGTGACAAATTGAGTTAAATTCCCAAGCTTACGATTATTTCAAGCAAATCTGCCTATTCGGTGCATTTAGGTCTTCTTAGGTAACTTAATTACATGTCGAAATTAAAGTATTCAACATGGATTATGATTAAAAGCGATTTTGGTAACATTAGATATTTTGGTTTGAAGAATAAGGTAGTCTCATATAACATTCGGTAATGTCTTAATGTAAGATAAGGTCTAGTAAATTTATTGAACACAAAAGTTATTGAATGTAATTTGGTATGTCAGGATCCATATTACCAAAATTGTCAATCTTATCCTACATAAAATTACATTCTAGCTTCTATGTTCAACAAATACCAAAAGAAAAATTATTTCCATTTTAGCCTTGAAACGTTGTCGTTGTTTGAAATTCAGAAATTGAATTTTTAGGGTTTACATTTTTCCTTCTTTTTGAACAAGCTATTTTATGATAATTGCCCTTCACTTGCGAAGCTAGAGTTTGATTCTAGTACTCCTAGAAGGTAAAAGGGGAAACATTCCACTCACAAATCTTAAAACTCGTTAACTTCGTGCACTCTTACTTTAAAATTTGCATGTCGGGCATTTAAGTCATAAAATTTATTAACTCCGTGTAGTTTAAGTTCATTCATCAACTACATCAGATTTTAAATGGACAAAAAAGGTCGCGTGAGTCATATGGGTTTTTAATATCTTACAATACATGGCTTTTTTAGTTACCGTTTCAATTCTTTAACTGAAAATGACATGTTTAAAACTCACATTAGAATTTTCTGAAGAAAATTCGAAATAAATAAAAAAATTTAAAAAGTGAAAATAAGCAAAAATCAAAATAAAAAAGAATCGTGGGGTGGTAGGGCTATTGGGGGCATCGCCGCTGCCCGATGGTGGCAACATCGAAGCTGGCGAGGGTGCTTGTAAGCCAGGGAGGGGCGTCCAGTAGGACCAAGGCCGCAGTGATAATTATTTTTATGTTATTTTCAACCTTCCTTTTTATTTTTAGAATAATACTATTTCACATTCAATTTCAAATTTTTTTTTTTAAGTTCTAAGAAACTATTTTTCAGCTTTTAATTTTTTCTATATCTTGGTGTGGCGGGAAAGCAACGACTTTGCTTTGGCGTTGAGAGTAAACCCCCACAACATTAACGGCTACATAAGATTTTAAAAGCAGTAAAGAAATCCCCGTGGTGTTTACCATTCACGAAGATAACAGAAGAATTCAAGTATATAAAGTTGAAAACTTTAGGACTTAAATGTACGAAATGAAAGTTTTAGAATTTTCTATGCAATCTTCCCTAAGAAAAGAGACATGTTATATTTGTTACATTTGAGTTTGAGAACTTAAATGTTATATATTTTTTTAGTGGCTAGTAATTTCGAGCAGTAAAACAGATCAATTTTAGGACTATAATCAACTTGTCCCGAGAGGACATAAAGTGCTTGCGAATGGTGTTAAAAGATGAGGGACTATTAGCTTAGTTATATACTCTAAGGCTTTGTTTGTTTCACAGTAATGTGATTTGAAAAATATCATTCCAAGAATGATCGCTTATACCTTTTGAAATCATTAATTAAATGAAAATATTTTCATTATAGACAATAATTTATGCCTAAATATTTTTCCTGAATAATGAAAATATTTTTTATTCATTCTTTTTTTTGTAAAAAACATAAGCATTATTTTTAAAAATATATTTTTTGAATCATTAATTTTCTATGAAACAAAAATAGCCTAAATATGACCATAATAAGAATGTTTACCTTCATCATTTCGGAGATAATGCTAGGCTTCATTTGTTTAATAAATAATGAATAATTTGGAGAACATCTTCCTAAAAAATGCTTTCATCAATGATAACAATTTATATCTAAATATTTTTGTAAACGATACAAATATTTTTATTTATTCATTTTTATAATCAATATAAACAATCATTTTTAAGAAAAATTTTTCTAAATCGCTCATTTTTTGTAAGCTCTATTTGTTTCACTCGAAATGGATGATTTGGAAAATGTTTTCCTAAAAATGGTTGTTTGTATCACTTGAAATAATTAGTTAATGAAATAACATTTTTATTATCGATAACAATTTGTGTTTAAATATTATCATAGACAATCTCTTTTAGAATTAATACCCTAAAAACCCCCAAACCGATACACTTGTGATAAATTTACCATAAATTACCAAAAACTCCAAACTAGTAACCTTTGACAAATTTACTCAAAACTGATATAGTTGTGACAAATTTACCCTCTATTAGTTTTCGTTAAATTTTACTGTCAAATTACTAAGTTGAATAACACATGACAGTTAATTAGTATATTAGTTTGGGATTTTATTTTCCATTTGTTACAATTATACAATTTTTCTGATTTTTTGTGGTATTAATCTAATTAATAGATGGTATATTTGTCACAAATGTATTAGTTTGGTGATTTTAACGGTCGAATAAATTAGTTTGGGATATATTTGTCACAATTGTACCAGTTTAGGGTATTTTATGATCAGTCGGGGTAAATTTGTCACGGGTATACCAATTTGGGGTTTTTGATGATCAAAAAATTAATTTGAAACAAATTTGTTACATATGTACTAGTTTAGGGTTTTTCAGGGTATTAACCCTTTCTTTTATTTATTTTTTAAAAGAAATTATTTTTAGGAAAATATTTTTCAAACCATTCATATTCTGCGAAACAAAAGATAAATAACATAAGTGAGAACATTTAACTATATAATCAACGATTGAAGTTTGACAATATATATGATGCCTAATAAATAAATGACCCTCAAATCCACGAAAATAGTCATTGCAATAATTCTTGCTTATAGCCTCTATGAGAGTTCAGTATATCTGAAGGCTTCAATTTGAATGAGCATGAACAGGTGAAGAAGGAGAAGCAGAAGAAGGAAACTATCGCCTCTCAATCCACTTGCCCTCGCGCTATCTGCGAAAATAACGACGCGAATAATCATGCGAAGAACCCTGATAAGAATACTACTACTGACGGTGTCGAATATATCCTATATAGTTCACTAGTCATGAACTGTGAGGATGAGCTCTCCAACTGATATCAAGCTAATCAGTAATCACCATATCCATTGACTGATGAATAGTTTCTAGAGGTAGAGATGAACTTTCAAATCTGAAATTCATTTCTTGAAGTAAACATTTTCTCAATTAATTAACGTGTGCGTATCAGAACGAAAGGTCTTTGAATAGCCTGGAACAGAGTGATCTCATCTCGATTGATCTTGGGAATGAGATTTCCAATGCTGCTGAGCTTCTACAAAATGGAATGAGCATTTTATAAAAGTTGTCTGCTTTTCAGTTTCTCAGAATTCCCATCTGATGAGACTAAACACTTGTGATCTACAGTTCTATGGTTGAGGATGCATCAACCATTGCTATTCAGATTAATTGAGCACCAATTGTGCTCCAATTATATAACTTGACATTATTGAAAAATTACCTACGACAATATAGTTTTGCATGCTTTAGAAAGCCCCCATTGCTTATCTACTTATAAATAGTGTACACATTTGGGCGACGCAAATTATTTCCTGGCTCAATGGCCGGTGGCTGGCCATCTTCCCAGCTACTGATCCTTCGCTGCAGGGGAAGGCGAGCTTGGGAAGCATTTGTCCATTGAATCGATCTGGTTTAGCTCGAGATAGATCCTTCTCAGCTTCAGCCTAATCCATTCAAATCAAATGGTTTGCGGCTCCAGGCGACGTCGTTTTCTTCGCGGGCATTGAGGTCAAGTTTCGCCTCAAAGAAATGCATTTGGTTCCCGCAGGATCTCTGATTGCTATCCTCTGCTCTGGAGTGTAATCTTTCGAGGAAATCCACGTCGCCTCCAATTTCTTTGGCTTTGGTTTTCACCTCGGAACAGCCTAGTCCTCCGTCAAGGCCTATGCTCATGGACAAGTGGCCTTGTCCTAGTCCTCCAGGGAAAGATCTCCGCTCCATTTCCTTCACTCCATACGAAAGAAACATCCTGTCTTCTTTCAGATCCCCACCCCACTTAAATTCGATTTGCTCTGTTCTGGGCTCATCTGTGATTCCTTTCGGGTCCAAGAGCACACTACCACCGCTATAAGGTCTTAGCCCAATGCCATTGTTGTGAATCTCTTGGTCTTTATGTGATCCTTCGCAGGAAGTGAGGCAGCTGTCGACAGAACAATCGGTAGGCGGGTTCGTCTGTATTTGTTGTGCACATAAGCCCTGAAGTTCCTTTAAGTCCGGGAATGCAGAGTTCAGGCTTTGTGTAGATACTTTGGACACCAGCTCAGAGAGCCGAAGCTTGGTGGCTTCCAGGCTTGCCGAGCCCAGGTTTTGCCTCCCCAGAGTCTCTTGTGCTTTCTCGAGCACCGACTGGAGATACTTTCCTTGAGCCTCTATCCGGAGCTGCAAGTGTCTCTGTACCTGATGGAGTTTGGACAGGTTTCTCAGGACGTTTTTCTATGAATACAGACAGTAGAATGACATACAGAGTAGGGAGATCGTGAACTTTATCCTAATAATGACATCTAAATGAGAAGAGTAGCGAGGAAATCTGAATTTAGATGGAGACAGAAGTAACCGTCCTTACAAAATCTTGATAGAAGTGACCAGACTGTCTGACCTTTGATAATAAGTTATGCCACGAGTCGGTCTATCCATTTAAGATATTAATCCAAATCTCCACTCTATTAACCATTTTTGGGTTTTTGGCTCTTTCTAGGTTCTACTGTTTCTGCTTCTAATGGCAATAGTATGCTCATGATCATTTTTATCTTTGTGGTTGAAACTTCCTTCGGTTCTTCGATTCGTGGATCACTACTAATGCTCATAATGAGTGATATGTGAAGGACAAGCTTGAAATCTTCTTTACCTCCAGCTGTTCATGGAGTCTCCTCTGCACTTCAATCTGCATCTGGAGCGCCTCACTGAAATGCAAGTTTCTGTGTCGGAAAATGTTTACTCAGGAAAGATGTCTAGTATAAATAGATAGGCGCCAGCTCCAAGTTGTTTATGAAAATTGTTGCCACTCGGAGAATGTTTGTGTTCTTACTTGTTTGTTTGCGGTACGATGTTTAAATTGTGAACGTGAGATCCGTTTGTCTCGGGTACTCTGTCTCCTCCAACAGCGACAGTACCTGTGCAAGGCAATTTGTTCCAGTTAGATTTTCTCTATGAGAATCCACCACAAATCTCTAGGTTTCTTGTCAAGTAAAGAATCTACACAGAATAACATAATCTCCACATACCGATTTTGTTGTTCCCGCTGTTTGCTTGTCCATGCAGATTCTTACTAAGCCTGTATTTCTGCACCGGAAAAAAATGAGGTTACTTTATAGTTATTACATACAAAAGACCTAAGAAGCGAAAGGTTGTGTCTTGTTTGGAAACGTCATGCTATATTGTCAGGCACTTGACCTTAGAATTATTTGCCAAACATATAGTAACTGGAAATTTTCTGCATATCCCAACTTACTCACTGTCAACGATCTTGAAAAATATATAGATTTCAACAATAAGAAGGGTTTGCTTGTCCATTGTTCGATGAGCTATAAAGTAACATGCCATGAGTTTGAAATGGAAGTCAACCACTGAAAGCGCTAGAACGAATGCTCAGCAAAGATGAACAATTTACCTGGAGATGACTCTTCAAGTGGTATAGGGTAAGGCCTGGAATTCCCATAAGCTTCATGACTGTTTTGGGAGTGGCCTCTGCAATATGAAAGGATAATACTTGCATCAGCAGGTGTTCACAGCATTTTTTGCCACATAAATTTCCAGAAAGAACTCTGCAACATAATGTTTCTTTACTCACTATCTGCACCACCAAGCTGGTTGACTGCTTCTACGAATCTCTCATGGAGATCGGGTGTCCATTTTAATCTAGGCTTCGCATCAGTCGACAGGACAAGTCCTGAATCTCCAGGACCATTACCACCTTGTATAAACATATGCCTGTCTGAAGGGATCGGCATTCTTGAAGAAGGACTGATGTTCTTTCCCAGATGCTGGTTGTGATGGTACATGCTTGCTTTTCTGTAGCAAAATGACTCTGGCTCACGTTAAACTCGATGCACGAGCTCAGGCAACAAAATTGCCCGATTTAAAATGAGCTCTAGGATTTACCTGAATTGCGCTTCACTTTTCTCGTGATCCAATATGTTTATGCTCCAAACAAAACTAACTTATTCTATCTTCCACGCCACGCAGCGTCTCGTCCTGAATTGGAGTAAATTCAGAGACAACTTCCTAAGATCTCTCTAGCCTATACTGTTGATCCTTGGCCTTCTGATCTTGCTCAATGAAAGGTTTCGGCAGGGAAGGACCTTTATAAAGGGAGTTTAGCGCGAGAGGACAGAATCTTCGACAGAGCCACGGGGAGGGCTGGACCCAATCCAATATTCATAGCGACATCAAAAAGAGATATTGTCCTTCCTACTTTGTTAAGCGCGGGGCCATACACGCCTTCTTTAGTTTCCATTCTCAGACAGTGCCCACCAGTTTAAATTCCTCTTCAATACACCTTTCCATAGCCCCTAAAGCCTCGCAACGAGCACCGGAATAGATCCCTCTGTCTAATATTTTTTTTTCTTTTCCTAGGCAATTCATATTTCTCTGCCTGGCAAAAGCAGGAACCTGATTCCCGGATATTTATGGGGGAATTTCTGACTTGGATGAGGGGAATCCACTACATCTGTGTGCCTTGAAAGCTCCAAAGACCTTGTTTCGCCTTCTCACCTTTAGGGAAGATTCTGAAGAACTCACTTGCATTTTTATCCTCTTGCTGGGGTTACGCGATGGCAAGTAAATAAGCTAAATCTGATTGTGATGGACTTCCTTTCAGTTTCTTCATTCTAATTGAGACCCTAAGAAAATGATTTTATTGGTTGTATTTGCAGAATGTTAGAAGATTCTGTTGACTGGAGCATTTGAAATTGATACATTACAAAATGGAGATTAAAAATTCGGTGATGAGATGCTCTTCCTTGGAGTGTTGGAAGCAAGGCATGGAATAAGGAATACATTCCCACTTTGTCTTCTTCAGAAGTTTGGTACTTATTCAGCCTGCATAACGCATAATATTAGAAGGAAGCTGGTCCAAAATCTTTTTCATACTTCAATTGGCATAAAATAGCCGGCCCCGCATCGGCGAATTGGAGAATCCTAAACATCTTGGGACCCATTTGAGAGGCGGGGAAAAAGGAATTGTACTTGCTTCCATACTTGCAGTTGATGAAAGACAGGACAAACTCTGGCCGAGAGTACCCATGACCTTGCCCTTGACTCCTGCCCCCTCCTTGGCTTTTCGGATTCTCTTGTATTGCGTGAATCTCTACACTTTTCGCTTCTTGTCTTTCCCTTTTGTTGATGTTTATATGCCGTTTCACATGGACTTGTATCGCAGCGCAGGGGTGCTCATCGCCACCGAGTATAAAGTCGCTCATTCATAAAAACTTGTGCATTGCCTGTGCATATAAAAAGGATGGAAAGACATGGATATGCTGCTTGAATTCTAGAAATCACGTGTCTAAGGTTTCCGCTGAGAAATGTTGTCTGCGCAGTGTTCCATTGTCAAACAGTCACATTTGCATTATTTGTAAGCATCTAGTATTTCCTCAAATTGAGTAATTGGTGGGTTTTTATATGATATCTACTCGGAGCATGTCTTGAGGAAACATCACAGTCCATCGAAGGACACCCGCAAACTCGCAGACAAAATAAATCATGACTAACATTAACATCTCTGGAACAATATCGTTCCATTAGTTCCAAAAGGCCTCTTCCTGGAAAACCATTCAATTCCGATATCGCAAAGATATTTACGCAGATCGGGAGAATCTCCTGAAGTGACAGGCTTTTTCTAAAGCTTTTTAAAGGTGGAATTCGTGAATGATTTGTTGGGCATGTGGATAGGAATAAGTTGTACGAGGCGCGTTCCGATACCCCGACAGTCGCAACATGAACTTGCAGCTGCTTTGCAAACTCAGTTTCATCTCATTGTCGACTTTTCCTGCAACATAATTTATTTTGCATTGGCTTTGCCAACTATTTTTGCACTTTTATCATGCATATTGAAGGATAACAGGAATGTTACATGTAAGATTTTTCAAGAGACTTAAAAACTGCTTGCCCTCTTCTCTAGTGTTCAATTTGTGTATGTTCTAAAAAAAAAGATTAATTGGGAGACGACCCGAACATGCCCATGAAAGAGAGATGAATACTTAATCATGCGACAGAACATTAAATGAATGAGATTGGACAAATTGATATGTCCTACCTAATCTTGGATGGCAATTGCTTGTCCCGTAAGAAAAAACATACAAATTGATGTCCTACCTAATCTAGGATGGCAACTGTTTCTCCCATAAAATCATACAAATTGATATGCATAGCGAGCCATAAGATTTTTCCATGTGTACAGTGGACTTTACGTTTGAATTTTGGTGTGTAAAATTGACCAGATAGAAAGGACCGGGAGAGCGGAAACCAATAATGAAATGATAAAAGCATTAAAACAGACAAGGCAGTGCCGAAAACCAAAAGCGCGACCTAAATTTGATACCATCAAACAATCATCTGATCTAATAAACTCCAAGTTGTCACGAGATGGCCAAGAACGTTATAGCAAAGCTCATTTCTTCATGCTCCTTCTGTTTTAAGCCGAGTCTTGTACACAAATTATAGGGCATGCACCAGAATCACACAACGGAACTCCCGTTTCTGTAAATTTGTAAGGCTGATAAACAACTGACTGTCCCAAAAAATTACATGAATGTGCCCAAAGCATAGATCTATATGCAACAGGTCGCACCTTTTAGAAAGTGCAGGAGCAGATGTAACTTTGATGAATCCTCATCAATTGGCATAACGGCTGTAATCCTGTGTGCAATGTTCAATGATTGGTTTGACCAAATCATCGTACCCACGAAGCGTTCAAAAGTCATCTCAAATCATGAACAGAACTATCGGGATTCTGTTGCTTTCACTTCATGTCCCTGAACACTCGATGACCAAAACGGCACATCTAAAGCACTAAACTTCACATTACGTTGCCCGAAACTCAGGAACGCCTACCTTTAACAACCGGTAACTAACTATTGTTTCTCTTCCTCATCCATCGATGTTATTCTCACGCTTTTGAGACAGAACATGGACTTAAATGTTCCTCCTTTGTACTTACAAGTTACATCTCCTTTTGTGGGTTTATACATTAATACGTAATGCCACTTTTGGGGGTGAGACCAAGCTCTGAAAAGAGAAGCAATATTAAAGTATATGAGAATCATCATGCGACTAGTCCATCACAACGACAGAAAAACTTGTGAAACTCTGATTGGTTACAAGTTTCTGACCACAGGAGATTTGCTTTGGCTCAAATGGAAAGTGAGAAATGACCACGGAATGATATTCCTTGTGGAGGAGGGAAAAAAGTCATGAGGAATAGAGAGAGGAAAGAAAAAAGTTAGCAGATTCCAATTCCAGAGGAATGGAATATGAGAATCTTAACTTAAAACCTATAAAGCAACAAGTCTTATTCTCAAGTCAAGAATTGGATTATTCCTCTCTGCCCAAAGCCACATAAAATGGGTTCTCTTCCACAACTTTATCCCTTTTAGCAAATTTTATTGGGGCGCCTTTCATTAACCCGTGATCAGAATCATGTCCTCATAAGAACCTCGTTTTATCATAGCAGGCTGAAGTTAAGATAATGAACCGATACTCGTTAATGCACTGTCCTGAGTGTACTATTCAGATATTATTCTCAACTCAAGCATGTCAAGTGTGTTAAGTGAATAAGAGCATATTATGCAGACATAGTCACACATAATGGCGTCCAACGGCTTACAATCTGCTATAATTTCGAGCATCTGAAGAGCCATGTATTCTAATATGCCACACCGATATTCCCCCAATGTGTATTGTCTTTTAGTTGTTTTGATCCCTTGTGGGTGAAGATAAATTCAAGCATTAGGAAAAGGCAAATGCTTTGAAACATGTTACCTTTTGTTTGGAAAAGGAAAGATAGAGAGCAATGCTCAAAAAAGAAAGGAAGGGAGGGGGAGAGAGAGAGAGAGAGAGAGAGAGAGAGAGAGAGAGAGTGTGTGTACAGAAAACAGGACAAAAGAATATATGGATGTGAACTGAACCGTAAGCTTCAAGTGGTTAAAGTAGCAGTCTTTTTCTATCCAACTTACCAAGACGTTTCCCAGAGATCAGCATGACGCACTGAGGGCAGGAGGAATCTTAGAAATTTAAATTAATTATTTCCTAACAAAACTTAGGAAAAAATCTGAAGCTTCTTTCGGCCACTATTAAGGCAATATGTTCTTTCATTTGTGTGACGACCCGAGCGGCGGTGTGCGGGGAGGAGGGATGGCAGTGCGTCCACGCCTCGGTTCCCTGACGTGCGCAAGGAAGGGGTCCCTCTTGTCCCACATCGTTTAGGGGGGGAGTCATGGGCCAGTTTATAATGGCTTGGGCCCTTCTAACCTGTATAACGTGTTTTAAAGTCGTGAGAATTCAGTGTCCAAAGCGGACAATATTATACAGTAGGGCCCGGGTCGTTACAAATGGTATCAAAGCCGACTCCCGACAGCGTGTGGGGCCACAGCGAGGGCCCTGTGCTCCCAAGGGGGGGAGAGTCGTGTCATCCTCTAATCTGTATAACGCGTTTTAAAGCAATATTATACAGTGGGCCCAGGTCGTTACAATTTGCATGTGAAAAGCGTAGGATAAGAGCAATTGAATTAATTGAAGAAATGGAGGAGAAAAGGAAACTAGGGGATGTTTTACATAACCACAAGTTTGAAGTGCTGCAAGAAATATGCTTGGTTTCCCAGTAGATTAATCTCAAGAGTATCTCTTCATTCAAGCATGCAGGTTTGGCATTTTAACAAATTGTTTACGTGTTGTTGCATGTTTCCTAACAATTTAACTTCTTCAAAAAATAATTTCTCTAACATGATATTGGAGTACATATCAAGATTATGAAGTCTTGACACCCTTTCTCGTCTCTCCCATCTCTTATCCCTATATTCTGTTTGTCTCTAGTTTGAACTTGAAGGGATCATGTCCACATCCTTTATTGCATCGAAGGACTGGTTTACATAATGATATATTATGCATACATTATTGGTTGATTTCCTAATAGCTAAAAATTTTGGAAAAACGATTTCTTTATGGTTAAGAATTCCAGTCCAAAAAAATTAAAACTAGTAGACAAGTAGGCAATTAAAGATGTCGATATTTTACATGAATCCGTGACAAAATTTGACACGTGAACATGAATACACAGCTCTATTGACGATAGCCAGCCACAAAAACCCGACACCATCATTAAAAGTGAGGCCGAAGCTTGAGCCCCCTGGTATACATAATTGAAACTAATTCGACCGAAAGCTTAAGCTATTATATTAAGGCTCCTTTAATTACTTTGATTTACCCTAGTGGCCACCATTCTCACATGGGAGGGGGAGGTGGGAGTTCGAATTCTCACATTTTTAGGGGTTAGAATGGGGACGATTAATCTTAAGTGTGGGTTTCGACTCCCACGCCTTATAAATAGGTAAAGTAAAAGTTTGAGAGTAAATTGTGAGTTAGAGTAGGACCGACAACAAAAAAAGTTAAGGCTCCGTTCGTTTCATGAAAAATGTGGTATTTCTAGAAAATGTTTAAACTTAAAAATGAATTAAAAAAATATTTTCTACCATTTGATACAAAAAATTCGATCTAATTTTCCTCAGTGCACTCTTTTTCATAATTTTTTTAATTTAAAATCGCATTTTTAATTTTTAATTTTTTTTCCTTTTTATTATTTTCTTTTCCTCCTTCTTCTTTGGTTGGCCGGTGGCCATGGTGATGGTAGGCGACTGGCTAAAGGCAAGCTCGAGCTTGCCTACCTCGGGCCTCATGCGCTTGCTGATCAGGTGAGCCCAAGCTCAACCCTCTCGCTCATCGATCTAGCAAGTGGCCAGCTCAAGCTTGAAGCTCGCCTATGGTTGGTGATTGAACGAAGAAGAAGGAGGTGGGAAAAAAAAAGTTGAAAGAAAATAATTAAAAATTCAATTTTAAAAAAGAAGAAGTAGGGGACCAGGGGTATGAGATAAGAGAGAGGAAAATGTTTTCACCTATTTGAATGTGAAAAACATTTTCCTCTATTTTAGAAAACATTTTTCTATTGATGAAAAATGTTTTGCTTGATTAGTTCATTTTCTATGAAATGAACACCGAAAAATCCAAATTACATTTTTCTGAAAGTTGCTCTTTGCGAAACGAATGGAGTTCAAGAGTCAACTAAATATGTAAATTGATTTTTTTTCACAAGAAACATTCGATGTGAGATTGTTTTTTGTATACGCACAGAACAAGTGCACTTAACTCCTTGAAGTTTCCGTACGGAGATATGGAATAATTCCATGCCATGATTTTTTTTTTATAGCTAAATTCCATGCCATGATCAATAACTTAATTTTTTGGAGTAAACAGGTATGCACATCAAAGACAAGGTCTTGAGTTCGATTCCTAGACTCTCCTCACCCATTTATGGATTTTCTTACCATTATGGGAGATGCCCACTCGAAATGAGTTTGCGTACTTGGATACTTCATCATTAGATCTCCATTGCATGAGGCAGAGCATTTGAATATAGACGAAAAAGTATAAGAAAAATCATAAATTTATTGCATTTATATCGATTTAGTCCTCTATCTTTTAATTGTACCTATTTATTCATATATCTTTTAACTAAGTGCCAATTCAGTCTTTTCAGCTAAATTTGCTAGATTTTGGTTACATAGATGCCGGTCGGCCTATATGGCACTACTAGTATTAATATGGATAATTTTTAATGATTTTTTCCTTTCGTCTTCCTTTTGTTGGCCATTGGCCATAGGCGATAAAAAGGGCGAGCCAGCCTTGCCTAGGCAAGGGTCGTTGTCGCTTGCCACAAGCGAGGCTCGACCGGTCAAAGGCTTCCCTTGCTAGATTTAGCAACAGGGGCAAACCTTGCCAAATCTGATGAAGGGAGCCCTCACCTAGGTCAAGTTTGGTGGGGCCAGCCCTTGCTTGGGTCGGGGCAACATGGTTAGGGCTTGCCCTCGTCTAGGCTAAATCTAGCAAGGCTGATCTTCGCTTGGTCAGGCCTCATTTTTGGCGAGCAATGGCGACCCTCGCCTTGGCGAGGCTAGTTCGACCAGCCATCACCTGTGGTCGGTTACCGGCAAAAAGAAGAAAGAAAAAAATTCAGAAAAATAAAAAACATTAAAATCTCATTAGAAAGTGTCTAATCAACATTGGTAGTGCTATGTAAGCTAGCTTGTCTATGTCAATTATCCAACCAAAAATTATCAGAATAATTGAATTGATAGTAACTCAACAGATTTATGACTAAATTGGCATAAATATTATAGATTTAGAATTTTTTTTACACTTTTCCCGATGATATAAAAAACATTCCATGTCGCACTCTTAAGAGTTTAAGCTTTTTGAGTAAACGATTGCACGTATAAATCTCAAGTTTCCCCGCGATATCCGAGGGGAAGGTGTTGCATCTTCACATCCCCCATCACTCTTTTACAACCAAATTCAAGCTTTAACATAAGGCCAAGCGCCATCTGGACATGAGGGGGTATGTTGGAACATTCACATGTCAAATCTCACACTTGTCTAACAGGCTCAACAGCACGTAGTGGTCTCACAAATTTACAAAATTGTCATTCACCTATGCATGGACAGGCGTCTTATTCCCTCTTCACTCTTTTTTTTAATGTCAGTGCACAAATCCTTATTCCTTCAAGTTTGGGGGGTCCCTTTTAATGTGAGAAAAAAAGAGCATCTTCAACGAAATCTGCTGCACTTTTCAACTGGGTGTGGTTCAACCACAGAAGAAAGATAGAAGAGCTATCAACTTAGCCCATGCCAAATTGCATAAGATGTCACAATATTATAAGCAAGATTTGTTCCTGGGATGCCCATTCTCATTTAGTGTTCCTGCGTTCTGGTGCTTTGAGTAGTCCCTGTTCCCACCTTCGTGCCTAGAGAAGAGAAAGGCAAAGCCCCTCATCTTCATGATTACCCACCAATCAACGTCCCTTCTAATATCTTCAATTCCTCCTTTTGAAATTCCCCTAAAAATGGCTCCTTGATAAGCACTGGAGACAAATGGCTAGTTCGATTCCAGCATAACCCCTTTTCTGTACAGTTTGTCACAAGTCAAGATGTCCATTTCGTGCATATATTCCCCCACCGTTCCTTTAGATTTTCCCCTTTCTTTCTTTATTGTATTGCTCACTTGCCAAGTTGTCTAGATACCTTACCACGTCATTAGTTCGAGTACTAGGCAGTGGTCCCGTTTCATTTTATCCTTCTTTACTCTTTTCTTCTTCGCCCTCCCTTTTATCTCTTGCAATGATCGGTAGTTGCACCGACTCTTGCACAGTGAAAGGTAAAAAGTCTTTTTCTTTTGGTTCCGTGAATTTGCGCATCCCTTTGGGATCAAGTCCTCGAACAATTTGTCTCATCGGAAACTAAAGCATATTTTAAAGTTTTTTTTTTTTTTAGTTTATGATTAATACCGCGAAAAATCCCAAATTAGTAGATATATGAAAAATTTATTTAAATTAATTTTTTCCACTAAAAACCCAAAAATTGTATATCTATGACAAAATTTATCTCAAACTACTTTTTTGACCACAAAAAACCTAAAATTAGTATATTTATAATAAATTTACTTTTTGTTAGTTTTTGTTAAATTAGATTAATACCATAAAAAGCACAAACCAATACATCTGTGACAAATGGAGGATTCCCAAATTAGTATATCTGTCAATTGTCATTTGTCATCCAACTCAACAATTTGATAGTAAAATTTAACCAAAATTAATGAAACGTAAATTTATTATAAAAGTATCAGTTTGGGGTATTTGGTAGTCAAAAAATTAATTTAAAAGTTATTGGTGTCTTGTGGGAAAAATGTTTAGAATTTTTTGTGGGATTGCCCCTTGAAATCATAAAGGGTCAAAATCACCGCCCATAATTAAATAAGGTGTAGTTGAAAATTGCATGAGACATACACTCAGCTGTCAAGAATCCTCGACAAACAACAAAACTCAACTAAGAGTGAGAAAGTCCACCTACTAAGAGCCCACATAATAATTATTTTAATTTTGATTAGATCTATTTTTTTGTTTCCGAGAATAAATTTGGAACATAAATCTATTTAATAATACAATTTCATTTTTCTTTTTCTGAAACAAATTTTTAGTCTACAAATAGATTTGGAATAAAAATGAGAAGAAATTTTTTTCTAATTTTTTTTTCTGAAATAAAAATGAGAAATGATTACTCTTCTCATTACTTACTCTCGCTACCAACTGACTGCCTACCAGTTGTTCGCTGCCTGCTGCCCACCTGGGAGGGAGAAATTTTATGTTGTTATCAAATAAGTTTTTGTTTCAAGAATAGAAATTTTGCATTATTATCAAACGCATATTTTTGCTTAAAAACTCATTAGCAAAAAATTGTGTCCATAAATTGAATAGTTATCATTTGTGTCCTAAATCTCAATTTCTACGGACCTAAAAAGAAAATCTCGATTCATAAGGAGTAGAGCGACTTTTTGGGGATGTGCATAATTTGACACAAAATTTCTTGATTGTTTGGAGATGTAGAGGAGAACATTACAAATTAAGTCTTAAACATGTTATATGGACATCAATTCAATCCAAACTTTCTAATTTACCAATGTAGTCTTAAACTTTTTGCTCAAAAAATGCCGCCTAAAATCACATGTGGTTAGTCAATTTCCGGCGGCAATTAGTCGATACAAAATTTTAGGACTACATTCTTATATTTAAAAGGTTTAAAATTGAATTGACATTCATACAATAAGTGTAAGATTAATTTGGAAACTATCTTGATAAATAGTTTTTAGTTGGTAAAGATCCACCCCTCGTTTCAGTCGGAATGAGTCCTCGGGTCCATAAGACA
This sequence comes from Eucalyptus guilfoylei, assembly GCA_016097605.1. NCBI lineage: Eukaryota > Viridiplantae > Streptophyta > Magnoliopsida > Myrtales > Myrtaceae > Eucalyptus > Eucalyptus guilfoylei. The sequence continues at coordinate 13,327,639 of CM027870.1, read as the reverse complement.
TTGGTTTCTACCAATAGTGGACTATATCGATCCTTTACCGCTCATAATCATATTCTACATTGTAGCTTGCAACTGATTCAGCTTCTGCTTCTAGGTGATCAAACGGAGCTCAATTAGTTTTTGCTAGACGAGAAATGAAGAACATAACCAATATAGTAAACAAAGGAATACCGCTATACCGTACTAATATGTGTAGGTCCTTGTAATTCGAGTGAGATTGTCATGGGCGCAAAGGTAGATATGGTCTTGAACAGTCGAGGTAACAATTGACTCGAGATGCGGAGGATTTTGCGAAAGTAGTCTGAAGAGCTGTTGGAGTACAAATGTCTTCTTTTACGTTTCTTTTGTCACTTTAATATTTCCATATATGTGTAGGTTTTAGTCCTAGGTTGCGTTCAAGCTTTTCTTCTCGCAATGTCGCTTGTAAAATACTAGTTTCGTTCAAGTTCTTTTCTTCTCGCTTAGTGTTTTCCTCTTGGCGTCTTAAAACACTTCTCCCTTTCCAATAAATCCCTTAAAAATTCAATTTTCGTGAAATGTAAATAATTTGAAAAATATTTTTTTTTTAAATAATTGCTTGTACCGCTTGAGATTATTAGTTGATAAAAAATATTTTCATTATCGATAATAATTATTATTTAAATATTTAGTAAATAATAAAAATATTTTTCGTTCATTCATTTTTGAAAGTGATATGAGAGATGATTTTTAAGAAAATATTTTGCAAATAATTCATTTTCCGATAAACAAATGTACCATCAGTTTCAACGAAGTCTAATAGCTTGCAATTTACGTTTCTTGCACTTTAATTTCGAGTCTTTTAAATTCCGTGCTCTTGATTTCAGTTCGCATTCACATTTCCTAGCGCTTTAAGTTTCTAGCATGTCAATTTCCCATTCGAAGCACGTGCTCAAGCATTTTCCATCTCGTCCTCAAGAGCTGGCACACCTTTACCTTGAAAATGTTTACGATTGGTTCAAGGCTTGCGCACTTTCTCTAGAGCCTGGACCAAGAGTGCGAATTCGGGTTCCAGATTCCCAGTTGCCGGTAATCAGATTCGTGCTTTTTAATTTAAGGATTGTCCACCTCAAAACAATAGGTTCAAGGCACAAATCGGCGGCTTCAAAAGTAGACAGCGCAAAGCGATTCGCGGGCGAAATTCAGAGTTTTTAAAGCAAGAATCCCCTTTTTCTCCGTATAGAATAAATCTATCAAAATCGAAATGTGTTTATACGAATGTATGAATGACATTACAACGCAAACGTGTAAGGACGAAAAGACGAGGGGAAAAGGTAGTGCCATCGCCAACTATGAGATTGAGATCCTCGTATAAATTTGATCCCAAAAGAATAACACGAAAAAGAAAATCACTTCTATCAAAACCCAAAAAAAAAAAAAAAATGAATAATAAAATAGTTCGCCATCTTCGTGGGCTTGTGGCGATTATTCGATTGCAGACAAAAGCGCATTTTGGAAAAGCCCAAGTGGGTGAACAGCGATGAACCGCAGAAGAAACGAGCTGGACCTCGGAAGCGGCCCCGAAATCATGGGATCACTACTACCCATCGACCTTCTGGCATACGGTCTTGCGAGAAAAGCTTCGGAACCGAAATCTACGCATGCCCATCTTCATCTTGATCGTGGATTCAACCCACTTTTGAGAAGGAAGGGAAGGCGGAGAAAGATGCCGGTGCGAGTTGTGGAAAGCTCAACACCTTCCCAAGTTTCGGGTAATATCTCTAGTTCCTGCTTTCGATCCGGCGCGGTTTCGTCCGTTTTGGACGAGTCCGTTGCTTTTGCGCGTTGGTTTTGTCGGTCTTGGAGTTGGAATCGTGTGTACACATGGGGAGGATTCGGGGGCTGTGTCGTGTTGGATCAGTACGTGTTGAAGTTGCGGTCGGTTTGGCAAAGGGGTTGAATTTGTTGGAGGGTGTTTGCTATTTCACTTCCGGTTGCTGGTTTTTTTGGAGGTTTTGTGTTGCCATGCCTCTCTTTCTGTTGGGGGATCAATCTGCGAGGAACTGATGTTAGCTGTGAATCTCAATGTACCCTTCGTTCATAGCTGTGATCATAATAAGGATAATTTATATTATGTCGGACCCCCGTATTTGGTAAAACGTGAAAATTTGAACCTTCGACTCGAGCTACTTTGTTGAACTTGATCACGATTGGAATTCCTTTCCTGAATGATGGCCGATGGCGGGTTGAGTTGATGCTGTGATAATGATATGATGGTGCAGTCATGGCGAAAGAGTTCAAAATGGCTCCGGAAGTACTTTGTATGGCCCCTAGGCTCTGTTGAAGTGTATCCAATTGAATTGACCGTATACTTTAGACCACCATGAATACTCTGTATGTATTAGTGCCAGCTGGGTTAATAGACAGCAACCGTGGACCGACAGTTACAGGGGATCAACCTGTGCTAACCCCTTGACATAAGTGACTTAGGAATGAAGCTACTGAAATAGATAGGCACGGGTCCAAGATTAATCAACAGTCACCTGGTACCAACCATGTCCTTAGATTGAATGGCCTAGATGAAGACCGATCAGCAACTATCTGAGGCTCGGAGACTGTTGGGGGATAAATTGGCACCAAATGAGATCACAGCTAGCAGCTGCTATTTTGAAACATGGGAAGTTTAGTGATGAAATGATACACAACCATCATCTTATCAGAAGAATCCATGGTTCTTTTCCTCTGCATTCCACCTCATTTGCTCCTCTTCCATTTAGAAACTCAATCAAGTTAAGCTGCTGGGCAACCTTTGAATATGCCTAGGAAGTACTTGTACGTGGTTGTCACCAGTCTATTGAACTAGAGAAGGCTAAGTCTAGAAGTGCATGGACAAATCAATCATAGTTTGCTTATCTGCTGAATTGATGGTTTACTTGCCTCTGCAGCTGACTGATAGACAAACCTAATTCTATGAGCATTTTGCACACGAATGCTTTTTCATTGTTTCTTTTCCCTTTCATGGACTGACTGGCTCCTAGCATAAATGACATCCCTTGTATTGTGGCTCTTTCAATGCTAAAATATGGAATTTAGATCTCTTTGTAAGCAAGTTACTTCTTTTATAAATTAATATCAGCCTTTAAAGGTCTAGTTGTTTGTATATTTGTTAGTTGAACTTAAGGCATGTTTGTTTTACTGAAAGAGCTTTCCGCAAATTAGCTTTCCGGACTTTTATGTGAACAGTTGGTTGAACACGGTTAGTGCACGGAAAAATATTTACAGTCAAAGAGAACACCCACATTTAAAAATAGGAAAATGAATTTCCGATGTTGAATAGGGAAAATTATTTTCTAACCATAACAAGCCTCTTTCCACAAGCATTTAGTAACTTCGTCTTCTATCTTAAGATAGAGTTTTACTCGCTTTTCAGCATACTACAAAAACAAATGAAAATTAGCTATTTTCCTGGAAAATGATTTTCACGGAAAGTATTTTCCTTTAGCATATAGTTTTCAGCAAGATAAACACACCCTTAGTACTTGTTGTTGCTGTCCACATTATCACCTTCTTATATTTGGCTTTGAATGTAATTGAACTCTTTGAGGTACTGATGTGAGATTGCTTGATTGTGAAGGTGCAAATTCTGGAAATACATTACCCCAAGCTTGTTCACTTTTAACTGTTGGACAGGTGAATCTTCATTCTTGATCAATGAATGCTGTAGCTATAAATTTGATGGAAATATTCCAATTCAATGGCTGCTTAGACAAGCTCTTTAATCCATCCAAAAAAAAAAGAAAAAAGACAAGCTCTTTAAGGATTTGCTCCAATAATGTCTTGAATTGTTGCAGAGCTGCATTCTGACAGTAGCTATGACCGTTTATGTCCTCTTGCTTCTCCACATTCTTGCTTATTTGTCTGTGGAATAACTGCTGAGTATGGAGATAGACGTTAGAGCCAGACATTGCACTTAAACTAGGCTATTTTATGTCTTTTGTTCTTTTATATTCATTTTAACAAGACTACAACATGCTCTTGGGCGTTTTTCCCAGTAATAGATAGATATGGATTGTTCTGCTTCACGGCTAGGTTCTGCAGCAATATTGAAGGGATAATCATGTCTGTTCATATTTGTAAAGCTTCAAAATTTACCTATGTAAGGATCCAATTATATGCTCGACTAGCATGCTGATCTCTTGACCTTTTATGCAGTTGCCCCTCTTAAGTAAAAGGAATATAGGGGACCATGCATATTGTTGCTTAGATTAAGGACATTTTCATGTGATGAACTTTTATTTGGAGGCATGCTTGTGCATTTGCATTAGGCCTCTACCTTTTTAATTTTAGCACCATAGACGAAAATTCCATATGTACTTATTTCTTAATGATTTCTCTAAACTAGCGATGAGGAATTTCAAATGCACAATATTTGGAGGTTATGTTCTGATTGTCTCTTTTCAATTATTATGCAGACCTTCTCTGGCACTCAGAATGTCTCTAGTCTGCAGAATGAGAAAGATGAAGCTTGGAGAGTTAATGTCTGTATTCAAGGATGCGACCTTGATCATGGTTATCTCTGTGGTACCATGGAAGCCCTGAACGTTCCAATGGCAGATACACCAGTAAGATGGATTTTCCACCCAACCAATTTAGATTCTATGATAACTCTGTGCTCTTTAAGTGTTTATTGCTCTGCTGTCTGGTGGAAACAACTGCTTTGTAAGGTGGTGTTTGGAATTCTTAGTTATGTTTAATCTCAATGACCTTATACCGGAATTTAAGCTGTTGATAGAGATTGCTGCATATTTACTGACCAAGATCATGGAAATCCCAACAAATATGTATCCTTTTGCCTCTTAAAATAGGGTGCTGATGGGTTACATTTTAGCTCTCTTTCACCGACATGGCTTCAATTTATGACTCACCAATTCTATCAGGTAGTGACCTTTTGGGAAGGAGAGATTGTTGACGGCAAGAACTACACATTCTTCACTGGCAAGTGGGAAGCAACGTATGTTCATTTTTTCTCTTGATGTACTCAAGTTCAAGCCTCTAGTTATTCTTAAAAATGCTTCCCCACAGACATTTGGAAATGGGAGGACAAAGCTCTGTCTAACCTTTCATCGTTAGAACTAGGATCCCTTATAGAATATTGTCTAATTATTGGAAATATTTATTAGGCCAGAAGACGATATAAGGCACTGGACCAAGTTCCCATCTTTCTTGCCTCTTCTGGTAAGTAGTCAGACTTCAGAAACAGGTGCAAACATACATATAATCACACAACATAGATATGTGATGTGTTATATTCATTCAAAGCAGAAGCTACAAGTATTCAGGACATATGTGATATGTCTCGTTCCTGTACATAAATTTATGTGCATACATGTCTAATACACATCCACAAACTTCAAATGGATATATCAGTCATTGCTCTTTGTCTATTTGACATTACTCTTCTCACATATAATTTTTTTTTTTTAATATTTTACGGCCATGTTTTTTCCAGAGCCGAGTGGAAGCTGATGGTGGCAAAACTTTGGACCTAAGCAATTATCAGTACATATTTATGGTAACAAGTTTAAAGCTACATTAGTGACATTCAATTGTGGAGTTTCTTATCTTCTTTAATGCAATTCCTCACTTTCTTGCTCATGTGTTGGCCAGAGATGGAAAGAGCAGTACTTTGTGAATGTTGGAGAAGACTGTGGTTTGACTATAGCTGGCTTTTACTACGTTTGCTTCTCATGCACCGATGGGTCCATCAGTGGGTTCTATTACGATCCTAAAAGCAGGTAGCCTAGAAAGTGATGCACTAATCCTCTCCTGTGTCTTGCTTTGGCCTTCTAAGCACTTAAATTGTTATTCTCATGCCATGATCGCCAAAATTCGAAAGGCAAAATATATGGGAGAGAATTCCGTTGTGTTGTGTTGATTATGCTATTATTCATTATTGGAATCCTGTTGCTTTCACGTTCTTCCTCATTTTTTGGGTAAATATGAACAACCCCTGCCCTTGTCTCAATCACAGTCCATTTCAGAAGCTTGAACTTACGGCCACAAACGGAGGAAGATCGGGTTACAGTTTTTCCACCTATGAGTTCCAGTGAACTGAAGCTTGCGGGGGATGTCAATACGTGGGCTAGTGCTTTAAATCAGTCTGTGAGGCCAAGGGCAGAAGTACAACTTGGGCAACTTTAATACCACGTCCAGAATCCAGAGAACCGCAAGCATTTCATCATCATACGAGTCAGTCCGTGCTTTTCTGTGGTAGTGATCTGTTTCTGTACTGAATGACTCTTCTATGCCGGTTTCCTGGATGCATGACTAACAAATGACAGGTTGGGAGTATAGTCTGTAATTGATTGTGAACTAGCTTATGCCACAGTTTCTCATTCATCTCTTGAGAAGAGGAGAGAAGAAAATTAAAAAGTTTTTGGTCTTTCTGATGTTACTGTGCAATATGTTTTAAAAACCATGTTGATCTGTCTCTGTACTGAATGACTCTTCTATGCCGGTTTCCTGGATGTGTGACTAACAGATGACAGGTTGGGAGTATAGTCTGTGATTGATTGTGAACTAGCTTATGCCATAGTTTCTCATTCATCTCTTGAGAAGAGAAGAAAATTAAAAAGTTTTTGGTCTTTCTGATGTTACTGTGCAATATGTTTTAAAAACCATGTTGACATTTTATTATCTTGTGCAAGTTTCGATTCCGATAGCTTATCCTGTGCCGAGGGAACAAGAAAGCAGGCGGTACAATTTTCAAGAAGCATCATGTTTTCTCAGGCTCGGCACATGATTTAAGTCATATGCTCCATATGATTGTTAGGAAGAACGGTTTCTAAATTCTGCGCAAGTTAAGCTTGGGTTTCGGTACGTGCACTGGGAATGACATCCACGTGATTGAACGAACACATGGGCGGATATCCGGTGGCTCACGAGCTGATTACTAGGTTTCTGATCTCGGGTTTAGGTTAAAAGAATTTATAATTGGCAACGCGGTGACTTTGTGTATCACGAGAAAAGTCGGTGCATCTGAAAAATGCAATACATTCTTGTTTAGTTGCTTAATAGAGGCGCTTTTTAGCAAGATCTTACGATTTCAACTCCGTCACTTCTTTTCTATAATTTCGACAATAAGCTAACATTCGTTTGTTTAATTTATCTAGGAGTTGGAAAATATAGAGGAAATATAGATGAAACTTCATCATTATAGGTTTATAAGCTGAGAAAAAACCGCTGGCCATTCTCGTATATCACCGTACAATGAAGCAATATCATGGGGAGCTGGAAGCTTCCTTTTTCTTTTTGATGCAACGGTTAAACGAGGTATTTCGCTTATTGGGTTAAATTCACCACCTTAGTCCGATCAAAGACGATCCATTCACGTGAGAATAGGAGATTGTAAAGTGCTATTTTGTAGCATGGCCGAAACAACTTAATCAACTAAGAATCGAATATGAAATGGTGCGCCTCTTACTACGAGAAACTTCGATGATTTTAATACTCGATCGATGATCTGGGCTGAGAGATGGAACGGTACCACCATCAATGAGCAATGACCCTTTAGTCACATGGATTGCTCCATGTGATACGAGAGAAGATTTTAAGATGGCAGAGCAGTTGGGGCGAGAGGGAGACAGTTCTGCAAACCAAGGACAGAACAAAACGGAGGAATCCGGGCTGCATATCGTTCCGAGTGCCCGACAGAGCCCTTGATCCACGAGTCCCCCTTCACTTCCCAAGATTTAATCTCCTTGCAGGGATTCACTGGCCATGGAAGTATGGGTCACCTTGCTCTCTCTCTCTCTCTCTCTCTCTCTCAAAGTGACATGCATGGTTGATGAAACCCTAGGCGCCATCGCAGGGAAGCATCTGCAACGAGTTACACCATTGTAAAGTGAGTCTTGGCTAGGCCAAATCTATATATAGAAGTTCCCATATTATTAGGTTAGAGGTTTTGGGTGTCTAATGCAGTTGGTTGGATGAAGATTTTTGCGATGTTTCATTGACCCACACCACCGATTCTTTCTACCTAACAATAGATCCTGACTCTTACCTAAAAATCATAATAGATCTTGACTCTTACTTTCGATCAAAGATAATATATTATGCATCAATTATACCGTTCATGTGATATAATTGACAAATCCAATTGGCAACATAATATATACCTCAACAAGCTTTGTTTTTTAATTTAAAGGAAAAAATTCCTCTCACTGCGTATGATTCGCTTGATTCTCCTTAAGCCCTGAATCGATATTGAAGATGAGCACCCCATGTATAAGTGCCAATATTGCTCATCTTTAGCTGTCTCCATGGGCGAGTAGCAAAAGGAGAGGTTAAACCCATTTAAGTCAACCATCAATCTGTACATATTTCACTGCATTTATTACTAATATGCGGAAGAATGAGAAAGGGTGATGCAACCAATCCTTATCCATTCATCGATCTATAGGGCCATATTATAAGATGAATACAAAGTGATCCGTCCTCATCACCTCCTTAGAAAACAGTGCCGAAAAAGGCAAAAAATCCAACTCTGATGAAAGGGCCACGACACCAATCATAATTGACTAGCTTTTTCGATGTAGACATTAGTATTGATATACAATCGTAAAAATGACTTTTTCGAATAGAGAGCATGCATCTATTGATTTCTCGGATAGAATATCACATTATATTTCTGAGAAAAATAGGTTGCTCGAATATACAGGTGTCAGCTTTGTTTTATTTAGAAATATTTGGAGCAGCCTCTTTCGAACCTTGAAGGCCTTATCTTGACTCGCCCTCTCACCCTCTCTCTCTCTCTCTCTCTCTCTCTCTATGTGCTGACACTTCTGGATAATAGAGAAAGGCAAGGACGAAGAGAGAGGCTTTGGCTCTTCGGCGACCGAGTTTTCGCGTCCCATCATCTCTCATCAAGGACCTCGCATGTTGGCTAGGAGAGAATGATGCAGCCAAGGATGACTTGCCGAATTACATTTCCTTCTTTCTGGAAAAGCGTCTTTCGATCTGGTTCTGAGCTGATTCCAGACAAGTCATTCGAACATACCTCGAAGATCGATCGGCAAGTTGTTCTTGGCTACATGCTTCTTTCTTGAGCCTCATGTTTGGCTCTTGGTGATCTTTACCAATTACTCACAGTCATGATCTGCATCGGGTGCTTCTCCGAGATTCTTGATTCTTCATTTGGTATGCTGTCTCGTGCTCAGACATTTGATATTCATTTAAACGTAAGCCTACTCCAGCTCGCGAGAAGGAGAATCTTATGCGACTGATGCATCGCTTGGAAAGATGAAACTTTTCGAGATTTCTGATTCAAAAAGTCATTTTTCTCTTGCCGGGCATGAAAATATACTTTGTTAGGGTGTTGTCGACTTATTATGCTAATTTGTGAGTAGTGCAATTGTACATTCCTAGCATTCTTTGTTAAAAAATACAATAGCGCGATCTAGAGAAGGTGAAGCTTGATCCGATAATAGTGCATACTTGTGCAGTCTACTCACATTGACTTCTGATATAGATATATCTAAAAGTTAGTATTGAGAAGGAAGATTAGTACAGGGAGAAACGTTTGCCATTACATACTATATCTGCTATTTGAACGACCTTTCTTCTTCTCTTAATCTTTTTAGCAATGTACTTTTCTGATTAATTTTGAGAGGCCAACATTACAGATTGTCCATGTCTTATTCTACCAGTACCAATCATCTCTATTCATTGTTGGCTTTCATACTTGTGCGGTGTACTCTCATTGACTTCTGATATAGATATATCTGAAAGTTAGTATTGAGAAGGAAGATTAGTACAGGGAGAAACGTTTGCCATTACATACTATATCTGCTGGCTGAACGACCTTTCTTCTTCCCCGAATCTTTTTGGCAATATACTTTTCTGATTAATTTTGAGAGGCCAACATAGTAGATTGTCCATGTCTATTGTCCATGTCTTATTCTACTAGTACCAATCATCTCTATTCATTGTTGGCTTTCATTGATGATCAGTAGGATATGAATGCCGATCGATGCGACTCAGAATAACACAATAATCAGTATCTATTTAGTGGGATTGTTAGTTCCCACCGGTAAAACATCTTTGTCTACTAATATCAATGTCATCTTGCTTAGCAAATAGCCTTGTGTAAATTTAACTCTTGCATCTTTTGCTTTGTACATTGCTTTCGTGCTCTATACAATGAATTTGGAGAGAAGCAATCCATGGTAATTGGTGGGTGTGAGATATTTACTCTTGATTGTCACCATTTCTTTCCATGCCTTTGAAGTCACTCTTTCTCCTTTCCTTGTATGGAGCGCTCCCTGCAATGATAGATGATATGCGTGAGTGATTCACCGTGTATTTTTGTGAAACTAGGACATACAATAAGAGAGAAAGCAATATCCATGGCATATAGATTGTCATCAGTTGTTTTCATATCAATTTTCTCCTATATCACTGTACATTATGTACAGAGCTAATTAAGTGAATCACCAGCCAAAGAGGCCCTACAGAAATAGAATGATAGGAAAATGGTGACTTGAACGCTCGGTCTAGTCCTTTCTTTACCTGCATTTGTGGACCTACTGGAAATTTGCTTCCCTCCTGACGGGATTTATAACTACCTAAGCGACGTTTTTAACACCTCAGATGGGTACGTGAGATTCTCAATTACTCCATATCTTGATGGTAGCAATGTACATCGGCCAAATAGGATCGCTTTCCATGCTTTAAAATTGCTATCGAATTTTAATGCATTCACTTGTTAGAGCCAAAAACAAAGCTCGGTCTACAAATGATGTTACAAAGATATAGTTCGTCACATCACTTTTTTTATTTTATTTTATTTTTTATAACTAATTTATTGCATCCTTTTACTAACCGAATTCTTATACATTGTCTTTGCACCCCCTATCATACTCATGTATGCAAATCTGGATATCTCCATGTTTAGCAATTCACACTTTTACAACCTTAGATGGTTGTAACTTTCCCTTCCTTTGGCATTCTCTAATTGGCTTTTGAGATTATAGATTGTGTAACCTTGTTTTGTTGTATATTCGTGCTAATCTAGGGCTGGACAGTAGATATCTGCCAAGCAGCACTTTAACAAGCGGCAATGATTGGTGAAGTGTATGTTTTTACGATTTTTTTTTTTGGGTCGAAATGTTTTTAAGGCTGGACGGGCAGTGAATTAATTAGGATCGCTGACCTTTTAGAGGGTAAATTAACTTTCTGACGTGACTCTCGAGTTACAGTTTCAAACACGAGCTCAGTGTCTTCCATCAAACGAAACCATGATGTGATTGTTAATCAACAGCAAAAGCATCTCTACGATCACTTCTTGTAATTCGACTTTTAATGATTGATTTACTTTCATTTGGAGTAGTGTTCAATGAAACTCTCTAGCTATTGCCACTTCTTGAGGACAGAAGAATCCAAAAATGTGCTGGTGTTAAACTTGACAAGAATGGGTTGCATTTGGTTTAGCTTTTGCCAAAAGAGTTGGCCTTTTATCCAAAGGGTTTTTAAGAGAAGTAAATGGTTTAGTAAACAATTGTAAAATTCTATATTGTAAAGCAGTTTTTTTTCTTTTTGGTTGATAATTGTAAAGCAATTTTAGAGAGAGAGAGAGAATGGCCGGGTTCATGCAATGGAGGAAAGCTCAGGTAACGGGCTGCCAAGGTCATGCGATCCCAAACAATATGGCCCTGTTTGCCAACATTTCAGATAGTTGGTGGATCGGGTCCTCGCATCATATTTTCTTCCGAAAGGAAGAATTATGTGCAAATATGATTGAAGAACTAGGTTCTTCATATATGGGCAATGGCACTTCGACTGGTTTCAGAGGCCGAGGGAATGTGTAATTGCTGTTTGAAAACGGAAAGTCAGAAAGAAGGGGTATCCAATGTTGATTTTCTTTTTGTACCTGAAGAGAACCTACTCTCGATGAGAAGAGCCTTGACTTGAGATTCTATTAGTAAATAGCGCGCTACTTCTAGCAGCTTGCTTCCAAGCTTGACTAATAGGACTTTCTAGAGAGAGGTGAATAAGGGGGGAGACCAATCCCATTGTGTGGAAAGATTATTCTGTCAGCTGATTCACCAGGGTTCATTAGGAATTTTTGAATTGGATCCAAGAAGATAGGATCATCGATCTGTTCTGCCAGTAAATCCAATACTAACTCTTGAGGTTGTATGGCCTTAGGTGAGGTGACATTGAGGTCACATGACCTTAGGCGAGCTAGATCTGGAGATCAGAAGCAAGCTCCATCCCTCAACGACACTTAGGCAATCCTTGGTGAGCACCGGACACCCTCAAGCGAGCTAGATCTAAAGATCAGAGGTGAACATCAATCCCTAACAACCCTTGCGCAACCCTCGGCTAGCATTGATTAGAGGTTAGTGAGCTAGATGTGGAGTGACGATAGTCTCTATATGAGATAGACAAGGAATAGTGTCCGGAGAAATAACATGAGTAAAATAGGATTATGAAAATATTAACGAGGGCAAGATTGAAAGAAAAATAATTCATTAAACCCATGAATCAACATTTTTGGAAAAGCCAAAGCCCATACTAAATTGCCTTGAGCTTTGAGCATTTGCAAAACTCAACTTTGCATCAAAGGCCTTCGCGATTGTGTTGCCAAAAATCAAAACTTAGCTCAAGGGCCTTCAATGGTTTTATATAGAGTTTATACAACAAACTTGTTCCTTATTTTACTCAACTTGCTTATTATCCATAAGCAACTCCACTTGGGCGAGGTCGGAGAGAATTAGAATGATAGAAGAATCTGCTCCATTTTGAGTAATTGCGGTTATTTTATTGTTTTAGTTTTCTCATTCAAAAGTCCCCTGTACTTGCTTCCTCATTGCAATATTAGGCATTTACAAACTCAAATGGTCGATGTTTTGAGTGCAGGGGTTGCTATTACATCTGATGTAAACTTCCTAACCCCTGGCCGAGCACAGTCCATGTACGCCAAAACAACCCTGACAATGTTTCCGAGGTACATAGATTCTTTATGGATGTGTCAAACAGAAAACGGTGGCTTATTCCTAAAACAAACAAGCAGCGATATATCGCAAGCTGCAACGCACGCCACGGCCATTCTGGCCACCGGATGAACACACAAGGCACGTCACATTAGAATATAAAACGATAGGATCTTCATATTACAACAGCTTCTTCCCCTAGGGAACAAGAAGCCACTCACAAACTACCCGGTATTCTATAAGGTACCGAGAAAACAGCAAGCTTGGATCCCAAAAAACATAAATCCACAGCTTGCGAATCACTGGCTATACACGTATATCTAAGTCCTATCTATTGTCTTTAGCAGTTTCTTGCTTTGTAAGCACTGTAAAGAGAGAAACAATCCCAGAAAAATAGAAAAATGCCTGTACAAGAAGAAGAGGAGAGATGAAGACCAAATACTATAGTTGCCAACCTCATCTTGCTGTATTAGCCAAAGGTTTTTGGTCCGAAGAGGTTGATGAGTGAAGGGGAAGTGAAACAGGGAGAGGAAGGTCCGAATGAGCAGGAGGTACCACAGGTTCAGCCACTGCTTCTTCATGCTCTGTGACAGGAACTGGCTTCGGCTTGTAGTTGAAGGATAAATCTTTGTTGGCTGCGAGCGCCAGGAGCTCTTTCTCTTCCAGACCTTTTGTCGGGCCGAGGCTACAACGGTCTGGGATGTGCTTGGCCAATGCATCTTTAAATTTCTTTATCTGTGAAACATCAACACAGCCAATTTTTCACATCAGCAACAAACTTAACAGGACAAAACAAAATAGTATGCATAGCGTATCATTATCCAACAGTCAATGAAAACAACATGGTAGCCAGAACTCTCAGGATTTTTTGGCAAAAAAGATGATCCTAAGAGTAAGCTAATTAATATTTTGGTTAGAAAAGAAAGGCTAATTAATGTCATGTGTCTTCTTTACAAGCGCATTTGGTTAAGAAAACGAAGAGCGGTTTCCAGAGAACAACAATATCTATTTCACATCATTTTCTCACAATCTTGAGAAGAGAAAGAAATTTCATGAAGCACGATCATGTACTTCCAATCTAAAACGATGTTGCTGGGATAAAGAAAGGACGAGTGTCTCTTTCAAAATTTGACAACTTGAAGCGGAAAACATTTTCAAAAAATTTCCAATCGAAGTAATAGAAGACAACCGTGAAACCTTCTCCATACTCCTAAAACTGAGCATAGACAATGATACTTGATAACAACATAATCCAGTATCACTAGCCATGTCTGACATGGAGAGTCTTCGGGCTATGACACAAGGTCTTCCTAGTTCCCTCAGTCCATTAGATTTGCACTTTGTAGCCTTGCCATAATTCGAACTCTATATACCCATAAAACAGCATATATGAACTCAGCAGATGGGTGAGGACTCAAGTAATAAGTATAATCACAACCTCACCAATCAGACCACTGCCAAGGAAAAGCATCAATAACTGGACCATCAGCAGAGATAGAAGGGATCACGAGAAACTAACCGTGGCATTAGTGCAGCTGAAGCTGCAGAGCCGGCCATGAGCACCTCTATACAATCGGAAAAACGGGAGAACATGAACGTTGAGGCTATAACACATGGACTTGTGCTCCTCGTAGTTCACCTGAAGGAACTGCACATCCGGGTTCGTCTCTGCCAATTGGCATATCTTCGGATGCAGGGGCCTGCATCCACCGCAGCTTGGTGAGAAAAAGTCGACGACCACCAGTTTATCTCCAGCGCTCAACAGACTCTCCACGAGGTCTTGCGCCCCATTGACCTCTCTCATGTTCGGTTGAAGCCCCTTCTCCCACCATTTCTGAGCCTTCCCTATTCTCAAATTACCCTGTGCCATTTCATAGTGCAACAGAAACTCAATTACTTTCTTCCCAATAAGAAAGTACTGAAAATTTACAATTAACTAATATGTCCAGATTTATAAAGTAACGTCCCAAACTGTAAGCGAGCAATCAAACAATTATATTCGATACCCAACAGGAAATCTACTTTTGTAGACCACCCTTTTTTAAAGGAAACATAAAAAAGATCATCAGAAAGAAATACCACCATAAATGGATACCCAAGCCTGGACAGATATAAAATAAATGGTGACCACGCACAAAAACTCCTCAAAAAAGCACCCAAACGTACAGACCAACCTGAACAATATCCAAGTAACAGATGAATCGCGCGAGGGGAAGAAAGCCAAACCTGCACATTCGAGGAGTAATTTCGCGACAGCCTTCTCTTCGGCACGCACTCAGGCCGCTTGTGCACGATTCCGTCGCCGAAAACGCCGCTCCTCGACCTGGAGACGGGAGATCTCAGCCCCGGCGGCTTCGACATCGCGACGGGGCGGAGCCTGAGCTGAAACCCCGCCAATCTGCCGGCCTTGAAGCTTCTGGGGAACACGGAGACGCCGCATTCGCCGGCAACCCGATGGTGGCGCGACGAGAACAAACCCGATCTGCTCATGACCTCGGCCATTTCCTCGCCGCACGAAGAAAAAGAAACAAAACCCGGATCTTCCTTCGGCCTGTCGATCGAACTGGAAACGAAAACGAGCGGGATTGAATGCTTTTGCTCGTTCAACAAGGTAAAGGGTCCCGTTGAAAGCACTTTTCCCGCATTGGAGAGAGAGAGAGAGAGAGAGTTTTTCAGCTATTGATGGAGGGAAAAAGTGTATTAATAAGGCGAAAAATGAAAATTCGAAGCGACCGTTGGATTGGCAGTTGGCAGTTAATACGATGTGATTCCGACGGCGGTGATCAACGGAGGGGTACGTTGAAATTTTTACTACACGACAAGGCCCGCTAAGTGTTGATTTGGTAGGATTTTACGTGGGGCGGTGGCAGGTGCACGTGAGCTGCGGAGGATCATACACGTGGCGGCATTTGAAGTTTCGTGGGCAAGGACGATGAAAGGGGAAGCCATTGGATTTGAATATTCTTACCGGATAAACTCGTGAAAGACAGTTCGTTTTGCCACCTCTTTGGATTGAAAAAGAGGGAAGCAAGAGAGAGAGAGAGAGAGAGAGAAGAGAGAGATTTTTCATGTGCACATGATGGATGTGAGTCCAATTAATTCCGTTGATTCATTGGATTATGTGAGTCTCATATGATAATCGCATTATACTACAATCAATTGAGTTCACATGATTCAAAAGTATATAAAAATTATTTTAAAAAAATTTATAAGAGTATAGGCACTCGATATCATTTTGCATGAAGTGGGTGAGCTTGGATTACATGTACCAAATACATTTAGATATATGTCCACGACGTTCGAGGTGGTTATGGTCCACTTAAGCTTGATCGATCGAAAGGACATGATGAGCGAGTCTAAACAAATCATTCCCTCCTTCGAGCTTAGTCAACCAACTAGTTATGGCTAGCCATACTCGATCGATTTTGTATGAAGATTGAATATCTTATTAATTTAGAAATGATTTTTAGATTTGATACGACACCCAATCAATCCGGGCTTATGCATTGATTAGATTCGACCAGTGCTTGTGATGATAGCTTGTGCGATGCAAATGATAGTCATCTTATTATCTTGGTTACTTTGAGGTGCATAATTACTTTATTTTCTTAAAGCAAACACTGCACATTTCGATGTCAACTTTCTTCCTCAAAAATCTCAATGTGGCAATGCTAAAAATACTAAAATCCCTAATACTAGATTTGGTTCAATTTTAATACGTGTGAGTTGTTATTCAAGATGGACCTATTTAAGCCCCCGATAAAAGTCTACCACATAATTTAATTAGTACATTCGATTGATTAACCTTAGCATGTCTGTCATTGTTCTTCCAATACACCCCCACATGCCCTTTTGTTTGTTTGTTATGGTACAACAAGATGGACGATATCACACTTTCGGTAGTCAAGATAATTATCAACTAATCTTAAGAAAATATCTTTCTTAAAAAAATAATTTAATCCTCTAATTTTGTAATCGTTTAAATTTTCTCCTAGCCCAATTCGAGTTTCTCTGCACGCACTTACAGCTTTTTTCTCCGGAACAGTCTCCTATCAAGCACAAAGACCATTAAACGAATTGCCAAAGTCTATCCACCACCAATATTGTTCTGCTCTAAGGGGGCTTTCCATTGCTTGTTGGATCGAATTGATGGGACGAGAAAAGTGCTTTTTTGTTATCTAGGAGTGGCCTGAGCACCACAAGTAGTGTCACGGTCCAGAGGTTTTCCATACGATGGACCAAAGATCATCCAAGAAGACCGGGTGAGCTTTAAAGTCTTAGGACTTCTTGCGTACTCTAGGGACAGGTAATATGGGAAATGTGACTTATTCAGGAGAATTTTTTAATTAATGCGGGTAGTTGATAAATGGAGAGATAGAACTTCCATTGTTAGATTGAAGGGAGAACTACGGTTGTGATTATGAGAGTTTTTGTATATATATATATGGGTTTCTTCCCCTCATTTGTGTCATCTCACAAGTAATAAAAAAATCCATAGTGTCTCTCTAAAGTGCTTCTCTCTCTACAATCCTTGTGAAGAGCTTCCGTCTCTAAGATCTTTGTGAGGAGTGGTGAGAAAGGCTAACTTGGGAAGAAATTCCTAAGGCCGCATGGGTAAGGGAACGTTAGATCACCTAGCTCGTGACAAGTGGCATCACAATAGGATGATCCAAAGCACCATAGATCCACGTTCCAACACATCATTCGTCTAAGGTGAAGACTGTTGAGGAACTAAGTGGAAGGGCCACGATCAACAATGCCTCAAGGCAAAGAAGGGTAGCAAGAGTTCGAGGAGTTGGAGGCTCATGTGGCAAAGATGGGGATTGCCATGTGGGACATCCAAGGAGTGGTCAAGGAGTTGTTCGAGAGCATTGAAGGGCTTGAGATGGGAAAGGATGAGCTCTAAGAAGAGGTGCAATAGCTCAAATCTAGCATGGGTGAGCTTTGATGAGACATGTTGGGCACCATAGGCACTACAACCAAAGAACTCTGGCAGTAAAATGATGCCTTGGAAGCCTTGGTGGAGGCTATGCATGCGGAGATAATCAAACTGAAGGTGAAACTTGCCAAATTAGAAGCTGCACATGTGAACGGAGTAATTATTGAGCAACCTGGTTCACGAGTGGATGCCCCTAAAACCAAAAGAGTTCAGGGGATCAAGAATGGCTAAGGAAGTGGACAACTTCCTATGATACATGAAGTAGTACTTCCAACCAATCAAGATTATTGATGGAAAACTTTGATTAAGTACCGTAGTCATGTGTTTGACCGACAATGCCCTATTGTAGTGGCGTCGTAGGTGTGATGATAGGAGTGGAACTCTCAGCATTGGTCAAGACCCACAAGACCGAGTAGGAGACATGACTAGTTTTGTTAACGACCATGAGTTTCATTAAGGTGAAGAAGGCAAACAAGCACAAAGGACTCATACTCGTGGATGTGATTATTGCAGGTGCCATGATGAGTGTACTTGTAGGTACTGGAGCATCTGGCCTTATCATCTTTGAACGAGGCCACAAGAAAGCTCAACCTACAGGTTGAGAAGGGAGCCAGGCAACTCGAAACTGTGAATTCAAATGTGGTCCCTACATGTGGCGTGGCTAGGGAGGTGGAAGTTCACATTTGGCAATGAAAGAGCAAGAATACTCCCGAGGTGATCCCACTCAATGATTACAACTTTGTTATTGGCTTAGGTTTCCTTGATAGGATAGATACTCTTATTGTTCTGTTCGCCAATAGTATTTGCATCTTGGACACATGGGATCAATGTGTAGTCCTAGTAAAGCATGAATCAAGACATGATCAAAAGATGTTATTGATGCAAGTCTCTAAAGGAGCAAAGAAAATGGGTAACCTTTTTGGTAACTCTGAAGGTTGAGGACCCCAAGGGCAACAAGAATGAAGACTCAATAGAGGTAGCTCAAGTGCTGGACATGTTCAAGGATGTAATGCCTCCCGAGCTATGGAAGAAGCTACTGCCTCAAAGGGAGATGGATCATCAAATTGAGCTAGCTCTTGACACTTGACTACTTGCCATGACACCATACCGCATGGCACCCCAGAGTTGGTATAATTGCGGAAATAACTCAAGGAATTGCTTAATGCCAACTACATCCGACAATCGAAAGCTCCGTTAGTCACCTTGGTCCTATTTCAGAAGAAATATGATGGATCATTTTGAATGTGTATCGACTACCGGGCGTTGAACAAGTATATACTAAAGAACACGTACCCGATCCCACTCATCGCCGATTTGTTCAACCGGCTTGGTGAAGCGCAATAGTTCACGAAACTTGATTTGCGATCGAGGTTACTATCAAGTGCGGATTGTCGAGGAAGATGAGCCAAAGACCGAATGTGCAGCATGATATGGCTCGTACGAGTTCCTTGTCATGCCATTCGGTTTGACCAATACTTTCTCAACATTTTGCACCCTCATGAACAAGATACTCCAATTGTTTCTTGATCAATTTGTTGTGGTTTACCGGGATGATATTGTAGTGTATAGTCGAATGTGCACGGAGTACATCAAGCATCTCAGCTAGGTCTTCCAAGTACTTTTGGGAGAATGACCTGTATATTAAGCGAGAGAATGGTGCATTTGCGTAACGGGAAGTCCCACTCCTAGGGTATATTGTTGAGAATTTGTGCCATTATAGGGTGGGAGCCACCAACCAATGTGACTAAGCTGGGACCATTCCTTGGCCTCACCAACTATTATTGGCGGTTCATCTGAACTACTCGAGTATCACCATGCCACTCACAAACAAGCTGAAAAAGGGGAAGTTGTAGGAGTGAACAAATCGATGCCAGAAGGCATTCTATCGGCCAATGCAAGTAATGACAGAGGAGCTAGTGCTCGTCTTGCTCGATCACTCAAAATTGTATGAGGTAGAAATTGATGTCTTGAATTATGCTATTGGTCGTGTTCAAATACAAGAAGGATACCCGGTGGCGTTCAAATCAAGGAAGTTGAACAAGACTGAACAACGATGCATGGCCCAAAAGAAACAGATGATGGTGGTGGTGGACTACCTTTGTATATGACAACACTACCTCTTGAGATCGTGGTTCGTTGTGAGAACAGATAATGCGGCCGCGAGCTACTTCCAACCATAGAAGAAGATGAGTTTGAAGAAAAGCTCGTTGGCAAGACTTACTAGAAGAATTCGACTATGTGTTAGAATACAAGTCTAGAAGGTCAAATCCATGGCCAATGCACTTAGCCGAAAGATTGAATTGGTGACCATCAATTGACCTGAGTGCCCATGGACTGCGCAAATTGAAAAGCGCCTGCAACACAATCCAATCGCCAAGGCCCTTCTTGAGTATGCACGAATAGGCAAGACTCCGCAATTCTGGTGTGAGGGTTACTTACTTTACACCAAGGGGTGACGACCATATGTGTTCCTCTATGGGAAGCTACAAAAAGAGGTATGTGTTCCTCTAGGGATCCACCACACTATGACACTTGTAAAAGTTCGGTATTTTTTCTCACGCTTGTGTGATGATGTTGAAACTTATATGAGGATGTATCTTATGTGCCAATAAGACAAATTGGAGCAACGATCACTAGTAGGCTTCTTGAGCCACTTCTTGTCACGAAGCATTCATGGGAGAATGTCTTAAGAGACTTCATTGTGAATTTGCCTAAATTCGAAGGGTGCCAGACTCTCATGGTTGTGATGGACTGGTTCTCTACACATGCGACGTTCGTGCCAGCTATAAAGGATAGCCTAGTTAAGGAGGCAAAGGTTATTTCTAAAGTACATTGTCAAGTATTGGAGTGTATTACAGACGATTGTGAGCGATTGTAATCCTCATTTCATTTGGAGACTCTAGACTGAGTTCTTTAAGCTGCTAGGGCAGATGTCAACTTCTCCACGATTCCGCATCCCCAAATCGACAGTCAAATGAAGATTGTAAATGTTCTCCTAGAGTTGTACCTCAGACATTATGTGAGCAAAATGCAAAAGGATTGGGCAAAACTAATTGACGTAGCCAAGTTCTCCTATAACTTATGATGGAGTAAGTCTACGAATTGAAGTCCTTTTGAGATCGTGATGAGGGCAACAACTGCTCACTCATAGTACAGTTGCAATGAGCTATCGAATGAATAGCCTATAGCTTACAAGTTCGCTAAGGAGTGGCATAAATAAGCAAACTTGGCGCGGAACTTATCTACGCAAGGCCCTGAAGTGCATGAAGAAACGAGCTAACAAGAAGTGACGACTTGTGGAATACAAGTCAATGACCTAGTATTGGTCAAGCTACACTTGGTTCTTCGATATTGGGATGTGCACAAGTGGTTTATCCATCGCTATGAAGGTTTGTTCTAAGTGTTGCCACGAGTCAGGAAACTAGCAGACAAGTTGAAGCTCCCACCAAAATTAAAGGTACATTCGGTGTTCCATGTAAGTATACTCAAGCCATTTCAAGTAGATGAGGAGGATCCTGATCGAGGACCATCACAATGGGCACCTCTCGGGGCAAAAATCTTGTATGATCGAGATGTTGATTGCATCATGGTGGATCGAGTCATACAAAAACGGTATTGCTTGTTAAAGCGAGAGTATTTGATCCGATGGAAGGTTCTACTGGAGAGTGAAGCAAGTTAAGAATTTGCAGAAGCTCCTTGGTAGTTCAAGAAGCAAATTCATGTCTTCCATGCTGAAGATACAATGAGGACGTCCTTAGATAAGAAGGGGGAAAATGTCATGATATAGATGTTTTTCATTCGATAGACCAATGATCATCTTAAAAGACATGACGAGCTTTAAAGTCCTAGGGTTTATTGTACATTCTAGAATATTCCAAAGGGTGAGCAATATGGGAAATGTGTACTATTCTAAATAGTTAATATAATTAATGTGATTAGTTGGTAGATAAAGAGATAGAACTTTCATTGTTAAATTAAAATGAGATTTATGATTGTGATTAAATGAGTTCTTGTATATATAGGGATCTCCTCTCTCTCATTTATATATCTTAAAATTAATAAAAAAAAATTCAGAATTTCTTTCTAAAGAGTTTCTCTATGCTGATTTGAGAAGAAGTTCCTAACATCACACTGGTAAGAAAACCCTCGATTAACCGGCCCGTGACTCTAGCCCAAGTTTAACATTTAGCCTCAGTCGTCAGAATCTTCCCGGTGGATGTCATTTTCTGTCCTTGTTTTTCCTCACCAAAGAAAGATCCGTGCGTCTTTAGAATCTTGGGCAAAGTCCCCCAACTGATTCTTCTCTGCGAAAGGGGAACCTTAATTGAACAGAAGGCAGGCACCCAAGTTCTTGGTTTCAGAAAATGCCTCCCTCACTTTCATACAGACTCACAAACTCAGTGACAGCATCAAGATTCAACTTCCCCAGACACAACATCAATCACCCTCGCAATACCGCCGCCAATCTCCCCATTCTCTTCAACCCCGACAAAACCCCACTTCACAATCCCACTCCATCGTTGACCAAAAACCCAATCTTTACTTCAAAAACCCAGAAACTTACTTCAGTCCCCATCTGCGCAGACCCTAGTGAGTCTCTGCATCTTTCACAACCTTCAGGAACTCAAAAACAGACCCAGAAGAAGAGCTTTTGGGGAGCTGTCAGCTTGATCGTGGGCACGGCAGTGGGACCAGGAATGCTGGGCCTCCCTGCGCTCACCATCAAATCAGGTCCTTTCCCTTCAACCATTGCCATTCTCTTGGCATGGGTTTATGTTGTGTCCTCCATAGTACTTGTTGCAGAGCTCACTTTTGCAGCCATGGAGGAAGATGGGGTTGGGGAGGTGAGCTTCACTGGCCTTGCTACTAAGGCCTTGGGGAACGGATTTGGGGCTCTTGTGGCCATTGTGTATGCTTCTCTGAGCTTTTCTCTGTTGGTGGCATGTGTTTCTGGGATTGGTTCCATTGTCTCACAGTGGTTCCCATGTGTGGATGTTGCACTGGCCTTTGGGTTGTTTCCTTTGGCTGTTGGGGTTGTCATCAGGTTCTTCCCCTTTTATGCAATAGATGCTGCAAATAGGCTCTTGTGCTTTGTTATGCTTATATCTATAAGTGCACTAGTGGGGATTGGTTTGTCTGTGGCTAGGAGTAATGTGGTTGCTTCCTTTTCTCATGCCTCTTGGAGCGTGTCATCAATTTTGCCAGCCATACCAGTCATGGTACTGACGCTGGGGTTTCATGTGATCACCCCTTTCATTTGCAAGATTGCTGGAAATTCGGTGCACGATGCTAGGAAAGCTATTCTAATTGGTGGGTTCATTCCATTAATAATGGTTTTTTCATGGAATTTGATTGTTCTGGGGCTTTCTGGGACTAATCCTGGTGCTTCACCTGGAGATCCCATATCCCTTTTGCTCTCTGTCAAGTCCTCCGCTCTAGCAGCGGTTCAAGGTTTCGCCTTTTCTGCTCTTGCTACTAGCCTGATAGGCTATGCTGTAAGTTTCCCAAAACAGCTCGTTGATACCTTAGACTTGATTTTCCAGAAGAACAACGGAGGGAAAAATTCGAGTCCTGCTCCAATGATCTGTGATGGAAATGGAGCTGGCAGAGTTGGTTCTCTAGGTTATTCGAGGTTGGATTGTGTTGGTCATCCTGGAATCATCTCATTTAGTAGATTACAACATTCATCAGCTCCAGAAAATTTTGCAACATCGAGCAAAAGGGCATTTGATTCCATTGAAGTTCTTGCAGTGCCAGTGGTACTTGGTGCTTCGGTTCTTATAGCGTCCTTCTTTCACTCGACTTTTTCTAGAGCACTCGATTTTGCTGGGGTATATGCTAACTGTTTCCTATTTGGCATCCTTCCTCCATTGATGGCATACATTCAGCAATCCAGGAAGAAGCTCAGGTACAACCCCAAATCTCAAGCTAGTTCCACTTTCATCTATATTTAATGGTTTTCATGGATCCAATTGTTATCTTTAGGTGCGAAACACGGTTCACCCAGCACATTCATTTTCTGCATTGCAACCTCTGTTTTGAGTAGTTGCCAATGTTGCTGATCTCATCCTTTGGAAAAGCTACAAGTATGACGGATAATTAGGTGTATATATTTGGTTGGAGGTAAACATCAAGGATGTTCAAAAATATTCTCTGTAGTCTAACTAATGAAAATGGCAGTGCACTAAGTTAGCCAAGAGTCTTATTGGCAGGCTCTTTAGAGGTTGGCAGATGGAGACCAATAAATCACTAGTTCTATATGTTGCTTGGACATTGCTGGACCGATTGATTAATCTGGTTATACTTTCAGTTTTTTCAAATCAATAAAATAATGAGATGGACATTAGTGAGAGCTGCCAAGTTGCAGAGATGAAATTTTTTGTGTATTTCTGATTAAAGCACAAGACAAAACTCTTTAACGAGCTCCTGATTGAGTCATAATCTCTCATATCTCTCTGCATATGCATCATGAGGCAACAGGAAGATTCTACTGACATTATGTATCTAAAGAATATGATTCTCAATATGTTTTGCTTGTATAGTAATTTACTCGTATCCAGATTATATGGGAACTGCTTCATCCTTTCCAAGCGAGTTTATGGGTGGTGAAGGTATATGATTATTAATATGGTTTGGTTCTTCTTTGTTGAACTTGGTTTGAACCAATGGTGTATACATGAACATTCTTGGAGAAGTATACAAAATGCTTTCAACGAAAGCATGTGCCTCTCAATTCTCACCACTGTACATGTCATCATGCTATCCTTTTACAGACGGACAAATTATATCTGAAAACAAGCTTTGCATTTTGCAGGCCAGAGATTCTACCAGGAGGAAATGTTACTCTTCTGTTACTCTTTAGTGTTGCTGTTGCTTTAGGAATTTGGCATTAAGCACATCTAGTAATGACGAACAAGCACCTTAAAACAAGTCAAGGCTCGCATTGCCTATTTCTGGTACATTTTCTTTTGCGGTTCAGATCTCTTGAGAGGATCATTGTTGCTTTCTCTTGGCTAGATAGGAACTGCATGAAGGAGATGTATGTGCATTTTTAGTTCAATTGGTCGACATTGTGGACCCCTTAATTTAGTCAGATAATTTGAATGGGATTAATCATCTCTTGACTCCTGGTCATTGACTTACAAATTTTCTTGATTCTATAAGAAAACTAGTTGGAGCTTTTGTTTAAATTATAAATTTGGACTTTCACATTTGGATGAATCATAAAGATGTAGTAGGTACTTGATCTAAAAGAGTATATATAAATAATGCTAGAGAACAAACTGAATGTGAAGTTTCATGGAAAATGGCAGGCAAATAAAATTGATTTTGTAAACTAGTACCTCAGAGCATTTGCTAAGTAACAAAGTAAGGCCGATCAAGCTATTTCTAATTCAGTATGTTGAAGAAATGGTCTGAGTCTCAAGATAGGACACTCCCTAATGCGACTCCGATTATATATGTCGATCGCATCAAGGGATATAAGAACTGAGATGAGATACTTGTCTCCTTCGAGACACCGAGCATCTCATCTTCATCTCTTAGCCTTTGCTGAAGTGCCCTTGAATCTCTCCAGAGAAAGACTTGACACGGTAATGGAAGATCATGAGGCATTGAGGCCGGAAAATGGGAGGCTGGATTCATCTCAGTGTTTTGTTCTTCAGTACTCATAAGTTACCCTTTGCTGTTGTATGCACCAGCACAAATGTAAGTATAGCAGGCAATGGATGACGCTTCTGAGGAACTAGATCAGAGTTTAGTGGCAAAGAGTAGCAGAAATTTTTTGTACAAGAAAAATAAAAAAAGTCGAGGGGCCTTTTATTTTTTACCTTTTGACTGAATGAGATGGTATTTTTTCCCAAAAACCGTGCCGTCCTTAGTTATGCCGATAGTCACGGGTAACGACCCTTCCGATAGTGCAGCAGCACGGACCCACCACTGCAGCCGGGATCCTCGAAGACGGGATCGAAATCGACACGCAAGTGCGGAGCTGCGCATCGTCCCACCCTGCCAGGTTTGTCATTTCGGTTTCCTTATGTAAATGGAAGACATTTATAGTTGGATGGCAATGAAATGTCCCCATCATGCTACTAATGTTCCTAACTGCGCATCACCTATTTCTGGTACGTTTTCTTTCTCTGTTCAGATCTCTTGAGAGAATTATTGTTGCTTTCTTTCGGCCAGATAGGAACTGCGTGAAGGAGAAGTATGTACAGATCTTTGAATGGAATTAACCATGTATTGACTTCTGGTCATTGACTTATGAATTTGCATGATTCTATAAGAAAACTAGTTATGGAGCTTTTGGTTAAAATTGTAACTTTGGAACTAGTTATGGAGCTTTCGGTTAAAATTATAACTTTGACTCTCACATTCAGATGAATCTTTAAAATATATATTTATATATTATATAGCTATATGCTGCTAGAAAGCAAACTGAATGTGAAGTTTCATCAAAAATGGCAAACGAATATAATTGATTTTGTAAACGAGTACCCTCAGAGCATTTGTTAAGTAACAAAATATAAGGCCAGTCAAGCTATTTCTAATCAAGTAAGTTGAAGAAATGGTCCCAGTCTCAGGATGGGACACTGCCTAATGCGACTCCGATTATATATGTCGATTGAAATAAGAACTGAGATGAGATACTTGTCTCCTTCGAGATGCCAAGCATCTCATCTTCATCTTTTAGCCTCGCTGACGCGCGGTTGAATCTCTCCAGAAAAAGCCTTGACACGGTAATGGGAGATCATCAGTCATTGAGGCCGGAAAATGGAAGGCTGGATTCATCTCAGTGTTTTGTTCTTCCGTACTTGGAAGTTACCCTTTGCTGTTGTATGAACCAGTGCTAATGTAGGTGTAGCAAGCAATGGATCTAGATCAGAGCTTGGTGCTATGTTGGCAAAGAGTTGCAGAATTTTTTTGTACAAGAAAAACAAAAAGATTCGTGCCATCCCTAGTTATGCTGATCATCACGGGTAACGATCCTTCCGATAGGGCGGTGGCAGGGACCCGCCGCTGCAGCCGGGATCCTGGAAGACGGGCTCGAACTCAGCACGCAAGCGTGTCGTCCCCGCACTGACCCGCCGGGCTTGTCTTTTCGGTTTTCCCTAATTTGAATGGACGACATTTATAGTTGGCAGAGGACGAAATGTCCCCATCATGCTTGCCAATGTCCCTAACTGCAGAAGCACTGTTAGCAAAGATTTAGGAATCAATCAGGTTGGGAAGGGTCCACGAGGCGATGGATCATAAATTATTATCATTATTCGCAGAGGGAATCTGGATAAAGATCTGTCCATTTCTTGGGGGGCCACCGAAAAGAAAAATACCCCAAAAAATATTTTTCTGAAATTAGAAGGAGGAGGGCATGTGATTAATGGATAGGCTCGAGGGCGGAGGTCCCCCACTAAGAAATTGCTAATTAGCCCATCAATCCTTTTCTTCCTGAAAAGCGATGGCCCAACTGCACGGCGCTCTCTCCTAGCCTTGTGGCTTGCGGCTTCAGCCCACACGAGTGGTGGTGACGTTTTTATGTTATGCTTGTCAACTTATCTAGAAGATTTTTGAACTTGTCCCCACCGAAAAGCGCGTTCGTTTCGAGTAAAAAATTTGTACTCTCCTGGAAAACCCTGTTTTCAGAAAAATGGTTTACCCCTCTCGGGTTAGGGAATTCAATTTCTTCTTAACTTTAGATACGCATGGTCTCTTCGATCGTAAATTGATCTTCCGTTGACTGATCATTTTTAGCAAACCAAACGCGTGAAAGTTCAGAAAATTCAATTCATTAGAGAATTCTGTGAGATTTCGCGGGACCATTGCCAACTGTTTTGAAAATTTAGGTTATTGGATGAAACGTGGTTTATTATCATTCTAATACTTCCCATCGCGTTTAGTTTGGTCTTTTTATCTAGTATTATGTGTGAACATATTTAATTAAGAAGGCAAATAAAGCCTAGTAATATTTGAACTTAGGACTTCCAACTCTAATATTATGTAAAATTTTGTAGGATCACTGCCAAATGTTCTTAAAACGTAAGCTATTATATGAAGAAGTGGTTTATTATTATTCTAACAAATTCTTCCACTCAAGGAAACTAGCCTTAAGATTAATACCACTAAAAATCCCAAATCGGTACGCTTATATCGTATTTATCCCCAAACTGATTTTCGCATTACAAAAAATCCAAAATCGATACACCCATGACCAAGCATAATTTAAGGTAAATGTGTCATATGTATGTTGATTTGGAAATTTTTGGTGATATTAATAAATCGTTCATGTTTTTTGTTTTGTTTCGCTTTTTTGTGCATGCAGTAAGGAAAAATGTGATGCGTCCTTACGCGGGCTAATGATCTTGTCTGAGCCCCACACGTCTTTCCTCTTATTCTTACTTCTTTTTCCCTTTTTCTAGCATAAAGCCCCACACGTCTATTTAACTGTCTATTCCTTTTCTTAAACGGGTGATCTACCATATGAAAAAAAAACACTATTTAGGACACGCGGGTTCTTAGAATAATTCCAAGAGCTCTCTTTCGATTTCTTTCTTCTTTTCTTTTCTTTCTGATCGAGTATCGTCTCTATCGAATTATCTTCCTCACAGATTTAATCAATATGAAAACGACGTTTCCCATCTGCTTCGACCTCGATCCGAATCAAACAAAAAATTTAAGTCGGGAGGCAATTTTGTCTTCGTGGTTCTCTCTTTGTTCGATATGAAAGAGTCTTGCAAAAGACCGTCCCCGAATTCTATCCTTAACGAACAAATTAATACTTTAGTTGGAGGTTTTTTCAGACAGAACATTTTCTATCTGTTTCCGGGAAATTTCAAGGAAGTTTCATACTCGCCATGAAAAGTCGCGGGCGAATCCTTGAATGTCCTTTCAATCTCTCTTTTATTTGTTTAGTCATTTTTGCTACTTTTGTGCTCACTTGTTGAGCCGTGAACCATTTTGCAAGATCAATGGATCTAAGTTTGAGGCTGCTTTTGTTATGCGAAAAATAAATAATTTAAAAAATATATTTTTCAAAATATACGTTTGTATCGTTTACGAAAATAAATGGATGAAATATATCTTCATAAATTTATGAAAATGTTTAGATATAAATTTATTATCGATAATATTTTTATCGATCGATTAATTCAAATGATACAAATGACAATTTTTTTAACAAAAAAATACCATTTTTAAAAAAAAAATTTACAAATTATTTAATTTTTCCAAAACAATCAAAGCCTAAGGATGAGCCATTAGTATTAGTTGAAACGAATTAATTTTCATGCATATGAGTCTTTTGAAATAACTAGATGCATACGACCGATCTTGTCACGATTTCGAAACTAATTCACTCTCTTATGGACGTGTATCTTCAAGCATAAGTATCTTGATCTTTGAAGAGATTATGGGTATTGCCAATAATTGCGCTCTAATAAACATCGAATAATTTAAAGCTTATCGAACCCGTTATAAGGTTAACCGTATCGTCAAGCTTAATAATGCATTAATATATAATATTTATCTTCCTCAGGGCGAAGGACGTCCTTTGGGAACTTTACATGTCCCTTTTGGACCAATTGAATGGGACGAATGCGATTGCTCACCTAGAGAATAATGCACAGTTTGAATGAAAAAGTGATGTGGATTTGAAAAAAAAGGGATGCATTACATAGCTTTTGGATCACCTCATCAGCCTATGTGATAGAACATGTAGGCTGAGGTGACACTCAAGAATCGTGCGTGACACTCATCAAAGCATCTCTCTTTTGGTAATATCAAAGGAAGATTGCTAATGCCTATTTTTTTTTTTTTTATAATTATTAGCTTATTTCAATGTTGAAAATCTATTTGGTTTTACTTGTGTTATAGTAATAAATGTCACGTTTTAGCTTTATAATTTGTATACGTGACGGCTTTTTGAGGTGTTTGACAGATTCCCCACAGCTACTGTACGTCACAACTATTTTTTTCGCACTGCCTCACCTGGTTTTAACGTGGGTGGGGCTTTAAAATATAATTTATTAACAAACATACAAATTGTTTCGCAGTACTTTTGTAATTCATACGAAACCATGCCAAACAGAAATATTGTAGTGAAGGTGATGCGACCATAAACTGTTTGACAAACGTCTTATAATAGATGAATTGCTCGTATTCACAAGCGAGAACTATTTATGAAAAAAAGTCGAGCCTAATGCGTGTCTTGACAGGAGGTGATCGATGGGTGGATTCAGGTCTTGTAGGGTCCTAGGCCTAATTTGTTACTAGATCTCGTCATTTAGCTCTATGTAAAAATAAAAATAAAAAATAAACTTTCCAGTCGAGCTAGACCACAATCAGATTAGATTAGACTTTATAACTAGATAAGCTTGTTCTACCCATGTAGAAGTGTCCTTGTGGCGAGGCATGCAATTTGAGTAGACTTGTGAACCGACAAACCCATGATCTAGTCTGCTTGACATATCATTTTATAAATAAATGTGTGTAAAGAAATCTTGATGCCCTCTCTATCTCCTTTGGGGAGATTGGAAAAATCATCAACGAACAGGTCTTCTAAATGCTAGAGGATTCGCCATATCTTGGATATCTTCAAATAATATATGATCTTCTTTAATGTTGGTGGTGAAGGTGTCACGGAAAGGTAACGACAAGAGAAAGAGATGACACAAGGTTGAGGTAAGCTGTGAACGACGACAAATGATTTTTGTTAGTTGCGTATGTATTCCCATAGTATTTGCAATTTGCATCAATTTATTAATTAAATTATGGTTGCTTGACATCGCTCGCTATCGATCACCAATCGAGACATTCCCTTAAAATATCTTGTATCACTTAAACTTTTGGGTTGAACATTCTAACACGGTATCAAAACCATGTAATGCCTAAGTTCATTTTACGCGTACAACCTTGTCTAATCGTCAAATTCCACACGTTATTTTTAATCCAGCTTGTAAGCGAGAGGGAGTGTTAGGATATCTTGTGTAACTTGCTTTCGAGATTTATATCTTCTCTATATACATGGGATCTTCCTTCACCTGTAAACTTAAGCTTTTGGATTGGAGATTCCTACCACTTTCCAATTCGTAACAAGATTTGCATTCCAACATATCCTATCCCGTAACATTCAATCACTCTCCCCTTCATTCGGTCTCGTTTCGCATCACAGCGTCCCGTCAAACGTAAAGCAATGTAACTCGAAGATCAAATCAAACTAAAGAATGAAGAATAACCATCCCAATGAACATGATTAGACGATGTGTGGGCGCTAATCTTTCGCCATCATGGGGCAAGAAAAAATTTTGCTTTAGCTTATCCAATGCAAGCTCGTACGTAATTAGTACGTGGGGGTGGCTTGCGAGGGTGGCCTTAGCTCCCCCTATTTTCATGCAGCAAATCTGGGTCTCTTGCCGCTCGAGATAAGCAAGGAGATGGAATATGCCGTTTCGATTGCTTCTTCGCCTTGCTTCGCCCGAAGAATTTGCTAAATTTTCTCATGAAAATAAACCCAATCAAGAGGAACCGGTTTTCCCCTAATGTGTCAGCGTCGCATTAATCAAAACCCAATTTCATTTTCGATACGCTTCTGCCCTTTGTTATGTCCCTTTCTCACCTCGAGCCTGAATTTCTTACAATAGGAGCGCTTGCATCATCCCACGTAATATAAATGAACCTACACTGACTGCATTTATAACCAAAAAAAAAAAAAGCTAATGAAATAGTTAAGAAGAACGTTTCCAGACTGAAAATTAGATTGATCCTGACTTGGGTATTCCGAGATCTCGCTCGAGATCCGGGCTCGAAAAGTGCTAAATTGCAAGTCTTAGAGTCTTTAGTGCCAATCGGAAAAATGAATGTTGTGACGCGTGGTATATCTAACCTTCTACACCCAGCTAGCTGCATATGATTCAAGAAATAATAATAAGACCAAGACCCAAGATTCATTCTTTGATTAATTCAGATTTTGTATAGTAATAATAACAAGAGGTGGCATCTAATACGGCACAAGATCAGGGAATAACTCGTGGTCTTGATGACTCGTGGATTCATTATATCAATCAGGTCTGCCGATGATTACAGTGCGCATAGCACTGATCAAATCATACCTTGTCTTAATTCGATGCTAATCCGACGTTGAATTAGTAGGGATTAATGATGATCAACGCAAGAATATTCTGTACACACCCGCAGCTGCTATTTCCACCTTCGCATCAGCTGTAAAAAAACGATGTGAAGATAAGAACAGTTGACATTCATCGGTGTGAACTGTTTTTCTTTTTTTCTTTTTCGTTTTGCAGTCTATCTGTCAGTGAGAAAGAGAATCTGAAGAATGTTCAGAAATTCATCATCAATCTGTACAACACCAACTACAAATAACAATCAACTCATGGCCTAACTAGATTCCTACGAAACAAAGAAGACAGCTGGGACTATTTGTGAAATTGAATCGTATGTATATGCGGGTGATGAAGCCAGCTGGGGGGACTACGTGCTATTCCCATGTGTACTCGAGGAAGTCGGAGAAGTTCCCGGCTTCATGCTTCGAGATGGCGGAGGAGGATATCTCGGCGTTTGCGTCAGTGCTCAGCCCGGTGTCCTGCGAGTGGCTGACCACGGACATGTTGTTCGACGTCGCGAACTGCTCTCCCTTGATCAGCGTCTGCTCCAGGCCACGCGTCTCGTGTTGGCTCGCCGCCATCCCTCGGATGATCGCCTGAGTATTGTTGCTGCCTCCATAGCCGAATCCCAAGAAGTAGTCCGGGTTCACCGAGCCATCATAGGGCGAGATGGGGAACGGCACTTGCGGGGAGAACATGGAGCTGAAGGCCGAGCTACTTGGGTCTGTTTGGTAGTTGGTATTGCTTGGGTTGAACCTGTGGAACCCATTCATTTCGTCCCCGTAATTTCCTTCAGCTGACCTTGGTGCAGACGCGCTTGTCATGCCTGGGAAATCATTCTCACTTTTCGGGAAGCTTGAGATCGGCCTCGCGAAATAAGAGTCATCCGTGAGAGGAGGAAGCGAAGGAGAAGGGTTCGGCAGCTCGTCATCACCAGAAGGATCGATCGGAAACAGGCCCGAAATCAGACCGCTCTCGGTCTTCTTGATCCCAGTGCTCTTGTGGAAAATCCTCGACACCACCCACTCATCCTGCGCGAAGAACACGTCATAAAGTTAAGATTTTTTCTGGGCTCGAATCAAGATCAGCACTTTGCACCATAAAAGAAACACCAGATACAGAATCAAAATGGTTCATTTTACAAGCTCTTGGGTTGAGCAAAAGCCATGAGAACCAATTCTAAATGTCTTCCTTCGCCTTTTTAACAAAAAACTATCATACCCCGAAAGCATCTGATAATAATTCCAACAAAAAAAAGTTAAGAGGAATCGAAAAAGGCGAAAAGGGGGCGAGATCGATCGAAAGAGATGACGAGTCATGAATAAAGAGCGCGCACCTTTGAGACCTTTGGGAGATTGTAGTAAGAGAATTTGCCCTCGAGGCGGTACTCGTGCATTACCCAGTTGGTCTTCTCCCCCTTAGGAGCCCTTCCCTTGTAGAAGACGAGGGTCTTCTTCATCCCGACCAGGTTGCTCTTCCCTCGGAAAATCTCCTTGTCCTTGCCCGTGGCCTTCCAGTAGCCGGACTCCGTAGCCCGGTTCGTCCTCATCCCCGTCGGGTACTTCCGGTCCTTCTGGTTGAAGAAGTACCGCTCCTTCTCCCCCATATGCGCTTTCTCTACAAGGAACGCGGGTTCGAAACAGGCAGCGGGTAAGGAAAAACCGGAGCACGCATTCGTTTGATCTTTCGTTCACGCGAGCCAAGAAAAGGAAAGAGAGATTGGACGTGGTGATGAGGACTTACTAGGCAAATCCCAGGGTTCGCACTTGTTCAGATCAGCCTCTCCAATGGCGCAGGAGTTGAAATTGGGGTTGAGGACTTTCTTGGTGAGGTAGTGAGTGATGATCTCCTCATCCGTCGGGTGGAACCTGAAGCCCGGAGGCAGTTCTACGATTTCGTCTTCCATGGCAGCTAAAAGATCGCGAACTCTCGAAGGGTTTTGCAGCACCAGAGAGAGAGAGAGAGAGAGAGAGAGAGAGAGAGAGAGAGAGAGAGAACCCAACAAAGAAAACTACAAGATCAAAGAGAGTTCAGTGGAGAAGAAGATTGCGAGGGGAGAGAGAGGGAGAAGGAGAAGAAATGGAAGGAACGAAGTTAACAAAATGTGAAAGGAGGCTGGAGAGGATGCATAAATAGAGGGGGAAGCTGCTTCAGCGACAGCCCACGTTTCTTGAAGATCCGTGGCCTGCAAGGCATCTTCTTTAAGAAGCCTGTGTATTTCCCTTTTTCTTAATTTTTTGGCGAATTTCTAATTTTTTTATTCGACTAATTGCCATCCAATCTCCCAACGTGGACTCATTCCATCAACCTGAGCCTATCTCGTATCGAAAACATAATAAGAAAAAAGAGTAGAGTTTCTAGACCAAGCCAATCGCACGTTCAATCAACAGTAAAATCACCGGTGAAACCTTGGCAAAAGACAGCTTATCCTTCGAGATAACATGATCGATTGTACCTTCGCATTAATTACGGGATAAAGGGTATTGAATAGTCTGATGTCTCTTGTCTATCCATCTCTAATGGTTTGAAAACGGTGCCAAATCGAACTTTTGGCACAAAAAGAAATGGTTAAAAAAGCAGGTTCCTTCGTGGAAATGGACCCACCCCTTTTGCACTGCTTTTGACATCAAAGCCGGCCCTTTTTATTTTAATTTTTTGTCTAGATTGAATTTAATTATTAGATGACAAGTCCGATTTCGATTTCCTTTTTTTTTTATGCCTTCTCTGGCCACGCACCGCCATCCAATCACCTGCGACGAAAAATTTAACCCGAGCGAGATAATTCCATTCCCAATCCACGTTTCCCTAGGCGCAGCTAAATTCCGACCGGGTCTCTGTTCAAACCCAAGGGAAAACGCGTCAACCGTCAACGCCCAACCGGATTTCCGACCGCCGGCTGGGCTTTGACCGGAGCTTGCGGGCGCGGCTTGACAGGCGCGCCGCGCGAGGGGGAAATTGTCTGAAAGGGGGGAGAATCGGTAGTTTTTATGTGTACTTGAGTTGAAGGACGGGGTTATCTGGAAGGAAAAGGTTTTATTTAGTGGTTGTATCATGTGGACCGAACGTAACGCGTGGAGTTAGGAGTACAAATGCAGTTCGACCGAAAAGTAGCGTGTGCTATCTACGAATTCAATTTCGGTGCGTTGAAAGCCTGGCTCGAGATGCCGAATATGCTCGCACTATGTTCCGTTTTTACTTTGTTTTGATTGTCAAGGAAAATCCGACTCAAAAGAACACGGAATTTTTGTTCTAATTGGTTCAGTTCAAATTTTGGCTCGGATGGTTTTTCAAGGTAACATGAGAGGGAAATTACCAAGAAAATTTAAAATATATTATGTTTATGTCGATTCAGTTATAAATATTTTAATTTAATTATAAATCTTTGGACGATTTATCAATATACTTTATCTGACCAATTTTGATTGGAAACGATGATGTGGATGTCGGCGATCTTAGGTGGCGTGATTGACACTAAAATGGATGATTTTTTGAAATTTTTTTATACATTTTTTTAATTTCTTTTTTTCCCTCTTTCTATTTCCTTTTTGCTAGTAATCAGCCACCTTGATGGCCTCACCTAGGCAAGGGCCACTTTTGCCAAATTTGATGAGGATTGACGCTAGCCAAATTTGGCAAGGGCCACCCTCGCCAAATATGGTGGCGAGGGGGCCCTTGATGATGCTTGTCCTCACTTAGGCGAAGCCCAAAGAGGCCAACCCTTGCCTATAGCGGGTAAGGGTGATCCTTTCCTAAGCGGGGCTAGCCTTCGTCAACCATTGGTGAAAAGAAATGGGAAAAACAAATAAAGAAAAAAATTCAAAAAAATTATTAAAAGATTGTAAAAAATTGTAAAAAATTGTCTATGTCAATGCTAACCATGCAATTTGAGATAGCTACCGGCGACATCTACGTCAACAGATTTCGACCAATATCGACCGAATGAAATATAATGACAAACATCAAAAGATTTAAGATTCAATTCCCTAAATTAAAATATTTAAAACTGAATTGGCATAAATCTAATAGAATTAAGACTTTCTCGGTAATTTTCCTATAAAAACAACATATGCACTTAATGTGCTCTCAAAACTTTCTTGAGCTAACTGACCAATCTTATCTTTTTGAATATATGTTAAATCGAGCAAATATTGCATAGAAATTTTTTGGGCTTGAGAAACCGAGTGGGATTCAGATTATTTGTCTCGGTTGAAGTGGCTCTAAAGCAATTTGGATTAAGAGCTAACTGTGTCATTAAATGTCATGTTATGCTGAAGAAAATGTCGTTAACTTGTCTGTCGCGCATATGAAGAAGCTGAGATGAAACACGTGCACAACGCGAAACAGCAAAACCATGGTTTGGCCAGACGAGGACACGTGGACACCTGGTCCTGTGCGGCAGGGGACACATGTCCATATCTTTCTAGCAGCCTCCCTTTTTTTTGGGTGACTTTTTTACTTCACGTGTACCGTAAGATTAAGCAAGATAGCTTAGGGGGTGCATGATAACCAAAATTTCTGTTTCAGAAATAATTTTTCTGTTCCAGACCTGTTTTTGGAAGAGAAATTCGTTTGATAAACCTATTCAGTTCTTCTATTTCCGGAATAGATTTCATTTCGAAAAATAGGTTTGAAGAAATCGAAACTAAAATTTTCTACTTCTCTATTTTTGGAATAGAAATCGAAATAAAAATTCTTCTCATTGTTCGTCAATCGGTCCTTCATTCGTCGCCGTTGACCACCGCTTAAATCGATCACTCGCCCGCTTACCGCGCCGCCACAGCCCTCCGGTTGCTGGCCACATCGCTGTCGCCCGTTGGCCGTAACCGCCGCCGGCCGATCGCCGATCGCCGCCGCCGCCGCCTCCGGTTCCGATCGCCGACCACCCGGCCCCACCGCCGATTCTTGGGTCGCCCATCACCACCACTTGGCCGTCCATCCCTACCGATCGCTGGTCCATTGCCGTCCGAAAGAAAGAAATTTTGTGTCGTTATCAAACGAATTTCTATTTTTAGAGTAGAAATTCTGTGTCGTTATCAAACGGTTATTTTTGCTTAGAAATTTTTCTAGAAATAGAAATAGAAAAATCTATTTCTGTTCCAGAAACTATTTCTAGAATAGAATGGTTGTCATGCACCCCCTTAGCTTTTGCATGGACGAGTCCGTGTTGGGAAATAAAAACCTATCAATATCAATTTCTTAAAGAATTTCTTGATACGCAGAAGAGCTAGTAGCCTAGTAGATGCTGTATCAAGTGTGAAGTCCCGAGTTTAAGCTGATTATTACATTGATTAGCAATAAGTGTGATCGATCCTAAGACGAATAAGTTCCAGAAAGAAAATTCAAAACCTTTGATAGCCTGACCTAACTATAAGTAATATAACTAGTATTTTAGGAAAATGGACTTTGTGGACAATCTATGGCATAATAGTTAAGGTATCAAACGGAATTCCTAATTTTGATACCCATTAGCCAAAATTCGGTTCAAAATTGATAGGCCAGTATTTGAAAAGAAATACCATTTGAGTTATAAAATTATGAGTCAAATTGGACAAAGCTGGTTCCCAATTTTTCACTTAGCAATCTACCGGTTTCCAATAGGGCCAGCTTGGAATTGGTCGATAAGACCGGTTTAGTTCAGTTCCTAATTGAATTGGCTTGGTTGCTCACCCAGGTCATGTCACACTTTTTATAGAAGATTGCTAATGAGTGCAATGAAATTTCAACCTGATGGATCCATTCATTTGCTTAGGATATCACGAGCATAGAAATTACAACCACCATGTGAAAAGGACCACCTATGTGGCGATATACGTCGATAACCTTCTTCCTTTTTTTCTGGTGGATGGACTCAAAATGAATATCTTGGACTTTCTACTCTTGCAATAAGAGATGAAATCGACCGTTTCTTCTCTTCCTTAAAAAAGCTTATCTTTATTTCCTTCTTTTGCACACGTACACAAGAGGCCAACCCCACCACCAACGCCAAGAAAATCACTCACCAAACATTTTAGATAAAAAAAAAATCAAGTCAAAAGTAAACCCATCAAAGAAAATAAAAAAATAATGACAATCATTAAATTTGCCTTTATAATAATTTCAATGGCAACCTCCATAATGACTGTATCAATGCAAGCCCTCTGCCAGTGCAGTTCTCGTGGTTTCTTTTAGTTTGGTTTGACCATGTTGCGCTTTTTCTTTCTAATGGTATGAATTTTCGCGTGCTGACTTTATTAGCACTTTTTTTTATGGTTGGCCTAACTTAAGGGGTGGGCACATTCGTGCGATGAAACTCAAAGAGAGACAGACTAGAAGGAAAAAAAGGAATGTGTCGGCTGTAGTTCTGACTTATCGATGAGCACCGGTCAAATACAACGTGCACGAATGACTGCCATAGGTTTGTAACATAGAGAATTTCAACTTTTTAACTTTGACAAAACGCCATGCCAATGTACATCCAATAAGATTCCTCTTGTAGATGATTGACAGACATGACCTTCGACGGTACGTTGAATGAGAGACGTAATTCAAATACTTTGAACATAAGATCAGCGCCGTTCGAACTAATTAAGCGTCTTGACATGGTAATCGTTTCCAATGACGAATTCTGAAGGGACTACTCATTATTCAAAACAAGCAATTTGGGTTTTTTTTTTTTTTTCAATTTCTTTGCTAGTAAGCAAAAGGGCAATCAGTGGGCGTCGGGCACATTATTGTTAATGAAATTTTCATATAGATGATGTACATGTTTTTAACTCACCGTTCGAAAGGTTAATTGCAGAAAAGTTTTGTCAATTAAGAGTGGAGGAAGGCAAAACCTATTTCAATCGATGCACATTTCATATTGATAAAAAAGAACCACACTTCTTTAAATTTTACATACAAATCCTCAAATCTCCCCCTATTCCCCACCCCCGGGGGGAAGCAGAAGGAAAATACTTTCGGGACAGCGAATCTTTGATGCGCCACGTGTCGTGCTCGCATTTGGGTAAGAGGACAAGAGCGTCCCACTCTTCTCTCCTGTCGAGCCACCGCAACGAGTACGCAAGCACGCCGAGCCATCGAGCACGATCGACGCCATCGCAATCCTACCCAAAAAAATCCGCCCAACTCGAGACGCTCGATCGATCGATTCGGGATCGTGTCGCGGCCCTCCCAGCTGTCACGCCGGTGCAATATTCCCGACGTCCTGACCTACGGCCCCACAACAAAGCTACCGAATTCACGAGGATTTTCGCAACTAGAGTCCGCTAAGTTCCGTCTTCGATCGGTGAACTGAAAGAAGAAAACATACACCATTTTCGCTTCGCAATCGAAAATCGAAATTGGGCGGTGGGGGACTGCAGAATCAATTGAAGTGCAAGCAGTCAGGAACGCGCCCGCGCTCCACCAGCTCTCTCGGCTCGGCTCGGCTCGGCTCGGCTCGGCTCGGCTCGGCTAGGCTCGAGCCGAGCCGCACCGCGCCCAGCAGCAAAGACATACGCGGGGAGTGACATAATCCCGAAAGGTTAACATTCCGGCGCCGCCAAATGCGGCGCCAACGCCAGCTCGCTTCCCCGCTCTTTTCCCCTTTTTTATTATCTCTATTATTTTATTTTAATCGGCTTTGAATTCCGGGAGCGACGCGACCCCAACCAACCTTCTAAACAAATCAAATTTATACTAATCCCCCTCGATTAAGTCTCTTAATCCCTCCCGAATCATTGGCTAATCATGTGGGGGCCCGCCACGAATCATTCACACGTGTTGTAATCATACTCGAGATAGAGAGAGAGAGAGAGAGAGACAAGGACGAAAGTCTACGAGTCCGACATCGTTTCTTGTCTCGACCCTCCTTCTTCCGCCTCTCGAGGGGAATATGCTTTTCTGTAATTCCCAAGGAGGGTTAGAGCTCACGTCTCAAGTTCCCTCCACCTATTTACCTTCTTATTTTATTTTTCTAATATATAATTTACGTTATCGAATGTCCTGGGCGTACTTATTAAATAGCTAGTTTGGAGAATTTCATGGATTTTGTACCAATCGTCTCGAGTTATGCCTAATTGGTAATCTAAAGAGAGTTATTTCTAACAAGTGCATCCGGGCACCCATCAATAGAATCAACCTGTTTCCGGATAATCTAAAATTTTGCAAAAGAAAAGAGAGAGGTGGCATTAGAGTTTAGATTGACCCAAATTTTTAGCTACCTACTTCTTGTCATTTTGCATGGTTTTCCTATTAGGTTGGTCACATTTGATTTGGTTAGATATGTCACCGTTTTGTGTTTCTTGTTGATCCCTGACTTTCTTACAAGAAAGGTGTGAAGGATATAATAGGCGAACGTGGCGAGTCTGTTTCCTCATTAAATTCAAGTGGAATTTCTCGAAAGCTTGAATACTTTTTGTGAGATTACAAAAGAAAAAGGGGGAAATTTTGGATCTTGGATTGCTTCCCTCCATTTCTTTTCGCCTAGCATTGAGGTTTCCATTAGGAAGAAATTACAAGTTTTAATGGCGTATAATCAAACCGATCGATGTCTTTGAATTACAGTTGTGGAGTAAATTTCTAAATGTTGAATACACACACACACACACATATATATATATATATATATATATATATATATATATATATATATATATATATAAAATAAAGAGTTTTAGGTCTTCCAAACTTCTGTGGATATGATGTGTTATTTAATTCAGAAATTCACAAGATCACGTGGACCCGTAACATGACATGGCATGGAAGAGAAAAAAGGAACAAAATAATGCTTTAATCATCACCGTCACTCATGACGACTTTTGCCACAACGAAAGCCGTAAATGAAAGATGAAAAGGAGTTGGAGTTTGGCCCACGGTGGTGACGAGTTGATGACGGCATTATTTTAATATTTATTTGTTTATTGGGAAAATCATGACGACATAATATTTAATCATTTGATTGGATTACTTTCAATTGCTTATGGTCATCTTCTTCAACGTTGGCATGGAAATCAAATCTGAAAGATAACTCGTCGTATCATCCTCTAGTTAAGAATTGTGTTTCTTTTTTTCTTTTCTTTTTTGGGAAATCAATTTTGACATATGAATGAGTGATAATAAGTAATTCACGAATCGGAGTCGTGTTTAAGGGATTCAAACTCATTTAATTGGTTAGGACCAAGTCAGGAAATTGTGTAACACGTTGAAGGAAATTATACTACGTAACCATGGTAAGAAATTGATTTGCTTATTCATTGCCTAACAGCTTGAAAGTTTGTTTACATTTTTCTATCGAATCAATTATAATTTTCTACATCAGTTATTTATAGGTCTTATATACTCTTGATATACATTCGATCTTCTTCCGCTTGTAAGCTTAATCTTTAGGTTCAGATTTTCTCAAATGATATTAAAGCCTGGTCCTTCCCTAATTGTGTTAAAATGTAGGGGTTGCAATTTATTTCATGTGTGAGGGGTATTAAAGTATATTTTCACAGTTTATGTGTTCTTCAGATATACGTAGAGACTTCCTCTAGTTGGGTTAGGTTTCTCATATAAACTAATGAAAGTTATTATGAGTTAGGATGTCAACACCCCTTCTCACATTTATCCATTTGTTCATATCATCTCATACGTATTTTCCTTTTTTTATTCATCTTAGATTGTCTATTTGACATGATGACATCTAAATCTCGTATCTCACATATAAAGTCCGTTCACACACACGAATCCAATACTCCCTATTTCCCTTGCCCTTTTTTTGACATTAAATTATTTTTTAAGAAAAAGGATTTTGCCTAACAAATGATTTTCCTAATTACAATCACTCAACTCGCGACGCGTGTATCAAATAAATAAACTAAGGGCAAACTTACCAGTGGAGAGAGAATCCCATCATCTTAACAATCGTATGCTGTCTGCATTTGAGCTGGTAATGATACGATAAAATCTCAAAATACCCTCAACGAAGTGGAAAAAATGGGTGATTAATTAAGGATTGACTCATTCTTAAAATCTTGCAGAAAAATCCAATCGATACCACCACTGTTTCAAGACCCGAGACAGTTGGCCGCAACGGGGACAGATGGGATTATTGACTGGGGAAAGCAGTTGTTTAATGCTTGTATAATTGATAAAAAAGCTTCGCTCGCTGGTCACATGTCACCCTTTGAAAAAGAAGAGATTTTTTTAATACCCTTTTTTTTCCATCTTATCTCTTTCTTGATTAATTTGAGGGAAAGGGAGACTTTGACAAAAAATTTCAAGAAGTCATTATTCAAGACTTTTCTTTTTTCCAGTTGGTAGGCTCTCTCTCTTATTCTACACCTAACTACCCTAACCAGATATCAATTAACAGTGGCTAACAAAAAGGACAAAGCAACGAGGAGATGGGGGTGAACTTATGTGGCATCTTCCTGATAGCTGAGGTTGTTTTCATTTTGGGAGAAAAAAGGGGGAAAGACAAGGACGAGAGATTTTGCGCACCGTCCCACGTCTGTGTTTTTGGCTCCATGTTTTCAAGGTTTGAAGCTTAACCACTGGTGGAACAAGAAGAGGTTTTCCCAATCTGATGAACGTCGAGAAAAATCTTGGTTTAGCAGAGACTGGTAGTGTAGGTATGGTGGGGCTCGTTGCATGTCATTTACCACTTCGTGTGTAGATTCGTCGTGGCACTCGTTTACTTTTTCGTTGCACAAGTGGGAGTCCGGTCGTTGCTAGTTAGCATGGATTGAATTCTACTCATAACTTCTACCTATGACTTTGTATTGGAAAAATAGTTTGATTTTAAAACATGAAAGAACCGATACACAATCTTAGATGTCAATACTCGTGAACGTTGGATTATCTAAAGTCTTTCGCGTGAATAAAAGTTAAATTCTGAGAGCTGCAAGAATTCGATTTTTTTTTTTTGTAGAAAAAACTTAAAGCTAGATTCATTTTAGATACACTTCCCTTCAAATTCATGTTCATATAGTTTAATCTTATTTGTACGTGTATTTTCTACTTCTCATTTGCCCGTTCATGTTGTTTTAGATGGCTGGACCATGCAAATTCATTCGTGTGCCAATTTCTGATTTTGTCAAATTTATTCTCCGATTATCAATCAAATTGAAGCTTTCAGAAACACACAGAACTCTCACAAGAGGCTCGAAGCAAGAATTCTTGTCATGGCCATAACTTTTGATCACGGTTAAGTTACGCAGCTCATTCTCGTGCTTGTATGAATATAACTTGCGCTTTTTTGAGTCGACGATAAATCCCGCGAATCATTCGATCTTTGAACACCTCGGCATCTCTCCGGCCTTACGTAAAATAAGCTCCAAAGAGCCACGGCAAGGGCATTGCTTACGATCTGGGAAGAGTGTCAATGTATCCACCTTTGATGCACGAAACTTGCATTCGAATGCAACGAACCGATGGACATTCGTTGTGCCCAAGGGAGGTCAAAGCTAGCTACGGCCATTCTAAGGACCACAACACACGTTCAATTATTTGTTTACCAAAGGTTACGTGACGAGAAACTAGCTAAGGCCATTCGATGGACATTCGTTGTGCCCAAGGGAGGTCAAAACTAGCTACGGCCATTCTAAGGACCATAACACACGTTCAATTATTTGTTTACCAAAGGTTACGTGACGAGAAAGAGGTTTAACACGTACGAAATCGATTTGGCACAATGATTGACTTCTGCGTTGTCGACATTATGAGATTCCAAGATCCTTTTTTTCGACCGATTCTGAGTTTGTCTGGGGTGATCTTTCTTCTTTTTCGGATTTATCAATTTACAGGAGACAGATTTTGACGTTGTCCCTTGGTGGATCCCCAAGTAAAAAATAATAAGATAGTGGCCAGAATTCTGGCCATGTGGGCCATCCATGCGAGGTCCATTGCTTTCATCAAGCTTCTAAGGCCCATCTGATGTAGCTTGTATGATATTTTATAATGAGAGATTTGTAATTCCATATGGACCATCCATGCGAGGTCCATT
Organism: Eucalyptus guilfoylei; assembly: GCA_016097605.1. Classification (NCBI taxonomy): domain Eukaryota; kingdom Viridiplantae; phylum Streptophyta; class Magnoliopsida; order Myrtales; family Myrtaceae; genus Eucalyptus; species Eucalyptus guilfoylei. Next base: position 13,283,683 of record CM027870.1, on the reverse strand, counting down.
GCTTTGATTAAGCTTCTAAGGCCCATCTGATGTAGCTTGTATGATACTTTATAACGAGAGAGACTTGTCTTGTGCATCTATTCATGGTAAAATCAGCCACAACGTTTCGTCATGATCGTGCACTCAGGCCACGATCAAGTGCCTTGGCCACATGCTCGGTCTAGGCCAGGCCATGCCCAAGCCACAATACATTGCACTCAGCCACAATCTGGGCCTCGATCAAGGCATGACTAGGTCCTATCAAAATTATGACTAAGTAGACATATCAAATGGGTGGGTCGGATGAAAATTGTTGACCCATATTGATCATATTAATCTATTTTGATCTATTTTCATGTAATACAAATTTAATGGCCCATATTCGATCCGATCTATACTCAATCCATATCTGACTAAATTCATATTATTAATGCACTTTTATATTTAACCAAATTTAGAAGAATTCATACTCAAACTATGCTGAAAGTATGGAACAAGCGAGCACAAGATCAAGAGAGAATGATGAGAGATTTATAGAAGTAGGTTGGATTTAAATAAGTTGTGAATCCATTTAACACACATATTGAACCTATTTATGATCCTTAGAGTTGAGTCTAACATTTTCTGAATATAACTAATCCATAAAACAACCTTGCTTATTAAGTATGGATATATATATATATTGTCGAACATCTTATATAGGTTAAGAAATGTTTTTATGACCCATATTGATAGGTCTATGATAGAGGTACGACTTGAACCAACACTTGATCATGATGAGGCCATGCCACAACTAAGTCATGACCAGGCCAGTCATGATGTCACTTCCTTTATATATACATACACATATACATATGTATGTGTGTGTATATATATCTCGATCTTCAATCATATTATTTTCCGAGCTGGGTGATGAAACCTCACAATCATAAAATCTCATATATATGACGTACAATATATTTTCACTAATGGTGAACTTTGACAATATGCTAAATAAATTACATTCCCATGAATCTCCTCACAACAACTTTTCTTTTTTCCCCCCTCAATTTTCCAGAGATCTAACAATTCAAAACCCTTGAAACTGATGATAAAGATGCGGGCTCAAGAGCAAATGCTGATCCAAGAACGTCTGGCTCATCAAATTTCTCTTCGCCAAATTCGCCGCATCTGAATCTTCGTTCCATGAATACTTGCGCTTGAGCGGATTCTGCGATGCCGCCGAGTAGCTTGTCAACTGAGGAAGGCTCTGAAACATCTTCTGGTCCAAACTCGCTTGATTCGCACTCTGAGTTGAGACCAAAACGTCACTAACATCATTAGCATTACTGCACTGGCCATTGTAATCGTCCGACAGGAAGTTCCTCAGCATCGAGAAGTCCACGGCATCAAACAAGTTGGAGAAGGATGAAGAACCGTTCATCATCATCATGGGCCTGATCGCATCGACGGTGCTGTTGTCGTTAATGATATTTTCTCCAGTCAAGCTCTGTTCTTCCTCCGGATCATCGCTCGCTGTCGCCATCGGTGTTATGGAATATGCTGCACTTGATCTTTTGTAGATGCGACAGAGAACCCACTCGTCCAACTGAGACAAAGATTAGTGTAATTTTAATTAATTCAAGAATCAAAGTCACGTGGCAAGAGAGTTTCAATCTTCATACATTAGAAAAACCCTCAATTATGAGAGCGCGTTCGCACGTAATTTATTACAGCAATCATCACTTCAATAATTTCCTTTAAAAAGAAAAGAAATTTAGGATAAGGATGTGGCTCATGTCAGCTCCAGGCAGTGAGATTAGCACTAAACCATATGGTCCCCGGAAGGTGCTGGTGATGAAAGCAAGTCTCTAGAAATAGAAAAAAGGTGGTCCATTAGCTAATTGTCCTCTTGCCCACATAAAGTAAGGTTAAGCTAATAATTGAGAATATTGTTATCTTACTGGCTCGGTGATTATCTTTTTTTTCTGTACATTTTTTTTTTGTGTGAAAGGGATCAGAAGTTATGCTTCCACAACAGGGACATGTCTTTGTCCCCTCTGAAAGTAATCCTTTTCTTTAAAGACAAAACTCTCATGTCTAGTTCCGAGGTGGTTTTGTTCCAATAATGCATGTAAAGAACAATAAATTAACGGCGCTAGGCGTATAGTTATTTAATTATTGCATATCATAATGAAGCCGATTCATACTATATGTTTAGACATGATCTCGCAATTTCTTAACTTTCGTAGTTTCACACCTAGGGCAATTCCAATTAAAGTACTCTGCCGACTTGAAAAATTATGGATCGGTCTTAAGCATGCGTAAGGTATATGTCAACATAAGAGATCGATGTACATACTCGCATGGACAACTCTTTAAGCTTGATGGCTTTGTCGCTGTAGATGGGAACGGGAGAGTTCGCTAGGCGATACTCATGCATGATCCACTGGCTCTTGATTCCTTTAGGAGGTTTCCCCTTGTAGAACACAAGCGCCTTCTTCACACCGAGATTCTCGCCAGTGGACGAGTCCAATATGATCTTGTCGGTCCCGGTCGCCTTCCAGTATCCCGACGCCGCCGATCTGTTCGGCCTCGCACCGTTTGGGTATTTCCGGTCCCTAGGACTGAAGAAGTACCATTCTGTCTCCCCAAACGTTGCCTTGCCTAGTAACATTCAGAAGCGTTCACCATCATCGCTCAAAGTCATGTTATTGTGTATATATGCGAAGAATTACCCGAAAAAAAGAAAAAAAAAAGAACATTAAAGTTGTTATTATTTGAAAAAGAAAGCTACCTGGTAATTCCCATGGATCAAACTTGTATAGATCAACTTCAGCAATGATGGAAACAGGAAGAGGAGTGGAGGTCATCTTCTTTCTGAGGTAATGAAGGATGAGCTCTTCATCTGTTGGATGAAACCTGAAACCTGGTGGGAGATTTGGTTGAAGGCAATTCTTCATTCTTGATGAAGCAAAATTTCAAAACCTTGGCCCTTTTTTTTTTTTTGGTGGGGGGTGGTGTGGGGGGAGCTTAAGAACTAAATTGCAAGATGTCAAGCTTGTCAATGATCAGGACAAGTTAAGCTGTAATCCTCCTACTCAGGAGAAAGACAAGTCTGATTTTTCTATTGGGAGAGGGGGAAGGTGGGAAGCCCCTTTTTATAGTTGTGGCAGCTTGTTCTTACATGGAAAGACAATACAAGAGATGAGAAGAAATCAACTGAAAAACTTTAGTTATTCTTATGCAGACTTCATCTCTATCGCCTTAATCTAACTTATTTTAAACTAAAGACTTATTTATTTATATAATCATCATGTTTGAGCAAAGATTGTACAGCGGGATTGACTTTTACCTAGAGGTGAACATGTCTAGCCTCGTGAGATGGAGCTTTCCCTTGCCACCCCTCGTGGAGCTAATGCGGCGCTGACGGGGATGATGACATGTTTGATGATGTGACAAACTACTCTATCGTATTGACATATTGCTTGGATTAACTTGCAAGGCAGGGTCAGTACTATGGTTGCCCTGCTAATGGCCTCGCCTCGTGCCCTATGGGGCAATTTTTCACGAGGAAAATTGACCTCTTCCAGGTGAGGCACCGCGGGGAGCAGATTTCCCGTGTACCTACTTTTACCTTTTTATTTTTACTTAATCAAAAAATTTTCATTAAGGCACTTTGACTCCTTAAAAATGTACATGTCGCTAGGTAGATTCATGTACAATTTCTCAAATTTTCTTACAATTTGAATAATATTTATATTTTGGCGGAAAAGTGGTAAAGAGTACCATTTGCTTTACATAAGTTGACGGGCCAATAATAGACTGTGCATCATATCCTTCTCTCTTTTTTCTTGTTTAGCAATCACGTGATGTCTCAATCCGCGTTTGTGTCGATTGGTTCATCTCCGCGAGTGGGATATCAAAGGTGCACTGCTCCACATTAATCTAGTGTGATCAGTTTTCTGAGGAGTGCTCCACCAACGTGAAAACTGGCCCAAAGACCCCGTAGATCATTGTATTGTTCTTCTTTTGATGAGATCCATTTATCGTAACTGACTTCCTTCAAAACTAATTATTAAGAATGAAGTAGCCCAAAGATAATAATAGGGATAAAAAAATGTTTTTAGAAAGGCTCGTATATATATGAAATCTTAATCATGTGTCGTAAATGGATAATTATTATAATGATACAATACAAGGACAAAGATGATGCACGAAACGAATTAGTTGTTGATCTTAATTTTCATAGATATTGAAGAGCTTCAGGTGAGAGGAGTCATGTTAATAAATGCCGAAGGTTCTGTGATAAGTATTAAAAAACAAATGTCCAAGGATACTTGATAATTAGGGCTGTGCAATCTGATTGATTCTATCTGAGAGTTGGATCAGACCGCCCTGAAAACTAGTCAGGTTTCAGGTTCTCACTGGAACAGATTCAATTCTCAATTCCCAATTCCAAATTTTTGGCACTGGTGGAAATTGGTCTAATTCTTGGTTTCAAGTAAAAAACCACCTGGAAACCAGACCAACTGGACTAGTTTTGAATCAGTTTTATAAAACCCATGTCTATTTTTCTCTATTGTTTATAATTGTATGTGACTATATGTTCATCTTATGGATTTTTGGTTTTGGTGGATAAGGGGATTCTATTGTTCATTTTTTTTGCTTTGAATCGTTTTTTTATTCATATTATTTTGCTGTAAAAAATGAGACTTAAAAAAGAAACGAAAGAAAAATAAGTTCTCGGGTAGACTCTAGAATCAGATTGAAAAAGGAGGATGGGTTCAAGGGAAAACAAGGTGTGTTTCAAGTTCCAAAATTGATCACCCTTATTGTAACTTACATAGAGAACATTGAATACTTATGGTGCGTTTGGTAATTATTCTGTTTTCGAGAGTAATTTCTTATTAGAAATGATTATTTTTTATTCTGTTCTTGGGAATAATTTCTAAATATTTAAAGGCGCTTGGTAGCTGTCCAAAATTTATACTCCCGGAATAAAATTGTTTTAGGCATTATCCTCAAAATTTCTAATCCAAACCATTTTCTTTAAATTTTTTTTAATAATTTTTTTTCTTTTTTTTTTCTTTCTCTTCTTCTTCAACCTTTGGCCGATCGTCAACCTTAGGATGATCAGCGATCGGCCAGATGAGGGCTAGTGACCTCACTAGAGGGTCACCAGCCCCCGGCAAGGCCGCACTTCATCGACTGACCCAGCCAGGCGAGGCTTGCCTAGCCATCGGCAAAGTGGCTAGGCGAGCCTTCAACGAGCTCGCTGAACCTCACGCAATCGGTTGTTGGCAATCGGCGGCAGTGGACAATTGTGGTGGTGACGGTGGAAGAAGAAGAGAGAAGGAAGAAGAATAAGAAGAAAATAAGAAGATAAAAGAAAATAAAGAAATTTGGGTTGGTTTGATTCTGAAATTATTTTCGAGAATAACAAAGTAATTTTTTTTTATTCCTTGATTCTATTCCAAATTTATTCTCAGGAATAAATCTGTTTTCGGAATAAAAAATTTACCAAACGAAATTCTGTTTCAAATTTATTCATGAAAATAAAAAAAATATAAATTATTATTATTTGATAAGTTACCAAATGTCCCCGTAAAATACTCCTTTCGGCAGGTGGGCGACTCGTTTCAGATTCCCCCGATTGCACGGAGAATCAATCAAGAGAAAAAGAGATGGCGACTGAGTAGCAGAAGAACGAGGCTAATCCCATGTCATGCCACTCAATCCTCCTCAGGTAATCTCTAGACACGTGCTCCTCTTCACTAAGTCCTCATTGGTCCACACCCTGTTAAAGTGATAGTCATCCATGCCACAATTGTATATATTTCGCATAACCATTGTCTTTTCCAAAGAAGATTTTTTTTTTTTTTAAAACCATCCGAATCTTCTTTTTGTTTTACTTTTTCAAAAAGAGTTAAAATACATTATCTAAAAACGTCTATTAAAATATTTGCGTGTTTTTTATTTTTTATTTTGATAAAAGGTAAGAAGATAAATATTTGCGTGTTTGTAAGCTATATAACAAATTAAGCAGCAAGAAAATTTGATACTTGTCAATTATTAGTCTCGAAATTTTACTTTTAACTTCATTAAATTGTTTCATGACTAAATTGTTAAATACCTGATTAATACGTATAAGTTCATTGAAACATTTACAATTAGTAAAGATACTTTCAAAACTTAATGAAAGGAGGATTTTTTGGACCCTCCTCAGTGAGAGTCGAGTGCAATTCTGCTTTCACTTACTCTCAAGACTCCATTTTTCTTCTCTCTGCATCGCCCCTCTCTCTCTCTCTCTCTCTCTTTCAACATCGAAGTAATTCTTCACCAGAGGTATGACGACCTCAGTCTAGAGCAACCTCAAACCTAGGGTTGGCCGAGGTAACTTCTTCCAAGGACAAGCGTATTTTAATCTATTGGGGTAGCTATGGTTTGACTTTAGAGGGTCTTAATCCTTTCAATCAATGTAACATCATTAAGAGGTCCAAATAGTTATTTGTGGATGCATTCAAACTACTCGTCCATTTCTCCCATGAATCATCTCACATCTAAATCGACTTCAACTATACGTGTACACCCTAATAATATTATTCTTTAGTACATCACATGATATAATACTTTGTGTAGGGTACATTACATGATATGATGCTTTGTGTAGGAGTTTCCACAGATACCAAAAAAAGAATATTCAAGTAGATAATGCAATGAGAATTTTTGTTCCTGCTTTCCACGAGGGATGGATCGAGGAGGTACGGTGGTGGTTGCATTAGGACAACGAAGCGGGGCAAGAGAAACCAAAATCTCTACATCCTCTTCTAAGATTTAGATAATCATCGGATTAGCTCAAGCCGCCTATCTTTTAACTGGAAGTGTCTACCTAATCCAATTTGTCCTCAATCCCAATAAAGTGATTAGTTAAAGCACAATCGTGCAAAGCTTGGTGGTGATGTCAAGTGGGAATCCATAAGTTGCTCACTTTGGACTTTAAGTTAAGAAAGAAAGATGTCGTCAACAAACTCTATAAGTGGTAAAGTCTTTTGTTGGTCGTATCAAGACTTGCCTAAGTGCGAGACTTTAGGTTAACAGAAAAAGATCATAATGAATCGCATATTCACAGAATTTTCGGCAATATCAATTGTTTTTTAATTTTTCTTCCCATTTATCACAGAGACCCTTTGATAACACCGTTGGTAAATTAGAGATTTGGTGTCCTAAATTTTGTGTCATAGTCTGCTTATATCGTAACATTTGGATATACTGTCGTAACAAGAAATATTTTAGAAATCCATATTCTTATAGAGGCAATCTCCTATTGAATTTGAAACCTTTAAATTGGTAAAATAAAGTTCTAAATCTTAACTGAAGTTTTCGATCGAGCCCTTGACACTAAACGAGAAATGTAATAATCTAAGGCCGTCAGATCGACAATTTGATTGCTTGTCTCGTGTAACTAACTTTTGAGGTTAAATACATGGTGACTTGCTTTCACTTTTAGAAAATCATTTGACTTGAGCGCACCAATCAAAAGGTCCAGAACTTGGCAGCATTTCATGGAAAAGGAATTAGGAATTGCATCGAAAATTTCTTTTATATAGTGAAAGCACTTGGACATAGCTTGTTGAGGAACTTGTGATGGGAGTATGTGCCTATATTATATTTATAGAGATGATGACGATGATCCAAACAATTCTTTTGGGTCTTGGTGATTATCCATCCTAAGATTTTCTTTCAATTTATCTTTAACTCTAGGGCATGCACCGAAGATGCATACGTCGTCCATGATGCAAACTAATATTGAAATATACTAAGTTTTCCACTACATACGAGGTTGACGTGGGTTATCCATCCATATCTTCAATTTAATCACGTGCACCAATTTTTTTTTTTTTAAAAAGGTGGTAATCGATTGGTAGGATTATATTTATTTAATTATTTACGTTTCCAAAGACGAAGTCCTCCATCGCTTCTTGGTCTTTCCGTTCACCTCCTCGGCCACGCAAGAACGGGGAAAATTGCAAAAAGAAACAAAAATAACTTCACCAAATAAATATGTGCGTATATAAAAATTATATACACGACGAAAGTGTCTATTTAGTGCAATGGTCAATGGCTAAGTTGCTGGAAATTCGATCATGAAAAAGTCTATTTTATAAGATTTATTGGTATTTAGGATTTCGATGCGACCGTTTTGAATTTTTCAAACTATGTTTATGATGGGGATTTATTTTGTATGTACTTTAAAGGAGGTCGATAACGATTGGTTAAGAGAATCATACCCAAAAGATTGTGAAGACATGACAAAATTGTCTATTCAAGGTAATGGTCAATCGTTAAAATGCTGAAAATTCGATCATCAAAAAGTTTATTTTATAACATTTATTTGTATTTGGGGATTTGGATATGACCCTTTTGAGATTTCGAACCCCATGTATTATGGGAATTATTTTACATGCAAAAAAGCTGGCTGATAGGATTGGCAAAAGAGAATAATGTCCATTCATTGCTAGAAATTCTCTTGAAAGTCCAAGTCTTATATACGAAATTCATCATGGGTAACTAGGTTGCAATGAGAAAGAAGATATTCATGTTCTTAAATCCTATATATAGTGAAAAAAAAAGAAGAGAGCAAATGGCCTCTCCATTTAATTCCCGCATAATTTTCTATTTGAGCTTACCAAACATTGCTTCTTTTCATTAGTCCAACTTCCTAAAGCAACGAAGTTTGATTATGTCAACGATAGGAATTTGGTAGAATTAATCCCATTTGAAACCCCACATCGGTAAATATTTATCCTAAACTAATTTTCCTCTCACAAAAATTCCAAACCGGTACCCATGACATGTTTAACCAAATCTACCCACCGTTAGTAGCTTGGAATCTAAAGTGGAGGGTGGATTATAAATATCAGTTTAGGATTTTTCGTAATACGAAAATTAATCAGAGGTAAATGTGCCATGGATATCTGTTTGGGATTTTCAGTGAGACAAAAATTAGTTTGTGGTAAATGTCACATGGAGTACAAATGTAGGATTTTCAATGTTAGTATCTCATTTTGTTATGCAAAATTGCTTTCCCATTGTCTAGACTTAAAAAATAGTGCCAGACAGAAATCTGATATAAAATCTCATGTTTCTCATATGTAAAGCCTCAATAACAAAATGAAATAATCAAAGAGTCAAAACATTATACAAGTACCAGTTCTAAGTAATCAATCTTTATGACCCATACTAGTCGGCATTTTGACCGCATCGGAACGCAAATTTCGAAATTAATTTAATAAAGAAGAAAGAATGCATGGACCAAACCGAATTGGAATTGATGGAATCAGTCATTCGTCCAATTATTCTCACAGATATGAATTGTACAATATAACAAACAAATTTAGACATATCTAACGACGAAATGAGCAGCTTAAAATAGGATATATTATGCTGGACCTTCTCATTATTTTACTATAGTTTGAATCCCAGAATCAGGGATAGCAATATATATAACTAGAGCGTCAAATGCTTAGCTGTTAAATATGCTTGGTCAAAGATGGATGTACCCAGAAAACCATCCTACATAGGATTTGCAATCGACAGAGAAAATTCATTTTCTACGTTATAAAAATTAAAAATGCTGAGGTATCAGTAGTTTATCCGGCCCGAAATTGATTTTTCCGCCGGTCAGACACGATTCGTTGGAGAATGGTTTTGAGCCTAACTTGATGCAATTTTGGGGGGGTTGTCAAATTGTTCACGTTTCAGCTGGAATAGGCCCAATCCATGTTCAAATTTTCTTAATTACACTTGACGTCTCATGAATTTCAGACGGCAAACGTTACATCATCGAGCGTCGCCCACAAGTAATCATATCAATTGGGAACCCAACCCATGCAGTATTAGCTCTATCCTCCTCCTTCACCACGTAAACAGACCTAAATTTGCAATAACGGTCATATGCATTGTATTCTGGAGGAGAAAAAAAATGAAAAGACGGGGTTGGTCAAATTTAGACCAATAACTCAATTGGTTACGAAAGGGAAATGATGTTATTATCTAAGTAGCATCGACATTGACATGCGACACGCAACATGACACGACACGACATATCGACACGTCGTTTATAAAAAAATAGAGAATTCTGACACGTTGAAACACGTTATATATTAAATATATATCTTTATATAAAAAATAAATTATCATTTTTATGCTTATTTCAATCAAATTAATTTGGATCAAATTTATAAATAAATAAATAAATAAGTCTAGAATGAATATGCACAAAAAACATTAATTTGCTATTTATTAATATTATTCATTATTTCAATTTGATAAATTCAACTCTATTTTAATAATTCATAAAACTTGGAGAAAAAAATAAGCGATTCATATTCGGACTCGCATTTTAGATATCACAAGAAGTGAGAGTCGAAAGATAAGAGAAGATTATATTTTTCTTCTTTCTCCATTTATTATTTTTATTATTGTGTTTTATTTTTTCACATTTATATATTTTGATTTCTCATTTATTGAATTTTTAAAATTGACCTTGATATCGGAATTATATATCAGAAACTTGTATGTCAGAATTCCCACTCGAGTGTCGGAGAGTGTCGAGAAAGTTGACCAGGTGTCGAATTCTCTAACACGTGTTGACTGAGTGTCGAAGAGTGTCTGAGAGTGTCGGACACATGTCGAAATGTTCAACACCACACGAAGGTTCTTGAAGAATGTCAGTGCTTCATAAGTTATTGTCACATGAAATGTGCAAGGAACAATTTTGTTATGAAAGGCGTTATATTTAGGAACAATTTTGTTATGAAATGTATGATGCCAAAAAGGTTTTCTTGAGACGTTTTGAAGAGATTCAATGATAGAAGATATGTTAACAAAGCCATTCATTTTGTTGAGTCTTTAAAGAAACCAAAGGATTTAAGTACATTTAAGTACTTAGATTTAAGTAAAATGTAGGTAAATGACAATTAAAAAGTGATAATACATTTAAGTTATGTCTAGTGGTCCGGATTTAAGTATACAAAAGATTTATTATCCTATCCGGTGTTTGGTGATGTTCTTTAGATCTAATAAACCCAAATACATATGGATAAATGCTGTATAAGAAATCCGGCGTAGGAAGTGGGATAAAGTCGGATTGAATATAAAATTCTAAAAATTAACTTATCAATTCTTACACACCAAGAAAACCCCCCTAAGGCAAGATTCACCATTTTCTCATCAGTGTCACCCCACCACCACTTCGGTGGCCATCCACCATGATTGTCACTCTCTTCAACATCCTTAAGTATCCTCGTCGGTGCTCTTGCTCACAGCTCACTTGGAAGGCCGGGGTGTTGGAAATTTCCTATAATATGGGCTTACATTAATTAATTAATTTTCTATTTTAAATAATTGGGTTAATAGATATTCTAATATTTGTTAAACCCTTGAGTGATCTATTTTTCTTCAAGTGAAGCAATGTTTCAAATATGTACGTTTTTATTCCGTTATGCATATCGATTATGGTGTTTTACGTCATATATGAATTCGATTTTTCTTGATTAATAAATTGTTTATGTAAATAATTTTCTACATGTAGTATCGAGCAAGTCATATATGATTGTAGAACCCATTTTTTTTTTTTTTATGAACAAAATTCGAAATTTTCCTCTTTGAGCCAAATATGGGCCTTATTTTTTTGTATGGATTTTTTCCTTGATTGATTATGAAACCTTAGGGCTTTTGTTCTACATGTCGATCTTTCCAACCATAGATAATTTGTATAATTTTGTTGAGAATTGAGTGAGAATTTTAAATTTGAAATTCTAGAGTTTATACATGAAAAAGTTCTAGAATTTTCAAATTACTTGCAATTGATTGATGTTCATTGTAAATCATTGCATGGGTATTGTTATATATATATATATATATATATGTTTTAGGATCTTTTTTGTTGCATTAAGATAAGTTTTTTTTGGCTTAAACATGAGAAATCTGAAATTCGGCCATGGGAGGCTTAGATTCGAAACTTTGAAGCTTGAACGTGGAAGATTTACTTGTTTTTTCTTTGTTTAATTCATTCTAGTAAATTATATTGATGTTAGATGCAAGACCCATGAAGAGATTTCATCAAAAATAAAGTTAATCGGAAGTTGAAGAAAACCTCCAGCCCGGCCTAGGCCAAAATAAATATGGGCTTGTGCCCATATTTATTTTATGTTTTTGATTCTGGGCTCGACGCAAGCCCATTTTTTTTATTTCTTTTGTTCTTGTTCATGGGCTCACGCCCATGAACCAAGCCCAGAATCTTGGGCTATTGCTCCAGTTGGCCCGAACTTGCTTGGCCGAATTTCGGCCATTAAAAATAAATAAATAAATAAATAAATTAGTTAATTAAAAAAATTGTGGCAAAATTTTTTGTTTGATAAAATGCAATATGATCTTGGGAAGCACATGTTGTAAAGTGCTTCATATTGTTTCGATAAATTTTGGGCATAAATTTTTTGGAGTTTCCTATTAATAAAATTAATATACAATAACTCACCCAAAGAGGGTCATTGTGTGTATTAATTTGGAAAATAACATGAAAATTAATTCCCAAATTTAAAAGATGGGGATGTATAATTGAAAAATATTTATTTGCTAAAAGAGGATAAATGTTTTGAAAATTATATGTAATTCTCTTCTATATTGATATTATGGAGATGTATAATTTAAAAGATTTGTCTGTCCAAAGGGGATGAATTCTAGACAATTATATATAATTCTCCTTATTGTTGCTTTACAAATTTCATGCTGTGGAAAATAATTATACATTATACACTCTGCTCGAATGGGAGTTTATAATGTACTAATTATTTTTGTTGAATTGCTTATTGTCCATAATTGATCTTATTGTATTATGTGTGACAAATGGTTACCTTTGCTATAAATAACAACAATATCACGGTTGAAATGTTAATTGGATCAAATATTATACTGTTAAAGACTTGGTTAAAAATGGAGATATTGTGATCGAGAATATCAGAATTGAATTCATGTTGGCTGATCCTCTAACAAAAGACTTACGACCCATTTTGTTTAAAGAACATGTAAAGAATATGGATGTTTTGGATTCTTTTGATTTCTTTTGTTAGTGGGAGCTATATAACTTATATTTCTAATTATAGTTATATACAAACTGATAATACTTTCATGATGTCTATTAAAGCATTTATTTTCAATGATCATTATTATTGATTCTATTATTATCTTTTCTCCTATTGACTTAGAAATGGAAGTGTAAAACAGTATTTTTAAACAAATTTTAGTTTAAAGACAACTAGATGTCACTAATTATGAGATCTCATGTTGAATTGTGACATAATCGTACAATGTCATGTTGTTTAGAAATTACGTTAATGTAGTTTCATATCGTCGAGAAATTACTTTTAAGAACTGATACACATGTTGGCACTATTTCTTACTACACTACTAGGCCTATGATCCATGAAAATATAATGCTTATTATATGTGATTATGAAAGATAATATGTTGTGGTATTTTCTTAACATGTTGATCTCCATAGTCCTATACTGAGGTTATATAAGATTTGATTTGTTTTGAAATGCTATCACTGGAATATTATTTTTTAAAATTGTGGTCACATAAAACAAAATTTTCAGTTTTTAACCTAATAGTGTCGTTTTCAATATAAAATCTTTTTCAAAATAAAAATAAATTAATTAATGTAACCCAAGTGAAAGAATGTTGGAAATTTACTACAATATGGGCTTACATTAATTAATTGACTTTCTATTTTAAATAATCGGATTAATGGATATTCAAATATTTGTTAAACCCTTGAGTGATCTATTTTTCTTTAAATGAAGTAATGGCTCAAACAAGTACGTTTTAATTCCATTGTACATATTAATTCTGGTGTTTTACAGTCATATATGAATTCAATTCTTTTTGATTAATAAGCTGTTTATGTAAATAATTTTCTACACGGGGCTCACTGGCTCCCTCTCTTTCTCAGTTGGTTTTCTAGCTTTTTTACCATCACCAACTCATCTCTACTGTTACACGATCTCTCTCTTGGTCAACTCTGAACGATGCATTCACCAAATGTTTGATGAAACGCCAGAGAGATTCTCCTTGCCTTTAGTTCAGAATTTTAGAAGCTCCATCTTGACGTCCACACTCACCAAGTGTTTGACAATTTTCTTGAGAGATAAAGAACTGAGCATTTGAACCGGGTTTTTTTTTTTTTTTTTTTTTTTTTTTTTTTTTTTTTGAGGGGTGGAGTGGGGTGGGGGCGGCGGCTGCTGAAGGTAAAGTCAACGACTCTAGGAGGCTTGAGAACACTTGGAATATTTCTTATGTTGAAGGTTTTCAAAGATTTCAAATCCTGTCTTAAATTGCACTAAATATATGACAAGATATTTCTATATTTCAAAAGATATTTGGAGGATTTCAAATCCTCCATTATCCTATCCTATCCGAATTCAAATCTGGACGATTAAACACAGCTTTAGATTTAAGTACAACAGAGGTATATGACAATTAACTGAATTCTAAATAGTAATCTTTGATATAATAATCTGAATAATTTGCCGCAGTGACTGAGCATTATTATTTTCTTTACTCTTGTGTGCACCATCATGCAATTCTCTATTATTCGAACTACCCAAGGGGTGTACAATATGAAAAGCCAATCTACTGGATAGAGACCATCATTGCAACATGCAGATAAGGTTCCACTCTCTGTTGCACACATGGGAAAACTCTAGAACTTTGTCAAGCAAGAGTCCATGTACTTGAGCAAAAAGATAAAAAGAAAATAATGAGAACTTGCAGTGCATTTCTAATCCGAAAAGGCAAGCCGAAATGGTCTCACTATAATTTATCTGAGGAATATCAAGATGGCAATCCCTGTTATTCGATCACCAACAGATTCAAGTCTTACAGAAGTGCCTCTGCCTGTTGGGCTTGGGGGGAAGCCACTTTTGGAGGAGATGGTGGAGGTAAGTACACTTCTCAACTTATGCTTACCCCTAAAAGGCAGAATCGATTCTTGTAAAAACTTAAAACCTTAAACCACACTTCAATAATTCATTGAGCCAAGATTAGCAGATGCTTCATGTCGGTACCGGCCAATTATTTCAGGTGTTTAATTTGTGGCTTTTCTACAAGTACTTGTTAGGCAGTCGTGGCATTCCTACTGATAAATAGGGCCAATTCTACTTTGTGCTGCTAGGTTTTTGAAAGTTGGTAAGTTTCGAAAATAGCTGTTAGCAAGTATTACTGGTCACCTATTTCTCGGTAACTTATTAGTAACTAATGTTTTTATGAAATTACCAACTCATTGTGACAATTTGCAAATTACCAACTTTTTTTTTTTCGCTTGTCACATCAACACTCTAAATGTACCTACTTATTAGAATTCACAAATCTTTTACTTAAATGATTTGCCAACTTTTTTTCTGATCAATTACCAAAAACATTTTAGTTATGAATCTATATTGTATCTCGAATTTGATCCAAAAAGGAAACTTTCCTAACTGAGTTGGTTTTAAGTTTAAGTGGCTTTTTTAAGTTTGAGTAGGTTTCCTAATTCGGGGTTCTCTATTTTAGATCCAATTCTAGCCTATCTATAAGAATTGTCTTCTTTGTGAAGAGCATCCAAGAGGCGATTTTTTTTTTTTTTTTTTTTTTTGTGAATTACACCCTAAAAAATATGGGAGGAGGATATTAGAAATACCCAAAATTGTGTATGGCATTCATTTTAGTGCCAAAAAGTGCCAAAAGTTTTTTTTTCGGATTACTTAAACATAATTTAAAAAAAAGTGATTACTTAAGGGCCAACTCTGATTTGAGTTGTCAGAAATCCAACATGACCATATTTTATTAATTTCTCAGTCCTATGTTGCTCGCCAGCATGCCGAGTTAGCATATAATTCATAAATGACGCTGTGTAGACCACTTGACAAGTGATTATTTAAGTACCAAAAATCATAAATATGGATTATTTGAGTGTCAGTTATTGTTGAAAGTAATATAATGAATCAGGTTACAAGGAAATGCGATGGATGCTACTTCTCCTAAATCTGCATGCACTTGACTATTCAGAGTTAGCGAAATTTGAAAGACAAAACTAAATGAAACTAATGGAACTACTTAAAAATGAACTAATGCAAATAAATTTTTTCTGCTCCCGTGCTTTTTGTTCATCAAGATGTTTCTAAACCTAAATCAACTGATGAAACTGATAAGCAAATAACATTAGTTGAAACTTGCACAATACAAGATGCATTACCTAAAATTTTGTTTACGAGGAGAAATAATTGAATAAATTATGATTGAGGAAGGCAATGTGGTATATGAAACTAACTAAACAACCCCCAATGCAGTAATATTGACAAAACCAATTCTCGAGGAGACTTCCTAAATTGATACACTTATGACAAATCCTCTAGGAGAGAAAACCTTTGCAAGTCAATCCGGGCTCTCGACCCGAAACCACAATATGTGATTATAATTTTTAGTGTTACTATCACGAAAAATCCTAAATTAGTAAATTTATGACAAATTTACCTTAAATTAATTTTTTGAGCACGAAAATCTAAACTAGTACACCTATGACAAATTTACTCCAAACTGGTATATTTGTGATAGATTTACCCCTTGTTAGTTTTTGCTAAATTGGATTAATATCACAAAAAATCACAAATTACTATATCCATGGCAAACAGAGGGTGAAACTCCACTGTTACGTGTCAACCAACTTGACACTTTAATGATAAAATTTATTGAAAATTAACGGAGGATAAATTTGTCATCGGTGTACTAGTTTGGGATTTAGCTTAGGATAAATTTGTTGCGTGTGTATTAGTTTCCAATTTTTCATTATATTAACCCCAATTTTTTGTTAGGCTTCCAATAATTACTGCTCAACGAGGCTTGAAACAGGTCTACGCTTGTACAGAGTCGGCGAGCAGTATCTCCTCTTCTTCGGTTAATGCAAGAAGGCAAGAATCATAGACTAGATTAATGAAAAAATTATCGGAAGCTCTGCCTCAGTCGTCTGACCTCTACGGGGTTTTGGGTCAGCAAAGTGATAAAGTCCATGCTCACCAGCAGTGAAAATAGATGCAAGAAAGCATGGGGCCGGCAACAGCGCGAGGAAATAGCAGCGTCAACTTGGTATCTGGTTCAGCAGCACGAGTGTGACGAGATGCGGCCGTTCCAGTGACAAAGACGGTTCATGAATGGTCGGTGTGGCGGCGAAGCGATGGCTCGACAAGACGGGCAAAGTCGGAAGTAAAAGCGAGCGAAGGAAAGATCAAGAGACGAAATGTAGAACGGATCGCAGTTTTAATTGGAAAGAAAGGACCTGGTAGATGTGGCGGTGCGCAAGGTTCACCGATGCAGTCTTCGAAGCGATTACGAACAGTCTCGAGCTCTCCATCGTTCGCCGAAAATTGGCGTTCGGCCGTGGGC
The DNA here is from genome assembly GCA_016097605.1 of Eucalyptus guilfoylei. Taxonomy (NCBI): domain Eukaryota; kingdom Viridiplantae; phylum Streptophyta; class Magnoliopsida; order Myrtales; family Myrtaceae; genus Eucalyptus; species Eucalyptus guilfoylei. Next base: position 13,266,244 of record CM027870.1, on the reverse strand, counting down.
TAGTCTTTGCCGAGCATGTACGTAGCTCCCACCGCTTCCGTTTTTTCTGGCCAAGCCCCAGCTCAGTCCACTGCCACTCGTCTCTTCCTGTTAACCTGGACAGAAAACATTAACAAGCGAGAACATGGTCTCGATAGACCGAATACAAAGTGAAACCGCACATGATCAGACAAAAGTAGATGAAGCTAGACTTAGCTTAGCGATAGTCATCAAAGTCTACAAGTCGGGATGAGTGTGAAACGACGATGCGATGGTGCTTCTGGGTTGCTCAGGACAGCGACCTAAACTCGCCGATGTCTGCTCGTCCCCGTTCGAGAGAGCAAGCCGGGAGCAGGTGAGAGCAGAGGAGGAGGAAAGCAGAGAACAGTGGGGGGCCCGTCACAGGGACTGTTGCTGGATCTTTAAGGACATAGACTATTGGCTTCGCGTTCACGCTTTACGCCTTCGGAAACCAGCGAGGGAGAGAGACTTGAAATTCAATCCTTGGAAAGTGAGAGCGAGCCACCCTCCGTTCACTCGACTCCCTTCCTCTCTTTCTTTCTTGCGTTAAGGCCCATCCTACCTTCCTGAACTCCGACGAACACCCTCCCTTTCTTCGAAGCTCACGGCCATGAATCCAAGTGGTTCTGCCATCTCTCCCTCTCTCGATTACTCACGACCAAGTGGTCAAATAATCCTCCCCCTATCTCCAGATCTTTTTCACCTTGTGACCGTTCCCCTCTCGCTGTTTGTACGTGTAAAGTATCGAAAACTCCTCCGGTCCCTCTATATTTCTCTCCTTTCATCCCCTGACGACTTAATACCTGAGTACTTCCAAGTCTAAATGGACTCCCCATTCTCTTAGACTTATTCACCTAGGTTCTTCCAATCATTTAGAATACTTTCACTGATTATATCGAAGGTCCTACCGAAATGCAAACAATTATTGCATTTATCTAGACAAATTATGAATAGTTTTGTCAATTTCAAAATATATTATGAGTTTTTTTCAACAAAATGTTAAGATAACAAGAAGATAAAATAGAATAACTAGTGTTTATTGATTGATTGGAGGTCTCTTGCGCGAATAGAATCCTAATGTTTATAACTTCTAGAAACGTTTAACAACCATTACAAAGAAAGCAGATAATGACCCATGTGATTCATTGAATTCAGTAACATGCATTTACAAACGGTTACCAAAAACCCACTACTCGACGACTATGGCCTCATCACTTGCACCACATTAACATTTTTCTCTCATGTCTTGCAAACCCTAGCGGCTATATCAGCCCATATTTCTTGGCCATTATCATTAGTGGCATTTGAGATTCACAGCTCTACGAATTGGTGATCGTGCTAACTAAAATGTTGGCCTTATGATTCAAACTCTTTCTCCTCTTGATTCGTTGATCTTTGCTTCAACCGAGTTTCACTTACCAACATTTGGTGGCTCAACACTTAGTAATTTTTTCTTGTATTGTCTGACAGGCAAGTCCTCATTGCCTTTGTCGATTGTCTATAGTTGCTGACCAAAAGGACTTCGCAAATTCATCTTAGTCATATCTTGCTCAGTTTTATCTAGTTCAAACCGACGGTCAGATTTGGGCAATTTTGGGTGTCAAAAAGGAATTGTGTAACAATGCAGACATGTTTTCTCTGTCATATTCACATCACTAGGAACAAACAGGTTTTGTTGGTTTCAAACTGATGAGATACAGGAAAAATTAATAGTAGTGATTTGCATGCTCTCTTTTTTTCCTTATAACTGTGAGAATGAAGACCTTATCTGAATACAATCAATCCCCTCCCTGAGCAATTCGCATCCAAAAGTGTGCGCCACTTTAAATCTCCGGGGATTTCCATCATACAAGAGGGGATTGAATAAAACTAGAACTTCAGTGTTTTATTGAACGTGATATTGGGTTGAAAGTTGTTCTTGAAAATCGGTGGAATGTCTTATTTGTCACAATTAGATTGAATTGTGTTCACAGAAGCATGCGCCGCTTAGAGAAGATGGCATCTAGACATAAATAGAGGCGAACGCTTGACTATCCTTTTCTCTTTAGAAGTGGAATATCAGCTCCTTGCTGTGATGCCAATGCGGTACTGTACGTATGCACAGTTGTTCTGTTTGAACCAGTACATTGCTTCGGTATTCCTGTCCTGTCATGGTCAACTAAAGAATGACACAGTGAGACCGCAACACATGTCAGCGGCAGGTGGTGCTTGCTAGTCCAAATCACTCAACCAGGACATGCACGGATATTTTCATATGGATCATGGGATCGCTCACGTATGTTGGCTGCTCTGAGGTTCGAACCGGGACATTCGATCTTTCCTGGTTGAGTTGTTTCAATCCTCGAGTAAAACTTGAATTTGCTTTCTAAACACAGAAGATCTCAAGAAACTAAACTCACCAACTGAAACACTGAATTCTTACAAATCTTCAAAAATCCATTAAATATGAATGATATATGCATAAATTTGTCGTTTCAGTGGTTGTAATACCATCAAGTAACTCCCCTTCGATGTTATGTATCGTCAAGAATGGTCTGGACCTGATTAGTTTCCAGTTTTGGTCGAACTTGGATTGAAATAGCAAGCTGGATTATGATTTAGCTGATGAAATTGCAGCAGATTCCGTCAGTCTCTTTTAGTATATGGTAGTGACTATTCGCATTCTTCTTCCTCATTACTATCATGGGATCTTGAGATATTTTCAACAGTCCACCTTCAATGATGTACTTATACTCGATGTTGTCGAGTGTCCCCACCCCCCCCCCCCCCCCAAAAAAAAAAAAAAAAGAGTTATGTTTGAGCTCCAATACATGCCTCATGTTTGTTAGTGTGGGCACTACCTCATAGTGCATTTGAATCTGAAGTACCCCTATCCCACAACTTCACACACTGCATTATTCTTGATCATAATTCTACCACCATATGCAATCCAATATGTAATGAACTAGTTCTTATGAGGCATCATATAATAAGAACACTTTGAATCTAGCATTCTTTTGTTTCTTGACACCTCGTTAGGCACACACAAGACAACCTCTACGTCATTGGTTCTCTTCTCGGTAAAGCTTGCCACACTGCTTGTGGGATTTTGCCTATCAACTATGTTCCTCAACTTCAAACAATCACTCCTCATGTGCCCCCATCACGATACTCAAAGCACTTCTCGTGTGCCGTAGTTTCTATGGTGTGACTTTGATCTCCTTTTACCTTTTCTACTATTGGAGCCCCATGTTGATTCTCTACCTTTGTGCTACATCCTATTCTTGACCATCATCTCACAACTTCCTTTGGCACTACTTAAAAGATAATGCGAATTTAACATCTTTTGAGGCAATTGTAGTATGCCCCTATAATAATGAATAAGTGTAGTGCTCCCAAGACTCTAATAAAGAAGCTAAGAACATCATGCCTCGGTTTTAATCATCAATGGTCTCTTTAATGTTGTTCAAATTCATCATGAATTTGTTAAACTCATCTAGGTAGTAGGGGTGATTAGTTTCCGATTTGATTCCCAAAACTGGGAAGAAGATTGAACCATTTGGTCCTAGGATAGAGAATTGGACCGGATCGGATCATCAGTTCCAGTTTAGTCCAGTCTGGTCCGATGGAACTAGCCACTTTTTTTTTCCCCACTAAAGAGTGGCTGTGCTATGGACCAATTGATCTGGTTAAGTTCTTTGGCAGTTAAATTGAACCGATCGCACATGTTCCCATGTGCAAAAGAAGTCAATGTCTACTTGTGTGAGCATCAATCACACTTCACATATTTCATGCTCAATCTTAGTCAAAAAGGCTATGAACGATATGGCTAAAGGTCATGCTTGGCTTGGGTTTTATAAACAATCTCTCTTATGCTCTATGAGTATTTGCTCGATGTGAAACTCTTGGAGGTTTATAATGCCTTCTCTTTTGCAAGTGAGAAGAGAAAAAGGCGGGGGGGGGGGGGGAGTGAGCGTGAGGAATGAGGATGTGGCTCTTGGAGCCTTAGTCTCATATCGAGTGGAAGAAGAAACTAACAAGTAGGCTTCATCTTTAAGTAGCGATGAACAAAAAGAGTTTTAAGGGTCTCTTGGCCACATGTGAGGTTGCTACTTCATTTGCAATCAGAAAGGTCTTCAATCGATGCACTTTTTTATTCCATGAAGATTTTAGTTTAAACTTAATTTATACATATGTGTTTAAGAATTAAAATAGTCTATTTTACGATTTATTGCTATTTTAAAGAAATTAAGAGATATATTTTTAAAAAAAGAGTTAGTCTAACTTGGCGGTTCGGTCCGATCCGGTTCTCCCCAGAATCGGGAACCGAACTGAAAATTACCGGCTCCATTTTTATAGAATTGGGAATTGAATCGATGCTTTCGTGAACCAGAACAAACCAGCTAATCCAGTTCGGGCGGTTCCCAATTTGGGCGGTCCAATAGGCTCACCCCTATTAGGTAGGCTATGATAGAAGTACCGTCTCTTCCACATGTGCAAGCCATTATTTAAATCATTCATTACATGGAGGGCCTAAAGTTTTGCCCACAACGATAAAACGTCATTCTCCTCGGCTAACTCTATTAACGCATACCGATAGATTCAACAAGATTATACTCTTTACCCTTTCCAACAACTCATATTTATCAACATCTTTCATTGTTTCCAACAATTTAGCCTTGCCAGATTTCCTTTGTGCGATCAAAGAGAGTATCACCGCGCGTCCCTTTCTTTCTTCGCCGTTCGTCCGTTTGTGCAGCTTGAAGAACTAAGAGGCGACCAAATGTTATATGGGAGACGTGCAGGATACGCCTTTGAAGAAGTCCAATATCAGCGGTCAAAACAAGACTTCTTCTGCCGATCTCAAGGGAAGAATTTGACTCTGGAAAGCAGTTTACTTCGGACTTTTCGCCAATTCCACAACCGTAACGGAGTTAATGCCTCGATAGCGGGTCAAAGATAACCTAGGCGGTCCAGTTGTCCTGAACTTTCCGATTTTTCTTGCTCCGAAAGCTAAGTCTTCGAATTATCCCCAATATTCAGTACCTTCCACGCCTTGTCCTAATGGGCTTGTCTAGAGCAAAGAACGAGTCTTCAAAGTCTTAATCTGAAAATGACTTATAGCCTTTCTGGAAGCAGACATTTTAATGGAAACAAAGAAAATTTCTTCGAATCTCATCATGTTAATTTATTGAGTTTTTTTCATTGGGAAAATCCCGAAATTATCGGGAATTCCTGAAAGATCGGCCAAATTGTAAGATTGGATTACAATTGCTCAGCATTTCACTTACTCTGGAAACATGGGGATGATTAGCAATAACAATTGCCTTTAAATGTGCAGCCATTCACTCATCGTGAAACACGGTGAAGTTGGAGGCCTCTAAACGAGGTTAAACCCAGAAATCATTTCAATAAATAACCCAAACAGTGCTCAACTAAGACTAATAGTCAGAATTTACAGAGAGACCACATTCATGTTTAATCAGGAACTGTAAATGACCAATAATATTTAATACTAAACAAAAAGATTGGCAATGAAATGTGAGATTTTGTGACAATAAGCAAAGACGTGGAACCGTATTTAATCTAGCGTGGAAAAGAAGAAGAATAATTCATGGATTATTGGTCTAGAATAAATTATAACGAATTGACGGGCACGCGAAACAATTTAAGTCAGGAAGGAAAGGACTAAAAATATCTCAATTATAAAGATAATGACAAAATCATCTTCCCAACAATTGGAAAAGTCACACTTGGCAGGTTCAGTTGGTGTCCTTTACCTATCAAGCTTTGATATTTAAGCAGCTTCAGAGAAACGAGGAAGTAGCAGAGCTGGAATACAATCACGCGTACAGTGCATCAGAATTCTTCCCCTCTTCCCCATAAACAACAATATCAAGGGACTCAATCCATATTCCCTTTCTCCATAAGTTTAGGTCCATGCACACACGAGACGTGAAAATCACGTCGAAATCGGTGTTTCGAATTCTTCCCTCACGGTACAAGCATCAAGAGCTGCAGCTGGACTTGCAAGGCCCAAATGTGCTGAAACATGTGGGAAAGTCAACATTCCCTTCCCCTTCGGAATAGGAGCCGGGTGTTTTTGGGATGATTGGTATGACATCGTCTGCCTAAGGACGATTCCAATACTAAATAAGATTGAGTTGGTAGTTCTCAACATTTCACTCCCCGATTATGGTGGATCCATGAACGGCATGATTAGGGTGAGTCTTCCATTAATTTACTCAAATGCAAGCTGTGGCGGCGAAGGACTGAACGTGCCAGTGAGCCTAGAAGGAAGTCAATTTATCTTGTACCAGACATGGAACATCTTTACATCGGTCAGTTGCAACACCCTGGCAACAATGAATAGTACAGAGTCAGTCGTTGGTTGTTGGTCGAAATGTGCTGGCAACAGCACCAGTATTAGCCAGTATAATGCTTGTTCCGGGAGGCATGGGTGCTGCCGGACTTGCTCCCCTTTAACCTTCGGGGCTTTAGTGTGGATTTCAAAGAAGAAGGTAGATCTCAGGAACGCAAGTATGCTTTCCTGGCAGATAGATCATGGTTCTTGAGGTCTAACGTTACAGGTTTATATGATTTGAGTTTGAATGATACCGTTCCAGTGGTGTTGGAATGGGGGACTCCAAACAATACCAATTATGCACTTGACCTTATCGGGCAAGGTTACAGCTATCGTAATCCCTTCTCATGTGACAGATACAGCCTCTATGGACGGTATTTAAGTGAAATGCCATTTATACAGTGCTATTGCAGCTGGGGATATAGTTGTAACCCCTATCTTACTGAAGGATGCCAAGGTAACATACTTCATGATATACCATTCCGTACTTAAGGGCACCAGACAGGGAAGTGGCTTGTTCATTCCCAGATTTTTCTCTAAAAAGAACACATTCTAAAATAGGCGACCACTTCAGTGGAGAATCTTCTACTCCAGGGAAGATCTGAAGCTGACAATTCTGCTCTTGGAAGCAGCCTCGGACATGCTAGGGTCAACAAGTAACAGAAGAAAAAAGGTATTTAGGTAACCCTGTCTTGCGCTCATTTCTTGAACAGGTTCGTGATTCCGGATGAATAGCGAGATCATTGATCTCCTGGACAATAGGTGAGGATGAGACCAATGACCCGGCCAAGCTCAGTGGCTGACGACCACCAAGAAGCCTGTGGTCTAAAATAAGTCAACATCAGCGCAATAGCTTGCTATGGAACGATCGTTTCTCTATTCTATTGTTGTCAGAGACTAAGTCAATGGTCGGTTCTGATATAAGTTCGCATTTGATAACAGTCTTGAAGGCCATGGATTTTACAAGTCATCATTGGTTCACACTATGAAAATTCAAGAGAAGTAGGTTTTGACAGAATATTACCTTGAGGAAAGTTTTATTATATCGAGAGCTATGAATCTTTGTACAAAGGAACCAATATATAATACAAAGAATGATTAATAAAAAGAAAGAGTATATTTTCCTAAAATTCTAGATTGATTCAATTAATCATTATGAAGACTCAAGAGAGATATTTCTTGGGTGATCTTTTTTGGAGAGGAAGTTGGGTGATTCTGAGATATCTCTTGGGCGATCTTCCTTGGAGAGGAAGTTGGGTGGGGTGATTCTAGATTATTTCTCTTAGCTGGCAGTGTTTCCTTTGACACACACCATGCTGATATTTCCAAGCTTGTTTACGTACAAATTGGTTTCCATATGGATGGGAATTAAATTAACCTGTTTTCCACAGGTCTTGCGCAAAATTCTTGCCTGGATCGGAGTCTCTATGGACTTGATCCGTCATAATCGCTTATTATGCGGGCCCCATGTGAGAGTCGCACTTGATACGGCTGTGATTGCATATTATATGGGAGATGGGCACCATACGCCTTTGAAGAAGTCCAATCTCAGCGGTCAAAACAAGACTTCTTCTGCTTGCCTCAATTGCCAGTCAAAAGATCATCTGTGCGGTTCACTTGCCTTGTACTTTCCAATTTTTCTTAACTACGAAAGCTAAGGGCTATTTACCAAAAAAAGAAAAGAAAAGAAGAAGCTAAGGGCGCGTTTGGTAACCATTTTATTCTTGAGAACAATTTCTGATCAGATTCTTTTTTATTCTGTTCCCGAGAACTGATTTTGAGTAAAAGAACGCGTTTGGTAATTGTACAAAATTTTTGATTCTAGAATAAAAAAAAAAATAGAAATACGTTTGGTAACTACATAAAATTTCTATTCCGATTCTTTTTCAATTACTTTTTTAGATGAGTGTAAATTTGATATTGAATTCTCATGGACCACTCACCAATATAATTATCTTCTTATGAGTGAAGATATCATATTATATTTTATTATATTTTCAATTTCAAAAGAATTCAAATTTAAAATTCTATTCCATTCTAAAATTCTATCAAATCATAGAAATTCTATCGATTAATTATATTTATACTAAGTAATAAAAATATTAACTAATCAAATTTTTATTAAATAGTAAATAATAAACTATAGTATGAACTATAAATATAAATACTAAATAATAAATTGGAATACAAAATTAAATATGAATTCTATATATAGCAAAATTTCAATTTGTACTTCAAATCATTTTTAAAAAAAACAATTTTATTACTTTTTCCTTTCTTTCTCCCTTTCTTCTTCTTCTTCAAGGTGGCCGGTCGCCGGCCTTGGGATGATCCGTGATTAGCCAGACAAGGGCCGACAACCTCACTGAAGCGTCGCTAGCCCTCGTCGGTCGAGCTTTGGTTGGGAGAGTGGCCTTGCCCAGATCTGGCAAGGCCGAGCTCGCCCAGCCGCTAGCGGAGCTTGACCTCGCCGGGCCACCGTGAGGTTGGCCACACCTTGGCCGGGCGACGCCAACCTTGTTGTGGCTGGTGAGGTTGAGCCCCGCTGGTGGCTGAGCGAGCTTGGCCTCGCCAAATCTGGGTGAGGTCGAGCCTCACCCAACCATGGCTAGGCCGAGCCTCGCTCAACTAGGCGAGGCTTGCCGGTGGCCAGGGGAGGCCCAAGCGAGGCCCTCCTGGCCATCGGCGAGGCTCGGCCTTGCCAAATCTGGCGAGGTCGAGCCTTGTTGGCGGCTGGGTGAGCCTCCAGTGAGCTCGTTGGCGACCGGCGGTGGTGGGCAGCGGACGGCGGCGTTCGGCAAGGGGTGCCGGCGGCGGCAGCACTTGAAGAACAAGAGAGAGGGAAGAAGAACAAGAAGAAAGATGAGGGAAAAGAAAAAAAATAGGTAGACTTGATTCTAAAATTATTCACGAGAACAAAGAATCAGCTTTATTTATTTATTTATTCTTGATTCTACTCCAAATCTGCTCCCGAGAACAAAAAATTTACCAAACGCGATTCTGTTCCAAAACTACTCTCAGGAACAAAAGAATAGAAATAAACACTGTTTGGCAAGTTAACAAACAGGCCTTAAGATTTCGAAAATCCCCATTTCTTAGTACCTTCAAGCCTTGCCCTAATGGGCTTGTCTAGAACAAAAAACGAGTCTCCAAACTTCCTCCAATCTAAAAATTACTTGGAGCCTTTCTGGAAGCAGAGGCTTTAATGGGAGCAAAAGAAAATTTCTTCAAATCTTGTCATGTTTAATTTATTGATTTTCTTTTATTTTGGAAAAGCTATGAATCTTTGTACGAAGGAACCAATATATAATACAAAGAATGATTAATAAAAAGAAAGAGTATATTTTCCTAATTTAGGTGTATCAATTCTAATTCTAGATTGATTCAATTAATCACTATGAAGAGAGATATTTCTTGGGCGATCTTCCTTGGAGAGGAAGTTGCGGTAATTCTGAGATGTCTCTTGGGCGACCTTCCTTAGAGAGGAAGTTGCGGTGATTTTCGGGTGATTTTAGATTACTCCTCTTAGCTGGTAGTGTTTCCTTTGACACGCAACATATTGATATTTCCAAGCTTGTTTACGTACAAAGTGGTTTCCATAAGTATGGGAATTAAATTAACCTGTTTTCCACTGGTCTTGGGCAAAATTCTTGCCTGGATCCGAGTCTCTATGGACTGGATCCATCATAATCACTTATTATGGGGGCCCCATGTGAGAGTCACACTTGATCATCGGCTGTGATTACACATTATATGGGAGATGGGCACCATACGCCTTTGAAGAAGTCCAATCTCAGCGGTAAAAGAAAAGGCATCTTCTGCTTGCCTTAAGTGCCAGTCAAAGATCACCTGTGCGGTTCAGTTGCCTTGTACTTTCTAATTTTCTTTACTACGAAAGCTAAGATTTCGAAAATCCCCATTTCTCAGTACCTACAAGCCTTGTCCTAATGGGCTTGTCTAGAACAAAAAAACGAGTCTCCACAGTCCTCCACTCTGAAAATGACTTGGAGCCTTTCTGGAAGTAGAGGCTTTAATGGGAACAAAAGAAAATTTCTTCAAATCTTATCATGTTTAATTTCTTGAGTTTTCTTTTTTTTGGAAAAATCCTGAAATATCGGGAAATTCCCGAAAGGTTAGCTAACTTGTGGAGTCACGAATCCCACTCTAAGTAAGATTGGATTACAATTGCTCAACATTTCACTTCCTCTGGACATATGGATAGGGATGATTAGCAATGATTTCCTGTAATTTATCCAATGTGCAGCCGTTCACTCATCGTGAAAAACGGTGAAATTCAAGTCCTCTAAACAAGGTTAAACTCAGAAATCGATTTAATAAATAACCTAAACAGTGCTAAACCAAGACTAATATTCAGAATTTACGGAAAGACCACATTCATGTTTAATTAGGAACTGCAAAGGACCAATAATATTTAATACTATTGGCAATGAAATGCGAAATTTTGTGACAATAAGCAAAGATGTGGAACCATATTTAATCTAGCGTGGAAGAGCAAGAATTCATACGGGAAACAATTTAAGTCAGGAAGGAAAGGACTAAATATCTCAATTATAAAGATGATGACAAAATCATCTTCCCAACAATTGGAAAAGTCACACTTGGCTGCTTCAGCTGGTGTCTATTACCTATCAAGCTTTGATATTTCTATATTCAAGGAAGCATCGTCACAGATACTAGGAAGTAACAGAGCTGGAATAAAATTATGCGTAGAATGCATCAGAACTCTTCCCCTCTTCCACATAAATAACAACATTAAGGGGCTCAGTCCATATCCCCTTTCCCCATATGTTTAGGCCCACGCACACACAGACGCGAACATCATGTCGAACTCGGAGTTTCGAATTCTTGTGCTTCTGGTTTCCCTCACGGTACAAGCATCGGGAGCTGCAGCTGGACTTGCAAGGCCCAGCTGTGCTGAAACATGTGGCAACATCAAGATTCCCTTCCCCTTCGGAATAGGAGCTGGGTGTTTTTGGGATGACTGGTATGAGATCGTCTGCGCAAACAGGACGCTTCCAATACTAAATAAGATTGGATTGCTAGTCCTCGACATTTCACTCCCCGATTATGTTAAATCCATGAACGGCATGATTAGGGTGAGTCTTCCATTAATTTACTCAAATGCAAGCTGCGGGGGCGAAGGACTTAGCGTGCCGGTGAGCTTAGAAGGAAGTCAATTTATCTTCTCCCAGACATGGAATGTCTTTACATCGGTCGGTTGCAATGCCCTAGCAACAGTGAATAGCACAGAGTCAGTTGTTGTTGGTTGCCGGTCGAAATGTGCTGGAACCAGCACCATCATTAGCCAGAATAATGCTTGTTCCGGGAGGGATGGATGCTGCCAGAGTACACTCCCCTTTAACCTTCGGGGCTTTGGTGTGGATTTCAAAGAAGAAGGTGGACCTCAGGGATGCAAGTACGCTTTCCTGGCAGATAGATCATGGTTCTTGAGGTCTAACGTTACAGGTTTATATGATTTGAGTTTGAATGATACGGTTCCAGTGGTGTTGGAATGGGGGATTCCAAACAATACCAATCATGCACTTGAGCTTATCCAGCAAGGTTACAGCTTTCTCAATCCCTTCGGATGTAGCAGATACAGCCTCTATGGATCGTATACGAGTGAAATGCCATTTATACAGTGCTATTGCGAATCGGGGTATAGTGGTAACCCCTATCTTACTGAAGGATGCCAAGGTAACATACTTCATGCCATACCATTCCGAACTTAGGGCATCATACGGAGAAGTGGCTTGTTCATTCCCAGATTTTTCTCTGAAAAGAACGCATTGAAACTGTTTGATGATCACGCACATGCTTATCTGCCTTGTTTTCCTTGTTTTACTGCCCAAAATTACACAAAGCGAATGCACTTTCAAACAAAATTGAATGAACTTTATTGAGAATAATTTACTGGAAACATAGGAGAACAGGACAGTATTTTTGTCACAAGCATGATATTTTAGCTTTGGATTAAGCAACTTTTGAGGAAATGGGACCTAATAGTCTCTCCAATTTTACCCAAGGAGACAGGTTTCGCTACTAATATGTTTATTTTATCATCGGTCATCAGATATTGATGAATGTGAAATTCCAAATGAGTGCCCTGGGATTTGTGTGAACAAACAGGGTGGCTATCACTGCATCGCCGGTAGAAAGACAGCTATTCTTATTGGTAAGTAGATCTTTTAACCTAGAATTTCACACGGCTTCTTGTTCTTGAGTGTAATTGTAGCTTTCTGTTTGTTTTAACATGATTGTCCAACGTGAGTTTCAACTGACAGTATCTATCGAAACAACTGAGAAACTTTCTCAGCACCCTAATATTTGATAGATAAGAAAACACTTGAATTTGTCTAGTGTCGTCACTTCCTATTTATCAAAAGATATAAAATTTTTATTACTTATTCTTGTCATATTTGAAATGGAATTATTAGAAATGAACTTTTTCACTTTCATCAATGGTTTGAAAAATTACTAGGACAAATTAACTTGTCATGGTTGTTAAGATAAATCCATATGAAAGGAGAATCAGGTCAATCACTTCCATATGTACTCCTTTCACTCAGAGTCACTTTAATATTTTATGATAAGTGCCTTTATAGATTCTTGACAAACAGGGGGCATTTTTAACACTATTACCCCTCAAATTTTTTGCAATGCAGGGGTTGGGGCAGGCCTTGGGGCAATAGTTTTGTGTGTTTTCTTATGGAGGTTGTACAAATACATCAAGAAGAGAAAAGAAATCAAGCTCAAAGAGAAGTACTTCAAACGCAATGGCGGCCTTTTGTTGAAAAGTGAGCAGTCTTCACCAGAAGCAACGTCGAGAAAAGCAAATTGTTCAATGCCAAGGATTTAGAGAAGGCCACCGACAATTTCAATGATGATAGGATACTCGGGCAAGGTGGACAGGGCACCGTTTACAAGGGAATGTTAAGAGATGGAAAAATAGTCGCAATTAAGAAATCAAAAGTGATTGATGAGGGAAAAGTCGAACAGTTCATAAATGAAGTTCTCATTCTATCACAAATCAACCATAGGAATGTGGTTAAGTTATTGGGGTGTTGCTTGGAAACAGAAGTGCCGCTTTTAGTGTATGAGTTCATATCAAATGGGACTTTATACCAATATTTACATGACCCAAATGAAGAGTTTCATGTTTCGTGGGACACACGGCTACAAATTACAACTGAAATCGCAGGAGCCTTATTCTACTTGCATTCAGCAGCCTCTATTCCCATTTATCATCGAGACATCAAGTCCACCAATATCCTTTTGGATGAAAAATATCGAGCAAAAGTGGCAGATTTCGGTACTTCCAAGTCAGTTTCCCTTGATCAAACTCATGTAACCACGTTGGTACAGGGTACTTTTGGCTATCTAGATCCCAAATATTTCCAATCAAGTCAATTTACTGACAAAAGTGATGTATACAGCTTTGGAGTGGTACTTGTTGAACTTTTAACGGGGCAAAAGCCAATTTCTTCACTGAGGGAACAAGAAGGAAGAAGCCTCGCGACCTATTTCATAATTTCGATGGGAGAGAATTTCTTGTTTGACATTGTCGATGCTCAAGTTTTGAAAGAAGGTAACAAGGAAGAGATTGCATCAGTTGCCAGCCTAGCGAAAAGGTGCCTAAACTTGAACCGGAGGAACCAACCTACAATGAAAGAAGTGGCAATAGAGTTGGAGGGGATAAGGAAGCTCCAAAATCCTTCGGGTATTCTGCAAAATCAAGAGAACTGTGAGGCAACTAAATCTGATGATGCTGCTTTTCCATCTAACAAGTCAAACATTGACGCGGATGTCATTACATTTCCGGACGTCCAGCCACTTTTACCAAGTGAGACGTGGTAAAGATCTGTTTTGTCTTTTACTTTTATGAGTCATATTGCTCTATTTGTCATGGAAATCGGTACCAAAAGAAAGAATGGAGGAAAAGTCGTTCCTTCACTAATAGTACTTTGGTTAGTTACTTATTGGTTATGAAGTCATTTTCGGTGTTCGGATCGGTCAAATGTTGAGGTATGCTATCCCAAATTTATCTAGGGCTTTGTAATTAGCTAGGCATTATCATTTAGTGGATGTGCCAATTTGGAAACTTTGCAAATTGCAATTATCTTGCTCGAGCATGATGCATTGATTTTACTTCACCGTGAGATCCATGAATTACTTGCTGTCAATTTGACTATTGCAGAAATTACATCAATCACACAGGTAATCCTGCGGACAAGCATCTTTCTTGAACCAGCCTTTACCATCAAATTAGCTCGTTACTTGCAGAATTTCATGAGATGTATCATGGGAGTAAGTCAGTCATGGTCCTAGACCCAAAAAGAAAAAAAGAAAAAAAGAGGAAAAGTTAGTTTTGGTCATGTCGCGACCTAACCCGAAGGGTAAACACTTTCCTCTAGTGAGTAGGTTTAGTGGCATTTGTTCGCGTAACGGTCCAAGCAGGCGTCCTTAAAAGAGACGGCTTCAAGAGTGACGTCTCCATGCTCAGTCTATTAATTCCGAACTTGAGTTCTCCCAAGCTCATGCCTCGTGCGACATCGAGCATTCATATTTTAATCAGTTAAGCATATGCAAATTTTGACTAAGGAGTAATCCTTAGCTTTTTTGGTTGGCTAGAAAGTAGAAACCAAGTAAGATATGGAAGGCTATTTTACTATTTACGGAACCAAAGATTATAGACTTGGTACTTCATTACGTTAGCCCTAAGACTAATGTCCTTTCGGTACCCACTCGATTATGTACTAATAGACGCCATAGCAACCTATACAAAAAAAAATCTAAGGTTCGTCCTAATCATTATAGAGCAGGAAAGTAATACCCAAAAAATTGAAATGCGCAATCAATAACAATTGCGAAGGAAAGCATGCAAGGATCCTAATATCATCCTTAGGGATAAAAAGACAATCACAACAGAGAACCCCATTGTAAAGTCCTAAAGGACTGTGCAAATTTTGGAATTAATTTCTAAGGGTTTTCTAATTTTTTTTAAATTTTAATCAAATTAAAATTTTATTTTTTATATTAATCTTTTGGATTTTCTAAGTTTTCACGATTTTTCGGGTTTTCTAAATTTTTTTAGGATTTTCCGAATTTTTTAAATTTTTTATTAATTTTATGATTTAAAAAAATATTTTAATATTTTTTTTTCAAATTTTTAATTAATTTTTACTTTTTAATATTTTTTGATATTTTAAAAAATTTTGAACGATTTTCTGTAATTCTATTTTTTATTGATTTTCGAATTTTCTAGATATTTTTAAATTTTTTAAATTTTTTTTATCATTTTATGAATTTTTAATTTTTTAAATTTTTATTAGTTTCGAATTTTTTAATTATTTGATTTTTAATTATTAATTTTATTAGTGTTATATTCGGGGAACGGGTTCGGACCGGGTTTACCAGATCCGGCCCGTTGACCCGACCCAAGTCGGATTAAAACCTTTTTTTTTAATACTTATATATATTTGATATATATTCTGAATTTTTTTTTTAAATTTTCCTATTTTTCTTTTTCTTCTTTCTTTTGTCCTTTTCCCTGTTTTACATTCTTTCCCTGCACTCCTCCTTCAACCTCCAGAAGCGCTCCTCCTCCTTCGCCGACTCTTTTTCTTTCCACCTGCACTCACCGAACCAGGATCACCGGCCTCGATGCCCCGCCATTGCTCCGGCCGGCGACTGCCAGCGCCTTCATGGCCGCCAAACCGACTCTCTCCGCCGGTCATCCACTCCCACCGGCAACCCCCCAACTCTGACCACTCATTCCGGCGACCACAACCATGAACAAAATTACCTATCGGAAGCTAATCCCTCCCATCCTAGGCTTTCTAATAAGCAAACAATCACTAGTATACAACAAAGTGAAGAGACAAACTGACTGGGTGATTTTAAATCACAAACTTCGCCGGCGAGAGGGGATGTCTCCGAGGAACAGCTTTCGGGCATGGGGATATATATACAAGTTGAACTCGAACACAGATTTTTCATGACATGCGTAAAACAAAAGAAAACACTAATATTAGGCCAGATTCAACCTATACAGAAGCAAAAGCAAAAACAATCTTAAGATTCAACCTATACAGAAGGCTCCCAGGTGTGCTCCTGTCACAGCACGTCGCTCACAGCCTCGCTCACAGACGCACGTGCGCGAA
This sequence comes from Eucalyptus guilfoylei, assembly GCA_016097605.1. Taxonomy (NCBI): domain Eukaryota; kingdom Viridiplantae; phylum Streptophyta; class Magnoliopsida; order Myrtales; family Myrtaceae; genus Eucalyptus; species Eucalyptus guilfoylei. Next base: position 13,249,717 of record CM027870.1, on the reverse strand, counting down.
ACCCCAAACCACACAACCCCCCCCCCCCCCACCTTTTTTTCCTCGCTGTGTCACGGTCACGTCTCTCTTTTTCCTCCCCTGGCGGGCTGGTCTCCCCCGAAACAAGGCTGGAGGAAAGGCCGGACTGGGCTTTGCATTGTTTTCTCTTAGGCTCAAAGAGGAGGGGAGAAAAGTGGGCCAAAAGGAAGAAAAGAAATGGGAAGCCGGGCCTAACTTTGAAAGGGCCGAAAATTCAGTGAATAGTGGGCTGGACCCGCCCGCCCACTAGGCCCGATTTTTCCATTTCCTTTCCGTCATTTTTTTTTTCATTTTCCCTCTTTTTATCACTCCACTTATTTTGTTCATTTTTACTATTTTTACTACTTTTTTTTAATTTCTTTTTTTTATGATTTCTATTTTTTTTTTCTTTTTATCCTTTTTTTAAAAAGTATTTTTATAAAATGAATGAATACTTAAAATGTCAACAAAAATTCAAGTGTCAACAGATCATATGTTGCATTTATTCATTATGGTAAAAGTGACTTCAGCACAATCAAGAAAAAATTTGTGCATATGGACCATTTATATCCAGCTATGGGCTTTCAGTATTACCCCATCTATATTGTATGTGTGATTGCTTTGTGGTGATGACTGAAATTTCGAACGACTAATAGACAAAAAAACAGCAGAAATATCATTTATCAAAAAACCACCATGGTTTTAGTTTTCTACTTTGCCAAATAATGACCAAGTGCTAAATATGTTATTGGTGTGATCCAAACCATGTGGAAATCTTCTAAAATGAACAATCAGATTGACCGTTAAATTTTGGCCAGCACGAGGGGGAGAGATAAGACTTTCAAATGTTATAAGACATAGAGAAAGTGTCCTAAAAGTCTTAAAACTTGTTACGAAAGTATAATTGGGTCCTTAAACTTTTAAAACGTGCAATTAAATCCCAAAACTTGACATATTGATGCAATCAAGTTCCTTCGTTAGCTTTGTCCACATTGATGAATGGAGAATGGTGACTTTTTCCATGTAATTTAGAGGTGCCACATCCGAAAATAGGCCAATAAAAAAATTAATGACAAAAGCCATACAAAAAGAAAGAAAGAAAACGGATAGAAAGAAATATGGAATCACAAATCTGGGAATTGCAGAAATCTCGCAACCGAATTTGGAGTTGCATTCAAGAAAAACCAAAAACTCTTATGACCTAATTAGAAGAAAATGGAGCAATCAAAGCAAAAAACAGAGAAAAGAAGGAAGGAGTACTGAGTCATCGATCATTTGAGAGAAAATTTCAAATAAAGACTTGAAGTAGACTTATTTTCTAAAATAAGAGCTCAAAGTAGACCTTATCTCAAATAATGACTTGGAGTGGCAAATCAATTTTAAATAAGACTTTGAACTTGCCGGCTGGCCAAATCTTCACTGGCTAGTGAGTCTTGTGATTGTTTAGGCTACTAGAGAAGGGACCAACTAAAAGACAGTTCGTGGAAGGCTTGAACAAGAGGCCCGTCTATTGTGATATAGCATATCTGTTGCAACTGACGTGGTTCTTCTCGATTCTAAGTATAGATCCCCTCATTGGTTCTCCTTGGTTCTAAGTATGGATCCCCTCATTACTCTAATACTAATGAGGGGATCTATACTTAGAATTGGGGAGAACCAAATCAGTTGTACCATATATGCTGTCCCACAACAAGCAAATCTCTTATTCAAGCCTTTCAAGGATTGTTTTTTAGCTGTAAACTATCTAGAAGTTTAGTCCAGAGTATAGAAACACCTAAGATGCCAGTATGGTAACATTTTTAATTAACTGAGCTGCATTTCTCAAAAAAATTCTAGGTTGTTTTTTTTTTTCTCTATTTTAAGATTCAGGATTCGATGTTGTCAAAATATATAAACAATAAACTACACATTCATTTAATAACTTAATCTTTTAAAATAGTTGGTAGTGATCTCATTAAATCTCATATGATATCAGAGTTGAGATCATGAGTTGGAATCTTTTCAGGCCTCATTTACTTTCCCAATTAAATTTTCACGCTTAGTTGACAATGGTTTCTGACTTCATTTGCTTTCCCAATTAAATTTCCATGCTTAGTTGGCAATGATTCCACCAATCTCACAATTGTTGGTGAAATTTCTTGCTGTTGCTCCACCTCTTCATCTAGGGCTAACAGTGCCTCAAACCCCTCCAAATCTTCTTCGTCAAAGCTCTCTTTCTTTATGGGGGTTTGGAGATAGCGAGACTAAGTAACGGCAAAATGGTCATCTCGAAATGGGTTTTCCCAAACCCATTGTTTTTTCACGAACTGGAGGCAAATTCTAGGAAAAATTAGAGATCTTGACCCCGTTTTCAGGGTTTAAGATCCTGCAGATTAGTGTAGAAGCAAGAAAGGAGAAGAGAGAGAGCGAGAAGCAACGGTGGGAAGAGATTGGAACGTGAAGTTTAGACACTTTTTTGAGAGCTTTTTGTGCTGAAAAGACACTATATGATTGCATTTGTAGTGCCAGAAAACGCGCGATTAGCGATTCTTTATCAGAGAAAGCATATCATGCTGTCAATCTATACCGGTGAATCACTTGCCATGCAAACATGTAAGAATTTATGGTAGAAAAACGGTTCTTGCTTGATTAACCAGAACTTTAAAAAGTAATTTATATTGGATGAGGTCGGCATGTCTGTAATCAGATCCTTTGCGGGATGTTAGCTAATTAAAAAGATTTGCTTGCGAAGTATTGTATCGCCCTGGATCATGCCCCCCCGATTCATCCTCCATCTGGTCAAAGTTCCTAGGGTTGTCGACCGAGTCGGAGTTGGGGTTGTGGAGTAATTCCCAGTCCTGAACTCAAGAAAGAAAAACAGAAGGAAAAAAACCAACCCAGAAATTTTTGGACAAAAATGTCCCTTCCCCAGTGGTTGGAACAATCACACGGCTCGCTGACCAGTAAAGATTTGGCTGGCCTGAGAGTTCAGCTCTTATTAGTGACTGATTTTGCACTTCAAACCTTTATTCAAGAAAACAACTCAATTTCGAACCTTTATTTGAATATTTCCCAGTTACTTGAATTGCTCAAACAACAAAACCCAGTCACTACTGAACAAAAACATGTTCAGCCAATAGCCATTTAGAAAGGAAAACAAAAATAAAATAAAAGATAAAAGAATCAGGGGAACCAAGAATAGGGATGGCCGTTTTCTGGGCTTAAACAATAACTGATTTGATCAATGGCCACGGCAATACCAGGGTTTATTCGCGTTGAAACAGAGACCGATATGGTGATGAGAGTTGAAGGCGGTGGTTGGTGGAGATGAAATCTTTTGCCATACGAATTGGATGTTCTCTGGCCATTTTTTTTGGATGAAGCCACTGTGAGCGGATCTCGTGATGATTGGAGTGAAGGTGTAGAAGAAGAAGAGATAAACAAATAGGGTTGCTTGAGCTTCCCGATGAGTTTAATGCAGTCGGATTGTCTTCCTTTCTTGTTTATGTTGATCGAGTTCACCTTATCTTTGGCCTTAGATTCGGAAGAAGCGGTGACCATAGCTGAACTTGACGAATTAAGAATTAAATGGCTATATTGGCATATCGTTAAAATGATTAGAATTAAATTGGCAAGATTGAAAAATTCATGACTGAATTGAGAATTTAAAGAACTATTTTTGTCTTGGAAATCGGTAATCAGAACAAATAAAGAGAAAAGAAAGAACATAGGAGAAATCGTTTGTTTACCGATATGAGGATTTTGGTAGTTATTTATAAAATATGATTTTGGTCTACGAAAGAAAAAATTCACACGATTTTTGTCTAGGAAAAATTAAAAAGATCTGATACTTACAAAAAGAAAATTTAAGTCGGTAAGGAAAACAATAAACGACTCTATTATAACGTGCTTGACGGAGTCCATGATAAAGGGCCCTGAAATGTCATCTCTCTTGGTAATGCTCCAAGTCTTTCTCACAGGAAAGATGATGACAAAATTGTCTTCCTAACAATGGAAAAAAATCTCACTTGGCTTCTTCAATTGGTGTCCTCTACTTATCAAGACTTGGTAATGGTCCAAGTCTTTTCGATTGCTATGATACCATCAAGTAACTACCCTTCCATATTATATATGACCAAAATCATCCGAACCCGATTTAGTCTCCAGTTTTGGTGGAACTTGTTTCGGAAAAAGCCTGACACTGGATTATATGAGAACGGGTGCACGTATCGAACCTGACAAGTGGCTCCGCAATTTTCCGTAGCTAAATTATGGTGATATCGATGTCTAAATCTGCGTGGAAGCAAAGTGATAACGAGTCTTCTGCATCTCTCAGTCAAAGAATTGGACTCTGAAAAGTAATTTACTTTGGACTTTACTCTGATCCCACTTGTGCAATGGCCTTAATGCATCAAGTGCGGGTCAAGGATCACCTCTGTGGTTCAGTTGTCTTCTAACTTTCCGACTTTTCTAACTTAGAAAGCTGAGTTTCCGAAATATCCCATTTCTCAGTACCTTTCAAGAGTTGTCCTGATGTGGCGGTCCAGAACAAAAAACGAGTCGTCAAAGTCCTCCAATCTGAAAATGGCTTAAGAGCCTTTCTGAAAGGAGAAACTTCAATGGTGAACAAAAGAAAATATCTTCGATTTTCATCATGTTAGTATCTTGGGTTTTCTTTTTCATGTCTTCAACTGAGACTGAAAAGTAGTCCGTCGCTATTGTCATCAAAGCGAACCTGATCGAAACAATTCTTCTCATTTTGGCTGCTAAATTAGGCGATCACTTCAGTGGAGAATCTTTTTCTCCATGAAAGATCTGAAGCTGACAATTCTGCACTTGGAAGCATCCTCGGATATGCTAGGAGTCATAAAGTAACAGAAGAAGAAGGCGTTTAGGTAACCCCGTCTTGCGCTCATTCCTCGAACAGGGTCGTGATTCTGGATGAATAGTGAGATCATTGATATCGTGGAAAATAGGCGAGGATGAGGCCAACGATTCGGCCAAGCTCAGTCGCTGCCGACCACCAAGAAGCCTGTGGTCTAAAATGAGTCATCGTCAGCGCAATAGCTAGCTACGGAACCATTGTTTCTCTGTTCTGTCGTTATCGGAGACTAAGTCAATGATCAGTTCTAATATAAGTTCTCATCTGATAACGGTCTTGAAGGCCATAGATTTTACAAGTCATCATTGGTTCGCACCATGCTGATAGTTCCAAGCTTGTTTGCGTACAAATTGGTTTCCATACGGATGGGAATTAGATTAACCCGTTTTCCACTGGTCTTGCTCAAAATTCTTGCCTGGATCCAAGTCTCTATGGACTTGATCCGTCATAATCACTGATTATGGGGGCTCCACGTGAGAGTCACACTCGATCATCGGCTGTGATCGCATGTTATATGGGAGACGGGCACCATACGCCTTTGAAGAAGTCCAATCTCGGCGGTCAAAAAAAGGCATCGTCTGCTTGCCTCAAGTGCCAGTCAAAGATCACATGTGCAGTTCAGTTGCCTCGTACTTTCCAGTTTTTCCAACTCCGAAAGCTAAGATTTCGAATCCCCATTTCTCAGTACCTTCAAGCCTTGTCCAAATGGGCTTGTCTAGAACAAAAAACGAGTCTCCAAAGTCCAATCTCAAAATGACTTGGAGCCTTTCTGGAAGTAGAGGCTTTAATGGGAACAAAAGAAAATTTCTTCACATCTCATCATGTTAATTTCTTGATTTTTTTTTTTTTTTTTTTTTTTGTGGCTGGAAAAATCCCGAAATTTCATGAAATTTGCGAAAGATTAGCTAAATTATGGAGACACGAATCCTACTCTAAGTAAGATTGGATTACAATTGCTCAACATTTCACTTCCCTGGACACATGGATAGGGATGATTAGCAATAATTTCCTGTAATTTATCCAATGTGCAGCCGTTCACTCATCATGAAAAATGGTGAAATTCGAGTCCTCTAAACAAGGTTAAACTCAGAAGTCGATTTAATAAATAACCGAAACAGTGCTAAACTAAGACAGATATTCAGAATTTACAGAAAGACCACATTCATGTTTAATTAGGAACTGTAAATGACCAATAATATTTAATACTAAACAAAAAGATTGGCAATGAAATGTGAAATTTTGCGACAATAAGCAAAGACGTGGAACCATAATTAATCTAGCGTGGAAGATGAAGAATTCATACATTATTGGTCTACGATAAATTATAATGAACCGACTCGTATGCGAAACAATTTAAGTCAAGAAGGAAAGGATTAGATATCTCAATTATAAAGATGATGACAAAATCATCTTCCCAACAGCTGGAAAAGTCACACTTGGCTGCTTCCGTTGGTGTCTTTTACCTATCAAGCTTTGATATTCTATATTCAAGGAAGCATCGTCACAGATACTAGGAAGTAACAGAGCTGGAACAAAATTATGCGTAGAGTGCATCAGAATTCTTCCCCTCTTCCACATAAATAACAATATTAAGGGACTCAGTCCATATCCCCTTTCTCCATATGTTTAGGTCCATGCCCACACAAACGTGAACATCATGTCGAACTCAGAGTTTCGAATTCTTGTGCTTCTGGTTTTCCTCACGATACAAGCATCTGGAGCTGCAGCTGGACTTGCAAGGCTCAACTGTGATGAAACATGTGGGAACGTCAGCATTCCCTTCCCCTTCGGAATAGGTGCCGGGTGTTTCTTGGATCCCTGGTATGAGATCGTCTGCCCAAATAGGTCGGTTCCAATACTAAAAAAGATTGGATTGCGAGTTCTCAACATTTCACTTCCCAATTATCGTGAATTCGTGGATGGCATGATCAGTGTCAGTCTTCCATTGATATACTCAAATGCAAGCTGCGGGGGCGAAGGACCTGGTGTGTCAGTGAACTTTGAAGGAAGTCAATTTGTCTTTTCCCAGACATGGAACGTATTTACGTCGGTTGGTTGCAACACCCTGACAACAGTGAATAGTACAGAATCATCTGTTGTCGGTTGCAGGTCAAAATGTGCTGGAACCAATGCCAACATCGGCCGATATAGTGCTTGTTTCGGGAGGGACCAATGCTGCCAGACTACGCTCCCCTTTAACCTTCAAGGCTTTAGTGTGGATTTTAAAGAAGAAGGTGAACTTCAGGGATGCAAGTACGCTTTCTTGGCAGATAGATCATGGTTCTTGAGGTCTAATGTTACGGGTTTATATGATTTGAGTTTGAAAAATACAGTTCCAGTGGTGTTGGAATGGGGGATTTCAAATGGAACCGACTACGGACTGAAGCTTATCCAGCAAGCCAATGGCTTGCGCTCTATTGATCCCTTTAGATGTAGCAGATACAGCCTCTATGGATTGTATAGGAGTGAAATGCCATTTATACAGTGCTATTGCAGATGGGGGTATAGGGGTAACCCCTATCTTACTGAAGGATGCCAAGGTAACATACTTCATGCTAACCCATTCCGTTTTTAAGGACACTAAACGGAGAAGTGGCTTGTTCATTCCCAGAATTTTCTCTGAAAAGAACGCATTGAAACTGTTTGATGATCACTTACATGCTTATCTGCCTTCTTTTTCTTGTTTTACTGTCCAATATTACACAAAGTGAATTTCAAACAAAATTAAATGAATTATAATGATAATAATTTACCGGAAATAAAGGGTAGAGTCCGTTCGTTACAAGCATAATATTTCGGCTATGGAGTAAACAATTCAAGAGGAAATGCGACCTACTAATCTCTCTAATTTTCCTCAAGGACATGGGTTTCGCTGCTAATATGTTTGTTTTATCACCTGTCATCAGATATTAATGAATGTGAACATCGAAACTTGTGCCCGGGGATTTGTGTGAACAAACGGGGCAGCTATGACTGCGTCGCTGGTAGAAAGACAGCTATCATTATTGGTAAGTAGATCTTTTAACCTAGAATTTCAGACCGCTTCTTGTTCTTGAGTATTGTTTTACCTTACCGTTTGTTCTAACATGATTGTCCTTTAGCTTAATGAGGATTATACGCGAGTTTCAATCGACAGTATCTATCAAAACAACTGAGAAACTTTCTCAGCACCCTAATTTTTGATAGATAAGAAAACTTTAAAGAAATAAAAAAAAAAATTCCTACTTATTCTCGTCATATTGGAATTGGAATTATTAGAAAGGAACTTTTCCACTTTCGCCAATGGTTTGAAAAATTACTGGACAGATTAAATTTTCATGGTTGTTAACATAAATCCATATGAAAGGAAAGTCAGGTAATCGCTTCCATATATTCTCCTTTCAATCAGAGTCACTATAATTCTTGATGATCAGTGCCTCTATAGATTCTTGACAAGCAGCGGGTATTTTTAACACTATTACCCCTTAAATTTTTGCGATGCAGGGGTTGGGGCAGCCTCTGGGGCACTAGTTTTGTGTCTTGTCTTATGGAGGTTGTACAAATACGTCAAGAAGAGAAGAGAAATCAAACTCAAGGAGAAGCACTTCAAACGCAATGGCGGCCTTTTGTTGAAAAATGAGCTATCTTCACCAGAAGGCAATGTCGAAAAAAGCAAATTGTTCAATTCCAAGGATTTAGAGAAGGCCACTGACAATTTTAGTGACGATAGGATACTTGGGCAAGGTGGACAAGGTACTGTTTACAAGGGAATGTTAACAGATGGAAAAATAGTTGCGATTAAAAAATCGAAAGTGATTGACGAGGGAAAAGTCGAACAGTTCATAAATGAAGTCCTCATCCTTTCACAAATCAACCATAGGAATGTGGTTAAATTATTGGGGTGTTGCTTAGAGACGGAAGTCCCACTTTTAGTGTATGAGTTCATACCAAATGGGACTTTATACCAATATCTACATGACCCAAATCAAGAGTTTCATGTATCATGGGACACGCGGCTACGAATCGCAACTGAAATTGCAGGAGCCTTATTCTACTTGCATTCAGCAGCCTCTATTCCCATTTATCATCGAGACATCAAGTCTACCAATATCCTTTTGGATGAGAAATATCAGGCAAAAGTGGCGGATTTCGGTACTTCAAAGTCAGTTTCCCTTGATCAAACTCATGTAACCACATTGGTACAGGGTACTTTCGGCTATCTAGATCCTGAATATTTCCAATCAAGTCAATTCACTGACAAAAGTGATGTGTACAGCTTTGGAGTGGTACTTGTTGAACTCTTAACAGGGCAAAAGCCAATTTCTTCACTAAGGGAACAAGAAGGAAGAAGTCTCGCGACCTATTTCATAATTTCGATGGAAGAGAACCGTTTGTTTGACATTGTTGATGCTCAAGTTTTGAAAGAAGGTAAAAAGGAAGAGATTGCATCAGTTGCTAACCTCGCGAAAAGGTGCTTAAACTTGAACGGGAGGAAACGACCTACAATGAAAGAAGTGGCAATGGAGTTAGAGGGGATAAGGAAACTCCAAAATCCTTCAGTTATTTTGCAAAATCAAGAGAACCACGAGGCAACTGAATCTTCTAATGCTGCTTTTCCATCTAACAAGTCAAACATTGACATGGATGTCATTACATTTTCGGATGTTCAGCCACTCTTGCCTAGTGAGTCGTGGTGAAGATTTGTTCTGCCTCTTACTCTTATGGGTCATATTGATCTGTTTGTCATGGAAATCAGTCTTCAGACTAAAAGAAAGAGAAAATAAAGAATGGAGGAAAACTCATTCCTTCAGTAATAGGACTAGTTAGTTACCCATTGGTTATGAAGTTATTCTCGATGTTTGCGATCAATCAATTGTTAAGCTTACTATCCCAAATTTATTCAGATCTTTGTAATTAGCTAGGCATCATCATTTAGTGGATGTGCCAATATGGAAATACTTTGCAAACTGCAATAATCTTGCACGAGCATGATGCAGTGTTTTTTCTTTCATCTGAGATCAGTAAATTACCTGCTGTCAATATGATTATTGCAGAAATTACATCAGTCACTAGTACTCCTGCGGACAAGCATTTTTGTTAAGCCGGCTTTCACCATTCAATTAGCTTCTTATTTGCAGAATTTCATAAGACGTACCATGGGCCCAAGTCAGTATGGTCATATGTTGCATTTATTCGTCGTGGTAAAAGTGACTTCAGCACAATCAAAAAAATTTTGGTTCCTTTTTTTATTTTTTATGTCTTATTTTTCTTTTTCAAAATTTTCAGGTTTTTTTATGTGGCACTTAGTGGAAGATGTATATGTTAAGAAAGTAATAAAAAACGACCACCTTAACATTTTCTATGAATTAAATTGAACGAAATTAACATAGAAACTTCATTATAGGAATTTAATGAGTTTTAGGATTTAATTACACTTTTTTGAAATTTTTAATATTTGATTGCACTTTTGTAATTTATCTCTATCATGGATCATGGGAGATGTGCATCGTAGGCCTTTGAAAAAGTCCAATCTTAGCAGTCAAAGTTGAAAATTGGATTTATTGCTCTTTTCTTTGCCAAACACTTGTGGCACATTGAAAGAAACAAAGATTTCGCAAGACCAAATTCACGTCTTTGTATATATATCACATGATTATTTCCTTCGAGATAAATTCTTATCACGCCTCGAACCTTGAGCGCACGAACATCTCTTAATGGTCGATAGAATTTGCAACGTCTCAAGACGCGTCGCCGACTCTTTCGTTTCATGCACATGCGGAAGCAAACTAATAAACCCCAGACAATCAAACATGGGATAGAAAAGCAGGAGAACCAATTTTCACAAAACACACTTTATATACAGAGGTCTATTTCAAAAAGAAACTACCAGACAATTTACACTCCAGACCCTTTCACCTCGGGCTCCAAATTCTCCATCCTAAGGACCTAAAAAAAAAAAAAAAGTTAACCATGACGGGGTGAAAATTAATCTCAGCGAGTCCACACCCTAAACCCCGATTAGGACGAAAATTCACCTAGAGGCAATCTAAACATGCACCACTCACGACTTACCACGCCTCAGCACCTCCCTGCACATTAGTACATCGCATATATCCTATGTACACAACAAACATAATCAATAACTGGAACACATCAATTCATTCTCAAACAATTACAGGGGTCTCGATTATAAGGCCAAACCATTATAAAATGTTCCATTCCATGCCACACAATTTTGTCCCGTAACCAGGCGCGGCTATCTCATATCGATGGTTCATTTCACGCTCAACAAATAAACTCAAGGCTCTAGAGGTGGCTCCCACGAAATTACTTTATCGTGTAGCACTTAGCCTTTGAGCACATATAGCAGTAGTACAAGGTTCTAGAGGTGGCTCTAACAAAATTATGTTATCGTGTAGCACTTAGCCCTTGACTACGAATAATAACAGTACGAGGCTCTAGAGGTGGCTCCCACAAAGTTACGATATTGTGTAGCACTTAGCCCATGACTTTGCATGACAGTAGTGCAAGGCTTTAGAGGTGGCCCCTATGTGACTCAAGTTGCTATGTAGCACTTAGCACTTGACAACAAAGCCCTTTACTCGTTCACTACCCCGTGTAAGCGTATTAGGGTACTTAGGTGACCACACACACATCTATACTCGGCCAAGGATATCGTGCTTTGCACTCAAATACTTCCATTTCAAATGATGGACTTTGCTAATTTTCTTCATATTAAAAATATCCGGTAAAATAATTATGCGTTGTCACATATTTAAATTGAATCATAAAACGTGATACTCTCTCATTTCAAAATCTCACGATTTTATATAGTACATAAAATATTTTTTTACGTCAAAACCCGACACTTGGTAATTTTCTAATTAAATACCATAAAATCATATTTTTACAATAATAATCAAAAACAACAATCCAGCACCCAATAGCACAAATCATCAATCAATTTCACATGTAAACGCATCCACGACGATCAGCGTAAAATTCCGCAAAACAGCTATTCCGTCACAATTTACGCTAATTAAAATTAATTAAATAAATCTCAATTAAATAAATAAATTGCGATTAATTAAATTGAACCACTTAATTAACCTAACAATGCAGGCATCACATCAATCAGGTCAACCTTATCCTCCCTCATATAGTCATGAACACCAAAAATCCTTTTTTAAAATTCACTTGGCAACCCTTTTTTTTTTGTTCCAACTTTCTGAAATAAATTCGTATGGGGTCCCGTATTTGAAATTAACTCGCCAAACTTTGCATGCATCTCGTATAAAACCTTCTCGTTTTATTGAGCACATAAAACTTGGCGTCCAAACCCAATACCATATTTCTTTTCTAATTTTTTTCCAACCACCCTCTTTTGAAAACAAACCTTAGTAACCTCTCTCTTTTCTTTTTTTTTTTGTTCAAAATGTTTAGAAATAAATTCATAGATGCTCACGTACTCAAAATTAATCCGTCAAACTTTGCACACACCTAGTTTAAAACCTCATTGTTTTATTGGGCAAATAAGTTTTGGTGTTCAGACCCGACACCTCATCTATTTTCTATTTAATAGTCCATAAAGTCACCTTGTGCAATAATACCAAACAACCCACATAGAACAATCGACCTCATGAGATCACACTTAAGTTCTAAGCATGCCATAAGTCAACCACATCACTAAATATTCACTATCCAGCAAGCACAACATCAAGAACAATTACAAAACCACTACCGGTCCTAATCGGCAGAAACCGGGTCACTCGCGCGTCTCCAAGTTTAAATCTAGAAACCTAATCAAACAAGCTTAGAAAATTCTCAAATCTGAATATGTTCTAGAGGACACTTAAACGAACATTTTTTATGAAGACACCTTGACCTAATCTTTCTGGATTAAGAGCAGTAAATCGCTCAAACCCTTACAAAAACTGTGTCCATTTCCAGAAATTATGTTTTCCAAAATCAGTTTGGTTCGAGGTCCAAAAGATGTCTGTTTGATATGAAGTTTGACTATGTTAAACTATAAGATGTGAAAAACAACTTTCATGAAGAAACCATTTCGAAAATCGAAAATTAAGAGTTGATACAAGTCCACTAAACACCAAACGGTCACCAGTTCCAGCACAATCCGAGATTTTGTTTTGCAAATGATGAAGCTGAAAGCTCATTCTTTTAAATCCTTAAATCTTGAGTAAAATATATGGCATATTTGAAGATGTCTAGAACATTTTTCAAGAAGAAGGTGACCCTAAAATTGAAGCACATTTCCATCCACAAAAATAGCAAACGGCGAGAGTCCAGTGAACTGATCCAGGGAGAAATTCACTAAATTAGACTAATCCACTCTCATTAGTGCTAATCTAACCAAACTAGATTAACACTAATCCTCCTTAAGAATAATCTCACTTAATACTAATTTAATTAAGCTAATTAACACTAATCCACCTAACTAAGTGCAATTAACTACATAATCCAATATTAGGGCGTTAACTCACCGGATTAGCGAGATAACGGGTCCACGGAGACGGCGGCGCGACGGCGGCGAGATCCCATGCCGACGGCGTCTCCAAAGGAGGCTCGGAAGAGGCTGAAAACGTCCTCGTAAGCTCATAGCTTAAGCTGGGAATCGGTTTTGCTTTTGTGGTTGCTGGTCGGGTGAGCTGGAGGCGTGCAAGGCTGCTATTGGTCCGCGGTGGCGCTGTTCGGTGGAGGAGTCGGGCGAATAGAGCGGTGGTGGCAGTTTGGTGGTGCTGGCTGATGAGGGTGAGGTGCTGGACAGTGATGTTGGCGGCTGTGAAGTGGTGTGGAGCTGAAGATGGTGAGGGATGGTGCAGATGGAGCTGCTAGTGGTGTGGGCGTGTCTGTTGGAGGGCAATTGAAGTTGGCTGCTGACTTGAGGGGAAGAAGAAGTTGGCGGCAGCAACAATGGAAGAAAAATGGAGAAGATGAAGATGAAATGAAGAGGAAGAAGGGAGAAGAAGAAGCTGCAGTTTTTTTTCTGCTGGGCTGGTCATATGGGAGGAAGAAGGAGGGGAAACAAGGGGGGGGACAAGGAGGAGAGAGAGGGGGACAAGGGCCACACAAGTCCACCTTGTGGCCAATGAGGTTGCAAGCAAAATATCCCATGCAATGAGTGTCTAAGCCCCAAAGTCTTCTGCCCATTTTGTCAATTCAACCACCAATGGCCATTTTCCTCCCTTTTCCTCACCATTTAACTCATTTTGAAGGCTAAAACAGCCCCCCTTCAGCTGCCCTACGAATTCCACTTAATTTCCTCTAAATTCTTCACAAAATATTCCAATTTGATGGCCACAAATCACACCCACTCAGCCCATACGAATTCCATAATTCCCTTCACAAACTAGTTCACTTTGGTAGCCAAAAAGTCCCTCAATTTTGCCCATCTGAATTTCCACAATTTTAATTTGCCGATTTTGATTTTTCCGCTAAATTTCCGAGCTTGAAGGAAATTTCCCAAAAGATGAGACGAGGTCCTAAAAATAAATCATGACACGTTCGAACGTTCGATTCCCGAAATCGAGTTCAATTTCGTGGTTAAACTCAACTGGACGCGATTTTAGTACAATCCAATCTACCGGGTAGCTTTTAGGGATTTTATTGCGATTGTATCCCTTGATGGCTTCACCTAATAGGTTAGTTAACTCGTGAGTGATCAGCTCAGAGAAAAAGGACCATAGGCGTGTCGATGAAAAGCCCATTTCATTTTATCGAGACAAGTCGAAAATTTAAGATGTCACAACTCTTCCCCTCTTATAAAAATTTCGTCATCGAAATTTAAACCATTACAATTCTTCTTAAAAAATGTGGGGGTATTGTCGTCTTATTGATTCTTCACTTTCCCAAGTAGCTCATTCTGGCCCGTGGTGTTGCTAGACCACTTTAACCAAAGGGATCATCTTGGTACGCAGCACTTGCTCCTTTCGATCCACAATCCGAACTAGTCTCTCCACGTACGACACTCTCTAGTCCATCTCTAATTCTTCAAAATTCAGCACGTGGGTCGGGTCAAGCTCGTACTTCCTCAACATCTACACGTGGAAGACATCATGCACTTGAGCAAGTCTTTGCGGTAAGGCAAGACGATACGCCGAAGTCCCAATTCGTTTCAAAATATCAAAGGGACCGATGTACCTTGGACTCAACTTCCCTTTCTTGCCAAGCGCGAAGTATCCCTCATCGGTGACACTTTAAGGAAAACGTATTCACCAACTTGAAATTCCAGTGGTCTTCGCCGCTTATCTACATAACTTTTCTAACGACTCTAAACGGTCTTAAGTCTTTCTTAAATAACTTTGACGGCGTCCGCTGACTATTAAACCAACTCTGGGTCGGTGATCTTACGTTCTCCAACTTCATCCCCACAAACTGGAGTTTTGCAAGCTCTGCCATACAACGCTTGAAACAGTGCCATCTAAATACTCTGTTGATAACTGCTACGATGTGCTTCTGACAAGATCTCTTCTTTAAGCTCTACATTGTCAGGTACACACAATCATCCATGAAACTTTAGTGTTCCGTCTTCAGAAACTTGAAAATCAACTGTTCTCTTTTTTGCATCCTCCTGCAGGATTCTCTGGATCTCAGGATCTATTAACTGCAACGTCTTATTCGTTATCTACACTTCCAGTTCAATTCTGAGGGTGGCCACAAGACTTGAAAGGTGGCTTACCTCAAATTTGAAAACCGAATCTCGAGTTCCTTTGAGTAGGATCCACTCCCCAAATCACCATTTGCGCAATTGATGACTTCCGGCTCAACGCATCTGCAACTTCCATTCCTTCAATTCTAACAATGCCATACGATATGGGGCCTTAGAAATTGGCTCCGTCCTAGGGGCCAGCTCAATCACGAACTCGATCTCCTTTTCTGGGGGCAGACCAGGTAATTCTTCAGGAAACATGTCAGAAACTCCGGTATCACGGTGATGCTCTCCATTTTTGACTCCTCAACTATCATATCCACTACAGTTGCCAAATAACTTTGGCAACCCACATTCAATAACCAATTGCATTAGGTAACGAAATTAAAATAATTGAGGGTCCTCATTGATTTATGATAAACTTGAAACTTTCACCCGCTAATGGTTTAAACTGGATTACTTCATAATAACAATCCATTACAACAAAATGCTCCTTGAGCCAAACCTTTTTATTTATAACATCAAACATATACATAAGCAAAATAGTCAAGTACAACTCTAGCCAGTGATTCTCATTTCTACGACTTCATTTCAACAAACCAAAATGCTACAAGCTTAACTATATTTCCGCTACGCCATTCTGATAAAATTATTCCAAAAACATTCTTCTCCTGATTGATGCATAGCTTAGCCATCCCAGTGGTACTCTATCTATGGTGCATTTTGCGGTGCATCCCCTTTATTCTGTCCCATCGGTGGCGGTGGCACCTACGCTCCCATGGGCCTGTGCGGACAGTCTTTGATCTAGTGGCCATACTGGCCATACCCATAACAAGCCCTCGTCTTAGCAAAACATGGGGCGGATCCATGTCTCCTCCCACAACAACAACACACACCATTCGAGTTGGGTGCCGATCTTCCAATTCTACTATTTTGGTTGGGGTGAATGGGGTACTTTCCTTTTGTCATCGGCTTCTTCCCAAACCGACTACCATCTCTGTTGGACTCGAACCATGACCTAGATGCAGCAGTTTGCTCCCTGATCACATTTCTAGGCTGGCTCCAGCAGGTGTGGCAGCAACGACAGCTACGGCATTGGCGGCGGTAGTGACAACGGCAGTTGCGACGGCTTGATTCTATGCTTGCTGGCCCATAATGCTTCCCAACGTCTCTAACGCCTACACAATCACATGTATTCTAGGATCACTAGGTGTTGCTACTCTAGTACCGGCCTGCGGTGGCACTCTTGCACTCACACTGGCCTGAGCCGGCGCTCTACCTCGGGCACCGACCCTGGTCAGAGTCCTACCCCGAGAGACTGATGGAACAGTCCTCTTCCAAGGAGTCCTTTACTTCGGATCACTCATTCTGCAGGATCTTTAGAGAAACCTGCTTTCCGATTCCACACAGAATTAGAAAACTGAGCGACTCACACCGACCAATCTATCAATCAGCTAATCAATCACATGCATCTGCATAAGAAAAAATGCCTTTCCTACTAACTATCCAAGACCCATCGCACCTTATCACTCTAGATACTAACCAGCTCAGATACCACATCGGTAGGGGATGTCACGCCCCGAACCTCGAGCGTGCGAACATCCCTCGATGGTCGATAGAATTTGTGACATCCCAGGATGCGTCGCTGACCCTTTCGTTTTATGCACATGCGGAAGCAAACTAATAAACTCCAAACAACAATCAAACATGGGATAGAAAAGTAGGACAACCAATTTTCACAAAACACACTTTATATACAGAGGTCTATTTCAAAAAGAAACTACCAGACAATCTACACCCCGGACCCTTTCACCTCGGGCTTCATATTCTCCATCCTGGAGACTTGAAAAAAAAAAGTTAATCACGATGGAGTGAGAATAAATCTCAGCGAGTCCACACCCTAAACCCTGATTAAGACGAAAATTCACCTAGAGGCAGCCTAAACATGCACCACTCACGACTTACCTCGCCTCAGCACCTCCCTGCACATTAGCACATCTCATATATCCTATGTACACAAACATAATCAATAACTGGAACACATCAATTTATTCTCAAACAATTACAAGGGTCTCGATTATAATGTCAAACTGTTATGACACATCCCATTCCGTGCCACATAATTTTGTTTCATAATCAGGCGCGGCTATCTCATATCAATGATTCATTTCACACTCAATAAATAAATTTAAGGCTTTAGAGGTGGCTTCCACGAAATTACTTTATCGTGTAACACTTAGCCCTTGAGCACATATAGCAGTAGTACAAGGCTCTAGAGGTGGCTCCCACGAAATTATATTATTGTGTAGCACTTAACCCTTTACCACGAATAGCAATAGTACGAGGCTCTAGAGGTGGCTCCCACGAAGTTACGATATCGTGTAGCACTTAGCCCTTGACTTCGCATGACGGTAGTGCAAAGCTTTAGAGGTGACTCCCATGAGACTCAAGTCACTATATAGCACTTAGCCCTTGACTACAAAGCCCTTTACTCGTTCACTACCCCGCGTAAACGCATCAGGGTACTTAGGTGACCACACGCACATCCATACCCAACCAAGGACATCGTGCTTTGCACTCAAATACTTCCATTTCAAATGATGGACTTGGCCAATTTTCTTCGTATTAAAAATACCCGATAAAATAATTGTGCGTAGTCACACATTCAAATTGAACCATAAAATGTGATAATCTCTCATTTCAAAATCCCACAATTTTATATAAAACATAAAATATTTTTTGCGTCAAAACCCGACACCCGGTATTTTTCTAATTAAATACCATAAAATCATATTTTTGCAATAATAATCAAAAACAACAATCCAGCACCCAATAGCACAAATCATCAACCAATTTCACATGTAAACGCATCCACGACGATCAACGTAAAATTCTGCAAAATGGCTATTCCGTCACAATTTACGCTAATTAAAATTAGGGAAAAAGCCACGAAAAACCTTAAACTTTGCCAACTGTGACACATTTACCCTGAACTTTTTTTTGTGACACTAAAAACCCCAAACTTTAGCTCGCGTGACACATCTACCCTCCGTTAAGGTTCCGTGAAAAAACACAATTAAAAATCCTACGTAACCGCTGACGTGGATGACGGAATGCAAGCGGCTCTCACGTGGCACCCGTTTAAGAAATAAAACAACGTCATTTACATCTAATGTGGTTAAAGAAATAAAAACGCCATCGCGTGCCCCTGTCTCTCTCAAAAGCTTTTCTTTCAAAACTCCATCCTCCATGTTCGAGAGCTCTCTGAAGCTCGAATCTCTTGCATCTCCATGAATGAGCCCTTTACTTGTGCTTTGTATCTCTCTCACTTGCTGTACTTGAATCCATTGCTCCACTATCCCCCCGTTCTCTTCCTCTCTCGTTGAATTGAAGAGCACACATGCCCCAAATTCTAGGGTTTATTCATGCGATCTCTCTCTGGAAAATCTCATTTGCTCTCTCAATTGGTTTCTCCACGTTCTCTGGTGGTCGATGTTCCCTCTCCATCTCTCTGAAGCTTCGCCCATTGGTCGGCTCATTGCTCCATACGAGACTCGCTTGATTTAGGACTCGCTGGTTGATGTTCCCTCTCCATCTCTCTGAAGCTTCGTTTATTGGTCGGCTCATGGCTCGATTTGGGACTCGCTCGAAGAACCTCGATTTTAGCTCGGTAATTCTCTGAATTTGAGTAATCATAGCTTTTGGAGTGCTTGTGATTTTTTTCATACCTGATTTGTCTAATAAAGTTGACAGGAAAAATGGTAAAAAAAAGAGTTGAAGAGCTTGTGATAAATTGAAGAGTTGTTTGCCTTTGATAATGCCGTCGTGTTGGGTCTTAAGCTTGTTTCCTTAGAAAAACTAACATGTCAAGTTCATATTTCTTTAGAACATGATATACCATTAAATGAGGTAACCTTATCTTTTTCAGGGAAATGTAGGAGTCTTCTGACTTTAGTCTCTTGCATACAAAGAGATGAAGCATCGTATAGAGGGAATGACAAATAGAGTTGATATTGAAATAGTGGATGACTTCAAGGCTGAGATTTGGGGTGGAACAGGGGGTGCTAGCCAGGGTGGAGATAATGAGGCTAGAGTTGAATTAGGCGATGAAGTTGGAACTGAATTGGTAGTTAGGCCTGAGGCGAGGCTTGATTATGTTTGTGCTAGCCAAAATGGAGATAGTGAGAGTGATGATGGCTTTTATTTTGAGAGTGATGAAAGTGAGAGTGATGATACTGAGATTGATTTATTAAGCTGGATGTGTGATGAACACATTATATCTAGAGATGAGGAAGGGATACATGAGGTGGGGATGATGAGGGAGGCGACATTTGCTATTGATGATAGACAAGAAGACATGAATGAGGATGAAAATGATGAGGACATTGGAGAGCATGAAAATCTTAGTCCTCTTGACTCTAGAGATGAGGAAGTATGTGACCAAATAAGACCTTTGACAATTAGATATGACCCTAGCTGCAATCATGGAGAATTGCAATTTCAAGTAGGCATGAGATTTGAGTCTCATACTCAATTTAAGAGGGCAGTGCAGAAATATGCAATCACGAATGGTTACAATATTATTTGGAAGAAAAGCGAATTTAAAAAGATGCACGCGAAGTGTGTGACCGGATGTAAATGGTCCCTTTATGGTAGTTGGCTCAACAAAGAGAAAACATTTGTTGTCAAGACTATTGGAGAAAAACATACTTGCTCTAGAAGCATGAGAAATAGAAGTGCATCTTACATATGGCTTGCAGAAGAGTTCTTGCCTAAGATCAAAGTTAATTTGCAATACCGTAACACAATTGCAGGCAGATGCAATGGAGATGTGGGGACTCATGCTCAACAAAAGAACCTGTTATAGAGCAATTAATAGAGCTCTTAAGACTATTCGGGGTCCATTCGTTGAGCAATATAAGTTATTGGCATCTTATAAAGCTCAATTGGAGCAATCTAGTAAGAACAGCACATTTCATCTTTTACTTAGATAACCACAAAACATGTTTAAGAGATTTTATGTGGGCTTCGAAGGGCTGAAAAAGGGTTGTCTAGAAGGTTGTAGGAAAGTAATTGGACTAGATGGTTGTTTTATTAAAACCGTAGTAAAGAAAATGCTACTTTGTGCTGTTGGAAGAGATGGAAATAATCAGATGTTTCCAGTCGCATGGGTTGTTGTTGAAGCGGAAACACAAGACAGTTGGACTTGGTTTCTCAAGTTTCTATTTACAGACTTTAAAGTAGGTAGAGGTGATGATTGGACATTCATAAGTGATTAACAAAAGGTAGAATGATTCAAATTTCATCAATTCCTTTATAATAGTCATTGAGTTATGTTTTGCAAGGCTTTATTAATGCATTTCAATTATGTTTTGCAGGGTCTTATCAATGCAGTTTCTTCATTGGCTCCTTGTGCAGAACATAGAAATTGTTCAAGGCACATTTATGCAAACTGGAAAAAATTGTACAAGGGAGAAACATTTCGAAATTACTTCTGGAGAGCTGCATATGCCACATACGAGGTTGAATTCAATATAGCAATTGAAGGAATGAAGAGGGAGTCTGTTGATGCCTATGAAGATTTCATGAGGCAAGGGCCGGAGCATTTCTGCAGAGCATTCATAAAGGCTGGGCGAAAATGTGATGCCATTGAGAACAATTTGAGTGAAACTTTCAATGCATACATTTGCAAGCAAAGAGAGATGCCAATTGTTGATATGTTAGAGGCAATAAGAACAGCTTTGATGGTGAGAATGTATGAGAAAAGCCAGTTGATGATGGGTTCCCAAGATGAATTATGTCCACGAATTAGGGCAAAGGTCGAGGAAGCAAAGATGAAGTCTAGGTATTGTGTTACCAAACCAGGCATTGGAGAAAAATTTGAAGTTGAAGTCAATGATGATCGATTTGAAGTAGACTTGAGGGGGAGGACGTGTGCTTGTAGGCAATGGGATATCTCAGGAATACCTTGTAACCATGCTATCTCATGCATTAATTATATGAAGTATGAGATTAATCGATATGTTGATGATTGTTTCAAAAAGGATTCTTACGAAAGATGCTACAAATTTCCATTACCGACATTGAATGGGAAGAAAATGTGGCCATTATCCACTGAAGAGCCAATATTGTCTCCGCCATTCAGAAAGCTTCCAAGGAGACCCAAGAAACAACGCAATAAGCAATGTGAGAATGTTGAGAAAAGGACAAGAAAGGGGAAGGCCATGGTTAATCCAAATACTAATTTGAATAAGTTGACAAAAGTCGGGATAATCATCTCATGCTCAAACTGTCAGGACTTGGGACACAACAAGAGAACATGTCCGAAGCCTCTAGCAACAACACAAATCAAACCTCCGGTAAGAGAAAAAGGAAGACCAAGAAAACTTATATAGGCCCAAGCCTTCGATACTAACATGGTCTCATGGCAATACTTATTGTAACTTACTCATGCTTTTCTATGCAGGGTAAAAGGGGGAGACCAAGAAAACATCCACAACCAGCCATGGTGAAAAGGACATCTACCAGACAAGGAGATACAAGAACACAAGAATCTACAAGTCAGACCGACCATGTCTCAACTGAGGCTTTTGGACCATGCGGAACTCAAGAATCTACAAGTAATGCTCCACATTGAAATAGATGTGAATTCCATCCAATTGTTCATAGCCAAGAAGCTGTTGCTTGTTCCTTTTTTGTTGTAATCCGAATTCAACACTAACATAGAATCTGGGCTGCTTGTGCTTGTTTGGTTGTAAATGAAAACAAAGAGTGCAAGCCTTTTGACTGTAATCCAAATTCCTCTTTGGTTGAACTGCAAGGGTTCATTTTTTGTTGTAATCCAAGTTAAACACTAATTATGAATCACTATACAATTGTGGATATGCTGTTGTAATCCAAGACATTGATGTTGGTTCATTTGTGGATGTGGATGATCTATGATTCTTTTGGTTGGATACCCAGTTCCTGAGTGGTATCATGGTGGATTGAGACCTTCTGAATTGGGGCGAACACAGTGCGCAGGTAAGTGCCCCACTTAAGCATCAGCTCTCACTTGGTTTTGCTTAGATGTCTATCTTTTCTCTCTAACTAATCTGCTTATTCTTTCCAAATGGGGTTGCCTGAATTGTGCTCAATATGCATCAACCACGGTATAGTCTAGATCATGTGCTTGTTTTATAGCTGGATCCTTACTTTTTGTTGGCCATTGACTTGGTTGTTGTTCCCATGTAAACGTGCCAGATTGAATAGAACACCAAAAGCAGTGTTTACTTTTAATTCTACGCTTATGTTGATTATTCTACTCAATGCGGGCCCAGTTTCCTAGCTGTTGGAAAATCTGAACTAAAACTACACATAGCATGTTTAATCCGATGGAGACGAGTGATTGGGTGGACTGATAGTCCAGCCATAGAACTCAGTTTTGACCTCAAGCATCTTACCCTTAAGGGTGATTATTTTGCTGCCTTCAATAACACTGTACTGAGTAGAATTTCTGAGGTGCACCAGCATCTGGCTAGCTCTTTGTTTTCTTAAACAAGTTTATTGGTTTTAGCTGTAATGTCTGCAAGCACTACAACATTTACAAATGATTTGTGTGCCTTCTTGCCTTTCTCTGAAAGTTTTTTTGTGTGCTCATGCGCATGTCGGTACCTGCCAGCCTAGATGTAAACATCCCTACTCCCTAGTCTCACCCCATTTCAGTAGGGCAAATGCTGAGGATACCTTGCTTCTCTAATTGCAATACCAAGATGCCTTTTCCTAATGATGGGATATGCACCTCTTACCTTATAATGTCAGGTGACCTACTGGATATGCCTTTGGTCTTGAATTTAGACCGAGTCTTATGTATTAACTTCGTCATTTCTCGCTGCAGATTTCTTATGACAAGTTGAAAATAAGCAGTAGGATTTGCCCTACCTCAAACTGACCTGACATCTTAGATATACTGAACTAGAGGAGAACCTTAATCATCAACCCAATTGAGTGAGTGGTACACTCACATGGGGATGATTATGGGCACAGGGAAAGAATTCATCATAATTCATGCTCAAATAGTGTCAATATTCATGAAACTTGACATCAAAGATCATCATTGCCACACTGCAAAGAAGAGGGAAGCATTAGCTAGACTGCAACCAGAAATGGGTGAGGGGTGTTGCTTAGAACATCATCAAAACTGAGTATGTGCACTCTGTCTCCTGGTTATTTTCTTTTTTCTTTGTTTCTTTGCTGGTTGCCTTTGAACATCTCTTGCTTACCACCTTTGATTTTTGTCTTGCAACCTAGATCCTGATGATTTGCTGTTCAAGGTCAAACCTAACTGTTTCCTAAGGTGGTAATCTCTCCAAAGCTAATTCTGTTATTGAACATTGCCTGTGGCAGATGATACATTACATTTGATTCCGCGGCTAGCAGGAACTTTGACTGTCTCTGATTTCTTGGTTGTATTTGCCAAGGAACACAGATGCATGACAGAGCTTGTTTATAAGTTGCTCAACCCTGATGTCAACCTTCTCTGTTTACTCAGCAAAGTGTAATGAGCATAGAAAATGAAGAAAGCATTCTAAGAGGATCATCTCGGACCACAAAACACTTCTGGAGCGAGATGAGATGTCAAGTCAGAGACAATGCCATTAGAATTAGGGTGGGTGTCCAGTCTGATCAGAGCCACATCCTCTTTCTCATAATCAGAGAAAGATCATGACAAGTATAACCAGAGATAAACTATAAAAGCACCCACCATAAGCAGAAGCATTAGTCTTCACAGAGCATCACCTTCAAAAATGTATTCTGGAGCCACGTAGCCTGTAGTACCATATACATAATAAGTAGAGTGAGAATCTTCAAAACAGTACGGAAGCAAACAGGTCATCTCTTGGTTATACTATGTTATATTTTCAAGCTCACCATCAAGACGTCAAACGGTATCTTCGCACTTGATGAATTTCGCCAGACCAAAGTGTGGAATAAGAGCCTTGAATTCCTTGTCCAACAAAATGTTTGAAGGCTTTATGTCACGATGAATTATCTGGATATCACAATTCTCATTGAAGACAGCGAAGCCCTCCTGCTACTCCTTGTTCGATGGGCATCTGTGTTGGCCAGTTGAGAGAGGGCAGCAATCCAACCTGTTGCCTGCGCTGCTGGTGCTTCCATAAACTATGAGCCATTGTTCCATAAGCCAATAAATGGATATACAAGGAAGACTCTTGCCATTTTGTGTTCGTTTTTACAAGTTCCTGCAATTGTGCTTCCTTTCAAAAGCCAATTATTTTGAGCAGATTCCAATGAATGGTTGCTCTCTGGTCTGTAATTCTGCTCGAAACTGTGCACAACAAAGCAGGAGGCTTGCATGGTTCGCATCTTCTAACTGCCACAAAAGATCCATCAGCTAACTGGCCTTTATAGACCTCAGCACATGCACCTTTGCCAATCAAGGGTTCTTTTAGCTCTGTCAGAGAAGTTTTAGGATTTAGTTCTTCAGCAAGGTTTGTGTGAAAACTGTAAGAGTTCCTTCTGATTCCATTAAGAAATCTTAACTGTGGAGGTGGCACCGTTGGCAAATCGTTCTGTGACTGCAAGAGCTCTAACGCAACCATTCCTGAATGCAAGGCAAATAGTGGATAGCAGAGAAGTAGGCTGAGAGAATAGTGTTGACATGGCAATGTTTTATTTGAGATCGACAGTGGAGAACTTGAAAACCGTCTTTTTTACTGCTCTCTATCAAAATGTGGAGTCGCCGTTTTTCAATGGCTGGGAATTGTAATTTTGCGAAGGCCCTTTTTTCCTATTTAAGATTACACCCTCGGGGAACTGATGTTCAGGAAGTATTCTAGAAAGTATTGGATTGACAATGGTGAGTTCCGCGTCCATTGAAGTTCCAACTGAAGTGGTTGAGATTCGATGTGTAATGCAAGGAGACGTGAGTGTATTCATCCAAAAAATAATCACCTTCAATTGGAAGGCCAACACTGGATGGACCAAGTCATCTTTTCGAGGAAAATTGGTCACGGAGGAGAGCAATACAGATGAGTTCTTCAGCATCGTGTAAGTCCTAATCACCATCCGATCCCACATCTCTTAGACTTTCAACTTTTTATGTATCCGAAGGCTTCATCACCACTCTGAGTCTTGATCTTAATGCAAGATTGTTAGCCTTCTGCTAATGCTAAATCGATCTTTGATGGGGAGCTCAATGAGGGTGTGAATTGAATTTTGAGAAGATTCTTAGAAGCTCTTAACTGAGTCCATTTCCTCCCGGTGATGGAGCCACCAGTGAACGAAGTACTTCAGGGAACATCAGCATAAGAAAAACTGTCACGTGCAAATCATAGTTTCAAGCAATCCGATAGACTGGGCAATGACATTTTCTAGCGGCAATCAGGTTTTGTAAGACGAGATTTTACTTATTTTAAGAGTAGAAAATGTTGCATTGTCCTGAGTTCTTGAATATGCTAACTGATCTGTCATGGTCAATCAGCATCAGAACAAAAACCGGAAACATGAACAAACAACTGAGGATTCTTTGTATCTTATATCATCGGTGGATTCAACGTGCAAGATCACACTACCCAACTTTTGCGGGACTACATTCCTTTTATGTTGCTTTTTTAAGCTAAATACAAGCTAAAAAAGACCACGACCATTCCTTTTATGTCCGTTTACGCAGTCTTCATGCAAGTCAGCGAGCGCCTTGGCAACTCCGTTCACAACCCTCATCCTTACTGACCGTCCCAGGGTGGTCCCTCGATCTAAAAGATTCGACCGAGATGATCTCAAGTGATTTGCTACGCTTCCACGAGGCATAAACGGATAAACTAGAAATAGTTCTGTGGGTATGATGCAAAACAAAAGCAGACCAAGCACTTTGCGGTTCCTGACTATGCTTGCAAGAAGAAACATATGCTTGCAAGAAGAAACTGAGCATGGACAACATGACGAGGTGGCTCTGGGACAAGAAAGCCCTCCCAGCGACCCCCTGACCCTTTTGTAAGTGATGCTCAACACAAGCTTCCCGAAAGCCCCACATATGAGCATCTACAACATAAAATGCCACATCAGTTGTGGACATGCAGACTTGTGCCATGCAGCTACCATCAAAGCTAGAACAACTCTTTTTCACGCCACCGCCATTAGCCAGAACACTGCGATGCTGACATGGGACCCAGGTTTGAGCCAGAGGTAGCTTGTGGGTTTCGCATGTGACTGTCAGTATCTCCAAAATTTCAGTCAATGCATTATGCCACCCTTCATTGCATATCTGGTTCAAAAGCTGATGTAAGAAAAATGAAAGAGCAAACCACTGTACTATCTTGATATCCAGCATTAAGTTGGGGATGTGGTGAAAACTTGGCGCACGTTACCTGTGTGCTTGGATGATCCAGGATTTCAGAACTTTTCAAGTTCACTGCCTGCAGAAAACTCTGATTGTACCACTGCCAAATTCTTGTAATGCTATCTCCACATTTTGATAAATCATTAAATAATATAAGAAACTGACGACCAACAAATTAACGCAATAAAGAACGAAATTGTCACCAATGCCAAATAGGAGACTTTCCGAAGAAAGAAAAGCATGATTTTTAAACAAACCCAACCTCAAGTGCTTTGCAGACTTTATCAACCACCGGTGCGTAGTTAATCCTCTGTGAAGTCATAATGAGTTCAAGAACACCAACACAAGATTGGCCCGATGGTTCAAAGACAGGCAAAGCCAAGGTTCCCTGAACATTATAATGAAGAGCATGATCAAGCCTCGAATATTCTTTGCTGGTGTAGTATTGTACATTAGGAGTCCATTCAGGCAGGTTTTGCTGGAAAACACGACCAGGAAGTCCCAGTTCTCCATCATTCCCCCC
Organism: Eucalyptus guilfoylei; assembly: GCA_016097605.1. Lineage (NCBI taxonomy): Eukaryota > Viridiplantae > Streptophyta > Magnoliopsida > Myrtales > Myrtaceae > Eucalyptus > Eucalyptus guilfoylei. Next base: position 13,222,353 of record CM027870.1, on the reverse strand, counting down.
ATCCGCAGAAAACAAATACATTATAGACACCATTCTGTACTGGTGAAGCCCATTAGTATTTGGACCAAGAACGAAGGGTTGCCCTGAAGTTGTAAGGATGTACCAACCACCATTCTTTACCAGTGCCCAAACCTGAGCTAGAACAAGCTGTTCAGTTGATTCTTTGAAGTCACGAAGAGCCTGGGTCATCCTTTCTTTAATGATACAGTATCCATTAGGATTTTCAAATGCCGTCAGCCCCAAATATGATGACGGCAGCTTTTCACGATCACTATCCTCAGTGGGAGCTTCGGTCTCTGAATTGTGATGATCTATATATTCGGAAACAACTTATCAGTAAAAACTCAGTAGCCGTGGCTTCACAGGCCATTGCAAACAGTTGGAACAAATCAAACTTCAAGCAAGAGGCAACTTCATAGTTCAGGACTCTCAGAATTCATAATTCTCACACAATATATATATAGGAAATCAGGTGAAATGGGAGGTGGAAGTGGCAAAGAGCCACTGATATTTGAAGAAGGAGCAATCCCAACAATTAATTCAAACTTCTTGCTTTGATTCCCAAGCTTTTTGAATCGATAGAAAACAAAAACCGTACCATCAGACCAAATTTCTCGATTAGTCAAAGAGGGAAAAAAAAGTCAAAACAACATGCAATGAAGTCAGATTAGTTCCAAACAAGGAAAAATTTCAACTTTCCAAAAATCGTAAAACCAGAGAAGACCAAAACCAAGCAAGTGAACGCGGGTGGAGAAAGTCAACCCTTAATTCTCAAGTCTCAGATGGCAAAAAAAAACAGAGCTCTTCAACGACCCAACTCCAGCTCAATCAATCGCGATCCGCAAGAACCCGACTCGAAACCGAAAGCGAACGAATTCGAACGGACTCAAGACTGACATGCGACAAACCGAGAGCAATTGGAGAGGCGAACCACTGCGGCGGCGGCGGCGGCGGCGGCGGCGAGCTTGTCCTCGGACCCGCAGGAGAAGGCGCAGAGAGGCGAGCTGGGCTGGTCGGAGGCGGACAGGAAGAGCGGAGACGCGGCGAAGTGGAGCTGATGATCCATCATTGGCCAAGGACTGTAGACGTCGAGGTCGAGGTCCATGATGGACTCCCCCGGGGCCGCCGCCGCCGCGTCGTCGGGCGGCGGACTCGTCGGGCCGCCGCGGCCGGGGCCGTCGTCCTCCAGCTCGGGCATTTCATCGGGAAATGACGGGATTTTCCGGGAGAGTTCACGAGTGGAGGAGAGGGAGAAGGAGAGAGCCGTGTGGGTGCCACGTGAGCGCCGTTTGCATTCCGTCATCCACGTAGGATTTTTAACTGTGTTTTTTCACTGAACCCTAACAGAGGGTAGATGTGTCACGCGAGCTAAAATTTGGGGTTTTTAGTGTCACAAAAAAAAGTTTAGGGTAAATGTGTCACAATTAGCAAAATTCGGAATTTTTAGTGGCTTTTTCCCTTAAAATTAATTAAATAAATCTCGATTAAATAAATAAATTACGATTAATTAAACCGAATCACTTAATTAACCTAACAATGCAGGCACCTCATCAATCAGGTCAACCTTATCCTCCCTCATATAGTCATGAACACCAAAAATCCCTTTTGTAAAATTCACTTGGCAACCCCCTTTTTTTTTATTCCAACTTTCTGAAATAAATTCGTACATGGTCCCGTATTTGAAATTAACCCGCCAAACTTTGCACGTATCTCGTATAAAACTTCCTCGTTTTATTGAGCACATAAAACTTAGCGTCCAAACTCGACATCATATTTCTTTTCTAATTTCTTTTCCAATCACCCTTTTTTGAAAACAAACCTTAGTAATTTCCCCTTTTTTTGTTCAAAACGTTTAGAAATAAATTCACAAGTGGCCACGTATTCAAAATTAATCCGTCAAAATTTGCAAGCACCTAATTTAAAACCTCATTGTTTTATTGAGAAAATAAGTTTTGGTGTCCGGACCTGACACCTCATCTATTTTATAGTTAATAGTCCATATGGTCACCTTTTGCAATAATACTAAACAACCCACATAGAACAATCAACCTCATGAGATCATACGTAAGTTCTAAGCATGCCACAAGTCAACCACATCACCAAATATTCACTATCTAGCAAGCACAACATCAAGAACAATCACAAAACTACTATCGGTCCTAACCGGCAGAAACCGGGTCACTCGTGCGTCTCCAAGTTTAAATCCAGAAACCTAATCAAACGAGCTTAGAAAATTCTAAAATTTGAATATTTTCTAGATGACACTTAAATGAAAATTTTTGATGAAGACACCTTGACCCAATCTTTCTGAATTAAGAGAAGTAAATCGCTCAAACTGTTACAAAAACTGTGTTCGTTTCCAGAAATTATGTTTTCCAAAATCAGTTTGGTTCGAGGTTTAAAAGATGTCCATTTGATCTGAAATTTATTTGATCTGAAATTTGACTATGTTAAACTACAAGATGTGAAAAATAATATTCGTGAAGAAACCATTTCGAAAATCGAAACCTAAGAGTTGATAAAAGTCCACTAAACACCAAAAGGTCACCAGTTCCAGCACAATCCGAGATTCTATTTTGCAAATGACGAAACTGAAAGCTCATTCTTTTAAATCCCTAAAATCTTGAGTAAAATATATGTCATAGCTGAAGATGTCTAGAACATTTTTCAAGAAGAATGCAACCTTAAAATTGAAGCACATTTCCATCCATGAAAATAGTAAACAGCGAGGGTCCAGTGAACTGATCTGGGGAGAAATTCACTAAATTAGACTAATCCACCCTCATTAGTGCTAATCTCACCAATTAGATTAACACTAATCCATATTAAGGCTAATCTAACCAAACTAGATTAACACTAATCCATATTAAGGCTAATCTCACTTAATAATAATTTAACTAAGCTAATTAACATTAATCCACCTAACTAAGTGCAATTAACTTCCTAATTCAAGATTAGGGTGTTAACTCCCTGGATTAGCGAGATAATGGGTCCACGGCGACGGCGGTGCAACGGCGATGAGATCTCGTGTCAACGACGTCTCCAAAGGAGGCTCGGAAGAGGCTAAAAACGGCCCCGCAAGCTCATAGCTTAAGTTGGGAACCAGTTATGCTTCTGTGGTTGCTGGTCGTGTGAGTTGGAGGCGTGCGGGGCTGCTGTTGGTCAGCGGTGGCGCTATTTGGTGGAGGAGTTGGGCGGACAGAGCGATGGTGGCGGTTTGGTGGTGCTAGCCGGTGAGGGTGAGGTGCTGGACAATGATGTTGGCGGCTGTGAAGTGGTGTGGAGCTGAAGATGATGAGGGATGGTGCAGATGGAGTAGCTAGTGGTGTGGGCGTGTCTGCTGGAGGGTGATCGAAGTTGGTTGTTGATTTGAGGGGAAGAAGAAGCTGGCGGCAACAACAATGGAAGAAAAATGGAGAAGATGAAGATGAAATGAAGAGGAAGAAGGGAGAAGAAGAAGCTGCAGTTTTTTTCTACTGGGCTGGTCGTATGGGAGGAAGAAGGAGGGGAAATGAGGGGGGGACAAGGGCCATGCAAGTCCACCTTGTGGCCAATGAGGTTCCAAGCAAAATATCCCATGCAATGAGTGTCTAAGCCCCAAAGTCTTCTGCCCATTTTGTCAATCCAACAACCAATGGCCATTTTCCTCATTTTTCCTCACCATTTAACTCACTTTGAAGGCCAAAACAGCCCCCTTCAGCTTTCCTACGAATTCCACTTAATTTCCTCTAAATTCTCCACAAAATACTTCAATTTGATGGCAAAAAATCACACCCACTCAGCCCATACGAATTCCATAATTCCCTTCACAAACTAGTTCACTTTGGTAGCCAAAAAGTCCCTCAATTTTGCCAATCCGAATTTCCACCATTTTAATTTGCCGATTTTGATTTTTCCGCTAAATTTTCAAGCTAGATGGAAATTTCCCAAAAGATGATATGAGGTCCTAAAAATAAATCGTGACACGCTCAAACTTTCGATTCCCAAAACCAAGTTTGATTTCGTGGTTAAAATCAACCGGATGCGATTTTAGTACAATCCAACCTATCGAGTAGCTTTTAGGGATTTTATTGCGATTGTATCCCTTAACAGTTGCACCCAATAGGTTAGTTAACTCGTGAGTGATTAGCTCCGAGAAAAAAGACCATAAACGCATCGATGAAAAGCTCATTTCATTTTATTAAGACGGGTCAAAAATTCAGGATGTCACAATTCTAATGCAAATAAAAAATAGAGACATTGCGATTTCTTAGATTTAGTTTAACAAACCGATTTACATCTTTCAATCAGATTGATTTCCAGAGATCAGGTTCCGAAGTCAAAACACAGAGTTCTGCTGGTCTTAGTGAATAATTTGACTTTGGAAAGCGATTTACTTTGGACCCTTTGCCGATCCCACAACTGCAATGGCCTTAATGCCTCAACTATCGGTCAAAGATCACCCGTGCGATGCGGTTGCCTTGAACTTTCCGATTTTTCTAACTCCGTAAGCTATAGTTTTCGAAATATCCCCATTTCTCACTACCTTTCAAGCCTTGTCCCATTGTGGCACCAAAAAACGTGTCTTCAAACTCCATTCTGAAAATGACTTGGAGCCTTTCTGAAAGGAGACATTTCAATGGGAACAAAAGAAAATATCTTCGAATCTCATTATGTTGATTTCTTAATTTTTTTTTTTTGGAAAAAATCCCAAAAAATATTGGGAAATTCCCAGAAGAGTGGCTAAATTATGGAGACACGGATCCTATTTTTAAGTAAGATTGGATTACAATTGCTCAGCATTTCACTTCCCCTGGAAGCACGGATGGGGATGATTAGCAATAATTTCCTTTAATTTACTCAATGCCCAACTGCTCACTCATTCATTAGGAAAGACCTCTAAACGAGGTTTAACTCAGAAATTGATTTAATGAATAACCTAAACAGAGCTAAACTCAGACTAATATTCAGAATTTACAGAAAGACCATGCTCGTGTTGAATTAGGAACCATAAGCGACCAAGCTAGTCAATACTAAGCAAAAGAGATTGGCAATGAAAAGTGATATCTTGTGACGATAAGCAAAGACTATTTAATCTAGCGCAGAAGAGGAAAGTTTCATACATTTTTGGTCCTATGATAATTAAAAACGAATTGATGCGTACATGAAACAATTTAAGTCAGTAAGGAAAGTGTTGGGAATAACTGATTCCCTGAAACCGGATTCGACACTCAATCGAACCCCTAAAACGAATGCGGAAGACGAGCCCGAGAACAAACATGTATCACCGATCAAAGACATACCACAGAATCGAGCGTACCTTATTATCCACAGATTAAACACCAACGTTGAATTCGAGGAAGAATCTGATCCCGGTCTATTGAGGAGCATACTATTGCTTTAAGGGGGAGAAAAAATTACGTTGGTTTTTGGGAGAGGAAAAAAAAAAAACTAGCGTACATCCAAAAGGTACGTGCCTTTTATTTCTTTCCCTTAAAGCGTCTCCTCCAAAGGACACATCTCTTCAACGTAACACCTCTTCCAAAAGACGCAACTCTTCCTCCATGGGCCCTTATCTTGAGGGCCGGGCTTTTAGGCCCAACATGGGCGGACGGACCCACTTAGGCCCATCAACACATGAATAAAACCATCATCTCCCACTCGCACATGGTGGGCTGAACATAATTCTCTGTACCTCTCTGCAACATTCATACCGGTGAATAATCCGTGCAACTAGCATACTTTGAGAGCTCGTTGCCATACATCTGTTATGAATATATAGCAGCTCATAATGGGCATCACACTTTGAGTAGATTTAGTATGCAGTACCCTAGATCGATCAATTACATTTATATCTCTCTTGATCTCTTTTAAACAAATGATATATTGTATTCACAATTATGATTATCCCAAAGACAGTCATAATTGGTCGACTAGTGAACACAAAACTAGAATGTGATTCTCCAAATTCGATTTTTCTCTTTCCTTCAAACTCTCAATTTTAGTTTAGCTTACTTTTCTAGAAATGTCCTATTAGATCGAATCAATTCATGATCATTGGCAATATCCTAAGCTAGCAAACGCTGAATAAAAATCTTGAGAATAAGTAAGAGTCATGAGGGCACTAAATTGAGGAACTCTTTTCCTCAAGAGTCTCACACGGCATAAAAGTTGAGATCAAACTTTTGCCACTCTTATTGATCGTCTCATGCATACGTAGTATAAAATGCGTATTACGGTATTAACTCTTTTCCCATGGAGCGTATGTCTACACCATCAATACCGTATAGATGATAGTTCAGACATACCTAATGTATAACTTGAGTTCACATATCTACTCATACACAGAATTCATTAGAACTCACATCTAGCATTATAGACAGATAAAGTAAAATATGTGGGCTATTTTACTTTTAGACATAGTAAATATTATGTCCTCATCTTAATACTCAGTTAAGGCGACAAATATATTTTAAGCTTAAGCTCTTAATTATCACATATATAATAAGCTTAAAAACCGTCTCATCTCTATTTATCACATAATAAATAGAGGCGATTACCTGTGTGAGTGGGCTAATCTTTTATCTGTCCGACATACTTTCTCAATTTTATATAATGCACTGAGCATTAAAATGCATGAATGTCAAATAAAGATTTATAGGCATTAATAATGAAAAAAACACAAATTCATTAAATGTGAACACTTCAGGGAAATTACAATATTCAGTACATCAGCCTCTACGCAGTCTTAGAGATTTTACATGACCACAAAACATATCTCTAGGTATTGGCTTTGTCATAGGATCTGCTACCATTTTATGCGTAGATATGTACCGTAAGTTCACATCTTTTCGGGCAACCATATTCTTGACAAAATTATACTTGGTATCTATATGTTTGGTCTTGTCATGATATTTTGGATCTTTGGTGTACGCTATAACTGCTTGGCTATCATAGTTAACCAATAATGGATTTGCAGCATACCCAATAACACCTAAATGATCCAAAAATCTCTTAAGCCAAACTCCTTCTTGTACTGCTACTGATAATGCCACGAACTCAGCTTCCATCGTGGACAAGGCTATGCACGTTTGCTTCTTATTGCTCCAAGATATGACGCCATTGTTCAGTAAGAAAGCAAAACCAGAGGTAGATTTCCTTTCATCTAAATCTCCTCCCCAATCAGCATCTGAATAGCCTTCAAGTCGCAGATCCTTTCCTAGGTAACTCAGCTTGTAATCAGCAGTTCCCTTCAGATACCTCAGTATTCTTTTAACGGCATTCCAATGTGCTTGAGCTGGATTGGATTGGTATCTACTCACTATTCCAACTGCAAAACATATGTCAGGTCTTGTACACATCATAGCGTACATCAAGCTCCTAACAGCACTAGCATAAGGAATATGTTTCATTTGTTCATTCTCTTGTGGAGTCCTTGGACACAGTCTATGGCTCAATCCTTAATCTTTTGCAATAGGAGTATCTATGGGTTTACAATCTTGCATACAAGATCGTTCAAGAATCTTCTTTATGTATGTTTGTTGCGAAAGAGATAATGATCTCTTCGAACGATCTCTTGAAATCTTAACTCCAAGAATGTATGCAGCCTCACCCATATCTTTCATCTCAAAGTTGAAAGATAACCAACTCTTCACAGTATTAACAAACTCCATATGGCTTCCAGTAATTAGTATATCATCAACATATAATGATATGATCACAGATTGATCTTTGGATCTTTTGATATATACACAATGATCCTCATCTATCATTGTAAAATCATATGCCATAATGGCATTATAAAAACGTATATACCATTGTCTTGACGACTGCTTAAGGACATATATCGATCTCAAAAGTCGACATACCTTTTCTTCTTGGCATTCTGTAATGAAACCAGCAGGTTGTTCCATATATATTTCTTCCTCTAATTCTCCATTGAAGAAATCAGTCTTTACATCCATTTGATGTAACTCAAGATCCATACTAGCTGCTATTGCTAGAATAATGCGAATCGAGATAAATCTCACTACAGGAGAAAATGTTTCTTCATAATCAATTCATTCCTGTTGATTATACCCTTTCGCCACAAGGCGAGCCTTATGCCTTTCTATCGAGCCATCAGCTTTACGCTTTATTTTGAGAACCCACTTGTTCTCAATAGCTTTGCGTCCTTTTGGAAGGTCAACCAGTTCCCAAACATGGTTTGACTTCATTGACTCCATCTCCTCTTTCATTGCATGCATCTATTTTTCCTTACTAAGGCAATTTAAAGCCTCATTAACATTTCTTGGCTCATCTTCATCTTGTGGAGCAACCATAAAAGTTTCCCCTTCAATGTCAAAACGTCGACAGGGAATACTTTTGCGACTTGTTCGTCGTATGAGAGATTGTGCACTTTGTACATCATTCCCCATCATGCTCCCACTCGGATTAGATAATGACGATATCATCTCATCATGTGGTTATAATTGAGAGTGAGTTGAATTAAATTCATCACTTCTCATGTTACTCCCACTTGGACGAATTCCACTAAGTTCATTATTTTGATCCAAGATTTCAAATAGGGAGTAATTCTCACCTATTTCGCCCTTCTTAGGAAATTCATTCTCTAAGAATGTGACGTCCCGTGATTCGAATTCAGTTATACTTCCACTTTCTTGCTCACCTATGAACATATATCATTTCAAGTGTTCAGAGTATCTTATGAAAATACTTTTCTTTCCTATATGACCCAATTTCCCAAACTTGTGAGAGGGCTCATGAGTATAGGCAGCACAACCCCATGGTTTAAGAAAACTTAAATCCGGTTTTCTACCTATCCATAACTCATATGGAGTGGGAGTAACTGATTTAGAAAGCACCCGATTAAGTATATAGGCAATAGTTAATAACGCATCACTCCAAAAAGTGATAGGTAAGTTAGCATGCACCATCATGGACCTAACCATTTCCAATAGGGTTCTGTTCTTTTTCTCCGCAACACCATTTTGTTGAGGAGTATATGGAATAGACAACTGTCTTTCTATTCCTTTTTCATCACATAATTTTTTGAACTCATCAGATAAATATTCTCTACCTCGATCAGATCTCAATACTTTTATTTTCTTGTCTAATTGATTTTCTACCAAGTTCATAAGCCTTTTGAAACAACTCAATGCTTCAGATTTATGAGAAATCAAATAGACATATCCAAATCGAGTATAATCATCTATAAATGTGATGAAATAAATAGCCACATGCCTTCCTCTCACATTCATCGGACCACAGACGTCATAATGGATTAAATGCAAAGGAAATTAAGCTCTTTTACCTTTTCCAAATGGTTTCCTTGTCGTTTTCCCTACTAGACAATGCTCACATATGGGCAAATCGACTTTTTCAATGTTGCCCAACAAGCCCTCTTTGGCTAGTCTATTCATACGTTGTTGGCCAATATGACCAAGTCTAGCATGCCACACATTCACATCATTATCATATGAATTAGGAGACGTGAAAAGGGAATAACAAACATTGGCATTACTATAGTCAACATTTAATACAATGAAATCATCTAGAAAATAACCACAACCATAGTAGTTTGTATCCAAATACAAATCCATATCACTATTATGGAAGTTCATATTAAAACCAAGTTTAACCAACACTAAAACAGACACTAAATTCCAACGAATCTCCGGAGCATACAACACATCATGTAGGAATAAAGTGCATCCACCACGTATGTTCAATTGGCAGGTGCCAATCCTTTTTACTTCTGCTCTGGAGTTGTTTCCCACATAGATCCACTTAGTTCCAGTTGGTACTTGTCGGAATTCCACGAAGGATTCTCTATCATTCGCTACATGGTCTGTCGCTCCTGAATCTATAGTCCACAAAGGATTAGACTCAGTTAAGAATATAGAACTTGACACATAAGCAAAGTTCTCAAAAGTACAAGGGGTGTGTACCTTCTTTGGCTGACGACAGTCGCGAGCATAGTGATCCTTTTATTCACAGTTGTAACACTTCACCCTTGAAATACTCTTCACTCGAGAACGTTTTCCTCTTTTATGTTGGTTAACTTTTGGTTTCTTGCAAGAAGGACTTGATCCCTTGCATTTCCACATATTGAACGAATCAACACGCTTGCGCTTAGAGCTCGAAGCCCCTTTTGAGCTGAAAGCAACATAGCAAATATCTGTATCCCGCTCAAACGTATTGAGGCGGTCCTCTACTAGCGCAAGGTGGCGCACAACATCCTTAAGTTCTTCCATAACATGGTCAAGAGCTTCTAATGCTTCTTGCTTTTCAAGCACATATTGAATTTTCATATTCAATATTTCACAATTCTCGCCGTTCAATTTGTTTTTTTTGTTCAAATTAGCAATTATGTTATTAGTTGCTGAAGCCATCGATTTGAACATATCAGACATATATGCACGAATTATTAATACCTATCATTTATGCATCCATTTTGCACAGACCCATCATATTAATGAATAATTTCAAGTAAGGTTTCAGAATCAAAATGTCACTATGTTTCCAATCATTATCCAAAAAATCCTAACTCAAAACTATCATTAATATAATCTTCTAAGCAAAATAAGTTCAGCAAAGTCACTAAAACTTTATTGAACTTCCCACAATAAAGTGTAAATTAACATACTAATTTACAACAATAAATAACATTGAACTTTCAATAATTAAACATGTCCATTACACTAAGCAATATATATTCAGAGGAAAAATATCAACATAGAAAGAGATATTTACACCTAAAACATCTCAAACTAATCTAAGAAATAAATAGGAAAAGTCTATTCTAATCCCTCAGTAAAATCCTCTAAGATTTTTGAAGGCACATTGGACAACCACGAAAAAACTTTTGGAGAGCTCTCATGCCACCTCCAAGGCGCATTCACTCTGCGCCATGTGGCACTCATCCCAAGGGTTGAAGTTTTGGTTAACTCGATCCTATAGTATTCTCTTACAAAAGCTACTGTAAGCATCCTATAACCCAGGACCACGTTGACCTCCCATAAGCGATCTAACACTGCTTGCCATTCAGGTGGAAGAGTGTTCATTAAGGCCGTCACCTTCTCAAAATTCGGCATAAGATAACCATTCCAGATGATTTCTTGTATCATCTGATTGACCCTGACTACGTGAGATACTACGTCACCGTCATTCCACCGATAATTAGCTAACTCTGTCATTAGCCCTTTAAGTCTTGCATTTTCTTCATCCGTTCTCGGAAATGCAGGTATGCGTGCATAACGCATCATAGTTCCTGCAACAAATGCAGAACAAGAAGGGATTACTTATAATCCACGACGAACAAACTGGAAAATACATAATTTTCCATGGTTCATGCAACAAATGCAGAATTAAAAAAAAATGGATTACTTATAATCCACAATAAACAAATTGGAAAATACAAAATTTTCCTCTTTTTTTTTTTTTTTGCCGGTCAACACCAGTCAATGGTGGTCAACGATGGTCAACTCCAGTCAACGGTCAACGGATGATTGGGTCAAGTCAATGGGTCAATGGATCGGGTCATGGTCAAACGGGTCAAAGGTCAACGGTCAAACGGGTCGAGTCAACAGGTCAATCGGGTCAACGGGCGGTCGGGTCGGGTCGGATGTACCGACCGGCACGTGCCATGCGCGTGCTTGGCTGACGTCATTATGACGTTAGCTGGCGCCTGCGCGGCACGCGCTAGGCTTCCGCTTGTGCATCGCATGCGCCTGGGACCAAAACAGCGCGTGCGTCGCACGTGCCTGGTGGAGACTGAATTGACGCACGCGCCGATGACACCAGTCCCTTCCGGCCGCGCGTGGTGGCGCATTCGGCGGTCTCCGGCGGCGATCTGCCACTCGTTTTTCTCGTATTGACGAGACCTTCGACCCTACGCTATCATAAAGGAATTTCAACTTATAGAAAATCAAAAAACGGGGCGAACAGTATGCGGGTGTTGGGATTTTTCCGTCCGCGATCGACCGACAATGGCTTTTCTCGAATTTCGACAAAAAGACAATTCAATAACATAAAAAGGGGGTCGGGAAACATGAGCTAGGGCTTTGATACCAATGTTGGGAATAACTGATTTCCTGAAACCGGATTCGACACTAAATCGAACCCCTAAAACAAATGCGGAAGACGAGCCCAAGAATTAACATGTATCACTGATCAAAGACACACCACGGAATCAAGCGTACCTTATTATCCACAGATTAAACACCAATGTTGAATTCAAGGAAAAATGTGATCCCGGTCTATTGAGGAGCGTACTGGTGCTTCAAGGGGGAGAAAAACTTACGTTGGTTTTTGGGAGAGGAAAAAAAAAAAAACTAACGTACATCCAAAATGTATGTGCCTTTTATTTCTTTCCCTTAAAGCGTCTCCTCCAAAAGACGCATCCTCTCAACGTAACACCTCTTCCAAAAGATGCAACCCTTCATTCATGGACCCTTATCTTGCGGGCCGGGCTTTTAGGCCCAACATGGGCGGACGGGCCCACTTAGGCCCATCAACACATGAATAAAACCATCATAAAGGAATAGATATATTAATTAAAATGTGCTTAACAGGGGCCATCCTGAAACCTCATCTAGCTCGGTAACTCTCCGTGTCTTTCTAATGAGAAAGATGATGACAAGATCATCTCCCCGACAATTTGGAAAAGTCACACTTGGCTACTTAAATCGGTGTCCTCTCCGTGTCAAGTTTTGAAATTTCCATCCTCAAGGAAGCATCGTCAGAGATACTAGGAAGTAGCAGAGCTGGAATAAAATTATGCGTACGGTGCATTAGAATTCTTCCCCTCTTCCACATAAATAACAATATTAAGAGACTTCAGTCCATATCCCCTTTCTCCATACGTTTAGGTCCATGCACATCCTAGACGTAAAAATCATATCGACCTCGGTGTTTCGAATTCTCGTGCTTCTGGTTTCCCTCATGGTACAAGCATCAGGAGCACCAGGACTTGCAAGGCCTAACTGTTCTGAAAGATGTGGGAGCTTCACCATTCCCTTCCCCTCTGGAATAGGAGCCGGGTGTTTCTTGGAGGACTGGTACGAGAGCGGCCACCAGAAAACAACACGGTTGCCATACTAAACAAGATTAAATTGCGAGTTCTCAACATATCACTCCCCTCTATTCGGACATTCATGAATGGCATGATTGCCGTCAGTCTTCCATTAATTTACTCAAATGCAAGCTGCGAGGGCGAAGGACTTGGTCTGCCAATGAACTTCGAAGGAAGTAAATTTGTCTTCTCGAAGACAGAACGTCTTTACATCAGTCGGTTGCAACACCCTCGTGACAGTGAATAGTATAGAATCAATTGTTGTCGGTTGCAGGTCAACCTATGCTGGAACCAACACCAGAACTAGCTAGTGTAGTGCTTGCTCCGGGAGGGATGGATTCTGCTAGACTACGCTTCTCTTTAACCTTCAGGGTATTTGTGTGGATTTCAAGGAAGAAGGTGGACATCAAGGGCGCAATTACGCTTTCCTAGCAGATAGATACATGGTTATTGTGGTCTAACTTTATATGGTTTGAGATTGAATGACACAGTTCCAGTGGTGTTGGAATGGGGGATTCCAAACAATACCAAGGATGCACTTGAGCTTATCTGGCAAGATAATGCAATATCCAGATTGAGTAATACGAAGCCCTTCACTTGTAACACATAAGACCTCTACAACCTCTATTGGTATGGAAGTGAAATGCCATTTACGCAGTGCTATTGCGGAAGGGGATATGGTGCTAATTTCTATTTTATTGGAGAATGCCAAGGTAACATACTTTATTCTATCCCATTCTGTGTTTAAGGGCGCCATATAGAGAACTGGCACGTTCATTCCCAGGTTTTTTCCTGAAAAGAAGGCATTCACACCGTTTAGTGATCACACACACTTATCTGCCCTCTTTCTTGTTTATCCGGCCAAGATTATACAAAGTAAATGTACTTTCAAACAAAACTAGATGAATTATGATAATAATAATTTACTGGAAACAAAGGAGAACAAGACAGTCCTTTTGTTACACGCATGATATTTTTTTTAAGCTTTGGATTTAACGACTTTTGAGGAGGCTCGCTAATTTTACTCAGGGAGATAATGCGAAGATCCAAAAATGTGCCCCAGGACTTGTGGGAACAAACAGGGTGGATATGACTGCGTGGTTGGTAGAAAGACAGCTACTCTTATTGGTAGGTAGATCTTTTAACCTAGAGTGTTGGACCGCTACATGGTTTTGAGTATAGTTTTGCCTTACCCTTTGCTCTAACATGATTGTTCATTAGCTTATTGATGATTTTATGTAAGTTTCAATTAACAGTATCTATCGAAACAACCTCAAAACTTTCTTTGCACAATAATAATTATTTTGTATAGATAGGGAAAAACTAGAACTTTTCTAGTGTGGTCACTTCATATCTATCAAAAGATATCAAAGATTCTTACTTATACTCATCATATTTGAATGGAAATATTATTAAGGAAAATTTTCACTTTCATCAATGGTTTGCAAAATTCCTGGAGACAAATTAACTTTTCATGGTTGTTAATATAAATCTACGTGGAAGGAGAGTCAGGTTAATAACTTCCAAATGTTTTCCTTTCAATCAGAGCCACTTAATTTCTTGATTATAAGTGCCTTCAGAGTCTTGACAAGCAGAGGACATTTTCGACACTTTTACACCCTCAAACTTTTGCCATGCGGGTCTTGGGGCTGGGCTTGGGGCACCACTTCCGTGTCTTTTCTCATGGAGGTTGTACAAATACATCAAGGAGAGAAAACAACTCATGCACAAAGAGAAGTACTTCAAACGCAATGGTGGCCTTTTGTTGAAAAGTGAACCATCTCCATCAGAAGGCAATTTCGAGAAAAGCATACTGTTCAACTCCATGGATTTAGAGATGGCCACTGACAATTTCAATGATGATAGGATACTCGGGCAAGGTGGACAAGGTATTGTATACAAGGGGATGTTAATAGATGGAAAAATAGTGGCCATCAAGAAATCGAAGGTGATAGACAAGGGAAAAATTGAACAATTCATAAATAAAGTCCTCATTTTCTCACAAATCAACCATAGGAATGTGCTTAAGTTATTGGGGTGTTTCTTGGAGACACCCCATTTCAATTCGGTTTTTCAGAACGAAATTATTTTGGCAAGCGATCGTCGAACGAGATTGTCTTGAGAATCGATAGACCACGAGGACATTGGAAAATACCATTTAGGAGTGAAAACTAGATTTTTCATCGACAAGAGCATATGAGTGTAGAAAAGTGGAAATGGGTCATGGACAGGGACCCAGTGGGCCCGAGCCCAAGAGGGTGGCCCAAGGTCCACACGCCCAAGGGGTGGGCGGCCAAGGGAGGCCTATGGGCCCCTCAAGCCCATCAAGCCTCTTTTGACACAATCCTAGCATTAAATGTATGAAAATATATAATGTATGAAAATATATGAATAGTATATGAATATTGCGAGATTCTGGTGAAATGATCGAAGTGCCCTTCCATTGGACTGATGAAAGGGCAAAGATGGAAATTGGTTATGGAAGGGGCGGCCATGCATGGAGTGGGTGGCAAAGGAGGAGTTTGAGGCCTACCTAACCTAATTTAGTCCAATCAAGCCACTTGAGTGCAATCCACCTCCATTAATGCTAAATCTTGCTTTTATTTTGGTCAAACTTGATGGACATGAGCCGAGGGGAAGTGATAGGGCATTAATGGAGACAAAACTTCACTATCTCTCATCTTTTTCCCCCAAGGTTGCCGGTCACTCTCTCTATCTCTCTCTTCCTCGTTCCCTCATTTCTTCACTTGTTTGGTTGGAAGACCTCGATCTCTTTTCCCTCACCACCACCGAATGCTCACACCTTCATTTTCTCTCCTTGCAAGCTTGTTCATCACTTGTTCCACTTGTTTTCCTCGCCAATAACAGCCTGTTGAACTCCCGACGTTAGACCGCCCTTTTGCTCCACCTAAATGTGGACCAACCCGATAGACCAGCCACCTCAAGGGCTGTTCGGTGCTGTGCAACCCTCACTGGAGCTCCCTCTCGCCCATTTCTTCTCCGATCTAACCCCTTGCGAAGCTTGGAGGTTGTACCAATGTCGAACCATCATAGGATCGCCGCTAAGCCGCCACCGAAGCAGCGACCAACCACCGTCCAGCTCCCTCACATGCAGTGGACGAGCGAACAGCAATCCTTAGCGGCTGATTCGGTCTTGTTGTCCCTTCTCTCAACGTGTTTCGAAGCCTGAGTAGCTAGTGAGTGGCTTTCTAGCCTTTGATTAGAGATTTCATTGTACTTATGGAGTAGTTTAGGACTTATGAGTGGTTATATGATGATTTGTTGACGTGATAAGCTATTGTTGAACTTAGATAGGTTATCGAGTGTCCAATGATAGGTTATCTCGTTTAGGGCAACACGTTAACGGGTTATTATGGGTAAATTTGATATATGATTACATTATGCTGTAATATGATGATATGCTATTATGTGCCATGTGGATTAGTGGTTAAACATGATATTTCGGTTATGTGCCATGTGGAGTAGTGGTTAAATATAATATTTCGGTTATGTGCCATGTGGATTAGTGGTTAAATAGGATATTTGGATCATATGCCATGAGTTTAAGAAGTGAATGGTGCATATGTATGTTATATAATGTAATGCGCGTGTATGAAATGATGGCATATGACAAGTGAAGTTGCATATCGCATGAGTATCGCATGAGTATCATATGTGTTAAATGAGAAAGATAAGAAATGGAATGTGTGATGGTATGCTCGTTTAATCACTTAAGACTCTAATGCATTTTACACGGAGTGTAAACCCATCCCGAGGTGTTTTACGTAGGACGATGCCTAATTAAGTTCGGATGCCCCAATGTCAACGGGATGCCATTTGCAGATGGATTTCGGAATGAAATTCCTTACAGGAATGTCTCCAAGTCAACAAGATGCCATACTCGATGGGGCGAGATGATGCCCGGTTACGCCAGATAATTATGAACCTTTGGGTTGACCTTGGGTCTTGAGTAGCTATAATAATTTGGACAAATGTGTATGAGAAGTGCACGAGATTCATATATGATTGGGCTCGGATTATTGCATGGCATGACCAAATGACTTTGATCATAATGTACATTCGTATATTTGGCTTGAGAGCATGAAATATATATTATGGAATTGTTTATACGTTTATATTGATGGCTTTAATTAATAAATTTGTTGTTATGAGGATAGTGAGAGAAAAGCACGAAGAGTGTGGTCGTGTTTTGTCATCAATAATTAATTGCATGTTTAGGGCGCTTTTGAGATGAATGACTTCCCTACGTGAAGTCTAGAAAATTTACTCATTGAGGTTATCTCATATTTGTTTGTTCAAATATTTACAAACCCTAAGAATGGCTGAGTTGTTCCAACGGATTCGTTTTGGCCTCCCTGTCGAGCATCGTTAGGAGGTGACGAAGTACTCGATTGCAAGAGGGGTCAATGCGCACTACACGTGTTACGTCACAACCATTTGGATCAATAAGGGCCTGCCTAATCTCGTACCACACCAATTTGTGGTCTGGTACTTTTGGGTGGCGGCGAGAGTTATGGTCCCATCCGTAGCTTCAACGGTCCATCGAGTGTCGGAGGCTTTGTGGGAGGCATTAGTCGAGAGGCAAGGAGGGGGACGTCCCCGATGGGGAGGTGTACGACCCCGAGCTTGATCCCGATCTGATCGTCGAGTTGGAGCCATGGATCCCAGAGGCCATAGGAGTTTAGGTAGTTGTAGGGTTGTTAGCACTTTTGGACCACCCTTGTAGTATTAGAGGCGTAGGTATACCCTCGACCCCTTTTTATAAGAGGTCGTGGCGAAGTGGTTAGACATGTTGAATATGTCAAGCTAGTTGTTTAATCTTCGAACTCGCTGTGTATGAGACGTTGACTTATGATGCTTTTTATATAAATATGATTATGTTCTCAACTACCCCTGTTGATTGATGGTTGGAGATTTGTTTACAATACCGCTTGTGCATTTTAAATGTTATCACGAATTGGGTCGGCGACGTCCAAGAGGACGTCACAATCAAATGACCAAAAGATAAGTAAAGGTTCGATGGGCACGGGTTGTCGCGCGGCCATAGAGGTTCAGGGCGTGACAAAAGTCTCGTTTTTAGCGTATGACTATATCAATATCTGCATGATCCAAATGAAGAGTTTCATGTATCGTGAGACACACGTCTATGAATTGCAACTGAAATTGCTAGAGCCCTATTCTACTTGCATTCAGCAACCTCCATTCCCATCTATCATCGAGACATCAAGTCCACCAATATCCTCTTGGATGAGAAATATTAGGTGAAAGTGGCAGATTTTGGTACTTCCAAGTCCATTTCCCTCGATCGAACTTATGTAACCACATTGGTGCAAGGGACTTTTGGCTACCTAGTGTCACCACCTACCCTTACCCTTTGGTAGGGAGAAGAGTACCTTTAGGGGTATTGCCTAAAGAATGAGCTTAAGGCCCATAATTTAGATGCGCATTCTTTCTCCTTAGCCCATACCTCACGTGACGTCAAATGTTCGAATACGTGCTATGAGAATTTTTTAAAAATGAGTCACCACTAGTTTATTGAGATTGACTAGAAACCAAGTGAAGCATTGAGCATTCTTCACTTCCTACGCAATCAGAAAATTTAAGGTCGGTGACTTAATTACACCAATTAAACAATTAATGTTATTTCGGTACCTAATTTTGTTCATTTCAAAAAGATTTTTGTTAGGCAATTTAGATTGATTTTAGACCTATATGATTATGCAAGTGCACAATCTTTAAAATAACAATTAGCAACCAAATGAAGAACTAAATAAATTGCAAGGGAAAACAATCATCTAACCCTAAGAGATAAATAAATGTCAATCCTAACTAGGTTAAAGGGAAGCCATAATCATCATGTCGAAAAGTGCGCCCAATCAAGAGTATTCGTCTCTAAGGATAATCAAAATCCTAAGGGCTTGATCAACTTTAAGCACAATTTTAAATAAAAAAGGCTCCAACTTTTAAGAGAAGATTATCCAAAAACCATTTTGTAAGCTATTCGAGGAATTCTAATTTTTGAAATTTTTTATGCATTTTCTGAATGGCGTGAATTTCTGAATTTTTGAAAATTTTGTTATTAGCTTTTTATTTTATTTTTGTAATAGATATTTTATTCCAAAAATACAGACTCGGCCCGGGACTTGTGGCCCAGCCCGCAAATAAGCTGCTGTAGATCACACCAATCTGGGCTCAAGGATACGAATGGACTTTACACATTTAAAAATTCTTCTTTTTTTTTTGGTCGTAAAGCACATTCAAAGACTTTAATCGATTAAAAAACGAATTGGGCTCGACACATACAATTAAGCCCAATTCCTTCGGTATTTAACTAAGTCCAATCCCAACCGATCAAGTTCAGGCCGAAGCTAATCTAACAAGCCCATCTAACCTAACCAGAACCCACAACACGCTAACCCACGACACTCTAAGCTCACATGAGCCCGAAGTCATCAAAATCCAGCTTCGGCCCACATTTCCACAGCACAGAGAACTTCCTTCTTCCATAGTTCTCTTCATCCTCCCTACTCCCCAGAGCATAAATACGTCAACTTGATGCGGGAGAGGTATGAGTGCACTTCTTCCGGATCTTAGGACACTTGAAGCAGGACTGACTTCAACAGATACTTCCTTTGGAGTTGGGGCTCCAAATCTGACTTGCTTGTTAGGAAGTAAAGGGCTGTACCCTCAACGAAAGAAAGCGCCGCTTATGGACGGCCATCTCCAGCACTGAACGAAACCTCACCGTCATTTACCACCACCTTCTCACCAGACCAACGCCTCCGAACATTACAATCACGGCGCTCAAAGAATGAGGTGGAACATTTTCAACTAGATCGCGAGCATCACAATGAGCACCTTCGAATATTGGCCAGGTCTAACGCAAGTCTTAATCACACTAGGTACAAATCAAACAAGCCTCAGCAACAATCAAGCATGTTTGATGAAGTTTAAGTCAGATTTACTAACCTACAGATTTGTCTGATTTTCATTGGTGATGGAGCTGCTGTTCTACAACGACCACACAAAATCAATGTGGAATCTGTGCTGATTGAAACCAGAGGAAGGAAGCGAATCACTTAGCTTTAATCCATTGCTGTAATCTTCAGTTCGGTCGGAGGAGGCTACGAACACGTCCATGAAGATGAACTCCAGAGTAGAAAACGAAATTTCTGAGAACACGAGAAGTAAACCGAGAGTTCAGCACTGTAGATCGAACCAGAATCAAAGAAAAACAGAGGAGACTCAGCTCTGGTTTTTCTGCTGGACAGCCACAAATTGAAGGTAACCGAGCTTGAATGATGATGATAGATGCTGCAAAGAGATCACTGGAGCCGTGCTGGTTTGAACTTGAATCGCAGCAGAATTAATGGACTTCGGAAAATGTACAATCATCGAAATCCCTCTGCGAGGAAAAAGTCAGAGATCAGCCTTGATTCTGATTTCGAGAAAATGTGAGAACCCGAGAAAGAATGAGTGGAAGAAGCAGACTTTAACTCCGGGAAAATAAAATAGCCTCCTTTCTTCCCTCTTCCCAGCCAAAAGCCTGGCCTTCACCTTCTCCATGTGAGAGTCGGTCTTCACCATCTCGGCGCGATAGTCCGAAGGCCTGAGAAAGGGAAGCCCCATCGACTGGAGTTTCCCAAAGGCTTCCCTCGTCCCCTCGAGCACCTGCGTATAGAAAGAGAGCTCCCGCGGGAGGTCGTCGTTCATGTCGACCTCTTGCTCTTGTCTGCTATCGATATCTACGGAGAGCCTACGTACCCAGGGCACATCCTGTGGCCAGCCCGTGTCTCCGAGCTTATCCAGAATGCGGACCCTGTCGTATGCGACGTTTTCCTTAGCTTCGGGCAACTTCACGTCTTCCATTTCTCCTGCGTCTGATTCTGATTCGGAATCAAAAACTTCATCCCCGAGATCATTCATTTCATCCTCCGGCATGTCGTCCTCATCGAGTACGCCGGTCTCTCTCCGATTTACGGCCATCCGACAGGACTCGGTTTCGCCTCCGCTGGGTGTGCTTTCGCTTCTTCACCATTGATGGCAATTCGCCCCGAGAGAGAGAGACGTAGAAGAGTGACCCCCCCACCATAGATCACCCCTCTGCTCACTCTCTGTTGTCGCTCGCTCGGACCTCTCTTTTTCCAAGCTTCTCTGGTTTTTTTCCCTCTTGCTCTCCCCAAGAGCCTTGAGAACACAGTTGCTTCTCTCTCTCTCTCTCTCTCTCTCTCGTTCTCGCCTTCTCAGTCTTACCAGTTGCTCTCCCTTGGCCCCCGCAAGCAAAAACCGAGCCCCTCCTTTTACGTAGCGGCGCGCATGGGATGTGGCGTGTCAGCTGCCTCTGGCCAGCCTGCCCCCGACCGACGGAGCGTCTCCCGCGATCGCTCGCCCTGTTCTCCCTGTCCTTCGTCGCTTACGTCGTCCTTTCCGTCTTCGAGCCACGTTCCAAGCGGACAGAAGGGAAGGAGAAGAAGAGCCACGCGCGGGCCGGGCCGAAACAAAAGGGAGATGGGCCGCGTGGGGGAAATAAGGAGGATGGGCCTGGGCCCAAGCGAAGAGAGATAAAGGGGAGAGGAGAAAAGAAAGGGCCCGGCCAGCCTAGCCCGGTCCGCTTTTTTCTAATTTCCTTTTTTTAATAATAAAGTTTCGAATATTTTTGAAATTTTTTTGGAAATTTTAATAATTTACGCTAACAATGAAAATATCTCTAATATATATGCGCGATGAATTTTAATGAAAATTATTTACTTTACTCTTTTTAATTAATTCATTTTTAATAATTTTTTTAAAATAAAATTTCAAAATTTTTAATAATTAATACTAGTCATGATAGTTCCTAATTAATGAAAATTAATTTTTAATTTAAATCTCAGTATTTCTAATCAAGCCAATTTACAAACAAAAGTGATGTGTACAGCTTTGGAGTTGCACTAGTTATACTGGTGATGGGACATAAGCTAATCTCGTCAATTAGGGAACAAGAAGAAAGAAGCCTTGCGACCTATTTCATAATTTCAATGGAGAAGAATCGTTTGTTTGACATTGTTGATGCTTGAGTTTTAAAAGAAGATAAGAAGGAAGAGATAGAATTAGTTGCTAACCTTGCGAAAAGGTGCTTAAACTTGAATGGGAGGAACCTACCGAAATGAAAGAGGTGGCAATGGAGTAGGAGGGGATGAGGAAGCTCCAAAATCCTCCAAGCATTCAGCAAAATCAAGAGGACTGTGAGGCAATGGAATCTTATGCTGCTACTTTTCCATCTAGCAAGTCAAATATTGATGTGGATGTCATTAAATTTTCGGATGTGCATCCACCCTTGCCTAGTGAGACATAGTGATTAACTCTTTTGCCTCTTATGGGTCATACTACTCTGCAAAGCAAAAGAAAGAAAAGAAAGGAGGGAGGAAAACTTCTCCGAACCGAAATCATATTTGGTTAATTATCTATTGATCATGAGTTTATTTTGGTGTTTGGGATCAATGAACGGTTAAATCATAGCTATTAGAAATTTATTAAGGTGCTGTAATTAGCTAGGAAATACTCTGCAAATTGCAATGATGTTGCTGGAGCGTGATGTAGCGATTTCGCTTCATCTTGTGATCCATGAATACTTGCTGTGGATGGAATTATTGCAAAAATCACATCAATCACAAGGGTACTCCTTGGGGGTGAGCATTCTTTGCTGCACCAGCCTCGACCATTCGATTTGCTTATTACTTACAGATGCCTAAAAGATGTATCCTGGGCACAAGTCAGTTTGGACATCCGTTGCATTTGCATTGATTATGGTAAAAGTGATTTCAGCACATTTAAAAAGAAGATTACTTTTCACCGATATGATTTGTGCGCACGATCAACAATTTATGTCATGCGATGGGTTTGCCTAGTACTACTCCATTTCTTCTGTATATGTGATTGCTCTGTGCTGATGACTGAAAATTCAAATGAGTAATAGGTTCCTATAAATATAAAGATAATTTATGAGAAATGACCGAATCTTTAATTTCCTTTTATGCTAAATCATAACCGAGTCCGAAATATTATCCTGTTGGTCCGGAAATTTTCTAAAATGACCAATCAAACTGGACATGTTAATCTTGGCTAGCACAAAGAAGGCTCATCTAAAAAGATGGGAGTAAGACAGCGACATCCAATCTAATGCAAAACATGTACAATGGTGCTCCTTGGAGATGTCAAGAAGAACTTGACATGTGATCCCCCTCATGTTGACACATGTCCCACTATTGAACCTTTCTTTTCTCTTTTTCAATTTTCCACAAATACTAAATATATTCATATCATTTTTTGTTTTAGAATAACATTAGAGCCTTCACCATTGGTGTACTTAAAAGTAGTCCGCCCTAGGCCACACATTAAAAGGCTTCTTTTGGGCCATGAGATGTTAAAATGAAGTTGGGTGGAGCGCGGAAATGAGGCTCGAAAAGATTCTGACTCAACAAGGTGGAAGCAATTACACAGACTAAGACATATGTCTTTCACATTGAACTTTTCTTTTCTCCTTCTTACTTTCTACAAACTCCAAAAAAAATATATCCAAACAAGTTTTGGAAGAAAAACGAGATTAGAAGGTTTCATCATTGCGATTCTTATGTAGGAAAAATGATTAATACAAAAATTTTCTAAGCTTCTAGCCACATTTTCATCGACATTATCCAATTGAAAGTAATTATATAGGGGCAAATTTAATCTCAAATAAGCCCCAAGCTTACTTACTAGTCAAATCATTATATGAATAACTCTTGCGATTTGCTCTAATGGCCACCCTTCTTACATGAGAATAGAGAAGTGAGAGTTCAAATCTCCACATTTTTAGGGGGATTGGGGTGATAATGATTTAGTTTTGGATGTAGAATTTGACTTTCACGTCTTGCAAGGAGGTAAGACAAAAGTCTAAAAGTGAATGTTGAAGTAGAAATAGAGTAGAATTAACAAATTTAAATAAAAATCATTATATGAATAGGAACATTTTCTTTCCTTTTCCTTACTCCTCTCTCTCTCTCTTTCTCTCTCTTTATGTTCTCTTTTCTTCTTTTTTGTCCTTTCTTCGTCCTTGTTCAACCTCACCTTTGAGACTTCCCTCTCCAACTTGGATGACCTCCTTGGTCCCTTTCCCGCTTCAACTGTGGCTTCCCCTACAAGAACGCCTTTGATGCGTTTGCCTTCTCGACCGCCTCAACAAAGCCCTACACATAGTCTTGGTGATCAGCGCCTTTGGCCTCAACGCTATGACTCTAGTCTAGTGCGATAGCCACCTTCGACATTCACTTGACAGAGTCTACCTTGATGCGTTGCCGGGTGGTATACATGAGTACACCTTATTCATTATAGTGGCCTTCTTGAATACGTTCAATAGGGCATTCATTAGTCCCATAGTGGTTTCCTCTTTCACAAGGTTATACATGATATTACGAGACAACTTCACTTGAATAACATCCAATAACTGTCTATCCAACTAATCCAAAATAGCTTATTTATCAACTCTATCTTCTTCACACAAGAGGATAAGTGCATATTCCTTTGGTACATATTATTCTTGGGAAAATTGTTCAAAAAGTTCGAAACTTATTGCACTTTTATCAATTCGGTCATAAACTTTTCATTTTGCCAATTGAATCTTAAATCTTTTCACTTCTTACCTTTTCTGGTGGCTGGTTTCGCTCATCATAGGGAGGCGCGGTAGGGCGAGCCCCGGCAAGGGGAACCCTCGTCCAAGCCAGGCAAGGTCGACCTCGCTGGGCGTCGCCTAGGCGTTGGTAATGCTTGGTGAGGGTGTCTTGGCTTGGGAGAAAGCCGTCCTTACCAGATCTGGCGAGGGAGCCCTCGTCGGGACTCACCTGCCTAAGTGAGGCCCAATGAGGATCAGCCTCACCTAGGCTAGGGTGGCCTTGCTCGGCATCTCCTTCACCAGTTGAGACCCGGAGAGGCTACCCTTGCCTAGTCGAGGGCCAGCCTTGCCAAATCTAGCTTGGGTGAGGTTGACCTTCGCTAGGTCTCGTGGGCACAAGGGTGAGCCTCATTGGGGCGAGCCCATGCCTAGCTGCGCCTCACCTATAGCAGGCGAGGCCAATTGGCCTGGCATGGCTAGTGGCCAAACACTCGCAAAAGGAAGAAGAAGAAGCATAAAAGGAAAGGGGAAAAAAAAGAGAAAAAGAGAAAAAAATCAGAAAATAAAATCAGAAAAATATAAAAATATTATTAATAATTATTCATGTCAGTGCCAACAATCCTACATGGCATCCTTAGAGTCCACATTAGTGATTTTCGGTCAAAATTAACTGAATGGATTTAATTGGTAAAAAACGAAAATATTTAGGTTCAATTGGCAAAATTAAAAGATTTAGAATTGAATTGCCAACGATGAGGCGTCGCCTAAGCATTGGCAATGCTTGGTGAGGGTGTCTTGGCTTGGGAGAAGGCCGTCCTTACCAGATCTGGCGAGGGAGCCCTCGTCGGGACTCACCTGCCTAAGTGAGGCCCAATGAGGATCAACCTCACCTAGGCTAGGGTGGCCTTGCTCGGCATCTCCTTCACCAGTCAACACTTGGAGAGGCCGCCCTTGCCTAGTCGAGGGCCGGCCTCGCCAAGGTTGACCCCACCAAATCTAGCTTGGGCGAGGTTGACCTTCGCCAGGTCTCGTGGGCACAAGGGTGAGCCTCATTGGGGCGAGCCCATGCCTAGCTGCGCCTCACCTATAGCAGGCGAGAACAATTGGCCCGGCATGGCTGGTGGCCAAACACTGGCAAAAGGAAGAAGAAGAAGCATAAAAGGAAAAGGGAAAAAAAAGAGAAAAAGAGAAAAAAAAATCATAAAAAATCAAAAAATATTATTAATAATTATTCATGTCAGCGCCAACAATCCTACATGGCATCCCTAGAGTCCACATTAGTGATTTTCAGTCAAAATTAACTGAATGGATTTAATTGGTAAGAAGCGAAAATGTTTAGGACTCAATTGGCAAAATTAAAAGATTTAGAATTGAATTGCCAACGACGAGGCGTCGCCTAGGCATTGGCAATGCTTGGTGAGGGTGTCTTGGCTTGGGAGAAGGCCGTCCTTACCAGATCTGGCAAGGGAGCCCTCGTCGGGACTCACTTGCCTAAGTGAGGCCCAATGAGGATCAGCCTCACCTAGGCTAAGGTGGCCTTGCTCGGCATCTCCTTCACCAGTCGACACCCGGAGAGGCTGCCCTTGCCTAGTCGAGGGCCGGCCTCGCCAAGGTTGACCTCGCCAAATCTAGCTTGGGCGAGGTTGACTTTCGCCAGGTCTCATGGGCACAGGGGTGAGCCTCATTGGGGCGAGTCCATGCGTAGCTGTGCCTCACCTATAGCAGGCGAGGCCAATTGGCCTGGCATGGCTGGAGGCCAAACACTGGCAAAAGGAAGAAAAAGAAGCATAAAAGGAAAGGGGAAAAAAAGAGAAAAAAATCAGAAAATAAAATCAGAAAAATCTAAAAATATCATTAATAATTATTCATGTCAGCGCCAACAATCCTACATGGCATCCCTAGAGTCCACATTAGTGATTTTCAGTCAAAATTAACTGAATGGATTTAATTGGTAAGAAGAGAAAATGTTTAGGACTCAATTGGCAAAATTAAAAGATTTGGAATTGAATTGGCAAATGTGTAATAGGTTTAGATCTTTTTAGACAATTTTCTCTTTTATTCTCGATATGCATATTCCACAAATCTACATCATTCCAATCAAATTTGTCGGTTTTCACCTCTGATTCTTCTGTTGCCATAGATATGCTTCAACTTAGCCTAATTGGACTCCTATATCAGTTATTGCGAAAACAAGCGAGTGAATGCAATATTAAACAGAACAAGAAAATAAATCGGACATCAGAAATCTGTAATTCTGTCGATGTGACACGTTCTACGAGGAGAGCAATATAGGATTTCACTATAGAATAAGGAGATACATTAGAGACCACAACCAAGGTCAAATTAGTCCAACACTCTTAGTATTTCCATCCTCCAATCACGCGATAACTTACACAGTATTTGGTCATTGCAATTCCTTACAAAAAGTTTTCTATCAACCTTGCAAAGACACACCCATATTTTTATTAAAAGACTTTGTCATAACTCCAAAACACTGGCAATTTCTTTAGGATATAATCCACGAGCGTGTTGTACAATTGATTGTTACGATTACAAGTTCTATGCTCATTCATAAATATAATCTCAACAAGCTTCCAAATGAAACATCATCACGCCATCTATGGCAATTTATGGGTGTTTCTTCAGCATGGCAATAGCGCATAGGGATCTTCTTTCAGCAATCTAATCTTTCGAATTCTAAACATTCACTTATTTACAGTGGATGTAAATGCCAGTTTGATAGTTAGAGACCTTCAAGTGATTCTTAAGTTTTTATGTTCTTTGAACAGTCGTGGCTTCCTTCCTCTTCTTCAGAGTAATGACAACCTCATTAAAGTGGAATTGATGCTCTATGCAAAGATCTTATGCTTCTATTAAGCATGTGTGGATAGAAAATTGAAGCTTTGATGATTTTATCTTCGATGAAAAAAGAAATTCATTGGTTGTCTTTGTTGTGGCTTTTAGAAAAGGAGACACTTCAATGGGGGAAGAAAAGAAAATATATTCAAATTGTTTTTGTTGTACAATAATGCAGGAATGCTGATAGATCTTGCAATTAAATAAATACAAAATCACCAAAGAAATATATAATGATCAATAAGGAACGCCATAAATTTGGATAAATTGGCTTGAGTGTTAGTATTTATTCCACGATAAGAGTCAGTAATAAATAATTCACTAATAATAGTATAATTACGTTATTATAATCGATTGTTTCCCACACATATATAACACTCAAATCCATGGTGTTTAGTCTCACCGAAGAATAAACGTCTCCATTGAATATACACTTCTACCTTCACAAACCACGTTCAAGGAGTCCCACGAACCAAACCCACCGTGCGGCACGTAAAAATCCCTTCACTGTGCGGCTTGAAGGAATAGACAATATGCAGCCAACTTTCAAGGGTCAAATCTCGGACAGTAAGACTTGCACTTTTCTTGACCAACAGGCAGGGCCAAAGACCAAAAACGCGTCTCTGTATATATGTCATGTGAATAATCCTCCAAGATAAATTCTAATTAAATTAGGAAAGTGTGATATTAGGATTTCTTTCCTAATAGATTCGTTTTTTCCTTTATTATTTTCTATTAATCTCTTTCTTATATCCTCATATGAGACTGAAACACAATATGAGACTGAAACACAATGTGTCGCGATCGCCATCAGAGCAAACTTGATCGAAACAATCACTTCAGTGGAGGATTTTTTAATCCATGACGGGTCTGAAGCTTTGACAATTTTGCTATAGGAAGCATCCTAGGACATAAGAATGTTTCAGATTCTTCTGCTTCTAGGATCACTTTCGCTTCATAAACAAGCATCACTAGCTGCTCCTCTGGGAAAGGGCAATTGCACCCCAACATGTGGTGGCGTCGCCATTCCCTTCCCCTTCGGGATTGGAACCGGGTGTTTCCAGGACGAGTGGTACGAGATCGTCTGCCAGGAAAGCAGCAATGGCACCGTCCCAATACTGAAAAAGCCCAACTTGAGGGTGCTCAAAATTTCACTACCCGATACCTATGGCAAAACAATCGGCATGGTCAACGTCGTTCTTCCTATAATCTACTCGCCCAATATGAGCTGCGGGGGCAATGGAAGCTTCACGCCTGTGAGCTTGAAAGGAAGCCAATTCGTCTTTTCCCAGTCGAGGAACGTCTTCGCAGCTGTTGGTTGCAACATATCTGCTCTGATAAGGGACACGAAGTCCGTTATCAAAGGATGCCAGTCCAGTTGCGAAGCAGACGACAACGTTGTTAGGAAGACTTGTTCGGGCAGCGATGGATGCTGCCAAACCACAATTCCCTCGAATCTTCAAGATTTTACCGTCACTTTCCAGGCTGAGGAAAAAACAGCAGGAGACAATGGATGCAATTATGCCTTCTTTGGAGATAGGTCGCAGTTTATACCTTCAGCTATGGACTTCAATGAGTTGAGGGCAAGCGGGCAATATGCAGCAGTGCTAGAATGGGAGATAGCTAATTCCTCAGGAACAGAGGTTTACGAACAAAACTTCATCTCTGGTAATCCCTATAACTGCAGCACATTCAGTTTCGATTTAGCACATCGGTCGGAGATGTCATTTTTGCATTGCTCTTCGCAACAATGGCTTCACTGGGAACCCCTATATTAAAGATGGATACCAAGGCCAAATAGGTTACATTTTATCACCCCAATCATTGAAAACGTAGTGTCGAAACAATACAAATAAGATGTAGCTCTTTGGAGGCTGAATTAGCTTTTCATGCAATCCTAAACACCCAATAAAGAGACAAAGCCCTACTAATTTTGATTGTCATCTTATGTTCAGATGTTGATGAATGCCAAGATTCGACCAATCGGTGCCCTGACAGAAAGTGTGTGAACCGACCGGGTCACTATGATTGTGTAGAAGAAAGCGAGAAAATCAAGTTTACCCTCGTGGGTAAGCAGATTTGTACATTACGTCATGAGTTATGAACAAGGTCTTTTGTGCATCCAGATATTCCCGAATATCGCTTCCTATAAATGCAAGATTTTGTCTATAAGTGATAAAATCCAAAATCCACAATTTAGAACAAGCATATAGCATGATGCATTTACAGTGGATCGGATGCTAGGTGTTTCCATAGAGCTCTTCGGAATCCAGTTTTTCTGTTTGACTTGGGCACATATTTTTTATTACAATTGTAGCCTAATTAGTTCATGCTATTCAACTTGATAGACTCATCGACACATACAATACGTCAAACTTAATACCAGGTTTTTTCCTTTTTACCCTTGATGCCCCCGGGGCATGAACAGCATAATTTCGATCAATACCTGTGTTTTATTTTCTGGCTGCTGCTCGACTGACGAGATGGCTGTTCTGTTATATGCTAAGTTTTTCATAAGGAGACTAATTTTGCACCAATCACATTAGCTTTCTATTTGATGAAATGGAGAAATATTCGGAAGGCATCTAGGGTAAATCTCTCCAGTATCAGATTAGCATTTCAGCTCTTCAAATAAAAGCAAATATGATTGATGCTTGCTTTTGGTTACGCTCCAGGTATTGGAGCAGGCCTAGGGGCACTAACCTTGCTTCAGTTGTTATGGCTGTCGCCCAAGCTCATGAAGTTTAGGAAAGAAATCAAACTCAAAGAGAGGTACTTCAAACAGAATGGGGGTCTCTTGTTGCAGCAACAACTGTGTTTGTCCAAGAGCAATGTTCACAAGGGCAAATTGTTCAGTTCAAGGGATTTGGAGAAGGCCACCGACAATTTCAACAAGAACAGAATACTCGGCCAAGGTGGGCAAGGAACCGTCTACAAGGGGATGCTTGCAGATGGAGGAATCGTCGCCATTAAGAAGTTGGATGCGATCAATATGGGAAAAGTCGAACAGTTCATCAATGAGATTGCCATTCTCTTGCAGATCCACCACAAGAACATTATTAAGCTATTGGGGTGCTGCTTGGAAACAGAGTCACCACTTTTGGTGTACGAATTCATATCGAATGGAACACTTTTCCAGTATTTACATGACAATATAGTAACGTGGGATATGCGCCTTCAAATTGCTACTGAAGTGGCTAGAGCCTTGTCATGTCTACATTCTTCAGCATCAATCCCAACCTATCATTGGGGCATCAAATCTACTAATATTCTCTTGGATGACAAGTACTGCGCAAAAGTGGCTGCCTTTGCAACTTCCGAGTCGGTTTTGGTCAACAAAATTGATGCGACTACAAGAGTCCAAGGGACATTTGGATACTTGGATCCTGAGTATCTTCAATCAGATCAGTTCACAGATAAGAGCGATATGTACAGCTTCGGTTTGATCCTTGTCGAACTCTTGATGGGGCAAGAGCCAATGGCATTTCTTGGAGATGACAAGGAGATAAACCTTGCAAGCTATTTTCTCCTCTTGATGAACGAGAACCGCCTATTCGACACCGTGGACACTCGAATTTTGAAGCAAGGTGAGAAAGAAGGGATTGTCGCCTTTGCTAACCTCGCGAGAAGGTGCTTGAAGTCACATGGGAAGATGCGACCTACAATGAAAGAAGTGGCAATTGAACTGGATCGAATTAGAATGCTGGAAAACCCTGCCACCAAGCATGGACGTACCCAAGAGAAGAGTAAGTAGCACGCATTTGAAATCTGAGGTGTCCACACCATCGAACTTGCAACCGCTCATATGTAGTGACCATCGTAAATTAGTTCTATCTATATTATTTTCGATATATTATTTCTTCAAAAAGAACATCAGGATTTTGTTGTGTGTAAACGTCAAAGGACTGAAAGGTATAAATTCGTATGTTGCGCTCTTTCTTGATGGAACTATTTCAGAATCACCATCTAACATGATAACAGTTAAGCGGACGTTGTCACAATGTCTAATCGCCTCACAACTTTCTTTATTTCGTTTAAAAGGAAGAAGGATGTTGCCACTTCCTTATTTCTCTAACTCGATTACCACTTCTTTTCGCGAGTTTAGCAACAGACATAGTCTCTTCCTTCTCACCTTGCTTTAGAACTTGAGCATGGACAGATTTGGATCGTTTCACTCGATAAAATCCCCGGAAATGGCATTGTATATGCTGGGCGTTCTACTAGTCCCAAAGTCATCCATTGGTTTCCACCAATACCATTGTGGTCTTTCCACGTTTGTTTACGTGCAAATTGGTCTTTATTGATGACTCGACTCCTATTTCTGTATGCAAACATTGCTTTATGTATCACGATGATCTCCCTCAAAGAAAACAGGAGTCAATTAGAAAAACCTGCTACTATCCTAATCACACAAAATGTTTACTTCCCAATCATGTGCAGGTGCATGACCAAAGTTTCCTTGAGAGGGGTGCTAGGAAGAGAGATAATTATGTGACAATTTTATCATCTTAATGCGGATGTACTCCAGTGAATTTCCAACCCTTTCCATCGCATCCTTATCAGCAGATTTTAGAAGCGAAGAAGATCTCACTGTCCAAGCAATTACGTTGATACAGCAATATGTTGATTCTTGTATCAACGGAAGACTTCCTTATCTATTAAAAATTCATTTTTGACCATTATCAAGGTAGTGATTTCAGCATATTCAACCAAAAAAAAAAAAAAAAAATTACATTTTGCTTATAGAGCTTGAGTATACGATCATCTATGTCATGTGTACGTCCTCTAAGCACTACTCCATCTATTTTGTATATGCGATTGCCTTGTGGTGATAATTGAGAATTCAAGCTAGGAATAGACCAATACCAGTATAAAGACCATCAATAAGAAACGATCAGTCCTTAATTATCTTTTCTCCTAAACCACAACTGAGCACTTTATGCTATTGGTGCGGAAATCTTCCAAAACGACCAATCAAACCCACGATTGCATGTCTTGGCCGGCACAAAGAAGGCTCTTGGAAAAAGAGAAGACAAAGACAACGACTTCCAAAACTAAACTTTTATTTTTTTTATTTGAATTTCTTATGCTAAAATTCATATATTATTTATATTAAAATATAATTTTAATTTTGTTAATTTCGTAAGTTTGTTATTTGAGAAAAATAACTTTTCTACTATGAATATTATAAATCTTATCCACTTTTATCTCATATTCCCTATGAGATAATTTTATCTAGCTTATATTCCTTTTATATCCGACTTTATTTTGTATTGAGTAGGCACTAAACGCAAGATAGAATAATATCATATCTTGAATTTATTTTAACTACCAAATGTAGCCTAAAAGCTCTTTGCTCATTAATGGGAAAAAGTCAACAAAATCCACCTCTTAATTATTACTTAATGAGTATAAAATTAATCTCAACAAGTTTCAAAAGGAAAAATCATCATGTCATCTAAGGTAATTTTTGGGCGTTTCTTTAGCATGATAGTAATGCATAGGCATTTGCGCATTGATCTTATGTCTCTCGAGAGTAATAAAAACTTAAGTAGAGTGGAATTGGGGCTCAAATTATGCTTCTATTAATCATGTGTGAAGAGAAAATCGAAGCTTCGATAATTATATCTTTGTTAAAAAAAAAAAAAAATTCATTGGTTGTCTATGCCAAGGCTTTCTAAAAGGATGGGGAAGGATAGAAAATATATTCAAATTTTTGTCACGGTACCATAATGTGGAAGTACTAATAGGTCTTACAATTAAATTAATGCAAAATCATCAGAGAAATAAACAAGAAACAATAAGGAACATTAGAACGGTTTGGTTCGAGTATCGATACCTATCACATGAAAAAACCGGCAGCAAATAATCCACTAATAATCATACAATCATAGAGTTACAATTACTAACACGCTTGAGTATTTTCTATACTTGTATTACACCCAAAACTAGTGTGCTTAGTCTCAAGTAGAATTATCTCATATCTCCATAGAGAAAATGCCTTGTTGCGACCTACCCTTTAGGGGAGAATATATTTAGGGGTATTGCCTAAAGGATAGATCTACGATCCATGATTTAAACGCGGACTTGCTCAAGCCCATATCTCATGCGACGTCCGGTGTTCATATTGAAGATATGAAAATTTTCTAAATGAGTCACCACTAGCTTATATGGGTTGACCAGAAACTAAATGAGGCATGGGAGTGTATCTCATTTCATATACAACTAGAAAATTTAAGATCGATGACTTGATTATACTAAATAATCAATTAGTGTCATTTCGGTATTTAATATTGTTCATTTTAACAAAAGATTTTTTGTTAGGCATTTTGAATTGATTTTATGTCTATTTACCAAGATGGAAGGTGATCATGCAGATACATAACGATTAACATAAAAATCAGTAATCAAGGAAAGCATTAAGTATATTTCATGAGATAGCAAAGACTTAATACTAAGAAAAAATATAAATTCTAATCCTAACTAGATTAAAGGGAAGCCAAAATCAATGTATCAATATTACACAATTAAGTGCATTTGTCTCTAAGGACACTTAAAACCCTATGGTAGAGTCCCAAGGGTTTGGTCAATTTTGAGTATAATTCTAAATTAAAATACTTCCATTTTTAAGAGAAAATAACCCATAAGATTAATTTTAACCTTTTCGAGGATTTTTTTAATTTTAAATTTTTTAGAATTTTTACAAATTTTTTGGAAAAATTGAATTTTCAAATTTTCCAAAAAAAAAATGTGGATTTTTTAATCTTTTTGATTTTTGATTTTTTGATTTTCTAATTAGTACTGAAATTTTTAAACATTTTCAGAATTTCCGAATTCTCTGAAAATTTTTGAATTTTTCTTTATTGTTTAAATATTTTTTGAATTTTTTTAAAATTTGAAATTTTAATATATTCTGAAAGTTTTTGAATTTTTTAATGTTGTATGAAAGTTTTTGAATTTTTATTGTTTTCATTTTTTCTGAAAATTTTTGAATTTTGAAATCTTTTAATATATTTTTAATATTTAATATTATTATATTCGGAAAAATGGGTTCGGAGCGTAAACCCGATCCGGCCCTTTGACCCAATTGACGACCCAGACTCGACCTAATTAAAAAATATTTCTTAAAAACTTTTTTATATTATTATTATTATTATAATTAATTATTTTAATTATTTTTCTGTTCTTTTCCTTTTATTTTTTCTCTTCCCCTTTGGTCTTCTTCTCCACGTGCTTTCTTCTTCGTGCGTTTTCTTCTTCCCCGACGCTTCTTCCTCATGCTGCACCATCTTCATCGAACCAAAACCAACACCACGGCGAGCTATCACCGGCGTTTGGGGGTTGCCAAGCCACCATCCGGCACTGTCGTTTGGTCTGACCGACGCCGACCACCGTCGGCGATCTATTCCGGCAACCACTAACCCTTTTTCCAAGCGCGTTGAAAAACCTCGTCGTCGACTCGAATACAAACGAATATTTCGCGCAAGGCATACGAAAACACCATGAATACGAGGAAAGCAAGCAGGATTCAGCAGGCATGGGTCAAAAATGAGTTGGTCTTGCGTTAAAACACGAACTGCTCTTCGGTTTTCTTTAAGGCATTTCATCAAACATTTAAGACGCATTGATAGAGGGGTAAACATAGACTCGTTCGGGGCTCGGGTTTGGGCCAAGATCAACATGCGATATACAAGCACTATTCCAGATCAGCTTAGGGACAAGTTTATCAGCATTTAACTTGACTATGAACAAAAATAACAAGTCTCGGCCATAACACCGAACACACAAACATTTGTATAAAGGCATTACAACAAGTATGTCACATACGCTATACGAGGAACGAACAAGAGTACTATGGAATTTCGGGCGAGGATCGGGACCAAAGCTTGTGCGAACTGGTGGACCACGAGCTCCGACCCAATGCCCAGCAAAATAGAGGACTGACGTGCTCGAGAATGACCTACCCGGTTCGGGGGCGGGGGGACCGCTGCGGCGGATGGCGGCTGATAAACGGACTCTGGCGATGGTCGACCACCTTCCCGAGCTCCCTCACTCTCTGGTTCTCTCCCTCTCAGTCGCTCAAAACTCTCCCGAGCTCCCGGACCTCTCCCCCTCTCTCTCGCAAAAGATCCTCTCTCTCTCGGCCTCTCTCCCTTTAACAGATAGCAATCGGCGTGCCTGGCTTCTGCCACGGCTGGCTCGCTAGCCGGCCTGACCCCGCCCTACAAATCACGCCACCATTTGCAACTCGCGATCCTCTACCTCTCTAGTTTGTACGTTTCTTTCCCGCAAAAGCAAGAGCAGCGTGAGGGCGCGAGGGAGAGAGGAAAGAGAGAAGGGGCCAGGCTTGGGAAAAAGAAAATGAGGCTGGGTTTGGGCTCAGGCGAAAAAGGATCCAGAGAAAGGAGAACGGGAACTGACTGGGCCTAGCCCGATTTGCTTTTTTTCTTCTTCTTTTTTTTTTCAATTTTTTTTTCAATTTTTTTTTTCAATTTTAATAATTAGTGATAGTAATGTAAATCCTCATAATGTCTACATGCAATGCATTTTAATGAAAACATACACAATGCAGTTTAATGGAAATTATTTATTTTACTGTACTTTACTTTACTCTTTTTTTTTTTATTAAAAAAGACTAATCCTTGATTATTTATGCGTTAACTCCTAAATAAAAGGGGAAAATTTAGGTGCCAACCAGTAGGGGAATGAATGGATTGCTTGAACTAGTAGCCGCTTGGACATGTTGGTTTGGTCGATTCCCAAGAGTGTCGGTTTGGTTCTCGGTTCTAAAAGTTGAACCAATGTCCAATCGGTTTGAATCCTAGCTCCAAGGGAAATGTTCATAAAATTCTAAACGCAAGTACACGTATTGAACAAATAATATAATAATGAGAAAAGAAAATCGTCCCATAGAGATTTATGAATAACAAACCAATTAAATATTAAAAATAGATTAATTCTAAAATTTATTTAACAGATCAAAATAAAATTAAAAATAAATTAAAACAAAAATCTTAAAAGCAAAATTTGGAAACTAAATGCAATAAATCAATAAGATAATATATGTTAGAATATCCAATTTTATTTGTCACGCTCCAAACTTCGAGCGCGCGCACATCTCCTAGTGGTCGATCAAATTATGACGTTCTCAAGACGCGTCGCTGACCCATTCATTTTATTGCACATGCGGAAGCGAAATAAACAATCTCTAGACAACAAATAAACATGGGATAGAAAAATAGGATAATCACATAACACAAAACATGTTTATAAACAGCCATATTTATATACAAAAGAGTCTAAACCAATGCCCATGGACTCCGAGTCCTCCACGACACCATTAGGGGTGTCGAGATCCATAGGATGTCCTACTCTCACTTCCCGGTCCCAACAGGAGGTCTGTCAAAACCCTATTGGGGACCCTCTTGACCCCCTTGAGGAAAGTTAATGAACCATGTTATGAATTGATGAGGTACCAACTGAGATCGGCCCTCCTTGACCCATACCATGGACTCAACTAACTTTCGGGTCAGGTAGTCCCAGGATAGGGAAATAGGTAAACTTGAAATCCATCATCTGTGGGACTCCATATCGTACCTGTCGTACCTCCATCTAGAGACTTGAAAAATTTAAACCATGACGGGGTGAGACAATGTTTCAATGAGTCTACATCCTAAACTCCGATTAGGAAGATAATATACTTAGAGGCAGCCTAAGCACATATTATAGAATACTTACCTCGCCTCAGCACTTCCCTACACATCAATACAGTTCATATAACATATTTAAAAGCAGCAAACTTAAACATTAATTGGAACGTCTCATATCGTCTATCAATCAATCACAGGGGTCCCGATTATAAGGCCAAATCGTTATGACACGTTTCATTCCGTGCCACACAATTTTGTCCCATAATCAGGCGCGGTTATATTAATCATTCAAGCGTTCCAATTAATTACGACCTAACGGCCACGGCCAACTCAATAGTCAACGGTCATCTGGCATACCTGGGCGTCGTCTTGCCCCATCGAGCACGGCAACGTTTACATCTAGATGGCATTCCCGAAGGAGTATCAGCTCAACCTCCACTGCGACCGGCATACGTTGACAAGGGACATTCCCGAAGGAGCATTGTCCGGCGTAAATGCTCGTGATGGATTCTCATAACGATCACATGCACATCCAATCTTGGCCAAGGACATCATGCTTTGCATTCAATTGTCTCAATTTAAATAATGTGCTTGATTTATTTTCTTTATATTAAAAATACCCCGTAAAAATAATTGTGTGTGGGCACACGGTCAAATTGAACTAGAAAATGCGATATCCTCACTTTTTAAAAAACTCACAATTTTATATAGTATTTAAGAATATTTTTGGTGTCAAAATCGAACACTCGATATTTTTCTAATTAAATACTAAAATTTCATATTTTTGAAATAATAATTCAAAAATCACCAATCAGCATCTAATTGCATAAATTAACATTCAATTTAACAAGCCAATGCTACCAAGACGATCAGCACGAAATTCTAACGACCGGCTATCCCCATATAATTTCCGCTAATTAATAAATAATTAAATAAATTACAATTAATTAAATAAATTGTAAAATAATTAAAATAAATCACTAATTAAACTATATACACTAATCTAACCACCTAATTGGACTAATTAAATTAATCTACCTAGGCTAGATACATAATAACCTACTAAACTAACTAATTAAATTAACTAACCACCTAATTGGCCTAACTAATTAATCTAATTAACTAAATAAGCTAATTAATTACACTAATCTCATTTAGCCTAATTTAAATCTCCCATAAGCATAATTAAACCCCCTAATTAAGGTTTATGAGGTTAACTTACCGGATTAGCGAATAAACCGGTTCACGGCGATGGCGATGCGAAGGCGAGCAAGACTCGAGCCTACGACAACGCCAAGGGAGGTTTGGACTAGGCTGAAAAGGCCTAGCAAACCTCACGATTTGATTCTAGGCTTCGCTTCTATCTGAGGGCTGGAGCGAGCTGGCTCGGGCTGACGGAGGCGAGAGGTGGGCAACCAAGCGAGTAGGGGACGGTGGTGGTGGTTGGCGACGTCGGCGACTTGCAGGCGGATGGCGACGAGCGACCAGGTACGTTGACGGGGATGGCTCGCGGGCTCGGTGTAGTGGCTCGGGCGGTCGATGAATAGCTCGGATGCGGGGGACTGGAGGTGTGGTCGAGTGGCTGTGCAGGCGGTTCAGGCGGCGATTTGGACGGTGGCATGAGGCTAGCAGCTTCGGCAAGAGGCTTGGTTGGTTGTTGCTTTGGAAATGGAGGTTTTAGCTGTTGGAAAAGAAGAAGGAGTTGAGGAAGAAGAAGATGTTGCTGGTTAGGGGACAAGAGGCCACAAAGTCCACTCTAAATATCTCAAATACTCAAGTGCAAGGTCCCACAAGTTTCAGCCAAGACCAGTAGCCATTTCCCCGCTCAATCTTCTCCAACAAGCTAAATTTGATGCCCAAATGTTGCAGCCCCCTAACCTATGAATTTCATACATTCCCTCACCAATTCAACTCAATTTTACACCAAATGGCTTCCATTTCATGGCCAAATTGCTGAGGAGGAAGCCCACACCAAATTCCATAATTTTCCTCACCAAACAATCCGACTTGAAGGAAAAAAATCCAATGAAAGAGGCCCCTCCAAATTTCTACACTTTAATTTGCCTAAGTTTGATTTTTCGCCAAAAATCCCAGGCTTGTCGAAAATTCTTCGAAGGATGAGTTGATGTGACGGCCTAAAATTTAAGAATTCGTTTTCGATTAAATAAGTTGGGCCTTTTGTCGATGTGCCAATAGTGTTATTCTCTGAATTGATCACTTATGATATAATTGGACTATCTGGGGAAACAATTAAGGAATCTAAATGCAATTGGACCTGAGAATTCAACTAGGAATTGACTGCTCGACCGTGTTGATCTACAAGGGTCATTACAGCATTGTTGAAATCGATCAGAGACTGGAGATAGGTCGATTCGATTGAGATATGTGATTAGAGTGTAGGTGATTTCACCTGATTGCAAAATACTCGTCAACTGACACTAGATCGATTTTTTTATCATTTTGGTACCCGGTGGTCGTAATTGAAATCTCGAGATTTTCATGACAACCGAGAGTCGCCAATGTGTTGAAGATGTATATTGTGACTCGAGATAAATCGATCACGGGTCAATTGCACCAAAAATTCCTAAAAATTACCCGGTAGACTAGGTCACGCTAAAAGCGCGCTAGAATGAAAATAACCGTGAATTTGAACTCGATTTTAGAAATCAAAAGTTTTGTGACGTCACGAGTTATTTTAGGAACGTCGAGTCATCCTTCAAGAAATTTTCAGAGATTTCGAGATTTTTACAGAAAATCGTTTCGGACGCCGCGGAAAATTAACAGAAATTCGGATTGGCCGAATTGAAGAAATTTTCGACTTGCAAACCGAGCTATATGGCGAAGGGGAATTGTAGAAATTATGTGGGTTTCTTCTACATCAAATTTGGACATCAAATTGATAATTTGTTGAAGAAATTAAAGACCAAAAGGTGAAATTCGGATTTAGAAAAAGGGATAGCAAAATTGGCTTCAATTTAGTTAATTGGTGGGAAATTATTAAGAGACCAAGGATATGCATGAAGGTTGAA
Source organism: Eucalyptus guilfoylei (assembly GCA_016097605.1). Taxonomy (NCBI): domain Eukaryota; kingdom Viridiplantae; phylum Streptophyta; class Magnoliopsida; order Myrtales; family Myrtaceae; genus Eucalyptus; species Eucalyptus guilfoylei. The sequence goes on along the minus strand of CM027870.1, from coordinate 13,182,117 downwards.
GGGGACCAAGCAATCAATGTAAGGGATAGACTTGGTGGGCTCCCTCCTTCGGCAACGTCTCCCGCACGCCAAGACCGTCGCCTCTTCCTTCTTCTTCGTGCGAATTACCCTCCTGACCGAACAAGCTGCTTTTGCTTTCCTTGTTTTTCCTTCGACAGAAACCAGTACCTCCACGTTGTTCTCTCTCCTTCGTGCAGCGTCTTCTCTCCACCAAGACAACTCTTGCAGCTGCTCCTCCTCGGCCGCTTCGTGTCTTCAATTCAGTCCGCTGCCACGTCCACTTCATTCTCTTGCAGTTGCCGAAGTTAAACCCCTCAACAAAGCCAACAACTCATTCTTCCGTTTCTCTGCCATCTCACCGAGCGCCCACCTTGTTGCCACTCGTCCGTTCTTCCTCTTCACCGGTCAATTGCAGTACACCTTGCGCCCACGCTGTTGACTCCATGCTCGCTGCTCCACCATTGGTCCCTCTTCGTCCCTGCTCCACTACCGAATTAATCCAGCGAAGTCGAAGCAGCTCGCCCTCTCTCCACTTCGGCTTATCCCCTTTGCCGCGTGTCTCCTGGTTGTCCGCCCAACAACCGCAAGCAGCTTCATCTTCGTTGCTTCGTTCTTCTTCAACGTCGCTGCTTGAAGACTCCAATGAAGCAGCTGTCCATGAAGACCGAAACACCCCTAATCAACCGCTGCAACCCACGCGTCCCAGCATCTCCTTCGTTTGCTGCTCCTTCGTCCAGCATCGATCAACCGAAGCAGCACCTCCAGCGAATTTGGCCCAGCACATTCGTGAGTCTTCAGCCCACACGATTTCAGCCCAGATTTTGGTCCATCTCAGCCTGAGTGAGCCCAACAGTTGGGCCATTGGAAGCCCACGAAAATTTGCAGTAGTTTAGCCCAGTGAAGCAATTACTCAGCCCATTAAATAAGTCCAACAGCCCAAGTCTTGGCCCAGCAGCAAGCCCACGCCTTTTAAAAGCCCAGCAGAATCAGAAGCCCGCGATTTTGAGGCCCAAGCCCGCGAAGTCAACCCGTTTCAGCCCAGTCCAATTCAAAAGCAAATCTCAGATTGGACTGAGATTTGTTGGGCCCGTTTTAGGCCCGGCCCAAGTCCACCGACGCCGCTGAAAATTCAGATTTCGGCCATCGTCGCGCCGTCGTTGTGGTGAACCGGTTTCCACAATTAATCGGTGAGTTTATACTCTAAACTCTGCTTAGTAGGTTAATGCCGTTTAAGGGGTGTTTACATTTATTTTATTAGGAATTAGGTGGTTAGTTAGATTAATTTAGAAATTTAATTATTTAATTGAGCATATTAGGTGGTTAGCATGGTTTAGCTAAGGCCTAAATAAATTGTACAGTTTATCTAGAAGGGTTCGGGAATTTTCTGAGTCCGTATTGGTATTTAATTTAATAATATTGACCTAGGTTAGTATTTTTAGAAATTAAATTGAATTAATTAATTATTAATTATTTTTCCGGAAATTAGATTGGGATAGCCGGTGACCGGAATTTTGTGCTGATTGCAATGATGTGGTTAAATTCTGCAATTGAGTGTTAAATTATGCAAATTGAGTGATGATTGGATTTTTGGTATTTAATTCCAAAAATTGTAAATTTCCAATATTTATTCAGAAAATCCCGGGTGTCGGGTTTTGACACCGAAAATAGTTTTTAGTACTATATGAAGTAGTGGGATTTAAAAAAAAAGAAGAATATCAATTTTTCTAGGTTAAGTTGACCGTGTATCCACACACTAGCTTCTAATACGAGGAAAAAGGCCAGGCTCACCATTTTAATTGAAGCATTTGAATGCAATACACAGTGCCCTAGGCCATATTTGAGTGATTGTGTAATGGTTAAGAGAAATCATCTCGGGCTGTTAAGCTGGACGTTATCCATATTTGGGATACCCCCTGGACAACGGGAAGCCGATTATAGTAGATTCTGGACCCTATGCTCCTTCGGGAAAGCCATCTGAAAGAGATGTACCGTGCTCAATGGGGTGAGACGAAACCTAGCAATGCCAGAAGACCGCCGAACAGAGAGTAGGCCGTGCTATATGCTGAGATCAAAACTAGGAACGCATGATTAATTGAGTGTGGCGTTTTAGTTATTGGAGCTTATTTGTTACTCATGCTCTCATGTTGTCTGTGATATAAATTGTACTGACCTGCAGGGTGAATCTGAGACGAGGTAAACCTCCTTGATTGTGTGATTGCATGATTACGACACTTCTGGGGGTATTTCCCTCCTAATTGGAGTTTAGAGCTTAGACTCCCTGAGATTATATCTCACCCCGTTGTGGGACAACATTTTCAGGGTCGTCGAGTGAATGACCGAGAGCCGGGAGGAGGTGATGTGAAGTGTAGGTCAGCTAGGACCGTCTCTTTTTGGAAAGTTAGTTTTTGTGGCTTTTTAGTCATAGACCTTGTACTTGACATTATGTGAATATAAAAGCGTGTTTGTTTTGTGAATTTGTATCCTGCTTTTCTATCTCGAGATGATTACTGTCAGGGGATTTCTTTTCGCTTCCGCATGTGCAATAAAAAGAAAGGGTTGGCGACTTGTCCTGGGAAGTCGCAAAATATTATTGAACAGAGAGGGATGGGCACGCGCTCGGGGTTCGGGGCGTGACAGTTGACGTCCTAAAAATAACCGAACGTGATTTTAGCGTGACCTAACCTATCGGGTAGCTTTTAGGAATTTTTAATGCGTTTGACCTTGGTCGATTATTTTCGATCCACATTATGCATATCTGACTCATAGGCGACTTTCGGTTGTCGTGAAAATCTCAAGATTTCAATTACGGGTACCGGGTACAGAATCGACAGAAAAATCGATTTAGTACCGTTCGACGCGAATTTTGAAATTAGGTGGAATCACCCATAATTTAATTACATGTCTCTGTTGAATCGACCTATCTCCAGTCCCTAATCGATTTTAACGGGGATGTATTGACCCTTGCAGATTAGCACGGTCGAGTAGTCGATTTCTAATCGAATTCTCAAGTTTGTCGCGTTTATATTCCTTAATGGCTTCACCAGATAGATTAGTTATCTCATGAGTGATTAGCTCAGAAAGGACTATAGGTGCGTCGATGAAAGGCCCATTTCGTTTAATCGAAAACAAAAGCGAAAATCAAGATATTGCATGATCATAACCACTAGATATTAATTTCATATTGTTATGCGTATAAGAACAATATCAAATATGTGAAAGCGGAATTTTCTACTCTATTTACTATCATATCTTTAGGTATAACAAATTTACTCAGTTTATTAATCAACTATATTTTTATGTGAATTTAAATAAAGATAAGTGCATTAAAATTTATGAATATTCCCCACTTACAATGAGTCTTTTGGATCATCTTATTATCGAAAGCTATACAAATAATATACTACCCACATTTAATTCATGGTTATATTTTATAAAAATTTATTGCATATTATCACTTCTCAGTCTCAAATATGCACATAAAATCTTTCTAGTGGTGGCTAGTCAGTTAAAAACATTAAGCACAATAATATATAAATTAAATCATTTGCACACATAAAAATCATGAAATTTATATTATCATGGCCATGCTATATTGTAGCCCTAACAAAAAAATAAATAAATTAGAACATAGTAGAAAAAGAAACTAAAATATAAATTAAACCAAACATTTTAAATCAAAGAGCAAAAATTCTATCACTACTTGTGCGGTCCAATTCCCGATCCTAGAACCAACTAGTGTGGTCCCTAGTTTTGATTCTTGGGAAATAGGAGCCATTCACTCTTATTGATTCGATGTAAACTTCTCTATGCACAAAAAACATTCGAGGAGTCCCACGAACAAAATCCATTGTCCCGCACGGAAAAATCCCTTCACTGTTTGGCTTGGAATAAATTTGCACTTTTCTCGACCAACAAGGACTTCCCCGAAGAGCAAAAATTCTCTGTATATTCATATCATGTGATCCTTCAAGATATAGTTAAAGTAGGAAAGTTTGATATTGAGATTTCTTTCCTAATAGATTCGATCTTATCTGCATCCTCCTATCGCTTTCTTATATCCTCATCCGAGACTGAAACACAATACGTCGCCATCTCCATCAGAGCAAACTCAATCGAAACAACCACTTCAGTGGAGAATTTTTTTACTCCAAGAAGGATCTGAAGCTTTGACAATTTTGCTATAGGAAGCATTCCGGATATGCAAGGATTGAAGGCAACAGAAGATGAAGGAGTATAAGTAACCGCGCCTCCTGTTTCCTCCTCGAACAGGTCCACGATCTACCAACAAGAGAAGTAGGAACAAGAATGTTTCAGATTCTTCTAATTCTAGGATTGCTTTTGCTTCATGAACAAGCATCACTAGCTGCTCCTCTGGGCAAGGGTAATTGCGCCCAAACATGTGGTGGTGTTGCCATTCCCTTCCCCTTTGGGATAGGAACCGGGTGTTTCCTCGACGAGTGGTATGAGATCGTCTGCCAGGAAAGCAGCAATGGCACCGTCCCCATACTGAAAAAGCCCAACTTGAGGGTGCTCAACATTTCGCTACCCGATTACTATGGTGAAACAAACGGCATGATTAACGTCGTTCTTCCTATAATCTACTCGCCTGATATGAGGTGCAGTGGCAATGGAAGCTTCATGCCTGTGAGCTTGAAAGGAAGCCAATTCATCTTTTCCCAGTCGAGGAACGTCTTCGCTGCTGTTGGTTGCAACATATCTGCTCTGATAAGGGACACGACGTCTACTATCACAGGATGCCAGTCCAGTTGCAAAGCAGATGACAACGTTGTTAGGAAGACTTGTTCGGGCAGCGATGGATGCTGCAAAACCACAATTACCTCGAATCTTCAAGAATTTGCCATCATTTACCAGGCCGACGGAAAAACAGCAGGAGACGGAGGATGCAATTATGCCTTCCTTGGAGATAGGTTGCAGTTCGTACCTTCAACTATGGACTTCAATGAGTTGAGGTTAAGCGGCCGTTTCGCAGCAGTGCTAGAATGGGGGATAGCTCAATCCTCTGGAGCTGGATTAGAGATTCCCGAACAAAGCTTCATCCCCGGCAATTCCTATAACTGCAGCACAGTCAGCTTTGATTTAGCATATCATATGGACTTGCCATTTCTGCAGTGTTCTTGCAATAAGGGCTTCACTGGTAACCCCTATATTCAACATGGCTGCGAAGGTAAAACCAATTGCATTTTATCTCACCAATCTTTGAAAACGCAACGCTGTACTAATAAGAAGTAGCTCTTTGGAAGCTGAAGTGGCTTTTCATGCAATCCTAAACACCCAATAAAGAGACAAAGCTCTACTAATTTTGATTGTCATCTTTTGTTCAGATGTTGATGAATGCCAAGATCAGACCAATCGGTGCCATGACGGAAAGTGTGTGAACCAACCAGGTTACTATATTTGTGTAGAAGAGAGCAAGATAATTAAGTTTATCCTCGTGGGTAAGCAAATATCTACATTCTGTCATGAGTATTAACAAGGATAATTGATCTTTTGTGCACACAGATATTCCTGAATATCACATCCTAGAAACGCAAGATTTAGTCTATAAGAGATAAAATCCACAATTTAGAAAAGCATGTAGCATAATGCATTTACAGTGGATCAGATGTTAGGTGTTCCTATAGAGCTCTTCGGAATCCAAATTCGCTGTTTGATTTGGGCACATATCTTTTAGTACAATTGGAGCCTAATTACTTCATAGTTCAACTTGATGGACTCATCGACGCGTACAGTATGTCAAACCTAATACCGGGCTTTTTCCCTTTTACCCTTGATGTCCCTGGGGCATGAACAACATAATTTCGATCAAGCAATATGTGTGTTTTATCTTCTGGCTGCTGCTCAACTGATTGGATAGCTGTTCTGTTATATGCTAAGTTTTTCATAAGAAGACTAATTTTGCACCAATCACATTAGCATTCTAATTGATGAAATGGAAGGATATTTAAAAGGCTTGTAAGGTTAATCTCGTTGGTGTCAGGTTAGCATTTTCTGCTCCTCAAGTCAGAGGCAAATGCTTGATACTTGCTTTTGGTAATGCTCATACCACTGTGACAAACCAGGTATTGGAACAGGCCTGGTGACACTACCCTTGCTTCATTTGTTATGGCTGTCCCAAAAGATCATGAAGATAAGGAAAGAAATCAAACTCAGAGAGAGGTACTTCAAACAGAATGGGGGTCTCTTGTTGCGGCAACAACTGTGTTTGTCTGTGAACAATGTTGACAAGAGCAAATTGTTCAGCTTAAAGGATTTGCAGAAGGCCACTGACAATTTCAACAAGAATAGAATACTCGGCCAAGGTGGGCAAGGAACCGTCTACAAGGGGATGCTCGCAGATGGAGGAATCGTTGCCATTAAGAAGTCAGAGGCAATCAATATGGGGAAATTTGAACAGTTTATCAATGAGATTGCCATTCTCTCACAGATCAACCATAGGAATGTCGTTAAGCTACTGGGGTGTTGTTTGGAAACAGAGTCGCCCCTTTTGGTGTACGAATTCACATCGAATGGGACTCTTTTCCAGTATTTACATGACAACCAAGTATCGTGGGACACACGCCTTCGAATTGCTACTGAAGTGGCAGGAGCCTTGTCCTATCTACATTCTTCGGCATCAATCCCAATCTTTCATCGAGACATCAAGTCTTCTAATATTCTCTTGGACGACAAATACCAAGCAAAAGTGGCTGACTTTGGCGCTTCCAAGTCGTTTTTGGTCAATCAAACTCATGTGACCACTAGTGTCCAAGGGACATTTGGGTACTTAGACCCCGAGTATTTTCAATCAGGTCAGTTCACAGATAAGAGTGATGTGTACAGCTTCGGTGTGGTCCTCGTGGAACTCTTGACAGGACAAGAGCCAATCGCATTTCTGGGAAAAGATAATAAGAGAAACCTCGCAAGCTTTTTTCTTCTCTCGATGAACGAGAACTGCCTGTTCGACATTGTGGACACTGGAGTTTTGAAACAAGGTGAGAAAGAAGGGATCGTCGCCTTTGCTAACCTTGCGGGAAGGTGCTTGAATTTACATGGGAAAATGCGACCTACAATGAAAGAAGTGGCAATTGAACTGGAGCGAATTGGAATGCTGGAAAATTCTGCCATCAAGCATGGACATAGCCAAGAGAACAGTAAGTAGCACACATTTGAAATCTGAGGTGTCCACACTATCTAACTTGCAACGGCTCATACGTTGTGAATCATTGTAAATTAGTTCTATTTATATTATTTTTCATATATTATTACTTTAAGAAGAGCATCTGGATTTTGTTGTGTGTAAATGTCGAAGGACAGAAAATTAAAAATTCGTGTGTCGCACTCTTTCTTGATGGAAGAAAGAAAAAACTGAATTATCATATATCTAAAAAGAAACTCAGCATATATTGTGAAATTTATCGCAGTCATTGAGACAATTCAGTATGACAACAACAATCCCGGAATTACTATTTCATGTTCCAAAACATGCATCAATTGGAAACAAGATAGGAATGACCACATAGTAAGAGAAGCCATCCGTACAACACCTACACTTAACTTCACCGTGTTTCACTGGCATAGGTGGAGGTGCATCGCAGAATGGAACTATTTCAGAATCAACATCCGACATGGTGACAGTTAAGCTGATGTCGTTTCTATGTCTAATCGCCTTACTACTTTGCTTATCGTGTTGAATAGGAAGGAGGATGTTGCAGTTTCCTTATCCCTCTAACTCGATTGCAACTCCTTTCATTGTTGGTCGATTCGTTCCCTTCAATTTTAAGCATCTTTTTGCGAGTTTACAAACAGGCATAGTGTCACGGGCCGATTGATTGGGATCGTAATCGTGCGGCGACTTAGGCTCTTTTGGATTGCCTTGCTCGATCGATCGCACACTCACTCGCTTTACCCAGATCGTAGAGAGAGAAAGTCTCTAGAGAGAGCTCTAGAAAGAAAGGAGTTTTGTATTACTGAAAGGATTTGATGATTACAAATGAGGGGGAGGGCACCCTTTCTTATACTAGAGGCTCTCAGGTTACATCCGTTGATTGACTTTTTATCTAGCGGACGAGATCACACCGCCCCATCTAGAGACACTAATGACAACTACCAACTACCAACATAAATAGCTAGAGACTTCTAGAACTTGGCATAATGACGGGATCGCCCGCCCTTGGACATTTCCGGAAGAAGTCTTGTTGGGAAGCCAAGCGAGCGCAGGAGGTGCTCTGCGGCAAGGCATGGCCCATTAGCTTCGGAAACCTCTAGCCGTGACATTCTCCCCCACTCATTCGAGCGACGCCCTTGGCGCTCACAGCTCGACGGGCGGCCTTCTTGGCATGATCACAGGCTTTCCTCCTTTGATTTTGCTTGGCTTAGACACTCATGAACTACAGACCACACCCCTCTATCTTTGGCTCCAACTTCGGCTTGGGCATGGCGTGCGATGAGCACTCAACCTTGGGAGAAAATATTCAGTGGTTCGTGACCAACACGTCATCAGCTTGCAGGGCGTTGGCTCTATTGAATATTCGACACGTGTTTCGGATATGGAACACGGGGAAAATGAAAAGTTGAAATAGGAAGTGTGCTCTTTTCTCTCTCCACTGGCAAATGACCGACAAAAGCGACCATTAATGCTTGTCTCCCGCTTAAATCTCTCTCTCATCTTTTCAATTTTCAAGGCTTCTTTACCGGCATGCTCTCTCTCCCCTCTTCTTTCCAAGGGCTTCATATGCTCTCTCTCTCTCTCTCCATAGAAAATATTAGCTGGTTTGTCACTCGATCAACAAAAATACGAGATTTTTCTCCGTCCATCTTCTCCATCTTCTCCAGAAAAGTGAACGTTGAAGCGATTTCCACAAACGCAGATCAAGCAACAGGCGAAACCTCGGACGATCAGGGCGTGGAGCGATTTCCATCATACACAAGGCTTCCATTCTCTCTTCCTCAAGGCCATTTCTCTATCCCTCACTCACCTCAAGCTCTCCCCTCCTCCTTGGCCATCGTCCTCGTCGCGTTTCCATCTCTGGCTCTAGAAACCGCTGATTGGATCGGGTCGCGATTTTGGCTTGGGTACGTGGTCAACCATTTTGAAGCAAAAAAGGCCTGCGAGGCTGGATATGCAAGGGTGGCGCTGACTTTCAGGGTTCCGGCGACAGCCACGAGGGATTTTGTGGCGGAAGAGAGAGAGGAGTGATTTTTCTTTATATCCTTTGCATTTTCTGTTTATTTCTTGGCTTAAGTGGATGAGCTTACTTGAGATGTTATTTTATTGAAGTAAGTCGATTGATTTGATTTAAAAAGGAGATGATGATCTGCCGCCGTTTACGAAGTCCTCTTTTTTGTGTGGTGTATATGGTCCTCCTCACGGATCTATGTTCTATGCTGGTGTGTTGGGAATGCTCTTTCTTTTTACGTTATTTCTTGCTTATAGCATCGGGAAATGTTGATCGTTGGAGTATTGGGTTATCTAGCTAAACTCCATAACCCATTTATCAATCTTTCAGTTTGAAGGCACTTCTTTCGCTAAAGCACTTTCAAGTAAAAATGAAAGGGACGATTCTGCCTTGATTTAATTCTATAAACATGAGACTTGCTACGCCTTGATTCCAATGAAAAAACATGAGAAACGTTTGAGAGAGAGAGAGAGAGAGAGAGAGAGAGAGAGAGAGAGAAGGAGACGGTCCTTTGCAATGGCACCTCAAACTAGCATGACGTTGAATAGCGATGAAAATCATCAAAACCATCCATGTTCTTGATATCCAGATGTCACTCTTAATATCCAGATGTTGCAACTTATCTGTTGCAAACTCTAGGACAAGAAGGGAAGCTACTGTATGATCATATTGAATGAATGAACAAAGACACGCATAACAGCATTTTCACAGCCCCGACAATGGTGAAATTAGAAGGGGCAATTACTTCGTGTTTAAAGCTGGAGATTGTTTATTTGTAGAGCTGGCATTGCAGAGGCTCACATTTGATCATAGGCCTTGTAGGGAAGATGAAAAGGAACGCATTGAGGCACCACAACATTCTATTCATTGTTTACATGTACAAACATACTGCGTTGCATGTTTACACAGCATAAGCCGCTCGTGATTTCGGGCTAGTTGCAGGCGGCGGTAGGCTGAGCGGCCATTAATGACTCCTCTGTCTCTCTCTCTCTCTCCGTTGCACATGTCTTTTCACGTTTGAACATGAAGCTCTTTGTCTTCCTTCCCGGTTCTCACTCACCTCACACCCTCGCCCTCTTGCTCTTGCGCTCCTTCTTCCACCTTCGACTTCATTCGTTGCTGTCGTCGCCTTTCGGGCTTTGACGATAGAAACCACGAGTGGCTCGGTTTCGATTTTACGTCAGGCACGTCGTCACCAAAGCGGAAGAAATTTGCAGTTACTGGGTTGCGAGCCCTCTCGGCCTTCACACGCCGCTCACTTCGTTTGTCGCCATCGTCGCCTTTCTGGTTCTGGTGATATAATCTGCGAGTGGGTCAGTTTCATTTTCGGGCTTGACCACGTTGGCACCAAAGTGGAAAAAGTTTTCAAGTGCTAGGTCCTGAGCCCTTTTCGCCTTCACATGCCGCTCTCTTCGTTTGTCGGGGTCGTTGCTTTTCTAGCTCGGGCAATAGAAACCATGAGTGGGTCATTCTTGATTTCGAGCTCGAGCACGACGCCAGCAATTTTGAAGCCAAAGCAAAAGAAGCTTGCGACTGATGGATCTCAAGCCTCTCCGCCTTCACAGGTCACTCACGTGTCTTCACTAGATAGATTAGGGTATCCCCTTGCCATCGCTACCGGATTCTCTCCCACAAAAGGTAAGAATCGCCATGCTACTCCTGTTCACTTAAGGATGAAACCCGTGAAGTGTGGAGGCAGTCCCAAGAGATCAGCATGAGCGTGGGTGGGAGAGAGGAGTGAGCTGACGAATCGTAGCCGCCGATGAGACTCCGGAGGTGACGGCGGAGGCAAAGGGCGCTCAGGATCCAGCAGCTGTGACCCAGTGGGGGTCTTTGAGGAGGCGATGTGCTAGAGACAGATATGACCAACACCTGCGACCGACGGGGGCTTTGGGGAAAGGGTAGGGGCATGGCGAGGCGGAGGTGGAGGTGGAGGCAGTCGAGTGTCCCGGAGAAGGAGCAAGAAGGTATCTACGTTTTCTCTTCTCAACTTGAGGAAGGAGAAGGCAAAAAGCGCTTGAAAATTGAATTTGAGCGGCAACGGCATTAATTAATGCTTCTGCTGAGTCTCTTTTTAGCCGCAGCAGAGGAGAGAGAAAGAGAAATCATCTTACTTTTGACTTCTCTATTTTCCAGCTGGTCTAAGTCTAAGGACAAGTGTCAACCTTGTTAGTGGAGCCACCTAGAATTGCGCACGCCACGTAGGACGGTGACGTGGTAGTTGGCAACCACTGAATATTTTCTCCAACCTTGGGGAAAAGCACTTGGATTGGTATGTTGCAAGTTGGAGTAGGAGGATCCAACTCTACCTTCAGCTTCTCCATGGATGACGGCTTGTGCATGCGCTTCTTGGCCTTCAAACTCTCGTCGAGGCGTCGGATTGTGGCAATGGTCTTGGTGTCGACCACCCCTTTCATCATAGGGATCATGGCAGGGCATTTTGGATCAAGGATCATGATACACTTGGTCCTCATGTCGATCATCGACCTCACGCTATGGAAAAACTGCATTCACAGAATGAGATCATAATCATCGAGAGGAATGCTAGCTTGCCCTTCCATCCGCCAATTTGGACATCCACATCGGGAGTTGATCCTACGCCATGGAAGTCACCCGAGTTGATGGGCTTGTAAGATTTCTCGGTTGGCTCCATGCAAAGTCCCAAGGCTTTTGCCACCTCAGTCGACATGAACATGTTTGAGGCTCCAGTGTCGACCAAGACGTAAAGCACTCAGCTACACACTTCGACCTCCAAGAAGAACATGTTCGTGTTCGGTGTAGCTTCTTCTTCTTTGGACGGCGATCGAGCTTGGACGGTGTTGACAACCTTCACAGCTCCAAGCCAGATTTGCCGCTTCTCTTCTTTAGGCTCCTCCTCCACTTCTTCGATGGCAAGGAGAGCATTGATTCTACCCTTCTTCGGGCACTTTTGGTCCAATGCGGACCTTTGCAAATGAAGCAAAGAGAAGACGGGGGTTGATCGAACTTACTTGTCGTGCAGTCCGTTAGTCGACCCTTTTGGAAGGGCGGCTTAGAAGTTCCTTCTCCCCAAGTCTTGACTCGGCCGCATTGATCTTACGCACCTTGGGGAGTGCTTCTTCCTTTGTCTTCGGAGGATCGATCCGACCTCCAATTTCTTGCTTGATTCTTTGGTTCGGCTTTGGTGAGGTCAACGAGAGATTCGGCCACACTTAGCGCTCTCGCGAGACTCGTCACATCGTGTCGCTTAAGCTCGAGTTGTGCCCACGGCTTCAGTCCATCCATGAACGCTTTGAGAGCCTCCTCCTCTCCTAGGTTGCGAATTTAGAGTTTGAGCTCCATGAATTCCTTCACGAACTCTCATATCGTACCTCTTTGTTTGAGGCGATGGAGCTTGCTACGGGCTTCTTGTTGAGCAAACTCGGGGAAGAAGTAGTCTCGGAACTCCCTCATGAAGTCATCCCATGTGTCCACGGGATCGGCGCCACGCTTCATCTCATCACACCTATTGCGCCACCAAAGCATTGCGGTATTAGAAAGGAACATCGAAGCGGTTCTTACCTTGATCGACTTGTCTTAGATGTTGACGATGCCAAAGTATTGCTCCATGCTCCAGACAAAGTTGTCCACCTCCTTGGCAGATCGGTTGCCTTTGAATTCTTTTGGTTTCAGCACCTTAAGCTTGGGCACCGCTTGTGTGGGCATCGCTCCATTGGTGATGCTCAACTTGCATAAGGCGAGCTTGTTCTTGAGCTCTTGGATCTCCACCTTCATGGCTTCGACCTCGTCCCTACGAGGGCTTTCTTCCTCGATCACTTGGACGCGCTCATTCAACACATCGATTGATGCTTCAAGGGCTTCGTCCTTGTCGTGCAATGGGGGCTGTAGCTTCATTGATGCCGGTTATGAAGTCTTCACGGAGCGAGGTCTCAACCTCTATGATCCGATCTCTCACGTCATTAAGACCTTCCATGAATTCGACCATGGCATTCCGGACCTTCGCGAGCTTCTCATCCAACGCAGCTACGGCGTCCATCGAGGCTTCTCTTTTCTTTGTTCGGCCGTGGGTCTCCTTGACTTGCATGGCCTCTCCATCCATAACAGCATCTTGGCTCGACATTCTCTCGAATAGTTGGTGCTCCTCAATCTCTTGAAACAGATCCCTCCTTTGCTCTGATACCACTTGTCACGGGACGATCGATTGGGATCGTAACCGTGCGGTGACTTAGGCTCTTTTGGATCACCTAAGCCAAGCCTTGCTCAATCGATCGTACACTCACTCGCTTTACCCGGATCGTAGAGAGAGAAAATCTTTAGAGAGAGGAGCTCTGGAAAGAAATGAGCTTTGTATTACTGAAAGGATTGGATGATCACAAATGAGGGGGATGTCACCCCTTCTTATACTAGAAGTCCTCAGGTTACATCCGTTGATTGACCTTTTATCGAGCGGACAAGATCGTACCGCCTCATCTACCGACACTAATGACAACTACCAACTACCGACATAAATAGCTAGAGACTTTTAGAACTTGGCATAATGACGGTATCGCCTGCCCTTGGAAATTTCCGGAAGAAATCTTGTTGGGAAGCCAAGCAAGCGCAGGAGGTCCTCCGCGGCAAGGCACGGCCATTTAGCTCCGGAAACCTCTTGGCCGTGACACATAGTCTCTTCCTTCGCACCTTGCTTTAGAACTTGAGCATCGACAATGTCGGACAAACAATTCAGTTCGATAGAGATTAGAATATGGGCTGCAAGCGTCTTCCTTCTTGTACCTGTAGAGAAGAAATCAGCTTCTGCTAGTTAAAAGTGCAACCAGGATTACTCCAAACGGTAGATAATAATTGTGGGCTTCAGTTTCAATGATAAAAAGGTTTAGAGGCCGCTGAGTGCAATTAAGATAGGGCTTTCGCAACTTCGGAGGCAATCTGTACGCACGTATCCCTGGATACAGGAAACTTGTCGCTTGAGTCATGGAGATACTGGTATAGAGTCTCATTGGGCATGAATTCATATTCTAGAAGCGGGACTTGTGTTTCCAAGCAACATCCTAACAGCTTGATCATGTTTCAAGGGTTTGTTTATGAGAGAATGATGACCTCATTGATATCTGGAATTTTCCATCATCTATCTCTTTAGTTTTCTTGATCACAACTATTTTTCCATAGATTAACATCCCCTTGTAGACCACTCCTAACCCACCTTGACCGAATTTTTCATTTAGGTTGAAATGGTCAGTTGCTTTCTCTATATCGATAGAATCAAATAACTTGTTTTTCTCAAAATTGCCTTCAGGGGAAAATAGATGATGTTGCAACAAAAGGCCACCGTTGTGTTTAAGGTACTTCTCTTTCAGCTTAATTTATCTTCAAATCTTGCTGACTTTGTACAGAAACCATGCGAAAAGAACCGAAGGCTGCACTTCGACGCTGGAGCCCAGGCCGTTGATATGCAAAATATTGAGAAGATAGAAAAGTTGGGAGCAAAGGTTGGTTGTTAAGGATATGAACTGTGCAGATCATTCTACAAGCCGTAAGATGCTGATTGAACTTGAATTGGGTTGCTTCTTTGCTGAGAAAGAAGATGTGTGTACCTAGATATTTAATCTCTAATTGGGCCTCTCTTGCATCTATTCGCCTTCGATTCTGGACACTGGACCAGAAACGACGAAGAAAAGGCATTGAAATCTCACATGGAAATACGAATCGTCGATAAAAAGCCCAGCATGCCGTTGATTTGCTGCTCCCTTCCTAAATTTCATTAAATCATACATGCACTTGTCCTTCGTTGAGATAATTCTCCATAAACTCTTCAACTATTAGGTGTTGAAAGAATTTGAGTTAGCTTGGGAAATCAAAGTAGTGATTATAAGAACATAGAGGATAGATTAGCTGTCATATCCGAAATTTGACCCCGTCTTGAATATATGAAATGGTTATTTCGTCGACGCGTCTATGGTCATTTTATTCAGAGCTGGCCCCTCACGAGTTATTTAATTTATTAGATGAAGCCGTTAAGGGATATAAACGCGATAAACTAGAGAATTCAATCGGGAATTGATCACTTGACCATAATAATCGGTCAGGTGAATACGACACCGTTATAATCGATTAGTAAATGGATATAAGTCGATTCGATGGAATTGCGTAGTCAAATTGCGGGTGGTTCGGCACAATTGCAATATTTGCGTCGAACGATAGTAACTCGATTTTCTATCGATATTATACTTGGGACACGTAATCGAAACCTTGCAATATTATGACAACCGAACGTCATCTATGTGTCGGAGATGCATAAACGTGAATTGTAAATTATCGGCCATGGGTCAAACGCACTAAAATCCCTAAAAGCTACCCGATAGATTAGATTGTACTAAAATCGCGTTCGGTCGATTTTAACCACGAAATTGAATTCGGTTTCGGGAATTGGACGTTCGAGTGTGTCACGATTCATTTATAGGACGTTGTCTCATCTTTCGGAAAATCTTTGTCGAGTCCGGAATTTTGCGGAAAAATTGATTGTGAACAAAATGAAAATGAAAGTGAAATTCGGATGGGCTGTTTAAATGGAGTATTTGCTGCCCAAAATGGTCTATTTGTGAGAAATTAGAGTTAATATCTCATTGGGAGGGCTAAGGACTTTAGTGGGCATGAAGACTTTGAGGCCATAGTCATGAGTGCTTGATATTTTGGCCAAGCTTCTCATTGGCCCTCCCCTTGACCTTTTTTCCCCTCTCTTTCTCTCTCCCGCTCCCTCTCTTGCGCACAACCTCTCCCCCCCTTAGCCGACCAACTCTTTCTTCTCCCCTTCTTCTTTCTCATGTTCATTCCCTCCAGCTCCCATTTCCTCTGCATGTCCGGCCAGCCTCTAGCAATTCACGCACACTCCATGCCCACCTTCACTAGCCCAGCCAACCTACACCGCCCATCCGTCATAGCCACACCACCACCAAGACTTCGCTGTACCATCGTCTGCTTGCATCCCCGCATTGTTGCTGCTTCTCTCCACCTAGCTCCTTAGCCCGTTGCCAGTCGCCACTCGTGCCAACACCACCGCCAGCCTAGCTCAACCATCCAATAGCTCCCACTGTCGGCTACCCTCACCAACTCCTCAGCCTCGCCACACCACCAGCACCGTCCCAACCTCACAGCCGCGCCCGCCAGCCTCGTGACCAGCCCTTGGCCAAGAGCCTTGTAGGACTAACCTCGCCTCCTCCAAGCCTCCGTTGGAGACGCGGTTGTCTTGGGTCCCGTTGACACCTAATTTTAGCAAATCTAGGAAAATAAAGAAAATAAAAATTGCATTGGAACAAATAAAAGGAAAAAAATGAAAAAAATGGGGGGAATTGATTTGATTGATTATGCATGGAAAGTTGGAATTCTGATGGATATTCGGATTTTGTTAAATGCAGAAGCAATTTAAAAATCAAGTGAATAAGGGGCAAGAATTTTTGTAAAATGGAAGAAATCCGAGCAAAATTGAGCTGATTGCAAAATCATGCTCTGATTTATAGCTCTGATTTAATGTGACTGGAGATG
The DNA here is from genome assembly GCA_016097605.1 of Eucalyptus guilfoylei. Classification (NCBI taxonomy): domain Eukaryota; kingdom Viridiplantae; phylum Streptophyta; class Magnoliopsida; order Myrtales; family Myrtaceae; genus Eucalyptus; species Eucalyptus guilfoylei. Next base: position 13,165,426 of record CM027870.1, on the reverse strand, counting down.
GAAACTTAGAAAATGTCATACAAAGTGGCCGTTCGGAATCATTATAAAAGAGGTTCATTTTTCGTAAAAAGGGGATTCGGAAGCAAAAAAAATTTCATGAGAAAACTCATGCAAAAAAAAATTCAGAAGCTTTCGTCGGTCAAAAGAGAAAATCGTTTCTCTTTTATCTCTCTGACAAGAAAAGAAAAAAAGAAAGAAACAGTAAGAGAAAAGAGATAGAGGGAGGAGATGTGAGAAGTTACGTGAGGGAGTAGAGGAAAAAGGGGGGGGGGGAGAAACGCTTCTGTTCATCTTCCTCGAAAGACCTCTTCGACTGTGCCAGCCGTGCTCGTGCCGTCCGCTTCGCCAGTGCCGCTCCCACAGTTGCTCCATCGGTCCGCTCGCCTACGCCGCCACCACAATCTGTCTCCATTGCGACGACCGCCCAGCCTCAGCTAGCCCAGTGCTCGAGCTCCCCTGTTTTGCTGCTACTGCTTTGCTTGGTCTGCAGTCCGCTCACTCGTCGTTGCACTCGACGCCGCGACCCCGACACCGAGTCTCCGCCTGCAACCTAGCCCCGTTGCCGACGCCTGTAGCTCACACCGACCCGCGACCTGGCTGCCGCTCGCCGGTCATCGTCGTCCCGCCAGCGCTCGACACCTGGAGGCTGCGACGACCCCGAGCCCCTGCAACAGCACCTCCGCATGCCTTCGTACCACCACTGCCGACGTCTGCAGCTCCCTCACCGAGCCTTCGAACCGACCGCGCCTCTACTCACCCGATGCAGGCCCGCGCTTGCTGCCCTCCGCACCAGCAGCGCCGTAACCAGCCACGACGCCCGTGCCACCGTCCTCAACGCCTGTAGTAGCTCGCTACTGCTCCACCATCGCGTCACTGTTGCTCGGTCTGTTGCCGGAGCTCCGTCCGTGCCAACACCTTTGATCGCCCGATCCGACGCACTGCTACTACTCAAGTCTCGTGCCCAGCTTCGCTGGTTGGCCCCTGTTCGTTCGATGCCAACCCACGCGGCTACAAGTCCCCCATTTAGGTAGTTTGGTTTATGTTTATTTTATGTTATTTTATTATTTTTTTTTAAAAAGTTTGGTTATTATGTGGTTTTTATTTTATAAATATTATAGGCATTATTCGTAGGGTTTTACCCAAAATTATCTTAATTATTAATTTGATCCGTAAGAATTCGGATCATTTTTTTAATTATATTAATTTTTGGGTATTTTGGTAGAATTTTAATTGTTAAATCATTATAATTATTAATTTGATCCGTAAGACTTCGGATCAGATTTTTAATTATTTTGATCTCTTTGTTGTGATAATTAGGGTTAGGATAATCGCTAATTTGACTTGTGAGACAACGGGTTATTTTTTTGATTATTTTAATCCTTTATTTTGCTGATAGTTTAGATTTAATATTTATTTAATAATTACTTATCTTTTTAAAAAATAAAAAAATCAGAAAATAAAAAAATCAAAAATTTTGCATGAGCATATAGGTGTAGGTTTAGAAAATTAGAATTTTCTTAGGATTACATTTTTAGGATTGCATTTTTAGAAATAAGTTAGGGTTGAAACTAAATAACTTTTTAAAAATTGGGTTTGAGATAATATTCGCATATCTTAAATCTCATTTTTTTAAAAGTAATTTTCTAAGATATGATAGGATTTAAGTCAGAATAAATTAGAAAATTATCCCTTTTTAAATAGTTTAATTAAGGTTTTTATTAATTCTGAATTTCAAAAAAAAAAATACTAGGTGCATGTTAATTAGTTCGCATAATAGGATCATTTAATTAGAATTTATTCATGAGTAAAGTTAGGTCATGAGGTGCATAATAACTAGTTTCCATAATAGGCTCATTTAATTAGAATTTGCATATTAATAAGATTAAGTCATTTAGTTAAAAATGCATTTTTATAAAAGAATTCTAATTTCAAGAAAACTCAAAAAAATTGATTGTTTGCTTTGTGTGATGCAATTTGATTATTTATTTATTTTATTTGAGTGTTTAATAGTGTATGAGCATCCGTGTGGTCACTATACTTGCATAATAGTAATTTAGATTAAAATAAATCCAAGTTGCTTGCAAAAACATTTAAAAAAATAAAATAAAAAAAGAAATGGTACCGAAAGGGTATTAGAAAATTCTAGTGTAACCAAGTCCCCGTACCCTTAGTCTTTGGTTCGTAGGAGTAAAACAAATCTTCATTTATTTTACTTAGGTTTCTAATCGACCTACCGTGAATTGATTAGTGGCGACTCCTAGTTAATAATTTTTTGCATGTTTAAAAATTTAGACTTAAGTTGCAAATTGGTATGGGCTTGGGAGAGTCCGAGTTAAGTTAAAAAAAAAACTTGACAGTCCATTAACTTAGTTTTAGGTGGTGCATTGAAAAAACTAGGTCGCGACAGCTTGGCGACTCCACTGGGGATTAGTGTTAAAACATTTAGTGGACTTAGGCCAATTTTTCTTTTTCTTTTAAAATGTTTTTGTTTGGCAGTGAGGATCCTAGGTACGTCCCTAACATTTCTAAGATGTTAAATGTTCTTGCAGATAGGAGGTATAAGGGGAGTAGTCTATGCTAACGTTTGTCTTGCAGGGAGGTGTTGGGATTAATGATTTATTTTTCCTTGATTAGAAGTGTTGTTTGCATTTAAACTGTTATGCATGCTTTATTGCTTTAGCACTATACTATTGCACACATAACCTGTGGCTGGACCTGGGCTGCGATAGGATTTCTAGGATGGTGTTGAAAATGATACTTCCTCCAAAGCGAGACTGCTATATGGAGGTTGACATTCTCTTCCCCGAAATTTCTTTCATGGTGTCGAATGTGTTTGCTCATATCCGCGAGACTGCGTGATTATTGGGTATTCCATTCAATTGAGCCAGGGTTAGGAGGACCTGACACGTTAATGCGAGATTGCAACGGTCAGATCATCCTCTTAGCTCCACTTTGTTAAGCCATCTAGATAGAAATTGAACCTCACATTTCATGCGTTTGTCTATGTGATTGTCATCCCTTTTCGGTGAAAAGTAAGTTATCTAAATTCTTCGCAATTTACTTACTTTATTGAAAATTTGTCGGTCCATGACAATAGGTTGTGTCGTCAATCTTGTTTTATATGCTATGGGGAAAACCGACATACAAGTCATTTCCACTCCCCAAAAAGAGCTCAAAATGTGGTTGGACCAGTTAGATCAAGATGGCCAGAGATATGTGAAAGCCAGGATCGCCCGACTTCTCCCATTGTTAGAGATCGGTATCCACTCTGGTGTGATACAGGCACTCCCTCACTTCTAGTGTCCACAAACTTCAACATTCATGTTTGGTGAGTTTGAACTAACCCTAACACTAGAAGAGTATAGTGTTGCCATTAGAATGCCCCTGGAAAAGGAGCTTATTAGACCGCCTATCGGTATAGATTCTATTTCTGAATTATCATAGTTTTTAGAAATCAAAGCCGAAAGGGTGAAGAAAGTTGTCAAAGCCAATTGTTTTGCATGCCCATTTTCACTTTTGGAAGAAGGTTTTGCAAATCCATCAATGATTTCAAAAGCTAGGATTTTCATTTTAGCATTTTTCGGGCTAATCGTATTTCCTTATTGAAGAAATGCAATTAATCCTTCAATTTCATGGGTGGTTAATCGTGTTTGTAATGGGTTAAATTATGTCAATATGGTTTTAGCTGAAACATTTTTGTCATTAAACCGTTTCAAACAAAATGAAGAAAAGACCTTGTGTGCCCTTCCTGAACTTTTACAAATATAGTTTTTCTCACACATAAGAGGTTTTGGGCATCTTATGAAACAATTTAAGATTGATGATTTGAGGCACCCCCTACAAAAATTTGCGGTCCTAGAATGTTTTTTTCCAGACAAACAGTACAACCGTTGGATTAATTTTTTGAAAGATCCTAATCCTTAGGCATTCTTATGGCATACTAAATGGTTCCGAGTTGAGGAGGCTCGTTTCTCACACAAGCATGATGAGCCAATCCCGTTGCTGGGCCTTTCTGGTGTGACTTCTTATTACCCATATAGGGTGGCTCGTCAGTACAAAGCTCTTCAAGAAGTTCCTCCACCACTCAAGACAGAGTTGTTCCAAGTTTGTTTTATTCGAACATACTATGACTACTTCAACGAGATCTAGATGATCATTGCTTCATGGAGAGAATGCCACCCAGAGAAAATTTTGGTGCCCAAGAGACTGAAAGGCGAATAAGAGATTCACCATGCGTCGGCATTCTTCATCCAACAACACCGGATTCCTGTCGCCTTCCGTCTAGTGGTCCTTGATGTGAGTGAGAAGCTGACCCAACGTGCACAAATTGGGCATCTTAAGCAGAAAGTGGAAAGGCTTGAAGCTGAAAATAAGAAGCTTCGCAAGGCGTTGGGGTCCTGAAAGCATATAAAATAAGATGTCCTGAATTTTGATTCCTAGTTCAATGTTTAGGGACTTTGATTCTAGTACAATGTTTTCAATTTCTAGGTTCAATGTTTAGGGACTTTGGATTTCAATTTTTAGTTCATTATTAGGGAACTTGGTTCAAATTTCAAATAAATTTTCAATAAAATGAGGCGATTAGACCATTGTCATGGGCCATTTTCTTATCTTGTAATTGGTTCTTACATTATCTCTTTTTTCCATTAGGAGATAACGGATCCTCCACGCTCTCCTATCATTACGCGATCAAGGGCTAAAATGGCTGACCAAAGCGAGATGCATGATCGCATGTCCTTCGTGGAAGATCAACTCAAATAGTTAGCCACCTCCATGCAGCTTATAACAGCTCAACTTCAATCCCTCCAGATGAATCCAAATCCTCCACCCGCTCTCCCTAAGATAGTAGTTTGGAGGAACAGGGCCCAAATGAGTGATGATGAAATGCCCAAGCTGGAAGATGATATGGTCCTTGTTGGAAAGGCCAAGCTTGACAGTATTCCCAAAACATATTAGGATGAGCGCATTGCAAATCTAGAAGAGAAAGTGAGACAGATGCAGGAGTCTCAAAGCTCACTCCTGTTTGACCTCTCGGTCTATGAGAAGGTCAAAATGCTGAGCAAGTTCAAAATGCCGGAGTTTGAGAAGTACGATAGGACATCTTGTCCGAAATCTCATTTGCAGATGTACCACGTGCGCATGGCCCAGCACGTAAAAAATGAGCCCCTCATGATCCAATCATTTCATGCGAGTTTGACCGGACCCGCACTAAACTGGTACGTGATGAAAAACATGAACCTCCTCGAAACCTGGAACGAAGTGGCGGGCGCGTTCCTCAAACAGTACAAGTTCAACATGGACATCGCACCTTCCCGAGAAGACCTGGAGCGGATGGAAAAGAAAAGGAGCGAGTCATTTAAAGAGTATGCTGTGAGATGGAGAAACCTAGCGGCTCAAATCACTCCTGAGCCTACCAACAAGGAGTTGATGAAGTTATTCGTGAAAACCCTTCCATCTGAGTTTCGTAACCGAATGGCTAGTACGTATGTTGAGAGCTTCAATCAGCTTATTCCTGTAGGAGAACAAATCGAGATGGGGATAAGGGAACGATGGTTCGCTGAACCATCTAGTAAAAGATTCTTTGCCAAGAAAGAGAAAGAAGCGGCTGTCGATGTGAATGTGGCTTATAGCCAAGAAAGTGCCAAATGTGCCTCGGCGATCCAAATGAGCCCAAGACAGCAACAACCTGCTGGCCGTCAACCATTCGCCCAAGCGAATAATAGAAGGCAGTTCTCCCCTCTCCCTAGGTCTCCATGCTAAGGGCTAACAATCTTCTGAAAAAAGGGTTTGCTTACTAGTGAACCAAAGCGCCCTAACCGTGAAGGCATTCGCGGTTACGACCCAATAAAAAAATGTGACTACCATAACGGTGAACTGGGCCATTCAACTGATGAATGTTTCACCCTCAAGCACAAGATCCAAAATCTCTTGGACACAAAAGCCTTTTCATTCCAAACTACTCGACCGAATGTCCAGAAAAATCCGCTCCCAGAGCATGAGGGTACGGTGAATGCTATCCTAGAACCTGAAGTTGGACGGATTATGAACTCAAAGGTGCACGTGGCAGATGCCTACAACGGGCTAGTGAGAGCTGGGTATTACCGAGGTCATGAAGATGTCCCTCTATCAGTAATGAGAGAAAGAGTTGCCAAAATGGTGGATGACGGCATCGTTGTATATGCTGATCGTAACTGTATAGTTTCTACTATCTCCCACCTCATTATCGATTGGGAGGAGGAGCAGGCCACACTTGATGCTGACAAGAAAGAGGTTGATCCTTCGCTGGTGGACATGCCCCCATTAGAGGATGCATTCAACGAGGAGATAGTGATAGAGGTGCCTCAGCCGTATGAGTATGTCAACAACAAGGTGGTGCCTTGGTCCTATGACCTAGATGTTGACCTTGTTACAAGGTCTGGTTGAACCTATGGTCAACCCAGTGCTCAACCTGTAAAGCCGGTCACCGATGAAGAGGCTAAAGAGTTCTTGGCCGTAATCAAAGCAAGCGAGTACAACGTGGTTGACCAATTATGAAAGATGCCCGCTCAGATCTCTTTACTCAAGCTTTTGCTGACATCCCCCGTGCATCAAAAGTCGCTAATGAAGGTGCTAAGTGAAATTCGGGTGCTAGAAACAGTTGAGGCAGACAAGCTGGAAGAATTTGTGGGATCGGTCCTTCTCAAGGATTTGATTGCCTTCTTTGATGAGGAATTCCCTCTTGAAGGCATGGGACATAACAAAGCACTCTATATATCCGTTAAGCACAAGTCTTCCCATGTGTCCGGAGTGCTCATCGATAATGGGTCCGCTCTAAACATATGTCCGTTGGCCACTCTTCACCGCCTCAAGGTAGACCCGTCAAGGATACATGCTACGAAGACTTCAGTGCGAGCTTTTGATGGAACAAAGAAGGAGGTGATCGGGGAAGTCCATCTCGACGTACAAATAGGGCCGGTCGTCTTCAACGTTCCCTTCCAAGTACTGGATATCCCTACTGCATTCAATTTCCTACTAGGTCGTCCCTGGATACACACTGCTGGAGCAGTGCCCTCAAGTCTACATCAAGCTGTGAAATTTGTGATCGAAAGGAAGTTGGTCACTGTGTATGGTGAGGAAGACCACCGGATTTATCATGAGACGGCTATCCCCTATGTAGAGTCGGATTCCCAGTTTGAATCAAGTTACCATTCATTCGAGTTGGTATCCACCATACACGCTTCTCAAGGTTCATCGCCACCCACTCCTGAAGTTTCAAACGCTGCCCTTATGGTGGGAAGAGTAATGGTTAGGAATGGCTTCATCCCTAGCAATGGTCTTGGGTGAAATGGTTAGGGCATTCAAAGCCGCATTGAAGCCCCTTAGAGGTCCCGCACTGCTGGTTTAGGGTACCATGGAAGAGGTGGGGGAAGTTTTGAAGGGCGAAGACAGGAAAGGCGGAACTCGCCACCTGACCAAGGGCGAGGGAGGCAAAACCCACTACCCCCGAGCATTCATGAGACATTCCCTGGTCCACCAAGAATGATGCAGGATGAAGCGGAAGTGATAGACACTTTAGGGCAGCCTAGTGGCAAGTACGATTACCTGGTGAAGTATTCGACCCCTCCCAGTTTCTATATTGATCCTCGCGAGATAGTCCCAGATGGATGGGGTGGCATGGATGAGCCAACACCCCCAAAGACAGAGAACCCTGATGATGTGCTGGAAGGAGTTACAAACTTGTTCGACGACCTCATCATAGGAACCATTGATGAAGGACCCATTGAAGAGATGGGCCTTGCCCACAAGAGTAACTTTTTTTTACTGCTTTTGCATATTCCCCTGCCTGGGAATTTTTATTTATTTTCTGAGATGTTTTCAGCTTTTTTTTAGTGATTGAGTGTTGCATTTTTTCCATTCAATAAATGTAACCGATTGATGAATTTCAATGAAATTACAAGTTTTATTTTGAGGGCATGATGAGGTACACCAAACTAGCCTGGTGATGATATCCAACTGATAAAAGAAAAGAAAAATCCAAGGAGAATTCTGAGGCCTGGGCTTCATCATGCTTCCTCATGTCAAAATGTTTCAAAAAATGTTTTTGCCAAAGAATTTTTTTAAAAAAACAAAAAAAACAAAATCAAAAATGTACATTACTCTGTTTGTCTTTCTGATTTATCTACTTCATGTTTCAGGAACAATCTTATGGCATGCAAAGGTGTGGAAATGGTCCAATCCAATGCAACAAGTGCTGATAATGATGATCCTGAAGACTCGATCGAAGACTCCATTGAGGTGCAGCGAAGCTGGGAACAACATGAAAAAGCCAAGGCTCTCACATCCGAGCAAATTGTCACTATTAATTTAAGTGACACTGAAGAAGCCAAAGAGGTGAAAATTGGGGTGAGTCTCCCGAAAGACGAGGTTGAGCGCCTAATTCAGTTATTGAAGGAATATCAAGACATTTTCGCATGAACCTACGCTAACATGCCTGGGCTAGACCCATCAATTGTGGAGCATTGCCTACCTAATGATCTGGACGTGCCACTTAAGAAGCAAAGGCTGCAGAGGACTAAGCCCAAACTCTCGAAGAAGATAGAGGAAGAGGCGATGAAGCTCTTGAAAGTGGGATTCATTGAAGTCTCACAGTACCCCGAATGGGTGGCTAATATTGTGCCGGTGATGAAGAAGGACGGCCGAGTTCGAGTTTGTGTTGACTATCGGGATCTAAACAAGGCTAGTCCAAAGGATGATTTCCCATTACCACACATAGATGTCCTTGTGGATAGTACCGCTGGTTTTGAGCTATTTTCATTTATGGATGGATTTTCTGGGTACAATCAGATAAGGATGAAGGAGGAAGACAAGGGGAAGACTGCATTCATCACCCCGTGGGGAACCTTTCATTATAAGGTCATGCCTTTCGGACTTAATAATGCAGGGGCAACCTACCAGCGAGCCATGGTTGCATTATTTCATGACATGATGCACAAGGAGATTGAAGTCTATGTTGATGATATGATTGCAAAGACCCGACCAGGAAGAAGCCACATCGAAACCTTGAAGAAGTTGTTTGATTGACTCCGTAAGTTCAAGCTTCGTCTAAATCCCACTAAATGCGTGTTTGGAGCAACATCCGGTAAATTACTCGGATTTATTGCGAGCAGTAAAGGGATTGAGATCGACCCTTCCAAGGCTAAGGCCATATGTGAATTGCAACCTCCGTCAACGATGAAAGAAGTCCGGAGCCTTTTAGGGAGATTGAATTACATAACTCGATTCATTTCCCAACTCTCTAAAACTGCCAAGCCATTCTTTAAGCTTCTAAAGAAGAATGCATAAGTCAACTGGGATGATGAGTGTCGGGAAGCGTTCAACAAGCTGAAGCAGTACTTGATAAATCCACCAGTTCTTGTCCCACCCTTGCCAGGGCATCCTTTGATTCTCTACCTCACTATTCATAGTGAGTCATTGGGTGCAATGTTGGCTCAAGAAAGTCCCGTTGACAGAAGAGAACGGGCCATTCATTACCTGAGCAAGAAGTTCACTGTATCAGAGTTGAAGTATTCTGATGTTGAAAAGACTTGTGCGGCATTGGTGTGGGTATTTCATAGATTGCGACAATACACACTGCATTACCAGACATTCCTCGTGACTGAGAATGACCCTATCAAGTACTTACTTGATCGGCCAGCTTTGGTGGGTAAGTTGGCCAAATGGCAAATTTTGATTTCCGAATTTGATGTGCAATTCATGACACAAAAGTCGGTTAAAGGCCGAGCAATCGTTGATCTTTTGGCCGAGAATTCAGGGATCCCCAATGACGATGACAGTTTCCTTGATGATCGTGTCTTGAGTGTAAATGAAGACTCATGGAAGATGTTCTTTGATGGAGCTGTAAACTTGTCTAGTTCGGGTACTGGGGCAGTTTTGATATCCCCAGATGGTCAACATCATCCAGTAGCTGCGAAATTGATATTCTCATGCACTAACAATGTGGCCGAATATGAAGCTTGCATTCTTGGGCTTCAGGCCGCAATTGATATTCACATACTGCAAACTGTAGGTGAATGGAAGACCAAGGATGCCAAGTTGCTCCCGTACCACGAGTACCTAGAAGGTCTAGCAAAAGAGTTTGAGGAAATTTCGTTTGAATACTTGCCAAGGTCTCATAATCAATTTGCAGATGCACTTGCGACGCTGTCTTCTATGCTGCAAATCACTGATGGGTTAGAAGTCGAACCTCTGAAAATAGAGGTTTTGCTAAAGCCAGCTTATTGTATGATCGTGACTGAAGAACCTGACGGAAAACCATGGTATTACGATATCATGAATTACATTCAAAAACAAGAATTTCCCGAGGGAAGCACTAAGGCTGATAGGAAGTACATCATGAAGATGGCCTCGAAATTCTTCGTTAGTGGCGAGAATTTGTACAAGAGATCTTACGATTCAGTCTTGTTGCGATGTATAGATGCAGCCGAAGCCATCCAAATCATGCAAGAAGTGCACGAAGGAGTATGTGGGCCTCATATGAATGGACACATGTTAGCCAAGAAGATTATAAGATTAGGCTATTATTGGCTCACATTGGAAAGTGACGCATCCAAGATATTCGGAGCTCACCGCGCGCATTCATGGGAATAAAGTAAATGTTTCTCCAACTGAACTGCATCAGTTTTCTGAGCCATGGCCCTTCACGATGTGGGGGTATTGATGTGATTGGCCCAATCAATCCCAAGGCTTCAAATGGGCATTGATTCATTTTGGTGGCGATAGACTATTTCTCCAAATGGATCGAAGCTACATTCTTTGCAAGTGTCACTGCTCGTAATGTTGTGAAGTTTGTCAAACGTGACATAATTGCTCGCTATGGTGTCCCTGAAGCAATCATCACTGATAACGGGACCAATTTGAACAACAAACTTGTGGATGGGTTGTTCAGCGAGTTCAAAATCAAACATCTGAATTCATCTCCTTACCACCCTCAGATGAACGGGGCTGTTGAAGCAGCCAATAAGAACATCAAGAAGATCTTGGCTAAGACAGCCGAGAATTATCGAGATTGGCATGACGGGTTACCCTTCGCACTGATGGCGTATCGAACATCGATCCGCACATCCACTGGGGCAACTCCGTTTGCTCTGGTGTACGGCATGGAGGCAGTTCTACCTGTGGAAGTGGAGATTCCTTCCCTGAGAGTTTTATCCCAAGTGGAGTTGTCTGAGGCGGAATGGTCACAACAAATATTCGAGCAGTTAAACTTGTTCGACGAGAAAAGACTGAAGGCTCTCTGCCATGGCCAAACATATCAACAGAGAGTAGCCAGATCTTTCAACCAGAAGGTGCGGCCGAGATATTTCGAGGTAAATGACCTAGTCCTAAGGAAGTTGTTGCCGATCTTTTCGGACCCTGGAGGCAAGTTTGCTCTAAACTACAGCGGCCCATACGTGGTAAAGAAGGTACTTCCTGGCGGTGCCTTGATCTTGGCAGAAATGGATGGTCGTGAGTTTTCGACTCCAGTTAATTCAGATGCTGTCAAGAAGTATTATCCATGATAAAATTTGTCATGTCATGTCTTGAATTGCAAATATTTCTATGATGAATAAAATGCCTCAATGAGTTGAATTGTTCAAATTTGTTGCAAATCTTGCGTGTTTTCCCTGATGAATTATGTGAGATAAATTGAATGTGTCAAATGGGATACTTTGGAATGACGAAAGGCAGGCTTTGTTCCATACACTAACCCCCAGTGAGTTGTGTGAAAAATTCTGTGCCCGCAAGGAAGAGGGCTATCTCGCAAAGGGTACATCAACCAAGGTGATGAGAGGCATTCTTTTCTCTATCCCAAACACTACAGGTGACCCATTGCTTAACTCCTTTGAGCCCCATATGCTTATGGAGATTCTTTTAAAATTATCCCTGTCAAGGATCATCCTAAATTGGGACAAATTTGAAATGAATGGTAGGAATCTTCTTGCTCCCACTTGCATCAATCTTCGAATATTGCTTTTGTAGTGTAACTCGTACGGTAATTTGAAGTGCCTTAGGATGACGAAGAGCAGTTCTTTCTTTATCTTACACACTTTCATCCATTGCATAGCCCACTTGAGCCTATGAATTCATTTCATGTTTAACCCAGTTGGTGATCATCCCCCACACTGGGGCAAGACAAAAAGAACCATTCAAGTAGCATGGCTTAGAATGCTGACAAAGAATGAAGTTTGTGTTAAGTCCAAAGAAAATAAGTGCAAAAAAATAATGGGGCATGGAAAAGCAGTGTGCCTGGTAAAAGCAAGGCCAATGCCTAGAAAAGAGAAAATCAAACTCTTGATATAGTGAGTCGTATCCCCAACAAGGCGATACTAAAAAAACTCAAATGCTGTTACAATCAATGGAGTTGTGATATGAAAAAAAATCTTCAACAGTAGAGAAGGAAAGTGGTGGAAATGTCGAGATGATCACCAACTTTGACCCTCCTAAACACTTTTTGAGCCAATGATCCTTTCATTTCTCAACCCAGGAGCCAAGCCTACGTTACGTCCCTTGCAAAGTCTCTTTAGATTAGGGCACTTGAATTAACCTAGGGGTTCACATGTTTTAAACATCGCTCGAAGAAGTGCGAGCAAGATTATTTCTTTCTCATTTTGCAGGGTTCTTGACTTGTAAACCTAGAGATGATTACAGAATATCACTAATTCTTTCAAAAGCCTCGACTCGAAGAGTCCCTTTTGTTAAGCCTTTGACCAAGCCCACATTACGGTTCCTGTTAAAGACCTCTCAGATTGGTAAGGTCGTACCACTTGCGAGATTGCACAAACCCTTGTTTGGCATGATGACAGTGAGATAGAGTGATTGCTAAAATCCTGCGTCAAAGGTCAGGATGAAACGACTCTTTTAAAGAGGATGAGAGAAAAAGTCATTTCAGACCAAAAGATCTCTCATTTGATACATCCATGACACATATGTTCATATTGGAATATTCTTTTGAGATATTTCCCGATGGAAGTTAGGCGATGCAAGATTGATAAAAATCATCACGCATGAACCTCATTTGAATTAATGCATGTCTGTCAATGCATATCGCCTTTCCTACAACTGTGTTTTGTAGGAAACATATCCTCAAGGAACAAAGATGTCACTAGGTAAGTCTATCTCTATCCATACCCTAAATACTTATCATTGTACAGGTATTCCTTTTCAAGCATCGGCGCTCGATTGGAGTCGCCCCCAAAAGATTTTTCCCAGATTCACCTATTCAGGCGACCGTAGAATGGTACGGGTCCTGGAAAGTGAATCCCAGTTTAGGCGACCGTAGAATGGTACGGGTCCTGGAAAATCATTTTTTTCGTCAAGGTGACCGTAGAATGGTATGGGTCCTAGACAACATTTAGGCGACCATAAAATGGTACGGGTCCTAGACAACCTCAATTCAGGCGACCGTAAAATGGTACGGGTCCTGGAAAATCTTTTTTTTTTCGTCAAGGCGACCGTAGAAGGGTACGGGTCCTAGACAGCATTTAGGCGACCGTAGAATGGTACGGGTCTTGAAAAACAGATCCCCGTTTAGGCGACCGTAGAATGGTACGGGTCCTAGACAACCTCAGTTCAAGCGACCGTAGAATGGTACGGGTCCTAGACACAAACAAACAATGCCATACTAGGCGACCGTAGAATGGTACGGGTCCTAGGAAAGCAATCTCTTTGCAAAGCCATGTTACTATTCTGGGCAACCGTAGAATGGTACGGGTCCTGGACATATAACACCAATCTATCTCGAATTACTCCACCATCCCCGAAGGTACGTAATTCCGGGTAAGTTCCTTTATCATTTGCATTAGCATTTCCATGCATCATATAAATTTAATTTCAAAATGGGATTCAAAAAAAAAAAATCATGTTCCAAAAAAAAAGGGGTCATTCAGTATATGTACATGTTAAAAATTTAGGTCTCAACTTGTCTTTGAAGGCAACCTCTACGAGCTCACCTTCAAAGAGGGGCAGCTGTTGACACCTAATTTTAGCAAATCTAGAAAAATAAAGAAAATAAAAATTGCATTTGAACAAATAAAAGGAAAAAATGGAAAAAAAAATGGGGGGAATTGATTTGATTGATTATGCATAGAAAATTGGAATTTTGATGGATATTCGGATTTTGTTAAATGCAGAAGCAATTTAAAAATCAAGTGAATAAGGGGCAAGAATTTTTATAAAATGGAAGAAATCCGAGCAAAATCGAGCTGATTGCAAAATCATGCTATGATTTATAGCTCTGATTTAATGTGACTGGAGATGGAAACTTAGAAAATGCCATACAAAGTGGCCGTTCGGAATCATTATAAAAGAGAGGTTCATTTTTTGTAAAAAGGGGATTCTGAAGCAAAAAAAAAATTCGCGAGAAGACTCGTGCAAAAAAAAAAAATTCAGAAGCTTTCGTCGGTCAAAAGAGAAAATCGTTTCTCTTTTATCTCTCTGACAAGAAAAGAAAAAAGAAAGAAATAGTCAGAGAAAAGAGACAGAGAGAGGAGATGTGAGAAGTGATGTGAGGGAGCAAAGGAAAAAAGGGGGGGAAATGCTTCTGTTCATCTTCCTCGGAAGACCTCTTCGACCGCGCCAGCCGTGCTCGTGCCGTCCGCTTCACCGGTGCCGCTTCCATAGTCGCTCCACCAGTCCGCTCGCCTATGCCACCACCGCGATCCGTCTCCATTGCAACGACCGCCCAGCCACGCTAGCCCAGCGCTCGAGCTCCCCTGTTTCGCTGCTACTGCTTTGCTTGGTCTGCAGTCCGCTCGCCCGTCGCTGCACTTGACGCCGCAACCCCGACGCCGAGTCTCCGCCTGCAACCCAGCCCCGTTGCCGACGCCTGTAGCTCACACCGACCCGCGACCCGGCTGTCGCTCGCCGGTCATCGTCGTCCCGCCAGCGCCCGACGCCTGGAGGTCGCGACGACCCCAACGCCCCTGCAGCAGCACCTCCGCGTGCCTTTGTACCACCACCGCCGACGTCTGTAGCTCCCTCACTGAGCCTTCGAATCGACCGCGCCTCTGCTCACCCGACGCAGGCCCGCGCTTACCGTCCTCCGCACCAGCAGCGCCGTAACCAGCCACGACGCCCGTGCCACCGTCCTCAACGCCTGCAGCAGCTCGCTACCGCTCCACCGTCGAGTCGCTGCTGCCCTGTCTGTCGCCGGAGCTCCATCCGCGCCAACACCTCTGATCGCCCGATCCGACGCACCGCTACTGCTCAAGTCTCGTGCCTAGCTCCGCCGGTTGGCCCCCATTCGTCGGACGCCAACCCACGCTGCTGCAAGTCCCCCATTTAGGTAGTTTGGTTTATGTTTATTTTATGTTATTTTATTATTTTTTTTTTAAAGTTGGTTATTATGTGGTTTTTATTTTATAAATATTATAGGCATTATTCGTAGGGTTTTACCCAAAATTATCTTAATTATTAATTTGATCCGTAAGAATTCGGATCATTTTTTTTAATTATATTAATTTTTGGGTATTTTGGTAGAATTTTAATTGTTAAATCATTATAATTATTAATTTGATCCGTAAGACTTCGGATCAGATTTTTAATTATTTTGATCTCTTTGTCATGATAATTAGGGTTAGGATAATCGCTAATTTGACCTGTGAGACAACATGTTATTTTTTTGATTATTTTAATCCTTTATTTTGCTAATAGTTTAGATTTAATATTTATTTAATAATTACTTATCTTTAAAAAAAACTAAAAAAATCAGAAAATAAAAAAATCAAAAATTTTGCATGAGCATATAGGTGTAGGTTTAGAAAATTAGAATTTTCTTAGGATTACATTTTTAGGATTGCATTTTTAGAAATAAGTTAGAGTTGAAACTAAATAACTTTTTAAAAATAGGGTTTTAGATAATATTCGCATATCTTAAATCTCATTTTTTAAAAAGTAATTTTCTAAGATATGATAGGATTTAAGTCAGAATAAATTAGAAAATTATCCCTTTTTAAATAGTTTAATTAAGGTTTTTATTAATTCTGAATTTCAAAAAAAAAAAAAATACTAGGTGCATGTTAATTAGTTCGCATAATAGGATCATTTAATTAGAATTTATTCATGAGTGAAGTTAGGTCATGAGGTGCATAATAACTAGTTTCCATAATAGGCTCATTTAATTAGAATTTGCATATTAATAAGATTAAGTCATTTAGTTAAAAATGCATTTTTATAAAAGAATTCTAATTTCAAGAAAACTCAAAAAATTGATTGTTTGCTTTGTGTGATGCAATTTGATTATTTATTTATTTTATTTGAGTGTTTAATAGTGGATGAGCATCCGTGTGGTCACTATACTTGCATGATAGTAATTTAGGTTAAAATAAATCCAAGTTGGTTGCAAAAACATTTTAAAAAATAAAATAAAAAAAGAAATGGTACCGAAAGGGCATTAGAAGATTCTAGTGTAACCAAGTCCCCGTACTCTTAGTCTTTGGTTCGTAGGAGTAAACAAATCTCCCTTTATTTTACTTAGGTTTCTAATCGACCTACCGTAAATTGATTAGTGGCGACTCCTAGTTAATAATTTTTTGCATGTTTAAAATTTTAGACTTAAGTTGCGAATTGGTATGGGCTTGGGAGAGTCCGAGTTAAGTTAAAAAAAAACTTGACAGTCCATTAACTTAGTTTTAGGTGGTGCACCGAAAAAACTAGGTTGTGACAGATCCTCACCGCCATCGCGTTGCTATCGTCGTGAGCCCGCCGCTGTTTTAATCAGGTGAGTTAACTCTCTAAACATTGATTAGACTATTAATTACGCTTATGGGGTGTTTAGATTAGTGCTAATCATGGTTAGATTAGTACTAATATGGATTAGTGTTAATCAAGCATGGTTAGGTTAGTTAAACATGGTTAGGTTATTTAATCATGGTTAGGTTAATTAAGTTGGTTTAGCTCGATTTAGTGAATTTCTCTTCAGATCGGTTTACTGGATACTAGCTATTTGTTATTTTCGTGGGTTAATATGTGCTATGATTTTGAGGCTACTTCCTTCTTGAAAAATGTTCTAAACATCTTCAGTTATGATATATATTTTACTCAAGATTTTATGGATTTACAAGAACAAGATTTCAGCTTTGTCGCATGCAAAGCAGAATCTCAGTTTGTGCTGGAACCAGTGATCTTTTGGTGTTTAAAGGATCTTTATCCACTCTTAGGGTTCGATTTTTGAAAAATTTTCTTCACAAAATTTTTTCATCACATTTTGATGTTTAACATAGTCAAATTTCAGAGCAAACAGATGAGTTTTGGATCTCGAACAAAATTGATTTTGGAAAACATAATTTCTGGACACAGACACAGTTTTAATACCGGTTTTGGCAATTTACTGCTCTCATTACAGGAAGATCTGGGTCAAGATGTCTTCAAAAAAAGTGTTTTTTTAAGTGTCCTTTATAACATATTTAAATTTTAGAATTTTCCGAACTTGTTTGGTTATGTTTCTGGAATTAATCTTGGAGACATGCGAGTAGACCCGGTTTCTGCCGGTAAGGGCCGATTGTAGTCTTGTGGTTGTTCTTGGTGTCTTGGTTGTTGGAAAATGTATGCTTTGTGATTTGGTTGATCTTTGGCATGCTGCGAACTTATGCATGATATTATGAGATTGGTTGCTTTATGTTGGTTCCGATTTTTATGTCAAAAGATGGTTTTATAAGCTTTTAAATAGAAAAACAATGAGGTGTCGGGTTTGGACACCAAAAATTATTTGCTCAACAAAACAATAAGGTTTTAAACTAGGTGTGTGCAAATTTTGGTGGATAAATTTTGAGTACGAGAGCACCTACGAATTTCTTTCCAAAAGTTTTAAAGAAAAAAAATGGGGTGATTACCCAAGTTTAGTTTTAAAAAAAGGTGGTTGGAAAAGAAAATAGAAAATAAATGAGATGTCAGGTTTAGACGTCAAATTTTATTTGCTCAATAAAACAATGAGATTTTATAGTAGAAGTGTGCAAAATTTGACGGATTGATTTGAAGTACGTGACCGCGTATGAATTTATTTCGGAATGTTTTTAACAAAAAAAAAAAAAGGTTGTAAGGTTTATTATTTGAAAAAGGATTTTGGTGTTCTTGGCTAATAAGGAAGATAACAATGGACTTGATTGATGGTGTGCTCGTGTGATCACCTAAACACCCTGATGCGTATGATTATGCGGGGTGATGAACCCGTCCTGATGCGTATGATTATGCGGGACGATGCCTGATTAAGTTCGGATGCCCCCACGTCAACGGGATACCGAGTCGCGATTGAGGCCGAACTGATGCTCCTTTATGGGATGCTGTCCTGAGGCGTATGAGTACGTGGGATGATGCTGTGTCCGATGGGACGGGATGATGCCTGGTTACGCCGAATAACCGCTGACTTTCGAGTTGGCCATGGCTATTGGGTTGTAATAACTGGAACACGCCTGAATGGTTGTAATATTGCGCTTGATTATGGGGTAAAATTGTGTGGTATGGTATGGGACGTGTCATAATGGTTTTACCTTATAATCGAGACCCATGTGAATGTTTGAAGGATGAGATTTATGTGTTATAGTTATTAATTATGCTTATTGCATCTATAAATGCATATGTGATGTGCTAATATACAGGGACGTGGAGAGACAAGGTGAGTTTTGTATGGTGCGTGCTTAGGATCGCCTTCGAGGCAAATTTGCATCCTAATCGGGGTTTAGGGTTTTGACTCACTGAGATTTATCTCACTCCATCGTGGTTAAACATTTTCAGGGCCGTAGCGTGGAGATCTGCTAAGTGCGAATTTGGTGGGCGCGAGATGCAACATCTTTTGGCTGACCTTGTCGCTAGTGAAGTTTAGGTTGACCCTAGTCCCTGAAGGTTTTTGAGATGATCGATAGGAAGTAGCCGTAAGAATGCTTGTAAGTATTAAACTTCCTAGGGTTAACAGTTAATAAATGAATATATTGTTTTCAGCAATGTTTGCCATGTTTTACTATCCTTATGTTTGTTTGTTGGCCGGGGTTTATTTAATTTGCTTCTGCATGTGTTTAATTGAAAGAGTAAAAAGAATGGGTCGGCGATGCGTCTTGGGACGTCGCATTTTTAAGTCAACCACCGAGGGATGTGCACGCGCTTGAGGTTCGGGACATGACATTAGCCAAGCAACCATTATTTATTCATCCACTACTAAATATTAGATTTGAGTTATAGCTACTCAGTACCACATGAGATCCTCAAGACGGGTTTATCAACAAAGCCACACCGACGTGTCAACAGTCTATAATTCTCTCCACATAATGTAGCAATGTCCACGAGCACAAATTTGCCGGAGGTTCATGACATAGCGAGAACTTATGATTTTTGTGGACGATAGGTGAGCACGAGACCATCAACCCAGCCAAGCTTACTGGTGGGCCACAACTAAGAAGCTTGTGGGCCAAGGAAAGTCATCTTCAGTGGACTTAATAGCTAAGGAACGATGGTCTCTCTAATCTATCACTTATAGAGACTAAGTCTATGTCCTATTCTAGCATTAGTTCTCTGTCAATAATGGTCTTGAAGACCACAGGGCCATTATCAACATGTCATCCATCGGTTCCCACCATGCTGGTCTTCCCAAGTTTGTCTTACATACAAATCGGTTTCCATATGGTTAACCTGCTTTCCACAGGTTTTGGGCAAATTTTTGCTTAGATTTGGGTCTACATGGACCCAATTCATTGTTGAAAATATATGTTAAGTTTGAGCTTAGATAAAACCCGATTCGGTGTGTTGTGCGGACGCTTGACCACGCGAAATTGAGAAGAAAAAGGAGAAGCACGTCTGTGGAGCTTTCAAGAACGGCACGAATGCCTCATCTTCATTTAATGCTCTACGTTGGCGTCGTTCTTGAAAGCTCTACGGACGTGCTTCTCCCTTTTCTTTTCAATTTCACATGGTCAAGCGTCCGCACAACACATTAAATCCGGTTTTATCCGGACTCAAGCTCGAGACATATTTTCAACAATTCAATAGATGACCAAACCACTGGGGGTTTGCTCCAGTAGCCACTCTTCCAACTTGGAAGAGGGAGGTGGGGGATTCAAATCCCCACCTTCTCATGGGGGATTAGGGTGGGAACGATTTCATTTCAGGAATGGGTTTCGACTCCCACATCTTGCAAGGAGGCATGACAAAAGTCTGAGAGTGAGTGTTAGAGTAGGATTAGAGTAAGACCGATAAAAAAAAAAAATAGATGACCAAAAAAGAAGGGAGACATTCGGTGCCCACAATCTTCTATGGGCATGCATGCACATTCCGTGTGCATCCATTAATGAGGAAGAAGGAAAAATGGACATGGAGACATGCCCGTAAACCCATGTCCATCTTCATTTAATGCTCCGCGTTGGCGCCATTCTTGAAAGCTCCATGGACGTGGTTCCCTTTTCTTTTCAATTTCACGTGGTCGAGCATGGGTACAAAACATCGAAGTCGGATTTCGTTTGGGCTCAAACTTGAAACATATTTTCAACATCCATCATAGCGGCTAACCATGTGGGCCCCATCTGTAAGTCACACTTGATCAATAGCTATAATTGCATACTGGGTCCAAGAACCGAGATCGACGCAGTAGTTTCTCCAGGTTTTGGTTCATGTAGGGACGAAACGGAGTACCAGGTATGAACAATTTCACAATTAAGTCACCCTCCTACTTTTGATTTGCCTTGGTCAATGAAGCTAGTTGGTGCATCTCATAAACGCGAGGTTCATTTATTTAAGATAGACTCCCTTGTTTGCGACTTATGATGGACATGTACACGTAGGAACAAACTCGGGGTGGTGAGCAATGGCCATCGCAAGCTAGTGGCCATTGCTGCCCTGGTCTCCTGATTCTCGGCCTAAATTTTATTGACAAGTATGCAAAAGAAATATGTTTCCATCTAGGTGTTGATGAGATCCGATATATTCTTTCAAATGAAGCTGCATTTACTTCTAGCTCCTTCTCCCTAATATTTTCAAAAGCAAAGTATATTTACAGAGTGAACAGTCAAGGGCTTGATGACTCGTCTTTCTGCATGCGGAAATTGCTTTATATACCGACTACTCTTTAAGTTTCACTTTTCGTTCATGGCATTAGAAGTGATATGGCTGAAGTTGCAAGTTACAAGTTTCGGAGACACTGAGAAATGGAGATTTTGAGAGGACAAAATCAAGGAAACATAAGAAAAGGACTAGATATTGAGAAAACGCATCATGAGGACTAGATATTGAGAAAACGCATCATGATTATCTTAATTCACTTGTAGAAAGCAGGATCCAACGAAGAAAAAACTTGATACAATTCTAATCGCACAAAATGTATATTTCAAATAATGCGCAGGTGCATGATCAAAGTTCTCATGAGAGGGGTCGTGGGAAGAGAGATGAAACCATAAACCAAAGCCAAGCCGCACCGGCAATTGCACTGAATCTTGCGGAAACATTGTCATTCCCTTTGGAATAGGAGCCGGATGTTTCTTGGATGTTTCGTACGACATATTATATGCCAGCAATCTAAGTAAGGTCGAGGCTACTAAACTACATCTAACTAACAAATTATATGCTTTCAACAACGTATAGACGCACAATATGGATTAACTAGCTCTAAACATGGTTTAACTTTGATCAATTTCTAAAATAACCTAAACAATGCTAAAGTAAGATTAACATGCATAATTTAAAGAAGGACCGCGTTCATGTTAAGTCAGAAAGTGCAAGTGACCGAGCTAATTGATACTAAACAAAAAGATTGGAAATGAAATGTGAAAATATGTGGCAATAAGCAAAGACGTGGCACAGATTTTTAAAGTAGTGCGGAAGAGGAAGAATTCGAACGATTTTGGTCGAGGAAAAATTGAAAAGGATCCGACGCTACGAGGAACAACTTTAACTGTGTAAGGAAAGGAATAAATATCTCAATTCTAAAGTGCTTAACAGGATCCACGACAAAGAATCCTGAAAAGTCTTCCATCTTGGCAACGCTCCAGGTCTTTCTCATTAAAAAATGGTTGACAAAATTATCTCCCCAACGATGAGAAAAGTCACACTTGGCTGCTTAAATTAATGCCCTCTACTTGTCAACCTTTGATATTTCTATCATCAAGGAAACATCCCAAGCAAATACCGGGAAGTTATAGAGCTGGAAACTATGCTTACAGAAGATGAAAATCATGTTAAACTCGGTGTTTCAAATTCTTTTGCTTATATTAAGGGACTCAGCTCCTGTCACCTTTCTCCATAGGTTTAGGTCCATGCACATACAAACAGTGAAAATCATGTTAAACTCGGTGTTTCAAATTCTTTTGCTTCTGATTTCCCTCAAGGTACAAGCATCAGGAGCTGCCCCTGGACTTGCTAGGCCTAACTGTGTTGAAATGTGTGGGAACGTCACCATCCCCTTCCCCTTCGGAATAGGGACAGGGTGTTTCTTGGATGACTTGTATGAGATTGTCTGCCGGGAAAACAACACGGTTCCCATACTAAATAAGATTGGATTGAGAGTTCTCGATATTTCACTCCCCAATTTTCGTCCAGACGGGGATGGCATGATAAAGGTCAGTCTTCCAGTAATTTACTCAACGGCAGGCTGCCAGGGCAATGGACTTGTTGAGCCAGTGAGCTTAGAAGGAAGTAATTTTGTCTTCTCCCAGAGATGGAACGTCTTTACATCAGTCGGTTGTGACATAAAGGCGATAGTGATTAGTACAAAATCAGATGGTGTAGCCTTTACATCGACTGGTTGTAGATCGATATGTGCTGGAACCAACACAAACATTAGCTGGTATGGTGCTTGTTCCGGGAGAGACGGATGCTGCCAGACTAATCTCCCCTTCTATCTTCAGGCCTTTAGTGTGGATATTAAAGAAGGTAGACAACAGGGATGCAAGTACGCTTTTCTGGCAAAGAGATCATGGTTCTCGAAGCTGAACGTTACAGGTTTTTATGATTTGAGAGTGACTTCTATGGTTCCATTGGTGTTACAATGGGGAATCCAAAACACCACCCATTCACTTACCAACTATTCACTTGCACTTCGCGAATGCTCGATGAATTCTGGTTCTATCATTTGTTACACGAGAGGCGTGCCATATTTGGAGTGCTGGTGCCAAAGTGGGTATGGTGGTAACGCTTATGTTATTGGAGGATGCCAAGGTAACATACTTCATGCTATCACATTCTGTTTTTAAGGGCACCATACAGCAAAGTGGTCTGTTCATTCCCAGATTTTTTGCATTCTCCCCATTTGATGATCCCATCCATGCTTTTCTGCCTTCTTTTTTTGTTTTTCTGCCCAAGGTTATACAAAGTGAATGCACTTTTAAACAAATTGAATGGGACAGTCCTATCTTTACAAGCATAATATTTAGCCATTGAATTAATATTTTATGAGGAACTGCGACAGACTACTCTCGCTAAGTACACTCAAGGACACCGTAATTTGCTGGTAATATATTTTTACCATTTGTCATCAGATATTAATGAATGTGAAGATTCAATTATATGCCCCGAGACAAGCTCGACTTGTGTGAACAAACGGGGCGGCTTTGACTGTGTTGATGGTAGAAAGACAGCTAAACTCATTCTCATTGGTAAGTAGACCTTTTAACCTAGAATTTTAGACCGCTCCATGATCTTAGCATTGCTAGAAAAAGCACAGCATGGCATACATTTTGTTCAGTAATGGTATAGAAATAAGTCTTACCTTACCCTTGATTCTAACTTGATTGTCCATTCGTTTGGTGAATGATATAGAAAAGTTTCAATCAATATTATTTGTCAAAACAACCTCAAAATTTTCTTTGCGCACTAATACTTATATTTTACATATAAGAAAACACTTAAAACTTTTCAAGGTTCCTTCTTAATCTCGTCATATTTGAATTTGGATTATTACAGTCCTAATCAACATGAATGCTAGTAGGAACTTTTCTACTTTCATCTATGGTTCGCTAAATTCCTCGTAAGAAAGATCAATTGTACAGTGCAAATGCATGTATAGAAATTTCATCGGATGGAACTTGAAATGAAGACAAGTTAATTTTTCGTGGTTGTTAACATTAATCCACATGAAAGGAGACTCAGGTGAACCACACTTATATGTATTCCTTTGAATCAGATTCCCTGAAATTCTTGATGATAAGTGCCTTCATAGATTCTTGACAAGCGAAGTACATTTTTCTCACATTATCCCCGTAAACTTTTGCAATGCAGGGGTTGGGGCAGGCCTTGGAGCACTGGTTTTGTGTCTTTTCTCATGGAGATTGTACAAATACATAAAGAAGAGAAAAGAAATCAAGCTCAAAGAGAAGTACTTCAAATGCAATGGCGGTCTTTTGTTGGAAAGTGAGCTATCTTCACCACAAGGCAATGTCAATAAAAGCAAATTGTTCAACTCCAAGGATTTAGAGAAGGCCACTAACAATTTCAACGAGGATAGGATCCTCGGGCAAGGTGGGCAGGGTACTGTTTATAAAGGAATGTTAACTGATGGAAAAATAGTTGCGATTAAGAAATTGTCGCGACCTAAATTTCGGATGCATCACCTACTAAGTCTTTAAACTTAGCTCGGGCTCTTCCAAGCCCATACTAATTCGCAACTTAAGGTTCAAATATTTAACATGCAAAAGATTATTATCTAGGAGTCGCGACTAATCGGTTTAGTGTAGGTCGATTAGACACCTAAGTAAAATAATAGGAGAATTATTTTACTTGGTTACACTAGATTTCTTTAATACCCTTTCGGTATCATTCTTTTTATTTTTCAAAAATGTTTTTTTGCAGGCAGCTTGGATTTATTTTAACCTAAATTACTATCATGCAATGGGTGATCACACAGATGTTCAATCATAAACATTGAATAAAATAAATTGCACCAAATGAATTCCACACACTAAAGCAAGTGTTTTTTTTTAATTTTCTTTTAACTAAAACCTTATCATAAATCATGCATTTAAACTACATGACTTAATTTACTAACAAACTCTAATTAAATGATCTTATTATGCAAACTAGTTAACATGCACCTAGTATTTTTGTATTTTTTTTATTGAAATTCGGAATTAATAAAAACCCTAATTAAACTATCTAAAAAAGAATAATTTTCTAATTTATTTTAGGGATTAATTTGACTTAAACCCTATCCTATCTTAGAAAACTATTTTTTAGAAAAATGAGATAATTAAAATGTGCAATCATTATCAAAAATCCTATTTATATATAAAAAAAAATGTTATTTAGGTCCAACCCTAACCTATTTAAAAAATTATCTAAAAATGCGATCCTAAAAAAATGTAATCCTAAAAAAAATTCTAATTTATTAAACCTATATGCTCTGATGCAAGATTTTTTTTTTGATTTTTTTGATTTTTTAGTGTTTTTTCAAGACAAGTAATTATCAAATAAACATTAAATATAAACAATCAAGATATTCAACAAATAAACGATTAAAATAACCGAAAAAAATAATCCGTAGTCTCACGGGTTAAATTAACGATTACTCTAGTCCTAAACATCATGACAAAAAACTCAAAACAATTAAAAATCTAATCCAAAGTTGTACGGATCAAATTAATAATTATAATGATTTAACAATTAAAATACTATCAAAATGCCCAAAAATTAATATAATTAAAAAAATGATCCGACGTCCTACGGATCAAATTAATAATTACAACAATTTTGAACAAAATTCCTCCAGTTAATGCCTATAATATTCATAACCTGAAAATCACCTCTATAATAGCAAAACTTAAAGAAATAAAATAAAGTAAAATAACATAAAATGAAAGATAAAAATAAAAGAAAATTGAGCAACCTAAGGAAAGTGGGGACAGCAGGTTGGTTGGCGCCGGGCGGACGGTGGCCGGCATCGGGACTCCGGCGAGGGCTGGGGCGGTGGCGCGGCGTCGGCAAGAAGGGGGGCGTCATCGTCGGGCGCCGAGGCTGGCAGGCGGAGACAGCAGTGGGGGCGCTGCAAGGTTGTCGGGTGGATCTCGGGCTGGTGCAGCATCGTGGGGATCGGCGGCTCGGTTGTCGGCGTTGGGTGGTCGCCGAGGACAGAGGTAGAGGCTGGCCGTGGGCGTCGAGTTGCGGGCGAGCTACTGGCGCGATCTTCGAGCAGAGGCGCAAGCGCAGGCAGCGGCGACGTTCGAGCGGCGCTGCAAGTGGAAGTGAGCAGGTCACTGCTCGCGGCATCGAGTGGAGCGAAGGTGGCGCGGGTCATCAAGCGCTGCCGATGGAGGCGGAGCAGGAGAGTCGGCGTCGGGGCTTTTGGCGTCCAGCGCTACTGGGCACGGAGATGCGGAGGTCGCTGGGTGCGCGAGCGGAGGCTGTCGAGCGGTGGCGAGTGGCGACGTCAGGTTGCAGACGGTGTGAGGCGAAGACTGGCGGCCCGGCGACTAGCTCGAATCTGCTGGCGTTAGGGATGGTGGTGCGGAGGTGCGGCTACCAGTGGCGACGAACGGGTGAGCTACTGCGACGGCGTTGGTGCAGAGGCGGGGGCGTCGGGATCGGCTCAAGATCGCGGATTGGCGGGCAGAGAGAGACGGAGCGAGCGTCGCAGCGGCGGCGAGCGAGGCGGCGACGATTGTAGAGGCGCGGCGGCCTCCGGCGAGGGGGCTTCGCGGACGAACGACGACGGACTGGCGGAGGAGACGCCAGTGCGATGGCCAGCGTGGAATCGGTGACTGTGGAGGCGCAGCGGATCGGGCAGCGAGGAACGGCGAGGAAGATGAACAGTATTCTGGTTTTTGTTTTTGTTTCTTTTTGTTTCTTTTTCTCTCTCCTGACCTGCCTCTCACGTCACTTCTCTCTCTCTACTCTCTCCCTCTGCTGTTTTGTCTTTTCTCAGCAAAACCCTACTTACTTCGACCACTTCCCCCCTTTGAATTCTTCCACCCCATTCTTTTATAAAGAAAACCTCTACTTACCTTTAGAAAGTTCGAAGCTCCGCTTTCTTGATTGCGGGGATTACCGAATTTCAGCTCTGATGAGTATAATTCTGTGATACTTTCCCTTCAATTTATCAATCTGGCCATTATCCTCACCAATTTTGGGTTTGGTTTTCATTTTGACTTTTATTCTCTTGATTTCTTGATCTTTGGCTAGAAATTCGGCTCCACATTTATCAAGATTGAATATCTAATTGAAGCAAAAATAGCTAGTCAGAATTCTCACCTTCCATGCATAATCAATTAAATTGATCATCCCCTTATTTCCTTTTTATTTGCTCTGATGGAATTTTTTTTTTTTTAGAGCTTAAAAATCAATCCCTAATTTTCTATAAACAAATAATTGGGTCGCCAAAATTTAGGTGTCAACAGAAATCAAAAGTGATAAATGAGGAAAAAATCGAGCAGTTCATAAATGAAATCCTCATTCTCTCACAAATCAACCATAGGATCGTGGTGAAGTTATTAGGGTGTTGCTTGGAGACGGAAGTCCTGCTTTTAGTATATGAGTTCATACCAAATGGGACTTTATACCAATACCTTCATGAGCCAAACGAAGAATTTCATCTATCGTGGGACACAAGTTTACGAATTGCAATTGAAATCTCAGGAGCCTTGTTTTACTTGCATTCAGTAGCCTCCATTCCCATTTATCATCGAGACATCAAGTCCACCAATATGCTCTTGGATGAGAAATATCGAGCAAAAGTGGCCGATTTCAATACTTCCAAGTCCGTTTCCCTTGATC
Source organism: Eucalyptus guilfoylei (assembly GCA_016097605.1). Taxonomy (NCBI): domain Eukaryota; kingdom Viridiplantae; phylum Streptophyta; class Magnoliopsida; order Myrtales; family Myrtaceae; genus Eucalyptus; species Eucalyptus guilfoylei. The sequence continues at coordinate 13,137,736 of CM027870.1, read as the reverse complement.
AAACTCATGTAACTACATTGGTGCAAGGGACTTTCGGCTATCTAGATCCCGAGTATTTCCAATCAAGTCAATTCACAGACAAAAGCGATGTGTACACCTTTGGCGTTGTCCTTGTTAAATTCTTAACAGGCCAAAAGCCAATCTTGTCGCTGAGGGGACAAGAAGGAAGAAGCCTTGCAACCTATTTCATCATTATGATGGAGGAGAATCGTTTGTTCAACATTGTGAATGGTCAATTTTTAAAAGAAGGTAAGAAGGATGAGATTGCATCAGTTGCTAACCTTGCGAAAAGGTGCTTACACTTGAATGGGAGGAACAGACCTACAATGAAAGAAGTGGCCATGGAGTTGGAGGGGATGAGGAAGCTCCAAAATCCTTCGGGCATTCAGCAAAATCATGAGGACTGTGAGGCAAATGAATCTTATGCTGCTCCTTTTCTATCTAGCAAGTCAAACATTGATATGGATGTCATTACATTTTCGGACGTGCAGCCACTCTTGCCTTGTGAGACGTGGTGAAGATCTGTTTTGCCTCTTGCACTTACGAATCATATTGCTGTGTTTGTCATGGAAATCGGTGTTCAGAGCGAAAGAAAGGAGGGAGGAAAACTCGTTCGTTTACTGATAGGAAGACTTCGTTTGGTATTTATTATTTATGAACTTATTCTGGATATCTGGGATCAATGAACTGTTATGTCATACCTTTCCAAATTTATTTGGGTCCTGCAATTAGCTAGGAATGATCGTAATGTGTATGTGCCAATTAAGAAACACTTCGCAAATTGCAATCATCTAGCTCGCGATGCAGCAATTTTACCTCATTTTGAGATCCATATATACTAGTTGTCAATTTTGTCATTGCAGAAATTACATCAGTCACAGGAGTACACAAGCGAACAAGCATCTTTGTTGCACCAGCCTTTACCATTTAGTCGGATTGTCACACGCAGATGCTCAAAAGATGTATAGTGGGCTTAAGTCAATTGACCAAGTCTTTAATTTTCTTTTCTGCTAAACAATAACCGAGTCCTAAATATGAAATTAGCTTGGAAATCGCCTAAGATGACCAATCAAACTGACCATGTTAAATCTTGGCTAGCACAAAGAAGACGCTTGGGAAAACTGGGGAGAGAGAGAACGACGTCCAAATCTAACTTGACTTGCGGTCGTCTTTACTTTCGACGCATGTTTTACTATCGAACTTTTCTTTTCTCTTTTTTTATTTTCCACAAACTCTAAAAGAAAATTTAAAAAAACATTTTTTGAATAACCTTAGAATCTTCAACATTGCTATACTTAAGTAGGAAAAGGGTAAATAATAACATTTTCTAGCCACGTTTTTACCAAAATGATTCAATTGAAAGTTATTAAATATACTAAGACATATTTCCTCCATATCAAACTTTTTTTTTTGGTCTTTTTGACTTTCTGCAAACTCTAAGAAAAATATTCGAAAAAATCTTTCGAAGAAAAATGAAATTAGAAAGCTTCATCATTGCTATTCATAAGTCAGAAAAAAAGTTAAATAATTAAACTTTCTAGGCTTCTAGCCACATTTTCACCGAAATGATTCAGTTGAAAGTAATTACATAAACTAAGAGGAAAGGACATGGCACAAAGTTCGAACTAAAACATTATAATTACAACTAAACTACATTTAACTGACAAAATTAAAAGTAACAAATTATAAACACACAATGTTAAGAACCTGAAAGGCTAGCACTAAATGATGTTTAGTTAATTTCTTAAATAACATAAACAATGCTAAACTAAGATTATCCCAGACTTTAAAGAAAAATCTTGTTAATGTTAAATCTCAAATTATAAGTGACCGAGCTAATCAATTTGAGGGAAAAAAAAGATTGGCAATGAGATGTGAAATTTTAGGCAAGAGACAAAGGTGCGTAACAAATATTTAATCCAATGTGAACAAAGAAGAATTTACCCGATTTTTGGTCTAGCGAAAATAAAAAAGATCCAATGTGTACGAGGAACAATTCAAGTTGGAAAGGAAAGGAATAAATATCTCAATTCTAATGCGATTAACGACATCACGATGAAGGGTCTTTAAAGGCATATCCCACCTTGGTAATTTTGCAAGACGAGAAAGATGATGACAAAATTATCTCCCCAACATGGGGAAGTCTCACTTGCCCACTTAAATTGGCATCATCTACTTATCAAGCTTTGATATTTCTATCCTTGAGGAAGCATCCTCGGACATAATTGTAACAGTATTCAAAATAAAATATCGTCACGTCATTTGTGGCAATGTATGGACATTTCAATAGCATGCATTTGTTAGAATATTTTAAATAATAAATTACACATTAATTTAATAATATAAAAATCTCACATAGTATTAGAGTTAGGAAGAGTTCAAATCTTTTAGGCCCCTATTTGCCTACCCAATTCCATATTTTCATGCCTTAAGATAAGACCAAAGTCTAGCTTATGCATAAGGGGGAGTTCAAATTTTCAACCCTCCTGACTTCCTCCAATTTCAAATCCTTTCAATTCAGTTACCGTTGAGAGATAGAGAGAGTGTGTTGACATCTAAATTTTGGCAATCTAGTCATTAATTTATTACATAAAAATTAGAGATTAATTTTAACTCCTTAAAAAATAATATATAAATAAAAATTGCATCGAGCAAATGAAAGAAAAAAAAATCAATCTGATTAATTATGCATGAAAGGTGAGAATTCTCGACTAGCTATTCCCGCTTTGACAAATATTCGATCTTGGTAAATGTAGAGCCAAATTTCCAGCCAAGAATAAATCAAGTGAATAGAAAGTCAAAATGGAAACCAGACCCAAAATCGGTGAGAATAACGGTGCTAATTTACGGTGGCAAATCGGGGCTCAAATCCGTTAATCCCCACAATCAAGGAAGCGTAGCTTCGAACTTTCTAAAAGTAAGTAGAGGTTTTCGCTATAAAGAGAACGGCAATTCGAAAGACAGGGGAGGACGGGTGGAAGAAATTCAAAAATAAGTGTGAAAGAAAGTGCAGAAGAAGAAGGCGCGTGAAGGATAGAGTGAAAGAAAAAAAAAAGAGTGTCCCTCTCCTCAATACAAAGTCAAAAGAGGTGCAGTCACTCCCTTTCTTTTCTCTGACAAATTGCAAAACAAAAAGGAAACCAACAGCAGCAAAGTACAGAGGGTGAGGGAATGTGAGAGAGAGAGAAAAAAAAAAAAGGGGGGAAAGACCTTCTTGTTGGAAACATATCTTGAATGTTCCGATTCCGTTGATTATGATTCAGTCAATCGTGGATTAGTTTTGGTAAATAGGAAAATAGGAAAATAGAGATTCATTTATTATTTTTTCCTGTTTTATTCTTTTGTCTCTTACATTATAAATTTACCAATGTATTGTAAATGAATAGAATGAATATACAGAGAAAAAGCCTTTTCCCAAGTCTCGATTACATTTTCTGTCATGGTATCAGAGCCGATACTCCTGGCCTAGCTTCCGCATATTCTTGAATTGCCACCGTTCTTTTTTTCTGGCTTGTTGTTGCATGATCTTTACCTACGAAACAAACCAGCAAAATGGTTAGGAATTCAATTTTCTTTTGGTGCCATGACGAATAATGTTGAGAACTCCTCAACAGAGGAGACACCTACCTCAGATCCGGCTATTTCCCCTGGCGAAGACCGAGCTTCTGTTCAACCATCAGAGGAAACTCTTTCTGCAAGATTGATTCCGACGTTGGGCCAGACCTCCGGCCTAGTCCAGTGGACTCCAAACCTTCCTCCAACGTATGGACAGGTATGGACCCAGTGTCCTTTTGGCCCGTCGCCAGGACAGGTATGGACCCAATATCCTTTTGGGCCGTCGCCGTCTGTAACGGGCCCAACAGGGGCATCGGGTCAAACGACTCCTGCTCAGGGATCCGGATCTATTCCCGGTCAAGGAACCGGATCTATCCCGGGTCAAGGGACGAATCCCTACCCGGGATTTCAACCCGGATACGTGCCGCCAGGTCAGGGATCCGGATCTAACCCGGGTCAAGGGACGAATCCCTACCCGGGATTTCAACCCGGATATGCGCCGCTGTTTTTTCCGGTTGGCAGCGGCGGCCGACTTGAATCCGACGACCCTCTCTACACGTCGCCGGCCGACAGACCCGAATTGAAACTCATCGGGATGCAGCTTACCGGAGCGGAGAACTACACGGCTTGGGCTAGGGATCTCCGGCGCGCCCTTGTCACCAAAGACAAGGACGGCTTCCTCGATGGAGCCGTTCCTTTTCCGACTGACGAGCGACTTCAACGGCAGTGGCGCAAATGCAACCAACTGGTTCGCACATGGCTCGGCAACTGCCTCGCACCGGAAATCGCAGCCGGACTTCCACCTACCGAAGACTCCAGAACCCTCTGGGACAGCATCCGCGAGATGTATGGACGCCTCGACTGAGCGAAGCTATTCACCATCACTCAAGCCCTATCGGAATTGAAGCAGGGGAACCTCTCGGTTACCTCCTGCTTCAACCGCCTCTCCGCTCTATGGAATGAGCTTGAGACCGCCGAAGAACGGCTGAAGGGCCCGAGGAAACCCTTCAACAGTACCGCAAAATCAAAGAGAGAGAGAAGACGACGAGATTCTTACTGATTCTCAATGAATCTTTCTCGGCTTTTCGATCGCAAGTCCTCGCGATGGACCCTCCACCGCCGCTCGGCCGAATTTACCAGTTGGCCGTCCAAGAGGAGCATCATCGGATGGACGCCGCTGGACATGCTCGAGTAGGTGAAGGCATGAGCCTTGCTGTCCTTCCCTCCGGCCAGACAACCCCCGGCGGAACCCCCACAGATCTGGAGAGAAAAATCGTGGCTGCGGCTGCGGCAAGGAGAACCGGAGGAAACCCTAAATCCTTGCGATCCAACGGCTCGGATCCAAGACCTGGAATGGATGGCTGGGATCGCCGATCCAGAATGGACGGCTCAGATAGAAACGCTGGATCGGACGGCTGGGATCTCAGCGCTGGAACGGACGGACGAGATCGACGCGCTGGATCGGACGGCTGGGATCTCAGCGCTGGAACGGATGGACGAGATCGACGCGCTGGATCGGACGGCTATCATTTATCTGCGTCTTCAACAGAATCGGACGGCTGGGATCGTGCCACGTCAGCAAGAAAGGTCGGTGGGCAAAATTCCAGATTTAAAAATAAATATTGCAGCTACTGTAAACGTCCGCATCATACAATTGAAACCTGTTGGAAGCTACATGGAAAACCTAATGACAAGGATAAAAAGAGAGAATCCATTGTTTCTCAAATTTTTGCACAAAAGGCAGATGGATCACCTCACCAGATGATTACCCAAGAACAATATCATAATATTGTACATATGCTGGATCAACTCAAGACTAGTCATAAAGATGCAGGATTCTCAGGTACTTTCCTATATAACAAGAATTCATTTTCAGTTGATGTATGGATTATCGATTCAGGTGCTAGTGACCACATAGTATGCAACAAAAATCTATTTTCTCACACATATAAAATCACAGAATCCCCTATCACGGTGCGTCTTCCAAATGGGAACATCACAAATGTTACCCAAATCGGCACCGTACATCTTGGTCAAAATTTAATCCTGAAAAATGTCCTATATATTCCAGAATTTGAATTCAATCTTTTGTCTGTCTCAAGAGTATGTGAGGATAACTCTTGCCATGCCATATTCAATTCGACAATTGTCTTTTTCAGGACCATTCGACCGGCGAGTGATGGCCTTGGGTAGTATGGTAGAGGGACTCTATTTCGGAACAATTCCCCAGAGATTTAGAATTATTAAATAAGCATGTTTCTTGTAATGCCATCGCTTCAAATAAAAATCTCCTTTCTCATCAACGATTGGGTCACAAAGTGCTTCTTTTCCTCATCCAAAATGTCCAATATGTCCTTTAGCTAAACAATCTCGAGCACCTTTTCCGAAAAGTACATCTCGTGCAACAGATCCCTTTTCTTTACTTCATATGGACATTTGGGGACCTTATCATACTCCTCACCGTGACGGATCTCGATTCTTTCTTACAATTGTTGATGATTACACTTGAGCCACATGGGTTTATCTTATGCAATCGAAAAGCCAAACTTTTGGTCATTTATCAAATTTCCTTTCCATAATTAAAAATCAGTTTGGTAAATCTGTACAAAAAATCCGTACGTATAATGGGCGTGAATTTTTCACTTCGATTGCAACACATTACTATCTTCCCATGGTATACTTCATGAAAGTTCCTGCACTTACACTCCACAACAAAATGGAGTTGTTGAGCGCAAACATAGGCATCTGTTAGAGGTTGCCCGTGCTCTAAAATACCAAGCTTCCATTCCAGAAGATTTTTGGGGAGATTATGTGGTCACAGCAGCTTACTTGATCAATCGCATGCCAACTCGAATTCTTAATGGTAGGACCCATTTTGAGATGCTTTACAACAAACAGCCTGATAATAATCATCTTAAAGTATTTGGTTGTTTATGCTATACAACAAATGTGGGTCCTCGAGATAAAATGGGCCCTCGAGCCACTCAGTGCGTCTTTATGGGATATTCCTCTCTTTAGAAAGGATATCGAGTTATGGAGATCTCTACAGGGACTTTCTTCATTAGTAGGGATGTTGTATTCCATGAAGATGTATTTCCATTTGAGGAAATGGTATCTTCATCACAGTCCTCTTTACCATTAGGGCACGACAGATATTTTTTGTCCGATGAATCTTTATCCTCAGCACCAGGGTGTCTTATTGCACTAGGACCGCCCATATCATCGGGACCATCTCCGTCTACATCAATGGAATCTACACCTTCAGAAGCAACATCGCCAGGTTTATCTGAGGACATTTCCCAATCTCCTTTAACAATAGTTGCCTCACCAGTTCTTCCTGAATCATTGGATCCTCCAGCACATATCATCGAGCAGCCTCGACGATCTGGACGGCAGACTCGTCCACCTACATGGACCAAGGATTACATATGTTCTGCAAGAAGTTCTTCAGGTACACAATATCCCATTGCCTCATATGTGTCATTTAATTAGTTATCACCAGGACATATGTGTTGTATCAGTCGCATATCTGAAGAACGAGAACCATCCTCATTCGTTGAGGCAGCACGAGATCCTTGATGGCGACATGCGATGGAATCCGAATTTACTGCTCTGATGGAGAATCACACCTGGGATATTGTCCCTTTGCCGCCAAAACGGAAATCGATTGGCTGCAAGTGGGTTTATAAGATCAAATTCAAGGCAGATGGTTCTATTGAGCGCTATAAGGCTCGATTAGTTGCCAAGGGATTCACTCAAAAGAAGGTTTTGATTACCATGAGACTTTTTCTCCGAGCTAAAGAAGTCACCGTACGTTCCTTCTTGTCCGTTGCAGCCATACGAAATTGGTCTCTTCATCGATGGATGTGCATAATGCCTTTCTTCACGGTGATCTAGATGAAGAAATCTTCATGGATATTCCTCAAGGATTACGCAGACAGGGGGAGTCTTGGGTATGTCGTCTTCGCAAATCCTTATATGGATTAAAACAGCATCTAGACAATGGTATGCTAAGTTCACCGCTGCACTAACCAATGCAGGTTTTGAGCATTCTAAGTATGATTATGCCTTGTTTACACGTACTACAAAAGACTCATCAATTTATTTGTTGATATATGTCGATGACATACTTGTCATGGGGAATAATGATTCTGATATTGCCAAGTTCAAAAAGTATTTGCACTCCACTTTTCACATCAAAGATTTGGGACCACCAAAATACTTTCTCGGCATCGAGATTGCTCGATCCAATGAAGGAATTTGCCTCAGTCAAAGGAAGTTCATCTTAGAGATTGTTTCTGAAGCAGGTCTATCGGGATGTAAACCAAAGAGTCATCCCGGTTGAGCAGAATGTCAAGTTGACGACGCATGAATATGACATTAGTTCTCCTTCAACCATTAAGGACTCAATGCTCAAAGATCCTTCGAATATCAGCGACTTGTCGGAAAGTTGATATATCTTACAATGACAAGACTCGACATATCGTATGCCGTACAAATACTCGCCGTTTATGCATATGCCAAAGCAATCACATATGGATGCGGCGTTGAAGGTTGTGAAGTATCTAAAAGGATGTCCAGGCCTCGGTATACTTCTATCTCGTGACTGCAATATGAAGATGACAACTTTTTGTGACACAGATTATGCCACCCGTCCAATGACCGTAAGATCTATTACCGGTTTTTGCATAAAGCCGGGAAAGTCATTGATTTCTTGGAAGACAAAGAAGCGCTTCATCTTGTCTCACTCTCATCTGCAGAATCAGAGTATCGGGCCATGGCAAAGGCTACTTGTGAAATAGTCTGGATACGAGGACTACTCTTGGATCTTGGAATACAGGTCAGTGGACCAACTGAATTGTTTTGTGATAATGATGCTGCACTCAAATTAGCGGCAAATCCAGTTTTTCATGAAAGAACAAAACACATAGAAGTGGATTGTCATTTCACTCGAGATAGGATCAAAGATGGAGTCCTCGTGACAAAAGGAATTGGAACAACGGAGCAACCTGCAGACGTCTTCACTAAAGCGTTATGTCGGAAAACAAAGATAGGTACCTATTGAGCAAGCTGGGTATCCTTGACATCTACGTGCCACCAGCTTGAGGGGGAGTGTTGGAAACATATCTTGAATGTTCCGATTCCGTTGATTATGATTCAGTCAATCGTGGATTAGTTTTGGTAAATAGGAAAATAGGAAAATAGAGATTCATTTATTATTTTTTCCTGTTTTATTCTTTTGTCTCTTACATTATAAATTTACCAATGTATTGTAAATGAATAGAATGAATATACAGAGAAAAAGCCTTTTCCCAAGTCTCGATTACATTTTATGTCACTTCTTATTCGAGTCTTCGACTAGTGCCCCAGTGCTTGCACTCGGCGGCTGCTCACCACCACCCCCTCCATTCGTCGCCGCTCAACACCACACCAGCAGCCTGTGCGCTGCCTTCCGCCCGGTGCCCGACGTTTGTGCAGCCCCCCTGCCGCCGCGCCCGGCGCCTGCAATTACCCACCCATTTGCAACTCCACAGCTGCACCTCCGCCGAAGGCCCACGAGCTCCACCTGGCGCCTGCACCTCCACCCGGTGCTGCTCACCACTGCGTCGGAGTCCCCCTCACTAGCGACCTGCTGCTCGCTCGCCTTCACTGTTGCCCGTTGCTTGAACACTACCTTGCCATCGCCGCCCAGTAGCCAGCAGCCCTCGACCCAGCGCCCGATGCTGCTGCTTGCCACCGCCTTGGACACCTACACACTGCGCCGCTCGCCTATGTTGCCCCTATCTTTGCTTTGCCCAACGCCGTTGCAACACCACCTGCCGTTGCTGCCTATGTACTGCTGCCTTCGAGCGCCGACACCCGCGCTTGCACCTCCGCCCGATTGCTAGCGCCCCTGCCTCTACTCGCCTGACGCCGTGCCGCATCCGTTGTCACCCTTTGCCGGCGCTTATCCCCGACACCAGCAGCCCGACCTTGTAGCAGGATCTCCGCCGCACCGCTGCTGCCTCCCCCTCTGTTCCGCCCGAATACCAGCAGCACCACCGCGTCGGAGCCCCTCCCTTCGCCGTTGATCCAGCACCTCCTCCTCTGTTCATCCGACGCCGGTGCCTATCCTCGGCACCCGATCACCTACCACTGGCGCCCTCCGAACACCAGCACCGCCGCCGTGCCACAGTCCCCAACCCCGCAAATTGTCGATCACAAATCCCACGCGCCGGCCTTTTTATTAGGAAAAAAACGTTAAATTAGCTTTTTTTAATTTTTTTTTATTAATAAAGTTTCGTTATTATGTTGGAACATTGGATGTCGATGTTCATTTTATAAATATTTTAGGCATTATCCGTAGGATTTTGCCCAGAATTGTTGTAATTATTAATTTAATCCGTAAGACGTTGGATCATTTTTTAATTATATTGAATTTTGAGGCATGTTGATAGTGTTTTGATTAGTAAATCATTGTAACTATTAATTTAGTCCGTAAGATTTTGGATCAAATTCTTAATTATTTTAAATTTTATCTTATGTTGTGATGTTTAAGGTTAAAATAATTGTTAATTAATCCGTGGGACAACGGATTATTTTTTCAATTGTTTTAATCCTTTATTTGCTGAATATGCTGAGTGGTTTAGATATAATGTCTATAGTATAATTGCTTGTCATAGAATAACAATAAAAAAAAAATCAAAAATCAAATCTTGCATCGGAATATGTCAATTTCGTATATTAGGATTGCATTTTCAGATTGCGCGACTTCATTATCTAGCTTGAGTAGGATTGCACATAGATTAGAGTTGGACTTAAATAACATTATTTTTTTTTTATAGATAGGGTCCTAAATAATGTTTACACATTTTAATAATCTTTTAAAAAAATAGTTTTCTAAGGTAGGATAGGGTTTAAGTCAAATTAATCCCTAAACTAGGTTAGAAAATTATTCATTTTAGATAGTTTAATTAAATTTTCTTTTGATTACAAATTTTAACCAAAAAAAAAATACAAAAAATATTAGATACATGTAAAATAGTTTGCATGTTAGGTTCATTTAATTAGAAATAGCTTGTTAGTAAAATTAGGTCACATAGTTAAAGTGCATGTTTTATGGTAAAGTTCTAATTTCAAGGTAAAAGAAAACTAAAAAAAAAAAAAATTGTTTGCTTTTGTGTGTTGAATTCCTTTGGTGCAATTTATTTTATTTATTGAATGTTTAATAATGATTGAGCATCCATGTAATCACCCCATTGCATAATAGTGATTTAGGTTAAAATTAATCCAAATTGCCTGCAAAAACATTTTTCAAAAAATAAAATAAAATGGTACCGAAAAGGGCATTAGAGAAGTCTAGTGTAACCAAGTCTCCATATCCAAAGTCTCTGGTTCGTAGGAATAAAATAATTCTCTCATTATTTTACTTAGGTGTCTAATCGACCGACCACAAACTAATTAGTGGTGACTCCTAGATAAAATTCATTTAAAAGAGAACTTGAACTTAAGTTACGAATTGGTATGGGCTTAGGAGAGCCCAAGCTAAGTCTAGACTTAATAGTCAGTTAGCCTAAACCTTAGGTGGTGCACTCGAAATTTAGGTTGCGATAGCTTGGTAACTCCGTTGGGGACTTGAGCCAAAACTCTTAGCGGACTTAGGCTAATTTTTTTTTTTTGAAAAATATTTTTGTTTGGCAGCGAGGATACCGGGTATATCCTAATATCAAGTGTTAAATGTTCTTGCAGATAGGTGGTATAAGGGGGAGTAGTCTTTGTTAATCTTTGTCTCGTAGGGAGGTGTTGGGATTAATAATTTATTTTTCCCTAATTAGAAGTGTTGTTTGCATTTAAACTGTTGTACATGTTTTATTGCTTTTAGCACTACACTATTACATACAAAACCTACTGTCGGACCTGGGTTGCGATAGGATTTTTAGGATGGTGTTGAGAATGACACTCCCTCAAAAGTGAAACTGTTATGTAGAGGTTGACATTCTCTTCTCCGAAAGTTTTTCATGGTGTTGATTGTGTTTGTCCATATTCGCAAGACTGCGTGACTATATGGCATTCTATTCGATTGAGCTAGAGTTAAGAGGACCTGACACATTAAACACGAGACTGTGTTGGTTAGATCATCCTCTTAGCTCCACTTTGTTAAGCCGTCTAGATAGAAATCGAGCCTCACACTTCATGCGTGTGTTTATGTAATTGTCATCCCTTCCTGGTGAAAGTAAGTTATCTGAACTCTCACTTTGCAATTTACTTACTTCATTGCAATTTTGTTGGCCCACGATAAGATTTCGTTGCTGTTGACACCTAAATTTTGACTTTTTGTTATTTATTTATTGCATAGAAAATTAAGGGGTTAATTTTATCCCTGGAAAAATATTAATTGCATAGCATATAGATTTAGGTGCATTTATTTTTAATTTGCATTTTTTGCATTTATTTATTGGACCGGTGACGGGTGGGTTTAACTTGGCATGTCGGACTAAGCCCACGAAGCAAGCAAATTGGCCCAAAAATTAATAATAAAAAAATTATCTCGTGAAAAATAGGAATTTGAAATTTTCCGAGATATGATAGAATTTTTTGGATAGGGCATATGTGAAAAGCAAATATTGCGTTCGGCAAAACGAATATTGCGTTTGGAAAAAGAATTTTCGTGGATTTCAACCCTAATTCGCGACCTATAAATAGATAAAAACGCATTGGGTTTTAGAGGAGGCCACACATCGAACACACGGCCACAATTCTGAGAGAGCTCTTGACAAAATAAAGGGAAGAAAGCGTGAGCGGTTGAGATTCGAGCCTCTGCTTTATTCTCTCCATTATATCACTATTCCTCATGATCATGGGTGGTCGTATGGTTATCCCATGATCTGACCAGCACTACTCGGAGATCAACACAACCGGAAGAGAGAGATTCACGCCTCCTTTGCAGAAGACCCCAAAAGGAGTCTTCACCATACAAAGGGATTGACGTGGAAAGTGAGATTAAAAATTCTCTCGCTGCTTGTCCCCATCTATCGATGCGCCTCCTTCCTCAATGCCATCGACGGCTCGCTCGCAGTCTATCAACTTCGCCGTGTCCAGTCCTCGCTTGACGATTGGCGACGGCAGCTTGCTACACCTCAACACTCTTCACCGCCATGCATCTCAGCACTACTCATTCGTGCTCGGAGCTTGACACTCTTCACCGACAATTCTGCTCCATCGACTATTCTTGATCGATCCATTGTCGACCACCAACCGTCAAGGCCAGCTGCGGCAATTGATTGTTCGTTGCTCTATTTTTTTTGTACTCTACTTTGCAGGCTAATTTGTGCGCCGACAGCCCAGCGACGAAGCTGCAAACCACTCACGTGTCCTGCTTTGCTACTCCAACACCGCAAGCGGCCAACGAGGAACCCCGGCAGTAAGGAGATTCGAGGCGGTGTAAATTTGACTTTTGGTGGGAGAGGGGGGTTAGATAAAAAAATAGAAATATAAGGGTGCATGGCAGCAGGGGAAACGCCGGCAGTAAGGAGATTCGAGGGTTTGGGGTCTAATTCTTTAATCCTATATATTGTGTTGGTCCTTGCCGTGCATTTGTTTTGATTTTGCAGTCAACTGAGCACCACACCGTGAATTACCAACTCGAGCATCCCAAGCTGAGATGCCTTGCTGGCTTGCTCTGAAGCACAGTTGGTCATCACAAGCTGGCCGCCGTTCGAAGACCAAATTTGGAAGCAAATATTTGGGATAGGTAAAAATTTTGTCTATTTAATTTCTGAAAATTTTGTTTCCTCATTTGATATATTCATTGGTACACATGATGGAAATTTCCGATATGCCATGATATTTGCAACTCGAGTAGCCTTCTAAATTAGGAAATCTTCCTAATTTCACAACGTGCATATGATTGACGGTCCGATTTCATGCTCGAAATACGACCCGCAATCGCATGGAAAAGTCACCAATCCGATCTCACGCTCGAGATACGATTCGTGATTTTGTTTGAAATTAGCCAATCCGATCTCATGCGCGAGATACGATTCGTCAATTTATTTCCAAAATGGACATGGATAATATCTTGCTTGATTTGTTGCCGTGCTGTTCTTGATGTCTTATTTTGATTGCTCCCGTAAATGAAAGGAAAAATCCAAAAAAATCTGAGTTAGATTAGGTTCGTTTTAGAATATTCATCGTTTTAGGGTTATCTCGCATGTTTAGAATTGGAAATTTATTTATTTTGAATTTTCGAAAAAATGAAAAATCCAAAAAAAAAAAAGCATTCGTTTAGGATGTTAGTTTTTTCTTTAATTTAAGTTGCATGTGGCAATTTTTTAATTTCGAAATTAATAAAGAAAAAAAACAGCAAAAAATCATCATGCATATGTCATGTAGAATTAGGCATCCTTTGTATGTCATTGCATATTAGGATAAAATTGCATGTTTCATTTTAAGTTTAGATTAATTTTTTTAGATAGATTGCATCTTAGGTTAGAGATTGCTAAGTTAAGCTAATATATTGGTTTAAATTAGGGTTTAGCCTGACCTAATCCTTAATATAAGTTGGATAGAATCTTAATCTAGCTAGATAATTTTTACATTTTTCTAATTTCGAATTTCATGAAAAATGCAAAAAAATGTTTTAGGATAAATTAGTTTCCATCTCTAGGATAGATTGCATGCTTTTTAAGAAAAAAAAAAATGTCATGTGCATAGAATTAGGTTCATGAAATGCATGTCATTTAGTGATTGTGGTTAGGTCCATTTGGTTAGAAATTGCTTGTCACTAGGTTAGATTGCATTGCATTGCATGATTTTCATTAAATAAGTAAAAACAAAACAAAAAAAGAAAAGAAAAGAAATTGCGTGTTAATTAGAAATCATATTTAGGACTGTTGATGTGAATTCCGATCTAACAACACAGACGCTTTCGTTGCTATGAGGTAAGTCCTGCAATTTATTTATTGTTTTACTTGGGTGTTAAATTGGTGGTTTGTGCACCCGCATGATCGCCTCACATGTTAGGGAAATAGATTTAAAATCAATTTAAGCTGCCTGCAAAAGCATTTTTGAAAATAAAAGAATGGTACCGAAAGGGCATTAGAGAAATCTAGTGTAACCAAGTCCCTGTACCTAGAGTCTTTGGTTTGTAGGAGTAAAGTAAAACTCATGTTACTTTACTTGGGTTTCTAATCGACCCACCAAAAAATAGATTAGTGGTGACTTCTAAATAAAATCTATCCACATGTTAAGAATCTGAACATAAGTCGCGAATTGGTATGGGTTTGGGAGAGCCCGAGTTAGGTCTAGGCTTAACAATCAATTAGCCAAACCCTAGGTGGTTCACACCCGAAATTTTGGTCGCAACAGCTTGGCGGCTTCACTGGGGACTTGAGTTGAAACTCTTAGTGGACTTAGGCCAATTTTTCTTTTCTTTTGAAAAATGCTTTTTGTTTGGCAGCAAGGATTCCAGGTACGTCCCTAACATTTAGGTGTTAAATGTTCTTGCAGATTGGGAGGTATAAGGGGAGTAGTGATTGCTAATCCTTATCTTGCAGGTTGGAGTTGGGGATGAATGTTTTGAATTCAAATTATTGAAGTGTTATTTGATATAAACTGTTGTGCATGCCTTGCATTTGCACTACACTCTTGCACACACAACCTGCCGCCGGACCTGGGCTGCATAAGATCATTTAGGATGGTGTTGAGATGGATACCACTCCGACTGCATGCTCGCGGTACGAGTCGTCCATCTCAATCCCGAAGTTTCTTTCATGGTGTCAAGAATACCCACCTCGATCCGCATGCCCGCAACCTGGGTCGGCTCTTTGACCAAGCCGGAGTCATGAGGACCCAACATAGTCCACAAGCCCGTGGCTAGTCTAATCATCCTTGTGGCTCCACTTTGATAAGCCTTATAGATTAGAAATCGAGCCATTTACCATGCGCATGTCTATGTGATTGCATTGATTTTTCTTGGTGAAGTAAGTCTTCTATCCCTATACCATGCAATTTATTTTGTCGTACTTTTGGTCTATCCATGACAATCTAGATTAGTCATTTGATCTAATTCCTTTGTCAATTAGAAATGAAATGAGGAAATTGTCATGCAATGAATCAGTTGGGAAAAAAAAAAAACTTTGGAGAATTTATTTTCAATTCATGTTTAGGAAATTTGATCTTGCTAGGGTGTCTATTTTTCTAGCTCTCTTTAGGAAATGCCATTCTTCTACGAACTTTTCATGAATAAATAAATAAAAAATGGAAAAATCGATTAGATCATTGTCATGGATTGACTTTCTATTTACACCTCATGCTTACATGTTCCCGTTCATTTGAATTAGGTAATTATGGAACGATCCCGCTCACCCATTCGTTCATGATCGAGAGCTAAAACGACGGATCAAAAAGAGCTTATCTCGTCAAGCAAAAGTGTTGCAATCTATCTTCAGTGAGAAATTGCGACTCCAAGAAAAGAACCAAGAAGACCTTTTGAATCGTCTCATTTTCCAGAGGTAGTCGAATTTGATGCCATCATGAAGAGGGTAGCGACATATCTAGAGGGAAAAATATCTGACCTAAATGGTTCGCATCACAAGATCAAGGAGGATGAAGAATTCAAGTACACATGATTCATGGTCCTAAGTTGTTCCATTTCCTCATTTAATTAGGGGCATGCACCTTCACCTGCGTGGGAATTCTTATTGCTTTTTAGGGATTTATTTCAATTTCTTCTGTGCTTGAACATTACATTCCAATAAATGTAATTTGATTGATGATAATCAATAAAATTACAAGTTTTGTTTTGATGACATGATGGGGTACACCAAACCAGCCCAGTGACGATATCCAACAATGAAAAGAAAATATCATCCATGGAGAAATTTTGAGGACTGGGCTTCTTCATGCTTCCTCATCCAAAATATTCCTAAAAAAAATCATTTTTGAAGCCATTTCCAAAAGCATGCATTAGGTTACCCTTGTTTGTTTTTCTAACTCATTTACCTCATGTCTCAGAGCATAACAAAGAGACGTTTGAAAATAATGCGTCAATTTTCAGTGATAGTGGGCCCGTTGATTTGGGAACATACATCCGAAGGAAAAATAGGCGTGGGGGCAAGGGATCATTTCCTAGCTGATCTTGATGACATCTCCTAAGAGTGAAGAAGACATTAAGCACTACTTATCCTCTTACTTGTCCCGAAAGATTTCCTTGCACATCAATAAGAAACCGATGATGACGAATTGGGGCACTGCAGATTCTAGTAGTGACATGACTGAGACAAAATCTCGATCCGAGCCAAAATGGTTGTGCAATTTGAATTTGCTCTGATGTTGCATGGTATCCTATTCATGCACATTCTCTTATGCAGGGGCAAAAACGGATTTTTAGGGACAATCCAAGAACACCCATTCCCGAGACAATCCCCTCGTGGGGACAATTCCTTGAATGAATGCTCAAAATCATGTTTTTCATACTTACGAAAGCATTTTTTTTAGTGTGGTAAATAGTTTGTTATGAAGTTTGAAATTTTTCATGCTTAAAGCTATTGAGCTCCTTTAAAAAGGATTTTGCATGATGACTCTTACATGTTTAGTTCACCAATTCCACTAAAGAACATCAAGACGGACTAATTCACTGAATGATGTGCAATGGATTAAGCATGTTAAATGAGACGTGTCAGGATAATGAAAGGCAAGCCCTATCCTATACACAGTCCCCTTTTTATACATTTGTGAGAAGAGTGTAGAAAGTTCAATATCTACAAGGTAAAGAGTTCTCTCGCGAAAGGTACAACAACTGAAATGACGAGGGGCAGTTTATTTCTCTATCTCAAACACTACAGGTGATCCGTTGCTTAACCCTTTTGAGCCTTATACACTTGTGGAGATTCTTTTCAAATTACTCCTGTCAAGAACCACCCCACATCAGGGCAAGTTGGAGGTAAGACAGTATCATGAGGTGAGGAAAATGAATTGAAATTTTCTTGCTCTCACTTTCATCAATCTTGTAGTCATGCTATTACATTTAACTCATGTGGCAATTTAAGTGCCTTAGGATGATGAAGAGCATTTCTTTCTCTATCCTATACAGTTATATCGTTTGCATAACCCACTTGAGCCTGCAATTTCATTTCTTTAAACTCAGTTGATGATCATCCCCCACACTGGGGCAAGGCAAAAGATAGATAAAGACCCTTGAAAGTTCGAGTATCATTCAAAGTGTAATTGCTCGACGCATCCATAGAAATCAAAATAGAACTAAGGGGCATGAAAAAGCAGTGTGCCTGGTAAAAACAAGGCCAATGCCCATGAAAAAGAAGTGAAGAAAAAATGAATAAGAACTAGGGGCATGAAAAAGCGGTGTGCCCAGTAAAAGCAAGGCCAATGCCCATAGATGAAAAAAGAAAGTCAAGATAGGAGACTGTCAATTGCAAGAATTGAATCCCAATAGAGCAATACTCAAAGAACTCAAATGCTGAGTTTTTATAATCAATGGGGCACTTCATGAAGACAATCCCCGATGGTGAAAAAGAAAATTGGTGGCAATGCTAAGATGATCACCAACTCTGACCCCCCTATGCACATTTTGAGCCTAATGATCCTTTCATTTCTTAACCCATGAACCCAGCCTACATTACGTCCATTACAAAGTCTCTTCAGATTAGGGCACTTGGATTAACATGGGAGTTCATATGTTTTTAAATATCGCTCGAAGAAGTGCGAGCAAGATTATTTCTTTCTCATTTTGCAGGGTTCTTAACTTGTAAACCCGGAGATGATTGCAGAATTGTTTTTTCAATTGCCTTGACCCAAAGAGTCCCATTTGTTAAGCACATGGGAGTTCATATGTTTTTAAATATCGCTCGAAGAAGTGCAAGCAAGATTATTTCTTTCTCATTTTGCAGGGTTCTTACCCTGTAAACCCGGAGATGATTGCAGAATTGTTTTTTCAATTGCCTTGACCCAAAGAGTCCCCTTTGTTAAGCCATTGACCAAGCCCATATTACGGTCCCCATTAAAGACCTCTCAAATTGGTAAGATCGTACCGCTTACAAGAATATTCGGACCCTTGTCGATGTGATGATGGTGAGATGGAGTGATTCTTATAAAATAGCCATTCTAAATGAGCGTGAATGAAAGTCCTTTCTAACTGAAAGTCTCTCATTTAGTATTCTTGAAAAATCCATGTCGTTGTCTTGAACGACAATTCCCTCCAGTGGAAATTTGGGTGATGCAAATATGGTAAAGTCATTATGCATAAATCCCGATTGAACTAATAAAAACTTCAGTGGATTTTGAAGTGTGCATTCCAACATAGCCTTAATTGCTTATTTCCTTGGTAAATGCATTTTTGCTCTAAATCATGTTTGATAGGTAATGCTTTCTCAAAGACCCAAGAGCTCCTGACATTCAGGTTCCTTTCAGAATGCCTCGAACATTCAAGGTGCATCCTTGATATTCCAAAATTTATTTCTATTAGGAGGTGAGAGACCTTCATAGGATATTTAAATTCCAGAAGATATATCCCCAAGAATCAGAGATATCACCAGGTAAGTATATCCCTATCCATACCTTTTGAATACATTGATGCTCAATTGAGTCATCTTCAAAGACTTTTCTCCAAATTCAGTCTAATTAAGACGACCGAAGAACGGTTCGTGTGACATCTAGATTTTTTGGGTTTTGATTTCGACTAGATAATTTGGGCATTTCATCAGCGCGAGTACAATGTTTTTCTCTGAGTTGGCTACTCACGAGATAACTAGACTAGCTGGGTAAGCTATTAAGGACTTTAAGGCAAATAAACTTGAGAATTCGACCATGAATCGACTTCTCGACCGTGCTTATCTTTAGAGATCATTACGGCACAGTTAAAAATTGAATTAAGATCAGAGATAGGTCGGTTCGACTGAGATGAATGACCGATCGTGGGTGACTCCACTAAATTGGAAAATTCTCATCGACCGGCATTAATTTGATTTTACTATCTTTTTGGTACCCTATGTCCGTATTTGAATCCTCAAGATTTTCACGGGTCATTTGATTTTACAATCGAGAATCGCCAATGGGTCGAGTGTGTTCATCGTGGTTCGAAGAAAATCGACCACGGGTTATTTATCCTAAAAAGTTCTGAAAATTACCTGGTAGCCTAGGTCACACTAAAAACGCGTCCGAATGAAATTAACCGCCAATCTAAGTCCGATTTCATAAATTGAAGAGTCTGTCATGTTACAATAAATTCTAGGAACGTAGAATCAGTCACAGAAGATTTTTTCTGACAACCGAGACTTTTTGGGAAAAAGTTGTCGCCGTCTCGTTTTTTTGTACAGAAAATGCTGAAGATGGTTTTTGGTTGCAAAATTGAGATGCACGATGGTTTATTGGATGAGGAAAAATAGCAATTGAGACATTGAGGCGTCGATTGATTTTATGAGAACCGATTAAGGATGAATCGAGGAAGGATTGTGCCAAAATTCGTGACTCCCCCTCCTACTAGCTATTTTGGACCAATTGGGAGGTCATGGAGAGTGTCTTGGTGGATCATTGGAGACCATGGGTTATACTTGGCCTAGGATGAACCTTGGGGATCAAGTTCGGAAAATATGAAGCAAGAGGGGCCCTCCATCCCTCCTCATCTTTATCCTCTCTTCTTCTTTTACCACCGGTGAAATCTTCCTCTCCTCTCTCCATTTTGGGCGACCATTAGCAATCGGAAGAAAACCCACCGAAGCTGCTTCCTTCTTGCCATTTTGTGACCCAAGATTTTCAATTCGAGGAAGGCTTCACGTGGGACGTCTCCTCCCGTTGCCTTGTCCAACACCGAAGGAAGCCTCCTGCCGAGTCTTCATTTTTTCATTTGGCCGGCCACGACTTTTTGTTTCAGCGAAGCCACCGAAGCAACTTCAGTTTAATCCACCGAGTATCCAGTCCACGTGTCGGTCTCCACTTCCCCATCTTCGGACAGCAAACCCACTAGCCCCCGTCTCCTTCGGTCAAAACTTCCCTCTCTGGTTTCGATTTTTGACTAAACAACATCCACAACATCTTCAAGACCGAAGCTCCATCGAGTGCAGTGTCTTCAACTTCGGTCCCAAAGCCAACGAAGCAACGCCGAACAAAGACTACACCGCCTTCTGCTCCTCTACGCGTCCATGGCCCGGCTCGTCTTGGTCAACAACAGCAACCACGAAGCCTCTGATTGATCGAAGCCAGCGAAGCTGGAGCTGCACGCGTCTTCCCCGGCTCGACGTTGCTTCCTCTCCGCGTGTCCTCTACCCCAGCGAATTCCAAGCCCAGTTGTCCGTGCATCTCGGCCCGTGGATTCCAGCACCTTCGGCCCACCAGCAGCTCAGTTGAGTTCAACGAATTGAGCCAGCAGTCTTCGGCCCATCCAGCTTCGTCAGCCTAGGCCAGCGAATTTGCTCAGCCCATCTTCAAACCAGTAAAGCCCAAGTCCACAAGTGCAGCCCATTAATTCAGTCTAGCCCAGTTCAGCGAGGCCCAATTCCAGCAAATCAATTGAAGCCCAGCCCAGCATTGTGAAGCCCGCGAAGACAAGCCCAAGCCTAGAAATTTTTGTGGGCTTGTATAGCTTTTGGGCCCGGCCCGGGTGTTCGCCGACACCACCAAAAATTTAGGTTTCGGCCGCCGTCACGTCGCCGTCGCGGTGATCTGGTCTCCGCTTTTACCTAGTGAGTTTTACTCACTAATGCTTTCTTAGTTTGCTAATTATATTTAAAATTTGATTAGTGTTAGTTAAGCGTAATTATGTGGTTAGATTAGAATTGATTAGCGATTATTAGTTAATTTCATTGCATATTAGTTGTTTGGTTAGTGCACTTAGATAGAGAATTGCCTATAGTATTTATTAGATGCTTCTTGGGATTTTTCCCAATCCTTATCGGGTGTGAATTAGGCAATTCGGGCCTAATTGGAATTTTTAGGAATTAAATATTAATTTTCGAAATTAATTATTTAATTATTTAATTTCCAGAAATTCAATTGGGATGACTAGTGACCAGGATTTTATGCTGATGATCGTGGTGCAGTCCGTTTATTTAATTGAGCTTTATATTGTGCTAAATTGAATTTATTGTATTTATTTATTTAATTTTCGAAATTAATTATTTAATTATTTATTTTTCGGAAATTCAACCGGGATGGCCGGTGACCGGAATTTTGTGATGATTTTCGTGGTCCAGACCATTTATTTATTTGAGCTCCACATTGTGCTTAATTGAATTGATTGTGCAATTTGAGGAATTATTCCTTAATTGTTTGAAATTGAGTGGAATTGAATGATTGATCGGTAGATGGCTGAGTTTGGTTCTTTAACCTTTATAATGCTGTGAGGAGTTGTAAAGTGGAAAATGAATATGTGAGAGGTATGCTGGCTCGATGACCAAGTACGTCATCTCGGAGGATGAGCATTTTGTATAGTGGATCAATGTAGGTTCTACATCACCTCGGAGAATGCACGTGACTCGGTAAATTAATGTATTACCTCAGAGAATGCACGTGGCTCGGTGATCGGTTCCATCACCTCGGAGAATGCACGTGGCTCGGTGATAAGGATATCGTATCGGAGAATGCACGTGGCTCGGTGATTGGTTTTATCGGTTGAGACTGTATAGCAATGACTAGAATGACCTGAGAAATGGTTAGACTGACATGTAATTGACTAAGTCGATTAGTCTTTGCTTTGATTTGATGCTGTGAAATGATTGATTGAATGGAAATGACCGTGAGTGGTCTTGTTGGCGTGTAATCGACTAGGTCGATTTGATCGATGCTTTGATCTGTGATGTGATTGCTTGGGTGCCTATTTGATCTGTGCTAATATGCAGGTGGAATCTAGGGCCAAGGTAAGTCCCTTGGCTCGTGTTGTGCATAGGTAGCCTTAAGGTGTATTAGTTTACTAATCGGGTCTTAGGGGGTAGAACTTGCTGAGACGTTGTCTCAATGGTTATTGAATAACCATTTCAAAACCCGGATGTGGAGCCTAAGGAGGAGGAATCTGACGAGGAGAATCCTGATGAGGAAACTGAAGAAAAAGAACCCGAAGAGGAGTACCTAGAGGAGGACCCCGAGGATGACCCCGAGTACGACCCGAATGAGGATTGAGATCCCATCCTCTCTTGTCAAACCTTGTCTACATGTGAATAGATGTTAGATCAGACTTATGCGTATATAGTATTGTAGAATACTATGAGATTCGTGTAAAAAAAAAAAGTGTGGTTGTGAATTTTCAGTATGAAAAATATGACATGCTTTTCTATCCCATTGTTTTATTGTCTGGGGATTTATAACTACTTCCGCATGTGCATATATAAATGAAAGGGTCAGCGATACCTAGTCTTGGGATATCGCATTTTTAAATCGACCAAAAGTAGGGATGTGCGCGTGCCTAAGGATCAGGGCGTGACAGTTCGGGTCCTGGTCAGATGATTGGTGTTGCAACGGTGGACGACTAAAGAATGGTTCGGGTCCTAGCTAAGCAAAACCTCCGTTTAGGCGACCGTAGAATGGTACGAGTCCTAAACAACATTTATTGTTCTAACAGGCGACCGTAGAATGGTATGGGTCCTAGAAAAGCAATTCCCCCATTCAGGCGACCGTAGAATGATACGAGTCCTGAAAAATCAATTTTCCGTCAAGGCGACCGTAGAATGGTACAAGTCTTCGACAACACCTATTCCTTATTCAGGCGACTGTAGAATGGTACGGGTCCTAAACAACATTTATTGGTCTAACAGGCGACCGTAGAATGGTACGGGTCCTAAACAACATTTATTACTCTAACAGGCGACCGTAGAATGGTACGGGTCCTGGAAAATGAATCCCCGTTTAGGTGACCGTAGAATTGTACGGGTCCTAGAAACAACCAAGCACTGCCGTACTAGGCGACCGTATAATGGTACGGGTCCTGGGAAAGCAGTCTCTTCATAAAGTCATGTTACTTTTCTAGGTGACCGTAGAATGGTACTGGTCCTGGACATGTAACACCAACCACCTCGAACTACTCTATCTTCTTTGAAGGTAAGTTATTCCAGGTTAGTTCATTTATCATTTGCATTAGCATTTCCATGCATCATACAAATTGCATTTTAAAATGGAATTTATTTTCTAACAAAAAAATCATATATATATATATATATATATATATATATATATCATTCAGTGCATGTGCATGGTTAGAATTTAGGTTTCAATTTGTCTTTGAAGACAACCTCTACGAGCTCACCTTCAAAGAGGGGCAATGTTGACACCTAAATTTTGACTTTTGGTTATTTATTTATTGCATAGAAAATTAAGGGGTTAATTTTATCCCTGAAAAAATATTAATTGCATAGCATATAGATTTAGGTGCATTTATTTATAATTTGCATTTTTTGCATTTATTTATTGGACCGGTGATGGGTGGGTTCGAATTAGTAGTTCTAAGTTTTAACTTGGCATGCCGGACTAAGCCCACGAAGCAAGCAAATTGGCCCAAAAATTAATGATAAAAAAATTATCTTGTGAAAAATAGGAATTTGAAATTTTCCGAGATATGATAGAATTTTTTGGATAGGGCATATGTGAAAAGCAAATATTGCGTTCGGCAAAACGAATATTGCGTTTGGAAAAAGAATTTTTGTGGATTTCAACCCTAATTCGCAACCTATAAATAGATAAAAAAGCATTGGGTTTTAGAGGAGGCCACACATCGAATACACGGCCACAATTTTGAGAAAGCTCTTGACAGAATAAAGAGGAGAAAGCGTGAGAGGTTGAGATTCGAGCCTCTGCTTTATTCTCTCCATTATATCACTATTCCTCATGATCATGGGTGGTCGTATGGTTATCCCATAATCTGACCAGCACTACTCGGAGATCAACACAACCGGAAGAGAGAGATTCACGCCTCCTTTGCAGAAGACCCCAAAAGGAGTCTTCACCATACAAAGGGATTGACGTGGAAAGTGAGATTAAAAATTCTCTCGCTGCTTGTCCCCATCTATCGATGCGCCTCCTTCCTCAATGCCATCGACGGCTCGCTCGCAGTCCATCAACTTCGCCGTGTCCAGTCCTCGCTTGACGATTGGCAACGGCAGCTTGCTACACCTCAACACTCTTCACCGCCATGCATCTCAGCACTACTCATTCGTGCTTGGAGCTTGACACTCTTCACCAACAATTCTACTCCATCGACGATTCTTGATCGATCCATTATCGACCACCAACCGTCAAGGCCAACTGCGGCAATTGATTGTTCGTTGCTCTATTTTTTTTTACTCTACTTTGCAGGCTAATTTGTGCGCCGACAGCCCGGCGACAAAGCTGCAAACCACTCACGTCTCCTGCTTTGCTACTCCAAGACTGCAAGCGGCCACCGAGGAACCCCCATCACGAGCAAAGACCTGCCGCCTAGAAGAGCCGGACCACCAGTGGCTACCCTCATCGATGACCCCGGCCTCGACAACTCGCTACTCGGATTGTGCCGTTGAATTTCTTTGTTTTGCAGGCTGACTTGTGCGCCGGTGACCAAGTGGCCATGTCCCTATGATTCCTGAGTATATCGTCCATGAAGAAATTCACTCGTGTTCGCACTTCGGCGTCCATCAAGTCACGACACTACCGGTTGAAATCAAAGAAGAAAAATACGAGAATTCTCGATGGAATATTTGAATTCACGGCCACTCATGAAGTTCACCGGAAAAGTTATAGCCAAAGGACAAACACGTGGGAAAGAATTGGCCTCAGTGTAGCCTGAGGCGGTGTAAATTTGACTTTTGGTGGGAGAGGGGGGTTAGATAAAAAAAATAGAAATATAAGGGTGCATGGCAGTAAGGGAAACGCCGGCAGTAAGGAGATTCGAGGGTTTGGGGTCTAATTCTTTAATCCTATATATTGTGTTGGTCCTTGCCGTGCATTTGTTTTGATTTTGCAGTCAACTGAGCACCACACCGTGAATTACCAGCTCGAGCATCCCAAGCTGAGATGCCTTGCCGGCTTGCTCTGAAGCACAGTTGGTCATCACAAGCTGGCCGCCGTTCAAAGACCAAATTTGGAAGCAAATATTTGGAAGCAAATATTTGGGATAGGTAAAAATTTTGTCTATTTTAATTTCTGAAAATTTTGTTTCCTCATTTGATATATTCATTGGTGCACATGATGGAAATTCCCGATATGCCATGATATTCGCAACTCGAGTAGCCTTCTAAATTAGGAAATCTTCCTAATTTCGCAACGTGTATATGATTGATGGTCTGATTTCATGCTCGAAATACGACCCGCAATCGCACGGAAAATTCACCAATCCGATCTCACGCTCGAGATACGATTCGTGATTTTGTTTGAAATTGGCCAATCCGATCTCATCCGCGAGATACGATTTGTCAATTTATTTCCAAAATGGACATGAATGATATCTTGCCTGATTTGTTGCCGTGCTATTCTTGATGTCTTATTTTGATTGCTCCAGTAAATGAAAGGAAAAATCCAAAAAAAATCTGAGTTAGATTAAGTTCGTTTTAGAATATTCATTGTTTTAGGGTTATCTTGCATGTTTAGAATAGGAAATTTATTTATTTCAAATTTTCAAAAAAATGAAAAATCCAAAAAAAATGCATTCGTTTAGGATGTTAGTTTTTTCTTTAATTTAAGTTGCATGTGGCAATTTTTTAATTTCGAAATTAATAAAGAAAAAAACAGCAAAAATCATCATGCATATGTCATGTAGAATTAGGCATCCTTTGTATGTCATTGCATATTAGGATAAAATTGCATGTTTTATTTTAAGTTTAGATTAATTTTTTTAGATAGATTGCATCTTAGGTTAGAGATTGCTAAGTTAAGCTAATATCTTGGTTTAAATAAGGATTTAGCCTGACCTAATCCTTAATATAAGTTGGATAGAATCTTAATCTAGCTAGATAATTTTTACATTTTTCTAATTTCGAATTTCATGAAAAATGCAAAAAATGTTTTATGATAAATTAGTTTCCATCTCTAGGATAGATTGCATGCTTTTTAAGAAAATAAAAAATGTCATGTGCATAGAATTAGGTTCATGAAATGTATGTCATTTAGTGATTGTGGTTAGGTCCATTTGGTTAGAAATTCCTTGTCACTAGGTCAGATTGCATTGCATTGCGTGATTTTCATTAAATAAGTAAAAACAAAACAAAAAAAAAAAGAAATTGTGTGTTAATTAGAAATCATATCTAGGACTGTTGATGTGAATTCTGATCTAACAATGCAGATGCTTTTGTTGCTATAAGGTAAGTCCTGTAATTTATTTATTGCTTTACTTGGGTGTTAAATTGGTGGTTTGTGCACCCGCATGATCGCCTCACATGTTAGGGAAATAGATTTAAGCTGCCTGCAAAAGCATTTTTGAAAATAAAAGAATGGTGCCGAAAAGGCATTAGAGAAATCTAGTGTAACCAAGTCCTTGTACCTAGAGTCTCTGGTTCGTAGGAGTAAAGTAAAACTCCCCTTACTTTACTTGGGTTTCTAATCAACCTACCAAAAAATATATTAGTGGCGACTCATAAATAAAATCTATCCGCATGTTAAGAATATGAACTTAAGTCGCGAATTGGTATGGGTTTGGGAGAGCCCAAGTTAGGTCTAGGCTTAACAATCAATTAGCCAAACCCTGGTAGTTCACACCCGAAATTTTGGTTGCGATAGTCGTCAGTCTTGTTTTATATGCGATGGGGAAAACCGTCGTACAGTTCATTTCCACTATTGAGGTTTCAGATGCTACCATATGGTCTTGGAAGAAGAGGTCAAAGCATTTGAAACCCCATTGAAGCTTCTCAGAGGTCCTATTCTGCTAGATTAGGACACCATGAAAGAGGTGGAGAAAATTCTGGAGGATGAAACTACAAAGGCAAAACTTGCCACCTGAGCAAGGGCGAGGGAGGCAAAACTCGTTATCTCCCAACATTCGCGAGACGTTTCCTAGCCCTCCTAGAATGATGCACGATGGAGTAGAAGTGATGGACACCCTGGAATAGCCAAGCGGCAAATTCAACTATTACGTAAAGTATTCGGCTCCTCCTAGCTTTTACATTAACCCTCGAGATATTATCCTAGATGGATGGGGTGGCATAGACGATCCAGCACCTCTAAAGACAGAGAACCCTGATGATACACTAGAAGGAATCACAAGTCTGTTCGATGACCTCCTTATAGGTGCCATTGATAAAGGACAATCTGAAGAAATCGGCACCTGGCCACAAGAGTAACTCATCTGATGTTCTTGCACATTCCTTTGCGTGGGAATTTTTATTACTCTCTAGGAAATGTTTTCAATTTGCTTTCCTTTTAGGGATTGAACATTGCATTTTCCATTCAATAAATGTAATTGATTGATGAATTTCAATAAAATTACAAGTTTTGAGGACATGATGAGGTACACCAAACCAGCCCGGTGACGATATCTAACAATGAAAAGAAAACATAATCCATGGAGAAATTTTGAGGACTAGGCTTCTTCATGCTTCCTCATCCCAAAAATTCCCAAAAAAAAAAAAATCATTTTTTGAAGCTATTTCCAAAAGCATGCATTAGGTTAGCCCTGTTTAATTTTCTAACTCATTTACTTCATATTTCAGAGCATTACTTTCTTGGCCTGATGAGAAAACATCTGAAAAATGCACATTAGGTTGCAACGATAGATTAATTGGCTCAACTGTTACTCAACAGATGACGAATTGGGAACACTATAGATTCTAGCAGTGACATGACTAAGATAAAATCTCGATCCGAGCCAAAATGGATGTACAATTTGAATTCACTTTGATGTCACATAGTATCTTAATCATGCACGTTCTCTTGTGCAGGGGCAAAAGCATATTTTTAGTCTTGACTGATAAAGACAACCCAAGGACATCCATTGCTGAGGCAATCCCATTGTGGAAATCCCTCGCATGAATGCTTAAAACCTTTTTTTTTTTTTTAGTGTGGTAAATTTTTTTGAATTTGACAATTTTTCATGCTTAAAGCTATTGGGCTCTTTTAAAAAGGGGATTTTGCATGGTGACTCTTACATATTTTGTCCACCAATTCCACTGATGAACATCAAGATGGACTAATTTAATGAATGATGTGAAATGAATTGAGCATACTAAATGAGACGAGTCGGGATGATAAAAGGTGAACCCTATCGTATACACAGTCCCCTGCTCATACACTTGTGAAATGAGTGTAGGAAGTTTCATATCCACAAGGTAAAGAGTTCTCTCGCAAAAGGTACGACGACCGAAATGATGAGGGGTAGTTTATTTCTCTATCCCAAACACTACAGGTGATCCATTGCTTAACCCCTTTGAGCCTTATACACTTATGGGGATTCTTTTCAAATTACCCCTGTCAAGAACCACCCCACATCGGGGCAAGTGGGAGGTAAGATGGCATCATGAGATGAGGAAAATGGAAAGAAATTTTCCTACTTTTACTTGCATCAATATTCAAGTCGTGCTATTACATTGAATTTATGTGGCAATTTAAGTGCCTTAGGATGACGAAGAGCATTTCTTTCTCTATCCTACATACTTATATCCTTTGTATAGCCCACTTAAGCCTGTAATTTCATTTCTTTAAACCTAGTTGGTGATCATCCTCCACACTAGGGCAAGGCAAAAGGCAATTGTTCAAACAGTATGATCTGGAGTGCTGACAGAAGACAAAGACCTCCCAAAAGTCCAAATGTTAAAAGCACCATACGGTCATAGAACTAAGGGGCATGAAAAAGCAGTGTGCCTGGTAAAAGTAAGGCTAATGCCCATGAAAAAGAAGTGAAAAAAAAATGCATGAAAACTAGAGGGTATGAAAAACAATGTGCCTGGTAAAATTAAGGCCAATGCCCATAAAGAAAAATCAAATATTGGTTGCAGCAAGTCGTATCCCCAGTGAAGCGATACTTGAACAACTCAAATGCTGAGATGTTACAATCAATGGAGTTTTGATATCAGGAAAATCTTCGATGGTGAAGAAGAAAATTGGTGGAAATGTCAAGATGATCACCAACTTTGACCCCCCCTAAACACTTTTTGAGCCTAACAATCTTTCGTTTCTCAACCCCTGAACCTAGCCTACATTACGTCACTTGCAAACTCTCTTCTGATTAGGGCACTTGAATTAACGTAAAGATTCACATGTCTTAAGCATAGCTCGAAGAAGTGCGGGCAAGATCATTTCTTTCTCATTTTGCAGGGTTCTTGACTTGTAAACCCGAAGATGATTACAAGATTATTCTTTCAATAGCCTTGACTTAAGGATTACGGTCCCTGTTAAAGACCTCTCAGATTGGTAAGGTCATACCGTTTGCGAAAATACTTGGACCCCAGTTGATATGGAGAGATTGAGTGATTCTCCTAAAATAGATCTTTTGAATGAGAGTGAGTGAAAGTCCTTTCTAACTAAAAGTCTCTCATTTAATATTCTTAAGAAATCTATGACGTTGTCTTGAATGACAATTCTCTCTGGTGAAAATTTGGGTGATGCAAATATGGTAAAGTCATTATGCATAAACCTTGATGAAAACCCCACTGAATTTTGAAATGTGCATTTTAAAGTAGCTCATATTGTCTACCTCTTTGATGAATGCATACCAGTTTTTGCTCTAATCGTGTCTGACAGATAATATTTCCTTGAAGACCGAGTAATACTTGACGTTCAAGTTGCTCCTTGAAGTCTCAAGATTTGGCGTACTCTCGTAACCTGAAGCCCTTTTCACTGACCCTGCGTGCTTCCATAGCCCGGAGTCCTTTTCATCGACTCGGTGTGCCCCTATAACCCGATGTCCCCCTTGATTAACCCGACGTGCTTCCATAGCTCAGAGTTCCTCGATATGACCTAGCGTGCTTCCGTAGCCCGGAGTAGTTTTCATCGACTCGACGTACTTCTATAGCCCGATGTCCCCCTTGATTAACCCAGCGTGCTTCCATAGCCCGGAGTTCCTTGATATGACCTGGCGTGCTTCCGTAGCTCGAAATCCTTTTCATCGACTCAGTGTGCTTTAATAATCCGATGTCCCCCTTGATTAACCCGACATGTTTCCATAGCCCGAAGTTCCTTGATATGACCTGGCGTGCTTTCGTAGCCTAGAGCCCCTTTATATTGACTCGGCATGCTTCCATAGCCCGGTGTCCTTTATATTGACCTAGCGTGCTTTCGTAGCCCACAGTCCATTTTTATTGACCCGGTGTGTTTCTGTAGCATGATGTCCTTTATATTGACCTAGTGTGCTTTCGTAGCCTAGAGTCCGTTTCATCGACTTGGCGTGCTTTTATAGCTCGATGTCCCTCTTAATTGACATGGTGTGCTCCTGTAGCCCAGAGTTCTTGACCCGGCATGCTTCCATAGCTCGGAGTCCTTTTCATTGACTCGGCGTGCTTCTATAGCCCGAGTTCCTTTTCAAAAATTGAGAGTTAGTGGATTTCACCAAAATCTTTCAATCGTTGTTGACATCTCAGTTTGGATCTGAATGTCACAAAATATTTTCATGTAAACATTTCACTCTAGAGAATGTTTTTTTTTTATTTTTTTATTTTATCTTTCTCGTTATACTTTAGTCTGGATCTAGGTATTTCGAGTTCCAAAATCTTGACATCTCAGTTTGGATCTGGATGTCTTAATTATTTTCATCTAAACATTTCACTCTGGATGCGAATGTTTTTCGATCTTTCTCGTTATATCTTAGTCTGGATCTAGGTATTTCGAGTTCCAAAATCTTGACATCTCATTCAAGCGACCGTAGAAAGGTACGGGTCTTTAAAAGTGATTTCCCGTTTAGGCGACCATAGGATAGTACGGGTCCTAGACAATGTTTGTTGCTCTAATAAGCGACCGTAGAAAGGTATGGGTCCTGAAAGAAGCAATTTTTCCATCAAGGTGACTGAAGAAATGTTCGAATCCTAGACAATCAATTACTACTATACTGGGTGACCGTAAAATTGTATGAGTCCTAAGAAGACAGCCTTCTCTTAACTTTGTTACTATTCTAGGCGATCGTAGAAAGGTACGGGTCTTGAACATGTAACACCGGCTATCTTAAATTGTTCTACCCTCCTTAAAGGTAAGTTCCCTTATCATTTGCATTAGCATTTTCATGCATCATATAAATTGCATTTCAAAATGGGATTCATTCTTTAAAAAAAAAAAAAAAATTATGCTTGTACATGACCAAAATTTGGGTCTTAATTTATCTTTGAATGTAACCTTTACGAGCTCACCTTCAAATAGGGCAACTGTCGACACCTAAAAAGTTAGGGATTAATTTTAACCCCTGAAAAAATAAAAAATAAAAAATAATTGCATCAGAGCAAATAAAAGAAAAAAAAAGGAAAAATCAATCTGATTGATTATGCATGGAAGGTGGGAATTCTGACTAGCTATTCCTGCTTTGACAAATATTCAATCATGGTAAATGTGGAGCCAAATTTCCAGCCAAAAATAAATCAAGTGAATAGAAAGTCAAAATGGAAACCAGACTCAAAATTGGTGAGAATAACGGCCAAATTGAGAAAACGAAGAGAAAGTATCGATGGGTGATACTCATTAGATGAGCTGTTCGCAAAAATCAAAAATGAACTTGGATGCATTTTTGGTAATGTGAGTGAAAAGAAGTGCTAATTTGCGGTGACAAATTGGGGTTCAAATCTGTTAATCCCCATAATCAACGAAGTGTAGTTTCGAACTTTCTAAAAGTAAGTGGAGGTTTTCGCTATAAAGAGAATGGCAATTCGAAAGACAGGGGAGGACGGGTGGAAGAAATTTGAAAAGAAGAAGTGTGAAAGAAAGTGCAGAAGAAGAAGGGGCGTGAAGGATAGAGTGAAAAAAAGAAAAGAAAAAAGAGAGCCTCCCTCTTTTCAATACAAAGTCAAAAGAGGTGCAGTCACTCCCTTTCTTTTCTCTGACAAATTGCAAAAAAAAAGGAAGCCAACAGTAGCAAAGTACAGAGGGTGAGGGAACGTGAGAGAGAGAGAGAGAGAGAGAGAGAGAGAAGGGGGAAAGACCTTATTTATTATTCAAGTCTTCGACCGGTGCCCCAGCGCCTGCACTCAGCGACTGCTCACCGCCGCCCCCTCCATCTGTCACTGCTCAACACCACGCCAGCAGCCTGCGTGCTGCCTTCTGCCCGATGCTCGACGTTCGCGCAGCCCCCTTGTCGCCGTGCCCGGCGCCCGACACCCGCAGCTGCCCGCCCGTCTACAACTCCATAGCTGCGCCTCCGCCAAAGGCCCGTGAGCTCCACCCGGCGCTTGCACCTCCACTCGGCGCTGCTCGCCACCGCGCTGGAGTCCCCCTCACCAGCGACCTGCTGCTCGCTCGCCTTCACTATTGCTCGACACCTGAACACTACCCTGCCGTCGCCGCCTAGCAGCCAGTAGCCCTCGACCCAACGCCCGACACAATTGCCTGCCACCTCCCTGGACACCTGCACGCCACGCGGCTCACCTCCGTTGCCCCTGTCTCTACTCCACCCGACGCCGTTGCAACACCACCCACAACGCCTGCCATCGCTACCCGCGCACTGTTGCCTTTGAGCACCGACGCCTGCGCCTACACCTCCACCCGACTGCCAACACCCCTGCCTCTACTCGCCTGACGCCATGCCACGTCCGTCGTCACCCTTCGCTAGTGCTTGTCCCCGACATCTAGCAGCCCGCACCTGCAGCAGGATCTCCGCCGCATCATTGCCACCGCCGCCTTTGCCTCTATTCCACCGGAATACCAGTAGCACCACCGCGCCGGAGCCCCTCCCTTCGCCGTTGATCCAGCACCTCCTCCTCTGTTCATCCAACGCTGGTGCCTATCCCCGGCACCCAGTCACTTGCCACTGCCGCCCTCCGAACACTAGTATCGTCTCCGGGCCACCATCCCCAACCTCACAAATCATCGGTCGCAAATCCCGTGCGTCGGCCCCCTTTTTAGAAAAAAATCAAGGTAGCTTTTTTATTTTTTTTATTAATAAAGTTATGTTATTATTGCTCAAGTTGGAACATTGGATGTCGATGTTCATTTTATAAATATTCTAGGCATTATTTGTAGGGTTTTGCCCAGAATTATTGTAATTATTAATTTGATCCGTAAGACGCCGAATCATTTTTTTAATTATATTTAATTTTGAAGTATGTTGATAGTGTTTTGATTATTAAATCAGTGTAATTATTAATTTGGTTCGTAAGATTTTGGATCAAATTTTTAATTATTTTAAACTTTCTCTTATGGTGTGATGTTTAGGGTTAAAATAATTGTTAATTTAATTCGTGGGACGACGGATTATTTTTTCAATTGTTTTAATCCTTTATTTACTAAATATCCTAAGTGGTTTAGATATAATGTCTATAGTGTAATTGATTGTCATAGAAAAATACTAAAACAAAAATCAAAAATCAAATCTTGCATCGAAATATGTCGGTTTCATAAATTAGGATTGCATTTTCAGATTGTGCGACTTCATTATCTAGTTTGAGTAGGATTGCACATAGATTAGAGTTGGACTTAAATAACATTTTTTTTATAGATAGGGTCCTAAATAATGTTTGCACATTTTAATAATATCTTCTTCTTCTTCTTCTTTAAATAGTTTTCTAAGGTAAGATAGGGTTTAAGTCAAATTAATCCCTAAACTAGGTTAGAAAATTATTCATTTTAACCACCGCCCATAGCAGCGCAGCTAGCTCGGGCTCTCTCCCTCTCATGAAGGGGAGAAGTTCGAATCTCAGAAGCGTCGTTAGGGATTCTTACCTGGAGTACTGTGGTGGTGGGTCCTGCAGTCGCTCCCCCAGGGTTTGCTTGCCGGCTGTCGGCTTACGGGGTTCCTTGGGTTACCAAAAAAAAAAATTATTCATTTTAGATAGTTTAATTAAATGTTCTTTTGATTACGAATTTTAACAAAAAAAAAATACAAAAATTATTAGATGCATGTAAAATAGTTTGCATGTTAGGTTTATTTAATTAGAAATAGTTTGTTAGTAAAATTAGGTCACGTAGTTAAAGTGCATGTTTTATAGTAAAGTTATAATTTCAAGGTAAAAGAAAACCCAAAAACAATTGTTTGCTTTTGTGTGTTGAATTCCTTTGGTGCAATTTATTTTATTTATTGAATGTTTAATAATGATTGAACATCCGTGTGATCACCCCATTGCATGATAGCGATTTAGGTTAAAATTAATCCAAATTGTCTGCAAAAACATTTTTGAAAAAATAAAAAGAAATGGTAGCGAAAAAGTATTAGGGAAGTCTAGTGTAATAAGTCTCCGTACCCAAAGCATGTGGTTCGTAAGATTAAAATAATGCGTAAAATAATCCTCCCATTATTTTACTTAGGTGTTTAATCGGCCTACCACAAACTGATTAGTGGCAACTTCTAGAAAGTTGAACCTAAGTCACGAATTGGTATGGGCTTGGGAGAACCCGAGCTAAATCTAGACTTAGTAGTCCATTAACCTAAACCTTAGGTGGTGCACTCGAAATTTAGATCTCGATAGAGAGAGAGAGAGAGAGAGAGAGAGAGATGGCGAGAGGGAATCCACGTTGAAGCTAGTGAGCTCCACTGAGCATAGCTCGTCCTTGTCCTCACCACCATCGGCATCGGCGATGCCTTATCCGGTTGGCGACGATGAGCAAGAGTTGGAGCAGCAACAGCAGCATCAATCAGACTACGAGAAAAGAGTTCGCAATTTGGAAATACATAATAGAGCTCACCAGGTTCGCCCAAACACTGAACTAGAAAACACAAGGAAATGTAAATAAAATCTCATATGGAAATATGAATAGTCGACAATAGCCCGGGCATGCCATTGATTTGCTGCTCCATTCCTAAATTTTCGTTAAATCATAAATGTGCTTGTCCTTCGTTTAGATATTTCTCCATTTCCAATTCTCAAACTCTTCAACTGTTAAGTGTTGAAAGAATTTGTATTAGCTTAGGAGTTTGGAACAGTGATTATAAGAACATAGAGGATTAATTATGTTAAAATATTCTCAAAAATTTGAGCCCGTGAATGAAATTCGGCCTGAGATGAATTACAAGAAAGCCTAGTCGTTTAAAGGATCGTCCGAAATTTGGATTCCTGACCAAGTCCGGAATCGTGCAATGCAGGATGCGGCAATTTTCTTTTACGAGTTGTGGTTGATTTTACTTGCACTTTGAAGTCCAAAGGATGTTGGACTTTGACTGTGGAAGAAAGGTAATCTTCGACTCGGGGCAAATTCCGTCAGAGAAAGAAAAAGGAAATAAAATCCTACTGGAAGTCGGCTAAAGAAGATGGGGGTTCACATTTATGCATATAAATATTCGGATTGTGGGAGGGTTCATGTGCGGTTGTTGATAAAACGTGGGGATAAGGTAATTCGCGGTAATTACATCCTGTGAGTCTCCTTCGGGCGTGAATTGGGAGAAGCCTTTGAGTGTTTTGATCGACAAATTCTTATGACTTAAGATTTGTTTAATTCATTCGCGAGATTAAAAGATTATTTCATCAAAAATTGAGTAGCTAAACATTACGTGAGTTATTGGATATAATTGAAGTTTGTAAAATACTGAAAATATTTGAGTAACTCGAATGGGGTCATAATTTTTATTATATTGCTTAGTCTACAGTGGAAACATTCGTTGTTATTCTCTCCGTGAATATAAGTCATTACGACTAAACCACGTAAATGTAGTATTAGGTTTGAGCTATTATTATCCAGTACCATATGAGATATTTGAGACGGGCTTATCAACCTAGCCCCACCAATGTGCCAATGGTCTGTAATTCTCTCCACATAATGCAGTAATGCCCATGAGCACAAATTTGCCAGAGGTTCGATCACGACATAGCGAGAACCTATGATCTTGTGGATGATAGGTGAGCATGAGACCATCGACCCAGCCAAGCTTACTAGTGGGCCATAGGGGTGATCATCGGTTCAGAGTCGACCTTGGACCGACCTAACCCTGCCAGTCCTGGTCCGGTTCTCAGGGAGACTGTGTCGATCCTTAGTCTTAGGATTCTTGGAACAGTACTATGTGAGTTGGTCTTCGGTCCTGAGAATTCAGGGTCGGTCCAACCTGGACCAACCCTGACTTTGTATATATATAATTTATTATTTTTTATTTAGAAAAAAATTTAAAATAAACGGCATCAACAAAATTAAACAACTCTTTAGTGAGGAGTTCAATTAATTTTACATTGTTTTATAATAATTTAGATTTTTAATGTCTTTTATAACGCCAATAGTCATAATTTATGAAGGAGGAAAATGTTTTTGTGAGGAGTTCTCACGGCGTCCAAAAGGGCATAAACAGCTCCTTATGGAATTCTCCTCTAGTAATCGTTCTCTTCTGTCTTATTGGTTCTCTTAGTCTTCAATTTGCCAAAATTGAAAGAAACAACTTTTCTGCTCACCACTTGACACTCGCCTCGTTCACTTTGGGTCACTCGTGCCACTCGCCAGTCGATGCTCGCTTGGCTTGTTGCTCCCCGCTCGACACTCAATACTCACTCTGTTCGACACTCACCCCACTTACCCATCACCGCTTGCCTTTCTTAGCTGACCTCGCTCGTTATCAAACCAATTGGGTTGGTTCAGTTCTTAGTTGCCCTTTTAAAGTGTACAAAAAATGAAATAAAAAATAATTAGTTGGTTCTGGGTTGACTTTAAAACTGGACCAAACTCATTGAATTAGTCTGATCTTCAATTGCTTTTTCAAGGAGTATAAATAACGAAATAAAAAGAAATTATCGATTGATCCCGGGTTGACCTTGAAACTAGATCGAACCCACTAGGTTGGTCTAGTCCTCGGTCCCAAGCTCAATAGAGTTGGTCCTCGGTTCCAAAAATTGAAGACCAGCACTGTGTAGGTTGGTCCTAGGGTTAGGGGATGGATTGGCCCAACCCGGACCATGCTTCACCACTAAGAAGCTTGTGGGCTAAGGGAAGTCATCTTTAGCGGAATTAATAGCTAAGGAACGATGGTCTCTCTAACCTCTCATATGTGATATCCTGAAATTTGACCATATTTCGAAATATATGAAATAGTTATTTCATCGATGAACTTATAGTTATTTTAGTTTGAACTGATCGCTCACGAGTTGATTAATCCATTGGGTGAGACTATAAAGGGTTAAAACGTGAAAGATTGATCAGGGATCGACCGCTCGACCATAAGGATCAACAATGGTCAGTACTATACTATTATAAGTCAATTAGCAAACGGATAAATCGATTCCACGGAAGTACATAATCGATTCGTAGGTGATTCCGCACGATTACGATATTCGCGTCGAACGACAATAAACTGATTTTCTATTAATATTATATTCAGGGTATGTAATTGAACCATCGCCATTACATGACAATCGAGGGTCGTTCGCGATTCGAAGAGGCATAAACATGGATCGAAAATTATCAACCACGGGTCAACGGCACGAGAACCCCTAAAAGCACCCAATAGATTAGATCGTACTAAAATCGCGTTTGATCTATTTTAATCATAAAATTTAATTTGATTTCGAGTATCGAATTTTTGAGGGTTTCGAGATTTAATTATTAGATGTTGTTTCATCGTCCTTCGAATTATCGACGAGTCCGAATTTTTTAGAAAATGAATTATCGGACTAAAAATTGGAAACCGAAAATAGGGAAAATTCGAATTCAATGCAAAATGGTGATTTTAGGGCCAAGATTTTGAGTTTTTAAAGGAAAATATAAATAAAAAGATAAGGGGAGATTAAATACTTAATATAGCGGATGTTGTGGGGAGTTGGTGTGGTGAAATGACTAAATTTTGAGAAAAATTTTTGTTTTATTTTTTGTTTTTTTCTCTCTCCCTCTCCTTTTCTCTCACGTCCATCCCTCCCCTCCACTTTCTGCCAAGACCCACCTACCCCCCTTCTCTCTCTCTCTCTCTCTCTCTCCCTCCTTCCTTACGCCACCTTCTCCCCCTTTTTCCTCTTTATTTTATTTTTCTTCTTTCTTTCTTTCTTTCTTTCTTCTCCTTCTTCCCCCCCGGGCATGTTTCCTTCCCCGTGTTGCAGACCACCCAACCTCCTCTCTCCTTCTTCTCCTCCCCATTTTCTTCCCCCACGCCTCTCATTCTGACCGAAGCACCCAGCCCCACATCTCCCCCTCTTTTGCTTCCATTTTCATCATTTTCTTCTCAGCATTTCCTTTCCTTGCCAACCCCTTGGCCATCGTTCTTCACCGTTGTCGCTCGCCCCACCGCCACCGCGTTCCACTGCCTGTCCACGCCGCACTCGCCGCCACTTGCGACCATCAAACTGTGACGTCCTCACCTTGAGCCGCCACCACCACCACCAAACCGAGGCCCCCTTGGCCATGGGTTTGGAGAGCCGTGGCCACGGCCGCCGAGTTCCCATTCAAGTCACAAGCCTCGTATTTTTGTTACCGTCACGCCGCCATCTCTACGAGCTTACCGTCACCAAAAACCCATGAGTTAACCTCATAATCGTGGATTAGGACATCAAATAATTATTAATGGTAGATTAGTTTAATATTAATGGCGGTTAGTATTAGTTAATTTTAGTTTAGCCTTAATTGAGATGAAGGATGATTTAGATTAAATTTAAGCATGATTAGTTTAATTAATTATGATTATATTAATTAATCATGGTTAGATTAATTAATTTAGTTTAATTTAATTAATAATAATTTATTTATTTAATCATTATTTATTTAATAAATCTTAATTATTTTAATTAACATCAATTAATTTTTAATTAATTTTAGTTATATTAATTAATCAAGTTTAGTATATTAATCACTATTAGCCTAATTAATCATAATTAGCCTAATTAAACATGATTTAGCTTAATTAATCGTGATTAGTGTAATTAATGACAGATTAGCCGTTAAGTAAAATTTTATGCTCGTTTTTCTGGAAAAAATTGTGAGTAATTTCGGTTGTTTGCATGTGTGACGTTATGCTATTGATTGCTCGATTATAGATTTTTATCTACTATTTTCAAAGGAGGTTTTACGGGCAAGAAAATAGAAAAATATGAGGTGTCGTGCTTGGACGCCAAATTTTACGTACTGAATAAAATAATGGGGTTTTAAAATGAAAGTGTATAAAGTTTGACGAGTTGATTTCAAATACGTGTCCATGTACGAATATTTTATTGGGATTTTTAAATGTGAAAAATTGCTAAAGTTAATTATTTGAAAATGAACTCTTTCGTTCTTGGCTAATTAATGGTAATAAGAATCGGCTTGATTGTTGATGTGCTTGAGTGGTCATTTAATCGAACCCGTCACCCAACAGGAGTTTGGGAGCGATGTCCAATTTTTATCAAATGCTCGGCGGGGGTCTGGATGCCGAGTCGCGGTTGAGGCCGAACCGATGCTCCTTTATGGAATGACGTCTAAACGGGAGTTCTAAACGATGCTGTGTCCAATGGGGTGGGACAATACCCGGTTATGCCGGAAGACCGCTAACTCGTGTGTTGGCTGTGACTCGAGACGTCGTAATAATTGGAACACGTGTGAACAATTGTGATGCATTGCGCTTGATTTTGGGGTAAAACTATTAGGTACAGTATGGGACGTGCCAAAATGGGTTTTACCTTATAATCGGGACCCGTGTGGATGCTTGGTGCACGAGAGTTATGTGTTCTGATTATTGATTATGCTTATTGTATTAATAATGACATATGTGACATACTAATATGTAGGGGTGTGCCAAGGCGAGGTAAGATTGTTTGCCATTGCATGTTTAGGTTGCTTCCGATATGAATTTGCGTCTTAATCGGGGTTTAGGCTGTTAACTCGCTGAGATTTATTTCTCACCCGGTTGTTGTTAAATATTTTTAGGCCCATAACATGGAGAACCATCGCATGCGATTTGGGTCCCGATGGACCAAGACGTGGGCGTGTCTAGCGTCTCTTTTGGTTAGCACCGCGTTAGTGAAGTTTAGGCTAATCCTGACCCCCTTGCTAATTTTGAGATGGTTGGTAGGGAGCTGTAGTGTAAGGGCTTGTAAATATTAAGTTTCGTGGGGTTATCTAACAAATAAATAAAAGTAGTGTTTTGGAATTGTTTGTATTGTGTGTACTATCCCTATTAATTGTTGATTGACTGGGTGTTTATATCATTGCTTCCGCATTCATTTAAATGAAACTCTACAATAGAGTTTATCATGAATATTAAAATTTCTATCCACTTTTATTTCACATTCCCTATGAGATAATTTTATCTAGCTTATATTCCTATTATATCCGACTTTATTTTGTCTTGAGTAGGCACTAAATGCAAGATAGGATAATATCCTATCTCGAATTTATTTCGACTAACAAACGCAGCCTAAAAGCTCTCTGGTCATTAATGGGGAGAAGTCAACAAAATCCACCTCTTAATTATTACTTAATGAGTATAAATTTAATCTCGACAAGTTTCAAAATGAAATATCATGTCATCTAAGGTAATTTTTGGGCGTTTCTTTAGCATGATAGTAATGCATAGGGATCTACGCATTGATCTTATGTCTTTCGAGAGTAATAAAAACTTCAGTAAAGTGGAATTGGGGCTCAAATTTTATTTCTATTAATCATGTGTGAAGAGAAAATCGAAGCTTTGATAATTATATCTTTGTTAAAAAAGAAAAAATTCATTGGCTGTCTATGTCGGGGCTTTCTAAAAGGAGGATGGGGGAGAATAGAAAATATATTCAAATTTTTGTCATGGTACCATAATGCGAAAGTACTAATGGATCTTACAATTAAATCAATGCAAAATCAACAGAGAAATAGACAAGAAACAATAAGGAACATTGGAACGATTCAATTCGAGTATCGATACATATCCCACGAAGAAACCAGCAGTAAATAATCCGCTAGTAATTATTTAATCATAGAGTTACAATTACTAACATACTTGAGTATCTTCTATACTTATATTACACCAAAAACTAGTGTGCTTAGTTTCACGTATAGAGAAAATGCCTTGTTGCGAACTACCCCTCAGGGTAGGGAATATATTTAGGAGTATTGCCTGAAGGATAGACCTACCATTCATGATTTAAATGCAGACTTTCTCAAGCCCATACCTCATGCGATGTTGGGTGTTCAAATTGAAGGTATGAAAATTTTCTAAAGGAGGAGTTGCCACTAGCCTATTGGAGTCGATCAAAAACTAAATGAGGTATAGGAGTGTACCTCATTTCATATACAATAGAGAATTTAAGGTTGAGAACTTGATTATACTAATTAATAAATTAATGTCATTTCAATATCTAATCTTGTTTATTTTGACAAAAGATTTTTTGTCAAGCATTCTAGATTGATTTTATGTCTATTTACTAAGATGGAAGGTGATCATGCAGATGCATAATGATTAACATAGCAATTAGCAATCAAGGAAAGCATTAGGTATATTTCATGGGATTGCAAAGACTTAACACTAAGAAAAAGATAAATTTAAATCCTAACTAGACTAAAGAGAAGTCAAAATCAACATATCAATATTACAAAATCAAGTGCATTTGTTTCTAAGGACAATTAAAACCCTACGGTAGAGTCCTAAGAGTTTGGTCAATCTTGAGTATAATTCTAAATTAAAAGACTTTCCTTTTCAAGAGAAAATAACCTAGAAGATTAATTTTAAACTTTTCGAGGATTTTTTAATTTTATTTTTTTAGATTTTTTAAAAATATTTTTGGAAAAATTGAATTTTCAAATTTTCCAAAAAATTGTGGATTTTATAATTTTTTGATTTTTTTTGATTTTTTAGATTTTCTAATTAGTACTGAAATTTTTAAACATTTTCGGAATTTCCGAATTCTTTGTAACTTTTTGAATTTTTCTTTATTTTTTAATTTTTTTGAGTTTTTAATATTTTTTGAAAAATTTTGAATTTTTTAATGTTCTATGAAAGTTTCTGAATTATTTTTTTTACATTTTTTGAATTTTGAAATCTTTTAATATATTTTTAATATTTAATATTATTATATTTCGGGAAAATGTGGTTCGGAGCATAAACTAGGAGTGTGTATCAATCGAGGGTCAATCCTGGATCGGCCAAATCCTACAAGCCCTAGTCCAATTCCTAGGGAGATTGGGTTAGTCCTTGGTCTTAGAATTCTTGGACCAGCACTGTGCGGGTTAGTCTTCGGTCTTGAGAGTTCCAGGTTGGTCCAACCCTGACTCTATATATATATTACTTATAATTTTTTTATATAGAGAAAACTTTAAAATAAATGGCATCAACAATATTAAACAGTTCTTTAGTGAGGAGTTCAAGTAATTTTACATTATTATTTAATAACTTATATTTTTAATGTCTTTTACGGTGTCAATATTCATAATTTATCAATAAAAAAATATTTTTGTGAGGAGTCCTCACGGTATTCAAAAAGGCATAAACAACTCTTTATTGCATCATCCTCTAGTATTCATTCTATTCTTTCTTATTTGTTATCTTAGTTTTCAATTTGCCAAAATTGAAAAAAAAAAAAACAACTTTTCCGCTCACCACCTGACACTCGCCTCGCTCGCTTTGGGTCATTAGTGCTGCTTACCGCTCGATGCTCACTTGGCTTGTTGCTTCCTGCTTGACATTCGATGCTCATTCTGTTCAATGCTCACCCCATTTGACCCTCACCGCTTGCTTTTCTTAACTAATCTCGTTCATTATCGAACCCATTGGGTCGTTATGGTCCTCAATTGCCCTTTTAAAGAGTACAAAAAAGTGAAATAAAAAATTGTTGGTTGGTCCTAGGTTGACTCTGAAACCGAACCAAACTCATTGGGTTAGTTCGATCCTCAATCGCTTTTTTAAGGAGTACAAAAAATGAAATAAAACCACCGGCCGTGGTGGTTCCGCTAGATAAGAGCTCCATTGATCATT
Organism: Eucalyptus guilfoylei; assembly: GCA_016097605.1. NCBI lineage: Eukaryota > Viridiplantae > Streptophyta > Magnoliopsida > Myrtales > Myrtaceae > Eucalyptus > Eucalyptus guilfoylei. Next base: position 13,094,346 of record CM027870.1, on the reverse strand, counting down.
CCCCAAAGGTGAGGGGTTCGAAACCTAGTGAAGGCATTTGGTGTCTTAAGTGTGGCGTCAGGGTAGTAAGTCCTCCGCTAGCGTCACGCCAAGGTTTGCTCGTCAGCTACCAGCTGTACGGGGTTTCTTGGGTCATTAAAAAAAATGAAATAAAAAATTATTGGTTGGTCCCAAGTTGACCTTGAAATCGTACTGAACCCAATGGGTCAGTTCAGTCTTCAATCGCTTTTTCAAGGAGTACAAAAAATGAAATAAAAAATTATTGATTGGTCTCGGGTTGACCTTGGAATTGGACCGAACCCATTAGGTCGGTCCGGTCCTCGGTCCCAAAAATTGAAGACTAGCACTGTGCGGGTTGGTCCAAGGGTTAGAGGGCGGACCAACCCAACCTGGACCATGCTTACCCCTAGCGTAAACCCAATCCGACGACCCAAACCCCAATCAATTAAAAAATATTTCTTAAAATTTTTTATATTTTTATTATTATTTTAATTATTTATTTTTAATTCTTTTTCTGTTCTTTTCCTTTTTATTTTTCTCTTCCCCTTTGGCCTTCTTCTCCACGTGCTTTCATCTTCATGCGTCTTCTTCTTCCCCGACGCTTCTTCCTCATGTTGCACCATCTTCACCGAACCAAAACCAACATCACGGCAAGCCCTCACTGGCGTTTGGGGGGTTGCCAAGCCACCATCCGGCATCGGTCGTTCGGTCTGACCAACGCCGACCACTATTAGCGATCTATTCCTGCAACCACTAACCCATTTTCCAACGCATTGAAAAACCTCCTCGTCGACTTGAATACAAACGAATATTTCGCGCAAAGCATACGAAAACACCATGAATACGAGTAAAGCAAGCAAGATTCGGCGAGCATGGGGCAAAAATGAGTTGGTCCTGCATTAATACATGAACTGCTCTTTGATTTTCCTTAAGGCATTTCATCAAACATTTAAGATGCATTGATAAAGGGGTAAACATAGACTCGTTCGGGGCTCGGGTTTGGGCCAAGATCAACATGCGATACACAAGCACTATTCTAGATCAGCTTAGGGATAAGTTTATCAGCATTTAACTTGAATATGAACAAAAATAACAAGTCTCGGCCATAACACCGAACACACAAACATTTGTATAAAGGCATTACAACAAGTATGTCACATACGCTATCCGAGGAACAAACAAGAGTACTATGGAATTTTGGGCGAGGATCGGGACCGAAGCTTGTGCGAACTGGTCGACCACGAGCTCCGACCCAATGCCCAGCAAAAAACAGGACTGATGTGCTCGAGAATGACCTACCCAGTTCGGGGGTGGGGGGCGAGGGGACCTCTGTGGCGGATGGCGGCTAACAAACGGACTCTGGCGATGGTCGACCACCTTCTCGAGCTCCCTCACTCTCTGGTTCTCTCCCTCTCACTCGCTCAAAACTCTCCCGAGCTCCCGGACCTCTCCCCCTCTCTCTCGCAAAAGACCCTCTCTCTCTCTCTCTCTCTCTCTCTCGGCCTCCCTCCTTTTAACAGATAGCAACCGGCATGCCTGGCTTCTGCCACGGACAAATCATGCCGCCATTTGCAACTGCGATCCTCTGCCTCTCTAGTTTGTACGTTTCTTTCCTGCAAAAGCAAGAGCAGCGTGAGGGCGCAAGGGAGAGAGGAAAGAGAGAAGGGACCAAGCTTGGGAAAAAGAAAATGAGGCTGGCTTTGGGCTCAAGCGAAAATGGATCTAGAGAAAGGAGAATGGGAACCGACTGGGCCTAGCCCGATTTGCTTTTTTTCTTCTTCTTTTTTTTTTTTTAAAAAAATAATTTAATTTTAATAATTAGTGATAGTAATGTAAATGCTCCTAATGTCTACATGCAATGCATTTTAATGAAAACATACACAATGCATTTTAATGGAAATTATTTATTTTACTTTACTTTACTTTTCTTTTTATTTTTTTAAAGAAAAGACTAATCCTTGATTATTTATGCAGTTAACTCCTAAATAAAAGAGGAAAATTTAGGTACCAACACGCCTTGATTAGTAGGGGAATGAATGGATTGCTCAAACTAGCAGCCACTTGGACATGCTGGTTTGGTCTGATTCCCAAGAGTGTCAGTTTGGTTCTCAATTCCTAAAAGTTGAACCAATGTCCAATCAGTTCGAATCCTACCTCCAAGGGAAATGTTCATAAAATTCTAAACACAAGTACACGTATTGAACAAATAATATAATAATGAGAAAAGAAAATCGTCCCATAGAGATTGATGAATAACAAACCAATTAAATATTAAAAATAGATTAATTCTAAAATTTATTTAATAGATCAAAATAAAATTAAAAATAAATTAAAAAAAAATCTTAAAAGCAAAATTTGGAAACTAAATGCAATAAATCAATCAGATAATATATGTTAGAATATCCGATTTTATTTGTCACGCCCCGAACCACGAGTGCGCACACATCCCTCGGTGGTCGATCAAATTATGACATTCTCAAGACTCGTTGCTGACCTATTCATTTTATTACACATGCGGAAGTGAAATAAACAATCTCCAGACAACAAACAAACATGAGATAGAAAAGCAGGACAATCACATAACACAAAACATGTTTATAAACAGCCAGGTTTATATACAAAAGAGTCTAAACCAATGCCCATGGGCTCCGAGTCCTCCATGACACCATTAGGGGTGTCGAGATCCATAGGATGTCCTACTTCTCACTTCCCGGTCCCAACAGGAGGCCTGTCAAAAGCCTGTACGGGACCCTCTCGACCCCCTTGAGGAAAATTAATGAACCATGCTATGAATTGATGAGGTACCAACTGAGGTCGGCCCTCCTCAACCCATACCACGGACTCAACTAATTCTTGGGTCAGGGTAGTCCCAGGGATAGGGAAACAGGTAAACTAGAAATCCATCATCTGCGGGACCCCATATCGTACTTGTCGTACCTCCATCTAGAAACTTGAAAAATTTAAACCACGACGGGGTGAGATAATATCTCAGCAAGTCTACATCCTAAACTCCGATTAGGAAGATAATACACTTCGAGGCAGCCTAAGCACATATTATAGAATACTTACCTGGCCTCAGCACCTCCCTGCACATCAGTACAGTTCATATAACATATTTAAAGGCAGCAAGCTTAAACATTAATTGGAACGTCTCATATCATCTGTCAATCAATCACAGGGGTACCGCTCTAATACCATTGAATGAACCTAGACTTAGAACTAGGGAGGACGAAGTCAGTTTTCCGCAGGTATGCCTTCCCACAGTGGGCAAACAACTCTAGTTCAAGCCCTTTAGGGACAGTCTTTTAGCAGAAAACCACTTTGCCCTTTAGTTCAGAGCCTAGAGACACCCAAGTAGAACCAAGATGGTAACATTTGTAACTACCCAAGATGCATTTCTTAGAGGATCGAACCAGGTTGGAGAAGAAGAAAGGTTTTAGAAAGCCATAGAGAATTTCACAAAGTACTCACTTTACTCAAGGGACTCTGCCCAACACATTACATCCTCTCACCTTTTATATGCAATAAGAGGTCACACAGAACAAACAAGGACCAAGCTCACAGATCCTGGAACAAATAGAGGCTTCCGAAAATCTCGGTAGGGAATTATTCGCACATGATGAATAGTGATAGTGAACAGTGATTTCCCTAGTCTATTGCTATAGTAAAAAGTGAACAATAACTTGCTACAGTAAACTTGTACGGACATCGGTCTTTGTTCAGCGATCTCGTCCGTCACGAGCATTATAACTGTAGTCCGAGTCATCTGAGCTGTGTTCTGTTGCTAGGAGATGTGCATCATATTTTTGTTCAAGTGTTTCAAGATCTTTTGGTGTGAGAATCTAGTTCAGCTGGTAGGATGAGGATGCCTCTTCTTGAGGGTATGTTGTAGATGCCAATTCTTGTTCCCAATATGTAGTGTCATCTGTTGTGTCGGCAGGAATATTTGGCTGAGGCCAATTGGATGGCTGTGCATAGAAGGATATGTCTATGCCTTGAGATAAGGACAAAGGTCCTTGATCATAGGGGTCTTGGGAAAGAGGACCTCCCCATGTAGCATAGGGGTCTTGAGAGGACTGTGCAATGTCATCTGTGTCTGCCATTTGGCGATCTTGTGATGATGCGGCTTGTCTGAATTCTTCGAGTAGTGATATTCTCAGACAATGGATCCAGCAGGGATATTCTCACGTGCATTATGGTGATGTTCGTCTTGCCCTTACTTTTCATGGTCGAAAAGGTTTGCCAGTTGTTGCAAGAATTGCGTTGTTGGATACTAGATTCTTAGAATATCAGCATGTTTGTATAGGTACTGTTCAAACTACTCTAAATGCCGGTACAGTCTTTGTAACTCTGTATCCAAACTTCAATATCGCTCTTTTAGACCCTTAGTTGCTCTCTTTTCTAAAAGTCCAAATCCAGCTCACTGGAGCCCCTCAGATTGCTAACTCTATAACAGCCACGCTACATTACCAAATGGTTTACCGAGTGCAAAATCATGCTCTCGACTTAAATTTCCATAATGGCAATGAAGATGCCCTGTTCATCTCCATGCAGAATGACCAAGCATCCTGCATTCATGTTCCTAGACAGATCCTGAAGGAAAAATTGGCTACCCTCCTTCTAGAAACCCAGATCACCAACTATGAAAAGTTGCATCAAAGCAACAAGCCTTTCCAGTCTTCAATCAGAAAGAAAGATGGAACTGTTTCCATCAAATTTGGCAAAGAAAAAGAAGAAAGTCCTTCTATCTTCCAGACCCTCTTCATGATAGAACCATGTACTCCTGAACAATTTCCAAGCCAGATCCAAAAAAGCTTGTAAAATACTTCAAAAGTGATGGACATCATGTTCATTACTACAAAGACCAGTATGGTCACTGTTTTTGGGATCCATTTTGTCAATGTTCTTATTGTATAAATTCTCATGACGAGGTAGACCCATTTGCAAAACCTCCACCTCGAAGGAGGCACAAAAGGCCAAAAGATCCCATGTACCAGAGGCACTTAAACGGAGACCCCTCCGTTGATATTTTTGGAGAGTGTGATAAATTCCAGTTTATGGTTTCATATGCACCAACCCCACCACCAGAGTTCAATGTTTCTCCCTCTACATCACAAGATCCACCACCATCACCTCCTCCATCTCCTACTCAGAAAAAACCAGCTATTTCTCCATTTTATAAGCCAATTGTAAAATGGGCGGAGAAACACTCCTACCCACTCGAAGTTCCAGTAGAAACACCACCTAACTCTTCCATCGCCATGTTCCATGAAACAGACTTTCCTCCTCTTCTTCGGGAAAGTTCTAAACTCCCGTTTCCTACATTGGAAGAGTTTATTGATCCACAAAGCAGATATAGGCATGTCCCTAAGAAACTTGCTCCTACTGACGTGGATGAGCATGGAAGGCAGAAAAGAACTCTTGTTGCTGAAACTATTCTAAATTGGTAATCGGAGACTCTCCTTACACATAAGAATGCTTTCAAAGCAATCGATTCCAAAATTGGGAATGTGCAACAACATTTACGGAGATATGATGAAACCACTAAGAAGATGCTTTCAGATTTCCAAAAAAGGCTTCATGCCTTGGAATCTGGACAAAATTTGGGCTATCATTATCTTGAAAGTCCCAAGGTTGAGATAGACAAGCTCAAAAGGCAAATCCAAATCCTTGAAGAAGGAAAACTTAATCCAGGAAGAATCAATCCATTCCCTTCTACTTTACAGACAGAGGTTCTTCCTCCTCCACCTCCGCCAACTCAAACATCTATCTTTGCTACTCTTACAGACATTCCTCTCAGACAAGATAAGACAGATGTGGCTGAGATGAGAAATCGTCTCAGGGAACTGGATCGATTAAGGAAAGAAAAGGGAAAAGAAAAGAAGACCAAAGAACTAGTGCTGGTTATAAGAGAAAGGACAGACCAACTAATGTTGTCAAATCCATTAGAATCTTTTCTCAATGATTTGGGTAATCAGGAACCATAGCCTGATCCTGTTACTACATAGCCTCCACAACATGTTGAGCCTGTCATTCCAACAGACCAAATTCTATTTCCAACAGAACCGTCTTTCCAAACATCTTCGATACTGAATCAAAATTAGTTTCTCTCTCGTCTTCATCATCTTTTTCAATCCCTACTGTTGATTCATTTCCCATAGCACCAGTAACTTCATCAATATTCATGGCCGATCCTCCAGACCATGACATGGATTTAGATCCTTCTGAACTAGAAGTCGTTCAGCCAAACAATCTCTCTCGAAATGTCGCCACTTCATCAAAACAGTTTTTCACTATTGATGATATTCCTTATCACAAATGGCCAGAAAGACTTGAAGAATTCATACTTGGCTAAATACCCAAGCCATTACCAACCAGGACAAGTATGATGTTCTTTTCAATTTTGTCACAAGATTCACAAGTAGCCTCAAACTTTGGTGGGCATCTGTATCAGAACAAGATCAGCTTCACTTCTTACTTGCGCCAAACTTTCAATATGCCATTACCCTTATGTACCACTTCTTTGTGGGAAAACCTATTGATCTCATAAAGCTCAGAAGAAGATAATTTTTTGAAAGAAGATGCTGCTCTCTTCAGAAAAAACATCTTGATAAGCATTATCGAGAAATGCTTAAGCTCTTCTATCAAGTTGGAGCTGATGCAAATTTGAAGCACGTTTTCCTGACCTCCATTCCCAAATAATTATCTCAACAGTAGAGAGAAATTTCCTCTCTAGACAAAGGAGGATCCAGGATGTTACGTTGGGAGAACTCCAACAAAAAATCCATTTGTGTTTAGAAGACTTGTGTATGAAATGTTAGATGATCCAGACTTATGTCCATGACAACAGAGAACTTGACAGGGCATGTTCTCAATATAATTTAAAAATCAAATGCTCCAAGAAGGATTGTGACGGTTCTTGCGGAAAATCCTCCAGGAAAAAGAAGCATTTCAAAAGGATCTGGATAAATAAATCTAGACATGGCTCTAAACACCTCCGAAGGAAGAAGAAATGGCGATACCTACGTAAAAGGAAACAACGCTCATGCCACGACAAGTCAAACCGATGCTTCATTTGCAACCAAAAATGGCGTTTTGCCAAAAATAGTCGTCAGGCAAAAAAATGTCAGAATCATTTGATACATCATATAGAGAATGAAACTGGTATTTCTCTTGAAAATGATGATATCGAATTCTTATTTTCTGCGGATGAAGAACCATGTGAACAAACTCTTTGTGTTATTCCTTATTATCAAACTCCCAGTGATATCGATTCAAATTCAGACCCTGAAGATATCTTTCATATATCTCTTACTCTTTCAGAAGAAAGCACTGACATATTTTCAAGCCAAACTCATTGTCCTCATTTTCCTGTGAAAATATTCACTTCAAAGTTTGCTAAACCAATCACTGTCATTGCTCTCATAGATACTGGAGCTGCTTCTTCAATCTTAGATACTAAAGTTCTTCCTGAAGAATATTGGACTTCCTGTGTCCGGTATTTCAACTCTGCCTCAAGATATACTTTCTCCACAAATGTGAGAACTACTCCCATAACTGTCCAGTTTTTCCCACAATGTTCCATAACCACAAAAATCTTTGGCTCTAGCCTTTCCAACAAAGATTTAATCATTGGTTGGGATATTATGACTCAGATTTCTCAACTACGCATTATTCCTGGAAAAAGGTCTTAAGTATAAAGACCAATTCTCTGAATTTGTCAATATTCAAAGATTTTTCTCCATTCAAATGAGTCTCCTAGACCCGATCATGCAAAAATTGTTGGAATCCTGTTCGGAATCTCATTCTAAATTTGCTCAGAAATGTTCCCATCCTTTATGGAAGAACCCAGAATTCTTTGTTCGCATTTCTTTCAAGAAAAATGAAGATATCAATCCAACCAAGGTGAGTCATATGAGAATGAATCCAAAACATCTGATTTTGGCTCAAAGGGAATGCTCAGAACTATTGCAACAAGGCCTTATTGAGGTCTCACATTCTCAATGGGCTTGTAAAGCTTTCTATGTCAACAAGCGTGCTGAGCAAAATAGATGAAAAATGAGACTGGTAATTAATTACCAGCCACTTAACATTTTTCTCAAAGATGATAAATTCCCTTTACCTTTAAGAAACTCTCTTTTTGCTGGATTATCCAAAACCCAAATCTATTCCAAATTTGATCTCAAAGCCGGATTTTGGCAATTGGGCATTCATCTTGAAGACAGACCCAAGACAGGGTTCTGTATTCTAAACCAACATTTTCAATGGAGAGTTCTTCCTTTCGACCTAAAGGTTGCCCCATCCCTCTTTCAAAAGGCAATGTGTTGAATTTTCCAGCCAATCCTAGCAAGCGCAGCAGTCTATATTGATGATATCTTGCTCTACAATCCTGATGAGCAGTTACACTGCCAACTTCTTAAGTAGTTCGCAGACATTGTAAAAAAGCATGGCATCATGCTTTCCCAAAGAAAGATGAATATCGCCCAGACGGAAATTGAATTTCTTGGTATGCACCTTAATAAAAGGACATACTATCTAGGGCCACACATTGCTCAGGAATTGTTGAAATTTCCTGAAGAAAACTTTACGACAAAGCAAGTTCAGCAATTTCTTGGGATAATTAATTATCTCAGAGATTTTGTTCTAAACATTGCAAAACTGCTAATCCCACTGCAAACAATGCTGAAAAAGAATTCCCCACCTTAGGGAAAGTCTCAAACTAATGCAGTTGCTAAACTTAAAGAGATCATGCAATCTCTTCCTCCACTGCAAATCCCATCAACAAGAAAAAGAATTCTCCAGATTGATGCCAGTGATGAATATTGGGCTGCTGTCCTATTTGAAGAAATTGATGGTAAGAGACATATGTGTGCATATAAAAGTAGAAAATTTTCCCAAGCTAAAATGCATTATCATTCCACTTTTAAAGAAATCCTGGCGGTAAAAAATGGAATAAAAAAGTTCGAATTCCATCTTATTGGCCATCACTTCCTAGTTGAATTGGATATGGCATCTTTCCCTTAGATGACCAAATTCAAACAAAAGCAGATTCCAAATTCTCAACTGCTTCGATAGGCTGAGTGGTTTTCAAAATATTCTTTTGTGACCAAACATATTGCTGGAGACAAGAATGTGCTTGCTGACTTCCTCTCAAGACCAAAAGTACTAGCCGAAATCAACATGTACATCATGAGACGTGCTTTCCATATGTGTCAACATGGTGAAAAGTATAAGATTGAGAAGATCAAAGATTGGCCAAGTTGGAAGTATCCTCAAGAAATTGTTGAACATATCCAGAATGACAGTCTCATTAAAAATCTGGATAAACTCATGTGGCAATGCCACACAGATTTGTTTAGGTTTAATGGAGATTCAATTCTTTATTCTTTTGGATTAAATACAGATTATCTGTTCATCATCCTCTAATCTAGAAGGAAGATGATTTTCCTGACCAGCTTCGATGGTTATTATGGTATTTAACCAATAAGTACTTGATAGCTATTGAAATTCCAACTAGAAGATTCATTGCCAACCTCACAAGGATATTTGGACTCGGCAGAGGTAAGATTAAAAATGAAAATGACAAAAATCTTTTAGATTTCCTCAATTGATTTTATCCTCCAACTCATTGGAAATGGCTCCTTGAAAAAGAATTGAGAACCACACAACCAAACCCTGAAGTTCACACTATTCTGTTTTTTCGATGTCCATGGCATTTTTTCACAATAATGGCCATATTATCGATGCCCCACAGAATATAGGTACCACATCCTATAAACCTCGACTAGACAACAAAGATGCTCGAGTTCACAAATCTTATCCAGGTACTGTTGGTTACTGTGAGCACCAGTATCGAGAACTCCAGAGAATCTTATGCCAAGAAAACAAGACCATTCCTCCAAATGCATGGAATTATAATGTACCCACAACATGGGATCATTATGACCTCGCATCATCACAAGATCACCAAATGGCAGACACAGATGACATTGCACAGTCCTCTCAAGACCCATATGCTACATGGGGAGGTCCTCTTTCCCAAGACCCCTATGATCAAGGACCTTTGTCCTTATCTCAAGGCATAGACACATCCTTCTCTGCACAGCCATCCAATTGGCCTCAGCTAAATATTCCTGTCGACACAACAGATGACACTACAGATTGGGAACAAGAACTGGCATCTGCAACATACCCTCAAGAAGAGGCATCCTCATCCTACCAGCTGATTCTCACACCAGAAGATCTTTAAGCACTTGAACAAAAATATGATGCACATCTCCTAGCAACAGAACACAGCTCAGATAACTCGAACTACAGTTATAATGCTCGTGACGGACGAGATCGCTAAACAAAGACCGATGTCCGTATAAGTTTACTGTAGTAAGTTACTGTTCACTTTTTACTGTAGCAGTAGGCTAGGAAAATCACTGTTCACTATCACTGTTCATACTGTGCGAATAATTCCCTACTGAGAGTTTCGAAAGCCTCTGTTTGTTCCAGGACCCGTGAGCTTGGTCCTTGTTTGTTCTGTGCGACCTCTTATTGCCTATAAAAGGCGAGAGGATGTAATGTGTTGGGCAGAGTGCCTTGAGTAAAGTGAGTGCTCTGTGAAATTCTCTATGACTTTCTAAAACCTTTCTTCTTCTCCAGCCCGGTTCGATTCTCTAAGAAATGCAGCTCAAGTAGTTACAAATGTTACCATCCTAGTTCTACTTGGGTGTCTCTAGGCTCTGAACTAAAGGGCAGAGTGGTTTTCTGCTAAAAGGTTGTCCCTAAAAGGCTTGAACTGGAGTTGTTCGCCCATTGTGGGAAGGCATACCTGCGGAAAACTGATTTCGTCCTCCCTGGTTCTAAGTCTAGGTCCATTCAATGCATACCTGCGGAAAACTGACTTCGTCCTCTCTGTTCTAAGTTTAGGTCCATTCAACGATCGTTATGACATGTCTCATTCCATGTCACACAATTTTGTCCCATAATCAGGTACGGTTATATCAATCATTCAAGCGTTCCAATTAATTACGACCTAACAGCCACAACCGACTCAACAATCTATGGTCATCTGGCATAGCTGGGTGTCGTCTCACCCCATCGAGCACAGTAACGTTTACATCTAGATGGCATTCCCGAAGGAGCATCAGCTCAGCCTCAACTGCGACCAGCATCCGTTGATAAGGGGCATTCCCGAATGAGCATTGTCCGGTGTAAATGCTCGTGATGGATTCTCATAACGATCACATGCACATCCAATCCTGGCTAAGGACATGTGCTTTGTACTCAAATGTTTCAATTTAAATAATGTGCTTGATTTATTTTCTTCATATTAAAAACACCCGGTAAAAATAATTGTGCGTGGGCACACGATCAAATTGAACCAGAAAACGCGATATCCTCACTTTTTAAAAATCCCACTATTTTATATAATACTTAAAAACATTTTCGGTGTCAAAACCCAACACCCGGTATTTTTCTAATTAAATACTAAAATTTCATATTTTTGAAATAATAATTCAAAAATCACCAATCAGCATCCAATTGCATAAATTAACATTCAATTTAACAAGCCAATGCTACCACAATGATCAGCGCGAAATTCTAACGACCGGCTATCCCCATATAATTTCTGCTAATTAATAAATAATTAAATAAATTACAATTAATTAAATAAATTGTAAAATAATTAAATTAAATCACTAATTAAACTATATATACTAATCTAACCACCTAATTGGACTAATTAAATTAATCTACCTAGGCTAGATACATAATAACCTACTAAACTAACTAATTATATTAACTAACCACCTAATTGGCCTAACTAATTAATCTAATTAACTAAATAAGCTAACTAATTACACTAATTTCATTTAGCCTAATCTAAACCTCCCTTCAGCATAATTAACCCCCCTAATTAAGGTTTACGAGGTTAACTTACGGGATTAGCGAATAAACCGGTTCACGATGACGGCGATGCGAAGGCAAGCAAGACTCAGGCCTACGACAATGCCAAGGGAGGTCCAGACCGAGCTGAAAAAGCCTAGCAAACCTCACGATTTGATTCTAAGCTTTGCTTCTGTCCAAGAGCTGGAGCGAGCTGGCTCGAGCTGACGGAGGCGAGAGGCGGGCGACCAGGCGAGCAGGGGATGGTGGTGGTGACTGGCGACGTCGGCGGCTTGCAAGTGGATGGTGACGAGCGGCCAAGTACGCAGACGAGGACGGCTCGCGGGCTCGATGTAACGGCTCAGGCGGTCGATGAACAGCTCGGACATAGGGGACTGGAGGTGCGGTCGAGCGGCTATGCGGGCGGTTTAGGCGGCGATTTGGACGGTGGCATGAGGCTGGCAGCTTCGGCAAGAGGCTTGGCTGGTTGTTGCTCTAGAAATGGAGGTTTTAGCTGTTGGAAAAAAAGGAGTTGAGGAAGAAGAAGAAGATGTTGTTGGTTGGGGGACAAGAGGCCACAAAGTCCACTCTAAATATCTCAAATACTCAAGTGCAAGGCCCCACAAGCTTCAGCTAAAACCAGTAGCCATTTTCCCTCTCAATCTTCTCCTATAAGCTAAGTTTGATGCCTAAATGTTGCAGCCCCCCTAGCCTACGAATTTCATGCATTCCCTCACCAATTCAACTCAATTTCACACCAAATGGCTTCCATTTCATGGCCAAATTGCTGAGGAGGAAGCCTACACCAAATTTCATAATTTTCCTCACCAAAAAATCCGACTTGAAGGCAAAAAATCCAATGAAAAAGGCCCCTCCAAATTTCTACACTTTAATTTGCCCAATTTTGATTTTTCGCCAAAAATCCCGGGCTTGCCGAAAATTCTTCGAATGATGAGTTGACATTCTAAAAATAACTGGATGCGATTTTAGCGTAACCTAACTTATCGAGTAACTTTTAGGAATTTTTAATGCGTTTGACCCGTGGTCGATTATTTTCGATCCACATTGTGCATATCCAACTCATAGGCGACTTCCGGTTGTCGTGAAAATCTCAAAATTTCAATTACAGGCACTGGGTACAGAATCGACAGAAAATTTGGTTTAGTACTATTCGACGCGATTTTTGTAATTAGATGGAATCACCCACAATTTAATTACATGTCTTTGTCGAATCAACCTATCTTCGGTCCCTAATCGATTTTAATGGGGCTGTATTGACCCTTGCAAATTAGCACGGTCGAGCAGTCGATTTCTAATCGAATTCTCAAGTCTGTCGCATTTATATTCCTTAATGGCTTCACCAGATAGATTAGTTATCTCGTGAGTGATTAGCTCAGAAAGGATTATAGGTGCGTCGATGAAAGGCCCATTTCATTTAATCTAAAATAAAAGCGAAAATCAAGATATCGCATTATCATAACCAATAGATATTAATTTCATATTGTTATGCGCATAAGAACAATATCAAAAATGTGAAAACGAAATTTCCTACTCTATTTACTACCATATCTTTAGGTATAGCAAATTTACTCAGTTTATTTATCAACTATATTTCTATGTGAATTTAAATAAAGATAAGTGCATTAAAATTTATTAATATTCCCCACTTACAATGAGTCTTTTGGATCACTTTATTATCGAAAGCTACACAAATAATATGGTATATCTCTACCCACATTTAATTCATTGTTATATTTTATAAAAATCTATTGCATATTATCACTTCTCAGTCTCAAATATGCACATAAAATCATTCTAGTGGTGGCTAGTCAGTTAAAAGTATTAAGCACAATAATATATAACTTAAATCATTTGCAAACATAAAAATCATGAAATTTATATTATCACGGCCATGCTATATTGTAGCCCTAACAAAAAAATAAATAAATTAGAACATAGTAGAAAAAGAAACTAAAATATAAATTAAACCAAACATCTTAAATCAAAGAGCAAAAATTCTATCACTACTTTATCTTCTCTTAAAAAATACTTGAAAAACTCGTAAAACAATAAAGAATGATATGAAAATAAAAACCTCATTTTCCCCTAAACTCTCAATGTTATCCTATTTGTAGGATTCATTCAAGAATCTTAACACAAGGTAATTGCTTATTTATCTTTCTTTTTTTTTACATAAAATTAGGGAATAAATCGTAGAATCCTTGATTTGGTATCCATCATCCAACTTTTTTTATTTGAATTCTTGAATTACAGAATTTTCATTTTCTTCTTTTTGCATTTTTTCCTTATTTTCTCCATATCTCATTATTCTGCATAAATAAGGAAGATTTGGATAAATAAAAAGAAATCCAAATATTTTCTAACAAGTATTGTATTATAAAGTACTATATTTATTGCCTCAAATAGGTAAAATAATTCTATTATTATAAAATTATCAAGAAACCTGGCCAGACTGGTTAAATATACTTTTTCTTTTATTATTTCTTCAAAAAATTAGTAAAATGTGAACTAAACACTACCTCGGTTCATTTTCAAGTCATGAGAAAAAAAGTAATGGGAAAAAAGTAGTGGGAAAAAAAAAAAACGATTGGTTCCATTGGACTGGACTGGAACTAGATCGCCCAAAACTGGACCGGCCTAATGGTGCAATCCGATTCCTGATCCTAGAACCAACTAGTGCGGTCCCTAGTTTTGATTCTTGGGAACCAGGAGCCATTCACTCTTATTGATTCAATGTAAACTTCTCTATGCACAAAAAACATTCAAGGAGTCCCACGAACAAAATCCATTGTGCCGCACGGAAAAATCCCTTCACTGTTTGGCTTGGAATAAATTTGCACTTTTCTCGACCAACAAGGACTTCCCCGAAGAGCAAAAATTGTCTGTATATTCATATCATGTGATCCTTCAAGATATAGTTCAAATAGGAAAGTTTGATATTGAGATTTCTTTCCTAATAGATTCGATCTTATCTGCATCCTCCTATCGCTTTCTTATATCCTCATCTGAGAGTGAAACACAATACGTCGCCATCTCCATCAGAGCAAACTCAATCGAAACAACCACTTCAGTGGAGAATTTTTTTACTTCAAGAAGGATCTGAAGCTTTGACAATTTTGCTATAGGAAGCATTCCGGATATGCAAGGGTTGAAGACAACAGAAGATGAAGGAGTATAAGTAACCGCGCCTCCTGTTTCCTCCTCGAACAGGTCCACGATCTACCAACAAGAGAAGTAGGAACAAGAATGTTTCAGATTCTTCTAATTCTAGGATCGCTTTTGCTTCATGAACAAGCATCACTAGCTGCTCCTCTGGGGAAGGGTAATTGCGCCCAAACATGTGGTGGTGTTGCCATTCCCTTCCCCTTTGGGATAGGAACCGGGTGTTTCCTCGACGAGTGGTATGAGATCGTCTGCCAGGAAAGCAGCAATGGCACCGTCCCCATACTGAAAAAGCCCAACTTGAGGGTGCTCAACATTTCGCTACCCAATTACTATGGTGAAACAAACGGCATGATTAACGTCGTTCTTCCTATAATCTACTCGCCTGATATGAGGTGCAGTGGCAATGGAAGCTTCACGCCTGTGAGCTTGAAAGGAAGCCATTTCGTCTTTTCCCAGTTGAGGAACGTCTTCGCTGCTGTTGGTTGCAACATATCTGCTCTGATAAGGGACACGACGTCTACTATCACAGGATGCCAGTCCAGGTGCAAAGCAGACGACAACGTTGTTAGGAAGACTTGTTCGGGCAGTGATGGATGCTGCAAAACCACAATTACCTCAAATCTTCAAGATTTCACCATCACTTTCCAGGCTGACATAAACGCAGCAGGAGACGAAGGATGCAATTATGCCTTCCTTGGAGATAGGTTGCAGTTCGTACCTTCAACTATGGACTTCAATGAGTTGAGGGCAAGCGGCCATTTCGCAGCAGTGCTAGAATGGGGGATAGCTCAATCCTCTGGAGCTGGATTAGAGATCTACAAGCAAAGCTTCATCCCCAGCAATTCCTATAACTGCAGCACAGTCAGCTTTGATTTAGCATATCATATGGACATGCCCTTTCTGCAGTGTTCTTGCAATAAGGGCTTCACTGGTAACCCCTATATTCAACATGGATGCGAAGGTAAAACCAATTACATTTTATCTCACCTATCTTTGAAAACGCAACGCTGTACTAATAAGAAGTAGCTCTTTGGAAGCTGAAGTGGCTTTTCATGCAATCCTAAACACCCAATAAAGAGACAAAGCTCTACTAATTTTGATTGTCATCTTTTGTTCAGATATTGATGAATGCCAAGATCAGACCAATCGGTGCCCTGACGGAAAGTGTGTGAACCAACCAGGTTACTATAATTGTGTAGAAGAGAGCAAGATAATTAAGTTTATCCTCGTGGGTAAGCAAATTTCTAAATTCTGTCATGAGTATTAACAAGCATAATTGATCTTTTGTGCACACAGATATTCCTGAATATCGCATCCTAGAAATGCAAGATTTAGTCTATAAGAGATAAAATCCACAATTAGAAAAGCATGTAGCATAATGCATTTACAGTGGATCAGATATTAGGTGTTCCTATAGAGCTCTTTGGAATCCAAATTCGCTGTTTGATTTGGGCACATATCTTTTAGTACCATTGGAGCCTAATTATTTCATAGTTCAACTTGATGGACTCATCGACGCATACAGTATGTCAAACCTAATACCAGGCTTTTTCCTTTTTACCCTTGATGTCCCTGGGGCATGAACAACATAATTTCGATCAAGCAATATGTGTGTTTTATCTTCTGGCTGCTGCTCAACTGATTGGATAGCTGTTCTGTTATATGCTAAGTTTTTCATAAGAAGACTAATTTTGCACCAATCACATTAGCATTCTAATTGATGAAATGGAAGGATATTTAAAAGGCTTGTAAGGTTAATCTCGTTAGTGTCAGATTAGCATTTTCTGCTCCTCAAGTCAGAGGCAAATGCTTGATACTTGCTTTTGGTAATGCTCATACCACTGTGACAAACCAGGTATTGGAACAGGCCTGGTGACACTACCCTTGCTTCATTTGTTATGGCTATCCCAAAAGATCATGAAGATAAGGAAAGAAATCAAACTCAAAGAGAGGTACTTCAAACAGAATGGGGGTCTCTTGTTGCGGCAACAACTGTGTTTGTCTGAGAACAATGTTGACAAGAGCAAATTGTTCAGCTTAAAGGATTTGCAGAAGGCCACTGACAATTTCAACAAGAATAGAATACTCGGCCAAGGTGGGCAAGGAACCGTCTACAAGGGGATGCTCGCAGATGGAGGAATCGTTGCCATTAAGAAGTCAGAGGCAATCACTATGGGAAAAGTTGAACAGTTTATCAATGAGATTGCCATTCTCTCACAGATCAACCATAGGAATGTCGTTAAGCTACTGGGGTGTTGCTTGGAAACAGAGTCGCCCCTTTTGGTGTACGAATTCATATCGAATGGGACTCTTTTCCAGTATTTACATGACAACCAAGTATCGTGGGACACACGCCTTCGAATTGCTACTGAAGTGGCAGGAGCCTTGTCCTATCTACATTCTTCGGCATCAATCCCAATCTTTCATCGAGACATCAAGTCTTCTAATATTCTCTTGGACGACAAATACCAAGCAAAAGTGGCTGACTTTGGCGCTTCCAAGTCGTTTTTGGTCAATCAAACTCATGTGACCACTAGTGTCCAAGGGACATTTGGGTACTTAGACCCCGAGTATTTTCAATCAGGTCAGTTCACAAATAAGAGTGATGTGTACAGCTTCGGTGTGGTCCTCGTGGAACTCTTGACAGGACAAGAGCCAATCGCATTTCTGGGAAAAGATATTAAGAGAAACCTCGCAAGCTTTTTTCTTCTCTCGATGAACGAGAACTGCCTGTTCGACATTGTGGACACTGGAGTTTTGAAACAAGGTGAGAAAGAAGGGATCGTCGCCTTTGCTAACCTTGCGGGAAGGTGCTTGAAGTTACATGGGAAAATGCGACCTACAATGAAAGAAGTGGCAATTGAACTGGAGCGAATTAGAATGCTGGAAAATTCTGCCATCGAGCATGGACATAGCCAAGAGAACAGTAAGTAGCACACATTTGAAATCTGAGGTGTCCACACTATCGAACTTGCAACGGCTCATACGTTGTGAATCATTGTAAATTAGTTCTATTTATATTATTTTTCATAGATTATTACTTTAAGAAGAGCATCTGGATTTTGTTGTGTGTAAATGTCGAAGGACAGAAAATTAAAAATGCGTGTGTCGCACTCTTTCTTGTCTTTCTTGATGGAAGAAAGAAAAAACTTAATTCTCATATATCTAAAAAGAAACTCAGCATATATTGCGAAATTTATCGCAGTCATTGAGACAATTCAATATGACAACAACAATCCCGGAACTATTTCATGTTCCAAAAGATGCATCAATTGGAAACAAGACAGGAATGACCACATAGTAAGAGAAGCCATCCGTACAACACCTACACATAACTTCACCGTGTTTCACTGGCATAGGTGGGGGTGCATCGCAGAATCGAACTATTTCAGAATCAACATCCGACATGGTGACAGTTAAGCTGATGTTGTTTCTATGTCTAATCGCCTTACTACTTTGCTTATCGTGTTGAATAGGAAGAAGGATGTTTCAGCTTCCTTATCCCTCTAACTCAATTGCCACTTCTTTCATTGTTGGTCGATTCGTTCCCTTCAATTTTAAACATCTTTTTGCGAGTTTTCAAACAGGCATAGTCTCTTCCTTCGCACCTTGCTTTAGAACTTGAGCATCGACAATGTCGGACAAACAATTCTGTTCGATAGAGATTAGAATATGAGCTGCAAGCGTCTTCCTTCTTGTACCTGTAGAGAAGAAATCGGCTTCTGCCAGTTAAAAGTGCAACCAGGATTACTCCAAACGGTAGATAATAATTGTGGGCTTCAGTTTCAATGATAAAAAGGTTTAGAGGCCGCTGAGTGCAATTAAGATAGGGCTTCCGCAACTTCGGCAGCAATCTGTACTCACATATCCCTGGATACGGGAAACTTGTTGCTTGGGTCATGGAGATACTGGTATAGAGTCCCATTGGGCATGAATTCATATTCTAGAAGCGGGACTTGTGTTTCCAAGCAACATCCTGACAGCTTGATCACGTTTCGAGGGTTTGTTTATGAGAGAATGATGACCTCATTGATATCTGGAATTTTCCATCATCTATCTCTTTAGTTTTCTTGATCACAACTATTTTTCCATAGATTAACATCCCTTGTAAACCGTTCCTAGCCCACCTTGACCGAATTTTTCATTTAGGTTGAAATGGTCAGTTGCTTTCTCTATATCCGTAGAATCAAATAACTTGCTTTTCTCAAAACTGCCTTAAGGGGAAAATAGATGATGTTGCAACAAAAGGCCACCGTTATGTTTAAGGTACTTCTCTTTCAGCTTAATTTATCTTCAAATCTTGATGACTTTGCACAGCAACCATGCGAAAAGAACCGAAGGCTGCACTTTGGGTGCATTTGGAATTGGCTTTGCAAAGGATCTTTGGGCTTCTAAGGATACCTAGGCTAAAGTTGGGGTGTTTGGGAACAACTTTGAAATTCCCATTAGGCCAAAGTTGACCTTCTCAAGGTTGAAAGCCCAAGGCATGTGTGAGGGTGCCTTGGCTTTCAACTTTCTCGGCATACAAGAGGCACTGTTCACTTTTTTATTTTCTTCCCAAATTATCCTCACTTACTCCCAATTTTTACAGTTTTGCCCTTGTCATTGTATTGTTCATCTTCTTCTCCAGGTTGGCCAACAGCTCAAAGCTATGAGCAGCCACCGACGGCTCAACATGGTCGTGGTGGCCCAGGCGACTGTCGCCGAGGAGTGGTGTGACCACCGCCCTGTCTGGGTCGCGGCGACCGCCGTGGGTTGCGGCGAGGTTTGGGTCGCCGAGCCGCCCCCGGATCTAGGTCGCGGCAGGGTCGCACGACCTCGTTGCCCCTAGATTTGGGTCAACAAGGTCGCGGCGGTCGCCGGAGGTCACGCGACCTCGCCACGACCCAGATCCGACGGCAGCGAGGTCACGCGACCCCACCGCGTCCTAGATCCGGGGGCAGCAACGCCCTCCCGCGACCTCGCCGCCCCAGATCTAGGTCGTGGCGGGGTTGCCCGACGTCCGATGGCCCTCGCCGGGGGTCGCCCAACGTCCGGCGGCCCTCGCCAGGGGTCGCTCGACCCTGGGCAGCCCTCGCCGGTGGTCGCCCGACCCTGGGCAGCCCTCACCGAGGGTCGCCCGACATCCGGCGCCCCTCATCGGGGGTCACCCAACCCTGGCCAGCTCTCGCCGATGGTCTTCAGGGGTCGCTCAACGCTGGGCGGCCCTCCCCAGTTGTCTCCGAGGCTACCTAAGTTAGATGCGGCCGCCGGCGACAAATTTAGATCGCCGGCGGCTGCTTGCCCTTGCTAGTCAATTTTTCTTATTTTTCTTTTGATAATTTTTTTTATCACAAAAGTCTTTGTAAAAATAATTCCTCCAAACGCCATTTTGCTCAAAAGTACTTCACAATGGACTTTTAAAGTGTAATTTAACAAACACAATTTGCATTCTGAAAAGTCCCTTCAACCTAAAGTCCTTTGCATTTTCCCAATGGCTTTCCCCAAAAGTCCAACCAAACGCAACCTTTGACGATGCAGACCAGGTAGAGGTGGCAAAAGGGTGGGTCGAGTCGAGTATGGGTCGGGTCGAAAATGGGTCGACCCATATTTGACCCATTTAACCCGTTTTGACCCATATTCCTCTAGTGTAAATATAGTGACCCCTACCCGACCCGACCCATACCCGACCCATACCCGACCCGACCCATATTGCTAAAACCCACTAATATTCTAAAAAAAACCCGCACTCACTTTAAGCTACATGCTAATTGGATAAAAACCTCAAATTAAATTAAAAATAGTAAATAAAATAAAAAATGTTAAAAAAACCTATAAATTGAAATATTTATGAAGAATTAGACTATGCACATGCTTCTCTTATTTAAACTATCTCAACAAATATTTTCACGGCTGGTTGATCCACATCAATCTAAAATTCCATTTGGACTTGAAACTACTCGATCTGCTCCAAATTCTTGTAATAAGACTATTAACCTGTATATTCTTACTCTTTTCTAATTTTTTCTTTTGGCTTCAAAGGGAGACAGTTGAAGAATTCAGGAGACCACAACCATTACAATCTCGAAAAGTAATGAGGAAACACCACTACAATCCCTAAGATCCACCTTTCAAAGAGTAAGTCCAACTCCAATTTGACTTGAATAGTAAATCATACTTCTACATATGTAGGTCCAACATTCTTCCAGATTAACTAATGACATCAATATTCATCTAAGGTCCTTAAGCACAGCAAAGCCGATCCAGCTCGTTCAACACAAGCTTAATTGGAAAGAGCCAGTAAAGACATGAAGTAAATAGAGCATAACAGAATATTTACTATCTGACAAAATCTTTGCGCGATTCATTTCAACAAACTATAATAATCCTTCTCCACGCACCTCTTGCTTTCCTGATTAGCATCATCAAGCTTACAGAAACGTACTAGCGTCAGAATATCTTCCCAAAAAATGGAACTTCGTCTAACCCTGCGGATTCAACAGAATCAGCTTCAATTCCTCAATCATGGTGCAACTGTTGCAACCACTTCCTTTGAAGCGCCTCTAGACTGTAAGAAACTCAGGACCTCAAAGTTTGTTAGAGCACCATCATTGGCATTCTTTCTGCAAAATAAATAAAAGAGAAACATCAATCTAGAAATGCAAATTGGAAAACAAGAAAGAGAAACAAAAAAAAAAAAAGAGAGAGAGAGAGAGAAGGGAAAGGGGCATATCAACAGAGCATGGCAAGTACATACATATTCATTTCCAATAAAATCAGATGCCAAGAGTAACCTCCAGGGAAATTCTTTCAATTAGTAGAGTTGCCTTAAACCACTATGAGTCTCACTCCACTTTTATCAACTGAGCCACAAAATGGCCAAACTTATATTTAGAATCAAAGGAATGAGCAATTAGTTCATGCCCTGCACACACCAAACATAGGATTAAAGTCGATAATCATTCTCAATCAGTGCAAAGGGAGTATGCCACATAACAGCATTTAGGCTTTTAGCTAATGGGACACTCCAAGCAAAATGTCTTGCAGACATTACCTACACACTTTGGGATTCACATTGAATTTCACAAATGGAACCAGATTCATCTACCCACTTAAGCAGTAAACTCAATACAACATCAGGACACGAGGTTGCTCAAATGATCGATGAATTTGAATTTTCACACTAGATAGGATCATCCATGGTCTGCAATACTGGCTGCGAATTTGAATTAACGGTTGTCATACCTTAAATATAGAGGTCCACCTATCACATTCAAATCATCCAATTTCCAGCACGGTGAAGTTCAATTGAAATGAATGTTACTTGGAAAAGAAAAAAAAAAAAAAGAACACATCAAAAGAGCTTCTTATAATGTCATCATTTCTACAAAAAGAGATGCTGTGAAATAGCACTATCTCTGCATGAAACTATCCTGAGCAGCAAAGAATCTCCTACTCATACCTCAGAAGTCAAGACAATGACAAGGTAAATGCTGTAAGGCATAGCAATTTTCTCTAAATAAGCATCTACACCGCGATGAAACTGCAAGCTAACTCCACCCGGTTTCTAAAGTCAAATGTGCCAGAATACTCACAAAAGTATATCAGAGACAGATAAACGTAGCAATTGAGGAGAAATTCTCCCCTGCGCCCTACCTACAACGAGCACCAAGCCCAGTTCACCAATTTCACTTCCCATGCCCATAAGAACCCGACCAACCCCAAGTTTCCCTCTTTATCCAAGCAATTCGCAGAAAACAAAATGTTGATCCAAAATAGCAGAACCGCAAATGGAAAGGGAGGAAAAAAAAGGGGTTACCAATTGGTAGGCAGATTCGAGAGGGTGAGATTCGATGATCCCGCTCTTGACGCCTCGGAGGCCAAACCGCAGGGCGTCGGCCCGAACACCTCCGATTTCATGGGCGAGCCGCGGAGGCGAGTGGCGGAGGTGGGTGACGAAGCTCGTCGACCTTCAAGGGAGCGGCGGAGGCAAGCTTCAGAGGCGGGCGGCGGAGGCGACTCGGAGGCGAGCTGTGGAGGTGAGCCGAAGAGGTGGGTGACGGAGCTCGTTGACCTTCGAGGGAGCGGTAGAGGCGAGCCTCAGAGCCAGAGGTGGGCGGCGGAGGCAACTCGGAGGCTAGCCACGGCGGCGAGTGGCGGAGGCGAGTGGCAGAGGCAGCGAGTGGCGGAGGCGAGCGGCGGAGGTGGGTCGAAATGGGTCACAGCCTATGACCCATTTTCGACCCATATTAGAATTGAACTAAAAATGGGTCACATGCTGTAATGGGCCCATTACATCCTTCATAACCCATATACGACCCATAGTGAGAAATATGGGTCGCAAAATGGGTCCGTGACCCATTTTGCCACCTCTAAGACCAGGCCGTTGATATGCAAAATATTGAGAAGAGAGAGAAGTTGGAAGCAAAGGTTGGTTGTTAAGGATATGTACTGTGCAGATTATTTTACAAGCCGTAAGATGCGAGCTTGAATTGGGTTGCTTCTTTGCTGAGAAAGAAGACGTGTGTATCTAGATATTGAATCACTAATTGGGCCTCTCTTGCGTCCATTCGCCTTCGATTCCCTGGACACTGGCCCAGAAACGACAAAGAAAAGGCATTGAAATCTCATATGGACATACGAATCGTCGATAAAAAGCCCGGCATGCCGTTGATTTGATGCTTTATTCCTAAATTTGTTAAGTCATACATGTACTTGTCCTTCGTTGAGATAATTCTCCGTTTATAATTCACAAACTCTTCAACTATTAGGTGTTGAAAGAATTTAAGTTAGCTTGGGAATTCGGAATAGTGATTATAAGAACATAGAGGATAGAACAGCCAAGCGACTACTATTTATTCAACCATTACTAAATATTAGGTCTGAGCTACATCTACTCAGTACCACATGAGATCCTCGAGATAGGTTTATCAACATAGCCACATCGACATGTCAAAAGTCTATAATTCTCTCCACATAATGTGGCAATGTCCACAAGCACAAATTTGCCAGAGGTTCGATCACGACATAGCGAGAACTTGTGATCTTGTGGACGATAGGCGAGCACGAGACCATCAACCAAGCCAAGCTTACTGGTGGGCCACCACTAAGAAGCTTGTGGGCTAAGGAAAGTCGTCTTCAGTGGACTTAATAGCTAAGGAACGATGTTCTCTCTAATCTATCACTTATGGAGACCAAGTCTATGTCCTGTTCTAGCATTATTTCTCTGTCATAATGGTCTTGAAGACCACAGGGCCATTATCAACATGTCATCCATCAGTTCCCACCATGCCAGTCTTCCCAAGTTTGTTTACATACAAATCGGTTTCCATATGGTTAACCTGCTTTCCACAGGTTTTGGGCAAATTTTCGCTTAGATTCATATCTACACAGACTTGATTCATTGTTGAAAATATGTTTCGAGTTTGCCCAAATAAAACCTGACTCAATGTGTTGTGCGGACGCTCGACCATGTAAAATTGAAAAGAAAAGAGAGAAGCACGTCTGCGGAGCTCTCAAGAACAGCGCCAACACAGCATTAAATGAAGATGGACATGGGTTTATGTGCATGTCTCCACGCCCATTTTCATTTAATGCTCCGTGTTGGTGCCGTTCTTGAAAGCTTTGTGGACGTGCTTCTCCCTTTTCTTTTCAATTTCGTGTGGTCGTGCGTCTACTCGATACATCGAGTAGGGTTTTGTCCGGATTCAAACTCAAGATATATTTTCAATGATTTAATAGAGACATTTGGCGCCCACAATCTTCTATGGGCATGGGCATTTCATGTGCATGCATTAATGAGGAAGAAGAAAAAATGGACGTCGAGACCTACACATAAATCCATGTCCATCTTCATTTAATGCTCCACATTCCCCGTTCTTAAAAGCTCCGCAAACGTGATTTTCCCTTTTCTTTTCAATTTCGAGTGGTCAAGCGTCCGCGCAACACATCCAATTGGGTTTCGTCCAGACCCAAATCCGAGACATATTTTCAATATCCATTATAGCGGCTAACCATACGGGCCCCATCTGTAAGTCACACTTGATCAACAGCTATGATTGCATACTAGGTCCATGAACCAAGATCCATGCAATAGTTTCTCCAGATTTTGGTTCATGTGGGGACGAACGGAGTATTAGGTATGAACAATTTCACAATTAAGTCACCATCCTACTTTTAAAGAAGGATCGCATTCATGTTAAATCACAAAGTGTAAGTGACCGAGCTAATTGATACCAAATAGAAAGATTGGCAATGCAATGTGAATACGTAAGATATGGGTTTTGAAAAGTCAAAGGTGGAAAAGAAAAAGAAATAAAAGAAGTTTGAAAATTCAAAAGAAAAAGAATAAAAGAGGCCACCGTGATATTGAAGGAAAAGAGAGAGAAGGCCGAGAGTAGTTCGGGAAAAGAAAGGAAAACGAGAGAGAAGAAGAAGAAAAAGAAAATGGGAAGAAAGGAAAGAGGGGTTTAGTGTGTGCTCACCATGGATGCCTCGCCAAACTGACTCGACTCTGTAATGCAACGTCCGGTAAGCGCTCACACCCTTCATTATTCCAATCGCAATAGTTTCGGACTTAGGACTTGAAATTTGGAATTATTGGAGATACGTGCGGCAAAGTTCGATTTTTGAGTCGTTAAGTTGCATATTTTTATAGAAAAGATTGTTTAGGGTGTTATGAAGGCATATGATTTTAAAGATCTTCATTTGAGCTTACGATTTGCCTGAAACAAAATTTCAAAGTTTCTCATGCGCAATGAATAGTGCATGTCCAGCAACTTCGGGCTCTTATTTTGTCAGTTTTCAGCTTGATTTTGGGAAGGTCAAATTGGGATTCTTATAGTATATTTGAAGGACTTTCTATTGACTATAAGTACGTATGGAATGTGATTCGATAGAGAGAGTTATGGCACAACAAAGTTTTGTGCTCAAGCTTCGCGTTGTGAATGGCTTGAATAATTGCTTCGAGTATATGATTTATGAGTGCGTAAGAGTCTTTTTGTTAGTGTTTAGGCATACTTAAGCCATTTCGTAGTTGAGGTAGCATTTTTCTTAGTTTTAACATCGATTCTCGTTTAATTGCTAGGATTATGAGATTGTCGGATTGTTTAGCTTTGTGTTCTTTGGTTTTGGACTGTCCAAGTGAGTGGTGCTATCATTTCTTTGAATTTGTAAGCTCATATTTTGGAAATGAAAGATATGAGATATATTATGTGCACATTGTGATGTGGTTAAAGGGAAAAAGTAATGTTCATAGCATATTTGATGCATAACTTCGGATTTAGCATTTACTACTTTTTATCCATTTGAGAATGGTTTAAGGGTCATGTTATGGAAGGTGTCATAAAAGTTTAAATGTCTGCGTTACGTTGAGAATTGATTTATGGAATGGGTCCTTTGACGATTTGGGAAACGTTTAATGAGAAAGACGTTCCAAAATATTCTTGGTTTATGAAATAAATTCCGAAATTATGCGAGAAATGTATTGTGAAATATATATATTCAGTTTGATGAACATAGTTGGGAAAGATGACATACTTTAGGTGTAGGAAACATTTTCGTGAAAGAATTATGTTGACTTTGCGTATGGATTATGAAAAGGATTTGATTTGATATGCGAAACTGATTTATATACGGATTCTGAATTGGTATTATGGAAAGAATTAATATGTGAAAGGCTATGTTATGACTTGTGAAACTGATTGTGATATGGACTAGTCAAGGATTAAGTGCTACCCAATAACATAACTTCGTGGAGCCACCTCTAGAACCTTGTAGTCAAAGGCTAAGTACTACACAATAACATAATTTCGTGGGAGCCACTTCTAGGGCCTTATACTATTGATATATATTGATCAATGACTAAGTGCTACACGATAACATAATTTCATGAGAACTACCTCTAGAGCCTTGTACCATGGATATGTGTTGGTAAAAAACTAAGTGTTACATGATAATGTAATTTCATAGGAGCAACCTATAGAGTCTTGTACCCTTGATATGTGCCGGTAAAGGACTAAGTGTTATACAATAACAAAATTTCATTGGAGTCACCTCTAGAGCCTTAGTCAAGGGTTAAGTATTACATGGTGATGTGAATCTTGTGGGAGCCACATCTAAGGCTTTGAGAGTTAATGTGATATGAGTTTGGAAAGTGGAATGAACCATTGATATGAGATATGACGAGTTTGATTATTGAATTGAACCGGCATGCTTATTTTGATATTATGGATGAACATGAAATTCTACAATTGATATAGCAAGGTTGAAGTAATATATAACTCATTTTATTATGATAAGTTGTTATATTTTGGACCGGCATAAATGAGTCATGTTTTTGAGTTTTATACGTGTAATGTGGAGGCTAGATTTTCTTAGAAGATGTAACTACTTACTAAGCTATACTTGCTCACCTCTCTTTTCTAATTTTTTTAAGTCTTCAATTAGTGACCATTAGAGCGAGAGCATTATCACGAGAACTTTTGGGAGTTGGATTTTGTGAGTTTGAGATTGCATCCTTTGGGTGGAAGGATGGCTGTGTCACTCCCTTTTCTGCTAGGGTCTGGGGTGTGACAGAATATATGTGGCAATAAGCAAAGATGTGGCACAGATAATTAATGTAGTGCGGAAGAGGAAGAATTCAAACGATTTTGGTCGAGGAAAAATTGAAAAGGATCCGACGCCTACGAGGAACACTGTGTAAGGAAAGGAATTAATATCTCAATTCCAATGTGCTTAACGGAATCCACGACAAAAAATCCTGAAAAGTCTTCCATCTTGGCAATACTCCGTGTCTTTCTCATTAAAAAGATGTTTGACAAAAATATCTCCCCAACAATGAGAAAAGTCACACTTGGCTGCTTAAATTGGTGCCCACTATGGTGTATCAGAGCTGGAAATTATGCGAACAGTACATGAAAATTCTTCCTTCTTTAACGAAAATAACTATATTAAGGGACTCACTTCCTGTCACCTTTCTCCATCGGTTTAGGTCCATGCACTTACAAACCGTGAAAAACATGTCAAACTCGGTGTTTCAAATTCTTTTGCTTCTGGTTTCCCTCACAGTACCAGCATCAGGAGCCGCACCGCGACTTGCAAGGCCTAACTGTGCTGAAATGTGCGGGAACATCACCATTCCCTTCCCCTTCGGAATAGGAAGAGAATGTTTCTTAGATGACTGGTACGAGATTGTCTGCCAGCAAAACAAGACGATTCCCATACTAAAGAAGATTGGATTGAGAGTTCTCGATATTTTACTCCCCACTTTTGATTGGCAAGGGTATGGCATGATAAAGGTCAGTCTTCCAGTAATTTACTCAAATGCAAGCTGCCAGGGCAATGGACATGGTGAGCCGGTGAGCTTAGAAGGAAGTAAATTTGTCTTCTCCCAGAGTTGGAACTTCTTTACATTGGTCGGTTGTGACGCCGAGGCAACGGTGATTAGTGAAGAATCAACTGGTATAGTCTTTACATCGACTGGTTGCAGGTCGAAATGTGATGGAAACAATACCAACATTAGCTGGTCTAGTGCTTGCTCCGGGAGAGACGGATGCTGCCAGACTACGATCCCCTTAAATCTTCAGGCCTTTAGTGTGGATATCAAAGGAGAAGGTGGACAACAGGGGTGCAAGTACGCTTTCCTGGCAGACACATCATGGTTTTCAAAGTCGGACGTTACAGGTTTATATGATTTGAGAGTGAATGATACGGTTCCAGTGGTGTTACAATGGGGGATCCAAAACGATACAGACTATTCACTTGCGCTTCAAAATCAATCGATGAGTTCTGATGCTGTCTCGTGTTACATCAGTAGCTTGCCATATGTGGAGTGCTGGTGCCTAAGCGGCTATCATGGTAACCCTTATTTTATTGGAGGATGCCAAGGTAACATACTTACGCTATCACATTCCGTTTGTAAGGGCACCATACAGCGAAGTGGCTTGTCATTCTCAGATATTTTGCATTCTCACCGTTTAATGATCCCATACATGCTTTTCTGCCTTCTTCTTTTTTTTTTGTTTTCCTGCCCAAGGTTATACAAAGCGAATGCACTTTCAAACAAAATTAAACGGGACAGTCCTATCTTTACAAGCATAATATTACACTTAAGGAGACGGCAATTCGCTGCTAATATATTTTTACCATTTGTCATTAGATATTGATGAATGTGAAGATTCAAATATATGCCACAGGAGGGGCCGGACCTGTGTGAACAAGGAGGGCAGCTATGACTGTGTTGATGGTAGAAAGAAAGCTATTATTGGTAAGTAGATCTTTTAATCTAGAAGTTAGACCGCTTCATGCTCTCGGCATTGTTAGAAAAAGCACATCATAGCATAAATTATGTTCAAAAAAGGTACAGAAATAAGTTTTACCTTTTTTTCGTTCTAAGAGAATTGTCTGGTCACTTGTAGTCTGATATATCATACTATTCTTCCACGTCATGATTTGATTGAAGTGTTGAATTCAATTTCCAAACTATGCTATTAGCTTAAGATGATTATTTTTCCTAGGAAATAGAACTTTTGTTCATCCATATGACAAACTTTTTTGTGGTACTAATGGTGAGATAAGTTTAGTAAAAGTGGGATTGAAACAGGATACCATTAAAAATTAGTCATCAATTTGAGTAGATTGTTTACATGACATCTAGTGAATTTTATTGCATTTGCTAAAAAGTTTTCTTTAGTTCAACCTCATTTCGCAATCTAAGTTTGGCCCATTTATAGTTGATGGCTTCGTATGATGGGATGAAATTGCTACTTGGCCAATGGAAAGAATATCCATCGCTCAATGTGAGATCTATAGTTTTCCTGCTTCCAAATTACTCTATTGCTAAATTTCCGGACTGCAGGCCTCGGAGCGGGCGTTGGAGGATTAGTGCAAGTGTTGCTTCTCTCTCGGTGGTTATACAGAGTCGTCAAGAAAAGAAGAGAAATTAAGCAAAAGAGAAGTACTTTAAAACGCAGTGGGGTCTCTTGTTGCAACGACATCTATCTTCATCACCTGAAGGCAATGTTGCGAAAAGCAAATTATTCTGTTTCAAGGATTTAGAGAAAGCCACTGACCGTTTCAACAAGACTAGGATACTTGGTCAAGGTGGACAAGGTGTTGTTTACAAGGGAATGCTAACTTGTGGAAAAATAGTTGCGGTTAAGAAATCGAAACTGATAGATAAGGAAAAGGTTGAAGAGTTTATCAATGAGGTCATCATTCTCTCACAAATCAATCACAGGAATGTGGTTAAGCTAATGGGATGCTGCTTGGAAATAGATATCCCACTTTTAGTATATGAGTTCATACCAAACGGGACTCTTTACAAGTATCTGCATGACCCGAATGAAGATCTTCTTGCATCATGGGACACACACCTTCGAATTGCAATTGAAATCGCTGGAGCCTTATTCTACCTGCATTCGGCAGCTTCTATACCCATTTATCATCGCGACATCAAGTCCACTAATATCCTCTTGGATGAGAAACATCATGCTAAAGTCGCAGATTTCGGTATTTCCAAGTCTATATCCCTCGACCAAACTCATGTAACCACATTGGTGCGAGGGACTTTTGGATACTTGGATCCGGAGTACTTCAGAACAGGTCATTTCATGGACAAAAGTGATGTGTACAGCTTCGGAGTGGTCCTTGTTGAACTCTTAACAGGGCAAACACCAATGTCTTTGTTAAGGGAAGAAGAAGAAGAAAGGAGCCTTGCGGCCTATTTTGTAATTTTGATTGAGCAGAATTGTTTGTTTGATATTGCTGATGCTCGGGTTATGGAGGAAGGCAAAAAAGAAGAGATTGTAGCTGTTGCTAACCTCGCAAGAAGGTGCTTGAGCTCGATTGGGAGGAACCGGCCGACAATGAGAGAAGTGGCAACGGAGTTGGAGGGAGTAAGGAGGCTCACAAGCTCTTCGAGTTTCCAGCAAATTGAAGAAACGATTGAGAAATCTCGCGACTCTAATTTCAAGTCCGGCAAGTCTTTCGTGGACATAGGTGTAACAACATTTTCAGATGTGCAGCCATTCGCCCATTGTGAATCATGGTGAAGGCAGCAATTTTTGGCATCATCTACGCAATAGACATGCAGAGGCCAACGACTCGAATACGTAAGCTGCACCAAAATTGATCTGTCCCCATCCATCTTTAGCCTTAATAAATAGGGGAAACTTGCCCCTGGACTAGTCAATTATACCCGCTTTGTTTAGTCGTTTCCTTGTCGCAGTTGTGGGAATCAAAAGAGTGCTTGTTTTGGTTGTTTCCTTTTCAAATTTTGTTTGGCTCAGTGTCGGCGTTTGACTTAAGTATTATAATGCTGTTCATATGCCAATTAGAAAGAGCTTTGAAATCATCCTGCAAAAGTGGCTTATTGCTTCTAGGGGATCCGCGAATAGTCGTCTTTAATCCAGTTATTGTGATATTACATTAGAGTTGCACATGCACCCTTGCTAACAAGCATTTTGCACCGTGTTGACTGTTGACAAAAGCTGGAATGCAATTTCACTTTCAGATAAACACGCAAAACTCTATTCCATCAGCAAAAATAGTAGTTGTTAACTTCCCAATTTTTTAGTGTAAAAATACGACGAGCTTGTAAGGTAAATCTCCAAAGTTCACATAAATCTCCTAAGTTCACAAATATCTTTAGTTCATGTATCTATTAACTTCATGAATTTTTTCAGTTCATGAATATCTTTAATTCATGTTAAGTTCATGTATTTCTTGACGTCATATATCTTTTCAGCTCATGTATGTTTAGTTTGTGTCCATTCAAACTCTATAAATGATTTTGGATTATCCTTCATTCCAAAAACAAAAAGAATATGGAGTATAGAGTATAGAGTATAGGTATAGAGAGTAGACTTGCGTCAGATTACTAATATCAAAACTGTCTAGTGATGACTCTAATGATCAAACCGAGAGAACCAAAACCAATCTTTAGAGAAGGGAAAAAGAAGAGGAAAACTACTTATTGAGGAGGTCTATTATGCTTGTTGGCCATGATTATGTAATGTTGCTGATTTTCCACCGACAGATTGACCATCAGAATGCACTCGGGAACCGTTGGAGAGAAGTATCTCGAGTAGGACAATTGCTCATCAAAACCTGTTTTCTTTTAATTGTTACAAAGTCAGACATGACTACCAAATCTGAGGTACCCTTGAATTGAGTCATATGGTCAACGGGTTTGGATTTGGCAGAGGGAGTTAGCTTTTATGGGAGTTTGTGAGTGAGGGTGTCTATGGTCGGGGTGGAACACCCGTGATGCTTGGGAGTGCAACATTAACATCGTGAAACTACTGTACAATCCTAGATTCAAAGACAAACTGAGAAGGAAACACATGTGAACGCATATAAATCAAAAAAGGGCATTTTTGATAAATTAACTATAAAAGGTTTTTTTTTTTTTAATTAAAGGTGGTAGCACCACCCTTTTTGTAAACTAATCTAAATAAACATAGTATTCTTTTCCTTTTTGAATTCATTTCATAGTATTTTTTTTTTCCTTTCTGAATTCATTTCTCCGACATATTACTTACAAGGAGGCCCCGCACCTTGATACTAATAAGGTCTTGTCCGGTTGGGAGAATAACTTATATTAGTTATCGATATTTGAATCCCTCTGCCTCCCTTAAGATAAGTATCTGTACTTTTTAGGAATTATAATCCTTTTGTTCCCTAAAATATTTTTAAACAATTATTTTGTGGATATATATACCTATCAATTTCTATATATTGTTCCCATAATCTCTTTCCATTCATTAATTTTTTAAATATTTCCTGATAGGGGAATTGTGGAAGATAATCAATATATTAATTTTTTGCATACACGCAACGTAGACGCACTTTTGCTAGTAGTACTAGAAAGTAAACTTATTACAAAGATTATGCATTAGTACACTCAAAAGCACCGGCTCGAAAGAAACAAGGAAAGGAGCAGAAAGAACTATTTTTTTTTTATGAAAAGGGAAATTATCATTTTAATCGCCAAGAAAGCTTTGAAGAATAATACTTTTATTCATTTCATTCGATGAGATAAATTATTTTTCTCTATTTTTTATGATATATACATAAACATTAAATATAAGGTATTAGTACTCGGAGATATTGCATCCAAGACTATAGTGAACTAACATTCTTCTCTCGCCAAAAGAAAGCATTAATATTCTAGGACATGTTTTTCGTTGTTTGCTACTGCAGTACTTCACAATACATATTCTTTGTCCATTACCAAGACCATAACTTATTAGTTTCTATACAGCACCGACAATTGCACACCAAAACTCTTAAAATCTGAATTATACTCATCATACTCATGCAGTACCATTGAAAGTTTTTGGCTTTGAATGGCCAAAGTTTGCAAAAGATTTTGAACTTCAGCATTTTGCTTTTTTAAACATGTATATAACAAACCCCTACTACCATAGGAATGGTAATTGTTGACACCCAACATTTTTAAATATCCATCAATTTTACAAAATAATATATATAAAGGTAAAAAAGCAACCAAAAAAATAAAATAATAATAAATAAATAAATATGAAACGATAAAAAAATGAAATGAAATGAAAAAATAATAAATAAAAATGGATGAAATAAAAATGAATAAAAAAGAAAAAAAAATGAAGTCATGTGGGCCGACCTGTCCGGCCTACTTAGTAAATTTCGGCCCCCTAAACCCCTCCCCATATTAGTCCAGCCCATTTCTTTTAATTCCCTAGGCTCATCTTTTATTTTAGCCCATCTCTCTTATGTTTTCGTGGCCCATCAGAATTAACAACAAACGAAGGCCCAGCCCAACATTCTGCTAGCCTTCATCAATATAAGCCAGCGACAGCGGAGGTGGAACATGCACGGAAAAAAGGCAAAGAAGACACGACCGTGACCGTGAGAAAACTAGCGTCTGTGACGCGAGGAGATCAACAGCGAGAGTGACGAGAGCGAGCCCGACTGTTCTAGAAGGCCGAGCTTCGCTGCAGAAGGACGAACGGAAGAGAAGGAGAGGAGGTCTCGGAAGGAAGAGAGGAGGATTCCTCGCCATCGTGGGCTAGCCGAACGTTGAGAGTTGCTGCCGAACCACTACCCATCAGTCGTTGTTCGTCATTCCAGGCGCTTCGAATCACCATTGTCCACGGTTGTGTCGTTGCGCCGGAGTACGCTCGATTCTGCGGTGGGTCTGTTCTTAGACGGTTGTGAAGGTTTTATTCATCAATCCAAGCTTCGGTCGTAGCAGAACGGCTCCGGTGCAACGGGTACGTGTTTGCCCGAGTATACCCTGTTTCAGTGAAAAGAGGAGCTAGAATACAATGTTCCTGATCAAGTTAGAGTTGAATCTATGCGAGCATGCCTGATAACAATGACTGACATCGTGGGATGATGAGGTTTGCATTTGCTCGCTAATTCCGAGGCCATGGCGCTTCTCGGTCACTCCTTCATTGTTTGTCTACAACGTGTTTGTTAAAATTCCATTGAAAACACAGATCGAAGAATATCTTAAAGATTTGCCACGTTGATGTAGAGGCATGAATCTGTCATTGCTAAAGCCCGATTTCAGTTGTGTTCCTTTATTATCGAAGATAGATCTGCACCTTCTCTTCGTTCTTTTTGTTCTGTGTTTCTTTTATGTCCCTACGTCATTCAATGATCGGTATCAGCGAGGAATAATTGGAGTTAAATCGTACGCTGCTCGACAATGTCTGTATCCAGGTTCTGATTTTATGCCTGTATTTTTATTTTATTTTTTGAAGTCGCAAGGTGATGATAAGCGATATGTAACTACATTTTCAGATGTGCAGCCACTCACACTCGTTTGATCCCAACACCAGCAATTTCTGGCATCATCTCCGCAACAATTTCTAGCTATAAATGCAGCGGGCAATGACTCGATTATATAAGCTGCAACTAAATCGATTTTGACCCATCCCTCTTTAGCCTCAACGAAGAGAGTGAACTTGCCCTGCGATAGACGGTTTGTTATAGTTGTTTCCTTGTTGCTGGTGTTGGGATCAAACGAGTGTTTGAAAAGTTACTTTTTTCAAATTTTCTCTGGCTCAGTGGTCGATGTTCGACTCAAGTATCATAATGCTGTTTATATGCCAGTTAGAAAGAACTTTGAAAATCATCCCGCTAACATTTATGAAGTGGCTTATTGCATCTTGAGGATCCATGAATAGTGGTCTTCATTTCAGTTACTACGAGAATTACATTAGAGTTGCACATGCACCCTCGGGAACAAGCGTCCAAATTATTATCAACCTTTTGACCTGTGTTGAAGAAAGTTATGTGATCCAATTTCACTTTCAGATAATCATGCAAAGTTCTACTCTATCGGCGAAAAAACTGGAAAACTAACCGCTATTCAGATCATACCAACATTCTCAAACAGTAGAAAATTAGAAACTCCTTCGTCTTAAGTAAATTATCAACATAGTAAATTTATTAAAAGGGAGACCATTCTACTTCTCCTGGATAAGGAATTCCTTCATTGCGGTCGGGGTTGGTGCTTGCTCTAATGAGGAGCAGGGAATCGGTATCAGCCATGACAGGCTGCGAGTCGAAACCCGACTTTGACCGACCCCATGCTGATATTAAACACCGGAACTGTTTCCGGAGAGACCGGTGTTGCCAGGAGCTAGCGATCCCCTCAAACCTTCAGGAACTGCAGGTTTCCTTTCCTCACACATGTCTAAAGGTGAGTAAAGAGTCATGGTAATCATTAAATTATTTCCCAGTGGCACTAGACACCGGTATAACGCTTGGGTAAGAGCTTGTCTGATGTCCGAGCATGGGGGCGTGTTCCTGCAAATATGGCAATGTTAGTAAACGATATTGTTTGAATATTTAAATAATAAATTGCGCATTCATCCAGAAGATTCTAACACATATAATAATCCAAAATATAAGAATAAAAGAATTTTTTTGGTTCATCATATTTCACAAGACGACAGAATTACAAAGTTGGTATGCTAAGTGAATACTATATAACAAAGAGGGGGGCCTTGGACATCCGGTGAAAATATACCATGTCAATTATCCAAATGTTTTAGAATGAACTAAAAGCCAGCTAATTGAATTCGTACTTTATTAAGAAAATAAGAACAATAAATCCAAACTTTGATGACATTATAATTCGCTTTTATTCTTAACTAGTGTTAAGAATATACTAGGACTTATCTACTAACTTTGCTTCCCAAATGATGACGCTGATTCATGTTGAGTTCTTAAAGGGGCATGCTAATTCAAATAACCACGGTCATATCACTTACTAAAACAAGTTAGTAAACAAAAGTTAAGTATATCAAGCAGTCCTCTCTCTCTCTCTCTCTCTCTCTCTCTCTCTCTCTCTCTCTCTCTCTCTCTCTCTATTTGACGTTGGAACAAGTGGTATTCTGAGTGAGGGTAATGCTACCTGCACTAAGAAATCATACTAGAACTTTTTTCTTTGACTGACATAGTGATTTCATATCGAATGCTTAAAAATGACAACGATTCATAGTATGAGTCTCGCTTGTTTGAGCACAAATTAAACTTACCACATGACTTAGTAAAAGAATATCGTAGAATTCTTAGTACATCTAGCATTTCTCTTCAAGTTTACTTTCATTCACAAAACTAAATCCACCGTTAAAATTTAGTCAAAAGCAGGTTAATCACACTAAATTTTGGCAGATATCAATGAATAAGGAGATTCAAATCTAGCTTGTTGCCCTGAGATTTGTGCAAACCAACCGGGCGTCTATGCCGCTATCACCCTGAGATTTGTGTGTACTAACCGGGCATCTATGCCACTATCAATGATAGACCAAGGCTCAAAGGACAGCTACATTCATTCTTGATGGTGTCTAGATCTTCTAATCTAGATTTTCAGACCTCCTCAGGCGCTTGATTTTTATCACACGGAGTATATCATAGCCATATTGTAAATTATATATCTTCAGATGAGATATAGATAGAAGTCTTAGCTTACCCTTTTGTAGGAAATAGATTCCTAGAAAGACGAACCAATACTCGAATAATCGAATACTAAAAAACGAACACGGAAATGTGTCCAGAAAACATGTAACACCGATCGAAAGATATATCACAGAGATGAATATACCTTATTTACCACAGATTAAATACTAGTTGCTGTTTTAGAGAAATCGATTGAAGCTCTGAAGTTTCGTTCCTCAAAAGGGAGTACATTGTTTTCTCAAGAGAAGTAAATGAACGTATTATTTCTCAGAAAAAAAACTTCAATCAACGTTCTTCATTTTTACTTATATATTGCAGTTATTTTCACTTAGAATATAACTGCCCATTTACTCTTATGGGCTAGGTTTGGCCCAACATGGGCGAACGGGTTTGATTTGGCCCATCAAATAAAAAACCCATCATCTCCCACTCATACATGGTGGACCAAACAAAACTCTTTCTTCACTTCTCTGCAACGGTCATACTAGTAAATAATCCGTGCGACCAACATACTTCAAGAGCTCATTGCCATACATCTGTTAGGAATATATAGTAACTCATAATGAACATCACATTTTTGAGTAGATATAGTATACAATATCCTAAATCGATTGATCACATTTATATCTCTCTTGACCTCTTTTTAATAATGATATATTGTATTCACAATTATGATTATTCTAAAAACAATCATAATTGGTTGATCAGTGAATACAAAGCTAGAATGTGATATCCCAAACTCAATCTTTCTTTCTTTTTTTGAAATTCTCAATTTCAGTTTAACTTGCTTTTCTAGAAATGTTCCATTAGATCAAATCAATTTATGATCATTGGCAACATTCTAAGATAGCAAATATTGAATAGAAATCTTGAGAATAACTAATAGTCATAAGGATACTTAATTGAATAACTCTTTTCTTCAATAGTTTCACACAGCATAAAAGTTGAGATCAAAACTTTTGTCACTTTTATTAGTCGTCTCATGCATATATAGTATGAAATACATATTACGGTATTAACTTATTTTCCCATGAAGTGTATGTCTACACTTTTAATACTATACATATGATAGTTTAGACATACCTAATGTCTAACTTGAGTTCATGTATCTACTCCCTCAAAAAATCCATCATAACTCACATCTAGCATCAAAGATAAATAAAGTAAAATATGTAGGTTATTTTACTTTCAAACATAGTAAATATTATGCAATTATCTTAACACTTAGTTAAGGCGACATCTATATTTTAAAATTGAACTCTCGATTATCACCTAGATAATAAACTTAAAAATCATTTTATCTCTATTTATCACATAGTAAATAGATGCCGATTACCCTGTGTGAGTAGGCTAATCTCTTATTTGTCCAACATACTTTTTTAATTTTATATGATGCATTAAGCATTAAGATACATATACGTTAAACAAAAACTCATAGGCATTAATAATGAAATACAAAATCGTTAAATGTGAACACTCAAAGAAAATTATAATATTCAGTATATCAGTCTCTACGCAGTCCTAGAGATTTTATATAGCCACAGAACACATCTCTAGATATTGGTTCCTTCATAGGATCTGCTATCATTTTATATATAGATTTGTACTGTAAGTTCATATCTTTTTATGCAACCATATTCTTGACGTACATCTTTTCTTCTTCTTTACGGTGGCAGGTGCCCCGGGGGGAATTCCAAAGTGCCTTTTATTCATGGCTTGAGCAAGAAAAATGAAAGAATGACTGACTAGACGATGCGTACACGAGAAAAGAACAATAAAAATGACTTGTGCTTCAATAATGAAAGAGATTGCGACATTCGCACATGGCACTCCGATTAAAGATGTCAGAATGAAACCACTTTTGCTTTAATAAAAGTGATTTTTGCTTTAACTTAAAGTTTTCGGATTTTTTGTTCAAAAAAAAAAAATTGGATTTAGAAAAGATGCCAAACCCATTTCATTCGTCAAGAGCACAAATCTTGGTTATCGTACATCAAAGTTGTCAGATGATTTTTCCATTCGCAAAGAGATTCTTGTTGTGGAAAGTGGCTTTCTTTCAAAAATAGGACAAAAAAATAAATAGGAACTCGAGACCATCACAGCTTAATTCATATTTTATACTATGATTTGATTTTTGTGTTCGTCTTGACTGAGTAATAATTATTAAACGAACACAATTCTCCTTCCATGTGTTAATAATGATCGAGTACGATCTTTCTTCCTAGCTCAATTCTAATTTGCTTTAATAGGATCCACAACAAAGGATCCCAAAATGTCGTCCATTCTGATAATAACCCAAGTCTTTCTCATGAGAAAGTGACGATAAAATTATGTCCGCATATACGGGAAAAGTCATACATGGATGCTTAGAAAAGTACCAAAAATATTAAATCTATTATACTGATATCAATTCAATCTTCAACTTTTAAATTGAACTAATTTAGTTCTTAACATTTTTCATATTTGTATTAACTAAGGGGGTGCATGACAACCATTCTGTTCCAGAAATAATTTCTGGAACAGAAATAGATTTTTCTATTTCTATTTCTAGAAGAGTTTCTAAGCAAAAATAACCGTTTGATAACAACACAAAATTTCTACTCTAAAAATAGAAATTCGTTTGATAACGACACAAAATTTCTTTCTTTCGGACGGCGGTGGACCGGCGATCGGCAGGGATGGATGGCCGGCGATCGGCGGCGGCGGTGGGCGACCGGCAACCGGCAATGGGGCCAACGGCCGGCGATCGGCAACCGGAGGGCGTGGCGGCGGCGGCGGCGGGGCGACCGCAACCGGCGGGCGGCGGCGGTAACCGGCGATCGGCGACGGAGGGCGGCGGCGGCGGCCGGCGGGCGGTGGCGGCGACGACCGGCGACCGGCGGCGGCGGCGACCGGAGGGCTGCAGCGGCGACCAGCGACAGCGATCGGCGACCAACGGGCGGCGCGGGCGGCGGCGGCCAACGGCGGTGGTGGCTGCGGCCGGCGATCGGCGGCGGCGGTGGCCGGCGACCACCGGCGGCGGCGGCGAGCGACCGATGAACAGTGGTCAGCGGCGACAAATGAAGAACCGATTGACGAACGATGAGAAAAATTTTTATTTCTGATTTCTATTCCAGAAATAAAGAAGTAGAAAATTTTAGCTTCTAATTTCTCTTCCAAACCTATTTCTGAAATAGAAATCTATTCCAGAAATAGAAAAACTGAATAGGTTTATCAAACGAATTTCTCTTCCAGAAACAGGTCTGGAATAGAAAAACTATTTCTGGAACAGAAATTTTGGTTATCATGAACCCCCTAAGTCAATCTGGTCAATTTAAGTAGGAAGAAAACTGACATGGATGTTGGCCATCTACGTGGCACGGTGGGTGCTAGTGTTGACACTTTTTTTTAAATATATAATTTTATAATTTTTTTGAATTTTCATTTTTTTTCCTTTTCCTTTCCTTTTCGCTAGACTAGCCAGCCATAAGCCACATGCAAAAGTTAGCCTCGTTGGGCTGCACTTGGGTGAGGGTGAGCATCTACGAGGCCCCCCATGCTAGATCAAGCGAGACCAAGCCTTGCCCAAGCCAAGGCAGCCTCGCATCGGCAAGGGTTGGCCTTGCTGGGCCTTGACTAGGTGAGAGTGAGGCTCGGCGAACCTCTCCCTTGCTTGGGCAAGGGTTGGCCTCCTCAATGCAAGACCAACCTTAGCCCACACCATGACAAGGCATGGTGAGGCCACCTTGGCTTGGGTAAGGGTCGGCTTCACTTCGGTGAGAATGACCTAAGGAGGACCTAGCTAGCGCTCACCCTTGCTCAATGCAGTCTAGCGAGGCCGACCCTTACCCAGACGAGGCAGTCCTTGCC
Source organism: Eucalyptus guilfoylei (assembly GCA_016097605.1). Classification (NCBI taxonomy): domain Eukaryota; kingdom Viridiplantae; phylum Streptophyta; class Magnoliopsida; order Myrtales; family Myrtaceae; genus Eucalyptus; species Eucalyptus guilfoylei. The sequence continues at coordinate 13,053,498 of CM027870.1, read as the reverse complement.
AGCCATGGCTTGTGGCTTGCAACTAGCGACCTGCCACCAACACAAGCAAAAAGAAAAGTGAAAGAAATAAAAAAAAAAAAATCAAAAAATTATTTATAATGTCCACATCGGCGTCAATTATGCCATAAATGATGGTTGACATGCACATTAGCAATTTGTGATTTAAATTGACCGAATAGACTGAATTGGTACCAATGTGAAAATGATTATGACTAAATTTGTCCAATTAAAAAATTTAGTATTGAATTAGTATCAATTTAATAACTTTAGGACTAAATTGATATCATTGCAATAGATATAGAACTTTTTTGATACTATTTCCCGTGATTGCTTAGAGCCTTGAATTGGTGTCCTTCACGTATCAAGCTTTCACATTTCTATCCTCATGGAAGCATCCTTAGGTATACCGTACAGAAACATTCTTCCCATCTTCCACAGGAGTTACACTGTTAAGGGACTCAGACCCAACAGACCCCTATCAACGCAAGCCCACTAGCCAATTCCCACGTCTTCCCCACTCACGGCTTCACAGAAGCATTTCCTTGGCCGGACGCGCGCTTCGTTCTTTCCCAAGGACCATGAACAATGACCGGCGCAAACAGCTAAAAGGACCCAAGTGTTAATCAGAGTGGTTCGGGCACAATACAAGCCACGTTGAGCCACTACGCGGCTGTCACATGTGGCCACAATCACAACTGCCCCCTGTCTTCGCCGACCGAGAACCGGCCACCCGTGGAAACATATTGCATGCCGAAATAAACCACGACACAAGGTCATTCAAAACAAAGGGTAGCAGTGGGAATCTACCGGAACGCATTTGACCAATCACGAACACTAAAAAGGGACGGAGGACTTAAGAATAAACGCGTACATTTCAGTCAGACATTTCATCAAACATGCGGAGGGCGTCAGCTAAGAGGACGCTTCGAACTTGTCCGAGACAGACCAAAATCAGCAAGTAATGAATGAGCAAGGTTGACAACTCATTTATGCTCAGTATAAACAAAAACACAGCAAGTTTCGGGCACAATGAAGACCAAGAACGGCCGTCTAATTTAGGCAATTTATCGAACATTTAGTATACGCCAACTGAGGGGTGAGAAACAGGGACGTCAGACCAAAGCTCGTGCCGGGATTCGCAGCCAACGACACCCATGACCCTTCGACCTCAGTACACACGCTGTTTGAGATCATTTTTCTCTAAAAATAATGCATTCACACTGTTAAATGATCACATACATGCTTTTAAGCCTTCCTTTTTCTATTTTTCTGTTCAAGATTATACAAAGTGAATTCAATTTCAAACAAAATCGATTATATCGATAATAATTCCCTGGAAATGAAGGGGAACATGACAGTCTTTTCGTATCATATTTTTGCCATGGAATTAACAATTTGTGAGAAAATGCGACCTACTAGTCTCGCTACTTTTGGCCAAGGAGGTGCGTTTCACTGCTAATATACTTTATTCTATTTTTTTCATCAGATATTAATGAATGTGAAGGTTCAAATAGGTGCCCCGGGACTTGTGTGGACAAACCGGGCTCCTATGACTGCATCGATGGTAGAAAGAAAGATAAATTCATTCTTATCGGTAAGTAGATCTTTTAACCTACAGCTTCATGCTGTTAGCGTTGTTGGAAAGAGTGCAATGTAGGATGAATTACATTCACAAAAGTGCAAAATAAGTGTTACCTTACTCTTCATTTTAACATGATTGCGCATTCTCCTTGTGATGGTTATAGATAAGTTCCAATTTATAGTATCTATTAAAACAACCTCAAAACTTTCTTTAACACTAATACTTCAATAGATAAGAAAATGCTTGAGCTTCTCTAATGCCGCCGCTTCATATTTATCAAAAGATATCCAAGATTCCTATTTATTCAGGTATATTTGAATTGCAATTATTACAATTAAAGATGAATGCTGCTATGAACTATTTCACTTTCATCAGTGGTTTCCTAAATTCCTTGCTAGGGAGATCAATTGTACGGTGCAGATATATAAATAAAAATTTTGAGGGATGGAACTTAAACAGAAGACGAATCATTTTTTCGTGGTTGTTGAGAAAATCCGCATGAAAGAAGATTTAGGTTAATCACTCCTATACGTTTTCCTTTTAATTAGATTCACTTTGATGATAAGTGCCTTTAATAGATTTTTTGACAAGCAAGTACAATTTTCTCACTTATGCACCTTAAACTTTTGCAATGCAGGGGTTGGGGCAAGCCTTGGGGCACTACTTTTGTGTCTTTTCTTATGGAGGTTGTATAGATACATCAAGAAGAGAAAATAAGTATTTCAAACGCAATGCTGGCTTTTTGTTGAAAAGTGAGCTATCTTCCCCAGAAGGCAACATCGAGAAAAGCAAATTGTTCAATTCCAAGGATTTAGAGAAGGCCACTGACAATTTCAACTACAATAGGATTCTCGATCAAGGTGAACAAAGTATTGTTTACAAAGGAATGTCAACCGATGGAAAAATAGTTGCTGTTAATCAAAAGTTTTAGACGAAGGAAAAGTCGAATAGTCCATATGAAGTCCTAATTCTCTCACAAATTTACTATAAAAATGTGGTCAAGTTATTGGGGCGTTACTTGGAGACAGAAGTCCCACTTGTAGAATATGAGTTCACACCAAATGGAACTCTATACCAATATCTAATGACCCAAATGCCGAGTTTCTCATATTGTGGGACACGTGCAATTACTAAAATTACTGGAGCCTTATCCTTTACCAAAAAAAAAAAAAAAATTACTGGAGCCTTATTCTACTTACATTCAGTAGCCTCTATTCTGATATATCATCGAGACATCAAGTCCACCAATATCTTCTTGGATAAGAAATATCAAGCAAAAGTGGTGGATTTCAGCACTTCTAAGTCTGTTTCCCTCAATGAAACCCATGTGACCACATTGGTGTAGGGGACTTTTGACTACCTAGATTCAAAGTATTTCCAATCAAGTCTATTTATAGACAAAAGCGATGTCTACAGCCTTGGAGTTGTCCTTGTTGAACTCTTAATGGGACAAAAGCCAATCTCGTCGTTGAGGGAACAAGAAGGAAGAAGCCTCACAACCTATTTCATAATTTCGATGAAGGAGAATTGCTTGTTCAACATTGTTGATGCTCAAGTTTGGAAAGAAGGTAAGAAGGAAGAGATTGAATCAGATGCTAACCTTGTGAAAAGATGCTTGAACTTGAATGGAAGGAACCCACCTACAATGAAAGAAGTGGCAAAGGAGTTGGAGGGGATAAGGAAGCTCCAATATCCTTCGAGTACTCAGCAAGATCAAGAGGACCATGAGGCAACTGAATCTTACACTGCTGCTTTTAAATCTAGCAAGTCAAACATCGACGTGGATGTCACTACATTTTTGGAAGTGCAGCCACTTTTTCCTAGTGCAACATGGTGAAGATCAGTCCTGCCTCTCATTCTTATGAGTCATGTTGTTGCATTTGTCATGGAAATCGGTCTTCGAAGCAAGAGAAAGAGAAAAGAGAGAAGGGAGGAAAACTTGTTAGTTTACTAATAGGAGGATTTTGGTTAGTTATTTATTGCTTATTGGTAACGAACTTTTTCTCGATGTTGGGGATCAATAAATTGTGAAATCATACCAATCATTGAATTGGCTAGGCATTATCCTAGCGTGTATGTGCCAATTTTGCAATTGTCTAGCTTGAGCAAGATGTTGTGATTTTAGTTCGTCTTGAGATCCTTGAATACTTGCTGTCAATTCGATTGTTGTAAAACTTACACTAGTCACACGGCGCACCAACCTTCATGGTTCAGTTAGATTGTTACTTGCTTGGGAAAAAAAACAAGAAAGACGTTTCCCTTTCGGAAAAGAAAGCAATCTTGCATATGCCTTACCCGACTCTTCCCTCTTCCCTGAGGATCACACTAAATTGTCGATAGCATGGAGGGATTGTTGCCGACTACTGATGCTCCTGCTGCTTAGATCAAGATATCATTCAATCCTCACTACCTAATGTATCGAAACTCACCACCCGAACTACCTGTATCAACATCAAAGATCCCCAGTAGTTACACTATTATCTATCCCCCTCCTTGCAAACGTTACTTGCCAATTCTCAATAGTAAACAAAAAAAGTGAAAATCAGTTGTATATAAATTGAGCACAAAATTGAATTAGTTTTATGTCTTCAACATTGAATTATAAATTGAGCAGAAAATCATGAAATTTAACTATGGATTTTTTCGTAGTTCGAACTTTCCTGACCACTGCTTTTCAACAAGATGAAATCTCCTTAGATATGCTCCTTGAGTTGTATACTTCTTATGTTTTCATCTCGAACTTCACACATACCAATTTCTTTGAGTAAGAACTTTTCTATACAGATTATTGTATTTTCACATGTGCATTAAATATGTTCGCTGAAAAATATCAACAATTGTGATTTTTTCAATATTTTATCCACTTTTCTATGTTTATTTAATAATCACCTCCTAAACTACAAGTGAGAAAGTGAGATCATGGCCAACATTGTCTTCTCTTTTTTCAATATATATATAAAAATTTTGGCAATTGTTTTCTGTGTGAATCTTTTATTTTCCATAAGTTTGGAACACTTTTTATAATGGAAAGTTTCATAAATGATCGCATTGCTCGTAGTATGCTTCTTTGAAACCCAAATCTTCTCCCCAAAATAGTTCACTATCCACCTAATTGGGCCTCTCTTGCAGCCAGGGCCCCCTCAATCCTACATCCATTCGCCTGGACTAGAAACGCCGGAGAAAAGGAATTGGCAAAGCGTTCCCGCCCAAAAGGCATAATCAGGAATAGAAATCTTGAATTGAAATACGAATTGTCGATCAGAATCTTATGATAAAAAATTGTATTGTTTCGCTGGATAAAAATCCCGGAAATGGCGCTGATGTGCTGCGCGTTCTACTAGGCCTAAATGGCACGCTACTCCATTCCTTGTACTCGTCCCACTGTTGTGGTCTTTTTTGTGAGGATTTTTCACAATAGGCCATCTGCCAGATGCATCTTCATTTCCAATTCACAAGCTCTTATCACAGCAAATGGGGAAACAGCTTGTGTTGACTCGGAAGTCACGGAATGATTATCACAAAAATGAAAGGGTCGAGCAGCCAAGCATCCACTACAAGAAATTACATGTGAGTTACAGTTACTCAGCACCATCTGAGACCCTAGATATAGCCCATCGGACGCATCAGGAGTCCATAATGTTGTCCACGGGAGGTAGCAGTGCCTATGAGCACAAGTTCGTCAGCGCCTTGATGATGACGCAGTGATAACTTTTGATGCCGTGGAAGATAGGTTGACACAAGACCAATGACGTAGCCAAGTTTAATGATGGCCTGCCAACTAGAAGCTTGTGGGCCAAGGAAAGTCATCTTCTGCATAACAGCTAGAAAAGGATCGATGGTCTCTCTATTCTATCGTCATCGGAGACTTCAAGTCAATGGCCCGTCCTGATAAATGTTCACAGGTGATAACGTTATTGAAGACCACAAGGGCCGCTATCAAGAAGTCATCCATTGGATCCCACCATGCCGGTCTTCCCTCATTTGTTTACGTGCAAATTGGTTCCGCACTGATGGGACTTGACATGCTCAAGCCTTGCATTTCTATGATCGATGAAATCTTATCATGTGGACCAACATGTAGCAACATTTTCAGATTTGCGGCCATTCACATCGGGAACCACAGTGAAGGCGGTCCTTTCTAGCATCCTCCCCCCACAAGAATCTCTAGCTACACATGAACAGGCTTGTGATTATTTCCAAACGCATCAATTCACTGACAAAAAGATATGTGTTAGGCTAGTTTGTACTCCCTATTGACAAGATAGCATGGGAGTCGTGCTCTTTCTTTTGTAATTGAGCGATGTAACAGAAATGTGTAATATGCTAATTATAACAGAATTCTATGGGCATAGTTTAGAGTAAACCCGCATAAATCTTGTGTCTCGAATTTTCTTTCTCGCTTTACTCCTTTTTTTCTTTTTTCTTGTGGTTGTGTGCCAAATCCTAATAATGTGTACAATTTTGCAGGGGTCCTTGTTGAACTCTTTATGGGACACAACCAATCTCTTTGCTGAGTAGAGGACGAGAGAAGAAACCTCGTGGCCTAGACAACAAGTTGGGGGAACATGCTATTTCTGACTAGTCAACAAATTGGAAATTTGTTTCCCTCATTTATCTTCACAGTGTTGTAGCTCATCGTGAGGAATACAATAGAGTTGCGCTCGTAATCTTATGAAGCAAGCGTCCTGTTTGTATCAACCTTTGGCCAGCTCAATTCACCGGTTAGTTTTCGGTGCCGAAAAGAGCTGCAAATTGATTTCAGTTTCAGGAACGTGATGGAGTCTACTTTATTAAAGTAATCAAGCTCGAGCATATCTCAAGTTATGAACAGATGCATGATCCAAAAATACATCTGCAAGTAGATCACACGGAAAATTCTTCCCTTCTTTCATTTAATGAATAGGATTATGGGACTCGAACCCTGTTCCTTTTCTCCATAGGTTTAGGCAGAACGTGAAAATCATATCGAACTCGCTCAGCCTTTCAAATTCTCTTCTTATGTATGAAGTTGAACCAGCAAATTGCAGATACTAAAGCCAATTAGATATTCACACGACCCATTGGTACTGTCCTTCCTTTGGGGAAGACTACGCATGTTAAAAATGCATGAACTTTTTCTGACTGAACATATTTTGGATATTGGTCTAGCAATTTCTTTGGACCTAACTGTTTTTTTTTTCCCCCAAAAAAAAAACTGTGTCAATAGTTCAGCATACTTTTTGTAGCATGATCAAGAGCATTAGCGAATTAATAAGACTAGTTTAAAGCAAGAATCGCATTTAGCTTTCTTCAATTCTAGTGCATGATGGGCGGAATCTCTTTCATTGTGGAAGCAAAAGACTTCTCTCATGATTCACATACGTCTTTTTTCCTCTTTTGGCGGGCCAAAATAGCATTCCGAAGTGCTTTTATTGATTGCTTGAGCACGAACAGCGTTGGACTAAGAGCAATAAAAATGAATTCCGCTTCAATAATGGGGGAGAGGCCGTGGAACACGCACACCCACTACTATTAAACAAGTCAAGAGGAAACCGCTTTTGCTTTAATAAAGTGATTTTCGGTTTCACCTTTGTAGATCGAAAAGATGCCCAGCCATTTCATTCGTCGTGAGAGAAGAAAAAGACGTCTTGGTCGTCGTAGTCTAAATTTATTGATTGATTTCGCCATTTAAAAAGACGTTCTTGTTGTGGAAAATGGTTTTCTTTTTCTAAAAGGAGAAGAAAAGTAGTAGGAATACGAGAATGGGGCCATCAAAAGTCCAAGTCCACCCGCGATAAATCATTTTAATTCATCTTGATAATGCTCCCAGTCTTTTCCCGTGAGAAAAGATGAGGACAAAGTTCCGGCCACGACAGTGGGAAAAGTCGCGCTCGGCTGCTTAAATTGGCGTCGTCTACCTTTGGAGCTTTGATCTTTCTATCATCAAGGAAGCATCCCAAGCAGATGCCAGTAAGTAACAGAGTGTGTAATGAAATAATGCGTACAGTACCTGAAATTTCAGTCCCTTCTTTCACGTAAATAACACTATCAAGGGTCTCTGCGATATCCCCTTTTTCTCCGTAGTATTAGGTCTATACGCATACGAAACGTGAAAATCATATCGAACTCGGTGTTTCAACCATCAACCCAATCTGCAGGACTAGAAGAAATTGAAAGTAAAAGGAAAACGACGCGCACACAAAATGCAAAATAAAAATAAGCGTAATTGCACTAAAATTGCGCCTGTCAACGAGCATGTATAACTTTATTATATACATAGAGGAATTATAGTATTCCAACTATCAAGCAATTAATAGATTCAAAGCACATACATTATTAGCAAAGTCAATCTCCAATTGAATTCATCAATATGCTCAGCCATGATGCATCTTCGCCCATCTTTTAAGTGAAACGGAGTCATATTGAGTAGACATTGTTGATTGTAGAGGGCTTCTCATATATGTTTGACAGACATTCATTAAATTTGTAGGGTCTTCTCTTCCGCAATGTTCAATGTGACAATCGAGTAATAACCAATACATGTGTGTCCATTAAATCCTGTTTTGCTTGCTTAATCGACTTTGGTTCTCTCTAGACAAAGATAACCATAGATTCCTCCGGTACCTATTATCCTTAATATGCATTTTTGAAAATGGAAGTCCTTCCCATCAAATTTGTTGATTTTTATATTTTCCTTCTTTTGTAGCCATCAATCTACTTCAACTCAGCCTAACTATCTTTTATACCATTTTTTTTTTGGTGAAAACAAGCGATCCAAAGCTTAATAAATAGATTAAGGAAATCAATTGAACATCATATTTACGTAGTCCAGTCAATGTTTGGCTCCATCGGGAGAGCAGCATGAGGTTTCATGATAGATAAAGGAGATACAATAAAAATTATAATCACACTCAAGTCACAACCCTCTTTAGTTCTTCTTAGACCTAGTTATGCCAATAACTTATAGTGTTTAGCCCATTCAATTTTTTGCAAAATAATCTGACAGAGAAGACACAAATTCTTACCACAAGACTTTGTCACGGTTCCAAAACACTAGCAATTTCTTTGGGATATAATTTACGATCGCGCCACACCATTAATTGTTACGGCCAAAAGCTCCCCTCCCACTCACTAGTGGCCAAAAACCAATAAAGTCCACATCTTAATATATATAATCTCAGCCATATTTAAAATGAAATATCGTCCGTCATATTTGGCAATGTATGGGTGCTTGTGTCATGGCATGAATGCATATGGATCTTCGTTCAGAGGTTCAATTTTTCAAATTCTAAATATTGCCAATACCCATTTGATAGTTTGAGACCTTCCGTTGATTCTGAGGTTTTTTCTTTTCTTATAATAGTCGTGACTCAACAAAAAGTGCATGGAATTAAAAGATCCTATCTCCATGGAGGAATGACATGGAGAAAGGCTTTTATATGAGCTCGACCAGACCTAAGAAGTTCGAGCTATTGGATATTTCAATTCTCCAAAAAAAGAAAAGAAAAAAAAAAAAGGCTATCTATAAGGTCAGTGTGCTTATTTGTTTTGGATGAGTGCACCACAAGCCATGAAACTCATCACAAAAGTATAATCGAATTTTAAAACTTTTGAATAATTGAATCAAGTCCTAAAATTTATTAAGTTGATATGATGAAGTTTCTTCATTAATTCCGTCCAATTTAGCCAACATAGCATACTAATGTGGCTTCATTTTTTTAATTGTGTTCTAAAAATAGATGACGTGGATGTGCATCGCATCAAACAAGAACTTGAAAATTTAATAAGAGAAAAAAAAATGCCGACTTGACCTTTTTTTTTTTCCTTTTTTTACCAATACTTTGCTGTAGTATATACAGTTATGTGCGAGTGGCACAGGTTGTTTTCTACTACAGATCACTCAACCAGGACAAGGATCACATCCAAAAAAAAAGAAATTCAAAATTTAATAAGGAAAACAATGCTGATGTGACATTTTCTATTACATTCACCACTGTGTTGCTACAGTATATACAGTTACTTATTAGGTATGAACCAGTGTATTGCTTCGGTTTCGTTGTTGTCGTCGTTGGCGAAAGAATAATACCGTGGGACACGCAACGAGGACATGCACATATATTTCCGAAATATCCCATTTCACAGGACCTTTCAACCCTCGTCCTCATGTGGATCCAGGACAAAGGAGGAGCCTTCAAAGACGTCCAATCTTAAAATGACTTAGAGCCTCTATGAAAGGAGACATTTCAACGGGGAACAAAAGAAAATATCTCCAAATCTCATCACTTTTAATATCTTCGTGTTTATTTAGTTAATTTCTTCTTTTTTCATATTCAGCTGAGACTGAAAAAAAATAGTTGCGATTGCCATCAGGGCAGAGCCAATGGAGACATCCTTCTCAGTTGGCCGCCAAAATAGGAGGGGAGAATTTTCTACTCCAGGATGGATTTGAAGCTTTGACAGTTCTGCTCAAGAAAGTATCCTCGAATATGATAGCGTCCACGACAACGGGAGAAAGTGGCATATAAGTAGCTGCGCCCACCGTTCATTCCTCGAACAGGTCCACGATTTCCCGAGAAAAGAAGCAGGAACAAGAATGTTTCAGATTCTTCTGCTTCTAGGGTCGCTTCTGCTTCATGAAGAAGCCTCGCTAGCAGCTCCCCTGGTGAAGGGTAATTGCCCCCTAACATGTGGTGGCGTCACCATTCCCTTTCCCTTCGGGATTGGAACCGGGTGTTTCCTCGATGAGTGGTACGAGATCTTCTGCGACGAAAGCACCGACGGTGCCGTCCCAATGCTGAACAAGCCCAACTTGAGGGTGCTCAACATTTCGCTACCCGATTCCCATGGCGGAAAGAACGGCATGATCAGCGTCAGTCTTCCAATTATCTACTGGCAGAGTGGGACATGCAGGGGAAATGGAAGCTCTACGCCTGTGAGCTTGAACGGGAGCCATTTCATCTTCTCCGAGTCAAGGAACGTCTTGGCCGCCGTCGGTTGCAACATATGTGTTCTATTGGATGACCAAAAGTCTGCAATCATAGGATGCAAGTCTAGCTGCAAAGATGACAAGGTTGTTAGGAAGAGGACTTGTTCGGGCAGCGATGGATGCTGCCACACCACAATTACCCCGGATCTTCAGAATTTCACCATCACTTTCAATCCCGACAAGGATTCACCAAAGAATCAATGCGAGTATGCCTTCTTGGGAGATAGGTCGATATTCACACGTTCAACTATGGACCTCAATAAGTTGAAGGCGAGCGGGCATTTCCCAGCGGTGCTAGAATGGGGGATAGCTAAATCCTCCCGAGCTGCCTCAGAGATTTACAAACATGGCGATTCCTATGAGTGCAGCAATTTCAGCTTCAATTCAGCGTATCCCAAGGCGATGCCATTTAAGCAGTGTTCTTGCCGTGGGGGATTCACCGGTAACCCCTATATTAAATATGGATGCGAAGGTAAGACCAGTTACATATTCTCACACCAATCATTGGAAACGCAACATCGAAACACTGTACTAATAAAGAGAAGTAGCTCTTTGGAGGCTGAAGTAGCTTTACATGCAATACTAAACACCCAATAAAGAGATGAGGCTCTACTAATTTTGATTGTCATCTTTTGTTCAGATGTGGATGAATGCAAAGGTCCAACCGATCTGTGCCCTGGAAGAAATTGTGTGAATCGGCGAGGTTCCTATGATTGCGTCGAAAGAAGCAAGACGATCAAGTTTCTCCTCATAGGTAAGTAAATTTCTTCATTCTGTCATGTTTATGAATAAGGATTATCCATCTTTTGTGCACAAAATTCGTGAATATCACGTCCTATCATTTAATTAAAGGCAACATGGAGTCTATAAATGATAAATCCCACAATTTAGAAAAAGTTATATAGCCTGATGCATTTTCAGTGGATCGGATGTTTGTTGTTTGCACATAGCTCTTCGAATTCAAGTTTGCTGTTTGATTTGGGCACATATTTTTTTCCTACAATTGTAGCCTAAATAGTTTATAGTCTTTAACTTGATTGACTCAACAACAAATACAATACCTCAAGCCTTACACCAGGTGTTTTGCTTTTTGCCCTTAATACATAATCTCGATCGATCAATAAGAACTCTGTTTGTTTTTTGGCTGCTGCTCGACTGATTAGATGGCCGTTCTGTTATATGCCAAATTTTCACGAGGAAAACTTTTCACCAATCACATTAACATTAACATTCTTTGTGGCATCGTTGAGAGACATGATGACTTTGTTGGCAATTTAAGCTGAAAACACGATGACAACCAAAGGAGTTGAAGAGGTGGTGCTATCTAATGAGCTGGTTAATGCCCATATGACAACGGGTTGATGCGGAGTTCATGAATGTCATAGATATTAAATGGAGAATCAAGTTTGTCAGTGATAGAAATTTTCGCATTAGATATAGCATTTCAGGAGAGGATGTAATCGCGAAAAAGCTTGTTGTAATGGAGACTATTGGAGACATATGGATCAAATTCATTCCTCTAGACAAGTCCAAGATTAGTTTAGGTTTGATAGACATCTTTGATGGTTGAAGTGCCCATGGAGCATTGAAAAAGCTACATAGATGATGAGCACTATGACTTGGCTACAAAAATGAAGCCAATGCGGAGATAATTGAGAATATGTCTCAAGTTTGAGCCCCTAAAAAAAATTCGATCCAAGTAGGTTTCTAGGCTTGAGTAGTATTCCCAATTTGAGTAGGTTTATTTAAAGGGATTTCCTATTTTGGATGTATATACATGGAATTCTACTTGGTTATTATGCACTAGAGCAAACAATGGGGTGTTAGGGTTCTTTCCCTATGAGTCTTATGAGTGAGTTTGTGAGAGATTGTGAGTTAATACTTGTGAGTCTTGCTTTAGGAGTAATTAGGATTGGGAAACACTTGAATGATTATAAATTCTATTTCATCTAGATTTATAATAGATTTTTTAGCAATGTGCTTTCCTTGTGTAGTAGGTGCCTACACTTGAATGGAACCACGCAAATATTCGATGTCTTTATGAACCACACAAATAATTGATGTCTTGATCTTACTTGTTGATTTCTCTAGTGATTTCTTCTTCATGCGTTGGACTGGAAGTGCATAATTTGTTAGCTTCGGTGTTATTTTACAACACAAAGGTAATCCTTGTACTACTTCAATAAACCAGGTATGGGAGCAGGCCTAGGGGTACTGCTCTTGCTTCTTTTTTTATGGCTGTTGTACAATTTCTTGAAGAAAAGGAAAGAAATCAAGCTCAAAGAGAGGTACTTCAAAGAGAATGGGGGCCTCTTGCTGCAGCAACAACTGTGTTCATCCGAGACCAATGTTGACAAGAATAAATTGTTCAATTCCAAGGATTTGGAGAAGGCCACCGACAATTTTAACAAGAACAGAATACTTGGCCAAGGCGGGCAAGGAACCGTTTACAAGGGTATGCTTGCGGATGGAGGAATTGTTGCCATTAAGAAATCAAAGGCGATCGATAAGGGAAAAGTCGAACAATTCATCAATGAGATTGCCATTCTCTCGCAGATCAACCATAGGAATGTGGTTAAGCTACTTGGGTGCTGCTTGGAAACAGAGTCGCCACTTTTGGTGTACGAATTCATACCGAATGGGACTCTCTTCCAATACTTACATGACTCTCTTGTATCGTGGGGGACACGCCTTCAAATTGCCACCGACGTGGCAGGAGCCTTGTCCTATCTACATTCATCGGCATCAATCCCGATCTATCATCGGGACATCAAGTCTACTAATATTCTCTTGGACGATAGGTACCGTGCAAAAGTGGCTGATTTTGGCACTTCCAAATCCCTTTCGCTCTATCAAACTCATGTGACTACAGTAGTCCAAGGGACATTTGGGTACTTAGATCCTGAGTATTTTCAATCGTGCCAGTTCACAGAAAAGAGCGATGTGTACAGCTTTGGTGTGGTCCTTGTCGAACTCTTGACAGGGCGAAAGCCAGTCTCGTTTCTTGGAGACGAGGAGGAGAGAAACCTCGCAAGCTATTTTCTCCTGTCGATGGACGAGAACTGCCTGTTCAACATAGTCGACCCTCAAGTTCTGAAGCAAGGGAAGGAGGAAGGGATCGTCGCCTTTGCCAACATCGCAAGAGGGTGCCTGAACTTACATGGGAAGATGCGACCTACAATGAGAGAAGTGGCAAGTGAACTGGAGCGAATTAGAAAGCTGGAGAATCCCGCCATTAGGCATGGAAATACTCATGAGAAGAGGGAGACGAGTACGCGTTGGGATTCTGTTGGGTCCGCAGACGTAATCTCGCTATCGGACTTGCAGCCACTCATGTCTAGTGAATCGATGTAGATTAGTTCTATCTAGATTTTCTTAGGTGTGTTACTACTTCAAGAAGAATATCAGGATTTTGTTGTGTGTAATTGTCAAAAGACAAAAAAATATAATTTCGTATGTCGCACTCTTTTTTTGATGGAAAAAAACAAAGAAACTTTGTTGTCATATATCTTAGAAGAAAGTATGTGATGTGAAATTCATCGCATTATTTTGAGACAAATTAACGATACTGGCAACAGCAACCACAGAATTACTCATACATGTTGCCACAGAAGCATCAATAGGCCATAAGATAGGAAAGATCACCTAATAATAGAAACCATCCGTCCAACGCCTCAACTTCAACTTCACCATGTTTCCCTGGACATAACGGGGCGCGTCAGAAAATCGAACTACTTCAGAATCAACATCTGGAATTGAATTATAAATTGAGCACAATATCCTTGAGTTAATGTATGAATTTTTCCATAGTTCGAATTTCTTCGACATCGCTTGTCCACAACATAAGTTCCTCTCGTATACTCTCCATGGGGTGTGTATATTTTGTATTTACCAAGTTATTTGAGTAAGAACTTTTGTATTCGGTTGATTATATTGTCGAATGTGCATTTAATCTGTTCCCTGAAAAACATCAATGATCGTAATTTTTTAACATATGTTTTCTACTTCATTATATAATTTTCGATGCTTGATCTTAATGTTTAGATTTTAAATTTAGTTGACACTCACCTCTAAAACTACAAGTGAGAAAAGAGAATTCATGACAAATATTGGCTTTTATTTTCTATAGTTTTTTTTTATATATATTTATATCTGGGATTTGTTTCATACAAGTGAGAAAGATACGCTATAGATTTCTTTAAATGTGCTTGTCCTTTGTGATAATTTTCTATGTGGATTTTTCCCAAGAGGCCCCCTGCGAGATGTTTCTCCATTTCCAAAACTGTAAGTTGGTGAAAGTGTTTGTGTTAATTTGGAAGTTCGGAAATGTGATCATAAAGACGAGAGGGTTGATTAGCTAATTGACCAACGTATAACAAGAGTCTTGCATTAGTTGCAGAATATTAGGTTTGAGTTACGACTACTCAACATCACTTGAGATCTTAGAAACAACCTTGTCAATATAGCCCCTCTGACATGTCAATAGTTCCTCTCCACACAAGGTAGCAATGCCCATGAGCATAAATTCGTCATAGGTGCGATCATGGCATAGCGAGAACTTGTGATCTTTGGAACAATAGATGACCATGAGACCACTAACACAACACATATTCGATGTCTTTTCCCATTACCTGTCCACGTTTTTAAAAGATTATTTTTTTCCTCATGGGCTAGAATAGATTCTTGAGCTTTCCCTTCCCACCTAAACACTTTTGACTCAATTCGATAGCAGACGACCAATAAGGGCTGCATTGCTGTGTCAATTTCTGCGGTGCGAGCATGCATAGGTATAAACTGAGTCGGCCGAGCGCATCGCACCCTCAGAAGCAGAAGCAATTGAGCCTCAAAATTCCGACAAGATACGAATGAAAAGACCAGTGTCTTCTCTTACTCATATTCATATATTTTAGAGGAGGGCTACACGATTCAATGAATGAAAAGTTATGAATCCGGCTATCTTCACCAATCTAGTCACAAGGACAAGGGGTGAAATCAAAGACAGAGTGTTAGCTATATGCCCCAAAGCAACCATATAATAGTTACATGTTATGGATTATTTAATGGCAAATAAATATTCATTCATCATCCTATTGATATGAATGAGTTTATAAGATCAACTACAATTGAGGCTATTCTTAAGGGGTCAAGAATATGTATGATAGGTTTACAGTTATGTTGAATCCTTAAACAGTTTCCGGTTGATGGATTATTGAGAGGATATTGATGATCCTGTTGAGACCAATGTGTTCTTAAGCTTCACCATTCAGTATTGGATACCTGAGGAGATGATGAGTCACAAGTCATTAGGTATTGTAATATGAGCTAGAACATAGATGCTTGTCTTGAACAAGTTCACTGAACGTGACATACATAGAACAATTAGCAACATCGAAGCTTTTAGCGAGGTGAACATCTAATTGTTCACACTTTGGTCTGGTGTAAGATTCTTACTAAGGCACGATGGTGACTTGTATGTTGGATGACTATGATTTACAAGTGCACATATTGACGTTTCGTCGAACCGTTTCTGTACTTGACAGTAATAGTTTGTTCACATACAAAGGCACATGTGTGTGTAATATGGAATCTCTTTTCTTGTTTTACACACACACACACACACACAGGATTGATATCCTATGTGATTTAATCGTGACACTGTATTTAAATTTTCGGCCAAGGTTATAACCGAGAATAAATGGTTCATGTCTTGAAGAAATACATGTCGATTAGATTTGGGCATATGATCAAATTGATGACTTAACCAAAAATTCCATGGTCTTTGTTCGATCGTGACATGGTGAGACGGAAGGATCGAATTACACGGTTACAAAAGCTGAAAAGTTCATTATGTTCTTGAAACATTTCACACCGTCTGGGTAGCTATAATATATTGCTAAATGTCACTCATGGTTTGTAGAACATGAGATTGACCTGGACAATCAAGTCTCTTGGTTGTCCTAATATGTTATTACTGCCAAGCTCAGTGATGAATTTAGGGATGTCACACATCATAACTAATTAGAATGGCAATTGAACAAAAGAGATAATATTGTAAATGTCTTAAAAGTCAATCAGACTGAGTCGGGCTAAAAAGTTAAAGATCTGAAAAAAAAAAAAAAAAAGGGATTTAGATTCTACAAAGTCCGAAACAAGTTTCAGATTTTACAACCGGATCAAAGATCTGAACCACGGTTAGATTCAATGACTAAATTAATAATCTAAAGTAAGTTCAGAATTAACAACTACATTAATTGTCAGAAGTGAGTTTAGAATCAATGGCATCATTAATGATCTAAAGTGAGTTTAGAATCAATAGTCACATTAATGATCTGAAACTGTTTCAGACTTAATTACTAAATTAAAGATCTAAAATGGTTGCAGACTTAACAGTCATATTAATGTTCTGAAACGGGTTTAGACTTAACGGCTACATCAATGATCTAAAATGATTTAAGATGTAACGGTCACATTAATGATCCGAAATGCTTTCAGAATCAATAGGCACTTTAATGATCTCAAACGGTTTCAGATTCAAATGACCAATTAATGTTCTGAAACGATTTCAGATGTAACAGTCAAATAAACATTTGTAATGGCTGCAAAGTTAATGTCCACAGTAAAGATTTGTAACGGTTACAAATTAATGCCTGGAATAATACTCTGTAATGATTATAGAGTTAATACCTGATTTAGTATATGAAACAGTATTAGAACTTACATCCATAAGGTGTTATAGCCAAATTAATCGTAAATAGTTTTAGAGTTAACAAGCCGTGAATTGAACTAGATATAAAAAAAGCTATTATGAGAGCAGATCATAGGAGGATCGACAATTGACAAATGAAAGTGTTGATAGTGATTAACCAAATCATTCACACATGAGAGCAATTGCCAGTACAATTGCAGTTGTGACATCTCTCAATTTCTCTCTTCTATTCAATGTGAGATTGGTGGTATATTTGAATTAGAGGCCCAATACTTGTGGGGCTAGATCTAAAGAACGTCAGAATCTACATTACGAAGAAATCAGATGTTCTACATCTGAAAAATGTCAGAACCAATATTACTAGAATACATCAGACGTTTGTGGTCAAAATTCCAAGAACGTCAACATCGATGTTACTAGAAGATCAACGTTTGTGGTCAAAATTTGAAGAACGTCAAAACCACAGCTGTGAGGACATCAGACGTTCGTGATCAAAATCTAAAGAACGTTAGAATAAAAAAAAATTAGCAAGGACCAAGGGTAATGTGATTAACCTATTTCTCATGTCTATTTGTTTTTATTAAAATGCACGAAAATGCTTTGGAAATACATGTATGAGCGTTTTTACTTCTGCTATGATCAGACTTTAATCTTAACTTACTTATGCATGTATTCTTATTTATTGAAACAAAAATCAATAGTGGTATCAGGGCCAATCCTTAAACATCTTCGTGCTTTTAATTATTGATTAGTTCATGTTTTTTTGTATGATCTGATGACCGATTCTCATTTATGATCAGAAGTTTATTAAGGTCGCTTTCGGATTTTTATTTGACATGCATATTAATCAGTTAATATGCAAGGTGAGACCATTGATAATAAAGAAAATCTTCTTGTTTTTTATGTTAAGTTGTAACAAGTGTTTAAACCCGTGACCTCCCATCGTCGTGGTCTACTCCTATGTTCTAATTGTTGATTATCTGATTGTGGCTACATTGAAATCAATTACTATTCAAGAATATAAAACCATTCCATTGTACATCTGATGATGCAGGGTTTAGGCCAAATGATTCCCAATAACTATTAGATGAAGAATCATTTGTGTCCTAAATACTTACATGATGTGATGGGATAGACTTATCTATGATCATGAGGTCAATAACTGTCAAGTGAGGCTTTCGTGATCTAGAGGCCGAAGTATGATTGGAACTTGCATGTGATGTGTTGGATATGTGATCCACTCATTAAGTTCAGAGGACACAAATAACTGTCAAGTGATGTGGACTATGAAGTGGTGGGATCGCAATCCCCACTAGTGATAATCTTTTCCCAACAAATATTATCGTTTCCCATCTTAAGGAGTATTGGATCCGAAAAGAATAGTGGGATATAATATTTCATTCAAAGGCTAAAATGAAATATTTGTTGAAAATCAATGGCTAACAATTTATCTTTCTGTATAGATATTTTATTACTTTAAAAATGGTTATAACAAACCCACTTGCTTCTATTCTTGACAAGAATTGTTTGATGGGACCTAACTATATTGATTAGGTAAATAATTTGAAAATTGTTCTCAACTCCGAGAAAATTGGGTATGTGCTTGATCAAAACTTGCCAAAAGACATTTCGAGTAGTGTCAAAGGGGAGCGCGAAACTTATGAGAAGTGACACAAAGATGACCTAAAAGTTAGGTCATACATGCATGCTTTTATGAATAATGAGTTTTAAAAAAAATATGATATCATGGAAAGTGCTCACTCGATTATTATATATCTAAAGGATTTTTTCAATGAGAACGAACGAATCTCTAGATATGACATATATAATGGATTGTACCATATGAGAATGGTTGAGGGATCATTGGTGAATGATCATGTTTTGAATATGATTTGGTACATTGAGAAGTTGGCCAGACTAAATCTTATTATGAATAATGAATTAGCCGTGGATCTAATACTCTAATCTTTGCCCGATTCATTCTTTGGATTTGTCTAGAACTTCCACATGCATAAGATGAGAAAACTCTTGTTGAGTTACGTGGTATACTAGTGGCCTATAAGAAGAAAATGCACAATACAAGGCCCACTATAATGGCTATGGCTAAGGCTTTCTCTTCAAAGAGTAAGACTACTTCAAAGAAAAGGAAATGTAAGAAGTCCATAAAGTCTGCTATACATCCAAAACTTAAGATTGAAAAAGGAAACTGTCATTATTATGGTGTCAAGGGACATTAAAATAGGAACCGCAAGAAGTACCTTGTAAGCTTGAAGGTCAAGTCAAAGGACAAACCTTATGAATGTATGATATACATGCTTATTGAAACCAACCTTACGGTTGGTTCTGAATCCAGTTTATGGGTTCTAGATTCTGCTACAATTTCACATATTTGTATGTTTTCATAGAATTTGGAAATAAGTAGGATGTTGGGACAAAATGAGATAGTCTTGACATTCGCAAATGGAGCAAGAGTTGCCGCATTAGCTATAGGGACTTATCATTTATCTTTGCTTTTACACATGTATTGATTTTGAATAATTATTTGCATTATAAGAATGCATTTAGGAACCTCATCTCTATACCTTGTTTGAGTAAAGAGAATTATGAATTTTTTTTTTGTTGATGATGTGCGTTCCATTTATTATGATAAAAGATGTGTTGGTTCTAGTTCGATAACCAATAATGTTTATATCATTACAATTTTTGGTAATATGATTACCAATATCAATAAGTGAAATGATATAAATGTCGTGACCAATAAACGACCTAAAGATAGACCAAACACGAAGTATGTTTGGCATCTTCGACTTTAGGTCATGTTGGAGAGGCTAGGATCAATAAGTTGAGTAAAGATGTGTTGTGACCTATTTTTTTCGGCACCCGATTAGGGCGGGCACCGGCGGAGATTAATGGTTCGGCTAGGTTCATTTAGCCTAACCCGGGCTCTCCCAAGCTCACCAATTCACGACTTAATGGTTTGATTTTTTTTTAATCTATAAGTTAATTTTAAAAGGAGTCGGTACTAATCGATTTAGGGTGGATCGATTAGAAACCCAAGTGAAATATTGGGAGGAATATTCACTTCTACGCAACCATAGAGATTAGTTAATCACTAATGCCCTTCCGGTACCTAATCTTGTTTAAACCCTAATGTTTTTTGGATTTTGAGGGATTCTCTATGCGGTTTGTGGAGGAAAAACATTTTTCGGGTCTTTTTCTCATTTTTTTTAGACAGAAAAAGCATTTTTTTTATTTTTGCTTTTTCTGAAGATATAAATCATTTTTGGCTTTTTCTGATTTTTTTTTGTGGCTTTTTTGGGAAAATATGGGATACTTCGATTTTTTGATTTTTTGAAAATAAATTACTTTTTTATCTTTTATTTTTAATTTAATTTTAAATATTATTTTTTATTTTTACAATATATTAATAATAATAAAAGACCCAGGTTGGATCCCTAGGTTGGGACCGACCCGGGTTGCCAGCAATCGGCCCGCATGGGCCAGAAACCAAGGCTCAGTCCGGGCCTCGTCCCCCTAAACGGCCCGCAAGCCTGCGTTTTATCTAAACTAGACCCGGGCGGGCATACCCAGCTCGGCTCGCAACCCAAGCCCGACCCGACGATCTGGTCAAAACCCTACTTGGTTTGCAGCTCAAGCCCGACCCTACGACCCGGTTTCACGCAACTAACCCTAGGGGATCGGGTCACGTGCCCGACCTGGGCTCGACCTAGTTTTGCGGCCGCTACAGCTTTCGCGATCGACCGGCTGCGACGGGCAATGGGGCGGAGCATTTGAGCGCAGCAACGAAGGCAACGATGGCGTACGACGACTAGAATTTCGAAAAAAGGGGAAGAAGCCTCCAAGTGGTGGCGACGGAGGCGGCCGTGTAGGTTAAGATGCAACACAGAACGACGATTAGGGTTCCAAGAGGGGGGAAGCCTCCGAGCGGTGGCGATGGGGGCGGCGATGGCGTACGGCAGCAAACGACGACTGAGCTTGTACCTATCTCAGCGGGCTGCACCAGTCGATTCCGCGATGAAGGGCTTTGATCCGGCTGAGTCTTCGAACAGCTACAAGTTTACGTCGTGGGAAGCAGCGGCTAGCATCAGGGGAAGCAGCAGCGGCGAGGCGTGAGGACGGGAACACGATTCGACGGCGTCGGGACTCAGGCGAGGCGGCAGTGGCGGCACAGCTCGACGATGTCGAGACTCAAGCGAGGCAATGGCGTCGGGGGGAGGGGGAACGGTGCAAGCCTTCGCCTCCGATCCCGCCCTCTCTCCTTCGAAACCCTAGATCTAGCCCCCCCCCTCTCTCTCTCTCTCTCTCTCTCTCTCTCTCTCTCTCTATCTCGACCCTTTCTGGCTAGATCTGGGATCTTTGGTAGCTCATCCTCGAGCCTCCCCTAAAATCTCTCAAGGGAAGTTGTTGAGGCTCGCTGTCGGCAATCCCTTCCTTTTGCCGTCGTGCTTTTGGCCAACCCCCCAACGCCCTATGTATAGGCGAGGGGGAGCAGTCAGTGGAGGCCAAGCCGGCAATCTTTGGTGTGCCGACCAACCTTCCTTTGCCGGCCGAATCGGCGTCACTTCCTTCCCCTTCCTGCTCGCCATCAATGTTGCGTCCCTTCAGCTCGCGCCATACCTTGTTGTCCCCTCCTGCGCGCGTCCGCTTCTCCTGTGCGTGCTGCAGAGAGGAAGAAGGCGAGGCAAGGAAGAAGACAAGGGGGACATGGGTTGGGTCATGCAAGCTAGGCCGCGAAGGCCCACGCGAGAGAAGGAAGAAGGGGCTGGGCCTCCCCTTTCTTTTCTCTTTTTTTTGTTTTTTTTTTTTGTTTTTACTTATTTTTGGTTTTTTTTGTTGTTTTTTTATTATCTATTATTTATCCAAAATCGTACACCCACACGCGGGTATGGTGGGGTCTAACCCACACCCAATCATTTCTTTAGGTTTACTAAAGAAACCACACACTTATTAATTGGCTCACTTCCTTCCACTTTTCCTATGTGGGACAAGGAAACATACACTTAGTTTATTTTACAAACAAATTTCCAGCAATCCCCCACTTTGTTTGTAAAACAAGGATTTCAAAATAAAAATAAAAAAATTTAAAAACCTATACACCCAAAATTTTAGTAAGATTAATATACATACATAAAGGTCTCTTTCAAGTTAAACATTTACTTAGTGTAAGTATATCAAAGTTCTAGCAAAGTGACAAGTAGCTCGGCTTTAAACTTGTACTTTTATATAATAGAACCAGACATACCGCACATACACTAATCTCTTGTTTCAACGAGAAGTTCTATATTACTCCGTACTATTATGGCCTTGTGCTTAATCCTGTTTCATGAGCTCTTTAGAAAGCAACCCTAACTTTCGTAAGAAACAACACCACTTCTAAGCTCATATAGTTGAAGTATCTACCATGCATTTCTATTACTATCGACACATTACAAGTTTGTACTATACTTTATTAAGAATTCAATTCAACCTACAAAACGTAACAGATGATACTGACTTATCATATTAAGGCTACGTTAGTATTAAACAATCACATTCAATAACTTGTTCTTACCCATTAAACCTCGTAACTAGTGATGTTCTAGAAAAAAGTTGGGTTACCATTATTGGTGATTTCAATTAAAGGGTTTCAGCCCCATTTTTTGTGAGGTCATTATTACCATGTGTCTTGGTAAAGCCTTCGTCAAAGGATCGGCAAGATTATTACTTGACCTCACGCAGACAATTGTTATGGTACCATCTTTAATCAATTGTCTCACATATTCATGTCTCAGACTAATATGTTTAGACTTACCATTATAGGTGCTATTATAGGCTCTTGCAAAAGTAGCCTAACTATCACAATGGATAGAAATAGGAGGCGTGAGATTAGGCCATAATTTGATATCCAATAACAAATTCATAATCCATTCGGTCTCTTTCACAGTTGCCGCTAAAGCAATAAATTCAGATTCCATTATTGAGTAAGTTATACATGTCTGTTTTTTACTTACCCAAGATACAGCACATCCAGCAAGTGTGAAAATCCATCTTGAAATGGAACACTTATCTCCCACACTTGTAATCCAACTAGCATCGGTATATCCTTCTAATACATCTGGATAATTATTATAGAACAATCCTAAATTTTGAATTCTCTTAAGATAACCAAATTTTTTGATAATGGCTCTCCAATGTTCTGTACTTGGATTACTAGTAAACCTACTCAACTTACATACATAATAATATCAGGTCTAGTACAATGCATCGCATACATTAAAGACCTTATAGCACTCGCATATTCTAATTGTGCCACCGCTCTACCAGTATTATGATTTAATTTAATACTGGAATCAAATGGAGTACTTATTTCCTTGAAACCAAGATGTTGAAATATATTTAATAATTTTTCAACATAACTACATTGACTTAAAGAATAACCCCTACTATGTTTCTTAACTTTAATACCTAAGATAGTATTAACTTCACCCAAATCTTTCATTTTAAACATGGAAGTTAAATACTTCTTAGTCTCAATAATTCCAATCATATTCGTTCCGAAGATAAACATATCGTCAACAAACAAGCACACTAAGACACCATAGTCTTTAGTGAATTTAGAGTATATACACTTATCAGCACTACTGTGGATGAAATCATTTGACAAGATGACTGAATTAAACTTTTCATGCCACTGCTTAGGAATTTGCTTAAGCCCATAAAGAGACGTAATCAATTTACATACTTTCCTTTCATTTCCAGGAAGAATGAAACCCTCCGGTTGTTCCATGTAAATCTCCTCATTTAAGTCTTCATTCAAGAAAGCAGTCTTAATATTCATTTGATAAACACAAATATCATAAATGGAAACTAGAGTAAAAAGAACTCGAATAAAGGTTATACATGCAACGGGAGCATACGTATCAAAATAATTTATTCTTTCTTTTTGTCTATATCCCTTGGCCACAAGTCTAGCCTTGAAAGCTTGGATAGAACCGTCATAATGATATTTTCTTCTAAAAACCCATTTGCACCCAATAGGTTTCGATCCTTTTGGTAAATCTATTAATACCCAAGTATTATTGGACATTTGAGTCCATTTTATAATTCACAGCTTCTTTCCAAAAAGAAGCGTCTCTAAGAGACATAGCATCATCAAATCTTCTAGGGTCGTCTTCTAAATTTAATACTAAATGGTATTTATTTATCACCTTATTATCTCCATCTCCTTCAACAAGAAAAACATGAGTAATAAAATCAGGACCTAAGTCTTTTAGTTTCCTAGCTCTAATACTTCTCATTGGTTCAATCATGTCTTTAGAATCATTCGTTTCTTTCTCTTGAGAATCTATTTGAGCTTCCATAGATTTTGGATTATTTTCAATAATTTCATAACCCTTGAAATATTTATTCTCAAAAATTCAACGTCTCTCGATTTTACAATGACATTGGATTCTAGATCAAGAAGTCTATAAGTTTTACTGTTTTCGGCATACCCAACGAAAACACTTTTGATAGCTCTAGGACCAAGCTTTGTTCTCTTAGGATCTGGTACTCGGTAATATGCCAAACACCCCCACACTTTAAGATATGACAAATTTGGCTTTCTACGTTTCCATACTTCATAAGGGGTTATGTCATATTTGTTGGAAGGTATTATGTTATGAATATAACATGCAGTAAGTAATACTTTTCCCCAAAGATTAATTGGTAGCTTTGAATTTGAAAACATACAATTAACCATTTCTCCAAAAAATCGATTTTTCCTTTCAACGAAACCATTTTATTGTGGAATGTATGGGGCCGAAACTTGATGAATAATACCATGTTCTTCACAAAATGAAAATAATTCATTTAAGAAATATTCTCCACCTCTACCTAATCGTGGAACTTTGATTTTCTTTTCTAATTAATTTTCTACTTCAGCCTTATATTTCTTAAACATGGCAAATGTTTCATCCTTCGATCTCATGAGATAAATATATAAAAACTTACTGCAATCATCCACAAAGGTAATAAAATACCTTTTACCTCCACGTGTTAAAATACCATTGAATTCACATATATCACTATGAACCAAATTTAATGAATTCGAATTTCTTTTAACACTAGGAAACGGTTTCTTAGTAAATTTGGACTTAGCACATATTTCGCATTTATCAAATTTGCCATTGAAATTTATCAAGTCTTACTTCTTCATATTCTTCAAATAACGAATATTTATATGTGCCAACCTACTATGCCATAAAAATGAAGACTCAACAATATAAGCAGAACTAGGAATATTATTATTGATACTTGGTTGATACATGCCATCATTGGCATAACCCTTCCTACAAACAACATATTCTTCGACAGGATAACCTTGTCGGATTCAAACAAAATCCGAAACCCCCTCTTACCAAGTAAATCAATAGAAACTAGGTTCTTCCTAATTTCGGGTATAAATAACACATTAAGAAGAGTAATCTTCTTTCTAGAAGTGAAGTCTATCTCCATTGTGCCTTTTCCAGCAATTTTTGCAAGAGCATTATTCGCCATCAGGACCTCTTGAACATTGGAGTCAACAAACTCTTCAAATTGCTTGAACATGTACTTGTCCTTGCACACATGGACTGTTGCTCCATAATCTAGCCACCAACCGGATTGGACAGTGGTAGAATTGATTTCAGAAACCATAGCCATCGCATCATTAATTTCAGAAATTTTCATGTTCGAAAACATGGTTGAAATCATGGTTACATAATTTTATTCAACCAAATTTGCATCGGCCTTCACCGTCGGAATGTTCTTGTCCTTTGAAATGCTCTTGCGGTGAATGCAATCATTAGCGTAATATCCCTGGTTTGCTACAAACAAAACAGCAACCCTTTTTCTTCTTTTATGTTCTCTTAAATTTATGCTCACTTTTTACTTTGAAGTTTTGGCCGATTTTCCGTTTTTTATCCACAGCATTCACCTTGGAATTGTACAAAACAAAATTATCACGTAAATGTGACTCTTCCTCAATGCGAAGATGTTTTTGTATTTTCTCCAAAGTAAAGTCCTCTGACTTATTTATCATAATTTTTCCATAGTCTTTCCAACTTGGAGGCAATTTCGCAATAATTGTTCCAACTTGAAAAGCTTTTGAAATATCAATCTTGAGGGCACAAATTTTATTTAACAAGCACTTGCAATTCATGCACTTGTTCCAGCAAGGGTTTAGTATCAATGAACTTGAAATCCAAATTTGCGATTAGATATTTGTTGGTACATTGCTCCTCCGCTTTGTACTTAAATTCCAGCGCATTCCAAATTTCTCTAGCTGACTTCATTTTGGTGAATAAGTCATACAAATGATCCGACAATGTATTCCAAATGTGTCCTTGACAAAGTAATTCGTCTTCCGCACGTTTCTTCTTCTCTTTATTTACCCTCTCAATGGCTTTTGCACTTGACTGTCCTCCCTCGGTAGTAGGCTTAGGATCTTCTATAGCCACCAAGTTAGGATCCAGTATGTAGGAAATCTTCAGAGTAGTGAGTAAGAACATCATCTTGTCCCTCCAGCGAGCAAAGTTGTTCCCATCAAACCGGTCTAGTTTCACAATATCTTGATTCATGACTTTAATTGTCTCCAACTCCATTGTTGAACAAAATAAATCCTTAAAATTGTTGGGAAAATTATGGCTTCGAATTGAGTAGAACAATGAGTCAGATCTTTAGAGTAATCAAGTCAGACTTTAAGGCGTGATATCACTTTCTTTAATGATTAAATTGCCCCACAACGTTGCTAATAATCAATAGCAAATATCCTCCAGGATACAACAAAGTCTCAAAAATGAGAATACTAAATAGTAATTTTAGTATTTCTCTAGAGTCTCTCTAGGAAACAATTGAAAAGATGGTTGTAGTTTTTCAAAAAGAAAACTCGAAAAAATAAAATGATCACGCACGCCGTTCTTCTGAAAACTGAAATGTATTTATAAATAGTGTTAAAAACGTAAGCAACTCTTCGTGAAAGGTTGCAAAGTGAACAAATGTATCATTTCGAAAAATTGCCCAGATGAACAAAGGCGTCTATTTGAAAGAAGTTGAAAAAACGAACAAATGCAACCCTTCGGAAAAGGTTGCAAACTGAACGAGAATCTTTTTCAAAGGTTGTCTTGAAAAGACAAACAAAAATTCGAATAACAAAAAAAAATTATAATTTTTTTCTTTTAAATTTTCAAAAATTCTCAATAAACAAAACAACATTTGAATTAATTAAAGTTAATAAGATAACCATACAAAAGAAAAAAAATAAAATATCAAAGGGGTTAGTGCGCCAAATAATCGCGCACCCGCACGCGGGTATGGTGGGGTCTAGCCCACATCCAATCATTTCTTTAAGTTCACTAAAGAAACCCCACACTTATTAATTGGCCAACTTCCTCCCACTTTTCCTATGTGAGACAAGGAAATATACACTTTATTTTACAAACAAACTTCCAACAAGTTGAGCATCAATAAGTACCACAGAATCAACTGTTGTTGGTTGCAGGTCGAAATGTGTTGGAACCATCGCCAACAGCAGCCGGTAATATAGTAATTGTACCGGGAGGGACGAATGCTGCCAGAGTATACTATCCGGGCCTTCAAGACTTTAGTGTGGATTTCAAAGAAGAACTTGGAATTCAGGGGTGCCAATACGCTTTTCTGACAAATATATCATGGTTCTCGGGGTCTAACTTTACAGATTTATATGATTTGAGGTCGAATGATACGGTTCCAATGATGTTGGGATGGGGAACTGCAGACGGTACCAGCTATGCACATGAGCTTAGGTGACAGAATTACAATCGAATATACAGCTCGAGCTATACTGAACCTTTCCACTGTGAAACCACCTTCTTCGGCGGTGGAATAGCACTTGTGCAGTGCTTTTGCGGACCAGGGTATTATGGTAACCCCCATCTTATTAAAGGATGCGAAGGTAAAATACTTCATGCTATCACATTCCATATTTAAGGGCATCATACAGCAAAGTGGCTTGTTCATTCCAAGATTTTTCCTTGAAGAGAATGCCTTCGGCACTGTTTAATGATCACATGTATGCTTTTCTGATCTGTTGTTGTTTTCTGCCCAATATTATACAAAGTGAATGCACTTCCAAACAAGATTAAATGAATTATATAAATGACAATTTACTGAAATGAAGGGGAATAGGACTGTCCTTTCGTTACAAGCATAATCCTTTAGCCATGGATTTGACAACTTATGAGGAATCGCGACCCACTAGTCTTGCTAATTTTACTCAGATATGGGATTCGCTGCTAATGTATTTATGTCCTCATTTGTCATCAGATATTAACGAATGTGAAGGTTCAAATAGGTGCCCTGGGACTTGTGTGAACAAACAGGGGTCCTGTGACTGCGTCGTTGGTAGAACGAAAGCTAGATTCATTCTTATTGGTAAGTAGATCTTTTAGCCTAGAATATTTTACTGCTTCATGCTCGAGTATTGTTAAAAACAGAACAACATAGCATAAATTATATACTTCTTTCTAACATGATTGTCCATTCGCCAGTTGATGATTATAAATAAGTTTCAACCAATATACCTATCAAAACAACCTCAAAACTTTCTTTGCGCACGAATACTGATATTTGATAGATAAGAAAACACTAGAACTTTTCTAACGTGACCGCTTCATATCCATCAAAAGATATCCAAGGTTCCCAGTTATACTTGTCATATTCGAATTGGAATTATTACAATCATAATCAAGAGGGATGCTCGAATGAACTTTATCGCTTTCATCAATGGTCGAGGGAGATCGGTTGTGCGGTCTAGATGTATGGATGAAAATAACACCTGATGGAATTTAGGAGACAGATTAATTTTTCATGGCTGTCAAGAAATATCCACATGAAACAAGACTTAGCTTAATCAGTCTTGTATGTTCTCCTTTTTGATTAGATTTGGTTAAATTCTCGATGACGAGTGCCTTTATAGACTATTGACAAGCAGGTTGCATTTTTCTAACTTTTGCCCTTCCATTTTTGCAATGCAGGGGTTGGGACAAGCCTTGGCCACTACTTTTGTGTATTTTCTCATGGGGGTTGTACAAATACATTAAGAAGAGAAAAGAAATCAAGCTCAAGAAGTACTTCAAATGCAATGGTGGTCTTTTGTGGGAAAGTGAGCTATCTTCACCAGAAGGCAATGTCGAGAAAAGTAAATTGTTTGACTCCAAGGATTTAGAGAAGGCACTGACAATTTTAACACCAATCAAATACTTAGGCAAGGTAGACAAGGAGCTGTTTACAATGGGATGTTAACAAATCGAAAAATAGTTGCAATTAAGAAATCAATAGTGATAGACGAGGGACAAGTTGAACAATTCATAAATGAAGTCCTCATTCTCTCGCAAATCAACCATAGAAATGTCGTTAAGTTATTGGAGTGTCGCTTGGAGACGGAAGTCCCACTTTTAGTATATGAGTTCATATCGAATGGGACTCTACCAATATTTGCATGACCCAAATGTAGAGTTTCCTGTATCATGGGACATACACCTACGAATTGCAACTAAGGTCACAGGAGCCTTATTCTACTTGCATTTAGCGACCTCCATTCCCATTTATCATCGAGACATCAAGTCCAACAATATTGTCTTTATGAGAAATATCGAGCAAAAGTGGTGGGTTTATGTATTTCCATGTACATTTCCCTCTATCAAACTCATGTAACTATATTGGTGCAAGGGACTTTCAGCTACCTAGATCCAAAGTATTTCCAATCAAGTCAATTTACAGATAAAAGTGATGTGTATAGCTTTGGAGTCGTCATTGTTGAACTCTTAACGGGACAAAAGCCAATTTCATTGATAAGGGCACAAGAAGGAAGAATTGTGATGGAGGAGAATCGCGTGTTCAACATTGTTGATGCTCATGTGTTAAAAGAAGATAAGAAGGAAGAGATTGCTTCAGTTGCTAATCTAGCGGAAAGGTGCTTAAACTTAAATGGGAGGAAGCGGCCTACAATGAAAGAAGTGGCGATGGAATTGGAGGGGATAAGGAAGCGCCATAACCCTTCAGGTATTCAACAAAATCAAGAGAACCGTGAGCCAAGTGAGTCTTATGATGCCGTCTATACATCTAGCAAGTCAAGCATTGACATGGATGTCATCACATTTTCCGATGTGCAGCCAGTCTTACCTAATGGCACGTGATGAAGATCTTTTTTTATTGTTTATGAACTCATTCTCAGTACTCCGGATCAATAAACTGTAATGTAATGAGCTAGGCATTATTGCAATCGTCTGGCTCGATCATGATGCAGTGATTTTGCTTTATCTTGAGGTCCATGAATGCTTGCTGTCGATTTGATTATTGCAGACATTACATCAATCATGCGGCTAGTCCTGTCAACAAGCATCTTTGTTGCCCCAGCTTTTGCCATTAAATTAGCTCGCTACTTTGCAGAGATGCTTAAAATCGATGTGTGGTGGTCCTCGTTGATCTCTCATCGTAGCCACTTCTTTTTCTATAATTTTATTTCCTGCTGAACGATAAGTGAGTTCTGTATGTGCTATTGTGGTGCTATTCGAGAAGTCGATGAGGTGAACTCTTCATTGTTGACGCCGGTCCCACTTAATGAACTGTTTATTTTCTCTTTCTTTGTTTTTCGCAAACTCCAAAAACAATCAATTCAAACAATTCTATTTTTAAAATTGCATTAGAACCTTCAACATCGATATGCTTAAGTAGGAAATGGGTAAATAATAACACTTCCTAGCCACATGTTTGCCAAAATGATTCAATTGAATGTATATAGATACGCAAAGACAAAAGGTTAAAATGTTGTTCAAACTATAAAAGGACATGCTCAAATAATCTTTTTACAAGAAAAATAACATTAGAAAGCTTCACCATTGTTATTCTTAAGTAGGAAAAAAAAAAGAATAACAATAAAACTTCTAGGCTTCGCAATTCAATTGCAAGTAATTATGTATACGAAGACAAAAGGACATGGCACAAAGTTCAAACTAAAACATTAGAATCATAACTAAACTATGTCTAACTAGCAAATTTAAAAGCTTTTAACAAATTATAAGCACCCATAAGAAACGAAACGCTGGCACTAAATAAGGAGTAACTCAAATTGATTTTAACCTAAACAATGCTAAATTAAGAGTAACATCTAGAATTCAAAGAAGAGATAGTGACAAAAATGATTTCTAAACTTTGGTCAAATGTTCAATATGATCCTCAAACTTTAAATTTGTCCAATGTAGTATCTAAACATTAGTCCAATATATAATGTCATCCCTAAAATTTTAATTTGTTCAATGTTATCTCTGAACTGTTAATACATGTTCAATTTAGTCCTTAAATTATATAAAAATTTCATTGCAGTCCTTCCATTAATTCAAGTTTAGGAATAATATTGAACATTTCTATACAATTCATAAACTAAATTTAATATATACTAAAACTTCAAAGATCACATAAATAAATTAAAAGTCAAACGATGGCTTTGAACAAAAAAACAACACGTTGTGATAACCATCAAAGCAAACATGATCGAAACATTCTTCTCATTTTGGCTACTAAAATAGACGGTATGGATATCACAAGTGCCAAAAATTAACACAGGGAGACACTTAAGTGCCAAAAGTTTCAAAAGGTGTAAGTGCCAAAATCGGAGAAAAATAAAACACTTAAGTGCAATAGTGAGAACTTCTTGCCAAATGGCTAGCTTGGCATTTTCTGACGACTTTTTTTTATTGATAGGGCAATTCTTTAAAAAAAAATATATCCACGTGGTAATTTAAAAAAAAAAATTGTCCATATGGCACTATGAGCCCCAAAACTTAATTTTTAACATAAAGATTAATCTAAAATAAATTAAAAAACTAAATTATTAAAAAGGGGGGAGGGATAGTAGGTTCGACGAGGGCCTCCATAGCCCTCACCGCCGTTGCTGCCCCACCACCACCGGCCTCCATATAGCTCACCAAACCTGCTGTTCCCCTTTAATTATTAAAAAGTCTAAATTATTTAAATTAAAAACGGGGGGAGGGGACAATAGGCTTGGTGAGGGCCTCCATAGCCCTTTCTGATGATGGTGGGACAGCGACGGCAGGGGCTATGGAGGCCCTCCCCAAACCTATCGTCCTCTTTTTTTTTTTTAAATTTAAATAATTTAATTTTTAAATTAATATTAAATTAATAAATTTAAGGGTAAAACAACGTCATTTTGTACATTCGTTGCTTTGTAAGCATTCTAGTGAGCCATGTAGACCATTTATATTATCAAAATAAGTCATGTTGGATATTTAGCTACCTTGTCAGTATTGACACTAAAATGTCCCAATTTTCAAAAAAACAAAATATTAGCACTTAAGTATATTTTTTTGGAAGTTTGGCACTTAAGTGTTTACCAGTGTTAAGTTTTGACACTTGTGATGTATTTTCCCCTAAAATAAGTGACCACTTTAGTGCCTCTTCTCTCCTAATGTTTCAATAGCAATATTTATCGAGCATGCAAAGCAAACTGTTGCAAGAGACCTCTTTTTAACTTCCATTGATTTACCGACCAAAAAAAAAAAAAAAAAATCCATTGATTTAAAGAGTGAACAGCCAAGTGTTTGACGACTTGTCTTTCTGTATGCAAACACTGCTTTTTTTATATCGAACTGCTGCTCAAATTTCATTTTTCGTTCATGGCATTGGCATTGATGTGGCTGAAGTTTGAGGTTACACGTTTGGAAGCACTGGAAAATCGAAATTTCGAGAGGGCGAAATCAAAGAAACATAAGAAAAGGAGTAGAGATCGAGGATATGTGTCGGGATTATCTTCATTCACTCGAACAAAACACGAGTCGATGAGAAAAAAACTTGTTAGAATTCTACGCACACGAAATGTTGACTTTAAATTATGGGCAAGTGCATGATCTAAGTTTACATGAGAAGGGGTCACAGGAAGATAGACGAAACCATAAAATAAAGTCACATCTTGATGCAGATGTACTGCGGTGAATTTCTTCCCCTTTTCCATCAATTTTGAATCGGGAAAATCCCAGAAGCAAAGTCATCATCTTCAACCACAGGGCTTAACTACACACCACGGGGCCTAACTAACTCTTCATCTATTTTTCCAGCCACTTATCATACTTATGATGCAGAATGTTCAAGAAAATACTATAGAAAAATCTAGAGAGGGAGAGGGAGAGGGAGAGAGAGAAAGAGAGGAAGGAGGCGGGGCTTCTTCAACACGGATCATGAGTGCTCCAAATTTCACACGTTGTAAGACATAATGAAAGTCGAGACCTCTACACTATATCTATCTAATGAAATTAAAAGTTTCTATAAGAGAGTTAATAGCATAAAAAACTCAAATACATTTATCCAAATTAATTTTTCGTCTAATAAAAATTTTCAAATTCGTACTCATCAAATATCTACCCAAAATAAATTCTATATCTCAAAGAAAATCCAAAACTTGGTATTTCAAATTATTTTTCCTACATATAAATTTAATCCAGAAAAAAAAATCCTCGATAACAACACCGATCGAGATATGCGCTTGCGGTACCTCATTGATTATGTCCTTCCTTTTGGGGGAAGACTACTCATAATCACGATGCACAACTTTTTGTGACCGACAATTTTTTGAATATAAACTAAACCTGATAATATTTTTTTCCAAAATTAGGCTTTATGTTCTCTCTCTCCCCTCGTCGTACCATGGATAGTTTGTTATATCTAGTTTTAGTGAAAAAAAATTAAAAATAAAACGCTGCCAAGAGTACAGAATATTGTTTCGGCACGATCCAGAGCACTAGCGAATTAATTATACTATTTAAAAGCGAAAATCACTTTTTAGTTTCCGCCAATCACATGGGACGCACTCTATTTCATTATGGAATTAAAAGAACTTGCCACATGACTCCAATACGTCCTGTACTCTTCTTTGGGGGGCCGAAGAGATTCCCAAAGTGCTTTTATAGACGGCTTGAGGGAGAAAAGCATTGCACTGATTACAAGATCTACGACATTCGAGAAAATTAAAAATGATTTTTGCTTCAATAATGAGAGAGATTACTACGCTCGCACATTAGCACTACGATGAAAGAATTAGAAAGAAACCACTTTTGCTTAAATGAAAGTAAGGTGTGCTTTCACCTTTTTAGATTTAAAAGGAGTCTTAACCCTTTTCGTAGATCAAGGGAAAAACGTCTTCGTTGTCGTAGTTTAAATTTTGTGGATGACTTTGTCATTGAAACAGAGATTTTTGTCGTGGAATATTATTTTCTTTTTCTAAAAGGACAAAAAAAAAAGTATGAACGAGAGAGCGGGGTGATAATAAGTTAGTTCATTTGTCATAATGATTTGATAACGCTTGAAGTCTTTCTCATGGGAGAATTATGTCCCCAACATCAGGACCCGTCATCCTCGGCTGCTTTTTCGCATTTCTATTCTCAAGGAACCATGAAAAACCTATTCGGGGAGTCTGCACATATCCCCTTTCTCCATAGGTTTCGGTCCATGCACATACCGAACGTGTAAGCAATGTCGAACTCAGTGTTCCGAATTCTTTTGCTTCTGGTTTCCCTTGCAGTACAGGCATCAGGAGCTGCGCCTCGACTTGCAAGGCCTGAATGTAACGAAACATGCGGGAATGTCACCATTCCCTTCCCCTTCGGAGTAGGAGCCGGGTGTTTCTTGGACGAGTGGTACGAGATCGACTGCCAGCAAAGCAACACAGTTCCCGTACTAAATAAGACTGGATTGCGAGTTCTCAACATTTCGCTCCCCTCTGTCTGGGGATACACGAACGGCATGATTAGTGTCCGTCTGCCTTTAATTTACTCAAATGCAAGCTGTGGGGGCGACGGACTTGGTGAGCCGGTGAGCTTCGAAGGAGGTCCATTTGTCTTCTCTCAAACAAGAAACGTCTTTACATCGGTTGGTTGTGATACCCTGGCAACAGTCGGTACTACAGAATCGGCCGTTGTCGGTTGCAGGTCAAAATGTGCTGAAATCAGCACCAACATTAGCTGGCATTATAGTACTTGTTCCGGGAGGGACGAATGCTGCCAGAGTACGCTCCCCTTTAACCTTCAGGTCTTCAGTGTGGATTTCAAAGAAGAAGGTGGACATCACGGGTGCAAGCATGCTTTCCTGGCAGATAGATCATGGTTCTTGAAGTCTAATGAAACAGGTTTATATGACTTAAGAATGGATAATACGGTTCCAGTGGTGCTGGAATGGGGGATCGCAGACAATACCCACTATTCACGTGAGCTTATGCAGCAAAATTACAGCGCAATATACAGCTTGAGCTATAATGAACCTTTCAACTGTGACAGCAGCTTCTCCGGCATTGAAATGCCATTTATGCAGTGCTATTGTGGATCGGGGTATCATGGTAACCCTTATCTTATTAAAGGATGCGAAGGTAAAAAATACTTCATGCTATCGCATACCATATTTAAGGGCAGTGTACAGCAAAGTGAGTTGCTCATTCCCAGATTTTTCTCTGAAAAGAATGCATCCACACAGTTTAATGATCACATCCTTTCTGCCTTCTTTTTTCTTTTTTCTGCCCGAGATTATATCGAGTGAAGGCACATTCAAACATAAGAGATTATAGTAATAATAAGTTACTGGAAAGAAAAGGGAACAGGACAGTCCTCTCGATTACAACAATAATATTTTAGCCATGGGGTTAACAATTTATGAGGAAACGCGACCTACTAGTCACGTCAATTTTACTGATGGAATTAATATTTTATTAGTGTTTTGCGTTGCTAATATACTTGTTTTATCATTTGTCATCAGATATCAACGAATGCGAAGATCCAAAAAACTGTAACGGGACTTGTTTGAACAAGCAGGGCTACTATGACTGCGTTGATGGTAGAACAACAACTAAATTCATTCTTGTTGGTAAGTAGATCTGTTAACCAAGATTTCTAGCCACTTCATGCTCGAGTTTTGTTATAAACAAAAGAATATAGGATAAGTTATGAGCAGAAAAAAGAAGTTATATGTTGTATCTTACCCTTCGCTCTAACATGATTAGCCATTCGCCTGGTGATGATTATAAATGAGTTTCAATCAATAGTATCTATCAAAACAACCTCAACGCTTTCTTTGCCCACGAATACCGATGTTTAGTCAGTAAGAAAACTCTGACCTGGAAAAAAAAAATCAGTAAGGAAACACTCGAACTTTTTAAATGTCGCTGCTTCATATCTATCAAAAGATATCCAAGCTTCTTGCTTATTTTCGTCATATTTGAATTAGAATTGTTACAATCATAACCAAAAGGAATGGTGGTATGAACTTTAGTACATTCATCAATGGTTTGCTAGGGAGGTCAGTAGTACGGTGCACATGCATATATAAAAATTTCACCAGATAGAACTTAGGAGACAAATTAACTTTTCATGGTTGTTAAGATAAATCCGAACGAAACGAGACTCAGCCAATCACTCTTATATGTTTTCCTTTTCATCAGATCCACTTAAATTCTTCCTGATAAGTGCCTTATATATTTATGACAAGCAGGGTAATTTTTCTCACTCTTGCCCCTGAAATTTTTGCTATGCAGGGGTTGGAGCAAGCCTTGGGGCACTACTTTTGTGTCTTTTCTTATGGAGGTTGTACGAATGCATCAAGAAGAGAAAAGAAATGAAGCTCAAAGAGAAGTACTTCATTCACAATGGCGGTCTTTTGTTGAAAAGTGAGCTATCTTCACCAAAATATAATGTCGAGAAAAGCAAACTGTTCAACTCCAAGGAATTAGAGAAGGCCACAGACAATTTCAACGATGATAGGATACTCGGGCAAGGTGGACAAGGTACTGTTTACAAGGGAATGTTAACAGATGGAAAAATAGTGGCGATTAAGAAATCAAAAGTGATAGACAAGGGACAAGTCGAACAATTTATAAATGAAGTTCTCATTCTCTCACAAATCAATCATAGGAATGTGGTCAAGTTATTGGGGTTTTGCTTGGAGACAGAAGTCCCACTTTTAGTATATGAGTTTATTCCAAATGGGACTCTATATGAATATGTGCATGATCCAAGTGCAGAGTTTCCTATATCGTGGGATACACGGCTACGAATTGCAACTGAAATTGCAGGAGCCTTATTCTACTTGCATTCAGCGGCCTCTATTCCCATTTATCATCGAGATGTCAAGTCTACCAATATCCTCTTAGATGAGAAATATAGAGCAAAAGTGGCAGATTTTGGTACTTCCAAGTCTATTTCACTCGATCAAACTCATATAACTACATTAGTGCAAGGGACTTTTGGCTACCTAGATCCAGAGTATTTCCAATCAAGTCAGTTTACAGACAAAAGTGATGTATATAGTTTTGGAGTTGTCCTTGTTGAACTCTTAACGGGACAAAAGCCAATCTCATCACAAAGGGAACAAGTAGGAAGAAGCCTCGTGACCTATTTCATAAATTCGATGGAGGAGAATCGCTTGTTCGACATTGTTGATGCTCATGTGTTGAAAGAAGGTAAGAAGGAAGAGATTGCATCAATGGCTAAACTTGCGAAAAGGTGCTTAAACTTGAATGGGAGGAAGCGACCTACGATGAAAGAAGTGGCAATGGAGTTAGAGGGGATAAGGAAGCTTCAAAATCTTTCAGGTATGCAGCACAATCAAGAGTACCGTGAGCCCACTGAATCTCATGATGCTATCTTTACATCTAGCAAGTCAAGCATCGACATGAATATCATTACATTGTCGGGTGTGCAGCCACTCTTAACTGGTGAGACGTGATGAAGATCTTATTTGCCTCTTTGCACTTTGGAATAAGAGGCCTTTGGATAGTTACAGGTATAAGCTTATTCTCAGTATTCGGGATCAATAGACTCTTAGGTCATACCATCCCAAATTTATTTGACGTCAACTTTGTTCATTTCTTGTAACTAGCCAGGCATACGGTATATGCGCCAATTTGGAAAAAACTTCGCAAATTGGAATCATATAGCTGAAGCATGATGCAGTGATTTTACGTTTTTTTTTAGACCCATAAATACTTTTTGTCAATTTGATTATTGCGGAATTATATTAGTCACACAGGAACACAAGCATCTTTGTAGCACCAGCCTTCACAAAGGTACTCATGACATGTATTATGGGTTGCGCTTGTGGTGCTATTTGGAGAAGTCAATGAGGATTTGAAATGTGGTCCTCTTCGTCGCTGACACCTGTCCCACTAATAAACTTTGCTTTTCCCGTTTTTATTTTCCCCAGACTCTTAAAAGAAAAAATTCAAATAATTCCTTTTTATAAATAACATTAGAACCTTCAACATTGCTATATTTAAGTAGGAAAAGGGTAAATAATAACACTTCCTAGCGACATTTTACCAAAATAATTCAATTGAAAGTAAATAATAATACCAAGGCAAAAGGTTCTAAAGTTGGTCAAACTATAAAAAGATATTATAAGAATTGTTTTAGAAAAATAACATGAGAAACCTTCATCATTGCTATTCTTTAGCAAGAAAAAAGTATTAATAATAAAACTGTCTAGGCTTCTAGCCCCATTTTCACCGATATGATTCAATCGAAACTAATTACGTATACGAAGAAGACAAAAGGAAACGAACAAAGTTCAAGCTGAAACATTACAACCATAAGGGAAAATTTCAGAAGAAGACCTGAAGTCATTTCCATAAAAAAGAGTTTAAAGTGGAGATTATCTCAAGTAAGAGCTTGAAATGATAAACTAGTCTCAATAAAGAGCCTGAACTCACCTGCCAGCCAAGTTTTTGTCAGCCGACTTTTTCCAGCGTCTAAAATGGAGATAATTTTTTCCAAAATTTGCAATTGGGTAAAAAATGCATGAAGTCCCCAAATTGAATAGGTCTATTTGCTACTTCCTCTACCTACTGCTGAAGCAAATTGCTCTTGCCCGCCGTTCTCTCTCTCCAACGAAGGCGCTCTCTCCCTCTCATTGATGGTAATTCGTTTTAAGTTGATTTTAAACCTGCCAAATATGCGTTATGCAATCTTATGAGGCCATTTTGCCGGATGAGTGTGACGTATGTCTCTTTGGAGGGAGTTTTGAGTAACTCATCTTTCTAACAAACAAATTCAAAAACTAACATGAAAAACGACTCATGCAAACCAAAGTGATCCGTTGCTTCCCATGCAAAAGGGTAAAGTATAACAGTTTTCCTAACGTGTACTACATTATTGTAATTTACCGTTTTACGATATTTGTCTAAAGTAAGATAGAAAATTTCTTAATTAGTCTAATATGGAGTTGACTAATATGACCTGAATTGAGCTCAACCCATAGTGAGAGGGCTTGACTGGAAACTCTATAAATAGTGTTCAAGTCTTTACTCTAATCTTAACACACACGATTATCTTCATAAATAAACGTTGTTAGAGAAAACTCATTTACTATTTTGAAGTTGACAAAATCTTTCCAAAGTCTAGTCTGAAGACTTCCAGACTCTAGCGTCAAAGTCTGAAAACCGCCAGACTTTAGGTTCAAAGTCTGCCCACACTGACAGTTTTCAGACTGAAGAATGAAGACTTATCCAGATGCGAGATTATCTTTATTTCTTCAAGGATTCGATTCGTATGACTTATGGATGACTTTATGGCTGGATATAGCACCTACATGATTGATTATCCTTATTAGAATCAATTCCGATAATCAAATCTTTGGGAAGGCAAGCAAACTTGGAAAGTTCAACTTATGGAAACCAAGATATTGATTGTATGGGCGAATAGGATTGACGGGCTCTCATCACAATCTTCAAACGACTTAAGATCTCCTTGATTGATTCTGTCAAATGGCTAGATTGGAAGAATTCTTTTGGAAAGTGCCAACGGTCGTAAAGGTATGAATGAGTATTTAAGGCGGACTCTCTAGTTGTTCGATAGAGTGTGTGAAAGAAAATTTTCAAAGTCTGAAGCTTCCTAGTTCCTTGTTATTTCATTCATTGAGCTCAAAGTTGTATACAAAAGAGAGAAACTCATAGTGAGACTTTGTGAGAGACCAGTAGAAACTCTTCACAGTGAAGTCGAGATCGTCAAGTTGTAAAATCTCTTTTGATTCTTAGTGGAATCCAGCCAGTAGGCTGTCAGCGCGGGAGAGTGGACGTAGGCTTAATCTAAGCCAAACCACTATAAACCTTGTGTTCTTATTCTCTTCCCTCGACTCCTTTATTTTGACTCGTAGCTCTACTTAACTGTTTAAGTTTAAACTCTCTTATTTTGTTTGAAGTTTTTATCTAATTACTAAAGTCTGAATTCGTTCTTAGTCTGTGATTTTCTATAAGCAATTATTACTTATGAATCTTGCAAGAATTTTTGTTCACACCTATTCACCCCCCTCTATGTGTTGTTACTAGCCCTTTCAAACGTTTACTAAGCACTAAGGGTAAGCAGCCATCTTATTGAGCCAGTGATAGGCAATTGAAGAGAAGTTCTTGAGTTTGGATCATCATTATTCCACATTAAGAATGGTGGTCCAAATTAGAAATGTAAATCTCTTCACATGATTATAAATGTGTTCTTGGTTCCAGTTATGGATATCTTGGGTTGCATTTTAGTGTCTTATATGTGATTTCAAAGTAGTCATAGGTTAGAACACAAACGCATAGTTTTTTGCCCTATTTCATGATTTTTTGTTCAATAAAAATCAATTTAATTACAAAAACATAACAGACTCATCGAGACGAACAAAACTGTAGCGGGTACGCCACCGGGGGAGATTACACATGCCCCAACATGTGGCCATGTGCTGGTGGGAGTCGGCGCGCGTCGAAGACGTGCTGCCACGCGCTCCCACACACCCTCAAGCATGGCACACACTGGGGCTAGCATCATAATGATGTCAGCCACCAGGGTCGCGAATGAACCTGACTCGACTTGGGACCCTAACCATTAACCGCAAAACCGACCTATCATTGACCTAAACCTAACCCGATTTACCCAACTCGAATTCGACCTGTTGACCCGCTTGACCCAGTTCTCCGTTGACTAGACTGGTTAATTGGTCGGACCAGACGTTGACCAGTCGAATCGATCATTGACCGTTGACCAGTTAAACTAGTCCAAGCGACTTGCCTGTGCATTGCACATGCTGCGTACTCCAAAGGCACATGAGAGTGCGTCCGAGCTCTAATTGAGATATTCTTGAAGTCTATGTGCTCATATAGAGATGTCTTACACTACAATATATTTATTTTTATTTTTTATAATTTATAAATGTGAAAATACATATGAAATCTTAAATATGCATGTTTTTTGGGCTTTTTTAGAGTAGTTTTGCTTATTTTTCTGTATTTTTCTATGATTTTAGAAATACAAGTGCAAGCTCACATGAATATCATCACATAAAGAATGCATATAGCATTGATTCATTGATAAGGTTCAACATGTATCAATGAATGAAGTAATGTAATTGTGATGATATGTGATTTTAATGATAAATTGCCCCCATCACTGAGGTTAAAATTAAATATATATGGTATATGTGAGAAATAAAGTCTGTCTCCCCAGTATAAGAGAGTTTTGAGGAGGATTTAATTGAGTTGTGACTGCCAAAGTGGCATACTTAATTGGGTTTAAGGAATATCAATCTCGTCTAATGATAGGATGTCTCATATTCTAATGCGTGATTATACTCCCAAATGAAATGATTATATATTAGTTCATAGAGACATACATAATAGTATGATGGAGGAGTAACTAATCGTAGTAGTTTATATACTCATGGCTACTGTCATGTGGGAAATATATAATTGCATGTCATGTATTTTACCCAAAGGTGATTATGTAATGATGCATGTAACTCTCTATATATGTACTTGTATGT
This sequence comes from Eucalyptus guilfoylei, assembly GCA_016097605.1. NCBI lineage: Eukaryota > Viridiplantae > Streptophyta > Magnoliopsida > Myrtales > Myrtaceae > Eucalyptus > Eucalyptus guilfoylei. Next base: position 13,011,405 of record CM027870.1, on the reverse strand, counting down.
CTTCAAGTTACCCAATGCTCACATAATGCTAATTATATATTATTTGTTTTTCGGTCACCTTGTCTGCAGTCAATAACTCCATAACTATTAAGGTTCTTATTGGTTCAAAATTTAAATAGTTGAAAGAGGATTTTCTATTTGAGAAAAGAGCGATCAGATTTTCCTGTTATCAATCAAGCGTACCATTTTGGAACACTTGAAAAACGATTTATTAGCTGATTGCACTACTAAAAAGACAATGGAAGCTTTAGTGGCTTGAAATTATGCCTTGTCTAATGCTGAGATTATGACACATTTGTGAGGACTCTTTAATATAAGGTATGATGGCTCTCACAGGGTTAGAGATTGCGTTTTAAGGATGATAGATTTGAAATCTAAAAATCATATTTATAAAAGAATTCATGAAATTACCGGTTATTCTGACATTCTGGGTCATAAGAAAGCATCCTTCAAGGGATGACGACCATTGCTTCTTTTTAAGAAGAAATGTGATATAAAGATAAGCTATCGTAAAAATACAAATATTTGGTTAGCCTATAGGTAATGTTTTTTTGGCATTGTTTATGAATTCAATACTTATCAGAAGCCCCATCCAGTTTTTAGTGGACTGGATAGTGGTGCAACAAATTAGTTGTATTTACCATATGGGGATTCATAAAACTAAGGAAGCCAAATTAAGATGAATTATAGCTCGTCGTGAAAAACAACGATAAAGTCAACATTGGAGATATTATTTTAATTTCCAATTTTGTTTTTAATCTGTTATTAAGAAACATTTTCATGTACTTTCCTTGATATGGAACTTAGTTACCATATCCAATTAATACATGTGGCTATCCTTTAAAAAAAATTGTAATTTTTATGTTCATTAATTCAAATAAGGTTGAGTACTACATTATGTTCGATAGATTGTACAAATTGTGTTTAACTCCCAATGATTTTTTCCAAAAGACTTTTGCTTAAGAGTCTTATGCATTAACGTCTTAGTCACATGTCTAGCGAAAGAATAGAAAGGCTGATAAAGTTAACACTCTATCTACTCTTAAAAGTGACCTAAAAATCCGCATAGACTATTGTAGGAGTAAGATGACTGAAATAAAGAATAAAACTATAGGATTAAGTTCTGACCTATTAGAAGTCATTCACATTGATCTTAGTGGATCCTATATGATAAAGTTGTATAGAAATTATTGTTTCAACATAGTCATTGACAATTATTTCTTCTATACTTAATTAAGGAAAAGTTTGAATCTCTGAATAAATTCAAGAATTTTTTTTTCACACTAATTCAGAAACAATTGGGGTAAGTGTTAAAGGTTGTCAGAACTGGAGTATTTTGATAAGTATGGAAATGCTAGATAACTTAAATGGCCATGCATCATATACTTGGAAGATTCTGGGGTGGTAACTTAATTTACTATACCCAAAAATCCTTAATAAAAGGTGTGGCCGAAAGGCGTAATTGCATCATAATAGATATAGTGATGAGTATAATTAGTAGAACTAATTTATTTGGTTTTCTATTGGCTGATACTTTGAAAACAACCTTTTCACATACAAAACCACGCTTCTATCAAAATTGTTCTATTAACTTCCTTTGAGTGATGGACTTAACGTAAACCTAGCTTTGACTATCTTAAGGTTTAGGGTGTCCCATAGAAGTAAGATTATATAATCCAACGTTAAGTAAGTTATAATCCAAAATCACTTTGTATTATTTCATATCTTATACATATCATTTAAAGGGGTATCAATTTTATGAGCTCAATGAAAGTACAAGAATGGTGAAATTAAAGACAGTAAAGTTTCTGAAATTCGACATAGACATAGAGGATAACTGCTCTCAAATTATTAAGAATAATAGTATACCGTTATATCTTTGTATTTGCCTATATAGACAATTATAAAGTCTTCTACACCACAAACAAAACCTTTTGAGATTCAGGATACTATTATTGAAATAGTTCCTAATGAAATTTTTTAAGCCTCTTAAGTGCATGATGAAGTGGTTGTAGCTCCACTCAGGAGATCTATTAAGGAGAGACGATCGGTTATATAACTAGACTATATAGTCTATCTGTAAGAACATGACTACGATATCTGCTGCATGATTGATTTAGTGACTTATACGAATATTATTCCTTATCCTCAATTAGATATGTGGTTAAATGCGATAAAAAACAATATGCAATCTATGAAATATAATGGTGTTAGGGAACTTCTTGAGTTGCCTAAAGGTCACAAGCTCATCAACTACAAATGAGTGCACAAGACTAAAAATGATTAATAAAAAAAAGAATTTTAAATAAAAAAAAGGGTTAAGGAGTTTAAAGCTAAACTGGCAACAAAGTATTGCACTCAGAAAGAAGGGATGGACTGTAAAGAAACATTTTTTTCTAGTCCCTTCTAAAGGTTCTTTCAGAGTGAACATGGTATTACTAGCTCATTTTAATATGGAGTTACGCTAGATGGATATTAAAACTAAGTTTCCAAATAGATAACTTGATAACAAAGTTTATATGATGCAACTCGAAGATTTTGCAGTTGATGATTCAGGTAAACTTAAGTGTAGACTAAAAAATCTTATTCGTTGAAGTTTCATAATGTTGTCACTTCGTTTAATTGAAAACAAAATAAATCAATGTATATACTACAAGATCATGGGAGGAAATATATTTTTTCTCATACTATATGTACATAATATCTTTCTAGCAAGTAGTGATTTTGAATCATTGCATGAGACAAAACAAATATTGTCGAAAAGTTTTAACATAGAGGATCTTGATGACACGTCTTTTGTGCTTAGCATTGAGATCCATAGGAATCGTTCTCGCCATATATTAGGTTTATCTCAGAGGACATTTATTAATTGTATTTTAGAAAGATTTAGTATACAGCTGCAAAAGGGTAGTGAACCGATAATGTCCTCATTCAAACATTGGAAAAACTCAATTGAAGGATGTACTTTGTGTTAGTGCATTTGAAAGTATCATGTATACTCAAATTTGCACTAAACCAAACATCGCTTTTGCGACAGGGCTTCTAGGTAGATATTAGTTAAATTTAGGATACAATCACTAGATCATTGCCAAAGAGGTTTTGAGGTACAAAAAAAAAAAAAAAAGATAACATACTATATGCCGATTTACAAATATGTTCAAGTTTTGCAACTATTTGGATGTTTGCTAACTATTAGAATGATATGAAGTTGACAATGAAATACATCTTTATGTTATTAGAAGGTACAGTAAATAGAAATTTATGTCATCTTCCATATAAATGGAGTTGGTAGCATGCTTTTCAGTTATTACTTAGGTTATTAAGCTTCGAAGCCTCATTAGGGAGTTGACTGTATTTGACTTTATGGATAGACTCATACAGTTGTATTGAGACAATAACTCTACAGTATTATTTATTAACAACAACAATGGTCTTAAAGGGTCTAAACATAAAGCGATTAAGTTTTTCACCATAAAAAAGGTACAAAATAGTGACTTACAATAGAACACATTTCTAAAGATGATATGGTTGCAAATCCACTAACTAAAAGCCTTCACCATTGTGTTCTTAAATGACATGTCATTAACATAGGCTTGAGAGTATCATGAGATATCATTGTTTAGTGAGAGTTGTTTTAGACTTGCTCTTGTAAAGTTTTACATCTGTGTTTGTTATATTTAGTAATGTTTTGATGCGCATCAACTTTTGCATTTAATATAGTATTTATGAATATATTGTTATTATGCCGAATACGTATTGATAAAAATCACAAGGTATTGTATAAACCTTGAGTGAAAGTTAAGGTCATTCGGTTATTAACCTTAGGCATATGTCTTGTTATACATAAAGAAATGTTAACCATAAGGGCATGAAATATGTAGGCTCATTGAAACCATGAAGATATTTTCTAGTGGCACGGGTTTTTGTAACATTTAAGGTAAAATAATGGTGACTGACAAAGGGAATGACACATAAGGTAATACTATCTATGAGAGGTATTATCAATTTGCAACACTATCATATTAAATTCATATCAATAAAGTTAAAAGTACTCGTGATCATAGAAGGTTCTGTGTGTATATATGCAGTTACCGTCATGATTCAACATTTGAAATTCTATGGAATAAGATTGACTATTAAGAATTATCTTTAAATCTAGGTATGCACATACACTATAATTTTAATTAATATAGCCCAAGTGTAAAAATATAAAAGTTTTCTTAACGCAAGCTATATTAATTGATATTGTAATTTACCATTGAGATAGAAGGTTTCTTAATTAATCTAATATGGGGTTGGCTAATATGGACCGAGTTAAGTCTAGCCGGTTATGAGAGAGACTAGCCAGAAACTCTATAAATAGTGCTCAAGTCTCTCCTCTAATCCTAACACACACAATTATCCTCACAAATGAGCATTTACTAAGCGCTATGGACTTAGAACCAAGGAAGTTGGAGTCAGTTTCCTGTAGGTATGCCTTCCTACAGTGGGCGAACCTCTCCCGTTCAAGCCCTTCAGGGATAGCCTTTTAGCAAGAAACCACTCTAACCTTTAGTTCAAAGCCTAGAGACACTCAGAGATGCTAGGATGGTAACGTTTCTAACTATCCGAGCTACATTTCTCAAAGGATCCTACTAGGCTAGAGAAGAAGTGGAAGTTTAGAAAGCCATTAAGAGTTTCACAAAATATTCACTTTACTTTAAGGGACTTTGCCCAACACATTACATCCTACTTGCCTTTTATAGACATTGGGAGGTTACACACAAACAATGACCATACTCACGGGTCCTGACACAAACAGAGGCTCTGGAAACTTCTGGTAAGGAATTATTTGGGTGATATTAATAGTGACAGTGAACAGGGATTTTCTTAACCTACTGCTATAGTAACGCTACAGTGACTTACTACAGTGATCTGCTACAGTCACCGGTCTCGTCCATCATGAGCATTGTAGTCATAGTCTGAGTCATTAAAACTATGCATTACCAGAAGATGTTCTTCAAATTTTTGCTTGAGTCCTACAAGTGAATCTAGTGAGAAAATATGGTTTAACGAGGATGCTTCCTTTTGATTCTGGGAGGAGCTTGTAGTGTCGGCAGGAATGTTTGGCTGAGGCCAATTAGATGGCTGAGCATAGTAGGATGTGTCCATGCCTAAGGATAAGGACAAATGTCATTGATCATAGGAGTCTTGGGAAAGAAGACCTCCCCATTGTGCATAGGGGTCTTGAGAGGACTATGCAAAGTCATCTGTGTCTGTCATTTCTTGCTCCTGTGATGATGCAGCTTGTCTTAATTCTTCGAGTGCTTCCTTGGCTTTTGGTGTGAGGCTATAATGATCCCATGCAGTGGGTACATTATAGTTCCATACATCTTTAGGAATGGTTTTATTTTCTTGGCACAAAACTCTTTATCTAGAGCTTCTTGAAGTGCTTCTTTTTCTTGGAAGATTTTCCACAAGAACCATCACAATCTTGCTTAGAACATTTGATCTTCAGCTTCTGGCGAGAACAGGCCCTATCGAGCTCTCTGTTGTCTGTGAGATAAGTTTGGACCATTTGACACTTTAAACACAAATCATCAAGGCATAAATGGATCTCTTGTTATATTTCTCCTAACGGAATATCCACAATTCTTCTTTGTGTGTTAAGAAAAGATCTCTAAACCTGTTGGGATAATTCCTTGGGAATGGAAGTCAAAAAGAGTTGCTTCAGGCTTGAATCAGCTCCAATACCACAAAAAAGTTTAAGCATTTCTCGATAATGTTTATCGAGATGTCTTTTCTAGAGAGAGCAATATTTTCTTTCAAAGAATTCTCTCATTTTAAGCTCATGAATGTCAGAAGGTTTTCCAATGAAGAAATGATATAGGAGGGAAATGGCATGGCTAAAATCTGGTGAAAGTATGAAATTCTTAAAATCTTTATGGCCATTTGGAATATGGAATATCATCAACGGTAAAGAATTTTTTAGATGAAGTAGACACATGCTGAGGAGGATTGTTTGGCTGAACAACCTCTAGTTCATAAGGATTTGATTCCATATCCTGGTCTGGAGGGTCGGCCATGAGTATTGATGAAGTGATTGGTGCAATAGGAAAGGATTCAATGACAGGAATTGAGAAGGATAAAGAGGATGAGAATGATACTGAGTCTAACTCAATTTCCAAGTTGTCCGGAAAAATCGATTCTGATGGGAATAAGATATGGTCTTTCAAGGTAACAAGATCAGGCTGAGGAACAAGATCAGGCTGTTCTTCCTGATTGCCCAGATCTCTCAAGAATGATTCCAACGGATTTGATAACATCATTTGGTTTGGCTTCTCCTTTATAGCAAGCGAGGATTCTTCAGGCATCTTCTCTTTTCCCCTATCTTTTCTTATCCAATCCAATTCTTTGAGACGGTTTCACATTTCTACCACATCTATCGTATCCTTTCTGATAAGAACATCTATAAGGGTAGCAAAGATAGACGTCTACGGTGGTGGAGGAGGCGAATGTTCTGTCCGCAATGTAGTCGGAAATGGGTTGAAAGTATTGAACATTCCTTCTTCAAGGAGTTGGATTTGCCTTTTGAGCTTTTCTATTTCCGCCTTGGGGCTTTCAAGATGATGATATCCCAAATGTTGTCTGGATTCTAAGGCATGAAGCCTTTTCTGGAAATCTAAAAGCATCTTCTTGGTAGTTTCATCATATTTTCGAAGATCTTGTTGCATATTCACAATCTTGGAGTCAATTGCTTTAAATGCATTGTTATGTGCTAAAAGAGTCTCCGATTGCCAATTCAGGACAATTTCAGCAACAGGAGTCATTTTTTGTCTTCCATGTTCATCCACATCAGTGGGGGCAGGTATCTTGTGAGCATGCCGATATCTACCTAGTGGATCAATGAATTCTTCTAGAGCAGGGAACGAAAGTTTCGAACTTTCTTAGACAAGAGGAGGAAAATCTGTCTCGTGGAACATGGCAATAGAAGAACTCGATGGTGTTTCTTTTAGAGCTTCGAGTGGGTAGGAATGCTTTTTTGCCCACTTAAGGATTGGCTTATAAAACAGGGAAAGAGCTGGTTTTTTCTAAGAATGAGGTGATGGTGGTGGAGTGGGTGAATCGGAGGGTGAAGCAGTGAACTCTGGTGGTGGAGTTGGAGCATAAGAAACCATAAATTGGAATTTATCACACTCACCAAGAGTATCAACGAAGGAGTCTCCGTTCAAGTACCTTTGGTACATAGCATCCTTTGGCTTCTTGTGCTTCCGTCAAGGTCTTGCATTTGGGTCTACCTCGTCTGGAGAGTTTGTGCAATAGGAGCATTGACAAAAAGGATCCTAGAAACAACGACCATACCGGTCCTTGTAGTGATGGACAAGGTTTCCATTACTTTGGAAATATTGAACAAGTTTTTTGGAATCTGGCTCGGAAATTGACTCAGGAACACATGGTCCAATCATGAAGAGAGTCTGGAAGATAAAAGGATTTTCTTCCTTTTCTTCGCCAAATTTGATGGAAATAGTGCCATCTTTCTTTCTGACAAGGGATAAGTACTACAGAAGTCTTAAAACTTGTCACGAAAATGCAATTGAGTCCTAAAACTTGCAAAAAGTGCAATCAAATCCTAAAACTTGTCAAATTGTTTCAATCGAATCCTAAAGTTAACATTGTTAGCATTTTTCGTTAAAAATGCTGACGTGGTATTTTAAATAATTTTTTATTTTCCATGTGGATTTTTTAATATTTTTTATTCATTTAAAAAAATAGATTTATAAACTAAAAATCATATTTATTCATTTTATCTTATTTTCACCAAAAAACTAAAAAGAAAAGTTAAATTTTATTTTTAAAAATTGTTTAAGAAAAAATCAACGGCTCCTCTCCCCGCCGCCGCCACCCATCGCCGGTGGGGTCGAGTGACGGTCGCCGGCCCTGGGCGGGGGTCGCCGGCCCCAAGCAAGGGCCGGCGATCGTCGCCCGCCCTGGGCGAGGCTCGTCGGCCCTCGCTCGGGACCGGCGAGCCTCGCCCAGGGCGGGCGACAGTCGCCGGCCCTTGCGAGGGGCCGACGACCGTTGCCCGCCCTGGGCAAGTCGTCACCGGCCCTCACAGGGGATCGGTAACCGTCGCCCGCCCTCGCCTGGGGCCGGTGAGCGATGGGCGATGGCGGCGGGGAGAGGAGCCGCTAATTTTTTTTTAAACAATTTTTAAAAATAAATGTTTAACTTTTCTTTTTAGTTTTTGGTGAAAATAAGATAAAATGAATAAATCTAGAAAATTGCCAAGTGGGGGCCGTGATGCAAATTGCCAAGTGGGGCCGTGATGCCACTAAATATCGAAAATTGCCAAGTGGGGGCCATGATGCAAATTGCCAAGAGGGCCTGTGATACCACTAAATATCGAAAATTGCCGAGTGGGGCCGTGATGCCACTAAATCTAAGAAAATTGCTCGGTGGGGCCGTGATTACCACTAAACCTAGAAAAGTTGCCAGTGGGGCCATGATGACCACTTAATCTAGGATGTGCCTGTTAGGCTGTGGCTAAGAGTTGAGAATAAATAATCGAAATGGCCAGATGATGGTCTTGATGATATGTAATCAACTGAGTCGATTGATCAATGGTTTGATCTATTTGATTGAATGACGTGATTGTCAGTATATGTTATTTGAACTGACTTGCAGGAAGGAACCGAGATCAAGGTAAGTCTTATGACCCGTGGTTGTGCATAGGCAACCCCTAGGACATATTTTCTTCCTAATCGGGTCTTAGGGGTAGAACTCGCTGAGACGTTGTCTCACTGGTTATTGTATAACCATTTTCACGTATTTAGATGATGTTTGTGGAAGACTTGAAGTCCTAGAGTTTGGGGAAGTGAAGGAAACAAAATCGGCAAACCTATCTGACTCGCTAGTCATAGGACAGTCCCTTTTTTATTAAGCCGATATTTTTGTAAACAACCTAATGTTGGAAATAAACCTATGTGTTTATAAAAGGTTAGTTTTGGTTTGAAAAATTTATGGCTTTACTTTCCTATCCCACTATTTTATTGTTTGGAGATTATTTATATGCTTCCGCTTGCGTATTTAAGAGAATGGGTCGGCGATGCATCCTGAGACATCGCTATTATATCAACCAAGCAGGGATTGACACGTGCTCGGAGGGTCAGGACGTGACATCACTTATTACACAAGAGAGTCAATGGCAAATCCACTAATAAAATCAAAGAATTACAAGGTTTTAGTCGCTCAGTCACCCGAGTTTTTCTCATATCTAGATTACATACAAACCCATGATGTTTTAAATAAAATGTTAATACTATGAAAAACCTCAAATCGGTATACTTATAACAAATTTACTCCAAATTAATTTTTTAACTATCGAAAACTCCAAACTGATATACATAACAAATTTACCTTTTATTAGTTTCCATTAAACTTTGATGTTAAATTATTGAATTTGAATGACATGTAACAATAGACATGCACACCGGTTTAAGTTTTGTGTTAATCCAATTTAACAGAAACTGACGAAGGGTAATTTGTCACAAACATACTAGTTTGAGGATTTTTTGAGATCAAAAAATTAATTTGAAATAAATTTATCATAAATATATCATAAGTTTTTTCGTTGTATTAAATCTTAAATAAGTTAACTTAATTGGGTGTAAAACTCAGCTTGAAATCATGGCCGGTGATCCTTCTGTGCAAAGCGTTCTTTGGTATGGCTTAAAGGGAGTGCTTTACCATGCGGCCGCTACTGTACCCGACCAAAATAAAAGATCCGCTTTTTATTTCCTTTTTGTGTCCCTTACATTTTTTTTTTTTTTTAAGAATGTGTCCCTTACATTAGGAAGGAAATCGGAAAGCAAAGTCCATGCATTTTCTTACTGGGAAAAACCTCCATAAACTTTAAATTTATTTTTTACGCCAAAAACTTCAACTTGCATTTATCCTCCATTAAATTCTATTAAAATTTCCGTTGAAAATTCGGCATGGCACTGATGTTGTGCCACATCAGGAAAAAAAAACGCTAAAATTCAGTCATTATTGATCGCGAGTTACTGCTCATCGTTACTGTTTATTATCTTCAACCTCGTGATCGCTCAGCCAAAGCTTCTCCGGAGCTCATCCGTTGCTGCCCCCTTCCGCCTGGGGCCTCCGGGAGCTTCATCATAGCTGCTGGTCAGGGCGGCCGCGAGGTTCGAGATCAGATTTGGCTTCAAAGCTTGCGACCGCCATAGCCACTCGAGCTTGAAGCTTAGCCTAATGGCGAAGCTTGGCCGGAGGACGGATCTGCGAGACTCGGACAGCAACCTACAGCGATGGTTAGGTTGGGTCGAAATCAGCTCGGCAAGGTAGAGCCCATGATCGGAGACCAGCAAGGTGATCTTGATCCTCAGTGTTCAGACATTGGTAATCTAAGATGACTTCTCCAGATTTGGGGAAGCGGATGAAGCTTGTTCTTTTGCTATGGATTGCCCGCTCTCACCATTTTTGCTCTCTGTCTCTCTCCTATTCCCTCCGAGTGAATCCGTGTTTCTTGCCCCTTTTTGTCTGCTCCTTTTTCTCTGGAAAATGAAGAATGCATGTGGTGGATACTTCGTCGCCGAGAGCCTCTCTGCCTTTATTCAGATGACGACGAAGAAGACGAAGACGACGACGAAGTTGATGACGAAGATCCAGTTCGAGCCAAGCTTTGCCCTTAGGCCAAAATTCGGGCTTGAGCTGCCATGACGGTCGCAAGCTTCGAAGCCAAATCCAACCTCAAAAATCTCGCAGCCGCCATGGCCAATAGCCACAACGAAAGCCCCCAGAGGTCCAAGCGACAATGGGCAGCGACGAACGAGTGCCAAACAAGCTTTGGCCGAGCAATCGTGAGGTTGAAGATGATGAACAGATATCGAAATGAACAGTAACTCACAATGCTCTGTAACTTAATTTTAATTTTTCTTCATAATTTTTTTCTGATGTGGTGCCATGCAAGTGCCGAGTGCCACATCAGCTCCACGTCAGATTCTTTAGGGGATTTTTGTCAGGGTGAAAATATCACTTGGCTGCAAGTAACTGTGCAGAGGAGTCCCATGTCAAACTGATCAAAGCCTGCATGATCTTCTTCGACGGAAATTAAAATCAAGTTCCACCGCCTAAGAAGTCCAAATCTGATACGGATCAAAGGGCACACCAAATTTGAACAAATCAAAATCCTCCGAACAAGTCAGTCAACCGATTAGTCTCCAGATTGGTTGAACTTAGTTCCAAAAAAGGGTATTAGACTTAACAATATGAAAATAGGTAACAATAGCAAGCTCCGCGATTATTGCGGAGCTAAATTGAGGTGATCTCGATGTCTAACTCTGCATGGAAGCAAATCAAAACAAGACTTCTGCTTGTCTCGGTCAAAGAGTTCGGCTCTGAAACGCAATTTGCTTTGGACTTCTCGCTTATCCCACAATTTTTATGCGGTGGACCTGATGCTTTATGTGCATCAGTGCCATTTGCATTCCCATTTCTCAGTACCCTGTCAAGCCTTGATGCTAATTTCTTTCTTTTTTCTAATGAATTTCCTTCTCTGCCATCAAAGCAAACCTGATCGAAACATCCTTCTCATTTTGGCTGCTAAAATAGGTGACCACTTCAGTGGAGAATATTCTACTTCAGGAATTCCCTGAAGCTTTGACAATTCTGCTCTAGGAAGCATCCTGGGATATGCTAGGGCCGATGACCACAGAAGAAAAAGGTGTATAAGTAACCGTGCCTTCTGTTGATTCATGGAACAGGTCCACAATTTCCTGACAAAAGAAGCAAGAACGAGAATGTTTCAGATTCTTCTGCTTCTAGGATCACTTTTGCTTCACGAGCAAGGATCGCAAGCAGCTCCCCTGGTGAAGGGTAATTGCACCCAAAAATGTGGTGAAGTCACCATTCCCTTCCCCTTCGGGATTGGAACTGGGTGTTTCCTCGACGAGTGGTATGAGATCGTCTGCCAGGAAAGCAGTAATGGTTCTGTCCCGGTGCTGAACAAGGTCAACTTGAGGGTGCTCAACATTTCTCTACCCGATTACGATGGCAACACCAACGGCATTATCAACGTCAGTCTTCCTATACTCTATTCGTCCAATGTGAGCTGCGGGGTCAATAAAAGCTTTGCACCTGTGAGCTTGAAAGGAAGCCAGTTTGTCTTCTCCGAGTCAAGGAACGTCTGATACAAAGTCTGCTATCATAGGATGCACGTCAAGTTGTGGAGCAGACAACGACGTTGTTGGGAACGTGACTTGTTCAGGGAGTGACGGATGCTGCCAAACCAAGATTACCTCAGATCTTCAGGCTTTCAGCGTCAATTTCCAGCCCAACAATGGAACAGCAGGGAACAATGAATGCAAATATGCCTTCTTGGGAGATAGGTCTCAGTTCGTGCCTGCAACTACGGACTTCGATGAGTTGAGGGCGAGCGGGCGTTTTGCAGCGGTGCTAGAATGGGGGATAGCTGAATCCTCGGAACCTGCGTTAGAGATCTACAATTACGACTACATCTCCGGCGATTCCTATTACTGCAGCTCGGTGGGCTTCAATTTAGGGTACCGCGTGGCCATGCCGTTTTTGCAGTGTTCTTGCCGTAGGGGCTTCACCGGTAACCCCTACTTTAGACATGGATGCGAAGGTAAAACCACTTACATTTTATCACAATTGGAAACGCAACGTCGAAACACTGCACTAATAAAGAGAAGTAGCTCTTAGGGGGCTGAAGTAGCCATACATGCACTTGTAGACACCCAATAAAGAGACGACGCTCTACTAAATTTGATTGTCATCTTTTGTTCAGATATTGATGAATGCGAAGATCCGGACAATCGGTGCTCTGGCAGAAAGTGTGTCGATCGACGAGGTGACTATGATTGTGTAGAAGAAAAAAAGACGATCAAGTTTCTCTTCATAGGTAAGCAAATTTCTACATCCTGTTGGAAGTTATGAACAAGGACTATCCATCTTTTGTGCACCCAGATTCGTGAACATCACATCCTACCATTTAAATAAATGCAGCATTGAGTCTAGAAGTGATAAAACCCTCGATTTAGTATAGCATGATCTGTTTTCAGTGGATCGGATGTTCGATGTTCCTATATAGCTCCTTGGATGTTTGATTTGGGCACATTTTTTCTTACAATTGTATCCTAATTAGTGTATAATTTTAATGAAAAATGATGCAAATGATTCCTAAACTTTAGTCAATGTGTAGTGTGGTCTCTAAATTTTTAATTTGTTCAATATGATCGCTGATTTTTTTGTACATGTTCAATTTACTCACTGAACTATATAAAAGTATTCAATGTTGTCCCTAAACTTGAATTAATTGAAGGACAACATTGAACATTTTTCATATGCTTTAGGAGCTAAATTGAACATATATTAAAAATTTATAAATTATATTGAACAAGTTAAAAGTTCATGGATCACATTATACATTGAGGTAAGGTCCAGAAACCACATTAACAAATTAGAAGTTCGAGACCACATTACCCGTTGAGCTAAAGTTTAAGGATCATTTATGTCATTACGCCTACATTTTAACTTCATCGACTCATCGACATGTCAAACCTGACTCCAAAGTGTCTGCCTTTTTGCCCTCAATGCCGCTGGGGCATGTACAAACAATACCTCTGTTTTGTTTTTTGGCTACCGATCGACTGATTAGATGGCTATCCTGTTATATGCGACGTTTTTCTTAAGGAGAAATTTTCGCCAATCACATTAACAGTCTTTTTAATCAAATTAATGAATTTTCAAAAGCCCACTAAGGTAAATCTCCCCGGTATCATATTAGCATTTTCTGCTCTTCAAATCACAGTTGCAAATTCTTGATTCTTGCTCTTCAAATAAGCTCACACCACTTTTATAAACCAGGTATTGGAGCAGGCCTAGGGGCACTTCTCTTGCTTCTTTTGTTATGGTTGTTGTACAAGTTCATGATGAAAAGGAAAGAAATCAAGCTTAAAGAGAGGTATTTTAAACAGAATGGGGGTCTTCTGTTGCAGCAACGACTGCATTCATCCGAGAACAATGTTGACAACAGCAAATTGTTCGATTCCAAGGATTTGGAGAAGGTGACCGACAATTTCAACAAGAACAGAATACTCGGCCAAGGTGGGCAAGGAACTGTCTACAAGGGGATGCTCGCGGATGGAGGAATTGTTGCCATTAAGAAGTCAAAGGCGATCGATAAGGGAAAAGTCGAACAGTTCATCAACGAGATTGCTATTCTCTCACAGATCAACCACAGAAATGTTGTTAAGCTACTGGGGTGTTGCTTGGAAACAGAGTTGCCACTTTTGGTGTACGAATTCATACCGAATGGGACTCTTTTCCAATATTTACATGCCCCGAATGAAGAGTTTATTGTATCATGGGACACACGCCTTCGAATTGCCACTGAAGTGGCAGGAGCCTTGTCCTATCTACATTCATCAGCATCGATCCCAATCTATCATCAAGACATTAAATCTACTAATATTCTCTTGGATGACAAGTACGGTGCTAAAGTGGCTGACTTTGGCACTTCCAAATCAGTTATGCTCGATCAAACTCACGTGACTACAAGAGTCCAAGGGACATTTGGGTACTTAGATCCCGAGTATTTTCAATGAAGTCAGTTCACAGATAAGAGTGATGTGTACAGTTTCGGTGTGGTCCTTGTCGAACTCTTGACAGGACGAAAGCCAATCTCATTTCTGAGAGACGACGAGGAGAGAAACCTGGCAAGCTATTTCCTCCTCTCGATGGACGATAACCGCCTCTTCGACATTGTAGATGCCGAAGTATTGAAGCAAGGCAAGAAAGAAGGGATCGTCGCCTTTGCGAGCCTTGCAAGAAGTTGCCTGAACTTACATGGGAAGACGCGACCTCCAATGAAAGAAGTGGCCATTGAACTGGAGCGAATTAGAAAGCTGGAAAATCCTGCCATGAAGCATGGACATACCCAAGAGAAGAGGAAGACGAACACACGTTGGGAATCTGTAGTGTCCCCAGACATAATCGCATTGTCGGACCAGCAACCCTTATATCTATTGAATCATCCTACACTAGTTCTATCTAGATTTTCTTAAATGAGTTATAACTTCAAGAAGAATATCAGGATTTTGTTGTGTGTAAATGTCGGAGGACGTACAATGTAATTATGTGTGGCTCGACGGGAAAAAGAATTCAATTCTCAAATATCTACAAAGAAACTCAGAAGTACTCATATATGTTCCGACAGCTATGGTGAAGTTATGTCTAGATTTGAAACTCATCGCATTAATTGAGAAAATTTAACAATAAATGGCAACCGCAATCACAGAAGTACTCATATATGTTCCAACAGATGCATTAATAGGAAACAAGACAGGAATAGCCACATGATAAAAGAAACCATATATACAAAACCTAGACATAACTTCACCATATCTCACTGGACATTAGGGCGTGTGCATCGGAAAATTGAACTAATTCAGAATCGATATCCGATATGCTGACAGTTAAAGCAGACGTCACAATTGAATCACCTTTCTTTATGAAGAAAGAAGGATGCTGTGGCTCTATTTCCTCTAACTCGATTGCTACTTCTTTCATCGTAGGTCGCTTCCTTCCCTTCAAATATAAACATCTTTTCTGCGAGATTAGCAACTGTAATAGTCTCTTCCTTCTCGCCTTGATGTCGAATAAACAAATCTCTTCAATCAAAATTAGAAGGTAGGCGGCTTCTTCTTTCTTGTACCCGTAGAGGAGAGATGGGCTTCTGCCCAATTAAAAGTTCAACAAGCACCACTCCAAAGCAATAATAGACATCACTTTTTTCGGTGAAATTAATTTGACAGGAAATACTCTGGATCCACAAGAAAAAATGCCGAAAAAGTCCTAAATTTATTGTGATAATTCCAATTTCAATCATAAACCTTTGAATTTGACCAATTTAGTCATAAACATTTTTTCACATTAGTACAAATTTAGTCCATCTAATCAATTTAGGTATGAAATTGCTGACATTGGCACCAATCATCCTACGTGGTACGGTTGGTGTTAACATGGATATTTTTTAATGATTTTTTTTATCTTGTTTTCCTTTCCCTTTCTTCTTGCCAAAGGCCATGCCGGTGACCAATCGTTGGCATGGCCTCCGGCAAAAAGAAAAGAGAAAGAAAGGGGAAAGGAAAAAATTCAAAAAAAATATTAATAATGTCCATCTCAATGTTGACTACGCAACATAAATTACTAGCATCCACATCAATGATTTTCAGCCTAAATTAGCTGATATCAATGTGATAAGGTTTCCAATTGAAAGATTTATGATTAAATTTGTACTAATGCAATAAGTTTAGAATTTTTTTTTCATTTTTCCTAGATTCATATAACCAAAGGTTTCGGCTGTCATGGGTCAAGTTGGGTCAAAAGTCCAACACAAATTGACCTATGTATATGCAATACAAATAAGTGGACAATACCCAATCCAACCCATTTTACTAAAATATTACCATATCTATTCTAACCTATGCAAATCTGTATTCACTTAGTTAACTCACTTTAAACTCTCCAGATGTATATGTTATTTGGATCAAATCACTACTTTGACTTAAGATGCTAAAGAGTTGGTTTTAACATTACATAGAATTTTCAATATTTGTGTTGATTCACATTGAAGAATAAGAAAAAGTTAATAATTGGTAGTGAATTTACAAAATCACAACAACAAATAACGTGCAAGAATTGAAATTTTAAAAATGAAAGTAAGTTATTAAATAAGATGCTTTATGCTGACTATGGATTGCAACAGCAATAACTAAAATTAGAATATTACATAAAAGTAATTTATGCGAAATGCAACCAAGGAAAGTACGCCAATAACTATCCAATAACTAACAAAGGAAATAAAATATAATGGGAGAATAGAAAAAGTAGTATTGATATTTATAATAAGGGTGAAGTCGGACCCATCTTGCGAGCCCACCAAAGCTTCTCTAAACTTAGAACAATCCAAGGAGCTCATTATTTTCTCATAAAGGGTAAAAAGAGAGTCACAAATGTGAGTTGGATTTAACTAAACTGTTATCCTATTTAGCACCCGTATTTCTTTGGGCTTTACCATTGTAAACTCATTCATAATCCATTTAATTAATACAATTAACCCATATAATGACTCGGCCTATTATATATAGGTTAAAAAATGGGTCTATGGTTTATTAAAGGTTTCTCACACGAATGTGGTCACATGAGTTTTATCATGGGAAAACAGATTTAGAAGTCACGAAATCGGCTACTTCTGCGTGATATTATTCATCCAAGATATTATTTCTGCACTTCGGGCCTCAATGACAAGAGGGTATGGAAGTCGCGAAGTGCAAGTAGGTTAGTGCCCTTGCAACTTTTGTGGCAATCCATATGCGCGTCCCAGGACCCAGGAAACTCGTCGCTTCGGTCATGGAGATGATGGTAAAGAATCCTATTAGGTAGGAATTCATACACGAGTAGGGGGACTTGTGTTTCCAAGCGACATCGTTATAGCTTGCTCACATTCGGTTTATTTACGAGAGAATGAAGATCTCTTTGATAAATTGTCGGACTTTTCCATCACGTGTCTATTCAGATTTCTCCATTACATCTGTTTTTTCCATCCGTTAGCATCCTCTCGTAAACGGTTCCTCGTCCACCTTGACCGAGAGTTCTGTTCTGGTTGGAATAGTCAGTTGCTTTCTCTAGATTCACAAAATCGAATAATTTGCTTTCTATTAAAATTGCCTAAGGGTGAAGGAGCTGTTGTCGCAACAACTGGTCACCTTTAAGTGCTTTTCTTTCAACTTGATGTCTCTTCAAATCTGGATGACTTTGTCCAACTACCATGTCAAAAGAACCAAACGGGATGCTCCGATGCCTGAGGCAACACCTTTGATATGCCTAGTATCAAGAAGAGAGTACGTAGGTGCAAAAGTTGGTTGTTAAGGAAATGAACCTGTGCTTACAATTTACACCCTGTAAGACACTGATGAGCTCTAATTGGATTGATTAGCAGAGAAAGAATACGGGTGCACTTAGAGATTGATTCTATAACTCCCCATCTTCTATGTTCATTTTCATACAGAATAATTTGCACAATCTTCTTCCAAGACCGGATGTAAAACTTTGATTGTTGCAATCAAGGAACGGACTAGTATTTCAGTTAGTCTTAAAAGAAAAAAAAATGATATTAGAAGTGCCATAATTCTTATATGACGCTCATTTAGTGTCAATACTTTTTGTCGGATCATTTAATTACCAAATAAAAATAAAATAATCACTTAAGTGTCTCCGCCAACAAATTCCAATCAAAAGTCTTATGTGGTATTTATAATTAGATATTAATGTCTCCGTTGATTTTTTTCTAACATATATGACTATTTTAATAAAATGTTTATTCTGATTTGGCTTTTTTTCTATAAAAAAATGACTATCCAACGTGCAATTGATGGCCTCTTTTTCTTCAACCTCCTCTCTTCTCTTCCATCTGCAGCTATCATGACTAGGGGTGGCAAATGGGTGGGTCGAGTCAGATATGGGTCGGGTCGGGTCGAAAATGGGTCGACCTATATTTTACCCATTTAACCTATTTTGACCAATATTCTTATAGTGTATATCTAATGACCCATACCCGACCCGATCCGTATTACTAAAACCTACTTATTATTAAAATATTTTTATGCAATACAAATTTTTTAACAATTTTTATGCAATACAAATTTAATGGAAAATTTTTATAATTCTTTTTAAAATATTTTTAAAAAATTAGAATTTTTAATTTTTTAATATTTTTTTTTATTTTTTTTATTTTTTTTAAAATAAAATTTTTCATTAAAATTTCTATAATTCCTTTTAAAATATTTTTAAAAAATCGAATTTTTAATTTTTTAAAATATATATTTTTAAATTTTTTTTAAAATACTTTTTTTAATTATTTTTATTTTAAAAATATAATTTTTTTATTTTTTATTTTTTTAAATATCACTTTTAATTTTTAATAATTATTTTTTATTTTTCTCTTTTCTCTTTTTTTTTTTACTTCTTCTTCCACCAAACCGCCGGCCACGACGACGGCGGCGACCACCACAAAGCGAGATTAAGCTCACCGACGTCGAGCAAGGCTCGATCTCGCCAATCTGGCAAGGCCAAGGCCCCGCCCGATGCCAGCGAGCTCGAGCCTCGCTAGATCCGGTGAGTCTCGAGCCTCACCAGTCGTCGGCGAGGCCAAGCCACACCGGATCTGGCGAGGCTCGAGCTCACCGGCGTCGAGCGGATTTGGCGAGACTCGAGCTCGCCAGCGTCAGGCGAGGCTCGAGCTCGCCGGCGTCGGGCGAGTCTCGAGCCTCGTCGACGACCTTCGAGGGAGTGGCGGAGGCGAGCCGCGGCGGCGGGCGACGGAGGCGAGCCACGGCGGCGAGTGGCGGAGGCAGCTCGGACACGAGTGGCGAAGGCAGCTCGGACACGAGTGGCGAAGGCAACTCGAACACGAGCGGCGGAGGACGAAGGTCGAAGGGCTGTGTCGCTGAGGATTTTCATGTTTTTTAAGGTTTTAAAAATGGGTCGAAAATGGGTCAGAATGTGTGACTCATTTTCGACTCATATAAAACTGAACTTAAAATGGGTCGAATGTGGGTCATGGCCCATTACAACTTCATAACCTAACATTCGACCCATTTGTGAAAAATATGGGTGCAAAATGGGTCATTTTGCCACCTTTGATTCACGACCAACCTTTGCGCCTCCCCCCTTCGTTGCTCCATTACAGTAGCAGAATCACTGGCGCGACATCCAAGCTGACACTGCAGCGAATCCAAGTCAAGCCACCCCTTCATTGTCCTTGATGTCCATAAGAGCCGTCGTGTGACATCCTGAATTTCCAATACTGTTTTTAATTGAATAAATCGGGCCTTTCATCGACGCGTCTATAGTGTTATTCTCAAAGCCGATCACTCGTGAGATAACTAGACTATCTGGGAAAGTCATTAAGAGATTTTAATACAATGGACTTGAGAATTCGACCAAAAGTCAACTGCTCGACCGTGCTAGTCTGCAAGGGCCATTACGGCATTGTCAAAATCGAACAGAGATCAGGGATAGGTCGATTCGATTGAGATGTGTGATCAAAGTATCGGTGATTCCACCTAATGGCAAAATTCTCATCAAACGGCACTAAATCGATTTTCTATCGTTTTGAGTACCTTGTGCCCATAATTGAAACCTTGAGATTTTCACGACCACCGAAAGTCGTCAATGTGTCGAGTGGGTTCATTGTGGCTCGAAGAAAATCGACCACGGGTCATTTGCACTAAAAATCTCTAAAAATTATCCGGTAGCCTAGGTCACGCTAAAAACGCGTCTGATTGAAATTAACCGTGAATTTGAATCCGATTTTAAAAATTGAAAGTTCTGTGGTGTCACGATCTATTTGAGGAACGTTAACTCATCCTCCGAAAAATTTTCAGAGATTCCGAGATTTTTACGGAAAATCAATTCAGATGTCGTGAAAAATTAACGAAAACTCAGATGGGCCAAATTAAATGAAATTTGGACTTGCAAGCCGAGCCTTTGAGTGTCAACAATTTGCATAAAATTGTACGAGATTTTTCCTCATTGAAATCGAACCTCAATTTGGGGAATTGAGTAAGGAAATTGAATTTAATTAAGTGAAATTCGGTTTTGGACAAAGGGCTAGGAATTTTGCATCAAAATGTGTTTAATTGGTGGAAAATTATGTTGGAAAGTATTAGGGGGACAAGTGTTTAATGGAGTGGCTAAGATTGGTGGACTTTTGGGCATTTCATCATCATTCATCTCCCCCTTAATCTTCCTTTGCACGCTGTCTTCCACCAATTCCCATTGCTGCTCGATTTTCTTCATTTCCTCTTCGAAGAACCGGGCTGCAGTCGACGACAACTACTACCGCTCCATCATCATCTGCCTCTGTTTCTCTCTTCCACTCACTCTCTCTCTCGGCCAAAGAAACCCACCGAATTGAAGTCCACCAAAGCAGCCAGAGACCATTTCCCCCTGCAGCTCGCCCTGCTCCACTGCCTCATGTCCCCCTCCGGTCAACAATCTAACATGGAAGATCACCGAAGTTGACCATCGTTCAACCCCTGGCGCCAGCAGCTGCTTCCCCGTCTCTGCCACGTCCGCACGTCGTCAACGCACCACCGGCGAACGAGATTTCTCTCAGCTCAGCCCACGTTCCACGAAGACAGCCTAAGTCAGCAAATCTCACGGCCCATCTCAGCCCGTGAATCCATTCCAGCCGCAGCAAACCGAATCAACGCGTCCCAGTTTCTTCGGTCAAAGCCCCAAGTCGAAGCCCCTCCATCGTTGACTCTGCTTGTTCCTTTGTTGCTTCACCGATCCACGTGTCTTCGCCATCAACTGCACGAAGCCATCTCTATTTCCTGCCTTGCGCCCACGAGCAGCAGCTTCTTCAACAACGTCCCAGCTACAGCCTTCTTCCAGCAGCCCAAGCAAGTCCAGCCGTGAATCTCAGCCCACCGATCCTCTTCCATTTCCATCGAAGCCCATCTTCAGCCCAGCAAAATTTTAAAGTGCAGCAGCCCATCTTCATGTGTCAGGCCCACTTGAAGCCCAGCAAATTCAGCATTTCAGCCCTTGGTCCAGCAAATTGAAGCCCATCTCAGCCGAAGCCCAGCAATTTGAAGTCCATCAAAAGCCCAGGTTTCGACCCAGTCCAGCGAAGCCCAGTGAAATCAGAAGCCCGCGATTTTGAGGCCCAAGCCCAGTGTCTGCAACAAGCCTAGTCCAACGCAATAACAAATCTCAGTTGGGCTGACATTTGTTGGGCCAAGTTTAGACTCGGTCTAAGTCCGCCAACACTGCCAAAAATTCGGATTTCGGCCGTCATCGCGTCGTCGTCGCGGTGTTCCAGCCTTCGTTTTTAATCAAATGAGTTTTGCTCACTAATCCCTTATTAGTATGCTAATGATGTTTATGGGTTGATTAGATTTAATTAATTGCAATTAGGTGGATAGATTAAATTAGAATAATTAAATTAGGGATTTACCTATGTATGTTAGGCAAATGGTTAGTGTACTTAGCAAGTAGACAAGTCTTATTATTTATTGAACGAGTCTCGGTAATTTTCCAGGCTCGTCTCGGTTTCCAATTAGGCATTACGGACCTAAATTGAATTTATTGCATTTATTTAATAATTTTCGGAATTATTTAATTAATTATATATTTTTCGAAAATTAAGCGGGGATAGCCGACGACCGGAATTTTATGCCGATTGTTGTGGTGCAGTCCATTATTTATTTGAGCGTTGATTGGTGCAGAATTAAATTAATTATGATTTTATGATTTTATTCCTAATTTAATTAATTTTGGTAATTGATTGGAAATTAACCGAGTGTCGGTTTACGCCGCTTGTAAATATGTTATGGGCTGTTGAAACTGATGGGATGTTTAAAATGTGAAATTATTATATTTTAACTAAAGCCGTTCGTGTATCCACACGGGTACTCTTAACCCGAGGAAAATAGGCCAAGATAATGTGTTGATTGAAAAATTTAATTGAGGAGTGTAATGTTGTTAGCCGTGAGTGACTAATTGTATGACATTGTGGGTTAGATCGAGAAAACTGCCGAAGTACGATTGTATCCATTGGACCGTAGGTTACCACCTAATCTAAGTTGTGCTCGCTGAGCCGTAATTCAACACCACCACCGAACTTGGAATCGATTGTGCACGCTAAGCCGTAATTCAGCATTACCATCGAATTTGAAATTGGTTATGCCCGCTAAGCCGTAATTTAGCATTAACCGCCGAAAAATCAGTAAGCTGTGCCCGCTGAGCCATAATTCAGCATTACCGCCAAAATTTTAATAGGTCGTGCCCGCTGAGCCGTAATTCAGCTTTGGGGTTGAATATTTGAGATGACCATGTAGGCCATGCTCACTGAGCCGTAATTCAGCATTGAATTTGAGTAATCGAGATGAGCCAACCAAAAAAATGGTCGAGATGACATGTAATCGACCAGGTCGATTGATTGATGATTCGATCTAAGTGTGAATTCAATATAATTCAATGATTTGATCTGATGTTGTGAATTGATGTGATTTGTGTATATTCGATATATACTAACTTGTAGGAAGGAACTGAAACCAAGGTAAGTCATCTTACTCGTGTTGTGCTTAGGCAACCTCTAGAGTGTATTGGCTTCCTAATCGGGTCTTAGGGGTAGAAACTTGTTAAGACGTTATCTCACTAGTTATTGGAATAACCATTTTCAAGTCCTTAGATGGCATTGGAAAAGGACCGGAGGCCCGAAGTGTAGAAGGTGAAGCCTGAATAACTGATGATCCTATTAGACTAGTTAGTCATAGGACAATCCCCTTTTGACAGGAGTTGATTCCCTTTCTGCAGACTTTGTTTTATGAACCGGTGGTTTAAAACCTGACTTAACTGTTCACCTTGTATATATTTGCATTATGGTTTGCAATGTATATAAGTGTAGTTGTTTTTAAAGTGTGAAAACTTGGAGTCCTACTTTCCTATCCCATTGTTTTATTGTCTGGGGATTTCATATGCTTCCGCATGCGTATATTAAATGAATGGGTCGGCGATGCATCCTGGGACGTCGCTATTAATCAACCAAGGAGGGATGAGCACGTGCTCGGAGGATCAGGGCGTGACACATCGTCACTCGGGGCCATGTCTCTAGATCTGGAACCTTGGTTAGATCTGTATGAGTAATTTTCGCTTGCCACCACAAATAGATTGCAATTGGTCGCTAAAGACATTAATTAGCTCTCTTCTTGGTCCCCATCGTCTTCTTCTGCTCTTGGTTTTAAACACTTCCACTGCTTTATGGCAAATGCAACTGCGACTAGTAATTTTCAACCAATTGGTACATAGATGGTGAAATTGTGAACTAGTACTTGCTTGATGAGTCTGTGCTTTCTTTTGTTCTCCACATTTCGTGAACTTCTTCAAGATACGTGTGCTAGGCTCCTTGTCTTCTTTAGGTTGTGAACTGAACGTCATTTGAGGAAGCGGGAGCCGTGAAGCATCATTGTATGTGCATTCAGGAATTCGTGGATATCAAAAACTTAGGAGAAATCATCATTGCGCCTCCGGTGAAGCTTGAATTGTGTAGAATCTGGTTTGAAATGTCATACAGATAATGAAACGTGCATGCAGGCATGCAAGGCATAGAAGTTAAAATGTGTATGGATGTAGATCAATTATATTTTACAGGTGTTTGTAAGGACTAAGCTTCTAAAAGCTATGAGGTTAGGATTGAGACTACGATCCCCAGTCTCGATACCTTTCCCAGGGCTCTTTTTATTGCTTTTCTTAAAAAGATAAGCAGAGAGAACAACCGCAATTTCTCATACTTAAAGAAAAGAGATTGTTCCTAGGCTAAGTGAGCCTATTCGACCTACCTACCTCATAGAATAGGGGTTTGCCCCACTAGGATAAGACCAATTCTTTCAATGTTGTTGTTTAGGTGCGCAATTGCTATTGGTTTTGGCTGACTCATCTGATCAAATTGTATACGAGTATGTGATCAAACTGATATCTTTCTCTCAAGCATTGGTCTTCCCTAGCTTGGCTCGCTTGGCATGCTATGATTGTGACTATATGAATTAAAAAAGGATGACCTCTTCCCTCTTCAAAGGGTGGACAAAGACTCTCTTTAATAGGATATTCCGTCCCCTCCAAAGAGAACACTAGGCAATTTAATTCTTCTTCTTCTTCTAATTCTTTGAAAGATAGACAAGAGGGCATTCTCAGCATCAATCCCCTTCCGCTTTGACTATTTGGTGGGATACCTTTTCTAGTAAGAAAAGATCTTGGCATCTGTCAGTTCCTTGTCTTCATCCCATAGAGAAAGACTAATGCAAAACATTTGGCGGCTCTTTTTGCCGGGCGTGCACGGAATCGAGAAAAGTCTGTGTTCAGGTAGCTATGCAATTGCTCCCGCAAGGCCCCTTACTCTTTCAAATAGGGTTAGACATGCCAACCGCAGAAAGTTTCGACTAGGGCACAAGAACAACTGGCAGGATGCTACTTCTTGCCTTTTTGAGGCCTTTCGAGGAACTACCTTATCTTTAATGTCTTTGAGGGCAATGTCGGGGCTCGATGGATTAACATGTCACCTTCTTCACCTAGCAATTTGATCTGAATTTTAATTGCATATTGACTGTGATTACATTATCAATAGAAATATGCGCATGTCACTGCCATTTTTCACTCAATGGCATAAATCTGGCACATTCATCTTCAACCGTGGAAACGAAGGAATACGGCAACTTCCATTAGGAAACAAGACGCAACTTTACCAGGCCATTTTTTCAGTGCTGAATTCCTGAACATCTGCTGTATAATTTTTGAAATACATGATCTAATTGCTGTGCTATGCAGTAAAGAACACTATAGGAATGGCAGTAAATGCACAATCCCCAAAAACGAATGAATAAGGTAAGCAAATGGGTCATAAACTTCCAATGGTGTGAATCTATTCATGCTTTTTGGCATTGAGCTTTGCCTTGGCAATCTTGCTAATGATTCCTGCATCCAGCTTCTGGTAGTGATTCCGAAACTGTCCAAGGAGCTGGTTCACAAAGCTGTCAACTTGGTCTTCATATTGCTCATAAAGAACAGGCAAGGTATGCATGGCGACAAAACCTTCAAACGAGAAGAACGAATATTTTCAGTTTTCAAGAATTCAGCACAACATAGCGCAGCTAGAAGTAAATCAAGTAATATGCGTAGAAACAAGTATCCTTTTGTAGTTTCTGCAAAGTAGTGGTTCTATAAATGTCTTTTGACCTTAAAATGCAGGACAACAATCAATTCATTAAAGCAAGCTTTTTCAAGTAAACGTCACAACATTTGCTGCTACAGAATGACATCTTTTATCTGCGTATGCCTACCACTTTTGCCAATTTTATGTGACTACAACAGTTAAAATGTAGGTTAAATGCATCAGAACCATTAAGCAATTCCCTAGAAGAGAATGTCTCGAGTGTCATAGGCCTCATGTTGTCTAGGCTAATTGCTCATGAAATCACTACAATTAGCGAGACTTTAATCAAGCCTGTTTTAACCTTACAACTATTTATTTTTGTCAAAGTGGAAATGAGGCTTCATGTGATCATACCAGAACATATAAACTTGCACGGCAACCAATTCACATAAAGATAAGCCGATTCAATTATCAGGTCGCCAAATTGTAAGGACGTCATGAAGTCTTACTTACCCACGTATAAGACTGTCAGAAAATTGCACCAGCTACCTATAATAGCAGCGGCCCACAAACTAGCAACGACCTGCAAAGATATTCACATCTGAGACTGTTAGTTTCTTTCTTCTTTTCTTCTTGCTTGTGAAAATAGACGAGTTAAATGCAATTTTCGCCTCTGAAACACTGAGACAAAGTTTGATGTTCTTGAGATATGTGGAGGTCGAAAAATGGTTATGCGTACCACAAGAAATTGTTTCAAGTCCTTGCGCGAAGCGACATCCTGAAGAAACCCCAAAGCTCTGTTAACCTCAGATCCAACCACCATGCCGATATTGACAAATAACTCTTCAGGTATTTTCAGTCGAGGGACTTCTGATGATGACCTTCTCAAAGTAAAACATAGCGATTCATTGAATTTAGACATGGTAAATATTTTTCGAATCGGGTAATCTAACACGATAACATCTTCACTCACCCACTAAAGAAGCCAGAAACACTCGACCAAACAAACTGAGCAAGCATGACCAAAACCAGGGCAATGAAGAGGAGAGTCAAGAAATGGTAGTTAAGCCATTCGAAAAGCTCCCAGATGGCAGTCGCACCGGCTAAGACGCTGCCAGAGATTTTCTTGTTCCTCCATAGCAGCACATCAGCAGCTGCAGTTTTTCAGTTGAGAAGAGATTCATTAGTGAGTGCAGCAGTTAAATACACAGGACACAAGGACCAGGAAGTTGCGAATACATTTTCCACCGCCCAAAACATGATGAACCGTCTTCTGGCGTTTCAAGAACCTATTAGGTCGAGGAGCCGCGGAGTTTGGGTTCTCCTCCTGAAAAAGTGCAGCAACAGTTTGCTTTGGAATGCTCTCCGCAAATGATTCCACGAAGTTGTTCAAGATATTTTCTGCCATCGTTCCCGTTCGCGAACAGAGAAGACCTGAGTCGATTCATGAAATGAGATTTTCAGAGATTTGCGTTAACTCCTTTGAAGTCTGAAAACATCTAGCAGAGGACAACGCAGATTGAAGCAGCAAACAGAAACTACGCACTGGTTTAGCAGAGAAACTGGGAAAAAACAGAGTAGAGAACACGAATTACGAGGCCAAAGCGTTCGGCTTCCCCGACGATGAGCTAAATGCGACGGATGACGATGACAAGGTGCGCGAACGAGCTTGAGCAATGCAAAAGAATGAAGGCAAAGATGAGAAACCCGAATTCGTTCTAAGAAAATTTGCTTGCTTAGGGGGGGAATTTATATGACGATGACTAGTAGGTGAGTTCGATGCCCATTTGAAAATTCCAGCTCGGTGACGGTGACTAATCCATATTCAATTCAACGCGCGGAACTACGTTGACTCCTGTTAGTGGGGTTACCATTCAAACCTTTACGTAGTGAAGACCGTGGAGGAGAGAGTGACCAAATTCACCACGTGAAAATCGCTATCATATGGAACGAGACATGACTGCGGAGTTATCCGGACGACCAGCCATTTGGAACCCGATGCAGCCGCCAGTTTTTAGCACACGGCGGTGGCCTCGTTCCGTGGACTTTATTGTGCATGAGGGGGGATGCACGCATCTTTAAGATGTGGTATTGTCAACCGAACTACGTATCTTTCTTTTTCTTTTTCTTTTTTCTTTTTTCCGTTTACGAAGTAACCATCCGTCTATTTTACCTTGAGATTTATTCGGCCACAAGAGTGCTCTCGTACTTTCGACTCGAGAATCGATGGTCGTGGATATCATTTCTGCCTAGGAATGCGAATCTAATTGAATGATCATGGTGGTGGGTGTGTGCTGATTCCCCTACGTATAGCCAGTCAGCTACGATCGTGTCCTTGAATTACCAAAAAAAAATATCCATCCACTTTCTAGAATTCTAGAATATGGAGGAGCATCATTAATTCGGTAATTTATACTATTACATAAAACAAAGAGGACCTTCTACTTTTAAGGTACTTTTTCCATTTTCTTTTTCTTTTTGACCCCTCAAATATCTCGGTCACTTTTTATCTTTTAGATACTTAAAAATGGATAAATGTGGAAATTGATAATTCTATTTTGTCTATCGTGTGTATTGATGATATCAACATTTTCAATCTTTTTTATCGCATGACAACCTTTTTAAAAAGAACTTCAAATCTCAAAATCTCTTTTCTTTCCACGTACATATATACAATTTCTTTTGTAATCTGTAATTCCATCCGTAACTTTCTTTTTCCTATTTAAAGATCCAAATAATTCATAAAAAATTCATTTGGTTTGACTTCCTTTTTCTTTTTCTTTTTTTTCCAATCTCTGAAATATTTGGGACGCGGATGCCCATTTCGGGTGCATACCAAGTCAACACACGACACGTGTCATCGCCCACTTACCTAGAACCTGAACTTGTGATTGACCTGTTCGATTAGAGCCATCAATCATGCGGACCGCAGTTAAGGGCTGAAACGAGCAGGTGGGACCCCGACTGGCCCCGTTAATCTCTCCATTCCATACTAATCTTAAAAAGCCCAAATTTAATGAAGAAATGACGTGGTCCCCACAAAAAAATGAACGTGATTGAATATTATCCTTCCCAGCCTAGAATAGGATAAGCAAATTTGAAAGGTAACTAGATTGCACAGGCAGTCTAGTTACTTTGCTGTGTATTTTTATTAAATAGTTTCTGAATTTTAGTATATATATTGAAATTCTCTTAATTTAAGTAATTTGAGTTCTATTGTTCATAAAGGCTCCTCCTATTTTGTCCGCGGTTAAAGTTTTGCGAGCAGTAGCACTTGTAAAAAAAGGAAAGGATAAATGAGGGGTTAATATTATGGAAAATCTCAAATTTGTATACTTATGATACGTTCATGATAAATTAATTGTTGAGTCATCAAAAAATCAAACCGATATATCTATAATAAATTTATGTCAAACTAATATGGATTTTTTCACGTGGATTTGCTATATCAATTGAGTTGTCATCAAACTTATTGATTTCATGATAAAATTTAATGGAAGTTAACGGAGGATAAATATATTACGAGTGCTCTCAATCGTAACTCGAAAGCTCAAGTTGCCATGATGGTCGCAAACTTGAGATCTACGAGGTTTAGACCTTATGGCCATGAACACTCGCTCTTTCATGGCTCTTCCATGGCTATGAGCTTTAAGCTCGAGAAGCCATAGCAGCTGCGTGTTTTAAGCTTGAGCTTGAGTAACCACTATTGTTAGCTCTGGAGCCAATCTGACCATGGCAATCACAAGGTACAGGCTCAAACGGCATGGCCGTGAGCTTCAGAATCAAATCCGGCCATGATGGCCGTAAGCTTCGAGCTTAAGAGGCTATGGCCCCAGGCTCTGAGCCCTAGTGGCCATGTTCACGAGCTTCGAAACCATATTTGGCCATGGCTATCACAAGCTTCAAGCTCAAACAGCCATGACCTCAAGCTTTGAAGCCAGATTTGGCCATACCACGTGCAGCGGGCACAAGCACTGAAGCTAGATATGGACATGACGAATGCGATCTTTGAGCTCGAGCGCAAGCAGCCATGGCCACATTGCAAGCCTCGAGCTCGAGCAACCATGACCCCTATATGGCTTCTTCATTTCTGTGCCATGATTTCCATATGAGTAATCCGACGATAATAGAGAGAGGGGAGGAGGCATTAGGTAAAATTGAAGGTAAAACCAATAAGAAGGTAGATAAGTAGAGCCTCGTGTGGGATACACGGCACATCTGTCTCACATCGCCATGTAAAATTAAGTAAATGTCCTTATAAAAGAGTAAGAAACCAAAAAATGGGGGATTTTTGTAGTTGCGAAAATAGTCAACTAAAATTAAGGGGAAATAGTGGGCCGTTCGAGAAAAAAGAATTATAGATCGATAAAACGGAGCAAATGAAATTGCGGTCTTCAAGAATTTGTTTATTCGCAACGACGGAGAGAGGAGCAAAACAGATAATCAAGGCGATTTGTTTATTCGCAACGACGGAGAGAGGAGCAAAACAGATAATCCAACGAAATTAGGTATAGAAAAAATTAGGTCGTTCACAAAGCATGGGGGACTTCCTGATGTTGTTAAGGTTGTTTTGGAGGCATCGCGACTTGGTTCGTCCATTCCACGAGATTGTCAGTTCATGAGCTGTCGGAAACAAACCCAAAACATCTGAGCAGTTTGATAACTTCCAGGAGAGTGAATTGGAGAGGACAGCAATCCGAGCATTGCTCCAACTTTATAAGAAGTTCATGCAAACCGTCAGGTCAAATTCAATTTGCAAAGCATTTGAACCAGTCTAACGCGGACACAAATAATAAGAATAAGAATGAGGGCGGTCGAAGAGAGAGGAGGCGGGGCAAATGGTGAAGACGCCTACACGCAAGATGGAACCGTGGATCGCAGAGGCAGACCCGTCCGGAGATCCAAGACCGGGCGGTGGAGGGCTTCTTCCTTCATCGTAGGTAATGCGCGTGTTCTTTCTTTAGTCGTTTACGCTCATCGGCAAGAACATTTTCGTTCCCTTCCGAACCCCGAAGATTAGCCCGAGCTGGAATTGCGCCTCAAGAAATCTAAGGGCTTCAGGTTCGAGTTCTGAGCGGTGGCCTGGAGGAAGCGATTCTCCATGAGTCCCTCGTTCCATTAAGTTGCCCAACTTCGACTGGACTGGCGAAAGCTAACTTAGCCTGATGCAGACCGCGCAATACAAAGAAAAGAGCAGCATTTTTCTTTTTCAACCGACTGTGATCGACTCTTTTGATTCATATAGGTAGAGGGCATCGATTTTTCTTCTTGTTTTATGTGACGAGGATGCATTAATCTATGCAGCATACGAGGTTTTTGAGAGGTTAGCATATTACGGAGTCGCGTCGAACCTGGTATTGTACTTGACAAAGAGGCTACGGGAAGGAACCGTAGAATCCGCCAACAGCGTCACCAATTGGGCGGGCATAGTATGGATGACTCCTGTTTTAGGCGCATACATTGGGGACGTCCATCTCGGCCGGTATCAAACCTTTGTCATCGCCAGCATTATTTATCTCTTGGTAAGATCTCTTCCTCGAATTGGCCCTCCGAAGTTCTGGCGTGTTTGAGAAACTATACAGACCATGTTAATCACACTTCTGGTATGTAATTCTACAAATTGAGCTTATAAGTTCAACCGGAAGCAATGTTCGTTCATTGAAAGAGGACTTCTGCATCATCTTCTTCATTTTTCTCATTTTCTTGAAAAATGGCGTCCATATTTTTCTGTTTTGGAAGATTCAATGTTGAACATTTTGATGCTATGTCCTTTGTGGCAACAACAGACAATGTTCACAATGGCAACTTTTGCAGGGGATGGTCCTCTTAACTCTATCGGTAACTTTGCCTTCGCTGAGTCCTCCTTCATGTGGCCCCGGAGTGAAAGAAGAAGACTGTAACTTGAAGGCAACGCCCTTCCAAGTCGGGTTCTTCTACTTCGCTCTGTACATCATCGCGCTTGGCAACGGCGGGACCAAGCCCAATATCTCGAGCATGGGGGCGGACCAGTTTGATGAGTTCGAGCCCCGGGAGCGGGTCCAGAAGGCCTCCTTCTTCAACTGGTGGAT
Source organism: Eucalyptus guilfoylei (assembly GCA_016097605.1). Lineage (NCBI taxonomy): Eukaryota > Viridiplantae > Streptophyta > Magnoliopsida > Myrtales > Myrtaceae > Eucalyptus > Eucalyptus guilfoylei. The sequence goes on along the minus strand of CM027870.1, from coordinate 12,979,605 downwards.
GTGCAGCGTCTTCACTGGCGCGCTCTTGGCCAACACAGTCATGATGTACATACAGGACAACGTTGGGTGGGGCATGGGCTACGGCATCCAGACCGTGGGGCTTGGGTTCGCGCTGCTGTTGTTCCTGGGAGGCACTCCTTTCTACAGGCACAAGAAGAAAGCGAGGAGTTCCTATGCAAGGCTGGCCCAAGTGGTAGTGGCTGCTATGAAGAAGTGGAGGGTCCAAATCCCCGACGACCCAAAGGAACTCCACGAACTGAGCATAGACGAGTATGCGAGTTCCGGTAGGCTCAGAATTGACAGCACGCCTACTTTAAGGTCCATCATCAATGCTTAGTTTGTATCAGATTAAGTATCTACAGATTTATTTATCCTATAGGATTGCAATGTGCGTCTATATGGATGAATGTATAAATGTGATTTCAATGTCACATTGAACAAGGCCTCAAAATTGGCATGATAGGTTTCTGATGTGTTTTGATCAATCCTGAATTCAGCTTCGTTCTGTTGAGCTGTAAGGGAACTGGGGTGATCGACAGAAACTGTTTGCATGTTTAGATGTTATGCAATTTGCTGGACATGACTTTGATGAGAGATTTCTGGTTGGACTCGCAGATTTTTCGATAAGGCCGCAACGAAGACCGGACCTACCTCATCCTGGACGTTGTGCACTGTGACCCAAGTCGAGGAAGCCAAGCAGATCTTCAAGATGGTCCCAATCTTGATCGCCACGTTCGTCCCGAGCGCCATATTCGGGCAGGTCACGACCTTATTCATCAAGCAGGGCACAACCCTGGACCGTAGCATTGGCCAGCACTTCAAGATGCCGCCAGCGAGCCTCAAGGCCTTCATACAGGTCACCCTGCTGATAAGCCTGGTCCTCTACGACCGCGTCTTTGTGCCTGTGATGCGTCGCTACACGAAGCACCCACGGGGAATCACGATGCTGCAAAGGATGGGGATCGGCCTTTCACTCTTCGTGGTGGTCATGGCCACAGGCAGCCTGGCTGAGCGCAGGCGGCTGAGCGTGGCAAGGGAGCGCGGCACGGTTGGTGAGCACGATATCGTCCCACTCTCCATCTTCATCCTTCTCCCTCAGTTCATGCTCATGGGGGTCGCCGATGCCTTCCTTGAGGCAGCGAAGCTCGAGTTCTTCTACGACCAGGCGCCTGAGGGCATGAAGAGCCTCGGGACCTCATACTACACGACCGGCATGGGGATCGGGTACTTCCTCAGCAGCTTCCTCCTCCAAACAGTCTCGACCGTCACCAAGAAGAATGGCCAGCCAGGGTGGATCACAAACAACCTGAATCAGTCTCACTTGGACTATTACTACACTTTGATGGCCGTCATCTGCTTCGTCAATCTGGTGTACTTCCTCCTGGTGGCCGGGAAATACGTGTACAATGTGGACGCATCCGAGTATCGGAAGGAGTTGGCTATGGCGACGATTGATGACACAGCATCCCAAGACAACAGGGGCTAGAACATCTTGGATCGGACCGTATTGAGTTGTTTTCGGGTGGTTCTTAAAGTAGTTGGGACCCAAATGCATAGCAGTTGGCACTTTTGTGGATCCTCCTTTCAAAGCCAGTCCATCAATTCTCATGCATTTTTTTGCCAATCTCAATATTATGGGGAGTTTATTCTGCTAGTCACTTCACTTGCTTGCAGCTAATGCTGCAAGGCGGCAAACATCAAAGTTAGGGTGCATAATCATTATTCAAATATGTACTAATTCTAGTGAAATACACTTCAACAGCTTGTGATTGCCTCGATTAAAATCGAATCTCTAATTAAACTTAAGACTCAATCAAGATGATGCAAAGTGAAAACGAGTAAAATTGATAGAATTTGTGTATCTTACCAAAGCCAAACCATGAGTAAATAATGGAGACATGCAATGTAGTCTGAGCCATTCACAAAATAATCCATCTACCACATGAACAATTCACAAACAGCATAGTTTGTGCCATTCGCAATACCCTGTTCATTTTCTTTTTAAAATTCATGAATAAAAAATACACGACTAGTAATGCCACCATGCAAAACCTCTTTTTTGTTTTTGGTACTCGAATAATGTTCAAAGATAAGAATAAAGCGGCAAAGAGAATAATGTGATTTCCATATATTTCTGCATGGAATAATGAACAGTATATCATAAGTTTTATGATATAACTATCAAAGTTGGGTATCAATTAAGAATATCCACAATAAAATATATATATAGAATCTCCAATATACATGCAGTATTATGAAATATATGGAAAATCATGAATAATATCCTAAATATCTTTAACAGGATTATGCGTTCCCATTTTTTAAGGAAATCAGAAGTAATTTAAGATATGTATAGAGATGTATAGAGGTTATTCAAAACACCAAATAATGATATGAGCCGAGAAAAACTCCGTAAATTCGGGGGTAAATACACTAATTGTGCCATAAGTTGTATACGGCGCTCACTTTGGTGCCAAAAGTTTCCGTCGGATCACTTAAGTGTCAAAAAATTTGAAAAACGCTCACGCCAACGCCAATCTGATCGGCCGAAAATCCAACGTGGCGTTTTTTTATTAATTTTTTAGGCTGACGTGGCTCGCCGGAGAGCACAATCAGCATCTAAACCACAAAAACGATGTCGTTTGGCTTTTTTCCCCCAAATTGAAACCCTAAATCCCCAAATTGAAAAAGAGAGAGAGAGGTAGAGAGAGGAGGCACGTCATCTTCTTCCTTGAAGAACGACACCAGCAGCAAACGGCACCGGCGGCGGCGGCGGCGCACCAGTAGCGGCACCTACGACCCCTCTTCTTCCTCCTCCTCCTCCGCCCTCACCTCCTATTCTTTCTGCCACTTCTTGCTTGAGCAACAATCTCATTCTCTCCTCACTCAGCTAGTCGAGCATCTACAAATGGTGGCCGAGCGACGGTGGCCGAGCATTGGCGGGCGAACAACGGTGGCCGAGCGGCGAGGAAGAAACCCTAACCCTAATTTCAATCCACGTACGAGCTAAACGGCGTCATTTTTGCAAGGGTGTCCACGTATAAGGGCAAAACGACATTTTTTCTTGAAGATGATGGAAAACGACGTCGTTTAAAAGCCGAGCAACTTTTTTATTTAAATATAAATGTCATGTAATCATTTTGGCCGGAATTTTTCGCCGATGACACTAAAGTGATTATTTTTTCTCCGATTTGGCGGTCCGGCGGAAACTTTTGGCACCAAAGTGGTACACAACTTATGGCACCATTAATTAATGTACTTATCCCGTAAATTCGGAGTCAAACAAACCGATTGGACCGAACGGAGCCGACTTTTTTGTGGAAGAGTTTCGCTGTATCGTTTCAATTAGCGTCGCCTTCGTCTCTCTCTGATCTCCCCTGTTTCTTGGCATGCAACAGCAATGTGAGTTTGGCTCGCTAGTTCTTGTTGAATTATCGAATAATTCTTCGTAATTGGTGTTAGGTCGAGAATTATGGTAAAAAATTTGCCTAAGGACGTGACCAGGGATAGCCTGCGGGAGCACTTCTCTCGGAAAGGCGAAGTTACAGACGCCAAGCCCATGCGCACAAGTATTTGTTGCCTTTTATCTCTTCCTATTCGTATTTCTCACAAGCTCCCTCTTTTTTTTTTTTGGTAATGTTTGGTTTTGTGCGTGTTTGAATATGTGCAGGGATGGTACGAGCAGGCAATTCGCCTTCATTGGATTTCGGACCGAGGAGGAAGCGCAGGAAGCTATCAAGTACTTCAACAGATCCTATATTGATACTGGATTTCTCGTGAGGTTGGTTTTGTGATTCCCACTTCAAAGTCTTATCCTTTTCTCGTTTGATGTGTTTTTTCTGCTCGCCATAAGATATTTGCAAATTGAAAAAGTTGTAAGGAATGGTATTTGTTGCCTTTTATCTCTTCCTATTCGTATTTCTCACGAGCTCCCTCTTTTTTTTTTTTTTAATGTTTGGTTTTGTGCGTGTTTGAATATGTGCAGGGATGGTAAGAGCAGGCAATTCGCCTTCATTGGATTTCGGACCGAGGAGGAAGCGCAGGAAGCTATCAAGTACTTCAACAGATCCTATATTGATACTGGATTTCTTGTGAGGTTGGTTTTATGATTCCCACTTCAAAGTCTTATCCTTTTCTCGTTTGATGTGTTTTTTCTGCTCGCCATAAGATATTTGCAAATTGAAAAAGTTGTAAGGAATGGTGCAGCTATAGTGATTGAATTATGAGGCTCTTTCCTAGATCCTCTGTTGCCTTGGTCGAGCTTCTTATTGTTCTTGAGGCATCAGTTTGGAGTTGAGTGGAGCTATGACAACCAAAAAAAAAAAAAAAACGGCGATTGTATCAGTAGTGCTTTTTAGCTATTTTGCTCACGATATCTGACAAGCACATTTTCACTTTTTGATGTTGTTAATTAGTAGTGCTAAAGATGTTTTTGGTTCTCTGCATTAAAGACACTCTTGATAGTATGGTCAAGGATTTAGTCGATCAAATACCTTTGCACATGCTTAGCGTGTGATAGATATGGTGGATTCAAAATTTTGCTTATCACTAGATTGCATTAGAAGTTGGACATCCTAATATTCCTCGACCATGGAGTCGGCACTCAAAAAAGAATAAAGATGAAGCAGCAAAGGGTGGGAAAAGAGTTTCTGGTGGCAATTGCACCATCGTGATTCCCCATGGAAAGAAGAAGAATCTTAAAAAGACAAGTGAGAGTGATGACCCTCAGCTTCAGAAGTTCCTTCAAGTCATGCAACCAAGAACCAAGTCGAAGTTGTGGGCAAACGACACATTAGTAGCTTCAACAGATTACCCAAATGAGAGTGGCAATGGGAAACATACTCAAGCAAAGAAAAACAACAAAGAAAAATCAACAGAAGCAAAAGTTGATGACGACAGGCCGGATGAGGCTGAAAGGCAAGGTTGTGCTGATCCCTCATCAAGTTCAACGAATGATAAGGATGGACATTGGAACCTGACCGGCTTTTTGTTCTCAACCTGCCTCACAAGACAAGGTAATTTACTTGATTTAGCAATTTGTTCTTCTGCTGGGAGATAGTGCCAGGGAAATATTGACTTTTCTTTGTTAGATGCCCACAACATCATAGCCTGCTTTTTCTATAAACGTATGGTGTTTGTGAGAAGTGAGGAAGAGCTGGAAGAGTTCTTTAGCAAATTCGGCAAGAGTGCAAAAGCCCGTGTTGTTGTTGATAAAAGAACAAGACTATCAAAGGGTTTTGCTTATATCCAGTACGCTCTCCCAGAGTCTGCATCAAGGTATTGGATCTTTTAGAGGACTTTTGTGTTTCATCTCTGCATTAACTTTATTGAGTTGTTAATGGTTAACTTTTCTATTCGTTCTACAAACAATTGAAGGTAGTAATTTTATTGGCCATTCTTGGGCTTCAAGATCTTGATTGCTTAAACTTATTCATATTTGTTGTAGGTTGTGAATTTATTGGACTCTAAGTATGAAATTGTTGGCTCAATTGGTGATAGCAGGGTCACTATCCATAGCTCCTTTAGTTTTTAGTCTCTTTGAGGAGACAGGCAAGCTAATTTCAACCTCTTGTTCAACTATTATTAACGGCAGTCAATATTCTATATTTTTAGGCTCTGAGTTATTATAAATTGGCTTATCGTCCAAGCAGCAGCTGTTGCAATTGCTTTTCCTAGGTTATTGGTTGATGTTGTCCTTGTAAAATCAGTATAATTTTTGCCACTTGATTCAAGCTTTCAAAACTTATTATTGCAGGTCATGAAATAGACTAAATCAGATGCTTGTTTCGGTTCTTGTGGAGAGCGATTGAAGAATTAAACAATTCAACTTTCCAGGGAAGACGATTGCATGTCTTGCCAGCAAAGCAGAAATTCGCTCACAAAAAGCAGGAGTAAGTATCAGTATTCTAGAATTTAACTCGTGTTATGCTCTTCCAATAATCTGTCTAATGTTACTTCTTTGAAGTGATTTAGCTCCAAAAACTTTCAAGCAACGGTGGAAAGAAGACAGAAGGGCTTCTGAAGCAAGTGCAGATACAAAGACATGGAATAGATTGTTCATGCGCCCTGACACGGTCTGTTCAGCTTTTAGTATTGACGTAAAAGTGTTCCTATTTTGTCGAATCTAGCCTAGAACTTTGCTCAATATAATTATTTTACCAGGGGAAGAAATCTGAAACTCGAGCAATTGTTTGAATAAAAGTGTCCTCTTGAGAAACTGTATAAAACTGTTTACTTAATGGATAATTTTTTGCAGGTATCTTCCTTGCCATGGATGCTTTGGGCAAAATAATTGGCATGGTCATGTGATTATGTTTAGTGTGCATATCTTTCTTTTTTAGGGTGCTATTTATTTGCTCTCATTCATTTCTTCTTAACTGCCTTAGGTCGTTGAAAATATTGTGAGGAAGTATGGTATAAGCAAAGGTGATTTCCTTGATCACGAAGCTGATGATCTTGCAGTACGTATTACTTTGGGAGAGGCACAAGTAATTTCTGAAACAAAGAAGGCGTCGGCAGATGCTGGTGTTAATATATCATCTTTGGAGGAGGGTTCTTCTCGGAGTCAGAGGGTTTGGAAAGGAGTAATCATGTCTTGCTAGTGAAGAACTTGCCTTATGGATGTTCTAGAGCTTAGCTGACTAAAATGTTCAGGAAATTTGGTAGCGTGGATATAATTTTGCCTTTCTACTTTCCATCTTCTGGCTCGAGTTTATTTTGAAATAAGTTTTTTATATACAATTTGCTGTCCTTTCCTATTTTTTGATGTATTTTTCCCGATTGCATGAGTTCATCTACCACTTTGTCCAGTGTCAATGTGCTTTCCCATCCACTCTTTCTTTTATGCGTGTAATTGTGAGCCCCATGTGTCTGAGTAAGCAATTCTGCCAGAAATTATATCTACATTTTTATGCAGTTCTCAAGAGTAGTAGCATTAAAAGAGAGTTTACCTATTCACTTGTTAGTTCAGTGTAGTATAGTACTTGTAGATTTATGAAGTCATTTAAGGTAACGAATGTATATTTGAGTAAGAAGTCCATACAATGACGCCTCTGCTCAAATGCATTTGTTGATACATGAATTGCCAGGCATTTCAATATCCTAAACTGTTAAATGGTTAATGCCATTGATGCAATACTTAACTACTGTCCTGGATGTGTTCATGAATCTCACGTGCCACTTTCAAAAAATTTGGATTCGTGTTGCTCAGCTTGCTTCGACTGGTTGATTCTATTTTAACTGTGCTGGCATCAACTGTCATACAAGTAAGATAACTTGTAAGGTCACAGATAATGAGCTAGATTGGCATTAGTATGACAATAGCGCTATATTTTCTGTGCAAGTATTCCTTCCCTTATACTATACTAACATCTTTTTCAATATATGTGGAGCTTAAAATTGGTTCTGCATTCATGTATTGGTTTGTCAGCTGTGCCTCACATTATATTAAAGCTCTTCTTCACTTGCATTTAGATGCAAATTTTAATTTGTTCTTGTGAGTCTGATGTGATGAATGTTCCAAACTCATGGAATTTCTGTTAGCTTTCTTTAATTGGACAACCCAATTGCTTGTATGGAATGGTTGATGCAGTAATTTGTGTATAACTTTCCGGAATCCTACTTCGAGTTTCTCTTCTTTGACACAATAGCATGTATCTCTCTGCAGTATCATGCATGCCAGACTCGCCCAAAACATGTTGGGGATTACTTTTGGTTTTTTTCTTTTTTTTCTTTTTGGGTAAACTTATGTTTTGGCCTTTGATTTTACAGTCATGGACTCTTTTTGTGAAGAATCTTAGCTTCAAAACATCTGATGGGGCTTTGAAAAGACACTTAGTGAAAAATTGAAGGAGGGAAGAATTCTCAAGGCCACGGTAATTTTTGGGCCACAAGAATTAATGTTATGATTTGTTATCCATCACTATTTAATAAGATTACCTTTGTTTTCTGTACAAGAAGCACATGAAAAATGGGAAGCCATCGGGATTTGGGTAGAGTTTGATTCAATGGAGACAGCAGCAAATATTTACCAAACTTTACAAGTAAGCCTCTTCCTTTTTATCCTTGATAAATTTCTCTTGTAATTTGCTCATATTTTATTTGTGTTCTCTTCAGGGAACCATCTTAGATGGGCATGCCCTTATCTTGCAACCTTGCGCCAAGTAAAAAAAGATGAACGGGTGCTAAATAAAGCTGACAAACACAGAAGCTCGATCAAGTTGCACGTGAAAAACGTTGCTTTTGAGGCAACTAAGAAGGATTTAGAAAAGCTCTTCAGCCCATTCGGGAAGGTAATTTGCTTTTCTCTATTGTCATTTATCGACTGCATCGATGGCCTCTATTGTCTTCATTATGGATTTAACTGAAGGCTGGTCCAAACGAAAAATACTGCGATGATTGTGGATGTAATTTATGGATCTTTTCATTAATAAGCAAATTTGACCTTCATCTTGTTTGACGAAATTCAAGTTTTCGTCTGTTCTTCTAAATTTCGGACTATTGCTACTTTAAAAGTTATTGAATTCTCTGTGGACTTAATTCATAACTTAATTCATAACCATTAGAAGGTGCTATTTTTTATCGTATTTTGGTTTACCAATGAGGTGATTCCACAGATCAAGAGAGTGAGCCTGCCTAGGAAATATGGAAATCAAAAGGGATATGCATTTGTGGAATGTGTCACAAAACAGGAGGCACGGAATGCTCTGTAAGCACTGACGAACAGCCATCTCTACGGAAGGCCTCTGGTAAGTCATCTTCTACCATTCTAAATATGGTAAATTCCCGCATGCAGTTAACCTGGAGTTATAATTGTGATTTTCAGGTTTAGAGTGGGCGAAGGAAGGCGAGAGCTTGGAAGAATTTCGTGCCTGGACCGCCGCTCGGTTTAATGACAAAAATGGGTATAGTACAGCAAAGTTATCCAAGAAGAGGAAGCAGTACATGGCCGTATTAGATCAGCATAAAATGAAGTTTAAAAGAATTGCCGCTGGCTAAGTCAGAATTCCAAAAGACTTGCTCGTCAAGGAATTGCTTCAAGCGATGGCCTACAAAGGGGAAGAAGATGGCGTTTGTTGTGGGTAGTGATTGACCCAGTTTCTAATTTCGGATTCTAGTTTAAGGTAATGAAAAGTGACTTGATTCTTTGTCTATAGGATTTCTTTCTTCTTCGTTTTGGCCGTGACTTAATTGAAATATTTTGTTTTCAAACATTTGGGGTGACTGGTGATAATAGATCCATGCTCCCGCTGTTATATGCATAAATCATATTCGCGATTAGCTTATTGCCTTATATTTGGGAAGGGAAAAATTTCTGTCATTGTAAATTTTTAGAATCGTCAGTAACTTTCATATACAATGGTATATTGCTTATTGGTTGTCTTGTTAGTAAGCTATCAACGCTTGTATTGAATTACCAGTTCTATTAATAAATTATCGATTTTTTTACCGGTATAACTTGTTAGCGTATTAGAAATCATTTTTATATATGAAATTATAGTCATTTACTTATGTAAATTGCCTAATTTGAAATTACCGCTTCTCTAATTAACTTATTGGATCTAATTAAAGTTATCAATTTTTATGGTCTAATTCCCAAAAAAATTCCAAACCTTAAGTTCAGTCCAAAATCTATCCTAAATTTTTTTGTCTAAAAAAAATCTCGAACTTACATTTAAGTCCCAAATATACGATCGTCATCCAAGTCATCATCTATTAGAGTCAATATTAGTCATCCAACATAGTATCCCACGCCAACATAAATGAAAAGAAAAAGAAAAACTGAAAGAGGTAAAGAGAAAGAAAAGAAAAGGCAAAAAAAAAACACAGGAGAGAGAGAGGTAGCCATGACCACTTAAGCTCTAAGCTCCTAGTGGCCATGGCCACTCGAGCTTCTAGCTTGCGACAACTAGTTTAAAACTCACGGTTGCCATGGCTGCTGGAGTTCCGAGCCACAAAGCTCACGGATTTGATTTAGCAAATGCTTAGGAATGTATCTTGACATTTGGAGTTCAAATTCGATTTATATAGTTAGTATCTTTCAAAAAACCTAAATTGAATTTAAGGATTAACTCGAATAATATACACATGCCATCCAAATATATAGAAATTTATCTATTAACAACTGCTCGAGCGAAGTAATCTTAAGCTCGAACTCAGTTGGACTACGTACTCGAACCAATTGTCGCACATACGGAATCGATCTTGACGGGTTTTGATATGCTCGAGCAAATATGATTGATCGGTCACGTCACGTGAGCGGCCCGCCGCCCGGAAAATACCTCTCCATTTCATCTTGGGCTCTGGCTCTTACAGTCTTGCAAGCGAAACAGAGATTATCAGATAACGCGCAGCAGGCCATGTCCTCCTCCACGTGCTCCGCCTGCTGCCGCCGTTCATCGTCGTCTTCTCCGGCCATCTCCGCCCCCACAACGCCCTTCCCGTCCACCTCCAAATTCAAGCCCGTCCTCAGAACCAAGCCCCATGCCACCACAACCACGATCCCCAAAATGTCCCTCGACCCTCGCGACTTTCACAGTCCTGCCCGCCAGCCTCCTCCTCCCCCCTCCTCCTCCTCCCTCCTCGCCGCCGTGGCCGCCCTCCTGTGGGGCCCCTCCCTCCCCCCGGGCCTCCTCGTCTCCTCCGTCCGCTCCGCCTGGACCGCCGCCTGGCGCCTCATGATGTCCCAGCTCGCCCCCTCCGACCCCTCCGGCCGCTACGCCCGCCCCGCCTCCCGCTTCGGCCTCGCCGGGGGGCCCTCCGGCCTCTCCGGCCCGAGGCGGCCCGGCGCCCTCCACCTCTACGTGGGCCTCCCCTGCCCGTGGGCCCACCGGGCGCTCGTCGTCCGGGCCCTGAAGGGCCTCGAGGAGGCCGTGCCGGTGTCGGTGGCGTCCCCCGGCGTGGACGGCTCCTGGGAGTTCCGGGACCCGCCGGGTCCGGAGAGGGGCGACCTGGCCCCGGGCCGGGACAGGGTCAACGGGTGCCGGAACCTGAGGGAGGTGTACGGGCGGCGGAGGGGAGGGTACAGCGGGCGGTGCACCGTGCCGATGCTGTGGGACGTGGATCGGAGCGACGTGGCTTGCAACGAGAGCTACGACATCATCAGGGTGTTCAATTCCGACCTGAACGGGCTGGCCGGAAACCCGGAGGTCGATCTCTCGCCGCCCGAGTTGGCGGCCGAGATCGAAGAGTGGAACCGTGTGATCTATCCCGGCGTGAACAACGGAGTGTACAGGTGAAAAACTAAGTGTTGAAGCTTGTCATTCGACATTTGACAATTGCTGCGGTGCGTGATTGTCATTGTTTGCCACGGCAGGTGCGGGTTTGCGCAGAGCCAAGAAGGGTACGACGCGGCGGTGACCGAGCTGTTCCGCACCCTGGACATGTTGGACGATCACTTGAGCCGGTCCCGGTACTTGTGCGGCGACAAGCTGACCCTTGCGGACGTGTGTCTGTTCACGACCTTGGTCCGGTTCGATCCCGTGTACAATGTGCTGTTCAAGTGCACAAAGAAGAAGCTGGTGGAGTACCCCAGCCTTCATGGGTACATGCGAGACATTTATCAGGTACGGAATTCACCATCCCTTGCTTCGGTTTTCAGCGCGAGACTAGCCAGGTTCTGCGGGTTTGTGCAGATTGCTGCTACCGCGTAATTTCTGGTTATATGGTTGTTCGATTGGGAATTTGAGTGCTTGACCCTAAACCTCTGTCGTAGGCAGAAGATATCTAGGTAAATGACATGCCGACAGTAGAGAGTTCTGTTTCGGACATTCTGATCTTGTCTCAATCTCCAATTTAAGATGGCTAATTACTGGTCGGAAACCTCGCTGGGCAGCTAATGGACATTCACTCGATGAAGATGTATGCTTTATAGATAGAGACTGCATAGGATAAACTGAGGAACTTGTCTGGTTGCATTGCCCACACTCCTTTATCAAAAGAAGATAAAAACTGATGGGGAAAGCCGCCGCGTTTTCTCTGTTATTTTCCTTCCGTTTCACAATAAAAGGCGCCTGTAAATCTCTAGAGAAGTTGGAAGAAACCATTCATTTTGCTGGCCATCACTTAATCCCCTTCTTCAGATCCACCCTTTTGTGTTGTTCTAATCAGTTCAGGTCCTGTGTCAAGCGGCTGTGTCGAAAAGACTGCTTACTCCGTTTTGTAAATGGAAATGTTAAATGACTGAGAAGTGTCATGTGTAGGCAGTTCTGACGCCTCTACTTTCGGCAGGTGCCAAAAGTGGCAGCGACTTGCGACTTCGACGCGATCATGGATGGTTACTACAGATTTCTTTTTCCTCTCAATCCGGGCAATATCAAGCCAGCCACGCCTTCTGCTTTTGCGGGTGATGCTCTGTTCGAGCCCCACGGCAGGGAAAGATTGTCGTCACAAAGTCGAGGGACTTTGGTTAACTCATGATCCGACGCCTCTCCACAGTTGAACTGCAGATAGATATGACCTGTACACATTCTGTATTAGAAGCAATGCTCGAGTAGAGTATGTTTCACACACCCGAGGTCGAATTGCCTATACTCTCACGAAGATTAGTCGGAAAAAAGTAGCTTTCTGAAGAAATGTGTTCCCTACAAAAGTTAAGAGGGTTTCTTAAGGCGCTCTCACAGTGGCTTAATGAAAGAGCACTCCAGAGCATATTCGATGTCCGAACGGACAAAAGCTTTTCCAGCTCATTCTTCGGTTGATCCTCCACTATTTTTTTTAATGGAACTAAAGATGACATTACGCCGGGATTCAGCAATAAGCCTTGCAGGAGCGGGGAGACTACTATTAACAATGTAAAGTAATCTGGAGCTTCCAGGATTAGCTAACCTCCCTACACGATTGAGAGAATCCCCTTGTACAAAGACCAAAAATAAATAAATACATGAAGCACTTAAGGGCACTCATCAGAAATTGCCTTGTGGTAGAAGACAAAACATAAGCAATAATCCTTAGCAATCCTTTGCATCCCTTCTTCTCGAAAGCCTAACCCAGAAGTTGAACAGAAACACCCCAACAGAGGACCGAGTGCGGAGATGGGAGACAGTACAAAGAAAGGACTATACATCCAAAAGATCATGTACACCAAAAGCCGAGAGTGTCTGAACTTTCGCACCTGAACTATATCTTACAAAACTTGAGGGCATAACACCAAAATAGACCTGCCCTCCAAACCAGCCATTCCGGCCTTAGCATGATGAGCTTGTCATCTCACTTTCTTAACTCCTGCACAACAGAAGACAATGTTTTTAACAGGACGGCCCAACAGCACAAGAAGGGTTATCCTAATGAAGCATCTTGTATTTGCCTATCATGAGAAAATAAACATCTTAAATAAGTTACCTAGTGCCCAAAAAAATGTATGACCCCACCATAAGTACCCTAAAAGTAGTGCCTATGAGACATGTAAAGGAGAGGAAACGAGAAAGAGTAGCCTATCCTGCAAACTTTACGAATCCAGCACAGGTAATGATACATCGCCATCTCCTTGTCTATAGAAAGGGAAAGTTAGCATGTTAAACTGAATTTCAGTCGATGGAGAATCGCCTCAAAGTCTCTTGACCATGTTTGCAAGCCTAAATCTCCTAGATAACTTTAGTTTCAACAGATGGGGAACTACTTTAAACAGTTACAGTATTGCCATATATTCTAGGAAACGTGGAAAATAAAAAATAAAAGACAATAAGAATTGCAACAGGACCTCCAAACCTTCTCTTTGGAGAGTACTCAAGGTAATCGCCAGAAATTAAATTTTGTACACGCGTCTGGGGCCTCTATATTTAGTTGTTCCTTTAGGACAAGGAATGCTGATTCTATATATGGGTTTATTCTTTATTAGATCTTCATTCTCCTGATTAGAGAGAAAGAGACACAGACAGACAGAGACAGAGACTTACTGTTAGAACGTTTTACGCTTCGACAGAACCTACTGCCACATAAACACTGGAATGCATTGAGAGAATGATCATGGTCATCAAACTCAATTCCATAATCCTACAAGGGCAAGAAGTGTTAGGTGTACAAACAGTAGGCATCAGAACAATTAAATAACGCAAGTTGGACAACAAAAGCTCCAAAGAGCAGATCATAACCTCTTGAACCTGTGGGCAGCAATGAAACAAGCAACTTACTGCAATCTTCTGTACTTTCAATAGAGAGACACTACCTCTAAAATAGTTTTTGCAAAGTGCAAACTCTGGACAACTTATTATGCATGTATATTTGGACAGCATAAGCTTCAGTCTGATTGTTATAGGTGGACAAGGTACAAACAAAACGGACACTCCAATTTCCTTATTCCAGGTTCAATATAGAATGTCTGAATTTCTTCATCACTCAAGGACCCTTGCAATCCTATACAGAGACCAAGACAATGTATATAGATGATTGATTTTATGGATGTAAGCACAGATGATGAGGCAAATGCCTCAATCAAGTCCTCAGATATGCATTTCAATTACCAAATCATTAGTATCTAGAGACCTCAGCGATCTTAAGATTGCTCAAAACACTTGATCACTAGAGCACTTAATTCAATAACATAATCAACAGATCACAAGGGAATTATAGAACCTCCCGTTAAGGCTGAAAGATACCAAAAAGGAAAACTTCACTTGATGTCACAGCTTGTGACACGATGCAAATGAATCAGACTCGACAAAAGACATAAATGACACCAACATGACGTCACTGGGAATTTAATGATAAATCACATATCTCAAGTTAAAAACGAATAGAACTTATGCAACATATCTCGAGCTGTAAAACTGAATAGAATGATATGATTTGTCTCCTATTCTCAATTTATGGTAAATTTGTTGTGAAGATTCTGTTTCTCAAAACACAAGCATTAAAAATCAAAGTCATACAATTATATATATATCACTTGTACAACATTCAGACAGGTCAGTCGTCCTTCAAAGTCCAGTGAAAGCAACACAAAGACTGAACATATACAAAGCCGCTGTTTAAAATAAGGTATAACTCAACCAACTCACCCATGTCAGCTCTTCCAAGGCCTGTATTTTTCTAGTAGTGAATAACGCAAGCTGCAAGAAGAGTTTAGACAATATATTATATTAGACCATCTCCTATAGAATAATAGTTCCAAAATTAAAGAAAGTAATGAAGATCGAGACTTCTCATACACGATAGTAGTGATGCTTTGGGGTCTCCACCTCAATTGGGATCTCAATTAAATTGGCATCATAACATCTGGCAAAAATAAACAAGAATTCAAAATTGCCACATGCGCATGTATAATTGGTCAAAATGCAGACTAAAAATCCACAAATTTACTGCGCAGCCCATCCTATCCAAGGTTGGAATTTTCTTGACATTTAAAACTAAGACTACAGTAGATGAGATATAAGTCCACACATAAAAGTGAACCAAAAGAAAAAACAGTACATGCTTTATGTGCAAGAAGAAATAATTAAACAGTTTAAGAAGATCTATGCCTTTACTAGCTCCCCTACCTGAACAAAAATCAACAGTATTTAAGGTCAACATACTACAAGTCCACCATAGTTAGCAAACCTTTTCTGTAGTTAGCAAACTTTTTCCGTCAATCTGTTAAAATTAATCCATTGACAGAGTTATGCCAATAACAAGAAAATGGTGCACATAACATGGAATGTAGAATTTTTAAGACGTAAAATCAATTCATTGTGACTAAGCCAATAGGATCCTGATGATAACAATGATACAGGAGTTCTGCTTGTGGTTTCTCTTGGACATCATTACATTTCTTCCAAAGCGACACCAAGGGAGTGCCAACCAAGTAGGTTACTTGCTTGTAGTTCCTAAAAGAGAGGATGAAAAGAGACTGCAAAGAATAAGTGAATCCTCCATTTCATCAGAAACTATATTGATGGTCATCTGCATGTACAGTTATGTGATATTTTTGACATCATCAGACATATAACTTGTCCCTCCAAGGGATCCCAAAAAAAAAAAAAAAGAAGGTGAAAACAGGACATTTTTCCAAGGCCTCTGATGCTTAAGGTTAGAATCTCACAATGAGTCCATTACGAGTTAATCCCATCAGCAAATTAGCTAGGTATTTGAGTTCTTTGACTCTAGGGGGTGAGGCAGCAAAAGAATAATATATTAGCTCAACTAGCAACTAGCCTTCCAACATCAAGAAATAGAATGTTCTCTCATATGGCTTCCCCATCAAAGAATTTTACTCAAAAATGCAGTTTCAGAAATGGAAAACGTTAATTGCAATCAAGTTAAATCAAGGAGTCCAAAACCCTATGGTACCAATAGAGGAATGACCACGACCGGCTTTCAGCTGAATTTAGGAATGGGCTGCCCAACTCTAAAGGATTGGAATAGGTTCGGTCTAGTCCTCTGATACCCAAAAAATTACCTAGGCAGAATTTCCTTTTCCCTTCCCACCTTGAAAGCTTTCCTTTTCCACCACACATGAAGATATCTCAGAGAGGTCTCAACCAGAACTGTCATAGTTTTCTTTTCCGCCAATGCTTGACAGCCAACTGCCATAAACTTTGTGAAAGCTCTTTAAACCATCATCTTCATTGAGATTTCAGTTCCTCCAAGCTATGGCCAAGAAGAGCTTGGACATTGGATGAAGATATTTAGTGTTTTTTGGGTCATTGTCATCTCTAGGTGTCAATAACCAATTGGAAATTCTGTAACAAGTGGAACCAAATTATGCTTTGGTTCAACTTAAGGTGTATTCATATAAGTACTAATCAATTTCTCTTGCTGATGCCCATGATTTGAGAAACATTTTCATGATTTAAAGATTTCAATGCTCCTTGTAAAAGGAAAATTTAGCTGGTTTAGTGCTTTAAATATGTTACATCGTTCAGTTCAATTAGCCTTCCATTTAGTAGGCATTGAATGCCTTTTCTTGCGAGCTTGAAGAAGCGGAGATCACGAGAAATCAGAAAAAGCCAAGCAGAGTCAAGGTCTGCTTTCTACAGTCACTCAGGAAACAATAGCAGTACCATGACAAGGCAAATAACTCAGTTTCACCAGGTTTAATACATGAGTTCTACGATGAATGAATAGGGGAAATCCTTTCCAGGTGTCTTGAATTTTTATGCTGTTTTAGGAGATAAGCTTGCAATGCCCAGCTGAAAGTTGGAATCTCAAAGCTTTAGACCAAAGGACTTATGCTTAAAAAGTGAACTTTCTGCCAGGACCTGCGTTTACTAATTAAACGATCCAATATTGAGGAATTTCCATCTTAAAGGCAGATGCAATAACAATCTAAGAGCTCAAAGACCAAATAAACATAAGAATGCTTCTTCTCAAAACAAACAAATACCTATGGTTGATAAACCTAGCAATGTTTCCAAAGGTCGTTGAATCCAAACAAAGAGCTTCATCATCCTTCACACACATGGAGCTCCAATCAGAATCAAGGAGCACCTGATAAGTACGTTTTGCAGCGTCACCCTTCTTCAAATTTCGCTCATGCATTTCCTTGATGGTTAATATTTCACCTATGTACTCACATACAAATGCACCTTTAGGCAGTTCATCCAGTGTTTGCAGACCCCACCCTTTTCCTTCAGGCGTCATAAACACCTAAAGGACAAAATCAGTCACAAAAGAGTACAGGCTTAAGCTTAAGGGTTCCCAAACAAAGTCACTCACTGCAATAGTAACTGGAACACTCTTAAGAATGATAACCACCACAAGGTCCAAATATGACAGTAGAGCTACAACAGGCAAAAGCTTTAAAATAACACGAAAACAATTCTTTACCTGCATATTATAACTTATGCCCCGCTGCACCACTCGATTGCCACAATGTTTACCACAACCACACTTTCTCCAGCACTCTTTGATAAATTTTCTCTTCAGGTGGCCCTTACACGGTTCTAAAACATCGTTATCTTTTGACTTTTCTAGATGGCATTCCCGACAATACAAGTGGTGGCTCTTTTTAGGGTCCCGATTGACAGAAATACACTTCAACAAAAAAGCTTCCTTTACAAGACCTTTCACAGTGTATATAAACTCACCCCCATTTGCACATGCACAAGCACAGGGTACTCGAGAAGGCAGGCAGTCACCATAACAATCTGAACAGCAATTCTCATTTCCGATCTCAGAAAGGGAGAAATTGATAGAAGCACTAGAGAAAGCAAGGCTTTGAGGTATGTAGTGAAAGGATGGTGGACACTGCTCGTCAATCTTGTTAACCCATGGTATTTTTACTCTTTCTTCTCCTTTGGCTATGTCATTAACATCATGGACAGACCTCAGATCAGTCGGAGTTGACTGACTCTTCGAGAAAACCACCAGACTACGCGAATCAGCATCTTCATGTTCTTCTGACAGCTTCCTTTGACTTCCAGCACAATCAATTGTGGTCATGTTTTTGTTCATTTTCAAGTGATTATCACTACCATCTAAAGACCCCGAAAATCTTGGAATTCGTGGTGCAGCTGCCCCAATTGATCCTTGAACATCAGGAGATCCATTGGAAGCATTATTGGGTACAAAGGAGTTTGTTTTACGGCTTCCAACATTGAGAGTGTCCTGCATAACAGATCTCTGTAAGGTATCAACTGTAGGGTCCATATTGATTGATAGTTCTCTTGATGCATCTGTAGAGCCGCTTCCTAACTCCAGAAAGCATTGGCACATATCTCTCATCAGTTTCGAGACAGAAAAACTGGGGTCAATGATTTTATGAGATTGGAGATATTTATCATCCATCGACTTTAGAACCGCATCTATACTAGGCATATGAAAGTCTGCTCTTCCACAGGTAGAGTTGCAGCTCAAAGTAATTTTTACCTCTCCCAAGGGCGAGGAGGCAATCTCCAGGTTGGTGGGAGATTCCTCTGCAATGTTAGCACGCTCATGGTCGTTCCTATACTCACTCGATGATGAACAGACAGCTCTGCCTCCTCTTCCACCAATTATCTCCTTCCTAAGTGCTAAATCTCCTTTATTGATTGGATCTACATGTGTTAACCCAACGACATCAACAAACACCACTAGACCCCAAAATTACAATCAGATATTTAATAAGACAGCCCTAATAATAATAAAATGCAGAGTCAGTCAATTTGAGAGTTTTCCCTTCCAAAAAAACCCAACTGAGCAGACAAGGATCACTCTACTCAAATCATCTTCTTTTTCTCCTTGGCATTGATGGGAAATATAGAACAACAGTAAATGAAGTCAGCTACTTCCCCATTAAAGGCTAGAAAGTTTGAAAATTTAAGCTTTTGGCTTTCAGAGCAGCATATTTCAAATGCTTTTGTCATATAGATCCATACTTTGACCCGCAGACAGTTTAAGAATGTATGTTGGGCACCACCTTGCCTCTTACCTCGATAACTTCCTAATAGAAGTATGAAGGAAGACTATGATGACTAAGTTGAATTTATTAGGGAGTTCTGAGAAGCCTAGCCACTCGACGTTGTTAAAAAAGGAAATCCATTTCCCTTGAAAAGGAGAACCAATTGCACCAAGTGAATGAAAATTCAGGAACATTACATACATAAATCTTTGTCTTTGTTTAGTAGTTAGTACATCAAAAAATTAATTGAAAGATATCAAGCTGCTAAAGCCTACTTAACCAAATAAGAAGAGGATTATATTATCATTGAACGTGCATAGACATCACCGGAGGCATTTCCTTCTGCTCAAGAAAATGAGAGAGAAAACAAAAAAATTGAGGGAGGGAACAAGGAATAAAGAGAAAAAGAATGAAGGGGAGAAAGAGATGGGGAGCAGGCAAAGGATATAAAAAGTCGGAGGATGTAGTTTCTGTTTTCCTCATCCTCAACAATGATCTAAGTCACCTACAAGCACAAGTAATCATTCCCTTCCCTCACCCAAAGAAATTGACAAACTTTAGTCACTAAAAAGATGAGTCAACAAAACTACAACCCCAGTCAAACAAACAAATTGTTAAGTAAACACCTGGAAGTATAGCTGCAATAGGAGTTTCATTCAAGGGCTCCTCGTCATCATATCTCTCATCCTTTGGTTCATCACATGGCCTCTCAGATATAGAGCTTCCATCAATAAATTGAGGAGAGAGAGGCCCCTTCCCTTTATCTCTTATTCTGATAGAAGTATCAAAGGACATTACTGAACACGTTTCACTAACTTTAGTAGTAGAGAGCTGTGACAGGTTATTTCTTTCAACTACTGCCAAAGCCATGGGAGAAATGGGTTGTTTTCCCTTGTTCATTCTATTTTGTTGGACTGAAGAAGATTGGATTTCTTGCTGCTCAACCATCGGCTGGAAAGAAGTTCTGCCTAATTGAGAATTTTGATTACTAGGAGAAGCTAAGCCCTGAGATTCTTGGTTTCTCAACCTCAATCTTTTTAATGGGCGTTCAACCTCATGCATTTGAGCTTCTTCCTCCAAGTCATCCTCCTACAGAGCCAAAAGAAAAGGAACAAAAGTTAATCCAAAGATGGTCAAAAGGTTGTAGTTACAATAGAGTGGATCACATACATCTGCAGTACTTTTTCGCTTTTGCACCTCAACCTGTACAGAAGATCACAAACAAAGATGAGAAAAACAAGCTGGAAAGAAGAGGTACAAAAGAGAGGGAAGCGCCGATGAAATAAATATAATCCAGTTCTAAGGATACTGCACCTGGTCATCCTCCTCATCAAATATAGCATCCGCAAGAACTCTATAGTTTTCTTCCTCAATCATCTCCCAGTTTTTGTCATATAATTTCAGGAGTTTCTTCAGCACTGGCTTCACCTTGTCTTCATTGATCCCAATAGCCTTCATTGCCATAAAGGCTGCCTTTACTCTAAGGTTAGGTGCCATAACTCTTCACGCTCTTGGAAGCAAAGAGGGCTAACTATTGTTGGAAGAGCCTACATTGTCTGAATGGTGAGATACAAGCTTCAGAGAGCTCCACGTATAATTTCACCAAACACACAACTTGAGTCAGAAAAGATCATACCAAGAAAAAATGAAAAATGCTAGCCTGCAGTGACCTTACAAGTGCATCAAAAGGTGCATTACCAAGAAGAACATTCAAAAGAAAAATTAAATAACCCAACAACAACAATACTAAGTGAGACCAGAGCATGCATCCCATAAATGCTTTACAAAGCAAAAGCTGAAGAATGTGAAGACTCTGATCCCTCGAACTATCTTCCATTGCATTCTTATTTTTTTCCAAATAAACCACAAGGCACAAGGGCAAAAGCTCAAATAGTTTGTATAAGCAAATCTCATTTAAGCAATAAAAAATTAACATAAAGAGGTGGCAGAAGATAGGCATTACAAGACGATGAAGTGACGCATGTTTTCAAAACAAAAGAAGAATTCTGATGACAATTGCAACAATGTTGACGAGGTTTGGGGAAGACTCCCGCATGTCAATGTAAACCCTCCAAATTGCTTTTGACATTTCGCAACACATTAAAACCGGACATCTTCCACCCTCACCGAGTCACTAACACAAAGAACGAGCATCAAATTTTCTACAGTAAAACGCAAGGCCAAAAGGGTCAGCCAAGAGCACTTTGCAAAACAAATCCTCGAAAGAAGGGCGTCGCACCAAGTTTTTCCGGAAATACAAATGCAGTACCAAAGCACAGCCTTTCGACCCACAAGCGTTTCACGCTCGAGTTCGAAAGTTCCTATAATATGACGAAACACAACCACGCAAAACACGTTTTCCAAACCGATCGTCAGCCCTCCGAACGACGGCACTCGAGACCCCCAGCGCAGAGCTCAGGAACAACTACACGCGAGAACGCCAGAGAACCCACATTTTCGACCGACCCGCTTACCCGACTCCCTCGCGCGGCGCGCGCGAGCCAGACCGCTCTCCCTAAAAGGCTCGAATGTACTAAGCGATTACGGCGAAACTGGACCTCCCAGCAGAGACGAGACGAGCCGAGCCGATCATCGAACGGCGACGGAGGCTTTCGGGTTCGAACGACGGCCCGCCGTCCGAACCAAGCACCCCGCCTCCTCCCCCTTCGTCCCCCGAATGCGAACGGAAATCGAAACGGAGGAAGCTACGAGAAGGAAGGAAGGAAGGAAGGAGAGGGAGAGGGAGATTGAAAGGGCGAGGGCTCACCGGTTCGCGCGCAGTAGGGTACCCGACGACGACAGTGGCCACGCTCGGCTGAAGACGACAGTCTTCCCATTCTCCTTCGTCTTTCTCTATATAAAGGCTCTCGCGACGGAGACGAAGGGCTCTGTTTGGACGCGGGTTCCGTCGGACCCTGAACAGGGAAATGGATAGCCTTGTCCCTGCTTCGAGTTCTTCTCCGATGGCCGGCCCGATTCTCTGTTTGGTTGCCGGCGCAGGTTTCTTCCTCGGATGATTTCGAAATGCCGGCGAACCCGGACCGTCTCGGACCGTGAAGTTACACCCGGGTTGGGCTTTGAGGACCAAACCGGATCAAACCGTTAAAGTTCAATCCGACGGAAATAAGAATTGAACCAAATGGTTTTATAAATCGAAACCGTAACGACCTAAATTGTAATGGTAATTGTAGTTAATTTTGAACCGCACTTTTAAAAAAAATTTAAGTTCACTAGAGATTTCAAACAAAGCTCTTAGGAGAAGTTCATTGGGGTTCGAATTGGAAAAAGATTGTGTATGCTCATGACAATAAAAGTTACCAAGCCAAACACTGTTTTTTTTTTTTTTTTTTGGTTGAAAGCCAAACACTATTTAATAGAACATGAAAATGATAAAATTAATAATGATATTAACATGTCCATATACAGACATGGGTTTGTGTGGTTTGACATAAAAAATCTTGAACCATTTTTATAAAAATTAAAGTAATAATACTTTAGATATTGATTATAGCAAAGCATCTCATCCATCTCTCTCCTAGACCGGGCATTAAGTTTTAGTAGGCAACTCCCAAATGTTTATAAAAGCATGAACAACAGATAAAGAGTCTGAAAAGATTTAAATCCATGATCTTTCACTCCATCAGAATGTGAGTTTTTTTATTAAAATAACTGTCAACTGTTCTAAAAAATGAAATTATTAAATGAAGACGTAATTTAATATTTAAATATTCTAAGAGCGAGAGCAAATGTGTTGTGTTTATCTATTGCGTTTATTTCTCATCCAATTTTTTGCCCTTGTCCCATGCTTCTTCGTTGTGCATAACACAAAGCCTAAGTATGTTATTCTTGCCCCGGATGTTTATGAGAATTTGTGAACCTGAACCAACATGATTCAGTAGGTTTGAGGGTGAGCGTTAGATCTTGTAGAGTAGGTTCTAAGTTCCCAAGTTTCAAAATCGGTAGGTATACGATAGGTTTCAAGGTTTCGGCGGGCAACCTCTACTTTGTACAAGGTATCCTATAGAAAGGTATAAGGTACCATGTACAATATCCGTCCATTATAACATATGTATACTTAATTATTAATTGCTTTGTCTTTTTCTTTATAAAACTTTACATTTAAATGTGCGAATGCCCTGGTTGATCGGCATTCTCAAGACCCATTCAAACAAATCTCCAACTCCATTGATCCTGACTACATTGACGATGATAAATTTTATTTCATGCTCTCTGTAAAGTGAGATAGACTTTCATGTAAATTTATAGTATTAATGATAGGTGGAAATTAATTTACTTTTTTATTCTTTTACTTTCAATATTACAATCATTTTAGGATTAAGTTACCTTGCTCTAGCTGAGCATTTTTCTCCTCTGCTATGATGCTTTAAGGTAGATGAAAATTAACAAGCGAAGCGTCCAGTTTTGGAGCTTGTCTTGTAAAAAGTTCGAATAACAATTACAATTTGATTTACAGTGGTCTCAATCATATGAAGTACCATGGCCCATATAAGAAATATACATGAGGTACCAAGAAAGATATGATATTCTACATATTGTATCCCTCCAACAGGTAATGATGTAAGACAGATTTTAATAAAATAATAATAAATAAATAAAAATTGGACAAAGCAACGTGGGATTGTGAAATGAACGGTTTTACGGTGTGTTCAGATTGTCTGGTAATTCGATTTTATTTTTTGCGCCGGTTATTGGGGGAGAAAATAGTTACGAATTTTAATACTTTGTCTGGCTTGGTAAAAACATCATGTACACACGAGTCGTGACCATTAGTTGAAATCAACTTGAAACACTCTTTCTGCAGTTTGGCCCTATTTGGAATAGGAATCAGAACCGTGCTCATCATGATTTTTAAGCACCTGGCTCCGACCAGTCCATTCTCTATTACTCATATGTGCAATCGATCCCGAGCTTCATCGGCCAAACAATCGATCTTGAGCTTCATTTCGAAAAATACCAACAACATTCCAATGTTTTTTGCAGTCTTCAACTTCGACACGGGGTCACACGATGTCACGAACATTGTCCGAGGGCGACGGTAACATCTGCAACACCGCTTCTCCTCCGTTCATCATCCTAACCAATGGACCGGCCACCCTTGACAACGCCGGCGGGTGTTACTGTGTCTGCATCTTTGCTGCTAATGGTGACCATTGCCCTCAGGGCCAAAAGTAGCGGTCATCTTCAGTGAAACTTCCGGCGGCCCGACCTCCTACCCAGCCGGATCCTGCCACCATCAGCCCCAACCACTGGCACCAGCACGTCTGCGTCACCACCTGGAAGTGATGCTTCGTCTCTTGGAGCTAAACTGCTAGTCCTGTTCATGTCCATTGCCACATAAGCTTATCATGTCAGCTCATGAAACATGAGGATCGTAATTTCCACAAGATATATATGGACTACTGATTGATTGTGAGATGCTGCTACTCATCATAAAGTAATGAACTCGTCAAGAGGCTTCCTCTCACAATGCCAGCATGATTCATACAGATAACGTTGCTAAAACTTGTGATAGTTCATGAGTTTTCTTGAAATACATATATGGTTCTCTTCCGAAATTCTAAAATTCAGCTCTATTTGTAGTTCCTACAGCATGAAGACCAAGATCATTAACAGATTTGAAGCATGAAGAGACAAAAACTCACGTACTGGAAAGTCAGAAACGGAGCATCACTAGAATAAATTCCTCACTGGCATAGCTAGAAAATCCCGGCATTGGAATGACCAACAGGTTAAACGGTGTAATTCTTGTTAGGATCAAACTCAACGCATAAACAGCTCAGCAAGAACTTAAAATCACAATGAAACTGTGAACTCGCTCTTGCATACTTGCAGCACGTCAAATTCACACCCTATGAAACTAGCCTGAAATAGCCCAATGATTTCTGCGGTTCAAGAGCGCCATAATCCAGTAGTATGATTTCTCTCTTTTGCCTATGTGTGTTTCTGTACTTTGCCTCCAGAACCTTCCTTGACAGTCCGCATGTTGATAATTATATTACTTTGAGCAGTCATATGAGAGCAGACAAAAAGGAGAATTACAGTTCAAATATTGCAGAACAACGAACAAACAATTCAAGCAATCAGGAAAAGCAAGATTCTTGAGTGTAGGATTTCAATTGTCCACCTTAAGAAACTGAGATGACTATGGTCGAAGGGATCTCTTAAAGAGCTGCCGATTCTTTCAATGTCTTGTAATTTCCACCATAACAACATCTCAGATAAACCGGCATGCCTGGCATTATGAGGATCAAACAGAAGACAGAAAAGTTTAACTCACCGTGTAAACAAAAAATAAAATAACATGACACGTTAGAGTGACTTGCGAGCAAGCACAACCACCTTCAGATACTGAACTTGCAAAAAGAATATGAATCTAAAAGTCTGGTTTTCCATCAACCAAGGATGAAGAATCACAGTGGATGAGGCATGATAAATTATTTTCTGAAAAGTCACTCTTATGAGGATATAGCCCTCCAGCAGGGGCTGCCAGTCACATTCCTGCCATGATCAAGAGAGATTTCATTCCAACTAAGAAACACGAATCACTTGGTAATATACAAAGAAGAATCACTCACAGATGATTCACCGGGACTGCAGATTCCTTCCTGCCAATATCAAGACTAAGATTTTGCCTTGTCAAGGGACATTGTTCATCTCACTATCAACTATGGTCAGAATGCAATCTCGGGAACTCAAACTGAAGTAACAACTGCTGATGAGGCTGTAAGAGGACAGGTCCCGTCGAGCAGTAAAACTCCGAGCCCTTGAGGATTATCTTCCCTATCTTCACGCATTGTCCAGGATGAGTCTCATGAGTCTTTAAATTTGACAGGTCTCCGATGTAATCGACGCAAGAAACAGACAAAACACCCGAGGTTTCTAATCCATCAGGGATTGCAATGTGAACTGTGTTATTGCGGTCTGCACCACTGACTACCCTCAGATTATTTGAACTTTGCAAGTCCGGTAATCGTCCAGGGTACATGTGCCCAAAACTTTTTAAGTCACCTGGGGATTCTGACTCAGGATCTGGAAGTTCGAATAGGACAGGAGTACCGAATGTCCGCAAATTCTTCAAGTCACCCGGTGATTTTGTAAGGGACGTGCACCCAGAAATGTTCAACTCTATCAACGATTCCGATCCATCAAGGCCTCGAATTTCAACTAGCTTCTCGCAGTTTGCAGCATAAAATTTCTGCAAATTATTCTTTAAATTTGAAAGGTCCAATGATTGTCTAAGGGACGTGCACCAGGAGATATCCAAAAGTTTCAAGGACTCTAATCCCTCAAGTCCACGAATTTCATTTAGATTCGTGCAATTTGTAACATGTAGTTCCCTTAGATATTCTAAACTAGAAAGGTGTAGGGATTGTCCGGTAGAAGTGCACTCAGAGATATCCGACGTTTGTGAGGATTTTGATCCACCAAGCCCTTGAATGTCAGCTAAATTCACGCAACTTCCAGCATTTGTTTCCTGCAGAATCTCTGAATTTGAAAGATCTAGCGATCCTTCAAGCTGAGATACCTTTGTGCTCATTGACTTCGAAGAATGTGGGAATTCCTCATCAATGTGTAAGCCTCTCAACGACTCCAAGGATTCTTCCGCACCAAGCCCACCAAGCCTATTTATCTTAGGACATTCATCTACCTGTAAGTTGGATAGGGATCGTAAACCTTCCAAGCCGGTGACTTCTGTTAGCTCAAAGCACTTCTCGAGAATCAATTCAGATAAGTGCTTCAAGTATGACAAATTGGTCAACGCTTTCAATTTTCCACAGTTTGTAATACAGAGCATTGATAGTCCAACGGGAAGCTCTGGGAGATATTCAAGCCACCGGCAATTAGAAAGAGTGAGTTTGTTGAGAAGCGTCAGCTGGGAAAGATGTGGCAATAGCGGACTCCGGCAGGTTATACATAAAGCTGCTAAGCTAGAGGGCAGTTCTAGCACTTCTTGAAGCTTCTTGCAATACCGAAAGCTGAGGAATTGGAGAGAAGAGAGCTTAGAAATGCTTTGTGGCAAGCCCGAGATGCCTAACTTGTCTAATTCAAGCATTTTTAGCGAAATCAGTTCGCTTATACTACTAGGTAGTTGTTCCATATTTTCGCATCCTGAAATTCTCAACTCTTGGAGTTTTGTCAACATTCCGATGGCATGAGGCAATTCTGTTATGCCAGTTCTACTTATATCCAATATCCTCAAGTTCTGCAGATACACAATACTTTCTGGTAATTCCGCAATTGATGTCCTTGCTAAATGCAATGCAGTCAAAGACATGAGGGAGTCTATGGAGATCGAAAGTTGAGCAAGTTTATCACATTCTCTTAGGTCAAGGACAGATAGAGATGTTAGAAGGCCTATGGAGCTGGGTATGTGGGCTAACGATTTACAATAAGAAGCATTAAAAGTCTCAAGCTTCTTCAAAGAACCAATGAAATCAGGTAATTTTTCAATCACTGAATGAGATAGGTCCAGCTGAGTTAACGACACAAGAGAGCTCATGGATTCTGGAAGTTGAGCAAGTTCTCCACAATGCGAGGCACTCAAAGTCTTTAGCTTCATCAAACAACCTCTTGAAATAGGAATCTCTTGTATAGCAGTACCATTTAAAAGAAGCTCCCTCAATTCTTCCATTCTACCTACTCCTATTGGTAGCTCTTTTAGTGTATGACAATAACAGACATTCAAGGAGACGAGGGTCTTGATGTCCCCAATAGCAGGATGAATCTCTTCCAGACTCGAGCACTTTTCAAGAATCAAAATCTCCAAGCTTTTGAAAGCAGATAAATCGGGAGTTCTTCTCAACAATGAACAGCTCCTGAGGTTGAGAACTTTAAGTTTGGTTGCCATCTGAAAAGAAGAAAGGATATCTTACTATGATTGCCATCTATACTTTTTAAAGTTTCTCAAAAATGTCCATGCTCTGCTACTCCTTCTCGGTTGTCTTGTTTACTATTAAATGTTTCTTCTAGTAGAATTTGGCTACACCCTCATGATAGTCATCTAAGGATATCTCCTTCTTCGGGATGTATAAGTGCTAACAGGGTTTTAGTTACGACTAATGTTTCAACGAAAAAATAAATTTAGTTTTTAAAAGTCATGGCAATGCCGTTCTTTGTTGAATAGACATAAGCAAATTTTATCATCAGAAAACGGATGAGAAATTCCAATGGAAGAGGGGTGCATTCACTGGCCGCCACGTTTTCTTTCAGTAGTTTGAAATTAAAAGACACGGCTAGTTTAATTTAGAAAAGCAATCTTTAAATGTTATATGTACAAGATATAAAAAAAAAGTTAGGTTCAAAAATAATTAAATGCAAAATAATTAAATGCCATTGGAAGGATAATTTTGTTAGTCTTGTTACATTAATAGTTTATAAATAATGATGAATAAATGTTGGGTGTAACAAGTAAAAGCAATTCATAAATGATTTCTGTTATTCTAAGATATAGATTTGTTTGTTATTTCAGCATGTATGTACAACACAGGTCACCGTGTCTGTGAGGGAATTGTTGTTTCTTATGAGAGAAGATTGATATAGACAATAACAAGAATCGCTAAAAAGACGGACTTTTGCATATGGAGAAATTAACTCAGAAACCACAAACCAGTTAGATCAACAAAAATAATCAAGATAGGCACAAAAGTGGTAATTATATTTTTAAGAGATGCTGATTAATATAGCTAAAGAAGTTTTTAGTATGAATAATGTCAAGTATGACCGATTGTTAAGATATTAAGGGGCAGAAACTCCTATAACCTCTTATATCTGGAGGAAAATCCTTAATTTCAAAAAGGATAATAAACCTATCTGAAACAAGTAAAGGAGAAGTTAGTGCAATTGGACCTTTGATAACAGGTGATTTCACTCATAAGAGATAAGCCGGCTCTACATCTTACCTTGAGCAGACCCCATCCTCCCCAGTCCTCCATAATCCCACTCCCCGTCAAATCAAGCACAACTAATTTCTTTAGATGAAAGTTGGCCGCTACGAAATTTGAGGGACAATGCCACCACCGAAGCCATCTTAATTGAGGAAGCAAATAATGGAAATCTTCGGTGAAATTCGCACCATCTAATTGAAGGAACCTTAAACTAGTCAATTCTTTTAATTGTTCAACTGTGAATCTTCTTCCGCTAACATACCTGCCAACATAGAGGGCCTCAATCTTTCTAGTGCCCTACAATTAGGAAACATTATGGACCATAAATTTCGAATGATAAGATGAGACCAACAGATATAAGATGAAATGTATTGGTTTCAATTTGCTGTCATGCTATTATGGTTTAGGCTTCTCACTTTGAAATTTGCGGAATGACGGATTGTGGTTGTATATCGTTTATTTAATCTATGCGAAAACGTGAAGCTCAAAGAGATTGTTCCCGAACTTTTCCCCTTCCAATTATGCCTTTCATCATGTGCACCTTTGAATTTCCAAAACCCGCGTCCTTTGGAACTACAATAGAAGGCTTTCCTTCATGTACACACTACTTCACATATATCTACTTAAATTTATACCCTTTATAAGTAAAATAACACTACATTTACTGATATCCTTTACATGTGAAACAACACGGCTGTTCCAATCTAAGTACATCTATCAAACTTGTAATCAAAACATGGAATTTTAGTCATAGAATTCCCCCTCTTTATCAAGTGTACCTTGTTTGCAATTCTCGAAATCAAAATGAAAACGAGAATATCATTCCAAATATTAGTGCACATGTTTGACATTACTTTCTTATAATGTTTTTCTTCGATGAGTGTTTTTCACTGTACATGGAAATATTAATTGGCCCGCCCATAGATTAATGAGATCTTGCTTACAGGCAGGTTGGACATAAAGATTGAATAAATTGTATACTTAAGAAACTCAAGTCTATTACATTTGCCTTTCCTCGCAACCATATTTTTTGGGAACCCAAATTCGACTTCTGTTTTAGGTGATGAAATGCACATTGAGCAAGCATCGTGAGAGTCGTAATTCGGATTTGTTGAGTGGCGTGAACTCCCTTCAAGCTTTTATTCTTTTAGATGAGGCACTACTTATTTATCCTTCAAATGTTTCTTGTATATTTATTGTACTTTTGTCGATAACTTCATAGATACCCTTTTTTCAATGCTAAGCAATGCTGTATTCGGTTGATTATTTTTGTGGAAAAATATGCTCGCCGAAATCCCTAGCATTTTTTCAATAATCTTCTTACTTCATGATATTTTGCATCTCAATTTCTATATTTAGTAATCTTTAATTAAAGATACTCATGACATTCACACATTAGTGCTCGATGCTTATACAGATCATCGTTTCTTTATGATTGCTTTTTGTTGCATACCATATTTAATTACAGACGAGAACCGTAATTAAAAGTATAGGAATGAGCCATTGCTATGAACTACCCTATTTTTACTGATATTACGCTCATCAATCTCACTTATAAAATTTGATCTGCCACTTTGCCGGCAATAGATGCTCCTTCGTAGAATATCTGCACGATGCGTAATGTTCAGATTTTGTTCTAATAGTACAAAATTATTCGACTTAAATACAACTATTAAGAAGAGATAAGAGCTATCTCTGATTGTGCATTTAACTCATTAGAGTATAAGGATGTTATTGACCGTTATTGTGTGAATACATGGCTGTGATTATCATTTTCTCAAAGAATTTAGAACCGATATTATTTCTTATCTAATTTTGATCGTTGAATTAAAGTAATATTGAAATATATGGTTGTAAATTTGTGTTTATTACTATCATTCTCTTACAAGTTTCTAAAGAAAGTTGCAAATGTAAGGTTACTTTATGACAAAAATTTAAACTTTGATGATTCAGTATCAAAAAGAAGTTGTGTATATTGTTAAAATACTCGAAGTCCAAGTTTAATAAATATCATGTTAAATTTTAGTTTTGAATATTCTTTGACATAACAAAGTTTGTAATTATGTGATTGAATATGTACTTTTGTCAACATATGTCTGTGGAAGCTACACGGTTCTCAAATTAATTAATATTATCGATATTTTATCATTGCAAATATATAACTTATGAAAGTATGAATATAATGTTGCAATTAATTCTATAATTCACCACTGAAAAATCTAGTATAAACTTTTTTCCGGGATCATGATCTTTGAGATTATTAGAGTGCACATTGGAAGCTAAAAGTAATTTGAGTACTAAAAATCTAAATAATGTATGTATGCCTCTATAAGTCCCTTTATTGTAAAATTTCGACATTTTTTATGTCTTACTTTAATTTATAGACCTCGGGCTCCCTTTTTCTGAGAAAAATGAATGTTTAGAAAATATTTTCGAGAAAATGATTTCTTGTATCACTTGAAATAATTAATTAATAAAAAATTTCATAATTGACAACAATTTATGTCTAAACATTTTTGTGGATGATGAAAATAATATTTTTCATTTATTCATTTTAGTAAGTGATAAAAGCAATCATTTTAGGAAAATATTTCATTAAATTTTTTTTTGAAACAAATAAAGCATTATTACATAATGTAGCTATTTAGCTATACACATACATTAAGCACTAGTTAAATATATCTTATAGCAATGAAAACATTTTAAGTATCTATCATTTATTATGTGCAATGAGCTCATATTTGAGAAATAATAATTAAATCATATTGGTCAATATTAACATCAGAAGATCAATATTGTACCAACCTATATTTGACAAATAAATAACATTAAAAAAAATAAATGGAAAAGATATCCATCATCACCAAATATTTAACATGCTTTAGAAATAAATTAGTTTAATAAAATTACTTATCATAGAAGGAAAAAAAAAAGCATATGTTTAGAGGAATCTATCACACAACTGTGTATATTTCAACAATAAATATAGTGAAGTATATAATAAGCTACGGCTATTATGGTTGAAAAGGCGTTTGGATACCCATTTTGACTCAATGAATATCCATCGCCACAATAAAATTATTTAACATGCTTTACAAATAGATAGATACAATAAAATTGTCGATCATAAAAGGAAAAATAATTTATAATTCAATAATAATTCAATAAAATTATTGATACTCACTATGAGATAATATTTTCTCACATTTCATAAGTAAATGATATTAATAAATCAATAAAAAAAATTATGTATCATGATAGCCCATATTTAAAAAACAAATGATGTTAATGCACTATATGCGTACTAAATAAAATGCTCACTAAGAGTTGAATGATGTAGAAATATCTATTATCACGTGATAGTCAATATTTAACAAATAAAAAACCAATACAACAATTATATAACCTGATAGCCGTTATTTAACAAATGCTTATATGTAAAATATATTAACTAAACACTGGCTAATAAGATGCTCATTAATAGTTGAATAATGTAGAAATGATTGTAGCAACAGGATAGCCCATGTTTAACAAACAATTATTACAAAGGGATCAACAGAAAAATAATCGACTGTCACAAAAAATAATAATAATAAGTATTAGCAAATTCGTAGAACAAATAAAATTAATTAAATTACGTTTAGAGGTTTCTATTACACGGTTATGCATATAAAACATATAAATAAAGGTTAATATTACACAAAACTCTGAACTATACGCACTATGACACCAATAACCAAAACTTTTTATAGTATTGCCAAAAATTCTAAACTATAAAAAAAAATCACATTGGTACAAGTTTAGGATACTGGTGATACGAAAAAAAAAAAATTCGAGTATTATTGTCATAATGGGCATATTTTATGATTTTTGTGGTATTTTTGTCAGAATTAAATATGATGGCCACATCAGCAAATTTACGGTGTTAACTAACAGTTGACAACAAGGACTCAATTCCACAACTATGAAAGATAAAGGACTAATTTGAGGGGAAAAAATAGATTGGGGGCTAAACCTCGAAAATAGTATTAGCTAGGACGCTAAATTGTACTTAACCCAACTTGAAAATACAAGAATCAAGATGGCTAGCCGTCACAAATTAACGGAGGTCTCATTTATCATAGCAAACAACTCATCAGAAGTCCTTACTCAGTAGAGGCAAAAAAAAAAGGAAAAGACCTCACAAAACATCAAAAGAGGAATCCAAACATCAAACGTGTGCATCAAACAGATATGTGGAAAAAGCGTGGCCCCTAACAATTGACAGGTGTCCTTGGAAGTGCTCTGTCAAATATCATGTTTTTGTAGTTTTGTTGTTGCATTGAAGTTACTTAAGGAGAGGGTCCTCACCACAATACTATGAGGTAAAGATATATATCAATCATCAATGACCAAAAATTACTCCTCATCTATGTCTAATATCAGGCAAGAACGGCACTTAATCGAAGGAGCTCTTTTGCTAATAGAGGCGATAAGTTTTGGGGACTCAAGACTGACAACAATTTTTATATCAAACATGAAAGAGAAGATGGACTCGCATTCATTAAGACAATTGGAGAAATCTCTTACCTTGCTATTGTGAAGCACATCTATTACTTCCTCATGATTCCACAATCTAGTGCGCTCCTTAGGCTCCTTTGGATTTTCTTGACGAACAATTTCCCTTCCAAGATCTCGTAATTGATCATGCATTAGTAGTTTGCCGGACTCGTCAATTTTAATTAGGGACAAAAGACTAAGTACTTCAATTCCCTTCTCCGGGTACAAATCACATGCATCCCACATATAGGTTGGACTTTGTTTGTGTGATCCAATAAAAAAACATGCAATATCCAAAAATATCTGTTGCTCCTCAAAGTCTAATGCATCGTAACTTATCCTCAATTTCTCTTGCACTCTCTTTTCTGGCACCTTGTTTAATTTTTTTAATGTGTCTTTCCATACTTCTTCTCTATTTCCACATAGGAATGAACCTATAACTTCGAGAGCTAAGGGAAGCCCCCCAGTGGTAGATACAACATCACGAGAGATATTGGCATAATCACTCTGAGGAGAATCATTACGAAATGCATGTCTACTGAATAAGATCAATGATTGATCCAAAGGCAACTCGTTGAGTTGGTGGATGTGGCTTGCCCTAGTTTCATCAAGAATGCCCTTGTTTCTAGTTGTTATGATGACTATGCTTCCACATCCAAACCAACTACCATCTCCGACCAAAGCATTCAAGTGAGAATTATCATCCATGTCATCAAGAAGAATAAGGGCTTTCTTACTTGTAAATCGAGATTCGATGACACGGATTCCCTCATCGACATTAGACACATCACCAGAAGGTCCTCTTATGTTAGAAATGAGTTGCTTTTGTAGACATTCGATGCCCTTACGTAGACATGTTTCTCGAATATCTGCCACAAAGCTAAGATACTCAAACTTACATGAGAGTTTGTTGTATAACACCTTTGCAAGAGTTGTCTTACCGATGCCGCCCATTCCATGAATTCCAATAATCATTGTACCATTGAATTCATCATCTATGGAGCTCATAATCCGTTCCACACGATCGTCAATTCCCACTAATTGTTTGGGAACGATTAGCTGAAAAAGTCTTTTTAATTCACCCATAACTTTTCGAACAACTGTTTTAACTAGCGCTCCTTCATGCCTGTCAAATAACAATATAAATTTCAATATAGAATGGCAATATTTATATTCTTTTTCAAGCAAGATCTAATTATGAGAAACTAAACGACTTTTTTGTGGAGAGTAATGTACCCATTATTAGTTTTCTCCGATTCCCACCCTTTCAAGGAACTCACTTCTTTGAGTGCTTTCTCCCATTCCTTCACAACCATTTCGTCCAAATTCTCCCTATGTGCATTGATAGCATCTCCCAATCTCCCAGTAAGATGTCGCATCTGCGAGGGTTCCACTTTGTAAAATATGGGCAACACTATTTGACTTGAGGTTCTCTTGCACTTCAATATCTGAGTTAGCTCGCGAAGGCACCATTTGCTGGAAGCATAGTCGTCCGAGATAATTGGGATTGAGATCTTAGACTGCGTAATACTGCGAAGAAGCTCCGGACCAATCTCCTCACCAACACGGAGCTCATTATCATCTCTAAACACGTGAATTCCTGCATCGACAAGGCTTGTATAGAGATAATCAGTAAAGCCTTTGCGAGTGTCTTTCCCTCGAAAGCTCAAGAACACCTCATAATCATTTCCTCTTGGCTTTTTGGTTCCATCTTCATAATCTCCTACATGTGGAGGGGTCGACGAGGAAGATGCCTCGTACGTCGGATCTTTTGAATGAGTGGCTTCTTCTCTTTCCATCTCGAGAGAATTGGAGGAGAAGAGCCTACGAAACCAGTAAAAGAGATTGAGGAAGAAGCCCACCATGTCGGATCTTCTTGGCTCTGCGTTCATAATCACCTAAAAAGGGAGTAAAAGAGATTGATGGAGCAGAGCCTCAAAACAAAGCAGGAAACAGAGTAGAGAAACATGGAATCCTAGATCCAAGAATTGCAGAAATGTCTCTGGGAACTCCATTCAGAACTCGTCAGAAGAAAATGGAGCAATCAAAGCAGGAAACAGAGGAGAGGATAAGAGCAAGGAGTCACGGATTACCTCAAGAGTGCTCAAACAACACAATCCACCCGCTGCCGTGATCTCCACTAGTTCTCAACCTTGACGTTAGAGTACCAACACACCACACCCTCTATTCAGCGCGCTGAACAATGCTGAGCTCTTGCCCGTCCAAGGATTCAAGACTCTTTATGCTGTTCGAACCGCTGTGATGAATGACGAGGGGAAAGGACGATAAGCAGCATTACGCGGAAGGTGCGGGGAATGTACTGAGGTGCTTCTTGACTCGACGTGGACTTGCTTTTTCCATTAAACAACAATATATATATAGAGAAGAAAAGTAACGAGCAACACGCAGACGCTCCTGGTGCTGCTGACGTACATGAGCCACCGACAAAAACATATCGTGAGTTGGATTATAGGAGATTTCGATAATAAACATCTGCAGATTTTTAATATTCAAATAAGGAATGTTTGTTATTTTCAATCCACAATCTGATTTTTTTTTCCACATCAAAGTGGCTTTTAAATTAATTTTACCCGAACCACATCCCTTACTGATTTGTAGGGCTACTTTTGTTGAGTAGACTTGATCTGCTTGATAAAACCATCGAATCTGAAAACCTAGCGAATATTGTCGTCTGAAGTGTTGTAGTGGGCTGGTAAACAAATTACTTCTTTTTCCTTCGTTGGGTGTTACAATTTTGCCTACAAATAGGTCGCAATTTTGCTGAATGAAAATATTCTTATATTTAATGGATACATAATTTGTTTTATTAATAAGATGTAGTAGTAGTTATTTACTTTAATTTCTAGTCTAACTCTCGATGAAATGGAGGTGTTTCAACTTACTTTTAGTGTACATTTGTTTTCAGACATTTATAAATTCAAAATTTGACGATTCTACACTTGTAGACTGTATTTTAGATATCGCCATCCATATTTTCAATTCAAACTTAATAACGCATTAAATTTGTGGAGTAACAAACTTGGTTGAACGTGTGCAACTCTTTCTTCGGATTTAATTATTTGTGATTTATTAATTAAAAAAGAAAGCTCAGGCAACATGCTGAAAATTTATCCGAGGAGAGAATGAGGAATATCGAAGTGACTGCGAAGAAGGCGCAATAATTTATGTTATAAGCATGTTGGGCATGGAGAGGCCTAGTTTGTAAAATAGCTCCAGGAGAGAACTATTTCGGCATTACAGAGATTTCTACCTTGATTAATAAAGTCGTCACAATCTCTCTCATATGTCGTCTAATTAGTTTACTAAAAATGAATTCTCATGGACCATACATTTTCCAACAGTTGAGATTAACGTAATTTTTTTTCTGCCAAAAAATTAACAATACTAATAATGCACACAAAAATTCATGCAGTTGATTAAGGCGCGAATGATAATTATTGTGATTATAAATTAATTTCTGAAAAAGAAATAAATTTTTCTATTTCTATTTGTAAATAAATTTTTGACCAAAAATTTGTGTTTGATAATGATACAAAATTTCTGCTCTCGGAATAAAACACAAAACCCCTCCTTCCCAGGAGGCAACAGATGGCGGCGGCGGCGGCAATTGGATGCGGCGGGTGGCGACAACGGGTAGCGAGTAGGTGGCTAACTAGTAGAGAGGACAAGCAATAAGAAAGTTTTTATTTCTCATTTTTGTTTCAGAAATAAAGTAATAAAAAATTTTATTTCTCATCCATATTCCAAATTTATTTCTCAACTAAAAGTTTGTTCCAAAAATAAAAAAATAAAGTTACATCGCTAAACGGATTTTTATTTCAAAAACAAGTCTAGAAAAGAAAATTATTCTGAAACAAAAATAAAATGATTATCATGTATGCCCTTACTCTTCTTTTCATTTTGTGAGAATCTTGATGTACACAAATAAAAATTCTGAAATAAAGAAAGAAAGAAAGAAAGAAAGATGGATTAAACGGCCTCTCCAAACTATGTAGAAAATGACACCGTTTTCTATTTCTTTGCGCGCGGCAACTTCACTTGTCGTAACGTACAACATTGTGACTTGCTTTTATCGACTCACCCACTTTGATGACTAAAAATTAACCTTAATTACGCCTCTTTATTTTGTTCAAAAAAAAAATTACGCCTCTTTATAAAAATAATGATGATGATGACGAGGACGATGATGACTATGGTGATGACGATGGTGATGACGACGACGATAACAAGTGAGAGCATCCTACACTTATTCTGTACCTCCCATATAATGTGCTCCTTGAGTGCATTGGAAAATGGAATCTGAAGCTCCGTTTGCTTTGTAAAAAGATAAAGAGTTAGAAAATAGCCACGTATATCTCTTAAAAGCACAATAGCAGCATATGGCGGAAGGGTTGTGGAATCTACCGAGGTGTTTCTCAACTTGACTTGACTTGACTTACTTTTTTCTAATAAAAAAAAAAAGGGAATGGACTTCCGTTTTCTTCGTCGTCTGCTGCAATTATGCATGCAAGTGTGTTGCAATTTTCGCCGAATGAAAACAATGTTATACTTAAACAAATACATAATTGGTTTTATTATTAAGGGGTAGCAGTAGTTATTTGCTTTCTCGATAAAATGGAGATGCTTCAACTTGCTTTTAGAGTGCGTTTGTTTAAGTACAAGAACATCGTAATGCAGATTCCATTACATTAATCGAACGTAAAAATAGTGTAGAAGAGTAGTGTGCACCAAAAGATTTTCGGAAAATGATAGAACCAACAATAACGTAAGTCCCGCGTGAAAAAGAAGAGCCAAGTAGAACGTGGGAGACGCGTGATTTCCGTTGCATTGCAGGGAAAGTGACTTGCTTTTTTTGACTCGCCCACTTTGCTGACTAAAAGTTAGCTTTAGTTACGCCTCTATCATCATCATCATAGTAATAATAATAATAAGTGAGAGCATCCTGCCCTTCTTCTGGACCTCCCATGAAATGTGCTGGTAGAGGTGCGTTGGAAATCAGAAGCTAAGGCTTCGTTTGTTTTACGAAAAATAAAATATTTTATTTATAAAAATGATCACATATATTTTTTGAAATAATTAGTTAATAAAAAATTTTACGTTGACATTTTTGTGAACAATGAAAAAAAATTTCGTTCAATTCATTTTTATAAGTCATATAAGCGATCGTTTTAAGAAAGATAGTCTTTAAATCATTCACTTTTCGAGAAACAAACAGAGTATAAAATCAAATTAAAAAATCAAATATATTCATACATCTATCTAGTAAAATTGGATGAGCAAGGATACAATATCAAAGAAACCACATAAAGGTAAGAGAGTAATTAATGGACCGACTAACTGGCACCTACTCAAAATAACTTGTTGTTACGTCGGACTGACCGATGGCAACTCGAAATTGATTGGTGACGGTTTCGATGGGATCCATTGGTGGTCGCAACTATTTACACACCGAGTCGACCAAGACTTTTGTCCCAAATTAGGCATGACCTGAAGGTTAGGTGCTAGAGTTCTTCAAAGCCCAAATCAGCCTAGATCGACTCAAACCAAATTGTGCGTTTGGGAGTAGCCCTGAGAAGCTACTTGGCTCCTTGGGCCAATGGGCCAATTTAGGGGTGTTTGGAAAAAAATTTTCAAATTCCATTTACAAAATGCCAACCTTCACAAGGCTGAAAGCTCAAGGCAGGTTGGGGGCTGCCTTGGGCTTTCAGGATGCATTTGGTTGGATTTTTGGAGAAAGCCATTGGGAAAATACAAAAAACTTTAGGTTGAAGGGACTTTTCATAATACAAATTGTGTTTGGTAAATTACAATTTAAAAGTCCATTATGAAGTACCTTTGAGCAAAATAGTGTTTGGATGAATTACATTTACAAAGAACTTTTGTGATAAAAAAATTTATCAAAAGAAAAATAAACAAAATTGACTACGAGGGCAGGCGGCCGCTAGTGCGGCCGCGATCGAAATTTGTCACTGGCGGCCAACATCTGACTCAGGCAGCCCTAAAGACGACTGGGAAGGGTTGCCCAGGGTCGAGCGACCCCCAAAGACCACCGGCAAAGGCCGTCTAGGGTCAGGCAACCGCCGGCGACCCCGCCACCCCCAGATCTGGGGCGGTGAGGTCGCGCGACGCCGCCGCGACCTCCGGCGACCCCGGATATAGGGTGGCGAGGTCATGCAACGCCGCCGTGACCTCCAGCGACCTCAGATTTGGGGCAACGGGATCGCGCGACCCGCCGCCCCAGTCGTGCGACCTTGCCGCCCTAGTCACGCGACCTCGCCACCTCAGTCGCGCGACCTCGCCGCCCTCGGATCTGGGGCGGCAAGGTCGCACAACGCCACCACGACCCAGATCCGGGGGCGGCGAGGTCGCGTGACCCAGATTGGGGGCAGCAAGGTCCTCCCGCGACCCTGCCACCCCAGATGGCACGGCAGTCGCGCCACCCCCCGGCGTCGATTGCACCACCCCCCGACGATGGTCGTCTGGGCAACGGTCGCCGGCGACTGTCTACTCGCGACTGCCTGCCATTCGCCAGCGACCGCTGGCGGAAGAAGAAGAATATGATGAATAGTGAGGGCAAAACCGGAAAACCAACAAGGATAATTTGGGAAGAAAATTTTTTATTTAGCCCCTCCTCAGCATGGCGAGAACATTGTGCTCAGATGCATTGGCCTCATGAACATCAGATCATCCAAAAAAAAAATTTCCTTCTTGAGCTTGCATCAAAAACAATGAATCGAATCGGATCACGCCATTCCCATACCTACTCTGTCCCTTTATTGGCTTTGTTGCAGAGAGCCCCAACAACATGCTAAGGTCATTTGCAGTAATCTTCCGTCTCCTCCGTCAACTTTTCCCCCCACATCAGAAAAAAAGAGGCCATTGAATAGTAACTCCAATTATTCAACAGGTGAACTCACCGAACTCGAGACTCGGCTCGCACAAAAAAGTTCTTGTCATTTGAGCAATTGAC
Organism: Eucalyptus guilfoylei; assembly: GCA_016097605.1. Taxonomy (NCBI): domain Eukaryota; kingdom Viridiplantae; phylum Streptophyta; class Magnoliopsida; order Myrtales; family Myrtaceae; genus Eucalyptus; species Eucalyptus guilfoylei. The sequence goes on along the minus strand of CM027870.1, from coordinate 12,938,876 downwards.
TATCAGCATTAATCAAGCACAAGAGATCTTCTTCGGTCCTTTCGCTATCGGACCAGAGTTGTGAAGAAAATGAGAGGAAAAGCAACGGCAAACATGAAAAAACGCCCCGAAACAAGCAAAGCCAAGCAAAAGCAACCCCTGCCAGAAAAGATATGAACCCCCCCTAATTTGGGCCACTGTGAAGAAAATCATAACCAATTTGGAAGGACAGGTCGATGCGCAATTTACGAATTCCTCTGTTTTCAATCAAAGTTGCTCTGTTTTTCATCACCTTCAATCTCAATCAAGAAAGAGAAGCAGAATATCTATTTCTAGAAACTCCCAAACAAAGAGAGCAACCCGAGAGCTTCAGAACGCACAAAACACAGCACGAATCAATGCGCGGACCCAAATCCTGATCGAAATCGTCTCTCCAGGAAATGGGCTCGCTCCCGTCTCCAATCACCCTCAGCAACTTCTTCTTCTTCGTTTTCTGATGGTTTTATTTGTATGTTGATGGGCCTAAGTGGGCCCGTTCGCCCATGTTGGGCCTAAAAGCCCAGCCCGCAAGATAAGGGCCCATGGATGAAGGAGTGAGATTTGAAGAGGTTTTACGTTGAAGAGGTACGTCTTTTGGAGAAGACGTAAGAGAGAAAAGAAAAGGGAACGTACCCTTTCAACGTATGCACGACGTTTCTTTTCTTTTCTCCCTCTCCCAAAAACCAACGTAAGTTTTCTCCTCCTTGAAGCAACAATACGCTCCTCAGTGGACCGGGATCAGATTCTTCCTCGAACTTCAACATTGGTGTTTAATTTGTGGATAATAAGGTACGCTCGATTCCGTGGTGTAACTTTGATCGGTGATACATGTAATTCCTAGGATTGTCTTCCGCATTCATTTTAGGGGTTCGATTGAGTGTCGAACCGGTTTTAGGGAATCAGTTATTCCCAACATTGGTATCAGAGCCGTAGTTCATGTTTCCCGACCCTTTTTTCCTGTTTATTAATTGTCTTTTTATTGAAAATTAGAGAAAAGCCGCTGCCAGTCAATCGGGGACGGAAAAATCCCGACACCCGATTCTGTTCGCCCCGTTTTTTGGTTTTTTGTAAGTCGAAATTTGTTTCTGAAAGCGTAGGATCGAAGCTCTCGTCGATACGAGAAAAACGAGTAGCGGATCGCCGCCGGGGGCCGCCGGACGCGCCTTCAGGCGCAGCCGGAACGATGCACGCGCCGATTTGGTCCCCTGCAGGCGCGTGCCTCGCAAGCGCCGTTTCGGCCGAAGGCAGGAAGCTAGCACGTGCCGCGCATGCGCCAGCTGACGTCATAGTGACGTCAACCATGCACACGCGTGGCACGTGCTGGTCGGTTCGTCCGACCCGACCCGATCGCCCAACCCGGTCCGATTCGACCCATTGACCCGTTGACCTCGACCGTTTGACCGTTGACCCCAAAAAAAAAAAAAAAGGGAGAAGGAAAAGAATGTGTTTCTTTTGCCAAGTAATTCTATGTGAATTATATGTAATCCCTTATTTATTCTACATTTGTTGTAGGAACAATGCCTCCCTTTAAGTTGCTTTTGAGACCTGATTTTTATTCGATAAAAAATAAAAAAAATAAAAAAATAGAGAGAAAACCCTAATTAGTTCGCAATTAATCGTCGCCGTTCATCAATAATGCATCATGACCGTTGAAATAGGCATGTGCTTAATTAGGGGAACTCTTAAACTAGGAAGATCAAATCCTAGCCCTTAGTTCAATCCAAGGGCTGAGATTTGATCTGGCCTGAAAATAAATAAAGAAAAAAAGGAGGGGGGGGGGCCATTGGACTGATCCATTTTCACTCTCTGTACAACATTTTCTCTCTCTCTCCCGCGCTCGCTCGAAAACTCTCTTGGCTCTCTCTACTAAAGGGCCGAACAGACTCTCTCGATCAGGATCTCTATCCCGTGGCTCCGCCGTAACAACCTCCTCTCTCTCTATCTCTTCCCCATCGCGGAGGCCGACGAAGAACCCTCCGGCGCCGGCCATGGCTCCGCTCCCTCCCTCGACGGTCGCTTCCAAGTCTCGCCGTGCTCCTCTTGAGAAGTAGCACGCCGGATCCGGCATCCTCACGATCGGAGACTCTCTCTCTCCCGATCAACTCTAGAAGACGGAGCAACTGTTGATCGAGGAACTCGTGGTGCGAGACTCAGAATCGCGCCAAGTTGTCGGAGATATCAGTTCAGTTCCAAGGGTAGGGATCCGAAGGCGGTGACATCGGCAGTCAGAGATCAGTGCTTTCTCTCGGTTGGAGCTCGATCAGTTAAGGTTTTCCTTTATTGGCGCGATCGGAGGTGCGGAAGCTTGCTGGATCCGACTCTCTCTCGATCGCTCATTCTCCCTCTAGATCTGGGGTTCCCGCTCAATTCCAAGGATTGAGCTCTGAGACCGATCGGCGACATAGGCAGTGACGGCAATAACGGTGGCGACAGGACATTTAACCGGTTCTCTCTCGGCTCTGTCGCTCGCTCGACGGTGAACTCTCTTTCTCTCTCTCGATCCGTTAAGTTTTTGGCGTCTAGTTTCCCTCTCCCGTTCGCTCCCTCTGACTCAAACATTTTCTCTCGGCTCTGTCTTGCGCGCCGAATTTGATTTGCTGGAACGGTCGGTCGAGGAGCTTGAAGTTTAAGGTTTAGACAGCATCGACGATTTCCGATCTTTCGCCGATTCATTCAAGGTACGTTGAGCATAAATTCATTTTCCATATCCGAATGTGTTGAACAGTGACTGAGGATTCTAATCTCTGTTTGTGAGAAACTTACCTACTATCGAAGTTCATTTGGTAATCTACGCCTGTAATATTGTTGTTGTGATAGTTTAGTTGTGCTTTCCTATTTGGCTATTGGATTTTGGACTCATGGCCGAAATGCCTACTTTCTGCTCGATGAAACGCTCAAGTTAGATCAGAGTTGGCTCTCGAATGTCTTTTGACAATTGATCGGTAGATGTAATAATTGATTCATGTCTGAAACTGAACCATTGATGAAATAAGTTTTGCCATGGTCGAGGAGAGTCATATGGATCTTCATGCCTATTTGTTTGTCGACTGAACATATTTTGTCACGTCCTGTTTTGATAAAGAAAGGTAAATAAAACAGCATGTTCTAGATTAAAATCAAATTAGTCCTATTCAAGTTTTCATCAGTGATTGCAGACATTTGGAAACTTATCATGCCTTTATTCCGCTCGTCAGTGACATGCATTACTCGCTGATTTTCTATGGAATCTTGTAGGCCCAATTAGACTTAGGTTCCTTCACAAGACATGATCTAGAAATCCCGTTCTACATCATAGATTTTTATAAGGTTTTCTTCATGACATTAGAATAGTGAAAATAACCCATGTTCCATGAAATTTTTGCTGTGATTTGGACTGATGTGTGTTTTGTGAAAATGCCTTCAATTAAGCTCCTTAAGAACATATTTGATGCTTGATGCCTTCTAGACATAATTAGAGCATATCATAAGCTTCGCAATGTTGTATGGCATGCCTCATTTGAGGATCATTTACTGTGTAAAAACTGTACATCAAGTCTGTATGTCATAACTGAAATTGTCATGTGTTTTGTCCCTAATGACAAGTCACATATCAATGTTAATGAATTTGTGTGGTTTTTTGCACGTGGATTTAGGGTTAAATGTCTCAATCAAACTTGTTCTTCACATTTAACCTTACGTCATGTTCAAATTCCATAATTTTCATGCATTGATTAGGTGACTTGGTAAGTCTGTTATCATGCATCATTTTCTGGTTTACTTATGATTGATTTGCATATGTTAGCGATTGTTACTTCTTGGCCATGAGTTTGACCTTTCTTGAACCCGACATCTCTTAAAAAGTCTTAGGGTACGTCTTAATATTTCTAATGACACTAGTTTTGCATTATTTGCATGTCATTTGTCCCATTTTCCATTTTTGCAAAGTTGGCCTTGAAATCTGCTATGAGTGAAATTCAAAATGCTTATTCTGCCCTTGTTGAGTCAGATCTCTTATTATTTGTGCATGGGTTTTTCCCTAAAGATTTTGAGATCAACTCCTTAATGAAATCTGTTTGTCTTTCTCATGACTATGTCATGATGAAATTTCAGAATTTTTAGACATTGTTTACTAGGACAAATTGTTGTTGATTTACCATGATGTCTTGCTGTCCTGTTGTGTTTCTGATGTGTTGTTATGTGTTCTTGAATTTTTATAAATTCATGTGTAACCCATCTTAGGAAACTCCCTTCATGAAAGTTGTTCTTCATGGTGTGCTTGATGTTTGTACTTTTCTTAGAGCCAATTGTCCATGGGTTTTACCCCAATTGCTTTGATCTTAGTTGTTTGCTTGTCTCTTTCCATTGTATGCATTTAGCTAGAAGTTTCCTAAGCTAGGATTAGATTAGACCCCGTAGATGGAGAGAGCGTAAAGATGGTGGAGGTCGATGTCCACTCCGACCTTTATCATGTGCTATTTGTTTTCCCGACATATGTCTCGGGTTCCATTTGTTGTATAAAACCCGACGAGTTGCGGGTTTCTCTCTTTTTCTCATACATTTCTCTTTCATATTTTTAGAATTGCATGATAGATTTACTACTTTTCCTTGAGTGTTTACTTCATGTCTTGCAATTTCAATTTTATTGATTGTTTTCCTTTCATTTTTTTTAGGAATAGAATAGAATGAAAGTAATCCACCGCGCATGATCACTTAGCCTAAGAATTGATGATCCCGAAAATGTAAAAAGAAACGCATGGACATGTTAGGAAAAACACAACATACTGTTTAGGTACCGAAAGGGCGCTAATAGCAATATTAGCGTAACCCAAGTCCCCGACCTAAATATTTGGTTGCGTAGGAATCGAGGGAACACTCCCGACCCTCGATTGGGTTTCTAGCCGACCCCCAAAAATGAGGCTAGTGGCGACTCCTGTATATTTTTAGGTTGTTGTAAACAACTAGATCACATAAATAAACCTACTGTCACATGGGGTACGAGCTTGGGAGAGCTTGCGATCTTGAGATCAAGTACCCCTAAACCCAACATTTCCCACCTTTTGACATTTCAAGGGCGGCGAGATCGGGTCGCGACAGTTACGCACACCTATTCGCGCAATTACTGATGATCAAAAGGAAAGGCTTTCTAGCTTGATAGCTGAGCTGACTAATTATCGATGGGAGAGTGGCAACTTAATTGATCATGTGCTTGAAGTCAACGGGAAAATACAAAATGTCATATGGAATGGTCGTCACATGCCACAGTCTGAGATGGTGCGATTTTTCATGAACGCTCTTCCACAAGAATGGCAATGAGTGTTGAATCGCTTATGGGAAGTCAACAGAGATGCTCCATATAGGAGAATTGTGATGGCTTTTATAGATGATTATTATTGGATTGTTACAAGGGAAAAGATCAAGAAATTGAACAAAAAATGATCTTTCCCAGTTCATATATTGACTTGGTGTTAGATGTTTTTGACTGGTCTTTATTTAGTATGCTTTATGGACATATTATGTAAATGTTTTCTACCTAGTTATTATTGGTGTAGCAACTGATAAGTTAGTTGTATTATGTGAAAGCATTGTTATTATATCATTGTTTGATATCAAATATTATTTGCTTCTGTTAATTGTTAGCTGTTGTGGGAAGTTCATAGAAATTTTTTGTAATTTCAAAGAATTTATTTTGCATAGAATATTATATTAATAATAATTCCAAGTTAGAATTTTGGATGATGATTGGAAACATAGTGACCTTTTGATTCTGAAACCTTACTTGAAATTATTTATTAATATGATGGTTTTGTACAAAATGGATGCATAAATTATAAACATTAATAATTCGTGCATATATGTCTAATATGTTCAGATCAATGGCTTCAACCACAAAGAGCATAGTCGCTGAGCTAAACAAAGGTGAGAAGCTCAATGGCGATAACTATGAAATATGGCACATGAAAATCCAATATGTGCTGGAAGAGCAAGAGGCACTAGAAGCTCTTAACCTGACCGTGGTAGAACCTGAAGAAGGAAACACTGTGCAGCATAAGAGAGATAAGAATGCATTTGCTGCATGGAAAAGAAAGAACTCCCTTGCTCGCATTACATTGCTGAGTAGCATGGAAAATGACGTCATGCGAGAGTTCAGGCGTTTTGAGAATGCCAAGGAAATGTGGGAAGCGTTGGCAGCAAGATTTGGTCATACTTCGGTGACCAGACTAAGACAGCTCACTATTAGGTTTGACTCTTATAAGAAGCCTCATGGTCAGGCCATGAAGCAACACCGTAGAAAGATGTCAAACATGATTAATGAGCTGAAAGATGCTGGCCATGTCCTAACTGATGAGCAGCAAGTGCAAACAGTGATTCGTTCCTTGCCTCAAAGTTGGGAGCATATGAAGGTGCACCTAACCCATAATGAAAATATCAAAACCTTTGAGGATGCGGTGCGTCATCTTGAGCTGGAAGAGGATCGCCTCTTGGCGGCTAAGCCTGAAACTGAAATTTATCATGCTGGTTCCAGCTCACATGAGCTTCGAGCTCCAAGCGCAAACGTCCTAACTGGTTTGATAAAAGGAAAGGCAAGGGAGCAAGTTCTTCAGGGAAGAAACCTAAGCTTAATCAACATGAAAGAGGAAAGTGTCCTCGAATGAAGAAGCTGACAAGGGTGAAGTGTTACAATTGTAACAAGAAGGGTCACTATGCTCGCGACTGTCGTCAGCCAAAGAAGGTATACACTCCTTGTACATTTTAGAACTTTGCTTATGTGTTAAGTTCTGTATTCTTAACTAAGTCTAATCCTTTGTGGACTGTGGATTCAGGAGCAATAGACCATGTAGCGAATGATAGAGTATCCTTCTTGGAATTCCGACAAGTACCAACTGAAACTAAGTGGATCTATGTGGGAAACAACTCCAGAGCAGAAGTAAAAGGAATTGGCATATGTCAATTGAACATGCGTGGTGGATACACTTTGTTCCTACATGATGTGTTGTATGCTCCGGAGATTTGTCGGAATTTAGTGTCTGTTTTAGTGTTGGTTAAACTTGGTTTTAATATGAACTTCCATAATAGTGGTGTAGATTTGTATTTGGATACAAATTACTATGGTTGTGGTTATTTTCTAGATGGTTTTATTGTATTAAATGTTGATTATGGTAATGCCAATGTTTGTTATTCCCTTTTCACGTCTCCTAATTCATATGATAATGATGTGAGTGTGTGGCATGCTAGACTTGGTCATATTGGCCAACAACGTATGAATAGACTAGCCAAAGAAGGCTTGTAAGGCAATATTGAAAAAGTCGATTTGCCCATATGTGAGCATTACCTAGTAGGGAAAACGATAAGAAAACCATTTGGAAAAGTAAAAGAGCTGAATTTCCTTTACAATTAATCCATTCTGACGTCTATGGTCCGATGAATGTGAGAGGAAGGCATAGGACTATTTATTTCATCACATTTATAGATGATTATATTCGATTCGGATATGTCTATTTGATTTCTCATAAATCTGAAGCATTGAGTTATTTCAAAAGGTTTATGAACTTGGTAGAAAATCAATTAGACAAGAAAATAAAAGTATTGCGATCCGATCGAGGTCGAGAATATTTATCTGATGAGTTCAGAAAATTATGTGATGAAACAGGAATAGAAAGACAGTTGTCTATTCCATATACTCCTCAACAAAATGGCGTTGCGGAAAGAAGGAACAGAACCATACTGGAAATGGTTAGGTCCATGATAGCGCATGCTAACTTACCTATCACTTTTTGGAGTGATGCGTTATTAACTGCTGCCTATATACTTAACCGAGTGCCTTCCAAATCAGTTACTTCCACTCCATATGAGTTATGGACAGGTCGAAAACCGGATTTAAGTTTTCTTAAACCATGGGGTTGTGCTGCCTATACTCATGAGCCATCTCACAAGTTTGGGAAATTGGGTCCTAGAGGAAAGAAGAGTATTTTCATAAGATACTCTGAACACTCGAAATGATATGTGTTTATAGGTGAGCAGGAAAGTGGAAGTATAACTGAATTCGAATCACAGGATGTCACATTCTTAGAGAATGAATTTCCTAAGAAGGGCGAAATAGGTGAGGATTACTCCCTATTTGAAACCTTGGATCAAGATAATGAACTTAGTGGAGTTCGTCCAAGTGGGAGTAGCATGAGAAGTGATGAATTTAATTCAACTCACTCTCAATTAGAACCACATGATGAGATGATATCGTCATTATCTAATCCGAGTGGGAGCATGATAGGGAATGATGTAAAAAGTGCACAATCTCCCATACAGCAAACAAGTCGCAAAAGTATTCCCCGTCGACGTTTTGACATTAAAGGGGAAACTTTTATGGTTGCTCCACAAGATGAAGATGAGCCAAGAAATGTTAATGAGGCTCTAAATTGCCCTAGTAAGGAAAAATGGGTGCATGCAATGGAAGAGGAGATGGAGTCAATGAAGTCAAACCATGTTTGAGAACTGGTTGACCTTCCAAAAAGACGTAAAGCTATTGGGAACAAGTAGGTTCTCAAAATAAAGCGTAAAGCTAATGGCTCGATAGAAAGGCATAAGGCTCACCTTATAGCGAAGGGGTATAATCAACATGAAGGAATTGATTATGAAGAAACATTTTCTCCTGTAGTGAGATTTACCTCGATTCGCATTATTCTGGCAATAGTGGCTAGTATGGATCTTGAGTTACATCAAATGGATGTAAAGACTGCTTTCCTCAATGGAAAATTAGAGGAAGAAATATATATGGAACAACCTACTGGTTTCATTATGGAAGGCTAAGAAGGAAAAGTATGTCGACTTTTGAGATCGATATATGGCCTTAAGCAGTCATCTAGACAATGGTATATACGTTTTCATAATGCCATAATGGCATATGATTTTACGATGATTAATGAGGATCATTGTATATATATCAAAAGATCCAAAGATCAATTTGTGATTATATCATTATATGTTGATAATATACTAATTGCCGGAAGCAATATGGAGTTTGTTAACACTATCAAGAGTTGGTTATCTTCCAACTTTGAGATGAAAGATATGGGTGAGGCTGCATACATTCTTGGAGTTAAGATTTCAAGAGATAGTTCAAAGAGATCATTACCTCTTTCGCAAGAAACATATATAAATAAGGTTCTTGAACGATTTCGTATGCAAGATTGTAAACACATAGATACTCCTATTGCAAAAGGTGAAGGATTGAAGCATAGACTGTGTCCAAGGACTTCACAAGAGAAAGAACAAATTAAACATGTTCCTTATGCTAGTGCTGTTGGGAGCTTAATGTACACTATGATGTGTACAAGACCTGACATATGCTTTGCAGTTGGAATGGTGAGTAGATACCAATCCAATCTAGGTCAAGCACATTGGAAAGCCGTTAAAAGAATACTGAGGTATCTGAGGGGAACTGCTGATTACAAGCTAAATTACCAAGAAAAGGATCTGCGACTTGAAGGCTATTCAGATACTGATTGGGGAGGAGATTTAGATGAAATGAAATCTACCTCTAGTTTTGCTTTCTTACTGAATAATGGCGCCATATCTTGGAGCAGTAAGAAGCAAACGTGTATAGCCTTGTCCACGATGGAAGCTGAGTTCGTGGCATTATCAGCAGCAGTACAAGAAGGTGTTTAGCTTAAGAGATTTTTGGATCATTTAGGTGTTATTGGGTATGCTGCAAATCCATTATTGGTTAACTGTGATAGCCAAGCAGCTATAGCGTACACCAAAGATCCAAAATATCATGGCAAGACCAAACATATAGATACCAAGTATAATTTTGTCAAGGATATGGTTGTACGAAAAAAAGTGAACTTATAGTACATATCTATGCATAGAATGGTAGCAGATCCTATGACAAAGCCAATACTTAGAGATGAGTTTTGTGGTCATGTAAAATCTCTAGGGCTACGTAGAGACTGATGTACTGAATATTGTAATTTCCCTGAAGTGTTCACATCTTATGAATTTGCGTTTTTTCATTATTAATGCCTATGAATCTTTGTTTGATGTTTATGCATCTTAATACTCAGTGCATTATATAAAGTTGAGAAAGTATGTCGGATAGATAAAAGATTAGCCCACTCACACAGGTAATCGCCTCTATTTATTGTGTGATAAATAGAGATGAGACGGTTTTTAAGCTTATTATCTAGGCGATAATCGAGAGCTCAAGCTTAAAATATATATATCACCTTAACTGAGTGTTAAGATGAGGACATGATATTGATTATGTCCGAAAGTAAAATAACCCACATATTTTACTTTATCTGTCTATGATGCCAGATGTGAGTTCTAATTAATTCTGTGAATGAGTAGATATGTGAACTCAAGTTAGACATTGGGTATGTCTGAACTATCATCTGTACGGTATTGATGGTGTAGACATACGCTCCATGGGAAATGAGTTAATACCGTAATACGTATTTCATACTACGTATGCATGAGACGACCAATTAGAGTGGCAAAAGTTTGATCTCAACTTTTATGCCGTGTGAGACTCTTTAGGAAAAGAGTTCATCAATTTAGTGCCCTCATGACTCTTACGTATTCTCAAGATTTCTATTCAATATTTGCTATCTTAGTATGTTGCCAATGATCATGAATAGATTCGATCTAATGGGACATTTCTAGAAAAGCAAGTTGAACTGAAATTGAGAGTTTGAAGGAAAGAGGAAGATCGAATTTGGATAATCACATTCTAATTTTGTGTTCACTAGTCAACCAATTATGATTGTCTTTGGGATAATCATAATTGTGAATACAATAGATCATTTTTTAAAAGGAGATCAAGAGAGATATAAATGTGATCGATCGATCTAGGGTACTGCATACTAAATCTACTCAAAGTGTGATGCCCATTATGAGCTGCTATATATTCCTAACAAATGTATGGCAACGAGCTCTCAAAGTATGCTGGTCGCACGGATTATTCATTGGTATGAATGTTGCAGAGAGGTAAAGAGGATCATGTTCAGCCCACCATTGCAAGTGGGAGATGATGGTTTTATTTGTATGTTGATGGGCCTAAGTGGGCCTGTCCGCCCATGTTGGGCCTAAAAGCCCGGCCCGCAAGATAAGGGCCCATGGATGAAGGGGTGAGATTTGAAGAGGTTTTACGTTGAAGAGGTACGTCTTTTGGAGAAGACGTAAGAGAAAAAAGAAAAGAGAACATACCCTTTCAACATACGCACGACGTTTCTTTTCTTTTCTCCCTCTCCCAAAAATCAATGTAAGTTTTCTCCCCCTTAAAGCAACAGTACACTTCTCAGTGGACCGGGATCAGATTCTTTCTCAAACTTCAACATTGGTGTTTAATCTGTGGACAATAAGGTACGCTCGATTCCGTGGTGTAACTTTGATCGGTGATACATGTAATTCCTGGGCTTGTCTTCCGCATTCGTTTTAGGGGTTCAATTGAGTGTCGAACCGGTTTTAGGGAATCAGTTATTCCCAACATTTTCCTTCTCCTCTCGCTCGCCGAGCCCTCTTCCGATCACTCCGACCTGGTCTTCAAGGGCTGTGCCGAACAGAAGCTCCTAGAGCAATTTCGTCCAGACCCTCAAATCCCTCCTTTCCTCACTCACCACCACCTAGTCCTCCCAGAATGTGAAGACTCGGATCCCTCACATTCTCTCCATTGCACCACATGAGGCAAAAGGGAAATTTTCAATCTCATAGTTTGAACATCATGGTTCAAATTTTCAAAACATAAATTCCTTTATTTTCAGTACCGCCCCGTCAAAACAAGAAAGCTAGTGCCACGCCCCCACGGTACATGTACAGTGTCACAACATTTGTTTGCCGCCTATGTTTGTGCTCAAAACCACACCTTTGACAAAGAAAAAGAAAGCATGGATATCTTAGGGATGAAGTGGACCTGAAATTATAACACAAGCCCCACCAAGAAGGCTAACAGTGAAATCACAGTCTTAATTCTCGTGTTCGGAATAGCATTTTTATCAAGTGCAAAGGCGACGAATCATGTGATGGGAGGTATGCGCGATGGAGGATCCCTCCTAGCACAGCTACATGCTCATACTGGGCGAGCCAATACGCTTCGAGGTCGGCAATGTTTTAGGTGACCAATTGTCGGAGGTTGTCTTGTAAGAAGTTCAACTAATAACTACAATTTGACTTACAGTGATCTCAATCATATGAAGTACCATGGCCTAAAGAAAAAGCATCATATGAATCACCAAGAAAGATACTGTCTTTTACATATTATATCCCCTAGCATGTAAGAGAGATTTTTTATTTTTTATTTTTTTATTATTATTTTTTTGTGGACAAAGCAACGTGAGATAATGAAATGTAAGGTTTTATAGTGCGTTTGAATTGTCTGATAATTCGATTTTATTTATTGACCTGATTTTAGGGGGAGAATGTTGCTTGGGATCCAGTACACTTTAGGGCCAGATAACTAACGTCATTCACGAGTCATGATCACTGGTTGAAATTAACTTGAAACACTCTTCTGCAGTTTGGCCCTCTTGGAATAGGAATCGGACACCTGCTTATCATAATGAAGCACCTTGCTCCGATAGGTCCATTCTCTATTATTTATATGTGCAATCAATCTGGACCTTCAGTGGCCAAAAGATCAATCTTGAGCTTCACTCTTGGATGCCGATGATCTTCTATTACTTTTGCAGCATTCAACTGTTAGTTCTATGCCCTAAAGTAACAATATAATAATTGCATGTTATGGATTATTTAATGACAAATAAGATTTTTTCATTCATCATCCAATTTATCTTAATGAAGTCCATAAGATCAGCTACAACTGAATCTATTCTTAAGATGTTAAGAATATGTGTGACAGGTTTACGTTATGCTGAATCTTTAAACAGTTCCTGGTCGATGGATCATTCAAAGGATATTGATGATCCTGTTGAGACCAATGTGTTCTCAAGCTTCACTATTCACTATTGAATACTTGAGGGGATGATAAGTCACAAGTCATTGGGTATTGTGATATGCGAGCTAGAACACGGGTGCTTGTCTTGGACAAATCCACTAAATGTGACACACATAGAACGATTGGTGACATGGAAGCTTTTAGCAAGGTCAATGTCTGATCGTTCATGCTTTGGTTAGGTGTAAGATCCTTAGACCTGAGGCACGATGCTAACTTGTATATTGGATGGCTATGATTCACAAGTGTGCATATTGACACTTCGTCGAACCGTCTCTGTACTTAGGTGCTGCATGACAACATTTCTCTTCCTCAAAATTTCTGTTCTTTTGTTCCCCGAAACAAAAAAAGAACAGAAACTCGTTTGGTAACGCCAAGTTGTTTTTCTATTCTCGGGAATAGAAAGTTAGCCCGGGAATAGATTTGGAGCAAAAACGAGGAGAAAAAAAAAGTTACTTCTTGTTCCCGAGAACAATTTCTAGAAATAATCTAATTTTCTTTTTTATTTTTCTTTTATTTCTCTCTCTTGCTGCGGCCACCTTCAACCGCCCGGAGCCACTGCCCACTGTCGGCCGCCGCCGCCACCGCTGCACGGTCGCCGGCTGCCGACCATCACTACCGGCCGCTGCCGCACAGCCCATCTACCGCTGACGACCGTCGCCAACGACCGCCGCCGCCCGGCGGCCGTGCAGCGACAGCGGCGAGCAACGGTTGGCGATCAGTAGTCCGTGAGCAAGAATAAAAAATTAATAAATACAAAAAAGAAACCGTTGCATTACTAAACACATTTCTATTCTTTTTCTATTCCAAGAATAGAAATTTTGTGTAGTTACCAAACGGGTTCTTTTACTCAGAAATTGTTCCCCGGAATATAAATAGAAAAGAACTATTTCTAAAAAAAAAAAAAAAACTCTTTCCCAGGCAAGAAGCATTATCATTCGCACCCTTAATGGTCATAGTTTGTTCACATACGAAGGCACATGCGTTCACAATATGGAATCTGTCTTCTTGTTATATATAGATATACAAGATGCGATCTAATTGTGGCATTGTATTGAAATCCTCGGCTGAGGTTATAATCGAGAATGAATGGTTCATATCTCGAAGAAATACATGTCAATTAGATTTGGGCATATGATCAAATTAGTGGCTTGACCAATAGTTTCATGGCATTTATTCGATCAGGACATGGTGAGACAAAATGATCGAATTACATGGTCGTCAAGGCTAACAGGTTCACTATGTTCTGAAAACATTAGCCATGATATATTGTTAGATGTCATTCATGGTTTGTAGGAACAAGAGATTGTTCTGGACAATCAATTATCTTGGTTGTGCTAATGTGTTAGTACAAGTCCTACTGCCAGCTCAATGATGAACCTAGGAATGTCACACACCATAATCAATTAAAATGACGTTTGAATGAGAAAGAGAATATTGCAAATGTGTTTGCAATTGAGCCAATCAGATTGAGTCAGGCTAGAAATAAAAGTTCTGATGAAGGGGCTTTAGAGTTTACAAAGTCTGAAGCGGGTTTCAAACTCTACGAGCGAATCAAAGATTTGAAGCATGTTCAAATTCAGTGACTGAATTAATAATCTGAAGTGAGTTCAGAATTAATAGCTGCGTTAATGATCTGAACTGAATTCAGAATAAATCGCATTATTAATGATCTGAAGTGAGTTCAAAATCAATAGCCAAATTAATGATCTGAAACAGCTTCAGACTTAATGGTTAAATTAAAGATTTAAAACGGTTTCAGATTTAAATGACCAATTAATGCTCCGAAACAGTTTCAAAAGTAACAATCAAATTAAATATTTGTAACAATTACAAAGTTAATACCAAGAATAAAGACTTGTAACAGTTACAAATAAATATTTGGAATGATGCTCTGTAACAGTTATAGAGATAATGCTCGAATTAGTGTCTGAAACGGTATCAAAACTTATGTTCGTTAGGAGTTACGGTCAAATTAATTCTAAAAATGGTTTAGAGTTAATGCGCCGATTTAAATGTGATCAGCACTGGCTATAAAAGGTAATACAGAGAGCAGATCACTGGATGATCGACGATCGATAATTAAGAGTGCTGATACTAATCAACGAAATCACTCACACGAGAGCAATTGCTAGCACAATTGTAGTTGTGAGATCTCTCAAGTTCTCTCTTCTGTTCAACGTGAGAATTGGTGGTGTGTCTGAACTAGAGGCCCGACATTTGTGAGGCTGGATGCGAAGAACGTCAGAGCTTGCGAAGAGATCAGACGTTCTACATCTGAAGAACATCAGAACCAGTATTATTGGAAGGCGTTAGACGTTCGTGGTCAAGAATCCAAGAACATCAGAACCAGTGTTACCAAAAGGCGTCAAACGTTCGTGCTCAGAACTTGAAGAAACTTCTAAACCAAATTTGGAGCACAGCACAAGGTTAATATGATTAGCCCAATTTTACTCTTATATGCATTTTTTGTTAAAATGCACGAGAATGCTTTGGAAACACATATATAAGCATTTTTATTTCCGCTACGATCAAACTTTTGATCTTAATTACTTATGCACGTATGCTTGTTTATCGAAACAAACACCAACATAGGGTCACACAACGTCGCAAACATGACCAATGGTAACAACGACAGTTGGAACACGGGTTCTTCACTTAGCGCCTAACCAACGGACCGCCACCTTTTCCCTTGACTACGCTAGCGAGTATTACTTCATCTACACCTTTGCTAACGGTAACCGTTACTCTCAGCGCCAAAAATTAGTGGTCACCACCAGTGAAACTTCCACTGGCCCGACTACCAGTCCAGTGGATTCTCGTCAATACCAGCCCCAACCACATGCACCACCACATCTCCGCCACCACCCGAAAGCGATGGTTCATCTCTCGGTGTTACACTTCAAGTCCTGTTCATGTCCATTGGCGCGGGCTTGTTATGTCAGTTCTTGATACATGAAGATTATTATTTCTTCTAGATGTAGGTGGACTATTGATATATTAGATTGCTGCGAGATTTTGCTCCTCCTCATAAAGTGAATAAACTCGTTAAAAGGCTTCTTCTCACAATTCCAGCACGATTCATACAAATAACATTGCTTAAACTTGTAATATTTCCTAAGATACTTTGGAATACGAACGGTTCCCTGAAATTCTGAAATTCGGCTTAATTTGCTTTTATCATGAAGACCAAGATTATTAAAAAAATTAGAAAGCAGCGGGAGAAGAAAACTTGCCTACTGGAAAGTCAAAACAGAGCATCACTAGAACAAAATCCTCACTGGCATAGCGAAAAAATTCCCAGCATTGGAATGACTAATGAGCAGAAGAGTAAATTGCATGTGAAAGGATAAACGGTGGAAATCTTGTGAGGATGAAACTCTAACACATAAACAGTTCATCGGGAATTTAAAATGACAAAGAAACTATGAGCTCACCCTTACAGACCTGCAACATATCAAATTCACACCCTCTGAAATTAGCTTGAAAGAGCCCGACGCCTTCCGGGGATCGAGAGCACCACATATCCAGCAATATGATCTCTCTCCTTTGCCTTCAGAAGCTGCCTTAATAATCAACATGTTAATCATTAATTTACTTTGAGGAGTCATATGAGAACAGATAAAAGAGAGAACTACAGGAGAAATATTGCAGAACAAAAAACCAATTCAACCAATCAAATTCACGTCATTCCTGAGTGGAAGATTTCCATCGTCTACGAAAAAAACTGAGATGGCTATGGTCAGAGGGATCTTCAGAAAGAGCTGATTCTTCTTTCAATGTCTTGTAATTTCCATTGTATCGACATTGCATAAAAACCAGTTTGCTGGCATTATAAGAATCAATCAGAAGATAAAAGTATGACCACTGTGCAAACAAATCAAACACGTTATACATGACCTGCAAGCGAGCACCGCAACCTTCAAATACAAAACTCGAAAGACGTTATCAATCTAAAAGTCTGGTTCTCGATATCATGTCAAGGATGAAGTTTCATAGTTAATGACAAGTGATAGATTATTTTCTCTGAAGGCACTCTTATGATCTAGTCCTCCAACAAGAGCTGGCAGTTATCATTCCTACCATGATCAAGAGAGATTTCATTCCAACTAAGAAACATGAATCACTTGGTAATATACAAAGAAGTGTCACTCACAGATGATTTATCAGGACTGCCAGCTCAATTCCTGCCATTATCAAGACCAAGGTTTTGCCTTCTTACGGGACGCGGATCGTGTCAATGGCAAACTATCACCAGAATATGGTCTGATAAACGTCTTGATGTGATTACTGCTCATAATTCTGTGTGAGGAAAGCTCCAGACAATCTAGGTATTGCTCTTAGCAACTTGCATCTGGAAATATCTAAAGCTTGTAGAAGCTCCAAGTCTCCAAGCCCTTGAAGCTCTGTTAGTTTGTTGCAGTCTCGTGGGACCAACAATTGCAAGTTCTTACACTCTGACAAATCTGGTAAAGTCCCAATTGGCAAGCATCGTGAAATTATACTTTCTAGGTATGTCGATCCTCTGAGCCTGGGATGTCTGAAAGGTCCCAACAATCTGTGAATGTCAACACATCTGGAAATTTTGCTAACGACTTTTCTCCTTGAATACACAATGTTTTGCAGGCTGAGAACTTCTCCAGGCTTTGAACGTCACTGAGCTTCTCACAGTGGTTGATGTTCGACCGCATCAATGTTTTCAAGCACAATAGATCTGGCAATCTTCCCAGGAAGTGCGACTACAGATGTCTAATATTACCAATAATTCCAGCCTGTCAAGTCCACGAATTCAACTACACTCTTGCAGTTTGCAGCATGAAATGCCCTCAAATTCTTTAAACTAGAAATGTCGGACAGTCTGTCAATAGCTGTGCACCCAGAGACATCCAACCTTACCAACAACCAACCTGTCAAGGCCGTGAATTTCAACAAAGAATCCGGCAATATGCAGCAATAAATTCCTTGTGAGTGTTGACCTTGAAAGGTTTCGTAATCTTTCAATGGACATGCATCAAGAGATATTGACCCATTCCATAGATTTTAACCGGTCAAGCCCCCAAACTTCAACTAGATTTTGCACTTTGCAGGATGAAATTCCCTCAAATTCTTTAATGAAGAAAGAACTGATCTTTCGATAGAAGTGCAACCAGAAATATCCATTCTCACCAATAATCCAACCCGTCAAGGCTGTGAATTTCAACTAGATTTTGGCAATTTGCAGCACAGAATTCCACAGATGTTTTGAACATGAAAGGTCTGGTAATCTTTCAATGGACATGCATCCAGAAAAATTAAACCTCTCCAACAATTGTAATCGATGGAGGCCTCAAACTTCAATTAGATTTGCTGCAGTTTGCAGTATGAAAATCCCTCAAATTTGAAAGGTCCGGTGATTGTAAAAGAGGCGTGCACCTAGAAATATCCAAATCATCCAAGGATTCTAATCCATCTAGGCCTTGAATGTTAACTAGATTCTCGCATCTTGTAGCATCGAAACTTTCTAATTCCTGCAAAAATTGACAGGCCGGGTGATTGTCTAAGGGACGTGCACCCAAAAATATTCAAATCTATCAAGGATCTCAATCCTTCAAAGCCTCGAATTTCAACTATATTTTTGCAGTTTTCAGCTAAGAAACTCTCCAGATTCTTTAAATTCGACAGGTCCATTGATTATCTAAGAGATGTGCACCCAGATATATCCAAAACTTGCTAGGATTCTAATTCATCAAGGCCTCGAATTTCAGTTAGATTCTTGCAATTTGTAACAACTAGTATCCTCAGATATTTCAAACTGGAAAGGTCTAGGGATTGTCCAGCGGACGTGCACTCAGAGAAATCCAACATTTGTGAGGATACTGATCCATCGAGGCCCTGAATTTCAACTTGATCCACGGAACTTGCAGCTTTTGTTTCCAGCAGAATCTTTGAACTTGAAAGATCTACGAATCCTTCAAACTGAGATGCCTTCAAGCTCGTTAACTTCGAAGAATCTGGGAACACCTCATCCATCTGTAAGCCACTCAAAGACTCAAACGATTCGAACCCATCAAGCCTAGATATCTTAGGGCATTGTCGTTCATGTAAGTTGGATGAAGGTTGTAAACCTTCCAAGCCCGTGACTTCTGTTAGCTCAAAGCACTCGTCGAGAATCAATTCAAAAAACTGCTTCAAGTTTGACAAATTTGTCAACGGTTTCAATTTTCCACAACGTGTGATAGAAAGCATCGCTAGTCCAACAGGAAGCTCTGGGAGACATTCGAGCCAACGGCAATAAAAAAGAATGAGTTTCTTGAGAAGGTTAAGTTGGGAAAGATGTGGGAGTGACGAACTCTGGCAAGTGATATCTAGAGATGTTAAGCTAGAGGGCAATTCTGGTAGTTCTAGAAGCTTTTCACAATATCGAACGCTGAGTTTTTGGAGAGAGAAGAGCTTAGAAATGCTTTCTGGCAAACCCAAAATGCCTGACTTGCCTAAATCAAGATTGTTTAGCAAAACCAGTTCACCTATGCTACTCGGTAGTCCTTCAAGATTTTTGCATCCAGAAGCACTCAACTCTTGGAGTTTCACCAACATTCCAATGGCACCAGGCAATTTTGTTATGTGAGTCTCTCGAATGTCCAAGATTCTCAAATTTAGCAAATTCCCGATGCTCTCAGGTAATTCTGCAACTGTTGTCCTTCGTAAATGCAGTTCAGTCAATGATGTTAGATTTCCGATTGAATTAGGAATCTTTCTCAACAAGCGGCATCCCCATAATAACAAGCGTTGCAGAGATAAGAGGGAGCCTATGGAGTCTAGAAGTTAAGTAAGTTGATCACATTTCCTTAGGTCAAGGAGAGACATAGATGTTAGATGGCCTATGGAGTTGGGAATGCGGGCTAACCATGCATAACTGGAGGCATCAAGAGTCTCAAACTCCATAGAACTAATGGATTATGGTAATTTGTCAATCCCTGACTAAGATAAGTCCAATTCTATTAAGGACACAAGGAAGCCCATAAATTTTGGAAGTTGAGCAAGTTCTTCACAAAACGAGGCACAAACATCAAACCACCTCTCAAAATAGGAATCTCTTGTATAACGGTATGATTTCAAATAAACTCCCTCAATTCTTCCATTCTACCTACTCCTATCGGTAGCTCCTTTAGTCTCAAACATCTCCTAACATTCAATGAGACAAGGGTCTTGATGTTCCCGATAGAAGGATGAATCTCTTCCAAAGCCCAACAATCTTCAAGAGTCAAAATCTCCAAGCTTTTGTAAGGAGAATTCGGGAGTTCTTCTCAAAGATTTACAACCCCTGAGGTTGAGAACTTTAAGCCCGGTTGCCATCTGAAAGAAAGAAAGGATAATTTGGTGTGATTGCACCGCTACAACTACTTTTTTACAATTTTAAACTTATTCCAAGTGACCTGTGCTTCACTACTTCACAGTAGTCTTATTGAGTTTTAAGTGTGTTTCTTTAGTAGTTTTGTTTTGGCTACAACAATATATAATTGGTTTAATCATATTCACGGCGAAAGAATGTTAGGGATATAGAAGTGATATCTACATTTGCTTTCAGATAATGTTTTCAAGGAACAAATTTTTTTTTTTTTAAATTCTTTATTGATTAGACATGAAGCATATTTATGGATATTAGATAATTCCCTAATAGAGAATATTCTTAGAGATGTTAATAAATATTAGTGATATTATTTGATATTTCTTCATTTTTTAAGATAGCCAATTTCTTTGTTAGATTAAATTATTTCCTTTCCCATGCATATTATTCAGATATAAATATCATTCTCTAATAAAGCATAATGTTAAGTCAATTGAGTAAAGTCTCTATTGATTCTCTCTCCCTCTCTCTGAAAGATCCTAAAATATCTACATAAGCAAGTTTTATTATAAAAAGCAGATGGCAAATTCAATGGAAAAGAGATGCATTGATTAGGCGTCATATTTTCTTTCAATAGTATGAAATTAAAGAGAAATATCTAATTTAATTATGAAAAAAAATTGAAATGTTATATCTTGAAGATATAAGATTTTTTTTTTTTATGACCGAGGACACCACGGGCCCCCCGTGCCCGAACGGCTCCTGAGGGCCGAGCCCCTATACCTCGAGGAAGACTAGTACAGGACCCCAACACCATGGCCCCCTACTTACAACGCTAGCAACCGGCAGGATTCGAACTCTCGACCTCAGCGAGAGTATATAAGATATTTTTATCTGCCACTGGAAGGATAATTTTATTACTGTTATAACATTACTAATTTATAATTGTATGTACGGTGACATCAATAATCAACAATTATAAGGAATACATATTGCGTGCAACAAGTCAGACCATTTCATATATTATTTCAATTACTCTAAGATAAAATGAATTTAGAATGTTAGCATGTATGTACAACACGGGTCAATGTGGGGGAGTTTCTGTTTCTCCATGAAAAGCAGATTGAGTAGACATTTAACAAGAATCGCTGCAAAAGAAAACCTTTGTATGGGTAGGAATCAACATAGAAGCCATAAACGATTTTGATCAAAATAATCAAGACAGGGACATATTTTTGTAATTTTATTTTTCATGTATATTAATTAATAAAGTCAAAATAGTTTTTTAATATGTCTAATGTTAAGCGTGATTGGTTGTTAAGATATTAAGGGGCAGCAGCTTCTAGTAAATGTTTTGTCTTTTTGTCAATTGCTTCTGGTACATGTAGATGCCTATAAGTTCCTTTATATTTTGTGGAAAATCCTTAATTTGATGATGGATATTAAACCTTTCCTCCGAAAGAAGGGACAACTTTGTGTCATCGAACCTTCAACAATGGGTAATTATTCACAAGAGATAAGCCTCTCTAGATCTTACCTTAAGTGGACCTCATCCACCCCAGTCCTCTGATATCCCACTCCATGACAAATCAAGCACAACTAATTTCTTCAGATGAAAGTTAGCTGCCGCGAAATGTAAGGGACAATCCTCCCATTGAAGCCATCTTAATTGAGGAAGCAAGTTTTGGAAATCTCCGATGAAATTCGCACCATTTACTTGAAGGAACCTCAAGTTGGTCTAGTCTTTAAATTGTTCAGCTGTGTATCTTCTTTCTCTACTATATTTGCCAAGACAAAGGGTCTCAATCTTTCTAGTACCTTGCAACTAGGAAACATTTTGGCTATAAATTCTCAATAATGAGGAGATCAAATGATATAAGATAAAATGTATTGATTTCAATTTGTTGTTATACTATCATCATGTAGGCTTCTCACTTTTAATTTTTTGAAATGATAGGTTATAGCTACATATTATTTAGAGTTAATATCTTGAAAAACCCCAAACCGGTACACCTGTGACAAATTTACCCCAAATTATTTTTTAGACCACCAAAAATCCCAAACTGGTATACCTTTGACAAATTTATCTCAAACTGGTACACTTGTGACAAATTTACCCTCTGTTAGTTTTCGTTAAATTTTACTGTCAAATTATTAAGTTAAATGACACGTGACAGTTGACCGATATATCAATTTGGGATTTTACACTTCGTTTGTCACAGTTTACAATTTTTGTGATTTTTTTGTGGTATTATTCAATTTAGCAAAGGGTATATTTGTCACAAATTTACCAGTTTTAGATATTTGCAGTCAAATAAATTAGTTTGGGGTAAATTTGTCATAAATGTACCAATTTATGATCTTTTATAGTCAGTCAGGATAAATTTGTCACAAGTGTACTAATTTGGAGTTTTTCAGGGTATTAACCCTATTATTTATCTAATCTATGTGAAAATGTGAAGTTCAAGAGGTTGTTCCCTAACTTTTCCTCTTTCAATTATGCCCTTTACAATTTGCACCTTTTGAATTTCAACAAAACTCCATCCTTTCAAAGTACAATAGAAGGCCTCTCTTCTTGAAGTAATTCTTGTACGCATTACTTCAAATATATCTATCTTCAAATATATCTATCAAAATTCATGCCATTTGTATGTAAAATAACACTACCTTTACTCATGTGTGTGAAACAACAGGACTCTTAAAATCCAACTACATTCATCAAACTTGTCATCAAAGCCTGCATGAAAATTAAAGAATATCAATTGTATCTTTTTCTAGTGTACCTTGTTTGAAATTCTCAATATAAAAATAAAAGAGATAATGTCATCCCAAAACATACACACGTGTTTTACATTCCTTTTTTATCATTTTTTTCAATTAGTGTTTTTTTATTGTACATGGAAGTATCAGATATTACATAAATGATTTTCACCCCTCTTTATATTACTACAAACTTTTGGAGCTATATCTTTTTATTGTCGTGTTGATTTTGTTACACTGAAATAGTAGTCATCTAAAGCTTACTGACAGATTAGACGTGAAAAATCATTGAATTGGATACTTAAGAATCTCAAGTCTTTTACATCTTTCTTTCGTTGTAACCAAATATTTAAGGAACTCAAATTTGTTTTTAGTTTTAGGTGATGAAGTGCACATTGAGCACAAATCATGAGAGTCAAAATACGCATTTTTTTTGGTGGTTTGAATCCATCCGTCAGACTTTTATTCTTCCATATGAGACACTACATGTTTTTTCCTTCAAAAGTTTCTTGTATATTTACAGTGTTTTTGTCAATAACCTCACAGACAGCATTTCTTTAGTTGTAAGCATTGTTCTATTCGGTTGATTACATTTTCATCTGAGCAAGAATATTCTCACCTAAAAGCATTGGCACCATGTTAATTTTGTTAATTCATTAAATCTTGCATCTCAATCTTATCGATCATTTTATTAGAAAAAAATAAGGAATGACATTATTTATTATCATAAATTTGATTATTGGATTAAAATTGAAATATATTATGTTAATATTACCTCTAAGTAAGCATATGGTTGTGAATTCGTTTTTAGTTTTCTAATTATCATTATTTTATAAATTTCTAAAAAAGTTGTAAATGCAAGGCTATATTATCACTAAAATATAAACTTGGATCATTCTCTAATAAGAAGAACTCATTACATACTGTTAAAATAAATTATATTCCAAGTTTATAAATACCATGTTAAAAATTTCAGTTTTAATAATTCTTCCACATTCAAAAGTTCTTAATTAGGTGATTGAAGATGTTAGTTTGTTAATATATGTCTTGTTGAATGACATGGATCTCGAATTATATTATGAAGATGTTGAGAAAAAGTATCATCGCAAGTATGTATTCTTATAAAGTATAATATAATGTTGTCTATAAATATATAATTTCACCGCCAAAAATTTGTGTATACACTTTTAATGAAAACTTTGACTTGTAAATTAATTTTCAGATATATCAATATATACATAAATTTCACAATAACTACTCTTCCATGAAATTATGGAGTTAATCCAAATAAGAACCCGAAGTGTCCTTATTTTCTCAAATAAAGGTCTCGAGTGGACTTTATTTCAAATAAAGATTTGAAGTGTACCTTATTTCAAATAAGGATCTGAAGTAGTCATATTAGTCTTAAAAAAAAAAAAAAAGGTTTAACCTCACTAGATAGGCAAGGACATTTTCATCCTTTACTCTTCTTCTTTTTTCCTTTTTTTTTTCCTTTTTCTTTTTTATTTGCCTTATGGTCGATGGCTAGTCTCAAGCGATGGCTGACCACCGGCAATATCTAGAGAGCAACAAGTGATGCCCTCGCACTGCTCAGGCCACACTGCCCTTGAAAGCCATAAGTAAGGGCTAGCATCGCCTAGGTGACCCTCGCTAGCCACAGGCAAGGCCAGCCCTCAAGGACTTGGGCGAGTCGAATGTTGCCTCGCCTATGGCCAACGAGGACCTAGGTGAGATGACCCTCGCTATCGCTGGTGAGGGCTTGCCAAATGTCACTCAGGACTCGATTTTGCGTTAAAATTGAGGCATTTCGCTAACTCATTCTAATTTGACTAATAGAAAACGCCAATATGTTTTTTTATATATATCTTATATCTCCCACGTGCTGTTAAGGTTAACTAAAGAACTAAAATGACATCGTTTTGATTCGAGACACATAATCTTAATTAAATTATTTTAAAAATCCAAATCTTTTCTATAAAAAGGCAAACTCAAAAAACAAAATAAAAAGGCTAAAACTTACAAAAAATAGAAAAACCTAAGCCCTCTGCCTATGACTACTGGCCCACCAGTGATGGGGCGATGTGTCATGGGTCGATCAATTTCGGTCGATCAAACACCGCGCGGCTTTAGGATCGGTGATCCCAAGTCAGCCTTACACACACATACGCTCGAACACAAGAGTCGAATGGGCAAAGAGAGTGTATATTCACTTGTGAACGAACTGTTACAAAGTGGCAGGGGGATTCCTATTTATACAAGAGTGGCTCGCATCTCAGCCGTTGATCGTCCCTTCGATCCAACGATCTATTTTAAATCCGTATCATCATTACAAGGCTACTCGCAAGCTACTCGATGGCTGTACACGACAGGCCCTTGGGAAGACCATGGGTCGCACACGTCAAGCCTTGGGCAGACCATGGGCGTGTGTCAGAAGCAAGATTAGGGTTGTAGGTCCATCTGACACACAATCAGCCGAACGGTCACGGGCTGCTCGTGGGCTAGCCGAACATCATTCGTGGGTCGCTCATGGATTGCGCATGGGCCTTTTGCTCGTTCTGCTCATGGGTTGATCGTGGGTCGACCGTGGGCTGTTCTCGGGTAGCCCTTTGTGTGTGACACAGCCGATCACAAACGATCTTGGGTCATGCTCCGTCCGTGGGCCGTGTCATTCTCCCCCACCTATTCTGGCAACGCCCTCATCGCATCTGTGGCATGGAAGGCTTCGATGTGCTTCTTGAATTGCCACAAGCCCTCGGAGGGTTCCCAACTTGCTTCACTCTCGGGAAGGCCCCTCCACCAGACGAGGTATTCCTTCCTTGGTGCCCGATATTTCTTCCGTATGATCCGGTCGGCCATGATGTACTCAACATCCTGATCATAGGAGGTCTTCACCCCAAGGGGCACTCGTTGTGATGTGCCCCGATCCGGATCATCCTCATCCACGTGGAACAGGTTCAGCATGCTCACGTGGAACACGGGATGTAACTTGAGTTTGGACGGCAAGTCCAGCTTGTACGCCACCTTCCCGATCCGCCGTATCACTCGAAAATGGCCTTCATAGCGACGGATCAGCCCTTTGTTTACGTCCCTATATCGAAGGATGAGGTGCAACTTGGCCAGCACCAAGTCCCCGACTTGAAACTCCACATGCCGTCGCTTTTTGTCAGCCCACTTCTTCGTGCGTTTCGCGGCTCTACTCAGACATGCCCGAGCCAAGTCAGCATGTTCGCCCCATTCCTTAGCGAGCTTGTACGCGAACGAACTGCTCCCTCGGTACCCCGAGGCGATCGCGCTTGGCGTGAGCAGCTGTTGCCTGCCTCACGATCTTGAACGAGCTTTGGTTCGTGGACTCGCTCCGCAGCAAGTTGTAAGAAAATTGGGCCACGTCGATCAGCCATCCCCAATTCACTTGCGTGTTGCTTACATAGTGCCGGAGATAGATTTCCAGCAATGCATTCACCCTCTCCATCTGTCCGCCGGTTTGGGGATGCATGCTAGTGGAAAGATTAAGACTCGTCCCCAGCAACTTGAAGAGCTCAGTCCAAAACCGCCCAGTGAATCGAGGATCACGATCGTGCGCGGAACGCCCCAATACTTGACGACGTGCTTGAGGAACAGCTTGGTGGCTTCCTCGGCTGGGCAATCCTTTGTTGCTGGCACGAACATCACATATTTGGAGAGGCGATCTACCACAACCATGAGGGTTCGACACCCTTCAGACTTCGGCAAATTCACGATGAAGTCCATGAAGACACTCTCCCATGGACGTTTCAAGATAGGCAACGGCTCAAGGAGCCCCGCGGGGGACCGTTGCTCTATCTTGTCTTGTTGGCAAACAAGACATGTCTGCACATAGGCTTCCACGTCGTCGCGCATATGCGGCCAGTAGTATTGATCTTCGATGAGTGCCATGGTGCGGTGGATTCCTAGATGTCCCGCCCATTTGGAGTCGTGGCACTCTTGTAGGACTCCCTTCCGAAGTTTCCCATGGAGCAGCACATAGAGTCGCCGTCCTTTGGTGTAGAGGAAATCATCCTCGAGCCAAAATCTCCTCGTCTTGCCCTCTTGAGCGTATCGAATGAGGGCTTGGGCTGTTTGATCATGCTTTAGCCCCTCCTTGATACGATCAACCCACGGGCAGTCGGGCCAGCTCACCACATTGGCTAATTTGAACTTCCTGCTTAAGGCGTCGGTCACGGAATTGAATTTTTTGGGCTTGTATTCCAGCGCATAATCAAACTCGGCCAGGAAGTCTTGCCACCAAGCTTGCTTCGGGCTGAGCTTCTTTTGAGTTTGGAAGTAGCTCGTAGCCACGTTGTCAGTCCTCACGACGAACCGGGATCCCAAGAGATAGTGCCTCCATGTGTGAAGGCAATGCACCACCGCGGTCATCTCCTTCTCTTGGACCGTGTATCGTCGCTCGGTATCATTCAACTTTCGGGACTCGAAGGCCATCGGATGACCTTCCTGCATTAAGACACCACCGATGGCAAAATCAGAAGCATCAATCTCTACCTCATACGGTTTGGTGTAGTCGGGCAACATAAGCACCGACTCCTAAATCATGGTCCGCTTCAATCGCTCGAACGTCTCTTGACACCGGTCCGTCCACTCTCATGGCCTTTCTTTCTTTAGCATGTTCGTGAGTGGCACGGTGAGGCGCGAATACTCCCGGACGAAGCACCAATAGTAGTTCGTGAGACCGAGAAAGGATCTCAGCTCAATCACCTTGGTTGGTGGCTCCCAATCAACGATGGCACGGATCTTGGCCGCATCCATCCGCACACGTCCGCCTCCGATGATGTGCCCAAGGAACGGGATTTCTCTTTGTGCAAAGACACATTTCTCACGTTTCACATATAAGTCGTTTTCTCGAAGGGTTCGAAAAACTCGACTCAAATGCTCGACATGCTCCTCAAGCGTTCGGCTATATATAACAATATAATCAAGGTAAACCACAACAAACCAATCAAAGAACGGATGCAGTACCTTGTTCATGAGTGTGCAAAACGTAGCCGGCGCATTGGTCAAGCCAAATGGCATGATGAGGAACTCGTATGATCTGTAGCAGGTCACACATGTTGTCTTCGGCTCATCCCCCTCAGCAATCTGCACTTGATAGTATCCCGATCAAAGGTCGAGCTTGGAGAACCAACGGGCTTCTCCGAGCAAATCGAACAAGTCAGCAATAAGGGGAATTGGGTACTTATTCTTGACGATCAACTTGTTCAATGCCCGGTAGTCGATATACATGCGGAGGAATCCGTCATGTTTCTTTTGGAACAAGACCGGGGCACCGAACAAGGTCTTGGATGGTCGAACGTAATCAGCATCCAACTACTCCTTGAGCTATTTCCTCAACTGCTCCAACTCAGGCGGGGCCATGCGATAGGGAGCCATGGTCGGTGGTCAAGCATTAGGCACTAGCTCGATCCGATGATTGACTTCTCTCCGAGGAGGCAGCTTCTTGGGCAACTCGAGCGGCATCACATCTTGGAAGGCGTCGAGGACTCGGGACACTTCTTCCGGTACCTCGTTTTCTTCTGTGCCCTCCTCCTTCAATGCCGCCAGGTCACCTCGCCCTTCTTCAGCCCTTTAGATAGCTGCATGGCCGATAGCATCTTTCTATCGCGTCTCGATTCGCGGTAGATCGGGACCATGCATTGGCACCGCTTGTCTAGGATGCATATGCAATCCGCGAAGGGCATGATGCCCGCATTGATCCGGTCGAGGAATCCTAGACCAAGTATGAAATCATAGTCGTCGAGAGGGATTACCTCGATGTCTTCCCGACTAGTCCATGGACCGAGGTGGAACTCCACATTCCTCATTATATCGCTGGTCGGGACTTCTTTAGAATTCACTGTTTTGAGCCAACCAGCATCATTTGCCTCGACCGGAAGATGCAGCTTCTTCGCAGCCTCTTTGGATATGAATAGGTCGGACGCCCCGGTATCCACGAGTGCGCTCATCGTGGTACCCCCGATCTTCACATCCACGAACATCATCCCTTTAGGTTCCTTGGCCTTCTTGGCCTTGATCGTCCCAAGGATCCGCAACGATCCCAACCGCGCCTCCTCTCGCAGCTTGTCCTCCTTGCACAAGGCCACCAACTTTCCTCTCTTTGGGCAATCCCGAGTCATATGGGGACCGTCACAAAAGAAGCACTTATAGGTGCGTACCTTGCGTTGGTATCCTCCGTGGCTCGACTCGGGTTGATTCCTATGAGGGACCGGAGGCGGTCTGCCAGCATTTGGACGGGGGAACCGGCCTCGATCTCCCCCACCAGTGGCCTTTTCCCTCGGTCGAAGGTCGGGCTTGGCAGTGGGTGCCGACCTATACTCCACAAGGGACTTGGCCACGGAAGTAGCTGTCGAGAGGTTCGTTGCGTTGCACCATTTAAGCTCCTGTTTGACCCATGGTTTGAGTCCGCCCATGAACTGGTAGAATGCCTCCATCTCGATCATGAACGGAATTTGGAGTAGCAGCTCCGAGAACCATTTCACATAGTCACGAACTCCGCCATTTTGCTCTAGGCACTTGAGTTCTCCGCAGGCTTCTTCTTCCGCAAAAGCGGGATAGTAGGTTCGCCGAAATTCCTCGACGAACCGAGCCCATGTTATGATAGGATCGCCATTCCTACCATCCGACCGACATCTCCACCATAGTAGCGCATCATCAGCTAAATACATGACTGCGGTGTTCACCCGAATCACATCGTCGGTCGTTCCAATGGTCTGGAAGTATCGTTCCATGTACCATAGAAAGTTGTCCACGTCCTTTGCCACCTGGGAGCCCTTGAACTCCTTTAGCTTGGGTGCATCGGCACGGGACTGCACGGTGATCACCCGTTCACACGTGCCGCTTCTAGCTCGACAAGCTTGCCCTTCATCTCCGTCTTTTTTGCACGCATGGCCGCCATCACGGCCTCCCAAGTCTCATCCCGCTGCTGCAGCTCGTGCATGAAGGATCCTTGCACCTCAACACGGAGCTCTCCCATGCCGGCTTGGAGCTCTTGCACTTCGGCCAAGAACTCCTCCCTACTGGCTTCCGCTCCTTCGACGACCTGGTGCAGGTCATCCATCAACGCTTGGACGTCCGTGACAGTCTCCTCTATGACCGTCATTCGATTCTCTAGGTCCCCCTTTGGATCCCTCGCACATGAGGCAGCATGGGCCTTCTTCGACCGGGTGGGCCTCTCGGCTTGACACCCACGAGCTTCACGATCATCGCCTTGAACGACCAGAGCATCAACACGAGGATCGGCCATTGCGCTTAGAATGTTGGCTCTGATACCACTTGTCACGAGTCGATCAATTTCGGTCTATTAAACACCGCGTGACCTTAGGATCGGTGATCCCAAGTCAGCCTTACACACACACACGCTCGAACACAAGAGTCGAATGGGTAAAGAAAGTGTATATTCACTTGTGAACGAACTGTTACAAAGTGGGAGAAGAATCCCTATATATACAAGAGCGGGTCACATCTCAGCCGTTGATCGTCCCTCCGATCCAACGGTCTATTTTAAATCCGTATCATCATTACAAGGCTACTCGATGGCTGTACACAGCAGGCCCTTGGGAAGACCATGGGTCGCGCACGTCAGGCCTTGGGTAGACCATGGGCGTGTGTTAGAAGCAAGACCAGGGTTGCAGGTCCGTCTGACACACGATCAGCCGAACGGTCACGGGTTGCTCGTGGGTTGGCCGAACATTGTTCATGGGTCGCTCATGGATTACACATGGGCCTTTCGCTCGTTCTACTCATGGGTTGATCGTGGGTCGACCGTGGGTTGTTCTCGAGTAGCCCTTTGTGCGTGACACGGCCGATCACGAACGGTCTTGGGTCATGCTCCGTTCGTGGGCCGTGTCAGATGTCTATAGGCTAGCCCTCATGCCTGTATTTTTTTTTTCTTTTTAAAAATCTTTTAGCTTAATTTTTAATCTAATTTATCTATAATTTAAGTTAAAATTGTCTTTGGACAAAAATGTCTTTGACCAACTAGAGTATTTAGCTAGGTGGTTAGACCCTTTTTGAAATAAAGTACACTCCTAGCCCTTATTTAATAAAAAGAGAACATTTCATGCATTTATTTAGAATTTTCCCCTCTTTCTTTTCCCGCTTATTTCATTAACGTTGGAAAATTAAAATAAATATTAATTATAATTAGTTTCATTTGTAGTATTCATGTAATGATAACATAATTATACTTATTTTGATTTTAATCGCATATAATATGATTCATGAATAAAATATTAAATAATAGTTTAATAGTCAATAAAATTGTGATTATGCTATCTTGCTAATACATAATTATTTATCATGTAGATAATATCTAAATTAGTATAATATTAGTTCCTCCTTGTTAGGTATGGTCATCTAAATCTTTCATGAGTTAGTAATATATTATTTAATATATAATGATTATCTTAACTACTAACTATATTAGTTAACGCTCGATTGTGGTATAATTATTATGCCAAGCATACTATTAATTATGTTATAGATAATATTTGCTCCTGTAATCACATACTATACAATTAAGTCTAAATCATAATGATGAATTAATTATTAAATTATACATGAAAATTCATATATTATATTGTAATATCTTGATATATATTTTGTATTATGCTCGTGATTGGCTAATAAGGTGATAACTGCTATAGTATAACATTACTTCATATAATCACATATCATGTGCTTAATTTTTAATTATAACCATAAATATTTTGTTAAATTATAATAAACTTTTGTTAAAATGAATTATACATCTAAGGATATTAAACTTGTGAATCATGATTGTTCATTAAAGTGGTGGTTATAATATTCCCTCTAATTCTGATTCTAAGGATATTTTAGAATTTATGCTATTCCCTCCTTATTATATAGGTCATTCATGAAACCATGTAGTGTAATAACTATAACATTACTTAGACCAAACAACATATATCTATTGCAGCTTTAGGACATATAGCATAGCAGTTATTACATTCCTATCTGATTCTAATATAGCCATACTGGCCGTCAATGTATGTCCTTGCAGATTCATTGAATTTAAGAAAGATAGTGAAGATTGAGCTCTTGAGACTAGAGTACTTAGCAAAAGTTAAAAGTATTTTGAGTGTTAAAAATCTAAGTAAAATATATATGGCTCTATTAGGCCCCCTAAGGCAACTTGCTCTTCAAATATCTTATTTTGATCCACAGATCTTTACCACATAGCATGTATTATATAGTTGTACACATATATTAAGTATTAGTTACATAAAAATTTGATACAACGGAACCAATCTATGGATTTATCATTTGTTATGCACATTCATATTTGACAAGCACATAATATTAAAATCATATTGGTCCAATGATGATATCACACGATCAATCTCATATTGGACTCATAATTGACAAATAAACAATATTAAAGATCAATGGAACAGATATGCATAATCACGAATATATATATATATATATATATATATATATATATATATATATATGACATGCTTTAGAAATAAATTAATACAATAAAATTACCCATCAATCAAAAAAAAAAATCATGACTACATATATCTCAAAACTATGTATAATAAATGTATAATAAGTGATGGCTATTTTGATGTCTTCGATACTTTTTTGCATATCATGAGTAAATGATATTAACAAAAATTTAATAAATCAATAAAAGAAATTATGTAACATGATAGCTCATATTTGACAATAAATAATATATACACACACTAAATATATGTGCTTAATAAAATGCTCACTAAGAGTTGAACGATGTTGCAATAAATATTATAACGTGATAGCCAATATTTAACAATTAAAAAATCCATAAAACATATTTAATATGATAGCCATTTATAACAAATGATGATATAAGTTTTAGCTAATTATTTATTAAATAAGATGCTCACTAAGAGTTGAATAATGTAGGAATAATTATACTGGGGTTAACATTATCAAAAATCTCAAACTAGCACCCCATGACATATATAGCCCCAAACTAATTTTTAATGATAGAAAATCTCAAATTGGTACTCACATGACACATTGACCCTAAAATAATTTCCGTCATACAAAAAATCACAAACTAATACTCGATAACCCCATGAACTTTTACCTCAAATTAATTCTTGTCTTACAAAAAAAAAAAAAAAAAAACCCAACCGGTACACTTGACTCAAATCCACCCTTCATTATAAATATATATATGTGTGTGTGTGTGTGTCAATACACATGGATTTTCCACGTCGAATCTGGGACTCTCCACATGAGATTTGTCTTGGAATTGTTTGTCATGTGTGTTGGCGCATATGTATTATAACAGCATATTAGACGAAATGCTAACGGAGGGTAGATTTGGGTAATGGGAATCACTTTGTTTGGTTTTTGGACAAATAGTTTAGGTTAAATATATCATGGAGGTACTTGTTTGAAATTTTTTGTGAGACAAAAATTAGTTTGAGTTAAATGTGTCACGAGGGTGTCCGTTTGAGATTTTTGGTTAGACGACAATTAATTTTGAGGAAATATATAAAGGGGTAACGGTTTGTGTTTTAAGGTATTGACCCATTATAATAACATGATAGCCTATATTTGACTATGAAATGTTATAGGGGGATTAGTAGGAATATAATCCGATGTCAGAAAATAAAAATTATTAGGAACTTCATATAAAGAAATTGTCCACTCTTATAAATAATCTGCAGAACAAAAATAATATATGTTTCGAGGGTTATATTACGTTGTTGTGCATACATCATATCAATAAATTGGTGATGTAAACCAACGGTTGACAACAAATGACTTGATTGCACACACTGTCTTAGATGAAGGATTACATTGAGGAAAAAAAATTATAAATAGGAGACTAAATTGCACGAACGGTAATATTTAAGGACTAAATCTTTACTTAAGATGTCTCATTTATCATAGCAAATTACTTATGAGAAGTCCACAGTCCATAAAAGAAAAAAGAAAGAAGACCTCAAAAGAAATGAAAAGAAGAATCCAAACACCAAACATGTGCATCAAACAGGTATGTGGGGAAAGCATGACCCCCAACAATTTATAGATGTCAATTTTTCTCCTTTAGTGTTATGTCAAACATCATACTCTTGTAGTTTTGTTGTTGTATTAAAGTTACCATGGGAGAGTGTCCCACAATACTCCTAGGTAAAGGTATATATCTGTCATCACTAACCAAGAAATTGCCCCTCAATTATGTCCTAGAATCAGACAAGGATAGCAATCAATCAAAATAGCTCTTTTTCTGGTGGAGGCGGCACGTTTTGGAGAGTTAAGACTCACAATAATCTCAAACAAGAAAGAGAAGCTGGACTAACATTCACTAGCTAGGACATGTAAAGAAAACTCTTACCCTGTTACTGTCAAGCACATCCACAGCTTCCTCATAAATCCATAATCTGCTACGCTTTTGAGGCCTCTTTTGATTTTCTAGACGAACAATTTCCCTCCCAAGATCTCTTAGTTGATCATGTATCATTAGTTCGCCGTCTTGATCGATTTTAATTAGGGACAAAAGACTCAATACTTCATTTCCCTTGCCCGGGAAAAAACCACAGGCATCCCACATATAAGTCGGATTTTGTTTAGATGATCCAATAAAAAGACATGCAATATCCAAAAATATTTGTTGCTCCTCATGATCTAATGCTTCATAACTTATCATTAACTTCTCTTGCACTTTCTTATCAGGCACTTTCCTTAATTTCTTCAATGTATCTTTCCATACTTCTTCTCTCTTTCCACATAAGGATGAACCTATTACTTCAAGAGCTAAGGGAAGTCCCGCAGTAGTAAATACAACATCACAAAAGATAATCTTATAATCTCTCTGAGGAGAATCCTTTCGAAATGCATGTCTACTAAATAAAATTAATGATTGATCCGAAGACAACTCAGCTTCGCCTCATCGAGAATGCTCTTGTTTCTTGTTGTAATGATGACTATACTTCCTGCTTTAAACCAACTACTGTCTCCGACCAAAGCATTCAAGTGAGTATTGGTATCCATATCATCAAGAAGAACAAGAATTTTCTTAAATCTAAATCGAGATTTGATGACACTAATTCCCTTATCGACATTAGTCACATCACATAAATTTTCTATTATGTCGGAAATGAGTTGCTTTTGTAGGCATTCAATACCCTTGCACAGAGATGTTTCTCGAATATCTGCCATAAAGCTAAGATCCTCATATTGACTAGAGAGTTTGTTGTATAACACCTTTGCAAGGGTAGTCTTACCAATGCCACCCATTCCATAAATTCCAATAATTCTTGTACCATCGACTTTAGCATCTATCCAGCTCATAATCTTTTCTACATGATCATCAATTCCCACCAACTGTTCAGGAACAATTAGCTGAAAAATCTTTTTAACTCACTCATAACTTTTCTAACAACCATTTTAACTAATGCTCCTTCATGCCTATCAAATAACAACATAAATTTCAATATACGATAGCAATGTTTTTCAGAATATGAGAAACTAAACAACATTTTAGTGAAGAATGATTTACTCGTTATCAATTTTTTTCATCCACATTCTCTTTATTTTGATTGATAGCATCTCACAATCTCCCCATAAGATGTCGCACTTTCGAGGGTTTCACTTTGTAAAATATGGGCAACACTATTTGCCCTCTGCTTCTTTTGCATTTTAACATTTGAGCTAGCTCATGCAAGCACCACTTGCTAGAAGCATAGTTCTTTGAGATAATTGGGATCGAGATCTTAGATTGCGTAATACTGTAAAGAAGCTCCGGACCAATCTCCTCACCAACTTGAAGCTCATTGTCGTCTCTAAATACGCAAATTCCTGCATCAACAAGGCTAGTATAGAGATAATCAGCAAAACCTTTGCGAGTGTCTTTCCCTCTAAAGCTCAAGAAAACTTCGTAGTCATTTCCTTTAGGCTTTTTGGTTCCACCTTCATAATCATCTACATGTGGAAAGGTCCGTGAGGAAGACGCCTCATATGCCAAAACTTCTAAATGAATGCGCTCTTTTCTTTTCATCGCGAGGGTATCGTACTGACAAGGAGGCGGTGAAAGAGATTGATAGAGCAGAACCTGAAACCAAGGCCACTTTACAGCCCAAGAGAAGAGAAATATAAAATCTTGGATCTGGAATTGAATAAATGTACTGAATACAGAATTGATCAGAAGAAAATGTAACAGATAAGAGAAGAGAAAAGAGCAAGGAGTTTTCGATTACCTGAAGAGTGCTCACACGATACAATCCACACCTTGCTATGATCTCCACCGATTCTCAGCCTTCGACGTTGGATTATCGACACTATGTGGGTAATAAGGCAGAATTTGCATTGGCAACGCACAACACTCTGGTGCTCAAACAACACAATCCATAATCCACTGCAAGTGCTTCGATTGAAATTTGAGATCCAGCACGATTTGACTCTATATGCTTTTTCTATAATAAAAAAAATAAAAAGAAAGAAAGAAAACTAGCGCCCACTATCACATGATCTGGCGCTCCATGAGTCAGTGACAAAAACCATATCAATCACCGGATTTGATAGGATTAACAAATAAAGTGGATGTACATTAGCCGTTGCAATTGCTACATCCACCATCTTTTTTTACTCCTCCAATTTTAGGTCTAGACTGGCGGTCCATATTTTAAAGGGGTTAGTTACATTGAAAGTGCACTCGATCAATCAATGGTCCCTTCTGAACAGCAAATTATTGTAGTCTATTCGTTTCCGTTTCGATCCTCAAGTGGGTGAGCTCTTGTTTACTCTCGACCAATGACAGTTTGACAATTGCTCGAGGTTGCAATCAACTTATTTCTAACTTAAATACTGCAAGTCCTTCAAATTGGGAGCATGAGAGACGGCATCTTGAGAGCGAATATTCTCACTCCTCACTGTTGCGAACTTATTTCTTATGACCCTCCATGAATTTGGAGTTTGTCGAAGTTCATTCAGTCTTTTCTCGCGATTTGTTATGCATTATCATGGGACCGCAGCTCGCAATAATGGCAATAAGGCACAACGTACGTTGGCCAGACGCAACGCTCTGGTGCTCAGACAACACAGTCCGCTCACTAGAGGTGTCAATAGTTCGGTTCGGTTCGTATTCGGTTAGGTTTTTCGGTTTTTGGTCTTCAACTTTTTGCATTTGTTTTTTTTTCGTTTTTTTTTTCTGTTGTATATATTTTTCATTTCTAAGAAATAAGCTCTTATCGGTTTGTTGGTTCAGTTTGATTCGGTTAACCGATAAAAACTGAACCGATAACAAAAATTTCGATTTTTAATGAGAACCGAACCGAAAAAACCAAATTTTTCGGTTCGGTTTGGTTCGGTTTTTGACACCCCTAGGCGCTCACTGAAGGGCGCTTTGATTGCAATTTTGAGATCTAGCACGATTTGACCTGTTTTGCTATTTATAAATAAAAATAATAATAAAAAGAACCTGACGAACGGTACTCACATACCATGTTCCCAGTGCTAATGTACAAGAGTCAATGACAAAACACATGTCAATTGTCCGGATTATATTGGATTTTGTCAATGAACGTCCTAGGACACTTAGATCTTATTTGATAATATTCCTGAAAACAACTGATTTTATTCTTTTACCTTTCGAAAAAAAAAATCTATTTGATAAATTTTTCTTTTCAAAAACAATAATCCATTTTTTTTGTTCTTGAAAATAGATTTGGAACAGAATCAAAAAGTAGAAAAAAGTGTATTTTGTTCGGGTGAAAAATTTCTAGAATCAAGTGTAATTTTTTTTTCTTTTCTTCTCTTTCCTTTTTTTCTTCTTCTTTTTCCTTTGGCCAGTCGCCAACCTCGACCATAGCCGATGGCCAACCAAACAAAGCCTATTTTTTTGTCCTCGGCCTTGCCCAACCACGGCGAGACTCGGGCCGACGAGCAACGACCGGAGAAAGGAGAAAATGAAAAGGGAAAAAGAAAAAAATAAAAAAGAGAAAATTTTAATAAGATTATTAAAAGAAAATGGTTTTGATTAGAAATTTTAAAATTTTTACCAAATGCATTTCTATTTCGAGAATAAAAAATTTGGCCAATTTTACTAAATGCCTTCAAATGCTCGGAATTGTTCCAAAAAAAAAAAATCAAAAAAAGCCATTTCTAAGCAAAACATTATGCCCGATAACATAAAGGTAACCAAACGCAATCTTAATATTCAGATAAATTTTTTCATCAAATTTAAATTTACAATAACCTTTTTTCTTTGCTCCAAAGAAATTCCTCTAAAAAAAATAACTCCCATAATAAATCTCCCCAAAATATTTTTCTCAAACTAAAATTCTCCATGCCACATGTAGGTAAGGAATATCTAGTGATCATCTCTTCTACCAGGTTACTATAATCTCATTCCTTAAAAAAAACTCTTACACAAATTTTATTCTTTTGATTTCACATCTAGAAATTCTCAGCCAACGGGTTCTCCATAATTGAATAGTTATTTAGTGATTTTTTTCCAATTTATTTCATTTTTGGACTTTTTTCTTTTTCATGTTGAGATTCCTTTTGGTCTCTTGGCTTTTTAGTGAAGATTGTCACTCATCAGTTGAAGGTGTTTGCCATTAGTGATTGAATATTAGGGAAAATGTCAAATAAGAACTTGAAATGCCTTCATTTTCTCAAGTAACGGCTTAAAATAAAACCTTATTTCAAATAAAAGCTTGAGATGCCATCATTTTCTTAAAAAAAGAAACCTGAAGTGGATCTTATTTTAAAGAATGGCCTGGCTTTCCATCTAGTCAATGATATTTTAGTCATTTACCTTTTTCTGAACTTTTTTATTTTTTATTTTTTATTTTTTTCTCTTTTTTTCGCTAGTGATCGACCAGCAATTGGCGATGTTGAAAAGGGTTGAGCAAGGGCGACCCCCGCCCTCGGGAGGCCGTGGCGGGGTCGGCCCTCGCCAATGATCGGCGAGGGACAACCTTGCTTGGGCAAAGCAACCCTCGCCCTAAGGTAGGCCGCCCTCGCAGCCATCAATGAGGTCAGTCCTCACCAGGTTTGGGCGAGGGTCGCCTCGCCAATGGTCGACGAGAGACGGCCTTGCCTTTCCTTAGGGGAGGTCGTCCTTACCTGCGAATGACAAACGTGGTTGAGCCCTCGCCAACGGCTACTAGCCCTTATCAAAAAGGGGGAAAAAAAAAGACGAAAAGAAAAGAATAAAAAATAATTTAAAATTAAAATTGTGATTGGACGAAGATGTCCTTGACTTATTGGAATATTTAGCCGATTGGCGAGATCAAACCCTTATTTAAAACAACCATGACCACTTTAGACCCTTATTTAAAACAATCGTGGTCACTTTAAACTCTTATTTGAGAAAATAAGACATTTCATACCGTTATTTGGAATGTTTCCTTAAGATTATGAACCGCCAATATTACAATGTCAAGACTCAAACCAATTATACTGTTATATAGCTTGGCATCATAACCAACTGCATTTCTTTTTGTTTCCTAAGTAGAATCTATTTTGTTAACATGTTTAATGTACTACCCCCAACTTACAAATTGGAAAAAAAAATGAAACATGATAATACGATGAACGTTATAGTTCGCGAGGATGACATTTTAGAGGTGACATGTTTCACTAGGAAAGAAATAAACAAGGTTATGCATATAATGAGTTTTAAATTAAAAGGATAAAACAAAATAAGTTTTAAGGAAGAAAATAAAATGCAATTTTTTCACATTATAAAGTGTATTTTTTTTTTAACGTAATGGTTTTTTTAATAATTACTGGGCGTGCTTGATGGATAAATCCCTCCTTAAAAATAATTGAAATCCAAAATGTAATCTGAACAAAAAAAAAAAAAATTGTCCGCCATTTTTCTTCATTAGCACCACTGTATCTTAAGAGAACGGTCTTGGGGGTGGGGTGCTGCATTAGTTCCCACAAGATAGTCGGCCAACTACGGTCATGCTCTTGGGATATAAAAACACCATTATATTTTAGGAAAAGCTTTAATTTAAGAAAAAAGTTATTTGTATTTTGAGTGGATTAAGCGTAACTTTTCTTTATTGATAGTTTCGTGAATATGTATCTTTTTCTTCAACAATAATTGCGGTAGTTGACAATCACAAGGAGAAAAGACAACAGCAAATTATGCTCGAATTATAGAATAAATGTTGGTAGAGAAACCCTCTGAATGCAGTAGCATATCTGAAGCAGAGGGGAAGGAAAAGAAGTTTAGGAAAATAAGTTAGCGGAGAGTTTCAAAAAACAAGCTATATAATTCCATATATGATCAAGATAGTCGGTTTATATATGATCATCATCATTATTAGTTCTTGAAAGGGCAACGTTGTAGTAAACACGAGTTATGTAGATGTCCATGTATTCCCTCTTTGATTGTCCATATACGGCTTAAGCGCTTTCCAAATCGTGAGGGCCAATCGTAGGGATTAGCATTTTTTTTTTGCCTTTACCTATATCAACAAGTAAAAACATGAGTTCGTTACCAAAAAACAAACAAGTAAAAACATGAGTTAGATGGAAAAAAAAATCCAAAGGAACCACAAAAAGGTAAGAGACGGTAATTAATGGACCGACGAACTGGCACCTACTCAAAATAGTTTGTCGTTACGTCGGATTGACTTGGTGGCAAATCGAAATCGATCGGTGACCGTTTCTGTGGGCCCCGTTGATGGCCACGAATATTCAGCCAAGCGATTGTCCCAGATTAGGCCTGATTGGAAGGTTTGATGCTAGAGCTCCCCAAGCCCGAATCAACCTATGTCGACTCAAACCAAATTAATCATATTAGGTGAGAGCTGATTAAGCCTAGTCAAAATCTTTTTCTTTTTTTAAAAAATCTAAGCATTCATTTAGTTTCAAAACTCGAGCTTGCAATTACCGAATAATTAACATAATATTACTTAAAAAATTATACAATTTCATTTACAAGAATTTTGTGCCATCTAATTTTAACGGGGAATAAGTTCACTAAAAATTTTAAAACTTGTCAGAAAAGTACAATTAATCTAAAAATTTGTAAAAAGTACAATCAAATCCTAAAACTTGTCAAATAGGTTCAATTAAGTCATAAAGTTAACACTGTCAATTTATTTGACGGAAAATACTGATGTGGTATTTTTAAATTAATTTCTCTCTCCTAGTTGGCATTTTTTATTATTTTCTTTTTTAAATCTTATTTAAATCGGATTAAAAAACTAAAAAAAGCTAACAATTTATCAAAAAAAAAAACTAAACTAAAGAGAGAGAGAGAGAGAGAGGGGCAGGGCAGGACGCTCGCCGAAAGGATCAACAGAGGTCGCTAGCCCTAGAAGAGGGTGGCCGACTCTCACCAACTCCAAGCAAGGCCTCGCCAGCTCTAGGCGAGGGTAGGCGACCCTCGCCAGCCTGAGCAAGGGCACCTAGATCCAGGCAATGCCGACTATCGCCTAGAGCCGGCGACACTCGCTAAACCTAGGTGAGCGCCAACGTCACCCAAATCCAAGTGCCCGAGTGCAAGCTCGAGCCTAACAAGGGTCGCTAGCCCTCAAATGGGGCCAGTGAGGCCTCGCCTGGGCCTGGTGAATGCCAGCCACCTTCGATGAGGGCTAGCAAAGTTCTTCGGCCCCTCCAACAATGGGTGGTAGTGACGGCAACGCCTATTGACATGGCCTTGCTCTACCTTGCCCTTCTCCTCTCTCTCTCTCTCTCTCTCTCTCTCTCTCTCTCTCTCTCTCTCTCTCTCTCTCTCTCTCTCTCGGTTTTATTTTTTAATAAAATTTAAGTTTTTTCAGTTTTTTTTTTAATTTGATTTAAATAAGATATTAAATATAAAACAATAAAAAAATGCCAACTAGGGGAGAGAAATTAATTTAAAATTATCATGTTTGCATTTTCTGTTAAATAAATTGACTGTGTTAACTTTAGGACTTGATTGCACTTTTTGTAAGTTTTAGTACTCAATTGCACTTTAATAACAAATTTTAGGACTCCTAATAAACTTATCCCTTTTAATGGCTCGTGACTTTCACAAATTATGTTCAAAGCCGCACATCAGGAAGCTAGAAATTAAAGACAGTTGGGGCTTATTTTTTAGCCTACTAATTTGGTATGCTTTCAGCAAGTTTAGCTCCTTCTTAGTGACTTTGCCAGGTCATTTGATGATAATATTTTTTTTTATCTGAGCTTTCTTTTTATTTTAATTGTTTTTAAAGGTATTATCAATTCTTTAAATATGGATGGGCCTTTACGTGCTTTTTAGGCCCCAATCGAATTTGGATCTAGCCCCGCTTGGAAGTTATTGAGAACAAATCAAAGAGCTAAAAATAGTTAATAGTTGGGACCAAAATTTCACTTACTCGTCCCTTATTCTTCCTTTTACGTTCGTTTTCACTCTTTTGAGGGTGATAGTTTCCTGCTATTAATCAATGTCATGTTCAACGCAACTTAACTAGACGATCTCTTATTCTATGCTCGAGTTAACACCTATAACGTGAGCGATAAGAATTTGGACCAACTTCTTCGACATGGATCGGCAATGGGAGTCTTAAGACATCTATCCGTACCCTCTTTTGTTCGCAGGCCTACTTTCGTTCACTTCCCACAAGGGGGCTCGTCTCATGCAACAACCTGAAGTGTATTATTATTGTTGTTTTTTTAAGTCTCTAATGTTTGATTAATATCTTTGTGCACGGGGGAAACTTTCTGTAATATTCAAACTTCAGGTTATTTTTGTCTTAGTAGTGTGCATGAACCAAACTTTTTGGTAATGTAGGGGCAGTGAAGCGAAAGGGGATTTCCAACGGAGTA
Source organism: Eucalyptus guilfoylei (assembly GCA_016097605.1). Taxonomy (NCBI): domain Eukaryota; kingdom Viridiplantae; phylum Streptophyta; class Magnoliopsida; order Myrtales; family Myrtaceae; genus Eucalyptus; species Eucalyptus guilfoylei. The sequence goes on along the minus strand of CM027870.1, from coordinate 12,896,040 downwards.
CCTAAAATACAAAGATTGCATTTGATTATTAAAGTTCCAAAGCAGCCAAAAAAAAATCAATGAGAAAAGCATGCCTTTTGTTCGCACCGTCAAACTCTTATAGACGAAGGAAGATTCCACTTTAATCCAGGCTATTTCAAAATTAAGAAGATGTCAAAAAAAAAAAAACCTTACATTATATCAACGCCGGCATCAACACTCCAAACCTTTCTCTGTCCCGTCAAGATTTCTGTGCCATTTTGATAAAAAAAAAAAAAAACCCTATGTTTAGAAAAAAAAAACATAAACTTTGCTCATTTATGGCACTAATACCCAAAACTTTTTTTTCGTGCCATCAACGCTTCAAATTCACACTAATGTGATGAATTGTAGTTTAAAATATTTAGTGGTGTGATAAAAGTTTGGAACTCCAGTGTCAAAGCGGCTTTATTTAGAGTTTTTCGTGGTATTTTTAAATATTGTACCTCCACGGACATATATATATACGCAAAGTCTGTACCATTTTTTTTATAGACCTCCCAAAGTCTATCCGGAAAACATACGACAAGCCGATTATAGTTGGGTCGTTTATTAGCGTTGATGTGTTCAAATCACGAAATATCATCACATCAGCGAACACGCTGTGCTAAGATGCTTTAGGTTCATGCATACACGTTAAATTATCTGAGAACTTTTTTTTCTGAGCCTGCATCAGAAGCAGAGAATCGAATGGACTCGAATCAGAACACACAAACACGCCAAGAAATGCACTAATCTTCATTCCCTTTATCAACTTTTCCCACATCAATAAAGGCCAACGTGTCACAACTCCAATTATTGGAAAGGAGAAACGCACCCAACTCGAGGCTTAACCCTCTTGTCTTTTGGTTAGTTCATAAGGTTCTTGTCTTTTGGTCAGTTCATTATTAGAATTTTAAGCTGAGAAAGTTACCCAATCGATATAATATCAATAATAATTCATTTCTCAACTTTTCAATTTTATTAATATAATCCTAAAACTTTGCACGTCATTTCAATATAGTTCTTCCAATTGCCATTGAAAAACTGCCAACATGACATCCGGTTATCACCGGCCATTTACGCGACATGGCTAGCGATATGACGTGGACGATTTTAGACAAAATGATGTTATTTTGCTAAATTCTCTTCTTTCTTTTTTCTTTTTCAGATGAATAGTGCCGCCATGTTTGCTGAACAAAGGTGGAGCACGACCGATCCACTCTCTGGTCGCTACATGCGACGGACGACAACTGTCGAACCCAACCTCGCGAGCTCAACACTCCTCCTCCATGCTCGTCGAGCTCGTGGTCGTTGAAACCTCAGCAAGCTCGATGGCCATGGCCGACCCACCAGACCTCGGCGAGCTCAGCGACACCTCCTCCGAGCAACTTGCCGTCGGGGCTTCAGAAAAGCCAAGCCATGGCCAAGCCTTCTGCAGATCTCGAGCCATGGTCGAGCCTTCCGAAAAGCCGCAACAAGTGCGAGCAACTCACATTCATACACGCGCACGCATACGCATCAGCACTTCCAGCTTCGCCATTTCGCTTAAGAAATTGTGGCAGCTAATTGGCGTGTCCGGGATAATAAGAGAAGCTAGGATTCGGAGGCGATGCTGAAGAAAATTAAAAAGAAAGTAAACTGAAAAAAGAAAATGAGGAAAATAAACAAAACGATGTCAAGTAGAGTTATACACATCCAATCAATAGTTGTGACTCTAGAGCGACCAATAATGACTTGAGTGTCATATCAACAATTTCCAAAGGTAATTGGCCGGAATGACTTCACTGAAATTTTGGGTAAAGGTATAGGATTATATTAGTAAAAGTGGAAAACTTTTGAATTGAATTACACTAAGTTTACGACTTATTAGATAATTTTCTAGTTTCAAGCCTAAATTACCCAATGTTGGAATCTCTTTTTTATTTATTTTAAAAAAATCTAAATTATCAATTTAGTTTCAAAGCCCATGCATGCAATGACCAAATAATTAACACAATATTACTTGAAAGTGTAACATTTCATCTTGCTGCGATTTTTCATTTGGGTAACAGGTCCCTGCTGCTAATCGAAGTCATGTTCAGGGGAATTTGGCTAGACTATTCTCCAGCGCAATGCTCACGCATTACATGCGTGAGCGATGAGTTTTTGAACTAGCTTCTTTCACATGGATTGGCAATATCAAGCTCAAGACCTTTATCTGGACCCATGTTTTATAAATAAACTTACTTTGATTCACTACCCGTGTCGAAAGCAATATGAAATTTCACCAGGGGTCTCGTCTCAAGCAACAACTTGAAATATATTATTATTATTATTATTATTATTATTATTATTATTATTATTATTATTATTATTATTATTATTATTATTATTATTATTATTATTATTATTATTATTATTATTATTATTATTATTATTATCATCATTATTATTATTATTAAAGTCTTTAAAGCTTGATTAATTTTTTCATTACATGGGGGAAACTTTTGGGAACATTCGAACCTTAAGATTTAAGGTTTTAATAGTGTGCATGAACCCAGCCGTTTGGTAATGGAGGGGCGGCGGGCGGCGCGTAGTCAATAGCCGCCGGAGATTTCTAGCGAAGGAACCCAGGACACAGCAAAAATACTCAAAGCAGCAAGAAAAAATCAATAATGAAAAACACACCTTTCCCTTTTCTTTCCCAAAGGAGAGGGGAAAAACAAGAAAAGAAGAAGAGAGTTGCGCTCTGGTCTAGGGGTTAGCAAAAGGAACCTTCTAGACCGAATCAGTCGATTATGAGCTTTTTGGGGTCACCAGCCCAATTCCCGATTCCATAAATTTGGAATCAATGAATTTTGGTCTGGGTGAGTAGTTCCGATTCCCGGTTTCGGGGGTGGAAATACTCACCTGCACCATCCGAACTGAATTGATTATTATTTTTACATTTCTTTCATTCTTAAAAATATTTTTTTATAAAAATGTCTAATCTATCTACCATTTCAAGCTTCACCAATGTACGCAAATCAGAAAACGAGAGGGCTGTGAATTGAGTGAACTCACAGAGTAGGTCTTCGCAACACACTTGAGAGAGAGAGAGAATGTGTCAAAATCGAAAGTGTCGAGGGTTGACAATGATAATCAGAATAAGAGAGGATGATCCTTTCAGGGTGCTAAATTGCAATGGAATCACATGAACTTTGCACTTGGCATCAGATCATAATGGATATACCATTAAAAACCACACCAAAAAAAAAGGAACATGAGATTAGCTCCATCGGCACATGTAGGTTCAATCCGATTCCCTATTCCAAAACTCAGGAACCGTTCTCTCTTAGTCCAGTTCTCGATTTCCAATTAAGAACAGAACAAGACTGTCCGGAAACCCATCAGCCTTGCTCCGGTCAAACCAAATTCCCGTGCACTTTTTAGGGCCCCTGCATCAGAAACGAGCATCGGGATCGAATCGGATGATGCCATTCTTATACTCTTTCTGCCCAACACACAAACACAACAAGATCTGCACTAATCTCCATCCCCTCCATCACCTTTTCTCACATCAATAAAGGCCGTCTTAATAACAACTCCAATTATTGAAAAAAAGAGAACACGCCCCCGAATCGAGACTCAGCCCGCACAAAGCTCTTGTCTTAAGAATTAATGAAGCAAAAGAGATCGTCTTTAGTCATTTCGCTGTCAGACCAGAGGAGTGAAGTAAATGAGAGGAAAAGCAACACCAAAGAAATAATAAAAACAACACCCCGAAGCAAGCAAGGCAAAGCAAAAGCAAAACCCCCCAGAAAAGATACGGACAACCCCAATTCGAGCTGCTGTGAAGGAAAGTTAGTACGACTAATTTGGAAGTACACATCGGTACGCGCTTTACTAATTCCCCTGTTTTTCAATCGACGTTGCTCTGTTCTCATCGCTTGAGAAAAAGAAGGCAGGATACCGATTTCCAGAAACTCCCAAGGAAAGCTTCAGAGTACACAGGAGTAGAGCACGTATCAATGGCCGGACCTGAATTCTGATCGAAATCATCCCCTAAAGAAATGGGCTTGCTTCTGTCTCGAATTACTCTCCGCAAGTTCTGCTTCTTCGTCCTCCTCCTCCTCTGGCTGTCGCCCGCTGAGCCCTCTTCCGACTACACCGACCTGGTCTTCAAGGGCTGCGCCCAACAGAAGGTCCCAGACCCGACCGACGCTTTCGCCCAGAACCTCAAATCCCTCCTCTCCTCGCTCACCTCGCAGGCCTCCCAGAAGACCTACTACTCCACCGCCGTCGGCGATGGCGCAACGGCCGTCTCCGGGCTCTTCCAGTGCAGGGGCGACCTCACCGCCGCCCAGTGCGGCGACTGCATCGGCAAGACGCCCGACCTGGCCCGGAAGCTCTGCGGGGGCGCCGTCCCCGCCGCGAGGGTCCAGCTCAAAGGGTGCTACCTGAAGTACCGGATCAGCGGCTTCCAGGAGGCGCCGGACACAGACGTGATGTTCAAGGTCTGCGGGTCGGAGAAGGACGGCGGGTTCGGGGCGAAGAGGGAGGCGGCGTTCGGGATGGTGGAGAGCGGCGTGGTCGACGGCGGCGGGTTCTATGCGGGGACCTATGGGAATGTGTACGTGTTGGGACAGTGCGAGGGGGACGCCGTGATCGGCGGCGACTGCGAGGGGTGCGTGAAGAGGGCGTTGGAGAGAGTGGGGGCGGATTGCGGCGAGGCAATTTCAGGGCAGGTGTACATGAACAAGTGCTACGTGAGCTTCAGCTACTACCCCAATGGCGTCCCCGGCGTCTCTTCTCCGTCGTCGTCGCTGGCCGGTGAGTGAAATCTGTCTCTCTCTCTCTCTAGCATGTTCTTTCATTCTTGTTCTCTTAGGTTTGTTTTTAGAGAAGTTTGTTAAAGATCAATGGCTATTTAACGACGTTGCTTCGGCCGGAAAATTGTGTGTAAGATCTTTCCTTTACTAAGAAGTAGACATGAGTTCACCATTTCTGTACACCGACAATGCATGGAACGTGATAATAATTCGAGCAAGTAAAGGAGTAAAAAAAGCAGCTGCGGGGTTTTTGTTTCAGGAACAGGGGAAGGCGGCGGCAGCGGTGGCCGCAGCGGCGGCCACACGCAGAAGACGGTGGCAGTAGTGGTAGGGGGAGTGGCCGCCGCGGGGTTCGGGATCGTCTGCTTGCTCTTCGCGAAGTCGCTGTTCAAGAAGCGGGACGCCTACAGGTACGAGAGTTGATGTCGCCCCTCTGCATCATGCGTCGATCGGGCCGTAAGTAGATCAAGTATACACAGGACGAAGTCAAAGAGATTGTGCATTTTCCTTTTTGATCTCGCGCACAGATGATTAGGCATGTACATAGAGAACGAGACAGAGATTCAAAGATTGCATTGCATTGCAATTACTTTCTTTTTCGAAAGATGGTGAGTAGTAGTAGGACCCTACCTTTCGGACCCACTTTCTTCTTTATGAGATAAAGTAAAAGGTAGGAATTAGGTTGTCTTAATGACGCTTTGTTTCGTACACAACTCTCGCTCTTCGGATCAGCATTTAGCTGTCGCATCGAATGCGATGAAAATAATCGCTTCGAAGTTTTACCTTTCCTCTACAGCTTACAGCGACGTTCAGAGAATGACTTTGTTTAAACACGTGCCCCCAGTGCACTCGTTAAGATTCATTAATCGTACCGAGAAATTTGTAAATTTCCTGAAATAGGTATGGTTATGATTGTTATAATGACGTGCATTCGGAAGCGCTTATAATTTGGTTTGAAAGTGCGTTTTATGGTGTCATATGACGGGACTTCGTGGTCAATTAACAGATCAACACCTCATTGAGAGGGCTATAGTCGTCCCTACCAATAATAGAGATCACAAATCAAAACTTGGTCGCACTTCGTAAGTATGACTACCTGGTGGCGTATTCATCTAACCAGCCAACCTGCTATCTACTTAGATGGCGTTCGTGTTTCATAGGTCGCCACGATAAACTAGCCATTCTTCATTTGGTTAAACCCGATCCTATGTCCCCCTAAACGACTGTTGACATGAACCCAACAGGGACACAAATTGCAACCCTAAAGGCAGAGCAATTCCAGCAAATAGCTAACTTCGGATGAAGAAAATATTCTCCCTAAAAGACGGCAACTGAGTATGCCAACTCCTTAATGGCCACGTAGAGCGAAAAAGATCGAAGATAATATCCAAGACAAGTTCAAACCGCATCTGCTCGTGCAGTCGTGCTAAGTTGCATAAAATCTTCTTTCAAGAGGGAAATTCAAGACATGCGCATCTTCCTTTGCAATAACCAACCCATGCCGGTTCCAGCCATATCAACCCAAGCAAACTACTGGGAAAAGAGCAATTAGAAGCATTAAACATTTAATGACGACATATGGATTCGCACCGTGAAAAGCAATTGAAAGCATTGACCACTTTGGACAAAACTCAAGTTGCATCACTAGACAAAACGCAAGCTCGGGGTTAGTGGATACAAGCTATTAATTGCATAGACCCTCGAGGGAGGATATGTTCTCTATCGTCGATTGGAGATGCAGTACAACAGCGAGGACGAGAATACATTTGACCAGTTAAAAAGTACAAGGTAAGCTTGCTTAATAGAATTGGGAGGAGGAGAGGAAGATTCTTATCATGGAGGAGGAGAGGAAGATTCTTATCATACTCTTCTCTCCATCCACATCTTCCAATGATCCAATAGAATTTCACCATATTGGTATTGGCTTCAAATTAAAAGCCATATCTAAAGGAAAACATATCCTCACCAGCTTCATAGGAGGGAAAAAAACCAGATATCACTTAAGTAGCTGCTCCCACCATTACCCCTTAAAAGTAAAGTCATTTATACAAGATCTACACAATCAAAATGATACCAAACGTCACTTGCAGGATAAAGAATAGTTCATCCCAAGAACCTACGCAACTCGCTGCCAGGCATGCAAAGTTATTTTCTTCTTGGTCTCCATAAGTGTTGACAGCTAGAGACTGGTATTTTTACTAAGTCGGAACTTGGAAGGAGGACTTTAGGCAGGGTAGGCGATTCATATTTATAGACCGAAGGAGAAGCTTCCCCTGTAGTCCTCCACTCAGATGCAACTGCTTGATCCACGCAAGGTTAGGAAAAATTCCCCTGTGACACTTACCTAGCACATACTCTTCTAGTTTACCCTCTCTCTCCCTCTCTCTCTCTCTCACACACACACACACACTCACGCACACACTCGCACACACACTCGCACAGGCGCGCATACAAGCACACAAAGAAACGGAGTGCCGTCTGATCAGACACATGCACACCTTTGCACGCATATAAAAACGTCTTCGGTTAATCATAAATGTTCAATCTAAAAAATGTCTGGTTTCCAGCCTGCCAATCAACAAGAAGTGGAAAGCAAAGGGAATAACAATTTTCTCCTTGGGCTCATCCGGGAGTAGATAAAAAAATAAGTACATCTTAGACTTATATTTTCTATCTATGGAGTCAATCCTCCTAAACAACCCAACTATGAATCTATCCTAGCACAAAAACAATCCAAATTTGGATCCATGAACATCTATACCTTGTTGGGTTTGCCATAGTGAAGGAGAGGGATTGAAAGTAAGATGAATATTATCCTTTGCCAAAACAGTCCCAAGCTATGACGTAAATCTTAAGTCTCTCAAAAGGCCGGAATATTGTGACGACATAGTGAATTCCATTTCATTCATCTTAGCCTTCCAATCCCTCCTACCAAACACTATGTGCACTTGATTCATTATTTTCCTTTCATCTCTTTTTCCCTGGGTAATCAGCTTGACGCCTTCTCTTTCATCAAAACCACCCCATCCAAAGTAACGTCCTACTATGAGTAACACAGAAGAATCAATTGGGGATTCTTGAAGGCACAGTCCATTCCAATGAGAAATTGAATAGGTCCATCCTTCAGAACTATTCCGAACTTAAAATTAACTAAATTCTAAGAATGCACAGCAAAGAACACATCTTCACCTATATAATACCACTCAATTTAGGCATAAAGTAGATACCAGGACATGCAACACGAACGCACAGAATTCCAATTCAATGAAATATTGAAAAAGAAAAACGAAAACCAAAGAGACCATACCACTTCCACGGAATAATATAATCGCCAAATCTCATCTCGAGTTCATATTGAACTAACAAAATTCCAGAAATTACACTGATTCAGATGACCATTGTCCAATGGCTACGACTACATTTATATCGAAAAAAAAAAGGAAGCGGGAGCTAGAAATCCCAGCCAGGAAGCGCACCAAATTCACACCAGCAACCAATCTAAGAGGGGGCCGGAGCCGTTACCGCGCCCTTTCATTTCTGCCCGACGGAAGGGGTGCCGAGGAGGCTGGCCTGCTGGAGCTCGAGCTCGTTGAGCTGCTGCTCGCGGTCCATCTCGATGATGAGGGGGACGACGAGGACGAGGAAGGTGGTGCCGGCGATCCAGGCCGCCTTCCCCGTGCTCTTCAGGAGCTTCTTCGTCACGAACGCCGCGTCGCCGGCCGCCCGCTTCCCCCGGGCGACGATCGGCGACTCCGAGATTCTGGAGATGATGCCGCTCCCGGCGGCGCCGGCGCCGGCGCCGGCGCCGCCCCTAGGGTTCCGCTTGTCGGGGAGGGAGACCCCGCCTTTGCGCGCCGTGGACGCCATTGATCTCGCGGCGACGAAGGGCAGCGATGAAGAGAGAGAAAGAAATGTGAGAGAGAGAGGAGGAGGAGGAGGAGGAGAGAAGTGTGGAACGAGGGTTTTGAAAGGGGGGCCGACGCTTGAGAGGAAGAGAGGGTTTGGACCGGTTCGAATGATGGGAATCGGTCCGTCCGGTTCGCTGGAGTGAAGAGAACCGGGCCGAAAAGTGTCACCGGTCGGACCGGTTGGCTGATGTGTAACGTACCGGACCGGACAGGTGTCCTTGTCCTGCAGTTGTATGCCCGAACCCTACTCAACCCTGGGAATGAAATCGAATCGAATCAATCCGAATGTATCATGGTAAAACTTTGGTATGAATTGGTGCGGTTGTGCCTTTTGCATGACGCACGTTTGAAAGAATCATGACGTATCACAAAATACGTAACATTGTATCATGTGAAATGCGTTATTAACATCATGAAAATTATGATGGAGTGATTATTTTTTTTAAATTGATTTTAATTGAAACAAATTTGATAGCCGATATTGATATGAAGCAAAATATATTTATTTCGTGCAATTTTGTCTCACAGAAGAGTGTGATTTTTAAGTACGTTTGTCTCAATAATTGTTTATTTTTTATGATAACGGATAAATTTCGCAAAACCGGTATGTTGCTGGGGTGTTACTCTTCAAGATGTGTTGTCTCGCTAGAGATTCGTAGATTTTCTTCTTTGGTGCTAGGATTCTCGATTACTTGTTCCTTGCAAATGTTAATTTCAGCATAAATTTAGTATATATATAAATGGAAATAAATCAAAGTTTTGACTTTCGTTTGAAAACTCTGAACGTACTTATTTTAAAATACGGTGGACATGTAAAAAAGTTGTTACCTGTTTGAACGAAGATAAATATAAGTGTGGCATTTTTAATATATTTTTTAGGACATGTAATGCCCATGTAACGCCAACTTAGCATAGTATTGGGAAAAAACCTAAATTATGAGTTTCATTTATTTCGCGAAAATTTTTTCCTAAGTTATGGCGTTTGTTTTACGAATAATGAACTGATTGGGGAAAATATCTTTAATGAAAAAAAAATCTTTTAAAATAAGGGAGGATGTTTTCTACTTTTTAATTAAGAAAGAACATTGCATCATCTGTTCTCTCTTTTATTTCACACCCCTAATAGCCCACACTTAAAAAAAAATAGAAATTTTATTCTTTATACCTTTTATTTTTTTATTTTTCTTCTTTCTCAAGCGGTCATTGACTATTGTTGGCCATGGTGACGGCTAGCAATAGTTGATGACTAGCCATAGGCGAGCCTAGCTCGCCAATCACTAGATTGACAAGCATAAACCTTTGGCGAGGCCCAAGGTTGGTGAGCTTGGAGTTCACTTGATTTGGCAAGGCTTGCACTGACAAGCAACTGAAGAAGGAAGGGGAAAAGAAAACATAAAAGGATAAAATAAAAAAAGAAAAAAGGAAAAAGTTGAAAAAAAAAATTGATTTCTTAGAAAAAATAAAATATTATTAAAATGAGTGCACATAGGAAAATTGAATTGAACGTTTATGTTGAATGTCGAAAAATATTTTCTAATTTATTCTCAAGTTTTAGCCGCATAATGGAAAAATATTGTTATTTTCTTGCAAATTGACTTTCTGGAATGTCACATTTTCCACAAAATGAATAAAGCCTAAAAAAATAAAAGCAAAAGAAAACCAGTGACGGAGAAAAAAAAAATAGCCAAAGAGAGATTGCAAAGGGTAAGGGGATCGGGAGGGACAGTGGATTCGTCAACAGTCCTCATCTGGCTAGTTGCATCGTGGTAGATTTATTATCATTTGACATTAACTAGGCACGTAATCCACTCGTAAATATAATTTCGGAAAGGGGGAAAAATTAGATTTGATCATCTTACTTGCCCTTCTCTCTTCAATATGCCCATCAAAATTGTAATTTACGAAATCAATTAAAAGGCTGATGTAAAAAACAATTACCATCACTACAAAATAAGGATAGCCATGGGAAATTTGGCTAAACGTGTCACTATGCGTTATTGCTTCATGGTAGCACAGGCCTTTCTCACGTTAAACTTTCGGTCGGTGCCAATCCGATAGTCGATTTTAATTCGTTAATATCAAATATCCAAGTAATTATAATTGAAAATACTCTACAATCCGGGGAATTCAATTTCACAAATAACATGCCGAAGAATCGCATTAGAAAAGCGATGCAAAGATATGCACGATATCCGTAATCCAAAATGGATCTCACGAGTTCGATTCAAATTGCACGCGAATTTTTGGACCGGCTGGTGCTAGGCGCCAATAACTCCAGCATTTGATGGGACTTACCATGACAGGGGCGGCCACCCTCGTGAGTTGTTCGGGAGTAACTGTCGCTTGAATTTTTCCCAGGGGTTTAGCTGGTGCGAAATTTTTATGGTAAGGGGCCGCTAAAAAAAAAAAAAAAAAAAAAAAGCATTTGCGAGAAAAATTAGAAAAAAAGAAAAGAAAGTACCTCTTTTTTTTTTCCCATTATTTTAAATTCGGTAAAGAAAAAAAAAAACGCGAGAGCTCGCTCTGTATTTGCGTCTGCCACACTCCCCCACCACGCCCCTTCACATCCCTTCCAGGGAAAGCCACTGCTGCGTATAACTTCCCTCCCAAAACCACCCAAGAAAAAAAATAAAAAGAGGAAAGCAAACCCTAATCCTCAAAATCCTCTCTCTCTCTCCTCGCGGCCTTCGTTCCGTGCTCTCCCGGCTCTCTCCCGGCGCTGCTCGGCCCCGCCCCTCTCCTCGCCGCGCCGCCGCCGTCCTCCGACCGGCCCTCCTTCGGTGTCGGCGCGCTGCTCCGCGACGGTAATCTCGCTCTCTAACACGTTCTCTCTCTCTCTCTCTGTGTCGCGACTGCGTTCGGGGTGTCTCGGCTGCTTAATCTGTGCGCGCGATTTCCGGATTCGTCCCGCCGCTCCTCTGCTTGCGGTTGTAGCCGCCGCAACGGTGGCCGTGTTGTGCTGAGCATTTCGCGAGTTCTTTCCCGGCGATCGGCGCCGAGGAATTCTTTGGGCGGTTTTGGTTTTCCCCAGAGGAGCCGAGTGAGGTGGGGATTCTTTAGTGTGATTGCTACGTGTCGTGTTTTTTAGTATTGGGGATCCCTTCCTTGATGTCGAGGGCAGCTCGACTCTGTGGCCGCTGGGGGTGTCGAACTTTATAGCGTTTAGTTAGCCGAGGAGCTCTACATTCGTCATTCTATAAGTGGGGCGCCCTTAGTGTGTCACATTTTGAGCATTCCTGCATTTAGCTTCTTTGCTAGAAACTCTGTGATACAAGCAATTAGGCAACCCTTGTGTAATTCGCTATCATCCTTTGGGTCCTGGTACCATCTCGCATCCTCGGCACTCTTGTATAAATGTGCTACTTTTATTGTTGCCGTGGAGTTTGTTTAAGCTCGGTGGTTTCATTGTGCGAGTTTCGCTCAATCTATTTTGTTCTATCAAAATTTCTCCGCATTCCTTTAAGTAATCTTTTGGTGATAGGATGAGTTATGTTTCCGGTTTTTCCCTTTCTGTCGGCTATATATTGTTAGTCTGTCTAGCGATGAAATTATGAAAAGAGTCATGCAAATACAAATTTGAGTTACAATTGGTCATATGCACTTTGTATTTTGAAAATGACTGTAAGTCGTATGGTGCGATCCTCCAAACAAATTTCTGGACTAACTTTGCTACCGAAGGTGGTCCTTACACGAAATTTATTTTGCAGTTTACTCCATACAGTCTAAAATTTGTCCATAAGCATGGGAGATAGTGAAACGCTGATTGCCCAAACATCTAGTACCATGGGATATTCAACTGCTGGGCACAATTCTATTGCTAATGTTGATGGGGCTTCGAATATCATCCAGGAAGCTAATGCCATCAGTGGGGTTACAGGAGATTTTCCAGCATCTGCAACTTCAGCTAATGCTCTCAACATGGATTTGAATGCTTCTACTCAGGGACCATATGTGAATAAGACATATGAGGGTAAACCGACTGTTGGGATGGCTAATATAAATCAGGGTGTTGCTAACTTTGAGAATGCGGGAGTTGTTTCATCTGGAGCTTCTGGTTATGATTCCTTTGCTAATGGTAGTATTACTAGTGAAGCTGTGTCTGCTGAGAATGGCAACAGTTCCCATGAAGCAGGTGCAAGTGCAGCGGAGCCACCATTAGAAGATGGTTCTGGTAAGTTCTCTTCTGCCTTTCTTATATTGATGTTTGGACTATTGGATGTTGTGTATCGGCCACTTGTGGGCGTCCATTGTTTTCTGTTATCATTTGCATTCTCGTGCGGTGCAGTGCTCTTTCTTGAGCATACGAACTAGCAAGAATTATTTTTGAGAAATGCCTATTCTTTATGGGGATTTAGCGGCACAAAAGTTTTTATGCTGTACACTTATGAAGGTTGTAAGGTATCCAGTTGCCCCAAATTGGTGTTAATCAATAGTCAGGAATGTTGTTTGCAGACCTGTACTCTTTAGGACCAGGTTCAAGAATTCAACTTTTTGACATCATAATAGTGAGGTTTACATATGCTGGTGTAATGGTTCTTGAGGTGCTTTTTGCTTGAATGAGCCTTAGAGTACTAATTTATTGAAAGTTGTGTTAGCATCTGTGGATCTGGCAAAGCAATTAGCTTGCATATCCTTTACCAGATAAAGCTTTCTAGCAGAACGTGAAATCAATGAGATGGAGTCCGTTTAAGGATCAGGTGAACTATGGCATCTAATAACTGATCTTTCCAGGAAGGTTTAGTTTTATCAGAATTTTTGTATTGGGTCAAATTTAGAGTTTATGCCAAATTTTTTCTTTTACTGATCTGAAGTTTATTCATTTCTGTTGATCTTAAGTTTGAATGGCCTGTGTTATTGAACTTTCTGGCATTGACATCTACCTTTCGATTCAACTGGCACTTTTTCTTTACTTCAGATGTGGCTTGTGAATATTGTGCATTTATTTATTTATTTTTTTCCTCGTAGATCCCTTTTAAATGTTTTTGGTGGTCTCTCTCCTCATGGCTTTCAATTTCTCACCTAAAATGCCGTCAAAAGTTTTTGCATTCATTAGCTGAGGAGAAAATGAGTTATATTATTCCTATTCACACATGGATGTATTATACAATGGTTAATGATTTTGGATATCATTGCAACTCTACCCCTTTTCTTTACACTTGAATACCCCTTGAAATATGACAACCATTGTTATAATTCATTACTCTCCTCAATCTTCTCCTTCTGGGTGCTTATATATGGCTAGAACATGGTGTTCTGAGAATTTGTATCATGAAGTTTTTTCTGTTTGTTCTACAGTTCAGTATTCCTTCTATTGGGCATAGTTTATTCTTGATTTCATTATTGTTCTGGCTTTCTTCTTGTTCTGATATGCATCGTCTCTCCTTTTATGTGTAGTGCTTGCTATGTCTGCGGAAGAAGATCGATTATGGAGCATTGTGAGGACAAATTCTCTAGATTTTGATGCTTGGGTTGCTTTGATTGAAGAGACAGAGAAGGTTGCTGAGGTAAATTCATGGCATACTGGATATCGTAGGTTTTGACAGTGTCCATCTTTTTTATTGCATTGGTCTGAGTGAATTTTGCTGGACAGATCTGACAAGGCATAGTAGAAGCGTTTAATTTATATTAGGACTGTCCCAGAGGTAAGAAAATGTTCTGTAACTGAGGGGCTTGTGAACGTATGATAAGTGAAACTTTAGCAAAACTATAGCCCCACCTAAAAGGGAAAAATTCATGAGAAAGGATTCACCAATGTAAGTATTTTTTGCCAAATGTTATTGTTCTCAAAAGACACCTCAAAATGCCCTTCCGAAGTAAAGGAATATTGAACTTGAAACCCAAATCTTTTGGAATTCATACCCCTGGCTTAAGGGCTGCGATCATTCTTTCAGTGCACCTACTGATATTTGGCATCGCGCAATTTCCATAACCTTTTTTGTCAAAAGGCCACTAGCTAAATAAAGCCATTGTGTAAATGCCTTTTTCTACCTTGATTTGATTCCCATCCCACCATCTCCTGTGGCTGCAGCCAGACATGATTTACTAATTTTGGCTGTAGCACATTGACTGTTTTTTCTCATTTTCCTAATAAGAAGACAAATCCATAAGCCTAAAGGGAAAGGTCTTACTTTTCTACTTTCCCGGAGGTCTATTTGCAATGTATTTTGACTTTTGAGCTCTCTTTTTGTACTAAATCCCAAAATTGACTTGATACTATGAGGATCCAAAAGGCTTGTGTAAAAGGGGTATTCCTAATTAGAATTCTCCTTTATGCTAAACCAGATTATCCACGTGTAGCTTATTCTTCATGAGTAAAATTACGACACTTCTGTTTGTTTTTGCATTTCAAAATGTTACTATGCTTAGTCATCAGTATATTGTTCCATGGTTAGTAAGTTTAGAAAACATAATACTTTGTACTTATTGTTGCTTGATCGAGGGGGATTGGATTCCTACTATTTGAAGCACTTATTTGTTGTTTGTAATCGGGTACTGAGCTGCTATTGGGCACAGCCTTATGCATGCTTATGCACTTGGATATTTGCATATCAGTTTCAATCCTAGCCTTCTGTTAACTTATTATTCGCGATATCTTCTTTGGGACTGCTACTATTCTTAGTGATTTGCCATGATATGATTTGCATTTAGTCTTTTTGTCCTGCCCTTTACCTGGTAAAGAATCCCCAACTTTGTTGGCTTAACCATTGCAATGATCAAATTAATGAAGGTTTCTTTCCCTAATCTTCTGAGTCCTCATAATATATTGCGTTTGACATTTACTTGAAGTATGGACTAAATCATAATTCTCAGTCTTTTATTTTTATCTCAAATGCAGGGAAATTTACTGAAAATTCGGAGAGTCTACGATTCCTTTTTGGCAGAATTTCCACTGTGCTATGGTTACTGGAAGAAGTATGCAGAGCATGAGGCAGCCAGCTCTACTGAAAAAGCTGTGGAGGTTTATGAGAGAGCTGTGCTGGGGGTGACTTATTCTGTTGACATCTGGTTGCACTTTTGCCGATTTGCCATCAGCAAGTATGAAGATCCAGAGGTCATAAGAAGGTAAAGCTCTTTTTTTGTCTATCTGTTTCTGTGCTTGTGGGTTAGTTTTTTCCATTCCTTTCCTTTCTTGGTCACCTTGGTCATTTCCTTCTTTCTCACCATGTCTTAATATGCCTGGAACAGTGATGCCCACGTGTATGGAGGAACGATGGAATAAGTCATTTATTTTGTCACTATCTTTATTATAGATTGTGAATTTTAGGACATGTCTCTTAAATGGACCTTTGGTATGCCTAAGTCTTGGTGTTCTTTCTTTGGAAGAAATGAGTCATAGTCATCTAGTGCCCAACTTATGGCTGTATTTAGCTTTGATATCGGTGCATCGATATGCAAATCGCTGCTGGGAAGATTCATCCAGTTATGGGCTAAGATGACCTTATCTCTCCTCAATTTGACGGACATTATATGATTTGTTTGAGGAAGGTAAATGTGGCATTTGTCAGCATTACACGCTGTTAGAATGAATTGTCCCTTCAATGTTAGTGCCGTGGTCGACCTTTTTTCTAATTTTGGAGTCGACAATTCTACTTATGTCAAGTAATTTTGCTTGTTTTGCAGGCTCTTTGAACGGGGATTAACTTATGTTGGAACTGATTACCTCTCATACTCTCTTTGGGATGAATACATAGAATATGAGTATAGACAGCAGGACTGGTGCCGGATAGCAATGATCTACACAAGGATATTTGAGAGTCCAATTTTGTACCTGGATAAATACTATAACAGGTAGTTTTAATTCACCTTAATTTTTTTTTTTTTGTAATATCACGTATCCAAGTGTTTATACTATAACGTTATAAACTATATAGTACAATATAATGATAATACGTGGCAGCAAAGGGATGCCAACCCATATACAAAATCAAGTACCGGAGAAGGAGTCCTCTAGGTCTAGAAAAGCATTTAGATCAATACTCAGATGTTGCGCATACCAGAAGTTCAAAGCAAAAAGCCAAGAATCCGTGATTTTTACAAGAAGGCTTTCTGCATTTGTGGAAAATTCTTTCCCTCCAAATCAGCCCCAAAGTCGCTAGAGGGATCATAACTCAATGAGGCTTGAATTTGTTCATATTGATCCTTTGAGCAACATTTACTGCCTTTAGTTTTTCTAGCTTGATTGGGGACCCCTTTACTTCAGGTTGTGGGATCATTCTTTTTGATGCAGCTGAATCATCTGTCGTTCGTCTAAGAATCAAAGCAGAGAGTGGTAAATAAAATAGAAAAGCCTGGAGAGAAGCATGTCTTGACCATTGCATTATCAAGTCAGAAGATAAGAATTTTATTATGATTGAAAGACCTATTGTCATAATTCAGGAGGAAGTTACTAAAGAAAGAGGATACAACATGTTGACATCGATTGTTAGCTCAGAGATGGTTGGCTTTCGTGGAGTTTTATAAACCCATTAATTACTCTCAAGGCTTTTTGAGGTATTAGAGTGTATGTTTTCTCCATAACAACGATTATGATGAAGGATCAAAAAGAAAAAATAAAAGAAAAGAATGTTCTCTAGCATGCCTTCACCTGTGCCTGTCAATTTTTACTCCAAAATGGTTCTTTTTTTCTCTTGCTTGGTTTTCTCTATCAGATGAATTGGTCGTGTATTTTTGAGCAGCAAGTAATTTTGTATATTTGATCCTTATTGGATACTAGTTTTCTTGTTGAGCTTATATATTAAAATAATTGGCATTTATGTGTTAGCTTTCCTCAAATACAGTAGGAATTTCTTTTTGGTTGCCATAACCGCATATACGTGCTGTATAATTTTTTTTCTTTTATGTCTTGTGAGTCATTACTATTAGGCATGTCTTGAGATTGTCTTAGGTCCATGTGAAGCTTCTTTTCCTTTCATATTAAAATTTTTGTATTGTGGGCAGTAGGCTCTAATAATTTTTAACTAATTTGGTAACTTTTAGAAGTTTTTTAGTGGAAAGACCTGCATTTTAGCTGGTAGTAAGCACTGTGCTGGCGTTCCTCAAATACAGTAGGAATTTCTTTTTGGTTGCCATAACCGCATATACGTGCCGTATGATTTTTTTTCTTTTGTGTCTTGTGAGTCATTACTATTTGGCATGTCTTGAGATTGTCTTAGGTCCATGTGAAGCTCCTTTTCCTTTCATATTAAAATTTTTGTATTGTGGGCAGTAGGCTCTAATAATTTTTAACTAATTTGGTAACTTTTAGAAGTTTTTTAGTGGAAGGACCTGCGTTTTAGCTGGTAGTAAGCACTGTGCTGGTTAAACGTTGTAAACTCTGTTCAAGGGATGCTGGTTGAGCCTTGACTGCAGTTCCTTATTTTTTGGAGTTTTTATTGATGCTTCATCTTAGTCCTTTATATGTAAGTTGTGTGACGTCTGGCTTGTCAAGAAAAGTTTGTGGTTAATTTATGTTGAATATTCTTTTTGATTAAAAATGGATTTCTTGGGGTTCTATGCCATCCAAAGTGTGAATTCCTACAGTTACTGAAAATTTTGGGGTGACTGTTTCTTGAGCCTGTGTTTGTTAATTTTCTTTTCCTTCTTATTTTCATCTGATCATTTTAAATTTTCCAATTTGATATCCTGTCACTTTTACAAATGAATGGATTAGCGACAAGCAAATAACTTCCATTGATTTATTTATCTGGCTTGAATGATGCTGCAGCTTTAAGGAATTGGCTGCCAATCGGCCTCTATCCGAGTTAAGGACTGCTGAGGAAGCAGCAGCAGCGGCCAGTATAGTATCAGAGGTTGTTGACCAAGTGAATGAAGGGGAAGTTCCTCCTGATGCTAGTGGGCAGTCTCCTAAACTTGTAAGTGCTGGCTTAACAGAAGCAGAGGAGTTGGAGAAGTATATCGCCATTAGAGAAGAGATGTATAAGAAAGCTAAAGAGTTCGATTCTAAGATCGTTGGTTTTGAAACAGCTATTGGGAGGCCGTACTTCCATGTGAAGCCCCTGAATGTGACAGAACTTGAAAATTGGCATAACTATCTGAATTTTATAGAAAGAGAAGGTGACTTTAGCAAGGTATTGTAATCTCTTGTCAATTTGATTATCACTATCATTTGATTTTTTAGTTGTGTTTTATGCATTGGCTTACAATCAGTAATATCTGCTGCATGATATGCTTTTTTGGGTAAACCGTTGGATGAAGCTACTTTTTAAACGGCAAATTGTACTGAGACTAAAGCATGGGCCTACCATTTGGTTTCTTTGAGGCTAAGTATTTCAAACCCTCATTTGTCAGTGGACATATTAGGTTTGTGATGTCTTCCATAAATTCTGTTATTTTTAAAGTTCCAATGTTATGCATGCAGGTGTCTACTTATCTTCCTAACCATCTGTCTGTCAGGCAAGGAGGTTCCCTCCTTTCCTATTTGAGGGGCCTCTCTATTCCGCAACGGAGTACTTCTTATGCATATCTCCCCGTGCTTTGTGTTATTTGTCTATTTCTCTGGCGTAGCATGCGGAGACGTGATCACATTATAATATTTTGTGGGTGTCAGGTGGTGAAGTTGTATGAAAGATGTCTAATAGCATGTGCCAACTACCCTGAGTATTGGATAAGATATGTTAAATGCATGGAAGCACATGGAAGTATGGATCTTGCGGAAAATGCTCTCATCCGTGCTACTCAAGTTTTTGTAAAGGTATGAAAACATACTTCTTATGGTCTAGTGGTGGAAACTTTCTCCTGCGTGATAGGATTTTCAGTTCAGCCACATATTCTCTAATATAAAATGGTCTTAGCTATCAATTTTGGTTGCGTACATCAAAGATATTTAGCAGTTTGACTCTTCAATCATTAGCATGTCTTTGGGCACATCTTATGTCCTATATGCAGTGATGATTAATTGTGAGACCTGTGATGTGGATAGTTCTTATTTCGGTCTTCTCTCAACTCCTGTCAGTCCTTGTCTGTGTGGCTAGTCCATATCCGAGTGCTCTTATGTGTTATTGTGTGCATGGGCTTGAGTACGTTAGCTTTTTAATGAACTCCCAATTCCATGTCTCCACATGTGGATTTCCAGGCTGTTATAGGCCTGCTAAGTGCATGGGTTCCAGTGCTTATCCCAGCTCACTTTTTTTCTTTCTTTTTCTTTTCTCTTCCAAAACTTGGACACTTTTGCACCTTATGTGAGTGTGCACATGTGACCGTGCCAGCGTGTTGCATTCTTGTGGATGACTAAAGTATCTGTGCTAAAGGTCTAGGCAAGTAGAAATTAGTGATCTTACTTTTGAAAGTTACATGATTTGGAAGTTAGTGTGCTATTAGCAGTTTAAATGGAGTTATTTAGATTTCTTAATGGATTTATCTCATCTAGTTTCATATGATCTGTGAAACAAGCTCTAGCAGCAATGTTAATGTATTAGATTTGAATTGCCTTGTTCTAAAAGAAGGGGCTAATCGACTAGAAAAGAACAGGGGGGCTCTATCTTGCTACTGGACATTAGTGCCCTCTATGAATCAGGAGGGGAGGGAATAGCCATCCCTTGCCACCCCTCCATTTATCTGTCAACAAACAAACTTTCCCTTGCATTTAGGGGCTGTATCCTGAAATTTATGAACTGTTGCAAATATTGAGGTTCAATACAGTAAAACACCATTGCTAGTGACAATTTTGTGCAATGAGATGTTGGAGTTGTGTTATGATGTGGAAAGGTAGTAATTCGACTTAAAGTTAGTTGATTTCTATAGTTAACTGGTAAGATACTTTGATTTAGGTTCTTTCTTTTGGATATGATAATATCTTACTGCATAAAGATTACTAGAATGTAGATATAGGGAAAGGCAGGGAGTATATTATGGAAAGTACATAAAATAAAAAATTGACGACTGCAAAAGGATTTTGATTTTAGAAGTAAACTGCTGTGAGCTTCCTGTACTCCA
Source organism: Eucalyptus guilfoylei (assembly GCA_016097605.1). Taxonomy (NCBI): domain Eukaryota; kingdom Viridiplantae; phylum Streptophyta; class Magnoliopsida; order Myrtales; family Myrtaceae; genus Eucalyptus; species Eucalyptus guilfoylei. The sequence goes on along the minus strand of CM027870.1, from coordinate 12,875,411 downwards.
GTTGAGTTTTCTTTACACCTGTTGACCAAGTGAGCTCTATAATTTAGAATTTCTATGCTGTATCTGTGTAGTTGGGTTATCCACTTGCGACTTATCATCGAGTAAATTTGCAGAGACAACCGGAGATCCACCTTTTTGCTGCTTGGTTTAAGGAGCATAATGGTGACATACTGGCTGCTAGAGCTGCTTATCAACTAGTCCACACTGAAATTTCACCAGGTCTTCTTGAGGCCATAATAAAGCATGCCAATATGGAAAGAAGGGTGGTAAGTTCATGGTTGTGTGTTTGGGTTGACTTATGCTTGGAACAATAATTTTTTTAGCCCTTTTCAGCGTTACGAACTACACTTTCAATTGTATTAAACATCCGTCACCTTTTAATAAAAGTTTGAAGGCATTTAAAGTCTATATATAGTGCTAATATATTTTATTTTGTCGAAAATTCAAGATAGGAATTAATTTTTTTTAGATTACCCCAAACTTGATCCTTATTTTTTTGGTTGAATAGCGTCAAAATTTGTTTCTGTTTACCTCCCAACTTCAAAAAGCTGCTTTTTTGGGTGAAGGGGGGACTGTTTGAAGAACTGTGAAAATTTTTCTTTCAGAGACCTTAGCAACAAACTGTCTTTAGGTCTGTTTGCTAGACCATTGTTTTGAGGGTTCAGGTTCTCTCTCAAATAGATTCTGCAGAAATGCATGAATCATGTTTCTAGTTTTTGGTAGTTTTCTCATCTTCTCTCGATCGACTAACCTGCAGCCTGACTTGTAACTCGTTTTTGTTAGATTATTATGGTAAGCGAATTCTTGTGCTTGGATTATATATCGACTCATTCAAAAAATGCATTTCAATATGATGCAAACTTGGTATTTCATGCAACCATGTGAGATTTCTGGGATGAAATTAACTATTTTCCTTTTGATGAGCATTAGTAGATCGACAACTTGCTGTATTAGAAATAGAGCTTTGAACTCTTTAACAAGGTCGATTATACCATTTTTCTTTTGTGCGGTTTTGTGTCATCAGGGTTGTTAAAAACATTCTTATGGTGATTGTGATAAGCATTTTATGGCTTCTGGTATTTCAGGGGAACTTGGATGATGCTTTGGCGGTTTATGAGCAGGCAATTGCTATTGAGAAAGGAAAGGAACACTCACAAGCTTTACCAGTGTTGTTTGCTCAGTATGCGCGTTTTCTGTTCTTGGTAGGTCTCTTGTACTATACATTTCTGCTTTTCTTATGACATAGTGCTGCATATCTCTGTGCTTTTAATACTGAATGAGTGCTGGGCCTCTCTGACAAGGAAAAAATTAATTTTTTTGCTCTCATAGGGAATGGATATTTTCACTCAGCTTCTGTTTCTGTCAATTTTTAACTTTCCATTTAAATCAAATGATTGAAATTGGAGCAGAAAGGACTTATATGACTGAGGGATGAGCTGATCAAACACATTATGTTAGACCTTGCTATCATCATTTTAATAACTGCCACTTGGTTTTGGAGCCTGTCTGAAATCATGCAGTGCGGAAGCATTATCATGGGTTATTTATCCTTTGTCTCGAGCAAGAATATTCTTGTTTTCTTAAAGGGTGAGATAATCCAATTTACCTAGCTTTTGTATTCCTTTAGGGTGCTGTCAGGGCCTTAAAATTGCATACAAATTTAGATGGAGAAGTGAGGCTCGAACTGGCCTGTTGACCAGAAACCTAGCAGATAAGGTTTTGAGTCATTGACATTTTTCACCTTTCTTGGTGTAGTCATTGAGAGAATTGGTCCATAGTGTGCAAACATTTGACTGCGTTTTTGTCGTACTCTACACGTTTGATAATCTTAGTCTATGGAGCAGCTGTTGCCAGTCTGGTAGTGTTGCAATGTCATGGTCTTGTTTGCCGATAAATTCTGAGAAAGCTATTTTTCTGCTGTGTAGGTATGTGCAAATACATCCATGTTTGCTGTAACTGAATTTCACCTGTTTGTCCTTTCTTTGGAGTGTATATCTCTTCTTAACAGTTTATCTATTTCTTCTGATTCTCTCTCTCCTTTGGTAGGCCATGGGCAAAGTGGAAAAGGCTAGGGAAGTTCTAGATGAGGCTTCTGAACATGTCCAGCTGTCAAAGCCATTTCTTGAGGTGCTCCTGCCTGCCTTGTCACCGTGTAATTTTGAGGATCTTTTTAATCGTTTACTCTTAAACCAATACTAGTGCTGATTATTGCCTTTTTGGTTTGGGCAGATATTGATTTTTATGGAGACAGTGATGCCATTGCCGAAAAGAATTGATCACTTAGATACCTCGGTCGAGAAGTTCATTAATCCCAGCACTGACAGCCCTAATACTGCAAGTATAGCTGAGAGAGAGGATGTATCTTCCATTTTTTTGGAGGTAAAAGTTTTAAGATTCTGTGGAACAGTGCATTTGTTGGATTGATTGTTGTCATTCTGGTACATTGTACTTGTTTTTTTTTGGGGGGGTGGTGGGGTAGGATTTTCTGGAATTGTTCTAATATTGAAACTCAGGAAACTTACCAACAAAGTCTCTTTCATTTTTCACTCGTCAATTTTCTGGAAATGACCTTTTCACTTGAAGCACCAGAAACGGGTTTTGTATTTCAGTTATCATTTTGGAATTTGCGAATGAACAACCACACCAAGAACTTCAATCATTGGACACCGTGGACTCTAAAACTTAATATTGTGATACTGTTTTCTTGCTTTAATCTATTATATTTAAATCTTTTAAAATTGTTTAGGCTAGCGTACATTTGTTGAGAAATCAGAGATAGGTTTTTGGAAAATGATTCTGATTGAAGTCCTAATGGTTGAACATGGTGTAATTTTTTATAATTTGGTTCAGTGATTTTCCTTTTATCAGGGCACGTTGGTTACTAGTTAAGCTGGAACACTGTTGGTGCTTATTTAATGCATTTGTTTTGCTCATTCTTGTACAAACTAAGATATCGCCATACGTTATGTTTCTATATTCAATTTGACCCCTGATTGGATTGGGTGGAAAAACCTGCAAGGATCCTTTGCTTGGGTATTGTCTTTTCATCATCATCTCTCTTTCGAATTATGCAAACCTGTTATGCGTTTGCACAGGAGATTGAGAAGGGAATGCTCTGTTTTTTATTGTTGTAACATTTAGGGAAAATGACACAAATGGTCCCTCAACTTTGTCCCATTGTCCAATGTCGTTCTTGCATTTTTAACATGTTCAATATGGTCCATGAACTATTGGTAAATGTTTAATGTAGTCATTTCGTTTGCTCAAACGACAAATCAAATGTTATTTTGATGACATAGATTATTATATGCCAAATTGGATTTTTAAAAATGATTAGTCAATATGTCCATCTTTTTATCCATCTACTTTTGACAAGGAAAAACAATTAAGTGTTAATATGTCCATCTTTATTTGATGACATAGGATTATTATATCTTGATTAGAAATGAATATCTTACGTGTAGCTTTTATTTTTGTTCACTGTCCAGACTTGATGGATTGGAAACCACTTCAGCAGATTTCATTAACTTGAATTAACAGAAGGACGATATTGAACATTTTCTTAATGTTTAGGGACTAAATTGAACATAACTGAAAGTTCAAGGATCATATTGAACACAATAAAAGTTTAGAGACCACATTGCATATTGGACCAAAGTTAAGTGTCCATTTGTGTCATTTTCTTTTATATTTAGGCTTGCGATTGAATGATTTCAAGGGCCAAAGGTGATGCTGGAGAGATTGTAGTCTGATTTATGAGTTATGCTGATCAAGGTCATTTTCTTGCCATTTTCTGCTGCAGTTTCTGGATTTAGTTGGAGATGCCGAGGCTATAAAGAAGGCTCATGATAGACATCTTAAAATCTTCCTGCACAATAGGATGGCTTCACAGTTGAAAAAACGTCAGGCGGAGGATGTTCTAGCTTCAGACAAATCTAAGCTAATGAAACCCGATGCTTCTGTTCCTTCATCTGTCCAGTCTTTGATGGGTGCATATCCAGGTGTACAGAACCAATGGACAGCTGGATATGGTGTACAACCACAAACTTGGCCGCATGTTACCCAAGCACCAGCGCAACAATGGAACCCCGCCTATGCCCAGCAGACGGTAATATACACACACACTACCTATATCTTGCTCTGTCTGATATTGCAATTTGATTACTGTGGTGCTTGTTGGTCAATTTGTGACAAAGTACACGTTTACCTTTGGTTAAAAATACACTCATTCACATCTCTGATCAGTCCCTTGGCTTGCTTGATGTAGTGTGCTGTATCCATATGATCTTTTTGTTGCTTTACAATATAAAACAAACACCTTGGTGTAAAGATTAGTTGGTTGAAGAGATATGGACGTGCATGACATTTGAAATATTCCTTTTTCTGTTATACTTGCCTTTAGATGGGAACACAGGGCTTTTTGTGTGGACCAATCCTTTTTATCTGCTTCATAAGTATTTTGATTTTTGGTAATTTACCTTTTACCTACGAGGCGAAGCATTTGTTGAAAATGACGGAAGATAGACAATAAAATGTTGAATGTTGTATTGAGTTTTTGTAATGTGTAACTTGCATTGTCCTTGTCACGTATTGGCTGAATTCCAGTGACTGCTTCAGTGATTAGGTGGCAACTATGACCTCGCTGTTTTAAATGTTCTGCTTATTATGGTAATGCGGTATTGGCTCTTGGTATCCTTCTCATTATATGAAATTTCTTTACCATAAAACAACATGATCATTTTGATCCTCACTGTCCTGGAATTAGGCTGCATATGGTGGTTACACAGCAAGCTATGCCACTCCACAAGTATCAACATCGGTGGCACAAAGTGCCTCATATGGGGCTTATCCTCCAACTTATCCTGCGCAGGTAGTGAAAACTTTAGCATTCAATATTACAGTTTCTGCATATTTTGCTTGCTTATTCTTTATATCTGCAAGATTATAACGTCTAGAATTTAGTATGGAAACAAATGGGCAGAAGATGCTTATGATAATCGCTTGTATTGGTGGTTGCTTTTTGTTCTCTGATTTTGGGGTTTGTCATTAAGTCACATGTCAGTGTTACTAGTTTGAGTTTTATTAAATTTAGTTGTTGGTATTTACAATCTGTACTCTTCATCTTGAACGTTATATGTTATTTCACGGGACATTATGACTTTGGAAGCAGCTGTCTAGGTAGCTTATCCTGAATTTGGAAGATGAGGCAATTGCTATTGGTTGTGTTTTGTTGGTGATGATGAACTACCAAGTTGTATTTTGCTCACCTTCATAAGCTCTAGATTCCCAAAGTGTATTTGCTGGTTTTGTGTTCTTTTGAACAGTGAAGTCTCAGAGTAGTAGAAATGGCAGTCTCTCATGGGTAAATTAGTTAAAAGTCGTTTTTAATACTTTTGAGTTTGCTTGGAGGTGTCTGCCATGTGAAAAGACGCAATCGTACAAGAGATGCGATTATTCAGGAGAGTGACAATAGCATCGCTGTTCATTAACTCCAGTCTGACGAAACAAATATCGCTGGAAAGGGATATAAAGCCGTGTTCAATATTTTCTTTTTGTCTGTAAATTTATGGTGGTATTAGGAGCTGATGTTTTGTGACAACGTAATCAGGCCGCTCCACAGCAGAGTTACGCACAACCGGCTGCCACAGCCGCAACAGCCCCATCTCAGCAAGCAGCGGCAGCGCCTCAGGCTTATTATGGGACTTACTACTGAACAGGGATAGCAGCTGCAGCAGCATTCTTGTTTGCATGATTGTTGTATAGAACACCTCTTCCCTAGGTCTCACGAGAAGTACTGCACCTGTGGTTTTTCGAACACAGCAAGGGGGGGAGCTAATGATGTGGATGGTAGAGAGCAGAAGAGCAAACTCTTGTTCTAGATCATGTTCGGATCTGAATGATTGCTGCGATCTGGTCATTTTCTTTTGATAGCAGTATCTGAGTTAGGCTGTACTTCGATATTCGTGGGGATGGATAGTCAATCAGTTTCTCTTATTTTCTCTCTCTTTTTTCTTCGTTCCCGGATTGTTTAGCTACTGTTAGTTTATGTTTTTTCTGTTTCTTCCACATTTATGATTATTAGTGTATTTGATCCAAAAAGAGCGATGCACTTTTAACGTCGTGCTCGGTTCTTTTTTACATGTGCCGATGCTTTCTCTGGTTACAACGCTTTGCAGCCTATGTCTTCTCATCATCCAGAGAACTTTCAGGGAGAACTGAATTTTGGGACAGGTCGGAACGAGACGATAGAAACGCGAGATGTAGATTCTTCATAGAGTGGCTCACGCTAGTGAGTATCAGTATCTCGGTTTCTATTTTTTTTGTGGACCGATCTGACTGCCATCTTCTCGAAATGTGGTAGCTCTCGCTATAGAAGTCTCGGCTCATCTTCACATCGGAGCTTGGAGCTCGGTACGGAAAAATCCAGAGCATCCAGTGCCCAAATAAGAATACCGTACTTGAAATTAGGGTTTTGGGGCGGTCTCGGTCTGTTACCATCCCGTCTTTCTCCACGACAGTGTCGGGAAACGGCAGAGGCTAGCTGCCCGGGATTTGTCTCGACCAAATAGGACCGTGTTCTAAAACATTCAAAATCACTGGTCAGAAGATCGCCCTGCCGCCCCGCCGAACGAAATGTACGGGACAATTAGCGCAAAAATCGTACCCAAGCCCTGCATTCTTCGACATCGGCGGGGGAATGCGCGGGCTTCATTTTTTTCACCATGGCAAAAGGGCAAAAATCCAACTCCCCTAAGAGTTGTCTTGCCCAATTACGGCAAAATCAACGGTCAGCACATGTCAGAGATTGACCGACCCCTCTCTCCAATAAGATCCCAGATCCCATCACCCCTTCACTCCTCCGAAAAAGGAAAAATTAAATGATATAAGAAATTTGCCTTTTTTCTGGGTCTGCCTCTTTTGAAGTTATGATAAACTCCAGATGGATTCCGATTTTAGGCCGGTTCCGCGAGCCCAAAACCCTCCCCAATTTCGTAATATTTATAAAAATTAGATTTTGCGCAGGGCCCGTTAAAAAAAGAAGAAGAAGGTCCAGATCTCCCCTCTCCCCTTCCTTTTTCTCCTCTTTTCCTTTTTTTTTTTTAAATTATCTTTTCGCCTCATTTGGTTATCGCACGCCCAACGCTTTCTTTTCTTTTTGAGAGCTGCTATTCTCTCTCTCTCTCCCTCCATCTCTGCACCTATCAACCCTAACCAGCTTTCTCTTTCTCTCTCTTCTCTTCTCTCTCTCTCTGAGATTTTTAGGGTTTTTGCCTCTCTGCTGTCGCTCGCGCCGGGCTCGATCTGGTCGTCTGGTCGGGCCTTCGAGCTCGAGCTCTTCACCCCCCTCCTTCCTCCTTCCCCCTTTTTTATTTTTAATTTATTTTTGTGGTTTTGATGCTTCTGTCGGAGGCTGGGGAGGACTGAGATTCAGTGACGCCGGTATCGGTTCTGCAATGGCGACTTCGTACCCCGCTCCCGTCACCGCGATGCAGGTGATTCCCCCCCCACCCCCCTCCCTCGACGTCTTCTCCGTTGGCTGCTCCTCTTCTGCCGGTGGCGGCGGCGGCGAGAGATTCCGGTCCATGCTTATTGAAAGGAGGGTTCTTTTTTTGGATTGCGCGCAGGTTGGTTCTTACTTCGTCGTCCAGTACTACCAGGTGCTGAAGGAGCGTCCCGAGCTGGCGCATCAGTTCTACACGGAGACCAGCTCCATGGTCCGTGTCGACGGCGAGAGCAGCGAGTCCGGGTCGACCATGCTGGTGAGTGGTGGATGCGCTTCAATCTCGTCCGTCGTTAGCGGCTCGTTCCTTAGTTCTATGCAGGCGTCGGAGCTCGTTTTCTGCTGATTGCAGTAGCTTTTGGCTAGTCATGTTTACGCCCCCCCCCCCCCCCCCCCCCTTCTCTCTCTCTCTCTCTTCTTTCTATATATATATATATATGCCTGGGACGCCCAAGTTCTGCTTTTTGCCGTTGCTGAGTTGTCCTCGTTCGGAGGTTTGTGCGGGGGTTTGATTTCATCTTTTCTCCCGAGTGCGGCGTGATTCCCTTTGCGGAGATCTGTAAATGTCCGCCGTAGGTTAAGACGTTCGGATACTTCAGATGGGCGCTTCTAGTTCATAAAAAAGTTGAGGATTTTAGTGGCTGAGAAATGGTCTCTAGCAGTTCCCTCTATGTCGCTTCTTTGTGAGGATGTCATTCTACTCTTCATCCGGATGGTTCCGTTATTCCTATTATGACCGTTATTTACTTGGTAAGTGGAGGAATCCCACAAAAGGGAATGGAAGAATGTAGCGATCCGCGTAGAAAATAATCATAAGATGTAGTCATACATAGAATCCCCAGAGGCCTGTACATAAATTTTCGTACACACAAAGTAGGAGCACAGAACCTTCTTCATACTCTCTATCTTGAAAATTGATGTGAAGTTCTTGACAGAGTTTTCATAGTGAGAAACATTACCCGTGTTTAAATTCTTTGTTCTTAAAGGTGGCAATGGCTGCTGGATGTTTTTGAAGTCTTAACGCTACCCATGGTACTTATGACCATATCTTTTTGGATCATTTTTGGCTGTGACAGGGTTTCTATTAGTTCCTATTATCGACAGTAGTGGCTAAACCTTGAAAATCAATTTTCTTCCCCTTTTGCTTTATTCAACTTATGCTGAATTTCATTACTCGAGCATTATGGTATTGATATAGTTGAATTTGCCGACGATCTTCTCCTTTTCATGTGCAGCAAATCCATTCTCTTCTCATGTCACTAAACTTAGCTACGATCGAGGTCAAGACAATAAACTCTCTTGAATCTTGGAATGGAGGTATTGTGGTGATGGTCTCTGGTCTGGTTAAAACTAAGGACTCCATCGTCCGGAGGAAGTTTGTGCAAACCTTCTTTCTCGCACCTCAGGATAAGGGTTTCTTTGTCCTTAACGATATCTTTCAATTCTTCGAAGATGCAACAGTACCTCAGCACTCTGCTCCCATGGTATCAGAAAGCAGAATTGACGTGCAGTTAAACGCATCTAGCCCTGTCATGGATCCACCAGGTAAATATTAATTTTTTGTTGGGACATGATACATGCTATTTGGAATGTGTCGAAGTAGTGACTGCCAGACTCCCTCTGCCTTGGAGTTGCGGTGTGGTTGATAGGGTCTCCTTGTAACCATTGATGTCCCTGCTTGCTATCCTAGAATATTGCCCTTTATCTTACCCAAAATGTCAAATGTGTGTGCCTTTATATCATCGACATGAACAATGATTTTGATCCTGTCATTAATAAAGTAGGTGTATTCAGGAGATGTATACAGTATGGAAAAGGATAAAATCTTGGATCGGAAAATCTTTATCTAAAAAGTTTGTGATTCTTGCAAATGATTGTCCCATAGTTAACGAAAAGTCTGTCACACTAGTTTAGAGGTGGTTTTACATGAAGAATTCCTGAGCCTTTGTTTTCAGATAGGCTTAATTTCTTTTCTCTTACTTCGGCGCATCTAATATGGGTGTTGGCAGTTCACAACTATGTTTTGGAGGAAGAGCCAAGGGAATACGTAAACTCAGTAAATATAGAAGATAATCTGGATGATGAATACAATCTCCAAGAACAACAGCACTACGATGAAGCTGAAGCTGAAGCTGTGTTAGAAAATGCCTATGCAGAGGACAATTCGACTTCGCTTCATATTTTGGATGCTGTCCCTGTTGCCCCAGATGTTCTAGATGAACCGACGGAAGAACCTCAGAGGAAAACCTACGCTTCTATTGTATGGATCTGCTCTATTGTTGCCGCTTATCTTTGCTTGTCCTCTTATCCCGCTTTTATTTCTACTACTTGTTTGATGCTATTTAGAGCTTGTGCATTATATGTAAGAATTTATAAAGTAATCACACAGGAAGCTTGTGCATTATATGTAAGAATTTATAAAGTAATCACACAGGAAGTTTGAATCCAGTCATGTCTGGTCTGCATGAAATGGTGACTAGATGGTATTTGGCAGAAGATTGTGGTTGTGCTTATCTTTATAGGTGTATAGTTGATTGAGCTGACTATTAAGTTAAGTACCTGTCAGGAGGTGGACCCAATTTGCATCTCTGACCCATTTTATTGTCAGCTTAATTTTTCTGAAGAGTTCGAACGTGGACTTTGAACCAAGTATTTCATCTGCATAAATGAAAGGATCGCTTTTCTGTGGTTGTAAATTTTTTTATAACTCTTGGTATCTGAAATTTCATTTAGCAATAAATTATTCTGCGGATCATGTTAAGTCGATGGTGAATGGTTAACGCCCTCATGTATGTGAGACATTCTGGGGTCACCAATTGGGAGCGGAGTGCTAATTATGGAATTGTTTATAACTTGTGCTTTAGATTGGCTGGTTTTATGTTCAGGGCACGAGAAAATAAGCTTGTCAAATACATGATGCAAGTCCAAATTAGGGGCTGAAGATGTAGCCGATATGTTCTTCTTCTTCTTCTTCTTCTCCTTTTTTCTTTTTCCATAATATAATTTTTACTGTTTCTTTTTTTTTTTTAAATTAAAGTCATATTCTTTTGTTTTTGCTTGATGTGGTCTCAATTGGTCTATATGTTGTATGCTTGCCAGTTACGAGCTGCGAAAGCGCAGTCCGCAGCAGCAGCAGCAGCCACTGCACAGCCATCATATGGCAGGACTCTTCCCAACATGTCGGATTGGGAATATAACCCGCAGCCCGCAGCTCCAGCTCAGCTACCAAAACCCACGCCGTATGTTGAGCCTGTATCAGTTGTTGAGGCAGCAGATGATGGTTATGGTGAAGATGAAGGTTGTATTCTTATAATTTGTCATGCTGTTGCTTAATCATGTCATGTAATTGTGATTTCCTATTTCGTTCTAGGCTGCTTGGTGTTGATCATTTTGGTGAAGATGAAGGCTACTGTCTTTTTTTTTTTTTTTTTTTTTTTTTTTTTGGGGGGGGTGTGGTGGGGAGGAATCAATTTGGAGTTCATCATAGATTGCCATTATGTTTCTACAAGGGATTAGTTAAAGTTTACTGGGTTTTTGGTGAACTGTTACATTTAGACCATGGGATAATTACTTATGCATTTTTTGCTTTACTATGAAAAATATGTTACATGTGATTTATCCAGTGAGTCATGATAGTTTTCTTTGAAGGTGTCTGCATTGTGGTGAATTGTATTTTTTTTATGATTACATCTTTATTTGAGAAATGTATACCACTGTCCTACTTTATGGTGAAGTGTATATTAGATGTTAAAAACAACTATGTGGAAATGGGGCATTTCATCCAATCTTAAAGAATATCTGAAAAACAGATAACACTTGTGATTTGGAATTTTGATTTTCTACTTTACATCTGCTTGTATATTTAGATAAGTTAGCTGGGAGGTACTGAATGTTTATCTACGTAGACCATTATTGTGCATTATCATTGGAGTCTTGTAGCAAGGCCCATTTTGAAGTTGGCCTTTATCATTTCTGGCAGGTCTGTCGAAATCTGTCTACGTAAGGAATTTGCCCCCAACCGTTACGAATCCGGACATTGAGGAGGTTTTCAGGAACTTTGGCACCATCCGACCAGATGGTGTTGCTATCAAGATACGGAAGGTTCTGTCCCACTTAGCATTGACCTTTTTCTTTTGCTATGAGCCACTTGGCTTTGACTTAATATGTAATGTTGGAGGAGGCTAAAATTGGAAGCAACGTGCAGGAAATTGGTGTTTGTTATGCCTTTGTTGAGTTTGAAGACCTTTTTGGAGTCCAGAATGCATTAAAGGTAGCTCATCAACAACGCATTGCATGCGCTTTACAGCTATTTATATATATATATATATATATATTTTTTTTTTTATTTAGTTATTTGCTTAGCATAGATGTGTTATTGTGGATCTATGTTTGAGCTGTCACCCTTCTGTCCTTATATTAAAACCCAAATATTTCTCCACACATTCTATTTCATCTGTTAAGAAACATGCTTGGTACACTTTATCGATGCATTCCCAAGAACCGCTGTTGGGAAACCGGTTTGTTCACATGGTGTCCGACCTTTGGGTCTAGTGTTCAAATTTTCTCATCTCTGTTGTTGTGATGATGTCTCCGACTCTTTTCTGTCTTCTAGTTGTTGTCATCCAGTCTATTAGATGCCTAAGTTCTGGCTCTGGCTTACATTTGTGTAATGTTAAGAAATATACTCGATATACATGATATATTCTTTTATTGAAATCTTAAACTTATGGGCATAATGGTTAGCTTTCTAATCCCTGATTATTGTGATGCATACAAGTGGCATAGGAACATATGAATTAAAATTGAGCATGTATGAATCAGAGGGGACTAAAATGTTTTCGTGCATGCTGTTCTGTATCTTATAATTGATTTGGTTACACATATAATTTACTTCAAAAAGTACATATGTTTGGAAAATAACGTAGTTATAGTTTTTGTTTTGTTTTTAATTTGTAGGCTTCTCCTGTTATGGTGGCTGGAAAGCCAGTTTACGTTGAAGAGAGAAGAGCAAACACCACGGGCGGTGTTCGAGGTGGAAGTATGTGGTCTTACCTTTTTTGTTTTTCTTGCCTTATATAACTAGCTGCTTTATTGCTTTTTCCTTCCTTAGTGGAAGTGTTCCATGATGATATGGTTAACTTTTCAAAGTGTCTTCCAACATTGGTAGTAGTAACTGTGCCTATATTTGGCTTTTTAATGTTCATGATTTTTATGTCATCCTAGAGGTTTTGCTTAGAGATGAGTCTTTTGCAGCATCTTCACCATCTGTGTGCAGGCTTGGTCTCTCAGACTATTTGTAGGGTTTGTGTGTTTCACAAAGTGAGAGTATAGATTTTATGGGGTAACTATAGTTTACAGGTGAGTGAATATGTGCAATAAAATTGGTTCGCAATATAATTTCCTGTTCATTTGAGATAGAAATAGAGAGATCGGTGATGTCACAATTAAACTGTTAAAGTGATGTTTGGGGTTTGAGTGACATTTCTCTGCAAGTGCTTGTAAATTTGGAACAGCTAAAATCTTGATTATGTTTGACGAGTATCTTTTTGGAGAACATGAAGATAAGATTATGCTTATAAATCATCGTTACTTCTGCATTTGACACTTTATTCGAATGAATGCCAGGACGAGGAAGAGGCAGAGGCGGATACCAATCCGAGGGCCTAAGGGGACGCCTGGGTGGTCAGAGTTTGGGCAGGGGAAGCAACCTGGATAATGACTACAGCCGTCCGAGGGGCAATGGCTCCTACTTCCGTGGTTCACAATGAGTTATTCGTTCGACCTTTTCGAACCGTTATAGCTGTGGCCAAAGGCTCGTTAGGTTGCTATGGTGGGTGATTCCATGTACGATGGTTTCCTGAAGTCGTGGTCTGTGCTTCTTGAGGTGTGTTTCTTCCTTTTTGGCATGATTAGATTGTTAAGACCTTTTTTACCTTTTGGCCCTTGCGGAGAGCTTAGATGAGCCTTTCCCCTTGAATGGTTTTTGTGATGCAATTCAAGCGGGAGTTTTGGGCCCCATTGAGCCTTTACACTGCGAGGGGTGTAACAAGATCCTGGAGTTATGGTCAACATCAAGCCCTTATAGGGTTTTTTCTTCTTCTTTTATTCCCTCGTAAGTCTCCAGCAATATGCTCTGCTCATCTTCATCGCTGCGACTGTTTGTAGAGGGTACCTCTACAATGGAGAACAAGGGATTCTCAATTCTCGAGTGGTGTATGTGAGGTACTTACTGTGCTGTTTTTAATTATTAATGGAAACTGTTGATTTGACCTCATCACGGAGTCGAGTGGCTGATGGAATTCCTACCTTGGCCATAAGTAGCGAGCCTTTTGCTTGGCTAGCGCTGCAATCAATCTTTCGACTTCTTCACTGATTTTTCCGAAAGATCCCTTGAGTGCTCTGCCGCAGATTTGCTTTCCATCTTGTGCATGCGCATAAAAATCGTAATTAGAAGGCCCTTTCATGCTTTACCAATCGGCGTGCAAGATTGTATGATCTTTACTATGATGCTTACGGAGTTTTTCTTTACAAAAATTTGAAGTGTGGGAGGATACAAGTGATTGTGATCAGACTTATTTCCTTGCCGAAATCAAAATTCACCGGACAAGGGCCTTGTGGTCCCTAGCTGTGGTGGTGTGCTGGGCCGGGCCCGATCCAGGCGAGGCCGCGATGCCTAGAACTAGCGAGGCTGTTGTGGCCCTCGCTTAGTGTTGGTAAGGTAAGGCCGACAAACCTTATCGGCCTTCAGCCTCCCCCAAAAAGAACAAAAGGAAGCAAATAGAACACGTCAACGCCGCCCGCACCAATACCCTTAATCCGTCCATTAGCATTGCGTTCAATATCCTGTTAAGGTGCATCTGCGTTAACACGAGTTGTAGATGAGTGCACAGCAGATGTAATGTGGGGATTGACAAATTTGATAAATCAGAAGATAGATTTGAGTAGGGTACTGAAAGTTGGGGTGAACGTACCGTGGAGCATGGTTCGGGATTTTTTGCGAGATGAAAATTTATTTAGAGATGACATGTCCAGTGAAATTAGTCGGACAATTCTGACCAAAAAGAAAAAGTTTGACCATTGCGTTTTGGTATGTCTCTATGTTTTGAGAAGAGCGCTCAATATTTCGATTAAGGATGAGCATGGTTCGGATAGGTGGTTCTCACATTAGAACCAGAAACTATCCACTAAGATCTGTTTTGAAAAATTGGAATCGGAAATTATCTGTTGGTTCTATGGATTCACCTGAAAATTGGACCGTCAGTTCGATTTGATTCCCATGTGGGTCCATGGAATTGGTTCTATCAAACTTCACACACTTAGTGCGACATTTTCCAACAAGTTGGAGTAAAGCAAGAAACAAAGAACTTCCATGTTCTTAGTTGCGATATTAGTAAAAAGATTAAACTCATATTAAAGGTTTAGAATTGAGGCCATGAGTCGATGGTTGTTGAGATTGAGAGTTGAGGCAAGTGAGAGATAGTCAGATGACTCACACGAAATAACAGTAAAATGAAATGAGCCCTCGATTAATGGGCGTTAAACTCTAA
The DNA here is from genome assembly GCA_016097605.1 of Eucalyptus guilfoylei. Lineage (NCBI taxonomy): Eukaryota > Viridiplantae > Streptophyta > Magnoliopsida > Myrtales > Myrtaceae > Eucalyptus > Eucalyptus guilfoylei. The sequence continues at coordinate 12,860,363 of CM027870.1, read as the reverse complement.
ATTAAGAATTTTAGGGTTTTTATTTTTCTTAAATTGTTTTTTGATCGGAAACTTTTCTTGAAAAATTAAATATGATCTTGATCGGATGGGCGAATGGGTAATTTCACATTTAAATCCAGAGTCAGACTGGTACTTATTGGTTCTAAGAACCGGACCGACTCCTTTAGAAACCGCCAATCCGAGCTGAATTGGTCCGAGTGGAGAGGCGATTTTCAGTTCTTTTGCACATCCTCGACATCACGAGGCCGACATTGGAGCCGAACACTCACGATGGCTCAGCTGTAAGTTACACAACACCGACGGGTATAATAATTACAACAACGCGAGGGAATCGGAATCCTTTTTGCTTTTGCATGGCCAACACCGACCCCCGTGTCTTTTCCTTGTCATGTCGACGAAAAGGTAGATGCCGCTGCACAGCCTGGCCCCCTGCAATGGCGCGCGTCACCTCCCTCTTCCCTTCTCTCTCTCTCTCTCTCTCTCTCTCTCTCATGGCCTCCCTCGGGATCGACCCGGATCGAGACGGCGGGGCGCGCTTCTGATCCGGCGCCGCGCCGCCGCGAAAGCGAGGGAGGATGTTCGGATGCAGGTGCCTGTCTTGGACCGGGGCCGCCGCCGGCGGCCGCCCCCGTCGCCGGCCCGAGCCCTTCTCTCTGCCCGCCCCGATCCCCGAATGGCCGCCAGGTTGGTTGGTGGGTTGGTGCGGCGTCGTTTTTGCTCTGTTGGGTCGAATGTCGAGACTGCGAAGCGTTTTCTTGTTTCGTGATGCGATGGCGATGGATGATCGCCTCGTTTTCTCTGACTTTTCTCCTTGAGCATTTTTATTTTATTTTATTTTAAATATATATATTTTTTGTTTTGTTTCCTCGGTTGGGTCATGGCAAATCTCCGGTGGCCAATGAGCTGCTCCCAGCAGGCGTCTAGGATGGTGAAGAAGTCTGGGGATGAACCGAATTGTACATCAAATACGAGAAAATTGGAATTAATTCGCAAAAGAAGTCAGGGGGGATGAACCAAACTGTGCACCAAATATGAGGAAACTGGAATTAATTAATAATAGATGCCTTCTTTACATTGTTTTGTTTAGCATTGGAACAAGATACAAATTGTGAGTCTCGGTATGACACGGGTTAAAATGGATAATATCTCGAGTGAATTGATGGTGTCGCAATAAAGATAGTCACTTTGCATTGTTGGAGGTGAAATGGGCTATTGGACATGTTATTGATTCCAGAATGCGGAAACTTCCTTCAGCTTCTAGATTATGCCCATGGAGTTTGATGGCTTTTTTGGGCCTAGGAGTCAAGAGTGTTAAACAGAACAAGAGCACACAAATGTCAAGAGATTCTAGTTGAATGTGAGACCGTCGCAACACTGCCTGTCAAATGTCACAATGCCAACATGCTTTGCTATATATAGCTAGAATCTGAAGATTCTTTGCTTTACTCCCCGTTGCTATTTTCCACATATTATTTGATTTCGAAGCACCTAATGTATGTTCTTTTCCCTAATCCTGTTTATTAATTTGCTTGCTTGTTTCCTGGTTAGTTATTGCTATGCTTTATGAAGAAAGCTGCTAGTTGCTGGTGTAGCTATCTTGATGTTTTTATCATGCTCGAGAAGTTGGTTCTCTGATGATGCTAGTAGTGGTGTGCCGCACTCTGTATCAAGTATTGCAGAAAATTGTTGCATTGTTATCGCACGTCTTATGGCATTCTGGCCTATTGACAAAAGAGCTTAACCTTTTCTCATTTCCTTTTCATCTCTTCATGTTTTGCTTATGATCCCAGGTCATGGATTTGCCAGTGGAAGTATAAATCTTGGGGAAATTGAAGTCTGTAAGGTCAAAAGGTTTGAATTTATCTGGGGTTGGGATTGGTCAAGCGATGAGAGAAAAGGTGTCAGTTTCTATAGGCCTGTGGCAATACCTGATGGATTTTTTAGTCTGGGGCACTACTGCCAATCAAATGATCGACCTTTGCGAGGCTTTGTACTAGTGGCAAGGGAAGTTATTTCTTCTGGTATAAAACCTCCTGAATGCACATCTGGTAAATCACCAGCTCTTAAGGAGCCAGTCGATTACACGCTTGTTTGGAGTTCAGATGATGGTGGCGAAGATGGTGGGGAAGGTGGTTACTTCTGGCTACCTCAGGCGCCTGAGGGGTACAAGCCTATGGGAATTTTGGTCACTAACCAGCCGGCTAAGCCTGCATTGGAGGAAGTCAGAGTTGTTCGGTCTGACTTGACAGATACGTGCGAAAATCATCACGTGATTCTCAGCATTTCAAAATATCCACTATTGCCATTGACAGTATGTAGCATTAGACCAACTCATAGGGGAATGCTGGGTAAAGGTGTCTCAGTTGGGACTTTTTCCTGCAGCAGCTGCTGGAGTTCTGGTGACGAACAATGTATTTCATGCCTAAAGAACTGCAACCCTGTGCTGAATGCGATGCCAAACCTTGATCAGGTCCACATGCTTATCAAGCACTATGGGCTAACCGTGTTCTTTCACCCAGATGAAGTGTTCTTGCCATCTTCTGTTTCATGGTTCTTCGAAAATGGATCGCTATTACACAGAAAAGGAGATCCCGTAGGGGAGCCCATAGACATAAGTGGTTCAAACTTGCCTAGCGGTGGGAAAAACGATGGGGAGTATTGGATTGATTTGCCTAGTGATCGGTGTAAAGATAGCATCAAGAATGGGAACTTGGATTCAGCTAAGCTTTATGTCCATGTGAAGCCAGCTTTGGGTGGTACATTCACAGACATTGTGATGTGGATCTTTTACCCCTTCAATGGGCCAGCCACTGTCAAAGTTGGCATGAATATTCCTTTGAGCATTGGACAGCATGTAGGTGACTGGGAACATTTTACTCTCCGTATAAGCAACTTCAGTGGAGAGCTGTGGAGCATCTACTTCTCACAGCACAGCGGTGGCCAGTGGGTAGATGCGTGTGATTTGGAATTTATAGACGGAAACAAAGCGGCTATTTTCTCATCAAAAAGTGGGCACGCTAGCTACCCTCGTCCCGGAACCTACATTCAGGGATTGAAAATGCTTAGGATTGGGATAAGGAATGACGCAGCTCGGAGTGATTTTAAAGTGGACTCGAGCACCAGCTATGAGATTGTAGCTGCCGAATATCTGGGAGATGGTGCTGTTGGCGAGCCTTGCTGGTTGCAATATATGAGAAAATGGGGTCCGACTGTCGTCTACAATTCAAGAACCAAGCTGGACAAAGTAATCAAATCCTTGCCGGATATGTTAGGACACCCGGCGGCATACATATTTGACAAGCTTCCAGTTGAGCTTTACGGCGAAGATGGTCCTACAGGGCCGAAGGAAAAGAACAACTGGGTTGGCGACGAAAGAAGCTAGAGGTTCAAATCTCCAACCCATATATGCAATCCTTTTTTGAATTGGTGCTGTTTGGGCAGCAAGTGTCCTGGAGGCCGTGCACCATTTTTAAGTGTAAACTGGCTTATAGAATCGTTGATGTCACTAGGTTGCATACGGAAGTAGTTGTTTTACATCAGCACGGTGAATATTATCAAAGTGAGTAGGAGGTTTAGAATGCTTTTCATGGTCGGTACAGTGCTGTCCAGAGCGGATCATGTAACGTAACATGAGACTCAAAGATAGGTGAGAAATATGATATCTGTATTTTGCACGAAAAGTAACTTGTGTCAGCCAATGTAATGATTTCTCTTATAGTGGCGCCATTTTCTTAGCTTCTCTCTTTTCTTTTCTTTTAGATTTAATACTACAAAAATCCCAAAGTAATATACTTATGACAAATTTATTTCAAATTAATTTTTTACTACAAAAAACTCTAAATCAGTATATTTATAATAAATTTATTTTCAATTAGTTTTTGTCAAATTTTATTATTAAATTGTTGAGATGGAGTTGACACTTGAACTTTGACGTTCTCATCATTCATTTATTGCATAGAAAATTATGAATTAATTTTTAATCCCTAAACAAAAATATTAAAATTAAATTGCATATTGCGTATAATTTTAGGAGCATATATTATATAGTTTATATTTTCATTAATTGCATTGGACCGGCGGATGGTTTTGAGCTTGAAATTCGATAAGTTGAGCCCACAAGAGAAGCCGAAATTCAGCTGGCACTGAGGGGTTGTGGTGGCTGAAAATCACATGAGAAGGGCTTTAATTGGCCTAATTTGAACTTAATTCAGCCCGCTGGGAGTTTAATTAGGGACAATCTTTAGGTTATTAGAGCCCATCACATTAGAAAAGGCTTAAGTTAAAACCATGATATTGAAGTTAACTTAGGTTTGCATCATAAATAGAGCATTATGCCTTAGAAATTGGAGGTCGGCAAATTCTTTCTCAAAGCGAAATAGAGACACACACATTGGTCACACCTTGGCCAAGACATCTTGTTGCCGCACTGCCCTCCGTCGTGTCGTTGTTTCTGCCGGCGGAGCTCGACGATGGCAAACCTTTTGCCTCGCAACGACAACTATCCACTGCCCCCGTTGCTGATCTGCTGCTCTTTCAACTGAGAACGTGAGTTTTGGTGCTGCACTCCACACCCATCAACCAGCATTCCGGCGAGAACTAGCATCCCAGCTCTGGAGACCAACATAGCAAAGCTTCTGCCGAGTTTGGCGCTGGTCTTTAGCCCCACCGTTGCTGTCCAGAACGATCGCAATTGGTCGAGCCTCCAACGAAGAACTTGTCTTCACGTCCCCCAAGGAGTGCAGAGCTGGAGATGACACCAACAAAGGAGAAGTCAGAGAGAGAGAGCGCCAAGTTGTGGAAATTGGGTGAAGGAGGATTTTGACCACCGTTCAAATGAGGAGCACGTTCTGTGCATTCTAAGACGACTCCAAAAGTGCCGACACGCTAGCCTTGTCATGCCAAGCCGCCTGCCCCCACTCGCCATTCATCGCTGAGTAGCCGGTTGCGATCCCGGTCTGATTGTGCTTGGTCTAAGTTTGGAAAGAGTATCCTCATATTAGGTAAGGTGCGTATCTTTATTGCTTTATTTGAGTGATTTGGTATATTTTGATATATCTTGTCAGACATTAGACATATTCTATTGGATTTTAGAATATTCTATTAGATATTTACTTAAATAATGTAATATCTATAAAATCTTTAAATACTCCTCAAGCTAGGAAACTTTCCTAACTCAACAATGTACTTGGACAACCATTTGATCTCTAACTATGAGATACGATGCACAGGATACGGAAAATCTCCCATTCTATTAAAAAATTATTTGAATACGACATTAATTTAAATGTGTGACAGAATCAAAACCTATCGGAAGGTTCTGAATTAGACCAATGGAATTCTGTCTGTTATAATAATAACTAAAAAAGCACTTTTGAACCACCGCTCGCATGACAAATTAGCGGCTTTGGCAGGCTCTCTTTCCTTCTCACAAGGGGAGGAGTTCGAATTCTAGAGGCGTCGTTAGGGATTCTTACCTGGAGTACTATGGTGGGTCCTGCAGTAAAAAAAACACTTTTGAATTGATCTCATCCTTTAATAATTTGAATTTTTCTTTGTAGAGTAATAACTTAATCCTTCAATAAAATACTATTTCTAGAAATATTAATAGATATAAATGTGTGACATATTAGGATAGTTGCATTAATATTTGCCTGTCATTTGTCGCATGACATATAGATTGCATGTTGCATGTCATGTTAATATAGATAGCATCATTACATTGCATTGCATGTAAATTATGTTTCATTAAATAAAGAAAAATCGTAAAAAATTGAGTAATTACATGCTAATTAAAAATCATATTTAGGGTTATTAATGTGAAGTTTGAGCTAACATTGCAGATTATTTCGTTGTTATAAGATAAGTATTGTAATTTATTTATTATTTTATTCGGTGTTAAATTGAAGAGTGCCCACCAATATAGTCACCTCAAGTAATAAAATGAACTCAAGTTGCTTGATAAACATTTTTTCATGAAAGAATAGTACTAAAAGGGCGTTTGAAAAACTTACAAAGGGGAGAAGTTCGAATCCCAGAGACGTCGTTAGGGATTCTTACCTGGAGTATTGTGGTGGGTCCTGCAGTCGCTCTCCCAGGATTTGCTCGCCGGCTGTCGGCTTACGAGTTCCCTGGGTTATCAAAAAAAAAAAAAAAAGGGCATTCGAGAAATCTAGTATAATCAAGTCCCTGTAATCAAAATCTTTTGGTTGTAGGAGTAAAATAACACCATTGTTATTTTACTTAGTGTCTAATCGATTTACTATAAACTGATTAGTGGCGACTCCTAATTGAAAAGTTATTTGCATAGGCTAGGGAGAGCTTGAACTAAGTTTAGACTTATTAATCCATTAGCTAAATCTTAAGTGCTTCACCTGAGATTAGATCGCAACAGGTGGAAGAACAATTGATGGATGTACCGGATTGGGGTTCTACTGTTCGTTCGTCACAGATTTATCGATTTGTAGTTTCTTGTGGTATCAGTCAATTTTAATGGAAATTAATAGAGTAAATTTGTCACATATGTATCGGTTTGAGATTTTTTATAGTCAAAAAATTAATTTAGGCTAAATATATTACAAGTGTATTAATTTGTGTTTTTTGATAACCAAAAAAATTAATTTAAAGTAAATTTATTATAATTGTATCAGTTTGGATTTTTTTGTGATATTAACTCTAAAAGTTATCATAATAATATTCTTGTGGCTAAGTATTTTCGCCTAAGTAACAACGGTTTTATGAACGCGTGTTCCTTCGTCAATGGACATCGCTTTTTCCCTCCATACGAATAAGACCTTCGCGTCTTTCCCAACGACAACTGAATTCGGGCTTATTCTATTTCGCTTGTCGGTAGAGCGCACGAAAAGAACCGAATAAGTTCAACACAGTGACGCACACGATCGATTTCTACGCTCAGCCGCCGTACATTCGATAATTATTAAATGTAAATCCTACTCTCCCATGACCTGGAGTCCCTCTTGTAACCGGCAAGTTTTTGGACACCAGCACTTATTCTAATAAGAAACCTTTAGTCATGCGTAAAACGGACACGTAACGAAAAGTTATTGCGTGAATTCAAAATCATTATATATGGATAATATCAAGGTCACTATCATCGTGGAAGTGTAAGTTCATTTTATTATGAGATTCACGAGATCAAACGGTTCGGACAGGACGGACAAATATCGTGCGTCGCCGTCTCGGACGCGTCGAGTTGTGGGGGAAATGGCGGGCCCGCCCTGTCGGATTGTAGGTGGAATCACGTTAGTGTGCTGGTTGCTTTGCTGGTCCCCCCCGCTCCTCCTGCTTTCTCAACTTTCTTTTCTGTCCCTAATTTGGCATCTTCTAGATGCTCCACTTCGTGACGACAAATGATCACATTTTGGAGCTCCTCCAAGGTTTCATGATTTGTCTTTTCTCTATTTATTTTTTAAATTATAGACCATAAACCCTTAATTTACTAAAATAAATCGAAAAACGAGAGATTAATTCCATGCTAGTTTTCATCGTGTGTTTTTGTTTCCGAGCCAACTAGTAGTTTATGTTAAGCTCGATTTTCGAGCGATTAAGTATCATTAACAATGTTTACGAGAAAAAGGTGTTGGGTATGAACGCGGTGGCAATGTCACGAAAGTGGGGTTAGTCGTTCACCCTCCTTGTTCCAATCTTGATAAAAGAAATGGAATCTGAAACACGTATTTTATGATTGAGATAGCTAAATAAGTACTTTTTATTTTATAGAATCTTGGGAATATTTGTTGATAAAAATGGTTAATATTATGAAAAATCTCAAATTGGTAAATATGTGATAATTCCACCTCAAATTAATTTTTTGATGACCAAAAATGTCAAAACATGTACATATATAACTAATTTATCTCAATTAAGTTTTTGATCACCAAAAACCCCAAATTAATATATCTTTGACAAATTCACCTCTGCTAATTTCCGTTAAATTGGATTAATATTACAAAAAACCATAAGTTAGTACATCTATGACAAACTTATGGTAAAACACCAAATCGGTATATCCGCTAACTGTCGCATGTCATTTTATTTTGCAATTTGATAGAAAAATTTAATGGAAACTTATGTATCGATTTTGGATTTACAAGGATAAAATTATCAATTTGGTGTTATTTTTTTTTGTTGGCATTTTAACTTTTAATAAAATAAAACTTGAAGTGGAGATGGAGTGACACTTGGAACCGCCAGAGTAGATAATGAAAAGAATGGGCAAACAAAACCAATCGATTTCGAGGGGCGCATTGAGGAGACAAGGAGGCCCCACTCCTCCCCCAAAACATCACCCCCATCAATCTTCCCAACCGCACCATCTCTCCACCTAACTTCCTTCTCTTTCTCCATAATTCAATTACATATATATCATATGTTACTTCACCAATTTGAAGCATCAACTTCTTTTTTAATTTTTATTTTTATTGTATTCTTTTATTTACTTTATATCTCACTACACTACATATGTTCTTTGATTTCTTTTCCTTATCCTGAATCAAGTTTTTTACGCCCTATAAAGCTTGGCACATAACTTTACATAGAAACCAAGTGGAATTTTAGAATTTTCAGTGATGCATGGTTATACATGGCATTTCAGCTCGTATCTACAAATAGTTATTTGAAAGTTATTGATAAAGGCAGCTCAACAACTTTTATGAGTCACGTTTCTCATCTGTCGAAACAATTTCGATAATTAATTGACCAAGTAAAAGGGTTACAGTATCGCACAAGGAACATGAGGGCAAACATTCTGTTGCTCGCTATCGGACTACCGTACGTTGAAGCAACAGTCTGGCCTAACCAATAAGTCTCCCTAAAAAGAGTCGACACGACTTCTGTCGGAGAAAGCTTTTTCTACCAGTATGGTGATATGTCCATCTAGTGTAAAATCACGACTTAATGGAGCAATATTAGAGCTTCGACTTTTTGGCAAATTTTTCTTAAATGGGGCATTTTTAGTGGTCTCCTCTCTCTTAACATTAATGATCACATCACTATTATTTTCTCCTTTTCACTTTCTAATTAACGATCACTTTACTTGGAAAAAATATCCGTGACTTTTTATCAACTTTATTTATATTCGAATTTTATCTATTCATTTATATTTAGATATTTTTTTTCTTTCGAATTTGCGGAGACCTGTGTTGTCGGCAAACAGTTGTGCGACAATCATAACATCTTATCGTGTAGCAGTTCCATCCAAGAAAGAGTTGAGCTTAGATAGCGGAACGGAATACTTCAAATCCAGTCAAAAAAGAGCGCTCTTTAAAAAAGTTTAAATGATTCGAGGTATATAAAATGATTAACGATGGGGAATTCTTTCACGTAATTCATAAAAAAAAATATTTTTACATAACATAAAAAAGAATCATAATACGAAATAATTTTAATTTTTTTTTTGGAAACCCCCTAAAAAATAGAAAACTAAAAAAGAAAAAAAAAAAAAAAAAAAGAGAGCAAAAGGGAGGAAAGAATTCTCCTTGTTCGTTTCCATCGCCCGTCGTTTCCCTCTGTCTTTCCTGTCACCTGCTCGCAGCTGCCTGCTTCCCCTCCTCCTCCTTCCCTTCAAATTCACTTCTCTCTCTAAAATCCTCTCTCTTTCTCTCTCTAAACGCCTTCTTCTCCGCATCTCTGCAAGTCCCTCTCTCTCTCTCTCTCTCTCGTCCGCCGTCGAAGAAATGCAAGGAGACAGCGCGGGCGAGGCGGCGTCGCCGGCGGCGGAGCTGACCGGGTCAAAGGGGGACGACGACTACGTCGCCTCCTCGTCGGAGGGCTCCTCGACCCCGGACGAGCTGGCCCTCGGGCTGACCCTCGGGGTCGGCGACTCCCGCCCCTTCAAGTCGCCGCGGCCCGGCCCCGTCATACTGACCGCCAAGGACCTGCCTTCCTTCGTCCCCGCCTCCTCCTCCTCCCCCTCGCCGCCGCCGCCGCTGCCGGCGTCGGCGTCGTCGTCGTCGTCTTGTTCGTCCACGCTCAGCCGGGCGGAGGGCGGCGCGGGGACTAAGAGGGGCGCGGATTCCGTGGCCGCTCCTACTGCTTCCAGGTACTTGCTTCCGTGCTACTTCCGACGCGCGTGTCGGTGACAATTTGTGCGAATCCTCGGCATGTAGGTCTTGTTCCGTGCAGTATGCTTGCCGATCGTTTCCGCTTGTAGTGCGTTTCGTCGAGCTGATGGTTGTCTGTTTTGGTTTTGGCATGTTGTGTATGATCTTTGATGAGATGAATCTCATGGGTTGTAAATTCACATTTCTTGTGGCAACCCTGCCTATTTTCTGTTGCATGAGCGATGAAGGAACCGAGCCTCGAGGCTAGTTGTTCAAAAATCATGATCATGCTGCGTTCGGGTAGCGAGTTCGTCTATTTGAGTTCTAGCGAAGGGACCGCACTCCGCCCGTCTCTCGTCCCGGTAATTGCCCGATTGTTGTGGGACGGGCAACTGTCATGATCTTGTGTAATTAGGGGAGTGCTCCCCGGACACCAGTAGTCATGGGGCATTGGTTTTCCTTCTCTGATTTTGATAGGCTCCTTGGGAGGAAAATATTTTTTTTTTTCCCTTTTTTGTTGGGGGCAGCGGGTCTTTGGTACTTATCATTCGTGTCTCTGTGCTTGGTTTAAAGAAGTTGGATGATCAGTCCAAGTGGAAACATTTCTTGAGCACCCCGGATATACCCTCAAAATGAAAGATTGCGGCTGTTTATCCCTTGTCTATAACAGTTATAGCTTTGTTTGCTGGAAAGGCGAGATCGAAGGGTGTATAATTGTTGTCCATTTCTTTCTGCAACTTTAGAGATATTCAAGGAGATAACGGAAAATGGAAATTAATGTAATGGGAAGATAAATCTAATAATTGAAATATGATATTTTCCACAAAAGTTTGCAGAATGTTGCGTTTGGACCAGGGGGATGTTCAAGGGAAGGAAAAAAAAAGGGAACTATTTTTAGGAACTTAAGTTGCAAGGGAAGAGGAGGGATGAAAACACATTTCCACTCTTTTCCTTCCTTTTGTTCTTCTGTATTCTTGATGAGAAATTCAGAAAGGTAATGACGAAGGAAGGCCAGAACTGCCTATGTTGAGTTCGGAAACCAGTACTCTGCACATAGAAATCAGCATATCTTCCATTCTACTTCTTCTGAGAGTGAAACATAAGCTTAGTTATGAGGGGTTTTGCCTGGGATCTAGTTTTTTTTTTTTTCCTTGTGCGGTTTCACTTTGCTGCAGAGTTGCCAAGTAGAGGAGTAAACTAGCTCCAGTTAAATTTTCTTTCTTTGCTTCAGTTCCCAAAATTGAAACATAGAAATTCAATAGGAAGTAGCTCATTCATTTGTGGGAATCAAATTCTTGACCAGGGAAAATGGTGATATATTACTGGCCTAAATAACTACAGGGACATCTTATCTTTATTTTGGTCTTTGTCATGTTTTCATCACTGCATTTTAGTTGCAATAGCTGTTGACTATCGGAGACCATGAAATGTTCTTTGGACATTAATGCGGTATCTGATCTAGCAATTGAGCTAGTGTGTTTGAGTGGTTCATGCAAGCTTCCTTTCCCTTTTGTTCTACTTGTTTTCCCTGAAAAGTTTTTCGCCCTTGCCAAGAAGGCAGAGTCCATAAAATTGCAGCATAGGTTACCTTTCTTGGCCATGTATGAATGTTGAGAGTTAGATGAATGGATGATCTTTGCATTTTTCATTTACATTAGAGAGATTTCTTCTTGCATATATAGTTGACCATTCTGTTGGAGTTTGATATCGTTCACAGTTCTATCGCTTATGTATGTATGTTTCCTGCTGTTACACAATTCTTGAGCAGTCAGGTAGTGGGATGGCCTCCCCTCAAAACTCACAGAATGAACATCTTTACTAACACTCCAAAATCTACTTCAACTGGAGAGTTTGACCCCATAGTTGAGAAAAATGATAGCAAGCTTGCTGCGCTAGAGAAGATCAATAATGCCAGAAATGACAAAAGCAGTAACTCCGTGAAGGTATCGTGCCCCAAAACTTCTCCTTTTGTAAAGGTCAATATGGATGGAGTTGCAATTGGAAGGAAGGTAGATCTAAATGCACATCAATGCTATGAGAGTTTAGCAGAGACATTGGAGGATATGTTTGATCATCCCACTACAAAAGTCAACACACCATGTAAGTTTTTCTTCTGTTGCTTGCTGATCTTGCATCAGGGCATCATGAATTCTAATAGTTGGTGGTCATTATTTTGTGGTCATCTTCCTATTGAAACTATTTTGAAGTATCAATACTTTACACGTGATCCATTGCGCCTTGATTGGGTCTCAATAATAGCCAATATAATGAGTTTAATTGGAGTTTGGGGTTATAGACCCTTTGAAGATCATCGATTGGAACTACATGGACTTAGTATTGGTATATGGTTTGCAACCCATGTAAATGTGGTGTGTTTGGATTATAGGTTCAAATAGGTTGATGTATCATGGATCAGTACGAGCAACAAGTGCCTCAAAATTGCTGGATGGTTCATCTGGTTATGTTCTTACTTACGAAGACAAAGATGGAGATTGGATGCTTATTGGAGATGTTCCTTGGAGGTATGTAGCTTGGTGGTACTTTCATTTTGATTGTTTATATTGTGTGTTACCTTATGCAAGTCCTGCACCAATTCATTTTGGCATTTGGCATCTTTCATATTTAAGCTTTGAAGCCCAAGTGGAAATATTTAATCATTCTTGCTGAGACCACGCCACATCGGAAACATTGCCAGAAGCACTTTATGAACAAATTAAGTTGAATAAAGAGAAAGATTTCTTGAAAAAAGAAAAATAGCGCCCTCCTTTTGCAATCCACTATATTACACATAGGAGAAGCATTCGTTACTAATAGTTCTTCTTTTTGGTTCCTGCTCTTTTTTTTTTTTTTTTGGATCTTGTGCAGTTACTATTATCTTATTTTGTTGGCACTGTGCATAAGTTCTGTTTTGCATCTTTATTTTCATTCTACCTGGCATATGATGGTGCGAGCAATTTTTGTTTCTTATGCAAGGGAGCAGCCTTCATATGAGTCAACAGCCTAAATCCTAGGAGAGAGAAGTAGTCAGGAATTATTTATCATCTTAGATTCTGCATATTACATCAAGTGCCCAGATTGTTTGAGGGTAAAAATAAGTGGATAATGATAAGCACAACTTGCCTTTCCATACTCTCTTGCAGCAAATTGCAAGCTGCAGCATGTTAAAATTTGTATCGAGGACAGTTCTTTGACCATGAAAGTTGTGGCCCTCCCAATAAATTCTGTAAACGTAGTCTTTAAGTCATTACCCCTGTCACATCATTATGAGTACTTTCGCAGAGCACAATTGAGAAATGACTAGTTGGTTTGGATTATTGGTACTTTGGCAAAGCACTATTGAGGATTGGCTGATTGGTGCCAGTACATACATGAAAAGAATGGGAGTTGTATAGCCCATAGATACTTTCCTGGCTTCTGTATTTGTACAGTGCTTGTCTGGAATCTACTTGCTATCCTGCAGATTATGCATATCTTAGATTTTTACCAGTAGTTCTGATGCTGTAGTGGTTTTCGTTGCCAATTTGATGGCAATAAGAGCTGCTTCCTTCCTTTCTCCATCTAGAAAGGGTTTCATGGTGGATACATGTAGATTGATCCTACAAAGTTCTAGCAAAAGTAGTGACAAATCAACCTCAGGATTAGCTTCTGTTTTCCACATCACCTCATAGATTAAGAGAAGAAGAGAACCATTATTTTAATACTCTATGGCTTTTCTTCTGGGATATTTGGGGTTGTATGGATAAAAGTTAGTGCATGATATTATAAGAGCACCGACTAGGCGATGTAGTGACAGAAACTCGACAAATTGATATCTATGCATGTGTTCTTGGTTAAGTTTTTCTCTATGCATGCCATCCTTTCTATCTGATTCTGGAATCAAACTTTTTATATCAGGATGTTCGTGAATTCTGTGAAGAGACTTCGAATTATGAGGACTTCTGAGGCTAATGGACTCGGTACTGAATTACAGAGTCAATTTTCTGAGACTTGATCATGTACATGGTTTTGAATGATCATGATATTTAAAGCATTGTTGAGGATGAGTGCTAACCTTAAGCTGGGTAGCTCTGAAGCTATCCAGGACCCTGTAGAGCATGGTTGCGAACTTTTGAGTGAACGGTGTGTATAGCTTGCCCATTATACGGTTGTGGAAATGAAAAGACTGGATAAATGGAGCATTTTGAAAATCATGATTACTCCTCTTGGTGTCCCATTTCTTTAATTTTTTTGTTGAGGTGACACTACCCTTTCCCAACTTTTGTCACTGCTGGTTAAATCAAACTTTGGAATGTCCTATGTATGTTGTGTGTACATATATTCTCGCAACTTATTTCTTGTTGATATGAGTGAGAGAGAGAGAGAGATGGACACTATTCTTTCTTGTGGATTGTTCATTGGTCCTCCATATTCTCCGCGAAGAAATGAGATTTCATATTAAGAGTCTTTCTGATCGAGCCCACTTGAATTGCTTATCGAACTGGAATTATGGATGGCATGAGATTTGGCATGTAAAAGGCCGCAAGTCTAGTATTGAGGTTGAAAACTGATGAACAATGCACCTGGACTTTTAGCAGAAGTTTCTAACATTAATTATATGATGCAGATGCTTTCTCCTCTCTTCCAACAGTTAGGTTGTACCTTCGAACAGATTCCAAGTCAATTAATCATCGGTAAAGCAGCCAAGATAAGAACCCCATTGACTTGTTAGAGCATCATACTGGTGCTAACTTAAACCACAGGACAATCGATTATCCTTATTTTTATCGTCCTGTTCTATATATATACTAACTGCTAAGGCTTCTAGGGCGCTCAATTTAGTATTTATTTACACTATGGAGCACGGATTGAAACAACTCATGTTATAAAAAAGAAACAAAAAATACCCTCCATAGCCCATGAACTCCTTAATGCATTGACCTGAAAGAGAAATTATTGCATGGTACTATATAGACGAACATTACAGTTATCCAGATGAACTTGGTCTACATGGTTTATTATATGTCATGCAATGTTTTTTCCTCAGATTTAAGAATGTGTTAATTTCCATTGCCATTACCAACCAGAACCTCTTAAACAGAAACGACCATCTTCATATCCTTTGCTTTTCGGGTGAAAGTTACCAAGAAAACAACATAGGAAGAAAAACTGAAGCTCTAAAAACATACTGCTGCAGTGATTCTGGACACGGACATATACAGCAAATGAAGTTTTATTTGCTAAAAAAGGTACCTAGATCATATACCGGTGATCTCTACAGATATTAGAACCAGTAGCTACAAGCATTCAATTAAGAAATTCTACATACAGAGAAAAATTGAAGGAACTATTAGCCAAAAGGAACTCAAATGCTTAGAACTCAGTCCCTAGAGAAGGCCATTTACAGGTGACGTGCTGAAAACTGGCTTGTCTTTGCTAGCTTCATACATTGCGGCGCCATTGCTACTGCTCTTCCTCCGAGGCTTCGCCTCTCCAAGCATGGTTATGACATCCCTCATGGAGGGCCTATCTCTCGGTAGCTTTGCAGTACAGAGGAGCGCTATTCTGAGCACCAAAAGCATCTCTTCCTGCACATGCTTGCAGTTCCCTACGTTGGGATCTAGAGCTTCTTCCAAAGCTCTGTTGTCCCTGATTTTCCTCCGTATCCACTCGACAATGTCGACGGATTCTCCGAACTCGGGGTCTAGAGGCCTTTTGCCTGTGATGAGCTCCAACAGTACGACACCGAAGCTGTATATGTCTATCTTTTCGTCAACCTTCATGGTGTATCCATACTCTGTCGGGGAACATCAAAAAATTGCAGCATTGTTAGCCAGAGGAAAGGTGATGAGCATATGTGATACTTTCTTCACTTTTTAGCATTGACAAGTAGCTATTTTGCAAGGGTAATACGATTATTAACTGGGACACTGGAAAGATTTGATAATTGATCAATTCGATGAAAGATTATGAGAGTAATAATCAACTTACCAGGCGCAATGTATCCATAGGACCCTGCCACTACCGATACTGTTTCGTTCTTCCGGAGCATCATTCTTGCCAAGCCGAAATCGGCAATTCTGGCTTCTAGGTTCGCATCGAGCAAAATGTTGGTCGACTTGATATCTCGATGAATGATCGGGGGATGGCAATCATGGTGGAGATAAGCAAGCCCTTGGGCGACACCAAGCGCTATATTGTACCTTGAGACCCAATCCACAAGCAGATTCCCCGCTTGTTTCCCGTGCAATGCTT
Organism: Eucalyptus guilfoylei; assembly: GCA_016097605.1. Lineage (NCBI taxonomy): Eukaryota > Viridiplantae > Streptophyta > Magnoliopsida > Myrtales > Myrtaceae > Eucalyptus > Eucalyptus guilfoylei. The sequence goes on along the minus strand of CM027870.1, from coordinate 12,844,074 downwards.
CTCCAAGATTTCCATTTTGCATGAACTCATACACGATCATCATATTAGTCTTGTTGTGAAGAAACCCGAGCAAACGTACAATATTCCGGTGCCTTAATCTCCCAAGGAGTTTCACTTCCCCGACAAGATCATCGTCGCTTGCTGCTTCAATATCTGTTCCAGATCTCCAGAGCTTTTTAACGGCCACAACAATGTTAGACCTTGGTATCTCGGCCTTGTAAACTGTTCCAGTGGCTCCGGCCCCGATGATGTTCGATTCCTTAAGGCTAGCTAGGATATCAGTACTCGTGAACCTGAGCCTTTGGAATGCCATTAGTCGCCATGGCCACTCTCCGCTTTCCAACTCAAGCTTTTCGCCAAAGCAACTTCCTTTTGACAAGTACCACCTTCTATAGAGAGTTCTCATGCCGAAAAGAGCTATGACAATCGCCAGAGCTGTTGATATACCGATGATCCACCCGGCAATGATGTGCTTTGTGTGTGAGCTCCTTCGATTCGAAGTCAATGCCATACTTCCTGAGCAAGGAGGGAGGACCCCGCCACAGAGACCGGCATTTCCCACAAGATCTTCGGTATTTATGGTCCTTAACACGCCATTTGCCGGAACAGGACCTTTTAGCTGGTTGTAGGAAACATTCATCACTTCCAAGGCAGGCGACATCCCAAGATTCTTAGGGATTCCACCCGTCAAAGAGTTGTTTGATAGATCTAAAACTGCCAAAGTGGGCATCATTGCGATGGCGGTTGGGATCTCTCCAGTTAATAGATTGTTCCTCAGGTTCAACTTGACCAACCTTTCGCAGGAAGCAATGCTTGATGGGATGGTGCCAGATAACTGGTTTGAAGAGAGATCCAGCTCCGAAAGGGAAGGGCAATCTTGGAACTGGTCTGGGACTTCTCCCACGAAATTATTGTGCGAGGCCTTGAAGGTTTGGAGGTTGGGGAGGGAGAGAATTGTCGAGGGTAAGGAAGATTGGAAATTGTTGTTGGAGAGATCAATGAAAGAAAGCAATGTAGAAGAGGCGATGTCATTAGGTATTTGACCTGTAAGACTGTTATTTGCCAGCTCCAACCTTTCAAGCTTCTCTAGCTTTCCAAATCCTCCCGGAATTGTCCCTGATAGAAGATTATTCTGCATACGAACCCGAACTAGGGAGGCGCAACTTGAAAGGCTAACTGGGATTGGACCTGAGAGGGCATTGTTGAAGAGGATGAGTTTGATGAGATTCCCTCCGCTGCACAAGTTTGCCGGCACCTCGCCGGAGAAAGAGTTGGATGAGATGTCCAGCTGTTGCAAGGGCGAGTTCTTGCCAAGATCACTTGGCAATGGACCAGATAAAGAATTATTCCAGAGCTTAAGATCCTTCAATTGTGTCAACCCACCTATGCCTGGGGGTACCAGCCCAGACAAGTTGTTGCACATGAGATTCAAGAGCTGTAAGTTCTTCAGTTGAGCTATTTCAGCCGGAACTTCTCCTGATAACAGGTTGTCAGAGAGATCAAGCAATTGCAATGATGCAATGCTTCCTATCTCTGGTGGGATACTACCTTCGAAATTGTTGCTGAACAATAACATAGTTTCTAGCCGCCTAAGCTGCCCCAATGTGGCAGGAATCTGACCGCCAAGATTCCCCAATGTCAAATCGAGACACCTTAAATTCGTGAGATTTCCGAACTCTGCTGGGATTCCACCGGTGAATTCGTTGTACCCAAGAATAATTCTCTCCAGAGAAGTGAGTTGGCCGAGCTCTCCTGGAATCTGGTCGGTGAGATTGTTCCCTGAAAGGCCGAGAAACTTCAGCTTCTGCAGGTTCTTGAAAGACTTCGGTATCGACCCTTGAAAGAAGTTCCCTCTGAGGTCTAAGCTCTGCAATGTGCTCACATTGCCAAGATCCTCGGGAATCAATCCCGAGAAGTTGTTGCTCGAGGCATTGAGCATTGTCAATCCAGCTATTCTTCCGAAACCAGCCGGAAAGCTAGTAATGAAGAAATTCTGGCTGACATCAATAATCTTTAGCGACGACAGATTCGTCACAGACTCCGGGAACAAAGTGAAGCTATTGCAAGAAATGTTGAGGAGGGAAAGACTCTGCAGTCTCTGTATGTCGTCCGAGATGTTCCCGCTCAGATTCATCCGTGAAAGATCTAGTCCTTCGACAGCTCCATTTGAGTTGCAGTGGACACCAGTCCAGTTACAGTGACCTGCACTGTTGCCTGCTGAATTGTTGGGCAATTCCCAATCTCGAAGACTATTTATCGGATCGATGAGGCCAGCTTTTATCGATAACAAGGTCGCCGCTTCATCGGTGGAGGCAGAACCCAAACAAGAGAAGAGAATGCAGCAACAGCAGAAGAAGAGCGGCTGCAAAAACTGAGCCTTAATCCGCATTTTCTTTTCTTTTCCTTTGCTGTTCACTGCACTTTCTCAAAACTTTCACTGCTTAATCGTATTCTACCATAATGGTTCGATGTTTTGGTGAAGCAGCTAGTGAAGGGGGACTGAGAAGTGGAGGTGGGAGGACTGCGAGTGATCAGTGAGTGCTTTGAAGCTTAGTTCGAAAGAGAAGACATTGCTTAAAGCAGATGGAGTTGGTATGTCGGGATCATGAATGTGAGGAAAAGATAATGATGATTGATTAGTTTTATTGCAAGGAAAGAGAGAGAGAGAGAGCTCGTGAGGTCTTGGGTCGTGCAAACAGGCTGTTCATGTGCAAATAATGGACTGCGGAAGATTTTTGGACTCATTTGAATCTTCCCCGACATTAAACATGGTTTGAGAATGTGTTTTTCTTACCACTGAGTGCTCTGTCCTTTTCAACCACCTCCTCCTCCACCTTCTTCTTCTTCTTCTTCTTCTTCTTCTGTCATGGTAATTAGTCAACTGATTGAAATGGCAATAAAGAAATCCCGTGTTCTACGCTTGTCTTTTGCCATTTTGTGGTGGTTTTTCCCAGTTAATTAGACAAAACAGCAATATAAAATATCAAAAGGAAGTGCTAGTGTTTGCCATATCAAAACGAAATTCAAGTGATTGAATAGATATGGGTTAACTACTTAATTCCGCTTTTAGAGAACTTGATTGTACAAAATAAGAATTGGAGGACTAAATAATTACATGAACAACAAAAGTTTGAGAGGACTAAAAATGGACTCTAATCCAAAAACAATATTAGTGACTTTGGTTTGTTCTTGGGTTTTCAGATGAATTCTGTTAGCATCTTTTTTTGTTGTTGCCGCCATTGTCATCTTTAGATGGTAATAATATTTTATTAGTACATCTCTCACAATAAACTGAATTTATCTCTTTGGTCCAATCAAAAGCAGGTTATCCGTGCAAAATACCAATAATTTACGAGAATTACTTAAGAACTGGTCGAGCAGGGTGTAGTAGCCCTAACAAAACTGCTAGTGTCTAGGGTGTCCTTTTCTATATGCAGCAAATAATAGCATTTTCTATTATGGCAAAACAAAGTCAAAAGTAGCATTTTCTATTATGGCAAAACAAAGTCAAAAGTAGCATTTTCTAACTGCCGTGATTTTGAAGCATAGAATGGCTGCTTCATTGATTGCCGTGATTGTTCTTATGTTCCCTTCAGACACCATAAAAATGTGCGTAAAATTGGAATTCCAAGCAGAGCCGCATGACCAAATGATTAAAGGTTTGTTACTATTGTTTAATCTTTCAGAAACTTTTCTCCCTATCAAAGGGTAACTTCTAAGTATGACAAGGATTCATTCAGGAATCATTGGACACAGATCTAACATTCCCATTAAAATAATTGGAGGGGCTTTGATATATGATGATTTCTTTATTAGAGTAAAAGCAAATGGAGCCATTATCTTCGAGTGTCAATAATTCCACCGAAAACAATTAGACTCTCAGGCACTGATTGAAATGATCACGTTGTGCTGAGATTATTTTAATTCGCGCAGATCAGAGCCACAACCTTTTGATTACTGTTAATTTAGCTCGAAAAAATAAATAGAAATAAAAAGGGTGACTTTTGTTTAATTATTATTTTATAGTTGTCTGGCAAAAGATGGGAATCTATCCATGTTACACAGGCAAAACTCCCAACAAGAGAAATACCTACGAACGCCGTCTAGTAACATATGTTATTACACATGATGAAGGAGAATCTAGAAAATGAGACATTGAATGGCAAGGTTTTGTATGCTTTGATTTGGGGGGGGGGGGGGGGGGATGAAAAAGTACATCGCATTCCTCACCTGTATGTAAAGGAGGTATTTTCATTTGATATAATATGGCAGATTTAGCAAGGTTTAAAGGGGGAAAACTCTAACAAATACAGATATTTTCAGATTGATTAATTCAGTTTGCATCTAGTAAGTAGAGTGTTTATTAGCTAGAGTGAGGCACGACTTAGGCAATGCTAGGTCAACATATACTTGCAGCTAATGTATAAATGATACCTTTTTTTTTTTTTGTGGCTAAAACATATATTAATGATTCCCAGATGGATAGAAACCGAGAAATCTAATCTCAGGTTTGTTCTTCAAGTAGAAGGCAGCAGAAAGCAGGAAAGTGAGCTTCTAATTTCTCTTTTTTGCTGAAAAATCAGCTTAATACATATAGTAGTTAAAGAAAGAGAGGAAAGAAATGGAGAAAGTGATGCGTGCCCACCAATAGCCATCTTCTCCAAGGTTAGTTCTGAGAAAGTGGGTGACAAAAGAAACATCTTTTCCTTTATTTTGTTTTTAAAGAAAAGGATTGAGATTCACATGCACACATGTGGGTTAGTGCAGTTACAATTTAATATGCGAATTGATTTTTTGGGGTTGAAGGGTGGGATGTGCAATGGAGTGGATGGGGGCCATGTGAGGCCACGGCTGGGATCAACATTTCTGCAATTCCTATTATTGGAGAGAGACTCTTTCATCTGACATTCACTATAGATTATTAATTTTCCCCCCTTCTTTTTCCTGTCATTTACAGTTTATGATTGTATTTGTAGATCGAAACATAATGGAAGGGAAAAAGAAGAGTTGGCCATGAACATTGAACCCCTTGTGATGTGCTTCTACACATGGCATTATACCCATAACCGGGCCTTTTAGTACTCGAGACAGCCTTTCATGATCGTAGGAAAAAAATGGGTATTTTATACTTTGGATGGATGTTCATGTTCTCACCACATCAGAGAGAGAGAGAGAGAGAGGAGGCACATGCAAAGGAAGGAACTAACTGGTTTCGTATTACACTAGTAGGATTGATCAGATACCAAGAACAAGGGCCTTATTGTCCTGTCTTTTGGCTTGTCTTTCTTGTGTTAGAAACCATTGTTGTAAACTCTACACCCTTCGACAAAGTAAAAAAAAGAAAAAAAGCCTCTATACCCACATTCACAAATCTCTTTTCTATAGTAGTTTGGATCATATTGATACTAGACTTGAGCTAGGTCCGCTAGGAGAGATTTTTCGATAGAAAAAATTACTAAAAAAATCCTAAATTTATTACACTTTTATCAATTTAGTCATAAATCTTTCAGTTGTACCAATTAAATTATAAACTTTTCATATTTTTCCAATTGAGTCTATTCAACTAATTTTGGTTAGAAATCATGGATGCCGATCATCTTAGCATGGCCGGCACATGTGTATAAATTTTTAATAATGTTTTAATATATTTTTGGAATTTTTTTACTTTATTTTGTTGTTTTATTCTTCTCTTTTCCTTCTTTACTTTTTTTTTTTATATTATTATTATGGCCAGCGATGCCTAGATTTGTGTGAGGCTAGCCTTGCCATGGCCTTGCCCGTAGCCGCGATAGTCTAGGCAAGGCAGCCTTGCTCAAATTTTTGGCTAGGCTGGCTTCGCCCACGGCCTTAATGGCCTCGCTTAGATTTGGGCAAGGGTGGGTGAGGGCGTTGTGGCCCTTGCCGGCCAAAATAAAAAAGAAAAGGAAAAGAGAAGAGAAGAAAATAATTCAAAAAAAATTATTCATGTCAGCACCGGCCGTACTATGTAAGATGGCTGGCGTTTACATGAGTGATTTTCAATCAAAATTGGTTGGATAGACTTAATTGGTATAATTGAAAGGGTTTATGACTAAATTGGCAAAAGTACTATAAGTTTAGAACCTTTTAAATAATTTTCCTTTTCTCAGTACGTGCACAATTTTTTGCTAAATATAAGTGGAATTTTTTCTTTGTGGTTTTGTGGTTTATAATCTAGATGACTGTCTAATATGAATCTCCTGAAATTTATTCACATACTTAACTTTCATCCATAGCGATCCTGAAGTTCGCATAAGTTGAATCTTTGCTATATTAACTTTTACCTGGACGAAGCCGGCTCCTGATTTGACACGGAATCAAGTGAGGGCTAGGACCAAATAAGAGGGGCCTCCATACCATTGCAAGTTCATGACAGAAAAGGTTGGTCCAACATCTGGAAGAGAGAAAGACACCAACATGGGGACATATTCCTTGATTAACTTGGTATATCTGGAATTTGAAATATGGGGAAGTTGTTGCCTTGAAACTATTTCTGAGCATCTCAGTGAGTGAGACCGGTGGGTTTCCAGGCCCAATGAGACGGCCCAAATCCCACAAGCCCCTTGTTTTTCCAGGTAGAGCATGGTGCACGCTGAGCAGAGAATCCCAGTGGCCAGATTTTATCTTCTCCACTCAATCTATCCAGAATCTAAGAACGTCTTTGAAGTGAGTGAATGGTTGACAATTCAACAACAAGACAATTCCTCCTAAAACCCACACCCTTTCAAGACAAATCTCCCTCTCTCCCTCTTCCTCTCTTCCTCTCTCTCTTCCTCTCTCACATCAATGGCATCTCTTCAGTCTCTTTCTTTCTCTTCCCCAGTCTCTTACTACCATCAGCAACAGCCACGCACCCACTCAGGTAAATTCTTCACTCTTCTTCCTGGACTTCCCTTCCTCTTTGGAAATTTGAGTGCCACATGTGGCGGTTCAGCTTTTCTCAAAGTGATATTTGGAGTGTCCTCTTTATCTTCTATGATTCTATTTGTGCTTCTGTGTTCAGTATCCGATGACTGATCAATGCGGTTCAATTTTCATGTGATGTGCATGTTTTCATGAAAAGGAACAAGATTTCTGCTCATCTGAGAAGATGTTCTATATTTCCTTTTCATTTACATTTAAAACTTTAGGCTTGGCATTACACTTTTTTAACTCAATTTAAGAGAGGCCTCTAGATGTGCTAGTGAACCAAGCAATGTCAGAGCTTAAGGTGTCAGCTGAATGAGAATTTCGCATTTTGTTGAAGATATAGTGGGTAAGTAAGGACTGTGGATGCTCCTGAAGGAAGTATAGTGCAAATGTAATGCGGCTCCATTGCAGCAGATGATTGCTTTCTTAAGAGTATCAACATTTCTCAAACATACTAAATTGAAAATAGGGGACATTGCTTTAACATAATAGAAGATAGTGATGGTGAAGCATTATACAATGCATTATGCTTGGAAGTTTTTTGCCCTCGTCTGAAGTGGTAGAAATAGGATAATTGTAAAACTGGACTTTTAAAAACATAAAATTCTCATATTGAGAACTTCTTCTGACCAAGATTGTTCAAAATGTATGTGAATTTGTGCATATTGTAAGCCTCCTCGAGTCTAGATTTGCATGATGGCTGTAAATTTTGATTAATATGAACCTGAGATCTCAGGAAGGGAGAATTTTCTTGAATTGTGGATGGCAAGTGCTTGGAGAATGACATCATGTACCAAGAAAAAGAAAGGACAAATTCAATCTACCACAAAGTACAAACAACGGATAGAAGTTGTGACTATTAAAATGGAGTTACTTTTCTTAACAGATCATTGTCTTTTTATTGTGGTCGATCATCAATCCTCATCGATTGATCAGTCCATGAGTCGTTTTTGTACCTCTCTCTCTCTCTCTCTGTCTCTCTCTGTGTGAGGATAGAACACCTATTGGTTGTACTTGGTATTACCCGATTTTTTGGACTCCTAACATGATCTACTTCATGAAGGGAACCTATTTTCATTGTGGGAATTTCACCTAGGCTTTACTGTTTTTGCTCTTGAAAGGTGTTGAAGTTGAAGTTGCATTGTATACCTTACTTAGTGGATCCAATTCCGCTAAGAATCCTAAAAGACAAGGCCGCTGCAATTTTTGGTTGGAAAGTTAATCATTTTGATTTCGAAATACTGTTCTGCAATTTGTCACTGTTAATGACAAAATCATATGACAGTTTCTTTGTGACTGACTAAGTGTGACACTGTCATGGTTTGGTCCTTATCTCACTCTGTTTTAAGCCGTATCACATTTAGTACAGCAGTTCTTCTTTCTCTTTTATATTACGTGACATACATTCAGTAGGATCAGAGAATTATTATACAAACTTTAATGCATATAATGTAATGGAACCAGCTGATAGATACTTCTATACGCTACCCAGATGATTTTTTATGCTTGAAGATCATTAAGAGAAAAAGCTGAAACACAGTATTTTCTGGATCCGTACCCTACCAGCTCAGTCTTAACTTTGTCAATATTTTGAGCAATAAAAAGTTTGGGATTTAACTGTTAAAATATTTGAAATATGCCAAGGAGCTCGAAAATATATATGAAGTGGTAGAAATAAGCTAGTTGTCATTAATGCGATAATTCTAACTATGTTCTGCTTTGGTCTCCAGGTTTCATATCTTCGCCTCTTCATCGGAGTGCGAGCTCCACATTCCGTGGCCAGACTTTGCATCTGCCTCACACTCAACGGGCCTCTTTAAAAGTGAATGGGAGGACATCTCGACCTGTTATTATGATGGTAAAACCCACTATTCAGTTCATTCAAGGGACAGACGAGCAGACAATTCCTGATGTTAGGCTGACCAAATCAAGAGACGGTACAAATGGTGTTGCTATATTCAGGTTTGAGCAGCCCTCTGTCTTCGATGCATCTGGTGATGTTGGCGACATCACTGGCTTTTACATGATTGATGAGGAAGGGGTTCTTCAGTCGGTCGATGTAAATGCCAAATTTGTCAATGGGAAACCAGCCGGGATCGAGGCCAAGTACATAATGCGGACGCCTAGAGAGTGGGATAGATTCATGAGATTCATGGAGCGATATTCCAACCAGAACGGCTTGCAATTTGTCAAAAAGTGAAACTCCTCATTTCTTCTCTCTGACGGCTCCATTTGCCTTCATTTGGCATCCTGTTTTTGGGTAGTGGTTAAGGCAGTACTTAAACAGATTGTTCCCGTGCGTATTGGCTCATGCAAAAGCAATATCCTGAATGTACGGTTTCCTTGCATGCTTCAGTGTATTTGAATTCACCGTGCATCAGAAACTCCTCTCCTTGCATTGGTAGCAATTGATGTAAGATCTCTCGAGAGAAGACTCGAATCAATGGGGGAGATGATGAGGAATCGACTGATGAATTTTTGTTAGTGAGTTGTGCATTCCTTAATTGATCGCAGCTGTTGCAAGATGGAGGGAAGCTTGAAACACTGAATATATGTTAGTTCCACTGAAAATGGTCATTGAAGCTGAAGTTGAACGGCTCATGCAGACCTTCCCAGCCATACTTTTTAAGAGAAAATCACATAGGAAATTGAGGAAAGACTGTTACCACAACAACTGCAAAATGTTCTTTAGTGTCTCTCGCCTTCCTCTGTTTGCTTCTCTTCTTCATGGACATGGTGGTGCTAACAGTGTTAGGGTAATCAAAGTGCATAGCGTATACATCTTCCATGTCTTTTACGTAAAATCCAGTTCGGATCCTACTAGAATGAGTCTCGACAGTGCCATTTTCCCAAACTAGGCCTTGCCAATGACCAAAGGACAGCGAAACCTCTGTTGTTCCATGACGATCCTGCGCATTAAGATTGGCGGTGTCTCTGTCATTGATTTGTCTTTACGAAATTCCCTCAGAATCTCCATTTCTCAATCCCCGGGCTCTGGAAAATAGGCCATCCAATTGCTTGTTCCCCTCCACGAAATCATCATGCTCATTGAGTCCAACAACCATGTTCCTTCTCAGCCTTGCCACTGTCACAATCACCGCCTCCACGGCCATGTCAAACGCGTCCTCTACGAACTCCAACTTCGCCCTTGGATCCGCGTACACCATCCCTGGGATAGGACTATTTACTTTCTTCCTCCACGTTCTTCTTCCTTATGTCATCCGCGGGGATGGGAAACCGAGTACTTGGTACATTCTTTCGGCCGGCGCCACATGTATCGAGTGTAGGCAGACTCGGGATGGGGAAAGACGGGTATACAGCCTGCCGGGATCGAGTCGAAGGCCGACCTTCAGGTGTAGGAATCCCCCCGAGAATGCAGGCAGGACTGCGAGCCCTGGAAGGCCACTAGACATACGGGAATAAGATGTAATTTTCGGGTTCTGCCCTTTCTTATATCTCGTGAGATGTAGCCTAGTATTGTGCCCAGTCGGCCTGCGTTACATGTCACTGGCTAAAGTCCGGGTCCAGGAGGCATGTGAAGGAATGGAAAGGAACTTACTCTTGTAGAAAGTGGTGATCATACATATAATGGCAATGGATTGCAAGGGAACCGCACACGGAAGAAAATAAAAAATGAAAAGAGACGACATCGATCATTGATCTATAAGGGAATGAAAATGAAGTTTGCATAGAGACATTCGACTAGAAAGAGCATAATGGGAGGGGATATGGAGTAAGACACATATAAGCAAGTATATCCGGAAAAGAAAAAATTAGAAAATTAGATGAGAAGCGTAGTAAAGCTTTATTTGTTTTGCGGAAAATGAATAATTAAATCTTTCGCGTTGCTTACAAAACTGAATGAACGAAAAAAAATGTTCGTGCACGAAGATGGTTGACATACATTATTGCCAATAATGAAAATATTTTTCAGTGGCTAAATCCTCCATGTCAAAAGTGTTGGTATTAGGTTCAAAGCTGTCCTGAGGAACTTCTTGTATTATTGTCAAGAGCTTAGAAAACATCAACAATTGACCAACACAATGCGTACTTTTAACACGAGAAGAGTGTGTGACACGAAATGAAATATCCATGATGATATATGAATATAATGAGGTATGATTACGTCCTAGTTATAGCCCAAAAATGTCGGACAGAATGGTGTATTTACAAAGAGAACTGATTATTCGGCTTTGCCTGATGTGCTGAGGACTTGTTGGCTTGGGGGGGCTCAATGGACTGCTGGGATCATGATCAGGTGTATTATGAAGGTAGTAATCATGATGATCTATGTTTATCATGAGGTCACTGTATTTGCTTATACTTTGGTTGGTATGAAGGTAGTAATCATGATGATCTATGTTTATCATGAGGTCACTGTATTTGCTTATACTTTAATTGGTATGAAGGTAGTAATCATGATGATCTATGTTTATCATGAGATCACTGTATTTGCTTATACTTTGGTTGGTATGCACGATAGTGATTATGATCCACATATATCTAAAAGTTAAAGAGATGATCACTCGGCACGTCCATACCGGCCCTCCAATTGTGGCTAATTTGTTGACCAGACGTCCCCTTCCCTAAAAAAAAATTGTATTACATTTTCTCGAGCAAATGGTCCCAGACTCATCGGGACAAAATGCACTATATAACCGAAAGCCCTTCCCCAAGTTCGGCCAAATTTATTGTCGGAACCTTGCGGCGCAGGTCAGTACGGGCGGGCTGCGGTCTAGTAAATGTAACGGATTGAACTTGGAACGCTTCTCGTCGAAGCAATCCATGTCTCACCAAAATTTCCAGTGCCCTCCCTTTGTGGTTGGCTAGGCATTGCAGAGGTGACGCACCCATTTTGTCAATACTAAAGAAAATGCCAATACCCCTTCTTCACTGCACGCCTTGACGATAGGATAAATGTTTGGAGAAAAGCAATCTATGAGCTCTCTTACACATACACATTGTCATGTTTTATGACTCTCGCTACCAATCTATTACTTTAAAAAGCAAGGCCTTTCTTCTTTTTCAAGGATCGGCCGAGTTGGTTAAGATTCAAAATTAACTGTATCTCAAAAAGCGTGGTCATGAGTTGAGTCTCATTCAAAAGAACATTTTTGGGCTCCTTAAGGGCCGTGGCCCAATCGGATCACTTAAAATGCTTTAAAAGGTTTAGAGACCCGGCTGTCATACGAAAGGAAAATAAAAAACAACCACTTTCTCTTAATCCCCCAGGAGCAGGTGCACCGCCATTCATCTTTATGTATGTAGCCTCAACTTTATTTCTTTCCTAAAACTGTGATTTCAATATGAACAAATGCAGCTCAGGGAGACGGTGTCGACTCTTCACAGTAACGAAACATCATTCGACACCAAGAGAAGAAACCGAGAACGACAAGCACACGATGAGAAACTGAAAAGGTGAAGAAACAAGACTCGAGAATGAATAGTCCCTACTTCTTTTGTGGTAAAGTGTAGACTACAGCATCAGAAGTAGCAACAACAGGAGCAATGCAAACACTAGTAACGAGACCACAAAACTACCGAGCCCAAACCTCCACTTAATTCTCTGGTGCCTCCCCCTCTTCTTGTGCGCATTTGTCAGTTTTACGTCTACAAAATACAGAGAAACGCCCGGGTCACCCATCCTCACATCGCTCCCGACCAAAATGGAATTGCTCACCCCCTGAACGTTGCTGTTTATGTAGATGTTGATGCAGCAGTTGTCTTTGGACTCGCCCGTGCAGCCGCGGCGCACGAACATCGCTGCCCCGAAACCCATCTCTTCCAATTTGACATGGTTGAACGAAGCGCGGCTCGTCTCTGATGCCATCACCAGAGTTCTCTAGATTGCATGACTTCGATCACACTCCCTGTTGATAAGCCCGTGTCTATTTCTCTTTATACTCATCTTGCAGAAGGCGATTAATCTCGTGCAATTTTACTTTGCGCCAATCACAAGAAAAGCCTGATGCTTCCTTGAATGACTTGGAGCACACTCCTGCTCCAATAATATATTATCAGAAGATGAGCCAAGAAACTGGCGAGCAAATGAAAGCACGTTAAATGGAGAGGGCGGTTCGGTCATTACCCGACCATCCGATTGAATTGTGCATTATCTATCCGTCCCACATTTCATAAGTTCATCGAAATGTTCCTTTTTGGGTTTATGATTTTTCTTAACTGTTTCCAGTGGCGGTTAACTTCAGTCGCTCGTTCACAGCAATCTTCTCTTTGAATCAGTTTCCTCTCTCTCTCTCTCTCTCTCTCCATCCGCCAAACCGAACAAATTATCGAATTGATTGTAAACCTGCCTGACGTAAATCTGCCTGACGTAAATCTGCCCACCACTACTATGAGAAACTTTGTCCCAATGTCCATGGAGCCATTATACAAACTTAAAGTGACTCTCATTGAAGTGGTTGGAAAGACAAAGCGGCTGGTTGGCACTCAGTAAAGGATCAAAACTAGAAGAGGCCACAATGTCTTCCATAATTTACAAAATCAAACTACTGGAATGAGGTTCAGATATCATGTTCCCCCAAATCTTATTGACACGTCATCTTATGATTGCAGGAGACGGGTAGCGTTCTTCCATTCAGAATCTCTCGGCTATTATGAAGAAATTGAGGTGGAAAGACATGTTGAAAGATTTCCGCCGGGTTTTTGGCAAAAGAAACGTTCAGAAATAATACAGTGAAAATGCCTCAGGGGTATGCATCTGGAGATACTCTTTCACTGACAGTAGAGCCGAATTGTGGGCCACCCTTACGGTATGAGATAAGAAACTCGACAGGGTATCCTTTCAGCTTGTGCGGCACAATTCCAAGATCATTGAAAGTTAGAGCTGCAAAATCCACCAACACATGATTATAACACATACATTATTAAGCAATGAAATAAGTTAAATCTGGCAAACACAATGAATGATACGAAATGCATAGAGAACTAACCATCTTTGGATACAACTGTATCCTCAGTGAGAGCATTTATTTGATCTAAATTGAAGATGTCAGGATTAGGCAAAGGAAATGGAACTTTTTTCAGTAGTAGTTCTCGAGGCGTCGCAATGGCCTGAAATCACGAAGATGCCACAAGTCAAAATTAAGTCAAATTGATTAAATAGCACCACAAACAAAGAATGAAAAGAGAAAAATTAAAGGCCAGAAACTAGTCCTTTTCTTGTACAGTAAGCCAGAGCAATCATTTAAGATGGCATAACAAAATAAACATCATCAGGTGAAACTCTGCATGATAGTTAATTCAACTTATTTTCTCCCATCAATTCTGCAGAAGTTACATCAATGTGCCAATATGGCTAAAAGATCTAAAGAGAGACCACTTAAATGGGACATCGTCAGTGCCAAATATCTGCAACTGAGAATAGCACCATGCCATAACAACGCTAAATGTCATGAAAAATGCAAGGATAAGGTAAGAAAAGAGAACAAACATATACGATATAGTTAGCTGGGAATGTAAAACTGTGCAAATGGGACCTTGTGAACATTTATTTCATGCATTAGAAAACATAATCGGGTAGAAATGATTAAGCATAGTGGAATTGCAGATGATTGGAACTGATTGATTCATGCAACCATGTTAACAAGCACATACATTCTGACATAACAAATAGGAAAGTAAGGTAATCCATAGTTCTTGTCCATGCATTTCCTTATCGAGATACAACATGAAGGAAATGGTTATTCCGCGGCAGTACCTTAGCAATGGGGAAAGGAACTGATACATAACGAGGCCATTCACGGATCATATCATACATTAGCTCCGCCTGCAGGGTGCTTTGACTTTCAGTACACTAGCAAGCATTCTCAAATCTTAATAACTGTAGAAAAATGGAGAAAGATTACCAGTTCACGAACAGTAAACACGTCAGGCCCACCAAGCTCATATATCTTGCCCATGCTACTGCCATCATCTTTCAAGGCCGAAACAACAGCAGCAGCCACATCAAAAACATATACAGGTTGAATTCTGCGAAAGCAAATGACCAGTAGCAAAATCAGATTTATTAAAGTACAGATCCAGAAATCTCTTTAAAAGGCATTGCATCATGAGCGAGAAGATCACTATAATCAAGTCTTACTTGGTAGATCCACCCCCAATAAGTGGAAGAAAGCTGTACTTTTTAGCAAAATGTGCCCAAGTATTCAAAATACGATCCTCTGTGCCAATCATGACAGCAGGTCTCAAAATTGTTGCCTGCAGATCAAATCTCAGATCTACTGATAAAAAAAATAAAAAATGATAAAGCTCATATCTCTACGTTTTCTATGGGGTGTATCTGGAAACAAGAAAAAGCAGAATGAAGACTGAACAACATCATTCAACAACCCTGAAGCAAACATTATTTTTTCTGGAAATAGAAAACTATTGCCAAGGATCAAAACATGCATAACTTCTACTAATAAACAAGTATCCCTCCAACCAATGCGGCAACTTGAGGTATAATTCTTTTTTTCTTTTTACAAGAAAGAATATATATTAAAGAAGTAGCAAAACTAGAAAAACTAAAGAAAGGAGAAAGGAGGTTATGAAAACAGCTCCACATAGCGGAACATTCAAAAGCAGTTTTTGATTTGTTGACGTAAACTAAGGTACCTACTATTCTGTCTGGCACCAATTCTTCTACAGCTTCCTAGACTAAAATTTGTACGATTCATTAAGAAATTAGATGCCATCATCTTTCATTGACTTTGAGGGTCTTGCAGGCATTCCCAGCACTTCAAAAGCAGACAATTATGCCCTATAACATTGTACACTATTTAAGGGAAGCCAAAAATCCCCAGCCAAAAGTTTAAGATAATATCCAAAAACCAATGTATTAAGACTGTCTCAAAGAGTAAGCAAGATTGGTCATAATTAGGTTTTACTTACTTATTTATTTTCCTGGGCATAGGTTTGATTGTACTTGACACCATCATAAAAAAGTTGATTTAACAAAGACAAATATATGGTTGAGCAATGACAAGGGCACACATCATATACACAAAGGGTTTGACTCTCCCCAAGCACAACACATTTTCATTTTCGAAAGCAACAATGACTGAGCAGAAGTTAATTCAATGGTCTAACTCTGCATGCTCCGACAAAGCTTACTATTAGAAAATTTCAGAACACTATTAGCATTTATCAGCAATTGCCCTTTGCATAAAATGTTGTTCAGAACATCCAAGTCTCAACGTCAATTCTTGGTTGTATTATTTGAACATAATAGGTTGGAAAACTGAGCAACAGAATTATGAAAGGAAAATAAAGTTTGGGTAGTTATTGATGCAGCGGGTTGTTCAAGTAGGAAACAGTGTGCTCACCTCAGGTAGCTCTCTCAAAATAGCTGCCTCCCCAGCAGCTTTAGTCTGAAGAAATTTTGATGGGGAGGAAGATGAAGCACCCAAGCAAGAGACTTGAATATATCTCATGATACCACCATGTTCTTTAGCAATCTGCAGTGAATAAGGCAGATGATATACAGAAGTAGAAAAAAGTTCATAAAAAAGTTCACAGTGGCAAACCACCCACCCACCCACACACACAAACACAGAGCGACCGAGGGAGGAAAAACAAAGAGGGAGGGAGCGGGTTTGGGTTTTGGAAACGTCTGCATTGGGGTCGGATCATTAGAAGTCAGGTTTAAATCACAACACTGATATGTTGATCATGTCAGACTCACAAGCCCTGGAAATAGGCCCCCACAATTTGTGCGAGAATAAGTTTAGGCGTAGGGGGGAGATGACTCATATAAAAGCAAAACTCTTAGGAAAGCTGTCGTACAAAGCATTGAAGGTCTTAAAACAATTCAAGCACTACCACAATGCATCAACATCCTTTATAAAATGACAAGGGGATCATAACAATAAATTGCCTTGTCACAGGACTAAAGCATCACAATAGGACCCTAGTAATGTAATTTGAGAGCTTACATTTGCAAGTACTTCAGCCATAGAATGGTTCACTTCTTCAAAACTATAATTTCTTGTCTCATATTCCCTTCCTGCCAAATGGAAGATTTCTATGTAAAAGAAACCCCGGGATATGCATTATTCACAAGGCAAAGAAACAAGGAAATGCGCAAGTACCAATGAGATTTATAACAACATTAGCTTTTGCCATAACCGCCTTGATAGAGCCTTCGTCTCTTGGATTGAATTGCATCGGCACTATCTGAGCAAATCAAATACTAAGATTTATAAGCTTCAATATCTGAGATGGACAAAAAGGTGAAAGACCAAAAATATGTTAACTTTGACGAACATAAAATATCAGTGTGTACCTGCCCCAAATCACCCATCAACTTGAGATGACGATGGGAATCCTCAGAACAACGAAAAGGGACCAACACTTGTGACCCCATTTTTGCTGGAAAAAAGAGATAAATTTAACACCTAGGAAACTCCAGAAAATTGTTAATTAAGCATGTCCTCATAATCTTTAATAGAGTATAACAACCAGTTCCTAGCTGACCCTACTTTGATGTTGAAACCAATCAATTTTGACTGCTTCGACCATGTAAATGAAGGTAAAATAATGCAGCATACCCAGTGCCAGCAAACAATTACTTGACATAAACTGTCTAAGAAGCTACTGTTTTGTGAACTCACCAAGTTGTTGCACAACATAACGACCAAGAAAGCCGGTTGCTCCAAAAACCGTAGCCACAATGCCACTGCAAAAATTCCAGGTCAAATGGGCAGGATGTTGAAACACATCAGAAAAATATAATGATAACTGAGCATGGTGAAAAGGTATGCTCACTGCAACAGAAGATTGTCTAACTACAAGCCCTAAAAGATTTCCAGCATCCGATCATGGCGATAATTCATTTATCCTATCCTGTAAATACTCCGTACATGAACATAAGTATTGTGCCAAGAAAGAATGGACTTTCTATCTTTCCCTTCATAAACTCGACAAAACATGAGATGATAAACGAATCAAAATTAGCTTTTGGAATGCCATACTGCGCCTCATTTGCTGGACATAGTGGATTCAGTGTAAAACACTTAGCATAAAATCGGTCCACAGAAGAAATTCTATGGAAATCCACAGTTTCTCTAGAAATCAATTAAAAGCCAACGGGAAATGCATGCTGCGATCAATGCCGGGAGCGCAAAATTTCAGTATCGACAATCCCAATATGCACCGCATATGATCTAAATTAAGGACTGCACTGACTTCCGCAGATGCTCCTCGCATTCTCCTATCGCCCAAAGCAAAGACATACTCCTCCACCCCAATTTTTCACCATTACCCCTCGCAAACCAAACAGAAAACGAACAAGAGCACGACCGGAGGAAAGAGCAATCACCTGACGGAAGATCTCCCGCCGGTCCCCTTCCGCACCAGGTGCCCCACGCCCTTGGTCGCGACCGTGGACACGTACCGCCCGTCATCGGCACCATAATCTGCAAAAGAAAAAGACCAAATTTCCGATCCAGCGAACTTCCGGAAAACTCCACCCGCACTAATCGGAACCGCCGCCGGCGAAGATCGGAGGACCGACCGGGGCGACGGGCCGGCGAGGAAGGAAGGAAGGAAGGGGAATGCGGGTTCTTACGGTGGTTGCAGAGCGGGTAGACCGATTTGAGGGGGTGGAGCGAGGATTGGTGCCCTAGGCGCCGCGAGATGGCCTGCATCGTGCTCCTCCTGCCACACCGCGACTGCAGAAATGGAAGGCGAAGAGAGAGAAAGATAGAGAGAGAGAGAGAGAACACTGAGAATCGAAGCAGAGACCAAAGCGAAGCTCGGAATCGGGGAGGGGGGTGGTGGTTGGATTTGGGCCGGCTCGATTTGAGATTGGGCCTGCGAGTTGCGGGCTTTGCTTCAATGGAATGGGCCTCCGACTAAAGAAAAAGAAAAGAACGAGATGGTTCCTTTTTTTGGGGGGGGCGGTACAATGATTTATCTATGATAAATTCAGGATTGCCTTCCGTGAATTTCCGTTAAATTTTACATTCAAAATTGCTGAATTGAATGATGCGGAAAAGTTGACGGATATACTAGTTTGTGGCTTTGATGGCGACTAGATCAACGTGTTATTGCTTCAAGAGAAGTTCCTATCGAGATTCACTATGAATCTTTGGGTACTTATCATGAAATTTATGGGCACTATCTAATACTCATTGGCGCCAAGCGTGAGGGAATACTAGACGTTTGGTAATCTCTCCGCCGATCAGGATAAAAGATCCCATTGAAGCGGCTAATCCCATGCATATTGTATGCACATCAGGGTGTACAAATTGCATAGTATCATAAATAGCTATTCTGGGGATTACCCATCCACAGGAGAGTTTATAAACATATACAGATCCTTGTTATCATTCTCTATACTGAGATAAATCGATTTTCGACAGAATGAAAAAAGACATATATGGTAGATTCGTAAGCATAGAATATGACCCTAATCGAAATGCATCCATTTGTGTCATACACTATGGGGATGATGGGAAGAGATATATTTTACATCCTAAAGGGGCTATAATTGGAGATACCATTGTTTCTAGTACAGATGAAAATGGGAAATGCCCTATCTTTGAGTGCGGTTGGTCCATAACGATCAAAGTCAAATCGTGAGCCTATTAATGAAGCAAATTCAATGAAGCAACAACCGATACCATAAAGAAGCGGCCATAAACTAGAAAGCCTTGACCAATTTGAAAGATCATATCACAAATGTACTAGTTATGGTGTTTCATGGTATAATGGAAATTAAGAAAATATAAATTTGTTATAGGTGTACCAATTTGAGTTTTTGATGATCAAAAATTAATTTTGGGTAAATTTATCACATGTGTACTAGTTTAAGATTTTTCATGATATTAACATTTTTTTAACATTAGTGTCGATGTTGTTTCGTGGTATAACAGAAAATAACTAAAGGTAAATTTATCACATATGTACTAATTTAGGATTTTTGATGACAGAAGATCAATTTATAATAAATTTATTACATATGTATCAATTTACGATTTTTCATAATATTAACATTTTTTTTTGTTTTGTGGTATAAGGGAAATTAATTAAGAGTAAATTTATCATATGTGTATCAATTTGAGATTTTTGGTGATTAGAAAATTAATTTGAAATAAATTTCTTACGTATGTATCAGTTTGAGATTTTTTATAATATTAACATTTTTTTCTTTAACATACGTCTTCTTAACATACGTGTCGGAGTGTTGTGTTTATATTGAAACATGATTGCTCTTTAACTCGTGTTGGTACGCGAGTCAAACATAACGCGTCGTGTCGGGGGTCCAGGTTTATCTCCTGCAGTCCGTGCCGTGTGGGAGCATTACACCCCTTACGACTGGTCGGTCACGAATCGCGTTCTTTATCCACCCAGATCAGCCACCGCCGTGCAATCCGATTATGTCGTCAGGTGCACTGGTCGGTCACGAATCGCGTTAATGATTCGTGTTTGTTAATGCTTTCCTTATAAACGCCAGATGACCAGTCAAGCCGACTTCCTTAGGCTGTCACAAAGATGCAGATGATGGATTTCACAGTATGCTCAGCTTGAAGTTCCCATCGCGCCTTATGACATACATGCAAACTTAAACACAAGAAAGTGGACGAGAATTATAGTTGTCCCAGCGAAATGACGGTGACGTCTCGGACGGGAAAGATTGGAAAGGAAAAAGCGGATTCACCGAGTTGCCATACAAAGCACAATAAGCAGGGCACAAGATCAGAAGAAATTAAAAACCTGTACTGTACTACCCTCAAAATGGGTTTCTGGCCACTGGACTCTAGTGTATTCACAATGACTAATCCAGCACTACAAAATTTCGTTGCGATATTGGAACGACATCGTGCACCAATTTACAATCTACTTTTATTGCAAGATCTCAATAATTACCCCCCTCCTACTCTCTCCCAATTATTACCCCGCCTCCGACTGATCCTTCTTATTTCGGTAGCCATTGGAACGAACATGCACGAACTTCCCCATGCTGCTGCTCCAAAGAATGACTTTCGTATGATTTTTCCCGGCCACATGTGATAAGCTGGAACCAGAAAGCCCCCCCTTTTGATCCTTCTCAGTTGCATGTTCTTATGGGCTGAATGAAGCAGCGCCACCAAATGTAGAAGAATCGGGTGAGTCAGTCTGGATTACCATTTTTGATGCTCCAAGTCCTTTCAAGGCCTCCAGGCATGCCACGCAAACTAAAAATCGGGTATGCCACTTGACCTTGATGAATATTCGGTTACCAACTTTAGAAACATGGATGATCTGTCCTCTAATAGTCGTGCTGGAGTGTCAAACTCTGCTACTCGACCTGGAGAAAATCTCAGAAGGTAAGTACTGAACTGCGGAGACACTGCTAATGATTATCTTGCTTATGGTACACTGATGATTTCAACTGTGTATGAAATCATCAGTGCATGCATGTCCTGATAGAGAGAAACACCAATACCCCAAAAAGAAAAAAAATAAATTGAAGGTGTCTTCATGTTTCCTAGTATCTAGTCACTGATAAAAGGTCCTCGTCAAAATTTAACAGTTCATTCTTGATTATTCAGACTGAAGCAGGATCACAATTGTGGGCAACAAGTGCTAGAAGTCTCTATGTGGATGCATTCTTGTTTCCCATTATTGGATTTTCCATTGCATTGGAGATAATATGAGGCGATGGCATCTTCTACTTTGCTATGTTGAGGGGATTCAACTTGGCGGGATCAGTTCACTAGAGACATCAATGATTAGAACTGTGCAGTAGGGTTTTGCTATTCCTCGAGAAATTGTACTCCCCCTATATCATAGGATGCTCTTGACTCTTTGTCAAAGACTCAAAGTGCCATAACTCAGATGCAAAACCCTTCTACACGGTTGTAAATGTGAACGTTCCTCTAATGGTTCCTTAGAAACAAATATACATGTTAAAACCTTGAGCATCCTCTGGCTTCTTAACTTGAAATATAAAAAGTTGACATATTTAACGCGGCTTAAGCAATGCTAGTCAGATGCCGTGACTTTCTCTTTCTTTTGTATTCACTGTTTGTTCTTGCCTTCTTTTTCCTTAAAGTGGATGATCAAGAGAAAAAAGGGCTTTGAGAGAACCTGGACATACCTTCATTGAGGACTAAAACCAGATCACTGTCAATAACTGTTGGAATACGATGTGCTATGGTGCACACGGTGCAATCCTTAAACTCTGTCCGGAGAATTCCCTGGATGAGGTTATCAGTGGCTGTGTCGACTGAAGCAGTAGCTTCATCAAGAACCAATATCCTTGCCTGCTTAAGCAAAGCCCGACCAAGAGAAACTAATTGCCGTTGCCCCACACTCCAGTTATCTCCACTTTCAAGAACTGAATTGAGATTGAGCAGATTGATCATCTGAATACAAATCGAAACAAAAAAGTCGCAAATACTTCTATGGTGGCTACCCACCTGGAGTATCAAGCTTTAGCTCTTTCTCACGCACTATCTCCCCAAGCTGAGATTTATCCAAGGCCTGCACTAAATCAAGTTTAAGGGTTATTAACTCTAGCCTCAAGAAGTGAAAATTCAAAGGTTATTGCAGTGTTGATGCTTCACAAGCATATAATTCATATTCAAAACGGGATTTGACTGATGAATGGATGGACACACAAATTATGAACGAGTGCTCGCAATCAGAATGATAGATCATGAGCCTTAACAGGAGCTACTACAGGAACATAGAAAATAGCACAGAAAGTCATGGGAGTGGAATCAATTGGCATCATTTATCGCAAGCAAATTTTTTATGGTACAATGAGGTCACTCCAATCTAATCGAGATGTAATGTGGCACCTTACCTATGTGCCCACATCCATGCTATGTCAGTTTCCAATCGGGGTTTTAGATGACGGTCCTTGCTACCAATCATATGAAGTAAAATTCAACAACCAAAGTTGTAAGCATCAAGTATAATGGTGACTTCTGTTTACATGAAAATTTCAGAGCTTTACATTCACAATGATTATTTATGGGCCATGCAGATATGAGATTAACCTTAAAAAAGATATGGCAAGCAAAAAGAACAGAACCTGCCAAACTTCAACATCTGAATGCTCCTCAAGGGGATCGAGATTGCCCCTTATAGTTCCTTCAAATAATGTCGGATCCTGGGGTATGATACTCAAGCGACTTCGAAGGTCATGGAGCCCTACTTTAGATATATCAATCTTGTCTATAATGATTCTCCCACTAGATGGTTCAATCAAGCGAAACAGGGCCTGAATTAAGGTTGATTTGCCGCTTCCTGTACGCCCGACAATGCCGATCCTTTTTCCCCCAGGAAATGTGCAGGTTATGTCATGGAGCACCAAGGGGAGACTCTCCTTGTAACGTACCTGCAGAAAGTTGTGACAATCAGCATCTTGTGATCAACATTAGGATACTCGGGAGTTAGAAGAAGCTTGATTAAAAAGTTGAAACCTTTTAGGCTAGAAAATTCCACTAGCGGTTACCTTCCCTGCTCACTCTCCCCTCACACTTTCCAGTATAAGATCAAGATGGTCACATTTTCGTAAATATTTCAAAGACAACGAAGTCTAATATTAGCAGTCAGATTGAACACAACAACCTATTTTTTATGTATCGCCAAATAATCACAATAAAAAGGGTAAAGGCAACTGAAACCATCCTTTTGGTTTTTTAAGAGCCAAGCTTCGAATAAAGTTTCGACAAGCAAATTATAATATAATCAACAAGGTTTTCTTAAATTACAGACTGCTTCATGGTCACAATAAAAGACAGATTAAATGCAATATCAATCTAGGTGATATTATATTTTACAAGCAATGGTGGCCAGTGGCCCTCACAAGCTATTGCCTGTTGGTCAAACCTGTCTCGTAAGTTTTCCAATATTAGCTGATCAAATAGGAATAGGGCAAGGAGTAATATTTAACACCACATACTCCCAAGCTTCTTGGAAAATTCTAAATGAACTATGCATAGGACCAATTCCACAAAAAATTAATTCTAAACATCATTTAAGCCTATAATAACCCGTTTTATGAGACAACCAGACACAAACTCACAAGGGTGGATTTCTTTCTTTTTTTCTTTCTATTTTTTTTTTTTTTTTTGGGCTCGTGATTGGATTTAGACCCAGCCTTTGTGCACCCAACACAAACCCCCGGCAACCGGGCTGATGGCCAGTTGGTTGATGAAAATAGTGTATATATGTGGCCCCACCAAACATCAGCAGATAAAAACTCTAAACTCTGAAAATAGAACGTTAACAAGAAATGTAGGTTCTGTATACCTTCAAATCAATTAGTTCAATCATCCCACACTCTGGCCATGTAGATGGAGGGTGAGAGTCCTCTATAACTGGCGGAGCTTCACTTGGGATTTGACAGTACTGGTATATTCTTTCTATGGAAATTATTTTGTTCTCAAGCTTGCAAAAGCTAAGTATCCATCTTGAGAGGCGGGCATTCAAGTTTAGACCGTAAGTCACAGCAAGGCCAGCCATGCCTATGAAAATAAGAGAGAAGCAAAGTATGTCAAAGTCACATCTTTATAATACTTCCCAAAATCCTATCCTACCTGTTAAAGTTCCATTTAAGCCACTCAACATGAGAGTGCATAATAGTCATCCCAGCAATAAAAACTCTTTTTCTCTAACAGCATTGGATTGATGGGACTAAAGGATACACAAAAGGAAAATTTTTAATCTAAGTTGAAAATCCACTGAAAATCAGGAAAGACAAAATCTACAAAGAACTTAATCAGTCTCACGATTTTACTGGTTCGAAGACACCACAGGGTTTAATGGTTGATGCTGAAAATGTGCTCAAGCCACCACTTGTAAAGCATTGTTTTGTCTTATCCACACAAGCTCCAAAGGAAAATCTTCAAAAACTATGTAAGATTGATTGGGGATAAGAAGAAAAATTCAATACTTACTAGGATCGATAGTTCCATGTGGAAAGCTGATTAGTAGAATCATGCAAAAAGCGAACACAAAAGTGGAGAGTAATTCCATGCGAAGGCAAAGCCACTCTATTGCTGCAATGCTATAAAAGAATGGGCGACCAAAACAGTCAAGAAGATGAAGATTCCTCTTCATAAATCTCTTCTCTTGCCCAAAACCTCTTATTGTGGCGGCTCCAGCAATTGATTCCCCAAACAGATGCATGATTGGAGATTTCTGGATGCTTACAATACGGACAAGTTCCCTTGATGAAGCCATGTAGTATTTCTGCATTCAGATACTCTTCAGTTAAAGTGACATCAATCACTCAATCTTGTTTCTTCAGAAGAACAAGAACTTCTATTCAAATTGGCACAAAGGGGGTGCCATCCGAATTTGAACCTATCTATGTATAATCACAATAATAACAAGGGAAAATTCACCTGCTTCTGTTATTTACTCATGACTTCCCCTCTCTTAGAAAAAGATCGTATAAATGAGCTCAACGTTAGTTGCATATTTTCAGAACACAAAAATGTGCGACAGGGTTAGGACTTAGCAGGAGAGAACAAAATGTTAAGTCGATCAGTGCCAGGTAGGCCTGGGTTGAGATATTGTTTAGATTTCATGCCACCATGAGACAACTTTGAACAATCCAATTTCTTTGAGGCCTTAAAAATCTCTTGCCATCATATTCTTGTAACATCATAGGAAAAGGGTTATAATTGTAATGGCCACTGGACTAGCATATATAAATAACTTTGCATTCCTCTGTTTGGTACTCAAAAAATAAGGCAAAAGTTGTAAGTAATATGTTAAAGCAGAACTCAAGGTCACCTGCATCCACAAGCAAGCCACTGCCATTGGGATGACAAGAAGAATCACTTGCCAGGTAACTTTAGCCATTACGCATACAATGCCAATAAGCTGTATGGTTGTTGAAGCAAAACCACCAAGTCTAAAGGGAATGTCAAGATCCACGACACTTTGATCAACCGACACCTAAAAAGAAAGTATGAATCCCATTCATCAGTCGGCAAATACACCAACAGTAATAACCAAGCAGGAGAGTCTCTCAAGTCTCAAGGTCTAACTCTCTAGAATGTACATAACAACAGTCAATGGGCATGCGAGTTTCTTGTAAGAAAAGGAAACATACACGATTCAAAATCCGTCCAGCTGGTGTAGAGTCAAAGAAAGACATTGGAGCACGAAACACACTTGTCAGCATCCTCGAGAAGAGCTTCTGAGCTGCAGCAAGCCCAAATGTAGCCACGAGAACAGCCCTTACAAATATAAACCAAGAACTCCCAAAAGCAAGTGCCATATAAACAATCAGGAGCACCATGGGTCTGACTTTTGGTTGGTCTCCTTCTGTTTGGGGATTTGCCCAAGCCATCCACCAATTACTTCCAATTTGAAGAAATTGAAATAACGATTGTGCAATAATTATAAGTGGAATCAGTAAGCCTTTATATGCAGCAGCCATATATGAGAGATAAACTGTCATACTGACTCGTCCCCGCTCTCTTTCCTCTTCCTGAACAAGCTGCTTTTTTCGTGACCGCTTTGCTTTCTTTTTCTCTTTGATTGCTTTCTGTTCAGGGGCTGATATACCCTCGTGTACTTCTTTTGCCAAAATATCAACGTCATTGCCTCCTGCGTTGCATTTTTTCCCAAGTATGACAGAGCCAGGCAAATTCTCATCTGAATCTTCTGATGAGTGGTTTGGAATGTCTAATGCTCCAATTGCTTCATGGTGAGCTGAGACCAGTGTTTCAAAATCAGTTCCTGCCTGTAGAAGATCATCATATTTTCCAGCTTGAATGATGCGCCCCTCCTTTAGGACCTGCAGAAAAGAAAGATGAACATACAAATGAATGTGATGATCGGAGATCCATCAAGAGTTGACATTCTAATATGTATAAAATGCTAATAACCATGTCCTTTCCACCAAGCGCAGGAAGTGCTTCAACAATCCTTCTCCAGTGTTGACAAGCTATTATTGCTCCTTCCCAATAAAGAAAGAGAAATCACAAAACAAGTATTTTTCACTTGGCAGGAAAGGTGTTTTAACCCACTCACAGGAAAAAAGGCTTGTAGCTTCATGTAAAGCAATTTAAAGTTAAAAGTAGTTTTAAAGCAATTTTATACTGTAACAAAGTTAAGTGCAAAACCTAGAGAAGAGACAAACACAGTTAAACAACAATTTCCTACCAGTATCATATCTGCAGCAGGCAAAAATTCAACTTGATGGGTCACAAATATCACAGTCTTTGTAGCTAGTGCTGTTAAAATGTATTCCTGCAACGAGATCAACATGTTCAATAAAGATCCATCAGCTTAAAGCAAAGGAAAGGCAAATGCACTCGAGAATTTCAACCTTAAACAACTCTGATCCTGTATGAACATCAACCGCACTGAATGGATCGTCAAGTAGATAAATGTCCGCATCTTGATAGAGCGCCCGAGCAAGCTGTACTCGCTGCTTCTGCCCACCGCTCAAATTTATGCCTCTATCACCAATGATGGTCTGATCTCCATGGGATAAGAGCTCCAAATCCTTCTTTAGTGAACAAGCATGGATCACACTTTTATATCTTGCTTTATCCATAGGGCTACCGAAAAGAATGTTCTCTTCAATATTTCCAGATTGTATCCAAGCTGACTGAGAGACATAAGCTGCAGAACCACAAATTCTGACCTGAAAAATCATCCATCATGCAACAATTAGCAAAAAGTTTCCAACATAATGTGAGCATTTGAAAGAATCTTAGAAATATCAGTAGCTAGTCATACTTCACCGGCAACTTTTGGAATCTCTCCGAGGATACAGGAGAGAAAACTTGACTTTCCGGAGCCAACCATGCCACAGACAGCCACCCGCATCCCTGCTTCCACTTTCAATTGAATTCCCGATAGAGTTGGTCTTGCGGAAGAGGGGTCCCAGCAGAATTCGCCATTTTTTATTTCCACAGCAATCTTAGTGGTACCTTGTGGAAGGACTATAGTTGCGTCCTCCTGCAATTCTTCATCCTGGAGGAACCCAGAAATCCTGTCAAGTGAAACTTTTGTCTGAGCCATCATCGACACCAAGTCTGGAAAATTTCTAAGAGGGTCTTGGAGAATTCTGAAGGTCGCCAATGCAGAAAGAACACTGCCAGCAGTGAGCTGCTGAGACATCAATATAGAAGTACCAAAAGTGACGGCACCAACAAATATGGGAGAGCTCCAAAATATGAATGTGATAAAAGCTTGAGAGTAGAGCGCTTTGCGGAGCCACTTGAACTCAACATTCCTCATCTCCTCCAGCTTAACTCGATATCTGTCCTCCCAAGCCTGCAACTTGAGAATCCTCATGTTCCTAAGACATTCTGATGTCTTCCTCATTCTATCATCCTTGGCAGCCATGAGTTTATCTTGATAATCTTCTTGGATCCTAGCCACTGGGACAGTGACAATGATGGACACAATGGTGGCAACCAGAGCAGCAACAGAAGCAATTCCAACGTTCTTATATAAAATAGCTAAGGCAAGAGCAATTTGCATTGGAAGCATCCATATGTCATGGAGATACCATGAGAAGTCCCCAACTCTCTGGACATCTACTGCCATGTAGTTAACAATTTCCCCACTGGTATGGCTTTGCTTCGCAGCACTAGAGAGCCGAAGGCCTTTTCGGTACACCATTGCTGTTAAAGCTGATCTCACGTGCATTCCCAGGATATCAACCCCGAGATACCATTGCCGGGTTGTTAAAGTCTCCACTAGCTTCGCACCAAAGAATATCCCAGCCAGAATGTAACCTTCATGATGGAAAGTCTCCTTTCCAACAAGGTAATCCACGAAGTAGCTTATCAAGAATGGACCAACGTATGAAACTAGAGTGTTCAAGCCAGCAAAAATGGCATTACATGCTGCTTCTCTCCAAAATGACTTGAGTATAGCCCAAGCCAAGGAAGGCTGCTTCGAAGGATTTTCAGCCTTCAGTTTCTCCCAGTTTGATTTTAACACCTTATAATTGGTCTTGGCTCGATCCTTTGGCGCGAGAAGGGGGATGTCCCTAAGCTCAAGTGGTCGCTTGGCACCAATAGAAAGAAGTGGGTTCAGCCAAGAAAGAGTGGCCAAACTAAACAAGCCGGCATCATTGTACGGGGTAACTTTCGCAGACCCAGCTTCTTCCTCGAGAAGCAATGGCTCCCGAATATCAGAATTTCTACATGTTTGCACCCCGGTATCACCCTTAGCTGCAACGTAACAAAGGAAAGCGAGAGCAGGGGCACAAGCGAAATTTGCCACGACATGTGAACTCCAATGCGCAGAGCCCTCTACCAAGAATCCTCTCACATCAGCATGCAGAGTCAACAGACAAATAAAAAATGAGGCCAGCCACCATACCCTCAACAACAGAGGGAATTTCTCGGGCACATTCAATTTACAATGGAAAGCCGAGAAGCTCAGCAAGAACCAAGCTAAACACTGAGCCGCGGGCGAGCAAAGACCGGACCAATCCGCAGACTTTCCACTCGAGGTCTCTCTGATCAAGCCAGTCCCATCAAAACCCAACACCAGAACTTGCACAAACAGCACATAGAAACAACTAAGCACCGATAGCTTGAACCCGTAACCTATCTTAACCACGAAGATCTCCCCATCGAAGCTCCGACTTATCGGGCTAGAACCCGCGATAGAATCGTCCTTGGCAATCCGTATCCGGCCTATGCAGACCGATATCTGCCTCGCGGAGACGACGAAGAGGAACACCAGACAAAGCGTCAAATTGATGCAAACGGAGGACAGCTCCAACACGGGCAAGCCCCGGATGGTCCTCAAGAGCGGGGCATTATTACCATGAGGCGACCCCGTGGCGACGGCTGACGACAGAGAAGCCAATTTATGGAGCCAAAAGGGGACACCCTTCATTGTATAAGCTCTGCCCGCGGCGGAGAGAATTGAATGCAGAAGCCGCAGCAGGAGTGGCAATTCTAGTTCGGCGGTGGGCGTTGTATTGGCGAGTTAAGCCGGGAGGACGAGGAGTGAATCGGTGTGAGGAGGGCATTTCACCATCTGAGGGATTACAGAGAAGGAGCAACAGCTGCGTTACATGGTGCTAGAATCTCAAGACACATTGCACATGAAGGGGCAGAAGATGCCAACGGGTTTTTACCAGCACGGAACACGAAGGGAAGGGAGAAAGACGGTCAGTGAGAGAGAGAAAAACAAAGAAAATTATTGTCTCTCTCGTTCTCTCCTTCTCTCTCCTCGATTCTCCTCTATCTCTCGCAATATTACTCCCGCACGCAGAGGAAGGAGACAAACCAGACTGCGCAAATCAAATCTGAAGAGAACCCGTAACGAAAAAGAACCGAAACAAATCACGAAAACGTAAGAAACCAATCAGGAAAATGACCCGATTACTGATAATGGCAGGATGGAATTTGAATCTTGACCAAGGTGGTGATTGGCGAGGCAAGACTTGTAATAAAGATATGCAATAGACCCACCAGGAAAAGGAGGGGTGAGCTTGTTGCAGAGAGAGAAAGCTTTCTCCAGCTGCACTACACAAGCTACAATGTGGAAAGAGAATGGGACGACAATCAGCAGGCCAAACTCCCTCTCTCTCTCTAAAATGCATATGCATAGGAAAGAGGAAAGAAGAGAGAGAACAGAGAGGAGAGGAAAGAGACTAATATTATTGCGATATAATTCATAAATCCGATATCGTTCACGCGTGTTTTGTCGACAATATGCTAATTTGCTTACGTACCTTGCGCGGGGGGCACTGCCACTTCCGTGCGATGCTTTGCTATATGGCTACCATGGAAGGGTAGTTGCGAAGAACGGAAGGTGGACAGCTCCTTCTTCTCTTCTTCCTCGTTGCACACATGAACACAACATGTAAAGTTCGAATTTTTATTTTCTTGAACTGCTCTTCTTCCCTGGATCTTCTCTTCTTGGTTTTTTTTTCTTCACCTTTATCGAGCTCTGGTGCAACTCAATCTCGCTGTAGCGGAATGGAATATATATAATAGCGTCATGGGCGATCGGCAGTCGAGATGAGGAATAACTTCGGTTTTGCGCATGTTGGCAAGATATCCAAGATGGAATGGAGAATATTACCCCTACTTATATTTCCCTATATAATGCGATATCCAAGGAGTGTCTCGAACACAAGTTGTCCAATTATTTAAGGACGATCATTGCCCATGTGAGGAAAGACTGATGGGAAATGGACATTTCTATAAATTTGTGAGGATCTGACCCTTATACCTGTGACCGTTGGATCATAGAAGAATAGATCTTCGTCGTTCGCCGAAAATTTTTGAAGTGTTTATGAGATATGATATTTTTGTGGGGAAGGTATGATAAGATGCACTGAGGTAGTCACCTTTAATAGTGTTTACATCCATGACCGTTGGATCACAAAAGAATAGATCTTGGTTGTTGACTAAAAGTTTAGAAAGTATTTATGAGATATGATATTTTGTTTGAGGAGGTAGATAAAATGCGCTGACACCGCCTTTAGTATGGTAGATCGATTTTTTGTGGAGCCGTAGAAATCCCTAAATGGAATTATCGAGTTATAAGTGCACTTGGCTATGACTTTAACACGGTGAATTGATTTTTTGTGGAATCGTAGAAATTCCTAAGTGCATTTATTGAATCAAAATTCAAGAAATGCAAAAGAAGATTGCATAAAATCTTCTTCTTCTTTTTTGGTCAAAAGAAAATTTCAATTCATTTCTCAAAATAATTCTCTAGAGGTTCATAGAAGGTTTTCAAACCTAGTAAATCCTAAATAATTGTTGAACAAAGCAAAAATTAAAATGCAAATACACTCTCGTTCCTCAAGAATAAATCTATCATCATGAACATTTGACTACTGATCACTAGAATTAGTGATGAGTTCATATCAAAATCCCTCACTCGATTTTAAACGATTTGCGGTGTGTATCTAAGCTCAACATTCTCATTACCATTATCGTATATAGACACCAATGTCAATATGTTGAAATAACACATATAAAATACCTTAAGGAACTCCCAAATTTAGACCTAAATCTAAATCAAAAGAGTAAAGATCCTAGATCTAGAAGCAGCCTAATTTCAAAAAGGTCAAGGACATCCTCCTTGGCTGCTATCAATTGGATGAATGGCTGAACTGGTCTTTACGTCTTCCTAGGATCAGCTGTAGAAATTTATTCACATACACAAACTCCCAAATTAGATAAGAAAAACAAAAAAAATAAAATTAAAACTAAGTACGTTCTTAGCTTCAGGATTTAAAGCGTGGAGCTTAGAGTTTAGCTTCAAAAGATGGAAGAGTTTTTAGAATGTTGGCAAAACCCCCTCATAAAACCTTCTGAATTTCCATAATTTTATTATTTTTTATCCTGTATTTTCCAGAATACAACTTAGCATCTCTGTGTAGATATGCATTAATGAAAAGATAACAATGCCTTCTCGAAGAAACACACTTGAGATACTGTAATCCCTCAAATCTCTCTCTCTCTCTCTCTCTAAATTGTAAGTTAGGAAAGTAGATAAAAAAGAAAGTGTTAAATGATATGCTATACATATATCATTGGCCGTTTCCTAACAAAGCAGGCTTTTAGGAAAAATAGTTTGTCCAGCAAGATATATGATATAAATCGAGAGTTGAAATACTAACATGCTCCCCTAATTTCTCATGTCGATTTTCGAGAAAATGTAAACCACATATTTTACATTAAGTAGAGTGATGTATAAAGATCAATTAATGTAATAAAACTCTCTTAATCCGAAGGAATATCATCTAATAAGTGAGCCTTATGTTATAAAACATACCATTAAACTCATGAATTTAAGTAAAAATGGAAAGCAAAATCCATATGTACGTGAGAGAAGACACTAGCCCATTCTTTTCGACCAATAAGTTTTCATAATTCAATTAGTCAAGACTTGTCAAATCATGTGAGTTTCTATGGTCTATACGCGTAATGATGTGGAAATTCCGAACTTCTTTCTACTCAAATAATCTAGGGAATCAAATTCTTGTGCCCTTGCTAGGAAAATGGGGGGTGGAGGGAATTGATGAGAACACGACTCCGAAGCCATGATGGCCATGCTTTCTGAGGGTCACTTTCACCAATAAAAATCACCCTGATATCCACTATTTTGCCATCTTATTTTGCTTTGTTTTCTGGTCAAATGGGCACTGAAAAAAGTATAGTGGAATTTCAAATTTCTTTTGTGGTCGAAATGGGCAGGGGCCGGAATGCATTATTAGGCCATGAGGACCGAATCAGCAGCAAAGGACATTTGCATGCATCCATTTCCATCCCCCACCGAAGAAAAAAGGAGGGGGTAAAAGTCAGTCGCTGCCAACCTGCACAGTCGGCCGATTTTTTTTCATCCTGGAATTGAACAGTATCAGTTACCCCACTTATCGCCGTCCCAATCTTTGGCATTTTCTACGAAACGCCAAGACATCGAAAACGCGAAAGCAAAAGATTACAAAAAAGGAAAAAAAAAGAAAAGGAAGAAAGGTGGGCGGAACAAAAGCATCATGAGTCACGACCCGTCTCTCGAGGTTTTTGCCTTTTTGCAAGCTAACCTAGGCATGCCTTTGGGGCAAAAAGAGAGGACAAAGTTGCCCGTGTGTTTGCTTGATAAATTTCCTCCCCTCCCTCCTTTTAAAAAAAAAATTTTTATTTATTTAATTTTCCATTTATGTGAGATGGCGCTTCCTTGTTTCGAGCAATTAGATCGGCGTCGTTGTTGATGAATGTTGTTGGAAACCTAGTACAATCCGACTCGATTGGATATAGTTTAGTGGTCAAGTCGGATCTCATATTTGAGAGTCGTTGACCAGATCTATCTGTGTTTGAGAAGAAATATTAGAGTTTGCTCATAAAATTATGTGCGGAAAAGAGAGACATGTGTTGGCGAGGGGGCCGAGAATTAAATTATTTGCCTAGACCAAGTAACGGATAATATAAATCGGTTGTAGATTTTTGCTTATTAAACAAAATAGGTGGAGCTAACGAAAGGAATTATTGCAACATTTTATAAATTTTAAGTTTTGATTAAACGAGTTGAATGCTTTTACTATGCGATTGTATAGTAAAAGCATGTTCTAAGACTTTTGGTGTATACCTTTTCCTATTTATTTTTTTCACGAGAAAACTCCTTTGAGGCACGTAATTATCACATTGGGGCCAAATATCTTACTAATCTCTATTAATGCGTCGTGTCAACGCATTGTGAATAATTGAACTCTAGCCATGTGTTTAATTCACTTGTACGTATCTATTTCTTAAGTCACTAAACTAGCTCACAAAGTCAACAAAAAATATATATTGGCTGTTACAAATTACGAAAGAAATATTTGCGTAGAATTTGAGATATTATGGACACCCACATGTTAAAAGCAAAGGTCAATTTCTTTTTTCACGTTCGTAGATCATTAAAAAAGAAATAGTGAATATAAAATACTATTCTATTTTATTTCTTACAACTTAGATCTCCCGTCTTTGTAATTCAATTTGATTGTAAAGAAGGGAAAAAAGGAAAAAGAAATCTAATTCTTACTTTTGCGAGAATGGAAACTTAGAGAGAAAATAAGAGATTCTCGGGATGTGTAGCGTGTCTTTTAAAAATACGAATATTGGAACTTTTCATATAAGTAAAGTTCGAGGATCAAATGCCAAGGTAAGAAGCAAAGTCGCGTGGGTTTATGGATATGATGACAAAGATCCCCCGTACTTAATTATATCCTGTAAAGAAATTACATCAAGTTTCAAGAATAAAAAATACAAAATTTTCTTGGGTGCTCCGCTTGAATAATATGGTTTTATTTGGTGTCAAAAATTGCAATTATGGACGGCTCATCGATCGGAAATATTTGGCCAATTGACCACCAAGATCGACCCAAAAAGGTGGGAGCCGCACATGTACTATGGGAAAAATATTTTTAAAAAAAAGCATACTTCTATTGCACTTGTGCAAACTTAATCATAAGCATTTTAATTTAGCCAATTTAATACTAAATCTTATAAAAAATCACTAATATAGTCCATTAGATCACTTTTGGCCAAAAGTGGGTGTCGGACGTAACACGACGCTGGTGTGAATAATTTTTTAAAATTTTTTGTATACTTTTTCTTTTCTTCTATTTTCCCTTCTTTTCTTTGTTTTTTGTTTTTTTTTTCACAGTGGCAAGAGTTGTTGGAGCTCACCAGCCACTAGGCAGCCTTGCTGTGGCTAGCAAGCTTTGGCAATCCTTACCAGCTAAGGAAAAGAAAAAGGAATAAAAAAAGAAAAAATAATAAAAATACTTTAAAATTGAAAAAAAAAAATTATTCATGTAAGTGATTTTCAGCTAAAATTAGTCTGACGGATTACATTGATAAAATGTCAAAATTTTTATGATTAAATTGACCAAATTAAAATGGCTAAGGTTGAATCGGCACGAGTGTAATGGATTTAAGACTTTTTAATAATTATCCATATGCTATGTATGAGCCTTTTCATGCAAAATAACAACGAGGATGTGTTGGGCACACCTACCATTCTATATCTCTTTTTCTTGAAAAATTAACCATGTCAAGCTTAATGACCTCCTTACCGGTAGTCATCCTCTCCAAGCACGACAGTTGAGGATGCTTTTGGCATACCTACTATTCTATAGTTTATTTGGAAAATATCGGGAAAGAGAAAAGCCGACCACTAGCCATCACCTCAGGCTCAATGTCGACTGAGCACGACTTTGAGGAGAGAGATCGAGAGAGAGAGAAATTGGCTAAATCAAAGCCAAAATCTGGATAAGGGGAAATCGAATTTCTATTTAGAAAGTCAACAATACCCCCACGAAGAAGACGTAATCTTGACCTATATGCGTCGCTAATGAATAATTAAAAGAAGTTAATTCGTTTTTTGATTCCCCCACCTGTTCTCATCCTCCGGTCTCGACATTCCTTTGACCTCTGTTTTTCTGTAATTTTTTTTTCCTTCTTTCTAGGAAAAAAATTAGAATGGAAAAAAAAAAGGAGGAAAATTTCGCTGTACGTAGAGGTTTCAATCGTTCGTATTGGTAGGTTTAACTATTGCTGTCGGTCTGATGCGACGTGGCCCTAAATTGGACCAGCGTAAAGCAATCTCTCTCTCTCTCTCTCTCTCTATTTGCATGGGAATATGATGGAGAGATTCTCATGCTCTTTCTCCTCTAGAATATTGCCTTATAAAACCCGTCGATCTATCTGATGATTTGTGTGTGACCATCCACTATTGCAGATTTTCCTAATTTTCCTCTGAAGAAAAATATATTAGATACAATCCACGAGCTATGTTACGATATGTTAATAGATGATTGAATGATTCAAATTCTTCATGAACAAGAAAAACGATCAGTTTTTATCGTTTCAATATTAATAAATTGGGTAGTGTGATAATATGATGATTGACGGATTTGGGGTTTCATACTCAAAAAAGAAATGCAAATCTAAACACTGAATTAGCAAGTAAGGCTCTTGCTTCTTAATAAAAAAATTAGCAAGTAAGGCTGATTCGGATTTCATGTCTCAAGAAGCACGAGGTGTGAGATGGAAATCTATTTCGACGTTGTCTCTTGTAGTTGGGGTTATGAAAAATTAAGCTAGCTTTGTGTGCACAACTTATTTTCAGTAAATATGGATATTATTGGTAATTATGATTAATTACAAAAGAAGTGTTCATTAAAAAAAGAAAGAAAATTAAAGGATGGCAAATGGTTGGCGAGGGGTAGGTGGCTTTGAGTTGTTGAACATTGAACGAAAACTGCAGGAATTTTGCCACTTGTGGCCATGAGAAAAGAGCCAATTATAATACTAAAGAAGGAGATTTATGACTTAAATAAATCCTCAAACTCTTTCGTCTCAACTCCGACACATAAAATTCAAAAATATTCTCACTTGGGTTGGGAACAAAAATTCACTCCGGAATAAGGGGTCATCGGGGGAAGGTAGACTTCCCCCACCGATAGGTAAGTGTCACGGGTCGGTAGTTTCTTGATCGTGGAATAACTCGTGTGGCGCTTGGCGAGTGAAATTCACTAGGCTAGCCTATTTTCTATAGTTGTTCCAATGAACAATACGGTAAATAACTTTTTTATATGAGGTCGTATCACGCCCAACTTGGCTCGGGCATCTAGTCCATTGAGAGAGATAGCAAATTTCTTTAGGCTCAACAACTAGTTTTGGCCTGCTATGACCTCATTAGGAGAGTGGCATCAACTCTCGACTAGTTTGTGCACGAGAGGCCAACTCCTACCTTCAAAGCTTCTAAGTAATATAATTCTTCTATCTTAGAATTCTTAACATCAACTGTCCTGATGCCACTCTCACGAACTGGTTGAGTTCATCTTTTCTGCATCCTTACTCTTTACTCAATAACCCCAAGCTTTGCTCCCAAGAGTTCACGGGTATGGGAGAATCACGGGCCATGACGAACTCCACCACTCAATTCCGCAACACGCTCGTTGCAGTTGTTCTATCGCTTCTCTACGTTTCCCTAACCATCAATGCCACTCCCCAAGACTTACATAAATGGCAACGCTCGCCTAATAGAACAAGTCACCCGCTTTATTGTTTGCTTCCTCTGATCAAAGTCATTCGCGAATCTCCAATCATTTATGCTCCTCGATAAGTGTGGCATACCTAGCCAACTGCACACCCCAGTGGCAGCACATTCTTTTGCCTACTAAGCTCCTTCTGATCTCTACAAGCCAATTGAGGGTCCCCCTTGGTGGAAATGTGATCGTAGACCTCTTCTTAAAATTCGCCCATTGATCCAGGAACGTTATTTCCATTCAATGAGCAATTTGGTTCCTTCCTATACCCCCTATTACCATCCTAGAAGCTAGATGAGAGCTGCATGTTGTCCGAGCCTCTCTGGCCTCAACGATCACTCTCCACCCTCATAGGACTAGGAAGATCACAGGTTTTTCCTTGAATCACCCACCTACTAGAGGGATCCTTAGTCTGATACCATTTGTCATAAGTCGGTAGATCTCGGGCCACGAAATAACTCGTGCGACGCCTAGACTAGTCTTTTTCTATAGTTGTTCCAATGAACAATTCAGCGAATAACTTCTTTATATGAGGTTGTACCACGCCTAGTTTGGCTCGAGCGTCTAGTCCATTGAGCGAAACAACATATTTCTTTAGGTTTAACAACTAGTTTCGACCTGCCATGACCTCATTAAGAGAGCGGTATCAACTCTCAACCAGTTTGTGCATAGGAGGCCAACCTCGTCTTTAGAGCTCCTAAGTAATATAATTCTTCCATCCTACAACTTTTAGCATCAACCGTCTTGACGCCACTCCCACGAACTAATTAAGTTTATCCTCTCTACATCCTCATTCTTCACTCAATAATCCCAAGCTTTGCTCCCAAGGGTTCACCGGTATGGCAGAATCACAGAGCGTGACATAAGTATAGTAGTCTTTTGTGCTTAGGGTAAGACGGCGGAAATTCGAAAGAATCTCTTGCTAGATCAACCTATGCTACGCATAGTATCTTTCAATCGACTTATCAATTTAGTATCTCGAGTTTGAGTTGTCAAACACTGAATGAAAACTGCAGGAATTTTGCCACGTGGGGCCATGAGAAAGCAGCCAATAATAATAATAATATTAGAGAGAGAGAGAGAGAGAGAGAGAGAGAGAGATCTGGTAGGTGTTGAACGAAATCCCGAGCCAGCCACATAATCCTCTCAATGCTTGATAGAGATTAACCATTTAGCTAATGACAACTCGTCAAACCTTAAAGGGGAACACCAAAAAAAAAGAAAAAAAAAAGATGAAAAGCCGACACTCTAACATGCCGTAGACCAGTATTTCAAATTTGTATTAATGACCTGGAAATGAACTTCAATCACAGCCATCCTAAAAAACAGAGTAGGGCCCTCTATAGTTATTGTGGACGGAAACGTGACGGAAGATATTTTTAAGTGATTGATACATGTTTTAGATATTAGTGAGATGAAAGAGAATTTGGAGTGTCGACATCTTGCGGGGATAAAGGTTAGACTTTTTAATGAGATTAACCCGATCATAAATGGCAACATCTAGGATTGGCATAATTTGAGAAATATTCAAGTCACGAAGTTAAGGCCGTTCATGCGAATACTATCCGTTCTTCCAAATTGCTTCATCTTTCCCAAAGTGTCTCTTAGAAGTTGCTCAAGCCGGACTCTCCTTCCCTATTTCTCGAGTCCTTTTAAGAACATCCTCTCTCTCTCTCCATCCTTCACATCTATATCTATTTTCCAGAGTCTCCATTGTTCACATCCATATCTATTTTCTTGTTTGTGGAACGGATGAGGCTAAACCTTCATGTTTATTACTCTTCCCCTCTCTTCAAGAGAAAAATCAATCCAATTTAGGTGGGTGGTTCTAAACCTAAAATCAGGAACCAAATCAAAATTCACCGGTTTTAATTTTATGAAACTAGGAACTAGACCAGCGCTTTTCGACATTACCTAAAACCAGTTAGTTCCGTCTAGTCCAATAGATTTCAAATGTTCCACATGGATTCGCGTAACTTTTTTTCTTCACCATTCACATTCGACTAAAATTCATATATCAGGTGCGCATTTCTCCATTTTCTTAGAATGGAGTGTGCCCGAAAGTCGGCAAGTTGCCAATAGTCTTTGGCCGGGTACCAAATCTTAAAAATGGGCGACACCATCATTGTTGTGAACTCAGAGGATGCTCCTTATCGAAAGGAATATGAACCACCTTATCACAAATTCTCAGACAAAATCCCCCAAATTCCAAGAAACCTATGATGATGCTTCTCCGTTTTTTCTTTAGAGAAATTCGTGCGCGCGATTATCTTGCGGATATCCCATGTTGGTGGAACACACATCAAAAGCATATCGGGACAAGTCGGTTTGGAGATAAAGAAAGCATATAAAGATTCAACCATGGAATAATAGAATATAATCAGTATAATGCCTGATGTAAGATAAAAATGGAATTCCTCTTTGGGATATCATTTAGACCCACAGGAGTTGTTAAGTGGCTTGATGATGAAGGAACTCGTTGAGGAATTCAGAGAGGAATAAAAGCTTTTTCTTTTTCTTCTTTGTCTCATTTTTATTTTAAGTGGATCTTTTTTCTTTCATTAAATTCCACTAAGGTTAAAAGCAATGCATGCTGGACAGCATATGCAAGCTTTGTTCTAGACAGAGCACGCTGTTTTCTGATATATAATTTGATAATTGCTCATCTTTTGTGGATTCCAATAAGAAAAGGGAAACTTTTCAATGAAGTGGTCCACTAATGACTCAGCATAAGGCTTGCAATGTTGAAATAGCTACATTAAATACATACTAACTTTTAAAATCATGGGTACAATTTTACGTTATCTTAACAAAAATCGACAAAACTAAGATCGTATGTCTTTCGTGTCCCTTTGTTAAAATGACACAACTCTTGACTCAGTGACAAAGACAGTGCAAGCTTGTTGTACTTGGTTTGTCATTCGAGAGGTATCGGCACTAAATTCCGAAATCATATAATATTCATAAAATCCATAAGATAAAGCAGTTGATATCGGATAATAAAAAAAATACAAGGAAGGAGTCGGCGATTCATATTTCGATCACAGATATTAATTCCCATGGGTACTAATCCTTTTTTTGTTATTATTGAAATATTTCACATTACTTGTTTATCATGTTCATTTGTCTTTACCTATAAAATTAAACTTCTTCTCTTCAGACTTTCTAAGAGTGGTCTCCTAATTTCTCCGCTATACACAAAATGTAAGAGAAAATCACCATGCGAAAAGCAGAAAAAGAAAACCCTATTCAAATTCTAAGAAAATCTAGTGAACAGAACCATGTAAAATAATGTTTCTGCAGGTGTCGTGCCCAACCTTTCTATCCCTTTCGGATCACTTTACTCATTTGTCTATTCATTCATGTATTTACGTGATTTGTTTATCGATGCATGCCAGAATGTAGTGGGCGGATTGGACTGGCAAAAGCACAGAAAAGCACACTTGTGAGCTGTAATATGCACTGGAGATGGGGGGTGTCGTGTTGCTGGGTTGCTGTCGTTTCTGTGCAAAACGCTCTCAAGTCTCTCCAACTGCGTCCACAGCTTCGGCGAGAGACGGCAGGCCGTTCCAAACGCATACGTCCGAATCGCTCACATGGCGACGCCGCTCTGTCTGTCTCTCTCTCTGTGCAACGCATGAAGTGTCCTATATATGCAGGCATGTGCTTAACATGCAGACCGTCTGTGGTGGTCGTCCCCCCTCTACGTGGCTACTCATTCTCATTGTACAACCTCCTTCTATATAGCAATAAGTATTAAGTT
The DNA here is from genome assembly GCA_016097605.1 of Eucalyptus guilfoylei. Taxonomy (NCBI): domain Eukaryota; kingdom Viridiplantae; phylum Streptophyta; class Magnoliopsida; order Myrtales; family Myrtaceae; genus Eucalyptus; species Eucalyptus guilfoylei. The sequence continues at coordinate 12,802,894 of CM027870.1, read as the reverse complement.
TGTTTTTTTTTTTTGGGCTATGATAATGCAATTTTTCATTTGGTCGGATGTCGGTGGCGACAATCGGCTTGATTCGTTATAACTTCAAGCGCACGTGTCCATCATTTCGATAGTTATAGTGTAATTCGCATTTCACGCTCAAGAGGATCCTAACCACGATAATTAGCTATAAAAATTTGAATAATTCTGAATAAATGTTGTACCCATTAATCATATATTTGACATGACAGATAGAGTTGATCATAATATATGGCATTTGTGAAATTTGTGACCCTTTTTTTCTAGACTCGAAAATATTTTTTTATTATTTATTTTTTAATAATTCAGGGACTCGGTACGAGTTATTAAGTTTGCAATTGATAAGGAAAATTTTCTTTTGGGTATCAGTTATTTAAAAAGAGTTAAATTAGTTATTATTGGGTGACCTAATACATGCAGGTTTTGTGGTGTTACAAGCTCACTACTATATCTCTATCCTTGGCTCGTGAGGCAAAGCATGACGTCCGTGTTAGCGGTTGCCTCAATCTTGAGCTAGACGACTCTATCTCGTGGACCCGCCGCGCCTACTGCCCATCCTTGAATCTCTACACCGACAGGTTCGACAAGGCTTCCGAAGACTCCATCGGAAGTCATATGGATCATGCCCTCTTCATATTACGGCCACAACTCAAAATCTTACATACATCATCAAGACCTGTCTTTTTCTCTTAACTTCTCAGGAAAGAGAAGTACCTAAATTATTCCAAAAAACCAATCAATTCTGTCCGATATATACATATATGTACCTAGTGGAAGAGAGAAAGACAGATGGTGGCCTCGTAGTCGTAAGGCAGCAACTTGGTACATTCTCATAATCCAATACATAATAATCAAATGGACACCGACCATGCTTCAGAACCAGATTCTCCATCACCGTGTATGCATCGAACTATTCCTTAGGACCTTGGAAAAAAGCACATATTCCAAAAGCACTTCCTTGGAATATCTCACTGATCTTCTATTGCGTAGTACCTTCATTGCCAAATTTGAGGAAGACAAGCAAAACACCAAGATATCCATCCTACTCTGTGGATAAAGTAGACTCCCTCGCATGGTACTTAATGCATTGGACCTCAATATCCATGGCTTGTACCGTTATCGGTTCCACTAGCAATACCAATCTTCTCGTTGAAAGTTAGTATATTTGCGGTATATCCAATTATATTATTAAAGTGGCAAGTTTAAAGTATAGCTACTTGGAACTTTTATATTGAGATTCTTGCACTAAATAAAGGTTTAACTAGAAAGGTTTCGAGACCTTTATGTCTGTATATTAATCTTGTGGAAATTTTGACTGTATTCTTCTGCATAAGATATATTTTAGGTCCTAAAATCTCGTTATTGAATCTGGCTTTTTATCTCCTGATGACCGTGTGATTAAGACTAAGATTGATCGCAGGCGACTCAAAAAGTTATGCTCTAGAACGACCCGAGAATCAATTGCGTTGTAGTTCGGCCACGTCCTCGGGCGAATATGATATTGCTTAAAACACAAGATATTCCATGTAAATGTCATATTGCAATTATGCCAAAGCAACGTCCTATGTCACATTATCTTATGATACTTACAATGTTGACATGATTGCTGTCAAATACCGTCTTGACGAGACCAGTCGTTCTTTTTTTTTTTTTTTTTTTTTTTTACCGAAGAAAATATCTCGAATAAAAGCTGAAGAGCAAGCTTTGAAGGAATGATACATATGCGCTTTGCATGCATGCATGCCTGCCTGCCTTTGTTTTTTGGTGGAAATAGGGTCCTATTTCAGAATCTCTCAACATCAACGAATACATCAAAAGAAGAACATACCAAAAATAATCAAATAATTCTGATGTACTCGGAGGCTTCTCCTTGGCTTTCGCTCGTGACATTGGAATAATAATGATAATACTATTTTGTTGTTTTATCTTTTGGCCACGTTGCATTTATTCTCTTGGTGCTCCACTTCATTTATGAGAATAAAAACAACGCCCTCAGCTTCCACTTGGTGACTCATCTTCCACCTTAGATTCATCTCTGGTCACCCATCACCCCGGCTTTGGCTTTCGGTTTCTTTTCTATCGCCACCATCATTTCGTACGGCCTCTCGGCGCTCGTCTCAGAGACAAGTCTCGATTCCTTGCTCCTAGCAAGTCACAGGAATATGGCGACGGCAGCTCGGACGAAATGCAGCTGATAAGATAATATCTACTTGACAAAAGCAGTGGCAGATTCTCGAATCTCGAGGTCCGGCGGACCTGATATTTTGTATAAGATGATTGGTGAGGACGGATTGTAGGGCAATGTGCAGATTCCACCAGACATAAGCTTCCAAATTCAAGGGTAGTTCTTGTTTTTCACGTGCAAGAACTTCACTCGGTGACAAAGTTTGTTCCATGATGCCCTCCCAAATGAAAGGCAACAAAGAAAGATAAACGTGACATGTCAAGAAGGGCCAAATTCAACTAGAGTCTAGAGTAGAGTTAAGAGTACCCATCCCCCATATTGAGTGAATGGAGGAAAAGCATTTCACATTTTACATATGTATGGAGTTAATAAAACACAAGTACTGCAGAAGTACCAACGTCAAATTTGCAATCGTCGAAACAAAATTTATAATGTCAAAAAAAAAAAAAAATTCTCATTAGGTACGCCGTTAGGTATTGCTTATTGTATGATGTGTGTATGAGACTCAATTGTTTTGACCGACTTATTCTACATATGCCCTAAAAAATGAACTTTCTTTGCGGGAATTTTGTTTCCAGCTTTTTCGATGAAAAGAAAGCAGTTATGTCTTGTTGACTTTCGTTAAGGAGAAAGCGCTCGTGGTCATCGCTCGGCGGTTAGCTCGTACCCCCAACACCCTAAAGATCAGACGGGATGAGTCTCATCAATACTCATTAGAGGTACCTAAGATAATTTATAGAATCAGTTTACAAAGAACATAAGCTTGCAAGTTCCCGAATTCTTGAACTTGATTCACTCCTTCGAATACCTAACTACAATTTGCCGCACCGTACTGTTTGGTAACTGCATTTCTTTGGTAAGTGCATTTCGTGATGCGATCTTAGTATCAGTAGCATTGCTCGACTCGACTTCACCTCCTATCGCCTTCTAATTCAACTACGATGTGAGGGACCAAGAGATCCATTACTTGTTTGGTCAAGACAAAAGAAATGGTCGGGCCAACTAGGCCTGTGTTCACTTTTTATTAAGCCTAGAGATCTCAACATTGGAAATGGCTGACAGAGAGAAATGCAGATATAGGCAGACCCAGCCCATCAGGAATGGAAATCTCTAGTTCATTTTCGTGAGAACAGAATTCATTTATTTGCTTATTGCCTCTTCCTCTTTTCTATGATTTCTTTTTCCCTCGGATTTCATGATTTTCTATACTAGGGAAATGCTGTGGGAAATGGTTTTCAAGACCTAACTCAGAGGTTGAACCTGACTGGACAATCAAACTCAAACTTCTTTCCCGAATCATTCACATCCTTAATGGATACAAGGATTGTACTATTAGTAGCTATGCAGTTTATGCACTGATCCTGTTCTATTGAGGCCGGTCGATCGTTAAAAGATTGTAAGTGCTTCAGATTCGCATAAACAAAATAACCTTTTTCTTGCACTTTTGGCTTCCTGCGGACTGCAATTAAGATATATCATGTCTAAGCAAATTGCTTGATGAATTTTCTCCCTGAAAGAGAAGCCTTGTGGTCTCTGCAAAAATTGGCACAAATAAATCTTAGTTATTTTGAATAGTAGCCAGCAGCTTAGATGCCTCGTCCTGCAGAACCTTCCATGCTTCATTAATATGTCTCTCTTCTGTCAATGGAGCCCCAACTGCAAAGCGTAAGATGTATGTACCCGAGAGAACCTGCATCATTAAAATACGTAAGATGGTGTCTGATCTTTACGTGGAAGCATGAATGCTGAAAGGTGCTCTTATTTTTGGATGGTGCAACGAAACCAGTGAACTTACAGTGTGAGAAATGAAGATTTTCCCAGTAGAGTTTACTGTATCTAATAGATCACGGTTCAATTTGTTTCCTTTATCTCCATCATTGTCAGGAGAGAGAAGACGGAAACAGACCAATGAAAATATCCGAGGGGTGACAACCTGCTTGTACAATGTAATAAAGAAATATTATAATTGGTAAACCATTAAGCCTTAGAGATAATACTCTCTCTCTCTCTCCATAGTGTGCAAATATGCATACATATTGAGGTCTGGCTTTGACATGCGTAGACGGTGTCAGATTAGTCAAGGAACACAAACCACACTCTTTGAGAAAAACATTCGCTAGTAACCAGACAAACGATTACCTCAAATCTAGGGTCTTGGCTGACAAGATCTTCAAACTGTCTGGCCAGCTCAATGTGGTTTCTGATGTACTGCTGAAGATTTTGTGCACCATACAGCCGTAAAACCATCCAAAGTTTCAGTGATCTATGAAGAACAAAAGAAATCAATACACCCTTACCAAAAAAAAAAGAAAAAAAGAAATCAATACAACGTGATACATATACTGACAGGCAAAAACTAAGAAATTATTTCATGAACGATCCTTGCAGTTCCATGGGCACATCACACAACCAAGCACTTGTTGCAAAAATGTTGAGAAAATCCACCTAAAACGACGCCCTAGAGGAATTTGCCAGTCTCTGTAGTCCACAACCGTGTTTGCTTGTGATGCCTGCAGATAAGTCTTGTCTGCCATAAAATAGGACAAAAAAGATGCTTCCACATTTTCCAGTTCGAATTAATTCTATGCAGCACAACTAACATTTAAGACGGATGGCTCAATAGAGATAAGACATATGTAATACTGTCTTATCCATCTTGTAGTGAGCACAACAGTTCCAGAAGAATATAGATTCTACTGAAATCAGGAAAATGCAAGACTAAAAGAATTCATATTTGTGCAAAACGCCAAATGCCATAGTCCTAGAGATGATATAAGAAAAGACCTAATCTCCTTAGTGTCTCACAAGACGTATGGTAGTTGCTTCAAAAAGTCATGAGGACATTGTAGTGAAGAAACTTATCTAAGAGCAATTCAATTGAATTAGTTCTAGAAGAATTGCAGATCCTCTTAATCTGTACCTTACTCATAAAAATTTCCAAGTATAAATGGTGAAAATGCATTTTTTTCTGAAGTAAAAAGCAATTTCCCTTTCTCTTGCAAGACAAGTGAAATAAAAAAAATTAGCCAAGGTGTAACATGTAGACTACATGCTTGTGAATCTTTGCATTTGTGTCTTAACGTTAGGGGAAAAAGTTCTGGAAACAATTGCAGCATAAAGGAGAACGCAATAATGAAAAGAGAGAGGGTTGTGATGAGCTAATACTATATCTAATTTTCCATGAAACTTCAAGGAAATAGTAACACATCAATATCATGAAAGGTTACCTTGTTCTTTAAGAACTCTGGATTGGTAGAAAGGGCCTGAATCAACGCCTTTCTGTCCTGATAAAGAAAACAAAAAGCATTTGAAAGAATAGATAAAGGCAAATGACATGCAATTGCATTATTTAATTAAGAGAATGTTCCTCGAGGATGTCACTCTCCAAACTCCACCTAGATACTGAATAACCATAATGATAGAGGAGGTCAAAGCTCAGCAAATTCACATATATCTTTTGAGACTTTGTACAAGAGAGTTTTTTCTGCAGAATAATCAAGAAGGATTCCAATGGTAAGACTTAAAGAGTGCAGAATAAGGAACTTTGACGATGGTTTACAGATAATGGAAAATGACTTGATGGGTCAGTGTAGCAAATTGTCTAAAGAAGTATTAGCAACAAAAGTATTGGCCTGGTCATAGGAAATAAAATTTTATCGTGATTCCTCAATCCTCATAGCAAAATTATACCACCCACATAAATGCACAGCCAGTCATCTTCCTGAGTGACCATGCCAAGACAAACAAGCTACTTGTTTGTTAACAATGTTTCCCACATTGCTCCCCATCATTATCTCATATAACTTTCCTCTCTCTGGCAGAGTTTCATACAGAGTATATGTCAACTTCAATCAATTTAAAGTGCTTGATTATATCTGTAGGAGGAATGAAAGCGAGATGCTACCAATGTTTTTCCTTCCCCAATGGGGCAAGATCTATCTATTCAGAAGATGCACATACTACTATATAACAAAGGAATGGGTGGCTCCATAGATGCCAAAATTGCCAATGAACTTTGTAAATATACTCATCCATAAGATAGATCAATCTCAGTTGAGGTGTTGCATTAGCATGAGATAACTACACAAAGGAATCCTTATAGAAAAAAGATGAGCCAGTGAATCAAAAATATTGGGAGCTCAAAAGCTCATGATAAAAAGGATTTAAATAAATATATTCTCATTTGGAAAAACCAAATAAGAAAAAACTCTTTGTCAATCCTGTCACTATTTATAATCTGACTGATCATTTGAGTGGAAAACACAGTATTCCCTAGAAAATGCATTAGTAGAAAAACAAAATAAATTCGAGGTTGTTCTCAAAGAGTTGCATGCTCTATCTTCTCACACGTTAGCCACTGATCACGATGCAAATGACTTGTTCCACGCCATATAATTTTGCTTTAAAGCAGTAACATGGATAATATCAAAGGATGTCTCCAATAATTTAAACATGACAAGTTCACTTTGACTACAGAATTTAGATGTGCTCGCATGGTTCAAAATAATAAAACAGAATAGGGCAGTGTAAATGAAGATATAGACATGTTGGAGTCTCATCTCGAAAACAAGGATAAGGAGCATCAATCTCATAAACAGATGACAAATAAGACAGCATATGGCTTACTTTTATCCAGAGTGCTGAGCAATCAAAATTTGTCAGAAACCACTTGTGTGCATTCATGTTGAATGAATCGGCTTCTTCAACACCATCAATGTAAGGCCGATATTCAGGACAAATACAAGCACTTCCAGCATATGCAGCATCAATATGGAACCACATTCCATTTCTCTGAAAAAATTCATAAAATTTGTTGAGGTATTATCCCACATCGATAGACAACATGTCTTAAGTACTCTCTATATTCATATGGTCTCCTTTACCTCTAGTTTAAGCTTTTGGATTAGCCTTTCTAACATGGTATCAAGGCCAGTGCTATCCCTTTCGCTAATATGCAAGGTCAAAATATCATGTGAATGTGCGTAGTCAAAATTTCACGTGCAGCTTGTAATCCGGCTTGCACATGAGTGAAGGTGTTGAAGTATTATCCCACATCAATTGGCAATGGTTCCTAAATGCTCTTTATATTCATGTGGTCTCCTCCACCTATTAGCTTAAGTTTTTGGGGTGGACTTTCTAACAAAATTCCTCTTAACATATGCGCTTGTCATACAATGAATGAGTCATACAACCAAATGCAAAAGAATATAACATTGCTCAAGTAAACCCTGATCTATTCAGCTGTCCTACTACACAAGAACACTAGTACACTTATGTTTAATAAATGGATAGTTCATTATAAGCAAAAAAATACCATGAAATTTTGAAGTAAACCCTGATCTATTCAGTTGTCATACTACACAAGAACACTAGTACACTTATGTTTGATAAATGGATAATTCATTATAAGCAAAAAAATACCATGAAATTTTGGAGTACATATTTGACACTGGCTACCTCAACGAATGAGGTAGTAAGGATTGAAACTAAAGGTTAATAAGAGTGAAGGAACGGGTTAACAGTGCACCGCCTTATGGTGTCCTGTGTCCATTCTTTAGTAAAGAAGCAATTGCATTCAACAAAAAATTTCTCACCTAATTACAAGGCAAAAATTCAAATTGAGAAGAGATGCAGAGTATCCTAAGTTAAAAGTTTGACAAAGAAATGGCTTTTGTCCAAAAGGCATATTCTTCACCCAAAAGCAGCTTAGTCTAACAAAACAGGATTCAATTGTCTATTAAAGCCATCCTCCACAGCATAAATTCATGGACCCCAGGAATTTTGGAAAAGCTAGCTCTTAATTGCTTCATATACTAGAAGACAGGTTGCATGATGGGGTCAACTTTGAGCAGTAAGTTTAACCTCTTGGAATGTGGCACTGAGTTGAGCATTTAAGGTATGTAAAGCTTAAAGAAGTTATAATACTGGATACCTTAATACATTTCAAACCAGGTTTAACAACTTAACCAATAGTAAGACCTTCATAAGAAACACATAACCATTCAAATTCAGATGCATCACCTTAGCTACTGTTGCTAGTGCAGGTAAGGGGTCAACTGCTGTGGAAGACGTGGTACCAACCTGAATATGAATTGAAGATTCTCAACTTGACAGATATTTTAGTGTATGTAAACAGGAAATAAATTCAGAATTAGATAGAATTCACTAGCCAAAATCAACAAATGAAACTTTGTTTATTAAAAGGATAGTAACTAAAACCAGTCAGACTAAATGAAAGAGCTTGTTCCTTTTGTGAATTCAACGCCTGTATCTGAATGCAAAAGAACTAAAAAACTAAAAGGAAGCATTCTAAAAAAAATGTTGAGATTTCAAAAGGATTTACTTCACTCCATGTATACGTCTTTTGAGTTATGCTCCTGTTTGAGACAAATGCTAAGCAGTCCATCTGATAGTCTACCATAACCTACTATGGCAATTTGACATTTTTGAACCTTTAAATAATTGCTCATTATTTATTCTAGACAATTTTTACTGATAACAAATGCATCCTCGAATACTAAATCTGGCAGTTTCAGTACTATTTTCTTTATAGTAAGAAGCCCAGTGGAGAACTTGTCCCACACCTCAGTCATGTCGCCACTATAAAAACTAACAGTTAGGATTTATCAAAAAGACTTCAGCATACCAAGTCGACTCAAGGGACAAGAAGAGTCGGTTAAAACTTCCACACTGAAACACTTATCTTTGCATCTACTGATAGTTCTATTAACAAACATGTAATATCATTGCAAATTCATGGTGATACTGTATATGGCTTATATGGCTGTCAAAATACAATTTGTGCATATGGAAAGCATGCTTTTCAGAAATATTGACCTAATTAGCATACAAAAAGCAATTTTTTTAAAGTTATGTTTCTCTACTATCTTGACCAGCCCAATAGAGACTCAGCCTACAGTACACTTCATAGCTTAATATGTAGCTGCATCGAGAAGTCAATGGACAAAAAGCAACATAAGAACTAATGTCAAGCTTCTTACTGTAGCACACAAAAGGAAGGGAACTAAACCAGTGGATATGTCCTGAGAAATCACTTCATTGAGTAAATCGGGAGAGAGCGCGTAATTGGTAGAAGCATCTGTTTTTAGAACCCTGCAGTTCTCTGGATAAATACCTCCTATCTGCCATGAGAAACAAAATGCTCAATGAACTACAAGTTTATAGACTGCCCAGTAAATAGTCTTTTGTAGGAAAATAGATGATCTAGAGAATCGTTTTTGCATCTTCCACCATTTCTTGGTGTATGCTCGGCAGAAGATGCCTTCTATGTCTTCTGCATACCACTCACAACCACAATGTCATTTCATTTTCCAATAAAATAGTAACAAAAGATCTAAACAGCATAAGGCCGAAGGAGGAGAAACATTTAGGTGAAAATATTTTAGGGCATCAAGGGTCTGAGGATAGAAATCCAGCAACTTAAAAAGGGATGAATTTGTTTAATCAAATGCAATATCTCAAAGCTATAAAGCTCTCTTTAGATAATATTCTTGTTTAACTTTCTATAAATTTGAGCCAGTACATTAAATTGATAACACTCTTCTAATTGTTTGAGCATACTTTTTGAAAGAAAATTACAAGAGTTTAATACCAATATTAGAGACTAAAAATTGAAAGTAAAAGTTTTCTGCTATCCTCAGAAGTCTTGGAGAAACCCAATCATTTACTTCATAAATATTGAACCCTACATTTCTTGGCCTCCCTGTTAAATCCAAACACGAGATATCCTTGTAAAGATTTAACCAAATCCAGTAAAATATGGCTCACAGATCTACTCTCCCGGTTTGACCAATTCATGTTTCAGCACTAAAGCCTCCTATCCAGTGTTGTGATATCAAATATCAGCTGAAGACCAAAAGCAGGTCCTTAATGAATTAGTAAATCAAATACTTTAACTAGTAGATGAACCATAGAGACTAGGTCCTCCTCGGTGAACAAGCCACTGGCTTCTTTCATGGGAAAATTGTCTAGTGTCATCCCCAGGGATATACAATTGAGTGCATGCAAGAGTACCTGACACGCTTTTTGCAAGGCCGAGTGGGTCTGGTCAGAAGAATAAACAACAAGCTTATCGAGAGAACTTTTCCCTATTCTGCTTAAGAACTTATCTCGAGCAGCCAATAGAACTACTAGAACAGCTTCACTTGCAGTACCCTGTATTACTCCACCACCCGGTCCTGCATCATCATACTTGACAGTAAGCTATTCCAATATGGCACGTACTTTTTGGACTTTTGGAAAGAGGAATTCTGAAGGTTTTGAAATATTTGGCGCATGTCTTAGAATACAGTACAGTTTTCTAAAAGATGAAAATATTAGCTTTAAATGCAGAATATGAATTTCTCAAAGTGTTATGCATTATAGTCACTGCATGATCAAGTTAATGATGCTCATTCTTAACTCATTGTCAAACAATTTGAAATAACTTTGGAAAAAGATAACAACTTTCCTTTCCTTAGAAAGCAGAAATCATCAATTACATAGACTGGAAAGCCACTCTCCATGATACTTAAGGGTGATTTCTGCGAGTTTCATTTACCAATCACAAAGATAGTTGATCTCTTTGACTCGTTAAAAGATACATCTGCCTGAGTCCAAATAATTATTAAGAGAAAAAGGCAGTAAATTGTCATTTCCTCGATTTTAGATGAGTGCGGTCCCAAGAGCATGTTACCAAACAGAGATTAAAAAAAAAAAAAAGGTCACCAATATTCTTATAGTCTTCTGATATCCCATATTTTTTACTATAGTGCTCATGCTAAGTAAGCTCATAACAGAGAAAAGAAAAGGCATGCAATTCTTGCTTCTCATTGATCACATGAAATAAGGAAGGGCAGGGAATGTCTTTCTTTTTATTGGATGTAGACCTTGTCATAAAACTTCCGACAATATTGTACACTTCACATGTCAAATGAAAACTATTCATGCCATAACATTGAAACAAAAGAAGATGCAAAAGTTTGTTCGATTTCTTCTTCAGCAACATCATGAACGAGATATGAAGATTTGTTAGCATACAAACTGACCTGTCGAAAGGAAGTCATCAGGCAGATTGAGAAGTTTAGCGAGCCAATCCAGAACTATAATTTCAAGTTCTGTTGCAGCAGGAGAAGTAATCCAACTGAAACCAACTATGTTGAGGCCAGCACTGAGCATCTCTCCCATGAAACCCGCAATACTGCTGTTGGAAGGATAATATGCAAAATAATTTGGACTCTGCCAATGAGTCACCCCAGGTAATATTTTTGCCTGTACATCTGCGATGACATAATAGAGAGAAAGATACTTTGCTTAGATTTAGATCAACGGCCTCTTCAACTAACTAATCCCATGGGAAATGTTACATGATCTCTCTGTCTGCCTCTATACACATATAATCAGGAAACATTCATTTGACTGCACAAGATAGATACTCATTGAATTTTGCGAATCATGTAATCTGGGATTCCAAGTGACAATGTTGCTGCAAGTACAAAATTACCATGTTTGACCCTTCTAAACAAGAGCAGTAGGAGAACCTCACCTTCAAGAACTTGTTGCAATGATTCAGGATGGTCAGGTGCAGAATCTGGAAGAAGTTTACGTAAGTAGCCAGGCTGCATGGAGAAACCAGAAAGACTTTCTTGGTATAACTCTGGTGTGCTTAGAGAAAGAAACAAATATTTTATGCCAACTCGTGGTGCAGATAAATGAGTCAATAGGCATTTCAGTTTAAGAAAGAATCACTCCTTCACTGCACCGGATTAGCATTCGATGGAGACCTAGGGTCCAGGAAGGGTAACTCCCCTCCCATGCACCCGCCCCCTGGCTCTGCTTCAAAGTCTCTTGATGCTAAGCAAAAGAAAAAAGAACCATATACTTTCATCCTTTCAGACTTCCAGGCAAAAATTTTCCAATCGCCTCGCTTTTAACCCAAAGTTCTGGGAATGCTATCACTTACATAGAAGTCTATCTGTCATCAGCAGTAGCACCATTTATGAAAACTAAAGGATGCTTATACAATCATAATAAAAACTCCACAGGTGTAGTAACCATGACTCTCTCTCTCTCTCTCACGCGCACACAGACTGTCCAATCAGTTATAACATGGAAATGCAAACTGAAGGAGGAAGGGAATGAACGGAAACCTCGACTTGGCTGAGGACGGGGAAGCTCTCGATGGACTTGTAGTAATCCGCAATGAAATCCACCATCCTGTGCGCGCTCTCCCTCAGTTGCTCCGCATCCATCGGCTTCAACCTTCCCTCCCTGCATTCGGCAACAGCCAAAAGCAAAGAGACAAAGGATTGCATTAGCATCCCACACACACACACACACACTGACACTCTTCACCGCACGAACAAACTCGAACAGCGCAAGCTCCTGGGTACGTTCGAAGCAACGCCGCCGCGACTTACATGATTCGGACGAAGCACGGCGATGGAGAACTCAAGAACGGGGCTCTTCTGGGTCTCCGCTCCTGCGAGAAATGAGCTTTATCGCAATCGCTCTCTCTCCCTCGTGGCAACTCTGACTGGCGGACGTGCGCGCAGGGAGATGGAGGGAAAGACGTGGACGTTCGGGGATGACGACGATATGTCGGGACAGAAGGTTGGTTGGAGGGGAATCGTCCGGGACTCGATGGTCATTTTACACCATTTTATTTCATTTTGGGTCAGTACTCCAAAAAAAATCCCGAATTGATATACTTGTAATAAATTAATTACAAATTAATTTTTTGACCACGAAAGCCCTAAACTAATACATATGTGATTAAATTTACCTTAATTAGTTTAAGTTAAATTTAACCATTAAACTATTGAGTTATATGATATATGGCAATTGACGAATGTATTATTTTAGGATTTCACTCTCCATTTGCCACATATATATTAGTTTGTGGATTTTTTTGGTATTAATCCAATTTAATGGTAACTAACATAGAATAAATTTATCACAATTGTATCAGCTTAAGACTTTTGGTGGTTAAAAAATTAGTTTATGATAAATTTGTTTCAAGTTTACTTATTCAAAGTTCGTCATGGTCAAAAAAGTTAGTTTTAGGTGTACTAATTTAAGATTTTTCATGATACGTGTAGTGTATACATAAGCAGAATTATTATTTTTTGGTAACTCAGGGAACTCCGTACAGCCGATAGCCGGCGAGCAAACCCTGGGATGACGCTAGCGGAGGACCCACCACCTCGACGTTACTCGTAAGAATCCCTAGTGACGCCTCTAGGATTCGAACTCCTCCCTTTCGTGAGAGGGAGAGAGCCCGAGCTAACGACGCCACCGCAGGCGGTGGTCATAAGTAGAATTATTCGTAGACCATGACCAAGTGAAATCAAAAGACCTATTTCATTTGACCAACTGACAATATTGTAAGTAGTCTCTAAACTTTCATCTAGCATGAGATGTCGTCCCTAAATTTTTAATCGATGCACTTAGAACCACTGTTGGTTCGATCATTTCTCCGAATTATTTTAAAATTGCTTCATGCTCACCTTGTGTTACTAAGCATTAGTGTCGAGATTCAATTGTTTGAAATAATTAGATGCGAAGAAGACCAATTAATCTCGAGTGGTAGTTTGCCCAAAAAAATAAATCTCGAGTGGTAGCAACATATAAAGAGAAGACTAAATAAAAAAAAATTCTAAACCTATTATGCGGATGCCAATTCAATCATGATATTTTCAATTTGACTAATAATTTCTTTGAATATTTTAACAATTAGCCAATGTAGCCTTTGCGGCCTTTTTTATGTCTGAAATTACTGATGTCATCTTACATGGCATGGCAAAATAGTCACATTGAAAAGTTTAAGAGTATATTGATATCCGTATTATAGATGTAAGATTTCCTAGTAATTTTCGCAACATATGCCGCACGTGCACGAGCTTTTGAAGTTGGTCGCGGGCCCAAAAATACCCGTCGGATTTCTGCTGAAGCAATAATTTGTCAATTAATTAAGGACCAAAGTACAATAATTGATATCTAAGTAGCGATGGAGAATAAATAGAGTCTCCAACCAATTGCACCGAACGAGAAAAAGACCGGGTATAAGGCTATAAGCAAATGGCATAGAGATAATTTTCTTGAGCTTCAAGGGCACTTTTTGCTTCGCGGGCAGGCGAGTAGGAGCGGTGGTTGGCTCTCCTGATCGGAGAATCAAATTATTTTCCGTACTTTGGAAAGCGCTACATGCATAATAATCGACGAAATTAGGCCGAAAGTGGTTGGCGATCCACGGGGACAATAGTACATGTAACCAAAGCGAGATGCTTTTATGGGTGTCTATAGTCGTTTTAAGAGTCGAAACATCGAACTTGTAATTCATCCGATGCTCCTCCTAGCATCGGGAAGATTGCCAAAAGAGAGATTAAGTTCAAGCTTATCAACCTATCCAGTAAAATTCACCTTCACTAAAAAGCTTAAACAAATATATTATAAACTAATTATGATATATTATCTATTTCACAATACACTAATTTTTTGAGTGGGGCTTTTTTTAAAAAAAACTCGCATGCGCGTCTTAACATGATTAGTATTGGTTATTGCATGATTTGTGTTTGAAATTGAATTGCGTTAACCGACCTGTTATTCCTTTGTTGAAAAGCACTCATCGTGGTCGATCATTCGGAGGAGCGGTTAGCTTGTAACCCGACACCCTAAGCTTAATTTATAGAACCAATTTACAAAGTGTTGGAAGATATGCTTGAAGATTTGGGGAGATATGCCCGGGATCTGTTTTAATTATAATCTTGTACCAAATCAATTAGGGATTATATTGAGGTATTAAATTGATTTGTAGAATATTTCATTGCATTTTCTTCATGTACACCTTGTATTATAATTACTAAGTTCTGTACATTGAATGCAATAGAAGAAATACAAAAGATTTCTTCCCAAACTTCCACTCTTCTTCTACGCTTCTTGCTTCCCTACGCATTCTTTCATGGTATCAAAACTGCAGGCTCTTGATTCTGCTTCCGCATTGATTGCCTTCCAAATTCTATGATCTGCAAAAGCAAATTTACGAAGGAATCAATTTTTCGCTGAAGGAAGAAGAAGCAGACACAAACCCTTACCATGACTCACCCAAAAAATTCGTCCTCGGTTGTTGATGTTCCATCTATAGGAGACACTACACCACAGATCTCGGAAGCGCAAGGACATACTAGGACGATTCCCGTAACCCAACAGCAAGTTCAGGCCCAACGCAGACAGTGGCAACTCTTCCCGGCTCAGTCAAATATGGGACAGCCCATTTCAGGCCATCCTTACCAATGGGTACCTTATCTATGGTATGTTGGGCCAGGCCCAAATCCATCATTACTGGGGATTGCGATCTACTAGAGTAGCGTCCAGCCCGATGATAGCCCACCAGCCACGAGTGGGGCAAGCCCAACCATCGTACCAGAGCAAATTGGCGGGTCGGGCGAATTGGGTTTGGGAACAAATCCCTACCTGGGATTTTATAATGCGGGTCATGGAACCGGGTCTGGCGGGTCAGGTATAGGGACGAATCCCTACCCGAATCTCTCACCCAGCTTTCTGCCTTTTCTGATCGCAGCTGTCACCTGCCGATCGAAGCCCGGCGATCCCCTGTACGTGTCAACCGTCGACGGCCCATAATTGCGACTAATCAGTCTGCAATTGATCGGGCTGGAAAACTACTCCAGATGGTTGCAGGACTTCCGGTGAGCCCTCGTGACGAAGGACAAAGACAGTTTCCTCAACAGTGAAAGTGCTAGTATGAACATCTAGAGGGGAGTGAATAGGTGTTTAAAATAAACCTTGGCAAATATATGTGAAATAAAATAAACTTCGAACAAAATAAAGGAGTTAAGGAAGAGAATAAGAATACAAGGTTTATAGTGATTCGGCTTAATCCAAGCCTACGTCCACTCTCCCACGCTAACAGCCTTCTTACTGGATTCCACTATGCAATCAACAAGAGATTACAACTTTGAGTGCAAACACTTAGTAGTAGATCACACTATCTCACTAAGTCACTCTTTTGGTATTTCTCTCAAGATCACAAACATTTAAGCTCACAAGAGACAAGTGTATGATCGAAGATCGCTCGGACTTTGGAATTATAAATTCTACGCTCTGTCTCTTTCTTACTCATCGGTCCTTCATCTCCTTAAATACTCATCCACTTCCAAACTAGCCGTTGGACAGTATCTTGAGGATCGTCTTCCAATATACCCATTGGATAGCACTGTATCTAGAAGATTTAATAGCCGTTGAGTGACAAAGGTAAAATCCCAAATTGATTCCGATCGCCCATACAAACAGAATTTTGGTTTCCATAAGTAGAGCTTCTCCGTATAGAAAGTTCTTGTCTTCAAGATCTAATTGTCAATCAATTAGATTGAGTCAATCAAATCAATCTTGATGTAGAATCCAAACCAGATCACTAGCTGTTATACATTTGGGCTTGTGTTACGTTCTGTCGAATCTGGATGTAAACTCTGAGATCAATAGACTTTACAATCTGAGTCTGAGTGTGATAGACTTTACAATCTGAGTCTGAACACATTCTGCTTCTGAACAGATTTAGTTTTAAGGTCTTGATAAGTTCAGCGTCAGCATAGAGTCTGTCTTCTGGTTCTTCATTCACGTTCAGTCTGGAATTTATCAGAGTGAGCAGACTTCTGATGTAGAACAGACTTCGACACTAAAGTCTGGCAGTTTTCAGACTTTGACACAGAAGTCTGGAAATCTTCAGAATATACTTTGGACATGTGTTACATTCAGTCTTCTGGTTCTTCCAAGTATAGACTTTGATAATATCATTTATATGTTCTATCATCTGCATAGTCTATTGCTCAACCAATAAACACGTTAGTAACCTTTGATTTATTTTGTCATCTTCAAAACATCATAAGGGATTTCCCTAACAAACAGGACCCTACCCATCCCTTCGGACGAGCGACTAGCCCGACATTAGAGAAAGTGCAATCACCTAATCCGAACGTGGATCGGTAATTGCGTTTTTCCAGGCGTCACATCTGGCCTCCCACTAATAGAGGACTCGAAGAGGATGTGGGACAACATCAAAAAAATGTACGGGAAGTTAGATTGAGCCAAGATTTTTCTCTCATGCAGGAACTCAGCGAACTCAAGCAAGGAAATATGACGGTCACGGCTTGTTACAACAAGCTATTGTTGCTTTGGAATGAGCTCGAAGCCGTGGAGGAAAAACTCGAGGGACCAACAGAAACCCTCGCACAGTATAGATCTATAAAGGAGCGGGAAAAAACCACTCGTTTCCTTTTGATTCTGAACGAGACATACCTAACTTTCCGTTTGCAGATTCTGGCGATGGATCCGGTGCCTCCTCTCAGGTGGATTTTTCAACTAGTCGTCCAGGAAGAAAGCCAGTGGCTTGTGGCTCCGAAGCATGCGAGAGGAAGTGACAGCATCACTCTCGCGCTTCGCAGGGAGCGGCGAGATTCGGGGTTCAAAACCCTAGCCTGAGAGAGAGAGAATCGAGAGGTGCTAGGGTTACACAGCAGCGACGAAAGAACACTTAAAAGGGACATCACCAACGGTCCAGATCTTCCGCGGTGATTTGATGGTTTGCAGGGGCCTCATCTCTCCGCTGAATCGGATGGTGGATATAATTCCGCGATAAAAGAATCGGACGGTCAGATCATTTCCGTATCTTCAAGAAATTTTGGTCAAAATTCAAAAGGGAGAGGTAAATTGTATTGCGAATGTTGCAAACATCCGCATCATACAATAGATAATGGTTGGAAATTACATGGCAAGCCAGGAGAAAAAGGAAAAAAGAACGAATATTCTGCAGCTTACCAGGTTACTAGACCTACCGGTCTAAATAGTGACCGACCTATTACCTATGGGCAATATCAACAGTTAATGCAGGCATTGCAAAAAGCTGACATCGCAAACAAAGGAGGAAGTTTTTCAGGTATATCTCATTGCTTGATAAATTATATTTCAAGAAATGCTTGGATAGTTGACTCAAGAGCAAGTGATCATATTATTTGTGATAATGGATTTTTTTTCTACTTTGCATAAGGAATTGGATACACCTATTTCTGTGCAACTGCCAAATGGGAACATCACTAATGTCACCTTGATAGGCACTGTTCAACTGAGTCCCCAGATTATCCTTCGAAATGTCCTCTATGTCCCACAATTTCAATTCAATCTTATCTCCGTGTCCAAAGTCTGCAAGGGAAATTCCTGTCGAGTATTCTTTGATTCTGACATCTGTTTTTTCCAGGCCCTTTTGACTAGCAAACTAATGGGCTTGGGTAATCTCTCCGAAGGATTATATTTTTGGACCAAATTTCCAAGTCATTTTGATTTCTCATCAATTCCCTTGAATAAAATATCATTGTGTAATGTGACTACCAATGATAAAGATTTTCTTATACATTTGAGAATGGGTCATAGTGCTTTTTTTCCTTACTCTAAATGTCATATATGCCCCCTTGCAAAACAGTCTCGAGTCCCTTTTCCTTCCAGTAGGACTCGTTCCAGTGATATTTTTCATTAATTCATATGGATGTTTGGGGACCTTATCACACGCCACATCATGACGGTTCACGTGATTTTCTCACAATTGTGGATGACTACTCTGTGCCACATGGGTATTTCTAATGCAATCAAAAGCGCAAGTTCCTTCTCATCTCAAAATGTTTATCTTGACAAAAAATCAGTTTGGGAAGTCGATTCAGCGAATCCGCACTGATAATAGGAAGGAGTTTTTCAACCATGACTGCAATTCACTTTTTATGTCCCATGGCATCTTACATGAAAGCTCCTGCATTTATACTCCACAACATAATGGGGTAGTGGAGCGCAAACATCGTTATATGTTGGAAGTCACACGACCACTGAAGTTTCAGGGGTCTATTCCAGAGAATTATTAGGGAGATTGTGTCATTACTGCAGCTTATCTCATCAACCGCATACCAACTCGGATATTGGATGGCAAATCGCCTTCTGAATTGCTTTATGGGAAGAAGCCAGCACTAGATCATCTAAGGATTTTCATTTGTTTCTGCTATACCACAACAATGGGGCCTTGGGACAAACTGAGTCCTCGTGCCAGGCGATGCATATTCATGAGTTATCCCAACCTACAGAAGGGATACCGTGTTCTTGATCCATCAACAGGAGAATTTTTTGTTAGCAGGGATGTTATTTTTCACAAAAATGTCTTCCCATTTCGTGAAACTACACCTTCCATAGAAGATTTGGGTGCACCAACTACTTCCCTTCGTTTCTTAAACGAAGAAAAAACAACTCCTGAGTATATTCTCACAACACCTCCGGAACA
The DNA here is from genome assembly GCA_016097605.1 of Eucalyptus guilfoylei. NCBI lineage: Eukaryota > Viridiplantae > Streptophyta > Magnoliopsida > Myrtales > Myrtaceae > Eucalyptus > Eucalyptus guilfoylei. Next base: position 12,783,365 of record CM027870.1, on the reverse strand, counting down.
AGTTTTTCATCCAGCTTCAACGTCACCTGATCGTTTGCTCCCGAAGGATGTTATGGAAAGTAGTCTGCAGATACACCTAACATGGAGACTGATCCTGATGTCCCGTCACAAAGCAATAACGAAGAAATGTCTCTTCCTCCACAACCAACGGATCATCCACGCCCTTCGGGGTGAGCCACGCGACCACCAACCTGGACCAAAGATTATATCTGTGCCTCACTTAAATCGCCAGGTATTCACTATCCAATATTTTCTTATGTCTCTTTTGATAGGCTTTTGCCGGAACATAGATGTTGCATTAGTCGCATATTCGATGAAAGGGAACCATCTAGTTATGATGAAGCATCCAGAGATCCACGGTGGCAACAAGCTATGGCAACAAGCTATGGCAACAGAATTACAGGCATTGACTGATAATCATACCTGGGATTTGGTCAATTTTCCTCCAAACAGAAAATCCATAGGATGCAAATGGGTCTATAAAGTAAAATATAGAGCTCATGGATCCATTGAGTGTTACAAGGCTTGATCGGTGGCTAAGGGATATACTCAATGAGAAAATTTTGACTATCATGAGACCTTTCCTCCGGTCGCCAAAGATGTCATAATTCGGTCATTCTTATGAGTTGCAGCCATCCATGATTGGTCGTTACACCAAATGGACGTTCACAACGCCTTCCTTCATGGCGATTTGTATGAAGAGATCTACATGGATATTCCTCAGGGCTTACGGAGACAAGGGGAGAATAGAGTGTGTCGTCTCCGCAAATTCCTTTATGGACTGAAACAAGCTTTTAGGCAATGGTATGCCAAGTTTGCTAATGCTCTCATGACTGCAGATTTCAAACAGTCCAAATATGATTACACCTTATTCACATGGACTAAAGGTACGTCATCTATTTACTTGATGATATATGTTGATGACATTCTCATCATGGGAAATGATGAAACTGCAATAGAGTCTTAAGAAATATTTGCATACCACATTTCATATAAAAGACCTGGGAGCACCAAAATATTTTCTTGGAATTGAGATTGCTTGATCCGACTAAGGAATTTCCCTAAGTCAGCAGAAATTTGTATTGGAGATCATATCAGAAGCTGGATTATTAGGTTGCAAGTTGGCAGTTATTCCAATCGAACAAAATACCAAATTAACTGCAGCGGATCATGTTGGGGGAATATCTCAGAATGATGATCTCATACTTAAAGATCCAACGAGTTATTAGAAGCTTGTTAGAAAACTCATATATCTGACTATGACCAGACCTGATATAACATACGCGGTGCAAACTCTCAGTCAATTTATGCACAACCCGAAGGAATCTCACATGAATGCTACTCTGAAAGTTGTGAAGTATTTGAAGAAGTGTCTAGGACTCGGAATACTTCTATCCAGAAGATGCAACATGGAAATGACGGTATATTGTGATGCAGATTATGCAACTTGCCCTACGAGTCGAAGATCCATCACTGGTTTTTGCATTGAATTGGGAGAATCTCTTCTTTCATGGAAAACCAAGAAGCAAGCAACGGTTTCCTTATCTTCAGCCGAAGCAGAATATCAGGCCATGACAAAAACCACATGTGAGATTGTGTGGATATGAGGTTTGCTTGGAGACCTCGGAATACAACTGAAATGGCCGACAAAGCTATTTTGCGACAACGATGCGGCTCTCAAGCTTGCGGAAAATCCTGTAATGCATGAAAGAACTAAGCATATAGAAGTGGACTGTCACTTCACTTGAGAGAAAATTCAAGAAGGGATAATCGAGATAGGAGGAATTGGAACCGCAGAACAACTCGCAGACATCTTCACCAAACCTTCATATTAGAGACAACACGCATATCTACTAAGCAGGCTGGGCATCTTGGACATCTACAAGCCACCAGCTTAAGGGGGAGTGCCAGAAGATATGCTTGAAGATTTAGGAGATATGCTCGGGATTTGTTTTGATTATAATCTTGTACCAAATCAATTAGGGATTAGATTGAGGTATTAAATTGATTTGTAGAATATTTCATTGCCTTTTCTTCATGTACACCTTGTATTATAATTACTAAGTTCTGTACATTGAATGCAATAGAAGAAATACAAAAGATTTCTCCCCAAACTTCCACTCTTCTTCTACGCTTCTTGCTTCCCTACGCGTTCTTTCACAAAGTAAGCAAGCTAGCGAATCCTCGATTACTTGAACAAGATTCACTTGTTAAAATATCTAACCACGATTTGTAGCACTATCCGGTAAGCGTATTCTGTACGGTGGTACATGCCACGTCAGCTACTGACGTGGTGCTCCCGAATCACCGAGTGTTTCCTCCCAATATCCGTCGCATCATTACTATACCCGTCTTCGCCGACTGTGATACCATGGATAAGTTTTGCATTGTCTGTTTAATCGAGACAAGGGAAAGTTCATCTTGGTCTGGCCAACTAGGCCTTTGACATATCAGGTTAAGCCCAGAGATCTTAAGAACGGTAATGACTGGCAGAGGGAAATACAGAAGTGGGCAAATCGAGCCCGTCAGCAGAAGAAATCTCTGGTTCATTTTTGAGAGAACAGACCTCATTTATTTGCTTACCGTCCCTGCGGCATGTCCCCCTTTTCTCTATGATTTTTGCCTCTTAAATTTTTAGAATTTTCTAAACTAAGAAATGTTTTGGAAAAATGGTTTTCATAACCTAAATCAGAGGTTGAACCTGACTGGACAATCAAACTTACACTTCTTTCCTTTAAACTCAGCCATTCTTCACATAAGTAATTTCTCATCCTTATTGGGTATAATGACAGTACTATCAGGAGGGATGCGGTTCAAACGCTGTTCCTATATCCTCTTGTATCGAGTCCGGTTTGTTGTTAAAAGATTGTAGTTGCTTTAAAACCGTCAACAGATTTGCATATGATTAACTCAGTACTCTTATTATTGCACTTTTGGCTATCCAGAGGACCGCAACAGGGATATATCATGTCTTAAGAAAATTGCGTAATGAACTTTCTCCCAGTAAGAGAGAAACCTTGTGGTCCCTGCAAAAATAGAGTCGATCCTGAGATTTATATGGCACAAGAACATCCTAGTTATTCTAAACAGTAGCCACCAGCTTAGATGCCTCGTCTTGCAGAACCTTCCATGCTTCATGAACATGTTTCTCTTCTGTCAATGGAGCCCCGACCGCAAAGCGTAAAATGTATGTGCCCGAGAGAACCTGCATCAGTATGATATGTAAGATGGCATCTTTTCTTTAGGTGGAAGCACGGAGGACAAAGGGCGTTGTTATCTTTGGATGGTTTGAAGAAACCAATGAACTTACAGTGTGAGAAATGAAGATTTTCCCGGTTGAGTTTACCGCATCTAATAGATCGCGGTTCAATTTATTTCCTTTATCTCCATCGTTGTCAGGAGAGAGGAGACGGAAACAGACCAGTGAAAATACTCGAGGGGTGACAACCTGCTTGTACAATGTAATATAGAATGTTATAATTCATAAATAATAAGCTTTAGAGATAATTCTCTTTCTACAGTGCGCAGATATGTTTACAAATTGATGTCTGCCTTTGGGCGTGTGTAGACAGTGTGACTAGTTAAGGAACATAAACCACAATTTATGAAAAATCATTCACTAGTAACCAGACAGTTACCTCAAATCTAGGATCATTACTGACAAGACCTTCAAACTGTCTGGCCAGCTCAATGTGGTTTCTGATGTACTGCTGTAGATTTTGTACACCATACAGCCGTAAAACCATCCAAAGTTTCAGTGATCTATGAAGAATAGCAGAAATCAATACAACGTAATCCATCAGCAGATAGGCAAGAAGCACGAGAAATTATGTATGATCCTTGCAGCGCCACAGGCACATCACATAACAAAGCACTTGTTGAGAAAATTTCGAGAAAATCCACCTAAAACGACGCCCAAGAGGAATTTGCCAGTCTCTGTAGTCCACAACCATGTTTGCTTGTGATGCCTGCAGATAGTCTTGTCACTGTAAAACAGGATAAAAAGGACAATTCCACATTTTTCCAGTTTGAATTAATTCTACGCAGCACTACTAACATTAAGACCTATCCATCTTGTAGTACCCGTCTTATCCATCTTGTAGCGAGTAACAATAGGTCCATGTGGATTCTACTGAAATGAGGAAAAAGCGAGACTAAAAACATTCTTTTTTGCAAAACAGTGAAATGCCATAGTCCTAGTGTTGATATGAGACAAGACCTAACCTCTTTAGTGTCTCATGAGACGGATGGTAGTTGCGTCAAAAACTCATGAGAAAACTGTAGTGAAGAAGTTTATCGAAGAGCTATTCAATAGAATTAGTTGTAGAAGACATGCAGATCCTCTTGATCTGTACCTTACTCATAAAAACTTTCCCATGTATAGATGGTAAAAATGCAATTATTTCTGGGGTAAAAGGCGATTTCCCTCTCTTGCAAAAAATATGAAAACAAGAAACACAAGCCAAGATGTAACGCATAGACTACATACTTGCGAATCTTTGCATTTCTGTCTTAACATTAAAGGTTTCGGGGAGAAAGTGCTGAAAATAAATAGCAGCATAAAGGACAATACAAAAATATAAAAGAGAGGGTAGTGATGAGCTAATGGTAGACAGACTCCATATCTACTTTTCCACAAAACTTCAAGGACATAGTAACACACCAACCATCATGACACACTACCTTGTTCTTTAGGTACTCTGGATTGGTAGAAAGGGCCTGAATCAACGCATTTCTGTCCTGGTAAAGAAAACAAATAGCATTTGAAAGTAAAAATAAAGGCAAATGACATGCAATTGCACTATTTAGATAAAAGAATGTTCTTCTGGGATGTCACTATCCAAACTCAACTAGATATTGAATAATCAGTGGTTGAAAGGATGTCAGGAATCAGCGAATTCACATATATTTTCTATGACCTTTTTTCATTGGAGTTTTTCTGCAGGATTGTCAATATGTTCACTTATAAGAAAGATCAATCTCAGTCGTGGTATTGCATTGACATGAGATAAACTATACAAAAGAATCATTCCTGTATAATACAGACGAGACAGCGAATCTTATATCTTCTGATTGGATAACCAAAAAAAAAAAAAGGCCATATTTCAATTTTGCCGCTATATGTAATCTGACTGACCATTTGAATGGAAATTACAATAACATTATTCTGCAGAACGTGCAGAATTAGAAAAAAAAAGAGTACAAGTAATAACATTGGTGCTTGCCCTATGAGGTGTTCATAGTGTTGCATGCTGTATTTTCTCACATGTCAGCCACTGCTAACGATGCAAAAGACTCATCCAATTTTCATTAAAACAGAACCATGGATTTATATTAAAGGATGTCTGCAATAAAATCTTAAGGGAAGACAATTTAAGCATGACAAGTTTACTTTGACTGCAGGACTTAGACCCGCCTGCTCTGTTCAGTATAATAAAACAAAAAAAAGGCAATGTAGACAAATATTTAGACATGTAAGAGAGTCATCACAAACACAAGGATAAGGAGCATCAATCTCATCAACATATGACATAAGAAAGCATATGGTTTACTTTTATCCAGAGAGGTGAGCAATCAAAATTTGTCAGAAACCACTTATGTGCATTCATGTTGAACGAATCAGCATCTTCAACGCCGTCAATGTATGGCCGATATTCAGGACAAATACAAGCACTTCCAGCATATGCAGCATCAATATGGAACCACATTCCATTTCTCTGAAAAAATTCATAAAATTCCTCATTCAGAGATGCACTTCTCATATGACGAATGGATCATACAACCAGAACGCAAAAGAACCTTTATGTTAATTAAAAGATTGCTCTGGTAAACCCTGATCTTATCAGCTCTCATAATATATAAAAGCACTAGTTGACTTATGTTTGTAAAATGAAGTTCTTTATAGGTGGATAATAACAAGGAAAGAGCAAAAATACAGTGAAATGTCGGAGGATACATTCGATACTGGGTACCTCAACTAAGAATGGTCAAATTAGGAGTGTCTACAAATTATAAGAGTGAAGGAAGGTGTTAACGGTGCACCACCTTATCCTGCCATGGGTTCATTCTTTAGTAAAGAAGCAATTGCATTCAACAGAAAACCTCTTACCTTATTATGAGGCCATAATTCAAATCAAGAAAAGAGATGCAGGGTATCCCAGGGTGTCGCAAATTGAAAGCTGGACAAAGAAATGGCTTTTGTCCAAATGGCATTTCTTCAGCCAACAGTGGCTCATCATGAGCTAATAGTATTAACCTAACTACTCATGATACAATTATCTATTAAAGCCTTTTAATACAGCAGAAATTCACGGACAAGGAGTTTTGGAAAAGCTAGCCCTTAAATGCTTCATAGGAATGGGGTCAACTTTGAGCAATAAGTTTAACCTCTTAAAATGTGGCACCGAGTCAAGCATTTAAGATATTTAGAGCTTGAAATGCTGGATCAACCTTAAGACATTGCAAACCAGGTTCAACAACTTAGGCCATAATTAGGACCTTCATTTGAAGCACATAACCATACAATACCAGATGCCTCACCTTAGCAACTGTTGCTACTGTAGGCAAAGGATCGACTGCCGTTGAAGAAGTTGTACCAACCTGAACATAAATTGAAGATTCTCGACTGAATTGATATTTTAGTGTATGTAAGCAGCAAATGAATTCAGACAAGATAGCATTTACTAGCCAAAAAAAATGACAAAAGAAGAAGAAGAAGAAGAAGAAATCTTGGTTGGATAAATGATAGGAACTAAAACCAGCTGGACTAAATGACAGGGCTTGTTCCTATTTTGAGTTCACCACCTATCGATCTGACATAAAGGATATCTTAGCTTCTTTAGCGTGTCTGAAACTTGATATCCTAATCTTAGAGAGCAACAACTTTTGGATGAAATGAAACTAAAAATGAAGCAATGTTGAGATTTCAAAGGATTTTTAAGTTGAATAATGTGCTCATGTTACTCCATATAACTGTCTTTTGAGTTATCTTCCTGCTTGAGACCAATTCTCCTTTTGACATTTTTTAACCGTTTGATAATTGCTTATTATGATTATATTAGACAATTTTTATATATCAAATGCATCCTTGAATGCTTAATCTAGCAATTACAGCACTATTTTCTTTGGGCAAGGAAATCTGTGGAGAACTTGTCACTAGCCCAAGTCATTTCACTACTTTAAAAACTAACATACAAGATTTATCAAAAAAGGCGCAGCATACCAAATCAACACAAGGAACAATAAGAGTCCATTGATTCTTCCACACTTAAACTGCCTCATCCTTGCTTCTAGTAACAGTATAATTAGCAAACATGTAATATCATTGTAAATTTATGGTAATACTTTACATGGCGTATATGGCTGTCAAAATACAATGCGTATATGGAATGCATGCTTTTTAGAAATATCGACCTAATTAGCCTACACAAAACAATTTTTTTCAGTTATGCTTAGCCCAATAGGAACTCAGCCTACAGTATACTTAATAGCTTAACATGTAGCTGCATTGAGAAGTCAATGGACAAAAAGCAACATGAGAACTAATGTCAAGCTTCTTACTTACTGTAGCACACAAAAAGAAGGGAACTAAACCGGTGGATATGTCTTGAGAAATCACTTCATTAAGTAAATCAGGAGAGAGCGCATAATTGGTAGAAGCATCTGTTTTTAGAGCCCTGCAGTTCTCTGGATAGATACCTGCTATCTGCCATGAAATATAGAAACAAAATGCTCAACTAATAAAGTTCATAGTCTACTTGGTAAATATCTTTAGAAGGAATGATCTAGAGAATCATTTTTGCATCTTCTACTATTGATGTATGCCACGGAAGAAGAAGCATTCTACTTCTTCTGCATCACCACTCACAACCACATTGGTGTTTCATTTACCAATAAAATAGTCGTAGGAGATCTAAATAGCACAAGAAGGGAAGGAGAAACATTTAGGCGGATGTATTTGAGGACATCAACGGTTCAAGGATTGAAATCCAGCACTTTAAAAGGGTAAATTTGTTTAATCAAATGGAATAGCTCAAAGCTATAAAGTTCACCTTACAGGATGGCAGAAAATTATCCTGTCCAGTAAAATCTTAAAGGTGCTTGCCTTTATAGATAACATTCTTGTTTAACTTTCAGCAAGTTCGGCCCAGTATATGTTTAACACACATATTTAAGACTGCAAAAAGGAAAAACTGAAGGTTTTCGGCAGAACTCCTCTCAGAACTCTTGGAAAAACCCATTATCGTTTCCTTTATACATATTGAACCCTCAATTTCTTGGGCTTTCTGTTATATCCAATGACAAGATATCCTTGTAAAGTTATAACCAAATTAAGCGATATATCACCCATAGAGCTACCTTTCTGGTTTGACCATTTCTTGTTTCAGCACTAAAGCATCCTATCCTGTGTCGTATATTGAATATCAGTGGAAGACCAAACGTAGGTCCCTAATGGATTGGTAAATCGGATACTTAAACTAGTAAATGAACCATGGAGATTAGGTCCTTCTAGGTGAACTAGCCACTGGCCTCTTTTATGAGGAAATTGTCTTGTATCATCCCCAGGGATATACGAGAGAGTGCATGCAAGATTACCTGGCATGCTTTTTGCAAGGAGGAATGGGTCTGGTCAGAAGAATAAACAACGAGCTTATCGAGGGAACATTTCCCTATTCTACTTAAGAACTTATCTCGAGCAGCCAATAGAACGACTAGAACAGCTTCACTTGCAGTGCCCTGTATTACTCCTCCGCCCGGTCCTGCAACATCATACTTGACAGTAAGCTATCCAATATGGCACATGGTTTTGGACTTTTTAGAAAGAGGTTTTTTTTCTTCAAGGTTTTGAAATATTTGGCATATGTCTTAGCATGTCAAATATACTGCAGCTTCCACTACTTTATTTCCCTGGTTTTGATGATACAGTTTTCTATAAGCTGAAACTTTCAGCTTTAAATGCAGAAGATGAAATTCTCAAAGTTTTATGCATTATATTCACTGCATAATCAAGTTAATGACCCTCGTTCTTAACTCATTATCATACAATGGAAATAACTTTCGAAAAATATGACACCTTTACCTTCGTAAGAAATCAGAAATCAAAAAATATGCAAACTGCGAAGCCATCCTCTATGAAACTTGAATTCTGTGCTTTCCATAAACTAATTCACAAAGTAATTGATCTCTATGACTCTTCAATTCATCTAACAAAGTCCAAATAATAATTATTAGGAGTAGATGCAGAAAAATGTCATTTCCTTGATTTTAGATCAGTCCCAAGAGCAGTTTACCAAAAATAGATTAGAAAGAGTAACCTTGTAGAATAAGGACGTTTCCATATTTTTTTTTTACTAGAATGCTTATGCTAAGTAAGCTCCTAACGCAGAAAAGAAAAGGCATGCATGATTCTAGCTAATCTTTGATTGCATGGAATAAGGAACGGCAGGGGACGTCTCCCCTTTTATTGGATGTAGACTATGCCCATAAAACTTATTGGACACCACATGTGAAATGAAAACTATTCATGCTATAACACCGATGCCAAAAGAGATGCAGCAGTCTGTTTGGTTTTTTCTTCAGTAATTCATCATGAGCAAGATAAAGGTGTCTCTTCTAATGACTCATTAAATTGGGAGAAGTAATTTTTCATTTTCACGTCATATAGTAATTTAACAAAAACCAGGCCATTTGATGCCATCAAGATTGTGAGCATACAAACTGACCCGTTGAAAGAAAGTCATCAGGCAGATTGAGAAGTTTAGCGAGCCAATCCAGAACTATCATTTCAAGCTCTGTTGCAGCAGGGGAAGTAATCCAACTGAAGCCAACAATGTTGAGGCCAGCGCTGAGCATCTCTCCCATAAAACCCGCAATACTGCTGTTAGAAGGATAATATGCGAAATAATTTGGACTCTGCCAATGGGTCATCCCAGGTAATATTTTTGCCTGTACATCTGCATATGATATAATAGAGAGAGATACATTATTTAGATTAACAGCTACTTTAATTGACTTATCCATTGGCAAGTGTAACTGGTATCTCTGTTTGCCTCTATATACAATATAATCTGCAAATACCCATTTGACTGCAAAAGATAGATACTCTCGTAGTTTTGAAAATCATGTAATCTGGTATTCCAAGTGAGAAGTATTGCTGCAAGTATAAGTTAAGAATCCATATAAAAACTGCCCAAGTTTGACCCGTCCTGATCAAATAAACAAGAGCATTGGGAGAACCTCACCTTCAAGAACTTGCTGCAATGATTCAGGACGATCAGGCGCAGCATCAGGAAGAAGTTTATGTAAATAGCCAGGCTGCATGGAGGAACCAGAGTGACTTTCTTGTATTACTCTCACTTGCTTACAGAAAGGTAAAAAAAAAACAAGGTTTTCTCTTTTCCTGTTATACCATCTATGGGAAAATTTCGTCCCAACACATGGTGGGGATAATAAGTCATAAGCATTTCAATTCAAAGACAAGGTCACTGCTTCACCATGCTTGATTAACATCCAATGTAGACCTGGGGTGCAGGGAGGGTAACTCCCATCTCCCCTTCAAAGTCTGTTGATGCTATGGTTAAGGCGAAAGAAACATGTATTGTCATCCTTTCATATCGCTAGGCAAAAATATCACATTCGCCTCGCTTTTAACTCGAAGTTCTGGGACTGCTATCGCTATCTTTCGTCAGCACCATTTATAAAAATAAAAGATGCTCATAACCATTTATCACAAAAACTCCACATGCCTAGTAATCATCTCTCTCTCTCTCTCTCGCACCCGCATGCCCAATGTCCAATCAACTATAACATGGAAATGCAAAATGAAGGAGGAGGGAACGAACGGAAACCTCGACTTGGCTGAGGACGGGGAAGCTCTCGATGGACTTGTAGTAGTCCGCAATGAAATCCACCATCCTGTGCGCGTTCTCCCTCAGCTGCTCCGCGTCCATTGGCTTCAACCCTCCCTCCCTGCATTTCGCCAACAAACCAAAGCAAAAGAGACAATAGAACTGGATCATCATAACCGACACACGCGCACACAAAACGAACTCGAACCGCACAAACTCCCAGGAAATGTAGGAACCGTCACGGTCGTCGACTTACATGATGTGGACGAAGTAGGATGTCGAGAGGGAGGAAGGAGAGCGCGACGAGGCGAGAAAAGAACCGCGCGACCGACGTCTTTGACTTACAGTGACAATGTCTATATAGCGAAGTTTGCAGGTGCCGGGACGAGGGATGGAAAGGCGTGAACGTTCTGGCGACGGCGACGACTGTGCTGGCCTGGCAAGGAGGCCCTTTGGGCGCGGAAATTGCGCTGACTCGTTTCACTGATTTACCTACCATTTGACCGCGTGCAGCCAGAAGGCCAAATTCCGTTTGATTACGTGCAGCCAAAAGACGAAATTCCATTCGACCTCCTAGGCCCATGCCAGGGAGAAAATATTGGGTGGTCCGGGACCGCCACGTCAGCGTGGTCCCGGACCACTCACGCGGTGCCACATGTGAGGGGAGGGAGAGAAGAGAAAGAAGAGAGAGAGCGTCGGAGAGATGGGATAGGGGCAGGTCCTTTGGTTCCCTCCTCTTACACGTGACGCTGCGTGAGTGATCCGGGACCACGCTGACATGGCGATCCGTTCTCCCATGCCATGTGATGCCATCGGTAGTCCCCGCACTTCCGTTCAACCTGCCACATCGTTCCTAAATTTTCGGTTCCGTACGCTTGGAACCCCGAACTTTTATTTAATATCTAGCATCGCCCCTGAACTTTCTGTTGATTCCATCGTGTCTAGCATTAGCATTAGAAGCGAGAAAATTTTAATATGTGAATTTCACATGGACCCGTAATTGCAAAACGCCAATAGGTATTCCTTTTCCATGTGTATGCACTATTCACTTAAGATAAACTATTCTTCTTCTTTAATTCAGATCACTCTAAACAAATGTTTCTGATTCACTTAACTTCTACAAAAAAGTGATTTAGACCTGCTTATATTCGTGAGGCTTGTATAAAGACAAGAAGAACGAAGAAAACGACACTAAAATGTATGCTGGTAGCACCGTAGCAGGTGCGGAGTAGTTCGGCCAAAAAAAAGAAAAAAAAGGTGCGGAGTAACTAATTTCGTACTTCCCTTCCCAATTTCATACGAGGAGGATTGGAAATTTGGGAAAATTGTTTAAAAAATCCTAAACATATTATATGACAATCAATTTAGTTCCAAAATTTTCAGTTGTGTTAATTTAATCCTAAATTTTTTGACGATTTGTCAATATAATCTCAAACTTTTTAATTGTGCTAATTTGATCGTAGACCTTTTGATGATTTATCAATTTAGTCATTCCGACAAATTTTAGTTGGAACTCACTATCATAATGGTTTAGTCAACACTGACCATTCTTCATGGCAAGATCCGCACTAATGTGGATAATTTGCACTTTTTATATTTTCTTTTCTTTTCTTTTCTTTTCCAACTTTGGGCCAACAAGATCGTCAACTGACTCTCACCTAGTTTGGGTGAGGGCATTGCAGCCCTCACCGAAAGGAAAAAAAGAAAGGAAAAGAATAACAAAATAATTTAGAAATTTTAAAAATTACAAAAATTGTTCATATCGTCGTTGTTTGTCCTACGTGACATGATTACCAACCGTCCTACGTGGCATGTATCCATTAAGCCGCGTAAGACGACCAACATTGACTAGACTACCACACTAGTGATTTTCAACCAAAATTGCCGAAATGATTACATTGGCAAATTATCAAAAGGAAAGATTATAAATAATTTGGTTGCCATACAATAAGTTTATAACTTTTTTGGACAATTTTCCCTTCAAAATTTAAGAAAGAAGATGACATGATTAGTATTAGACTAGCGGTTTTCCTCATTTTGATACTTTTTCCAAATTAAGAATGACATCGAACACTTGAAAGCAACTCCAGCAACTCCAAGACTTGATTCGAGCATTTGAAAGTTCAAAGATAACGTTAAACCAAAATTATCAATCCTGATTGCACCAATTAGAAGTTTAGGAATGACATGGTATATTTCACAAAATAACCTTTTACTAATAACGTTATTATCCCTTTTGTATACTGCCATGAAACTCGAAATGACAATTCTCTCATGGCCCATCCAATAGTCGATAGTAATTTTTTTCCACGGTGTATGAAATCGTTTTAAGAGTCTGAAACATCGAACATGTAATTCATCTGTTTCCTTCCTAGTAATCACTATTCCTTAGCTTCGACTTGCATCGTTTTAAGAGTGAAACATCGAACATGTAATTCATTTGTTCCCTTCCTAGCAATCACTATTCCATAGCTTCGACCTGCGTCTGACAAATGAATCTTTCCTTACTAGGGAAGAGCCTGTGTATCGGATAAATATGCGCTAATCTTGTCTACCAAAGTAACCTATAAAATCAAGTACGCAAGAATATATGACATATGTAAAATACAGAGACCGAGCCACGACTGTCATATAAATCAATGCAAGCGATTCATTTTGCTTTTGGCCAAGAATAGAGCATGCCAATAAGACAGAAGTGTACCAACCGCAACAATCAACAATGTGTAAACCGAAAGGGAGAGAACCATGACTTTTGCCTTCAAGCTTTTGGAATCACGTCCACATTATTTTGTAAATGTTCTTCAATTCATGCCTAGTAGTACAATACTGAAGATTTACCACCTGTAGATTCCAGAGATCTCTTTTTCCATGCAAAACCTTCCTTACAATCTTCAGGTTCATGGCCTTGAAGTTTCTTTTTATTTTTCCAGGAATCTATAGAAAAAAATATGCTGTAACAAATTTCTACGGTGCAAAATTCTCGAAGATCAAACTCCCTCACTTGTCCAACATTCTGATTCATATAAACCTTACTCCATCACCAAGGACTGATCTTGCAGGTATTTCTGTTCATTGACTTGTCTCAGCAGTTTCCTTTCTATAAGCTTGTAGCCTCTCTTTCAGTTTCTTGCTCTCTTCGAAGTTAGCCTTTCGTTTCACGGCTTTCTATAAAAAAATTTGAAATCATGCAACAAATCAAATGAAAGTTCACAATATTGAAGTATAACCTTATCAGTATAGCTAAGTCCCACCTCTGCCCGAAAACAGCGATCAAGCTTTACTTTTAGGTCAGTACATTTGCCGAAAAATTTTCCAATGGGATGGTCTAAGTGACACTGTTGAAACTCTTCAATTATCTGCAGCAATAGAAAACTTCAATCAGCACATGTCCATTTTTCTAACTAAAGAGAGAACGATTGCTACTGGGATTTATACAATTAGGTCATGCATTTTGCCTGATAATAAACACCATCAAACTATTGAGTAAGTGTTGAAAATAATATGCTTTATGGAGTGCTGGCGCTGGCACATATTTTTCAATGTAAGAGTTGGAATCCCAGCAAAATGATTAGCAGATGTCTAGTTTTCTGATGAAAATGGTTAATGCCAATACAATTTTCTTGTTCTTAAGGTAAACACAGATGATTTTCTTTATTGGTTAGATCACAGAGAGACCTCTTTCAAACTGTTCAAACTGGGAACAGCAACATTTCTTGGAATCCCAGCAAAATGACTAGTGGATCTCTAGTTCTCTGCACAGATTCATCATCCTTGATGAGATCAAAGTACAGAATCCACTAACAAGCATACAGGACAGTATGATCAGAAAATGAAAAGATCAAGCCAGTCATCCGAAATATTACAAAATATTAAGGAGACTCTAAATTTCCTTAAGAAGAATATTTTGGCATCAGATCAATCCAGTCCAATAGTTCTTTAATAGGACACATGATACAGAGGATGCAGATTTTTATTGATTTTAACCTTTTCAAATGGGTCCAAACAGAATCATCATGGTGTTATTTCCAGCATGTTGATGACACATGCAAAAATAGGATGATAACATCTAAAACATCAAGTTTTTATAGTACCTCTTAGAAAAGTGTGCTTTTTTTCCTTGTTACTATTTGTGACGTTACTAATAAGAATGCAAGATTGAAAAAGTGTAGGCTTACTAACCTTACATTGAAAGACGATTTGAGGTGAATCTTGAATGAATTTTCCCACTTATCTTAAAAAGATAAATACAAAAGAAATAACACTACCATTTTTTACCAACTGAGCTCTACAGGAGCGCTTTCATGCACATTGAGCTTATTTCAGGCTAATTAAAGTAATGACAAATTACTTTTTTTTCACAAAAAGCAATAGGTTTTAGCCTACCTACATTCCTTGCTTAAACACAGATGAGGTAAGAAATGGAGAAGAGATATCTAAAGAGGTGATACAAGATCCCAAGGACTGAGAAATCTTCTCATATCTAAGCACGTTAACCCTTGATCACTTGAACCCATCAAATATCTCAAGCAGAAACAGCAGACAGCAGATAGCAGGAGCATTTTTAAGCAGTGAAGTAATCTGAAAAGCATAATAGACTTACTTCAGCACACATTGGATGACGGTGCAAAGTTAGAGGGGGATGCATCTTGTCCACGACTCAAGCAGCCCTACAACACCAAGTAAAAGCCTGATTTAATTACAGATCACCGACAATAACAAATCGAAAAATCACAGACCAATTATCTTTCCACTTAGAGGCAAATATGGACAAATAGGCATTCCATAAAATGGAGTATTACGCCCAAAGGAAACTAGTTTGAACAGAACCAAAAAACTTGAGAAAAAGAAGTGAATACAACAAGAGGAAGTTCCATTGTGACCTAATAGGCTGTTGCCTCAATTCAAATCCTACAATATCTTCATACTATACATGTCTTTGTGGGTGGGAGAAGGAAACTTGAAAGACAACATCTTTAAGCTAAAGGTGACTGGAACTTGTGCCTGTAAAGTTATACTGCATAGTTTGAAGATGTTACGCTCTAAGAAATGTTTCCAACATGCAGGCAATGAAGATGCATTTCTTTGCATCACTTCACAGCAAATTTTCGAACATCAAATCTCTCTCTCTCTCTCTCTCTCTCTCTCTCTCTCTCTCTCTCTCTCTCTCACTTCTGAAACAACAAGGCATTTGAGGGCGGAATTTCATCATGATTAGGAACCGGACGTGGAGCGAAACCTTTCGGACGCCACACGAATGCGCATTTCATCTTTCACATGTTTAAAGAAAAAGAAAATCCTTAAGGCCGGTCGATAATTCGCATCGCGGCAAACAAGCCAAGCCAAATCAACCCGACTTGAAAGAAAGGCATAAGCATAGAATCCAACGATTGGCCGACGCAGGTTCAATCTCGCCATCAACGGATCGAGCTCCAACACATCTCAATCGGCAAGCATCGACATTGGTGCCTAATCGGATTCGAACAGGATAGAAGCACTCCCAGCGACAGGTTTCTCAAGCCAAGCAAAAATCCATTCAATCAGACTGCGTATCAACGGTCTCCTAGGTCGCCGGAGAACCGCCTGAGCAGACTCCAAGACGATTCACCAGAACAGTCAGGGGAAGAAATCGGAAAGCGAAACTCGCCGGACGTGGTGACAATTTCAGGATAATCAACGAGGGAGGCCGGGAGGGAGGGGGAGAGAGAGAGAGAGAGAGAGAGAGAGAGAGAGTACCGTTGGTGGCGATACCTCTCCAGTTCAGGCGGTTGACGCGGCGGTGGACCGGAGATACGTGGTTGCGCCGGCGAGAGCTTCGGGCGGTCCTCGCGCCGTAGGCTCGAATGGAGGCACGGCACGCCTGAGGTGAGCAGCGATGCACGGGAAAATTCGAGAGGTTGTTTTTCACCGCGGTTTGGAATGCATTGGATTCAAGTGCTTTTCTTTTTTGAGGGCACCTAGGGGCAAAGTTGCTTATTTTCTCATATAAAAATATAAAGTGATAATGTCAATCTAAAATAAATAGCTCGAAGTAGATATAATTATTTTAAATAAAGGCTTAATCTTACGGACTGGCAAAGAATTGTGACCAATCAAGAATATTTTCATTCAAACACATTTTACATTTATATTTAATTAAATTAGATTAAAAATAAACAAAACCAAAATATAAAAAAAATGACTCATTCCCGCCCGTGATTGCGACCCCATTCATTGATGGAGTGGCAGGGATGGCCAACAACCCTTGCTAAAAACATGAGAGGGCCCTCTCCTAGATTTAGGCAAGGGTTGCCGGCCTTGCACAGGCTTGGTGACCCTATGTCCCCGGACCTCATTGCCCAATTCTAAGGGCACTAGGGAAGGTCGACGCCCTTTCTCGTTTCTAGCAAGGGCCATTGGCCTTTGCCCTAGTCCCAATGACCTTGATGGTTGTAGGTGAGAGGGAGCCCTCCCTCCTGTGCCTTGATGGTTGTAGGTGAGAGGGAGCCCTCCCTCCTGTGCGTGTTATTTTTTTTGTTTTGAAAGTTTTAATTTTTTTAGTTTATTTTTTATGGGAAGAAAAAATTGAAAAAAGAAAGAAAAAATAAAAATTTTAAAAGACACCAAATAGTGAGTTCGGAAGTTTTTTAAGATTGATATAATTACTTCAGACAAGTCGATTTCAGATATATATCTAAGAAAATGAGGATACTTCATGTTTTTATTTGGACTTTCCCCCTTTTTTTGCTTCACAATTATGGAAAGGAAAATTGTATTTTTTATATTAAAATTAATAAAAAAAATAAATGATTGCACATGTCAATATTTATGTAAAACCAATAAACATTGTTAGTAAGAGAAGTTCAATTGCTCAACCAACTCTTATCTCTTATTTAATTGTTGAATTATACATCTTAAAATTCGACACTATTCTATCTTCCTATAAAATAAAAATGATAATATTTATATATTTAAATGTCTTTACTAGATTTTAAATAATAAAATCCGATCATCTAGATCACATTGAATTATGTTATATGTCTCATTCCGACACTCTCGTCTATTTCCTATCAAATCTTTAATCCTTTATGGGGCCACCACATGGACTACCCAAAATTAAATTAAAGGCATGTTTGTTTGGAGAAAGTTTTCGCAACAAAAAGAGAAATATTTAGAAAACTTTTCTCCTTTTTGGATTAGAAAATTCACTTTTCTTTCACTTAAAATTTTAAGTGGATAAATTCATGAAATTAATAAAAGTCGAAATTAATAAAAATTAGACGGACAAAACATATAAAAAGGCCATCTTTCTCTTTTTCTCCGGCGCTTCCATGGCGGCATCTCGTTAATCCACAGCCGCAGGACGGAGAAGAAGAAGCTGCACGGCAACTCTCTCTCTCTCTCTCTCTCTCTCTACCTTGAGTGAGCTCCGGCTATGGAGGACGAGGCGGAGATATACGACGGCGTGAGAGCTCAGTTCCCCCTCACCTTCGGCAAGCAGTCCAAGCCCCAGACTTCCCTCGAATCCGTCCACAGCGCCACCCGCCGCGGCGGCCCCACCCCCGACCCCGCCTCCTCCTCCTCTCTTCCCTCTACTACCGCCGCCGGAGCCGCCGGCGCCGGCAAGAGCAGCGGCCTCCCTTCTCTCTCCTCCTCCTCCGCAGCCTGGCTCGAGGGGCTCCGGGCCGGAAACCCTAGGGCCGGCCGCGAGGCCGGAATCGGCTCCCGCGGTGGCGACGGTGAGGACGGCAATCGTGCGATGATAGGTCCACCCCGCCCGCCGCCGGGATTTAGCGCCAATGATGATGGCGGGGGCGAGGACGGCGAGGACGACGATGACGACGGGGTTATGGTTGGCCCGCCGCCGCCTCCTCCTGGGAACCTTGGAGATGGTGATGACGATGAGGAGGAGGAAGAGGCGATGATTGGGCCGCCGAGGCCGCCGGTTGTGGATTCCGACGAGGAGGAAGAAGAGGAAGAAGAGGAGAATCGGTATCGGATACCTCTCAGCAATGAGATCGTGCTCAAAGGCCATAATAAGGTATCGCTCTATCTCTCTTCCCTGTTCCTTCCTTTGCAAAGTTCTTAGTTTTAATGATTTGACATGAAGATATTCATCTGGCTCCTCACTCGGCTGCCGTGCAAGCATGTTAAGCAATCGTATTGTCATTGTTCCTGATAGTTTGATCATGTTCTCGGCGACTAGGGTAGTGGAGTTAGGTCAAAGTCCTGTGATTGGCTTCAAGTGATTTGCAGGAAGTATGTAGCTTTGTAGCGGGTCAGCCTTCTGACATTGTGGTTCTGACTTGCTGAAATTTCTACTCAAAATTGCGATTGACAGATCGTATCTGCTCTTGCTGTTGACCCCACTGGTTCTCGGGTTCTATCCGGCAGTTATGATTACACTGTACGGATGTACGACTTTCAAGGAATGAATTCTCGCCTATCATCATTTAGAGATTTTGAGCCAGTTGAAGGTCATCAAGTCCGTAACTTAAGCTGGAGTCCGACGGCAGACCGATTTCTGTGCGTAACTGGCTCCGCTCAAGCTAAGGTAGCTTTGTTGGTACTCATCATTTTCCCGAAAGCTGTGAATTCTTGTCTCCTCTGACGATTATTCTCCTTGGTGTCACAGATTTATGATCGTGATGGGCTTACGCTAGGTGAATTTGTGAAGGGAGACATGTATATCCGTGATTTGAAAAATACTAAGGGCCATATAACTGGATTGACTTGGGGAGAGTGGCACCCTAAAACAAAGGAGACGATTTTAACATCATCTGAGGATGGATCTCTTCGCATATGGGATGTGAATGACTTTAAAAGTCAAAAGCAGGTTAGTTTCCTAACATCCTGACTTTGAGGTTTTTAAAGATACGGTTATTGAGTTGTTGCACTGCTGCACATTTGTTTTTTCCCTTTGACGGTCTATTTCTTTTATGCTCTTGATTGAGCTATTTATGCTAAGATTATCTAGGAATATATCTCAGGAGTTGAAGCATTGACTTTTAGTGTACATTGTTGACAGCTCGTTTACTTCAATTGTTCAAGAAGGTTTGATGATGAATTATTGGTTTATTTTCTTTTTTGTATCCTTTCCAGCATATGTATAGGTTTGCTGGGCAATCTTCCTTAGTTTCCACTTGATCCAGCTGACTTGTGTGTTGTCAAGATATATGAAGAAATGAGTTCTGGCAGGCAGAAAATAAGCGACAGTCTTTATTTGCTCCTTTAAGAATCACAGCTTTCAGATTTTAAGATATAGTTCCCTTAAAGCATGGAATCAATTATGATGGATAAAATCTACCAAAGATAATTCTAAATAAGAAAGTTCTACTTTCCCTTTAACTCCTACCAGCAATAATTTTCATCATGCCCTGCCCATCTCGATCTTGAGCTACCGCTTTTACCTCAATCCCTCTCTCACAATGAAAATTCTGTTAGACTTTTCTTATGTTAATGCATGAATTTCTTCAGTTGTCCATAAAGGGCTAGAACTGGACCTTTTGCTAACTTATTGATATATAGGTTATTAAACCAAAGCTTGCAAGGCCTGGAAGAGTACCTGTGACAACATGCACTTGGGATAGTGAGGGCAAATGCATTGCAGGTGGTATTGGAGATGGTTCAATACAGGTATTATGTCCCACTTATGTCATATTGCAAGAAATGATGCTAGGGTGTAAGATTTTATCCTTCTGGTGTGATGGCGATTGTTTTCTTATACAGTGATCTACTACTCACTGATTTTTTGTCAACTGACGGATTTGACAGATCTGGAACCTTAAACCCGGATGGGGAAGCAGGCCGGACATTCATGTCGAGCAAGCTCATTCAGATGATATAACTGGGCTTAAGTTTTCCAGTGATGGGAAAATTTTACTGACAAGAAGCTTTGATGATTCACTTAAGGTAATTACATGGATATGCCTGAAGCTCACATCCAGTTTTGATTATCAATTACTTTCAATTTTTCAAGTTTATCTCATCTTCTTATGTTTAATGCACATTAGGTGTGGGATTTGCGCCTTATGAAAAATCCCCTCAAAGTTTTTGAAGATCTTCCAAATCACTATGCTCAGACAAATATGGCATTTAGTCCTGACGAACAGCTATTCTTGACTGGAACTTCTGTTGAAAGGGAGTCCACAATTGGAGGCTTGTTGTGTTTCTTTGATCGATCTAAACTTGAGCTTGTATCAAGAATTGGGATTTCTCCTACTTGTAGTGTCGTGCAGTGTGCCTGGCACCCCAGGCTGAACCAGGTACTATGTGTAACTTTATGGTAGTTTACACTGGAGAAAATACTTATAGAATTACTGCGCAGGTGTATACACTTGGGATCTTTTGCTTTTTTCCTTACTAAGATGTGACTAATGACCATTCCTTCTTCATCATTGTCTTTTGCTTTTTTATAGATCTTTGCAACTTCTGGGGATAAAAGCCAAGGAGGAACTCACGTTCTTTATGATCCTACTCTCAGCGAGAGAGGAGCTCTTGTTTGTGTTGCTCGTGCACCAAGGAAAAAATCTGTGGATGACTTTGAGTTAAAGCCTGTCATTCACAACCCCCATGCATTGCCTTTGTTCAGGGATCAGCCAAGCCGTAAGCGTCAACGTGAAAAGATCCTCAAGGATCCATTAAAATCCCACAAACCAGAGCTTCCCATGAATGGACCTGGACATGGTGGAAGAGTTGGTGCAAGCAAGGGAAGTTTATTGACCCAGTATCTTCTTAAGGTAACTAAAGAAGAATTTCCGCTTCTGTTTCAATTTTTGTCTAGTTTGGTTAGGTTGTCAGGGTAACTGAGAATAATTGCTACTTCCACTTGCAGCAAGGAGGTATGATTAAGGAGACATGGATGGATGAAGATCCTAGAGAAGCTATACTGAAGCATGCTGACGCCGCAGAAAAAAATCCAAAGTTCACCCGTGCATATGCTGAAACCCAGCCAGAACCTGTTTTTGCAAAATCTGATTCTGAAGATGAAGATAAATGATGTCCTATCCTGCAGTGCTTCTTTTGGATCCTTGCTGCCGTCATTGGACACGTGAGGAAGAAAACTGGTAATGTTTGGAATATAAGTGTCAATATGCAGTTGACTGTGCTAGTTGATTGGTTTTGTCTGTTATCTCATGGCTACTCTGTAGCATTTGCTTGATTCTATATTTTGTTGGATAACCAGGGATCGGACTACTGACACAGCAAGCAAATCATCTGTTGACCAGCTGGAGTGTCAACAAAGAATGGGTTTTCTTTACTCAATTAATTTGACTGGTCTGCTGGGTTCAATTAATCGAGACATCAACTCCAAGTTCAAAACCAGGAATTCTCTAGGAAAGTATCTCTTGCGTTTTGCTGGCCTTCTTCATCATATGATGTGCAGTTTACATTATTATGGTTCGAGTATTATTTAGCTGCCTTATCTTAAGTCATGGAGGCTTTACTTTGCTGAGAAATGTACCTTTAGCGATGTGATGCATAGCAGTCTTTTATATTTATGTGGTGTAAGAGACGGAATCAACTGTTTCGCTCCCTCATCAGATCAATTAAGTTCATGCAACTAAGCTTTTCACTGTAATGGAGGCAGTTTCTGCTACACATGATGTGCAACGATCTGCCAATGGGGGCATTTGACAACTGCAGCAGTCTTTCTGTTGTGCGCATGTGCATTTTGCATCCTTTTTTCCCCCTATAATACTAGTTTCTCTTTGGTGGTAATATAGACATGAAAGAAGCCGGTTGAAATCTCAACGATCCTAAGCTTCTTTATTTTGTCTTTCCTTTCATTTTCGACTTCGCCCTTGGCATTTTGGTGCATGCAGTGGTTCTGATTAAGGAAAACTGGAACTCAATACGGTTACTTTGGGTTGATTCAGGGTGCTTGGCAAGCAGTATTTCATAAGTCATGTTGTTTTGACTATTGACAGTAAAGAAAGTGGCGGAGTGTATTCTCTGAGTTATTCAGAACTGAAGATCGGAGGTGGAAAAAACTACTAAAAGCCGGTGAAAGGTGGAGATGAGCTTCTCTAAAGTTGGGTCGGTTTCTGCAATCTATTTTCCCTAAGGGGGCCACAAAAGAGCACCAAAAAAAAAAAAAAAAAAAAAAAAGAAAAGAAAAAGAAAAAGAAAAAGAAAAAGAAAAAGAAAAAGAAAAGAAGAGGTTGCCTTTCAAAACAAAAGTACACCCTGAGGATCAGCCGACTCCCTAAGCTAGAACTGACTAATCTGTCTCTTCGAAAGTTTGTCCCGTTTTCATGAATTCCCAAATCTACATTGATCACATTGACCAAAGATTTACTAGTGCAATCAATTTAGCACATGGAACTATAGTAAGTAGCCTATGTTACAAAAAAGAAAAATATTTTGTTGGGGATTCTTACACACTTTTAAATCGTCTGGACATATACCGTTAGTAGCTTCAAAATTGAATATTTTCTCATTAAACTTTAATGGAAAACTAATATACCAAATCATCCCTCTATAGCTCATGTTGACATTCTATGCTAATTCAATTGAATTCTCACAGCCAAACTTAGAATTGATTATCCGTAAAGCCTTGAAGAATTCAATAAGAACGGTATGGATCAGACCAAACCCCACACACACACATATATATAAAGGCATGAACAAGTACAGCTTTACTACTCCATCGTAACCATCATTTCATATAGGATTTAAAGCATCATCCAAATATGTTTTCACAAAGATATATAGAACAGCCTGTGTACAACATAAATAGATAAATGCAATATAGGAAACGATCATTTCATAGATCCTGAGTAGAACAGAACAATAGGAGAAAAAAGGGTTGTTGAAATTTGCTATAAGCAATAGCACTACACTACGTATAAACAGAACTGTGCATAGCACAGAAAGTTCTAACATCTTAATTCCTTTATTTTGGAGCTATTTTGAGTATTGTGAACTCCAGTTGAATGACTGATCAGCTATTACACTTACGAGATTGATCGCCTTGATATGGAAGGGAAACGGTGTACATAACCACGCTTCTTCCCCGAAGGCGGCTACAAGAATTTCAAGCTAAAAAACGCCTAAAAAGCCCAACATAAAAGTCAGGGATGATGATCGCTTTACTGAGGCAAGACGATGCACTGATGAGCAATTGTATCTGCTGGCCCTTGACGTACAAAGGAGCCAGGAGTCTACGAATATGCTAATTTACATATAATGGATTTTATACCCAAGAATTTGAGCAATGCATGCTCTGCTTTAAACATTAGGGGTGGTCGGCGGCAATTAAAGAGGAACTAACCAGAGGCACTGCATCATAATAAAACTTGGACTATTGTTCCTTCTCCTTCAAATACTAATTATGTGTGCATATGGGTCTTTACCCAAGTTGAAAGCCAAGTTAGTAGTCAAGGGATATGCTCAAATAGCAGAAATAATTTCCTTGGGACTTTCTCGCCAGTTGTTCGACCAAGAAGCATAAGGGCAATCCTCATCTTGCTACCGTTAGAGATTGGCCCGTAAAACAATTAGATGATAAAAATGTCTTCTTACTTGGCTTTTTGTCGCAACCTGTATATAGGGAGCTACTACCCAATTTTGAGGACAAAAAACACTACTTATGTTTGCAAACCAGGAAGAGTTTTGTATGGCCTCAAGCAAGCATCAAGAGCATGGTTTGACCATGTTAGCTCGTTCCTTTTGGCATTCAGTTTCATTTTCAGCAGCGAATCCTTCCTTGTTCATTCAAAAATCAGATCAGGGCATTCTAATTCTAATTTTTTACGTGGATGACATGATTTTCGCCGTTGATGACCCAAACTTGCTTGAAGGATTCACTTGTAGATTGACTAGTGAGTCTGCACCGAAAGATATGGGGAGATTGCAGTATTCTTGGGGTGTGGAGGTTAGGATACATTTTGATGGTCTTTGTTTATGCCAACAACAATATGCCTTGTCAATTCTTAAACGTACACAAATGGAGGGCTGCAAGCTAGTTTCGACATCTACAGTCACTAGCTCTAATTTTAGTACAAATGCAAAATTAATTTGGATTTTACACTTTATCGAAATATAATCAGAGCTCTTTGATATCTCACAATCATATGGCCAAATATGTTATATGTAGTCAATTTTGCATATCAATGCAAGCATCAACCGACTCTAAACCATATTCAAATTGTGAAGCTTATCTTACATTATGGCAGCGGCACAATATATCAAGAAATGGGCAAAAGAACAGCCCAAGTGCCATAACTTGGCACGGGGGGACACTTAAGTGCCATAACTTCGAAAATGTACACTTAAGTGCCACTTTCTTTGAAAAGTGGGACACTTAAGTGCCACCTCCGGCGACCCTTACCGGAAATCCTATGTGGCAATATTTTATTATTTTTTATTGCCTACGTGGCTCGCCGGAGAGCTGAGTCGGCTCTAACTCACCAGAAACGACGTCGTTTGCATAATAAAAGCCCCAAATCTTCCAAAAACAACGTCGTCTCCCCAAATGCCCCAAATATAAAACCCTAAATCGGCCAAAATCCCTATTTAAGTGCTCGAATCCAAGTCTTGAACCCTAATTTTCATTTGCCCAAAATTCCTTCGTTGAATCTTGGAAATGGAGAGTAGGACTTGCAGCAGCACCTCAATTTCCTCTCACCGAAGCAAAGGAGAAGGCCAGCATTTCTATTTTTGTGGGTTACCGAGTTCAAGAAGAACATCGTGGACTCAAATCAATCCTGGGAGAAGATTTTATGGATGCGCTCGATATAAAGAAGCGTCAAAGTACAAATACTTTAAATGGGTTGATGCGAAGTTCTCTGACCGAGTCACAGAGGTGATATTGGATCTACTTCATAAAAGACAGCAATCTCCATCTGTGTTCGTGGACGACTTGGACGATGTTGACTCAATGCAAGCTCAAGCATCTTCAGTTAAACTTTTCAAGAATGAAGTCTCAATGCACGCTCAAGTATCTTCAACTAAACCTTTCAAGAATGAAGTTTCAATGATGAAAATTGAACGAAAGTGTTACCAAGCATTTATTATGGTGTTGTTTTGTTGTCTATTGTACTTTATGATGAAATGTAAAGCACTTGAAAATGAGAAAAAGTTTCTCCGATTGCCATAGTTAAAAATGGTGTTGTTCTGGATTAAACGTAGGCTTTTTTCTTTTTGAAAGATGCGAAGAAGTTTGTGTTGTTCCACAAGATCATTGTGGCTTTGTTGTTGTTTGTGCTGTCATATGGAGTTGCCATAAGTTAAATTACCATCATCTTCTCTGTTTTGATGCAGACCAACATATACATAAGACAAACATGAGTGATTACCCGAGTGCCATAAGTTGTATTTAGTAATCACTTAAGTGCTAGTCGCGATGAAAAAAGGATCACTTAAGTGTCAAGTTATTATTAAGTGATCAGTTAAGTGTCACTTGTAATTAAAAGTGAACAGTTAAGTGCCAAGTTTTTTAGAATATGACCAGTTAAGTGCCAATTTTTTTTATGGGTTTTCTCTAAAAATTGCGCCAGCCACCACCATCGGCTGCGCCATCAACCATCACCACTAGCCACACTACACACTAGGCGCTCCAGCCACCACCATGCTGGTGGTGTTGCTGCACAAGGCACTAGTGCAAGCCTCAGCTTGCACCAGTACATATGGTGTAAGATGTGTAAACTGCACACTTGCACCAGGTGTAGGTGCAGCATAAGCCTATAACCCCCACCACAAACCCATATAATCACCGGGCATCACCACCAGCCACACCAGCACCCCGGCCACCACATTAGTACCCTAACAACAAACTCACTACCACCAAACATCACCATCCACCACCACCAGCCACACCAGCACTCTAGTTACCACCACAGAACACCAATAGCAACAGCAGCAAGTAAAAGCAGAATCCATGACAAACAGCAAAAATTGACAAGTAGCGCAAGATCATTTTATTGATATTGAAATTAAGTCTTACAACATCAATGACAAACTAAAGAAAAAAAAAGATAATCATCCATAGCAAGTGTTATTATAGCGTTAACGTTTACATAACTGTTTTGACTCCTAAGTTCCAAAAATCCTATCACGTCCCATCTCATCAATCAATATGCACGACACCCCTTGTTCGTGCTCCTTTCGATGGGCCTTTCACTTGATTCATAATTCTTGCACTCTTTCTAACTAGACGTGCAACTTCTTCTTCAACCTTCTCAGTATCCACTGACTCAGATGGAGCTGCAAATGTCCCAGGCCAAATTGATTCAAAAGGAGCTGCAACTGGGTTCTTTCTCTTCTTTCTTGTTGGCGAAGTTGATGTTTTCTTTTTTGTTGGTGCAGCCGTTGATTCTTGAGTTGGGCCTGAGATAAGAACCTCTGAACTTCTCCCAGGCTATAAAAAATAATAAATTATCAGCAAAAGTCTACAGCATAAATTAAATTAAATGCAGCCAATAAAACTTATATTCAGAATAACTGTTCCAGTACGCTCATCTATATAAAGGCCATAGCCATATTGTCTTAACCTCTTTCCAAGTGCCCCTCTTGTTTGAATAGGGGCGTCACTTTTAGGAACTTGTGATTTGTTGGCTCTTTTTCTTGCTTTCTTGGGCCTTTCAACTACAGCTGGGGCTTCTTCGACCAATTCTTCAACTGGGCGTCTTCTAGATGGCCTTTGTGTAGTTGCCCTTTCACCTGGTCTTCTTCTAGTCGTCCTTCTGTGTAGCCCTTCAACTTTAGTGACACCTTCTTCTGTTGGGCCTTTTGGTGGTACTGGTAGTGGTACTTGTGGTGCCCCTTGTAGTGATTCTTCTGGTGGCCCCTGTGGTGATCCTTGAGGTGGCTCTTGTGATGGCCCTTCACTTGGTAGTTGAGTTCCAACTTGCTTTCTTCGAACTTGAGAAAGAGGCAAAAGACACCATAAATATAACATCAGGATATATAATAATGTAAAGAAAATGAAAAACTGAATACAAATGGTTGAATTTACCATTGGGTATTTCTTTTGCTGCTGAAGAACAGTCGACTGAACTGGCCGTGATGCTGCTTGGGCCAATCCTTCAGCTGGCCGTCTTCTACCTTGCCTTCTTCGAACAGACTGTTTAGTTTCATGACTTACTGGGGTTCTTCTTGTGACCTAACAAACACATTACATACAAGGCCAAATAGGATATTATGTACATTTTTATGATAAACGACAAAGCAACATAAACATAAAATAAATTTCATGACTTATCAGGGTTCTAGTTGTCGACTGAAGAACAGTGGACTCACTTGGCCCTGTTGTTTGCATTTCTCCAACTGTCTCTTTACTAGGCCCTTCACCTTGCCTCAACGGTTGTTGTTGCTTCCTCAATTGACAACCTTTGATATTGTGGCCTACTAGGCGACAATAAGAGCACGTTATTTTTGCACCTTGCCTGCTCATTCTTTGCTGACCCGAGACCTCTCCCTCCGCCATTCTTCGTCTTTGTTTTGGCCTTCCAATTTTCTTCTTCAGTGGCAAAGGTTGAGGTGCTTCATGATCCGTGGGCTCCTAAAACTTGCTACTTCTAATTGGCTGCATCATAAACTGATAGGAAGCAAGGTATTTTGATTTATGGTACCAATCATCGATGTAATCATCTGTATTGTCGCCCTTCAACTGGATGGCACATATGGCATGTGCACATGGAATTCCACTTACTTGCCATGCTCTACATGAACACTTCCTGCTTCCTAGATTGACAACATACTTATCAGCACCCTTCATTTTCTCATATCTGTCATCTCCATTCCAAATGGGATGACAATGCCTACTTGCAACCAAGTTCTCATCCAATTTCTTGGCAATCCTAGGACCATATTATCTTGTCTACTTTGCAGCCTCATCTCTTTGTTTCTGCAGCCGAGTTATAATCGCAACTCGTATATCTTCAAGCATTGAGATAACTGGTTTGCATCTGGCATCTATTATCTTCGAATTAAATACTTCATAAATGTTGTTGTCGACGTTATCGCACTTAAACTCCTCACTGAAGAATGCCTTGCACCAATGCTTCGGTTCTAGTTGAAATAGGGTAGCACAACATTTCTTTGTCAACTGAAGCAGTCCTTCTTTGGCTATCCTAAAGTCAGCCATGTTTGCACTCTTTGCTAATTGCCAAAATTGCAACTGCAGCTTATCCCCTTTGTAGGTCTTTGCCCAATTTCCGTATATGTGCCGCGCACACATTCGATGTTCAGCATGGGGCAACAACTCGGCTACTGCCGGAACTAATCCCTGCAATAATTCAAAGTAAGAAATACTAGAGCAAATTACATGTTCATATTACAAAGCAAACTATTGACTAAATTTTTCAAAAAGCAAGCATTGCCTTTTGTTGGTCGCTCATGAATGCCCACCCTTCCCCGTTTGTTATCTCTAAGTCAGCCATCAGATTTTTCAAGAACCAGGACCAATTGTCCTTGTTCTCAATCTTTACAATAGCCCAAGCTAGTGGGAACATTTGGTTATTCGTATCTCTTTCAATCGTCGCCAACAATTCTCCCTTGCACAAGCCCTTCAAGAAATAGCCGTCCAATCCTATAATCCGTCTACAACCAGCTAAAAAACCCCGTCTGCATGCATCAAAGCACACATAGAACTTATCGAACTTGGTCCCATGATCAGGAAGCGGTCTCTCAACCACCTCTACATACACTCTACTTGTAGGGTTTTGCAGCCTACACTCCCAAGCATACTCCCACACCTGCCCATATTCCTTAGCATACTGACTAATAAGTATCTTTATCACATTTTGCTTTGCTCTTTTGCACTGAGTCCTAGATACATTGATGCCTACACGCTCCTTCACCAGCATCCTAAAGTTAGTAATTTTCATCTCGGGCATCAGCTTGATCAGATCGAAGAAGTGCTTGGACAACCATGCACTTGTTAACCTTTTGTTTTGAAAATTAATGGAACAAGTGTGTTTCTCTTGGTAGGCTTTAATCTGAAAGACCCACTTTTCTTAACAAATGCGCCGTAAATCTTCCATGGACAATTTTGCTGCGAATACCTAGCTCTTACAAATTTCTTAGTGTTTCTAATGAAACCAATATTTCTTTGTGCAGCAATGGAGTTCTTCAATATAGCTTCCCTAAATTGTATCGCATCATGGAATTTCATACCTACTGACAAAGTAGGAGAGGCAACAGATGGATCATAGGAAGGAAACTTACTTTTCCTTCTACGCACAGCTCGTTGATCTTCTTCAAGTTCGTCCTGGGAAGTAGCGGTGTTGATGCTTTCTTCATAATTTGTCTCCTGGCCAGCAACACCAACATCTGCAGGGCCTTCGTCTCTGTTTGGAACTTCATCAGCTACCTGCAAAGTTGCAAATCTATCTGACAAAAAGTCCCTTTGTTTTTTCCTTGACTGTGTAAGCTCCTCATCGTCGTCGTCACTTAAGATTAATAAATTTTCAGCAGCCAACCCTTCATCGTCATCGTCATCATCACCATCACTGGATTTAGCTACTTCCCAATCTAATTCAGTGATGGTGACATCACCTATGTCACCATCGCTCTGGTGAACAGCATCTGCGCCTCTCTCCTTCCCGTCCTGTCCATCATGCCCTGCTTCATCCCTAACCTTAGTACTAGCTTGAATACCATCTCCTCCTTCTCCTACTTGGATGCTATCTCTGTCATCATCTTCGTCCTCACTATCATTATTGTTTTCAACAAATACTTCGCCTCTTCGCCATGAAGATAATGATATAGGACATCCCTAAAACCATTATCATCTTCCAAAACTCTCAAACCATCTCTCAAGCCTTTCCCAGGAACACAGTACAGCAACTTTTGTACTCTACAAGGCAAAAATGTCACTATATCCCTAACAAATCCAATATAAGATGCCTTCTTTATATCTACAAATATAGTACCCTCATTCCCCCCCTCATACTCCCACTCATCCTCCCCAATCACAAAATCCCCACCGTAGTAAACGGTGATAGCAACATAGTCCTTATCATGAGCCATTTCTACAACAAAAGAGGAAAAACAATTAACTTTTGGGATCACATTCACAAAGGACAACAGACAATTGCAAGTGGAGGTCCCTACACTCTTTATTAAAGAAAAGAAGAAAGAGGGAAGATGCATAGGTCGTCTGACAGTTGCATCTTGAAAAGAGGCCTCAGGACAAATAGAGATGGGACCCGACAACTACTTTGATTATGTCGTCGCATTCCTTTAAAATATGGAGAGATCCCTTAGATAAGCACGGGTCCTCATGACACCAATTTCAACAATGCAATTTATTAAAAAAATACCCAGAAGTCTCCATCCCCACGACAACAAGAGATTCGATTCGAACATGTCGAAGGTCCAATACTCCGAACCCTAACAATCACCAATCACCATAGCACATTTCACATCCGACCACTACAAATTACTTTCGCACATCACAATTCAACATCAGAGCCCTAAATCACACATCACAGTGGATGGGGCGACGTCGAGCCCTAATTTTCCCCCTGCCGAGCCCTACACTGAGCCCTACATTTCGAGGCTGATCCTAAACTGTCAATTCGAACCCCCCAATAGGATTCTAGCACCATATCTGAGCCATAAATCTCACATCAATACCATCCAAGCCTAAGCTGGGAAAGCCGACCCCCAAATTTCAAGTCCGAGCCCTAATAAACGAGTCGGAGTCCTAATTTCACCACAGGGGAGAGGAAGAAGAGAAAAAACCTGAGCAAATCGACGACGGCGAGCGACGATGGCGAGCAACGACGGCGAGCGACGACGACGAGCGATGACCTGCGAACGGCGACCGGCGAACGGCGAGCTGTGAACGGCGATGGAGAGGACGTTAGATCTGGTGTGAACCGATGGACGAACGGTTAAAATCCAAATAAGCTAAACGACGTCGTTTAGCACTAAGGAAAAACGACGTTGTTTAGTTTGGCCAAAGGCACAGTGGATGGGGCGACGTCGTTTTCCTCCTCCACGTGTGCTTTCTTTTTTTTTACTAAATTGCCACGTCGGTTAAGCATGTCTCTGGAAAATACCACGTCTGCATTTTGGCCGTTTTTTGGCCGGATTGACACTTAAGTGTTCCATTTTACTCCGATATTGACACTTAAGTGTATCTTTTCAAAGTTATGGTACTTAAGTGTCCCTCCGTGCCAAGTTATGGCACTCCAGGTGTCCCAAACTCTCAAGAAATGTGAACCTTGTCCAAGTCAACTTTGGGTTTGTATACCTTATGTGGGGCATATTTGGTATGTTACCGCTTGACTTGATGATCAATTATGGGATTTTGTACCTTCTTAGGTAGCAACTGTATACCATGCAATACTAAGAAGTAATGAACGGGTACTTGATCTAGTGTAGAGGTAGAGTATCGTGCGATAGCGTCAACAGTTTAAAGATTACTTAAATATCATTCATTTTGAGAAATTTAAGTATTTTTTTTTTTTTGGCAAGTAGAGAAATTTAAGTATTCATCTCTCCAATTCACCAATATCATCATGTGATAATATTAGTGTACTTTATATGTCAATTAGTCCTATTTTTCATGCAAGAATTAAATATATAAGAAAGTATCGGTGAGAAAAGGTGGCTCTTGGAACACTAGTGACTATATGTTCCATTTGTGCATAGAATTGCTAATCTCACGAAGCCATTGTCTAGAAATGCATTTCAGAATTTATTTCGTAA
This sequence comes from Eucalyptus guilfoylei, assembly GCA_016097605.1. Taxonomy (NCBI): domain Eukaryota; kingdom Viridiplantae; phylum Streptophyta; class Magnoliopsida; order Myrtales; family Myrtaceae; genus Eucalyptus; species Eucalyptus guilfoylei. The sequence goes on along the minus strand of CM027870.1, from coordinate 12,750,876 downwards.
ATTGGGAATTGGAGATGGGAATTTGGGATTCCCCATCTCCAATTTCCAATTTGAGGACAAATAATGAGACTTATTTATCGGGAAAAGTGTTAAAAAAATCATAAACCTTTTGTATTTGTGCCAATTTAGTTGTAAACCTTTTTCTAGTGCCAATTTAGTCATAAATCTTTTTATTTGGTGCCAATTCAATAATTTTTAGCTAATTTTGGCTAGAATTTGTTGACTAGGCATCGCCTGACTGACATGGCACGATCGGCGCTGACGTGAACAACTTTTAATAATATTTTAATATTTTTGAATTTTTTTAATTGCTTTTTCTTTTTTCTTTTTTCCTTCTCATTCCTCTTGTTGGTCGTTGAGAGGTGATGGCTGACAAGGCTCGAGCCCTCGCCAATGGCTGCGATGGTGGCCTCACGTTGGGTGGCGAGGCCTAACCCTCACTAAATCCGATGAGGGCAAGCCTTGCCAGCCCGTGTGCGAGGCCGCCCTCGCTGCGTAGGCGGTCTTGAGCTAGCCTCGCGTCAGCGAGGTTGAGCCTCACCCATGACCGCCGAGGCTTAACCCTCGCTAGATCTGATGAGGGCGAGCCTCGTCGCCCAACGAGAGACCACCCATGGTGAGGCTCGCCCTCGTGGCCACTAGCGACGGCTCTAGCCTCGCTAAAGGTTGTCCACGTCAATACTAATCGTGCCACGTCAACCGGCACCCATTAAGCAAAATCTGACCAAAATTTGTCAGAAATGACTGAATTGACACAAAGTAAAAATGTTTAGGACTAAATTGACACTAAATAAAGGTTTATGACTAAATTGGCATAAATGTAAAAGGTTTAGGACTTTTTTAACACTTTTCTTCTTATTTATCAATCAAGGGAGAAAAACTCTAAAGACGTTGATTGAATCACAAACAGATTCTTGAAGATGATCAATGGATTGACAGCTTGCATAATATAAGGATCATTTCATTTCACTGATATTATTTCCTTATGAAGCGTTACACTTCATAATGTTTTTATATATGGAAATCATCTCTACAATAGCACATTTTCTTTTAGGCCGCTCCATCAAAGGGACAATTTGTTATGCTTTCCCTACAGTCTATCTGAAACTTAGAACGAGTTGTCTGAAGCACTATGTGCCATTCGTTGTCCATTTGAAGTTGTCTTCACATCGGCGCCCTTGTTTCGAGAGGTGGCTTGGAATTAGGTTTCTGGAACGTTAACCGTCTGCGGATGCGGTCGGCATTCAAGGCTGAAAGCATACTTCTAACAAAATAAGTCTTCTCGGACTTCCCAATGGTGCTTCCAGTGAGCCGTCTCACCTTTAACTTGGAATTCAGTTCCCTTTTTCCGTCTTCTGCTCCACATTCCTCTCCTGCTTCTCGTTTTAAGTAATATCACACTATGTTTCACACCCTCCGGCCTTTTAATCCTTACATGCTTTTTGGGTCTGATTGGCGCCTGGGCCGACGTCTATCCATCTGCAGGCCTTGACACCACCTGGACTACCATAGCATCTGCTGTCAATACTATAGAGTTCCCTGCGGACGGCTCTAGCATAATCCCGGTTCTTGTGCAGAGCCACAGTGGCACGACATTCATCTGTGGCTTCTATAGCCAAGCCTTTTCGGATCTTCACTATTTTGCCATTTTGGTTATTCCAACCGACCAGCACTCTATCAGCAACAACAGCGACAGTGTGACTCCAGTGGTTGTGTGGTCTGCTAATCGGAACCGTCCTACTGGATACCTTGCCATCCTGAAGCTCACAATAGAAAGAGATTTGACTTTGAAAGATGGCGACAGCTCGGTCATGTGGTCAACCCAAACTTATGGTAAGTCTGTTGTTGGCATGAACTTGACTGACACTGGAAACCTTGTATTGTTTGATAAGAACAATGCTGCAGTGTGGCAGTCCTTCGATCATCCTACGGACATGCTACTCCTGGGTCAGAAATTAAGGGTGGGGCAGAAATTGACCCCTAGTAGTTCCGCGACAAACATAAGCGAACAAGGTTTATATTCGCTTTCTCTGACTACTGAAGGTTTATTTGCTCAGATAGAGGCTGACCCTCCACAGGTTTATTACCTTTTCCGCATAAAATTTCCAGACACAAGCAATGACTCTAATTATGTTGAATTCACCCTAGGACATCTTGATTTGTTTGTGAATTTTGTGAGAAACGATTCTTTGAAGTCTGGTCATGTTTCAACTGCGGCTGTGCAGTACTTGAAGTTTGAATCTGATGGACATCTGAGGGTGTACGAGCAGTATAAAAATGAGTTCTTCATGGCACGTGATCCTCTAACGGACTCCATGGGGCATTGCGGTTATCCAATGGTTTGTGGGAGTTATGGAGTCTGTGAAGATTATCTTGGGTGCTTATGTCTGGAACTCCACTTCAAGCCAATAGATCATGCAAATCCTTCACTTGGGTGCACTGAAGACATTCCTTTGTCTTGTGAAGCTTCGCAATTTCAAAGCTTTTTTGGTGTTGCCGGCCTTAGTTACTTCGATTTCATGACAGATCCCCAAAAAGTCCTGGATCTTGGAAATTCAGATGTGGAGAGTTGCAAAAATGCTTGTGCAAATAACTGTTCTTGCCAAGCGGCTCTTTTTAAATTTCTAGGAAATGGCAGTAATTATTCAGGGTCATGCTACTTATTATCTCAGATTCTCAGGTATTTTCCTTTACACATGATTCTGATGTGGATCACCCTACTGGCCTTTATCTTAAAGTGCAGAATACCACGAGTGAAGCTGCTGATTCTCCCAATACAGTTGAACCTCCTATTTCTCCTAAAAACAGAAAAAGGACAAATGCCGTTCTGATAGTAATCATCACTTCGAGCCTCGGATCACTCTTAGCCTTCATTTTTCTTGTAGTCGTCATAAAAGGCCTATACAGAAGAAAAGGTGTTGAAGATGTCGAAGAGGAAAAAGGTGTTGACGAAGTTGAAGAGGACTATCTTGATCAAGTACCGGGAGCACCTAAGAGATTCACCTATGATGATTTAAAAACCATTACCAAGGATTTCAACAAGAAGCTCGGTAAGGGTGGATTCAGCTCTGTTTATCAAGGCACACTCTCCCTGACGGCAAAAAAAGTAGCTGTGAAGCAGCTCAATGGTTTATGCCAAACTAAGAAATCTTTTCTTGCTGAGGTTGATAGCATTGGCAATATCCACCATGTGAACTTGGTGCGTCTTATTGGATTTGGTGCTGAGAAATTTCATAGGCTGCTTGTCTACGAATACATGTCCAAAGGGTCCCTAGATAAATGGATCTTTTGTAAATTAGATGAGTCATTCGTACTAGGGGTGAGCATGGTCCGGGTTGGGCCGATCCATCCCCTAACCTTATGACCAACCCGCACAGTGCTGGTCCTCAATTTTTGGGACTGAGGACCGACCCTATTGAGCTTGGGACCGAGGAGCGGACCGACCCAATGGGTTTGGTCAGGTTCTAGGGTCAACCCGGGACCACCTGATAATTTTTTATTTCATTTTTTGTACTCCTTAAAAAAACGATTGAGGATTGGACTGACCCAATGGGTTCGGTCCGGTTTTAAGGTCAATTTAGGACTAACCAATAATTTTTTATTTTATTTTTTGTACTCTTTGAAAGGGTAATCAAGGACCGTATCCGACCCAATGGGTTTGATGATGAGCGAGGTTAGCTAAGAAAGGCAAGTAATGAGGGTCAAGTGGGGTGAGCGTCGAATAGAATGAGCATTGAATGTCGAGCGAGAAGCAATAAGCCAAGCGAGCATCGAGCGGCGAGCGACACGAGTGACCCAAAGCCAGTGTGGCGAGCGTCGAGTGGTGAGTGGAGAAGTTGTTTCTTTTGATTTTGGCAAATTGAAGACTAAGAGGACAAATAAGATAGAAGAGAATGAATACTAGAAGAGGATGCCATAAGGAGTTGTTTATACCTTTTTGGACAACGTGAGGACTCCCCATAAAAACATTTTTCTCATTCGTAAATTATGACTATTGATGCCGTAAAAGACATTAAAAATCTAAATTATTAAAGAATAATGTAAAATTACTTGAACTCCTCACTAAAGAGCTGTTTAATATTGTTGATGCTGTTTATTTTAAGATTTTCTCTATATAGAAAAATTATAAATAATATTATATATATATTCAGGGTTAGTCCGGATTGGACTGACCCGGAACTCTCAGGACCGAGGACCGACCCAGTCTCCCTGGGAATCGGACCAGGACCGGCAGGGTTGGGCCGGTCCAGGGTCGGTCTAGGGTTGACCCTGGACCAATGCTCACCCCTAATTCGTATTTGATTGGCAACAGAGAAGGAAGATCATTTTTGACATAGCAAAGGGCCTATGTTATCTCCATGAAGAATGTAGATGGAAGATAGTCCACATGGATATTAAGCCGCAAAATATACTCTTGCACGAAAAATTTAATGCCAAGATTGCAGATTTGGGCTTGTCTAAGATAGTTGATAGGGACCGAAGCCAAATTGTGACCAAGATGAGGGGAACTCTGATCTATTTGGCCCCCAAATGGCTTCATGCAGCAATTACTGGGAAAGTGGATGTTTGTAGTTTCGGTGTGGTAATTCTACAGATAGTTTGTGGAAGGAAAGTTTTTGACAAATCTCAGAATGAGGAAGACATGTACCTATTAAGATTTTTTAAAAGAAAGTGGGAAGAAGGACAGCTTTTGGGTATGATTGATAAGAACAGTGAGGATATGCAACTGAACGGACTTCATGTGGTTGACATGATGAGGCTTGCCACGTGGTGCTTTCAAGTTGATTTCACAAAGAGGCCTTCATTGTCGATGGCCATGAAAGTCCTGAAGGGAGTGATTGAAGTCCCAAGTGACCTAGACTATAATTTCTCATATCCCATCGTGACAAATGTAAATGTAAGAATTGTACAAGAGGCTGTTGAATTCGGTGTTACCATTTTTGTGGTACCCTTTATTTTTCTAGTCCACAATGAACCATCCCAACCATGTCACATTATTTTTCTTTGTTGTAAAACTGATGCAGAGGGAGTTGGCCGTGGCCGTTGGGTCATAATAACTGGAATACGCTTGGATGGTTGTGATAGCTGTGCCTGATTATGGGGTAAAATTGTGTGGCACGGTATGGGATGTGTCATAACGGTTTTACCTTATAATCGGGACCCTTGTGAATGAAATGATGTGTTTCGGTTATTAAATTACGCTTGTTGCGTTGATATTAGCATGTGTGATGAGCTAATATGTATGGACGTGCCGAAGCAAGGTCAGTTTTATATGGTGCGTGTTTAGGACCGCCTGTCGGTGGTCATCCGATATAACCAGGCATCGTCCCACTCCATCAGGCATGGCAACGTCTAGAACCCCGCCTTAGACGGCATTCCATAAAGGAGCATCAGTCCAGCCTCCATCGCGACTCAGCTTCCGGACCCCTGCCGGACATTTGATAAAATCGGGCATCGTCTCCAAACTCCCGTTGGGTGACGTGTTCTGATAGTGACCACACACGCACATACTTGGCCAAGAACATCGTGCTTTGCATCCAAATACCTCGTATTCAAAATAATGAACTTGGCCACTTTTCTTCGTATTAAAAATCTTGATAAAATAATCGTGCGTGGTCACATATTTAAATCGAACCATTAAACATAGCACGCTCTCATTTCAAAATTCCACGATTTTATATAGTACATAGAATTTTGACGTCAAAAACCGACACCCGGTACTTTTCTATTTAAATACCCATAAAATCGAGTTTTATAATAAAAATAAACAACTACCATATGGCAATTAATTGCACATCATAGTACATATAAGCCATCAAATCACACATAAATTCATCCAAGAAGAATGAGCGTAAAATTCTACGAAACGGCTAATTTGTCACTAATTACGCTAATTATGATTAAATAAATAAATCGTGAGTTATTAAATAAATTGCGATTAATTAAACTGAACCACTTGATTAACTTAACCATGCAAGCACATCATCAATCAAGTCAACTTTTATCTTCCATCATATAGCCAAAACACCAAAATTCCCTTTTAAAAATCAACTTGGTAACCCTTTTTTTTTATTCAAACTTTCCGAAATAAATTCATACGGGGTCACGTCTTTGAAATTAACCAGCCAAACTTTGCATGCATCTAATATAAAACCTCATCGTTTTATTGAGCATATAAAATTTGGTGTCCAAACGCGATTCCTCATTTATTTTCTATTTTCTTTTCCAACCATCCCTTTTTGGAACTAAACTTGGGTAATTCCCATTTTTTTTTCTTTAAAACTTTTGGAAAGAAATTCGTAGATGCTTTCATACTCAAAATTAATCCGTCAAAATTTGTACGCACCTAGTTTAAAACCTCATTGTTTTATTGGGGAAATAAGTTTTGGTGTCCAAACTCGATACCTTATTGTTTTTCTAATTAATTGCCCATAAGGCCATCTTTTGCAATAATAAAAGACAATCACCATAGCACAACCATTCACATAATATCACACATAAGTTCTCAGCATGCCGAACATCAACCAATTCACAAAACATACATATTCTAGCAAGCAAGACACCAAGCACAACCTTAAGACCACAACCGGCCCTAATTGGCAGAAACCGAGACCACTTGGACGCTTCCAAGATTAATTCCAGAAACCTAACTAAACGAGTTCAGAAAATTCTCAAATTTGAATATGTTATAAATAACACTTTAAAAAAACACTTTTTATGAAGACACATTGACCCAAATCTTTCTAAAATGAGAGCAGTAAATCGCCCAAACCGTTACCAAAACTGTGTCCGTGTCCATAAATTTTGTTTTCCAAAATCAGTTTGGTTTGAGGTTCAAAGCTTGTCCGTTTGCTGTGAAATTTAACTATGTTAAACTACAAGATGTGATGAAGTTTTTTTGTGAATGAACTATTTCAAAAATCGAACCCTAAGAGTTGATAAAAATCCCTTAAACACCAAAAAGTCACTGGTTTCAGCACAAACCGAGATTCTGCCCTGTCTGTAATGAAGCTGAAATCTTGTCCTCTTAAATCCCTAAAATATTGAGTAAAATATATGTCATAGTTGAAGATGTTTAGAACATTTTTCAAGAAGGACGCAACCTCAAAATCGTAGCACATCTTAACCCACAAAAATGGCAAATGGCGAGTGTCCAGTAAACAAATCCGAATTTAAGCTAATCCATCTTAACACTAATCTAACCGAGCTAATTAACACTAATCTAACCGAGATAATTAACACTAATCTAACCCCTTAAGCGCAATTAACAACCTAATCAAGGATTATGGAGTTATTTCACTGGAATTCGATGGCAGCGGGCTCACGGCGACGGCAACGCAACGGCGGTGAAAACCCGAGACTACCGCGTCTCCAACGAAGGCTTAACGGTGGAGGAAACGGCCCTGCAAGCTCTCAGCCAAGGGCTACTTGGCTCGGTTTGGGGCTGAGGTGGTGCTGCACGAGGCTGCTGGTGGTGTCGCTGAACTGAAGCAGATGGCTGTGGAGCTAAGACGCTAGTGGTAGATGAAGTGGACGGTGGTGATGGGCGTGTGGGTGGAGATAGATGTCAAGTGGTGCCGTGGTGGAGTGGTGTGCGGATGAAGATGCTGCTGTGGAGAAGATGGATGGTGGTGGAGGTAAGCGGCAGCAACAATGAAAGGAAGAAAGCTGGCGTGATGGAGCTGGCAGCAAGGAAGTTGGGCGTTGGCGGCAGCAGGGAAATGGGATGAGGACGTGAGGGAAGGGGGGGGATGGAGAAGGAGGCTGGGGAAAAAGAGAGAATGGGCAGAGAGGGATGAACGTGAGAGAGAATTGTGGAAGAAAGAAAAAGGAAGGGAACGGCAGAAGGGGGAAGGGGAAAGAAACGTGCATGGGTGAGAGATGGAAGAGAGAGAAGTGGGAGAGAAAGTCAAGTAGTTAGCTAGTCAAAAACGAGAAAATATTGGCTGTAGCTCTGACTCCAGCGTGGTTTCCTCCGAGTCCATTCACCGGGCGACACGTGTCTGCTCGGCAACCACGCTGGAGTCAGAGCTCGTCGCGGTTATTTTCGAAAAGGAACGGAGAAAAATTGACGAAAACTTTATTTCACTTAATTTCTCTCTCCTCTGCACGTCTTGTCCTGTCTTTCTTCTCTGCTTCTTCTCTGCAAGGAACGGAACTCCTCTGCGAAGGAAATATTTGGTGGAGCCCAACAAATATTTCCTTCGCATCTTCACGTTCCCACAAAAAATTCGAACGCAACTCTCTCTCCCTCTCTCCATTGAACCGAAGTCTTCTGTTCTTTGCTTTTCCTCGACGAACGAGGGAGGCCACCGTCCGACGAACCATGCCGCCTTGAATCTCTGGCTTTTGTGCTCGGCGGGTGTGGGTGGTGAGGGTGGTCTCGGCCATTTCGAGCTCAGTGGTGAGCCCGTCGAGATCCTCGGTGCGCTCCATTGCCGCTCTTCCTCCGACGGATGAGGGAGGCCGCCGTCCGACGAACCACGCCGCCTTGAATCTCCGGCTTTTGTGCTCGGCGGGTGCGGGTGGTGTTGCACGTATTTGCCCGTTCAGATACTGAGGGTCGCGCACTTTTCTGCCTGCGCGTCGCAGAGCGCGGAGAGGGCGAGCGGGTGAGCAGCGACCAGCTGCTCGATCTCGTCTGCTGCTTCCCTCTCCACCAGCTGGGTTGCGTCGCCCTTTTCGTCTGGACCTTCCTTTGTGTGCCCCCGCCCGACTCCAACTATTACTCCTATGTCTCCGACGACTCCTCCGACTTCGAAGACGACGGTGGCAGCAGCAGCAGCGAAACCGCCGTCTTTTACGACAACTACAGCTACGACTCGCATTCCGATTGATTGATCCGGGTGGTCTCTTCCGTGAGGACCATTATCTTTTCTATGGTGTTACATTGATCAAACTGCAGAACTTGTCGTACTTTTGCAAATTGTATGAGTTCTACCTAGCTTATGGTAGCAATTGTGTGAAGAGCTCATGATATTCTTTCTCATGCAGATCGTAACTATTGTCATACTCATGATACATACATTCTTTCCCATTTCATATGAGGGGTTTCGCATCTATTCAAGGAATCCTCTTAACCAATTAAAAGTACAGAGCCTTGCTTTTGCCTAGCCATATCTTTGATGATCATTGTTTTCTTGGAGCTGCTTCGCTTTTTTGGAGTTTCTAGTAACCTTGGACACATGGACTGTGCAAGTACTGAGATGAGTGAACAGAAGGTGCACCATGAGAGAAAATAAGTTTCCATGTGTAATTTCTCCACTTAAGTCATAATAAGGGACGGGCTCTTTATCCTTTGAGTTGTCTTTCAAGCAGATATTTCCTAGGCACATGAAAGGCAATGTTCAATGTATTGTGTCCGGGAGCATTATTCAACAAATTCGATAAAAAAAACTGCTTGAAAGTGCTATCTTTGATTACTTTCGTGTGGGAGAATGGTGGCTTCAGTCTTATTGCAAATTTTCCATTGCTTTAAGACTTATAGCATCTCATCATGAAGCCGCCAACTAAGGGAAACTATCTTGTGCTTATGATAATACGTGTAGTGATCTTGCACTTTTATGATATTAAGTGGAAGCACATGTTCTTAGTTGCATTGTTTATGCAGCTAATACCTTCTCTTAATTGGGGTTGATTTCTACAATATCGATAGGCTGTTAAATTCTCGCATGTCAAAATTCCTTTTGTTGTTTATATATTTGAATGATACTTTGACCTTGGCTTGATTTTCAGGTTGTTTGCCTACTGCTTTTGGTCGCCGATTTAATAGCATATGCCCTCTACTTATCCCCTACAGTGGCCCTTGATTATCTTCCTTTTAGAGCAGCACCTTATGTTAGAGTTATCTTTTTCATCATGAACATACGGTATGAGTTATTTCCACAATGTTCCTTTAAATCAGCTGGTTTGACATGCTTTTAGTATTAAATCTGAAAAACCTTACGCAGATTATTTTGCATAGTACTCAAGTGAAAGATATTTGTGTATGGCTCCTCATTGGCTGCACCATGGACTTCCAAGACTTCTTGTCCCCCCTCCTTCTTGCTTGGGCGACCAGCTCTCCCTCCCCTCTCCTCTTATAGAGCAGCTTCTGCTTCTTCTTCTTCACTTCATCTTCTTCACTTTCATTTCCTTGCTGCAACTCAGAACTAACCAGCTAGCCCCCGCCAAACCAACTAGCTTGCCTTGCTCGTCCAAGCGTTTGTCCGCCCGCTTGCCTCCAACCTACGAGGCTAGCCCACGACGCTTGGCCATCCACCTCAGCGCTTGTGCCAACGCCGTCCTCGAGCTCGACTGCTTGCGGCTCTTGCTGTCCAAGCTGTGCCGCCGTCTAACTGGTCTGCCACCAGTCCCAGCTCCAGTCGTGGCCTTGCTAGTCTAGCTGCCCACCTCATTGCCTCAGCCCGTAGTCAGCTCAGTCCAACCCTCTAAGCCGAACTGACCAGCCACCTCAGCACCTTAGTCTAGAGCAAAAGTAGAACCGAAATTCCAGTAGCAAGCAGTGAGCTTGCAAGGCTTTTTCAGCCTCTTTCAGCCCTCCGTTAGAGTCGCCGTAGACACAGGATCTCACTGCTGTCGCGCCACCGTCGCCATGAACCTGTTTCCTCGTTAATCCGGTGAGTTAACGCCCTAATCTTGGATTATGAAGTTAATTACATTTAGTTGGATTAGTTTAGGCTTAATTAAGGATTAGGGGGATTAGTTGTGACATCCCAGATTTTCAACCATGTTTTCTACTGAATAAATCGGGCTTTTCATTGATGCGTCTATAGGACTGTTCTCAGAGCCGATCCCTCTCGAGATAACTAGACTATCTGGGGAAACCATTAAGGATTTTAAGGCAAATAGACTTGAGAATTCGACTAGGAATCGGCTGCTCGACCGTGTTCATCTGCTGAGATCATTTCGGCACAAACGTAAATTGATTAGAGATCGGAGATAGGTCGGTTTGACAGAGATGTGTGGCTAATCGTGGGTGACACCACTAAATTGGAAAATTCTCGTCGGCCGGCACTAAACTGATTTTTATATCATTTTGGTACCATGTGTCTATATTTGGATCATCGAGATTTTCACGACAATCGAGAGTCGCCAATGAGTCGAGTTGGTTCATTGTGGCTCGAAGAAAATCGACCACGGGTCATTTGCACTAAAAATGCCTGAAGGTTACTCGGTAGCCTAGGTCACGCTAAAAACGTGCCAAATGGAAATTAACTGTGAATTCAAGTCCGATTTTAGAAATTGAAGATTCTGTCATGTCACAATAAATTCTAGGAGCGTCGACTTAGTCTCAGAAGATTTTTCTGACACCCGACACTTTTTGGGAAAAAGTCGTTGCCGGGTCGTTTTTGTGCAGAAAAAGCCAGTGATTATTTTTGATAGTGAAATTGGGAAGCAAGATGGATATATGGGTGAGGAAAAATATCAAGATGGTTGATGGATGACCGATTGATTTTATGGAGGCCAATTGAGATGGAATTGAAGTGGATCAAGCCACCAATTGAAGACAATTCTTGCAAAATTCGTAACTCTCCCTTCCCCCTAGCCAAATGGACCAAAAGTGAAGTAATGAGAGGTGTTGGTGTGGATCATTGGAGGCCAATGGATTTTGCTTGGCCTAGGTTGATTCTTGGAGATATTTTGTGGAAAATATCAAGCCAATGGCCCACCCTCTCTCTTATCTCTTCCCTCATCTCTATCCTCTCCATCTCTCTCACCTCTCCACTGTCCAAGACCCTCTCTCTCCCTCCATCCTTGCTGCTTTAGGACCACTAGCAGCCAAGGAAGTCGCCAGAGCAACCACACCACCGCCGGACCGTTTTTCTCCTCTATTTTCACTTCTGCCGGTTTTTGCTCCAGTTGACCTTTCGACAAAGATCTGAGTAAAAAGTCGACTTCTCGGATGAATCAGTGAACAAGCCACCCATCACTGTGAAGAGGACATCCAGAATGTTCCATCAAACCCGACCTCGTCAGGAGCGAAGCCGTCGGCCGTCCCGTACGGCCGACGCAAGCCGCTGGTTGCCGGTCCGTCGATCCCCGGCCTGCTTGCACTTTTTCACGATTTTCTTCATTTTTCTTCCGTTCCGACCATTCCTTTGGCCATTCCATCCACCTACAAGACCCCCTTGACCCCGGGAGCCATTGGTTGCCGACCACCCACTCACCGGAGCTCCGATTGGCCCGTTTTCACCGTTGAAGCCACTGGTTTCCTCTCTGTAGCCCGCAAGCCAAGCCCGCGGTTCAGCTTATTGGGATTCGGCCCAACTTCAGCCCAAGAATTCAGCCAAAGTCAGCCTAGTCTTGAGGCCCGTGAAGCAGCCCAAGCCCATCTTCAGGCAAGCCCAACTCGCATTTATTCAGCCCAACTTCAGTTTTGGATTAGGCCCATTCGAAGCCTAAGTTTCAACCCACAGGTTCAGCAAGCCCAGTTCCGAGTCCAAGCCCGCAGAGCAAGTAGGCCCAAGTTTGGCCCAAGCCCATCTTTTTCTGTGGGCCTGCAAGGCTTGTAGGCTCGGCCCGAGTGTCCGTCGACGCCGTCAAAAGTTCGGGTTTCGGCTGCTGTCGCGGTGATCTAGTCTCCGCTTTTAATCAAGTGAGTAATCTCACTAATCCTTGCTTAGTATACTAATTATGCTTAAGGGTTGATTAGTGTTAATTAAGTAGGATTAGGTGGTTAGATTAGAATGGATTAGTGATTATTAGTTAATTGCATTGCATATTAGTTAGGTGATTAGTGTACTTAGCTAGAGAACTGCCTATACTATTTATTGAATGCATCTCGGGATTTTTCCCGACCCTTATCGGACTTCAATTAGGCATTACGGGCGTAAATTGGATTTTTAGTATTTATTTATTAATTTTCGAAATTAATTAATTAATTAATTAATTTTCGGAAATTAGGTAGGGATAGTCGACGATTGAAATTTCGTGCTGATTGTTGTGGTGCAGTCCGTTTATTTATTTGAGCTCTACGTTGTGTGGAATTGAGTTAAATGTGGTATGTTAGGAATTTATCCTAAATTGATTGAAATTGAGTGGAATTGAATGATTGATCGGTAGATGGCCGAGTATGATTATTCAGCATTTATAGTGCTTTCATGAGTTGTAAAGTGGAGAGAATCATGAGATCAAACTGGGAATACTCTTGGCTGAGACCGATCAGGTACGAGGTATAGACATACGTGGTTCGGTGATAAAGAAATCACTGGTGAAAACGGCACCTTAAAGAACGCACAAGTGCTGTCTATTACTTGCATTAGTAGTGACATACGTGGTTCGGTGATAAGGAAATCACTGGTGAAAACAGCGCCTTAAAGAACGTACGAGTACTGTCTACTACATGCATTATCATGGACATACGTGGTTCGGTGATTAAGGATATCATTGGTGAAAACGACACCTTAAAGAACGCACAAGTGCTGTTTATTGCATACCTCACCTTGGCGAATATGACGCCCGAGAGCATTACTGTAGCTTTGTGACTAAGAGTTGGAGGTTTTATATTGATGAGTGATTTGACCTGGAAATAGTTCGACTGACATGTAATCGATTAGGTCGATTGATTAATGATTTGATCCATTGTCGTGAATTGACTGATTGAGTGGAAATGACCTTGAAGGGTCCGATTGACATGTAATCGACTAGGTCGAAAGATCGAGATTTCAATCTGTGATGTGATTACTAGGGTGCCTATTGAATTGTGCTAATATGCAGGTAGAATCTGAGGCCAAGGTAAATCCTCTGACCCATGCGTGTATAGGCAGCCCGGTTAGCGTATTGGTTTCCTAATCGAGTCTTAGTGGGGTAGAACTTGTTGAGACGTAGTCTCATCCCGGTTGTGGGACAACATTTCAGGCCCGTAGATGAGCCTGTGAAGGAGGAACTAGAAGAGGACGATGAGCCAGAAAAAGACGAAGAGCTTGAAGGATGTGAGCTTAGTGAAGAAGAGTCAGAAGAGGATCAAGATGATCCTGAGTACGACCCGGATGAGGACTGAGATCCCATCATCTTTTGTGAACCCCGTTTATATGTGAATAGAGTGAGACCAGAAAGTTGTGAATAGTTTGTGAAATTCTGTGAGTTATGCTCTGTATAAAAGTATGGTTGTGGATTTCAATATGAAAAATATAGCATTGCTTTTCTATCCCATTATTTGATTGTCTAGGGATTTATAATTGCTTCCGCATGTGCCATTAATAATGAAAAGGTCGGCGATACATAGTCTTGGGATATCGCATTCTAAAATCGACCAAATAGAAGGATGTGTGCGTGCCCGAGGATCGGGGCGTGACATTAGTTAGCCTTAATTAAGATTAGTGTAATTTAGTTAGAGTAACTTAGTTAGTTAGGTTATTTAGTTAGGCTAACTAGTTAGTTATGTGGTTAGTTAGGTTATTTAGTTAGCCTAATTAGATTAATTAGTTAGCCTAGCTAGATTAATTTAGTTAGTTCAATTAGGTTAGTTCGGTTAGGTTAATTAGATTAATTAAGTAGTTTAGTTTAAATAATTTACAATTTATTTAATTAATTATAATTAGCGTAAATTGTACCGGAATAGCCGGTTTGCAGAATTTTACGCTGATTGTCGTGGTTGAATTGATTTGTGAAATTGATTGCTAAATTATGCAACTGGGTGCTTGGTGATTTTTTTTGAATTGTTATTGCAAAAGTATGATTTTATGGTATTTAATTAGAAAAATATCGAGTGTCGGGTTTTGACGCCAAAAATGTTTTAGGTACTATATACAATTGTGGAATTTTCAAATGGGAGAGTATCATATTTTGTGGGTTTTGACCACGCACAATTATTTTACGGGAAATTTTTTTTTTTTTAAATACGAAGAAAATTGGCCAAGTCTATTATTTGAAATGGAAGTATTTAAGCGTAAAGCACAATGTTCTTGGCCAAACATAGATGTGCGTGTGGTCATTATTCTGATGCGCTCACGTGGGACAATGCTTGATTAAGTTTAGATACCCTTGACAACGGATGCCAGTCGTAGTGGAGGCTGGGCTGATGCTCCTTCGGGAATGCCGTCTAAATGTAGACGTTGCCGTGCCCGACGAAACAGGACGACGTCCGGTTATGCCGGATGACCGCCGACTGTTGAGTTGGCCGTGGCTGTTGGGTCGTAAATAATTGAAACACGCTTGAGTGATTGAGATAGCCGCGCCTGATTATGGGACAAAATTGTGTGGTATGAAATGTGACGTGTCATAACGGTTCGGCCTTATAATCGGGACCCCTATGAATATTTGATGAATGATATGAGGTGTTCCAGTTATTGAATACATGTACTATATGAATATGATATATGAGATATAATAATGTGCAGGGAGGTGCTGAGGCGAGGTAAGTCCTTTATGGTGCATGTTTAGGCTGCCTCTAGGTGAATTCTAGTCCTAATCAGGGTTTAGAGTGTTGACTCGCTGAGACTTTGTCTCACCCCGTCGTGGTTTAAAATTTTTCAGGTCCTTAGATGGAGGTACGCCACGTTCGTTTTGGGTGGCCACGGGAAGCGGAGACCGAGCGTACCTTTCTCCCTATCCACGGGGCCACTTGGACCCGTGAGCTCATAGTGATCATTATTTGGGTCGATGAGGGCCTACCTCAATTAGTACCTTATCGCTTCAAAGCATGGTTTCGTAACGGGCCTAATGGGATCCGACAGGGTCCTTTGGAGGGTTTCAATGGGCTACCATCAATACCGAGTATGAGAAGGTACTCGACCCCATTGTAAATGTTGATATTTTGGAAGATATCGCGGCGAACGCGAGGCTCGAGGCTGAAGGGCCCGTAGTAGAGGTAGCTGATCCTCTGGACATCAACATCCTAGACGGTGTCGTAGTGGACCCGGATCCCAAGTAGGTAGGGTCTGGGGTAGGATGGCTTGGTAGCTTCTTTTTGGATCTAGACTTCTGTATGTGAATAGTCGTTGGTGTATAAAGTGTTGGCATGTGTTTTTACCCTCCCTAGGTTGATTGTTGTCTGGAGTTTATTAGTTTGCTTCCGTATGTGCATAAAACGAATGGGTCGGCGATGCATCTTGGGAACTTCACAATTTTAATCGACCGCCGAGGGATGTGCATGCGCTCGAGGTTCGGGGCGTGACATCCCCGCCCAAAGTGGTATGAGAGCTGGTCAGTGTTTGGAGTGATAAGGTGCGATGGGTTATGAGATAGTTAGTAGGAAATGTCTTTTCTTTATCCCGACGCCTGTGATTAATTGATTGATTGTTTTGTGTGGGTCGCTTAGTTTTCTGATTCTGTGTGGAATTGGAAAGTAGGTTCTATAAAGAGTTTGCGGAATGAGTGATCATGAGTAGAGGACTCTTTGGAAGAGGACAGTTACTTCCATTACTCGGGGTAGGATGCTGACTAGGGTTGGTACCCGAGGAAGAGCGCCGGCTCAGGCCAATGCGAGTGTAAGAATGCCGTCGTTGGCTGGTACTGGTGTAGCAGCACTCGGCGATCCTAGGATAGACGGGATCGTGCAGGTGCTTGAGATTTTGGGAAATTTGATGGGGCAGCAGGCCTAGAATCAAGCTGCCGCCGCCGCCACTGCCGCCGCCAATGCCGCTGTCGCTACTGCTACCGCACCTACCAAGGTTCCACCTGGGAACGTGATTAGTGATCAGCCTATGCACAAGTTAGTGGAGCAATTTCTGAAGTTGAACCCGTCGAGGTTCACTAGAGCAGGTGATCCCGAGGCTGCAACCCTCTGGATCCAAGAATTAAAGAAGGAATTCGCACTACTGAGGTGTTCGGAGGAAGACAAGGTAGTTCTTGCAGTCTACCTGTTGTAGGGAAATGCAAGCACCTGGTGGAGAGCCACCAGAGGAAGAGTGTTTCCTGAAGGCGTGGTTTCAGTGTGGAACGCCTTCGTAGAAGTTTTTAATAAAAAGTACTTCTCTGACTACGCCAGAGAACAGAAGATGACAGAATTCCAGCACCTTCGTCAGTGTCTAATGTCGGTAGATCAGTACAAGGCTAAGTTCGTCGAGCTGTCCCAGTACGCCCCTAGACTGATTAAGGATCCAATAGACAGAGCAAGGAGATTTCGAGATGGATTGAGACCGAAGCTAAAGGATCCGCTGGTGCTGTTTAATCTGAAGGATTACAACAACTTGTATGAAAGGGCACATCTGATCAAGGGAAATTTGAATGAACGAGCCGTCGCATCTGGGTCGTGGTTCGGGTCAAGCAGAGATGGTAATCGGTTCGGGAAGAAGTCGATGACTGAAGGAAGGTATCCTATTCCACCCAACAGGAAGGGTGGGATTGGAAAGTCAGCACCTAACCAAAATGACGTGTGTCATTTTTGTGGGAGACAACACGGATCAGCCCCGTGTTTCACCAGAACGGGAGCTTGCTTTGGATGTGGCCAGCAGGGCCATCAGATCAAGGATTGTCTGCGTAGACCGATGGGATCACAACCGCCGTAGATGGGACAAAATTAAGAAGTGCGCCTTAGAACGCACAGCAGGGTTTGATGAACAGGCCTCCGGCACAAGGAAGGGTGTATGTTGTCACCCGACGTGAGGTAGAGGACTCACCAAACGTGGTCACAGGTACGGTCTCACTGAACGACCATGCTGCTTATGCTTTATTTGACCCTAGCGCTACGCATTCATTTATTGTTGAGCAATATGTTAAGCTGGTAAGATTGAGTCCAGAACCGTTGGGGACAATCATTAGTATATCCACCCCGTTAAAAGATATGGTGTTGTCTGCAGTAAGGTGTCCTAGTTGCAAGTTGATTTTTGGTGAGCAAGAGGAAAAGATAGATTTGATTGTGCTAGCCATGTATGATTTTGATGTGATCATTGGCATGGATTGGCTCACCAGGCAACAAGCTACTGTAGATTGTTATCATAAATCAATTCAGTTTAACCTGTTAGCGGGTGAAAGTTTGAGTTTATTGGAAGTCGAGGAGGACCCTCAATTACCTTAATCTCGTCGCTTGAGGCAACCCGTCTGTTAAATATGGGTTGCCAAGGTTATTTGGCAACTATGGTGGATACAACAGTTGAGGAGCCGAAGTTGGAGGACATCGCCGTGGTGCAGGAGTTTCTTGATGTGTTTCTTGAAGAATTACCTGGTCTGCCCCCAGAAAGGGAGATCGAGTTTGTAATTGAGTTGGCCCTCGGGACAAAGCCAATTTATAAGGCTCCTTACGGTATGGCGTTGTCAAAATTGAAGGAACTAAATGTGCAGATGCAGGAGTTGTTAGATAAAGGATTTATACATCCTAGTGCATCACCTTGGGGAGCACTAGTTCTGTTCGTAAGGAAGAAAGATGGTTCATTGCGCTTTTGCATCAACTATCGGCAACTCAACCAGGTGACAATAAAAAACAAACATCCGTTGCCGATGATTGATGACCTGTTTGACTAGCTGCAGGGAGCGTTGATATTTTCCAAGATCGACCTGAGGACAAGATACCATCAGTTGAGGATCAAGAAAGAAGATATACCGAAGACAGATTTTCGTACGCGTTACGACCATTATGAGTTTAAGGTAATGCCGTTTGGTTTGACCAACGCCCCAGCTGCTTTCATGGATATGATGATCGAGTATTCAAGGAGTATCTGGATCAGTTCGTGATAGTGTTTATCGACGACATCCTGGTGTACTCGAGAAGTCCAGAGGAGCACGAAAGACATTTAAAGATAGTGCTTCAAACTCTGTGAAATCATGGACCGTATGTTAAGTTTAGTAAGTGCGAGTTTTGGCTGACTCGTGTGGCTTTCTTAGGTCACGTGATTTCTGATGAAGGGATTTCCGTGGACCCGACTTAGATTGAAGCAGTGATCAATTGGCCAAGACTGACAACAGTGACAGAGATCAGAAGTTTCTTGGGATTGGCAGGTTATTATAGACGATTCGTGGAAGGATTCTTTGCAATAGCCATGCCGCTGACTTGACTGCTAAAGAAGGAAGAGAAGTTCGTATGGACGGATACGTGCGAGTGTAGTTTTCAAGAGCTTAAGCAGAAGTTGACTACTGCACCAGTGCTAACAATTCCGTATGGACCTGGAGGATATGAGATCTATAGTGATGCGTCATTCAGAGGACTGAGTTGCGTTCTAATGCAACATGGAAGGGTAGTTGCATATGCGTCCCATCAGTTGAGACCTCATGAGTTGAATTGCCCGACGCATGACTTAGAACTCGCAACAATCATCTTCACTCTGAAGATTTGGAGACACTACTTGTGTGGAGAAATGTTCCAGATCTTTACAGACCATCAGAGTCTCAAGTACTTATTCTCTCAGAAAGAGTTGAACATGAGACAATGTCAATGGATGAAACTTCCCAAGGACTACGATTGCGACATCATGTATCATCCCGGAAAAGCCAACAAGGTCGCAGATGCGTTGAGTCGGAAGTCTTCGATCGCGCAGATGGTGATTTAGGAATGGATGAATCTCAAGGGAGCTCGAGATTCGATTTTCAAATTTGAGGTGGGCCACCTTTCAAATCTTATGGCCACCCTTAGAATTGAACCGGAAGTGCAGATAAGGATTAGGACGTTGCAATTGACAGATCCTGAGATCCAGAAGATTCTGTAAGAGGATACAGAAAATAGAAAGGCTGATTTTCAGATTTCTGAAGACGGAACACTAAAGTTTCATGGGAGATTGTGTGTACCTGACGATGCAGAGCTTAAAGAGGAGATCTTGTCAGAAGCTCATCATAGCAGTTACAGCATTCATCCAGGCAGTACGAAGATGTATCAGAATCTGCGTCAATACTATTGGTGCACTGGTATGAAGGCGGACATCGCCAAACATGTCGCCAAGTGTCTGACGTGCCAGCAAGTGAAGGCACAACATTGCAAGCCTAGAGGACTTTTGCAACCTCTTGAGATTCCTACGTGGAAGTCGGAACATATCGCAATGGATTTTGTGATGGGGTTACCAATGAGTCAGTGAGGTAATGATTCCATATGGGTTGTAGTTGACAGATTGACGAAGTTTGCTCACTTTATCGCCGTACAAAAGGATTTGGCATTGGACAAATCTGCTGAGTTGTACATACGACAGATAGTTCGTCTGCATGGGGTACCAGTGACGATTACGTCAGATCGAGACCCGAAGTTCATAGTAGCCTTCTAGAAGAGTTTACAGACTGCCTTAGGAACGAAACTACAGTACAATACGGCCTCTCATCCACAGACGAATGGCCAATTTGAGAGGACGATTCAAACCCTTGAAAACATGCTGCGAGCTTGCATGCTAGACTTCAAAGGAAGCTGGGAGGAACAGCTTCATCTAGTTGAGTTTGCCTACAACAATAGTTATCAGTATAGCATTTAGATGTCACTGTTTGAAGCGTTGTATGGCAGAGCCTGCAAGACTCCAGTTTGTTGGGACGAAGTTGGAGAGCAAAAGATCACCGGCCCTGAGTTGGTTCAGCAGTTAGTGGACGTCGTCAAAGTTATTCGAGAAAGACTAAAGACCGCACAGACTCGTCAGAAAAGTTATGCAGATAAGCGGTGAAGACCATTAGAATTCCAAGTTAGTGAACACATCTTTCTTAATGTGTCACCAATGAGGGGTACTTCGCGCTTCGGCAAGAAAGGGAAGTTAAGTCCAAGGTACGTCGATCCCTTTGAGATTCTAGAACAAATTGGGACTTTGGCGTATCGTCTTGCCTTGCTACCGAAACTTGCTAAGGTGCATGATGTCTTCCACGTGTCGATATTGAGGAAGTACGAGCCTGACCCGACCCACGTGCTGAATTTTGAAGAATTAGAAGTGGACGAGAGAGTGTCTTTTGTGAAGAGACCAGTTTATATCGTGGATTGTAAAGAGCAAGTGTTGTGCACCAAGACAATCTCTTTGGTCAAAGTGGTCTAGCAACACCACGGGACAGAAGGAGCGACATGGGAAAGTGAAGAATTGATGAGACGTCAATACCCCCACATTTATGAAGAAAAATTGTAATTGTTTAAATTTCGAGGACGAAATTTTTATAAAAGGGGAAGAGTTGTGACGTCCCGAATTTTCGACCTTGTCTCGATAATATGAACTGGGCTTTTCATTGACGCGCCTATGGCCCTTTTTCTCGGAGCTGATCACTCACGAGTTAACTGATCTATCAGGTGAAGCCGTTAAGGGATATAAGCGCGACAAACTCAAGAATTCGATTAGAAATCGACTGCTCGACCGTGATAATTGGCAAGGGTCTATACAACACCGTTATAATCAATTAGTAATCGGATATAGGTCAATTCGATAGAACGGCGTAATTAAATTATGGGTGATTCCACGTGATTGCAAAATTCGCGTCGAACGACACTAACCCGATTTTCTGTCAATAATGTACTCGGTACCCGTAATTGAAACCTTGAGATTTTTACGACAACCGAGAGTCACTAACGAGTCAAATATGCGCAAACGTGGATTGAAAATTATCGACCATGGGTCAAACGTATTATAATTCATAAAAGTTACCTGGTAGGTTGGGTCGCACTAAAATCGCGTCCTGTCGATTTTAACCATGAAATTGAATTTGGTTTTGAGAATCGAACATTTGAGCGTGTCACGATTTATTTTTAGGACCTCGTATCATCTTTTGAGGAATTTCCGTTGAGCCCAGAATTTTGGCGAAAAAATCAAAATCGGCAAATTAAAAATCGAGAAATTCGTATGGACTGCTTTGGTGTGAATTTTGGCCACCAAAATTGGTTTGTTTGTGAAGAGATGGGAGCTAAATTGCCATTGGAGGGTCCCTAGACTTTGTGGGCAGAATTAAGGGACTTCTTAGCCTTCAAATTGGATTAATTGGTGAAGAATTGGAAGGATATTGAAGAGGGAATTCGTATGGCTGCTAAAGAGGGATTTTTGGGCTGCCAATTTGGTTTGAATTGTGAAGAATTGAGGGAAAAATAGGCACTGGTTGATGCCAAGACTTTGTAGGGCTGAAGACTTTGGTGGTCTTGCACTCAAGTGAAAGATATTTGTGCATGACTCCTCATTGGCTGCACCATGGACTTCCAAGACCCTTTGTCCCCCCTCCTTCTTGCTTGTGCGACCAACTCTCCTTCCCCTTACAAAATAGCTTTTGCCTCTTCTTCTTCACTTCATCTTCTTCACTTCCATTTCCTTACTGCAACTCAGAACTAACCAGCCAGCCCTCGCCGAACGAACCAGCTTGCCTTGCTCGTCCAAGCGTCCGTCCGCCTGCCTGCCTCCAACCCACGAGGCCGGCCCGCGACACCTGGCGATCCACCTCACTGCTTGTGCCAGCGCCGTCCCCGAGCTTGACTGCCCGTGGCTCTTGCCGTTTGAGCTGCACCGCCGTCCAGCTGGTCCGCCACCAGTCCTAGTTCCAGTCGCGGCCCTGCTCGTCTAGCCGCCTACCTCGCCGCCTCAGCCCGCGGTCAGCTCGGTCCAGCGCTCTAAGCCGAACCAACTAGCCACCTCAGCCCCTCAGTTTAGAGTAGAAGCAGAACCGAAATTCCAGCAGCAAGCAATGAACTTGCAAGGCTTTTTTAGCCTCTTCTAACCCTCCGTTGGATTCGCCATAGACACGGGATCTCACCACCGTCACGCCGCCGTCACCATGAACCCGTTTCCTCGCTAATCCGGTGAGTTAAGGCCCTAATCTTGGATTATGAAGTTAATTGCACTTAGTTGGATTAGTTTAGGCTTAATTAAGGATTATGGGGATTAGTCAACCTTAATTAAGATTAGTGTAATTTAGTTAGAGTAACTTAGTTAGTTAGGTTATTTAGTTAGGCTAACTAGTTAGTTAGGTGGTTAGTTAGGTTATTTAGTTAGCCTAATTAGATTAATTTGTTAGCCTAGCTAGATTAATTTAGTTAGTTCAATTAGGTTAGTTTGGTTAGGTTAATTAGATTAATTAAGTAGTTTAGTTTAAATAATTTGTGATTTATTTAATTAATTATAATTAGTGTAAATTGCATTGAGATAGCCGATTTGCAGAATTTTACGCTAATCTTCGTGGTTGAATTGATTTGTGAAATTGATTGCTAAATTATGCAATTGGGTGATGATTTTTGAATTATTATTGCAAAAGTATGATTTTATGGTATTTAATTAGAAAAACATCGGGTGTCAGATTTTGACGCCAAAAATGTTTAAGTATTATATAAAATCGTTGAATTTCAAATGGTTTTGTGGATTAATTTAAATGTGTGACCACGTACAATTATTTTACCAGATGCTTTTTTTTTTAATACGATAGAAAATTGGCTAAGTCCATTATTTGAAATGGAAGTATTTGAGTGTAAAGCACAATGTTCTTGGCCGAACATGAATGTGCGCGTGGTCATTATCGAAACCCGTCCTGATGCGTTCACACGGGATGGTGCCTGATTAAGTTCGAATGCCATTGACAACGGATGCTGATCGTAGTGGAGGCTGGGCCAATGCTCATTCGAGAATGCCGTCTAGATGTAGACGTTGCCGTGCCCGACGAAACAGGATGACGTTTGGTTATGCCGGATGATCGCCGACTGTTGAGTTGGCAGTGGCTGTTGAGTCGTAAATAATTGGAACGCACTTGAGTGATTGAGATAGTCGCGCCTAATTATGGGACAAAATTGTGTGGCACTGAATGGGACTTGTCATAACGGTTTGGTCTTATAATCGGGACCCTTATGAATATTTGATGAATGATATGAGGTGTTCCAGTTATTGAATACATGTACTGTATGAATATGATATATGAGATATACTAATGTGTAGGGAGATGCTGAGGCGAGGTAAGTCCTTTATGGTGCATGTTTAGGCTGTCTCTAGGTGAATTCTCGTTCTAATAGGGATTTAGGGTGTTGACTCGCTGAGACTTTGTCTCATCCCGTCGTGGTTTAAAAATTTTCAGGTCCTTATATGGAGGTACGCCGCATTCGTTTTGGGTGGCCACGGGAAGCGGAGACCGAGTGTACCCTTCTCCTTATCCACGGGACCACTTGGACTCGTGAGCTCGTAGTGACTACTATTTGGTTCGATGAGAGCCTACCTCAATTGGTACCTCATCGCTTCAAAGCATGGTTCCGTAACAGGCCTAATGGGATCCGGGAGGGTCCTTTGGAGGGTTTCGAGGGCCCTGCCGTCGATACCAAGTATGAGGAGGTACTCGACCCCATTGTGGATGCCGATATTTTGGAAGATATCGCGGCGAATGCGGGGCCCGAGGCTGAAGTGCCCGGAGTAGAGGTAGCTGATCCTCTAGATATCGACATCCCAGACGGGTGTCGTAGTGGACCCGGATCCCGAGTAGGTAGGGTCCGGGGTAGGATTGGCTTGGTAGCTTCTTTTTGGATCTAGACTCCTATATGTGAATAGTTGTCGGTATATAAAGCGTTGGCATGTGTTTTTACTATTTCTGGGTTGATTGTTGTCTGGAGTTTATTAGTTTGCTTCCACACGTGCATAAAATGAATGGGTCGGCGACGCATCCTAAGAACGTCGCAATTTTAATCGACCATCGACGGATGTGCGCGCGCTCGAGGTTCGGGGCGTGACAACAAGCACCAGGAGCTGCACTGGGACTTGCAAGGCCTGACTGTGTTGAAATGCGCGAAAACATAACCATTCCCTTCCCCTTAGGGACAGGTTTAGAATGTTTCTTGGATGACTGGTATAAGATTGCCTGCCAGCAAAACAAGATGGTTCCGATACTTAATAAGATTGGATTGAGAGTTCTCAATATTTCACTCCCCACTTTTCGTTCAGATGGGGATGGCATGATAAAGGTCAGTCTTCCAGTAATTTACTCAAATGCAGGCTGCCAAGGCAATGGACTCGTAAAGTTGTCTTCTTCTCCCAGAGATGGAACTTCTTTACATCAGTCGGTTGTGACACTGAGGCAATCAACCGGTTGTGATTAGTCTAGAATCAGCTGGTATAGTCCTTACAGCAACCGGTTGTAGGTCGAAATGTCATAGACAATCAGTAGTATTAGAAGGATATTAATATGCTAAGTCAGTAAATAGTACAATTGATAAAAGTCGACATCTTGATGGGTTATCAAGCTTGCAAATTATGCAGTCTCTTGGGCATCAAAGAAGCAAATATGTATAGCTCATTTAACAATGGAATATAAATTTATAGCACTATTGGCAATGGATAAAGAGGCTTAATGGTTGCGTAATTTGCTATTGGATACAGAGTTGTGATCACAACCAATGACAGAGATATCTTTACACCGCGATAGTGAGGCAAAAATGTCTAGGGCATATAATAAAATATACAATGAAAAGTCTAAACATATAAGTTTGCGACCTGGGTATGTTAGACAATTAATTACTAACACATTTATTTCAGTTATTTAGGTTTGGACGAATAATAACTTGGATGATCCATTTTAAGGGACTATCGAGAGGTTTAGTTACCAGTACTACGAAAGGAATGGGTTTAGACCAATTGATAATAGTTTAGTGGAAACCCAACTTTACAATTTCTAACGAAATTGTCAAAGTTCAATGGGTAACAACAGGTTGTTGTATCTTGTCAATAATTGAGTACCTAGGCACAAGGCTAGTATTCATGAAAGCACTCTTAATAAAGTTTAGGTTTTAGCAAGGTAAATCTAGGGTAATAAATTAGAAGCTTCACTTACATGAACATAAAAAATCGTTCCACTTCTACCAAAAGTTGGATGAACTTTTGTAAATGTTCATGAATCTAGGAGACAAGACAAAGCCATAATAGTGCTAAGGCATAGGAAAGTTTTAACCGAATATGTGTAAAATCATATGTGTGAAATTTCAATTAACAAAAAGAATTATGATCCAGAGTTCTATTTAACACTAATTTTGTTAATTAAATTATTACACTAATTGAAGGTACAAAGCTTAATAGGTAATTTCCTGTATGTATGAAATTATGTAAATTAATACAAATAACAAACCAAGTGGGGGATTGTTGAAATTGTTTGTTATCTATAAATAATTACGAGAAGAGATTGAATTGGATATGACAAGAAGGGATTATTGACATGAAGAGAGGTGATAATTGATAATGAAAAGTGGTGATGGTCTGATAAGGTACCTCCTATTTCTAAGAGATGTATTGTTTGGTTGTCTAGAATCGAATCACACATTGTTCATATCAACTTTCTCTTCTATACAACAGTCTCTTCTTCATAATTTGCCTTAGTTTCTTTTCTCACATAAGTTTGACAACATATTTAACGTGAAATTCCAAGAAGAAATTTGTAATTACTGAACTCGTGTCTTTGTGACTTTCGTGTATTATTCTAAAGATATTTTGCTTTAAACCTAGTTAAGTAATAGTAGGAGTAAATAATACATTAAGAATAGTCATTGTCATCATGTATCAAAGTATCAAAAAATTATAAACATGTGCTCGTATTTTCATTAACAATCAATTTTTTCTCAACAAAAAGAGCTGTGATTTGATTTCTGTTTCAGAAACATGATGGAGTCAAATTTATTAAAGTACTCAATCTCAAGCGTATCTCAAATTATGAACGGGTGCATGATCGTACAGTACATGAAAGTCCTGACCCCTTCTTTCACTTAAAAGAAATAATTATGGGAGACGGCCCATCTCCCCTTTCTCCATAGGTTTAGGTCCATGCACATGCGAACGTGAAAATCATGTCCAACTTCTTGTTTCAAGTTCTTTCCCAATGTATGAAGTTATACCAGCGGGAAAAGAAAATCATGGATAATAACGCTGATTAGGTATGGACTCAAGATACCCCATTTGATAATGTCCATCGTTAAGCGAAAGACTACTCATGTTCACGGTGCACAAATTTTGGTGACTGAACATTCTTTGGATATTGGTCCAAAAATATATTTGGGTAGAAATGTTAAACTATGTCTTCCTTTTTCCTTTTTTTAATGGCCAAAACATAGGCTCTCTAGTCTCTCTCTTCCCTCATTGGTACCATGGATAATTTGCTATATTAATTTTTAGCGATGATTATAACACAGTGACAAGAGTTGTTTCATAGCATGATCACGTCTATTCCAGAGCACTGGTGAATTGATTAGACTATTTAAAGCAAAAAAATATCTTTCAGTATTCTTCAATCCCGGTGCATGGGACGCAGTGTCATAAACATGCCTCATGATTCACGTCTACCTTTTTTTTTCTGGTGGGCCAAGAATATTCCCAAGTGCTGTCATTGATGGCTTGCGCAAATAAAGCATTGGGCTTGTTGCACGATGAAAGTGATTTTTGCTTCAATAGAGAGAGAGATTTGTTCTGCTGTGTTATGCCATTTCGTTAGTAAATCTTATTGATTTGATACATATTTATTTCTCCAATTATGTGTTTTGTTTTAAATTGCATGAAATCAGGTAATGGTAGTTTTACATGATATAGTTTAGTAGAACTTTGACTACTGGGTAGTTGTACTCACCCCTTGTGGGACTAACATATTACAGAGTGATCAAGATACCATTGCTGCCCGCACCTCTCGGTACTTTCTATGGTATCCCCGTCAATTTGTAGTGGGAACAGTCAGAGTATTATGATCCTGATTTGCTGGGATTGACATTCATTCGAGTGAGGGTGATACTGACGATCAACACCGGCCTCCTCCCGGGTCCCACGTATCAGGAGTTCGTCATTTTGTATGTCCAGTGGAACAGACGTACTCTGGGGCCGCTGCCACTACCGCCAAAGGACGATGACGGGGGCTTGAGCGGTGTAGTGTGACTGAGGACGTGAGGTCGGTAGTGAAAATTTTTGGACACTGGCACTTGCTAATGGACGCCATGTGAATAGGTGATGGAAAACGTCGGTCTAGTTTTTGGATGTAGCCAAGTATAGGAAACTTGAGCTTTTGATGTACCGACAAACGATGTCCATCAAGTATATGTAAATAAAAAGTGCTTGGTTATTATCTATGTGTATCTAGTGTGCATCATTTCAAAGTTTAGGTAGTGAGTTGTTGGATCCACTTTCGCCATATAAATTGCACAGGGACCAATGAAAAATGTGATAGACCCCCAAACTCACAGATCCACTGAGTCCAATGATATATAAAAGGAGGACATCCAGGATAAGGAAGCGATGTGGCGACCCTAACGGATCGGGGGCCATCAGGGGGCACCACAATTGGACAGATATGCTGAGTTGTACGTGTGTCAGATAGTTTGACTGCATGGAGTGCCACTGACGATTACATCTGATCGAGACCCGAAGTTTATGGCAGCCTTCTGGAAAAGTTTACAGACTGCCTTGGGAACAAAGCTGCAATACAGTACAGCTTATCATCCGCAGATGGATGGCTAGTTTGAGAGGACGATTCAAACCCTCGAGGACATGCTGCGAGCGTGTGTGTTGGATTTCAAAGGAAGCTAGGAGGAACATTTTCATCTCGTTGAGTTCGCTTACAACAACAGCTACTAGTAGAGTATTCGGATGGCACCGTTTGAAGCGTCGTATGGCAAAGCGTGTAGAACTCCAGTTTGTTGGGACGAAGTTGGAGAGCGGAAGATTACAGGCCCAGAGTTAGTTCAACAGTCAGTGGATGCAGTTGCCGTTATTAGAGACAGATTAAATACTACTCAGAGTCGCTAGAAAAGTTATGCAGATAAGCGTTGAAGACCATTGAAATTCCAAATTGGTGAGCACGTCTTTCTAAAGGTGTCACCAATGAGGGGTACTTCGCACTTTGGCAAGAAAGGGAAGCTGAGTCTGAGGTACGTTGGTCCCTTTGAGATTTTGGAGAGAATAGGGACTTTAGCGTATCATCTTGCTTTGCCGCCAAGACTGGCTCAAGTGCATGACGTCTTCCACATGTCGATGTTGAAAAAGTATGAGCTTGACCCGACCCACGTGCTAAATTTTGAGAAATTAGATGTGGACGACAAAGTGTCATACGTGGAGAAACCGGTTTAGATTATAGATTGGAAGGAGCAGGTTCTGCGCACCAAGACGATCTCGTTAGTCAAAGTGGTCTAGCAACACCACAGGACATAATGAGCAACCTAGGAAAGTGAAGACTTGATAAGACGACAATACCCCCACTTTTTTGTTTAAGATTTGTAATGATTTAAAATTCGAGGACGAAATTTTTATAAGAGGGGAAGAGTTGTGACATCTTGATTTTCAACCTTGCTTTTGACTAAATGAAATGGGCTTTTCATCGACGCGCCTATGGCCTTTTTCTCTGAGTTGGCCACTCACGAGATAACTAATCTATCTGGTGAAGCCGTTAAGGAATATAAACGCAACTAATTTGAGAATTCAACCAGAAATTGATTGCCCGACCGTGCTAATCTGCAAGAGTCAATACGGCATCGTCAAAATCGATCAGAGACCGGAGATGGGTCATTTCAATAGAGGCATGTAATTAGTGTGGGTGATTCCACTTGATTGCAAAATTTCTGTCGAACAGCACTAAACCGATTTTTCTATTGTTTCTATATCATGTGCCCGTATTTGAAATCTCGAGATTTTTACAACAACTGAGAGTTACCTATGAGTCGAAGATGTACAATGGGGCTCAAAAATAATCGACCACGGGTCAAATGCGCTAAAAATTCCTAAAAACTACCCGGTAGGTAAGGTCACGTTAAAATTGCACCAGGTTGAAATTAACCACAAAATTGAACTCGATTACAGAAATTGAAAGTTCTGTCATGTCACGATTTATTTTAGAAACGTTGACTTATCCTCCAAAAAATTTTCAGCAAGTTCGAATTTTCGGCAAAAAATCAAATTTGGACAATTTTGGACCGGTAAATTCAGAGGCCCGTTTTTTAGTGCGTTTTTGGCATCCGAGATGGATCAATTGGCGAGGAAAATTGTAGAATTGAGTGTGGACACCTACCTTGGAATTTTGGCCATTTAATTTTAGGCAAATTAAAGTGAAATTGAGTTCAATTGAAGGGGAAATGTCTCAAATTCGTAGCCATTGGGGGGATGCAACATTTTGGACCCCTGGAGTGGCTTCTTGGGGAAGTTTTGGAGGAGATAAGGCAACTGGTCTCAGCTGAGGACTTTGGGGGCATGATACTCAAGTGTTTGAGATATTATTTGTTGACTTTGGTGGCATTTGTCTCCCTTGAAGCAGCAGCTCTCCTTCTACCTCAGCTTCTCCTCCATTGTTGTTGAAAACAGAAGCCAAGAACCAGAGAAAACTAGCAGCAGCCCCTCCGAGCCCCTGCAGCCATCGACCGCTCGCCGTCTGAGTAGCTGCTGCCGCCCAAGCTCCGTCAGCACGTCGCCCTGCTCACGCGCCCATCCGCCGCGTTCCGTGCGTCCCCCGTTGCCCCAAGCTCGCCTAGTCGCCGTCTCGAGCCGTCGAGCCATCTCCACCGTCAGTTTGCCGCCTCTACTCGTCCCTGACGCCGCCTAGTCCTACCGTGCCCCTTTCCACGCCAGCTGAGCCCCGATTAGCCCTTTCCAGCAGCCTTCCAGAACCGAAGTCCTAGCTAGGTGCTGAGACTTCGTGGATTGTTTCGAGCCCCTTCTGAACCTTCCTTGGCGTCGCCGTTGACCCGAGTCTCGCTTGCCGTTGCGCCGCCGTCGCTGTGAACTCACCGGCTCGTTAATCCAGTGAGTTTACTTGCTAAACTCTATTTAGAGAGTTAATTATGCTTATGGGATAATTAGATTAAGCTAAGCTCGGTTTAGGTGCTTAGATTAGTTTAATTAGTGGTTTAGTTAGTTAACTGGGCTAATTAAGTGGTTAGCTTAGATTATTTAAGGGTTAATTAGATTGCATGATTTAATTAGCATAGTGCATTATTTTTCTATGTCCAATTAGGTGGTTAGATTAGTGTTTAAATCATAATTAATGATTTATTGAATTATTTTGCATTTATTTAATTATTTAATATTTTCCAGAAATTATACGAGGATAGCCGGTCGTCAGAATTTTGTGCCGATTGCCGTGGTGTAATTAGTTTGTGCAATTGATTGCTAGATTGTGCAATTGAGTGATGATTGTTGATTGTTAGTTATTATTTCAAAATTCTGAAATTTTGGTATTTAATTAGAAAATATTGGGCGTCGATTTTTAACGCCAAAAATATTTTTAAGTACTATATTGAATAGTGGGATTTTTAAAAGGAGGATATCGCATTTTATGGCTCAAGCTAACTGTGTACCCACACACGATTATTTTAAAAGGTATTTTCAATAGGAAAAACATAGGCCAAGCACATTATTTTAATTGAGGCATTTGAGTTGTGACATCCTGAATTTCAGGTTCTGTTTGCAATTTAATAAGTCGGGCCTTTCATCGACGCGCCTATAATTCTTTTCTCTGAACTGATCACTCACGGGATAACTAGCCTATCAGGTGAAGCTGTTAAGGAATCTAAACGCAATAGACTGGAGAATTCGACCAGGAATCAACTGCTCGACCGTGCTAATCTGCAAGGGTCATTACGGCACCGTAAAAAATTGATCAGAGACCGGAGATAGGTCGATTTGATATAAATATGTGATTAGTGTGTGGGTGATTCTATTTAATTACAAAATTCTCGTCGAACGGCACTAGATCGATTTTTCTGTCATTCCTGTACCCTATGTCTGTATTTGAAACCTTGAGATTTTCACGACAACCGTGAGTCGCCAATGTGTCGAAGATGTATAATGTGGCTTGAAAATAATCAATCATGGGTCAATTGCACTAAAATTTTTTAAAAGCTACCTGGTAGGTTAGGTTATGCTAAAATCGCGTCAGATTGAAATTAACTGCGAATTTGATACCGATTTCAAAAAATTGAAAGTTCTGTCATGTCACGATGTATTTTAGGAACGTCAACTCATCCTCCGAATAATTTTCAGCGAATTCGGGATTTTTACGGAAAATTATTTCGGACGATTAAAAAATAACGGAAATTCGGATGGCCAAATTGAAGGGATTTGTGACTTCCCAATCGAGCTACTTGGTGAAAGGAGATTGTAGAAATTGTGTGGGCTTTTTCTTCAACAAATTTGGATACCAAATTGGAGAGCTAGTGAGTAAATTGAAGTCCAAATTTAGTGAAATTCGGAGCTAGGCATGGGGGTGCAACATTTGGTATCAAAATTGATTAATGGTGGATTTATACTTCAAGAAAGTATTTGGGCGAGGGGGTGGGGGGGGAGGGAGGGGGGACAAGCAATCAATGGAAAGGATAGACTTGTTGACTTCCTCCCTCGGCAGCTTCTCAGGCACGCCTCTGCCAATCTTCATCTTCTTTGTGCAACAATCTCCGCGGAAGACCAGCTGCTTCAGTCTTCTCTCGCTCACGCCAGCTTTTCTCTCTCTCTCTCTCCACCAGCACCGTTCGAAGCCACCCCACGCGTCCGCAACAATTCCCCAGTGTCAACTCCATCTCTCCTTCGCTGACTCCTTGCCGTGCTGCCTCACATCCGTCTCTCCTCCACCGAAGCCTCACGCTGCAGCTCCACTAGCCTTTGTCTCCTCCAAGAATTCTTCTCCCTCGCCAGTCAACTCTAGCAGTCAGTGGACCGCGAACCTTCAAGCCATCAACGCCACTTGGCCGACGTCCATCCCCTTCATTCCTCTCTCTCTCACGGCCTCACGTCCACTGTCCATCGAAGACCAGTCCCACCGAATCAACCGCCTTTGCCCTCCTTTCATTTTTCCTTCGCTGTCAGCAACGTCCACCGATTCTCCATTTCTCTCGATCGTCGCCGAAATTAGCGAGCCCAGCACCGTCGAAGTTGCTTCTTCGCAACTCAGCCCAGCCCGAAGTTGTCCCTTCGTCGTTGCTCCTCAAGCCATCAACGGCCCAGCCCATTTCCAGCCCACATCTCAGCCCATCATTTGAGCTCAGCAGCCCGCAAGCCCAGCGGCAGTTCAGCCCTACCAAACCTAGCAGTTTACTATGGGCTTGCAAGGTGTTTTCGGCCCGGTCCAAGCCTTTGTTGGTGTCGCAGAAAGTTCGGGTTTCGGCCGCCGTCACGCCGCCGTTGCGGTGAATCGATTTTCGCGCTAAACCGGTGAGTTTATGCACTAAACTCTACTTAGTAGGCTAATGACGTTTAAGGGGTGTTTAGTTTAAGTTAATTAGGGATTATATGGTTAGTTAGATTAGATTAGTGATTTAATTAGTTAATTATGCATGTTAGATGATTAGAATAGCATAATTAGAGACTAGATAAGTTGTATTATTTATCTAGATAGGTTCAGAAATTTACCGGGCCCATTTCGGTATTTAATTAGGCATTCCCGGCCTAAGTTAGCATTTTGGGTATTTAAATTGAATTATTTAATTAATTTTTTGGTAATTATTTAATTATTAAATATTATTCGGAAATTAGACAAGGATAGCCGGTGACCAAAATTTCGTGCTAATTGCAATGGTGTGATTAATTTCTGCAATTAAGTGTTAAATTGTACAAATTGAGTGCCGATTGGAATTTTGGTTATTTATTCCAAAATTTATAAATTTCGATATTTATTCAGAAAATCCCGAGTGTTAGATTTTAATACCGAAAATTGTTTTATATACTATATAAAACAGTGGGATTTTTAAATTGGAGGATATCACTTTTTCTAGGTCGAGTTGACTGTGTACCCAGACACAACTATTTTCACCGGGTATTTTAATACAAAGAAATAGGTCAGAATCACTATTTTAATTGAGACATTTGAGTGCAATGCATAGTGTCATTGGCCGAGATTGAATGGTCGTGTGTTGGTTAAGAGAACTCGTCCCCGAATTGAGTCGGATGGACGTTACCCTATATGGGTTACCCATTTATTGGGTTTCGGGTCGCAGTAGATTCTGGACCTATGCTCCTTCGGAAAAGCCGTCTTCAAGAGACGTAGTCATGCTCAATAGGAAGAGACGATGCTTGGTTACACCAGTAGACCGTCGAACTTCAAGTAGGCCGTACCCTAGAGGGGTGAAATTAACAATTGGAATGCATGATTGTTGGAGTCTGATGCGCCTGATTATGAGACAAAACTGTGTGGCATGGTATGGGACGTGTCATAACAGTTTGGCCTTATAATTGGGACCCCTGTAATTTATTGAGTTGAGTGAGGCGTTTCAATTGTTGTGTGCATCGATTTTATGCATAGTGTGTTGGAGAAAACTCATTTATCTGTTTTGAAGTTGACAAAACGTTTCCATTAGTCTAGTCTGAAGACTTGTAGACTCAACTGTCAAAATCTGAAGACCTCCAGACTCAAGATTTAAAGTCTGCCTTCATTGACAGTTTCCAGACCGACTAAGAGAAGTATTATTCGTTGAAGAGAAGACTTATCCAGATGGGAGTATATCATTAAGGATTTGATTCGTATGGTTGGAGAAGTTCTCACGACTGGAGATAGCACCTCGAGATCTATTATTCAAGTAATTTAGATCCCTTGATTGGTGAAGTTTACTTGGAAGGTTCTACTTATGGAAACCTAGATCCTGATTGTATGGGCGAGCATGATTGGTGGGCTATCATCATATTCCTTAAATAACTCGAGATCTCCCTAATTGATTCTGTCCAACGGGTTGATTGAAAATATTCCTTTGGAAGGTGCCAACGGTTATGAAGGCATGAAGGAGTATATAAGGAAGACACTCAAGTTATTCAAGTGTGTGCGTGATAGATAAATTCCAAAGTCTGAAGCTCCTGGTTCTTTGTTGTTTCATTTACTAAGCTTGAATTTGTACTCAAAAGAGAGATTAGATACTTGTGAGACCTTGAGGAAGTGTAGCAGAATTTCTACACTGTGGAATCAAGGACGTGGGACTGTAAAATCTCTTTTGGTTCTTAGTGAAATCCAGCCAGTGGGCTGTTAGTGCGGGAGAGTGGACGTAGGCTTGGTCTAAGTCGAACCACTATAAATATTGTGTTTTGATTCTTTATCTCTAATCTCTTTACTTCGAATTGCAACTCTATATAATTGTTTATAGTCCTTTACTCTTTAAGTCTATCGTTATTAAAAATCAAATTAATTTATTGAGCTTTGCGAAAGTTACTTTGATCACCTATTCAGCCCCCTCTAAGTGCTCTTACTAGCCTTATCAATTGGTATCAGAGCCTGTGTACTCATTTAATTGAAGTGTTTTTACTTTTGAGTTAAAGATCTATAGCTAGTATGTTGGCTCCAGGTTTGGTTGAAGGCTAAAGCAATACCAGACCTCCGTACTTCGATGGAAAGGATTACAGCATATGGAAAAACAAGATGAAGGCATTCCTAAGATCGAAAGATCCTCTGGAATGGGATGTGGTAGAAAAAGGAATCACTCCTAAAGCTACATCAGTCTCAGAGAGAGGAAAAGAAGTTGTAGAAGCTAGCGAGATGACACAAGAAGAGATAACCAAGAGACAAGCTCTTGATGCAAAAGTAATTTATTCTTTATATTGTGCGTTATCTTCTACTGAGTATAATAAAATATTTTCCTGTGAAACAGCCAAAGAAATCTGGAATAGGTTGCACATTACCTATGAAGGAACTGATCGAGTGAAAGAAACTAGAATCAATATTCTACTCGGACAATATGAAGCCTTCAAGATGAAGCCAGCAGAATCTATCACTCACATGTTTAGTCGCTTTACTGAGATTGTAAATGGTCTAGAGTATCAAGGACAGCCAATCTCAGGACCCATGAAGGTTAACAAATTGTTGCGAGGACTCTCCAAAGACTGGAATCATGTAAAGACTTCAATAAGGGAAACACAAAGGATCTTGCCGCTTTCCGTAGATGAACTGGTTGGCACACTTCAATCCTATGAAGTTGAGCAAATCAATAATGAAGAAGATCCCAAAGGTAAGAAGTCTATTGCTTTAAAATCTAATGATGATTATGATATTACAGACTCTGAAGAAGATTTGGACGATGAAGAGCTAGCACTTATAATAAGAAGGTTCAGGAAACTGAACAAAAAGGGAAGAAAATTCAATTGGAAGAAACAAAGCACTCAAAAGTTTTAGAACAAATCAACTGAGGATAATGAATCCAATAAAGATGTGATTTGTTTTTAATGCAAGAAAAAGGGACATATTAGACCCAACTGTCCTTTGTTGAAGAAAAAGAAAAGAAAAGCTGAGAAATACAGAAAGGCTCTCAAAGCAGAAATATGGAGTGATACTGAATGTGAAGAAAGCGATGATGATTATACCAATATTTGTTTAATGGCAAAATCAGAATCATACTCAGACTTTGAGACAGATACAGACTTAGACTCATACAGTGAAATTGAGGTAAGCAATTTAAAAATTCCTACTAAAGTCTCGAAATATATTGATGAACTTTGTCTTAGTCTCAAAACTTCTCTTAAGAGGATTTCCGAACTAAAAATGGAGAATTCTACACTAAAGCAATAGGAAAACTCTTGGAAAGAAAAGTTTGAAAGTTTAGACAAAATTTTTGTCATTTCAAAAGAAAATATAGACTTTCTTTCAAAAGAAAATACATATTTGAAAAATGGCATTTCAAATATTTCAAAAAAAGTTTTCATTAGGATCTGAGAAATTGGAAAAGATTCTTTCAGTATAAAGACCTTACTTTAACAAATCGGGTTTGGGAATGACTTCTGAAACCATTTCTCTAGTTGATTTTCCTAAAGTAAAGGAAAGAATCAAACAAAGACCTACAACAGCTTTTTACATAAGTTATTTTCAAAAAGTCTTTGTAAAACCTGTTGGCCGAAGTGCTCTCAAATGCTCTAAGTGTAATAGCTCAGAACACTTTGAGAAAGAATGTCCCATGGTTTGGAGACCTGTTAAGAAGAATTGGAAAAAGACTGTATATTGCACTAACTCCATTGGACCCAAGAAAATATGGGTACCAAAGAAAGCTTGAATCTCCTTTTTAATTGCAGGTCACTATTAAGAAGAATGTTAAATGGTACTTGGATAGTGGTTGTTCAAGACACATGATAGGAGATTCAAGTAGTTTTATAAAGCTTGTTCAAACAAATGGAGGAAAAGTCTCTTTTGGTGGAAATAGTAAAGAAAGAATTGTTGGATGCGGAACAGTAAAGATTGGAGGTCTCACAATCAACAATGTCTCGTTGGTGGAAGGACTAAATTACAATCTACTCAGCATAAGTCAACTGTGCGACATTGGGTTCAAAATCAACTTCCAAGAAGGAATATGTTCAGGAACTAGTAAAGATCTCTCTCAAACTTTCACTGGGCGTAGATATGGGAATATTTATCTTCTGGACATAAAACCAGAAAAATCTCAAATGTCTGATATCAATTCAAGATGAAGCAAATCTGTGACATCGAAAGCTTGGCCATGTGAATATGAAGCAAATCTGTGACATCGAAAGCTTGGCCATGTGAATATGAAGCAAATTGCCAAGATCTCTTCCAAGAAGCTTGTTCGTGGTCTACCCAATCTGAAATATCAAAAGTCTGACTTATGCACACTATATGTATTGGGAAAACATGTTAGAAATTCCTTTAAACCAATAAATCAAGTTTCCACTAATCGTGTGCTGCAGCTCTTGCATATGGATCTCTTTGGACCAACGAGAACTCAAAGCATTGGTGGAAAGAAATATTGCCAGTAATAGTAGATGATTATTCATGATTTACTTGGGTCTACTTTCTGACAAGTAAGTCCGAAACCTTCTTTTACTTTTCAAAGTTTGCCAAGAAGTACAAAATGAGAAAGGATATGCTATCTCAAGCATACGGACAGACCATGGAGGTGAGTTTGAAAATCAAGACTTTGCTAAATTCTGTGATAAATCTGGTTTTTAGCATATGTTCTCCTCTCCATATACTCCTGAGCAGAATGGAGTTGTGGAAATGAAGAATAGATCTCTGCAAGAAATGGCAAGAACTCTTTTAATTGAAAGTAACATTTCTTCGCGTTTTTGGGCTAAAGCAGTGTCTACAGCATGTTATATTATTAACAGAGTTTTTCTAAGGCCTATTCTAGAGAAAACTCCCTATGAGTTATTCAAAAAAAAGAAGCCAATTGTTTCTTATTTTCATGTGCTTGGTTGCAAATGTTTTATCTTGAAAAATGCAAATAATCGAATTGGTAAGTTTGAAGAAAAATCAGACGAAGGAATCTTCCTTGGATACTCATCTTCCAGCAAAGCATATAGAGTATACAACAAGAAGACTCAGTCTGTAGAAGAATCGATGAATGTCAAATTTCAAGACTCTTTGCAAATTCAATCAACTCAGACTCAACCTGAAGAATCTGAACCTGCTCTAGACTCTACAAAGTCTACTTCCCCTGAAGCAAATCAGACTTCAGAAGAACAACAACGAATGGATTTTGGAGATTTAAATGAAGAAAAATGTCAATAATCTGTCAAACTGACCAGTAACTGGAAGCACAAGTCTAGTCATCCCAAAGAACTCATCATTGGCGATATTGATGAAGGGATCTGCACCAGATCCAAAAGGCAAGAAGAGTCTAGCGCTGTGGCACTTATCTCTGAAATCGAACCCAAAAGCATAGAAGAAGCCTTAACTGACGAAAGTTGGATTGAAGCAATGCAAGAAGAGCTCAGACAGTTCAGCGTTAATGATGTTTGGGAATTAACTCCTAAACCAAAAGGTAAATCTGTTGTTGGAGCTAAATGGGTTTTTAGGAACAAAATGAACGAAACAGGAAAAGTGATAAGGAACAAAGCAAGACTTGTGGCCAAAGGATATACGCAAGAAGAAGGGATAGACTATGAGGAGACCTACGCTCCTGTAGCAAGGTTAGAAGCAATTAGATTATTACTTGTTTTTGCTTGTTATAAGAATTTCAGGTTATTCCAAATGGACGTCAAAAGTGCATTCCAGAATGGATTTATTCAAGAAGAAGTCTATGTGGAACAACCTCCCGGTTTTGAAGACCCTAGGAAACCAGATTCAATATTCAGACTGAAAAATGCTCTATATGGGTTAAAACAAGTTCCTCGAGCTTGGTATGACAGGTTAAGTAAATTCTTAATTCAAAATGGCTTTGTTAAAGGAAAAGTAGACACTACCTTGTTTATTAAAAAGGAAAGTAAAAACTTTTTGCTTGTTCAAATATATGTTGATGATATTATATTTGGATCTCATAATGAAAATCTATGCAAGAAATTCGCTAAGTCGATGCAGGATGAATTCGAAATGAGCATGATGGGTGAACTATCTTTCTTTCTCGGACTGCAAGTGAGACAATTGAAGGAAGGAATTTTCATTCACCAAGAAAAATATGCTAAAAAACTTGTTAAAAAGTTCGGATTGGAGAATTGCAAAAAGACTGACATACCAATGTCAAGTTCTTGAAGCTGGACAAAGATGAAGGAGGAAAGAAAGTTGACCGGAAGGCATACGGGAGTATCATTGGTTCACTTCTTTATCTTACTGCTTCTAGACCTGACATTTTGTTTAGTGTTTGTATTTGTGCTAGATTTCAATCAGATCCCAAAGAATCTCATATAAGTGCTGCGAAACGCATCATCAAATACATTGCAACAACCTCTAAGTTATGTCTATGGTATTCAAAAGAAGGAGACTTTACTCTCCTTGGATATTTAGATGCAGATCTAGCAGGATGCAAAGTTGATAGAAAAAGCACATTCGGCACCTGTCAATTGCTTGGTAACAGAACAGTATCTTGGTTTTCAAGGAAGCAAAGTACTGTAGCTCTTTCAACAGCAGAAGCAGAGTATGTAGCTCTTGGAAGTTGCTGTTCTCAAATCTTATGGATAAAACAGCAACTGAGAGATTTTGGAATCGAAGACTCTTGCACCAAAATCAAATGTGACAACACCAGCGCGATTAATCTCACAAAGAATCCAATTTTTCATTCAAGAGAAAAGCACATAAAGATTCGACATCATTTTATTAGAGATCATGTTCAAAATGGAGAAGTTTTGATCCAATTCATTGACTCAAAGAATCAGCTGGTGGACATATTTACAAAACCTCTAGAGAAAAGCCTATTTGAGTCTATTCGCTCCAGACTTAACATCTTATCTCTTGAAGACTAAAGAAGCTCAGACTTAGGGTTATAGTCTGAAGACGCTTAGACTTAGAAGACCAAGAGTTTCGACTGTAAGTTATTTTTGTTCTTGCAATTTATCTTACGGATAAAAAACTCAAAGAGGTACGATTACTTATCACAAATTGATTGTGTTATCTTTCCAAGTTTTTGAAGTTATAGCAATTACTCTTTTTCGAAAAGGAAGTTATCATTTTTGAAAAGACAGTTTTCAATTTTCAAAAAGGCAATTATTCATTTTTGAAAAGGTATTTTATTTTTCCTTTTTATGACGATTCGAATACCTCGTTTCGTTTGCTTTATACTGTCTTTCTTCTTCGTTTTTACCACAAACCCTAGAACTCAGAACTTCACTTTCTTACTATTTCTCTCTAGTTTAATCGATAAAGTTTTCATCTTTTCTCGCGAATCAAGTTAGAAAATTCTCTCAAAGACTGTGACAATGTCTTCCCAAAGAAAGTCGTCAAGGATTGCAAGCAAGGGACCGTAGCGTGTGCGTGAGGGTCCTACTCTTTTTTATCTGACCGGGGAAGAAGACTCTTCAAGGCAGCAACAGGATCAGCAACATTCTCAACCGCGCCATTCTTCTCAGGCTAGACCTCAAAAGCCTCAGCAACAGCAAGTAGAGGAAGAAATAATTGAGGATGTTGAACCTGTAAGGACTCTTAAGCCCGCATTTACTTTCAGACTCTACACCGCCTTGATGGAAGGTGGTTCTGCAATGACCTTTATTGATGAATTTTTGAGAGAAAAGGGGTACCGAAATGAAACCGATTTTTAAGAACGATGGAACGTTTGGGAATTGCTCATGTTGGTTCGGCAGAAAGGACTTTTGCAAATTTCCCAATTGATCCTCGTTTTGGAGGAGTTAGTCAACCAGAGGGAAAAGATGATGATGAAAAGATGTTCACTCATTTTAAGCCTAGAATGGGTGTTGCTGCGAACATTCCTGGAAGAAAAGTAGATCTGTTTCGATCTGAGGAACACAAGCGAGTTTATTCTAAACTGCTGAAGAGAGGGGTGATGAACCTAAGGAGTGTGGATTTTGATTTTCTCGATTCATTGAACGTAAAGTTAAGGGAGAAGTTTGCTTTACTTCAACTTGAACATTTTTATTCTGAGACAATTGTAGCACATCCAAAACTTACTGCGTATTTCTATTCTAATCGAAGCTTTTTAGATGCGAATAGATTTTCCTTCAATGTTAAAGACCAGGACTATGTGGTTGATATGGACACCCTGGCTGATGTGATTGGAGTGGAGAGAGGGATATTCCAATCAATCAGCGTGTCTATTGGTCATGCTACTATGGAGCTTGTTCGAGAT
This sequence comes from Eucalyptus guilfoylei, assembly GCA_016097605.1. Classification (NCBI taxonomy): domain Eukaryota; kingdom Viridiplantae; phylum Streptophyta; class Magnoliopsida; order Myrtales; family Myrtaceae; genus Eucalyptus; species Eucalyptus guilfoylei. The sequence goes on along the minus strand of CM027870.1, from coordinate 12,709,661 downwards.
AGAATTGCAGAAGGTCGGATTTCGTATTTGAGGATGAGTGCCTCTAATAGCCTGCTCCATAAGATCGTGATTAATTGTCTCAGACCCAAATCCACATCAAAGACTGATGTCTCCATTTCAGAAGCGAAGCTGATGTACTCCATCAACGTTGGCTACAAGTTTTCTCTGCCTCACACGATCATGTTTCACATGTATAGGTCAATGGTAAAGGACAATGGACAACTTCCTTATTTTGCCCTTATTACTTGTTTGTTCAGACATCTTAATATTCATCCTTCCAACATTCTGTGTGTTCGAACCATTGATCCAATGGTGGTGGGACTAAAGATGGTTTCAAAGATGCGTCTGAAAGAGCTAAACAAGGCGTTGGAAAGATTTAAGGAGAAGACCCCTATCAAGACTCGACAAGACCCTATGGTTGCAAAAAGGAAAGGCAATGAGCCAATGAGAGCTCCATCTAAGAAGAAGAGAACTCTCATCTTGTAGGATGAAGAAGATGAGGATGATATCACTATCTCCGCCCTTGCCTTAAAGAATCTACAGTATCTTGTTCCAGAGACAGAGGATCGAGAGACTCAAGACAGAGAAGAGACAGAGCAGAGGAATGAAGAGAGGGAATCGATGAGGAAAGAAGAAGAAGAAGGAAGGTTGGAAGAGGAAGAGCAAAGAGAAGATCAAGCAGAGGGAGAGAGTCATGGTGATTCTCCTGCAGAGGAAGAAGGACAAGATCATCCTGCCGTTGAAGAAGAGCCAGAGCAAGAAGAGTACTTCTCTCCATTTGAAGGCACTAAGACAGGGGAAGTTGCTGATAAAAGAGGTATTTTTTCACTTGTTTTTACCAGTGATGATGTTAGTCGTTCTCCTGCCGATCTAGAGGATGTGTATGCCTCTCACTTTCCTGAAGAAGGCAATGAGGCTTCATCTCCAAGTCTGGATGTTCATGCTGAAGTTACATCATCTGGCAACACTCCACAAACTGATCAAAGGTCAGATTTATGCATTCAAGTCTGGATGTTCATGCTGAAGTTCCATCATCTCCAAGTCTGGATGTTCATGCTGAAGCAAGCACTCAAACTGGCAACTCAGCAGACTTTAAAAGGTTGCTTGAACTTCTTTTGGAGATCAAAGGTCAGATTTATGCATTGGGATGCGAATTTCAGATTATGCAGAACGCTCATCAAGCCACTTTAGTTTCTTTGCACAATCAAGTTCAAGCCCTTAATCTTCAAATTCAAGCAAATGCAAAGGGTGAGGATTTAGCGCAACTGAAGGAGGATCTGAGAAAGCTGGAGGAGACTGTCAAGTCTATGAAGGATTTCTAGCTCGTTCGCGTTCCCAAACAATCTTGATTTTATCCAATTCTCTTTATATTCTCCACTTTTTGCTGTTGACAAAAAAGGGGAGAAGTTGATGCAGATTTGACTGATTTGATTTGTTTTTGACTTATTTTGGTTTGGATGGACTAGTTTGGACTACTATTTTGTTGCTTGCAGTATCTTAAGCTATGTTGATGTTTATGGTAAAGATAGCTATTTTTACAGGACTAACTTGTTTTCTGTGGATGCAGAATCGCTACTATCTTTATCCTAATTCACTTATCTTTTATGAAATATCTTGGTTTGCTTAAGTTTTGTCTTGTAGAAACAAAAGTATCCAAATCTGCAGGAAAGTTTTGTCACCATCAAAAAGGGGGAGATTGTTGAAGAAAACTCCTTTATCTGTTTTGAAGTTGACAAAACGTTTCCATCAGTCTAGTCTGAAGACTTGTAGACTTAACTGTCAAAGTCTGAAGACCTCCAAACTCGAGATTTAAAGTCTGCCCTCATTGACAGTTTCCAGACCGACGAAGAGAAGTATTATCCGTTGAAGAGAAGACTTATCCAAATGGGAGTATATCTTTAAGGATTTGATTCGTATGGTTGGAGAAGTTCTCACGACTGGAGATAGCACCTCGGGATCTATTATTCGAGTAATTTAGATCCCTTGATTGGCGAAGTTTACTTGGAAGGTTCTACTTATGGAAACCTAGATCCTGATTGTATGGGCGAGCATGATTGGTGGGCTATCATCATATTCCTTAAATAACTTGAGATCTCCCTAATTGATTCTGTCCAACGGGTTGATTGGAAGAATTCCTTTGGAATGTGCCAACAGTTATGAAGGTATGAAGGAGTATATAAGGAAGACGCTCAAGTTATTCAAGTGTGTGCGTGATAGATAAATTCCAAAGTCTGAAGCTCCTGGTTATTTGCTGTTTCATTTACTGAGCTTGAATTTGTACTTAAAAGAGAGAGATTAGATATTTGTGAGACCTTGAGGAAGTGTAGCAAAGTTTCTACATTGTGGAATCAAGGACGTGGGACTGTAAAATCTTTTTTGGTTCTTAGTGAAATCTAGCCAGTGGGCTATCAGTGCGGGAGAGTGGACATAGGCTTGGTCTAAGCCGAACCACTATAAACCTTGTGTTTTGATTCTCTATCCCTAATCTCTTTACTTCAAATTGCAGCTCTATATAATTGTTTATAGTCCTTTACTCTTTAAGTCTATCGTTATTAAAAATAAAATTAATTTATTGAGCTTTGCAAAAGTTACTTTGATCATCTATTCACCCCCCCACTAGGTGCTCCTACTAGCCCTATCATAGTGTATATGAACTGTGCTGACCTGCAGGGTGGATCTAAGACGAGGTAAGTCTCTGTGGTTATATGATTGTGTGGTTAGTATGCCTCTTGGCGTATTACCCTCTTAATCGGGGTTTAGAGCATGAACTCGTTGAGATTTATATCTCACCCTGTTGTGGGCTTAAATTTTCAGGGCCGTAGAGTGGAGGATCTGAAGCCGAGCTGTGGTGATCTAAAGTGTAGGTCAGTTAGGACAGTTCCTTTTTGAGAGACGGTTTTTTGAAGTCTTTTGGTTATAAACTTTTTGTACATGACTTAGTATGTTTATAAAAGTATGTTTTGTTTGTGAATCTGTTTCCTGCTTTTCTATCCCAAGCTGTTGATGTTAGGGGATTAGTAATTTGCTTCCGCATGTACAATAAAATGAAATGGTCGGCGACTCGTCCTGGGAAATCGCATTTTTAGTATCGACCATTGAGGGATAGGCGCGCGCTCGAGGATCGAGGCGTGACATGAGTGCAAAGCACGATGTCCTTGGCCGGAATTGGATATGCATGGAATCATTATCAGAACCCGTCACGAGCTTTTGAGCCAGACGATGCTCCTTCGGGAATGCCCCAAGTCAACTGATGCCAGTCGCATTAGAGGCTGGACCGATGCTCCTATGTGGAATGTCGTCTAGATGTAGACGTTGCCGTGCTCGATGGTGCGAGATGACGCCCGGCTATGCCGGAAGACTGCTGATTGTTGAGTCGGTCGTAGCCGTTGGGTCGTAATCAATTGGGACGCATAAATGATTGAAATTGATGCGCCTAATTATGGGACAAAATTGTGTGGCACGGAATGAGACGTGTCATAACGATTTGGCCATATAATCGGGACCCCTGTGTTTGATTGAGATGTGAAGTGAGTCGTTCCAATTGTTGAGTGTTATTAATGCATATATCTATTATATGAATTGTACTGACGTGCAGGAAGGAACTGATGCGAGGTGAGTCTTCTGTGATGTGTGATTAGACTACTTCTAGGCATATTTCCTTCCTAATCGGGGTTTAAGGTGTAGACCTGCTGAGACATCGTCTCACTCCGTCGTGGGTTTAATCTTTTCAGGTCCTTAGATTGAGGTGAGATCTGTTTGTTTTGGATGGTTTCGACGAAGCTGCCGTCGATGGCGAGTATGTGGAGGACCTCGACATCCCAGACGGTGTCGTGATAGACCCGGATCCCAAGTAGGAGGGTTCGGGATAGGGTTAGTTTAGTAGCCCTTTTTTATCTTAACCCCCTGTATATAACTTTGTTGGGTTGACTCAGTGTGTTTATAAAAGTGTGTTTGGAAAATTTGTTGTTGTCCTGTTTTTCTATTCCATGTTTGTTGTTTGTCGAGGGATTGTTTAATTCGCTTCCGCATGTGCATAATCGATTGGGTCGGCGACACATCTTGGGAACGTCGCAAATTTTATCAACAACCAAGGGATGTGCGTGCGCTCGAAGTTCGGAGCGTGACACTGTCTTTTTTTTTTTTTTTTCAAAATATAGGCTCTCTAATCTCTCTCTTCCCTCATTGGTACCATGGATAATTTGCTATATTAATTTCTAGCGATGATTATAAAACAGTGCCAAGAGTTCAGAATACGTTTCATAGCATGATCACGTCTAGTCCAGAGCACTAGTGGATTGATTAGACTATTTCAAGCAAAAAATATCTTTCAGTATTCTTCAATCCCGGTGCATGGGGCGCAGTGTCTTCCATTATGAAAGCAATAAACATGCCTCATGATTCACTCTACCTTTTTTATGGTAGGCCTAGAATATTCCCAAGTGCTGTCATTGATGGCTTGCGCAAATAAAGCATTTGGCTTGTTGCACGATGAAAGTGATTTCTGCTTCAATAGTGAGAGAGAGATTACGACGCTGGACGCTCGAACATCGCACTACCACGATTAAAAAATTAGAAAGAAATCACTTTTGCGTTAATGAAAGTGTGATTGGCCATGAAATGTGAATATACGTGGCAATAAGCAAACACGTGGCACAGATTTTTAATGTAGTACGGAAGTGGAAGAATTCATACGATTTTGGTAGAGAAAAATTTGAAAAAGACCCGACGCGTACGAGAAACAACTTTAACTGGGTAAAGAAATGAATAAATATCTCAATTCTAACGTGCTTAAAGGGATCAGCGACAAAGAATCCCGAAAAGTCTTTCATCATGGAAACGCTCCATGTCTTTCTCATTAAAGAGATGATTAACAAATTATCTACCCAAGAATGAGAAAAGTCGCACTTGGCTGCTTGAATTGGTGTCCTCTACTTGTCAAACTTTGATATTTCTATCATCAAGGAATCATCCCAGGCAGATACCAGGAAGCGACAGAGGTGGAAATAATGCGTGCAGAACATGAAAATTCTTCCCTTCTTTAACGAAAAATAACAATTATGCGTACAGAACGTGAAAATTCTTCCCTTCTTCCCTTATTTAAGGGGCTCAGCTCCTGTCACCCTTCTCCATAGGTTTAGATCCATGCACATACAAACCATGAAAATCATGTCAAATTCGGTGTTTCAAATTCTTTTTCTTATGGTTTCCCTCACGGTACAAGCATCAAGAGCCGCACCGCCACTTGCAAAGCCTTACTGCACTGAAACATGCGGGAACGTCACCATTCCCTATCCCTTCGGGATAGGAACAGGGTGTTTTTCGGATGACTGGTACGAGATTGTCTGCGAGCAAAACTACATGGTTCCCGTGCTAAAAAAGATTAGATTGAGAGTTCTCAATATTTCACTCCCCACTCTTCGTTCAGTCGGGGTGATAAAGGTCAGTCTTCCAGTAAATTACTCGCATGCAGGCTGCCAGGGCTTTAATTCGAAGATCTTAGAAGAAAGTAATTTTGTCTTCTCCCGGAGATGGAATGTCTTTATATTGGTCGGTTGTGACACCGAGGCAACAATGAATAGTACAAAAACAAATGGTACAGTCTTTACATCGACCATAACTGGTTGCACGTCGAAATGTGCTGGAACCAACACCAACATTAGCCAGTATAGCGCTTGCTCTGGGATTGACGGATGCTGCCAGATTACGCTCCCCTCAAATCTTCAGGCCTTTAGTGTGCATATCAAAGAAGAAGGTGGAAAACAGGGGTGCAAGTCCGCTTTCCTGGCTGAGGAATCATGGCTCTGGGAGTCGGGCGTTATGCGTTCATATGATTTGAGAGTGAATGATACGGTTCCAGTGGTGTTACAATGGGGGATCCAAAACGATACCGGCTATTCACTTGCGCTTCAAAATCAATCGATGAGTTCTTATCCTGTCTCGTGTTACTTCAGTAGCTTGGAATATGTGGAGTGCTGGTGCCGAAGTGGGTATCGTGGTAACCCTTATCTTAATGAAGGATGCCAAGGTAACATACTTAGCTATCACATTCCCTTTTTAGGGGCACCATAGAGCGAAGTGGTTTGTCATTCCCAGATATTTTGCATTGTTACAGTTTAATGATCCCACACATGCTTTTTTGCCTTATTTTTTTGTTTTTCTGCCCAAGGTTATACAAAGCGAATGCACTTTCAAACAATTACAAGCATAATATTACACTCAAGGAGATGGTAATTCGCTGCTAATATAATTTTGACTTTCGTCATCAGATATTGACGAATGTGAAGATTCAAATATATGCCCCAAGACAGGCTCGACTTGTGTAAACAAACGGGGCGGGTATGATTGTGTTGATGGTAGAAAGACAGCCAAATTCATTCTTATTGGTAAGTATGTCTTTTAACCTCGAACTTTAGACCGCTTCATGCTCTTAGCATTGTTAGAAAAAGCACAGCATAGCATAAATTACTTTCAGAAAAGGTATAGAAATAAGTTTTACCTATCCTAACATGATTGTCCATTTGCTTGGTGAATGATACAGATAAGTTTCAATCAATAGTATCTATCAAAATAATCTCAAAAGTTTCTTTGCGCACTAATACTTACATTTGATAAATAAGAAAACACTTGAACTTTTCAAGGTTCCCACTAATTCTCGTCATATTTGAATTTGGATTATTACAATCATAATTAACATGAATGCTGGTAGGAACTTTTTCACTTTCATCTATGGTTTGCTAAATTCCTTGAAATATGATCACTGTACAGTGCAAATAGATGTATAGAAATTTCATCAGACGGAACTTGAAATGGAAACAAGTAAAGTTTTCTAGTTTGTCAAGATAAATCCACAGGAAAGTAGACTCAGGTTCATAACTCTTATATGTATCCCTCTGAATCAGATTCTCTGAAATTCTTGATGATAGGTGCCGTTATAGATTCTTGACAATCAGGATACATTTTTCCCACTTTTGCAATGCAGGGGTTGGGGCAGGCATTGGGGCACTACTTTTGGGTCTTTTCTTATGGAGGTTGTACATATACATGAAGAAGAGAAAAGAAATCAAGCTCAGAGAGAAGTGCTTCAAACGCAATGGAGGTCTTTTGTTGGAAAGTGAGCTATATTCACCACAAGGCAATGTTGAGAAAAGCAAATTGTTCAACTCCAAGGATTTAGAGAAGGCCACTGACAATTTCAACGAGGATAGGATCCTCGGGCAAGGTGGGCAGGGTACCGTTTACAAGGGAATGCTAACGGATGGAAAAATAGTGGCTATTAAAAAATCAAAAGTGATAGATGAGGGAAAAGTCGAGCAGTTCATAAATGAAATCCTCATTCTCTCACAAATCAACCATAGGAATGTGGTTAGGTTATTGGGGTGTTGCTTGGAGACGGAAGTCCCGCTTTTAGTATATGAATTCATACCAAATGGGACTCTATACCAATACCTTCATGACCCAAACAAAGAGTTTCATGTATCATGGGACACACGTTTACGAATTGCAACTGAGATCTCAGGAGCCTTGTTTTACTTGCATTCAGCAGCCTCTATTCCCATTTATCATCGAGACATCAAGTCCACCAATATCCTTTTGGATGAGAAATATCGGGCAAAAGTGGCAGATTTCGGTACTTCCAAGTCTGTTTCCCTCGATCAAACTCATGTAACCACATTGGTGCAGGGGACTTTCGGCTACCTAGATCCCGAGTATTTCCAATCAAGTCAATTCACAGACAAAAGTGACGTGTACAGCTTTGGAGTTGTCCTTGTTGAACTCTTAACAAGCCAAAAGCCAATCTCCTCACTGAGGGAACAGGAAGGAAGAAGCCTCGCAACCTATTTCATAATTTCGATGGAGCAAAATCACTTGTTCGACATTGTGGATTCTCAAGTTTTGAAAGAAGGTAAGAAGGAAGAGATTGCAGTAGTTGCAAACCTTGCGAGAAGGTGCTTACACTTGAATGGGAGGAACCGACCTACAATGAAAGAAGTGGCAATGGAGTTAGAGGGGATAAGGAAGCTCCAAAATCCTTCGGGCATTCAACAAAATCAAGAGGACCGTGAGACAGCTGAATCTTATGCTGCTGCTTTTCCATCTAGCAAGTCAAACATTGATATGGAAGTCATTACACTTTCGGATGTGCAGCCACTCTTGCCTAGTGCGACGTGGTGAAGATCTGTTTTGCCTCTCACACTTTATGAGTCATATTGCTGTGTTTTTCATGGAAATTGGTGTTCGGAGCAAAACAAAGAAGGAAGGAAAACTTGTTCGTTTACTAATAGCAGGACTTTGTTAGTTATTTATTGTTTATGAATCAATAAACTGTTATGTCATAGCTATGCCAAATTTATTTAAGTCCTGTAATTAGCTAGGCATGATCGTACTGTGAATGTGCCAATTGGGAAATACTTTCCAAATTGCAATCATCTAACTCGAGCATGATGCAGCCATTTGACTTCATTTTGAGATCCATATATACTTGTTGTAAATTTAATCATTGTAGAAATTACATCAGTCGCACGAGTACTCATGCGAACAAGCATGTTTGTTGCATCAGCCTTCACCATTGAGTCAGCTAGTTACACGCAGATGCTCAAAAGATGTATCACGGGTTCAAGTCAGCTGGTCAAGTCCTAAATGTGCAATTCGTGTGGAAATCTTGTAAAATGACCAATCAAACTGACCACGTTACGTTTTGGCAGGCACAAAGAAGGCTCCTAGAAAAAAAGGGGATAGAGACTACGACTTCCAAGTCTAATGAAATATATGAATTGTGGTGCTCTTAGGAGAAGTCAATGACGACTTTGACTTGTGGTCATCTTTATTTTGTATACTTGTGCCACTATCGAACTTTTCTTTTCTCCTTTTTATTTTTCCACACACTCTAAAAGAAAAATACGAAAACATTTTTTTGAATAATTTTAGAAGCTTCAACATTGCTATGCTTGAGTAGAAAAAGGGTGAATAATAACTTTTTCTAGCCACATTTTTACCAAAATGATTCAATTGAAAGTTATTAAATATATTAAAAGATATGTCCTCCGTATCGAACTATTTTTCTTTTGGGATATGTTCAGCAGAAGTCCTAAAACTTGTCAAGAAAGTGCAATTGAGTCCTAAAACTTACAAAAAGTTCAATCAAGTCCTAAAACTTGTCAACTTGGTTCAATTCAGTCCTAAAGTTAACACCGTTAGCCTTTTCCGTTAAAAATGCTGACGTGGCCTTTTAAATAATTTTTTATTTTCCACATGGATTTTTTTAATAATTTTTTATTCATCCTTTTAAAAAAATTAAATTTAAAAACGAAAAAATTAGATTTATTTATTTTATCTTATTTTCACAAAAAACTAAAAAGAAAGTTAAAAAATTTATTTTAAAAAAAAAAATGGGCGTTCTTCTCCCTCGGCCGCGCGCACGCCGCCGCCCATCGCCGGAGGGGCCGAGCGACGGTTGTCGGCCCTAGGCGGGGTGGCCGGCCCTCGCCGGCCCCGGCGCGGGACGGCGACCGTCGCCCGCCCGGGCGAGGCCTCGTCGGCCCTCGCTCGGGGCCGGTGAGGCTCGCCAGATCTCGGCGAGGCTCGCCCGGATCCGCGAGCCTCACCGGCCTCGAGCGAGGGCCGACGAGGCCTCGCCCGGGCGGCGACGGCGCCGTCCTCGCCCGGGGCCGAGCGACCGTCGCCCGCCCTAGGCGAGGCCTCGTCGGCCCTCACTCGGGGCCGGCGAGGCTCGCCCGATCCGGGAGAGCCTCGCCGAGATCCGGCGAGCCTCGCCGGCCCCCGAGCGAGGGCCGACGAGGCCTCGCCCGTGCGAGGGCCGGCCACCCCGCCCGGGGCGGCGACCGTCGCCGGCCCCTCCGGCGATGGGCGGCGGCGGAAGTCCGCCGGTGCCTTTTTTTTTTTTGAATAGTTTTGTTTTTTTAAATAAATTTAGATTTTCCTTTTTAGTTTTTAATCTAATTTTTAAAGATTTTGAATAAAAAATAATTTTAAAAAGCTATTTGAAAAATAAAAAAATCATTTAAAATGTGACGTCAGCGCCACGTCAGCAATTTCCATTAACTTTCTTGACGGTGTTAACTTTAGGACTGAATTGAACCAAGTTGACAAGTTTTAGGACTTGATTGAACTTTTTGTAAGTTTTAGGACTCAATTGCACTTCCTTGACAAGTTTTAGGACTTGTGCTGAACATATCCCTTTTATTTTTGACTTTCTACAAACTTCAAAAAAACAAATTCAAAAAATCTTTCGAAGAAAAATGACATTAGAAAGCTTCACCATTGCTATTCTTAAGTTGGACAAAAGATTAAATAATTGAACTTTCTAGGCTTCTAGCCACATTTTCACCAAAATGATTCAATTGAATGTAATTACATATACTAAGACAACAGGACATTGCACAAATTTCACACAAAACATTAGAATTACGGCTAAACTAAAACATTATAATTTTAAAAAAAATCGTATTAATGTTAAATCTGAAATCACAAGTGACCGAGCTAATCAATACAAGAGAAAAAAAAAAGGATTGGCATGTGGTGTTTGCACCACCAAATCACAAAAGCTGGACATGCACGAATATTTTCCTATGGATCGCGGGATCGGTGCGCAGATATGTGCTGCTCTGAGTTTTGAACCGGGACATTCCATCTTTTTTGTTGATTTGTGTTGGGATTATCGGATTCCCAAAAACCGGATTCGACACTAAATCGAACCCCTAAAACGAATGCGGAAGACAAGCCCGAGAAAATCACGTATCACCGATCCTAAAGCACACCACGGATTCGAGCGTACCTTGTTAGCCATAGATTAAACACCGACGCCGATAAGAGGAAGAGAAAACCGATCCTGTTCGATTCGATGACGTCGATTGGCCTTGAAGGGAAGATGGCGTCGCCTTTAGCGTTTGTCTTTCTTTTGAAGGGAGAGAGGGAGAGGAACGTACGTACGTTATGCCAAAGGGTGCCTTCTCCCTCTCTTTCCTCCCTTATATACGTTCCCTCCAAAAGGAATCGTGCCCCTTCATCCATGGGCCCTAATCTTGTGGGCCGGGCTTTTAGGCCCAACATGGGCGGATGGGCCTTAAGCCCATCACATAAAACCATCATCTCCCACTCGCACATGGTGGGCCGAACATGATTCTCTTTACCTCTCTTCAACATTCATACCGGTGAATAATCCATGCGACCAGCATACTTTGAGAGCTCGTTGCCATACATCTGTTAGGAATATATAGCAGCTCATAATGGGCATCACATCCTGAGTAGATTTAGTATGCAGTTCCCTAGATCGATCGATCACATTTATATCTCTCTTGATCTCTTTTAAACAATGATATATATATTGTATTCACAATTATGATTATCCCAAAGACAATCATAATTGGTTAACCAATGAATACAAAACTACAATGTGATTCTCCAAAATCGATCTTCCTCTTTCCTTCAAACTCTCAATTTCAGTTCAGCTTGCTTTTCTAGAAATGTCCCATTAGATCGAATCAACTCATGACCATTGGCAACATTCTAAGATAGCAAACACTAAATAGAAATCTTGAGAATAAGTAAGAGTAATGAGGGGACTAAAAATTGAGGAACTCTTTTCCTCAAGAGTCTCACACGACATAAAAGTTGAGATCAAACTTTTGCCACTCTTATTGGTCGTCTCATGCATACGTAGTATGAAATACGTATTACGGCATTAACTCCTTTCCCATGGAGCGTATGTCTACACCTTCAATACCGTACAAATGATAGTTCAGACATACCCAATGTTTAACTTGAGTTCACGTATCTACTCATTCATAAAATTCATCAGAACTCACATCTGGCATCATAGACAGATAAAGTAAAATATGTGGGTTATTTTACTTTCGGACATAGTAAGTATTATGTCCTCATCTTAACACTCATTTAAGGCGACATACGTATTTTAAGCTTGAGCTCTCGATTATCACCTAGGTAATAAGCTTAAAAACAGTCTCATCTCTATTTATCACACAGTAAATAGAGGCGATTACCCGTGTGAGTAGGCTAATCTTATATCTGTCCGACATACTTTCTCAACTTAAAGTAATGCACTGAGCATTAAGATGCATAAAGATCAAACAAAGATTCATAGGCATTAATGATGAAAAAACACAAATTCATCAAATGTGAACACTTCAAGGAAATTACAATCCAGTACATCAGACTCTACGCAATCCTAGAGATTTCATATGGCCACTAAACACATCTCTAGATATTGGCTTTGTCATAGGATCTGCTACCATTCTATGCGTAGTATGTACTCTAAGTTCACATCTTTTCGTGCAATCATATCATTGACAAGATTATACTTGGTATCTATATGTTTGGTCTTGCCATGATATTTTGGATCTTTGGTGTACACTTTTGCTGCTTGGCTATCACAGTTAACCAACAATGAATCTGCAGCACTTCCAATAACACCTAAATGATCCAAAAAATCTCTTAAGCCAAACATCTTCTTATACTGCTGCTGATAATGCCACGAACTCAACTTCTATCGTGGACAAGGCTATACACGTTTGTTTCTTACTGCTCCAACATATGGTGCCATTATTCAGTAAGAAAACAAATCCAGAGATAGATTTCCTTTCATCTAAATCTCCTCTCCAATCAGCATCTGAATAGCCTTCAACTCGCAGATCCTTTCCTTGATAACTCAGCGTATAATCAGCAGTTCCTTTTAGATACCTTAGTATTCTTTTAACGGCTTTCCAATGTGCTTGACCTGGATTGGATTGGTATCTACTCACCATTCCAATTGCAAAACATATGTCAGGTCTTGTACACATCACAGCGTACATAAAGCTTCCAACAGCACTAGTATAAAGAACATGTTTCATTTGTTCCTTCTATTGTGGAGTCCTTGGACACAATCTGTGGCTCAATCCCTCGTCTTTAGTAATATGAGTATCTATGGGTTTACAATCTTGAAATCTTAACTCCAAGAATGTATGCAACATCACCCATGTCTTTCATCTCAAAGTTGGAAGATAACCAATTCTTCACAGTATTAACAAACTCCATATTACTTCTGACAATTAGTATATCATCAACATATAATGATATGATCACAAATTGATCTTTGGATCTTTTGATATATACATAATGATCCTCATCTATCATTGTAAAGTCATATGCCATTATGGCATTATGAAAACGCATATACCATTGTCTTGACGACTGCTTAAGGCCATATATCGACCTCAAAAGTCGACATACCTTTTCTTCTTGGCCTTTCACTATGAAACCAGCAGGTTGTTCCATATATATTTCTTCCTCTAATTCTCCATGAGGAAAGCAGTCTTTACATCCATTTGATGTAACTCAAGATCCATACTAGCCACTATTGCCGGAATAATGCGAATCGAGGTAAATCTCATTACGGGAGAAAATGTTTCTTCATAATCAATTCTTTCCTGTTGATTATACCCCTTCGCCACAAGGTGAGCCTTATGCCTTTCTATCGAGCCATCAGCCTTTCGCTTTATTTTGAGAACCCACTTGTTCCCAATAGCTTTGCGTCCTTTTGGAAGATCAACCAGTTCCTAGACTTGGTTTGATTTCATTGACTCCATTTCCTCTTCCATTGCATGAATCCATTTTTCCTTATAAGGGCAATTTAGAGCCTCATTAATATTTCTTGGCTCATCCTCATCTTGTGGAGCAACCATAAAAGTTTCCCTTTCAATGTCAAAACATCAACGGGGAATACTTTGATGACTTGTTCGCCGTATGGGAGATTGTACACTTTGCACATCATTCCCCATTATGCTCCCACTTGGATTAGATAATGATTATGTTGTCTCATCATGTGGTTGTAATTGAGAATGAGTTGAATTCAATTCATCACTTCTCATATTGCTCCCACTTGGACGAACTCTACTAATATCATTATCATGATCCAAGGTTTCAAATAGGGAGTAATTTTCCCTTATTTTGCCCTTCTTAGGAAATTCATCCTCTAAGAATGTGATATCCCGTGATTCAAATTCAGTTATACTCCCACTTTCCTGCTCACCTATGAACACATACCCTTTTGAGTGTTCGGAGTATCTCATGAAAATACTCTTATTTCCTCTGGGACCCAATTTCCCAAATTTGTGAGAGGACTCATGAGTATAGGTAGCACAACCCCATGGCTTAAGAAAACTTAAGTCCGGTTTTCTACCTATCCATAACTCATATGGAGTGGAAGTAACTGATTTGGAATGCACCCGGTTAAGTATATAGGCAGCAGTTAACAACGCATCACTCCAAAAAGTAATAGGTAAGTTAGCATGCGCCATCATGGACCTAACCATTTCCAGTAGGGTTCTGTTTCTTCTCTCCGCAACACCATTTTGTTGAGGAGTATATGGAATAGACAACTGTCTTTCTATTCCTTTTTCATCACATAATTTTCTGAACTCATCAGATAAATATTCTCAACCTCGATCGGATCTCAATGCTTTTATTTTCTTGTCTAATTGATTTTCTACCAAGTTCATAAACCTTTTGAAACAACTCAATGCTTCAGATTTATGAGAAATCAAATAAATATATCCGAATCAAGTATAATCATCTATAAAAGTGATGAAATAAACAGCCCCATGCCTTCTTCTCACATTCATTGAAACACAGACGTCAGAATGGATTATATGCAGAGGAAATTCAGCTCTTTTACCTTTTTCCAAATGGTTTCCTTGTCGTTTTCCCTACTTGGCAATGCTCACATATAGGCAAATCGACTTTTTCAATGTTGCCCAACAAGCCCTCTTTGGCTAGTCTTTTCATACGTTGTTGGCCAATATAACCAAGTCTAGCATGCCACACACTCACATCATTATCATATGAATTAGGAGATGTGAGAAGGGAATAACAAATATTGACATCACCACAGTCAACATTTAGTACAATAAAACCATCCAGAAAATGACCACGACCATAGTAGTTTGTATCCAAATACAAATCTACACCTCTATTATGGAAGTTCACACAAAAACCAAACTTAACCAACACCAAAACAGACACTTAATTTCGACGAATCTCTGGAGCATATAGAACATCATGTAGGAACAAGGTGCGTCCACCACGCATGTTCAATTGACAGTGCCAATCCCTTTAACTTTAGCTCGGAGTTATTTCCCACATAGATCCACTTAGTTTCAGTTGGTATCGTCGGAATTCCACGAAGGATTCTCTATCCTTCGCTACATGGTCTGTCGCTCCTGAATCCACAGTCCACAAAGGATTAGACTCAGTTAAGAACACAGAACTTGACACAAAAGCAAAGTTCTGAAAAGTACAAGGGGTGTATACTTTCTTTGGCTCACGACAGTCGCGAGCATAGAGACCCTTCTTGTCACAGTTGTAACACTTCACCCTGGACATTTTCTTCACTTGAGGACGTTTTCCTCTGTTGTGTTGGTTAACTCTTGATTTCTTGCAATAAGGACTTGATCCTTTGCATTCCTGCATATTGAACGAATCAATACGCTTGCGCTTAGAGCTCAAAACCCTTTTCTGAGCTAGAACCAGCATTGCAAATGTCTATTTTTGACTCAAATGCCGTTAGGCGGTCCTCTACTAGCTCAAGGTGGCGCACGGCATCCTCAAGATCTTCCATAATATGGTCAAGAGCTTCTAGTGCTTCTTGCTTTTCCAGCACATATTGAATCTTCATATTCAATATTTCACAATTGTTGCCGTTCATATCAGCAATTACGTTCTTAATTGTTGAAACCATCGATCTGAACACATCAGACATATATGCACGAATAATTAATGCCTATCATTTATGCATCCACTTTGCATAGACCCATCATATCAATGAATAATTTCAAGTAAGGTTTCAGAATCAAAAGGTCACTATGTTTCCAATCATCCTTCAAAAATCCTAACTTAAAACTATTATTAATATAATTGTCTTATGCAAAATAAATTCTATGAAGTTACAAAAACTTCTATGAACTACCCACAGCAGTCAACAATTTAACAGAAAGCAAATAATATTTGACATCTAATAGAATAATAATACTTTCACATAATACAACTATCCATTACACTAAGCAATATATACAGAGGAAAAAAATATCAACATAGAAAGATATATTCACATTCAAAAACATCTCAAACTAATCTAAGAAATAAATAGGGAATGTCCCTTCTAATCTATCAGTCAAAATATCTGAGAAATTTGAAGGCATATTTGCCAACCATGGAAAAACTTTTGGAGAGCTTTCATGTCGCCTCCAAGGCGCATTCACTCTGCGCCATGTGGTGCTCAATCTAAGGGTTGAAGTTTTGGTTAACTCAATCCTATAGTACTCTCTAACAAAAGCTACCACCAGCCTCCTATAACCTGGGACCACGTTGACCTCCCATAGCCGATCTAACACTGCTTGCCATTCAGGTGGAAGAGTGTTCATCAAAGCCAGCACTTTCTCAAAATCCGGCATAAGATAACCATTCCAGATAATTTCCTGTATCATCTGATTGACCCTGACCACATGTGATACTAAATCACCGTCATGCCATCGATAATTAGCTAACTCTGTCATCAGCCTTTTAAGTCTTGCACTTCCCTCATCCGTTCTCGGGATTGCAGGTATCCGTGCATAACGCATGATAGTTCCTGCAACAAATGCAGAACTAAAAATGGATTACTTATAATCCATAATATACATAAGGGAAAATACATAATTTTCCATGATTCATGCAACAAATGCACAATAAAAAATGGATTACCTATAACCCACACAGACATAATTGAAAAAGAAAAAAAAAAAAAAATTTTTGTCAACGGTCAACGGTCGTCGGTCAACGGTCAACGGTCAACGGGTCACGGGTTGGGGCGGTCGGACCGGTCGGGCCGGGTCGAACGAATCGACCGGCACGTGCCGCGTGCGTGCGCGGGCTGATGTCACGCAGACGTCAGCTGGCGCGTGCGCGGCACGCGCCAGGCTTCCGCACATGTCGGGTCAGGTCGGGTCGCCGACTGGCCAACGGTCGTCGGCGATGACGTCATCCCAGCGGTTACCGACCGTTGGGTGACGTCACGGTGACGTCAGCACGCGTCGGTTCGCCGACCGGCGCGTGCCGGTTCGCCGACCGGCGCGTGGCGCCCACGCGCAGCGGCTTCTGACCGCGCGTGTGGGAGCGTCCGGCGTCTCCCGGTGGCGCACGACATATCGA
Source organism: Eucalyptus guilfoylei (assembly GCA_016097605.1). NCBI lineage: Eukaryota > Viridiplantae > Streptophyta > Magnoliopsida > Myrtales > Myrtaceae > Eucalyptus > Eucalyptus guilfoylei. The sequence goes on along the minus strand of CM027870.1, from coordinate 12,692,462 downwards.
CGGACTCGTCTCGACGAGCTCTTTCACCCTATGCTTTCAGAAATCGATTTCTACTTACAGAAACTCGAAAAAATGGATGAACAGTGCTCGGGTGTCGGGATTTTCGCCCCGATCCGTGTCGGCCGATTATTTTCGCGAAAATTCAATAAAAAAAAAAACATGAAAGGGGTCGGGAAAACATGAACTAGGGCTCTGATACCAATATTGGGATTATCGGATTCCCAAAAACCGGATTCGACACTAAATCGAACCCCTAAAACGAATGCGGAAGACAAGCCCGGGAAAATCACGTATCACCGATCCTAAAGCACACCACGGATTCGAGCGTACCTTGTTAGCCACAGATTAAACACCGACGCCGATAAGAGGAAGAGAAAACCGATCCCGTTCGATTCGATGACGTCGATTGGCCTTGAAGGGAAGATGGCGCCGCCTTTAGCGTTTGTCTTTCTTTTGAAAGGAGAGAGGGAGAGGAACGTACGTACGTTATGCCAAAGGGTGCCTTCTCCCTCTCTTTCCTCCCTTATATACGTTCCCTCCAAAAGGAATCGTGCCCCTTCATCCATGGGCCATAATCTTGTGGGCCGGGCTTTTAGGCCCAACATGGGCGGACGGGCCTTAAGCCCATCACATAAAACCATCCATTTGATTTCAATCATAAAATAAAACTTGACGATGGTTTTTGAACTCAAAAGAACTTAAGAAACCATACTCACCAACTGAAACACTGAATTCTTACAAATCTTCCAAAACCCGTTAAACATTATAAATGACCAAAAAGATGAGAAAACGTTTAGTCTCCAGTTGGTTGAACTTGGTTCGCAAAAAGCTTGAACTAAGTTTTATGAAAACGGGTACAACTGCATATCGAATGTAATTACAGCTAGCTCGATGCCGAAATCTGCACGGAACCAAGTAAAGACAAGTCTTCTTCTGCTTCTCTCAGTCAAAGACTTTGGCTCCGAAAAGCAATTTACTTTGGACTCTCCGCTAATGCCACAACTGGAATGGCCTCAATGCCTCAAGTGCGGGTCAGAGATCACCTGTGCGGTTCAGTTGTCTTGAACTTTCCAACTTCCAACTCAGAAAGCTGTGTTCCCATTTCTCAGCACCTTTCAAGCGCTGTCCTAATGTGGTTCCGCAACCAAAAAGGAGTCTTCAAAGTCCTCCAATGTGAAAATGACTTGAGAGCCTTTCTGAAAGGAGAAACTTCAATGGTGAATATCTTCGATTTTCATCATGTTAATATCTTGTCTTTTCTTTTCCAATAAATTTCCTTCCCCAACATTCCGATCCCCCCTTGGAGACACCGATATGTGCAACAATGTCCAGCCATTGTCAAGGCCGGTAAAAAACGTCTACCTCACAAAATTAAAAACTGTTAACGAACTATAAACATTCAATGCTGAGAAACTAAAGTCTGGCCGCAAATGGGATTTAACTCAAATCAATTTCTTAAATAACCTAAAGAACGCTAAGCTAAGATTAATGTTCAGAATTTGAAGTAGAGCACATTCATGTTGACTCAGAAGCAGCAAGTGTTCGAGTTAATCAATACTGAATAAAAAGAGTGGCAATGAAACGTGAAATTTTGTGGCAATAAGTAGAGGCGTAGAACGAATAGTTGATCTAACGTAGAAGAAGAAGAATTCATGAAATGTTGGTCCAAGAAAAATTAAGAAGATCCAATACGTATAGAGAACAATTTAAGTCGGTAAGGAAAGAAAATAATATCTCTCTTCTAATGCACTTAACGGGGTCCCACAGTAAAGACTTTTTTATAGTGATAGATTTTGGTAATGCTCCAAGTCTTTCTCATAAGAAAGATGATGAAAACTTATGTTCCCAACAATGGCAAAAATCACGCTCAGGTGCTTAAATTGATGTCCTCTACATATCAAGCTTTGATATATCAGTCCTCAGGGGAAGCATCCTCAGAGAAATTAGGAAGTAACAGAGCTGCAATAAATTTATGCATTCATGCGTCCAGTACATGAACATTCTTCCCATCTTCCACATGAATTACACTTCTCCATTGGTTTAGGTCCATTCACATAACAAACGTGAAAATCATGTCGAACTCGGAATTTCAAATTCTTTTCCCATATATGAAGTTACACCAGCAAAACAAAAGAAAAAAATTCCTAGATGATAAGGCTGATTAGATATGCACACAAGAGCCCCATTGATAATGTCCATCCTTGTGGGGAACGTTACTCCCGACCACAATGTGCAACTTTTTGTGACCCAACATTCTTTGGATATTGGCCAAAAATTTCCCCGGGTAAAAATATTAAGCTGGATCCAAAATTTTTCTCAAAAAATAGGCTCTCTAGTCTCTCTCTCCCCTCATCCCCGAAAATAAAATAAAAAATAAAAAAGTGCCCTGACTTCGGATTACCTTTCACAGTATGATCCAAAGCATTAGCGGATTAATTAGACTATTTTAAAGCTAAATCACTTTTAGTATTTTTTTTTTCAGTCCAAATGTATAATGGGAGCAAGTTCTTGCATATGGAAGCAAAAAAACATGTGACATGATCCACATACATCTACTTTTTCTCTTTTGGGGTGGGAGGGGGAGATTTTGTGGAATTACTGCCAATTGTTCTAAAAGCTTAAGCTATTAGATGAATGCGTGGTTTATTATTTGAATATTCTAATACTCCCCCTCATGCTTAGTTTGGTCTTTTGCCTAGTACTAAAAGTGGAAATTTAATTGGGGAAGCAAATGAGACTTGAAAAGATTCGAACTCAGGACTTCAAACTTTGATACCATATGAGAAAAAAATTGTTTGATTATTGATCTCAACGTACAATTGTTGAGATGATTTCCATTATATATAGATATTACAAATGTTACAGTTCATAAGGGAACAATATAACAATGGAAAATAATAAATAAAGAGATAGTTATATTACAAGAGTTGTCAATCCATTGATTCTAGCATCTCCAAGAATCAGCTTGTGATTTGGATTAGATTTTGATTGATAATCTCAGATTCTTCCTTCTTGATTGATAAACCGGTGCTTTACGTCTTGTATCATGGGACACACGCCTATAAATTGCAACCGAAATCGCTAGAGCCTTATTCTTCTTGCATTTGGCAGCTTCTATACCCAATTATCATCGCAACATCAAGTCCACCAATATCCTCTTGGATGAGAAACATCATGCTAAAGTCCCAGATTTTGGTACTTTCAAGTTAGTATCCCTTGATCAACTCATGTAACTGCATTGCTGCGAGGGACCTTTGCATACTTGGATCTGGAGTACTTCAGAACAAGTCATTTCACAGACAAAAGCGATATGTATAGCTTTGGAGTGGTCCTTGTTGATCTGTTACAAAGGAAAATGTCAATCTCTTTGCTAAGGGAAGAAGAAGAAAGCAGCCTTGTGGCCTATTCTGTAATTTCTGTGGAGCAGAATTGTTTGTTAGGTATTGCTGATGCTCAGGTTATGGAGGAAGGCAAGAAAGAAGAGATTGTAGCTGTTGCTAACCTCGCAAGAAGGTGCTTGAGCTTGATTGGGAGGAACGGCTGACGATGAAAGAAGTGGCAATGGAGTTGGAGGGAATAAGGAGGCTCCCAAGCTCTTCGAGTTTCCAGCAAAATGAAGAAACGACTGAGGCCGCTAAATCTCACGACTCTAGTTTCACATTCGGCAAGTCTTTCGTGGACATTGGTGTACGACATTTTCAGATGTGCAGCCATTCGTCCAGTGTGAATCATGGTGAAGGCAGCAATTATTGGCATCATCTACGCAACAGACATGCAGAGGCTAATGACTCGAATACGTAAGCTGCACCAAAATTGATATGTCCCTATCCATCTTTAGCCTTGATAAATAGGGAGAACTTGCCCTTGGACTAGTCAATTATACCCGGTTTGTTTAGTCGTTTCCTTGTCGCAAATGTGGGGATCAAAAGAGTGTTTGTTTTAGTCGTTTCCTTTTTCAAATTTTCTCTAGCTCAGTGTCGGCGTTTGACTTCAATATCATAATGTTGTTTACGGTGTACATGACAACGTTTCTATTCTGAGAAATAATTTCTTTTAAAAAATAGTTCTTTTCTATTTCTATTCCGTGGAATAATTTTTGAGCAAAAGAACGCGTTTAGTAATTGTATAAAATTTATATTTCTGGAATAGAAAAAGAACATAAATGCGTTTGGTACGGCCCTAAAAATTTCTATTCCAAATTTTAATTTTTTAAAAAAATAAAAAATAAGAAAAAGGAAGAGATTAAAATTATAGATTAGAGATAAAATCGACAAGACCAAAATCTTATTGCATTAATAATACATTTGCTTAGGTGTGAGAATTCTAGTCGAAGTTGAACCTATAACATGAGTGGTTGTGTCATGGAGCTTGAGCTATTATCTTATATCCGCGTGTGAGGATCTTTACTCATGTAGTTTATAGCCAATTGAATTTAGCCAATGCCTTGTTGGAATCAATATTCACAAATTGAAGTTTTGAGCTATAGTTCTCAGTAATATTTTTTTGTGAATTTTAATGTTTAGTATAGCAAATATTGCAAAAAAAAACACAAGGGATCTTGTCAGCCAAATTAATTGTAGTGATTTCCTTGGGACTAAGTTTTTACTCTTTAAAAAAAAAAAAAGAGTAATTCCGGAGCATGCGTGGCTTGCGGATTAGTCTTCTAATCTTGACATGGACATCGGGTTGGGGTTGGAAATTTCCAACTATTGGAATGGTGCATGCATGGCATGGCTTTGCTGTTATTAAGCATTTAGATCATAGTATGCTCCTAAAGCACCTAGTAAAGACCTTGGTCTCTTACATTTTGAGCCCTCAATGCATCCCATCTCGATGCTGGTTTTTACCTTGCTTCTTTCCGAATTACAAAGTATTTCATCTTCATGTTTCACATAAGCTTACAAGATTTTGTCTAATTTTGATGACGGGAGGCGTTTCTCCTCTCCTCTTTTACTTTTTTCTTTCCTAACTAGGATGCAAGCTTCGGAACGCGGTTTGTAGGTCTTGAAGCGTCCGCTAGACAATAGGTTACAATCTACTTCTCAAATGTTTGTCCACATTTATGATGCATTCAATGGCATTTGTGCTCTTGGACATAAAATTGGATGACCGTAATACAATTAACAAAAATGTATTCATAATAGTTCCCAAACGCCTAGCAAAAGTCAGAAATATAAGTCATGGAATCTCTTACGTATTGTGATCCCTTGCCATCATATTTGCAACATTTTTCCTAATAATGTTAATCTCGGTCGCCTCATCTAGTGATATATCATCTACAACCTCCTCTTGTGTAGGTGCAAATGAATACTCTGGATTTCCATAACTGAACACACCTGAGTGGTTGTGGTAGCTGCGCCTGATTATGGGCAAAATTGTGTGGCATGGTATGAAATGTGTCATAACGATTTTACCTTATAATCGATAATTATGATTTTAGGCATTATCATTTTTACATAACATGATTTTGCTTGTTTGCCTAACTACACTATGGTGTGGACAATCAAATGTATTTATCTTGACATTCACTACGGGCCACTGAGCACACATGGTTCCTAAAGTTTTGATCTGTATTCTAGGCATTATGATACGGTTACCTGAAACTAGCAAAAGGAATAGATCTTATGGAGAATTACCATTCCAATGAATAATTAGTATAGGAACGGTTTAATCCTACCAATTCGATTTCTGGATCTACTTCACAGATGTATTTACTTTTGAGATATCATATTTGAAAACTTTTATGATCTTATCATCTCATGATCCTAGATCCACTCTTAGGATCAGAGTCTTGAAACGCCCGTCAAATCAAAGTGGGCAAACATCAATGACTTTTGGAAATAGAACACCCGGGACCTGGTGTCCCTGCTCGTGGAATTGATTTTGGGAGCTTGTCATCACATTCCCAAGTGCTCTGTTCTTTTCTCCACGGCTTTAGTGTCAGAAGCTGGAGGCAAATACCCAACATCTCTTTAGCTGGACTCGGGGTTCACCATTAGCGAATCGTGAGAATAAGGTTAAAATTAAGACGAGAGAGAGAGACAGAGAGATGGGAAAGGACGGGGGATAAGTGAGACAGAAAGAGAAGCAGCAGACGGAAATGCAGCAAGTACTCTCGTCCTTCGTTAAGAAAGATAACTTTGTTAAGAAAGGCTCTCGACACTCATAATTCATCCTGATATTCCCAGTTGGCACTTTGGAATTCGAATTATCTCCTCATGTCTCGAGGGCATTCCTGCTTGATGGGATCCAGAAAAATGTCGATGAAAAACAAATCCGTCCATGGCTCGTTTGGACATTCTACATATGTTCAATCGAATACACACCCCTAATACTTCGAATTAATTATCCCCAAAGCTTCGATGAAGTCAATGAGAACCGTGTGGACCAGACCCAACCTTAGAAAAAACATGAAAAAGTCCCGCTTTAAGACTCCTTAGTAAACATCATTTACATATGATTTTAAGCATCATCAATATGGATTGGTGATGAGTGCTACAAAATCATTCTTCGTGCATTCATACACTTTTCATGTTCTTCATCAATAATATGACTTACGATGACTTCTATACCATCCTCTAACATCAACTGTCTAGTAGGGCTAGGCGGTTCCAGGACCACTTCTAGGACTAGGAACAATGTGAAATCAAAGTTAGCAATCTGTTTCCCGAACAGCCTATTCACAGCATCAAATGGATGAAAGATCACCTACAAATTTTTATGCAAATTATATAGTTTAAAGAGGGGAAACACGGGCTCTCACCAAACAACCAACCCCCCACCACCCCCCGCCCCCCAACCCAGAAAAAAAGGAAAAAAAGGAAAAAAAGGAAAAACTATGGCAATATAAGGAAACAATCATTTCATAGATCCTCACTGAAACTGTTAACTCTTCAAGAAGGAAGTAAAAGGATTCAATATTAAGTAGAATAGGATAACAGGAGAAGAAAGGCTTGTTAAAAATTGCTATTAGCAATAGCACTACACTACGTATAAACAGAACTATGCATAGCACAGAAAATTTTAACATCTGAATTCCTTTATTTTGGAGCTACTTTGAGTAATGTAAAGTCCAGTTGAAGGACTTATCAGCTCTTGCACTAATGAGACTGATTGCCTTGAAGGTTTACATAACCATATGCTTCTTCCACGAAAGTGGCTACAAGCATTTCAAGTTAGAAGACGCCCAAAAAGCCAAACATCATATCCCAAATAAAAGACAGGAATGATGATTGCTTGATTTTGGCAAGACAAATTACTAACGAGAAATTGGCACTGACATATCTGCATGCCCCTGACGTACAAAGGATCATGGTAGTCTACAAATTAAAATTTTGTTAAAGCCTTCGGCTATAGTAGTCTTTCTCCCATCTATATCTGCAGGATTCTCTAACGAACCTTGAAAGTTGCACTTGATGCATCATGGTGGCGTCAAGATATAAGTTAGAAACGCCTACTCTCACAGGTTGATATAGCAGCATCTGATAGAACGCTAAACATCTGTGTGTCAACAAACATCTGTATAGACCAAGAGAAAGAGAATCATGAGCAAAAAGTATTCTACCGTAAACCTCATTTAAAATCATGAAGGAATCCAGATGCCCTGACATAACTCCATGGAATCAAATTGTGCCTAGATAAATAGTGTGTCACAGGTAGTTAGATGAGATGTATATATACTGACAATCCAATGACATCCCTCTTGACTTTTCACGAAGGTTATCTACAGTCATTCAATGCCCACAATAAATTCTCAGAGGACTGAAGATCACCTTGCCCCTCCACTCACGACTTGAATCCTTGGTACTCATCAATTAGAATGAGCAAAGGCTTAAATTGTTGAATAATGGCAGGAATTATATTTTATATCTTACAAATACTCAAAAGTTTGAGACAAGGCTGGTAGGATGATGGAAACTGTGACATCAATTTAAGTATATGAACCCAATGCATTAACTAAAATGTTAAAATCGATTAAGAATAAAGAAGGAAACATGAAAAAAGGGGAGTATGACAATCCAATCACTCCAATACCATGTTCGTTGCACTCCCGTTTATTCTAAAGACTCAAGCTGCTCAAAAGTGCAGGAGGTTACATTTTAGATATCAATACCCATATATCACAAATGCTAGAGCTTCAGTTAATTTAAGATAAACACAAGCAATTAAGTCAAAGTAATGCACTGGCAAAAATCATGTGGTCTTATATTAATACTCAAGAATGCCCTGGTAGATGCTTCATTGGTTAAAATTTCTAATTACTTGATGAACTCCTGGATAATAATCTAATGCATAGAAGATGAGATGCTGTAGCTAGAGTATATAATGCAACAAATATGTATGGCATCATGCATAGTTCAAGGAAAGTAGATCTTACCTTAATAAATGGTCGGTCTCTACTAGGAAAGGAATCAACAAAACTATCTTTAAGCAGTAAAGAAACCTGAAAAGGTACAAAACAATCACATCTTAATGAGAATATAGGTTCTATAAACCATAGTAATTACTTATCATTTAAGCAGCAAGGAAAAGAATATTATAAAGTCAGTCTAACCCTGTCATTATTTGACTGTACACTAGTAATTGTGTAAGACTTCAAATCTGAGCACAGTGAATCAAGGTAGTTCCTCATTACAGTCAAGAACCTGCCAGCAGCTTCTGCCTGCACACCATCACCAGATTAGTGACTATCAAAAGTAAAAAGAATCAGAGGCATATGATGCAAAAATAACAACATATCTATTCATGTGGGAAAAACACACTAAAATACTGATTAGAAACTCCATGATGATCATGTGTACCTGCACTTCACTGCACTTATATACAGGATGCCTTTTAGCAATTGAGCTTTCAAGAGATAGTCTAGCATAAATTGGCTTTAGTTCAGAAACAAGCTCTTTGTACCTAGGTAGTGCTGGCAAATGACGCATTTTCACCTACAAAAGTGAGTTCAATTTGTCAAAGATTGTTCCATTCCAGCCAGCCATTAACCCAGCTTGTTGTCTAAAACATTCTTGTACACAAGCTTAAACATACAAGCCATTTCCTTCTACAGGACCATTAGAATCATCTCCAAGTATTAATCTGATCAAACAGAGGAGAAAATTGAGAGAACATCACTGCAAATATTTTCCTATTCACCCATCTGAATCTACCTTGCTGGTCCATATACACTACAGTTCGTTTGTAGTTCTGTTAGTCCTAGTTTACATTCTTCTAGGTAAACCAGTGTAAATCACCAAAAGAGAAAGTAATGTATGTCTTTTCTAATCAACCACAAAACGCTTGTATTACCCAGACCCTCCATCCTCTGATACTTCATCTGTTCCACAAATAATATTAGTACATAGAAGGGAAGATCAGCGGCAGGTCAGTGAGGAACTTTAACATGGAGCCTAAAATGCTGGTCCACATAAGATAATGCTCAAGTCTAATAGTCTGTTATCTTCTAGTGAACATTCTTGTTGTGGCATATGAAATACCACAAGTCATAAGTATGAAAAGTTGAAATTTTGTACGTCTGCTTCATCAGCCACAAACTAAGCTAATCTCTTTAAAACATCCTCCATCGCACCAAATGAAAAGAATTGGGAGCAAAAAACTATTATTTAACTTCTATGACAACAACAAATTTGAGAACAATAAATCAAGCCTTTATTGCCATGTGCTGTTTCTTCTTTTATATTCAGGGGCTACATGGATTTTATCAGAACATTGTTCCATGAGGAAAAACAATTGTACGCTTGTCTTGATAAAGGGGGGAAAAGATAACAAACCTGGTCTTTAAGCACATTAACCTGAATAAGATTAGATGTTTTCATCTTCAAATCAGCAAATTTGTGCTGTATGCCCACCTGCAAAGCCATCAGATCATAACAATATTAATCCCATGATGCTTCCAAATTACAAGTCTGACTTACAATAGGATGAGTTGGAAACAACGAAAACTTACTATAAAGGGAACTGGAGCATCAAGAAAATCAAACATTCTCTCAGGCAGAACCTGAAAGCAAATATTCACAATAAAAACTACCACCGACAAAAAATTGACAGCTAATGCAAGTAAATTATGGAAAAGGTTTTCCGCATAGAAACAAGTAATGGAGACCATTGATATATATATATCAAAAATGGTAAAAACTGAAGAACCAAAGACTTTGTCAAATTGATGCAGGCATGTTGTGCATTGATGCAACATGTCACAAGTCATAAATAGAATCAATCTCAGATAAATCCCAAGAAGAGGGAACTCCAGTTTAGTCTTAACGTCCTGGTTAAAGGATCTCTTATTCAAAAGCTTAAGCAATTAGGAGGCAAAAATACTTGTGAATTAGGCTAGTCTTAACACCAACCAGAGTAATATTGGACTTTAACAACCCCTCTCATGGCACACCACCAAAAAAATAGCCATACAGTAATGCCTTGCATTTGTTGGAGACAGGTATTCTAGGGTTGAAAATCCATGAGAATTTAGGCAATTAAACAGGTTGCTCAATGGGCATTTCCATAACATGTCAGAGGATTTCCAACCCAAACACTTAAGCAGTTAGTTGAGAAGAGCACATATGTATATGAGATCCATATTTACTCCATGCCTAATATGAGACTCCAGCAGACAAAACTGGAACATGCCACACTCATAAGTCAATAAACTCTCCAAAAATGCAAGGTTATATACCTAACTGGGTGGCCCATTTGTCTTGACAAACCTATGCTTGTTAATTTTATGGAACTTAGGTGCCTGTCTAGCATTGCAGTGTTCCAGGAGAGGTACCCCTCAATCTCTTTCAGGTGCGTTTTGTGGTCTAGATAAGAGGCCAGAGATAATAATAGTAACTGCATCCAGTATTTAAAGATGCTACATCCAACGAAGTCTAAGCAGATGGACCCGAATGAAGCATTGGATTTGCCCACATGGGGGAGTATTAGAACAAATACATATAGAGTAACATGAGTCCTAGAAAGAAAATATAAGAATCCTCTATTTACATCTGCTGAGAGAGAGAGAGAGAGAGATCTGAATCCACTATCAACCTCATTGCCAATGTCTATCCACAGCTATTTGTTAGCGTAATTGAACATCAAACCTCGTTTTCATCTAACAGCTTAAACTCTTAGAATAATTGACAATGATCTCACAAAATCTCATATAGTATCAGAACTGGAGGTCCTGAGTTCAAATCCTTCCAGGCCCTATTCGCCTCTCCAATTAAATATGTCCACCCTTAGTACTAGGCAAAAGACCAGACCAAGTGTGAAGGGAAGTGTTCGCGTAATTAAACATTAAACCCTGCCTTCATCTAACAGCTTAAGATTTTAAAACAGTTGCAGTAATCCCACAAAATCGCACACTATTATCTATCAATAATTCGAATATGTTGTTATCCTATCCACTGACCACTCACTCCATTTTCTGCTGTCACGATAGGGGAATAGGGGATAAGAAAGGAAAAACGTACTCTTACCTATTGAGCACAAAATGAGGAAAATAATACCAATAACATTTTCATTCATATGTATATAACAATTTAAATTACACAAATAGCTTAAAAAATAAAACAAGTATAAACAGATATGGGAGAAAAAGAAAGAACATTCTGATGCCTTCTATGGAACAAAGGTCACATTTGTGATCTCTATCAATTTCCCTTTGCTTTTTTTCCCGCTTTTTACTTCCCCTTACTTTTTTTTTTCTTTTTTTCTTCTTTCAGCAAATGGGGTGTGGTGTGGTGTATCAATGACGTGAATCCATGAACTTCTAGTCACAAGTGGGTAACTTACTGATATGCCAAGACTCTCCGTTTACAAAGCTTAAAGTGACAGGGAATAAATTTAAGGCAATAAACTGAAAGCAGAACTCTCAACGAGTTGATGTCAAGGAAAAAACCAGACAACCGAGAGTAAATCTTAAAAATCCAATTCACCACAACGTATCAATAACAACATTTAGATGCCAAAATCTAGGTGTACAGCATGCAACTCATCATTGGAGAGCTTCGAAGATATAAGACAAGCTGGAGTTCAAACTTACAGGTAGCAATAAACTCTGCCACTCAAATGGTCGAATCATGGGAATAAGAGACAACACAGAAGCTGATAGAATACCCTGCATCAATTGGAGTTCTTGTCACAATCCATCATAGCCGATAGAAGCATATAAGTATAAAAGCGAAGTTCGGTTTATCTAGGTCCAGCAACATCATTGGACTTACCAGATTGGGGCACACTAGTACAATCTGTTTTTCTAATAAAACACCAGCAACCAACCATAAAACCTGTTAAGAAAAGTGGGAACATATCAAATTCAAACTCACTTCCAAGATCAGTATTTGTAAGCTTGACAATAACAAAAAGTTAAGAAGCAGAGGCAATGCCAAAGTGAAAGGAATCTAAATCGCAAGCATAAATTGTTCATAAACTGTGTGGAGGACTTTACAGTCTAAAAAATTCTTGGAAACTACTGAAAAACCAGTTTAAAGTCACCTTAAGTTAACTACTTTCCAGTGACTATCGTCAGTTCTCTCCTAAATAATCAAAAGCATTTTTGAGCCCAACAAAGGAAGGTTTCCTCGAGTAAAAGATTTAATTCTTATTTATAGGATTAGATGGACTGCTCTGAAGCACGCAATGAAATGCCAAACCACATTTACCTAAGACTGGGAAATAAAGATTGTTTGAGTAGAGGATAATAGGTGGAGTCATACTCTCTACCAAGCAAGAGAATACATGATTTGAATTGAATCTTAATGCAAAATACTGAAAAGTCTTAGCAAATCTCGAATGAAAGAGAAATAATGACTTCTAAATCTTGGATTCTCATGCAATAAGTGTAAGAGTGGCTTCTTCTCTCACTATAGGTTTTGCTGCTTATTAGCAAGCTTAACTTGCATTCATGGCCGGAAGCAAAAAAGATGACAGAACTCTTTTTCTGGAGGTAATATTTACTTTCTTGCGGAACCATCATAAGCATCTAGTAAAAGGTCTAACATCTGATGAACATAACTCAAGAATTTGTAAATTGAGGGCTTTACACTTTCAAGTGAGAGAACTCGACAAATAGTTGCAGTTGTCCATATAGAGAGCGCAAGAGCTGTCTCTGCAAAACCTATCTTTGCATGAACCTTTCATCAAGTTAAACTATGTTAGTTGGACTAATCAGGACCATAAATGGTAAGTCATCAAGCATAAAAGTACAAAAATCAGTAAGCAAAGAAGTTACCTCAGCATTTTCCAATAAATCTAACAACTGTCTACTTAGCCCAAGAGCAGATATGGGAGGTCGCCTGTATAAGATAGCCTGAAGATGTTCAAGAGGCTGAAAAACCATTTCACCTCCCCTTGGTGGAAGAGGTAAGGCATGATAACTGCAGACTATCTGGAGCAAATCATTCTTAGTTTCCTATACCAAAGACCGTAGAGCGGAGAGATGAGCAGACTAATAACAATACATTAATAAATCCCAATTATCTAAACATATGGGAGAATAGCAAACTCACTCTCGCCCACTCCAGCATTACGTCATCATTTAGATCCTTTTGTGAATTTGGAAAAAGATCATCATCCTCATCCTCTGATCCCACACTTCTCACTGGACTGCCAAAGAACAACAGGCATTACTGTCATTGCACTGGAGCAGTACAAGCACAAGTAAATGCAGAAGATGTCCCAAAATTTGGAGATGCAAAGAGTTATCTGCTAGTTAGTATAGAGAAATCAAGATGGATCCATCAGAATTAGGAGTTAGGATGCAGCTAGTGTTACATGATAACTACCTGTAAAGGGATTCAGAACTCCCCAGTCGCTCCATTATAGGGTTCCTATGGCATAAGAATGCCCCAACTTCTGGAGAGTTAAGTCCATTTTCATAGCATTCGGACATCCGTTCCAGACTCTCAGAACAAGTTTCTGAGATCTCAGAAGTATTGTCATCGGAATGTGGCATAGGCCTCCCAACATCATTATCTATTTGCCTCGCGTGACTCAACTCAGAAACATCACTTGCAGTAGCACCTTCAAGCAACTGCGTTTCCTGGATCTTAATTGAAGAAGATAAGACACCACTATCTCGTGCCAGACCAGCGGCAGCAGCAGCAAGGGCAAAAGCACTGTGAAGAGGTATTGCAGATGCCATCCAATCTGTATGACAGTCATTGTCATGATACTCATCATTCTTACTCACTATATCGTGTGCATTGGTTTCTGAAGGAATGTAACTGGTGAGAGTCATTTCATTAACAAATCGAGTGATCCGGTCAAGACGCTCCTGTGCAATGATACTGCATTGAATTGTCGTAACACAAGCTAAATGTTAACCATTATTCCATGTTCCTTCAATCAGTGCGGAAGTTAAGGCAACCATAGCAACACAAACCTGTTCAACATCTCGTAGTGTAACTCAAAGAAAGGTACTCTAGTTAACAAACAGTAACAACGAGGAGCGGAGACAAGAAAGCGACATCCTCCAGATGACTGACGAAGAGGTGACAAATTTCCAACAATGCCAGGTGGTCTCTGAACAATTTCTGGTACATGCAAACAAACTCCATAAAGAGTTGCATTGTCCGCCATCTGCTTAAGTACAAGACATTCTGTTAAAAGGATGGAGCAATCCTGTGAAACAAATGAAATCCCAGAAACAAAAGAAAGGAGAGAAATAAAAGTTTACACATCCAAGGAAGTCATATTATGTTGCAACCATACTTAGCCCTTACTCCAAGGAAGTCGCATCACACCTTTCTTTCTTTTGCAACTAGAATGTATGTACCCAGGCGACCGAGAGCATAGGAAATATTTCCTCTAGTCTCTCCACAATATCTAGAAATGGAAATGGTAAAATGATTCATCCCATCACCTGAGGTGATTGATATCTACATTTTTTATGACTTCTCTTCCTTTCTTTTCCTTATCAAAGTAACTTTGCCACTTGGCTATGGCCACCCCAATAACAAATAAAAGATAAACTTCCTGCAAGTTCAGACTAACCATGCACTTCCGATAGATTCATCAACAAAAACAATTAATTGTACAAATATTTTATTCTTGACAACAAGAACATAGAATATGGGAGAACAGAAGTAACGAAGATAAAATAACTTCCTGCAAGTGAATAACGTTGCACTTCCACCAGATTAGTCATCAAAACTAATTAATTGTATGAATATGTTACCATTGACAAGAGAACATAGAGCATGGCAGAAGACTCTTTGTTTCAAGAATATGATAGAACACAAGTGCATCTCATGTTAGATGAAACATGATCACGTGTCTCTCCACCATGAGATCTCACTTTCTTAACATGATGCTCAAAATTAGCGCCATAAATGTTCAGTAACAGAAGACAACAGCCAGTAGCTGTGTGATGCGATTTTCTCAATGGAATGTATTCCCAAAAAATGTAGAAACTGGTCACAACTTTGCCTAAGCTAATCTCATCTGCCAACAAAGGAAGAGAGGACGCAGCAAGTACTCGACAGCTAGTGGTTCTGCTTAGATGTTTCTAACAAGGGATCTAAGGAAGTTAAGAACATAGATTATATAGGAGAGGTTTTTGATTTGGCTACATTGGCATATAAAAAATGAATTTACTCCAATTTCCAATAAAATTCTTTGCTAAATATCACCATTGTAATTTACATCTAGATCTGAGCACATGTATAGTTCAAGGAATTCAGATAACACGACACAGGTGAATAAAGAAAAAACCAGCCATAGCAAAGATGGACCGACACCATATACTGGGATACAAAAATCCAGTAGGATCTCTTCCCATATGATGCAATGAAATGACCAAACACACAATCAACATGACACGAACAGACCACTGTAATAAATGTCGCTAACATCAAGAGATCGTTAGTCCCCTGCACTTCATACAAAGTCTAGTCAAAGTTTCAAGCAAATTGAGCATCCCAGTCAGTATACAGGGTAAAGAAAACAGCAAGAGACTCACCTTAAATGAGAAAAGAAATGATAAGTCATCCCGGCCCAAATGCTCCTGTTAGTTCAAGATATTATAAAATATCACATTATACGCATGAATGAACTTTGGAAATCAAATTCACTTAGTAATGATGAAACAAAAAGAGACTTTACCATCCCATAAATGAAATATAAATATAAAAAAGCTCTTAGGAAAAAAATTATACCAATTGTGCAAATGCAAATTATAAGAAGAAAATAATGTTGTAATATTTAAAAAAATAAACCACGCCTTTATAACAATTTAAGCATTTAGAACAATTGGAAATGGTCCCACAAAATCTTACATGGTATCAGAGCTAGAGATCCCGAGTTCAAATCTTCCTAGGCCCATTTGTCTCCTCAGTTAAATATTTCCACACTTACTACTAGGCAAAAAGACCAGACTAAGCATGAGAGGGAGTGTTACAATATTTAAATAATAAAACCACACCTCCATCTAACAGTTTAGGTTTTTAGAACAGTCAATGGTGGTCTTACAAAATCTCACAGATAGAAAATGAAAGTTTATAGGAGAGAGGGCCCAAAAGGAGAATTAATGTCATTAAGCATGTATATAACCAATACTAGAAGACAACAAGCTTTCCTAATAGGAACCTCAAGAAGACGCTTACTTAATTTTGCGCGACAAATCTCAAAGTGTCAATTTGTCTACAACGTAAGTATCCATATCTAGTTAGTTGCATGTACCAATATAAGTTGTATAGCACATATACATCCACCATAACCTACCTTTCATGGAAAGGATAAGTAAGCCTTAGGCTGATGAAAATGGCTCCCTTTATCAGCCAAATGAGCCTGACCAATTTTCTAATAATGTAACTCTTTTTTTCAAGTGGCTTGGGCGAACTCTTAGGCCCAATTCCAAGTTTGACAGTTAGGCCTATATTTTGGGTTAGACCCAATTAAGGCCATCCATTCCTTAGATCTAGCCTTAACATTAATCCATATTTATTGAAGTATTGTCCCACATTGCTTGACAACAGATCCTGGATGCTCTTTATATTCATGTGGTATCCCTCCACCTAGAAGCTTAAGCCTTTGGCTTGGACCTTCTAACATAGTATCATAGCCAGTTATCCCTTATGCAAAGGTGCGTGGTAAAAAAAAAATTTTATATACATGTGCATAATAAAAATTCCACGCGTAGCTCGTAATCCGACTTGCACGTGAGAGTGAGTGTTGAAATATTGTCTCACATCACTTGACAACGGATCATGAATGTTCTTTATATTCATGTGGTATCCTTCCACCTAGAAGCTTAAGCTTTTGGGTTAGACTTTCCAATAATATTGCCACCTTTTTAGTCATGATCGTATCATTTACCACCTCAACCTTAAAAAAATTTCACATAAGCACCTACAGAGGCTACAATAAACTGAGCTCCTTGTACCCCATTTATAAAATTAATATGATGGAGAGATTTTAGGACAACTACTTCTTTAGTGGGTTTGCATATTAAGTTGATGTTGTTTCCACCAACTTCATCCCTGCCTGACACCATTCTAACTTTTTTATTATTTATTTATTTGAAAGAGTTGCTGAAAAAAAGCTGCCACCAACTTTACTCTGTAAAAGGATAAATGAATGAAAGCAAGAAGAATAAAGCAGACGGGAAGAAACATCAATTATGAACAGATATAAGACAACATTCTGAGCCGGTTTTTCATTTCAAATTCCTAATAATGCATTTTTCAACCATAATTTACATTCAATGGTATTAGAGAGCATCAATGAGAATATTCAATACACAACTAAGAAGAAAAGTACTTTATGGACCAAAAAAATCATTCAATGAGGCTAGGGCTCACAAGAAGGGCGTACTTATGTTTCTATGCTAATAGGATATACAACAATCTTACATACCTGTCCATAAACAAGTTCATTCAGGTCACCTAGAGAAGGAGTTCTCTCCAGCATTTGTGCCTGCACTCATTATGTAAAGCAAAGATTAGATACATCAAGGTTGATTCACAAATGCAAGTTCAATATCAACCAGCTCCAAAACACGCGAGGGACGTCTGAAGTTACGCGGGCTAACCGTTTCTTCTAAGAGATATTAAGTATTTTGTAATTATCTAAATGATGAGTGGAGCATTCACTGTCGGTAGCCATGAAGGGTTCACCAACCAGCTAAACATTTCTCACTCCTATATAACACATAATGTACTGTGAGTTTTGCCTCTGTATGGTTAAAAGATCTGTGATCAAAGGAACTTACGATCTTCTCTTTTCAGGACCAATTTGGCAACAACTCCGCTCCCATAAGAAATTTTTTCCTTTAGCTAATTCTTTTGATCAAATACTTATCTCCGTGTCATTCAAACACTTAATATTGATGGTAGAATGAATTAATAGTCATCAATACTAACATGTCAATGATGTTTACCTTGGCACTTTCCAAGTTCTAGTCACTTCAGCTTATTATTAGCCTCTCTTGCTATCGTGAACCAACTGATTTAATGACATAAGTATCACATCCATATAGTTAGTGAACCATTCAACCCAAAATCTTAATCTGAAGATAAGCCCCTACTATATGTTTAAATATACTTGGAACTTATTTTCGCATGTAAGCATGACTTTCATGTGCACATAGAACGTGGATAAGGGCAGATAAGGAGCAGAATAAATAGCAGTGAAAATCAGAAACACTAGATGAGTTAGTGCTAGGATTGGAACCCTTGACTGAGTTTTGATACCATGTTGTGCACCCGTTTCACAAAAAGCTTATATTGTCATAAAATGACCTAATTCAGTTGGTCAAACACATTGCTTGACACATATCAAGAGGAGCAATCTCGCGATACCTGGTAAAATTGAAGCAACAAAACTGTTTGTAATAAAGTTGCAACTGCCAAAAGAGAAGATAGCCCCACAAAAGATGGAAAAATATGCAAAGGGAGTTTCCTTATGTAATATACAATATCAAAGAACTCCAATACGTACGAATCTAGCAATGACTAACAGAGTAGCTTCAAATTTATTCAGGTATTAAAGGCCCTCAAATGTTTAGTCTCGCACCTTAACACCTCCAGGAAAGCAAAATGCTGCTAAATCCCTCTGTCGCATTGGTAACCTCTTGCCAGGAGGATATTTAAAAAGTATCTGTGTTTATAAAAAAAAACAAGAGGCTACCATTAAGTTGCCATCAAAGGAAATGACTCCTGAAAAAGAAAATGCTCAAGTAACTTGCAAAAGTAAGTAAACACAACATAGGCAAACTGATCTATTAGTGCCATATTTGTGAAATTGAGGCCAACTAAAACACATATGCCCTGCAAGCTTCAAAGAAGAGCCACATATCCAAACCCACAATGGCAAACTAAAAACATTAATCAGCCATATAGCAAATTAAATGGTCAGAGCATTCACAATGGCAAATTTAAGGGATATCTGCCACGACCACCAAATTCTTTTTGGGGGAGGGAGAGAGAGATCAGTGATTTTGCTATTAAGCCTTACACTTCACCTGAGGCTCCAATGTTGGGAAAGAAGGCCCTCGATTCTGCAACAATTTGGAGTCTATAAAGTCAGATTTTGCCATCTCTGACTCCCATTTTTTCCTCCTAATAAATGCATCCTCCACAACTTCCAAGTTAGCATCTGAATGAAGACCAGCAATGATGAAATGTTCAAAGAGGGAGGTTGCCGGCACATAAGTATCATTGTCCTACAAGAACAACTTTGAATTACTGAAATGAGCAGATAAAGTTTAGACAATGCATAGCCATTCGCCTTCATGATTTCTGGGGTACTGATGGAAGAGAGCCCACTCGAATGAGGGGGGAAAGCACAATCTGTGAAATAAATATGGAACAGAGCCAGCTAAACACTAATAAAATGATGTAGATGATGAGAGAGACACTACACGGTGATATTGTCAAAAATCACAAGAGGTAAGAAACTTCATTCGTCTTAAAAACGTATAAATATTACCTCTAATTACAAACAAAGATTTTTTCTCTTCACAAAGAGACTTTCAGAGACCACAGGAAAAAAGGCAAGCTTCGAGCAGACATGACTCATGTAATGCAAAGGAATGATGGATTCCTAGTAACACCATAAAAAAGAGATTTATCACCAATCTAAAATTGTGTTTTTTCTCTATGAACAGTAATGTTTCATGACCGTACTTGATCTCAATCAATTTCTCATCATAGAAGGGATTACTGCAGAACTCTTGACAATGTGATCCCTTAAAAGTCGAGACAAGATTGTTAATATTCATAGACAAAGAAGTCCTTTTAGAAGTACTAAGTGACTTTGTATGTCATTCCAGAATGAGAAATGCTGAATGTATTAAAAACTGCCCCATACAATCTTCTCCCAATGCATAAATTCTAATGAAGGGGGAAAAAGAATCAAAACCAACACTTTGTTAATTTCCTTTTGTTTTGATCTGCTTATTTAGCAATACAAGGGTAAGATATGACCATAAGTCATCAATAGTCAATTAATTAGCTAACTTTATGTCTGGGAGCATCAAGGGGATGGAATTTGGAGAGAAAGCATCAGAAAATTTAAATTTTCCCTCCACAAGTCTCTCACAAGAGAGTTCTTCCCATTTTGCACCCAAATTTTCATCACCTCACTTTTCTTTCTTTTCCCAAAGATAGCCTAAAAGTACAGCCTTCATGAACAGCAAACTGGTGAAGACGCTAACTCTTGTATAACATCAACAATAGACTATCCAGATAGATTTCTGTTTAAATGAGGAAAATTGCTTGTGTACCATTTCAGCAAGCAGGTCAATAAATTAGCAAGGACATCTCATTAATTGCCAACAAAGTGAATTATGCAGCATCATCCAACTGATGAGAAAACAAGAACTGCCCCATGTGAATCTGTTTCTTTCACATTCATAACTCACAGAAGTCTGAGCAAGGCAGTAAAATCAAACAGGTTCATAAGGAAGGAAGGAAAAAGGCAGAAAGAAAAGATAAGGTACCAAAGGCCTCGCGTGGAGCTGGTACCACTGCCGCTTCTGGTTCGCCAACACCTCGGGGTTAAAGCTGGCCCGTCGGCGTTGCTCGTCCGAACTACTGCCCCACCGCCACGCCTTCTGCATCTGAGCCTTCCATTTCTGAAGATTATTGCTCCTCCTGTGCATCACATCGCTCTGGCTACGCCGGTGCCCCGGCTGGGCGCCGGAGCCACCGGCGTAAACACTGTGAATCGCCTCATTGGCCACTCGAATCGCCTCCTCGGAGAAATGCTGCAGAACGTAATAGGGTGACGACGGCCGCTCCTCTTGCGCCTCCCCATCTTCCTTCGCTTGCATTTTCAAATTCATAAGAGCAACGAAATCACCTCCCGGAAATGATCATCTCGCCGACCAATCCCCCCGCTAGCATTCCACAACAACCGCCTCGCTCCGGCGAACGGACCCACTCCTTCAAAAACACCTCTTTCCCTCCCGTTCAGCCGACGCGGCGCACCCGAATGCGCAACGGCCTGACCACGACCATTTTTCCTCGACACAGAAAAGCGGAAAATCGACGACGACGAAGGCGGGGGAATCAATGCGGGGGAGATCGGAAAAACGGGCAAAGAATCACGAATTCACTCCTAATAAAAAATCGCACGCCCTACGGAACGGGAAGCATTCGAACGTCAACGGACGAAAACCGACGCGCGGTTCCGCAGATTACCGACGCGTCACGGAGGAAATCAGCGAAGTAAATGCAAGACGAAGCTCGACGCGACGCGACAATGTCTGCGACAAAGCGACAGAACGCGATGGAATCGTGCGGGAACGATCGATTCGATACCTGCGAACGTTAACCCCGCTTCAGTAATGTCGAGAGGGAGAGGGAGAGGGAGAGGGAGAGGGGGAGAGAGAGAGAGTTCCTTTTATTGTTCGCTAAAAGTAGAAGGTTGGCTTTTGCAGTTCGCGCACGCATGTCAGAACTACAACGTTACGCGCAGGTTTGGAGTTGGGAAGGTAATAGTTCATATTTTTTTTTTTAAATAATTCTCTCGAATTTAAAATAATACTTAATTCCGATGAGAAAATAAAATAGGGTTAATATAAGGGAAATTCTCGAATTGGTATATACACCCAAAAAAATTACATAATTTTCGAGGGGTAAGGAGTTCGATTCCCTATCTTTTTAGGGACTGAAAATATGAATACTTAGTTTTAAGTGTGAGTTTCTATCCTTGTACTCTATAAAAAGACAGGATAAAAATCTAAAAATAAATTGGGATTAAAACAAGATAGACAAAAAAAAACCATAATTTTCTTGATTTGTTGTGTCATTCTTTAGGAAAATGACATTGATATTATCAATTGAAATTACAATATTAATTTGATTTAAACCCCTCACCCAGATGTTTTTAGTAGCTTTTTTTTTGTCCCTTTTTCACTATTTTTTTTTATTTTCGTGAAACTATTATTCTTTATTATTGGAAAGGGATTAATTATAGTGATAGTTTCCCTTTTCTTTCTTTTCTCTTTTTTTTTTTTTTGGGGGGGGGGTGCCTTTCAGATAACGAGAAAGTGGGAGTTTGACTTTGAAAGCAGGAAGGGCACCGTCGAATCGTGATCGGTGGTCAACATGATCCCTTCACTTTTCGGGAACCAGCGCTGGACACGCTGTGGGCTTAACCGCGCGCCACGTGTCGCAGCGGTTCCAGTCATACCCCCCCCCCCCGGCAGGTCCCACCTCGCAGCTTAGCAAGGGATGACTCTATGATTATTATATACAAACCGGACTGGATCGGACCGTCGCATTAAACAAAATTTCAATCCAGATTCAGTGCACTTATAATACTCGTATAATAATTTCCCAAATAGAGAATTGCAAGAGAATGTTTCCGATCATGCATACAATACTAGAGGTGGTTCATAATTGAAATAAAAAAGATGTGATCATATGATTAGGAAAATGCTGAATTATTTGAAAATCGAAGTAACTGATTAGCATACAAAAGATGATGAAGATGATAAGACTTGTTATTTTCATACACTGTTTACTATATCTCAAATGCGTATGATAAATTTTGATAGAAGTTTTTTTTTTCTTATAATCAGTAAAAAAAACATGTATTATGTTGTGGATAAGTGCTTTATTAAGGTCTTAAAAATTATAACGAAAATATTTTGAAGTCATAAATCTTTCAATTTATTTAATTAAACTCGAAAACTTTGCTAAAATGTGCAATCGAGTATTTCTATTAGTTCCATCAAATTTGAGCAATAAAACATGTTGATGTGTTTTTTAAATGACTTTTTCGATTATGCAACGATGACATTGCGCTAAATAGACACCACATTAAAAAAAAAAAAAAACCATTTGAGGGGTAAAAAAAAACAGAAGCAATGTATATATATATTTTTGGCTTTGTTTGGCTTCTTTTTTCTCATGTTGGATTGACTTATCCCCACATGACCTCAAAAGTCATAATGGCATTTTTCATCATTCAAACTCAACAGAGCAATAAGTACTTAATTGCACTTTCTAAATAAGTTTTAAGACTTGATTACATAATTTAAAAGTTTTACTACTTAGGCGTATTTTTCTTATAGGCTTTACCAATTACTAAACTTGGTCAGAATCAAAATTAAGAACAATCCCAACTTGTTCATCTTACTTTCCCCAATCCTTCTTTTCTATCCATTGACAACTTTCCGATACTATGAAAATAATTCATGGAGCAAAACTACTGGATATAATCTCATCATGTGCAAAATCTGATTGATTAAAGCTACTTCATGCTTGCGCCTCACTTAATTAACAAGGGAGGATCACATGATTTTGGCATATGCTTGATCCACACATATATTATTTGCAAACCAAGGGACCCATTTTAGATTTAATTTCGTTTTCTCCAAGAAATTAAAAAGATTAATTAAGCCGAAATCAGCATAGCTTTCGGCGAATGTTTTGTGGGTCGCACGTGGAGATGGTGTGAAGCGAGGCTCGACCTCATTGGCTTTCATATAAAGATTTCAAATGTCTCTTTTCAACGCCTGAAAATGCGGCTAAAGGCATCAATTCCCGAGGAAAAAGATATAAACTTTATTACCATGTATTTAGGAAAAATTTCGTGGGGACTAATTTGATTAGATTTATTATGTAGAGATGTACAAATACTATGGTTTCATACTATGTTCTATACGGCTGAAAATGCGGCTAAAGGAATAAATTCCCGAGGAAAAAATATCATTGTTTTTTTGGTATTGAAAAAATATATATCATTTATTACCAAATACTTAGGAAAAATTACATGGGGACTAATTTGATTAGATTTATTATGTAGAGATGTACAAATACTACGGTTTCATACTATGTTCTCTCGGGACTCTTTATAGAATTGAAATGCATGAGTTATGGAATTGTGGAATTATCTCTAAGGTTTCCTAGTGGATAAGTAATATGGACAATGACGTGGACAAGTTTTCTATCATTCCCTTTCCTAAATGATTCGATCTTGGCTTGAAATGTTTTTAGTAGCATTGCATCTTCACATTCTTCTTCAAGAAATGCGATAGGATTGTCTTCCGTTTTATTTATTCATTTGTTTGGTGATGCATGAAGTCAGAATAATCTCGACTACGGTTTCACCCTCTTAGAAATGCCGAGAGTAACTTGAAACAAATAATTTTCTCTAATTATTAATTTTGGAAGTATCTTGCATTTCTTTAGTCTTATTGTCCTTAAGCTAATATCTTGTAAATTTTATTATTTTTTATTTCATTTTTGTCAATTTTGGATTGAGTCTTTGAATATTTTTTCTGATGAATTATAGTGCTTTTTAAAAAATTTTGAGAATGCAGTTGGGAAGGAAAAAAAAAATGAAATCCTAACTGACCATAATCGAAAAGACCTGAAAATTTTTAGATCAGTTCGGTTCAGGCTGAATTCGGTATTTTTGACACCCCGCTTTCAAGTTCGATGGCAGGAGTAACGTTTAAGCTTTTGCATAGGAAGTTAAAAAATTATACTGTTTATCTTCATTAAAGATCCTAGACAAGGTTGGCCTCTTAGGCACTAATCATTGATCGACCATGATATAATGTGCAAACTTAACGACATCCACAATAGATTAAAATCAATTGTGGTGCTACAAAGATGTAGATATCACTTGAACAACAAGATACCCAAGCTAAAATATAGTAAGGTACAATGAACAAGATTAGAGAGATTTCCCATGATGCTATGAGATATGTCCCAAAGAGGGAAACCAAGGGTATTGGTTTGACTTTGTCAATGTTATATCATAAGGTATTTTAAGCTTTTATATGGTACACACATGATGTAATAAGTCAATTAAAAGTGAGATACATGTACAAATGTGCAAATAAAAAGCAACATGTGCTGCAATTGAGCCATATGAGAAATGTCGGAAAATAGGATGCAATCCATAGCACACGGATAATTGTTATCAATTGGTTACATCATATCATTGTTGTTATGCGATGAGCCTACTTATAAAATACTTTCTTGTATCGAACGAACTTGTTCCAAGGTGAGGAATGTGTTGGCTACGACACCAGCCCATTGGAAGCAATTAATTTGGACCTTAGTACGTCCTTGAATTGCCACGTCTGAACTCTGAGATGTAAAATTCAAAGGTATTCCCTTAAGGAGGGGCATAAAAATAGTATTGTCACGTCAAAATAAAAAACGCAATCCTATGAGCCACCAACGTTAGCTGATAGGCGGGACAACCTTCAATAGAGCTCTCAAGCTCCTGATAAGTGGGTTTAACACAACCATACCTTAGAACCCAGGCCCATTTTTTTTAAGGTAGGGCATTCGAGGTTACATTTTGTAAAGTTTTCCCGTCCTTTTCCTCTATCCCTCTACATGTCCCTCCACTCCTCCATGCTTGCAAAACCTTAGTCGCTCTCTCTCTTTCTCTCTCTCTCTCTCTCTCTCTCTCTCTCTCTCTCTCTCTCTCCCTCCCTCTTCCTCCCTCCACGCATGTCCCTTTGCCTCCCCTTCAAAGTTCTCTCCTTTTTCGTCTCCTTCGCCTGTGGAAATTTCACCATCGGAGATGACGCGACCGATCCTCTCCCTTCCCTCATCCCTTCGAAAATCGTGACCCCATCCCCTAGACCTCCCTCGATGGCCTCCGCCTAACCGCTCCTTGAAACCCCCTCGGCGATCGCCACTACCACTCGCGAGATCCTCCTTGGAAATCCATCGCGCTTCGTCGCAGCCCGCGATGATCTCGGAATTCGGATGCCGACCCGTGATGTCCGTTCTAGGTTTCTCATTTGCTCACTTGAATGAAAACTCATGTCGTTAATTTCTCCTAACCCTCGATAGCGGTTTTCGTGTAGCCTTTCTTGTTGGGGGACAAATCAAAGTCCATGTAGGTACACTTCAAAGTGAATATGTCAAGTGTCACACTCCAAAACCTTCACGAATGCTAGATGACAAGGCCGTCCTTCCACGAAGGACATAGATTTAAAGCTCCTAAAAACAATTTCCAAAGTCTCATTGTCAATATTGCTCTCATACTACTCATTGCCCATCAAGGGGTGAGCAACCATAGCTTAGTGAGTAACACATCTCTTCTAGGCGGATCTAACACTCAAATACGATATAACCATTTATCAATCTTAAAAAATAGAGTAACACAAAATATCAAAAGTAAATAATAATTTTCCAACAAACCTTTTTTTTGCATAAATCAATAATAATATCAGTTCATAATAACAAACCAACTATCAATGGTTTATTCTATTGATTAATCTTATTCAATGGCACACCGATGGCCCATTTCATCAACTAATCTCAAATCACAGGTCAATGGTCCACTGCATTAACCAAACTCAAATCACATGTCAATGTCCACTCCAACGACCAAACTTAGCTCAAATATCTAGTCATGGTCAAGAATAATGCCACATGACAAACGATTAAGGTTCCCCTCTTAATTAGGTTTTCACCAATTATTAGCTAGTGGCTCGACCCATAAGAATATTTTATATTAGTATGCACATACCCACAAACCATTCACTAGGCTCACGGAGATATTGAGCATCAATACCAACCCACAATAACATCATTCACAATCCATAAAACCATATACAAAAATTATTTCATATATCATCAAAAACTTTGGCAACTCAACTCATCCGCTTGAAATACTTTTCAAAAAATATTCTCAATTCATTTCAAGATCCGTCACAAAAATCATTTTTAGAAATCAAATCAAATCAAATGTATGTTATAAAGTATTTCACAAATCAATATCTCTATAACATTCCATAAACTATTTCAAAATCAAGAGATTTTTATAAAAAAAAGTTTCGTGGACCCATTATATATAATATTTCTCAACTTCTTCCCTCAAACAGCATATATTTTTCTATTAACCAGTTTTTAAACTATTTACAAACACCAAAACATAGCAAATGCCTGATCCAAATTTTATGAAACTAAATGTGTTTATTCATATCCTATAACATATCGAATCTTTATTATTTTGAAGACATGAGTTTACAAATTTTTAAATGAGATAGCACTACTCACCTTAGAATGTTTACAACCAAATAACAAGTGTTACTCGAATCCTTAAATTCGCGATTCTATCAAATAAGTGAAAAATAATGTTAAAATTGAGTAATGCGCTACCTCAACTATGAAATGGCTATACTATGCCTATACGCTAACAAAATGACTCCTACGTGTTAACAAATCGCATACACAAAGCAATTATTTAAGTCAATCGCAACACTGAGCTTGAGTACAAAATTTTGTCACGCCATAACTTTCTCTACCGAACTCTATTTCGAACATTTTTATAGTCAATAGAAAACCCTTCAACATACTACAGAATCCTAACTTGGTTGCCCCAAAACCATGTTAGAAATGGCTGAAATTAAGCCTCGAAGGTTAGTGTTCAAAACCTAATAGCATGTGCGACAAATTTCAAAATTTCATTCCAAACAAACTGTAAGGTCAAATCGAGATCCGTAAAATCTTACCGCTTCCCTACACTTTAAACTATCATTTCTATATAAATAGGCAGCTCAACGACTCAAAAATTGGACTTCGCTGCACGGATCTCCAATAATTTCGAATTTCAAACCTTAATCGAAAACCACTGCGATTGAACGAATGAGGGGCACGAGCACTTACCGAGTGTTGCGGTATAACGTTGAGTCAGCTTGGCGAGTTGTTCGGATCGTGAGAGCGTGATTTTCCCTTCGTCCCCTTTCTTCTTTCTCATTTTCTTTCTATCCTTTCTCTCTCCCCCTCTCTTCTTTTTCCTCTGCCTGGAAGTGCTTCTTCCTTTTCTTTTTCTCTCCTCTTTCTTTTTCTTTATTTCTCTCTCTATTTCCTCTCTCCCCAAAAGCTCTCGGTCTCTGTTGAAGCTTCCACTATTTTCCTCTTCTTTTTGACCATTCAACTCCTCTTTTTTTTTTTTTTTTTTTTTTC
This sequence comes from Eucalyptus guilfoylei, assembly GCA_016097605.1. Classification (NCBI taxonomy): domain Eukaryota; kingdom Viridiplantae; phylum Streptophyta; class Magnoliopsida; order Myrtales; family Myrtaceae; genus Eucalyptus; species Eucalyptus guilfoylei. The sequence continues at coordinate 12,664,080 of CM027870.1, read as the reverse complement.
ATTTTCCCTCTTTTTTTTTGACTTTTCAAACCTATATTTTACATTCTCCCCTATTTAGAAAAATTTCATTCTCGAAATTTGAACTTACTTTAACCATAGACAAATACAAGTGTTTGGGCCTTACCTCCTCCTCAAGTTCCCAAGTAGCCTCTCTCCCCATATGATTTTGTCATTATATCTTCACATATGAAACAGTTTACCGTCGCAGCAACTAATACTTCCTATCGATGATGCAAATAGGTTTCTCCTCCTAAGTCAAGTTCTCCCATTAACCTCAATGTGTAAAATCAAGCACATGTTCAAGATTTAGCACATATCACTGTAATAAGAATACCTGGAACACATTATGTACCCTAGATAATGTTGGTGGTCAAGCTAGTTTATAAGCAATTTCGTCAATTCTCTCTAAAATCAAGAATGATTCTATGTATCTTGGACTCAATATCCCATGTGTGCCAAATTTTATAATGCCCTTCATAGGAGAAACCTTCAGGAATACTTAATCTGTCGCATTAAACTCCACTTTGCGCCTTTTAAGGTATGCATAGCTTTTCTTACAATTTTGAGCTGCTTTGAGAAGTTCTTGAATCAACCTGACTTTTTCTTTTGATTGCTGAATGAATTATGGACCAGTTAGTCTATTCTCACCAACATCATCCCAACAAATAAAAGGTGCATTTTCGACCATATAGAGCTTCAAAAGTGCTGTCTTAATGCTGGAATTATAGTTGTTATTATAAGAAAATTTTGTCAAATGTAGATGTTCATCCCAAGAACCACCAAAGTTAATGATGCAGGATTTCGGTGTATTCTCTAGCGTTTGGATCATTCTCTCTGATTGTCCATCTATCTGTAGGTAAAAAGCTGTATCAAAGTTGAGTTTAGTACCCAACACTTCTCTTAAACTCTTCCAAGCCAAGATGCTCAAGATAGATGCCAAGACAAGCTACTCACCATGGAAACTATACACATCAATGGCACTTTCCAATTTCAAATCCACCCTGTTTTTTTTTTTTTTGGTCGAAAAATCCACCCTGTTTGTTGTGCCCCAAAGGATATCAAACTTGGAGCTTGTGCTATATGCAATGCATTTACCCTAGGAACAAGATTGCCACGACACTCAACAAGCATCCACATGACACTTCACTGAAGCTCTCTCGAAGCATCTTTTGGGTGTAAACGGTGTTACTTCAATGACTTGGACATTCAATGATCGACGAAAATGCTTTATTCCAGTAGGGTTGATGCCAATTAGACTTTCAGAGCAAGTCAGACTGTATGCAAGGTGCATGAGATGCTCCTTTAGAATACCTTTGGCCATCAGTGCAATTGATGTTGATAGATGCTGAACTGCTTGATCAAAAACATATGATATTCCAATTGATTCCTCAACTTGTTCTATCGCATGAGGAATAGAAGGTTCTGTGTCAATTAAATGAAGTATAAGGAGGCATGAGTCAAGAACAATCCTCCATGTATCGCCTATTTGTTTATAATGGCTTTTTTAGAACAATATCTAGGGCGAGAGTTTCTTATCCAAGATCTTGTATTGGGATTAATCCAAACAATGTTTGCAGAGCTAATCGAGGGGTCACCTTTGATAATTGTATTAAGAATAACAGGACATATCTTGTTGGCAAGAACGCGTGTAATTTTTCTCTACTTGAGGATCATTTGCATCCAAACAAGAGAACACCCAGCATGTCATTTGGTCTACACATAATAGCTGGAAAGTGTAGCCATTATGGATAGATAACATTGTGCCCTTAAAAAAGGTTACCAATTTTTTTTCTTCCTGTAGAATGAGTTGATATTCTCTTGGCACTGCTTCAGAACATCAACTATGAGGATGTCCAATTCTTTCAAAAGCACCTCATTGAGATAAATATGATCAACCAATCCAGTATCGACTTCAAAGCTTTCCAACATTGTTCGTTGATCCTTATACTCGATAAGAAGCCAATTGTAAGATCTTTGAGTCTCACTTTTCTTCAAATGGCTTTGACTAGACCTGAAACATTTTCACTACAATGCTTTCTTCCACAACCACATTGATTCAAGTACAATATTACACAGCAATCGATTGGTTAATTTCTAAAGTCGACTCAATATTACAGTATTTCCTTTATCAGCTCCTGTGAGGAATTACTATTAGGAGAGGGCACAAAACTGTTTTACCAATAGGATCTCTATGCAAATGCTAAAAGTTTTGCGTTTGTCACTAGAGGATCCCCCGCTTATTAACCACCACTAACACTTAAAAGATTAACATATTAAACTATTGGTGAGGCTCGACTGGCCACTGAGACCACCAGCAAGGCTTGACCTAGCCCAGATCTAGCGAGGCCGAGCCTTGCAATGGCCTGGCAAGTCTCCGGCAAGCTCGCCGGACCTCGCCAGCTGCCGCCGTGGCCGACAACCGGCACAAAGGAGGAAGAAGGAAAAAAAAAAGAAGAAGAAAAGGAAAAATATAATAAAAATTTTTAATTTTTTTTTTTAAAATGACAAAAATTATACAATTTTACCAAACACATTTCTATCCCGAGAATAGAAATTTTTTGCAGTTATAAAGCGCATTCTTATACTCAGAAATTGTTCTTGGGAATAGAAACAAAAAAAATCATTTTTCATCAAAAATTGTTCCCCAAAATAAAATCGTTACCAAATGCGCCCATAGTAACCAATTCTATTCTTTTGTTCCCCGGAACACAAAATGAACATAAATCCGTTTGGTGTTAGTGGAAGTGTTTGCACATTTTAATCACGTGATCTTGTTGGTAGCGACTATGGGTCCGTTTTTGATTTGAGACACTGTCATGATCATCAGTCGGTTGATTTGAGTGAGGAATCTGTTGTTGTGGTCGCTGGTTGCGAGGTGATTGCTTGGTGGAGTTTGACCATTTGTTAGAATGGGAGAACCTCCGTATAAAAATTGGGGGTTGCAACGTGATCTCTGGTGGTGTTCTCATCCTTGAAAAATTCTTCGCAAGGAACTAATTTATCATGGAGCTCTCCAAAGGTCAAAGAGGTATGGCGGGTGCAAATAGACACCGACATCTTACGGAACTCAGATCCAAAACCATTGAGGACTTGCAAAGTGACATCCTCAATAGACACTGGGCTGTCAATGGGAATGAGCTCATCAACAATCGATTTGAGGCCGTGAAGAAATTCAGAAGCAGATTCCAAGCCACAGGTAGATAGTTACAGTTGTTCCTTGAGAGTCATCCCTCGAGCCCGGGAACAATTGACATACAGATTCTTGAGGATGCACTGGGCTTCCGATGAGGCTGTGGTAACGGAGACAAGCGGGATTATAGTTTCAGAGACTAACGTGAGAATGGTGTGGCGGAAAAGCTAGTCTTGGCAGTTCCAAAGAACATATGGTGGGTCAAGGTCGATAACTTTCTCATCAGTATCGTGGCAATTTTGGTTGGTTGTGGGAGGCAGCCGTCGATGTAATCTAAAACATCATACCTAAGAACAAGGACATGAAGTGGGCACACCGTGAAGTAGAGTTGGATAGTGAGAGCTTGACGAAGAGTTGCATGAATGCATAGATGGCGATTAGGGTCAGGCTTTTGGCATGAGAGGAGGGAGAAGACAAGACAGCAACTTAAATGGAGACTTGAGTATTTTGGAAGCTCTGATACCATATAACGATAATGAGTTGAAGAGTTAAAAGGATGAGTTTCATTTTGTTGCAGTACACTATATACAAAAGCACCGGCGTTTCTTTACAGAATCAAAAGCAAGACCAAAGACATTAAAAAATAATCTCACTAATTATATGCAGTTGAGTTCAGTGGATTGTTAGGTCAATCTTAGGGATTACAACTTGTGTTTGGAATTAGGAATTTTATCTCTATATTTGTTGAAGGAGTGCAGTGATTTTAGATATCACACTAGTCGGCAAGTAAAGGTAGTTGGAGGTTCATGGATTTTGTTGGATAAGGGTAACCAATTGAGTGAGGATATTTTGTTTTAAGGAGCAAGCATTTGCTATTAACATAATGCCTCGGAGAGTGGTCGTGATGATGTGGGTTGCAAAGAAGCCATTAAATATCGAGACACAATGAGGGCATTATGAAAATTGGGAGCCGACCCAAGCCACATGAGGTAAAAAATGGACCTTCTCAAATAGGGGTATCAATGGGTCGAGTCAGGAATTTTGATACCCGACCAGACCTGACCCAAAATGAAAACACAACTGACCTGACCCAATATCTGAACCACATATATCTTTGGTCGTCAAATCAAGTTGGACTAGGTCGGGTTCAAAAAGCTTTTTCACCTTTGTATATTATTACTTTTTTCCCAAAAAATAGAGAAAAATGATCTTTTAATTTTTCATATGATTTATCCCACTTCAACAATTCAACAAGGAGGAAAAAGATATTATGTATTGGCATGAGCAACAATCGTAGCAAATATATACAGATCACGAAATCCCTTAGTGAATGGAATCTAGAACAAAATTGTAAGGAAATTAAAAAAAAAAAATGAAAATGAAAGGTGGCATAATTTTACAATCTTACAATTATTGAAAAATAATATTTATGGCAACTAACGTATGTGATATCTCTTCGTGAATTTTAGTAGATCATTCACTCTCCTAAAGGATCAATCTCGGTACTTATCTGTCCATATGGATAATGACGGCAGCATCAACTCCTAAACATGACGTGGACAAGTTTTCTACCATCCATTCTCCTAAAAGGAGGATCACTCTTGACTTGAAATGTTTTCAGAAGTGTTAAATCTTCACACGACTCTTCAAACTATAAAAAAACACAATAAAGATTGTCTTCCGTTTTGTATATTCATTTATATGGTGATGTATGAAGTCTAAATACTCTTGACTACGGTTTCACTCTCTTGGAAATGCCGATAGTAACTTGAAACAAATAATTTTCTCTAATAATGCATTTTGGAAGTATCTTGCAATCTTTCTTTGTCCTCAAGCTAAGATCGTGTAAATTTATTATTTTTAATTTCATTTTTTCCAATTTTGGATTGAATATTTAAATATTCCTTTTTAATGAATTATAGTGCTTTTTTATATTTTTGGGAATGCAACTGAGAAGGGAAGGAAAAAAAAAAAAACCTTAACCAATCCGAACCAAAAAGACTCGAAATTTTTGGGTTAGTTAGGTTCGGGCCGTGTTAGGTATTTTTGACACACTCAAATTCAAGTTAGATTGCAGGAGTAACATTTAGGCTTTTGCACTAGAAGTTCAAAAATTATATTACTTACCTTCATAGGAGATCCTAAACAGCATTGGCCTCCTAGGCAATGATCATTGATCAACTATGATTTAATGTGCTTTTCTCAATGACATCCACTATAGATCGAAATTAATTGTGGTGTTACAAAAGATGCATATATCACTTGAATGACTAGATATCCATGGTAATTCATAGCAAGGTACAATGAACAGAATAGAGCAATTCTCCATGATGCTACTAGACATGTCTAAAGAGGGAAGGCCCGCGCATCGATTTGACTTTCCCAATGTTGTACCAAAAGTTATTTTAAGCTCTTGTACTATACATACGTGATGTACTAGGTCAATTAAAATTTGTGCCGATAAAAAGTGAAACATGCTACAATCAAGCCATCAAAATTAAGATGTGTTTAGAAATACTTGAAAATAGTATGCAACCCATTGCGCACTGGTAATGATTATTAATCGATTACACCGTATCATTGCCCTTATGTGATGAGCATGTCTTATAAAATATTTTATCATATCAAGGGAACTTGTTCAAGGCCAGGAATGTGTCAGCTGCGACACCGGCCCGATCGAAAGTAACCAATATAGAATTTAGTATGTCTTTAAACTGCCAAGTCTAAATTCTAACACGTAAAATTCGAAGGTATTTCTCTAAGGAGAGGCAATAAAAAATATCTCCTCAATTGGGGGTGCATGCGAATGCCAACACATCAAAACAAAGAACCACTAAAGTTGCTTGACAGGTGGGATAGTTTTCAGCAAAGCTCTCGGCTCCTTATCAGTGTGTTTAACACAACCATACCATAAAATCGGGCCCCTTTTTTTTTTTTTTTTTTCTTTTTGGGTTAATGCTTTGAAAAACCCAAAACTAGCACATCTGTAACAAATTTATCCAAAACCAATTTTTTGACTATCAAAAACCTCAAATTGGTACATTTTTGACAAATTTACCCTAAACTGATATACTTGTAACAAATTTACTCTCTGTTAGTTTCTATTAAACTTTACTATCAAATTATTAAGTTAAATGACACGTGTTAATTGACCGGTATACCGATTTTGGATTTTATTCTTCATTTGTCATAGTTATATAATTTTTGTAATTTTTTGTGATATTAATCCCACAAATGTATCAGTTTAGGGTTTTTTTGGTGGTCGAATAAATTAGTTTAGGGTAAAATTATCACAAGCATACTAGTTTGAGATTTTTTATTGTCGGTTAGGGTAAATTTATTATATGTGTACTAATTTGGGATTTTTCATTATCAAAAAATTAATTTGAGTAAATTTATGGCACATGTATCAAATTGGGGTTTTTCATATACTATTTTTTTTTTTAAGGTATGGGGTTTGAGGTTTTCATTTCCTAACGTTTTCTCGTCCTTTTCCTCTATCGCTCCTCCCCATACTAGAATGGCAAAATGTGTTTCTGTTCCCTAGAACGCAAATTTTTGTTCTTTTGTTCCGGGGAACAAAAAAAGAATAGAAACACGTTTGTTTACACTTTTGTTCCCGAGAACAGATTTGGAATAGAAATAAGAAGTAGAAAAAACTTGTTTCTTGTTCTCGGGAACAATTCCGAGAAACATTTCTTTTTTTCTCCTTTTTTTTCTTCTTTTTTCTTTTCTTCTTCTTCCTTTGGCCGGCGACCTTGCCGGAGTGTCGTTGGCCCCCGGTGAGGCTCGTCCCCACGTCGCCTGGGGGCCGAGCCTCGCCGATGGCCTCGGTGGCCGGCGAGGTCACCAGCGAGGCTCGACCTCGCCCAGCCACGGTGAGGCCGCCATAGCTGGCGACCAGCCAAAAGGAAGAAAGAAGAAAAAAAAAGGAAAAATATAATAAAAATATTGAAAAATTAAAATAAACAAAAAAATTATACAAGTTTATCAAACGCATTTCTATTTCTTGAGTAGACATTTTTTGCAGTTACCAAACATGTTCTTATACTCGGAAATTGTTTCCTAGAATAGAAAAAAAAAAATTTCTTATACAGTAACTGAATTTCTGTCACCGGGGGGTTAAGAGTTTAGATCTCTCCTTGAAGGGTGGAATTTTATCCTCCCTTCTTCATCTCCATTTCCAGACCGTTTCTCTTGGCGTGACTCCTCCTCTGAAGTTTTTTCGGTTGCATCAGCTTGGGAGGTTCTAAGAACTAAGAAAGACAGGGTGCCATGGGCCCATTTCATATGGAACAACGCCATGGTGCGTAGGTTTCAATTCAACCTTTGGCTTATTACTAGGAATCTCTTGTCTACCCAGGTTTTTCTCCTGTCCTATGGTAGAATTAACCATGCATTATGTGCCTTTTGCAACACCATTCCGGATTCAATTGATCATCTGTTTTTTGAGTGCCGTGTGCCTACGACTCTTGTTTATTTCTGGGTGGGGAGATGTAATCTCCCTTGGCGCAATAGACCTTGGCCAGAGATCATCAACTAGGCCTTGAGATTTCTCTCTAGCAAGGATTTATTTCACTCCATTGCCCGGTTTTCCTTTGGCGCCTTGTGTCATCTTATCTAGAAGAAAAGGAATGTAATCATCTTTCGGGGTGAAGTGCTACAGGTTACTGCTATGAAGGGTCACCTTATCAAAGTTGTCCAATATAAAGTGCTAACTTACAGCAAGGTTTCGGACACTCCCAGGAGCAGAAGGCTTCAACGAGCTTGGGGCTTTGATCCTCTTATTTTTACGGAAGCACTATAATTCCTAGTTAGCTAGTGCTTGTGTGCTTCTAGTGTCGTTGTCCTTGTGCCTCAGCTTGTGGCTTTTGCTGTTTTTTTTCTAGTTCTTTTGTTTTTTCTTCTTCTTTTGCGCTGGCTCCCTTCCACTCAGTCTGCTTTTTGCACTATGAGTTAAAGTTCTTGGTGCCGATTTGTGTTCTTTTGCTTTTCCCTTCTATATAATTACCTTTACAAAAAAAAATTATTTATATTAAAAAATCGTTCCCCGGAACGGAAATGTTAGGGCGTGCATGTTTTCGTTTCTTTTTTCTGTTTAAGAATAGATTTTTTGTTTTTTTGTTCCCGGGAACAAAAAAAGAACAGAAACGTGTTTGTTTGCGTTTCCGTTCAAAAACTATTTTTTTGGTTCCCGGAACAAAATTGGAACAAAAAAAAGAAACAAAAAAAACTTACTTCTCCGTTCCAGAAACACTTCTTGAAGGGCTAAAAAGAACAAAAATGAAAAGAACAAAAACGAAACACTTCTCTTTCGTTCGTGCCCTACCCGAAACAACGCTCTCCCTTTTCCGGCGTCTCTCACAAGTTCACCACCGGCTGACTCTCCGGCGCCTCCCACTCGGCTGACTCTCCGGCGACTCCCCACTTCGCTGACTCTCTGGCGCCTCCCCACTCGGCTGACTCTCCGGCGCCGACAGCTGCTGCTCTTTCACCGGCTGAAGCTTCTGAATCGAGGTAAGTTTCTGCTGCTCCTCCTTCTCCGTTCGATGAGGGCTTCGGCGAGAGCCACCCCTCGCAAATCTGGGCGACGGCTGCTCGGGGCTCGAGCGCGACAGCTCGCTCGAGCCAGCGCTTGCCCAGATCTGCGAGAGGCTCGCTCGAGCGAGCCCTCGTGCTCGAGCCCCAAGCGAGCGTTGCTCGCCCAGATCTGCGGCAGATCTGGGCGACGGCTGCTCGCTGGAGCTGCTCTGCCGAGCTCGAGCTGCTGTGGTCGCTCGGCAGAGCAGCGTCTCTGCTAGCTCGAGCGAGCAGAACGAGCCCCAAGCGACCACAGCAGCTCGAGCTCCATTCTTCTGGAAAAGCACATGCTACATTACAAATTGATGAACTCCAAAAGCATATGCTTAAATCTTCTGTGACTCTCCTTTCTCTGGGGTTTTTCTATTCCTTAGTGCAGCTTCATAATTATGATGTCTAGGAGCCTTTTCTCCATAGAAAGGAGGTTTCGAAGGCTACATTTCTCTCTCGCCCGCTCGATATGTAATCCTATCGTTTTAGCCGTGTAATAGCTGCCTATTTTTGTTAGATGATCCTAGTAATTTTTTTCTTCTTTTTTCTTTTTAAATGCATATAGGAGGCTCTAGCACTTCGCACTTGATCTCCCGAACTTTCTTGCATCATTGTCAAAACATCGGTTTTCCGAAGGTGAATGTAACTTTTAAGGCGACGTTTCTTGGCTTCATCGGGTGTTAGGCTGGGAAATTTGTATTGTGACCCCTTGATGACAACTGGTGGTCACAAAATAACTGCCGTGTAGCGATGGACTCCAACACCTTTACAACTTCAAATTCTTGAGCGCATCTTCAATGAAGGAAATGGTACCCCAAGCAAACGAGAAAATCAAAGAGATTACTACCGAACCGAGCCAACATGGACAAATTTCAGAAACGAATGTCTATAACGGTTCCCGAACCGGCGTGCACAATCCAAAAGGAAAATGCGAATGCAACCGGCAACAATATGCGAATGCGACGAAGCGAAGTTGAGTCACCAAAGGAGATGAAGACAAAACCGAGATCTTTCAATCTCGGTAGAATCCTGTATCAAGGAACGAAGATTTGTGCTTCCACAACCCCGAGATTAGCTCGGATCTTCATTTTGCTGATTCACGAGACCAAAGTGGAGAGCATGGTTTATTCGGATGGCGCTTTGAGATCCAGGAATAGGAACCTAGGCCAGCTATCTTTCTATGATGCCATGCTGCCAAATCCAGGTACATACTCAGATATACACCTTATTATTAAGGGGAGTCATCTAGATTGATAATGGTGTAATTTGATTTGATAACCTAGAGTCTTATCATTTCCAGATTTGCTTTTGGACACTATCTAGATGAAACACGACAGATTAGGTGATTTTTAGCGATGATATCAGCGAGAGAAGTGTTTTTATATCCATGCATTTGCTGATTATCCTAACAGAGAGATTCAGAAATTGGTATGAACAGTTCTTGGTGAAGTTAATCTTTGGTCAATTCGATAGCAAAGAACTGTTCAATTGACCCTCCCAAGCTTTTCCATTCTACGTAACAGCAACATTCACTGGTTTTTGAGTCTAAATATGCCTCATCGATTCTTAATTTCATATATATTTACTGTGAATTTTGACTGTTCCCTGCTATCTATGTAATGATTATGATGGGTTTCCCATCTCGATTTGGGTAATAGCATCGATGATGGTAAGCGAATTGCAAATGTTCCTTAGCATAAGCCAATTTTGCCTAAAGCACATGTGGAGTTGCTAATTTCTGATATGTTCCTAGGCGGTCTGGCAGGAAATGAGCATCTGGGTGGGAAGATGGAGGTACCGGAGCCTATGGTCTGTATCATTCTGCGGAAGACTTCGGCATGAGTGGATGATGCTGATCGGTGCCACAGATCTGCCCCCCCCCCCCCCTCTCTTTTTCTTCTGTATAGCATAACTTGCCTGCCATGCTAATGCTGATGCTGATGTTTAGCTTTTGCCGCTTGCAGCGTCATAGCTTGGTCGGAGCCTAATCTTGCGAGTTGGATGTTCGGTTTGCTTTTTGTGAAGGAACTGATTTTACGAGGATCATACGCTAGTTTGACTAGTTTGTTTGGATTTTTGATGGACTAGTGTCGCACAAATTTGTTTACGGGAGCGGGATGAGCGCTGTATATTCTATTCAAATCACTCTGGCTCTTGCAATTTCAGAATGCGGGCATTTAGATAGACCGTGGAGTTAGGCCCGTTTTTTCCTTCTGTCCTAGTGGCTTACCTACTGTTGGAGAAGAATCTGGGAAACTTTGTGTTTGATCTAGTTATGTATGTGCATGATTTCGTGCACCTGTTCAATCAATTTGTCTTGAGCGTGCAGAATTCTTTACCTTGGCCATTGACTTTGATGGATTCATGGTTGAGGAGAGCAGTTCTCTCATTTTCGTGTTGTTCGTGCATGCGTGCATGCGTAATGCAATTTGAGGAATGTGACCTCCATGACAAGCGCAGGACTCAATAGGGAGGGCAGGTCTTCATTTAACTCGTGGGAAAGTAATTATTATTTTCTCGTCGAACTTCTTAAAGCTAAAAAAGGTAATTCAATCATAGAAATTGCGGAAGAAAAAGTTCCAATTCACTATTAGTCGCAACATGTTTTAAATAATTTGGCGTTCAATACTAATTTATGTTGAATTTTGAATTCAACGATGAATGGGAATAGATAAAGTGTATGAGTAGTGTGTGACATTATATTAAATAGCCTGAGCTCATCCAACTAAAATGACCTTTCTTTATACAAGAAAGGATGCATCCGAGAATGTGTAACACGAAAACATTGCACTTGTAAGCAGTAGTTTGTTACTTAAGCTGCAATAGTCGTGCCTCGTTCTCACATCTCACTTAAAGGTAGCGATTTAACTTTACGTACAGTAATTTATTCATAGAGTTCGTAACATGAAAATATAGCTGCTTGTTAAATGCCAAATAATAGTGCAGTAAAACACCCTCAAATTGTCCATCCATGATGGTGTCATTCGAGAAATTAGGAAGTAACAACTTTTCTCACGTAGTAATTTACTTTTAAGGTCCTACATGATCCAATATCCGGTGAAAAATCGTAAGCAACCTAAATTTGTGGTAAATCTTTGGTGATCATGACATTTCTTCACTCACCATGAACAAAATAAAATTAATGAGCATTTTATGAGAATGAGAATTCAATATCAAGTTTAAACTTTATTAAAAAAAACATTTTTTAATAGAAATTTTGTACTGATTCTTCCAAACGTGTTTTCTTTTTTTCTATTCTGGAACGAAATTAAGACAATTACCAAACGCGTGTTTAAATTTTTTTTATTTCAAGAACGTTTTTTTTATACTTACCAAACACGTTCTTTTTGTTCAAAAACTCGCTCCTCAACAAACACTTTTTTTTTTATTTCTCGTTATCCAACAATTTTTTGAACAAACGTTACCAAACGCGTCCTTAGCAAATGTGTCCTTAGTCTCTCACTCCGCATGTCCCTCTGCCTCTCCTTCAAGGTTCTCTCCATTTTCGTCTCCTCCACCCCCCGCAAAATTCACCGCCGGAGACGACGCGACCGATCCTCCCTTCCCTCGTCCCTTCGGAAATCGCGACCCCATCCCCTCGATCTGCCTCGACGGCCTCCTCTCGGCAATCGCCGCCGCCGCCGCCGCCGCCGCTTGGGAGACCCTTCTTGGAATTCCCTCGCGCTCCGTCGCGGCCCGCGATGAGCTCGGGATTCGGACGCCGACCCGCGATGCCGGTTCTAGGTTTCTCTTCGTTCGCTCGTTCGGATGAAAACCCACGTCATTAATTTCGCCAAACCCTAGGTTTTTTCCGACCCTCCATAGCGGTTTTCTTCGCGTGGCCTTTCCTGTTGGGGGGCGAATCGAAACGCATGTTGGTGCGCTTCGGAGAGAATCTGTCGAGAGCTTCCTGATTTGCATTCGACCCAAAAGAGAAGGAATTTGTCCATTTTTCGGGGTCTCAAAGGCGCGGGGAAACACATAAGATGAATCCGAGCGGGGTTCATGGGGTGCTCGATATCAGCTCTGACGAGGAAGGGTTGGTCCCGGATGTGCCGAGAGGCAGTGGTAGTGGTGGTCGTGATCGGATCACCGAGTACTTCGCAGGAGATCATCTGGTACCTCGTGATTCGGACAAAGTGGTCTTGGTGAAGGACATTGCGAAGTCAAAGTCAAACAAATATGTGGCGGACGATGACGATGATGATGATTGCATGGTGTTGGATGGAGATCCTGAGAAGTCGGTCTCTGTTCCTGATGCGGCGGACGGAGGTTCGGATGATCTGCTCATTGTTGGAGAGAAGGGGCAGGTATGCACTCATTTGTTGTTTCCGTTTGTTTACTCAAAATGATGAATGCGATAATGGTTTATGGCTAAGCCATGGTTAGATGCTAAAATTAGAGTAATATGACAAGGACAGGGCTGGAGAAGCGGCATGATGTGTTTATTTTGCATACATTTTACGAGACGATGTTTAGCGGGATTAAAATCAGGTCGAATTGAGAAAACAACCCTGCATGCTACTAAAATATGACTGCAAGCCACAACACAAGTTTCTGGAACCCATCTTCTTTTTGACAGATGATGTGAAAGACTTCAGCTTGGGTACAATTAAGTAGAGAAGTGACTTACACTGAAGTAAAAAAAGGAGATGTGGTTTGATTAATAGGGTTGGTGAATCTCAGAACACTTTTAGAGAATTTTTATGACGTAGAAGAGCAAAAGGACCTCAAAAAAGGACCCCCAAAAATTTGAATGTTGGGTTTGTTTGAGGTTACAGTCTTTTCAGATTTGGACCGTTGATTAACGGAAGACTATAGCGTCAAAATACGAATTAATAATGGGGATCAACATTACTGAAAATTCTGGCGAACCAAACGGACCCTTCATGTCTTCTTGTGTGGCTTTACCACGAGTCATTGGAGTGGACTGGCCTAACAGGATTGAGGTTTGGAAGTTCTCTTTACAGAGATTCCGCTTGATCTCTCGTGGGTTTCATGCTAATATGCATGAAGGTTTGGCTAAGAGAGCGCAATGATACTTCTAAATTTGGATGGTATGATTGTGTCAAATAGGTGGAGATTGAGTTATTGCATGACTATTATTGAAGGAGGCCTTTAAAGATTCTGCTTCCTAGCTTCTCTCTATTTGAGTGGAGCTACTTAGAGAAGTACTATAGGTGGCTTGGCTGTGCACATGCTTTAATATTATTTTGTGCTGCCTCTATGTATGGCAGCATCATACCCCTCTTCATTCAGTGCTGCATAATCAAGTGTGGTTATTGGGGACACGTAACATTAGTTTGTGAATTACCGTAGTGTTAGTTTGGGTAGATTGGCAAGCATTTAACTGTTCTCCTGCTAATGGATGTGGATTATGAATCTGCAGTCTTTTCTCTGATGCGTGATGGTTGTGGGAGTAGAGACTATGACTGCCGACTCAAAAAGGGAAGTAGAATAAGCCCTTGTGATTATTATTCGGCTATTTCTTTATGTTTCTCCTCTTCCACTGATGGGGTGGAGAATCATATTAGAAACAGCTGAGAGCAGGTCTGTAGTTGGAGTTTCCTCACCAAGTACATGTTTTATGACTGGCCTTTCTTGTGTTGTTGCCGAGCTTCACTGAGCAAGTTATGAAGTGTTTTGCTTGGGTATGGAATGTGACTGGGGAATCAATGGGCTTCTATCATGGCTGATACTTAGGAAAAGCTCTATCGAGTAGGCTGGGGTACCATTTATCGGTTTATGGGTTAGTATTTGAGTTTGACTCAGGTTATAGATTTAATCCTTTAACCTTGTAATAGATGTCGTTCCTTGTAATCGGGCGAATAGGCCAGCTCATACCTCTTCAAGTGGGCAGATTTGCATGCCTTTTCACTGACTTAATACTGTAAATGTATTTTTGTTGCAGGTTGCATGTAGAGACTATCCTCATCCAAGATATGATTGCACTAAATTTCCTTTTAGCTCAACCTTGCATGAGGAGCACTGTAACTTGGTCAGATACCATTTTCATAGCCCCTCTTGAGTCATCATATATCATTTGCTAATTCATTTCTTTGCGATTAACTGTATTGCATTGCATAATGCAGTGCCATTGTTATGTATGTGAATCACCTGCACCATGCGCATACTGGGGAAAAGGTTTGACAAATGTTGACCATTGTGATGCCAATGACAAACAGGAGAAATGGAAAGTCTGTAGAAAGAACTTTATGCAGGGTAAAAATCCTTTTATGCCCATTCCGAGTTCTCTTCCTGACCCTGTCTCTATGGTGCTTCCACAACTTACTCAAGCTCTGCCTATAAACACCCCACCGCCAACCAACTCTATACCACAAAATCTTGTGTCAAGGCCAATGATTTTTCAGCCATGTTCTTCCCCAACTGGATCAAGTGTTTCAAGTGATATACAAAACAGCAGGAGGCACCATCCAGAGCATGTCTCGAAAAGCAGATTCCAGCCACGCTTGTCGTCAGAACAGTTGCATCAGGCACATCATGTCATTCAGAAGGATAGAGTTCATAGAGATAAAAGGACAAGGACCGTTGCTAGTTTTCTGCCAGTAAGCAGAGCTGCATGAGGTCCAAACAAACATCAATTACATGCCTTACTTACCATCTTCGACAAATTCAATCGACAACACCATAGTTAATCAAAATTATATCAGAAGGCAGAATATTCCTTACAGTTCGAATCTAGTATCTTCTACTAATTTGAGCAGCTGTTCGCCCAACTTAATTGGTGTTTCTTCAAGTAGGATGCTTTCTCAAGCCAGCAGTGATGGTCTGGGTAGTAATTAATCACTCGGTGGGCAAAACATCCATCAGCGTCACAGCCAACCTCTAGCACAATACCAAGTGTCTCAGATAGCCTTACTTGGATTAACGATTCCCTTCAACCAGATGACAAGCCTCCTGCTCCACCTGCAGCTGAGAGCATTCATGTTCCGATTACAGAGCCCACACGTGAGGCACAGCCTGCAAGAGAGTTTAATACTGCCGTGGCTGGAAGTTTTGACATCGGTGCGGCAGGTGTCGAGGATGTCGACTTTGATCATTGGTGGTTGGAGACCAGATCCCAGAGGATAATTTTTCCCCTGTGCCTGCAGACGTAGATGCTGGTATGCTCTTATTTGTCTAAAATCACAAGATGATAAAAACTTCATTCGTCTTGGAAATGTATAAATGTGACCTCTAATTACAAACAAAGGTTTTTTCTCTTCACGAAGAGACTCTTTCAGATATCACAGGAAAAAAGGCAAGCTTCGAGCAGACATGACTCATGTAATGTACGGGAATGATAGATTCTTAGTAACGGCGTAAAAAAGAGATTTATCACCAATTTAAAATTTTGTCTTTTTCTCTATGAACAATAAAATTTCATGACCGTACTCGATCTCAACCAAGTTTCTCGTCATGGAAGGGTTTACTGCAGAACTCTTTACATTGTGATCACTTAAAAGTCGAGACTAGATTGTTAATATCCATAGACAACGAAGTCTATTTAGAAGTACAGAGCGAATTTGTATGTCATTCCAGGATGACAAACGCTGAATGTATTAAAAACTGCTTACTTCAATCTTCTCCCAATGCAAAAATTTTCGGGAAAATTGGGTATGAAGTGTTTCTCAAATAAGAGTGGTCAAATCTTTGGCCGGTCAGTGACGATTCCGATCATCGGAGAAAGGGTATTTGGTAAAAAAATTTGTAACTTTTTTTTTCTCTTTTTTCTTTTCTTTTTTTCTCTTCCCTCTCTTGAGCGATGGCCAATAGAGGTTGCCCACCTCAGACAAGGGCCGCTTTTGCCGGTGTTGGGCTAGGGACACCCTCGCCGTCGTCGGGCGAGGGTGGCCCTCGCTCAGCCTAGGCAATGCGACCCTTTCTCAACGCTGGCAAGGGCTGCCCTTGCACGATGTTGGTGGTGGCTACCCTCACTAGCCTAGGCGAGGGCGACCTTTGTTTGATGCGGCAAGGGTCGCCCTCACCTAAGTCTGGTGACCTCCGCCATGGCCAACGGAGGGAAGGGAGAAAATAAAAAAGAAAAAGGAAAGAAAAAGTAATAAGCAAAAAAAAGAATTATACTAAAAGATGAAAATGCTCGTCAATCTAAAAGATTAGGCATTTTTTTCAAATTGATATGACCATTTCAGATCCTTATTTGAAATAAATTATACTTCATGTCTTTATTTAAAATTATTTGGCCATTTTAGGTTCTTATTTAAAATAAGGTTCATTTCGGACCCTTATTTGAAAAAATGAGAACACTTCCTTATTTGAAATTTTCCCTAAATTTTAATGAAGGGGGAAAAAGAATCAAAATCAACACTTTGTGGATTTCCTTTTGGTTTGATCTGCCTTTCGGCGATACTTACTTGCAATATGCAATCATTGTAGTAAAAATTAGTACCAAGGATAGTTTTGAAATCATTAAAATTTTATAGGAATGTTTTCTCAGCAATTTTGGTTGAGTAAACCTGAGATCTACGAGAAAGGAGCTGAGTTGTGCTTGTGTAACACCATGAATAGACTTCTGCAAGCAACAAACATAATGCGAGAATTCATAATCAACAGAACCGGGCGGTTGAGATAGATGAACTTCCTGCTCAGGTGTACCATGAAGAAAGGCATTATTAACATCTAATTGATGACCTTTTTGTATCTGCGATAGTGGGAATGAGATAAATGATTTACTGGCTTCTTCACAGGGCTAAAGTTGTCCTTGTAATCAATACAGGGGTGATGATGGAACCCTTGGCAACTCATCAAGCTTTGTAAGATCTATGCTTCCATCTGGTTTTCTCTTGTGCCCAACATTGAATACCCGAGAAACATAGACTTTGGGGCTAGCTTATATCAACATAAGGTTTTAACCACGGAAGACATAAAGATCCGAAGACCCTAAGTTTGCATTAATTAGGAGTTCGGCGAAAGAGCACCTCATAAGGAGAACGAAAATTTAAAATTGATCTAGGGAGTCAATTTATTAAATATGACAGTGAGAAAGGCATGGTGGAACAGAAACGTGAGAGAGAAGGGTAAGGCTGGTTTCAAAGATGGGTCGATGGTGGCCTTGAGCAAATCCATTATGTTGAAGAGCATAAGGGGGTGTAATGAAGTGGGTAATTTCA
The DNA here is from genome assembly GCA_016097605.1 of Eucalyptus guilfoylei. Taxonomy (NCBI): domain Eukaryota; kingdom Viridiplantae; phylum Streptophyta; class Magnoliopsida; order Myrtales; family Myrtaceae; genus Eucalyptus; species Eucalyptus guilfoylei. Next base: position 12,646,248 of record CM027870.1, on the reverse strand, counting down.
TGATGGGAAAAAAAGGATCAATTTTGGTGATTTCACCTCTACCATCGGAATATATTGCGATAATTTTTTAACTAAAGAGATTTTCAACAAGCGATTTAAATTTGACAAAGACGGAATAGACATTAGATTTTCATTAAAGTGGATACAATCAAGTATATTTCGTAAAATTATCAATGGAAATAAAATGAAATCGATGCTCATCAAGGTACAACATGTCTAAGGGTTGACGGCTAACTAGACTTGAAATGTTAAAATGAACACGATGACTCCTATTACATTGACATGACTTGTATGTAGAAAACTTGACTCGATGAAAGAAAGTGACAAAAATTTCCTACAAAATATGTTACAAAATTTGATGAGATGAGTGGCAATCGAGAATACCAATTCACCATCGGAGCTCGTTCAACAATAAAGACTGAAGGGGTAGAAGGCGGTTGTTGTTTAGTTGAGGAAAGTTGATAAACATCATTGTGGTTTCGCCCTACAATGGAATGGCCCTCGTGCGTCGATACTTGATAACAATGTCAAAAGAATGAAATTCAACTAGCGCATTTTTAGACTTACAAAATTTAGAAACAAAGATGAGATTCTCTGTGATAGTCGGAACATAAAAAATTATGCAGTGTAAAAAAAGATGAAGGGGTATGGAGGTGTGTGTGCATCCCACTTGTGTGATTCGCAAACCTTTGCCATTTCTAATGATGACTTCTTCCAGAACATCGTATGCAAAATGCAACCAGAGGCTGCTTAGATTAGTACTGAATGATGAGAGGCCTCGGAATTTGGGACCAATTCTTGTTGATGGGAGCGATGGAGGTGATATGTGAACTTTGGATCTCCATGGTGCTAGCGGAAGTGTTTGCACATTTTAATCACGTGATCCCGTTGGTGACAGAGTTGATAGACAACAAAAGCATGGGCTAGCAACTGTGGGTGCGTTTTTGATTCGAGACACTGTCATGATCATCAGTCGGTTGATTCAAATGAGGAAATTTTGTCATGATCGCTGGTTGCGAGGTGATTGCTTAGTTGGAGTACAACCATTTGTTAGAATGGGAGGACCACAGTGTAAAAATTGGGGGTTGCAATGTAAAGATCTTTGGCGTTCTCACGCTCGAAAAATTCTTCGTAAGCGGCTTATTTATCATGGAGCTCTCTAAAGGTCAAAGAGGTGTTGGGGGTGCAAATAGACATTGATATCTTACGGAACTTAGATCCAAAACCATTATGGATTTGCAAAGTGAGATCCTCAATAGACATTGGGCTGTCAATAAGGGCGAGCTCATCAACAATCAATTTGAGGCCGTCAAGATATTCAGAAGCAGATTTCAAGCCACAAGTAGTTAGTTATGAAAGTGCTAGTATGAACATCTAGAGGAGGGTGAATAGATGTAAAAATAGATTATGCAAAATGCAGTGAAAACCTTTACTTTTAACCTGAGTCTGAATAACAACAGACTTTTGAAACTGAGTCTGAAGAACAACAGACTTTGAGCGAATTCAGACTTTAGCAGTTAAATAGAACTACGAACAAAATAAAGGAGTTCAGGGAAGAGAATAAGAACATAAGGTTTATAGTGGTTCGGCTTAGATCAAGCCTACGTCCACTCTTCCACGCTAACAGCCTTCTAGCTGGATTCCACTATGCAATCAACAAGAGATTACAACTTTGAGTGCAAACACTTAGTAGTAGATCACACTATCTCACTAAGTCACTCTTTTGGTATTTTTCTCACGATCACAAATGTTTAAGCTCACCAAAGACAAGTGTATGATCGAAGATCGCTCAGACTTTGGAATTATAAATTCTACGCTCCGTCTCTTACTTGCTCATCGGTCCTTCATCTCCTTAAATACCCATCCACTTCCAAACTAGCCGTTGGACAGTATCTCGAGGATCGTCTTCCAATATACCCATTGGACAGCTCTATATCTAGAAGATTTGATAGCCGTTGAGTGATAAAAGTAGAATCTCAAATTGATTCCGATCGCCTATACAAACAGAATCTTGGTTTCCATAAGTAGAGCTTCTCCGTATAGAAAGTTCTTGTCTTCAAGATCTAATTGTCAATCAATTAGATTGAGTCAATCAAATCAATCTTGATGTAGAATCCAAACCAAATTACTAGCCGTTATACATTTGGGCTTGTGTTATGTTCTATCGAATCTAGATGTAAAGTCTAAGAGTAATAAACTTTACAATCTGAGTCTGAGTGTAATAGACTTTACAATCTGAGTCTGAACATATTATGCTTCTGAACAGATTTAGCTTTAAGGTCTGGATACAGTCTAAACAAGTTCAGCTTCAGCATAGAGTCTGTCTTCTGGTTCTTCATTCTCGTTCAGTCTGGAATTTGTCAAAGTGGGCAGACTTTTGATGTAGAACAAACTTTGACACTAAAGTCTGGCAATCTTCAGATTTTGACACAGAAGTCTGGAAATCTTCATAACAGACTTTGATAATATCATTTACATGTTCTATCATCTACATAGTCTATTACTCAACAATTAAACACGTTAGTAGCTTTTGATTTATTTTGTCATCTTCAAAACTTCATAAGAGATTTCCCTAACAATCTCCCCCTTTTTGATGATGACAAAACAATCTCTGAATATGCAGATGTGTAATCACACTCTCTAAAATAATGATAAATCAATCCTCAAATTTTATATTATCAAAAAATGTGATTTGAATCAAAAGACAGCAAATAGATTGAGCATAACAATACGTAGAAAAATAATCACGGCTCAATATTATGCAATAAATAATATCAATCAATCAACACATATGCATATTTATATTCTCTCCCCCTTTTTGTCATAATCAAAAAGTGATCAAAAGTATCACTTAGAGAATATAAAATGATAAATATATATTGCATGAAATACAATTTCCAAAAAATCAGCTTTTATAAAGTAAGTCGAATATTAAATATATGCAATATAGCTCACTTCGATCATATACATCAGCAAATATCCAATAAAAATCACGGATGCATTATAAAATTCACTTTACCCATTTTGTCATAATAAAACGATAATGTAAATAAGAGATTTGTTAATGACAAAAGGTAATAAAAGATGCACTAACCGGATTTGGTAGAACTTAACAAGTTATGTCACTTTTACATTTCCTTCTTTCCATAATAATCAAGATCACGATCAATTCAAAAAGATTTTTCCATAATTGATCAATGATCCCCCTCAATTTGTTGCCTTTTTGAGATAATCACGATTCTTTCCTTTCTCTTGGATTCACTTTCTCCCCTTGTCATCATGACAATATTTGCGAATAGAAACAATTGTTGCTTGTGCACGTTGAACATAATATTTTTCCATTATTCCCTTTGTAGCAACAACATCCGCAACGATCACTTGCATTTTGAAATTCGAAGGAAAATTTTATTTTCTTCAATCAAGCTCTTCTCAAATTCAACCTGCATAAACTTAACGAACTTTTTGCACAAATAAGCTATAATAATGTCCACATAATATATAATGCCCTTTCTTCAAATAAATAAATTGAATAGCATATATAAAATTAAATTCAGAACTACTCAACCTTTCATACGACACATTAGGGATTTCCTTAACAATTTGCAAAAACTTTGCACAAGGAAGAGAATTTTTTAACCTCCAGAAGATAGTATAGAATCTCCATGATTTTCGAATCAAGCTTTCCAAAATCTATATGGAAGATTCTTTTGTCACCTGCAAAATCTTGTATAATAGATAATAATTTTGCAAAAAAATGTCACATAATATCTTCCTTTGATTTGTGGATCAAACTTGCTAGATATGAGACATTTTCTAAGAATATAGCAAAAGTATCCATATATATGCAATAAATATATTTCGAGATTAAAGGGATTTCCTTAAGCATAAATCTTAAAAATATATTATTGATGCAATTCGCAAAAAGAAAGATGATATTTCTATCATGTGTCAAATCAAGTAAAAACTTGCAATACTTTATATTTATGACAAAAGATATTTGCAATATAATAAACAATCATCCAAAATTATAATAAATGCACATAGAAATTTGTAAGGCGGGATGATAAAAAAATATTCTCTTACCCATGGTATATGTTTGAAATATACCATTGAAAAAACATTACCAATCTTCGCTTGAGATTCTTTTCTTATTGCACCAAAATCTGCGTAGATTTGCAATCATTCTTGCCTCATTGAATTTCCTGCAATCAACTCATTTCCTTTTTGGTATCCATCAATTTGGATCATTCCATTCCATTAGAGCAAAATAGAAAATCTCCATAGATAAACAAATATTCTTTCCAAACTCATCATAACAAAGTATTTAAGGAAAGAATATTATGCACGATAATATCTTGAAATATAAATTCTCACTTAGTCAAAGCACAATAAAATCAGGGAGAATGAAATCCTTGAGTATCTAGGAATATCTTGCATAATAAATTAATATCACGTAAAACAGATTTTTATTTGGCAAAATATGATAAAATTTGAGAGTATAAAATCAAACCAAATAAATTCAATTGTCTCTAAGCAGGATATCAAAAATGATCACACGTATCAAATCAAATCTCAAATCATAAAAACAAATCATACGATTCTTTCTTCAATAAAACAAAATATGATCATTATAAAATCCAAATCAACAAAGGATATATCGAATATCAATCATAATGAGAATTTTTAAATTTTGTACTCAAACCAAATTGAGAATAAAAAATACACATTCCTTACCAAACTCTCATTCTTCTCTTCCTTTATTTCCTACAAGAACAACTCACATTTTCTTTGTTACTCATTTTTTCTTGGGTCCATGAGAGTTAGTAGAGTATACTGTATTTACCAAATCTTTCTTAACAGGTCTCCAGACTTTAGGACATTCTTTCTCAAAGTGTTTTGAGTCTCCATAATTTGAACATTTGAGGGCTTTTCGACCAACACGTTTTGTAAAGATTCTTTGAAAATGCTTCTTGTACACAAGTCTAGGAGGTCTTTGTCTAAGTCTCTCATTGACTTTAGAAAAATCAATTAGAGAATCACTTTCCTTATTAAAACCAAGTCCCGACTTATTATAGTAAGGAACTTGTATGGAAATGATATGCTCTAATGTTTTTTATCCATTTGAAAATCTTGTCAAAATATTTGAAAATTCTTTCTTTAAAGAATCATTTTCTTTGACAAGTAAATCTCGACTTTCTTTTGTTTGTAGAAAATCTTTTTGCAAAATTTCAAAATTTTCTTTTTGAGAAAGATCATGTTGCCTAAGTTGAGAATTCTCCTTTTTAAGTTCGGAGATCCTTTTAAGAGAAGATTTGATATTTAAGCAAAGCTCATTTATATACTTTGAAACTTTGATAGAAATTTTTGAATGACTTACCTCGATTTCCTCATCGGATTCTGAGTCTATGTCTAAGTCAGACTCAGATTATGAATGTGCCATCAAACATATATTTCCTTGCTCATCATCTTCTTTCATTGTTCTTTTCTGCCCATTTTGCTTGTATTGTCTTCTTCCATCGAATCTCCTTCCTTTTCTACTCAGCTTTTTGAATTTCTTGATCATAAAAGCAAGTTCTTCGCCGTCCATGTCATTTTCTAAGTCTGTATCATCAGAATCAGCATTAGTTATTAAAGCGATGGACTTCTTACCTTCGGGATCTTCGTCGTTGATTTGTTCCACTTCATAGGATTGAAGAGTGCTAATCAATTCATCAACGGAGAGTGGCATAATCCTCTGAGTCTCCTGGATTGAGGTCTTTACATGGTTCCAATCTTTTGAGAGACCTCGCAAGACTTTGTTGACCTTCATTGGGGAAGAAATTGGCTGACCTTGATATGCTAAACTATTTACAATTTCTGTAAAACGGCTGAACATATCTCCAATCGACTCTCTTTGCTTCATCTTGAAGGATTCATATTTGCCAAGCAGGAAGTTTACTTTTGTCTCTTTTACACGATCGGTCCCTTCATATGTAACATGAAGTTTATCCCAAACTTCTTTTACCGTTTCACATGAAGAGATTCTGTTATATTCAGCAGGAGATAAAGCGCAATATAAAGAATAAATTGCTTTCGCATCAAGAGCTTCTCTTTTGGACATCTCCATCCGAGACATAGGAGCGGGGGGTTTGGTTTCTTTGTCTTTGTCAATCTTATTTGATGGAGACGCAACAGTAGGATTGATTCTCTTTTCCACAACATCCCATTGCAAGAGATCTCTGGATCTTAGGAATGCCTTCATTCTGTTTTTCCAAACGTTGTATTCATTTCCATCAAAATATGGTGGCCCGGTGTTGCTTTGCCCTTCCATAAGTCCTAATGCCAAGATACTAGCCATAGAAGATCTTTAGCTCAAAAGTAAAAATACTTTTATAAACCGAGCACTTGACTCTGATACCAATTGAAAGTGCTAGTATGAACACCTAGAGGGGGTGAATAGGTGTAAAAACGGATTCTGCAAAATGCAGTGAAAACCTTTACTTTTAACCTGAGTCTGAATAACAACAGACTTTTGAAACTGAGTCTGAAGAACAACAGACTTTGAGCGAATTCAGACTTTAGCAGTTAAATAGAACTACGAACAAAATAAAGGAGTTCAGGGAAGAGAATAAGAACACAAGGTTTATAGTGGTTCGGCTTAGATCAAGCCTACGTCCACTCTCTCATGCTAACAGCCTTCTAGCTGGATTCCACTATGCAATCAATAAGAGATTACAACTTTGAGTGCAAACACTTAGTAGTAGATCATACTATTTCACCAAGTCACTATTTTGGTATTTCTCTCACGATCACAAACTTTTAAGCTCACCAATGACAAGTGTATGATCGAAGATCGCTCAGACTTTGCAATTATAAATTCTACGCTCCGTCTCTTACTTGCTCATCAGTCTTTCATCTCCTTAAATACTCATCCACTTCCAAACTAGCCGTTGGACAGTATCTCGAGAATCGTCTTCCAATATACCCATTGGACAGCTCTGTATCTAGAAGATTTGGTAGCCGTTGAGTGACAAAAGTAGAATCCCAAATTGATTTCGATCGCTCATACAAACAGAATCTTGGTTTCCATAAGTAGAGCTTCTCCGTATAGAAAGTTCTTGTCTTCAAGATCTAATTGTCAATCAATTAGATTGAGTCAATCAAATCAATCTTGATGTAGAATCCAAACCAAATCACTAGCCGTTATACATTTGGGCTTGTGTTACGTTCTGTCGAATCTGGATGTAAAGTCTGAGAGCAATAAACTTTACAATTTGAGTCTGAGTGCAATAGACTTTACAATCTGAGTCTGAACATATTATGCTTCTGAACATATTTAGCTTTAAGGTCTAGATACAGTCTGAACAAGTTCAACTTTAGCATAGAGTCTGTCTTCTGGTTCTTCATTCTCGTTCAGTCTGGAATTTGTCAAAGTGGGCAGACTTTTGATGTAGAACAGACTTTGACACTAAAGTCTGGCAGTCTTCAGATTTTGATACAGAAGTCTGGAAATCTTCATAACAGACTTTGATAATATCATTTACATGTTCTATCATCTGCATAGTCTATTACTCAACAATTAAACACGTCAGTAGTCTTTGATTTATTTTGTCATCTTCAAAACATCATAAGGGATTTCCCTAACAAGTTACAAGTGTTCCTTGAGAGTCATCACTTGAGCACAGGAACCATTGACATATATACTATTGAGGATGCGCTGGGCGAGGTTGTAGTAGGGGAGACAAGCAAGATTATAGTTTCAGAGACTAGAGTGAGAATAGCGTGGCGCAAAAGCTAGTCTTGGCAATTCCAAAGAACATACGTTTGGTCGAGGTCAATAACTTTCCCATCAATATCGTGGCAATTTTGATTGGTTGTGGGAGGCAGCCGTCAATGTAATCTAAAACATCATACCCAAGAAAAGGACATGAAGTGTGCACACCATGAAGTATAGTCGGATAGCGAGAGCTTGGCGAGGAGCTGCGTGAATGCAAGGATGGCGATTAGGGTCAGGCATTTGGCATAAGCGGAGGGAGAAGACAAGACAATAACTTAAAATGGTGGCTTGAGTATTTTGGAAGCTCCGATACCATATAAGAGTTGCAGAGTCAAAGGGATTAATTTCATTTTGTCGTTGTTCATTATATACAAAAGCACTGGTGTTTGTTTACAGGACATTAAAAAACAAACTAACTAAATATATGCAGTTGAGTTCAGTGAGTTGTTAGCTCAATCTTAGGGATTACAACTTGAGTTTGGAACGGGGAATTCTATCTCTATGTTACTCGAGGAAGTGCAGTGATTTTAGATATCGCACTAATCAACAAGTCAAAGGTGGTTGGAGGTTCACGAATTTTGGATAGGGATAATCAATTGAGTGGGGATATTTCATTTTTTGAAGCAAGCATTTGCCACTTACGTAATGCCTTGGAGAGTGGTCGTGATGCCATAGGACACATAGATTCAATTGATTGAGACACAATGAGGGCATTATGAATATTGGGTACTCCACCCGAGCCATGTGAGGGAAAGAGTGGACCCTTTCAAATAGGGGGTGTCAATGGACCAAGTCATGAAATTTGATACCCAACTCGACCCGAAATGAAAGCACGACTAAACTCGATATCTGAAGGTTGGGCCGAACTGGGTGGTTTCAAGAATATTTTTCTCCTTCATATTTTAATATTTTTCCCCAAAAATAGAGGAAAATGATCTTTATAATTTCCATATGATTTATCCCACTTTAATAATGAGGAATAAGATATTGTATAATGGGCATGAGCAACAATTGTAGCAAATATATGTACACCACGAAATCCCTTAATGAATAGGATTCTTCAACAAAATTGTAAGGAAATCAAAATATTATGAAAAGAAAAAATTACCTAATTTTACAATCTCACAACTATGGAAAGAGAAAATTTATGACAACCAACATATCTGATATCTCTTCGTGAATCTTAGTAGATCATTCACTCTCCTAAAAGGATCAATCTTGATACTTCATACGGCAACATCAATTCCTAAAGATGACGTGGACAAGTTTTCTATCATCACTCTCCTAGAAGGATCAATCTTGACTTGAAAGGTTTTCAGAAGTGTTAAATTTTCACCCGATTCTTCAAACAATATAAAAATGCAAAAAAGATTGTCTTCCGTTTTATATATTCATTTATAGGGTGATGTAGGAAGTCCAAATACTCTCAACTACGGTTTAACTCTCTTGGAAATGCCAAGAGTATCTCGAAACACATAATTTTCTCTAATGATGCATTTTGGAAGTATCTTGCAATCTTTCTCTGTCCTTAAGCTAAGATCGTGTAAAGTTTATTATTTTTAATTTCATTTTTTTCAATTTTGGTTTGAATTTTAAATATTCATTTTTTGATGAATTATGGTGCTTTTTTATAATTTTTGGGAATGCAAATGAGAAGGAAAAAGAAAAAATGAAAGCTTAACTAACCCAAACTAAAAAGACTCAAAATTTTTGGGTTGATTCGATTCAGGCTAAGTCAAGCTTTTATACAATAAAATATGCTTATTCATATCTCATAACATATCGAATCTTTATCATTTTGAAGATATGAGTTTACAAATTCTTAGATGAGATGGCATCACTCACCTTAGAATGCTTACCGAATCGTTGACCTCACGATCCTATCAAATAAGTGAAAAACAATGTTAAAATTAAGTAACATAATACCTCAATTACGAAACGGTTATACTATGCTTATATGCTAACAAAAACACTCTTTATGTGCTAACGAATCACGTATCCAAAGCAATTATTTAAGCCGTTCGTAATGCGAAGCCTGAGCATGAAACTTTGTCACGCCACAACTTTTTCTGGCGAACTCCATTTCAAATGTATTTCCAGTCAATAGAAAGTTCTTTTAACATACTACAAGAATCCCAACTTAATTACCCCAAAACCTTGCCAAAAATGGCTGAAATTCAGCCCCAAATGTTACTTGTTCGAAACTTGATAATATGTGCGACAAACTTCGAAATTTCGTTTTAAGCAAATCGTAAGCTCAAATCAAAATCGGCAAAATCCTATAGTTTCATAATACTGTAAACTATCATTTCTATATAAATACATATCTCAATGACTCAAAAATCGGATCTTGTCGATAGATCTCCAATCATTCTGAATTTCAAGCCCTAATCTGAAAGTACTACGATTTTAGAACGAGAGGCAGAAGCACTTACCGAGCATTACGATATAGTGTTGAGTCGGCTTAGCGAGCCTTCTCCTCCATTCTTCTTTCTCCTTTCCTTTATTTCATTTTTCTTTCTCTCCCTCTCTTCTTTTTCCTCTGCCTGTCTTTTTCTTTTATCTCCTCTTCCTCCTTTTTCATTTTCTTTTTCTTTCTTTTCCTTTCTTTCTCTCTCTATTTCCTTTCTCCCCTAAAGCTCTCGGTCTTTGTTGAAGCTGCCACTATTTTCCTCTTCTTTTTGACCATTCAACTCTTCTTCTTCTTCTTCTTGTTTTTTTATTTTCTTATTTTCCCTCTTTTTTTGGACTTTTCAAACCTATATTTTAGATTGAGAACCTCTCGATTTGTGTTCGACCCTTCGGAATGGACCCGAGTGGGGGTCACGTCATGCTTGATGTCAGCTCCGACAAGGAAGGGTTGGTCTCGAACGTGCCGAAAGGCAGTGATTCGGACGAAGTGGTCTTGGTGAAGGAGGTCAATGCAAAGTCAAAGCGGATCAAATTGGTGATGGATGATGATGACGATTGCGTGGTGTTGGACGGAGATCCTGAGAAGTCGGTCTCTGTTCCCGATGATGCGGCGGACGGAGGTTCGGATGATCTGCTCATTGTTGGAGAGAAGGGGCAGGTATGCACTCATTTGTTGTTTCCGTTTGTTTGTTCGAATGATTATCAAAATGATGAATGCGATATTGGTTTATGGCGAAGTAGTGGTTAGGTGCAAAAATTAGAGTAATATGACAAGGACAGGACTGGAGAAGCGGCATCTTGTGTTTCTTTTGCATATGTTCTAAAAGACAATGTTTAGTGCGATTAAAATCAGGTCGAATTGAGAAAACAACCCTGCATGCTACTAAAATATGATTGTGCAAGCTACAACACAAGTTTCTGGAACCCATCTTCTTTTTGACAGATGATGTGAAAGACATCAGCTTGGGTACAATTAAGTAGAGAAGTGACTTACACCAAAGGAAAAAAAGGAGATGTGGTTTGATTAGTTGGTTGGTGAATCTCAGAACACTTTTAGAGAATTTTTGTAACATAGAAGAGCGAAAAAATCGCAGCAAATTTGAATGTTGGCTTTGTTCGAGGTCACAGGCTTTTTCAGTTTTGGACCGGTGACTAACGGAAGACTATAACGTCAAAATACGAATTAATAATGGAGATCAACATTTCTGAAAATTCTTGCAAACCAAATGGACCCTTCATTTCTTCTTGTGTGGCTTTACCACAAGTCATCGGAGTGGACTGGCTTATTTACCAGGATTGAGGTTTGGAAGTTCTCTTTGGGATTCTGCTTGACCTCGTGGGTTTCATGCTAACACGCATGAAGGGTTGGCTAGAGAGCGCAATGCTACTTCTAAATTCCGATGACATGATTGTGTCAAAATATGTGGAGATATGAGTTATCGCATGACTATTATTGAAGGAGGCCTTTAAAGATTCTGCTTCCTAGCTTCTCTCTATTTGAGTGGAGCTACTTAGAGAAGTACTATAGGTGGCTTGGCTGTCCACATGCTTTAATATTATTTTGTGCTGCCTCTATATATGGCGACTTTATACCCCTCTTCATTCAGTGCTGCATAATCAAGTATGGTTATTGGGCACACGTAACATTAGTTTATGAATTACCGTAGCGTTAGTTTGGGTAGATTGGCAAGCATTTAACTGTTCTCCTGCTAGTGGATGTGGATTATGAATCTGCAGTCTTTTCTCATGCCTGATGGTTGTGAGATGGGGATCACAAAACGCTGAACTTATTACTACAAATATCTATATGATTGTAATAATAGATGAGAGCCAAAGCAGCAATGATGATCTTCCTGAAAATCAAGTATCACAAGGGATGGATGGTTTGCTCAATGCCGAACTAGAGATGGCATTAAGTTTGTGATCCGCTGCATGCTGTGCAGTTCAATGTATTGTGGTGCATGTATTTATTCCCCTATGAGGGAGTAGAGACCATGACCGACAGCTCATAAAGGGAACTAGAATAAGCGCTTTTGATTACTATTTGGCTATTTATTTATGTTTCTCCTCTTCCACTGATGGGGTGGAGAATCTTATTAGAAACAGCTGAGAGCAGGTCGGTAGTTGGAGTTTCCTCACCTAGCATGTGTTCTGTGACTAGCCTTTCTTGTGTTGTTGTCGAGCTTCACTGAGCAAGTTATGAAGTGCTTTGCTTGGGGATGGAATGTGACTGGGGAATCAACGGGCTTCTATCATGGCTGATACTTAGGAAAAGCTCTATTGAGTAGTCTGGGGTACCATTTATAGGTTTACGGGTTAGTATTTGAGTTTGACTTACGTTATAAATTTAATCCTTTTACCTTGTAATGCATTAGATATCGTTCCTCTTACTCGGGCGAATAGGCCAGCTCATACCTCTTCAATTGAGCAGATTTGCATGCCTTTTCACTGACTTAATTCTGTAAATGTATTTTCGTTGCAGGTTGCATGTAGAGACTATCCTCATCCAAGGCATGATTGTGTTATCTTTCCTTTCAGCTCAACCTTGCATGAGAAGCACTGTAACTTGGTCAGACGCCATTTTCATAGCCCCTCGAGTCATCATATATCATTTGCTAATTCACTTCGTTGCGACTAACTGTATTGCATTGCATAATGCAGTGCCATTGTTATGTATGCGATTCACCTGCACCATGCGCATACTGGGGAAAAGGTTTGCCTAATATTGACCATTGTCATGCGGATGACAAACAGGAGAAATGGAAAGTCTGTAGAAAGAACTTTATGCAGGGTAAAACTACCCTTATGCCCGTTTCGAGTTTTCTTCCTGACCCTGTCTCTACGGTGCTTCCACAACGTACTCAAGCTCTGCCTCCTATAAACACCCCACCGCCAGCCAACTCTATACCACAAAATCTTGTGTCAAGGCCCATGATTTTTCAGCCATGTTCTTCCCCAACTAGATCAAGTGTTTCAAGTAATATAAGGGAACCGCAGGAGGCACCATCCAGGCATGTCTCGAGAAGCAGATTCCAACCACTCTCATCGGCGCGGCAGGTGTTGAGTGTTCCGATTACAGAACCCGCACGTGAGGCACAGCCTGCAAGAGAGTTTACTACCACGGCCGCTGGAACTTTCGACATCGGCGCGGCAGGTGTCGAGTATGTCGACTTTGATCATTGGTGGTTGGAGACCCAGATCCCGGAGGATAATTTTTCCCCTGTGCCTGCAGCCGTAGATGGTGTCGAGTATGTCGACTTTGATCACTGGTGGTTGGAGGTCATGATCCCGGAGCCTTTCCCCTGAGCCTGCGGCCGTAGATGGTGTCGAGGATGTCGACTTTGATCATCGGTGGTTGGAGACCATGATCCCGGAGGACAATTTTTCCCCTGTGCTTGCAGACGTAGATGCTGTTGTGCTCTTATTTGTCTAAAATCACAACAGGTAAAAAACTTCATTCATCTTAGAAATGTATAAATATTACCTCTAATTACAAACAAAGTTTTTTTCTCTTCACGAAGAGACTCTTTCAGAGACCACAGGAAAAAAGGCAAGCTTCGAGCAGACATGACTCATGTAATATACAGGAATGATGGATTCTTAGTAATGGCGTAAAAAAGAGATTTATCACCAATTTAAAATTGAGAAAAAAATTGCATGATAGTCTTTACTCTACGGTTAGAATAGCAGTATATTCTAAATCATAAAAAATTAAATAATAAATAATTATAAATTATTGTAAGATCCACTTCTTTAAGAATTTATGACTCACAATGAATTGTTATTATTGCAGTACCATAAGGACTATTATGCTAGCAAAGTCTTAGAAGGGTTTACTAACAATGTGATCCCTTAAAAGACGAGACTAGATTGTATTATCTATATACAAAGAAGTCCTTTTAGAAGTATGAAGTGAATTTGTATGGTTGGCAAAGGAAGGGGGAAAAAGAAAAAAGAAAAAGGAAAAAAATATTAGAAGACAAAAATGCCCTTTGTTCTTAAAGGTTATGCCATATTTTGAAATTGATATGACCATTTCAGGCTATTATTTGAAACAAGTTTTACTTCAACTTATTTGAAACGATTTAGCTATTTTATGCATTTATTTTAAATAGTGTCCACTTCAAGTCTTTATTTGAAAAAAAAAAAAAGAAGAAAACGAAAACACTTCATGTCCTTATTTGGGATCTTTCCTAAATTCTAATGAATGGGGAAAAGAATCAAAATCAACACTTTGTGAATCTCCTTTTGTTTTGATATGCTTATTCAGCGACACAAGGGTATGATACGACCATATGTCATCAATCGTTCATTGATTAGCTAACTAACTTTATGTTTGGGAGCAAGGGGATGGAATTTGGAGAGAAGGCATCGAAAATTTAATTTTCCCTCCACAATTCTCGGACAACAGAGTTCTTCCCATTTTGTACCCAAATTTTCATCACCTCACTTTTCTTTCTTTTCCCAAAGATGGCCAATGAGTATTAGCCATATAGCAACCAATTTTATTATTTTGTTCCCAGGAACAAAAAAGAACATAAATCCGTTTGGTGTTAACGGAAGTGATTGCACATTTTTAATCACATGATCTTGTTGGTCACAGAGATGATAGACAACACAAGTACGATGCGACTATGGGTCCGTTTTTTATTTGAGACACTGTCATGATCATCGGTCGGTTGATTTGAGTGAGAAATCTGTTGTTGTGGTCACTGGTTGTGAGGTGATTGCTTGGTGGAGTCTGACCATTTGTTAGAATGGGAGAACCTCCGTATAAAAATTGGGGGTTGCAACGTGATCTCTGGTGGTGTTCTCATGCTTGAAAAATTCTTCGTCAGGAACTAATTTATCATGGAGCTCTCCAAAGGTCAAAGAGGTATGGCGGGTGCAAATAGACACTGACATCTTACGGAACTCAGATCCGAAACCATTGAGGACTTGCAAAGTGACATCCTCAATAGACACTGGGCTGTCAATGGGGGTGAGCTCATCAACAATCGATCTGAGGCCGTGAAGAAATTCAGAAGCAGATTTCAAGCCACAGGCAGATTACTGTTGTTCCTTGAGAGTCATCCCTCGAGCCCGGAACAATTGACGTACAGATTCTTGAGGATGCACTGGGCTTCCGATGAAGCTGTGGTAACGGAGACAAGCGGGATTATAGTTTCAGAGACTAACGTGAGAATGGTGTGGCGGAAAAGCTAGTCTTGGCAGTTCTAAAGAACATATGGTGGGTCAAGGTCGATAACTTTCTCATCTGTATCGTGGCAATTTTGGTTGGTTGTGGGAGGCAGCCGTCGATGTAATCTAAAACATCGTACCTAAGAACAAGGACATGAAGTGGGCACACCATGGAGTAGAGATGGATAGCGAGAGCTTGACGAGGAGTTGCATGAATGCATAGATGGCGATTAGGGTCAGGCTTTGGGCATGAGAGGAGGGGGAAGACAAGACAGTAACTTAAATGGTGAAATGAGTATTTTGGAAGCTCCGATACCATATGACGATAATTATTTTAGGGTTTACAGAATCAAAAGCAAGACCAAAGACATTAAAAAACAATCTAACTAATTATATGCAGTTGAGTTCAGTGGGTTGTTAGCTCAATCTTAGGGATTACAACTTGTGTTTGGAATTGGGAATTTTATCTCTATATTTGTTGAAGGAGTGCAGTGATTTTAGATATCACACTAGTTGACAAGTAAAGGTGGTTGGAGGTTCACGGACTTTGTTGGATAAGGGTGACCAATTGAGTGAGGATATTTTGTTTTGTGGAGCAAGCATTTGCCATTGACATAATGCCTTGGAGAATGGTCGTGATGGTGTGGGTTGCAAAGAAGTGATTGAATATCGAGACACAATGAAGACATTATGAAAATTAGGAGCCCGACCTGAGCCATGTGAAGTAAAAAGTGGAACCTTTCAAATCGGGGTGTCAATGGGTCTAGTCGAGGATTCTGATACCCAACTAGACCCCACCCAAATTGAAAGCACGACCTAACTTGATACCTGAACCACATATATCTTTGATTGTAGGGTCAGGTCGAACTAGATCAGGTTCAAAAGTTTTTTCTTCTTCATATATTAATACTTTTTTCCCAAAAATTAGAGAAAAATGATCTTTTAATTTTTCATATGATTTATCCCGCTTCAACAACGAGGAAAAACATATTGTGTATTGACATGATTAACAATCGTAGCAAATATATACGCACGAAATCCCTTAATGAATGGGATTCTACAACAAAATTGTCAGGAAATTAAAATATAATGAAAATGAAAGGTTACAAAATTTTACAATCTTACAACTATGGAAAGAGAATATTTATGACAACTAACATATCTGATATCTCTTCGTGAATTTTAGTAGATCATTCACTCTCCTAAAAGGATCAATTTTGGTACTTCATCTGTCCATATGGATAATGACGACAGCATCAACTCCTAAACATGACGTGGACAAGTTTTCGATCATCCATCCTCCTAAAAGGAGGATCAATCTTTTTTCGTATTTTTATATAGTTTGAAGAATCGTGTGAAGATTTAACACTTCTAAAAACATATAGTTTGAAGAATCGTGTGAGGATTTATCTAAAAACATTTCAAGTCAAGATTGTCTTCCATTTTATATATTCATTTATATGGTGATGTATGAAGTCTAAATACTCTTGACTACGGTTTCACTCTCTAAGAAATGCCGAGAGTAATTTGAAACAAATAATTTTCTCTAATGATGCATTTTGGAAATATCTTACATTCTTTCTTTGTCCTTAAGCTAAGATCGTGTAAAGGTTATTATTTTTAATTCATTTTTTTCAATTTTGGATTGAATCTTTAATTTTAATGAATTATAGTTTATAATTTTTGGGAATGCAACTGAGAAGGGAAAAAAAAAAAGAAACCTTAATCTATCCGAACCGAAAAGACTTGAAATTTTTGTGTTAGTTAGGTTCGGCCGTGTTAGGTTTTTTTGACACCCTCAAATTCAAGTTAGATTGCGAGAGTAACATTTAGTCTTTTGCACTAGAAGTTCAAAAACTATATTACTTACCTTCATAGGAGATCCTAAACAGGGTTGGCCTCCTAGGCAATGATCATTGATCAATTATGATTTAATGTGCTTTTCTCAACGACATCCACAATAGATCGAAATTAATTGTGGTGTTACAAAAGATGCATATATCACTTGAACGACTCGATGCCCAAGCTAATTAATAGCAAGATACAGCAAACAATAATAGAGCAATTCTCCAAGATGCTACTAGATATGTCCAAAGAGAAAAGGCCAGCATGTCGGTCTGACTTTCCAAATGCTATACGAAAAATTATTTTAAGCTCTTATACTATACACACGTGATGTACTAGGTCAATACATGTACAATTGTGCCGATAAAAAGTGACACGTGCTGCGATCGAGCCATCAAAAGTAAAAGGCATTTAGAAATACTCGAAAATAGTATGCAGCAATCCATTGCACATGAATAATAATTATAAATCGATTACGCCGTATCATTGCCATTACGTGATGAGCCCGTCTTATAAAATATTTTCTCATATAAGAGGAACTCGTTCAAGGCCAAGAATGTGTCGGCTGCGACGTCGGCTGGATCGAAAGTAATCAATACAGAACTTAGTATGTCTTTAAATTGCCACGTCCGAACTCTAAGACGTAAAGTTCGGAAGCATTCCACTAAGGAGAGGCAATAAAAAAAAACCTCCTCAATTGGGGGGTGAATGCAAATTGCCGACACATCAAAATAAAGAACAACCACTAGAGTTGCCTGACAGGTGGGGTAGTCTTTCAGTGGAGCTCTCGGCCTCCTCATCAGGGGGTTTAACACAAAACCATACCATAAAAACCGGGCCCCTCTTTTTTTTTTTTTTTAAGGTAATGGAGTTTTTTTTTTTTTTTTTGGTCGAATTAAGGTATGGGGTTCGAGGTTTTATATTTCCTAACGTTTTCTTGTCCTTTTCCTCTGCCGCTCCGCCCCGTACTAGCAAAAACCTTAGTCTCTCTCTCTCTCTCTCTCTCTCTATCTCCTCTCCGCATGTCCCTCTGCCTCCTCCCCTTCAAAGTTGTCTCCTTTTTCGTCTCCTCCGGCCCCGCGAAATTCGCCGCCGGCGACGACGCCACCGATCCTCCCTTCCGTCCTCCCTTCGGAAATCGCGACCCCATCCCCTCGATCCGCCTCCACGGCCTCCGCTCCGCCATCGCCGCCGCCCCCGCCGCCGCCGCCGCCGTCGCTCCTCGCGAGACCCTCCTTGGAAATCCCCCTCGCGCTCCGTCGCGGCGCGCGATGAGCTCGGAATTCGGACGCCGACCCGCGATGCCGGTTCTTGGTCTCTCTTCGTTCGTTCGCTCGTTCGGATGAAAACCCACGTCGTTAATTTCGCCAAACCCTAGGTTTTTCCGACCCTCCGTAGCGGTTTTCTTCTTCGCGTAGCCTTTCCTGTCGGTGGGGGGCGAATCGAAATCCATGTAGGTGCGCTTCGGAGTGAATCTGGAGTAGAGCTTCCTGATTTTGCGTTCGACCCTTGCGGATGGACCCGAGTGGGGGTCATGTGGTGCTCGACATCAGCTCCGACGAGGAAGGGTTGGTCCCGGACGTGCCGAGAGGCTTCGGTAGTGACGGTGATGAGTGGATTGCCCGGCTCCTTGGAGATGATCCGGACGAAGTGGTCTTGGTGAAGGAGGTCAATGTGAAGTCAAAGTTGGACAAATTTGTGGCGGATGATGATGATGATGATGATGATGATGATTGCGTGGTGTTGGATGGAGATCCTGAGAAGTCGGTCTCTGTTTCCGATGATGCGGCGGACGGAGGTTCGGATGATCTGCTCATTGTTGGAGAGAAGGGTCAGGTATGCAGTCATTTGTTGTTTCCGTTTATTTATCCTAATATTTTGAAATGATGAATGCGATAATGGTTTATGGCGAAGCAATGGTTAGATGCAAAAAATAGAGTAATATGCCAAGGACATGGCTGGAGAAGCGGCATGATGTGTTTATTTTGCATATGTTTTATGGGACAATGTTTTGCACGATTAGAATCAGCTCGGATTGGGAAAACAACCCTTGATGCTACTAAAATATGACTGCAAGCTACAACCCAGGTTTCTGGAACCCTTCTTCTTGACAGTTGATGTGAAAGACATCAGCTTGGGTACGATTAAGTATAGAAGTGACTTACACTAAAGGAACAAAAAGGAGATGGGGTTTGATTAGTAGGATAGGTGAATCTCAGAACATTTTTGGAGAATTTTTATGATGTAGAAGACCAAAGGACTGCAAAAAATTTAGAATGTCGGCTTTGTTCGAGTTTATAGTATTTTTCAGATGTGGACTAATGACTAACGGACGACTATAGCATCAAAATACGAATAAAAAATGGAGATCAACATTTTTGAAGATTCTTGTGGACCAAACGGACCATTGATGTCTTGTGTAGCTTTACCATGAGTCATTGGAGTGGATGGCTTATTTACCAGGATTGAGGTGCAGAAGTTATCTTTGCAGAGATGTTCTCATGGGTTTCATGCTAACATGCATGAATTGAGTTGGCATGATCAGGGGTCGGCTAGAGAGCGCAATGCTATTTCTGAATTCAGATGATGTGATTGTGTCAAATATGTAGAGATTGAGTTATTGCATGACTGCTATTGAAGGAGGCCTTTAAAGATTCTGCTTCCTACTATTTGAGTGGAGCTACTTAGAGAAGTACTATAGGTGGCTTGGCTGTGCACATGCTTTAATATTTTCTTGCGCTGCCTCTATGTATGGCTGCATACCCCTCTTCATTCAGTGCTGCATTATCAAGTGTGGCTATTGGGGACGCATAACATTAGTTTGAGAATTACCATAGCGTTTGTCTGGGTAGATTGGCAAGCATTTAACTGTTCTTCTGCTAGTGGATGTGGATTATGAATCTGGAGTTTTTTCTCTGATGCCTGATGGTGGTGGGATGGGGATTGCAAGATGCTGAACTTATTACTACTAATATCTATATGATTGTAAAATAGATGAGAGCCAAGCCGTAATAATAATCTTCCCAAAAATCAAGTATCTCGAGGGAAGGATGGTTTGCTTAATGCTGAATTAGAGATGGCATTAAGTTTGTGACCCGCTGCATGCTATGCAGTTCAATGTATTGTAGCGCATGTGTTTATTCCCTTACGAGGGAGAAGAGACCATGACTGCCAGCTCATAAAGGGAAGCAGAATAAGCGCTTTTGATTATTATTTGCCTATTTATTTATGTTTCTCCTCTTCCACTGTTGGAGTGGAGAATCATATTAGAAACAGCTGAGAGACGGTCGATTGTTGGAGTTTCCTCACCAAGTATGTGTTCTGTGACTGGCCTTTCTTGTGTTGTTGTCGAGCTTCACTGAGCAAGTTATGAAGCTTTGCTTGGGGATGGAATGTGATTGGGAAATCGATGGGCTTCTATCATGGCTGATTCTTAGGAAAAGCTCTATTGAGTAGTCTGGGGTACCATTTATAGGTTTATGGGTTAGTATATGAGTTTCATTCACGTATATATTTAAACCTTTAACCTTTTAATGTATGAGATATCGTTCCTTTTACTCTAGTGAATAGGGCAGCTCATACCACTTCAAGTGGGCAGATTTGCATGCCTTTTCACTGACTTAACACTGTAAATGTATTTTCATTGCAGGTTGCATGTAGAGACTATCCTCATCCAAGGCATGATTGTGTTAAATTTCCTTTCAGCTCAACTTTGCATGAGAAGTACTGTAACTTGGTCAGAATCCATTTTCATAGCCCCTCTCGAGTCATCATATGTCTTTTGCTAATTCATTTCGTTGTGACTAACAGTATTGCATTGCTCAATGCAGTGCCATTGTTACGTATGCGATTCACCTGCACCATGCGCATACTGGGGAGAAGGTTTGACAGATGTTGACCATTGCCATGCCAATGACAAACAGGAGAAATGGAAAGTCTGTAGAAAGAACTTTATGCAGGGTAAAACTACTATGCCTGTTCCGAGTTTTTTTCCTGACCCTTTCTCTACGGTGCTTCCACAACCTACTCAAGCTCTGCCTATAAACACCCCACCGCCAACCAACTCTATACCACAAAATCTTGTGCCAAGGCCAATGATTTTTCAGCCATGTTCTTCCCCAACTAAGTCAAGTTTTTCAAGTAATATACACAATAGCAGGAGGCACCATCCGGGGCATGTCTCGAGAAGTAGACTCCAGCCACGCTCGTCAACAGAACAGTTGCATCAGGCACATCATGTCATTCAGAAGGATAGAGTTCATAGAGATAGTCACTCGGGGCCTCATCTTGTTTCACCCATTATGCCACATAAAAGGACAGGGACTGTTGGTAGTTCTCTGGCAGTAAGCAGAGCTGCATGTGGTCCAAACAACATCAATTACCCATCTTATTTACCTCCCCCAACAAATTCAATCCACAATACCATAGTTAATCGAAATCATATCAGAAGGCAGAATATTCCTTCCAGTTTGAATCTAGTATCTTCTACTAATTTGAGCAGCTGTTCGCCCGACTTAACTGGTGTTCCTTCAATTATGACGCCTTCTCAAGCCAGCAGTGATGGTCAGGGTAGTAATCAATCACTCAGTGGGCAAAACATCCATCAGCATCACAGCGAACCTAGCACATTGTTAAGTTTCTCAGATAGCCTCGATTGGATTGAAAGGGTACTTCAAGATGACATTCCTCCTGCTCCACCTGCTGTTGAGAGCATTCATGTTCCGAGTACAGAGCCCGCACATGAGGCACAGCCTGCAAGAGAGTTTAATACCGCAGTCGCTGGAAGTTTCGACATTGGCACAGCAGGTGTCGACTTGGGGAACTGGTGGTCAGAGAACCCCACCCCGGAGAATAATCTTTACCCTGCGGGCATAGATCCTGGTTTGCTCTTATTTGATTTTGAGACCTCCTGGAATAGTGTCACACAATCATAACTGGTCACCCCCTCAATTTTTTGGGAAGGGAAGCAAAGCCGGCTACAGTAGTTGCTATTTATAGTAGGTACATCAGCTCTGTTTTTTTCTTCCTTCCCTCTTCCGGTTGACATGCCCTTCTAGTGATTTTAGGAAGGTTGGTTTTTTAGGAGTTGCAATTGTATAGAATGCTCTGAGTTTCTGTACATATCTTGTAAATAAGCCTGCAGTTCTCCCCTGTACATAGGGGTTCTTGGTGACGAAATTCACGGAGGATTGTCTGCTGCTTGCTGCTTTCACACGCAAGTTGTGCAATTGAGTTCTGCTTTTAGTGCTTGAATGTTGTGCCAGCCCGTGTTTGCCGTTATCAGTCTCTTTCTGAAGATGAAAGTGCAGATGCGCTCGAAGGCGTTAGACCTGGTGGCCTCGCCTTTTGGACTGGAATCATGAGAGCTCAGTGCTTTCTTGGGGGCCATGTTCATCGTCTTAGCAAATGGGTTAGTATGAGGCAATGGCATGGCTGCATTTCAACACATTTCAGGTCGGACCGTGTGCATCCTCGTAGCAGATGGGTCAGTTTGACGCGATGGCATGGATGCATTTTGACACATTTCGGGTCGGAATGTGACATTTTCATCAGACCCTGCATCCTCTGTTAGGATGGCGACCATAATTCTTACCGTCGGCGGCCACTCAAGGTTATGATCCGAGGGCATTCGTTAGAAATACACGGCGGGGACAGCCACGGTGTCAAGAGGCTCTGTTTACAAATGGTTAAACTCGGTGCACACATCAAGTTATCCCTCTACTTTGTGCGGTTGCACGTTTCCATTTCCACAAGTACAAACGCATCATTGAAGCAAATTTTGTGTCCCTCGGTTCTGGACCCAACCAAGCTGAGCTGGTCCGGCAAAGATGAGATGCTATCAATCCAATTCAATGTAAGAGCAAAGCCTGATTAAGGCTGACTTACATTGGTCCGGGCCGAAGCGTACCTACGATTGCCGTATATATCCCGAGATCAAGTGTAAATACCCTATATAGCGTGTCAAGTTGTGTGGAAGGTATGGCTCTAACCGATATCAAATTTATTACATTTTTAAATTTATTATAATTTATGCTCAAATCGATCACATGGATCTACCGGATGCAAATCAAATCACGACATTGGTTTGAATTACATCGCTGGAAACTCGTCTTTATGAAATAGAAACCAAAAAATAAAATAAAAAAAAATAGATTGGCCATATATGTTTTTATCAGTCATTTTTATACAAAATCGTATAAGTTTGTTCGTTGGACATATGTAGTTAACAATATGTCATCTTCGGTTTTACATATTTAACTCGAATTTAATAGGTGTAAGCTTCCGATTGGATAGAGTGATCTTTTCAATCAATCGATGATTGTCATCGCTTCCTTAAGCCTTTTTCTTTTCTTTTTTTTTAAAAATAAATTCATATTCACCGAATCTCATGCCATCTAAATTAAATAAAAATCGAATAATTTTTTGTTATTTCCAAAAGTACCCCCACAAAAATAATGAGAAAAAAAAATTAACAATAATCCACACTTTTGTGCTCTATCTCGAAGAATAATTTATTTTTATTTTGAGCAAATCTCGAAGAATAAATTTACTCACTCATTTTCTCAGCTAAAGGAAAAAGAGAACTACTAATTTCATTTTTTCTTATTTATTTATTTTATTAGAGACTTTATTTGGAAGAGAGAGAGAGAGAGAAAACTACTAGTTATTAACATCTCCGCTTCGCGAATCCACCGTCGATCCTGGAGGCGATGAAGCAATTCAAGGACCCGTTCGAGGCGGCCTTCGAGGAGCAGGAGGAGTCGCCGCCCGACTCCCCCGCGCCGCCCGACGATCCCGACGCCCCCCGGCCGCCGCCGCCTCCACCCCGGGCCCCGCCCCGTCCCCGCCCCCGCCCCCGCCCCCGCCCCCGCCGCCGCGGCCGGCCACGACGACGACTACGACGACGATGACGACGACCTCCTCGACGAGCCCTCCGCGCCCGCGGCCCAACCGAGCTCCTCCTCCGCCGCCCCCGCCCCCGCCGCCCCCGCCGCGGCGAGCGGCGCCGCCAGGAACCGGGAGGACGAGGAGGAGGAAGAGGATGAGAACATGGAGGTCGAGCTCGGGAAGCTCGCTCCCGGCGGCGATCCCGACAAGATGGCCAAGATGCAGTGAGTCTCGCTCCCAACTCCCTTCTCCCTTGTCCCGCTGTTGGGTTTCCCTCTCGCCTGCCTTTGCTAGAATTTTCTCCTCAGGGGAAGGAAATGTGAGCTCGGTTTTAGGTTGCAGAGTAGTTCTCTGCGTGCTTGAATGGGAAAAGGTGCTAACTTTCCTGAGTTCATCTCTGACCTTGCTAGGGTCGCGTTGGATTGTTGTCGGTGAGGTGATATTGGATGTTATTCTTGAAGGACATAAAGAAAATCTTCGAGGGAGAGGTCGATTTGAATCTTGTCAAACGAGTTTCTAGCTTGTGAATGTTTCTTTACATCGGGTGCAAACTGGTTGAGCTGATCAGGAGCGGTGTGATTTGTAATTTACATCTCGACATGCTTGAATAATCGTGCGTATGTTGTGGAACAATTGGTGTATCGGCTTCTGGAAATGTGGGCACTATTGCAGGAGGATGAGTTTCTTTCGTGCTGCCTTGAACACACTTGTTGCCTCAAGCCTCAAGTGGTAGACTGTAGCCTGCGGATTATCCTTCTTTTAAATTTTTCAGCAAGAGCATTTTTTCCACAAAGCAAACATGTCTAGGTTTGACAATTGGGTGGTCTGAACAGAAGCCAATTTATTTGGAGCAGCTACCAAAGCCAGAAGTTTTTGTTTTGGCTGAAGCTGTTTTATGAGGGAGGGAGGGAGGCAATCTTTGTGACAAGCATATTGTTGAACATTTTATTTGACAACAAGCCAAGAGGGCTCGGCTTTCTGGGTTTAGATTATAATTGCTTCGAATAGATAGCAACAAGCCAAAGTAAATATCTGTTGCTTGAATTACTGATACGATATGCATAACTTAAAATTCCAAGTCATCAGAAGTTGGTCCAACTGATTTGCACTATGATGCTAATATTCACGTAATGGGTGCTGGCTCAAGGATCATCACCAATGATGAGTATGATAATTTTTGTGCATTAACTGTATTTTTGTCCGATTGAATTGACCATAACTTGAGTGTAACTATGCAATAGAATCCTATGTTAGTGACTCTTCCATGTAGTGTTTTACCTCACTTTTGATGAATTATATAAACTATATTTTTCTCATACCAATCTCAAACATTAGTGATATCATATTTATTATATTAATCTTAATTTTGTCACCAGATTATTTAAGAAGAAATTTATTTTTTAGAGCTCCTAAATAGGATTAATAGTACTTATACTCACATGCAGTCTTGTCAGAATGTTACGTGGAGTGTTTGTTGTCTCCTGAGTTGATACTCCAGGAGCTCATTAAGTTACTGTTACCTCTGTAGCTAATTGACTATCACTTCCCTCTTTCTCAGGGCTATTTTGTCACGATTCACGGTGGAACAGATGAACAGATATGAGTCTTTTCGGAGATCGGGATTCCAGAAGGCTACAATGAAAAGAGTATAATTTCTACACATGCTTTATAGTCATGATTTTTGGCTGTGGTTTTTTCACTTCTTCCTCTTCAACTGTTTATGCAAACAATTTTTTTTCCATCTCTTTATCACTGCACATTTCTGACCAAAAAAAAAATCACTGCACATTGGCTCACTTAGTGTAGAGTTGAATGTTAAATGAGGAGCTTCTACTCTTCAGGACATTTGTCTCATACCATTTTTGATGTCATGATACTCAAGAGCATAATCATATCAGAAAAATAAATCCGAATTTGGCAATGCTGTACAACATTTGGTCTCTTGATGCCACTCGGTCTAGGTGAAGGAAGTTTTAATTCAAAAAAAATTTCTTGGGGGGGAATGTTGTGGTATTTCATGCAGCTTGTTTGATGTGCACTCTTTTGTTTGTAAAATAGAAATAGAGCCAAAGAGGTGATTTATTGGCATTTTGCTCTTTTTTTGGCATGCAGCTGCTGGTCAGCGTTACGGGAAGTCAGAAAATTACAATGCCTATGACAATTGCGATGTCGGGAATTGCAAAGATGTTTGTAGGAGAAATTGTGGAAACAGGTATTACATTTGTTTGCTTTCTATCATCTCTATCCTTGAAAGCATGTTTTGGTATATACGAATTGCCTTAGCCTCATATCTGTCTTGATTGATATATAATGTGGTAGCAGCCAGGATTGTCATGAGTGAGAGGAAAGAATCTGGCCCAATCAGGCCATGCCACATCAGAGAAGCATATAGAAGACTGAAGCTTGAAGGCAAAGTGCCCAAGAGAACAGTACCCAGGCTCTTTCGCTAGATTTTCCCCCACACAACTCTGATTTTATAGTTTGTAGGCATGGTGCTTGTGATTGATTTGTTCTTTTCTCGTATCTCTTTCTGCTCAATTGACACACAAAATCGAGTCACCTTATCATTGGTGTTCCTAAACGGAAATCAGCGATTTGTCTAGGCTAGTACCCAGCCAGGACCGGAAGGTCCATGAGCAGTTCAGCTCTTGTGAATCATAAATATTGACTGGAGTGCAGGCTTTTTGCTTGTAACATTATGTCTCGATCAAAGATCAGAAGGCTGGGGAATTATGTTTACCATGTGAGATGGGTATCAGCTGTGCAAATCAGTCTTATTGCCTTTCCTAATTGCCTAGCTCTTGAGAGCGGTAAACTGTAGAATCATAGATCTATCAACTATGGCCGAATTTGTTGTCTATCAGAGAGTGAGATGATTTGATTTCCAATAGCGACGATCTCTGTTGGAGATTCGGGTTTATGTCTAATGAATGATGACACCTGGAGGTGAATCCAAGTATTGTCAAAACCGTCTCGAATATATGCTTCACGGAAATGAATGAGGAACTCATCCGTGGCTGTTCGGAAGTACTATGAGAGCCAGAGGTAATTGTAGGCATGATCTTGTATGGTCTAACGTTTCGTTAGATATGGACAGTTACATTGCTTATGAGTACAAATTGATGAATGAATTATATCGCTGAAAACCCACTTTTGTTTGATTCGATTGGAGAAATAAGAGCATATGATTTAACTTTTCTTCTTGTTACTGGGAATTTTCAATCATCGACTGATGTCAATCTGTCAGGTGTTAATCTGAGGTCCGTGATCATGTTAATGTAATGGCCTATGCTCTTGGGTTGGTGAAGAACTGAGAAAGTATCCATAAGCACGACAGATTTTCCACTAAAACCCAGCAAGACATACATACAACGAATCAGCAATGGAACGTACCCTAGCTCTATACAGATGAATGTACACTGGAAGTTTTCGCCACTAAAATAACATCCATCAATCATCCGAGCAGCGAAGACGACAAATTGTCTTGGCGTCAATCGCTTCGCTCAGAACGAAATCTCCTTCTTCTCCTCGGTCTCGTACTCGTACGCGAGCCCTCCATGGCTGGTGAGGTCCATGCCCGCGGCCTCCTCCTCGTGCGAGATCCTCAGGAGCTTCATCTTGTGCAGGATGAAGAAGAGGGTCCCCATCGTCACGCTCGTCCACGCTGCCACCACCAAGATCTGCACCACCTGCGCCGCCAGCAGGCTTCCCCCGCCGCCCATCAGGAGCCCGTACGGCCTGTTCTCCACCCCCGGGTACACCTCGTTCACGTAGGCCTTCTTCGCGAACAGTCCCGTGAACAGCAGCCCCCACATTCCGCAGCCGCCGTGGAGCTGCGCTGCCTCCAGCGGGTCGTCGTACTTCAGCTTCTCCGCCAGCTTGTTGAACCCGATGAGGACCCACGCGGCCACGAACCCGCAGATTATGGCGGCCCAGGGGTCCACCACGGAGCAACCCGCGGTGATGGCGGCGAATCCGCCGAGGAGGCCGTTGCACACGTCGGTGACATTCCAGTGGCCGACGAGCAGCCTCTTGCCGAAGAGGGTGGTGAGGGCGGCGGTGCTTCCTGCGAGAGTGGTGGTGACCGCGGTCCTCCCGACGGCGCTCCACTGGCCGTAGGAGGAGCCGCTCTCTCCGTAGGCCTTCAAGATGTTGAGGAAGGAGCCGGGGTTGAATCCGTACCACCCGAACCACAGGAGGAACGTGCCGAGGACCACCAACGTGGCGCTGTGGCCACGGAGGGACGCCGCCTTGCCGGAATGATCGAAGCGGCCGATACGCGGGCCTTCGATGAGGGCTCCCCAAAGGCCGGCGATGCCGCCGACCATGTGGACCACCCCCGAGCCGGCGAAGTCGATGACTCCAGATCCGAACAGCAGATTATCCGCCCGCGCCGGGCTCGCCCAACCGTCGGCGGACCAAAACCAGTGGGAGGCGATGGGATACACCAAGCCGGTCAAGAACGAGGAGTAGATCAGATACGCCCCGAACTGCGTGCGCTCGGCGATGGATCCGCTCGTGATCCCGGCCGCGGCGATGGCGAAGGCCCACTGGAACAGGAAGTAGCCGTAGTCGAAAGACTGGGAAGGGAACTGGGAGAGGCCGAAGAAGTGCTGCCCGATGAAGCCGTTGGAGGGGGTGCCGAACGCCAGGGCGAACCCGAAGAGGTAGTAGAAGAAGCCGCCGGTGGCCGCGTCGAGGACGTTGGTGAGCATGATGTTCATGGTGTTCTTGGCGCGCACGGAGCCCGCGCACAGCATGGCGAACCCGATCTGCATGGAGAACACGAGGTAGGTCGAGAAGAGGAGGTAGGTGTTGTCCACGGCGTAGCCCGTGTCCACGAACTTGTTCGAGACCGCGTCGAAGCGCCCGCAGATGTACTCGGCGGCGGCGGAGGTGGCGTTGCCGCCGCCGAGGAGGGGGTGGAGCTCCGCGGGGGAGCAGGCCAGGGCCGCCATCGCCGGGGGTGATCGGAAGGGCGGGCCGGCGAGGGATCGAGCTGTAGAAATCGAGATGCGATGTCTCTTGCGGTGCCCGAGCTCCGGGGGAGGGAATTGCGTATATATAAGGAATCCAGCGAGCAGCAGAATCGCTATAAAAAGGGCAAATCGAATGATTCGTGGAGATTCCAGATTGGAATCTTTATTTGAGGAAGCTGTTGCAACAGAAATCATCCTTAAAATAGGGAAACAGAGATTCAGCTCGTGAGCTGTTTCATCGCCATGCATGGCCAAGAACACGTGCTTTTCTGCGTTATAATTTGGAAGTCGTCAAAAGGAAAAAGGAAACACGACAGAACACAGCTGTTGTCCTTTCCTATTTTTCTTCTAACTTTATTTGGGAGACCAGAAGAAAAAAAGAAAGGAAAGGAAAGGAAGTTAATTTAAGTTCAAAATTTTGAAGAGCGATGTCCAAACTTAGAGTAGAAATCTTATTTTATTCGATTCTTCAAAGAGTTCGAACCCTAACCGACAATGATGAAATCGGATCCCATGATTTACTTGTTTAATTTTATTTTCAGATAGGCTCAATATAAGTTTGGAATTTCAATATTTTGTGATTTGATTAATTTCATGTGAACATCTGTTTTTTTTTTAATTATTATTTTGAGAGTTTATAGGATCTCAAATGCCCTCAACAAAACCTAATTGTAACAACCGCTATGCTCGGAAATATTCAGATTCAGAAACATAGGATCCGAGTTGTTCTCTTGATTTTGACAAGTTAGAGTGCGTTTGGTAACATTTACGTTAAAAAATTGTTTTTAACAGAAATAAAAAAAAAGTATTTCTACTTCGAGGAACAATTTTTGAACAAAAAAAAACGCATTTGGTAAATCTGTTTTAAATATAAAAAAGAATAGAAACACGTTTGGTAAATTTGTATAATTTTTTTATTTCTTTTAATTTTTTAATATTTTTATTTTTATTTTTCTATTTTCTTTCTTATTTTTTCTTTTTTTCTTATTTATTTTTCCTTTTTTCCTTTTTTTCTTTTTTCTTTTTCCTTTTTTCTTTTTTTTCTTCTTTTGGCCGGTCGCCGGCCTCGGCCATGGCCGGCAACCGGCCGACGAGGGCCGACGGCCTCGCCTAGCCACGGCGAGGCTCGCCGGCTCCCGGCCAGGCCGAGCCTCGCCGGCCGCTGGGCGAGCTCGGCCTCGCCGGATCTGGGCGAGATCGAGCTCACGCAGCTCGGCGCGAGGTCGGCCTCACCGGATCAACCTGGCGGTGGCCCGGCGACGCCGAGCCTCGCCGGCCGCTGGGCGAGCTCGGCCTCGCCAGGGGCCGGCGAGGTCGCCGACCCTCGACGGCGTCGCCGGCCATGGCCGAGGCCGGCGACCAACCAAAGAAAAAAGAAGAAGAAAAGAAGAAGAAAAAATAGAGAAGAAAATGGAAGAGAGAGAAAAAATGTTCCTAAATTTTGTTCTAAAAACAAGAAACAACTTTTTTTTTACCACCGGCCGTGGTGGCTCTACTGGGTAGGCTCCTGCCTTTGAAGGAAAAGGTCAGGTGTTCGAAGCCCCTGCAACGCGCAAGTTGCAAGGAGGCTGGCAGACCATTAGGTGTATTACGCGTGGCGCCCTGGTGGTGGGTCCTGGGCTAGCGTCACCTGGGGGTTTACGTGGTGGCTGTCGGCCAAAGCGGTTCCTCCGATACAAAAAAAAAAAAAAAACTTTTTTTTTTGTTTCTTATTTCCATTCCAGATGTGTTTCTGGGAACAAAAAAATAATTTTGGAACAAAAACGCAAATAAACGCGTTTATGTTCCTTTTTTGTTCCCAGGAACAAAAAAACAAAAATTTGTGTTCCTGAAAACAGAAACACTTTTTATCATGCAGGCCCTTAACTACCATATTTGTTTTTGACAAGAAAAAATACCATATTTTCCTTTCTCTTGATTGGCCAATTTAACAAAATCCCAGACTTGTCTCTTGATTGCCCAACGTGCCCAATGTGCCACGACACTTAGGCAACGTGACACGTCCGTGTGCGAATTTTACACAATGATTTGCTTTTAATGGTCACTTTAGCAAATTTGTGTTGTTATACGTACCGAAAATATATGGAAAATTATAAGGGAGCGGCTCCGTCAGCCTCAGGAATGCGACGGAGCACTCTCCGATTTCGCAGGTGAAACACTTCTTAAAAACAGGACAAGACTTTTAGGGCGCATGTGTACAACCATTCTTCGTTAAAATAGTTTACGGAATAAAATATATTTTTTTTATTTCTATTTCTAGAAGAGTTTCTAAGTAAAAATAATCGTTTGATAACAACACAAAATTTTTACTCTAAAAATAGAAATTCGTTTGATAACGACACAAAATTTCTTCCTTTCGGACGACGGCGGACCGGCGAATGGCGATGACGGATGGCGACAGCGGCGGCCGATGGACGGTGGTCAGCGGCAACGGATGAAGGACCGGTTGACGAATGATGAGAAAAAATTTTATTTTTCATTTCTGTTCCAGAAATAGAGAAGTAGAAAATTTCTACTTCTGATTTATATTCCAAACTTATTTTTGGAATAGAAATCTATTATAGAAATAGAAAAACGGAATAAATTTATCAAAGCGGATTTCTATTCCAGAAACAAGTCTGGAATAGAAAAACTGTTTCTGGAATAGAAATTACTGGTTGTCATGCATGCACCCTCTTAAAGTGGCGAAGTCTAAATTATAAAAAATAATAAAAAAAAAGTGGCCAAAAAATGGGAAGTAGAGAATATCAAGACCAAAAATAGTACACAATAACAAGACGGGGAAAAAAAGACAACGGAAGTAATCAAATCGTGTATGCAATCTTTGGGATTTTAAAAATATTCAGTGGTTTGGATATCAATTCAATCTTAAACTTTTTGACTTAATTAATTTAGTTATAAATTTTTTGACAATTTATCAATATAGTCTTTTTAGCCACTTTTAATCGAAAATCGTTGATATAGACACTAACTATCCTAGATGACATGATAGGCACTTACGTAAATAATTTTTGTAATTTTTATGAATTTTTTTATATCTTTTCTTTTATTTCTTTCTTTTTTTCACTGTGGGCTGCTGAGGGTGTTGAGGCCCACGCCAGATCTGGGTGAGGGCCCCGTGCAGAGCCCAGCCCTGCCTCTTGAGTGCACACACGACGCCCATCGCCATTACCATCTTCCTTCGGGCGAGCTCAGTGTAGCCGTAGGTCATGGCATCACGGATCGCATTCTCCATAAAGATCTCGAGGAACTCCATGGGTCTCCTCGTAGATCAAACCGCTTATGCGCTTGACGCCTCCCTTGCGAGCAAGCCTCGCGACGGCAATCTTGCCGATTCATGTGTACTTGATGGTGGCCATGACAACTCTGTTCATGAAGTATCAGAAGGAGAGAGTGAGCATTTGGCCTCAATCTTCTGATGAATGACGATGATGATGGTGGTGGCAATGGTGGTGGGTGGTCGTGTCATTTTCTTTGCTTTTACATTACAGGCTCACGACAAAGAGAGAAAGAGCAACGCCTTACACCTGGGTCCAACTTTAGTCGAGTATAAACCCACTTAAAACCCATTTAGGTGGGCTTTGTCTTTTAACAAACGCATATCAATCCATTTTTCAAATTTTACCGACTTATATGATAACTTAGTACATTAAATATGGGTTGACAAATGAATTCAAAATCCATTTTGACAGCCCTATATATATGCATTTTTGTTTTGGGATCGGGCCAAAAGTCAGTCGCGGTCACATTAGCGAGGTTCAAAACGTAATATTCAATAATCAAGAGAGCCGAAGTCACGCAAGAAATTTCACTGATAACAGTTGTCAGCTAGGCTTCGTCTCCGTCACGATCTCTGAAGCCCCCCTTCGCCTCCTCAATCTAGGCCGCTTCGATCCCGCCCTTCGGATGTTGAGCACGACCCTTCTCGCGCGTGCTCGGCTCGGGACCTTCCCGAAAGTCCTCTCGATGTGTCTCGAGGGGTTCGCTCGTCGCGACCGGGCGGCGTAAGCAGAAAGGCACTGGGTTTCCCCCTCCTGTGATCCTAAGAAGATAAAGTCGTCCTCGACGTTCTCTCGTCACTTCAAAGTCGAGAAGGTTGGTGGGATCTGCATATGCATCTCAGTGCATGTTTAACAACTCTTTCCGTACCATAAAGGAGACCGAGTCGAGGTCAATTTTTCTAGATATTCAAAGCTGGCGTGCTCTCTGGAAGCTCGGTACCCGTTGCGCAAGATGAGAATCGATCGAAAATGCCAGGCGCTGACGTGGAAAAAGCCAGAAAGATTAGGCTTCGTCATGGGCAAGAAAACTGGCATATAATAATATCTCAGTCATATTCACACCCTCCACCGTCAGAGATCTCCTTATAAATTTCTCCCACCCCGCCGATCTTGAAAATGAGCCATCGCTGAACCGAAGGTGAACGCAGCACAGAGAGAGAGAGAGAGAGAGAGAGAGAGAGAGAGAGCTGAGGGGACGACCTGAGAAACACGTAGAGAGAGTTTGTACGTGATAATGGCAAGCCGAGTTGTGGGTTTGCTCGGGTTTGTGATGATCGTCGCGGCGGTGGGTGCGAATGCCAGCACGTACACCGTTTTAGATGAGCTGGGGTGGACGATCCCTCCGCTCGGCAACATCGCCTACAGGACCTGGGCCGCTAGAAAGAGCTTCGATGTCGGCGACACCGTCGGTGAGCTCGAAAAACATTATGTTCCTACGCAAAATCATGCATCGCTAGTTAAAGAAGTTACGGTCGGATCCGATAGGAGAATCTGACATTAGCACGTTTCCAATAAGCATTCGATTCAATACGGTCGCATCGACATGATCAAGAAAAGGATTTCTCGGGTTCATTTTTTTTGGCTTCGTATGCAGACATTGCAAAGAATACTCAACGATTGTGCTAATCGCTACGTTAGATTCTTTGTTCATTACTCTCCTTCATTGTCCATGGAAATCTCTTGCTGCACGACCTTGGGTAATTCAGGCTTTTGCGTGCATCCGTTCATTCTTTTGTTTCTTTCCCGTTTTCCTGTTGCAGTGTTCAACTGGACGGGGACTCACGACGTCGCCGAAGTGTCGAAGACGGACTACGACAGCTGCACGAGCACGAACGCCATCGGGAATATCACGACGGTGAGCCCGTACAGCGTCGTGCTGAGCGGGAATGACACTCGCTACTTCATCTGCACCGTCAGCAACCACTGCGGCCTCGGCCAGAAGGTCACCCTCAGCATCGGGTCCGCCTCATCGCTCGCCGCCAGGGTGCTGTCCTCCTTCGCCCTCTCCGCCTTGGCCTTCGCATTCTTGAATCACTCTTAGAGAGACGGAGAGAGGGAGAGAGACTTTGGTCTTCAGGTTTTGTGGGCGATGTTGCTTTTCTTATGATATGTTGTGACCGTTCTTGAGGCGAACTGATCAAATAATACCGACCTGCCTTGCAAGTCTTCATGGATTTTTCATTAATCTGATGATTGCCAACGTCGATATGGAGTGATGATCACGATCAAATCCATCAGGATTTTCGGATGATCAAAAGAGTATCTTGATCTAATTACGGCACGAGCCGATGATATAGGGAACTGAGTGTATATCATGACATCGACATTTGTTAAACACGAGAAAATTTTAAATGTCTAGAAAACCGATTCTGGTCCGACTAGTTCTTAGCTCGCGCCATCAGCCTAATTTGTTTAGTATCCCAAAAAGAAAAAAGGTTAAAGAATAGATTGTTATACGAAAAT
Source organism: Eucalyptus guilfoylei (assembly GCA_016097605.1). NCBI lineage: Eukaryota > Viridiplantae > Streptophyta > Magnoliopsida > Myrtales > Myrtaceae > Eucalyptus > Eucalyptus guilfoylei. Next base: position 12,611,443 of record CM027870.1, on the reverse strand, counting down.
TTTCATAGTTCAAAGAAAAAAAGAACTTTTTCAATAAGCACGTTGGGATTGATTGACAGATAATGTAATTATACAAAAAAAAGAAGAAGTTATTTCTGCTTCTATTATATTAGAAAACAGCATGCCATAGGTTGGACTTTTCACATTAACTAACGCGACCAATTATAAGTGACGTCTTATCTGATCAATCAGGTTGGTAAGGTGCTTTATAACGAATGCGGAGTAAATCCATAAGCTCGAAAGGTTAATAAGTAATCTTCGAAAAGATTATTATAGTCATTTGAACTCTACTTTCAGCCAATAAAGATCAAGAAAGATCTGAACCTAGTTCATACATGTATAGTAGCCAAAGCAAAAGAGTAACTTAAATGTTCAATAAGAAAATATATGAAGATGATGATAAGTCAAATTCAACAAAGAAGGAAAAAAGAAAGGAAAAAAAAAGTCAAGGTCTACCTCTGATTTAAGTTGTCCAAGTCAAAACGCGCTTCAGTTAGTGCAATTTTCTTCTTCCATAACGAAAATGCAATCTTATGCATCTCTAATTTTTTTTTTCCCAGTTATTGAAGAGAATTTTATGCTAAACAAATTTTTCATTCTTAATTAATACTTACATTTGTTCAATGATAATGTCGCGATGTCATCTAATTAAAATGTTGTTCCTATTTAATATAAAGTGTAACCATCTTTAAATATGGACAAGTTCATAGTTGTATTTCCCGCGTGATTTTTTATATATTACCATAAATCCGACACACCAAAGTATTTACAATATATTTTTATATTTCACTTTATTATTTCTAGCAATAAAAACGTAATTGGTATAACATATACTCAATGTTATATAATAGAAATAATTTACCTTAGTAAATTTTGCATAGTTATTTATTATTTATATGCTAGTAAAATACTACTTGATTTATCAAAAAAGTAAATATGCATATATTTATAAATAATATATGCAAACTATAGAATTGCCAAGAGACCATTAAAAGCAATTCTTGTATTACTTATGTAAATACAAAATTCTCTTTCGCTTTGCAATATCTATATATAATTGGATGAGAACAGTTAATATGTCATGATCAGACATCTATTGGGCATAAGTGTTTCAATTTTTTTATGTGTATATTTAAATTTTATTTTGAAATATGCTGAATTTTTCACACAAAACGAAAGGCTTTCCTACATCTAAACTACAAAAAAAGAGAAGGAAAATTAAATGGAAATAATAATACTCTAAAGGCACTAGCCGACAAACAAATTCCGTAGCATAATAGACCGTGTTTGGAATAATAGTACTCTCGAAACACTAGCTAAAGCTCGTGAAGTGTCTTATTCATGTTAAACTTTCTATTGATGAGCATGCGGTTTCTATAGTATTAAAACATTCTGGTAACAAGATCTCACCCAGTTATTATCCGACACGTCTTCTCATCAAGCGAAGCATACGACCCCATCGATGTGCATTACACAGAAGAGATCAATCCTCATGCCCTGCACCAAGAATTTCTTCACCTGGTAAGGCTCCTAGATGCTTTCTGGAGCTTTCACTTCGTGTGGGTCTCAATCATTTCGACTCCACATGAGGCAAAAGCACCAGAAGCTCCCAAGGCATTCTTCCACTCTCCAATCTCTGACGTGGTGCGTCTATCTTCTCCATCCTTCTAAACGCCACTTTCCAAACAGGTTAAGCCAGGTGCAAACCGACTGTCCAAAAAAAAAAAAAAAAAAAGAGGCCAGGTGCAAACCTCATCTCTTATCGTCAAAATGTAAAGAGTTTCATTGGATAGATCTTCAGTCACATCATATTAACATTTGTATAAATGCAGCTCCGGGGGCTTACCGTGAAGTCCCATGAAGATGATCCACGCGATCAGATTGGTGAGAAGCCGTGTGATTCCACGCTCATTGCCATCACCACCTATCGCTGCTCCCGTCGTCGGCAAGAGAACTTGCAGCTTCAGATTCAAGAAGGGGTTTGCTTCTCTGTCCGGCCAGCCGGAGAGCGCACGCATCATGGACAAGGCCGAGACCCCGGAGACCGGGTAAGTCGCACGAACTTGATTACTGATTAACGTGACATATCGTTAGAACTTGATTACTGAGTAACGTGCATCGAGTGCCTGGACAGACAAGATTACTGGGTTCGTGGAGCAAAAATGTATTTTGTTGTGTTGTGTCGAGCATTTCGACCGTTCTTTTCGTGATTCAGACGGTGGATGTTTCGTGTGATTGAAGGGATGTGTTGTACCACTCGTTTGGACATGAGTACGCGACAAGATGCGAGGATGAAGGATTCGGTGTGATCCATTCGACTAAGCAATCCGAAAAGGACGATACTCCCAGCAGTCAACTCGGTAATTCTCTTACTCGGTTATTACATGACATAACCACAGTCGCACCGACAATCGTTCTTTTCCCCCTCCCCCGTCATCAGAATCTCTCTTACATACCCTTCCTATCTGTTTCAAACCACGAGGAATCCTGCACGGTCATGCAGAAGTATTCATTTGGCCCATCCATTGCAGGTTCAAACATGGAGAAAAAGAAAGCCCCTCCGGCGGAGGAGGAGAAAGTGCAGCACCGAACGAACAAGTAGCTGTCAAGCCAGAGCATCCTGCTTGATCGGATAGTCGTGTTGCAGTCGATGGATGTACTAATTTTCCTTCTAAAGCTGCAACTACAAAGAGGGTTCTGAAGGGTCTCTGCTAGTCGCGGTTCGTGCAGAGTATTTGTTAATGTTGGATTTGGATACGCATCGTACCATTTGATACATACTTTGCTTGTGCGTTCCGTGGTGTATAAAGGTTTCTAACTTTCTACAGTTCATAACCGATATCATCTTTTACGATGTGCACGCGGTGCGTTATTTGCAAGAGTGACTAGTTTGCAACCAGTTTCTCCTGTGCAAGAATTCTACTTTCGTTTACAAGAGAGGAGAGGTTGCATGATCTTGGCAATATATCTAACGCGGTAGTTGTCGATCAACTCCAAAAGAAATGTGCTCTTGGTGAACAAGAGAGTTGTTTCGGGAAATAATTTTTTTTAAAACCTTTTTTTTTTCAACTTGTGAAATAATTTTTGAGTAAAAGACTCGTTTAGTAAATATATATAATTTTTATTTTTGGAATTAAAAAAGAATAGAATTATGTTTAGTATGAATCATAATTTTTTTGTGTCATAAAAATTTATTAATTTATTAATTTTTCTTTTTTTTTCATTTTTTTCTTCTCATTCGTCCTTCGCGGCGACTAGCTGAGGCGGCGAGTCTACTGATTGATTGGAAGAAGAAGAAGAAGATAATAATAATAATAAAAAAAGACTTATTTTTAAAAATTAATTTTGGAAATAGGAGATTATTTTTTATTTCTATTTTTGTTCCAAATTTATCCTTTGATTAATTCTTTATTTTTTTCTATTTCAGAGAATAAAAAATAAAGAAACAGAAATATTACCATAGAGACCTTAAGAAATGCGCTAACATCCTTCAAACCAGTTTCTCAAAAGTCCTTATCGGGAAACGATGGCCTCAAACATTGCAGACGGCAATGGATGATTGGTGGAGGGACTCTTGGGGGACTCCACATGAATAATGAAAAGTTGCAGTTGATAAATGAAATGAATAATCTCAGATAAACATTTTTAAGGAAAAATTATCAAGAAAAATCTTAAATTTATTATATGTGTCAAATTAATTTTAAATCGAAAAAATTATTCCAATTTTTTTAAAATTTATTATACTTTTTCAATCTAATCTTAAAATTTTTAATTTACTAATTTTTGAGTCTTGCCTATGGTGACGCAGTAGTTTAGTCAGCGCCAACCGTTTTATGTAACACAATCCAGTGTCCACTTGGATAAATGTTAATAATTTTTTGAATTTTTTATTTTCCTTTTTTCTTTCTTTTCTTAGGTGCAATGGGCCGTTGACCACTAGTCGGTGGCCAACGATCCATGCCAATCCCTAGGCGAGGGCCACAAAGCCCTCCAAGTAATAGAATAGAGATATAAAAGAAAAATAAAAATTACTAAAAATTCAAGAAAAAGAAAAAAATTGTGTACATCTACCACTTGTCATGCCAAAAAACAATCAGCTGCTAAACCGTCAGTACAAACCCACAACTAGCTGGTTCTCCCGAAATGCATTGGAGGGCAGTAGTTGACTGGACATCTAAGGATAGTTAGGTTTTTTTTTACCAAAATTAGTCAAAAGGATTAAATTAATAAATTATCAAAATATTTAAAATATATTGACAAACCGGCAAAATGCTTATATGGCTAAATTGAAACAATTCAAAGGATTATGACCGAATTGATAAATTGTCATAAGGTTTAAAACTAATTAACATAATTGAAAAGTTTGGTACTGAGAGTTTTTTTTTAATAATTAATCTGCATTTTTAGCCAAAATGGAACGTCCTGAGTGCGAAAAAGCCCCGAGAAAAGCCACAAGAAGTGCCAAAATTGGAGACGAAGCTCTGGCATCTTTAAAGAAAATCTCCACCAACAGCAACAGCAAAGTTACAATACACACTGCTAGGCATCTTATTCGGGTGGCACTCTTAACCGGTGAACATTAAGGACGGGACTCTTACATATGTAGCACACACTTCGGATATTGCACCACAAACTGGCCTGTGAACCAGAGCTTCTTCAATCCATTGTAAGCACACAACGGAGGCAATCACCTCCATGCAGAAGATGGAAAGCCTCGTTGATCTCCCCAAGAGTCAAGTTGTGTGTAATATACTCATCAACCTTGATTTCCTGTGGACCAAATAGAAGTCAGGGCATAAAATCATCAGCTCTGACGTAATTCAAATTTCACAGAAGCGACCGACGGAGCACCTTTTTCAAATATTTGTCGACCAGCCACGGCACTTGGGAGCGGCTCTTGAAACCACCAAAAGCTGTTCCTTTCCAAACACGACCGGTTACCAATTGGAAAGGACGAGTGGAGATCTCCTGCCCTGATGCTGCCACGCCAACTATTACCGACGTTCCCCAGCCCTGGAAGTAATTCAAGCAAATTAGGTGCACATTCCACGTCTCTAATAGAGTGAGCAATGGAAAGCGAAAAAGTCACCTTATGACAGCATTCCAAAGCAGCCCTCATTACTGAGACATTCCCGATGCATTCGAAACTGTAGTCAACACCACCATCGGTGAGATCAACAAGAACCTGTTGGATTGGCTTGTCGTGCTCAGTCGGATTCACAAACTCAGTCACTCCAAAATCCTTTGCTGCAAATCGTTGTCATATACATGTATATCAATTTCCATAAACTGTACTAAACACACTTATTGACCTAGTAAAAGGCCCCAAAGCAAGCAGACATTTTCAAAATGTATGAGCATCATGCCTACAGCTTTCTTCATTGATGAAAGTACCGACTCAGGACTCAATAACCAAAGCACACAATGAACTATCTCAATTACCTGTATGTCAGTCTGAATAGTTCAAATTGACTTTCGGCCAACTCAGTGAGGTTCACCTTGGGAAGTATTTAGCTTCTTATGGTATGTGTCACCATTTCAATAATTTGGAAAATTTACTTTTCCTTCTGTTCCTATTTCTTGCAACGACTACGTTCCGATTATTCCTAATTTCTACATTTGTCAACGTGAATAAAAACCATGAGCCTTTTGACAAACTGGCCAATCAATTTTATGGAATGAGAAACAGTTGAATAGAAGAAGGATGCTTTGTAATCCACAATTGTGTGACTTCCTTGAGCAATACTGTAGGTTCATATCAACTTGCCTTCAAGTTGAGTAGCCAGGCGATGATCAAGACATGAAAAAAACAGTCTTACTTTTGGCCATAATGTAACAGGTTAGGACACTTCCTCATGGGAGGTGGTTGCCCTGGATGGTATGCTTTGACATGGACACTATAATACAAAATAACTGCCTAAAAGCATACACGTACAACAATGAAGGTAAACGATAGAAGAATAAGGCTTACCTCTATCAAACTTTTTTCTGTCAATATCTATACCAATTATACGGGAAGCACCAGCTGCTTTTGCACCCTCAGCGACCTAATATATTATCAGAAGTATTCACTGATAAAGTACTATGTTGTCATCTGGCTAGCAAAAAGGAAATAAAGAAAACTATGTTCGACTTACAGCAAGGCCAACTGTTCCCAGGCCGAAGACAGCGACAATAGACCCTGATTCTACCTTTGCTGTGTTCCATACTGCTCCAAGTCCTAAATGGCAAGGAAATTTATTGAGAGGTCAATCAAGATATTCTATATGAAGAAATACTCAACCATCATAAACAAATTTGACAAGTCATTCAATTATCATGAGAGAATCTCTTCATGATCACAAAATGATAGAGCTTCTACAATTTTCCAGCATAAGCACAGGAACTAGGCCAATTTTCATGTCCATGGAAACCACACAGCAGCAAAGTCAAATATCAAAGAGTAGGACCAAAGATCAAATCAAAATTCTGATGACAGACAGTGTGTAATTTAGAGTGCTACTGGAAGATGGAAAAGCAGAGTAATTAATTGAATTCAAGTATTCAGAATTTATGAGTGCCTCAAATTTTAAAGATCCTTTGGATCTCAAAGCAACATCCAGATGTGGGATGATTCTAGCACTACAGTGAAAACATCGACATTATTATGTTCCCTTAACTGTGCATTAATGATCCAGCGACTTAGAGAAAGATTAACATTTTAAATGTTCCAAAATCTTGTCTAGGACAATTGTAGTACTTAAGAATTGCAATGCGAGAATGCTTTAAAACTTTCTGCTTTGCTTTTTGTACTTCTTGTAGATGTTGATTTATTATCTTCTACCCACAATTTTTAACTATGCCATATCCCACCCATCAAGTGGTGTCAGCTAAAAGAAGCTCCATTACCCATTAAAAAAAGGCAGTTGAGGAAACCAAACAAAATCTAGCAGAAATCCATATTTCACACGTTAGTCAAGGTAGAAGACACTAATAAACAAGTTCCCTTACACAAAATACAATAGCTTCAACTTCCAAGTACTCTTGTCATATGATATTTAGCCAGGTTCCATCCATGCTATATAAACAACATGCATGGGTAAGTAGCATACGATAGTTCAAAAAAGAATTAAACAAGGGAGTGCTGCACAATCAAAATTGTCCAGATCAGCCTTCTTTTTTATTTGTTAGCGGAGGATTATCAAACGTTGCAACGCAAGATAGCTCAAGGAACAACATATAGGTCAATGACTGAAAATTTCTTCAAAACATAAAAAACCTAGAAAATACAGCAGCTTTCATGACAGTTGAAGTATAGCAAGATCTGTTGCAATAGTAGAAACCAGGAGTTGCCACGAGTTTTAAAGCATACTCCATCTTCTCCAGGGAAATCAACTACAATCTAGCTTGTCCTAATTGAATCAAAATGGCATCATAAAGAGCTCCTTACCTGTGGGAACACCACAGCCAAGAAGGCAAACTTTCTCCAAGGGAGCTTTGGGGTCGATCTTGGCAACACTTACATCATGAACGACCGTGTACTGGCTGAATGTAGAAGTTCCCATGAAATGATAGATAGGCTTTCCATTCACAGAGAAACGGCTCTTCCGGTCATTCATCATCACTCCAACGCCAGTTGCTGCCCGAACTTTGCCACAGAGGTTGGTTTTCCCTGACTTGCAGAACTTACATTCTCCACATTCTGCCTGATAGCAGGGGATAACATGATCCCCTGGTTGGACTTCAGTAACACCTTCGCCGACACTCTCTACAATCCTTCAGGTAATTTTGGGAAAACACTAATTCAATCCAAGATTTGCAACCCAGAAATAGATGATGAAAAGAAACAGAGGATGTTACATACCCTGCAGCTTCATGGCCAAGAATGCAAGGGAACAGACCCTCTGGATCCTGAAAGCAGAGATTAGGTATCAAGTATCAACAAAATAACAAACACCTTATTAACAACAGTTAGTGGAATTGCAAGCTATGCCAAATCATCAAACAACCAAAGCAGTGGAAAGAGCGTCACGAATAAAAAGCATTTGATTCCTATGCCAGACTTTTGAAGTTGCCACCAGTCATTGATAAGCCCCAAGTAGAGTGACAACAAGGCCACTCCCATTGTACTGTATTACTTCTCCAAACAAAGAGTATCACGATGGACCGTTCAAATTTTCTTGTATGCTAAGCTTTGAAATGGACCCGGCAAATGATGAATATTCATAACTTCTAAGCATTCAAATCGTCATAATTTTTATGACTTACAAGATTGTGCTGTGTTTGAAGATGTATTCGTAGGACATAACTTAAAAAATGAAATTAGCCCTTCAAGTATTTAAGTTCGATGTAAACTTTATTACAGCCAAAGATAAGAAGAAGTTGAGTCTAGTACCTCAACGTGGGGTTCGACAATAAATCCCACAAAAGTCATCCATTCTAACACCCTCTTCGGCATTCGACAACACCGATCGACAAAAAAAACCGGGACCGCTCGGTAAAAATCATTTTTTTTTTTTTTTGTCTGGAGTTTATACCTTGCCACTCCAAGTGTAGGCATCGGTGTGGCAGAGCGCGGCGAAGAGGATCTTGACCCTGACCTCCCCGGCCTGCGGGGGAGCCACCTGCACGTCTTCGATCACGAGCGGCTTGTTCGCCTCCCACGCGACGGCGGCTGCCGGTCGCCGGCGGGCCAAAAAAGCTCCAACAAGTTAGGGTTCATCCTCAACCCCCAATCATTGCACGCACGCACGCTTAGATCCACACATTAACATATGGCGCCTGCAGATAGAGAGAGAGAGAGAAAGGGCGTTACCTTTGCAGGTGATGACCTGGCCTTGGGTAGTAGCCATTGATGAAGAGGGGATGAGAGCTCCGGGAGACCACAGAAAAGACTGACAGAAAGAGGAAAGAGGAGATCAGTGGGGCGGACATATATTGGCCACCGCCCGGACCCCACCGCACCACCAATCCAGCTTGTTCATTTACCAATTTGTTAGGGGTGTGCATAGTTCGAGCGGGCTATTCCCGACCTAAAATCGGAAACCGCCCGCTAAAGACCGGTTCAGAAAAATTAGAACCGAGATCCACCCGTTAGTTGCATGGCCACCCAGAAACCGGACCGCCGATCCGATATGGTTCCCAAGTGGATCCATGGAACCAGTCTCACAATAATAATAACCGGGACTAATTAAGTCCTGAAGCCTCCCCTTGTCATGCCTGAAATCTTAACAAATCTAAGTACTCGCTCATCCTAAGCAGAACCCGGGAAGATTAAGATCAAGCTTTCATTGTGCTAATTAAAGACGTAGAACTAAACATTTATCCCTCGTCCATCATCCGCCCTCACCCTCGGCAAAATCCACGGTTGGCCACCATTCATCAGCAGAACAAAAACCGCAAAGCATGCCACGTGTACACACGACCATAATGAAGAAAAGATGCGAGTTATGCGTGGATTAATAACCAAATGGGCGGTCCGGGCAAGTTTTAATAAGCAAGATTTAGAGATCAGCACTTCTCCATTTGGTGTGCTTTGGACTTTTTTCACACTTTAATTAATTTTTTTAATTATTTGATTTGGGTTTGTTAATTTGTAATTTCATTTTTTTAATATTAAAAATTAATATATTATTTTAATTTAATCGGTCCGGTCTAAGGTGGGTGAGTGGACGGATCCGCCCACGAAACCGGGAACCGGACCGGTTCCCTCAAGAACCACCGGTTCCGGGCGATTCCAATCCAATTCTGGGCGGTCCGAGCGGGTCCCGATTCTTTTACACACCCCTAAACTCAAGTATGAATTTGTTACCAACCTTCCAATTTAAGATCAATTTATTAATTGTCAAAAAATTATTATAGAATGTTATAAATTTATTGCATTTGTGAATCTTTTTGCATTTTACTAATTGAATCTATCCAATCAATTTCAACTATTTTATGTGGCATGACAGGCATTACCGATATGAATATTCTTTAATAACATTTTAATATTTTTTGAATTTTTTTTCCTTTTTCTTTTTCTTTCTTTTCTTTTTCTTCTCTTCTTTCTCCTCTAGCGAATTGCCGATGCTCGAACTAGCCAAAAGTGAGGCCTAGCGAGGTCACTAGCCTCTAGCAAAGCTTGACCCCAACAGCCACTAGCGAAGGCGAGCCTCGCCCAAGGCCAATAAGTTTGACCTCGCCAACTCTCACCTTTAGTTGGTCATTGACTATCAATGTTGCGCTGCCCAACAATCAGCTAAAGGAGAAAGAAAGGAAGAGAACAAAATTAACCGAATAAACTCAATTGACAAAATATCAAAAATATCAAAAATTTAACAATCAAAATTAAAAAAATTTATAACTGAATTAAATATGTTTAAAACTTGTTGAATAATATTTTTTATTAATTACTTCATACCATACCAATTCTCTAATATAAAATTTTTTCTAACAATTTACATGTGCATCCTAATAATTCGAAAAAATAATTTTTCAAAAATAATTATCGTATCGTTTATAAAAATTAGTAGATAAAATATATTTTCATTATCGATAATAATTTATGCATAATTATTTTTTGTGGGCGCCAAAGATATTTTTCATATATTCATTCTTATAAGTGATACAAGCGATTATCTTCCGAAAAGCATTTTCCCAAATCTTGAACTTTCCGTAAAACAAACACACCATAATATAAGAACAATAAGCAACAAATTTAATTACAGACCACCTCATTTAGAGCTAAATCACCGCCAAATTTAAGGGGAAGAAAAAAAAAAAAAAAAAAAGCAACAAATATAGTTACAGATAAAGTATCCTATGTGGCGCCCGCCCTTCAAGCGGCGCGTGGCATGAGATATCAGCATTCCCCGCTTTCGATCAGGCGGCGTCATGCTCTCTCGAAGCACTTATTAAAAGCTGCTGAACCAGTCGACCCTATCGTCGTGGCCACGACCGGATGGAGAATGCCAACAATCCCCGCCGGATGGACCAGTCGCTTTTGGATCGAAACCGACGGTTCCATCGACATTCTCGACCTCGGATCAAGGTGGATTGAATTTTTTTCATTTTTTATTTTTTATATGTTTGCTTCTCAGGTCTCTTCGAATCGGGAGCCGGTTCTCTCCATTTGAATATTCAATTGAAAAAAGAAAAGAACATCCCACGTTGCGTGGGTCCAATGGATGGACGTGACAGCTTCGATGGATCTCTGGAGCTTAGCGAATCAAGTCGGGTCAGGTGTTCACGTCGGGTGAAGGCAGCCCGGCCCGCAGCGACATGAGCAAAACCGACAAAAAGATTTAGAGTATATTTAATAACCATTTTGTTTCGAAAATAATTTTTTATTAAAAATGATTTTTTTCAATTTTGCTTTCTCCGAACAAATTTCTCAATATTTGAAAGCGTTTGATAATTATTCAAAATCTCTATTCCTAAATAAAAATGCGTTTGGTAAAATCTCAAATTCTTTTGTAAATTAGAATTTCTTTTAATTTTTTTGATACTTTTATTATATTTTTCTTTTTCCATCCCTCTTCTTCTTCTTTAGGCGTCGCCGGCCACAGCAATGGCTGGTGACTAGCTGGGCAAGGTCCGACGAGGCTCGAGGTGCCTCATCAGGGGGTTGGGTGCGCTCATTTGTCCACCGACAAGGCTCGACCTTACTCAATCGACACAAGGCCAATCTCGCCTTGGCCTAGCGAGGCTCCAACGAGCTCGTCAAACCTTGCTCAACCGGTCAACAACCATTGCCATAGTTAGCAACTGGCATTGAGGAAGAAGAAGAGAGAAAGAAAGAAAAGGCAAAAAAAAAAAAAAAATTTGACTTGATTTCAGAATTTGCTCCCGAGAATAAGAAATAATAATTTTTTTTACTTCTTAATTCTGTTACAAATCTATTTTCAAGAACAAAAAAATAGATTTTTTTCTAGAAACTAAAAATTTACCAAACAGATTTCTATTCTTTTTGTATTATAGAGAATAAAAAAGTAAAATTATGTACCCTTTTTTTTTTTGACAAAAAATTATGTACCATTTAAAATGTTACGAAATAAGCCCTTATGAACTGGAATATTCTTAGTTTTCGGACCACTATTTGGGGAAAACTATGACAAAAGCAAAGCATGCAACGACATTTTTGTGCGTTCCATGTATTTGAAAAAATTGCAAATTTCGGGACAATTAATTTTCAGGGGACTCAGTCATTGTTTTAAACAAAATTGACAAGGAAAATCTCTGTTTTAATAGAAAGATGAATAAAATTTTATCCTCCCACATCCATAAGGACGGATTTTGTTCCATGCTGTTAACAACGTTATTAAAAATGTTCATCTCAAGTGCCATGTAATATCGAATTTCTGACACTTAAGTAAATGCTGTTAAAAAGTTATAATACTCAAGCGATCAATTAAAATTTTCAACACTTTAATGAACATATTTTTAATAAGTTATGGTTTTAAGTGAGCTCCATAAACAAGTTATCTTTCACAGAAAGATTAGTTTGGTGAGTTGAACATGTGACTCAGAATTATACTTGGCCTACCTAATTATATTTGTGAATTTACATATGATGATGCATAATATGGGGAAGAGGTTATTGGACCTTCCTGAATTTCACGTTCTTTTATTTTGTTCATGAATTTCACATACGAATGGATAGATATAGAACAAAATAATTGACAAAATTAGTAGTTTGACTTTGAGATTTCAAAAAATGGTTAATATCACAAAAAATCCTAAATCGGTGTACTTGCGACAAATTTACCTTGAATTAATTTTTCTATTGCCAAAAACCTTGAACCGATATATATATGTGATAAATTTACCTCACAATAGTTTCTATTAAATTTTACCGTCAAATTAATGAGTTAGATGACACGTGATAGTTAACCGGTATAGTTTAACCTTCCGGTCATAACAAGTTTATTAGTTTATGGTCTTTCATAGTATTAATCAAATTTAACATAAACTAACATATAATAAATTTATCACAAATGTATTAATTTAGAGTTTTGATAGTCAAAAAAATTAATTTGGATAAATTTATCGTGAGTATACTAGTTTGAGATTTTTCGTGGCATTAACCCATAAAAATAAAAATAAAAAGAAGATATCCGGCTCTCTTGACTCTTTTTAAGGAAAGAAATGCAGGAAGGGTCACTGGAACGTTAACTCCTCCAGGAATTATCAAAGAGAATTCATAATTGCTGAAGTAGCAACGCGGTCCCGATGACAACCTTTGTGATTTACTCGGTCTGGAGAATGAAATCAGGGATGAAGGCAAGGGTTGGAGATTCAATTCAAGCTCTAAAATGCCAGTGCGGGAGGATTTTAGAATTAGAAAGAAATAAGGGTTGGTTCCTTCGCTTTAGCTTTTGCTCTCTGCTTTTCTACTTTTGGCATCATCGGTCAACTTTCCATCTTTTGAAGTGATGGGACTTTTATTGACTTGCAATTGACTAGGTTAGGTTCTCGTTCCTTCGAAATTTGATATACTTAGTCTCCGTTTATTTTACAAAAAAAAAAAAAAAAAAAAAAATTCTCATATTACTTATAAAATTAAAAAAATTAGATAATATTTTTATTTTTCACGAAAATATTTAGATATAAAGTGTTAATATTTTTCATTGACTAGCTATTTAAGTAATATGAATAATCATTTTAGAAAAATATTTTTCAAGTTATTTATCTTTTACAAAACAAGATAAATCTTTATGGTTAAGAGCACTTTGGCGAAACTTGGTTGGCTAAGAATGACTCATCATCCTCGTTGTTTCTGCTTCACTTAAGTTCTACTTTCAACTTTTCATATATCTCACTGTTTCTCGGCTAAGGGTAACTCATCAAAGGCAAGGCAAGCCAAGGCAATTCGGATTCAACTTCAGTTCATCAGAAATTTTATGCATGATATCCCTGGTCACATCACATAGACAACTGATAAAAACCAATTTTGGGATCAAAACAATACACATTAGCCCTTACATAAGAGACCCACAAGAAGCTAAGATGCCCACTAGTTATGTGTGACCATGAGTTAGAGAATAAGTATCTTCGTGTTAGCCATCCGCATTTCCTTCGTCGGGCCAAACCAAGCTCTCTGAATAATCAACCACGTCGAACAGGTCCGGAAATCCAGTCACGCCCGTGTCTTTGAGCAGCATATCGTTCTCCAGATCACAGCACATCACCTTGTGGTCACTCCTGTGAATCAAGATCTCTCCATTCCAGGTCGATCCTAAGACCCTCTCGATCGTCTGCTGCATCACTGTTGTGTACTGTTTTGTCCAGGAATCGGTGATGCCGTACTGTTTCATAACCCAAACGTGTATTTCACTCCCAACGTTTCCTGCTCCCGGGCAGCAGACCAAGGTGGCGAGGGACTCTTTCAAAGCTGCGATGGAAACCTGCATCTCTTCATGACGTTTGAACTCGTTGAGGTACTCTTTCGGCATTGGGAGCTCGTCAAACTTCTGGGAGGCAACTTCGAACGACAATATGGAACTGTAGGGAGCGTCTTCCGTCACGGATGCGGGCCAATGAAGAGCTCCGTTGATGCAAGCTCGAGAGTCGTCCTCTGCAATATGTATGGACGTTAGGCCTTAATGAATTGAAAGAAATACAATATGTACTAATTTTATCCTTTGAATTTTGTGTATGTGGCAAGCAATCAACAGCAAACGAAATGAATTCACCATGCCTTGCTCTTTAAGTAACTAATCAGAACTCGTCAAATGTGATGGAACGTCAATTAGTTTTTAATACCGTTAGAAAAGGGAAAAAAGCAAGACTTTCGTTCTGAAAATACTTCGAAAACTTGAATCTTTCCTCCGAATTCATATACTACCTGCGAAGCAAGATACGCCGCGCGGTTCCAACTTTCTCCACGAGTCCCTCCCTACTGTGCAAACCTCGACTTGGACGGCTTCCATCGAACTCTTCTTCTCCCTCTTTCTCCTGCGGCCGTAGGTGATCCTCACCACCCGATAAATGCTGCCCTGACGGTCGTGCCCGAACCCATGAATCCGGTACCCGCTCATACCGGCGACCAGCTCTACCACATCCCTGTTCCCCAGGTCCCTCAGCTTCTTCATGGCCGGGTTCCACAAACACATTCTCTGGACGGTCCAGAGCTTGGACTTCTGGTGGAGCACCGACACGCAGACCAGCCCATCAACCGAGCCAACGATCTCGAAGGAGAACGCGTGCTCGTCGAAGGGGATGGCGAACTTTGCATGGAGGGTGAAGGAGCCGGAGAGAGGGTCGGAGCATAGGACGGAGCAGAAGTCGGCGCTGCTGGCAGGAACAAGACGGTTGTGCGGGACACAAGGCAAGTGGAGGAGGCGGAGGTTCTGGTGAGGTCCGGAGCCGAGGAGGCGGAGATGGAGGTGCTTGGTGGCGAAGGATGGGGCGAGGATGAGAGAGCTCCACGACTTGCAGACGCGGCGGAGGTCGAGCAGCGTCTCGGCGGGGAGTCTCGAGAGTATGTCTGCGATGATGTCCTGCGGGAGGCGCCGGAGCGAAGAAGGAGCAGCCATGTTTAGTGTCGTGCGATGATTTGAAGCGAATGGATCGAGTTCTTATATAGGCTGGCAAATCGTCCTGATAGATGGAGTCCATGTCAGACAACCATTTCTTGTAAGGACGCGTGTAAGTAAACGTTGGCTCGGCTTTTCCGAGGTGGTGATCTAACTGTTTATACCGTATTTTGATGTGCTGTATAAGAGTACATAACCTTCTAATGAACCCTCTGTGAATTTAGTATGGTCTATAAAATTTGGAGATGCTATGTAATAATTGGTCGAAAAATCCGATAAATTTCATATATTTGTATATGAATCTCTACAGAGCACTCTATTTTGTTTTTTTTTTTTGCAAATGTGTTTACCTCGAACTTCCCTTATTTGAAGGTGTAATAGCAACTTTGAAGTTCGGAGGACCAGAAATGTTGTGCATTAAGATAAATGAGTGGTGGAAATAGCAGCCCCCTTGTCTTTTTGTATAATTTGGGGCTAAGTGAAGAAGTAAGGAGAGTTTCGACCGAAAAGAAGAAGAAGGAGTGGTAACTAAGGAGCTTTCCTCTAGTGCTTTTAGAAAAAGAAAAAGGCTAATATCACCCGTTTTTCTTTTGGGGCCTTATGTCATCTTATCCGGAAGAAAAGGAACAGCATCATCTTCCGAGGTGAAGCCTTTGAGGTTACAGCTTTGAAGAATCATCTCATTAAAGTTATGAAAGACAAAACCCTCACCTTCAGTAGAGTACCGAACAACCCCAGGAATAGAAGGCTCCAACGAGGATGGGGATTTAACCCCTCTGTCTTCATCGGTGGCCCTGCTGAGCATATAGACTGATGGTGGGTCGTTCCAGACTTATGGATGGTGCTATGGATGCCGTTACTAAGTTGATCTTCTTTGATCTTTGGCGTTTGCCGTGGTGTGTTTGCCGGTTGTTTCAGCTGATGTTGTTATGTTTGTTCTGGTTCTTTTATATCGGCTCTCTTTCCACTCATTCTGCTTTTTGCACTATGAGTGAAAGTTTTTGACACCGATTTTTTGTATAGCTAGCTCTCCCTTAATATATTCTTACCTTTACCAAAAAAAAAAAAAAAGCTAATATCACCAAAAACCTTAAATCGGGACACTAGTGCAATAAATATTTCAAATTAATTTTCCAGTCACAAAAAATCTCACACCGTTATACCCATACCACATTTACCCCAAATTTTGATATTATGTGTGATACGAAAATCAATTTTGGGTAAATGTGGCACGGATTACTGATTTGAGATTTTTTATGACACAAAAATTGATTTTCAAAAATAGAGTATGAGTGCACCAATTGAGGAAGTTTTTGTGACACCAGAATTAGTTTGAGTGAATGAGGTATGAGTGTATATTTTTGCCCCCGCTCAATAGTTCTGTAAGTTTTTCCATACGTTTTCTAGGAATAAAGGGAAGTGCTATAATGACCACTACGTGTGTATTCTCTTTAATCTTATCTTTAGTTGCTTTTTTATGAAGTCGCATTGGGAGCTTGTATTTGCTATCTAAAAATTCCCAAGCATTTAGGATTTCTCCAACAATACGATATCTTACATCAGGTAAATTCTTAACCCTTTCTCCTCTTACTAAGACTAGAAAATGCTCTTGTTAGTTCCGGCTAATACTAGGTATATAAACAATGATTTTAAATTGAAAGAATAATCATACTCTAGTAACTTTACGTAAGGTGTAATTTGGTTTTTTGGGAGTGATAGTGGAAATCCTTATAAGGGATTACACTTTACACTTTCATTCTTCCATGGGTGATGTTATCCAATGAAAAGAAGGATAAGAAAAAGGACACTTTTGGGGTTAGATTTCTTCAAAGTGAAGTAAAGCCATTAAGATACCAAAAATTTATTTGGTTGAAAGTTACCAAAAATCTCAAACTATGTCAATTGTCATAGGGAGAAGTGTTAAGAAGTCCTAAACTTTTTGCATTTGTATCAATTTAGTCCTAAACCTTTTTTTAGTACTAATTTAGTCCTGGACATTTTTATTTGGTGCCAATTTAGTTATTTCCAGTCAATTTTGGTCGAATTTTGCTAATTTGGCATCGGCCGGCTAACGTGGTCTGATCGGCGCTGACATGGACAATTTTTAATAATTTTTTTTATTTTTCTTTTTCTTTTTTTCTTCTCTCCTCCTTCCTCCGGTCGATCACTGGACCTTGGTGACCAACCATTGGCGAGCCTCGCCAGCTGCCTCGCTAGTGGCCGCGAGCGCGAGGCTGCCCTCACGACTTGGGTGGCCTTAAGTTGGCCTCGCCAGCCATGGGCGAGCCTCGTCGCCCAGCGCGAGGCAACCCTTGCGGCCACTAGCGAGGTGGTCAATAAGGCTCGCCAATGGCCAACAAGGTCGACCTCAACCTCGCCGGCTATCACCTCTGGCCGATCGCCAAGGTTTGACGACCGACTGGAGGAAGGAGGAGGAGAAGGAAAAAAGAAAAGAAAAGAAAAATTAAAAATTAAAATATTATTAAAATATTATTAAAAGTTATATACGTCGACACCGATCATGCCATATCGGTCGGCCGGTGTCCAATCAGCAAAATCTGACCAAAATTGATCGGAAATGACTGAATTGGAATAAAGTAAAAATGTTTAGGACTAAATTGGTAACGAAAAAAGGTTTAAGACTAAATTGATACAAATGCAAAAGGTTTATGACTTTTTTAACACTTCTCCCCTTCGTACATCTACTCAAAACTTCTTTTTTGACATTAAAAACCTTAAAGTCATATCCGTGTAACAAATTTAACCCAAACTTGATCTATGTAACACATTTATCCGAAATTCTTTATGTGACACAAAAAAACCTAGATTTGCACTTATATAATACATTTACCTCAAACTTTTTTTTATGACACCAAACTTTCCAAATTTAAACCCGCGCCACATATTTACACTTTGTTAGGATTTTTTTTTTCCTTCGTCTTCATCACCACCCTTATTATTGCCTCACCCGAGGTCGTAGCCCATGGCCAGTTGCCTGCCATCACTGAGGCCCGGAAACAAACAACGGGAGGAAGAAGGTAAAGGAAAAAGATAGAGAATAAAGAAAAATATAGAAATTCAAAAAAATAAATAAATTTTATCCACATCAGTACCGAATGTGCCACAAATAAATTTTATCCATGTCAGTACCAAATGTGCCACATAACACGTCATCGATTTTTTGGACAAAATTTTCTTGATGGATTATATTGGCAAAATGTAAAAATGTTTAGAATTAAATTGGCATAATTGAAAGGTTTATGACGGATTAGCACAAACACAATTAGAGGTGCGCAACATGGATCGACCAAATTGAGAATAGCTTGAAACAAACTAGATTGGTCGATTCTATACGGTTGTGTGGGCGTCGACCCGATCCTCAGTTCCATACAATTGGAATCAATGATTTTCAATTCGGTCCCTAGTTCCGAGGAGAATTGGACTGAGTAGACAACCCACACCAAACAAATGATTTTTTTATTTTTTTTATTTCTCATGCAAATTTCTTTTCCTTCTCTTCTCACATGTCCCGCTTTCCTCTTTCCCTCTCCTCTCTCACTTCCCTAATTGTCTTTCCTCTCTACCTCTCCTCTCTACTCTTTCCCTTCGGAAACCCTAAATCACTTAAATTGCCTCGCGGCTGAGCTGTGCCTCTCACAGTTCTTGGGTACTTCTGTTTGCTTAGCGCATGATGAAGCTGAGTGTCATCATCTTAAATTATGCCAATTTAATTTTCCCTCTCCTCTCTCACTTCCCTAATTATCGATGATTTTTTTTTTTTCAAAAGTAATGGCTACATTCCTTGAGAATTATTTGTAAATCAACTAGCTCCATTGGACAATATGGGAACTAGACCAGACCAATCAGTCCGATCTAGTCTTGTTCCCGATTCTTGAGTGGGACCAGACTGGACCGGAATTGATCACCCTTAAATATAATAGGTTTAGGATTTTTTTAGTAATTTTCCCAAAGAAACTCACTAACAAGTTGACTCATTTGTTACTTATATGCTGAAAAGGCATCTTTCCTATACTAACAGGGGTTAATATCACAGAAAACCTTGACACACTTATAATAAATTTTCCCCAAACTAATATGAATTATTAGGTGGACTTGTCATGTCTATTAAGTTATTGTCATGTTTCATCCAATTTAACAATTTCCTAGTAAAATTTAACGGGAGATGTATCGATTTGAGATTTTTCATGGTATTAACTCTACTTTTAAAATGACAACGCTAAGTTTTCCACCTTCGCGCTCCATGACATCTCTGTTCCAGAGACTCCTCAGCCTTTTCATGAAAGAGTCGTGAGGCTGAGACCCGCAGCAGAATCCTCAGACGCCTTGGACCGTTGCCGACTGACCCGATGATCTCAAAGAGGAGCACGAGATGGTCAAAGGGGAGCCCCGTGTTAGTGCGAATGAAATGAACCTCGGAAGGGATAATTTCTCATTGATATACCTCCACTCCAATTTGTCGCACATCTCTTTCGCAACGATATGTGGAAGTTTGAGAAATTATATGTTCTCAGTTCACTTCTTTTTTGGTAGCTGAATTGTGAATTAGCGTCTGTTATTGGACACATTTGTCACCAGAACCACCAAAAAAAAAAAATGGAAATTGAGATTGATAACTGTGATTGCTCCTTAAGCTTCAAAACCCTAGTTGGATGATTCTGCGTATTCTATTTCACTGATGCGGTGCGCAACAATGGACTTCTTTCTTTCTGGAGGAGGAGGAGAAGGAAAAAGAGAGAACACCGGGTGATTTGCCCCACGGGCGCACATTCCTCTTTTCTTCCTCCTTTTGCCTTTTGTTTTGTTGAAAATTTCATTGCTCGGAAGTATGGTTATGATATCACTTTATAGTTTTTTTTTTGTTTAGCGATGTGCAAATATATGTGTGTAGGATATTTCTCTAGTTACAGGGCAATTCCACCTGACTCCGGAGGCATTACATTACTGCCATCTCAACATCACACACTTCTTCTTTTATAAGGTAGTTTGACCTCAACTTTTGACTAAGGCTTTCCTTCTTCAACTTGGCTTCTTGTTGCCTACGTTCATGATTTAGAAAGTGGATCATGATTTCTTTTTTTATTCCTTTTTGGCTTGTTTGCTCTCTGCTTTCGCTTTTGGCAATCACCGCCCAACTTTTTATCTCTTGGAGCGATGGACTTTTATTGACTTCCCATAGACTGCGTTAGGTTCTCCTTCTATCGTACTTTTGAATACTTGGGCTCCGTTTATTTAGCAAAAAATAAATAATTTAAAAAATATTTTTCTAAAAATCATCTCTCGTAAGTAACATATAATATTTTCATTATTTACGAAGATATTTAGATATAAGTTATTCTCATAATGAAAACATTTTCCTTTGACTAGTTTTTTCAAGTGATAAGAGTAATTATTTTTAAGAAAATATATTTCAAATCATTCATCTTCCGCAAAACAAACGAAACATTTATAATTGCCAATGCTTTGGTAACACCTGGTTGGCTAAGAATAAGTCACCGTCCTCATTGTTTCTACTACAATTTAGGCTCTACTTTCAACTTTCTCAGCTAAAAATAATTCATCAAAGGCAAGGCAGTGCAGATTCTACTTCAGTTCATCAGAATTTATGCATGATGTCTCTGGTAAGCTCACAAAGACAACTGATAATGGGATCAAAACAATCCATTTTTATTCTTACATAGAGACCTACAAGAACCTAAAATGCCCAGTTCTTATGTAAGACTATGAGTTAGAGAATAAGTATCTTCATGTTAGCCATCTGCATTTCCTTCATCGGGCCAAACCAAGCTCTCTGAATAATCAACCACATCGAACAGGTCCGGAAATCCAGTCACGCCCGTGTCTTTGAGCCGCATTTCATTCTCTGGATCACAGCACAGCACCTCGTGGTCATTCCTGTGAATCAAGATCTCTCCATTCCAGGTCGATCCTAAGACCCTTTCGATCCACTGCTGCATCACTGCCGTGTACTGTTTTGTCCAAGAATCCGCCACACCGTACTGTTTCATCACCCAAACGTGTATTTCACTCCTAACATTTCCCGCTGCTTGGTAGTAGACCAAGGTGGCGAGGGATTCTTTCAAAACTGCAATGGAAACCTGCGTCTATTCATGAAGTTTGAACTCGTCGAGGTACTTTTCCGGCATCGGGAGCTCATTGAACTTCTGGGAGGCAACTTCAAACGACAATATGGAACTGTATGGAGCGTCTTCTGTCACGGATGCGGGTCAATGAAAAGCTCCATTGATGCAAGCTCGAAAGTCGTCACCTACAGAATGTATGGACGTTAGGCCTTAATAAATTGAAAGAAATACAATATGTACTAATTTTATCGTCTGAATTTTGTATGCGTGACAGGCAATGGACAGCAAATGAAATGAATTCACAATGCCTTGCTCATTAAGTAACTAATTAGAACTTATCATATGTGACGGAACGTCATTTAGTTTTTAATACTGTTAAAAAAGGAAAAGAAGGACTTTCGTTCTGAAAATACTTTGAAAACTTGAATCTTTCCTCCGGATTCATATTACTACCTGCGAAGCAAGAGATGCGGTGCGGTTCCAACATTCTCCACGAGTCCCTCCCTACTGTACAAACCTCGACTTGGACGGCCTCCATCGAACTCTTCTTCTCCCTCTTTCTCGTGCGGCCGTAGGTGATGCTCACCACCCGATAAATGCTGCCCTCGAGGTCACGCCCCAACCCGTAAATCCGGTACGCGCTCTTACCGGTGACGCACTCCACCACGTCCCTGCTCCCCAGGTCCCTCAGCTTCCTCATGGCCGGGTTCCACAAATACATGCTCTGGACCTCTTGTGGAGCTGTGACACGCAGACGAGCCCATCGACCGAGCCAATGACCTCAAAGGAGAATGCCCGCCGCTCGAAGGGGATGGCGAACTTTGGGCAAAGGAGCCGGAGAGAGGGTCAGAGCATAGGACGGAGCAGAAGTCAGCACCGCCGGCGGGGATGGGCCAGTCATTCGAGACGCTAGGCAAGTGGAGCAGGAGGTGGTTCTGGTTAGGTTCGGAGCGGAGGAGGCAGAAGCCGGAGGTGCTTGGTGGCGAAGGGCGGGCGAGCATGAGAGAGCTCCATGACTTGCAGACGTGGCGGTCGTTGAGGAGTGATTCGATGGGGAGTCTCAGGAGTATGTCTGCAATGACGTCTTGTGGGAGGCGGTCGAAAGAAGAAGAAGAAGAAGAAGCAGCAGTAGCCATGTTTAGTTTCGTGCGATGATAAGAAGTAGATGGATCGAGTTCTTATACTCTTGAGATCATCTCTCGACACAGTTTATATCCAACTATCTGTGCGGTATAACTGTATTTTGATGTGCTATAAAAACTAAAAAGTACACAACCTTCTAATGAACCCTGTATAAATTTAATGAGAAATTTTATAAAATTTGGAGATGCTATATAGTAATTGTTCAAAAAACTCGAAACAAATTTCATACATTTGTATATAAATCTCTACAGAATACTTTTTTTTTTGCAAATGTTTTAACCTTTTCTTTTTGTCGAAAATGCGTTCACCTTGAATCTACATGATCTGAAGCTGCAATAGCACCAAGGAGGAGGAGAAAAAGGAAACCTTTTGGGGTTGGTGACTTCGAAGCGAAGCGAAGCAAAGCCACAAAGATACTGAAAATTTTTAACTAACAAAGCTGCTCATTAGTTTATTTTATCTTTTGGTCGGACAGCTGCTGGTAATTAATTAACAAAAATTGGGGTGGCGATCCAATACTCAAATGCCATAACTTGCTAAGCAAGTTTAATGCCTTGGCCTGCTGACTTGGATACCTCATCCTAATGAGTTGGACACCACGTCATGCCTCAACATCGGTCTCTCGCGCACCATTCTAAATCCTTAGGTCCATGACCTCAAGTCAGGCAGTCTTCGGGAACATTAGATCTACTCAATCTGTGATCGGACTAACAATTCGTGTCATGTCGATATAGATTGAGGTATAACGCAGAATTGCCAATTGAGCTCCAATTGGTTCGCCTTCTAGTGAAAGGAGATGCCGACTAAGAGCTCCCTCCGGCATGTGCTCGTACCTTAGAAGCCACTCGCTTTCTTCGATAGAGCAACCTAAAAGAGAAACCAAACGTCAGTGCCGAACTTTGGATGGCATGGTTATGTCGGACTGGAATTCGTCCAATGCTTCACTACAGATTTTGTTTTCTTCTACCGGTACGATTGATTTGAGTTCAAAGTCTCTATCGGACGCTATCTCATTTATTCTTCTTAGACCATGAACCTCTTGGACTGTTTAGTAACCAGGATAAAAGGTAGGATAAGGCTGGATATAAAATGGATATAGACCGGACAAAAATTTCCCATGTAAGTAGTGAGATAAAAGTTGACAGAATTTCTAATTTATTCCTATTTATATTTATATATTAAAATTCTTTATATTCCATAGTATATATTATATTTATTTAGCAATTATTTTTATTACATATTTTAGGTATATTAGTACAACTTATTATTTAGTAAAATGTTATTAAGAACTGATGAAAGAAAGTCAAAATAAAAAAGAGAAGGAAAATAATATATAAATAAATAAATAATTTTAAAATGAGGGTGAGCTGATTTTTGAAAGAAAAAAACCCTATCCTCTCCTTCTCTTTCACAACTCTAGTTCACATCAAAGCTTCACAAGACCTCCGTAACTCTATGGTTTGTGTTGAAGCTGCATAAAATGGTGAGGAAGTAGAAGTTCCTTTTCCTCCTCTGAAAGAGTCGAAGTACTATATTTTTTGGAATTGCAAAGACGAATGATTATACTTTCTCTTTCTGACTAGATCCGACATTTGCTGGCTGAACTATCTCATGAATATTGTTGTACTCTGTTTACATTTCTTGTCATGGTCAAACATGTGGCGTTAGAAGTTTACGGGTTGCCGGAGGTTGTCTTCATTTGTGCATTCTCAGTTTCTTTAGCAGTGAATCATGAGAGATTCTTATCATTTTTGTTTGTACATTTTCCAATTTATTTTACACTGATATGCAGTTCCTAAGCTATAAAGATATCAGACTTTATTAATGTGATTCACCAAACGGCTATAGTAAAATCTATGAGTTTTATATAATACAAAACGTAACTTTGGTCCCAAAAAGAGAACACACAAAGTATAGATTTGCCGTATCTGTTCATCTTTCGCCTGATATGAAAGACAAACAACTTGGGCTCTCTTTCTTTCTCCTTCAGCCGCCTTAGCCTCTCACTCGCCACTCATCGGCACCGGCTGCCGACGTCGTCGCAACCGCTGCCATCTTCGGTGAATCGATTGTTGCCTCACTGCCGTAACACAGCCTTGCATCCTCTCTCCCACACATCTCTCAAACCTCTCTGCCTCGCTCTCTCTTCTCCGTTCTCTCTCTTTCCGTCTCCGAGCTCACTCTCTCTCCTCCCTCGCCTCAATTTTGCGTGGACGCAAGCAACGTGCTAACCTATTTAATCAAACTTGTCGTATCGTGGCCGTGAACAGGTTGGGTCGGAAATGAGAGATGATGGCCAGCTGCATTGTCTAATGCAAAACTAAGAAAGCGTTTCAAAGGTAAATTCACTCGCAATTCCATGCTCCAGACGCAAGTATATGATCCAGATCACTATGACTCGCAAAACATCCGATAAGTACAATCACTAGCACTAAAAAGAGAGACGAATAATCAGCACGTGGAGTTGCTGCGCTACATGTTCAAACATGCCTGGACGATCGCGGGTGCGATAGTGCGGTAGGCTTTCTCAGAAGGATGAGCCCCGTCCCAGAAAACATAATCCGGTATGTTCGGACTAGTGACTGGATTCAGTGGATCGCATAGCAACGTTAGTACGGCGCAGCATCCTACATTAGGAACTCGAAAACCTGAAGATTTTAACATGCCCAATTTGTAGGGTGAGTTTGCAGTGCGAACTTTTAAGACTTGCGATAAAAAGGAAATGCATGCTCATCGTGCATTGAGGGAGTGCGCATGGTGCTGAACGTGGTTGGAACTTAAGCCGAAAGGCTTACCAAATTGATTAGGGTTTTGTATCAGATTGAGGAGAGGGTCATAGACGTTGATGTAGGCTATCCGGGAATCCGCAAGTTCACTGCTGAGCAAACTTGACACGGAGGAGAGTTTACCATTGAACAATTGCGCGTCTTGGTTGGCCAGCTCCACGCAAAGAATGCCACCTACTGGAGCTCTAGCTGATGGCAAGCATCCCAATGGTAAAGTGCCTAGGAGTGCAAATTTCCGCGCGCCAAGTGCATATAAGTTCTGCAAACAGTGTACAGGAAAAGAAGAAGAAAGATGGGAGGATGCTTTGGATTTCTTGCCATGAAGGGCAAGCTGAATATGCAAGGACGCGTGCCAATTCAAATAAAGCACGTCCACGGCTAAAAGAATTTACCCTGATGAAAGTTGCAGTGGAGTTAACCAAGAAATCCGCGTACGCGGGGAAGGGCATGGGCCTGAGGTGAGCAGTTAAATAGGTGAAGGCAATGTCGTTGTTGCCTGCAGACAGCAGATAGAGGCTGTTGTTGAGTATGGTGCTGGCGTTTTCGGCTCCAACGAACGCATTCAGCTTCCCTACGTACTCGTTGAACTGCTTCAATTGATCTTCCATCGTCAACACGCCCTGTGCATTGAAAGACGCATGGTCAACAATTTTGGAGCGAGTGTTTGGAGTGCTGGTGAGCGTGAACTTCAAAGAATTGAAGGACAGGAATGAACCTGCACTCCAGCAGTTTGCGGATCCAAGCCTGAGCCGCCCGATGCGAAGCAAACGCCCGTTGGAAGATCCACGTTCTGTAGATTGGGATCCAAATATGCTGGTAATAGCTCTTTGATTCCTAGCCCTTCCGCTGTTTGAAATAATTGTGCAGGTTGAAGTTTCAATCGGCATTATACATCAAGCACTGCTATAGTTCAATGTGTTCATTATCCAAAAGAAGTACAACATCGAATTGCGTTGCATCTAATTCCATTACCGCGAAAAAGAAAAAGGGAACTCACTTATCAAGTCCGAGAGTACTTTCCCATCACTGAACCGGCCAGTGGGTATGGCTCCAGGAAAATCCTTGCCGTAAGGAGGGTAGTTGCACTTGCTCAGCGTCCTGAGGTTATTGTTATTGCCCGTGTCGAGGATCGAGTCCCCAAACGCAAACAGCGCTGGATACGTCACGTTGCCATTGCTCCCGGCTTGCCCGGAAGCGGTGACAACCTCAGAGGTCCGAAGCAGCAGCAGCAGCAGCAGCAGAGAGATCAGACAAAGCCATGACAAGTCCTTGCTATCGGGAGAAACGATGAGAGACATTGGCGTCGACGAGGGTATGAAGTTTGAACCGAGAGGATTGTAATGACGTGGGGAAGAATGAAGTTTGCATGTATAAATATACACAACCTACTTTCCTTAGCTTATCCATTACATGCATGTGAGTGATGGAGAATTTTAAGACAGTTGATTAAGGAGTAAATTACCAAGGGTCAACCGATCACTAATCACAGTCAAAATCCAGTCAACCTGATTTACCGCCCGGGATGTAGTTGATTCTTGATTCTTTATCAAAACAAAACGGCTAGTGACATTATTATATGGAATGTTAGACACTAACATGGAGAACTTTATGAGCATTTTTGACAGGGAAAATGCTTAAGTAACAGTCGTGGATTATTATTGCAAGTTATGGTGGCATGTAGGCCACAAGACGCAATTCATACAAAAGGCAACTGGTGTTATGCTAGTATTACAACTGATAACCCACGTACCACCGTTACTTCCAATAGTAACTGTGACTGTTGTTATCCTAACGTTGTCCTTATTGATATAGCAGGAAGCTGAGGCTTCGGTTAACAGCATTATCATGGCTAACATGGACTGATTAATTAGCCAAAATAATTTATGCTAAGATCATTCAAGAGATTAATTAGGACATGTCTTCCACATAGATGTCAACTAATTCACTTCATAGAGCGTGAGATTGTTGGTAGATGTCGCCTCGTCGGGATTCATATACATGCGCATCATGCCACATTGTGCAATCCTAAGTGTTCATGCCAAACCTTTACACCACGGATTGTAATTACAAATTTATATAATCCGTAATAGTTTATGAGCATTTAAGCATAACGAAAGCTTCAAATTAAAGTATCAGTATCTCTATTCCATGCCAGCAGAAATCCTTCGTGATGTACGAGTGGAATGGATTTGATTTAGAATGAAACTTTTAGTGACATATATGGAGTGTCAAAAGACATGAACATGGAATCTTTATTTAGAATAGTAGGAAGTTGGGCTAGAGGGTTTATACATGATGACGAATTAGCTAATAGTGGGTTGCCATACTAGCAAAATTTTTGAAGTTTTCAAGGTCAGGAAAGTTTGCTATTGGTTTGCCAATGTTTTTAATGTTAAAACCAGCTAATAAGGATAATTAGTACATTTAGTACGCGACAATGTCCTCTATGGCTAACTCACTTCACATGGCGTAACATGATTTTGCAGATGTTGCCTCGTCCTGATTTATGTAAGGTGCCTGTCTTGCCACTGGGACTTTTTTTTTTTACTCTGTCCCTCGT
The DNA here is from genome assembly GCA_016097605.1 of Eucalyptus guilfoylei. Classification (NCBI taxonomy): domain Eukaryota; kingdom Viridiplantae; phylum Streptophyta; class Magnoliopsida; order Myrtales; family Myrtaceae; genus Eucalyptus; species Eucalyptus guilfoylei. The sequence continues at coordinate 12,583,356 of CM027870.1, read as the reverse complement.
CAGCAAAGTTCGTTTCATTTCAAATAGATGAACAAGGTGGGCTGGTTGGATTTACCGGTCGAGCAAATCCTCCGATCATCTTCCCAGCTGAGACGTGGCACACACCAGAGATAGCACCGGTCTCTCTCTCCGGCGGGACCAAATTCGAAGGCCAGTTGCTTCGATTTCTTAGGGTTTCCATCTTGTTCGAGTTCCACCTACTGCAATTCTCGTTTAATGCAAGGGCAGCTGCTGCTGCTATTGCTTGTGAATCTGAGTTATAAGCTCTGGAAATGGCATAGTTCCTCGCCTTCCGAATGAACCGCAGCGTCTCAGTTATAAGCTCAAGCGAAGGTGGGTCTTTTTATGTCTCTGGGACTTCTCACTCAACCATACGATCATAACAACATCAACATATTAGAATTTGATTAGACCTTTTTTTAAATAAAAAGGACGAGAAGGGTGACTAGCGCTTAGAATGAGAATGTGGATGGTAGTCTGTGTAGGTTTACTTCGTGTTTTCATCAAATCCAAATCTTGTGATGGATGCATTGACTTTTTGTGATAGTGAAACACTGAAATTTTCTTTATGTATATATTTACACACATAACTTTTTTCATGAATGATGGAAATATAACACACTGCTTTTTTTGGTCATAAAATGAGCAATGCCTGAGTGTTACACTATCATTTTTCTAGCAAAACTCGATCTAGTCTCATCTCTTTTGAATAATAAAAAAATAAAAGTAAATCTTTCGGTGACCTATCTAAAGTTGAAGGATTTAATTTACTAACCAAATTTACATATGAGTATCAATGCAATTTTGACACGTTGAAAATGTTCGAATAATTTCCTAATTTGAGAAGTGACCAGGTCACCAAAATTAAGAAAGGGAGCTAATTTTTGAAGAAGGGAAATGCTGTTTTGCAGGTCCAACTCCATAATAAGTTTGCAAATGCCCAAAGAGATTGCCATTTTGAGACCAAAAAATTATAAAGTTGTACTTTGAACAAAGAACATATTCCCATGGTTTGCATGGACCAAACAAGCTAATTGTGTGATTCATTATGAAGAAGCCCACCTACTGAAATTAAATTCAAGTTGCCTTTAGAGATCCCATCAGAATTGAGCTTGATACAGCTAGGAAGAGGGTTGGAACAACCCATAAAATTATCTCTTTTTGTCTATTATAAGAGCCGAAAGAATGCCCTCAACATTTCCCAAAATCAGACTCACAGATGCATCACGAAGAAAAAAAATCTACCTGAAACAATATTTTGTTCCTCCAATTCCAAAAATGCCAACAAGCCACGTCAAAAGCTAGTGGCTAGTCGGTTTCTTTTACCAGAGTCGTTGAAGCCGATGTCATGGGTTTTCAACAGTTGTCGCATACTTCCACTCCGTTTCTTTTTTTTTTTTCTATTGCCGAAACATAAACGAAACATGATAATAGTAGTTTGGATTTGATTATCAAAATACAATCAATGTATTCATAAAAAAAAATTAATATCATGAAAAATTTCAAATTAACACAACAGATTTATTCTAAACTAATTTTTTATCACAAAAAAAAATCAAACTGATACTGTCACATCCCGAATCTCGAGCGCACGCACGTCCCTCGATAGTCGACTAAAATGCGACGTTCCCAGGATGCGTCGTCGACCCAATTGATTTATGCACATGCGAAAGTGGACCAATAACTCCAGACAACAGACGAACATGGGATAGAAAAGCAAGATAGTCAATTAACACAAATCACACTTTATAAGCACATCGGGTTTATATATAGTCAAGTAAAACCTAAGGTTAAATTAAAAAGAACTACTGCGCCATCTAAACTCCAGGCTCTACAGTCATGGGCTCCAAGTCCTCCACGACATCATCAAGGGTGTCAATATCAATAGGGTGCCCTGCTTCCCACTCCCCAGTCCCAACGGGAGGCCCGTCAAAACCTTGTAAGGGACCCTCCCGACCCCCTTGAGGAAAGTTAATGAACCACATTATGAATCGATGAGGTACCAACTGAGGTAGGCCCTCCTCGACCAAGACCGTAGACTCAACTAATTCCTAGGTCAGGGTGGTCCCATGGATAGGAAAATAGGAGACTTGAAAATCCATCACTTGCGGGACCCCATATGGCATATGACGCTCCTCCATCTACGGACTTGAAAAGTTTAACTCACGACGGGATGAGACGATGTCTCAGCGAGTCTACACCCTAAGCCCCGATTAGAAAGAAAATTCACCTAGAGGCAGTCTAAGCACCCATCATAGAGGACTTACCTCGCCTCAGCACCTCCCTACACGTTAGCACATCTCATATACGTTTGCAGACAGTAAGTGCAGTCAATAATTGGAACACTTTAATTGGAACACTTTACTCAAATATCAATCAATCACAGGGGTCCCGATTATAAGACCAAATCGTTATGACACGTCTCATTCCATGCTACACAATTTTGTCCCATAATCAGGCGTGATTATTTCACTCATTCAAGCGTTCTAATTAATTACAACCCAACGACCACGGCCAACTCAATAGTCGGCGATCATCCAGCATAACCGGGTGTCGTCCCGCTTCGTCGAGCACGGCAACGTCTACATCTAGACGGCATTCTCGAATGAGCATCGACCCAGCCTCTACTACGACCGGCATCCGTTGACAAGAGGCATTCCCAAAGGAGCATCGTCCGGCGTAAACGCTCATGACGGGTTTTCATAATGATCACATGCACATCCAGTCTCGGCCAAGGATATTGTGCTTTGCACTCAAATACCTCAATTTCAAATAATGTACTTGGCATATTTTCTTCATATTAAAAACACATGGTAAAATAATTGTGCATGGATACACGGTCAAATCGAACCATAAAGCGTGATATTCTCCTATTTTAAAAATCCGCGATTTTATATAGTACTTAAAACATTTTCAACGTAAAAAACTGACACTCGGTATTTTTCTAATTAAATATCAAAATCTCATATTTTTGAAATAATAATTCAAAAATCATCACCAAGCACTCAATTGCATAAATTAACAATCAATTGCACAAACCAATACTACCACGACGATCAACACGAAATTCTGGCAACCGACTATCCCGGTATAATTTCCGCTAATAAAAAAATAATTAAATAAATTACAAAATAATTAAATTAAACCACTAATTAATCAACCTAAGCTAATCTAACCACCTAATTGAACTAATTAAATTACTCTAACCAATCTAGCTACATAATAACCTACTAAACTAACTCATTAAATCAACTAATCACTTAATTGGCCTAACTAATTAATCTAATTAACTAAATAAGCTAACTAAATTACACTAGTCTCACTTAGCCTAATCTAACCCTCCCTTAAGTGACCGACCAAAAAAAAAAACCCTCCCTTAAGTGCAATTAACCCCTAATTAGAGCTTAGGAGGTTAACTCACCGGTTTAGCGAGCAAACCAGTTCACGGTGACGGCAATGCGACGGCGACCACAACTCTAGTCTATAGCGACACCAAAGGAGGCCGGGAAAGGGCTGAAAAAGCCTAACACGGCTTAGCCTAAGGGCTGAAATCCGGTTCTGCCTTGGAGCTGGTCGAGGGAGCTGAGGGACTGGAGCGGGCTGGGCTCGGGCTTGCTCATCCGACAGAGTGAGCTGGAGATGGTGCTGGACGGGTTGGACGATTGGAGCAGCGAGCAGCGATGGCTGCGACTAAGGCGACAAAACCGCAGCAGGGCTGGCGAACGGCGCACAGGCGACGTGAGGCAGTCGAGCAGGCTGGAGTCGTTAGCTGCTGGCTCGCGGCTCCGAGCTGGCTTGATCACGGAGAAGGGGGCGGCGTGAGGATGGTGGCTGGTGGCTTCGGTTCAGGAGGGTGCAGCAACAACAATGGGGGATTGAGGAAGATGAAGTGAAGAGGAAGGAGAAGAAGTTGCTATTGGAAAGGAGGGGGGACAAGAGGGGAACAAGAAGCCTTAAAAGTCCACCCTAAATATCTAAACACTTGAGTGCAAGGCCCCCAAGTTTTCAACCATATCCAGCAGTCCATTTTCCCTCCCAAACATCACAAACAAGCCACAAATGAAGGCCAAAAGATGGCAGTCCCAGAGCCCTACGAATTTACACCCATTCACCTCAAGTTCTTCACAAATCTCTCCAATTTGATGGCCAAATTTGCTGAGGAGAAAGCCCATACCAATCCCCATAATTTCCTTCATAAACTAGTCCCTTTTGAAGGCCAAAAATCTACTTAATTTTGCCCATCCAAATTTTTTGATTCAATTTTGCCGAATTTTGATTTTTCGCCAAAAATCCCGGGCTCACCGAAAATTCTTCAAAGGATGAGACGATGTCCTAAAAATAAATCGTGACACGCTGAAACTTTCGATTCCCGAAACCGAGTTCAATTTTGTAGTTAATTTCAATCGGACACGATTTTAGCATAACCTAACCTACCGGGTAGCTTTTAGGGATTTGATCGCATTTAACCTGTGATCGATAATTCTCGATCCACGCTTGTGCCTCTTCAACTTGTCGGCAACTATCAGTTGTCGTAAAAATCTCAAGGTTTCAATTACGAGTACTAGGTACAGAATCAACAGAAAAATCGGTTTAGTGCCGTTCGACGCGAATCTTGCAATCAGGTAAAATCACCCACAATTTAATTACATGCTTCTGTCAAATCGATCTATCTCCGGTCTCTAATCAATTATAACGGTGTCGTATTGACTCTTGCCGATTAGCACGGTCAAGTAGTCGATTTCTGATCGAATTCTCAAGTCTGTCGCGTTTATATCCCTTAACGGCTTCACATGGTAGATCAGTTATCTCGTGAGTAATCAACTCAAAGGAAAAGGACCAAAGGCGTGTCGATGAAAAGCCCAATTCACAAAGTCGGGATATGGTCGAAAATCAGGATGTCACAGATATACATGTGATAAATTCATCCAATCTGACTATCAAAATTGATTTGTGATAAACTTACACTCTATTAATTTTTATTATATTAGATTAATGTTATTTGTGTCAAAACCCTAAATTAGTACGTTTGGTAATTTGATGATAAAATTCAATGAAAATTGACAAAAAGTAAAATTGACGTATTGAATTAAGATTTTAATAGTTAAAAAATTAATTTAAAATAGAATAATATAAGATTTTTGGTTTTATTAACTCACGTAAACTAAAAGGCAGAAAAGATCGAAATAAAAGGACACCCGGACCCCTAGAGTACTAAAAGTTGACTTAAAGGGATACTTAAAGTGCCAAAAGTTACAAAAGTGACACTTAAGTGCAAAAATCAAAGCAAAATTGATCACTTAAGTGCCAATCTGGTCAAATGCTTGACGCGGCGATTTTCCGACAAAACAAGTGCAAAACGGCGTCATTTTGGTTCTGACGTGGTAAAAAATTAATATAAAAATTAATTAAATAATTTAAAAATCAATTTATTTAAAACATTTAAAAATAAAAATACAAAAAAAAAAAAAAAAAAAGGGAGGTGGCTGGCGGCGAGGGCCCGCGAGCCCTCGCCTCGATCTAGGGCAAGGGTTGTGGCCCTTGGCCCGGTCGACCCTCCCCCCTCCGTTGCAGGCCCTTCCCGACGACGACGATAGTGACGGCGATAGCTCAGCCCTCAGCCGCCTCCTTTTTCTTTTAATTTTTTTAATTTTTTTTAATTTTTTAATTTTTATTTTCAAATGTTTCATATAAATTTAGTTTTAAATTTATTTTAATTAATTTTTTACAACGTCAAGCCACTAAAACGACGTCGTTTTTGCATTGTCTAGCCGTGTTAGCATGCAAAATGACGTCGTTTTGCACTTATTTCGTCAAAAATTACGCATGTCAACATTTTGGCCGGATTAACATTTTAAGTGATCTATTTTGCTTCAATTCTAGCATTTAAGTGTCATTTTCGTAATTTTTAGCACTTAAATATCCGTTTTGCCAACTTTTGGCACGCGATCTTTTGCCAAATAAAAGGGAAGTCACCGGTGCCTCATCAGACTACGAGACACCCTTCTTCTTCTTCGCTGGGAACATGTCAGCCGGTACCAATCCCATCGTCTCCACCATCTCCGTCCGCGTCCCACCTCTCGAGCGCTCGCTCGTCCGCGCTCGAATCCCGAAACCCAGGATCCCATTCCCTTCGCTCCCCTCAAAGGTCCCTCCTTTCGCGCGCGCCATCGTCCGCAAGCACTGCAATGGCAACCCCTCCGTTTCTCCGTCCGGTAGGCCCGGAGGCCTTCAAGTTCGTCGCAGCTTCACCAGGAACGAGAAGCCGGAGGACCCACTTCTGGAGGAGGAGGAGGAGGAGGGCCCGTCGCGGAGCGATGCGGAGGGAGGGAGGGACTGGACGTCGTCGGTCTTGCTGTTCCTGCTCTGGGGAGGGATTATGTATTATGTCTTCAACTTAGCTCCGAACCAGACTCCGGTAATTATGCGAACCGGACTGATGATTCTGTGTGTTTCATTTCTTAACGAAGAAAGTTTGAGAATTCGGGTTTTGGTTGTGCTTGGACATTAGATGTGCTTGTTGATGTGGATGATGGTTTAGATGCTTATGCCACAGCTCTGTCAAGTCTTTGAAGGTTACTAATCCACAGGGCTGAATTTTCTTGGGAAAAAAAAAGGAGTGGAGGATTTTTTTTTATTTTTTTTTGGTGCTGTTCGAGAGATTTGTAGTTGTAATGGACCTTGGTAATGATTTTGCTCTGGCTTAGATACATTGGTTCTGACAAGTCTTTGAAGTAATCGATCCTGATATTCTGATAGATTTGTGATGCTTTTCTTCTCTTGAATCTACAGTCGAGGGACATGTATTTTCTGCAAAAGCTGTTGAATTTGAAAGGAGATGATGGTTTCAGGATGAATGGAGTGCTTGTGTCCTTGTGGAACATTATGGGTTTGTGGCCTTTGGTTTATAGCATGCTGCTGCTTCCAACAGGCCGAAGGTAACCTTTCGCTCATTTAGCTTGATTTTCGACAATTCCTGCTAGAAATATCTTGATTTTAACATATACCTGAGATACATGCAATGGTACTCGATAATCCTGCTTCATATGAAAATTACCCTGTTCAACAATTAACTCTTGAAAGTATGTTCCAATCCTTTTTCCGCGGATTCCTTTGTGGTTTTGGGTATACAAAATAATTTTCCCCTTTCGTGCAATTGTTACTTCTTTAGCCAAATAACCATATTTACCTGCATCTGATATGTACGATTTTGTGTCTGGTTTATAAGAACAGAAAGCTAACTTTGTTACTATTGTTTTAATGATTCTGATTGCTTATGGACTCGTAACATAATTATGCACGCAGCTCAAAGGGCAGTGTTCCTGTCTGGCCTTTCGCAGTACTTTCTTTCTTTGGCGGCGTCTATGCTCTCATTCCTTACTTTGTACTATGGAAACCACCTCCACCTCCTGTTGAAGAAGCTGAGCTCAGTAGATGGCCTTTGAATTTCCTAGAATCAAAGCTCACTGCTGGGGTAAGGATTGACATACCACTCATTGAAAGAACAGCACATATAAGAAAAGGCGATAAAGCAATTTCCATATTGATCACTTTTAAAATTCTGGACATGGTTTAAGAGCTAACATGAGGCAATCAAAGAGCCAGCTTTCTCAGTTGCGTGAAAGAGAAAAGTGAATCCATTGTTCAGTCCCCCAGAAAGTTGCTGCCATATCTTTGAACATCATTGCGATTCTGAAGAATGTCACTCTCTCCCTGTCATGCATAGAAGCTTTTATTTAGTGGGAACACAATGATTTCCAGTTGATTATCATCTACTTTTGCACAAGAAGACAATTAACTGAAATACATGTCAGATAGTATCTCTTGCAGGACTAGGATTGATCACCTATGCAGCTTTTGCGGGTGGAGATGACTGGAGGGAGTTCTTCCAGTATTTCAGAGAGAGCAAATTAGTGAGTCAATCCTCATTCTTCAGCATGCATTATCATCAACTGCTCAAAAGAAATGTAACGATGCCTTTTGTTCTATGAGATTAAAGGGATGTGAAATTGATCCACACTTTATATGTGTATATCTAGGTGATCTAATTCTCAACACAAACAAGTTTTTGATGGTCAATGAACAGGAAAAACTGAGTTTAGCGGCACATCTTAAGTATGATAGTGTTATTTTCTTCTTGAATTCATGCCATTGATGCTCCCATTTGTAAATTAACACGATCAAATTCGTATTATCCGCCGTGATGTTTCAAGTGACCCATACTGAAACTAAACTTCAGGTGCATGTGATTATCAGCAACAAATACTTGGTTTTTCATTCTGTTTATTCTGAATGGATGCTTAAGATTCTAGGGAACTCAAGGTATTTTCTGCTTGGAATAATAGTGGGAGGCTGATTAGGTAATTGAATCTTATTTGCAGATCCACGTCACATCCCTCGATTTCACTCTACTGTCTGCATTTGCTCCTTTCTGGGTTTACAACGACATGTGCTCTCGGAAATGGTAAGGCGTTTCAAGTACGAACCGTGGCTGTAGTTCAGTATTAGATAGTTTCTAGGAGTATGATTGTGGCTTTTCTTTTGTGGGGGGGTTCAAATGATAAGAGATGTTGAATTGCAGGTATGAGAAAGGCTCCTGGCTTCTCCCTCTTTCCGCAGTGCCTTTTCTAGGCCCTGCTTTGTATATCATACTGCGGCCTGCAGTGAAAACTGTTTCGGTCGTTTCGAGTACATCTGAGCAAGAGTAGTTTTTCGACTCCCTTATTACCGTGCAGTATCTTCCCTATGTAAAAAGTGGATGAAGCCGACAGTCATCGCATCGGGGAAGAAGAAATCGTGACTAGACGAAGCTTCTGAGATATGTGGAGATGAGAATGGTTTTGGAAGATCAAGATTATTCCACAGAGATGAAGGGAGAATAGACAAAGATTCTTTGGAGAAAAGAATATCAGACAAGCAGAGCTTTGATTTGCAAAAGATAGAATAGAGAAATCAAGTGAATTCTTCTTTATGTAACAAATCATTATGCTAGTTTTTTTAATTCTCTAAATTTATGCACATATGTTAATCTGGAAAAGTATATGTCAGCTTATAGAAATTCTTTTTTATCGTTAACGGTGTATTTGTTTCACAAAAAATAAATGATTTGAAAAATCTTTTTTTAAGAATGATCCTTTACATCACTTATAAAAATGAAAAAAATGTATTATTCACAAAAATATTTAAAGATAATTAAAACATATTTTATAAATTTTTTTGCGAAAAATAAATGATCTAAAAGATATTTTCTTAAAAATAATTACTTGCAAAAATAATTTCATGTATTATTTAAAATAATTAGTCAATAAAAATATTTTAATCATTGAAAACAATTTACATGTAAATCTAGTATTGCCCGATGAAAATATTTTCTATTTATTTATTTTTATAAGTGATTATCTTTAAAAACATATATATTATCTATATTATCTTTAAAAACATATATATATATATATATATATATATATATATATATATATATATATATATATATATCAAATCATTTATGATTTATGTATGCCCCCTCTGCATATGGGATGTAATTTATAAGATCTAAGTTATGACTAAAGACATAAAAGAGAGATTGTTCATGAAAACTTTGAAGCAGGATGAAGTATGATCCGAAGTTAAAAAAGAGTCATTACCATGTATAGTGATGAATCGATGGCTCTACATGATGGTGCAAAAGGAAAAGTAGTATAAAATTAATGCAGTATACCTCAATGGGAACCAACCGTTTCAAGTAATTTATACTCCGTGCATTAAAATTACAATCCACTAAATCTGTGCAAATTAATGTAGCAAAAGGAAGTTGCTTAACACGAAAGACATGAATGTGATAATAAGAACATTGTGAATTATAGGAGTTTCTTCGCATAATTTTCTGTACGAATTGAAGGATGAAAGAACTGGAATCAGCACAAGCATTGGGCATCTGTACTTCATTGCAAGTTCAACGTGATTGATTCGTATCTCCCTTCTTCAAAAAGGAAGGGATCGAAGTCTGGAACTTCAAATCAAAAAATAAACGGGGGGCAAAAGGGAATTAATCGCTCACGGTGTATCCAGATATAAGTTACGTAATTTTCTTCCGTTGTATATAACATCAGTCGATACATGGGATCCTACTAGCTAGCACCGGACAGAGTAGAGAAACCATCGCTAGAGAAAATAGCGTTCCACAGAATTAGGAGTATATAAACCTCTGGCCGGAATGATGTGGCAAGCAAGCAGGCATCTAAGCCGACGTACATTTCACTCGTACAGCTTTTGGAGCTCATCTTTGAATTTGGCCTTCAGCTGTTCTCTCTTTATCTTGAGCGCAGCAGTGACTAATCCCGATTCTGGTGTCCATGGTTCTGGCAGTAATTTTATTTTTGCAGGAATTTCAAACTTGTCCAGCTTTGCTGGCTTTGCTACCTGCAAGCGTGAAATTAAGTGTTCAGCCCCATTAAAACGTGAAAGTTCTCTCTCAACTATAAAGGAGAAAAGAAGTAATCGCCACTTTTGGAAACTAATAGTTAGAAGGTGATCACTTTTACCAAATGCAATAGGAGATAATGCCAAAAAACCGACCTCGGAAAGTGATCTCTTAATCTCAGTCACTGCCTCAGTTTTATTGCACAGCTCAACATAATCACTGTAATTAACACCGGCTTCATTGGCCCATTTCTCCAGCGCCTGCCTTGCAGGAACGACTAAGGCTACACAGTAGTTGTTGAATGGATCTGCATATACCATGATGTTATCTACATAATGGCTTGAGCTCAATGCAGCTTCGACCTGCATCAAGTAAAACGACAACCTTAATGCCAACAGAGAAAATCATGGTCGAGCCTGAAAAAAGCTATGCTATACAAGAAGCACTTAAAAATACTCCAAACCTTTCCAAGAGATATATACTCCCCATGCTGAAGTTTAACAATATCTTTCTTCCGGTCAATAATTTCAAGGCAGCCATCCGGATGAAACCGTCCAATATCACCAGTATAGAACCAACGCATGCCCCTCTCGTCAACCTGAAACATGTGATGGGCCATAAGAGACCACAGTGGACCTCATCAAATCTCACTGTATGTTTGGAATGCAGGTAATGGATAAGTACCCGATACACCTCCTTAGTTTTTTGTTCATTATTGAAGTAACCAGGAGTGATGCTGGTCCCACCAACAACAATTTCTCCTCGAGGCATTGGTTTGTCTGATGTTCTATACCCACCTTCTTCCCAAGAAACAAGCTGCAATGCAAATCAAACTGTAAGATCCCAACGTGATGAGAAAGCACATGTGGGTACCACGTGACCATAGAGTAGATGATGTTTAATGGTCACAAAATCAAAGTGGGAAGTAGGCCATAAAAAGGGGTCACGGTCAGAGCTTTTCTAATTGCAAATAACGTTCTTTTAGCCTTCTAGACTTTAGCCAAAGAGTACCATGCTCCTAAAACAAGAGTTCATTCATGAATACCTTGATATAGCTACACGGCAGTGGCGGGCCAACACGGCCCACACTATTGTCATCCCACTCAGAAAATGCAGCCCCAGCAAAGGTTTCTGTCAAGCCATAACCTTGACCAATAGGAGCCCTGACATTAATAAATAAATAAATATGGATTTATAATAAACACCAAAAATAAGTTATGAAAAGCATCAGATCATCCAACTATCCTGTGCTACAAAGCTGAAACAAAACAAAATAATCTAAGATGACCTCAAGATGTAGCGCCATAAACTTGCCATGGCACATGAGTGAGTTAAATTTGTCTCAGATTGAACTCATCAGACTCAGAAGGAAAAAGTAAACATCCTTTTCTTGTCTGTTGGAAAATGATGATCCCCTAATATTCATTATGCTACAGAAGGAAAAACAATCATTGAACATCCGTGCGATGACATTACCAAATGTAAGTACTGTGATTAACTGCCAATACATCCTGAGAAGGATTTTCATGTCACACTGACTTGGGGGCAGGAATTCTTCCACCTATTTTATCATGTACTTCGCTTCTCCCATGATTAAAATGAAGAGAAATCTTGATATGGCAAAGTAATAGATGGATGAAGACATGCATGAGAAGAATTGCATGCAAGAAAACAATAGATTGTCAAATAATCAACATGTAACCACTTATCCTGAGCAAAGTAACAGAAAAAGAGAGACCTTACAACATGGGAGCATCAATATATACATGGAGAAGAGCAACTAGCATCTATATTGTGCTTAAAAATTAGCTTTATGAGATACATGCCCCTGCCCCTGCTCCTGCCCCCACCCCCACCCCCGAACTGCTAGCAAGATTAACGGCAACTGCATGAATAATGAATATAAACATGTCTCAGAATGAGAGAACCATACCCTATGCAGATGTTGATAAATCGCTGGGTATCACCAGACAAAGGAGCTCCACCACAAAGCATAAATCGGATATGACCCCCTAGTACTGTGCGAATCTTCTTAAAAACTATGAGATCCCACAACGTGCTTTCCAGTCCCCAAGCTCCAAACCAGCTTCCTTCTATAGCAGCCAGTCGACGCTTATATCCAGTGTTGAATAGACTTTTAGCCAAACCCCCTTTCTCTTCAACCTGGTTTTGTAATAATTGTGAGAAAAAAAGATAAAATAATGCCTTCTTTCTATTTCATTTGTTCATTTGAGCAATAATAAAAGATTGCAATAGCCTCAACAGCTCCCTTGGAGCACAATGAACGTGAACCTCTAAGCTCAACTATTGACAAAAACATAAGACAAGGGAAGCAAATTTCAACACCTTTTTCAGAACTCCATCTCGAATACGATCCAGGATGGCAGGAACTGCAGTCATGAGAGTCGGCTGCAAAACAGAAACATCTCCCTTTGTACCCTTCTTAATTTTGCTAGACGTGTCTGTTATAGTCAGTGTTGACCCATAACCAATGGCACAACCTGCAACCAACATCACAGACTAGAGAACCATAGTTGTCAGAATATGATACTTGAGCCTTAACAGAGACAAGTAGACTGCAGATACTCAGATACCTCGGCTGCCAACTCAAAAACATGGGCAAGGGGCAAGTACGCGAGATAAACATCATCGCTGCCCAATTTTGGGACCACAGTTGTAACTGCTGCAGTAGTAGCCACGATGTTGCCATGAGTAATCATGACACCCTGTTTCACAAAGCTAGAAGAAATTAGTGCTCATACTTGGGCACAAACATCATGGACACCACACAATTTGGAATGAGAGATCAAGGAACAGCTCTCTCGCACATTAGTTCTGAAATCTGTTCCGAGAAATGTGGTTTGCATTAAGCATCTTGCAGCACAACATACAATGCTTTGAAAGATTGGTTCTACCCAGCCAAGTAAAGAAAAGAAGTCCAGTTACCTACACCACCAAGTGCAAGCAATTCTATATTTGGGCCACCCAAACATTCCTTACAAAACTCTCTGAAACTTACTAATAGAAAGACATTCTAGAGAATTTGCAGATCATTGGAATATTATTAAGTTACATTGTCATTGGCTATGACCAACAGGTTATGCAAATGTTTAGGATTGCAATCGTCACATGTTCAAAGTATTGGGACATTATGCAATATCAAAATCACAAATGTAATAACAGAAAACAGGAACAAACCTTAGGCAGACCAGTACTTCCGCTTGTGTACATTATGACAGCAACCCCATTTTTAGATGGCAGGTTAGGAAGGGAAGGCCTTTCTTTGCCAAGTTTCTCAATCTCAGAAAATGATTTCACATTCCAATTGCTAATGCTTCCAGATAATTTAGATTCATTCTCTGGTTCACCATCATCAAAATAAATGACATTCTGAATTGTCGTCAATTTTGAACCTATTGCAGCCAACTTCTTCAACTGTTTGGAATCGCAGACCAGGGTTGAAACTTGAGTCTGTCAAAAGCAGAGACCTTAGAATAATGAAAGTGTTGCATAGATATGCCTGTAACAGTCACTATACTGAATTCATGACAAGCTAAATTTCGATAATCGCCTTAGTAACAGTCACCTACCTCATTGAGGGAATGAACTAGCGCATCCTCACCTAGAGAAGCATAGATGGTGACAACGGAAATATCCTGTCGAAAGAACCCCTGGAAACAAAAGTTATTTTGCAATTGTTACTTTTACATATGACAAATCCATAATGAGAAATTGACAAAGGGAAGTATTAAATCATGCCTGAAAGGCAATGAACCATTCTGCTCGAGTATCTGCAAATATGGCTGCACGGCTATCCACATCATGACCCAATCTAACAAGTCCAGATGCAAAGTTGCAAGCACGGTCAAAAGCCTCTTGATAAGTGATCCATTCATAATCCCCCAAATGTAATTTTTCAAACTTCCTACCATTGGCAGCTGTCTCAATCTCCTTGCTAATAAGTTTCCTTGTCCCAAGAAATCTTTGTTGTGAATATTTCTTACAAGATTGCTCAAACATAGCTGCCATGGTGGTTGCACCCTTCCAAGGAACTTCAACCAATTCAGGCGATCTACTATTGCGTATGGCATAACCAGCCTCCCCACCAACCACTACAGGTACTCCCCTTTGTTTCACTTTTTTCTTTCCCAAGAGCATAGTAGAGAGAAGAATAGGTATAGCGATGGCAACAAGAAGAGCACCCAAAGCACCACGTGGTCCATAGCTTTTCCAAACTGACAAGTAATCAGCATCTAGTTTTTCCATCACTGGTGGGGACAACAAACGTTCTTCTGGATCTCCCAATTTAAAGTGCTTGAAATTACAGATTCACTTATCTCATTTCCTCAAATCGAGAGCAAAGTTATCTGTTAAGAACTACTGTCAAAAGGTCGGATTCTGTACATCAACAGAGAGTAAAACTGAGTCCCAAAAGGCCCGAACTTGATTTTCAATGAATGCAACTGCATTCACAACTAAACGAATAAATAAATGAAGATAAAAACAGTGCCAAGTGAGCAATCACCAGGCGTTGCACATAACACAGCACCACATACCAATGAATGCACATATGCTGATTGGTGGAGCTACACAACAAACTGCATATCCAGGTATTGCACTTAACATTAAAAAGACACATCCAAAATGCATATATCTGGGTAGGATTTCATAACAATCATGAAGCAAAAAGGAAGTACCCAAGCAAAAGCTAGGAGATAGTACACAAACTCGTGCTTTTCAAGAACATGTCCAATTAGGGGATTCTAGTAAATTAGAAGCAAGTCACCAGCCCCAACTCCACATAAACTGGAAAAGCAGTCTTGGAAGAAGCCAAAGACAATATATGAAAAAGAGGTTTGTAACTCTTCATTTGTGCAACAACGGTAATAGCCACAAGCACAGCGAACTGAATAACCTAGAGCGCAGTTCCTATTTGCTCGGACAAGAGATTAACAGCAGTTTGGTCCGATCATTTACTCAAACACCGACAATCACCAAGAAAAGACTCCATCCATCCATATGAGCAACTCTGCTCAAACAAAGAGACGGAGATCGAGCGAACTGCAGAGAACAAAGCCGCGACCGGCGAAACTAAAGACAGCTTGCGGTCGACGCTCCAAAGAGGCCAAAAGCAAAAAGTTCTGTCTCTTCCAAAGTCACCTTTCGGCTATGCAAGCCGGTTTCGAGGCGCCCCACAGTTTTAACTCGAATCACATTCCCGCCGATCGCTCCCGAGAAACTACTAAAACTCCGCTCAACATCAGACCGCGCGATCGACCTGCCTCGACTCGGGCGCCACGCGACAACGAAACCGATCAGCACCAGAACAGCTGCAGAGCCGAGCTCACTCGATTCTACCGACGACGCGAGAACGAACCGCGATCCTCAAACGATCGCGAATCTCCATAAACAAATAAACGACAAACGCGACGGGACCGCGACTACAGCCTACAGGCCAGAAATGAAAAACGAAAAGCGTAGAGCTCCACCGCACCTCGGGCACTCGACGGCAATAAGGCGGCGATCGCGACAACAGCTCCGACGAGGAGGAGGAGCGACGGCGGCGGCGGCGGCGGCGGCGGCGGAGGAGAAGGAGAAGAGAATCGATTACCCGCGGGAAGCCAGAGAAAACGACGAGAAAGGTCGCCCGCGTGCTGCTCGAGTGCACTCCAGAAGAAAAGGTGAATAGAAAGAGAGAGAATCAAAAGAAGAAGCCATGGTGAATGATGCCCGCCTTGGAGAGCACGCATCTTCTGTGCACCGCGCGTGAACGTGTTCCCGTTATCATTCGTTACAAATAAACATTTTTTTTCTCCCTTTTTATTTAAGCTCGTAATTAGGAAACCACGAAAATAAATATAAAAAATAAAAATAAATCTCCCTAGTGATTTTTTTTTTTTTTTAAATGTGACTCAACTCTTTGTAATGAAAAAATATTAGGTACAACATTAGAATGAAAATGCATTTTAGCCTTGGCTTCTATTACTTCACCATATCAGAGAAGATCGTAATAAATGAGTATTTCAATCAACGAGGGCTATCCTCGATAATTCCTTAGTAAGGTCATTAATGAGATTGCATTCCTTATTTTTATTTATTGATATTGCAAATCTCGTCCTTCCAAGTTAGAAGTGAACCCACTATTAGAGAATAGATTCAACTTTTTTTAATAAAAAAATTATTATAGGTATGATATTAGAATGAAAATGTATTTTAGCCTCCAAGCATTTTATTTGACAAAATACATACCGGATAATCTGTTTTGTTGACTTTGGATCCATAAGGAAATGACATAAAGTATATCATCCACGTGGCATGGCTAGAGATGCTGTGGGCCATGTGGAAAGAAAGCGATCACGCTGATCTGACGAATACTGAAAAAGGTGGATTTTTCGAGGGAGTTCGATTATCCATCTGCTCGCTTTTATCCCGTTCTGGAAAATTCTCTCCTTTTTATTTTATTTTTGGCGCAACTGGACAATTTAATTTTCCTTTTCTTTTTCACAAATAATCAAGTTAAGTTCTTTACCTTCATTTTATTAATCGTCATCATGATTTCCGACGTCACCAAAGATCGAATGAATTAGTTATTTTCAGATTAGTCATCATCGGATTAGCCGTGTCTTTATCGACAAAAGGAAGGTTAAATTTGGGAAGCGTGAT
This sequence comes from Eucalyptus guilfoylei, assembly GCA_016097605.1. Lineage (NCBI taxonomy): Eukaryota > Viridiplantae > Streptophyta > Magnoliopsida > Myrtales > Myrtaceae > Eucalyptus > Eucalyptus guilfoylei. Next base: position 12,566,276 of record CM027870.1, on the reverse strand, counting down.
TAGAAAAGAAAAAGGATTTGAATAGTCCTAAAATAGAGAAAAGAAAGTAATTCCAAGGTATCAAGTAAAGATGTGATTCGACCACGATTTTGCAAATGCTCTGACTGTCGTCATGATAGGCACAGATCCATCGTTTCGAGAATTGAATATTCCCTCGAAAAGCGCGTTTATCAACTGTCTGAAGTCATTCCCTACCAAACCCAAGTTTAATAACTGTCTGAAGTCACTCCCTAACAAACCCAATAATTAACTTTGGACTAACTTCCTGTGAGTAACAACTCCAAAACAAACTACATGAGATTACAATTGGAATGAAGATTTTCCAATCACTGGATGATCCATGAAAGCTAGCAAGGGATGCTCAGAGAACCACTTTCAACTTTGGACATATTCCTCTCAGCCACTATGGACGAACTAATAGAAGAGCAAGAACTAGAATATGCATGACATAAATTCGAATTCTCTAAGACTTCCGAGACCGCATACATAAAAGCAACGTCGCCCAGACCATGCTCGAGACGATAAACAGCCTCCCAGCAACGTGGGGCGATGCCCCATGTGCTTTATTCAGCTTATGCATGAACTTTATGAATTGACAAGTGACCCAAGTGAAACAAAAATCCAGGCTGGTTTTTCAGTCACCCTTTAGTACCCAGCAACCTTTGGTGCTGTTCAGTGCTCCAGTCCAGTCCCATTTCCAGTGCCAAGAACCCCCAAATTTCGATAGTATTAAGCATAGGACATGGTGTTGATCCACTTCCGCAAGAAACAATATATGAATGGAAGGGGATGCTGAGAACGCACTAAATCAAAGTCATGACTCACTTGGGGCTGTGAACGCTTTCTTCGACTCGGGCAAGTGCATCAGCAATGACATCAATTGTCCAGTCCTTCAAGTCCTCCTGCAAACATAACAAGACAAGGAACACGGATTAACCAAGGTAAAATAGATTGCAGCATGCATGCAATGTGCAGAAACACCAACTAAGCGCATAATAATCTCCTGTCATCCCAAAGCAAACAGAGAAGCTGCGAAACAACTGATTATAAACATAACAAAAAAGTCGCAAGCGATCTTATATAATAGAACTCAAAAGAGAAACATCACTGAAGCTAAAAGACGGTTACTTATGCAGGAACATCCACATAACTTCCAAGATCAATACTCACTTAAGACATGTTAGAAGTGATCTATAAAATTACTCTCATTAAGGCCATAGGTGAAACAATAGAGAACTTTACCTCAATCTAAGCACTTTGATTTAATGCTAAATAGACATATCAACATGCAGAGCACTAGCTATATAAGTCTAAACACATACAAACCGGGCAGCCACAAAAGCAACAGTTATTTGGGAGTGTTCCCTTAACTAATGATGGAGAATCTACTTCACCTGAAGAGTCCCTCCTCACAGTTTAAAGATCTGTTCGACCACAATAATCGTCACACATTTGGCATCTACAAGGATTACACAAGAATCCAAAGTTGCATAGAGGGGTCATATCATCACTTTCACTAATAATGAACCAGAATTATCACCTAGATGCTTGAATCCAAACCTATAATCTCATTCATAGTTCAAGCAGCTTGTTTCGAGCAAGAATATTTTGTTAGTCCTTACACTTTGGTAACAATGACACTCCAAATAACTTGACAGACCCTTCTAGTTAACTTCATTTGAAGGTTAGTCCAATCCTGATCCGGCATTGAAAAGCCACTGAATCCACAATAAGGAAGGTGGAAATGCAAGGACCATACCATAAAGAAATAAACTGCTATACCCACTGTTACCACCTGTATCATATCTAACTAACAAAGATACATGACCTCATCACAAAGTGTTGGACTTCTGAGCAATAATGCAGCTAACATTAAAGGGGAAATCGGACAGCTCAAAATTTTATCTAAATCTATGATGCAAAAGTTAACATCACCATACCCTCTATCTGATGGAGACAAGACTAAACTTGGACAATTCAATTTGAGCAGAGAAAATGCTATATTAGTAATATGCAAAACCACTAGTAGCTAGAATAGACTCAGACTCAGTCCAGATAACTTCATTAATCACACAAACACTATTTAAAGCCTTTCATGATTTCAATCAACTATCAGCAACACTAGAAAATTCAAACTGGTCAATAGCTCTAATCTCACCATGCGCAAGGGTTCTCCAGTTCTTATTCTAGCATTTGGTCGAGCAAGCTTGGATTCAAATGGAGTCCTGGGCCTCACTTCTCGTATTTCATCCCACTCTTCACGAGTGAGCATCCTAACTGAGCCTTGACCAGCAGGAGCATGGTTTATTTTCCTCTCAATTATTTCCTGGGATCTGGAATCATCATACTGCAGTGAAATTCACAAAAACACATCAATCTAGCAGGAGTAAGAAATTCAGCCATGATTACCTCTGGAAATACCAGAGAGGTACCCTCTGCTTGGGTGGTGCCAAAATACATCCCATAAAGAAAAAGAAATCAAACCAAATATCCATTGACAATGGCAATAGGATAGAAGAAAGCTTCAGATTGGCATAGGTTATAATTTGGTAACAATTGTTTTGCGCATTGGCAATAGACACCCAGTTAGGTGATTCATCCAAATAATGTTCAATGTTATAAACATCTTATGTGGTCTATATTAGCCAGATGATGGTAAACAAAGTCACCAAACGAAACGAGCTATGTCTGTTATCAAGACTGCGGTATGTCAGTGGCAAGTACAGTTGGTTGACAAAGAAAGGAGCATCTTGCACTTATTCATTTGGATCATTCATAGTGTAGCAGGGGAATTGTTCCATAATAGTTTTGTTTTGATACAAAAACGAACAAGAACTTTCGCTTGCGTAGAATGAGATGACTTATAGAACAATCAATTCCCAACTACCTCCTACAATATCAAAAGCTTCTACTTTAAAGACATTTAGTGCAATATTGAGCTAACAACACCAAAAATTTTCTTTCATGTTGTTTAGTTGTGCCAAGTGACCATGGGATAGTTTAGTTGTAGATTTTGATGACACAGGGTGTAAAAGGACCCAAAAGAAAAAACAGATTGAAGCTCCCCAATCTTGGTACGAGGTTGTCTACCAATACTTTTTATGACGAGACCATCAGGTCAAAGATTCGCAAGTCAGGTTTCAGTCGGAGAAACTCAGAGCTCAAAAAATAGATTATTATTGGGCAAGGATATAAACAAGTCAAAATGGAACTACTATATACACATGATAAATTGTACCACAGTATCCAACTTCTTGGCTTAATTACAGTGTGAAATTGAAAATAGTAAAGAAGCTTATGCAACGATAAAATTAACAAGCATGCAACTATTTAACAAGCAAAAGCAATGTCCTCTATTGTGTTTTTTCTTTTACCATCATGAGCAGCTTCGCAAAGAGTGCAATTCCAACACTGGCAAGGATCATCGGCCAAGTTGCCGTATCAAGAAATGTTTTTGGCTCCGGAACCTCAACAAATACTTGATTCTTCCTAGCATTCCTCCTCTTCTTCGTCTTCTCCAGCTCAGCAATCTTCCTCCTCAAGGTGTCGGACGGGCCATCAGCCGACACCGTGTGCAACCCTCTTCCAAGCACTGAAAGCCTTCGGCTTAACCCATACATTGTCGAAAAAGAAAATTCTACACCAATCACAAGACATCACATCACATACAAGTTCATACAGAAACCACAACCAGATAATAAAACAAAAAAATTTCTAACATTGACGCCTGAATGCACAGGATTGAGACCCCTTTGGCACCTGACTTGACAAGCACAAAAAGCCCAAACATGACGAATTCGAGCTCTTATTCTCATTCATTTTCTCAGAATCCTCTCGTCCATTTAAATTTCTCCTTCTCCACCACCTTCACCGTCAAGCACCTTCTCTATCTTTTCCTAAATCTATCGAAGAGAAAGCCCAAAAAAAAAAAAAAGGAACGAATTTTAAGCCTATAGGACCATAAGATTCGAGCTTGAACACCCCAAAGGAGATAATCCGAAATGGGGAAGATTTGAAGACGACTTATCAGTTACGACGAAGATGATGTTCAATCACCCTCAGTGAAAATCACTCTGTTTGAGCCCTGAAAACTTTGGTTCGGACACGATTCTGCAGCGACCCATTCTCTCTTTTCTTTCTTTCTTTCCAGTAAAAGGAGCAGCAATCAACAACGCGAAACGCAACCGGCAAATTCTCGAGCATTCAACCTCACAACCAACTAAAATCAAACGCACAATCCAGTCGCAGGAAACGAATTTCCGTAATCTCGAAATGAAATAAAAAGAATTTTCGAGAAAAGGCTCCCGGAAGAAGACCTGCGAGCGGCCGATCGCGTGTCCTCCGGCGCCCGTCCCGTCGCCGCCGCTTGTAAATCTAGAGACTCTCGGTGAGAGGGCAAAAAACCCAGAGGAGAGACGTCTTGATCACTGTTCGTTCAAGTGGGTCTTCGTGGGGGGCGGCGGAGGGGCGATTTTCGCCGCCACCGGCGGCAGCGCCGACGATATCCGCGGTGGTGGGGGCGTGTCCCCGTCGGCGAGAACTCTCGCCTCGAAGCCGGAGAGGATCGAGAGACTTCGAGAGGGACGGGGGAGAAAAGGAAGGGTTCTCCTCCAGAGGGAGACAGAAAGGTGTTTGAATAATTTGGAAAAGTTTAGGGACCTCTTTGTGCAATTTTCCGCAAAATCTGTCCTGATCGAGCAATTCGATCGATTTTTTTCCCACTCTACTTCGTTCTCATAATGTCAAGGAGATTCCATGCGCTTGTCGGAAGATAAATTAATGCTTCCGAGTTATGTCAATATGGTCGCGAGCGATCTATCGAATTATTCAAAAAAGAGCTTGTCTAAGGATACGAATGTGCTTGTCACATGATATTTCCGTGACACTGTAACATTAATTCCAAGTGACCAAGATTGACAAGTAGGAAATATTGTAGTATTAAATTAACATTGATCAAATCAGAGGGAGGGTGCTCTAGAAACCAAGAAATGCACTTGCCCTCCCTCCGAGCATGTTCATGATCATGTTTTTCGAGATTCGGCAAAGGAATGGGATCGTGCCAATAATTTGGACAAAGCGATAATGCAGATGATGAGGGGATTTGGAATGGGCGGAGCAGGCCTCTTCTTTCTCAAATGCGATAAGCAAGAGTAAGATGGATGAGTTGGATGCATTCATTGCAATGGCAAAAGCTCCGGCACTTTTAATGCCATTATCCCGAAAGAGAATGAATTGCTAAGCAAAAGCTTAATCTCAACAATGACCACAAGGCATGGGCCATGCAGCAATTTTAGCAACAAGCGTTCTTGGTAATCAGAACAATTTATAATGGCAGTTGAGTGGTCAATTTCATTTCTTCCTTTCCAGGTCTTCCACTCTGTTTTCCAAATTGCACATGGGATTAAAAAACCTAGGACAAATCTTTACGTGCTAAACAAAAGATTGTACTCCAAGCCAAATCGTCGAGCTTAGCCTGTCGTGGTCATATTTGAATTCGAATTCGAATCGTCTTTTTACGTGATCTTCCTTATTGTTTCCGGGCCATGTTAGATTTTCTATTTTTGGGGACAAGACAAAATCATCATTTCATCTAGTCAGAGTTCATGAGCTATTGCATAATGAAAAAAGTCTCTGTTCTAAAATATCTGTTAATTCAGTATTCTTGTTCGGTTTAGGATGTAAACTATATAGATGCTATAGAAAGGCTTAGCTCGGGATATCACTATTCATCATATTACTTCCCAAGCAAAATCTCCGATCAAAGTCTAAAAGCTCTCCGTTTATGATTCTCCTAGAGCTGGATCCAGCGCCATGGCCACGCTCGACAAGTACAAATATGGTGGTATTACATGCAAATTGATCGAATTCGAGAGACAGAGAGAGGTCCTGGAAATCAGGAGATGGACACAAATTGAGGAGGACGGAAAGATTCTTGCAGCTAATAAGGCCTAAGCTCTTTGCGTCCAGGGCCTTTCTATGTTCACTCGCGGGGCTCCCCCTGGGGCACGTCCGAGGTCGTGACTGCGCTGGGGCGATGCACCAGCGACCGAGTCTTTTGAGATTCAGCGACGGAACGAGATCGCGGGTGACGGTTGGCGTGAAGTGCGAGTGCGAAGGAAATGACGGAACTGGCAAGGACCAAGACAGTGCAGATGGTTGCTTACTCTAGTAGTCACCATTCCCACTAAGAACAATGAGTTAGGGAATTCAAAACTCCCCTTCTCCTCTGGACAAGGGGAGTTTATGGGGTTCTCTATCTGGGTCAAAGTTCAAGAATACACCTAGCTGACTAAAAAAAACGAGAGATGATGACGTCACAAGTGCCCGAACCTTTTTCCTTTTTTCAATGAAGCACCCTTTCCTTTTTCGGTTTAATCAATTCCATTTTACAAATGTGCACTAATTCAATGCCTCCATTAAAATCACAAACCGAAAACACAACATTGACATCTAGCATCCTCAAATAGCCTTCACACCACATCTGATTTGGCCTTTTGAGACAATACCATGCTAGTGGATACGTATCGTACGGCTAAAATCGTCCAAGTCAACACTCTCCCTTTCTTCTTATCATCTAACACCTAAATGGAGATGGCACAGACCTTTTTCAAATAAGCGAGCCACATTTGCGGAGCAAGAGTCACGTTAGCAAAATCACATGACGTGTTAATTTTTTTCATGGAGGGTTTAAGTTGAGCAAATCTAAAAACTTGAGATACTTGATTGAATCAAAAAATAAAAAAAGAATTTAGACATTCAATTTGTAAAATCGGTAAAAATTCAAGTATTATCTCGAAAAGGAATGAATTGCCAAGCAAAAGCATATCTTAATAACATGACCAAAGGCATGGACTATGCAGCATTTTTAGCAACAGACATTCTTAATTTCCTGGCCATCAGAACTATTATGGTGGCAGGTGGCAGGTGGGTGGTCAATTTTCGGTTCTTCTTTTGTGGGTCTTCCATTATGTTTTTCAAAACTGAACATAGGATTGAAACCTAGGACAAATCATTATATGCGAAACAAGATATTGATCGAGCTCAGCCCGTCGTGTTCGCCATTATAAACAACATGCACCGAAAGTAGTCCGAATTGAAAAGCACAAACTTGCAATCTTTCGAATGATTATGTCGAACTATCGCGCCGAAGCGCGAGGCATGAATTCCAGATTCCGAATCGTTTCCTCTGCCTCCTTTATCAATTCTTCCTCCCTTTATCCTCAACAAATCTTAACCGGCACTTTCACGGGCCTTCATAGATTTTTCTATTTCTGGGGACTAAACGAATTCGTCAGTTTCATTTGCTCAAAGTTCGCGAGTTGTTGCAGACGAAAGAACAAGCTCTGTTGTAGAATGTCTGTCAGCGCGGAAGCTGCCATGAAAAACAAACTTGAAGCCCCTTCAGGTCAACAGGAAAACTGAAACGATACCGGGGGACCCAAGGAGTTCTCTAAACCTTCAGTTTGCGACGACCTCAGGAATTATTTCAACTGACTTAACCTCCTTTCCTTTTGTGATTGACTTCCGTTTTGGAATGGTGTTGGGAACATGCATGAAACCAGCTCATGGGCTCTTCAGCTTCCATCTGATCTCGGACACGAAGGATTGGGTTAATTGTTTGATCTCTTTGTTGCCCGATACTTAAGAGGTGGATATGTGGCCTCCTGTAAGAACTTTTGTAACCTGAATTCATCCAGGTGATAGTGCAAGAATCATCTTTCAATAGCACAGGGTAGAGCGAGGGAGAGAGGGGGAGAGAGAGAGAGAGAGAGAGAGGGTGTTGTGAAATACAACAAAAGAGAAGTAGAAGTCTCCTTGGTTTCAGAAATGCCCATGAAAACAGAGGAGAAACCCATCTTGAACCATGGCATTGATGTGGGACCATCCAAAGATGGTGACTTTCGCCTCAGGGATTCAGGAACAAAACCCAGTAATCTCTCTCTCTCTCTCTCTCTCTCTCTCTCTCTCTCTCTCTTTCTCTCTCTCATTAATTGAATTTGGTTGTGTTTTATGTTTGCCAGTTTAAACCCTTAATAAGTTCCATTATCTGCTATTTCGCAATTCAGTGCAATAGACTGAGATGTTCATGCAAAAGATGGCAACTTTGTGCCAATGCAGACTACGGTGCATGAACTCTATGATAAATTGCGAACGCGACCGGCTAAATTTTGATAGCCTTCAGCCTAGAGAACAGTCTTATGCATAAGTGGAAACGACGTGAAAGACACGGAAAAGTAGAAACAAAATTGACCAACCATCTACCACAGTAATTGTTCTAATGAATAGGAATGGTTGCCGCTAAAATGCTACATAGTCTATGCTTCTGGTCACTATTAAGATGAGCTTCTGCTTAGCAATTCATTCGTTTTACATCCACCTTGTTTGATCCGCATTCTGAAGCATCTATTCATGATGATTCCAGCCGACATTCCCAGTGACTCGCCAATTGAGGAGGTGAGGAACGCAGTTCCAGTCACTGACGACTCGACACTCCCCGTCCTGACGATCAGGACATGGGTGTTGGGGCCACTCATGTGCGCCATCACGTCTTTCATGTACCAGATTTCCACATACAGAAGGAGCCAGATGTGGGTCAGTGAGTCGTGCGCCCAAATTTTACTGCTTGTGCTGGGGAGACTCATGGCCTCCACTCTTCCTGCCAAGATGCTGGGGATCCCGGGAACAAAATGGAAGTTTTCTCTCAATCCAGGACCATTCAACATCAAGGAGCATGTGCTGGTGGTCATCCTCTCCACGACAGGATTCGAATCGGTTCAGATCATGGAGACCATCGAAGCCGTCAAGGTGGTGTATCACAAGCATATAAGTGTTTGGGCTTCCATTTTGTTGATCGTGACATCTCAGGTGAGTTCATTTTCCTGCACTTTGCTTTACAAAAGAGACTAATAGTTGGCATTCATTCTGGAGAATCTCGGGGCAAAATCAGCTCAACTTTGGCGAGTGTGGAACTTAATTAACATGAATGTTAGCTTACAGGCTAACCAAACTAGTGGTTATGCAAAAAGTCATGCCCTGTCTCCTGTAGTATCAACTCTGTGTTGTTAGGACACTATAAACACTAGCTACAGAAAGCAACTTACTCTTTCAATTTGCAGATGATAGGATATGGTTTTGCTGGACTGTTCAGAAGGATTCTTGTGGACAATCCTTACATGTGGTACCCCTATATCGTACCAAAAGTATCTTTCTATAGGTGTGCTCTATACTTCGAACTATCTACTTCATCTCTGCCCGGCACATTCCTTCCACAGACCTCAATGCATCTAATTTTTTGATCTTGTTCTTGCTGACCGTATTGCAGAGCACTCCATGACAAAGAACCGAGACCTAGAGGCCAGCTCAGCGGATTCCAAATTCTCATCATTTGTGCTGTCTCTGTCTTTGCCTATTCCATCGTTCCTGCCTACTTCATGCAAATTATCTTGGTGTTCTCATTCCTCTGCTGGATCTGGAAAGACTCAGTCATGGTGCATCAACTCGGCGCGGGATACTACGGTCTTGGGCTCGGTTCTCTTGCCCTTGACTGGGACTCGGCTACAGCTTGGGTGGGCAACCCTTTGATCTTGCCTAGGTTCACAATCGTGAACATACTGGTTGGATTCGTGGCTTTAATGTACGTGTGCATTCCGGTGGCCTATCGGATGAATTTGTTTGACGCGAAGAGGTTCCCAATATTAAATTCAGATTCATTTGATTATTCGGGAAACGAGTATGATGTTACACGGGTTCTTGGAGAAGAGTTAGAACTTAACGAGCAGGCGTACAGGGAGTACTCAAAGTTGTACATGAGCATTGGATATGTCTTACAAATGGGATTCGGATTCGCTGCACTCACTGGAGCATTGACTTATTTTCTTCTGTTCCACGGAAGGTTGGGCGCTTTCTCTAGTACCTTAGAAACGCTCTCCAGTCATCTTCATCTGTACTAACTACGGTACGATCTTGGAAATTTTCAGGGAGAGCTGGCAGCAGCTGAGGCAGTCAATAAAAGACGAGAGCAAGTCCGGCGACATTCACAACGAGCTCATGAAGAAGTACGATCCTATCCCTCGGTGGTGGTTCTATGTGATTATCGTGTCGATGGCTGGTCTCGGCATTGTCAATTGCCAGCTCTTTGGCCAAGAATTCCAACTTCCCACTTGGGCATTCCTACTTTCCTTGGCTATACCATCCATCTTCATTCTTCCCCTGGGCATAATTGAAGCTACCAATGGCACTGTAAGCGACAACCAAACTATAGTCCTCAGATTTGAGTCCGGTTTCAGACCTTTACATCGCAGTTTTCCCCATCCAAATTTGGACCGCCGGCCAAGATTAGGGTCTTGATTTGTCTCATTTATTTTTTCCCTTGGGCGCAGTTTCTCGGATTAGGCAGTGTTGCCGTGTTGCTCATCGGCCATTTATACCCAGGGAGGCCTTTAACCAGCATCAGTTTCCCGGCCTATGTCCAAAGCACTAAGATGCACGCCATCACGTTTTTAGCCGAGTTCAAGCTAGGGCATTACATGAAGATCCCGCCGAAATCCATGTTCCTTGTTCAGGTATTCGATGCCCATTTCGAAACCCAAGACAGTGACATATCCTGAATTAGGAAACTGGTGTGAAATGATTATCAACTCCAAATTTTGCTTGATCCTATTTCCTGCATTTTATCTGACCAACTGCAGTATAGTTCATCACATTCATCCTCCATTTTTCTAATCTAATCAACACAGTCATCTCAATGCATCTTTACGTCCGACTTTCTATGTGCCTCCTAGATCTTCGGCTCGCTCCTCTCCAGCTCCGTCAAGCTTGGTACTGCCTGGTGGGCCCTTACGTCGGTCGAGAACATTTGCGACCGAGACAAGCTGCCTAAGGGGAGCATGTGGACATGCCCCGGGATCCAGACCACCTTGACCAGGTCCATGGTATGGGGCGGGATCGGGCCGGCCAGGATTTTCTCGCCAGGGGCCTACGGGCGACTCTACTACTTCCTCCTGTTGGGGGCGGCCGCACCCCTGGTGGTGTGGCTCGCCACCAGAGCCTTCCCAGGGAAGAAATGGATCCGGCTCATCAACTTCCCGGTCATCTTCATGGCGGCCGCATTCGTGATCCCGGCTCAGCCGGTGCACTTCTGGACGTTCTTCGCGGTGGCGGCCGTGTACCACCTGGTGGCCCGGAGGGTGGCAAAGGGGTGGTGGGCCCGGCACGTGTACGACGTGTCCAACGGGTTGGACCTTGGGTACACCTTCTGCGGGGTGCTCGTCGCTGTGTGCTTCGGGTTTTCCGAAATACAAGGGCCATACTGGTGGGGCAGGGACTTCGACTCCTTCTGTCCGCTGTCCGAGTGTCCGACCGCACCGGGCATCGTCCACGAAAACTGCCCCGTCTTCTGAGACTCGCCGGACTAGAATTTCGACATGCAAATCGAAACCATAGCTTTTTCTTCGAGTGGCTGTTGTTCTCAGGTTTCTAGATTTCAGTGTCGCCGCCTCAATGTTCTTGAAGGCGTCTTTAGTTTTCGGTATCGACCACGCGGCGATCTTCGCCTCGGGCCGCCGGTCTCGGCACCGGGGATCAATGTCAATGGCTAGGCTGCATTCTCTTCCTTCATATCTTTCAATGTGAACTAGGGTGTTGGATGTGTACTTGCATGGTTCAACGACGATTAATTTTTCCATTCTTTCAATAACTTAAAAAAACATTTATTCAGGAAAGCTGATAAAAGAAAAATAGAGAAAAGATAAATCAATTGTACAATTAAGGAATTTCACCGAGCGTACCTTTTAGTGAAAAGTGAATATAGTTTACTTACTGCTTTTTTCATTTTATCCCTTTTATCGGGCTAATTTTACTCTATTTCTCTTTAAAACTATATTGCATTACACTATCGGATTAGTAAATAAAAAGATGGCAAAATGGAAAACTTGGAAGGTAACACAGAAGAGTAATTTGTCTAGATAAATAGAATATGTTTTCGTTGCCCTTTTTTTTCTAGTGTGCTTCTTTTTGGAAACTTTTTTCCGCATTAACGTATAAGGAAATTCCCTAGTAAATCTATGCAAACTCAAAAAACAAAAGGACAAAACCAAAAAGAGGAAAAAAAAAGCAAATTCATGATGAAAAATATCAGGCCAAAAAAGATAAAATGCCACGTCAGACCACAACTTGGGGACCAACAATGACCACCCTAAGCCATGCAGCATTTTTAGCAATAAGCATTCTTAGGTAATCAGAACAATTATTATGGCAGTTGGGTGGTCGATTCCATTTCTTCCTTTCTGGGTCTCCCATACTGGTTTCCAAAATTGTACACAGGATTAAAAACCTAGGACAAATCTTTACATGCGAATCGAAAGATTGTTCTCCAAGCTTGATCATCGAGCTTAGCCCGCCATCGTCGAATTCGAATTCGAATCATCTTTTTTTATGTGATCTTCCATATTGTTTTCGGGCCATGTTAGATGTTCTATTTCTGGGTACAAGACGAAATCATCAGTTTCGTTTGCTCTAAGCTCATGAGCTGTTGCAGATGAAAGAACAAGCTCTGTTCTAGAATGTCTGTCAGCGTTGGAGCTGCCATGATAACAAACTTGAAGACCTTCAGGTCAACAAGAAACTGAAATGAGTTTACCTTCTTTCTCAAAAGCAGCTTTCCTCCTTAATCCCCTACGAACATGCGTTACCTCAAAACCTCAATTCACAACGATCTCAGGAACTCTTTCAACTACCTAACTTCCTTGTCGTTTTCTTGGTTTTGTTTTTTCAATGGTTCTGGAAACGCGCTTGAAACCTGTTCCTGGGCTTTGATCTCTTTGGATGAGACCCTCTTGTACTTGGACATGGAGAATTCGGTTGCTTGATCTCTTTGACTCCTGATATTTAAGATCTGAATGTGTTCTTCTGCAAGATAGTTTGCAACCTGAATTCATCCAAGTGATAGGGCAGGAGTCACCTGGAAAAAAGCACAGGGTAGAGAGAGAGAGAGAGAGAGGGTGTTGTGAAATACAAAAGAAAAAAAAGGTAGAAGTTTCTGTCTTCAGAAATCGCCATGGAAACAGAGGAGAAACCCATCTTAAACCACTATGACATTAATGTGGATCCACGCAAAGATGGCGACTTTGGCCTCAAGGATTCAGGAACAAAACCCAGTAATTTCTCTCTCTCTCTCTCTCTCTCTCTCTCTCTCTCTCTCTCTCTCTCTCTCTCTCATTAATTGAATTTGGTTGTGTTTTATGTTTGCTAGTTTAAAGCCTTTGTAAGTTTCATTACCGTGGAAGATATTGCCTACCCTATAATATTTTGCAATTTGATGGGATAGACCGAGATATTTGTGCAAAAGATGACAACTTTAGGCTAATGCAGACTTCGGTGCTTGAACTCTGTGATAAATTGAGAATACGACAGGCGAAATTTTGATAGCCTTCGACCTAGAGAACAATCTTTTGCTTCCCATTTGAGGATTGTCTGAGGTTTTAATCCTATCCACAAGTGGAAACAATGTGGAAGACATGGAAAAGAAGAAACAAAATTGACCAACCATCTGCCACAATAATTGTTCTAATGACTAGGAATGGCTGCTGCTGAAGTGCTACGTAGCCTATGCCTCTGGTCATTATTAAGATGAACTCCCGCTTGGCAATTCATTTGTTCTCCTACATCCGCACTGTTTGATTCATGTTCTGAAGCCTCCGTTCATGATGATTCCAGCTGACATTCCCAATGACTCACCCATTGAGGAAGTGAGGAACGCGATTCCAGCCACTGACGACTCGACGCTCCCTGTCCTAACAATAAGGACATGGGTGTTGGGGCCACTCATGTGCACCATATTTTCTATCATGTACCAGCTTTCCTCGTATAGAAGGAGCCACATGGTCATCAGTGTGTCATGCGCCCAGATAATACTGCTTCTGGTGGGGAGACTAATGGCCTCCGCTCTTCCGGCCAAGATCGTGAGGATCCCAGGGACGAACTGGAAGTTTTCTCTCAATCCTGGACCGTTCAACATGAAGGAGCACGCGCTGCTGGTCATCCTCTCCACGACAGGATTTGAATCCACTATTGCCATAGGGACCATCAATGTCATCAAGGTGGTATATCACAGGAATATAAGTGTTTGGGCTTCCATTTTGTTGGTCATGACATCTCAGGTGAGTTCATTTTCCTGCACTTTGCATTACAACCACAAAGAGACCAAACAGTTTGAATCCGTTATGGAGAATCTCAGAGCAAAACCAGCTCAACTCTGGCAAGTGTGGAACAAGAATGTTATGTTACAGGCTAACCAACCTTGTCTATTGTAGTATCGAATTTGTGTTGCTAGGACACCAGAAACACTAATTGCAGAAAGCAACTTACTCTTTGAATTTGCAGATGATAGGATATGGTTTTGCTGGACTGTTCAGAAGGATTCTTGTGGACAATCCTTACATGTGGTACCCCTTAATCGTACCACAAGTTTCTTTCTACAGGTCTGTTTTATACTAGGAACTATGTACTTTATCTCAGCCTGGCACATTCCTCCGACCGAAGTGTGCGTCTAACTTTCCGATCTTGTTCCTGCTAACCATATTGCAGAGCGCTCCATGACAAAGAACCAAGACCTAGGGGCCGGCTCAGCGGATTCCAAATTATCGTCATCTGTGCTGTCCTTGTCTTTGCCTATACCATCGTTCCCAACTACTTCATGCAGACTATCCTCGCGGTCTCATTCCTCTGCTGGATCTGGAAAGACTCAGTCACGGTGCATCAACTTGGCGCGGGTTACAATGGTCTTGGGCTCGGTTCTCTTGCCCTTGACTGGGAATCGGCTACAGCTTGGGTGGGCAACCCTTTGATCTTGCCTAGGTTCACGATCGTGAACACACTCATTGGATTCGTGCTCATAGCGTATGTGTGCATACCGGTGGCCTATTGGATGAATGCGTTTGACTCGAAGAGGTTCCCAATCTTCGCTCAAAAACCGTATGATTATTCAGGAAAGGAGTATGATGTTGAACGGGTTTTTGGAGAAGACTTACAATTTAACGAGCAGGCGTATAGCGAGTACTCGAAGTTGTACATGAGCATCGCATATGTCTTCAAACTGGGATTCACATTTGCTGCCCTAACCGGAACAGTGACTTATTTTCTTCTGTTCCACGGAAGGTTTGGCCCTCTTTCTAGTACCTTAGAAGGAATACTCCGGTCATTTTCATCCGTACCAATTAGGATATGATTTTAGAAATTTTCAGGGAGAGCTGGCAGCAGCTGAGGCAGTCGATGAAAAGCAAGGGCAAGTCCGGCGACATTCACAATGAGCTTATGAAGAAGTACAAGCCGATCCCTCAGTGGTGGTTCTACACGATTATCGTGTCGATGGTCATTCTCGGCATTGTCAATTGCCAACTCTTTGGCAAAGAAATCCAACTTCCCACTTGGGCATTCCTACTTTCCTTGGCTTTACCATCCATCCTCATTCTTCCCCTGGGCATCATTGAAGCTACCACTGGCGCTGTAAGCGACAACCCAGCTATTGTCTTCAAATTTGAGTCCGGTTTCGGCCTGTTTTACTCGTCCAATTTCGACCCCTGGCCGAGAGTAGAGTCTGAATTTGTCTCATTCATCTTTCCTCTTGGGTGCAGTACCTTGGACTATCGGTTCTCTCCGACTTGATCATCGGCTATTTATACCCGGGGAGGCCTATAACTAGTGAAACTTTCCCAGCCTACGTTCAAAGCACTAAGATGCACGCCGTCGGGTTTTTAGCCGAGTACAAGTTAGGACATTATATGAAGATCCCACCGAGATCCATGTTCCTTATTCAGGTACTCAATGCCCACCCCGAAACTTATGAGACGGTAACACGTCTTGAATCAGGAAACTATTATGAAGGCTTATTGAGGTAACCCTACTTTAAGGAATGAGTGAGCCGCGCTAGGGGACTGATATGACAACGTCTTTCAAACTTTGGTTGATCCTAATTCCTGCAATTTATCCGACCAACTGCATTGCAGCTCATTATATTCATCCTCTATCTTTCTAACCTAATCGACACACTCATCTCAGCGCATGCTCACGTCCTACTTTCTTCCGGTGTGTCTCCTAGATCTTCGGCTCGCTCCTCTCCAGCTCCGTCAAGCTGGGGACCGCATGGTGGGCCCTGACATCGGTCGAGAACATATGCGAGACAGACAAGCTGCCCAAGGGGAGCCTGTGGACGTGCCCGTCACTCCAGCCAACCCTTACCCACACCATGACATGGGGCGGCGTCGGGCCGGCGCGGATGTTCGGGCCGGGGGGATACGAGGGCCTCTACTACTTCTTCCTGGCGGGGGTGGCGGGGCCCCTGGTGGTGTGGCTAGCAGCCCGTGCCTTCCCGAGAAGGAAATGGATCCGGCTCATCAACTTCCCGGTCATCTTCATATCGGCCGGGTTCCTGATGCCAGCCAGGCCGGTGCACTACTGGACGTTCTTCGCGCTGGCGGGGGCGTACCACCTGGTGGCCCGGAGGGTGGCGAAGGGGTGGTGGGCTCGGCACGTGTACGACGCGTCCAACGGGATGGACCTGGGGAACGCCTTCTTCGGGGTGTTCCACACGCTGTGCTTCGGGGTATCCCAGATACAGGGGCCGCAATGGTGGGGCAGGGACTTCGACGAGTTCTGTCCGTTGTCCATGTGTCCGACCGCGCCGGGCGTCGTCCGCAAGAAGTGCCCCGTCTTCTGAGATTCGCCGTACTTCAATTCCAACACACAAGCCCCGGCAATAGCTTTTCCTTAGTTTTCAAGTGGCTGTTGTTCTCAGGTTTGTAGATTCCTGTGTCGCCGGCATTGTGGGGATGTCGCCGCCCTGATGTTCTTGAAGGCTGTCTTTAGTTTTCGGTCTCGACCATGCAGCGATCTTCGCCTCGGACCACCCGTCCCGGCGCCAGGGATCGATGTCGATGGCTAAGCTGCGTTCTACTCCTTCATGTCTTCTGGTGTGAGCTCCAGGGTTTTGGAAGCATTTTACATGGTTCGACGACCGAAGAGTCACATGCCCGTGGAGAGAGAGTGCGCTATGCCATAGCAATACGATGTGGAGAATTTAGACAAAACGATGTTTGCGCTGTAGGAACGATTAAGGAATTTCACCGATAATGAAAATTAGATATAGTTTACTCATTTCTTTTATCAATTTTATCTCTTTTCTCTCGCTAATCTTACGTGTTTTCTCAATAAGACTAAAACGCATTACGATACTAAATTAATAAGTAAAGGGTTAAAATCACAAATTCCGATCTGGTATGCCTTTGATAAATTCATCGCAATCTAATTTTTCAATCACAAAAAACCCCAAATTAGTACACATTTGACAATTTTACTCATAACTAATTTTTTATTACAAAAAACCACTAAACTAATATATTTGTGACAAATTCACGTCCATTAATTTCCATTAAATTGAATTAATATCATGAAAAATTACAAACTATTGCAATTGTGATAAACGGAAGATAAAACCCTAAATTAGTCCACTTATCAACTATCATGTGTCATTCAATTCAACAATTTGACAGTAAAATTTAATAAAAACTAATTGGGGTAAATTTGTCACTGGGGAACTAGTTTGAATTTTTTGTAATCAAAAAATTAATTTGGGAATAAATTTGTCATGAGTGTATTCATGACATTAACCCATAAGTAAAAAGATGGCAAGATGGAAAATTTAAGAGCTAAAACGAAATGGTATAAGTTAAATAGAAAATGCTTTCGTCCCGGTACTCTTTTTTTCTAATATGCTTCTTGTGGGAATTTCCTAGCAAATCTATGCAAACTTAAAAATAAAAAAGACAAAACCAAAAGAGGATAAAAAAAAAAAAAAGTCTACATAAAAAAAGAAATTAAAAAAAAAAATGTTCCGGGCCGAAAAAGAGGAACGCCACGTCAGACCACTGGTTGGGGTCACGTGCTCGGACAAAAGGGGCGCGATTGCACGCATGGGCAATGGAAAGACGGCCTTGACGTACTTGCAGCAATAATACCCAAAAGGCTTAAATCATTCCATTTGTATTTAATCCGTTCGGTGCACGAGCCACCCACCACGTCCACTAATTTATCTAATTATATGTATTTTTTTAAATAATTAACAAGCTATTTAAATAAGGCTACTCGCATGAATATATATTTCACACTGATCTAAATATCAAGACTTATAAGATTCTAGTTAATAAAAAGGCTTATCGTAAGTCTAGTCGAGATGTGCTTTGCCCACGTTCCAGGAATTTGCTGTCGGATTTTTATTCGTAGATACTCTTTAAGGAATATGTATATCCTTTGAATGTCCCATGATTGGATAGGAATAAAAAGGAATATTGGAAATTTGCGTGATTAAACTTCAACGCACTATTTTGGAGGGCAATGGTGAGGAAAAATTACCATTGGAGTAGGATGTTCACGGGCAATCTAATCAACTCTTTCTCCCTCGGTGCAAACCTTTGATTGAGATCTCGATTTTACAAGACTCCTAATTGATAAAAAGGAAGAGAAACCACGTATTCTTCCTTCTATTGTGAATTTCCTTGAAGTCGGGATGTGTTCGGACATCGGCAATGAAACCATCAGAGTAGATTTGGACGCCCTGTTCCCTTTCTTTGTACTGTTTTCAGCCTATTGGAATGAGGCGTAAGTAGATCGAAATGGGGATTGAAAATTACCGCACCCTACGTTTCATTTTTTTATCGAAGGAGAGCGGGAATGAGTGAAAATCAACAGGGAATGAATTAATTTAAAATAAGCTAGCATGCAAGCGGGTTATTAATTAAGTTTGTGTCTGTACCTCTTCCATGGAAAAAAATTGACGTGATAAGTGGACTTGCCTAATTTGCTGTTGTATCGCAGCAATTAGAACCATTGAAAAGTCAAAATCAGGAAAAAAAAAATGACACGTTTCAATTTCAACGTGTCACCATATGCTAGTATCTTCTTAGATTAATTCCCATTCCGATTCCTTCTGTCTTTATTTCTTCCAAATCTTCTAGGAGCGTAGTCCCTTCCCTCCGAAACAAGTGAAGATTTTTGTAAAACCAACATCCGTATGAGAAAAACATACTTTAAAAATAAATGAAGAAAATTTATTTGAAAATTTGATTATCTTGCCCAAAAATTTGATTAATATAGAAATTAAAGAAAGTTTGAGGAACATTTCGAATCGAATTTTGGTTCCACATTTGAAATATCTCAAAAATTGTGTAATGGCGCCATTTTTTAAATGATAAGAGAGGGCGATTTGAGCATAATAGGAATCAAATGAATTCATTATTATACTTTCTTAACTTATTGAAAAAAATAAATTCGATGTTTAAAAAATTCAAAACTATCTCACTACTTCTATTACTTCAATGGCACCCAATTCGGCGCTAGACTATTTATGGTCAAGCGAAATCAACCTACCTAGTATATTGATACAATGAAGAAGATTAAGACCCTGTTTGGTAATCGGCCAAATAGTAAAAATTTATTTTTTATTTTTTAATTTCCAAGAGTAGTTTCGGAATATCGTGTTGGGTAAAAAAATAAATTCTCATGAACAAATTTCTAGCCATGGCTCGGTCGAGCCTCGCCCAGTTGCCAGGGACGCTTTGGTGAGGTCACCAGCCCTCATTTGGCCGGTTGTCAATCATCCCAAGGCCGGCGACCGCCACTTGAAGAAGAAGAATATGATAAAGAAAGAAAAAGAAGAAAATAAGAAAAAAGAAAAAAAGTAATAAAATTATTTTGAAATTAAAATAAAATGATTTGGAGTAAAAATTTTGAATACGAACGCAATTCTATTCCGAAATTGAAATTTTGGATAGTTATCAAATGAAACTTAAAATGTTTAGAAATTGTTTTTGGGAACATAGGCGTTACCAGATGTGTCCTAAAGTACTTAAAATTAAATTCACAAAAACGAATAGCATATCATACTAATAAAGAAAGTAAAAGCAGTTTTAATCAATGCGGCATTTAAAAAAATAAAATCAATGTGACATTACGTAAAAGTTAATTTGAAAATTTTTAGATGCTCGAAAGAAATAAAAAGCTTAAAGAGAGAATCTGGAAAAAAAAAAAAAGTAAGGTGAGACATATCCAACAATTATTCAGGACATGTCTATACTAACTTTCATTTTTTTCCCGTCATACTTCATCTAAATGAGTAGTTTCACATTCTGTATAGATTTTATTTGAAACTTGAAACTTATTCATTGGAATAGATTCCTCATTTTTTTATGACTTGTAATTTATTTTGCATATCTTAAAACCTATAACCTATCTCGTCACAAGTTTTAGAATCAATTCAAGAGTTTACTCAAGTTCCAGTTGTATTATTAATCGAATGATTGTAGTGAATTACACATTTAATGACCACTACACGTTGCTAAAATCTATTAATCACAACTTACATTTAGACATATGAATAATATAAAATATTAACAAAAGAAAAGTTTCGATCATAAAATGAAAATTTAGACTAGTGATTGTAAATTATATACTCATTATCAGACATTATAAAGATATAGATTAAGAAAAACACAAAATTCTATTCCAAGTTTCAAGTTAATTTGAAATCTAATTTACATATCTTAGAACTCGAAATTGGACAGGTTCTCCAATTCTTCAATTTCAAATTCAACTCTAAATCTATGCTCACCCCTATTGATGAGTCTTTTACTTGCAATGCCACCCCTCCTCGCTTGCTCTCTCTCTTCAACTTATTTTCCTGCCCCTTTTTTTTCCCTTGATACGTTTGCTAAACTCTTCTTTCTCAGCTGAACTTTTTATTTCTTCTTCAAATACGTGCTCTTAATTTCTTATGGAGTAATCATGTCAGGACTAACGATATCGCCGTGAATTAATTTAATTATAAAAAATCGAATAAATACTCGCTAGTCAACTCTAGTACCACGGACCGAACCTACCTCGTTTGAATATGAATTATATTGTATTGGACAACTATTTTGTTCTGACCATGTTATGACCCAACACGGACCGGATGCGTGCAAGAAACAAGTGGGCGATATTCATAACCCAATTCGAACATCAATATTAATTTCAATAAATCGAACTGGCTAAATTTGTTGATGTTAATAATTTTTCTTTATTCATTATCGTCGGAATTAATGAAAAAGGAAAACCCCATTAACTAAGGCATTGAAAAAACAGCCCTACACTTTCTTCAGACACTCTTCTTTTTCATTTGCCTCCTCCCTCTTCCTCCCTCTTCTTCTCTCTCTCTCTCTCTCTCTCTCTCTACTTCACCTAGATCAATTCGAAAACCCCCATCAACCCAAATCACTCCGATCGATTCTCTCCCTCACTCGACCGCCGCCGCCGCCTCCTCCGCCGCCGCCGCCTCCGTCCCTCCATTACCCACAATCCCGAATCGCCCATTTCTCCGCCGCTGCCGCCTCCTCCTCCTCTGCAACCCCCTCCCCAATTCCTGCTCCTTACACGCAGAGCAACATCGCACGCACGTGTGCTCTTCGCCGCGAGGGCGAGAAACGGGGGGGTTCTCTTGTAGTGGGTTTTGGTTTTTCTTGTTTGAGGAGGCGTTAATCGAAGATGAGCAGCAGTGGTGGGTCCAAGGTGCCCTCAATCCCGAGCGGCGTGAGGCAGACGATCCAGGACATAAAAGAGATCACGGGCAACCACAGTGAGGAGGAGATTTACGCAATGCTCAGGGAATGCTCCATGGATCCAAACGAGACCGCCCAGAAGCTCCTTTTTCAGGGTATTCCACTTTCTCAGCTCGGGGTCCCCGCTCGGGGTGGGGGGTCGATCTTGATTTTGTAGCTCTTTTTTTTACTTTCTTTCGGTCCTTTGATGGGTTTTGTCGTGGTCGTCTAATCTTTGCGTTGTAGACTTTTAATCTTCTGGGTTCGAGTCCTGGAGCTGTAATTTCTGTAAAGATTTGAAATTTGTTAGGGAGGTCGGCGTTGTATGAGAAGTTGTAAGCGCGATGAGTTTTAGCTGTCTCAGCTCTCTAGTAGCCCTACATCCCTCTGGCTTGTAAAGCAGTGTTCATTTTATGTACCAAGACTCGTTCCTTCGATTGCCATTAGTGTTATGATGGAACTTCCGGTAAAAATACCTGGTGATTTGTTAAGTTTGAATGATGTGATGCATTTTGCTGTTTCTGTTTGCGGGTAGAAGACAGTGGTGATCGACTAGCAAGGAATCATATTGCAAGTGAAGTTCTGGATTTTCTGATTTCACTTGTGTGGAATTATTGATGGGAATAGTTTCTCATATTCCTTTCCTGTCCTTTTGCTTGCTACAACTATTAGGGCAAGGCATATCTTTTCTGTCTACAGGAAGAAGCATCTTCGAAAGGACCTTGCTAAGGGCGATTTACGTTAATTTTCGCGCAATATAACTGGGGTTGAAATTCAAAAGCATTCTGTTCTACATTCTTCTGTTTCAAAATTCAGAGTGAGTGGTGTCTGCTTCCACATATTTGGCGGTCACTCCGGAAGTGAACTGTTGGTTTTCTATCATACTTATGCCGCTGTTGTTTCGATATAAACAATGTCTTATCTAGTGCTGAAGATCAACTTGTGCAGCTATAAAGCAGCTTTTGTCCTTCTCATCTTACTTGATATGTTGTATCAATAAAGCTTTATTTTCCACCGTGATTTTATGGCTTCATGGACTTTGAGTGTGATCCTTGACGTTAAAAAAATGGAGACGATTGGTTTTAAGTCTTTTCCATGTTGCTGCAGTAGGAGTATCTGAATTTCAAGAGGGTGTGAGGCATTGAAGAAGTACAATGCATGAACTTCTGGTGTTCAGCGTTCCTTTTTCAATCTATTCAAGCAATTATATTTATCGTGGGAACGGTTTTACTCTTTCATTTTGCTTCATATTTTGTCTACGGTCTCACTGAAACTCATTTGTTGCTTTTCATGCTAAAGTTGTATCGCTTAGCCTTTAGTGACTTATGATCCTTTTGAAAATTTAACTCTGTGCTTATTGTACTCAGATACATTTCATGAGGTTAAGAGGAAGCGTGACAGGAGAAAGGAGGTATGAGTTTATTGATGTTCTCCATATTTTTCATTTTATCCAGTTGGTTGTTTTTCTGCTGCCTTTTTTTTTTTTTGGCATGATCCTGCATGTATGTTTGCCAATCTTCGAATTGCCTGTAATATTCCTGGCAAAATCTGATTAGTGATTTTGTCAAATCTTCTCAATTTGCCATGTGGTCAATGTTCCTCTTTTTCTGTTTGCGCAGAGTTCGAACAGAGAGTCATCAGAGTCCCGGTGGCAGCCTGGCTCGCAGGGACGAGGCAGCAAGGGTGGTCGTTCCAATTATTTGCCTCGACATGTATCAAATGGTAAATGCCTGTTGGGAATCAATTTTATTTCATCTATCGTATTCTTTAACTATTTACAGTGGTCTCTTGACCAATATCTCTTTGTTTGATCTTTACATACTTGTCATTCTTAAATTGGTGGCAAATATGTGTAGCCTCTCTCATTACACGACATGTGGTTGGCCATTTCATGAGAAGCCTTGTGTGGGCTGTTATCTGCGAATGGCCATATAGTAAAGTTACTTATTTATCTGTCTCATGAACCCTATCTAATTGTATTGTTGCACCTCTTCTCAGATGCTGGTGATGGCAGGAATGCTGCTGCCGCCAAGGAGAATGGGATTAATCCAGCAGCAGATAAGGGTGTCGGTCCTACTTCACACAGGATAAAAAATAAAGAGAGTATCTCAGTGGCAAGGTGAGAGCATTTTCATAGATTCAATTTGATTTACATAATATACAAAGCATTATTTACTTTGGAGTGAAGTTATTAGAGTTATGTCTATGATGACCTTTTGTAGCCCTTTGGCTGGTGCTACCAATCATCCAAATGCTGGATCCTCTGCAAATATTACTGTTACTGATGCTGTCCGTTCATCTGGAGGAAATCGAAGAGGCCATTCTGAAATGATTTTACCATCTAGCCATGGTCTCAGTAAGTTAGACAGTGGATCAACCCCACTTGATACCAATGGATGTGTCCAAATGGCAGTTGGAGCTGGCATCCCATCTGGGCAGTCCATGCCTAACCCTTCACCACCTTCTTCAGTCTGTTTCTCATCTTCTGATCCTGTCATATTGCCCTCCATTGACTCACGGATACCCAGTTCTGTGAGTACAATTAAACGTGAAGTCGGGAGCCATCGACCTTCTGTTGAACCAGATGCTCTAAGCAAAAATAAAGCAGCCACTGGTAGGAACTTTACAAGTTTTTCCTTCTTTAAAAACGTTCATATTTGTTGATGCTCCTTAGGTAATGCTTTTCCTAAATATCAATGCTGTAGATTCTGAGGTCGGTGGCTCTCTCGAGCATGAAAAGATGCCTAACCAATTTCAGGAGGCTGACAAGACTGGAACTGTGGAGCCCTCTCAGCATTCATTTGGTTCAACTCACGGTGTCTCTTCTGTTAGTCGCCCATCATCCAATTACAACAATCGATCGCAGCAGCTAGTTGGGTCTCAGAAAGGCATTATCTCTATACCTTTGAAAGTGAATTTGTCTGTTGATGAATAGTGTTGGTTAGGTTCCCTAAACCATTACCTTTGTCTTTCTAACAGTGGGTTCAAACAAGGAGTGGAAACCAAAGCCAACAAATCCTACTGCTTCTCAAAGGTCTGGAACAGTTGCACCTGAAGTCAATCCTGTTACCACCGCGCAGTCAGCACCAAGCATTCCTGATCCAGTAGAGGCGGCTTCAAATCTGCAGAAAAAGCTGGAGACTTTACGTCTTTCACAACGTCAACCTGTTATACTCCCAAACCACATCCATGTCCCTGAATCTGAAAGAACCAAGTTCAGCTTTGGAAGTTTTGATGCAAGTTTCGGCATAAGTACAAACTCCATCAGTGCTCCTGAGAGTGATAAAAGCTCCACAATTGTCTCAGAAATGTCTCTGGCTGTCGAGGAAACCATGGAGGACTCAAGGTTTGTAAGCAGTAAAACATCCGTTAGAGCCCTTATGAAATGTTGAATTTTCAACTGGAAGTCATTATTGCCCATATTGCTTAGAAAAATACATTTATTAGCGAATGCTACTCTGAACGTCAGTAAACCCTAATAATTTGTTGAACATTTAGTGACCTAGCGATTGCTTTGCTGCCTGTAGTTATTCACGGGCTAAGACCCACGATAATGAAGTTTCGGTAGACAAGAGCTAATGCTAACATCAAACAGCAAGAGGCACCCATCTTAATTAGTGTCGTTTGTGGTGGTTTCTGACTTGGCTGGATAATTGGAAGCTCAAGGGCATTGTTTTGGAGCTTTAGTTCATACTGCTCTAGGTCTGAGGCAAAAAATGGGAACTGAGTGGGATATGTACCTTACCCATATTTCTTTCGGTTTATTAGAGGAACTCATTGATTGGTTGTATCTGGACATTGAGTGGTGCTATAATTAGCATTTAGATGGTGTAGGTGTTCTGAACCTTTAAGTTGGATTAAATATCATTTTTATCATGTTTTTACAGCGGCCAGATTGCCCCAGCAACTGCTGATGAAGAAAATTATCCGGATTATCCACAATCACCGAAGCAAGTGCCTGAGAGTGTTTCTCCTGCTGAGGATGATGTCTCCTCAAGTGCAGCTCCTAATTACAAAGAGTTAAAGCAGGAAGGTGCATTAGGCCAACAGCAGTCGGCAGTTCATACTTCTCCCAACTATAATTTTGGGTTTGGGCCCCCAGTAGTTGGAAGTCAGATTGCTTCTTTTGAAAATTCTGAGTCTCAAACACGGGATGCTTCTCACCTTCCAAGCTTTGTAGTAAGAATTTCACCTATTTCTGTACTTTTATAAGCAGATTGCTACATTTTGCTATAGTACTCTAGCTGTCGATTTAAGCTTTTGGTTCACGATCTTTCTTACATGGCCTTGTATCCAGGTTCAACAACCATTTGATCCAACTTATTCTGCTCAATACTATCGGTCAGGCATTGATACCGATGGCCACCTTTCACCCTTTTCTTCACCTGGAGTTGCTACTAAGTACAATGACAGTGTTGGGGTCTTGCAGCAACAGACTTCTCAGCCTTCTCAGGAGGTTTGTGGAGATACTTTGTTTCTTATATTATGTATTTTGATGAGTTTGCTCCTCATAAGAACTGGTTGATGTTTTCGTTCTGGAACTTTGTCCCTTGTAACTTACTCCCTTCCAATTGTGAACATAACTGAGGCTGAAAAAGTATTCCACCATTGGAACATCCTATAGTGGAGTAGTTCATTTAGCTTTCCTTCATCTGTGCTTGTTGCCTGTTGCCAATCTGCTTTTTTATCTTTGAAGCCTGCATAAAATGGTTTGTCGGAACTTCTGAAGTGCGAATAATAACTCATACCAGCTAAATAAATGCATTGCTGTTATAGAGTCATAGACCCATCATTCAGGGTGTATATATCAGCTTTGGCTGATAGAAGAATGGAAATTAATCAATCCTGTATGTTGTCTTCTAAGTAGATAGCAGTTTACTAAGTAGCAGACTTAAGAAATAAGCTGTTAGCTTTTGAAATGTCAGCTTCCAGCCTTCTGAATCCTGCTCAGATAAAGCCTGTAATTCCACACAAATTGCCACGAGAATGTTCAGGTTACTTTTCCACAATTTGGTTGCTTATCATTTTTTCGAGCTAGTGATCAACTCATATTTTCAGAATGATCACAAAACTCCCACTGACGTTCTCCTTTTGTTCCTGCATGTGCACTGCTGATGCATGACTCTTTTGAAATAGAATATTGTTGTAAAATCCAACTAGTGCCAAACGTTTATATTCAAACTTAGCATCCAATGACAGCAGTGAGCTCACCACCAATTTGGGCCTTATGAATTGACAACACCCTGCTATTAGTTAGTACCATCCTGTCCAAGGCTTGCCCCTTCATCCCAGTACAGTGCAATATCTAAAAGAATGGCTAAATCTTAAAGATCTCATAATCTCTAGCATCTATAATAAACTTGTATCACAATGAATGGAGTCTGCTGACGGACCTGAATGATCTGATAAGTGGAACATTCTAGTTCATGTTGAAAGCAAACTGTTTGGTTCAGTTTTCTTTTTGATGAAAATTGTTAGTGGCTTGTGGTTGGCATGGTGCTAGTTATCAGACTTGCTGCCTTTTCTGTCTTTACATGTCTCTATGAACGTAGTTTCATATTCAAACAAATGTAAGCTGACCCCTGGTAGCTAAAGTTTGAACCTTAAGAGGAATGTGTGACATCTTTCTTGAAGGTGAAGGGACATGGACCATTGGAGCTTGGATTTTCTTTTATCGTGAAAGAAGCTCGACTTTGTTCTGTTTCTGTACATCTTTCTGTCTTCTGAGTAGGGATCTAACGTTTTAAGAATTAATATATGTCTCATAATTTGGTAATTAACACTGCATCCTGGTGTAAGCGGATCCTCATGTTTGTTATTGTTGTTTCAAGCAATTTTTTGATTGGAGGAAGGCATTGTCCTATAAATCTGAAGATTCTCAACCGCAAAACTCTATTTTTATCAATTAGTGATGTTTCCACATGTTCATTGTGCCACAGGGTGGGAACTCCTTAGTTCTGTCTACAGCCGGACCAACTCCCCTTGTGACTCAGACTGCTGGGCTCATGCAAAACTCACTTGCCATGACTCAGCAACCACTCCCCGTATTCCGTCCCCCCACTGGCGTTCATATGGCTCCTTATCCTCCAAATTACATTCATTATGGACACTACTACCCTCAATTTTTTGTTCCACCTCCAGCCATTCCCCAGTTCTTAGCAAACGGCACATTTGCTCAGCAGCCTCAGGCAGCTAGTTTATTCCCTGCACCACCTACTGCTGCTGCTCCGGCAGTCAAATATCCACTACCTCAGTATAAAACAGCTGGTAATACTGGTAATCCAACCCACGTAGGAGTGCCGATTAGTTATGGGCCTTATGGTTCATCTGCCGCTGGTTATAATTCTGGCTCTGCTGCGACGGCTGGGAACACCAATACTAATGAGGAGCTTGGTGCATCTCAGTTCAAGGAAAATAATATGTACATCACGGGACAACAGGTTGGCTTTGTTTTACTGTAATTTGCCATATATTTTTTGTAAAAGTGGTTACATTCTTCTGGTAACTTCATCTAGAAGGGTACCTATTTAGCATGAGCAATAAAAGTAGACTTACTGAAGGCTCTCCTCTCACTCTGGTTGCTTCAGGCAGATTCAGTTGATTTATGTTAAGAAGGGAGTGCTAGTTATTTAAAGTTGGATGTCATGCAGCAAGATTGGCAGAGTATGAGGTTATTTTATCTGGTATTATTGCTGGTGTTATGACTTATTAGGGGATATCTGTTGTTTAGGAACTGGTGCTAGATGAGTAATGCTGAGGGTTTTCTTGGATGGTGTTTGTGTAAAGGTGGTGTCTGGTTACTGTGGCTAAGGGACATCCCATGATCTTGACATGTTGGCTAAGTTCTATTAGTGTGGGAAGATGCAAATACGCTATAGGATGAGAAGCATCCTCTGTCAAATTTATTAACAATAAAGTTTCATATTCCCTGGGGAACTTCGTCACGAACCTTGACAGATTTACTTTTCTGCAGAGCGAAGGGTCACGGGTTTGGATTGCTGCACCTGGCCGTGAAATTCCTAGCTTACCAACCACTTCATTTTACAACCTTCCTCAGCAAGGTCAGCATGTTACATTTCCTCCGACACAAGCATGGCAGGTTTGCCAGTATTTGCCACCTTCGAGTGGCAGTGAGAGCTCTAACCGTGTCCCAACATCTACAGCTGTTCAAGACTTGGGTGGAGCAGTTGATATGACAGGACCTGCGGCCAATGTGTATCAGCAGCCACAGCATGCGCAGATGGCCTGGCCCAGTAACTACTGAGAAATGATACTTTTTCTTCCTTTTGACTACACCCCGTAAAAAAAAGAAGTCCACCTCTAGGGGTAATTTTTTAGGAGAGCTCCCATGAGTTGAGTAAGCATCTTGAAGATACGGCATTGGTTGGTTCTGGGAGTAAGTACATGATCAACGTAAAGGAGGCTGGAGTCAATTGTATCTTCTCGTTGTTCATTGAAGAGATAAAAGGCGCAGTTAACCTGTAGCTGGTCGATCATTGAAGTAAAGTTGAGATCATGATGTTCAGGTTCACTTTAAGCTCTTTTTTATGATGTTATTGTTCTTCATTTTTGTGGTTTCAACTCTTCCTGGTTTCTTCTTGTACCCTTTTTTCTTCTTTCCTCTTGCCCTAGAATTGGAACCCACTGATATATTTGAGTAGTGAGAATATTTTTCGGGTTTTCCTCTTCATTTCAAAGGTTATAGGGTTTGGTAAGTTGATATATAGGTCGTTGGTCGACTTTCGATTCCATTTCATCTTTTGTTGCCTTGCCTGTAAAGTGAATTTTGATAGCTGGAAAGGGATGTATGCAACTGTTGTACTTGGTATAAGCAAAGCGAACATTTGAGTAGATTCAGCTGCTTACTGAAGGAATATTTGATTCAACATTAATGGATAGCGTCTTTTATTTCTGCATTCTCAGTTTACATGTTGTCTACTAGTGGTTTCATCTGATTCTCCAGAAGCACTCTGACTCTGTGTCTGTGAAATATTGCCATCCTTTTTTTCAGAGCAGTTGGATTTCTTGATTGAACTTTGAGTAAGCAATGTTAAATCAGATTTCCATACCGCTGCTCTGACTTGCTCATCATTAGTTAATTTCCTTTGGCGCTCTTAGCAAGACTGCATAATTGTTAACGTTGAGATAATTCTGATAAGTTCTCTATTTATACACGACTGCTTTCGCCATTTACAGCAATGGATGATGATTCAGTGCTGTCAACTTTGAATATGTGGTTCACCAATAGAGCATGATTCAAATTTTGATCCCTTAGGTGAACTTGATTAACGGTCCCCATGAATTTCACGAACCATCTCCATGTTCATTGTGTGGATATGATGAATCATGGCTGATGACTTGGTATTTTGTTCTCTGTATCAGACTCCAACCTTTACGCGGTTGTGATGAGTGGTCTCGTATGTCCTTTGAGAGACGAACGCTATACACATTTTCCCGAATAATTTGTTTCTGCAGGTCCAGAATACTGAGGCATGCAAATTTTGTTATTTAGGTGAAATAACAGAATTGTATTACCTTAATGTCGTATCTAGAGGCAATGTGGTTCTCTTATGCCTAGTGTGTTTCCCTGCTGTCTCAATGCTGGCCTGTCTTTGTTGCTGAATTGGAGGGTTTTTAGACTATGTTCTGCATGACACGTTCTAAATGTTATGGTCTGTACTGGCAAAGCAAGCTGTTTACCCGGATTACCTCATTTCATGTATTAGATTTCACCTGACTATTTACGGCAGGGTTGCTAATGGGACGGGAGGGGGAGGGGTCAGGAATCACATTCTCTCTCCCTGCCCCATAAGGAGCTTTTCCCCGCCTCGTATGGAGAAAAAAAATTGATTAGTTTTCTTTCAACCTATATAGTAGAATATAGTTCATAAGAATTTTCATGACAATAGCGAACTATGCTAATTTAAACCTATTAAGTAAAAGATCACAATCTCATAAGTGCGACTCTACTTATTGGTATTACGTGTTTTGTATCGATCACTTAATAGCATACGTTATACATTCTTCTTTAGATTAAATTAAGTGGAATAAGTTATAATGAGGTATGTGATATAATAGATTATGTCGTAGTACATTACTCGTTACTGATTAATATTTAAGATAGTGTTATTTTGACACGTATGAATGAGCATGGTGGGACTAAAGACCATCCCCGCCCCGCCCTGCTGATGTGCCCACCTTGTGCCGCGCCAAATGCTAAAATAGATGCTGCTACCGAAATTCTATGGGGGGGTAAATTTGGCCCTTCTTCGGAGTACTGTTATAAGTTTTTGCTGGAATGTTGTGCTGATAATTTGTTGCCAAGAAAATTGTGATTTTGAATTTGGAAGTGATTTGGACGGCTAATGCTATCATATGATTATCTCCTGTCGTCATATGTTACTTGAAAACATATATACTCCTCTATGGTATGCGAGGGTAACGGTTTTGTCTCTCGAGCATGGTACTGTGTAAAATTGTGGTCGAATTGAAAAATTCACAATCGAGGACGATTGACATCTAGTGCTTTGCAAATTTCGATTCCATGTTATGTAGGAGAACTTGATGCCGTTGACATCGCTAGGCAGAGAAAAGGACATCCAAGTAAAGGGAAACTCGACTGTTTCTTGAGTAGAAGACAACTTTTGGAAGTTAGCTCTTTGAACACACCAACGTAAAAATCATGAATAATAGTTTGTCTTTCAAATTGTCAATGCATAGCTCGGACGGTAAAATTATCCAAAAAGTCTCAATTTTATTGCACTTTTACTAATTCTTTGCTAAATTTTTTATGTAATTAATTTTTTTCACATTTTATTAATTGAGCCCATTTGGTCAACTTTGACTGGAAATAGTCACGAATATCACCCAATGGCTAGTGAGGGTTCTTTACCATCACATGAAGCCAGTGAAGCCCTCCACCTAGGTTTGAGCAAGTGCAACGACACCTCGTTGGCCACCGAGCGAGGGTCGTGGCCTTTTTCATTCTATGAGCGAGGGTTCCAAGACTTGGCCCAGTGGTCAATGAAGGTTGTTGGGCCTTGGCAGTGGTTGGCAGCCCCCATCCGATCTTAACAGTAAAAATGAAAAGAAAAGAAAAGTTGAGAAAGATAAAAAAAATTATATATATATATATATATATAAAATATAAAAATATTAATACATTATTAAAAATTATCTACGTTAATGTTGGTCGTACTTTATAGGACGGCTAATGTTCACGCCAGCGATTTACAATCAAAAAAATTGATCTTATGTACTCCATTAACGAATTTGAAAATGTTTAGACTCAATCAATATAATTAAAAAGCTTTAGAGTCAATTGACAAAAGTGTATTACGTTTAGAATTTTTTGGTCAATTTTTCCATTTCTCATAACTTAGGTCTTGCTGAAAGTCTAAGGATGTATTTGTTTTGGGGAAAAGTTTACGGAAAAAGAAAAATATTTCTGAGACTTTCATTTTCCAAGAAAATATTTTCTCTTTTTCAAGTTAGGGAATTCATTTTCTTAACCTCTAAGAATGCATGTTTTCTTTGATCATAAATTATTTTTTATTGACTTCCCATTTTTGACAAACCAAACACATGAAAGTCTATAGAAAGAATTCGCGAAAAATCCTTTCGCTCTAGCCAACAAACCCTAAAGAGCAGCGAACATCTTTGAGTTTGCATGTCAAGATTTCAGGAGTTTCGTCGAAAGATCTTTGTGGACGAGGAATCCGCGTCCCCGGGAAGTCCGGCAGCACAGAGAAGTTCTCAGTGAGAACAAGAAGCTAACGTCGGAGGTAGCAAAACATGCGAACGAGGCCAAGAAGAGACGGACAAAACACGAGATATCGCCTCGTACTCACCTACGCAAACTCGCAAACGGCCAGCTTCGATGTCGCCCTCTTCGCATTACTCGCGCGTTCTTGCATAGTCCAAGGTCGGCATCACCTTCGTCATCAGCCTCGTCTCCCCGACCCATAAAAGGGCAACCGCCTCCGGTCAAACCACCTCGCTCATCGATCCATCCTTCCGCCGTCGGCCCTCGGACACCATGCTCCACAAGCTGCTCAAGCTCCACAAGCCTGCCGCCGCCGCCGCCGCCGCCTGTGCCCCCGACGAGAAGGCCGCCGCCGCCGCCTCCTTCTCGGCGCTCAAGATCGTCCACGCCGGGGGCGGCGTCGAGTGCTACTTCATGCCCGTCCCCGCGGCGCGGATCGTGGAGAGGTACCCGGCGTTCTACGTGACCAGGCCCGAGGTGTTCCGGCGCCCCTGGGAGGCGGTGGTGGGGCCCCACGAGACCCTCGCCCTCGGGGAGAAGTACTACCTCGTCCCCCGCCGCACCGTGAAGAAGCTGCGCCGCAGGACCCGGCGGCCCGGCAGGGACGACAGGTCGGCCGACTTCAGCGACTGGCGGTCATTCCACGGCGGCGGCGACCAGGAGGAGCAGCGATGGGGACTCGAGCGGTTCGTTCGTCAAGCGAGGCGGCGGGAGCGACGTGAGTGCGGCCGACTACTTCAAGGTCTCCAAGAGGAAGAGCTCGACTGCTAAGAAGCATGTCAGCTTCCGAGGGATCGACGAGAAGCCCAGGAAAGGGCCGCCGGCGGCGGCGGCGGGGGCGGCGGCGGTGAGGAAGCACGGCAAGGTGGTGGAGAATGCAAGGAAAGGGCTGCAGAAGAAAAGTCAATCCGGTGGGGAGAAGATGAAGGACAAAGTCACGCCGACTTGGCAACCTGCGCTCGCATCGATCAGTGAAATCTCCGGATCTGACGAATGAATGAACGAACTGAGAGTGTTCTTGATCTTTTACGTACGACAATTTTGTGATATTTTCCTCGCAATTCCACCTAAAAAAATTACCCACGATTCTATTTAAAAAATATTTGTTCCTGAGCTTTTTAACAAATGAACAAATCGCTAGAGTTGTGGGTTGATCCATGTAATATTTTTTTTTTTGTGTGTGTTGTTCATAATTGAGTGAAAAATCAATTTGTTTGGACCATTATTATCTTTTTGCTAAGATTTTAGTATTTACATGTGCTTTTCGAGACACGCCTCTTTCGTACAAGATATTATTAAGAGAAATATGTTACGAAAAAAAATAGTGAAATTTATTATCGGTGATTGATTGAATGAGTAGATGGCTGTGTTATAACATTGCATTTGCGGGTTTTGTTTTTTGGTCGGTCATTTGCGGGAATTTAGATTGAAGATGTACAGTGGGTGTTGAAAGGTCAACCATGTCATTTCGTAAAAGACCATGACTTTAGATAGAGAAAATTTGAATTATTTTTTTTTTCGGTATTATCATTAGCAAAATAAGCACTATAGGCAAAATAAAATCATATAGGGTGAATTTCTACATTAATGAGGTAACCCAGCAAAAAGTCCAATTTTTACCGACCGTTCTTCATGTGGCAGTTGGCTACATGATGTAAACAAGTTTACTTTAAATCACGCCGGTTTACTTAATTAAACCGACGGCAAGCTTGTTTTCGTTTGTCAAAAAGAAGGCGCGGCACTACCAATCCACTCTCACTTGCAACCTCCGCCGCACGGCACCAGCCTGTTGCCGTCCAACCTTTCCTTTACATGCTTGCCATCAGCTATCCCGTGAGACCCTATTCTCGATCATTCCCTCAAGAGTCTCACTTTGCTCTCCTCCGGCCCGTTGCGCGTCGGGTAAGGACTCGCGATGCCGAATCCGGCGATGCCGATTGGCGTCGGCCTCGCTTGATCTGATGCAGCATCAGGTGATGCCATGGCAAAGGTTGCAACTACCGAGCCGCCGCCTCCTCACAATCGTCGACATAGGAGAGAAGTGAGGGGCGAGAAGGCACGGCGCCGATGGGATGGCTTTAAAGTCGCGACGCCGACGGAGAAGTGGTTGGCGAAGGCTTGACTAGCATGGCTCGATCAGATCAGCTAGGAGGTTGTGGGAAAGAAGAAAAAAAAAGAAAAAGAAATAAAAAAAAATCTGACATGGTAAACAATTGTTGATGTTTGGACTGTTATATTAGAAATTCAAGTCAAAAATTGAGCAAGAATTTGATTACTTTTTCTCACAAAGGCTTAGGACAATATTAATTCAATTGAAAAGGACTGAGATTATATTTAGATTATTACAATATGATTAAGATTGAATCTGCAATTCCCTCAATTTCTAATATTTAGCACGAAGTATACACTTATGAAAAAAATTCATAAAAAATTGCACCAAGAGGTTTAAAAAAGAAAAAAAAAGAGTACACCTTTGCCAAGTACAAACTATGAAATATAATTAGGATTAATACCGTGAAGAGCTTCAATTATGTATATCTATGATGAATTCACTCTAAATTAATTTTTTTATCACTAAAAACTCCAAATTGGTATATTTATAATAAATTTACCTTCCGCTAATTTTCAATAAATTTGATTAATACCATGAAAACTTCTAAATTAGTACGTTTGTGACAAATAGAGGATAAAACCAAAGTTGGTATCTTTCGTCAAGATTCGTGTCATTCAATTTAGTAATTTGATTATAAAATTTAACGAAAACTAACCGAAAATAAATTTATCATAATTATATAGTTTTGGATAATTGGGATAAATTTATTAAAGGTATATAGTTTTGGATTTTTTGTGGTATCAATAATTATATCAAATTCTCCCCCATCTAAATAAATTCCTCTAAAAAGCGTTATTTCTGAAAAAAAAATTCCCATTATCCAGAACAAACAAGCCGGAAAAAAAGAAAATAAAACTAAAAAAGAAAAAAGAAAAAAGATTGGCCCCGTCGTAGAAACTCCGGTAATCGTCTCGCCACCAGCATCAAATCAACAACCTAGAGAGAGAAAGAGGGGGAGCTCGGCGCCGGTCCTCCTAGAGAGAGAGAAGCGCCGGACGGAGGAAGGAGAAGCCGGAAAATGGCGGACGAAGACGATGCGGTGGTCGACGACGAAGAAGAAGAAGGAGGAGCATCGGGAGGAGGAGAAGGAGGAGGCGGAGGAGGAGAGGGAGCGAGAGGCGAGGTGATCGTGTGGAAGCAGCAGCAGCAGCAGCGGGGCCACAGCCGGAGCAGCCTGCTGGTACAGGAAGTGTCGGAGCGGCTGATCGGCGGGGATCTCCACGCCAAAATCCAGGCCGCCAGGGACATCAGGACGGCCGTCCGGAGGTCGGCGTCCTCGTCCTCGTCGCCGTCGTCGTCGCTCAAGATGAGGTCAAGGTTCGCCGCCGCCGGGGTCGTCCAGCCGCTGGTCCTCATGCTCTTCTCCCCGAACGACGAGGCGCGCGAGGCCTCGCTCCTCGCGCTCCTCAATCTCGCCGTCAGGAACGAACGGTCTCTCTCTCTCCCTCTCTCTCTGTCTCTCTCCTTCTCTCTCTCACTCTCTCTCTCTTCTCTCTCTCTGGTGATTGATTTTAGGTTTTTGAGCTCTCTGCTGTAGAATTGCATCAGGTGCTTCCGGTTTTTCACCTACGTGTGTATCGATATTACTGTACTGTTGCCGAGAGATGAAGAGAGGTTTGAGTCAGTATCCCGTGGATGAAAGGTTCGAGGTTGAGGGAGATTCATTGACCAGTTGAGCGAAAGGTTCGAGGTTGAGGGAGATTCATTGACCAGTTGAGCTTATGGGTGGAGATTGAGTGGTTGGGCTTCGGAATAGGTAGTGAATTCTTGATGATGAAGTTGGATGGAGTTGCGATTGACTCGGTTTAATTGGGCCTATGGTTTCTCTTGCTTCCTTTTCTTCCTTTCTGGGAGAGCAGATTGAAGATCTCTGATTTATCAATGTGAAATTTTGGTAAGAGATTTGAGGGAAATACAGGGATATGATTGTCTAGACGTTTCTTCGCTTAATAGGGAGTTTTGCCTTCATGATAAGAATGGCATCCTAAGATGCTGGGGTTAGATTGATGGTGGAGGAGTTACTTTGATGGATTTAAATGGAAAAAGTGCGTTGAAGTATGAGAGCACGGCATATAATCGGACTTTTGGATGAAGAACATGGGATTCTCCTGATATAAAGTGTACTGTTGGAAGGAATCATTGTTGTTTGGTACTAAGAGATGCTTGTTGCAGAGAAATTGTTGCTAAGATAGTCACCTAGTTTCACTTTTACCATTCTTGTGTCTTAGTTGTATATTTGAAATCTGTGATGATGATTAATTTGCCAATTAGCTGAAGTACGTGAATCGGATTTCCATTGTTTCACTTGTGATGAACCAACTGAGTTTTATTATTCTCTCTGTCAATTATGGTTCTTGAGCTGTTGCTTGATGCGATTAATCTCTCAAGCTTCAGCCTTTGGGAATTTTTTATCTTGGCTCGAAGATCCATTTAATATTCTTTTCCTATTCCACCCTTTAAGTGAGACATTCTACCTGAATCCTGAAATTTGATGGATAATTATCATCCATGGACTGCCATTCTTTTATCTTAGCTGTAGATCCAATTTTCTAGCAGGGAAGTTTGTAGTTATATTTTGTACGAGATACGTGAGGACTGTTTTAAGAAAAATGGGCAACTAAGAAGGATAAAGACATTCTAATGAATTGATAGGCATGTAGGTTGATATCTTTGGCATATGCCACGCATTTTGGAGGTGGCATTTCTATAGTTTGCAAAAGTTTTCAAACTTATTCTCCAAGAAGATTGTTTTAACTGCACATAATGGAGATTTTCTTATGCAAAATACTTTGTTGTTATATTTTCAGAAACAAGATCAAGATAGTGGCTGATGGTGCAGTGCCCCCTCTTGTAGAGCTCCTTAAGATTCATCATGGCAGCCTACGGGAACTAGCTACGGCAGCTATTTTAACACTCTCCACCGCTACACCAAACAAGCCAACCATTCTGGCTTCTGGAGCTGCACCTCTTCTAGTTCAAATTCTCAGCTCTGGAAGTGTCCAAGGAAGAGTTGATGCAGTTACTGCTTTGCATAATCTCTTCACCTGCAAAGAAAGTGCCTCAGCATGTCTTGATGCCGCAGCAGTTCCAGCTCTAATTAATCTTCTCAAGGAATGTAGGAAGCATTCCAAGTTTGCTGAGAAAGTTAGTGCTTTGCTTGAAATACTTTCAAAGTCTGATGAAGGTAAAACAGCCATTGCAAGCTCAAACGGTGGGATTTTAGCCTTAGTGGAAACAGTCGAAGACGGTTCTCCAATTAGCATGGAGCATGCGGTGGGGGCTTTGCTTACGTTATGCCAGAGCTGCCGAAGTAAGTACAGACCACTTATTCTGAACGAGGGTGCAATTCCAGGGCTTCTAAAGTTGACTGTTGAAGGTACTACAGAAGCACAAGAGAGGTCCCGCACACTTTTGGATCTACTGCGGGAGTCACCACAAGACAAGAGATTGGCCTCCTCTGTTTTGGAGAAAATTGTCTACGACATTGCTACTAGGGTCGATGGAGCTGATAAAGCACCTGAAACTGCCAAAAAGTTGCTACAAGATATGGTGCAAAGGAGCATCGATATCAAAACAAGCCGAATCTTGCCCAAGGGTGTGTCTTGTAGCACAGAAGCTTCCTCTGTAAGATGTTCTGAACTCGGGCAACATACTTCAGTGAGTAAGTCATGAGTATCTTGGGCTGTAAGTGGATCCATCAATGGGAGCTGTTCTATCCATTGTAAGAGCAGAAGCATGGAATCCAAGAAACTGGACAAGACCCTCTCTGGTTTGCTCTTGTGAATCATTGATCATCTGAACTCCATGCTCTTTGTTGTATATCTGTGAATCTGCTCTTGTATATATAAGAACCTCCCTGTTTTATGTTGTAGGTTCTTATGCTAGACGGCTATTGTAGTATAGGAGCTGTTGACTAAAGTTTTCAAGTGATGACGGGTGTTTGTTGGACAAAACTGTCCAGTCCCTTGGTGGAAGCTTGACATGTATTGATAGCTAACCTACTTCATTTCGAGATGTTAACCTAGACAAAATGAAATTGAAATGATTTAATTTCCTTTCGCATAAGTTGGGAGTATGTTCCAGTCCAGAATTGGTCGGATAATCATGCTGGCATTATGTGTTTACCTGTTTGACTGTTTTTGAGTTTCAGATTGACTGGTAAAGTATTTGTTCCTAGACGGCTAGTAAATGATTGATTTTGTACTCTCTTTAGAGTTTAATTACAAAAAGAACGATGGCAGAGATAGAAAGACCGGTCTATGATGGGGATGTGATAAGCTCTTGTTGGAGCTTGAATATGGCCATTTGTTTGAATTCTTGCACATCAATTTGTCGATGGGTTTTGTGAATCAATCTTGGTATTCTTAGCATTAGTCCTGCCAGTAATTTCGCAAAATTGGTTTGATTGATTAGAGTACCAAACTTGACCTACATGTGCTTCAACTGTCCATGATAGCAGCAATGCATGTTAAACCGAAGCAAAGAAGAGCGGCAGCCAGGTTCATCACGGTCGATTGAGCTATCTGCATTTTGTACTCCTAAATAAAGTGTTGTGCTGCGAAAGTTGTTCAAGGATTTCAATTTTTTCAGTAGATATATTCATTTGCGATCTAACGTTAACCCGTTGATTCTCGGTGATATGTGAAAATACCCTTATATGTCCAATCTACTTGGCGTGGACTTACTTCGTACCTACAGTAAGTGATTTGAGCATACGACCCGTGGAGATGCAGATTGAATGATGAGCATCTTTGATAATCTAGGTCGAATCTTTTTCTGCCCAACAGATGATGCTGTCCTTGCCTTCCTTCTTTTGCGGCAGAAGGTCAGGTGAGCAAATAGTGTCGAAAGATTGCCAGTTGGCTGAGCTCAGCTGGTGGGGTTCCTTTCTGGTGATAGTCAAGGACCTGGTGATGAGATTGCAATTTGCACTTTTGAGCCCCATTCCTGAGGGATTAAGTAGGGAGAATAACAGCGGTATGCAGCCTCCCAACTCCCACATTGAGAACCGTCGGGGGGGAATTCTCGAGAGGTGCGTCGCCACGATCCAGTCAATCGGGTTTATCATGTCCACCATATCGTGCTTCGAGAGCTGTAAGAACAGGCTGCTCGCCTGTGCAGAGACGTCGCATCGTCTGACCGCTGCACGTCCGGCAGCATCGAAAATGCTGCCATGGCCAAACCGGGCTCTTAGTTAATCTACCGTACAAAGTATGGCATGACAGGGAGAATTCACTGTGCCATTTCTTCAAATGAGTAGTTACAGATCGACTCTTCTAGTTTAACCTAGCAATAGCTTTGGCTTCTCAGAGAGAGAGAGAGAGAGAGATGGATCTTTAATAAACAAAAGGCAACATTAATGTACATGTAAATTGAGCAGCCTTAAACTACGGAATCTACTCCGTAGTCCATCCTCTTTTTCGGAATTCAGAACCCAAATCTTCTCGAGGCCTATCAAACCATGTTTCGCAAATTTTATACCCGTCATTTGGTTGCTCATACACATAAAACTTGACACAATTTTATGTGTCTTATTCTATATTTGTGACCATCCACCCATATGAAAGCAAATAACGGGAAAAAAGAAGAAAAATTATAAATCCCTCGTGACGCTATGTAATTAAAGGTCGTTATTATAAGCAAGTGGAAATGACATCAATCACGTAAATGAGGTTGAAAGCTACCGCATAGCAAGTGGAAATGACAAATTCGAAGATTTTCTAGGAATATGAAAAGGGCACAACACGGCTTGACTTCATCTGGGGCAAGTTCGACCTGGGACACGATAGGATCTCTCTGTCTCTTAATACTCCCTCAATGCTCCCTTAATTACATGTTTGTCACTGGTCCTGTCGGTGCGCCAGTCCGTCAATTCCAGAAGAGGAAAAACCCGAGTCAACCCAAACCCCCACACCCCCACCTCGAAGACGACGACGAGAGGACAAGCTCCGCTGGCGCAACGGAGCTTCCCGAGCACGCCGAGCGTCGGATCTCCTCCGTCCACGTCGCGGGCTCCGTCGACGTGTCGGCATCGCAAGGCCCCTGCATCGGCCCCCCTTGTGGGCGCGAGCATTTATTCATGCGACTGGCTCGAAGCCAAACCCGCTGCGCGGTTTAATTCAATAATCATTTGCTAATTCGTTTCTCCCTTGACTTTGCACAGGGGAATCGCCATCTTCCCACGGACTCTTCCCTGCCAAAACCCAGCTCACACCCACTTACACTCACCCAGAGAGAGAGAGAGAGAGAGAGAGGGAGGGGAGGAATTTCATTGCGGCTCACGTTCGACGTCTCCCGCATTTGGGTTCTCTTTTGGGTAAGTCTTGAACTCGTTTCCGCACCGACCCTTTTCTCTGCAAGCTCCCAAGTTCCCTCCTTTTCAGATCTGGAGCTGATTTCGCGGGTGCCGTTTGGGGACCCTCGATTTTTCTTGTCATTCCCACATTGATTCTTGCATCGGGTTGTTTTTGGTTGGTTCCGGTGACTTGGGTTGGTCTTGGGTTTGGATCTTGTTGGGTGCCGAGGTGGGGTTCGTTCGGTTTCTTGATTCGGCGGAGAAAATGTTGGGTCGGACTCCGCTGCTGCGAACCGGCAGGTTCCGGCCGGATAATCTGGGCCAGAACGCGTTGGCCATGATAGGCAACCTGTGCTTCACTCTGTTCGTGATTGGGGTGCTGATTTTCACCATAATCGCCGCGACTTACGAGCCCGAAGATCCTCTCTTCCATCCGTCGACAAAGATCACCACGTTCCTCACGGGGACCACCAATGCCACCTTCAAGTCCGACGACACGGTGGTCAAGACGGGCGAGGATTTCATGCCCGCGAATCAGACGGTGTTCGATAATTTCATCAATGTGACTGATGTCGAGAACCCGGTGCCTGATTCGGCTGAAACCATGGTTGTGAATGAGTGCGAGGGGAGCGTTGGCCAACCGATCGATTGCAGGGACCCGGAAGTTTTCCACCTAATGATGAAGGCCACGATAGAGCAGTTTAAGGATATACACTTTTACAGGTTTGGGAAGCCTGCTCCGGGATCCAACGAGAGCACCTGCGATATGGCATGGCGGTTTAGGCCTAAGGAAGGGAAGGCGGCTGCATTTTATAAGGATTACAGGAGGTTTGTGATTTCTAGGTCGGAGAATTGTACCCTTAGTGTCATGAGCATTGGGGATTACCATACGGGTGTCAATGCTAGGAAGAGGAAGAAGAATCAGAAGCCTGGGTTTGAGAAGCCACCGGCAAAGAAAGAGGAGCAGACTGTGTCATTGCCCGTTGTAGGGGAAACAGTGAATGATGCGCTTCCGGTGGTTGAGTCCGAGGGGTCGTTCAGTCACGGGAAGTACTTGATCTACATGGGCAGTGGAGATAGATGCAAGAGCATGAATCATTTTCTCTGGAGCTTCTTGTGTGCCTTGGGCGAGGCCCAGTACTTGAACAGGACTTTGGTCATGGATTTGAGTATTTGCTTGTCTAAAATTTACACGTCTTCGAATCAAGACGAAGAAGGAAAAGATTTTAGGTTCTACTTTGACTTTGAGCACTTGAAGGAGTCTGCATCAGTGTTGGACCAGGATCAGTTCTGGGCGGATTGGGGCAAATGGCACAAGAGAGACAAATTGAACCTTCACCTTGTGGAGGACTTCAGGGTCACTCCTATGAAGCTAGCAGACGTGAAAGATGCCTTGATAATGAGAAAGTTTGGGTCGGTGGAACCCGATAACTACTGGTATAGGGTGTGTGAAGGTGAGACTGAATCTGTCATTAAGCGTCCATGGCATCTATTGTGGAAATCGAGACGCCTGATGGATATTGTGTCGGCAATTGCGGCGAAGTTGAATTGGGATTATGACTCAGTTCATATCGAGAGAGGGGAGAAGGCAAAGAACAAAGACCTGTGGCCGAATCTTGCGGCTGATACCTCTCCTGATGCACTTATCTCAACATTGAAGGACAAAGTTGAAGATGGGAGGAACCTTTACATTGCAACTAACGAACCCGACACCTCCTTCTTCGATCCATTGAAAGACAAGTACTCGACTCATTTCCTTGACGAGTACAAGGAGCTTTGGGATGAGAACAGCGAGTGGTATTCTGAGACCACAAAGCTTAATAAGGGTGTCCCAGTGGAGTTTGATGGATACATGAGGGTTTCAGTTGACACTGAAGTTTTCTTGAGGGGTAAAAAGCAGATTGAGACCTTCAATGACCTCACAAACGACTGCAAGGATGGTATTAATACTTGCAGTACTTCTGCTAGTTGATAATTATCGCACTAAAAGTTCAAAAGCTTCACGATCCCTCCATATTACTGATTTGTGGTATGTTACATCTGTACTTTTAGCTGTTGTTGGCGAACCCATGTAAAACTCACGTTTTCCTCTTTTAGGCTTGGCATGGGGTTACATTTTTATCAGTCTTGTACTAGTAGAAAAGCATTGTTCTAATCACATTCTGTTTTTTTGACTGTTGTTACATCTCTGGCAATCGTTTTTGCAACTCAATCTCCTTATTCAGTCGGCGGATTGATCTGGTTATGCACGATGCAAATGACTTAGAGGATTGAGAATAAATGATATGATATTGGTGAAGCTTTCTGTTTTTTCCAATTGGGTGGTTGGACCTTTTCTTGAGAGGCCAAGAGCTTTTAGTTCATTACTTGGTGTGAGCTAGATAGAGGTGCATGGCTTCATCTTCATCCGACTAAGAGAGCATCTTTGCTGCTG
This sequence comes from Eucalyptus guilfoylei, assembly GCA_016097605.1. Lineage (NCBI taxonomy): Eukaryota > Viridiplantae > Streptophyta > Magnoliopsida > Myrtales > Myrtaceae > Eucalyptus > Eucalyptus guilfoylei. The sequence continues at coordinate 12,523,049 of CM027870.1, read as the reverse complement.
GCATCTTTCTCTATCACCTTGTCATGCAACTTCTATTTCCTCTTTGGCTGGGATTAAAACTTCCTAGTTGCGACATGCCCGAGTTGCAGAAGGATAGTTTACTCGGCAGTATTCGATGTTATTTAGAATCTTAGGCTGCAGTGTTCCCTTGCCGTTTTTAGTTCCCTCTAATCGACTGAAACTAGACAAGTGAATCAGTCAAAATTGTTATGGTAGGAGAGGGTTGAAGTGGAATTCGATCTTAACCACTGGGATGCAAGGAAAACCAAAAAAATAGCGTTGGAATCGCACATCTTTGTTGCACCTTGACCTAGTATGTGTGCACGTTGTGAATTATATGAAGAAAGCATGTTTTCTTGATGCCACCATAGTGCATCGATTCTTCTTGTTATTGATTCACCTAGTTGGACCCTTTCTCGGCATACGACTGAATATCTTTGTAAAAACAAGATGGATGTTAAAATTTCTTATACGGGGAATAGAAGCACGCATAGATTAGACCTCCATGAATCACAGTCGATTACATTCGATCCTCCAAGAAAAGAACACGCCGACAGCATCGAGCATTGGATACTACTTAAAAGCAAAATGACAACGGGGGCACTAATCCTACACCAGCGGGCACCATGTTTTCTTTAACAATGTTTCTTTCTTTCCTTGTCGGCTGTGTCCATCGGATGCGCTTGAACATTGAGATCAATGCATGTTCTCTCCCTGTTTGTCCTGTGTTCCATGGACATTGATGAGGATAAAAGTCATACCTAAAACAAAGAGCGACAAAAAGCCCACCGAAGATGCTTCCAAATCTCACGCCCACATGCCCACAATGCAGCTTGCCAAGTCTGGTACTAAATCTTTTCTGAGATACAGCTGTTTCCAAATTCAAGAATCATGACCGCATCGAATATAGCCGATCGAATCATTGAAGACCCAAGATATTTTTTAAGGGTACGAAGATATTTTGCTCCGACTCAACTTTGGCAAGAAGTAGATCCAAACTTGGATGGGATGAGTTCCCCTTTTACGTCCTTTTCATGCAGTTTGGCTTCAATTGGCAATCCATTAAGTCTTTTGGCGAGGCGTGATTGTCCTCCGTTCCATGTATGGACGATCCTAAGTTTGGTCCAAGAGAATGCGCAAGCACAGTGACGCCGGCTCGGCCTTGGCTTGATGAACAGGGTCCATCCTCAGCAATCTCCAATGAATCAGATTCCCCAAACTACGATAGAGAACCTCTTGAAACTTGCCTTTAACCGGTCTAACAAGAGCTCAGATCATTTTTCAGTTCAAGCAAAAGAATGTTCACAAGAGAGAGGGGAAAGATCACAGTGCATAAAAAGAACACTAGCGGCTTCTCAGTATGTACAGCCACAACAGCACAAGCTCTTTCTGTGTTTTCAAAGTTCTAACCACATTTCGCACAGATTCACTAGTACAAAATGTGTAAAAGCAGCACCCATCACACACCAAAGGCCCCTGTTGATGCGAAAATACCTGTACACGCTATCGACTGTACAACGAGCAACACGATGGCACCTTAAAAGTCTCTCTCCTCTCTCTCTCTCTCTCTCTCTATTGATTCACCAGAAGCATGAGGAAGAAGCCTCCTCTTCCACCATCATAGGCTTCCGACAAAGTGGGCACGTGATCTTCCAATAGTCCAGCCACTTCTCCAAGCACAGCCTGTGGAAGATGTGCCCGCAGGACAGCTTGCTTATCTCCGACTCAGGCATGAACTCGGACAGGCAGACGGAGCAGTCGCGGTCCTCCCTCTTGTGCCCTCCTCTGCATATGGCGTCGAACCGGATTGATGGGGCCTGGTTCCTGAACTGCTCGATGTAGCTCTCGGACGGGCTTATCCTATACTCAAAGGACTCGGAGGAGTGGGCGTCGATGGAGGCCGGCAACATCGGGGAGAGGCAGGAGAGGCGTAACCCGACAAGGTGGAGGATGGTGCGGACAAGGCCTTTGATGATGGAGATGGACAGGGCGGTGTTTACTATGAGAACACAGAGCATTCCCTCAGAAGGAGCTGGAAGACTTGAGAGTCCCATGTTGATTGGGGTTGAAGATTCCTCTCTTTTTTCTTTAGGGATTATGAAAATGGAGCAGAGCACAGGTAGTTATCAGGTTGATCTTGACGCTTGATCAATCTGCTTAACATTGAATTGGAATATTAGAAAACTAATCAAACAAATTATGAAAGGAGATAATACTAAATAATGGGTTAGTTCTAATCAGCAAGAATAGCCCTAAAGCTACCTCAATCATTTTGGACAATCTACTCTTCAATACAACCGATTTCATATCCAGCAAAAATGCCATCTATCAAAGGTTATCCTGGAAAAAGGACTCGATTTTTGGCTTGAAGGGAAAAGGGTCTATAATCATCATAAAGACAAAACATCAAAAGGAAGACTCAGTACTCAGAGCACAATAAAGCCGTGAGAAACAATTTTTCACGGAATGAAAACCTACCATCTTTCAAAAAACCTAAATTGATAATTGTCCCAAAACATACAGACACTAGATCACCAGATTCAACCAAAAAAGAAAGAAAAGGATGCTTTAAACAAATTTCTGCCTAACCAAGGATTCTTAATCGAAGATGGATCTTCACTCATCTATATTTCCCGTGGGAAATCCCTTCATATCATCACAGGACAAGCTCATTCATAATACAACCCCAGTGCATGTGAGAACGGGAAATTCATGAAAAAATAAAATAAAATGAAATAAGATTTCCACCGCTTAAAGATGAAAAGATCCCAAAAACCATGAAATGCAATAAAAAAAAACCAATCAAGGTTTCTAAATCTATCCAGGCCACGAGAACGGGAAGAACCCATTACCCAATACGAAATCAACTTCCTTATCCACACAAACAACAGCAGAACCACTCTTTACGGCAGCTACCCCCATCAAACAAGAAGAACAAGAAGAACAAGAAGAACAAGAAGAGATCACGCCACAAGAAGAGAAGACCCCCCAAGCAAAGAGCCACAAATCAAGAAGCAACCAAAATTCAGATGCAAACAGCAAGAGACTGGGAGCCACTTACAGAAGCCAAGCGAGAAGCTCCGGATCAACAAATGACACAGGGACGAAGAACAAGAAGATGAAGATGAAGATGAAGATGAAGATGAAGACGAGATGACCACGAGATTCACATCAACAAAACAAGTGGGTGATGATGGCGTTCCTCTCCTTCAACACCACCCTTCGTACCAACTTTGCTTTCAAGCTTTTACTTTTTTTTTTACTTTCTCTTTTGGGGGATTGAAAGCTTTCGCTTGCCTTTTCGTCAAATCACTCTCTCCCCCTTGCCCTTATTTATACAGCCAAAAGCTCCAGACTTTCCCCATATAATGCTAACCCCCCAACCTTACCATGGTTAGTCCCAGGGCCTTCAAAAACTAACCATGGTTACTTTTCACCATGAACTTTCCTCATCCTTCCTTTTAACCTGCTAGGCTTTCGAGAAAGAGAAAATTGGGGACAAGAGCCTGCGGGGGCCACGGTTTTCTGTTTTTCTTCTCTCTTCTTTTTTTCTTGATTGATGATTTACAGTTTATAGTTATTTCTTTTTTTGTCTGGATATGCAGTTTATGGTTACATGGCTGCCTCTCTTTTTTTTTCTTCTTTTTTTCGAACTCTTTTTTGAGTGGAATCTCAGATCCTGATTTTGAATATCCTCATCTTCCACATTTTTCTCGTGAATGTCTCCGGATAAAAAAGCTCTCCCTTTCTAGGCTCTCGAAAAAGTGTGCACACCAGAATCATTGAGATGGTGACAATGACCGAGAGAATGACGTTATAACTGTTATAACTTTTGCATAACGCAATGTTGTAATTTTTTTATATTATGTAACTTCAAAGGCATTTATTGCTGAGATGCAATTATCAAGTGGAAAGTTGCATCGGTTTAAGAGACTTTGGAAATGGTAAACTTTTGGCTCTAAGATTGTACTACCCACAGCTTCAATTTTTGACACGAGGGCTTTAAGAGGCCCATTACACAACTATGTGGTTGCAGAAATGTTGCTATTCAGAGGTAAGCTACGGTTAGATGTTTCTTGAAACAGGATTTACAATAACTTTATAAATTAAAAAGAAGAACTTTTCGAACTTCCCTATGATATATACTTTCATGACTAGTGTATAAACCATGTAATTTCTCCACATTAAAAAATAACCACTATTGAAATTCCTCAAGTTGCTAGTGGAGTTAGAAGTTTGATTTTGGGTCGATACACCTATTCATTTTGAACAAATGAAAACTAGCTTTGAAATGGACTTGTAAGGCATACAACAAGAATGCTCATGTTGAACGGATAATAAAGGTTCTTTTTTTTTTCTTTTTTCATTCTATCGAGTGAAAATAATTTCATATTTGAGTTATCCATTTAAATTTGAGCAAGCACCATATTTGGATAACCAAATATCACGAGATTAGCTAATGCTTTAGGCTCGATAATTACTCAAACAATAAGGTGGTATTTTTTTTTAGGGTTAATACCTTAAAAAACTCAAAACTGGTACACTTGTGACAAATTTACCCCAAACTATTTTTTTGACTACCAAAAACCCTAAACTGATATATCAATTTGGGATTTTACACTCCGTTTGTCATAGTTTACAATTTTTGTGATTTTTTTATGGTATTAATCCAATTTAGCGAGAGGTATATTTGTCACAAATTTACCATTTTTGAGTTTTTTGCGATCGAATAAATTAGTTTGTGGTAAATTTGTCATAAATATACCAGTTTAGGGTTTTTTTATGGTCAATTGGGGTAAATTTGTTACGGGTATATCTGGTTTAAGATTTTTCATTGTAAAAAAAATAGTTTTGGATAAATTTGTCACAGGTGTACCAGTTTGGGGTTTTTCATGATATTAACAGTTTTCTTTATTATACCTTTACCAAAAAAAAAGTTTTCTTTATTATAAAAAACCTCGCGAGATCAAAAAAGGATTTAAAAAAAAAAAGAATTTTGCTAGCATAATAATTTTTGAACCATTGTAAAAACAACAATATATTATGAGTTATAAATTTTTAAAAGAATAAATTGAATATCAATTTTTAATTATTATTATTTTTCTAAAATAGACTATTAATCTCACAATAGATATAAACATTTCTCAAAAGATAAAAAGAAAATGTAGCAAGAGCATGCCAATATTTTTTTGTTTATCAAGTGAGAGTGAGCCGTGATTTTGTAAGGTATACAGAAAATATGTTCTTTGCATCTGACATATGTGAGGTCACTCCATCGCGATGTTTAAATTTCACAGGGCCACGTACGAGATTCGCGTAATTTTTCTTTTACAAGCGACATCCCTCCATTTCGACCATTTTTTTTATATTTACGTGCATCAATCATTGGGTGCATGCGATGCTCATGTCGGGACAAGGCCTTATCTCTACTTACTTGTACCTTCACTCGTAACTTTGTTACATGTGTCCACCCGTCTCGGACTACATGTCGAACGCCGAGCGCGTTTGTCGGATGGAATTCAGGCGTCCCAAGGGCTACGCGTCGCGCCCTCCCGGCTCGCTCGTTCCGTGTTGTCCCTGTTAAAGTGCCTTTGCTCAATCATTGAGAAGTTCCCAATGTCTAATCGCTAGAAATGGGTCGCTGGGGACTGGATTCTTGGCCTAAAATTTGCCAGATAAGGAACGAGAGAGAGAGAAAACATACTTCTGTGTTGCTAGTGAAATGTCCAAAGCAGTTATGGATAACGAACGAAAGGGGCTTCAGTCGTTTCTATCGTTTTCTCGAGACGGGTCAATTAGAGGAATTTTTGTACAAGACGCTTAAGTTACTATGAAACAAACCTCTAATGTCCATGAAGAGCTTGCTTTGCGAGTAGAGCAACTTAGATTAGCAAATCTACCGATGGAGCTAGATCATTGAATTGCATTGTGAATCTCGAGATGAGGCAATTACTTGGCTCGAGATAGAATTCAGCTGTGGGGACCCTAATAAGATTAGGGTGGGGAGGGAGGGATGAAATAGGAACTTAATTGTCCATTTGGATTTAAGGATATTTTAAGTGTGTGTCTAGGAAGTACTCATAATAGACAAAATCATAAATTTATATATCAATTTATCAGAGATATTTGCAAACGCTCGTCAAAAAATATCGGGCGCAAAAAATTAGGTACCCAACTCCTTTCTATAGCGGGCAGGTGTAACCCTATCGAGATCATTGATTATGGTCCTAAATTGAGGTTGACCACTGGGATGATGTTGTTGCAAGGTGTCAGCTTGAAATGGGGGTTGTCCCAAGAATTGGGATGAGTGGCTTTGAGCTGGGGGGGCATCGAGTGGGCAAAGCCATGACATGTGTCATCCCAAGTGTGATCTTTCATGTTTTTGTCTGTTGGAGTTAGAATAGCTAGAAAGTCACGTAGACATATAAATCCATATGTGCTGTCCTCTTTCCATTGGTGTGGAGTTCCTTCTCCCTTGGAGTTTTCCATCCCATCACATCCATTTTTCCAAATCAATCAAAAACCAAGAAGATGAGCCGGACATGAATCGAAGATAAAGGTTCTCTCTTTCTACATTTTGCTCAATTGGATGAATTTTGAGGAGCCACCTCTTGGGAAAGAAATTGTCCTTTTGGGGAGATTGGTGGTTGGAAAAATTGTGAGATACACTTAAACAAACAATTTCTTGCATACAATGATTGAGGAGGCTCTAAAAGAAAGGAAATCAATGTCGGCGGATAACGATATAGAGTGTCTATAATGAGCCGGCCCAATTTATGTGGGCGAAACCTTTGAAAGTAGCACTCAAGTAGTGATCACTTGGAAGGAATCCAGCTTACACATTACTCAACAAATCCTGGTGCTCTTTTCCCCCCCACAAGGCCTTTTTGATTTACTTTGTAATGATGCCTTTTTAATGGGCTCTACTACTTTAAGTATATTTCGACCAAAAAAAAATTGTTTTTCATTCCATGAGGGACTCAAAAGGGGATAATGACACGAATGTTAATTTTGACCCAATTTGTCATGTGATATCTAAATTTTTAATTTATTAAATGTGATATTTAAACTTCATTTCAATATGCTTGTTATTCCTTAACTTGTAAACTGTTCAATGTGATTTTTAAACTTTTGATTTATGCTCAATTTAATCTATATATATTATATAAACATGTATTAAAATTTCAAGAAATATTGAACAAATTTAAAGTTTAGGGATGACATTACACTCTGAGCTAAAGTTCGTGGACCAAATTAAAAGTCCATGAAATATATTGCATATCAAACCAAAATTCATGGATCATTCGAGCTATTTCCTTGACTTAAAAGTGTTTCAATATCCATATTGACAGTTCAACAAATCAAATCAAATTTTGATGTGCCCAGCTATGAGTTAGGAACATATCACAATTTGCACTAATCAATAGCTTAAGAGGATTGTGACATCAAATTAAGATGCTTCTCTCTCTTTACTCTGTTAGTTGATTGCATAATCAGGACCTAATTTTGGTAACACGTGTTAATCCTAAGGAAAATTACCTGATTAGTTTTAGATCTATTGTACGGATATTAATTCAATCATAAACTTTTCAATTTTGTCAATTTAATCATAAACTTTGCGTGAAATTCTAATGTAGTCATTTTGATCAATTTTCGCTAGAAATCACTTACGTGGCGGTCCAAGTCATTGTTGATTGTCCTACTTGGCACACTTCTACATTAGCGATTTCCAGCAGCGATTAGCCAAAAGATTATATTAGAATATCGTAAAAATGTATATGACTAAATTGGTGAAGTTGAAAATTTCATGACTAAAGCGACATCTGTAAATAAAATTATGATTGATTGGATGATTTTCTTGTTCACCCTACTATACTATTTAAAAGATTATAGGATATCGTCACATAGCTGCATCCTATCCTATCAAAACATAAATTGAGATGGGACCTAGTCGAACTATCTAGATCACAAGGTTTGTTTGGACTTAAACCGAACTTATATTTCATATTAGCCCATCATATAAATGTCGACACAAATTTTAAAAAAAAAAAGAAAAAAGATTTTGTTAACAAATACTTCAAGAGCACCAATTAAAATAATCGAAAATAGAAATACCGCCTATGAGCATAGTTTGAATATTTATTGTTGGACAATACGTTTCGAGAGTCACCCATGTCAACATATAGATATATTTATTATCTCCAAAGCAAGGTTGTTGAAATTTAAGTTAGCTGTATAGGGGCACTCCTTTTAACATTTCCCTTTACTAAAATGCTTCATGTAGATCCCCAAAAGTTGGGTATTGTGATTTGTGTCCACTAGCTTAGCACGATTCGTGGGAGATTGTCTCTCGCTTTGCCAACCCATACCTTTTAAGTCTACCGCCAATTGCACCAATTTGCTGATCGTTGGGACCGCATTGCTGCATCATTCCTGGTCTATTTTGCTAGCTTGAATAATGAAGGTTGCCTGAAACCAACATTTTCTCCTAATCAAACCATCAAAGTTGCCATTGGGACCATTTTGCTACATCATCCTGGTCTAATTTGCCAAACCTAACCATGAATGCTATTTGAAACTAAATTTTTCTCCAAATCAAACCATGAAAGTTGCCATTGGGACCACATTGGTGCATCATTGTGGTCTATTTTGCTAGACCTAATCATAAAGGCTGTTGAAATCGTGTTGGTCATGAAATTATTTTATTGAGATGTTCACCAAACATTAGAATAGATTGGGAGTCCACCAATTTACCTTTGGCTCTAAAATCAATTGTTAGAAATGCGCAACAAAAATATGATATCTTCACACCTGAAGAGATTGTCATGAGGGAGCCCAAGTTTTAACCCACCAACATATTTAGTTGAACTTCATTAAGAACTTAAACTAATTAGTTATATGCTAATTAACAAGAAAGACTAAATTTGCAAATCGTCAATTGTTCATCGGCAAAAATTTTAGGAATAAATTGATATAATTACAAGACAAAAAAAAATGGCACAATTGAAATGTTTAGAATTAAGGGTGCGTTTATTTCATAGAAAATCCAAAATTTGCAAAAGGGTTTCCAGAAAATGATTAGTTATATCAATTAGAAAAATTAGTCAACAGAAAATACTTTCATTATCAATAAAAATTTATACATAACTATTTTCGGGGTGATGATAATATTTTGCATTTATTCATTTTGTAAGCAATCATTTTCAAAAAATGTTTTTAAGATTTCGAGTTTTCCATGAAATAAACGCACTTTAAATTGGCTAATTATTCAAAAGGTTATGACTAAATTGGTTAAATTAAAAAATTTATGATTAAATTGGCATAAATGCAATATGTTTAAGAGTTTATTTGGTAATTTCTTCGTATTTTTGGATGGTGACAATTAAATTAAAAAATGAGAAATGGTTTGAAACCAATGAACATTTTGTGTTCAAATAAATTTTAAAGTAGGAAGGGCGATGACTGGACCGACATGTGAGAGAACAACACACCATGTGGGTGATTGGGTGTGAACGCCCCACCCACCCAACCATCGACATTGAGGTTATGGTGCATGTCGTCGATGAATGATCATTGCGACAGCAGTCTGATCGCCTCGATGTGGCATCACTCATCATGTTAGAGAGGCGATCGGTCCTACAAAGGCTTCGATGTTTTGTCGTTCACTCTCGTTCCTCATGTCTGCTCTTATGTGGTTTCTCCTACAAAGCAAAACATAGGAAGAAGTCGGAGGACTTCTTATTCAATCTAATCCCATCGTATTCCACTTTTAGTCCCTGTGATCGGATCAGATAAAAAATTCCTTGAAACCCCTATTAAATAACTAAGTAAATATCGCGACCTTGAATGCATTAGTCACCCACGCAATTCGCACAATTCATACATTTTGAGAATTAAATATTCTCTCATTCAGTTATATCAAATAAGTGTCTCGAGAGTACTCGGTAACGATCCTTAAGATCTTAAAGGGGGTATTCTGTATTTTGTGCGGAATGTGTAAAATTCTGTGTCATGCATGTGAGTGGACCTTGATAAACCATCACGTCACAACTGGAGATAGGAAATTATAAATTTCATTGACGGACTTTGTGGTGAGAGAGAGAGAGAGAGAGAGAGAGAGAGTCACGTCTCTCCATCTAGCATCACTCACGAGCCCACGGAGCAGGAGAAGGGCCATTTAGTACCACGTGGAATCGCACACGAGAAGACCTGACGACCACGAGGGTGAAGGAAGGGGGGGAGGCGACGACGACGACTACGACAAAAAGATCTTTCGAGGACCACGAGGCCTCCGTCCCCATTGTCCGAACAAGGGGGGAAGCATCCGAATCCCACCCCCGCCCCCAAACGACAAAACCAAATCGCGCACGAAAGAGAAAGAGAGTTTTGGCGACACTCATTAAACACGTTAACAAGGTACAGGCGGCGTGTCCGCAAATTACCACTAGCTCAAAGCACAAATAATAATCATTTTACTCCAGAAATTAATTTATCAACAAAAATAGATTTTTTTTTTATTTCTATTTTTTGGATAGATTTCTATTTCTAAGTAAAAACACTTGTTTGATAATAATATAATTTTTTTTTTCCAAAATAAAAATTCATTTGATAATAACATAAAATTTTCACTCCCAAATGATGGTGAGAGGTAGTCGGCAAGCCAGTAGCGATGGTGAGAGACAGTCGATAGGCGAAAAGTTTTTATTTCTCACTTTTGTTTCAAAAATAGAAAAGTAAAATAAATTACTTTTAATTTTTTGTTTCAAATCCATTTCTAGAATAACAAATTGTTCTATAATTAGAAAAATAAAATTACATTCTAAACAGATTTCTATTTGGATCTATTCTTAAAAATATATAAATGAAAAAAAATAAAAATAAAATGATTATCGTGTACATCTTTAGTATAATCGAAATCAATGGATTCCGTAATTCCATTTAAAATCGCGGGAAGACGGGATTATCAAAGCAATTGACAACTAAGGAAAAGGATTCTAGATATTTACGTGGTCGAGTTATCGCGGGGTCGAGGAAGGGAAGATCGAAAGATGGCCACGCCAACGGTCAAAGAGGGGTCACGTGCGAGCCCATGCCTCGCCATCGACGTGGCGGCTGCTCGTAGGGAGGGCTCACGAGGGCACCCAGCCCTGCTCTCGTGGAGATGTCTTGTCGTTTTTTTCCCCCCTTTGTTTTATTCCGAATTGTTTTGTTTTTATTTTATTTAAATTGGGGTCTGGTTCATCGGGTTTGGAGTGCGTGGGTTCATTGAACCGGGATCTACGGCGAGGATCTCCTCGAAAGCAAAGCCCCAGTCCGCAGGTACGACGTTCCCCGTTTGAGCTGTTTCGGCAGCGGTTTTCGGTGGCGGCGCCGTGGGAGGGGAAGATCGCAGGTTTAAGAACCATAATAATATACATTTTCAATAGCCTTTAACTCGTTTTTTTTTTTGTCGATCTTACTCTATTCCTACGCTAACTCTCACTTTCAGAGTGTTACATTGCCTCATCGTAGAGCGTGGGAGTCGAAACCTACTTCTGAAACTAAATCATCCCCACCTCAACTCTCTGAAAAGGTGGGGATTCGAACTCCCTACCTCCCTCTTCTATGTTGGAAAGGTGACCCCAAACTCCAGTGGTTAATAGCCTTAACTCGTTGGGAGGTGAGATATGGAAATATGTTTGGGAAGATCTAAAACGTAAAGAAGTAGAAGAAGCAGCAGCAGGAACAACATAGATTTAAGTTGAGAACGAGACAGAAATTTATAATAAAATCTAATTCAGAGGAGTCGAGATTGATTTTATTGAGAATATCGTGAACAATGCACTGATAAATGAGTTGAGTACTATGGGCATAATCAACATAAACCCATAGTTGTTATTTTTACGGCAAAAAGTTAACCTATAGTTGATATATCTAAGTCTACGGAATTTCTTACTTGTTTGATAGAATTAGGAATATGCAAATCAAAGCATAGACCACTGCTCTATGTATGTTTGAAATTAAAATATTCAGATAGTGCAACGTTACTTAAAAGATTTTCAGAATTAGTTATTTTGACGAAACATCGAAAAAGCGAACAAGGGTGAGAACTTCCACCGCGCCAAACGTAAATCCATCCACTTGACACATGAAATCATTGGCATCTTCAATTGACTTTACGAAAACATTATGCCATGGCCGGTCGATGTGCATTTTAGTCGAACGTGCCAACGCACGCGGGTAGCGTTGAATTTTTTTTTTTTTTTTGAATGATTATGTGTTTAAACAAGGAAGTTATTATAGAAAAAAAAAAGGAAATAATAAATATAAGGGAGGCGGGCTGGAGTACTTGTGTGGTAACAAGGGCATAATCGACATAAACCTGTAGTTCTTATTTTTATGATGAAAAGTCAATCTATAATCAACATATCTAAGCTTAGGAAATGTAATTAGGAATATGCAAATCAAAGCATAGAACAATCTCTCTATGCTCGAAATTAAAATATTCAGATAGTGTAACATTACTAGAATTAAGTATTCTTATGCAACTTCAAAAAAGCGAAGAGGGCGAGAATCTCCACCTTGCCAAACGTAAATCCATCCATTTGACATATGAAATCATTTGTATCTTCAATTGACATTTACGATAACATTATGTTGCAGCCAGTCGACTTCCATCTTGGCCGAACGTGTCGACGCACGCGGTTAGCGTTGCAATTTTTTTTTTTTTGAATGATTACGTGTTTAAACAAGGAAGTTACTATAAAAAAAAAGGAAATAATAAATATAAGGGAGGCGGGCTGGAGTACTTGTGTGTTACCAAGGGCATAATCGACATAAACCTGTAGTTTTTATTTTTACGACGAAAAGTCAATCTATAATCGACATATCTAAGTCTAGGAAATATCTTACTTGTTTAATAGAATTAGGAATATGCAAATCAAAGCACATAACACTCTCTCTATGCTCGAAATTGAAATATTCAAATAGCGTAATATTACCAGAATTAAGTATTCTGATGCAACTTCAAAAAAGCGAAGAGGGCGAGAACCTCCACCTTACCAAACGTAAATTCATCCATTTGACATATGAAATCATTTGTATCTTCAATTGACATTTATGATAATATTATGTCATGGTTAGTCAACGTGCATCTTAGCCGAACGTGCCGACGCACGCGGGTAGCGTTGCAAATTTTTTTTTGAATGATTACGTGTTTAAACAAGGAAGTTATTGTAAAAAAAATGAAATAAAAAATATGAGGGAGGCGGGCTAGAGTATTTGTGTGGTACCAAGGGCAAAATCGACATAAACCCATAGTTCTTATTTTTACGACAAAAAGTCAATCTATAGTTGATATATCTAAGTCTACGATATATCTTATTTGTTTAATAGAATTAGGAATATGTAAATCAAAGCATAGGCCGCTCTCGATGTTCAAAATTAAAATATTCAGATAGTGTGACGTTATTTAAACAATTTTCAGAATGAAGTATTCTGACGAGATTTCAAAAAAGCGAACATGAGTGAGAACCTTCACTGCGCTAAACGTAAATCCATCCATGTGACACATGAAATCATTTGTATCTTCAATTGACATTTACGATAACATTATGTTGCAGCCAGTCGACTTCCATCTTGGCCGAACGTGTCGATGCACGCGGGTAGCGTTGTAATTTTCTTTTTGGAGTGATTACGTGTTTAAACAAGGAAGTTATTATAAAAAAAAAAAAGGAAATAATAAATACAAGGGAGGCGGGCTGGAGGTACTTGTGTGAAAACTGGCCCGAAAACGAATTGGCTGGGGTCTCAAGGATATATAATACCGGTACGGTTGTCGGTTCCAATGTCGAAGCGGGATATCGGGCCCAGCCCATGCTCGCGCCCACGCTCTTATATTTAATGTCAAGGCCCAACGCAAGCCCAGTGGGCCTGTACGGGCCCAGCCCGACCAACCCCTCCCGTATTACATCGCTCCCGCACCGCGTCTGAACTTCCTCTCCGCCTCACCCCGCTCTCTCTCTCTCTCTCTCTCTCTCTCTAAGAACTCAGCGGCGCAACGAACGGCGGCGGCGGCGGCGAAGCCAACCTGAGGCGGCGGTCGGCGGCAGACCCGTGTAGGCGCGGCGAAGTAGGCGGAACAACTCATCTCTCTCTCTCTAGATGTTTTAAGTTCCTGAGGTATTCTGGTAGGTCCTTGAGCTTCCCGTGAATTACAACGCCGGACTTCTTTTGCAGAGAAGCAGGGGGCGCGGCGGCGGCGGCGGCGGCGGCGGAAGCAGCCGCTCTTTCCTCGCAGGTTTCTTTCCATTAGTTTTTTTTTCCCAATCTTCTCGCTTCTCGTTTCAACGAGCGGTTGCTGGCCATACGTTTCGGTCTTCCATGTTCGTCGGTTCGTTCGTTGGCTCCTCTCGGCTTAGCAATGTGAAAAAACATAGTCTAGAGGATCGATGACGGTGCGCTTCGATTCTACTGTGGTTTCCATGATTGAATTCTGAGGCACGTCCTGTTGAGATGACTTAGAATTGCTAATCTTTCTACTACAGAGTCCGTTGATCGAATATCTTATCGTGAGTGCGAGTTTGGGGTGATCTTGCCAGAGCTGGGTTTAGGACCCCGCTTATGTGCCTGCCTCGGGTTCGAGTTTGGTTCGGGATATAGATGAGTTTGGGTTGGGATCAGGTCCCTAAAGTGACTATGGGAACCCTAAATCTCAAACAACTATTGCATACTTTCTCATTACCACAAAGCTAACTCATATTGCGATGTAAAGCTAACTCGTATGGCGATGTTAAGCCAAAGTGGGGAAGGCATTGTTTAGTTTCCTCTGCTAATTTTCCTTTCCCCTTGTATAGAGGTACTAGTTTAACAGCTTTTTGCCTTAGCTTGCACTTGTTTAACTAATTTTATTGCATTTTTAATGCATTGAGCTGAATGCTATTTGCTGACAAGTTAGATTTGTTGTCACTTCAAGGAAAGGGACTTGTTAGAGAATTTGGATATGTGATTAGCTGCATGAGTCTATTCTTATTGTTTGGTGATAATGGTAACTTTTTGAGGGTATAGTATGATTTAGAAATGTAGACATGAATTAGAATAGGTTTAACTGCTTTAATCATACTAGTTCCGCATGAGGAACTGTTCCATGAATATAATTTTTGTGGGAGTGCCTTGTCCCTTAACTCTTTTTTAAGGACCATTTGGTGTCACACTTCAGTTTGGGAAAATTTTATAGCGGAATCATTTGGATGTCTGGATGAGTTAATGGTAAAGAGGTTGGGAGGATGTTTGTTTTTATTGAAATTATCAAGTTCTTGGTGTGGATGTTTACCTTAACAAATTCATGTTTCAAAAAATTGTCCATCTGTTGGATTCTCGAACACCGTATTAAATATTTATGTTTAAATCAATGCTTGTAGACGATCAGAGTCTAATTGCTGCCTTTACTGGAAGAAGTTTTCTAGTCAGCCATGCCTGAAGAATCTCATCTTTTGGAAGCTGGGGGAATCCCAAAGAAGAGAAAGTCAGGGCATAAAAAAGGCCGCAAAACAAAGAAGAAGGTAAATGTTTTTCCAGGTGCTGGGGAAAAGATTAAGATAGACAACAGGATGAGAAAACTGTTCCGGAAGAGGGCAAGAGATTACAATTCGGATGATGATGAAGAAGATGAGGAGGTTGCTGTGTCTAAAAATGATAACGCTGTTCCACTGGCTGACGATGAGAAGAATTTGGAAACACATGGTTCGGATGATGATGAACCTGAAGTTTCTGACAATGAAAATGAGGAAGAAGATGATGAAGTCCATCCCGGAATTACGAAGTTCACGGAAGGTGTTAGAGCATTCAGGACAGCTTTCCAGAGTATCATCAAGAAGAGTGTGTCTGATGATTCCCTTGTAAGCTTGACTGCAATCCCAGAATTTTAAATTACATTGTGAATTTTGTCACTTAATTGCCCCTGCTTGCAGGGTCCAGTAATGTCGGCACACAAGAACCTTGTTGCAGAGAAGCTTGCCGAGGAGGAAACTGAAAGGAAAGCTAAAGGGGAGGCGAAGAAGGAAAAACACTTGGTATATGACTCCCACTTTATTTTCACTGATTTTAGTTCATATTAGCATTGATAAGTTGGAGTTAATAATGTTTTAATCAATCAACAGGTGGGGGAAAAGGGGCACGTGAAGCCTGCAAACTATCTAGATGCACATGAAAAATTTCTTATAAGTGTTGCTACCAAGGGAGGTATTCATCTTATACCTGACAGAACAAAATTGCTTGCTTTAACCTTTTTATATTCTTCTAACGACTTTTATACTCTATTTGCATTTGCTTGGATTCAGTGGTCAAGCTATTTAATGCGGTAAGTTATATGTGAATCCAACTGCACCTTTTCTATAATGAAGCTGATTACTCCTCAACAATTTTCATTTAACAAATTGCTACAAAAAGGTTCAATCCATTTCATTTATCTGCCTACAGGTTAACAAAGCACAGCATGCGCAAAAAGGCTTGGATGCCTCAAGGTCTAAAGATGCAAAAGGTCTGAACTTGTACTGCTTAGTATTAGTTTTTCTCATATCAGTTTCCATCCTGATAAAGGTTCTGATTATAAGTGATGATTGACATGTTATAATGCATTTTGGCTTCTGGGTTCATGTTTGTCTGTTTGGAGATTTGGTGGTAGAGATTTTTCTTATCCAGAATTACATGTGCTGGAGTTTTGTGCTTACCGTTACATGTTAATCTTTGTGTTCCCTCTCATGCCCAATAAATATGTTGCATTATACACGTACTTTGTTTTAGGCATGCATCTCCTTTGTTAAGAAATCTCTTACATTATGTTCCTACGACCTAAATATGTATATTTCACCATTTCTTTGAAATATGTTCTTGGCAAGGAAAATAAAAAATTCGTTTGGTTTTATTATACAAATCCTTCGATCCTATTATTGAATTTGAAGTCATTATTTCACTGAGTTCAACAGCAAGCTTGTTTTGGAAAAATCTTCAACAATCATTAAGTAGTCTGCCATATGACTCTAATTGACAATTCATTTTCAAAATTGTCCTGAGCAAGTCTTTAACTGCAATGTTCTTCAATTACTTTGAAAGATGAAACCTGGCATCTAGATTGTTCTGGTAGTAATAATTTTCTTTTAACAACTTCTCTCCAGCTGAGAGCTTCATCCATGAGGGATGGGCGGAGCTAATAGTGATGCTCAGTCATTTATTCTCCTTGCAGAGAATCCTATTTATTTGGACTTTATCAAATTTTGACTTTAGTGCTTGTGCTTGGAAATATGGGTTACTTCCAAATGCTAATCTTTTTGTTTGGCCTGTTGCATTTCATATTTTATTCAACCAGTACCTAGCACTGGTCTTATCTAGCAAATATTCTACACAAAATGTGTTAAATTTTGGCAAAAAAAGTCTCATGTTAAATTATTATGTTTGTAAATTTCTTGCCTATGGTGGCATGCTACTCGGTGTATTTATTATCTGAAAGTTTTATCTATCCATTTTTTTTTTTAGGAAAATTTGTCTTTTGATGAAGTTCATATACAATCCAGCTTCTTAAATTGCATGGCCGTATGATTCTGTTTTTTTATCTAAAACGTCTAGGACTGCTTCCTCTCATCCCGGAAAGCTTTGAGAATTTATGTTTTGCTTGGTCCCTTTTTTCCTTCTATTTAGTTTATCTTGAGCTGACTTTGTTCTTTAATTACTAATTTTTTTAGGAGAAATTTCAATAAACCAACTTGATTTTTGTCACCTATATCAACTTGCATCCTCATCTTTCAAAACCCGCAATTTGCACCACCAGGCAAAATGCCAAGCCTAAAAGATTGATTTGCCCCTCTTTCAAATAGAAAACAACAAAAAAAACTATCCACCACCACCTAACCAATTCAAGGTTTACAATAACCAAATCCAAAATCAGCCTCCATGTTTGCCGCTGACTAACACGCTGCCTGCTGCGCCGTGCTGACAAACACCACGCCAAGTACCAGGATCCTCTCCCCCCTTTATCTCACATGCGAGCTCTGTGGAGCTCTGACAAGGCAAGCTCTGTTCAGATTTTGGCAAGCTCCATGTCTGGATCAAGGTCTGGTGACCTTGATCTGGGCTGTCATGGATGTTGGACCGTTGCCAACATCTGAATGTGAGAGGGGGGATGGGATGCGGTGAACAGTGAGGGTGGAGGACGTTGCATGAGGATGAGCCATTGGAGAGACTGAGCGCTGGCAATGGTGGCTGAGTTTGGCAGTGGTGGCTGAGAGGGAAGAGGGAGGAGGAGGAGTAATAAAGAGGAAGGCATTTTAGCGTGAAGGTTTTCTTTTGGGAGAAGGGAGTGATGAGGGCAATTTGGGAAGGGAAATGGCTCTATGGCAAATAAGTAGACAAAAATCATGGTTGAGAGACGCAAATTGAAAATGTAAAATGTAGGTTTTCAAAAGTGAAGCTGTAAATTGATATATGTTATAAAAGTGGAGATGGTTTTTGAAATTATATTTTTTTATTATCAGTGATTCATGTAAGTGCTTTATAGGCTGCATATTTTTGTTGAACATGGTCTTGACTGGCACTTTGCAGCAATAAAGAAGAGGAGGAAAGAAGCCTTCTTTTCTGAACTGAGCAAACCATCATTCTCATCAGCCAAAACTGCAGCAAAGGTGGGGTTTCCCTTTGAACATACTATTTTGCACTTCCTGTTGTCAGTCTTATTTCTTTTATAGGTTCTTCCATATGTTTTTTTATTTGTTGAGGTACCGCTCTTGTTTATTCAAGGAGCTGGCATACCACTTCAGTATCTAGCATGTGAAAAATATGATTGGACAAATTTGAACGATTGCGTGGTCTGAATGAAATGCAGGTTCAGTCATCTACTGGTGCTGCGGACAGTGAACCGCCCGCTTGGGCTCCATTACGAGATAATTACATGCTTACGAATTCCAAGTTAAAGGATTGGGATAAGATGCAGGTAAGTTCTCTCACTAGATACGTGCATGTGCAGATGCATGTATACTGTGCACTCATGTTTTTAAGATTATCACTCAATATTGCAGATGTATGTATAGTGGTAAGTTCCATTTTTATCTCTCCCATTTGGTGGGAATGCATATCTAACCTCAAACCTAACTGCAGGAATCAAGTGAACCAGAAGATTTCAGGAGAGGATCGGAAGATAGCAGTTCGGACGATGATTAATTGTTTTGGCCTTCACAAGCATTATTTTCAAGAGAATCCGTAGGGTGAATTTTTGGGTTGGCTTCGGAAATTTTGGTCATCTGACATCAGACATCTTTCTCATGGATGTCTCCTTTTTGTCTAATTTATATTTTGACTCATGTACCTACGATCTGCAAATGCTATATCATCTGTTTAAAAAAGTTTCTTTTCCCTATACAGGACCTCAGCATTGTTTTGACTCGTGTACCAATGATCTGCAAATATCATCTGTTTCGAAAAGTTTCTTTTCCCTATACAGGACCTCAGCATTGTTTTGAGAGTAATTACCAGGATGTGCTTGTCACGCGGGAGATTGTCATGCATTTTAAAGTGACCCCGGTCTAAATTTATTCTTCAACAAGAGTTGGTAATTGTATTTGGGCGACAATAGTTGTAGATGACTCAATTGCATGACCACACCGGACCAGAATGTCTGGGAGCTTGAGAAATGGATGGTTCAGGTTTAGATTCGCAGCCAAAAGGACATTGCCAAGTTTTTGTCTCTTCCGAGTTTCTGATTAAACCTTTCAGACGTTTGATTGTTCGCTTGGCTGTCTGAATTTTGTCTAAGCAATTCAGTCGAAACAGTAGACTTTATGCCTACTTTCTTTGATTGAACAATCAGATACCCAATTTACAAAGGCATTAGTTTGAACAGTTTGGTGAAGAACTACCACTCGTACAAATTGATGAACTTAGCACTAAGGAAGCTGATCCTCACCTTTTCTTTTCCCTAGTTCGAAGTAGAACATAAGCATGCCATGTCCGTTGGTTACAAACTAGTACAAGGGAGGGTATTCACACTGGATCTTTACAATTTCAAGTATTTTTGCGGGCTTTCGGTGCACGTCACATCCACGTTCAAACAAAGTTGTCCTTGGATGTCACAAAAATCGAAAAGGCTAATATTTACCGCGTTAAGTAGCATAGTAGTTCAACTCATCTAGCAGAGTAAAAAATTCCAATCATTTCGACAATTTTCTAACTCCATCTGGATAAGCTCCATCACGAGAGGCATGAACTCTACCGACGGATGAGAAAACCAACGCGAGGTAATAAATGCTTCAGCAGGTTAAGCTTGCAATCTTTTGAACACCAAGGTTGGACAGTCAACATATTTCCTTAGGACCGAATCCTCATCTTCTGCAGAAAATTGACTATAGAATTGCTTGTAAAGATATAGTCCAACTCTACATTACCAAGTTGATCACGACTAGGACACCGCCCCCTGGATTTCCGGAAAGGGCCACATCAAGAAACAGGCATCTGTATATATAAAATGACAAGAGACTCTTCATAGATAACATAAACTCGCTTTACAACACGAACCATTCGCAAATGATCTTTCCTCCGCTGTGACGTCCAATCGTGGCAACTCAATAACTATACAACATTTTCTGCCAGGAGTTGGATTCAATAGATTCAGATGCGAAAACTCTTCATCTTTACAAACTGCTCCTTCATACATACACTAGAGATATAAGACCTATCACTGTACACTGTCCAATGACATAGAAGCCTGATAAAAAGTTTCACCTATGTGAAGTTGTCCCAGCCATATGCCTGCACAGACAATCTCTAGAAGCCAGGGCACAAAAAGCTACGGTAAAGCTTAAGCATTGTTGGATGTTTCTACAAAGGACAAAGAATGTAATTGGCTGGATACTCCAGAAGCATTAGCCCCTTTTGCCCAAAAAAGTCCAGCAGTAAAAATGTCCAAAGAATTTGGACAGAAACCTGCGTACTTGAAAGCAAAAGCTACCGCTTCTGGTCTGTAAAGGTCGCATCTCATTAGTTCTTCATCGTCGTATTCCCAGTCTTGATTTATGTCTCTGGTATCATCAGCCTTTCACATTCGTCTGTCCTAAAATAAGGTTGCTCCTGTAATTAAATACACATCTGATCATTGAATGTTGGAGGCGCGTCAAAATTTTGCTACTCCCCAGGTAAAAATGACCAATAGTTTCCAATTAACATACGAGCAGATCTTTCCTTTCTGTAAGTATAATTAAAAAACGTACTCTCAGAAGCTTCTGGTTGGGCTGAGTGGATCGTAATCATAAGCTTCACCAGCCTTCACGAAACGGCCCTTGACTCGCCTCCTCACATCAGCCCTTGCTTTCCGTGATTCGTATCTCACTTTTTTTTCAAACCTACCAATTATTATTTCTTTTTTATCAATGCCACACATTGACTCATCAAACACATAGACCATATTTCTAAGTCATAACAACGTACAGACCATCCGGCATCACACGCCTTTGAAGTCTTATAAGAACATATGTAGAAAAAGTGATGAATGCAACACATTCAGAATATTGATTCAAGAAAGAGGGGGAAGCTATCTTGTTTGCCTCTTGTCTGTCCTCCAGACCGGTTGGAGAGCAGCATTGTTCCGAATATTAGGTAGTTCAAGTGAAGAAGTGGGATATCCCCTCTTGCATTCAATCTTTTTTTATCATGCCTTTGGCTTTTAATGGTTCATTACTAGGGTGTCTAGGCATAGAGGATCCACACCAGTCCATCTTAATATGGTCAACCATACAATGATGAAATACCATAGTCAAGAAAGGATCTTCCCGTATTTTCTTGTAAAAGGTGAATGGCTCAACACCCTTCCTCATTGCATTTTATCCCATCTTAGGAAGCAGTCTTAGTAAAGTTCTATTCAAGTTCAAAACCTATCCAACTTTTTCCAAATACAACATCAATTTTATTTTGTGAACAAACGCAAAATAAATATGTAATCTATAAACACTAGATATGGAACCTTTAGCATATTAAAAATACATAGTACTAACTTCAGTAGTAAAAAAAATTGGTGTTATGCAAAATGATTGTCATCCATACATAGTCTATATTAATCACTCATATCACATTTAGCTTTTAGTCTGACAAACACAGATATGCTAGATAATAAGTAAGATAAAGATAAGTAATTCAAAAACCATTTAACTATTTGTTATACATGTCATGCTGCATCTCTTTTAAATTAGAATATCTACTCCCAAGAAAAAAACCAAGTTCGGGCTGATGATTGTTTGTTTGTTTTTTTTATCTATCTTGATGAAGTCATAATTTAAGCTTTAAATTTGACAAAAAGGACTTTGACTGTCAACAAAAAAAGTATCATATAAAAAATGAATCTTAAGAGTGTTTTTGTTGTTGCTCTCTACATGAATAGAGAGCTTGACTATTGATATGGGGCTTCATATATTTTGCAGCAGTAGATGCAATAGATGATCCTTTAAAATCAATAGGCTAGGATATCCCCTTAAAGGATAGAAAAGCACTCACTTTCGCGTCTTCTTTTTCTCCTTGTAACGCATGACAGCATTACTCCTGCTTGTAGATGGAACAGAACTCTCAGCACCTGGGGGACACCAGGGGGGCTCCCCCATGAGAAGAATGGAAGAGGCCCCGCAATCTTGATAATCTGCGCCACTACTCTCCCCAGTAAGACCTGAGAATGAAATGCCTGAATGGGCTTGCCTGGATGTAAAACAAAGGATAGGTTCGGTCTTAGAGCTCATGATGGAGTCGCCCGATGCCACACTGCAAGCTGGCTGTGTGGCACTTGGTCTTCCAACAGTTGATCCCTGAATAAAGAATGAAAGCAGACCAGGATACGAATCTCCATCAGCCAGTAGGAATGGAGCAGTGCATACATAGAAGTTGGACCGATTATCTACTGCATGCCACGAAAATAACATTATACATTGTCTCCACTGCCTGCAAAGTTTGTCGTTTGGGTAAAGGAGCCACTGCTGCCAGAGTGTGTTAAAAACTAGGTGATTACAAAGAGATAGGCACAAACAATGTAACTACACATGGAAATTAAATGACAGATGGCATCATGATGCAACAACCAATTAAGGTTGCAGCTCCAAAGCCCAGTCATCACAAGTAATTTGCTTTAGGATTTCTGTCAGTCTAGCTTGAAAATTCAAGACGAGGTTTTTGTCAGAGACTCCCCAGCATCATTTTGGACTCAGGTAATTTCAAATCTCAAGAGTATTAAAGTAGATAATAGTCGACAGAAAACCACAAGCAGAAATGAACCTGGCTTAAGAGAAATAATCAAAACTAGGTATCTAAAATGAAAAACTTCAACCACAGGACTACTCATTAGCTGAAAACAACACAGGACTACTTGAGCACCGATGCAAGAACGTTTTGTACTTGACCACCCAAGAAGAAGATACATAACTGTCACATAACCGGTTAGTCTCAGCACAGCAAAATCTGTGCAAGTGAGAATGTTATAAATTAATGTTGAAGACTTTTGAGAATGCTCTTCATTGATAGTCAAGACTTTCCAGAATGGCCTCTTCGCTAGACTCATAAGTTGAAGTTTTGGATCTTCACTATTGACCATCTGGCAATGGGAGATTCCCAAATAACAAAGCATAAGCAAGTCTTTCTGTGCTCATACTTCCAGACTTCCTTGCCCTGTCTCGTTCTGAATCCTCCATTTTCAGAACCACCCCCTCACCACTACATCAACCAATCAAACCTTCATTCTCCACCGACACACAATCTTTGGCAAACTAGAGTGGCCAAATATCTGTCCCACCAATCAGAATATTAGTATTTACTAGAGATCTGGCCCTTCCTGCTGTCCAATTCAATTTGACTTTCATCTAGAGTTCTTGGTCCAGAAACCTTGTCTTTTGCTTCATACAACAAAAGACAGAGTTGAATGCAGAACCTACAGCCCACAACTAGCAAATATAAAGCTGCAGCATGGAGTTTGCCGCACTTGTAGTTTTACACCAAATCTTTTTCCATGTACAGCGAAACTGAGGATCCATGTTAACTAGTGTGTACATTCCCCTAGGCACATCATGAGTTATCCAAGGATATAAGACAAGTGGATCAAAAGCCATATACATGGAATGTTGAACATTTTCTCTTAGATGGTCAATATGTGACAAGAACATATAACAAAAGAGCAAATCTTCCGTGTGATACGTCACTACTGGTCAAGTCAATCAAAAGGTAAATTTCATTAAACATGAGGAGACACAGGTATCCATGTCACATCACTCGCATCATTTCTATTATACGATGTCCAACATATCCTGTCTGTTAATCTTCCAATCTCTATCGCATCCGTACAGTATTGAGACCAGTAGAAACACTCTGGTAAAAAGCGCATATGTATCTACTGCTTCTGACATAAAGACTCGAGGAATTCGTTTACTTGATAATACACAAAATCATGTTATAAGACCTTTACATTTTGTTGAACACCAAGGTCAAAAAGCAAGAATTTTTTTTTTTTTATGGAAACTTCGCATTTACAATCAAAATCTTAGTATTCTTAACATCATAAAGTAGGTTAATCATCAACATTCAAAACAGGAACATGTGTGATCATTGACGAGCAAAATACCTCGGCAAGAAGGTCACCCTGACAGTTGGAATCTGCAGCAGACATATCCTTTGTGCCAAACAAGCTATCCAGTCCACCATTTTGAAAAAGTTCTTCCGAGTTATTTAAAGTCAAGCCAAAAAGTTCTTCATAATCTTCAATGTTCATATCTACTTCATCCATATTAAGTTCCTTATATAGATCATCATCACAGACTCCAGGATTTGACATTGGATAGCAGACCTAGATGTTAGGAAACACACATTTAGATAACAGTCATTTCCAAAGGAACAATTAACTTTTTATCACATAATATCTACACAGCACACAAGCACAACTAACTAACAACTAATCAAATATGCTTTGTTCTCTGTTCATCATAATAAGGCTAAGCTTCTGCATGTGCACATATGGATACTGATTACCATCTGAGCGAATCACATACCATGTCATCTTGATGGATAGATCAGTAAGAATTGCATAAATACAGTGAATTTAACAAAGCAAACGCCATACTTTTCAAGAAAATGTTACATCTCGTGGATCATATTGGCAAAGCAAAAGGTGCAAAAAGCAATCCTATGAGTTAAATAAAACTAAACTACCAACAAGTGAAGCAATTCAGACGTTAGACTCATTTTAGAAAAACATGGGGGGATGTGGAGACTTCCCAAGGATCCAACTTGCATGGAGGTAATGCCTAAGTAACTTCTGGTGTTTGCTTACTAGAATGATGCCAACAAAACTCACAAGGAAACTCTTTACCACTGCAAATTGATTGTGAATGCTTTACGAGACGGAGCATTTCGTGCCCAACATCACATACATAAAATGAACATGGCTGAGATGCGAATGTTTCAGTGTATGCATAGGCAATTGAGGAAGATTGAATTAGAAAGGAAATTGCGTATTTGTTGAGTTAGACCAGATGAGAAGCTTGTATAAGGTGGTTTTGATAGCTGAACACCCCAGATGCCCCTTTAGAACACGTGCCTTGAGATAAGGGCGGGTCAAAAGGGTTGAAAACCTAACACTATAGAAGAAAACACTATTGAAAGGACATGTTACATAAGTGAATATGTATCCTAAAGAGATCGTTGAGGAAGATAGACAAATTCCACAAAAAATCCTTATAGTCAATACCTTGCAAAAAGAGAAGGCTTCATTTTGTCATTGTTGGTACTGCTATTTTGTTGTTGTCCCTCTTAAATTGCATTCTTAATCAGTGAGGTGAAGAAGCCAGTCCTCAATTAATATCAAAACTTCACGTTTCAGGTACAGGACAGGCATTGGATTTTGTAAAACACAAATTGAGTCGGGAATTGCGAAGAATGGCATGAAAACAGAAGAAACTTCATAAGGTGTACTTGAGTATGATAGAATCGACAGATTATCAACAATTTCTTTTTCCACGTAATGCGTATACAATGCACATTCACACATAATTCAGCAGATGATAGTAAAAAAATAAAGTGAAAAAAGAATGGGAGGAAAGTGTAAGAAAATTTCTCTGCAACCTCACATTTTAAGCCTAGACTATATCAGTCATCACAGACAACTTATAGGCAACTGATTTTTTGCTCCCAAGTCCTAGTTTTTCATACTAAGCCATTAGCCAGAAACAGATGGCTAGTTGAATTGCATAAGAGATTTATCAACCAAAGTTTTTACTTTCCCAGCATAAGCACATATTCTTCCTTTCAAGTTGGTGACATAGGTCAGTCAACTAAGCAATCAGAATAAAAATGAGAGCACTAAGAAATCAATAATTAATTACATAACTTATTCAATGTATTGACAGGTAAAGCCAGCTGGTCCAGACTCTGCGACATGGATTTAAGCTCAGGTAATGAAGATGAACCTACCAAAGCATCTGCCACATTGTTGGCTTGCAAAACAGATGATGCTTCTAGACTGGTGCTATTGTCTAGAGTGTCCCAAGTAGTCCTCTCACTATTCTCAGTGATATGCATTGAACCTAAACCCTGCTCGCAATTGGATTCTCTAATTGAAGGCAAGTCCGACACAAATGACCAGATTGAGGAAAGTTCAGAAGAAGACGGGCATCCAGAATAACAATTTATCGTTTGCCTTTTATGCCCAGAAGCTGCGGTAGAAGCACCATGACCTGTCCAATCACAATTCTGACAAAGCGATACCCTCTCTTCAGTGCATCTAACTAAAGCGGGCTGCGAATTGCATCTTTCACATAGAAGTGTTCTTGAATGGCGCCTCGACAGGGCATTAGCGGAGTGGACATTCCGATCACATGATAAGCATAAGCAAGCAGCATCTGATCGACAGTACACCATGGACCTTTGCTCCCCACAAAAATCACATATGAACCCCATCTTTTACCTTCCAATTTCCTCTAAAAGGTCTTTCTCAAACAAACCGAAACCTTGCAGAATCCCTCAAACTCGGATGCTCAACATATGTCCAATATTAGTGATATTGTGCAAATGTCCTCAACTCAGTAAGATGCTGACAGTCCTCGAGAACTATGCTGTTACCAAAGAAGATGCTTTCCTAAAAGAAAAGAAACCCAGAATTAGTTCCAACCATCCATGCATGACAATTAACTTTCCACCACTCAATATGATGCCGACTGCAATGCAAATTCATCTTTAACCAATAAACACATATCGACAGTTGCAATTATTTTTCTCTTATGTACAGAAAACTCTGAAATTAGACGTGGCGGTGACCATAAAAGGCAAGAAAAGTAGTTTCTGACTCCTGCAACAACTGAAGACTTAACTTTGAAGGAAGTGTAAGTCGGAAAGAGAGAAAGTTTGCTTCAGATAGAATGTAGAGATAATAGTTTTTAACAAAAAAGGTATGCATTTTTTTCACCTGAGAATCCAAAAGATAAAAGGGCAAAAAAGGCATGAAGATATATACTTTATCTTCAGGAATCCACTTTTTCAACGATCAGGTTCTGCATTATAATTTTAAAA
Organism: Eucalyptus guilfoylei; assembly: GCA_016097605.1. Lineage (NCBI taxonomy): Eukaryota > Viridiplantae > Streptophyta > Magnoliopsida > Myrtales > Myrtaceae > Eucalyptus > Eucalyptus guilfoylei. Next base: position 12,495,506 of record CM027870.1, on the reverse strand, counting down.
AGCAAAATAACAATTACACTGCTTTCTCATCTTGCAGACGAGCAAACCCAAAGTAATTAGAAAACAAATTACAAGCTTGATAAAAGTGATGGCACGAGATTTACTATCAAATTGAAACAACAACACTTAAAGAAAATCAAACAAACGAAAGGAACAAAAATCACAATAACTCTCCAATTCAACATATATTAAAGAGATAATTCACCACAAAATTCATAAGCATCTGCATCAACCACCAAAACACTGAATTCCCAAGGCAAAAGAGAAAGAAAAAAAACACACATATCTACACGATCATCCCTCTTCACAAACGGAGCTCAAGACCCACCTAAGCAGAAGGCAGAGAAAATGAAAAACAAAAGCAGACACAATTAACACAGAAAACAAAACTCAAACAAGTAAAACAGAAAAAAGAATCAGATAGTCATAAAAAGATCAGCTTTTTTGTGTGTTTTTCGTTTCTGGGTCGGAGAAAGAGAGAACTCACGAGACAAGATCAAGAAAAAGAACCGGAGATGGGTGGGCGATGGAGGTTTCCGGAGAGAAAGAGAAGTCCAAACAAGGGGAACTCCTTCAGCTGAACTATAGAAACAGATAGAAGGAGAAAAATAGAGAAGAAAGAGGCCAAGATGGATAGGATGGGGGCATGTGAAGGTAATGAATAGAGGGGAAATGTGACATAAGCTGATGAAACACACGCAAAAAGTAATAAAAAGTGCACAGAGGGGGAGAGAGAGAGACGAAAGGGAGAGAAATTTAATATTATCAAGGGAAAAAGTGCAGTCTTGGTGGGACCAACTGTCGCTCCCATTAGCGAAAGGCAAAAAGTTAGGCCCTTTCCTTTTCCTCCTCGGTCCCTCCTATAAAAACTCTCTCTCATTCTTTTTTTATTATTTTCCTTTTGTCTTGGTTTTCCTTATTTAATTCAGCTTTGCTAAACTTCTACTTACTGTCAACTCAACCGCAACTGGTCCAAAAAAAGAGTCGACCGCAACAGACACGCGCTAGTCTCCTCTCTCTCTGCGCCATTTACTGAGCTACACCTACATCTGCAATCAGACACTTCTGTCGGACTTTTACTCCCGCTTTCTACACTTCTGTCAGGGTTTTACTCCTGCTTTTCTTCTTGCTGGATTTTGCCTTTTGACGCTTTGGCGGCAATCAACAGGTACACATACCTTTTTGCACTGCACTGCTCCGTTACTGCCAACCCTTCTCCGCCCTCCTCCCCTAGAAACCTCTTCCTGTTTCTCTCCTTCCGATTCCCTTTTTCTTCTCTTCTTTGCTATGTTATGGAAAAATCCGGGCGATGAGAAATTTTTTGGGGGATATTCTGAAAAAATTTAAAAGAATCTCGTGAGATAAACAAGGAGTGGAGTTTCAATTTCTGGGTATTTCCCCCCTTTATTTTCTTTGGTAAAAAAGGTCACGAAAGTTCGATTGTTGACTTTCCATGTGAACTTAAAAAGCTGAGCTTTTTTCAGGGGACTTTCGTTAGCAACATGGAATGAGGGTGAAGAAGGAAGGATGACGTGTCCCTACATTGTAAAGTGTAAGCCCTATTGTCATTAACTGCAGCGGTTCATCCCAAATTATTTTAGAAAAAATAAATGGTCAAATTCATTAGATTGGAATAAAGTTGAAATGGGCAAGGCCAAGAGGATGATTGAGCTTGTGGGTATCTCTGGTCATTGTCATGCCAGTGCTCAAAGTGGGGAACTTGCGCTTTTATGAGCCTCTGTGGCAATGCAATCCAGTTTTATGATGATTTGACTGCTTACTGCATAATGGGCATCTTGTTCTTGATAATTACATAGTACACTACATAAAAGTGGAAGATGATGAAACAATCAGAGGAAAGATAAAAGAGAATTTTCTCAGCGAAATTGATTTAATTGGGAATTAATTGGAGAGCCATATAACTCCAATTGAGAGAGTAGAAGTGACTTTTTGTGTCCTGCCATCTTATTCGTATGGATTATTCGGATCACTTCGTATTGACAATAAAGTGATTCACCGTAATCTTAAAGTGTTTTTTTTTCAAATGCCTAACCACATACCAACTTTTGTTGATTTCTTATTGAATTGTGTAATGTTGTGTCGGTTGTGGATTTCTCTTAGGCAAATATATCATGCTAGGAACTGCCGCCCTAACTTTGGATGGGCCATTACAAAAACCAGGGGTAGGAAAAAAGCAATTAACCTAAAGCCAAAATTGAGACATATTTCAGATTAAGCATCTTGTCGGGGATTTATCATGATAAGTACATTAGCAATATTGCTTTGCAATTAGCATCACCGAGAGAGAGAGAGAGAGAGAGAATAGGTGTAGAGCCTGCTAAAAATGAAATGGTACAGGATCACTCAAACCGATCAGAACTGACCATGTGATTCAAGGTGTGGAGCCAACCTGCAGAGGTTCAACATCATGCGCTTTATAGCAAGACGTGGACGGCACCAACAATGAGCACTCTCTCTCTCTCTCTCTCTCGTGGAAGGTAGAACTGTTCTCTTGTCGGCCTAAAAAGGTTAGCTTTTTCTGCAAGCGGTCAATGCTTTCGGCTCTCGTTGCGTTTGGCGCCGTTCTGTTCTGGCTCACTACCAAGTCTCAATCCTTCAAACGAGATAAATGAAGCAAATTCGAAATGTTCGTCTCGCTTTGAAGCACAAAAGGGGCAACAAAGAACAATAAAAGATGTCCGTGCAGCGTAGTAGGAACTGCGTGTGAAGTCCGACTACCGGGTGGAAAGTAGGAGGATCGTTTCCATTAGGGCCCGAACCGTACTGATCTTCTCATAGCTCAGACCGTTGAGACAAAAAGCTATAGCTTTGGTAAATGTTCTCTTACAACAAAGGATAAATGGATCAGTGTTAAAAATGTCAAGATCCACTGAGTGTCTCAAGCGAATTGAAGGTTAAAGCCATGCGCCTGCTATATGCTGCAGGAATATTTTTCCAAGCCTTTAATTCGACATTATGCAAATGCGTCATTAAGTAATCGTCTTACAGCAGATGCATCAAGTGACAAGTCAGATACCCAACCTTAGCCATCATAAATATTAGGTACTCAACCGTATAGGGCACGCCACGGCTCTTCTCCATCGCTTGATGTCTTTGAAGGGTTGCTCCACACAACCTTGTCACGGGAAAAGCACAGCCCCACATTGTTTGCCAAAAGCTCTCCCATGGCGTGAAGTGTCTAGAAAAGGACAGCAGTCAAATAAAAATAGACTGTCAATAGTTAATAACTTCAAGAGGAAGGGGACCATGGTGTTCCCATGCATCTTAAATACTTATGTTCTCATACTCAATGCGCAAATGACAATGATAGTGATACTACGAATCAAGATATATATACTTCCAGGATTCCAAAAATTAATAAAATTCTAGAAGATTAGTACCTCAAGAGCATCTGTCGATCCCTTCTCAGAAAACCTTTCACCTACCCTTCCAACTAGAATAACAGTTGGCAACTTTAAGACACGTACAAGCTGAAGAAAGCAAGCTAAAGGTTCATAATGGATCTCCAAAGATGATGGTGGCTTCTGGGTTTCGGCCATGATAGCATGAGTGACGTCTGTATCTCTCCCTATATGCAGGCCGTAAAGAGATACTCTTCTGCTGTCCATGGGTAAACTTCTTTTCTCAGACTTGAGGGTTGATGATGAAATAAAGGGAACTAGAAGAGTAGGCATCGTTTCTGATGTTTCATCCATTAATTGTGCCAAAACTTCATTGAGGGCGCAAGCCAATAGAGGTGGCTTGTAACTTTCCATTTGCAGCACGGACACCTTAACACGGGAAACCAAAATTAAAACAAGAAAACAGAAGAATAAATTTCTGATAAAAATGAGAAAAACATTAAGTACACACAAAATATTTACATAAAGAAGACCCGGTACAGAATAAGAATCAGACTAAGATGGTTAAACGATGTTCACGTCAATGTACCATCTGTCTGGACATCAGAAACTGAACTAAGCACAACAAGAGTACTATCACAGCCATTTTCTTAAAGAAAATCTGCTCATTTCCCTGATATAACCTCATCACCTCCAAACAGAATTTCATTCAATGACAGGTGATTGAAAAAATTGTGCAATGGTTAATGCATCTGGTTACTGAATAGAATAAGAGAAATTTGCAATTTGAGATTTTTGTAGTTATGGCATTGCACTGAAGGTTTTTCACCAGATATAACAAACTTAAGACAGTACTCATTCTTCCTTCATGAAAAGGTGATATTAGGGCAACCCAAATTTGTTACTCAAGGGTAAATGCAGACAAACCATAAGACATGCACTGTAAACCTGCCCATAACATCAATATACAAATGTTCCATTTGCAGACGTTCATATACTCTGCCACAAAAAGAAGTTCTTATTAGGTATTAATTATATTGGATCCAACCAGTTTCCACACTTTAATGTGACTCCCAGCAGAAAAACACTACACACACTTTTAGTTATAGGTACATTACGAGAGCGGCAATTGTGGGAAGGGCTGCTGCTTCTGTATCAAGCACAAAAAAACCAGGTCATCCACATAGAGTAGGGACTGGATACAAATTTTCCACCAAGTGGAATTCATTTCTGCTCATTGTCATATCTGGTTGCCAGGAAACTTGAGCAATTGTAGAAACTAGAAAGGAACTTTACGTATTTCAATCACTCAAGAATTAAGCTCCAGAGAACGATGGACAACAAAAGCTCTTGCCAGTGAAAATTCAGCCTCAAGTGCATAAAACAATAAACTGTCAAATTCCCTCAACAGTTACCCTGCGCAAAGATTACTAGCTTGGCATCTAATGTACACATGCAAATGCCATTCCAGTCCTCAAGATGAAGACTCCCACTACCCTGAAATTCAACCTTTAAATAAGGCTAGAGCTCCGTTTGACGAGTATTCATTTTGATCAATATTGATGATGTTAGTGCGCAGCGTCTAAATCATCAATATCGATAAATCTGCTAAAAATGTAAGCTAACACAGTTTCTTTCTGCCTACTCCACACTCAATCTGCATCACCGGAATCCCACTATCCGCAACATACATACCCATCTCACCGCAAACTTGGCCATCATCAGCAGAAATCACATAATCAATCCATCTATCTATCAAGCGAAACTTCATTCCCCAGATGGACATGGCCAGAAACCCGCGCAATTACCTGATAAACCCCATGGCCATCGACGAAGTGAACGACTTCCCCGCGAGCTCCGCCGTCCCCGATGCCGTAGCGCTCCAACGGAAGCTCGAAGGGCTCCTCCCTGCGGCGAAACGACAGTCGATTGAGAAAGCTCCCGATCGAGATGCGAGACGAAGACACCGAATCGCAACGAAATGTAACCGGAGACATCAAGATCACGAGCGAAAACACGAGAATCGACGAGGAGAGGAGAGACGCTCACAGCCGGCGAAGGTCAGAGCTCGGGTCGGGCCGGAGAGCGGCGGCGAACGCCGGACCGAGCCCGTCCTGGTCCTTGAACAGGAAAACCACCTTCGGAGCGACTTTCATGTCTCTCGATCGGATGTATTGCGCAGCTCCACGCTCGGCCTCGTCTCCGCCTTCCTCCGCCTTCTTCCTCCGCCTTCTTCCTCAATCGAGAGAGCGGCGCTGAACGGAACGGCGGCTCTTGAAACAGTCTGAGACCGGGCGGCGAGAGCGTCGAACTTGATCGGCGAGCCAGCGGCGAGAAACGGGTCGGGCTGACCCGAGTTTCTACACGGGCCACGAAACGGATGGCCCATTCTTGGGCCGAAAGACGTTTGGATTGGGCCGTAAGCCATTTCTTTCTTCTTTGATTACAAAGAATTCTGTTCTAATTACAGCAAGAATTGGTTGCCCAATTGATTCAGCAGCAACAACTTCAATCAAAGCATAAGGGGAAATTAGGAACTGAATGGAGATTGCCAATTTGCCATGATGATTAAGACAAGAAGATGGAGATGCAATACGAAATCTTGCTTCCCAAATACTTTGAATGATAGTAACAAAATCTACGATTACGAATCTTTATACATGACCGTAACGCATTTTACAGATTCATAATGAGGAAGACGAGATGCGAAATATACATTCATTTCACGTTCTGTCTGAAAGAACATAGAATGCCGGGAAATGCGTCATTGTCTTGGCCTCACTCGACTTTCCATGCGTACAAGAAAAGGCAAAAATCCGGGGCGGTCGAGCCCGTGCGCGCGGTGTAGTATTTGCTGGCCGTGCTGCTGTCGCTGTTGGCCCCACGACTGCTGCCGTCCCGGTCGCTCTCCGCCTCGACCAGCCCGGGCTTGAAGATGAACAGGCCGTGGCCGGTGCCAGGGCTCTTGAACATCCAGTCGTGGACATCCCAGAACACCTGCACAGGTTTCTTGTTCACCACGATGTTCTGGTTTCCTCGGAACTTCCAATCCAGGTTTCTAACGTGGATCACCACGGCCCCGTCGATGTTGATCCACATCTCCGGCTCTCGGTGCCCGAAAGTCGTGCTCTCGACGGTGATCTCGTGCTCTTTCGTCCTCTCGTCGAACTTGGCCCTCGTCGCGAACGTCTTCTTGCCGAACACGTTCTCTTTCTTGTAGAACAACATCGCGTCCACGAGGGCGGGCCTGGATTTGGTCCTCTTGTAGGCCTTCTTCTTGTAATCCCCCAGGAGCAAGACCACCTCCTCGTCCGAGACGAGGGCCACGTAGTAGTCCGTGCACGGCTCAGGGCTCCCGGCAAACTTGGCCGACCGGAGGTCCCAGTACACGTCCACGCGTTTCGACTCGACCTCGAAGGACTTGTACCCCTTCTTGCTCCAAAAGTGCCAGGGCTTGAGGTAGATCTTGCAGGTGTAGTGGAAGTCCCCCTCCAGGCCGTCGACCGTGATGCTGAGGGAGTGGTTCATCAGGTTCTTGCACCACGTGATGGAGACGTTGTGCCAGTACCCGCCGATGTTGGCCTGGTACGCCAGCGTCACCGTGCTCTGGGCGGTCTTGATCGTGACCGGGTCGTCGGTAATCCTCTCCGCCAGAGGCGGTGCCTGGCTCGGCGGCAGCGATGTTGCCCTATGCGTGTGGTCGAATGACATCGTTCATACGTATATCCAACCTCCTTTCGCAAGGCCTTTCTCTTGCAAAGTACCAGAGGTATGAGTCTTCTAGGACCTCGATGGATGATGAGAGGCGAAACAACTGCACGAACGGAGCGTCTAATAAGACGGCGATAGCGTCAAAACATATGCATATATCCTCTACGGATCACGAGACGAGCTGCAAAAACACATGCATCGAACAGCCAGATGGAATCTCGGTCATTGTCGCGACGGAAAAGCCGGCGGCGAGGCGATAATGCATGGCAGTCCAATGCATGTACGTTTGGAAATCGAATCGTAGAAGAAGGAAGGAAAAAGAAGAGAGAGAAGGGAGGAATTTTCCCAGGATACCGAAGGAGGAAAGAGAGAAGAGGGAGAAGGAAAGGGAATGGAGGAGGGAGAAACAGGAAACAGGTGTTTTCTTGGCGGAAAAATCTCCATCCTGAGGCTATGAGCTGTGTCGGGTGTCCGAAACCAAGGGGGGATAACGTTCACTCCAGAAATTCTCACATCGTTGAGTGTTTTCTTGCTATTTTTTCTCTCGTTCATTTTGTTTCTCCGCTAGAATAGGCCCACGTGGCGTTTCCCGATTGGACAGCGTCAAATTTTACGTTGACAAAAAAACAAACATATACATCGACGTCTTTTTTGTGTTTTTCCAAAAAAAATGTTTAGGAAAATTGAAGTTCTATGGTTTGGACATTTGGTAAAAATGCTTGACCTTATAACTCTATTAGTTTTACGAAAAATAAATTATTTGGAAATATTTTCTTTAAAAAATTACTTAAATTGCTAAAAATAATTAGTTAAAAAAATATTTATCCATGACTATATATGTTTAAACATTTTCATGAATGGTATAAATATTTTTTGTTCATACATTCTTGAAAACAATGCAAGCGATCATTATTTAGAAAATTTCCAAATAATTTATTTTTCACGAAACAAACGCATCCTATATTGATAAAAAAAAAAAAACTTGTGCTTCAAGAATAAATGGCCATTTTTCTTTATTTAATTGGACTTTCTATCAATGGGTCTACTGTAAATGGCGAGAGGAATTGATTTTTTTTTTCATAGGTACTATTTATATCATGATATATCTGTAAAATCAGTTAGTAATAACAATTAGGGTATTGCTCTTTGACCTATCTTCTGCATAATTCGCTAGTGTCTACTTGTGTACGTAATGCTAATTTTTTATGCTTGTGGTGATTGCCATTTGTATTTAGCTGCTTAGGTAAGAGTATAGATGAGTTTACTATTTATATGTGATTGCACAATGTTAAACCCTAATTCAGTCATTTGTACAAATTATAAGCGCAAGCTCTTTCCTGTAAAAGGAATCGATAAGAATTTTAATTTGGACAATGCTTTCTTTAGAAATTAATATAGTATTACGTCTTGTTTACGTAGACGAGAGGGGTGAAGTGACCATCTGCTCCGAAATCATTCATGGTATCAAATGAATTAGAGCCGACACTCCGCATGAAATGACGATTTATGAAACGGAATTAAATAACCACACAAGAAATATCCCCACTTGGATAGATTGTAGAAATATTGTTATCAGTCGTTCTCGTAGTTTTCTTCGAACTTTAGGCTACAAATATATTTTTGGATCTTTAAACGCGGAAGTTTGTCTTTAAAAGAATTCGATGACAAAGTTGGTTAATGTAGCCTTATAGGCAAAAACAAGTTTGAGACATGACCTATCTCTCTCGGGACACCGCCTTGTGGAGGTCGCCTCCTCAAGACTCAAGTGACCTCAACAAATGATTACCCTAACGCTGATGGAACAACATGGCGGAAGATTTGATACCTTCACCCAAGGAGATTGCTAAAAAAGAGCTTAAATTTGAGTCCATCAAAACTTGAGCCAATGAATTTTAACTGCTCTACATCACATCATTTATCCGCATCGGATAAGTTTGTGGGTAGGCCAATTCCCAGCCCAAAATTGATAATTGACCCTATTATTTGGCACTAGGAACAAAACAGGTCAGTTTTGGAGCTACTCAAGGACCACCCTAGTCTTTTTCGTTCATGGAAAAAAATCACATTCTTAAGATGAAATGTAAAAATTTTGACATTTCACTGTAAAAAAATGTGTTGATCAAGTGGTTGTTTTATTGTTTGTTATTGCAGTTCAATTTTCGTATGGTGCAAAAGTCTATCATTTCTAAAACAAAAGCAAATCAGTTTTCCCTAGAACCGGCCTTGAACTGCTCGATCCAGGCCAGTTCGATTTACTTCCTAGGCAAAAGTAGACCTAGTGCTCACCTTTAATAGAATATATAACAAGGAAGGCAAGTAAGGGATATGAAAATATTTAAATTTAGGATCTTTTATTTTGATATCATATTAGATTTTGTGAGGTTATTGTCTATTATTATAAAAATTTATACTGTTAAATGAAAGGATGATGGGAAATCACCTACATGTGTGTCATCATTATATTCTGATTGAACAGGGACGGATTAGATCCCACAAAATCTGATAAAATTGACTGAATAGTTTTAATGAAAAGGACATGTCATGCGATGGTATGTGTCTGTTCCTTACGGTCAAATTCAAAATGCTTTAATTATATGGTATTGGCAGAAAAAATTGAAAAATATCGCATAATCACAAAGATGTCCATTTCATTTTGATAATCCAAAGACATGAGTGTAGAGAAGGGATCGATGCTATGTTGGAAGATATGCAGAAATATTGGAAAGTTATGCAAGGATCAAATCATGAGGATATTATTGAATCAATTAAAGATCGGATCCAATCTGTAGATTATTTCATTTCCTTTTCTTTTACATATACTTTGTAATATAATATCAATTCTGTACATTGAGTAAATACAGAGAAATACAGAGAATTTCTCTCTTTCTTCTTCTCGTGTTTGTCCTCCCCTTCGACTTCTTTCATGGTATTAGAGCAGCCGAAGGTTCTGACATAGTTTCCGCTCTTATTTTGATTGCCTAGAGGAACTCTAACTTGCAAAGAGAGTTACCAAAGGAATCACTATTCTTTGAAGGGGAAGGATTTTTTTCCAGTATGAACAAACCAGAAATTCTCACCTCAAACCCAGACGAAACACCGGCAAGAGACACGATGCCACAGACTTCGAACAGCCCAGATTCATCCATCGTGACTTCCATGGTTGAGTAGCAGCTCAGTCAAAGCCAGATCCAAACCCAACACGCGTAATGGCAAACTTTTCCGGCTTAGTTTAATCTGGGGTAGCCTATCTCGGGCTATCCTTACTAGTGGATGCCATATCCATGGATCCATGGGGCAAACCCAGTTACATCACAGCCGGGCTACTAGAGCAGCGTGCAGACCGATGGAGGCCTACCAACCAACAATGAGGCGGGCTTAACCATCGGCCCGGAGCAGACGGGCAGATCAAGTGATTCAAGTGCGGGATTTTCGGGTGGATTCAATCCGGGTCAAGCTGCAAATCACTACTCGGGAGTCCCACCCGGGTTTCTGCCGTTTCCCTTCGCGGCCGCCATGGGTTGGCCAGAATCTGGCGACGCGCTCTACGTTTCCACTGCCAACGGACTGGAGTTGCGGCTCATCAACCACCCTCTCATAGGACCAGAAAATTATTTGAGTTAGGCGTGGGCGTTTCGGCGAGCCCTAATTACGAAAGACAAAGAGGGTTTTATCGACGGGACCGTCCCGATCCCAACTGACGAAAAAATGGGACGTCAGTGGAAAAAATGCAACCAATTAGTTAGAACATGGATAGGGAACTGCATTAGCCCAGAAATCGCCGCCGGTCTACCACCCATAGAAGATTCAAAAATTATTTGGGATAGCATCCAAGAAATGTATGGAAAATTGGATCGAGTACAAATTTTCTCGCTGCATCAAGCACTCAGCAAATTGAAGCAGGGAAACATGTCCGTGACGACATGCTTCAACAAGCTTTTAGCCCTCTGGAATGAATTGGAAGCTACTGAAGAAAAGTTGGAAAGGCCTGAAATGACCCTTCAGTAGTACAAAGCGATGAAAGACAGAGAGAAGGCGACTCGGTTCCTACTTATACTCAATGACACTTACCTCACATTCAAATTGCAAATACTGGCCATGGAACCAGCACCCACTCTCTGCCGGATCTTCCAGCTTGCGGTGCAAGAGGAGAACCAATGGCTTGCCTCATCGGACAGCAAGGCCATCAAAGCTCTAGCGTTGGCGGCAAGGATTGAGAGAGAAAAAACCCTAGAGAAGAAGAGGGGCTACGATCCGTTGCTAGGGTTTGCGTATCAGCGAACTCTTAAAGGGGTTGGAATGGACGGCCAGGATCAAATGCAGCGATCTGACGGTCCTAAGGGCACGTGGCTTCCGTCTAATTTGGACGGTGGAGATGGATCTAGATCGAAGGGATCCAACGGTGCTCAATTTTCCAAAGGATATGGGCAGAATTTTAAAAATAGAGGGAAATTATTTTGTGATTTTTGCAAGTGGCCCCACCACACAATTAAAAATTATTGGAAATTACATGGCTGACCTAGAGAAAAGGAAAAGAAGGGAAATGAGATATCTGCAGCAGCTTATCAACTTACAGGATGAACAAATTCGGCAATTCAGCCTATCACACATGGAGAATATCAGTAACTAATGCAGGCTTTACAAAAATTGGATATCCAAAAAAGGGTAAGCAGCTTTACAGGTGTTTCTTATTGCCTGGCAAATACTATATCTTGAAATACCTGGATTATTGATTCGGGAGCCAGTGACCATATAGCATGTGATAAATGATTATTCTCTGTTATTCATGAAGAATTAGATGATCCTATTACTGTGCAATTGCCAAATGGGAATATTGCTTATGTTACTACAACAGGGACAATCACCCTTAACTCCCATATTGTTCTCACCAATGTCCTTTATATTTCGGACTTCCAATTTAATATTATCTCAGTGTCTAGAGCCTGTAAGGAAAATTCATGTCGAGTTTATTTTGATGCTGATATCTGTCTATGTTAGGCCCTTTCGACTGGGAAACTGATGGGCTGGGGTAGTCTCTCTGAAGAATTATTTTTCTAGAAAAGCTTGCTAAAAAATCTTGATCATTTTCTTTGTAATAAGAAATCATTGTGTCATTTGACTACCAATGATAGAAATTTCCTTTTGCACTCCAGATTGGGCCATAGTTCTTTTTTTCCCTATCCTCAATGTCAAATTTGTCCACTTGCAAAGCAATTGCGCAGTCCCTTTCCTTTGAGCCAAAGTCGTTCAAAAAATATTTCTTCCTTACTACATATTGATGTCTGGGGACCATATCATACATCGAACCATGATGGGTCTCGATTTTTTTTTACCATTGTGGATGATCACTTCAGAGCCACATTGATTTTTCTCATGCAGTCTAAGGGTCAAGTTGTGTCCAATTTAAGGACATTTCTTTCTCTATCAAAAACCCAGTTTGGGAATACTGTCCAAAGAATAAGGACAGACAATGGCAAAGAATTTTTCAATCATGAATGTGTTGCCCTTCTTTCCTCACAAGGGATATTACATGAGAGCTCATGTACTTATACACCACGACAAAATGGAGTGGTGGAGCGGAAACACTTCACCTGTTGGAAGTTGCAAGGGCTTTAAAGTTTCAAGCCTCTATTCCAGAAGATTTTTGGGGGGATTGTATATTGATTGCAGCTTATTTAATAAATCGTATGTCGACCAAGATTCTTGACAGACAATCTCCTTTCGAGATGCTTTTTGGGAAGAAGCTAGACCTGGACCACCTGAAAATCTTCGGTTGTCTATGCTATGCCACAATAATAGGACCTAAGGATAAGATGAGTCCCCGTGCTCGCCATTGCATTTTTATGGGATATCCCACTTTACAGAAGGGATACCGGGTCTTTGATCCATCTAGAGGGGAATTTTCCGTCAGCAGGGACATTTTATTCTAGGAAACTGTTTTTCCATTTGCTACTTAAGAAAAAGGCAGCACTAAGACAGGACATTCTCCTACTTCTTCTATAGAGGACAAGATTGAAGATTCTGGATATATATTTCTTCCTTCATTGCCAGATACGAGGGAATTTTCTACATCGACTACTAACATGACACCTTTAATGGAAGTTCAAAATCCAGGGTAGGATGATGAGGTGCTTTCAGATTCGCCTACTATGGAAATTTTAGATAATCATTTATCTTCAGAGAATGATCCTCCCAGACGTTCTGGTTGTGCCACACGGCCACCTACCTGGACTAAATGCTACCAATGTGGAGTCAGGAATTCACCGGGTATTCTTTTCCCCATTTCTTCTTATGTTTCCTTTGATCAATTATCCCCGGAGCATAGATGTTGCATCACTCACATTTCTGAAGAGCGAGAACCGTCCAGCTTTGATGAGGCAAGCACTAATCCATGATGGCAGAAAGCCATGGAGGCAGAATCGAAGGCCTTAATGGATAATCAAACATGGGATCTTGTTACCCTACCCTCACATCGCAAGGCAATCGGATGCAAATGGGTATACAAGATCAAATATCAGGTAGATGGATCGATTAAAAGATACAAAGCCTGGTTAGTGGCTAAAGGTTTCACACAGAGAGAATGTTTCGACTATCACGAAACTTTCTCCCCGGTCGCCAAAGACGTCACATTCGCTCATTTCTTTCAGTCACGGCTTTTCAAGACTGGTCACCACATCAGATGGATGTTCACAATGCTTTCCTTCATGGAGATTTAGATGAGGAGATCTATATGGAAGTACAACAAGGTTTATGGAGACAGGGGGAGAATAAAGTATGTCGTCTCTACAAATCCTTGTACGGACTCAAGCAAGCCTCTAGACAATGGTATGCAAAATTTGCTAAGTCACTGATAGCTGCTGGTTTTCAACAGTCCAGATTTGATTATGCTGTTTTTACATGGACTAAAGGTACGTCATCTATCTACTTGATGATATATGTAGATGATATACTCATTATGGGCAATGATGAAATAGCTATCAAGGGTCTTAAGGAATACTTGCATTCTACTTTCCACATTAGAGATCTAGGCTCGCCAAAGTATTTCCTTGGGATTGAAATTGCTCGATCAGATCAAGGAATCTCTCTCAGCCAGAGGAAATTTGCATTGGAAATTATTTTAGAAGCGGGATTGTCGGGATGTAAGCTAGCTGTAATACCAATTGAGCAAAATATCAAATTGACTACAACCGATTATGATGCTGGACTATCTCAGGAAGCTGATCTCGTACTCAGAGATCCTTTGGGCTATCAGAAACTTGTTGGGAAGCTCATATATTTAACTATGACCAGGCTAGACATAAGTTATGCCGTGCAAACACTCAGTCAGTTTATGCACAAACCAAAATAATCTCATATGAATGCCGCACTAAAAGTTGTGAAGTACTTGAAGAAATGTCCTGGACTTGGAATTCTTCTTTCTAGGAAATGTGACATGAAGATGACTGCATACTGTGACGCAGACTATGCAACCTGTCCAATGAACAGAAGATCAATAATCGGTTTTTGTATTAAATTGGGCGATTCTTTACTTTTGTGAAAAACAAAGAAACAACCAACTGTTTCATTATCTTCAGCAGAGGCAGAATATCGAGCCATGGCCAAAACCACATGTGAAATAGTGTGGTTGAGAGGGTTACTTCGGGATCTTGGAGTACAGGTTAAAGGACCAACAAAGTTATTATGCGACAATGATGCGGCCCTCAAACTTGCATCTAACCCTATCGTGCATGAAAGAAAGAAGCATATAGAAGTAGACTGTCATTTCACCCGAGAGAAAATCCAGCAAGGGATGATCAAGACACAGGGGATTGGAACAGAAGAACAACCAGCGGATGTCTTCACCAAACCTTTATGTCAAAGACAGCATGCGTATCTCTTGAGCAAGCTTGGCGTCTTGGACATCTACAAGCCACTAGCTTGAGGGGGAGTGTTGGAAGATACGCATAAATATTGGAAAGTTATGCAAGGATCAAATCGTGAGGATAATATTGAATCAATCAAGATTGGATCCAATCTGTAGATTATTTCATTTCCTTTTCTTTTACATATACTTTGTAATATAATATCAATTCTGTACATTGAGTAAATACAGAGAAATATAGAGAATTTCCCTCTTTCTTCTTCTCGTGTTTGTCCTCCCCTTCGACTTCTTTCATGCTAATTTATCATTGCTCATATTTGTGTTGGGAAAATACAAGAGGAGAGCGAGAGGAGTTGAATATGAGTCAAGGAAGAATATTTCTCACTTCCTTTTAATCAACGTCGAAGGAAATACCATATATTGTGCATTCAAAGGTCAAACGCGAATGCGCAAGTACACCTTTGATACGTAAAAGTAAATTTCTATGATGTGAAATCGCAGGTTTTGAAGAGCATTTTCCTTTCTCTCTCGCACACCCTATTCGGAGAGAGATGTCATCATCTCTCTAACTAAGCTATTAAAACAAGAACCTTTTTCTTTTTCCTCTTCTTTGTACGCCGTAATTCAGCACATTAAAATTTGTTAACGAAGACTGTTCGGTCTTCTCGCGTCTTTTGAATTTCTAGAAACCATCCCCATTACTGTCGAATTATGCCTTGTCGCAACTTGTTGTCTACAAGCCCTTGACAATGAAAGCTTGTGCATCGAAGCTCATTGGTCTTTCCAATGAGACTTGTGACCTTAAGAACTTGGGGGCCACGACTATTTTTTGGGTGGAATTTAGGGTTCATTTGTTTGAGTGATTTTTTTTTTCGCAAGTCAATTTTCTAGATTTTTAAGCGTTTAGTTTGCCAAAAATAATCAATCAACAAAAAATCATATATGATCCAAGAAAATATGTGTGTTTAAAATTAGGAAAATGAATTTTCGAATATCAAAATGATTCCAAAAATTGATTTTTTCGAGAATTTTTTTTATTAGCAAGTCTTTTTTCGAAACAAACGCACTGTTTGAAATTTCACTGGCAATACATTCGTTTTTTTTTTTTTTTGGTCGAAAACGAGAAGATATATTATAACTTCGGAAGCTTACAACCATACGTTAAGGCGTCGACATTTACAAGGTCTAGCAACAGATAAGGTGGATCTATGTTCCAATCCCGGGCCAAGAAATTGCAAAGCTGGGCCTTAGCAGTCTAGTCAGCGACAGCGTTTGTTTCTTGCCTACAGAATCGAACAACTAGGTTTGGGAAAAAAGAAAGGGAATCAATTGCCTCCGCAAGCAAAACGCGTGTCTCCCATGGCGACGGTCCCTCACAGCAGCAACGACAGTACTACAGTCTGATTCAAGAGTGATCGAAGCATGATGAAGCCCTTGGTTCAACAGATATCCGAGCGCAAAAGTGAGAGCCTGGAATTCCGCAATCAAAGCTGATGCAGCTGGAAATCGAGTGGTATAAATGTCGGTAAGTCTACCATACTGATCTCTACAAATCGAAGCCATCGATCCATGTGTACTTCTTGGCCAAAAGGAGGCATCAATATTGCATTTAAAGTTCCTGGTTCCGGTGGATGCCAGATCTGATTGTGTTGCTGTTGTCTTGCAGATCGTGTCGAAGAGAGAGAGGACGAAACCTGATAAAGTCGAGTTTGTACTAGTGCAGTCTCCACTGCTAAAGAGGGATCCAGAGGATGGCCATGGAAGATGAAACCGTTCCTCATTCACCAGATTTGCCAAAGAATATTGGCGATGAGCTCCAAAGCAGGTAAGTTTTTCGGCGATGGAGCCTTTTCTGTCAACCAAACTTCTAATCGAGTAACCGAACTAGTTTGGATATCTATGTTGATCTGTGGATGAGCCCAGATGCCTGTAGTCCATGAACAGAATAGAAATAAATGCGCTAATGTTTCTGGAAGTCGCTGTTTACATAGCTAGCATAAAGGTTCAGAGATGATGTGTTTCTTGAATAAATTGTCTTTTGAAGCAATGGCATTTTGGCATATTGACGATAGGAAAATTCGTATTTTTGGAGCTGTACGCATGGTCCAAATTTGTTTCCACAGAATCCTAGGATGCTGATATGATGTTGATGCTCTACTGCTAGTAGGATTTCTGTTTATAGTAGTCAGAGCATGGTAATTGCTCTTCACCGTATGACGGCCATCCTTGTTGGCTGTCCAAACTAGTTGATCTTCAGCAAAATTTGGTCTAATTGGAATAGTTAGAATCTCTGCTACAATCTGGTCATCTAAAAAACTACTGATCAAAGAGGTATTCCAGCTGTTGTGGATGGGATCAATGAGATCAGCCACCAGTTTGGGTTCCTCTCTAGCCGCAGGTCCACCAATGACTCCTCTGGGTAACCAGCCATCCTCTTTAATTCGAATATTCCTTCCATTACCCACTGACCATCTAACATGAGGAACAATAACATCCCGACCAACTAGAACACTCTGCCACCCCCAGGATGGTCGAGTTCCTTGGTTCGCCAATAGGAAATCTGTAGAATGATAGTAAAGACCCTTAAAAATTTGACTCCATAAAGCTTGAGGCTGTTGTAGTAATCGCCATGCTTGCTTACCAAGCATAGCTCTGTTAAATTCAATTAGATCACGAAATCCTAGACCGCCGTCGTTCTTACTCCTCTTTAAAATTTCCCAATTCTTCCAATGTATCCTTGCTTTATTCTGATCATTTTTCCATCAGAAATGAGCAATGTGTTTCTCTATTGCTTTACAAAGAGACAAAGGAAGTTTGAAAATCGACAAAGCATAGTGAGAAAGTGCCTGGATGACAGATTTAATGAGAATTTCCTTACCCCCTTTCGAAATAAACTTTTCTTTCCATCCTTCCAACTTTCCTTCTACTCTCCCCAAAAGCCAAGAGAACATTTCCTTTTAAGAGCAGCCCCAATCAGACGGTATTCCCAAATATTTTCCATAGTTTTGTAGCACCGGAACTCTAAATTCAGACGCCAGGTTTTCCTGTAAGCCGAAAGGACAATTCTTGCTGAAAATAAATCCTGATTTGTTACGGTTCAAAGCCTGTCCCGTGGCCATACAATACTGATTTAAAATATTTGCCAAGTTCTGGCATTCATGGATATTTGCATCAAGGAAAAAGATGGCATCGTCCGCAAAGAATAAATGGGACAGTGTAGGACACAATCTATTTAACTTAATGCCCTTTAAATGATCCATATCGATTGCTTAAGTAATCAGAGTAGATAAAACATTTGCTAATAGGATAAAGATGTATGGAGAAAGAGGGTCACCTTGTCTGAGGCCACGGGTTGGATGGAAAAAAGGAAGTAGCTCACCGTTAAAGCGGACACTATAAGATGTGGTAGTGATGCATTGGAGTATCAAGTGTACCCATCTTGGATGGAAGCCCAGTTTGAGGAGATAGTCATTTAGGAAATCCCATTCCACTCTATCATAGGCCTTTTTCATATCAGTCTTGAGGATTGCATAAAATTTTCTCGTTCGCCTTCGAATCTTAAACTAATGAAGAACTTCCTGAACAACTAAAATATTGTCTTGAATCTGTCGTCCATTCATAAAAGCCGATTGTTCCATGGAAATCAGATTAGGTAACCAAGGTTTGAGGCAATTAGCAAGTACCTTGGATATAACCTTATAAGCGAAGTTGCAAAGGCTAATCGGTCTGTATTGATCAAGGTTCTCTGGATGAGGCGTCTTAGGGATCAAAGCGATGATTGTCCGGTTCAGATTCATAGGCATCCGGCCTGACTGAAAAAAATTCTATACAAGAGAATGAAGATCGGACTTTATTACCTCCCAATGAGTTTGATAAAACAAACCAATGAAACCATCAGGGCCAGGAGCCTTAGTAGTGCCCAATTGAAAGGTAGCTTGTCGGACCTCCTCTAAAGATATCAATTCCAGCAGCTTGTCATCCATTTCCGTAGTGACAACCTGCGGGCATTGATCTAGGATAGGTCCATAATCGCGATAGCCCACCGTCATATATAACCCAGCAAAAAAGGTGGTTGCCATAGATTTCAAAACCTCTGGATCATGAATCCATCGCTGATTGTCATCCTGCAACATGATAATGCGATTTTTTTTGTCTTTGTTGGATTAATCAAATCATGAGTTTATTGGTTGTAGTTAGTTCTAGGAGCTTTAGAAGGTGACACTTGTCTATTGTGTACCTTTGCTTGGTGAGAAAGGAATCCCTTGGTAAGTGGGAGGATGTCATTTTCATGACTGAGAGCCTTAGACTTCAATCAAGAGCTAAGCCATCTAGATACACTCCCTCCAACGAATTTGTGATTGGTTGGTATAGCTACATTTGACTCTAAGGGCGCGTTTGATAACGATTATATTTTCGGGAACAATTTTTGATCGGAAATGGTTTTTTCTGATTCTATTCCCAGGAATAATTTCTAAGCAAAAGAACGCGCTTGGTAACTGTTCAAAATTTATATTCCTGAGACAAAAATACGTTTGATAAGATTCTTAAATTCTTTTGTTTCTTTTAATTTTTTAATACTTTGATTATATATTTTTCTTTTTTTTCTTTTTTTCCTTTTCCTTTTTCTTTTTCTCTTCTTCCTCCTTTTTTGTAGCCGGTTGCTGGCTACTGCCGTGGCCGGCGATTGGCTGGGCGAGGTCTGGCGAGCTCACGAGAGGCTCGTCTGGCCAAGGCAAGCCTCGGCCTCGCCCAGGTAGCGTGAGGTCGACCTCGCCCAAGCCTGGTGAGGCCGAGCCGGCCCTAAGGTCGTCGGCCCTCGTCTAGTTAGTCACCGGCCATAGTTGACGCCGGCGACTAGCCAAAAGGAAGAAGAAGAAATGGGAAGAGAAGAAGAGAAAAGAAAAGAAAAGAGGAGAAAAGAAAAAAAAATAGGAACAGATTCTAGGAATTGTTCTCGGAAACAATAAATTACTTTTTTCTACTTCATGATTCTATTTCAAATCTATTCCCGGGAACAAAAAAATAGATTTTTGTTCCTAGGAACAAAAATTTAACCGAACGGATTTCTGTTCTTTTTTAATTTTAGGGAACAAAAGAACATAAATAGTTGTTCCCTGGAAGGTTACCAAACAGGGCCTAGGATGTCCAAAATATAGTTAAAAAGAGAAACTAACACAAGCTCGCCACCAAGACCAGAAATAATGTAAGTGTCATAACTTTCATATGGTGTTTACTCGAGTGTTGTAACTTTTTTTTCGATCACATATGTGCCATAACTTTTGTACTTTGCTTACTTAAGTACTATAACTTATTCCAATCACTTGAATGCTATAACTTTTGAAAAACGTTTTCACGTCAGATTTTGGCATTTGGGTGAATGTTTTGTAAAAGTTATTGTAATTAAGTAATTGATTGAAAATTATAACACTCAAGTGGTAAAAAAAAAAAAACGGTTATGACATTTAAGAGAGTGCCATATAAAAATTTTGACACTCACGTATGCTTATCTTCATTAAGAGAAATGGCCAGTAAATAAATCTCATGTCTTGTGCACAGTCACAAATTCGATTATCATTGTGTGTGAATCTCCGGACGGTTTGTGTTGCTCTCTAGTGCATCCTTTGCCATCTTTGTCGTGGGTCCAATTGCTGAATAAAATCTAAGCGAATCATCCTTGAAATACCAACCCATTATTCCCGCAAATAGAGTAAGATGCGAACCAAAATTTGAGTCCATCACTAAAGAAATATCACAGAATTTCCACAAATCAAGTAAAATGAGAGCCAAAATCCAGGCTAGCTTGTACTCAGTCATTCGGGAAATTGATTCTTTGCGATGCGCCTACCCAATATTGATGCAGAAAGACAAACCTGTGATGGTCATGTGATAAGATATGAACAGTGATCGCACCATAACTTAAAGATAGACAGTTCAGAAATCTTGGTAGCTTTTTGGTTCCTCTGATATTTCCTTATACCACTACAGTTGCCGCACATGCTTCCCCTTGTAAATTTTAAAGAGCAAAATATCTGTAGAGGCAGAACCCGCGCTCCACAATGTAATACTCTGTGCATCGCGTCTCACCGATTGCCCAAGGTTCTACGTGATATACAGGATTAAACCTTGCTGCTCGTCCCCTTCCACTCCCTTTGCCAAAAAATTCCAATTTGTAACTTTTCCAAGAAGCTCCAACAAAGAAAGAGAAGATAAGGAAATTATAAATATCATAACTTTCATATGGCGTTCATTTGAATATCATAATTTTTTTTTCGCTTATTGGAATGCCGCGACTTCTAAAGAATATCCACTTGAATGTTGCGATTTTTAACAATTATTTGAGTGTTTTAACTTTTTAAAAACTTATAGCCAAGTGCTAGAAATCCAACGTAACATAACACTTATGATGACCGTTTTTAAAATGGCATGATACTTAAGTGGTTGGAAAAAAATTGCGGTTATCAAGTAAGCATCATGCATGTGTCACAGGCCGATCGATTGGATTGTGACCGCGCGGCGACTCGGGCACTTTTGGATCGAATTGGATCGCCAAGCACCTAAGCCAAGCCTTGCTCGATCTTACGCACACTCGCTCGTTCACCCGGATCGTAGAAAGAGAAAGAGTTTCTAGAGAGAGGAGCTCTGGAAAGATTTAAGCTTTATATTGCGGAAGTAGTGGATGCTTACAAATGAAGGAGGACACCCCTTCTTATAGTCGAGGGCCTCGGCTTACAACCATTGATCTAGAATTCTATCGGCGGACGAGATCGCACCGTCTCAACTACCGACACTAATGGCGGCTACTAACGACCGACATAAATGAAAGCTATCAACTACCGACATTAAGTAAAGAGAGGCTAATGACGGTGACGCCCTCCCTTGGAAACTTCGGGGAGAAGGTTTGGTGGGAATCTGAGTGAGAGCAGGAGGTCCACGGGTGAGTTGCGATCGCCCCTTGGGAACCTCTCGGATCGGCTAACATTCGGCCCGTGACACATGAGTGGTGTCTATTTCTCAAGAAAGAGAAGCAAGCATCGCTATATATGCTTTGATAAGATTGGTTGATTGGCATTGAAGTCAATGAGAAATGTTATTCTTACAAAACAAGACTTTTCTCCATCTATTGGAAAAATAAAAACAATTACAACGATGCTAAGCGTGGTGTGTGGTGGTGGGGTATGCGGACTCTTTGTCTATGCATTTGACATTCTGTGTCGTGTCCGGTAATCAAATGACGCCAGGCCGACCAGCCCTTGGCATCGATTGCTTTTTCACCTAAACTTGTTTATCAAGTTATTAGCCGTTGAATAGCACTAGGTTATATATGCTAAATGGGTCAATTTAGGTAGGACCCATTTTCAACCTGTCCAATTCCGACTCGACTTCCCCCTTTAACAGGTCTATTTAACCAAGAGAATTACATTTTGCCCCCAAGTTTGCTCTATTGTGGTAAGTTACCCCCTAACATTTCAATTTTTGCAATTTGCCCCCTAACCTTTTGATATTGATGGCAATGTACCCGTGACGTTGACTCCAAACAAGTTTTTTGTCAGATATTTGACCATGTACCTGCACCTGATTAGTTATGAAAGGCAAATTGGTCATGAGTCATCTACATGTATGAGGAAAAAACATAGGGACTACTCAAAAATATATTTTAGAACTGTATATTGATGCAACTTAGTCCCATGTTCTCACATACAAAATATTTCTGGATTAGTCTTCTACTTTTCTATTGTATAAACTTATACATACGAGCTTGCCTTCAGTATTCAGTCACGTGTTGTCACGTAGTCAGAACTCCAAGCAAAATTTGATCGGAATAAACGCTTTGGGCTGCTTTACAATCGATTTCTGACCTTTGGGGATAGACTGCAAAATTGAAACATTGGTTGTTGGGGGGGGGGGGTGGATAATATTCAATAACCCTAAGAATTCGGGGAGCAATATGTAAGTTGCCCCTAATTTCAGGATCAGTGAAAGGAGTTCCACTTGAGGCGTCTTCTTCCAACAATCACATGTCAATGACATCTAGAAATTAAGGTCACGACGATCATTAAAGACATCGGTCGTTAATAATCAATTTGGGGAATCAGACTGCCTTTCCGTTGAACTCCAATCAGGGAGCAAACGTGATGGATAAGACAAATCGCATACTTCGATTGATCGAATCTCGAGGAATTTCGCTTCTTCACTCCACTTTATAATAATGCGCAGTCATTGATTTGACAAACTCCATGTTTAAATGACAACTTTTCCACCAAATTGCATACTTAATAGCATATATGTGAGTCAGTACGTAACGCTTTTAGCAAAGGTGGGGCAGAGAGGGCACGTCATGCATACTTGACGGCATTTATGTCAGCCTTTGTTCAAGTCATTGAGTTATCTTCCAAGGAGAGAGGCTATAAATAGAGAGGAGTAACTCTGTTCATCTTCACCCTCCTCCAATATCTTCTCAAAATTCTCCAAAACTTGAAGAAGCTGAAATTCCGCAAGTTCCTAAACAAGCAAGCACCATGAAGGTAATATCACGAAGAAAAAGAAAAGGCAGTAGCTATATTATTGAGGAATCATGAATTGATTCACCTTAGGTCGGTTGATAATCCATCTTCTTGATTTTCTTTCAATTTTGATTATTTTTTGGCAGCAAAAGGTCGTGATTAAGATGTCCATGAAGAGCCAGAACTCAAGAATTTGTTGTTTCGGCCCCCAAAGCTCTCACTCCAAAGCTTTTAGAGTCGTGGGTAGCCTTCCAGGTAATTGGTAGAATTATTTTATTCTATATATCTCTTGATGACCTCTAAGGTATATCTTCTGTAAATTCTTTTAGGTAGGTGATTGTTTTGAGATTTTAGAATGATAAAAGAAAATTCCCTTTGATTAAAAAGCAATCTGTTTTCTTTGTTTGTTCCATTCCAGGAGTTCAATCCATGGCAGTGTTGGGAGAGGACAACAATATGATTGAGGTGACTGGAGACAGATTCGACGCGGTCAAGCTCACCATTTTGCTTAGGAAGAATGTGGGGTTTGCGGAGATAGTGACTGTGAGTGAGATTGACGAGAAAGAAAGCGAGAGAGAAAACAAGCCTGTCATCTGGTCGTACATTAATGGAGGGCCACACCGAGAGTTTGCCCATGTCATGGATCCATACCCATATTACAGTGAACCCTCTTGCTCGATCATGTAGGTTGAACGAAGATTGACGATAACTTATATGATGTATATCATTGATATTGTTAGAGATAATTAGGAGAAATTCTATACATTCTTAATTTTCTATATCTTTTATGATTATGCATATGTCTCTCTTAATTGTGCACATACTTGATTAATCATAATTGTTTGTAATTGATATTGTAATATCTTGTTACCTTAAATAGTCATCTTTTAAAGTCTTTAAACATATTCTTCATTATGAAATACATAAATTTTAGACAATTCTCTTCCTCGTATTTTTATATTGGTATTATAGTTCTAGTTAACTGAGAAAGCGTCCATGAAGTCTTTTTCCATGGTGATTGTAGGCTTGTGGCAATATCAGTTGTGGATATCTGCTTCAAGCTAGCTCGCCCTTTTTAGGTATTGTTTAGACATTTTTCGTTGATCTTTTCCGATAACAACCATCACCATGAGACTCGCCATCCTCAGACAAGTCCGATCGTGAAATTTTGTAGTGTTCCGCCGCCCCACGCACCACTACGCACCGAAACGCACCATCACATGCCACTGCGTTAGGGTTCCACACGCCTTTCACGTGCCAGAAGCTTCTCCACGCATGGTTGCTGACATAATCAACACGTCAATGTTGGCCATGAGCACTCTAGTCATCTACCGCATCAGCATGCACGTAATTTTGTTGTCGTGTGGCCTGCAGCTAGTCCTCTGCTCAGCAAATCGAATCGGTTCATTGTTTTGCCAGACCGGTTCTCACCTTTTCTGTCCGATTTGATTTCAGACCAGCTCTTCGAAATTTTGTATCGGTTCTTGAACTTGCCGAGTCTGTTTTTTGGCCTCATTTTCTCCAAATATGTCCTCGAAAGTGTTGTTTATTTTCTCTTTGATTATACATTTTACTGTTTATTCTCTAGTAAAGTGTATGTAATGGATAAAATGGAAGTTTCGCTACCCCTTTGACCATTTTGAATGTATTAAATTATACTTTATGGGCTCAAGATATATCAAGTTCTCTGGATAATGCAGGCTTTGGCGTCATGTCTCTAGTAATATTCGTGAACCTACAAAAACTATTGGTGAGATTAAGGTCAAATTTGTTGAATGATATGAGGCATAGGATAGCAAGAATCATCAAACTTTAATGTGGTTTCGAAACACTTCAATTTCTTCCATGAGACTTTGATTTGGTCACATCAATACAACAAAGGAACTCTCAGATCTGCTTGCCATCTGATACTCTACTTTAGACATGAGAAAAGTCACTTTGTTAATGAGATTTATACTCCATGTATGCCATTTGGGATCAGTTTAGCTTTATTTGAGCCACAATGGGATGTGGATTCTCGTGATTGCAAATTTGTTGAATATCGACTCGTATGTGTCTTACGCAACTTCGTAGGGAGCTCAACGATGAGTTTGAACCTATGCAAGTTTCACTTATTCGTGGAGATCCTTTACCTCATCTTGAGGCAATGTCTTGGAGTTGTTGACCGAGAAAAATTGACTTACTACTTTAAAGGCACAATGTGCTTCCTTGTCCGTCTTCACTTCATTTGATGCGGTGCTTTTGACTTCCACCTCATTGCACAGACTTTTTTGTAGGCATTGTCTTCGATTTGGTCACCTAGCATCTAGTTGCTATCAACTACAATAGAAGCAGCATATAGAAACGACACTAACCTGATCGAGGTGATCAAAGAGGGTTCGACGAGGTCAAGCTAACCATTTTGCTTAGGAAAATTGTTGGGTGTGTGGAGATAGTGAGCGTGAGAAAGGTTGATGCGGGAGACAAGAAAGGGAGTAAGAGCAAAGACAAACTCGTCATTTGGTCGTATACAGTAGAGTCCTACACCTTGAAGTCACCTATGTCATGGATATACACCCACGTTATAATTGTTCAAAGTGTATTGTAAAGCCCGATACTTTCATTTGGGGAGATTGTTAATGAGTTAACTAGAATATATTTACTATTTCACACTATATCAATTTTTTGATGTGAGACTTTTCTAATATAAACTCACATGTGATGTTGGAAGTGCACTAAAAAAACCCAATACTTTTCACCTAGGAGATTGTCAAGGAAGATTCCAAGTTTGAGCCTATTAACATATTTAGTTGGACCCGTCTTTACTAAAAAACTTAAGCCATTGAGTTATGCGTAAATTATTGTGACGACGCCAGCACGTCACGGCTACTGTAGAACTACTAGCACCATTATCTTATCCATTTTGCCTTTCTTAGGCATGCGAAAGTGTAAGAGACTAAAGAAAATCTTGGGGTACACATGATTTTCTGTAAATATGGCAACTTCATTTCTTATTTATTTATATATGTATATCATACAACAAGTGGGGTGCATTAGGGAATCCAAAAGGTTAGTACTACTGTCTACACTGGACTATACATCGATCACTCCATTCCAACTATACATATGGTCGTCTAACCTTGGCCCTGACTCCATCAAAATCTTCCCAACTTCAAAAAAATCCTACTTCCCTCTTACGTGAAGTCAATGGCACCCCATAACGGACCATCGGGGAGGCAGGTGGGATCAACATTCCATTGATCTGAAAAGATGAAATTAACAACTAATGAGTCACAAATCAACAAACAAAAAATCCATCGGTCTATACCACACAAATTGATCACCGCACTGACAAAGAAAACCTTAATAGAAAGTTTAGTAAGTTGCATGTACATCAACTTACTTGAGAACCTTTTCACAATACATGACTAACCAATACAGGTAATAAATTTTCCCAACAAATAACCAATAGTTCAATTCAGAAATACCAAAGTCATAATTAATATGATTTTATGTTGCCACCATTATCTGCGGAACCCTATTACCCCCTGAGCATCTTGCACCCATCCAGCATCACTAGGCATTTGAGGGACCAGTGTTACACCCCCTAGGCATCTAGAGGAATCCATTTACCCCTCTAAGCATCCCTGCTACAACCTGGGCATCATCATCCTAAGGACTGATGGCATTCTCAGTCACACATTCACATCACGATGCATCAATTCCATAATTTAATTAAAAGTATGTTAACATCACTATTATTTAGGAACTCAAGCATGCATCTAGCAAATCATCGGTCGTTTTCATCCCTTAGACTAATAATATAAACTCATGCTTTTAGAAATTAAGTGAACTTTAAGGAGAGTCCCACATCCTAGGCCTAAACTAGCCTTATAAGGCGTCCTGTGCATCTTTAGAAATGATGGTGTTGTCTAAGTAAACAGTTTTAAAAAAAATTATGAAACTTTAACATGAGGTAGACAAGACTTAGAGGGACATTTTTTGTGAACAAAGTCCGATTCAGCTCACACAGTTCTAAATAATTTTTGCAATCTAGGCCCAAAACAGTTAAAATTTCAGAACGAAATTGAGTAGAAAAACAAATATTTCACCAACCGGACTGAAAAATTATGAAAATTTAATATGTGGTAGTCTAGGATGTACTCTACAACTTTCATGAAGGACACCTATTAGAATTTTGGACTGAAGAATCTGTGGAAAATGGAAAACAAGAAGAGGTTGACCAAGTAAGTCCAAAAACATATTTCGAATCCCAAAGTTTTTCAAATATATTTTTGTCATACAATGTCTAAAAATTCTGAAATTAAAGTATGTTGTAAAATGGTCAACAAGGAATGACTTTCACGAAGAGCCCCATGAAATTTGCATCACATAAGTCAGTACGAAATTAGCAAACTTCAGGGTCAGGTTAGAACCAAACCTACCCTCAGTCGTGGCACAGATTTAATTTAGAATTGCAACTAGCTTAGCCCCCACATGTGTTAAATATTGACCGACCATGCTCCTACGAATCAACCACAAGTTCGACTACTGCGAACTCGACGATGCAATTAGGTAACGTCATTGAAACTTCCGTCTAAATGAAAATCTAAACAACGTTCATAAATTTTCTAGGAAACTATTTCCGTCGCACGACAAACGATTGATATAGGATAGAACGAAGGATATCTATCTGCCTCAGGTCCTCGTGAACGGCGGTCATGACTTGGGGGGATGAAGGCGAGGTCGACGGTGGCAACGCGAGTAGCTGCGACGAAGGGGAAGCGCGGCCGTGAGCTGAGCAGAAAGTGCTTCGTTGCTGGCTTCTGATTTTGGTGGTGGTGGAGCTAAGGTGAGATGAAAAATGAAGTGGGCTTTGGGCGGTCAAATCGGAGAAATCCAGCGGCTCTTTTTTTTCCCCCTTCTCTCTCTCTTTCTCTATTTCTCACCTTCTACAGTCATCGTTGCTCTCTCTTTGGCGGTGGTTTTTTTTTTTGACTCAGCATCTCCCTTTACGCTAGCTGGGATGTGGTGTGATGTGGCCTGAAGCGGCATCATGGAGAAGATTCAAGAGTCTTGGAGGAAATTCAAGGGTCTTCGGTAATTGTTTTTTTTTTTTTCATTTTCGTTAATCCTTTGGGCCATTGCCTTGGAAATTCCTGAAATTGTTGGGATATTTGGATCAAAATAGTTTATGGACGACAAGGTAGCGGCGGTGAGTCGGTGATGTAGATGCGTTCTTGGATGAGGTGGAAATGGCATCGCTCGGTGTTGACGTGGTGAGGATGCGAATGGCATAGTCCAACAGCGAGCTCGCTAACATAGCGTGAACTGTTGAGCATTCGGGGCTCACTATTCTGTCGATTGAAAAAATCGGATGTGACAACTATGATATATTAACTGCTCTACACCATACCAATTTTTCAGTGTGAGATTCTTTTAACTGAGTGCATTCTAACAATGTACTTCTCATATGTGAGTTCATTGTCAAGTCTACTCTCCCTTAATCTAGATATTCTTATGCATCTAGATATCTCAGCTTGAATGAGTTGGGGCTCACATTCTATCATTGTCTCTAATAACATTTGTTGGGAACACACAATAGAAGCTTGATACCTTTTGCCCGAAGAGATCGCCAAGAGAGAACTCAAGTTCGAGCTTGTTAAAATATCTAGTTAGATCCACTTCATTGAAAAACTTAAACCAATAAGTTGTGGGCTAATTATGATATATTAGCTGCTCTACACCAACTAATTCTCCGATGTAAAATATCTCTAATCTTAGTAATGTTCCCCTCATATGTGAGCTCAGTTCTAGGTATAGTTCCTTTTAATTTAGAAATATTCTTCTGCATTAACATGTCTCAACTTGAATCTCTATTTTATTACCTAGTAAGGTTCCTTGGTCTCTTTCCCTAAACCAAACCATAAAGGCCGCCATGGGCCTATGTTGTTGCAGCACAATGCCCACCTTTACCCACCCTTTAGCCAAACCGAACTATGAAGGTTGTCCAAAAACTGCATTGCTCACGAAGTTCCTTCCTCGAGATGTTGACCAACCACCGATATACATTGGGAGTGGCCCACCAATCAATCATCGACTCTAATGTCATTTGTCAAGAGCATGCAATAGAAGCTGGATACCTTTTAGCAAGGGAGAGGGCTAGTCCGAGCTCGTTAACATATCTAGTTGGATCAATCTTTACTTAAAATCTTAAAACCAACGAGTTATGAACCAACTATTATTTATTAAATTCACACCGCATCAATTTTTCGATATGGGGCTTCTATAATACAACTCAAATGTGCATCTCTACAATAATGAACCCCTGTGCTTGATCATATAGAATCGACAAAGATCAATGACGATGACTAATATAAATGTACATTGTCGATGTGGCAATAATTTTTTTTTTTTTTTTGCACAGGCAGCTTTGAAAAATGAATACAACTATTAGGGAAAAGAACACAATAAGTGATATAACTTTCTTATGATACTCATTTAAGTGCAATAACTTTTTTTCCGACCACTTGAATGCTACAACTTATATATCACGCGCTATAATTTTTCAATCAATCATTTGAGTATGCTATGTTGGATTTTGACACTTAGGTAAACATTTTAAAAAAATTATGGCACTTCAACCCCAAGAAAGACGCCTCGTTCCCTGAAATCAACCTCATAGCCAGGGACATTCGACTGCATCTTGCTGGCTTTCTTTGCCAACTCGGCGCACGGCCACATCCGGCCGGTCCTACTGCGACACCAGAAGGAAAAGAACAGGGACACCATGGTCTACGAGGGGCTTCCCAAGGCGGTCGCCTACCGCGAGATGATGAGGACTAGTACTACACATGGCCGGAGCGGCCACGACGTGGCGAGCCCTAGGAATGCTGAGGCACATACTCGTCCCGCCGGTGATATCGGAGCACTACGTACTACCCTTCAGCGATGCGCTAGACGGGGGTGCGTTCTCGAACAGGGTTGCAGTGGGCGAGATTCCGGCCTTGAGGGAGTGATGCCAGTGCAGCAGATGCACTTCCTAGCGAAGGGGCCTCCCAAGAGGCACGATGCGTGTTCCACGGGATTGAGCATTCAATTTGGTCGAGGAGGCTCGATCCGGGCATTGAGACAGGCGGTTTCACGAAAGGCCTAGGGACAGAATCAAATTGCATGTCTAAAAAAGCCCTTCCTGTTTCTCAATCGCAAGATTTAGCGACTTGTCAGCCTTTTTGGGTGCCACAAGACTAACAGATCTACAAGTTATCAATGGAGGATGGAGTAAATTTCTCCAATCGGGAAATCAAAGCCATATCCGAGGCGGTTTGCAATGTGTTCGTCAATTTGCTATCCGATCCTCATTTAAGACGTCCCATTTATTTGAATAGTTAATGACGGTCCATAAACTCACTCCATTTGTATAGAACTTTGTATACCGATCTTAGCACATATGACGTTACTCTGGACTTTTCAGATCTACTATCAATACAAAAGAGAAACAACGACAGGGTTTCGCTGATTTCCAACGAAACCGAGCCACTGACTATCGAACCTAAGCACGATCGACTTCTTGTTTCGTTCTTTAAAAAAAAAAAAAACTTGACCAGTTCTCTGGCACTGGATGATTCCTTCAAGATTCTCAATATATTTTATTCTCAAGAAATCAATCCGTGCGAGAATGTTTGATACACCCATTTCTTTTTCAAGAAATAATTTTTTTTTGGTTGCAATATCGTTTACTAGGTCAAAATATTAGTACAAACACGCCCTCATTTTCTTTTCTAGAGAGGTAATGCGCTATTAACATTGATTAAACTCCTCGGTCAAGTTGACTTGTGCAGTCAAAATTGGCAGGAGGACAATTTGACTTAATCGTCTTAATGAAAAGGACGTGTCATTTAATGAAAATGACTTGGCAATTCCCCTCCGACGAAGCAAGGGCGGGCAACTTTGTGCCCGAACCTGTCGCACCCCTTGTGCCCGTCCCTAATTCCACTGTCGTGCTTCGATGGAACCTCGTGCCGAGTCTCGAGACAAGGAAGTTGTAGTACAAATACATCTAAACATGTTCTTGTTAAGATATTGAAAGTAAAAATGGTATTAAATAGACCCACTTTACTAGAAGAATTTATATTTAGATCTTGAGTTTATCACATCTATTGATTATCTAAGTCAAAACAAATCCAACTGATGTGATTGGACTTGATCTTTGGATTTGGATGTGCTCGATCAAATCCAAAGATTGCGTCCGTTGTCAATACATATTTCATCGTTATTCATATATAAACTTATGTCTTATATCATTTCAATTTCCACGCGTTTGTGTTGAAAGGGTTTGAGACGTTAAATTGTATTATGAGGGCATTATTGCCTTAGGAAAGTGAGCGCCCGCATCCCTTCACGGAACAAACTCCATCTGTAGTGCCACTTTTCTTATGACAACCACAAATAGGAGTAAGATGAACACTTAGTTTTGGCATCCCATGGAAGATAAACAAAGTGTGATGTCTGTAAGCGGTCAAGTAAGATACGTATATGTAAATATATAGTTAACTTTGGAAAGTTGGGTCCAGACATTTTTGCATTTTAATTTGCTTCTTTATCTACTGAAACAAGAACAATATATCAAAGTCGACATCAAGACAGCTAAGCAAGTCCTCTTTTTTTTTCATTTCACTAATGTAATTTTCTCCTCCACAGGTCGTGGTGTCGGGCCGGGTGTGCTTTGAAGTCTATGTTCCCCGCAAGGCACGCATGTACAGACACACCTTCGATGCATAAACTAATGATTAACGATGCGAAATCGCATGTCCTTTCAATTTCAAGTAACCATCCCTCTCTTGTCTCGTACTTGTTGTGCCTTTTCGAAACTAGTGGGCTAACCTATTTTAAAAAATATACGAATGGAAGCTCGTTGATCTCTCCATTTCAAACAAAGTCTATGGCGACTCACCTTGAAGAAATTGATGGCGACGACCCTTTCCAAGACGGAGCAAAGAAATTTCACTGGCCGTGCATTTGGCTGGAGTAAACAAATCACGAGTTTATTAGTCAATTCTAGGAGCTTTAGTGGGTGATTGTTGCATATTGTATGCTTTTTTGCTTAATGTGAAACGAATCACATAGAATTTGGGAGGATTTCACTGTCAAGACTAGGAGACTTAAACTTCAACCAAAAGCTAAGCCATCTAGATACACTCATTTCTTAAACAATTAAACATCGACTATGTCTCCATTGGATAAATTCTTTTTTCGGATCAATTTGCAATTGGTGTGACCACATGTGGCTCTGATGTGCCCAAAATACAAATGAAAAGGAAAAGCACACACGAGCTCACCATCCAGATGGTTGGCTTAGGGATAAAGAATCACTTGTCCTGTGTGAGGTCACGAGTTCGACTCATGTTTTGAGATAACCTTTAAATGGTTCATATTGTTTGAATGGATTGACATCAATTAAAGACATTATTCATGCCATCATTTCTGCAAGATTTTTTCTCCATCTATTGGAGACACAAAAGGAATAAATCAATAAGTGAAATTTCACAATCAATTGATTTTGTTACATAAATCCTTATTTGAAATGATATTCACTCTGAACCATATTTTTGAGAAAATGTTTCAGCTTCTAGCCTTATTTGAAAATTTCCCCAATTTTGACGAGGCAATACTCTCTTAGTTTCTTTCATTTGCTTATGTTGTGAAATTAGGTGATACATTTGTCACGCATAAAAATTATAACAAGTCAGCCGCAACCTCGTCACTACTCCATTTAACCAAATTTAATTGCACAAAAACAAAAAAAGAAAACTTGATTCAAATTGCACATACAAAACAAATCAAAGGGTAAAATCCGTACACACACACACACACACACACACACACACACACACACACACATATATGTCTAGATATATAGCCGTCTATTTATGATAATTTAATATCATTTTAAAATGGGAAACGCCATTCTATCTTTGTTGGCGTATTCAACAGTGACCTCGCACGAATATCTAGTCTAGTCAAAGACAACATCGATGGTCGACCCCGAATTTGTACGCCAAAAATGTGAATGCCCCTTTTTCTCTAAATCACAAACAAAGAATTTAGTAAACCAGTGATCGAACCTGGTTATAATCAGGTTACTTTTGATTGAGCATGAACTTTCCCTTGATTTTCTCTTTAACGGTCCTTGCCTCGTCCTATCATACCTTCTCGTCGGTCGTCCCTCACCCCGTCGACTTCACATTCTCAAGTCGGGGAAAGGACAGAGGAATGATAATGATTGTAGTCGACCGGGAGAATTTAAATTTGCCTACAAAGTTTTTGGGAATGTGGCAAATTGGTTCCTCAACATTTCATCTTTTACAATTTGCCCCCTAATTTTTTTTGGGTTGGTAGCAAAGTGCGCCCCTAAAGTTGACTTCAACCAAAGTTTTATCACATATCTAATCAGATGATTGCACGCGATTAGTCATGAAAGAAAAACTGGTCATATGCCCATCTACATATGTGAAGAAAGGAAATATAGGGACTCCTCAAAAACTTATATTTCAAAACTAAAAACCGAAACATGTGTTTGAAGCCCGTTTCAATCAAATTCTCCTCGGAACTTTAGTCACATGCTTTCATATGTAATATATTACTGAATTACTTTTTTGCTACTTTTTAATGTATATACTCATATGGTGAATTTTTCCTCAGTAGCAGTCACGTGCCATCACATGGTTGGAGCCCCCAACCGATTTTTAAATTTCAAGGACAAATTGCAAAATAGAAATGTCGGGGGGTAATTTGTGACAATCTGGGAACAATACGTAATGATCCCCAATTAACCCTTAATTCCAGGATCGATCACAGAAGTTTCACTCCAGGTTCAGTCTGACGTGCAGGAATGAAGATCACGACGTTAATTAAAGACTATGGTCGTTAAGAGTCAATTTGGGGTGCCTTTTCAGAAAGAGAAAGCCATTCTACTTCAGTTGGCGCAAAAAAAGAATTCATGCATCGGACCAATCATTCTCTTCAATTGGTCGAATTTCAAAAAAATTTTGCGGGTTCAATATTGCATATGTATGCATGAATTTTTAAATTTAGTCATTTATTTGGTCAACTCCATGTTTAAATATAACTTTATCTATCATGGTGTATACTTACAATAAAAATAATCCCTAAAGCATATGTCATCGAGTAGTAAGGCGTATAAATGGTGGGGGCAGATAGGGGACATAATATATTTAAATAAAATAACAATAAGCAAGCCAAAAATTCGAAGACCTAATGTTAAAAAACGTTTGACTTCTGACTGCTATGTGCCCAGCCTTTGTTCAAGTCACTAAGATGCTATATAAATAGAGATTGGTACCTCAGTTCTTCTTCAGCCCTCCTCCAGTATATTCTTAAAATTCTTCGAGCAAACTGAAGAATTTAAATTTCTCCAAATTCCTAACGAAGCAAGCACCATGAAGGTAATACGATGAGAGAATCAGGAATTTAATTCACCTTATGTGGCATGCTAACGTACCTTCTTGATCCGTTCTTGTCTTTAATTTGCTTTCCTTTTCAGCGAAAGCTTGTGATCAAAGTGTCTATGAACGGCCATGCCTCAAGATTTTGTTGTTTTGGCCTCCAAAACCCTCACTCTAAAGCATTGAAAGTTGCAGGTGGCTTTCCAGGTAATTGTTAGATATTCTTTTTATACCTCGATGACTACTTAGGCATAATTTTTGTAAATTATTTTCGGTGCTATGAGATTGAGAATAGTAAGGAAAGAAAGAATCTCTTTTGATTCAAAACCGATCCGTTTCCTTTGCTGGTTCCACTCCAGGAGTTCAATCCGTGGCATTGACGGGTGACCAAGATCGGATCGAGGTGACCGGAGATCTCGATGCGGTCAACCTCACCACCTTGCTTAGGAAGAAAGTTGGGTTTTCAGAGATAGTGTCCGTGAGCGAGGACAAGAATGAAGCCGATGACAATCCTGGCGAAATAAAGGCCATCGTATCGCCGTACATGTCGCCGTACCCGCGCGAAGTAATCTATATCAGGGATCCACACTCTGAACCCTGGTGTTGGCCCTTGTAGGATCAACGAAGATTGAGGATGATGACTCATAAAGATGTATAACATCGGTGGGACGAGTTTTTAACTCAAGGCGTTTCAAAAAATGCATAAAATCAATTGCCAGTTTTTATCGAAATTGAACTTTGTGACCATGGTATGACCAAGACTAGTCCTCTCTAATTTTGACTAGCTGGTGTCTCTATGATAGAGATTGCCAAAATCACGTCCCTCTACTTTTTAACATCTGTGATGGTAGATTAGTGACGACGTACCAAATATAATCTAGAGTGTGCTTTGGCCTGGAGTTGGTAAGAGGATTATTGTTCCAAAAGTCATTGATTAATTCAGTTCTAAATTTTTTAATTTGACTAATTTAATCTTAAATTATAAAAGATTACCCAATTACTTAATTACACTGATTTGATAGATCTTATGATTCAATTATGTTTTCACAATAAATTTTAGAATTTTCAATACGTTTGCCCTTTTAATTCGACTAAGGTAATTTCTCCTCCAAAAGTCCCGTGGGGTGTGTTTGAACTCTATGCGCCACGGGAGACACGCATGTACAAACACGCCATTGATACATAACATAAATAAATATTTACGATGTGAAATCTTAGGTCTTTTTCGTCTCCTCTGAATTTCAAGCAACCATCTTCTCCTTGTCTTGTTATGCCTTCTCGAAACTTGTGGGCTACAACCAATTGACGAATCCACGTCTCTACCGACCTTAAGAAATTGGAGACCACGACTTTCCAAGGCCGAGCTAAGAAATCAGCCCAATACACTAAAAGAACATTCAATTTTAGATTCAGTCTCAATTCTATCATAAACTTTTTTTTGTCTTATAAAAAACCATAAACTTTTACTCGAGTCCTTAATCTGCCCCTATTAACCCTCTGTCTAGAATTTTCCATCGACAGTTGAGATATGGAAAACTCCACAGTGCGAGCTGTTTAAGCGCAAGTTCTCCCATCACGAGAGATGAAAGACTTTTGAACATGCGATATTGAAGGGTGAGCACAAGATAAAATTATGTGATGATTCTTACTGTGATCGACGAAGTAGGGGGGAAATAGTCGATGAAAAATAAAGAACAAGGAGGAGTGAGCTAGGAGCGAAAAAAATTGAGTAAATAGTTGGGCTCAAACCAGGTTCAAAGCCCATGGTAAGTGTCCAAATGAGTAAGGGATATTCTTGCGTTTACTTCCAAAAACGCTGGAGAATACTGTTATTTATCCTGAAAAATAACTTTTTGAAAGACATTTTCGAAAAAGTCAAATTTTCCGTAAAATATCCGCGCATTATTTTGCTAACATAGTAACATATACACAACACTCGAAATGGGATTTGGCCTTCTACATATTTTTTTTTGGTTCGTATCTCATCGTCTACCTCTTTTGATAGAATGAAACTAATTAAATTGGTTTGCGCAATTATATCGCACTCCAACAAAATGTGCATGGGAGACCTCATGTAGGGCTATTAAATGGGTTAGTCGGACCACGTCGGGTGTAGATTGGGATGAAAAAGGACCAATCCAAATTGATCCATTTATATGCAATACAAAATGAGTGACTCATAACCCATTCGTACCCATTCAACCCATTTACTAAAATACTTTAATATCTACTCCAACGTGCAAAAATCCATATCCACTTAGTTATACAATTTAAGCTTATCGTTAATATAAATTGCTAAAGAATTGGTTTTCAATATTGTATACAATTTTCAATTTTTGTATTGATTCACAATAAAGATTAAGGGAAAGTTAGTACTTAATGGTGAATAAAATCACAGCACCAATTAACATGGGAGAATTGAAATTTTTATTTAAGTGGAATGTAATTTATTGAAGAAGATTTATGCTACTATGGTCCATAGATTGCAATGATAAGAACTAAGATTAGAATATTATGAAAAAAAAAAAAAACAATGCCAAACGTAACCAAGGAAAAATATACTCCACTAACTAATATACGAATCTTACAAGATTAATAAATATAAAAATAAAAGTAATAGAAAAAAAGAAAAAAAGAAACCGTCTTGATATATTTGATAAGGGTGAAGTTAGCCCATCTCGTGGGCTCACCAAGACCTATGTAGCACCGACACTCTCCGGGAGCCTTCGTATCGTGTCCGACATGTTTCGACATGCTCCGACATGCGATTCCAACATGCACGGAGTCAATTTTAAAAATTTTCAATACTTGAGGAGTCATATAAATTTACAAAAAAGAAAAAAGAAAAGAAAAAAAAAGGGAGGGCTGGTGGTTGGGCGTCGCTGACGCTGCCATTGCCGCTGCTGCTGCTGTTGCCGTCGTCGGAGGAGGTCGGCGACCTTGCCAGCCATAGGCCGCCGGGGGGGGGGGGGGCGCCCTCACCGGGCTAGTGAGGCTCGCCTAGATCTAGGCGACGTCGCGTCCTCAATCAGGCCCAACGAGGGTCGCCGACCCTCGCCTGGGGTTGGGGAGGCTCACCAACCACAGGCGAGGGCCCGACGTCGCCCAGATCTGGGCGATCCTCGCCAGCCCCAGTCGATGCGTCGCCCAGATTTGGGCAAGCCTCACCCGAGCCTCGTCTGGGCTGGCAAGGGTCGCCCTCCCTCCGGTGGTGGTTGGGCACATCGCTGACGAGGGCAGCGGCGTGCCCAGCCACGACCCCCGCTCTTTTCACTTTCTTTTTTTAGAATTATTTTAGTTTTTTTTAAAAGTCTTTTTCTATGAAAGAAGTAATAAAAAATGCTATATATGATAAATAAATAAATTTAAAAATACCATTTCAGCATTTTTCTTTGAACAATGTTTTTTTCCCTCTAAGTTTTATGTATTATTGTAACAAATTAAAATAATAAATGAGATTAACAAATATTGAATTAATATTTATAGTGTAAATTAATTCCAGGCTCTTTTTATTATTATTTATTTATGTATTTATATATAAAAATATATTTAATATATAACGTGTTGGAACGTGTCGAAATTCTCTATTTTTAAGAAATGCCGTGTCGGCATGTCGTGTCGCATATCGCGTGTCCGTGTTGGTCCTACATAGACCAAGACTTCATTGAGATTGGAACAGTCCATGGAGTCCGTTGTTTTCTTATAGAGGGTGAAGAGAGAGTTACAAACATGGGTTGAGCTTGGATAAACTATGAACCCATTTAACACTCATTTTTTTTTAGTTTTACCATTCTAAACTAATTTATAACCCATTCACTAACAATAATAAATTATATATTAACTTAGCTTATCAATTATGAGTTAAAAAAAATGAGTTTTTGATCTATTTTCACATGTATACCTTCATGGCTACCTTGGCAAAGGCCGCTCATCCTCTCCAAAGGACAGCGAGGTGAGGAGGTATTACACGAGCCGTTTGTAAAAAGAATGAGCAGCCGTACATCACCAATTTCATTTAACCACGCTTGTTTGCACAAATAGAAAGCTTTGGGATAAAATTGCACAAATAGAACAAGTTAGAGGATACAATTCATTAATACATATACGTATAGCCGTATATTATGATGATACGATTTTATTTTAAAATGGAAGCATCATTTTATTCTCAAGTCTCAGAGAGCGGAACAGAGGGAGATGATGTTGGCGACCGACCGGGAGAATTTCATTTTGCCACCAAAGTCTTTGGGACTCTGGCAAATTGCCCCCTTGACGTTTCGGTTTTACAACTTGCCCCCTAATTTTTCTTTTTTATCAAGTGACTGCACATGATTAGTTATGAAAAAAAGAAATTAGTCATATAGCCATCTACATATGTGCAGAAAGAAAATATAGGGAGTACAAAAAAATGCATTTCAAAACTATACGGCAATCTATGTATTTGGAGCTGATTTTGATCAAATTTTCTTTGGAACCTTCGTAGCAAGCTCTCCCATGTAATACATTGTTGAATTTTTCTTCCACCGCTTTAGACACTGATTTCTAAATTTCAGGGGACAAATTGCAAACTTAAAACTTGTGTAGGGAAATCTGTGATAATCCCGACACTATGGGGACAACAAGTACTTCTCCCCGCCAAACCCTTGATTCTAGGATTGATCACAGAAGTTTCACTCGAGGCTTCTTCTTCCACATAACTCTATTACTTTCCAGTCAATGACGCGTAGAAATTAAGACCACGACAATGATTAATGACTATGGTTGTTAAGAGTCAATCTAGGGTACCTTTTTTTAGGAGAGAAGGCCATTCTATTGGGCTTCAATTGATGAGAAAAATAAAAATTCAAAGGATTTAAATTGGTCAAATTTCGAGAAAATTTTTTTGGGTTCGTTATTGAATATGTATTCATGAATTTTTATATTTAGTCATTTATTTGGTTAACCTAGAGAGTGAATATAATTTTATCTACCATGATGTATGCTTATAATAATAAT
The DNA here is from genome assembly GCA_016097605.1 of Eucalyptus guilfoylei. Taxonomy (NCBI): domain Eukaryota; kingdom Viridiplantae; phylum Streptophyta; class Magnoliopsida; order Myrtales; family Myrtaceae; genus Eucalyptus; species Eucalyptus guilfoylei. The sequence goes on along the minus strand of CM027870.1, from coordinate 12,455,638 downwards.
AATAATAATAATAATAATAATAATAATAATAATAATAATAATAATCCCTAAAGCAAGGGTCATCGAGTGGGAAGGCGTAAACGGTGGGGCAGAGAGGGGACATGATATATTTAAATAAAAAAACGATAATAGAGCAAAAAATTCGAAGACCTAATGTTAAAAAAACGTGTGACTTCTAACTGCTATGTGCCTAGCCTTTGTTCAAGTCACTGAGATGCTATATAAATGGGTTTTTTTTGTTTTGGAGGGGGTGGTGGGGGGGGTGGCGTAGGGTTTGCCTCAGTTCTTCTTCAGTCCTCCATTATATTCTCAAAATTCTTCAAACAAATTGAAGAATTTAAATTTCTCCAAATTCCTAGTGAAGCAAGAACCATGAAGAAAATATGATGAGAAAATCAGGAATTTAATTCATCTTATGTGGCATGCTAATTCACCATCTTGATCAATTCTCATTTTAAATTTATTTTCTTATTTCAGCAAAAGATAGTGATCAAGTTGTCTATGAATGATCACACCTCAAGAGTTTGTTATTTCGGCTCCCAAAGCCCTCGCTCTAAAGCTTTGAAAATTGTGGCTGGATTTCCAGGTGATTGTTAGATATTCCTTCTAGATCTTAATGACCATTTAGGTGTATTTTTTAGTAAATTATTTTAAGTGTTGGGGGATTTAGAATAGTGGGGAAAAATCAAGAACCACTTTTGATTCAAAATTGATATATTTTCTTTGTTGGTTTCTCTCAAGGAATTCAATATGTGTAATGAAATAATGACCAAGACCCGATCAAGGTGATTGGAGAGGTCGATGTGATCAACCTCACCTCTTTACTTAGGAAGAAAGTCGGGTTCACGGAATTAGAGCGCGTTTGGTAACGTTTCTGTTCTCATGAACAATTTTTGATCAGATATGATTATTTTTTATTCTGTTCCCGGGAACGATTTCTAAGCGTTTTAAGCTGTTTGGTAATTGTCCAAAATTTCTGATTCTAAAATAGAATTGCGTTTGGTACCGTGTTCAAAATTTCTACTCCAAATCATTTTCTTTTAATTTTTAAATAATTTTATTACTTTCTTTTTCCTTTTTTCTTCTTTTCTTTTTTTCCTTTCTCTCTTCTATTCTTCTTCTTCAAGTGGTTGATTGCTAGTCTGGCGATCGGCCAGACGAGGGCCAGCAACCTCACCGGAGCGTCGCCGGCCCTCACTGGTGGCTAGGCAGGCCTCGCCGGGGCTGGGCGAGGCCCTCCTGGCCACCGCCGGCGAGGCTTGCCTAGCCTCGCTGAGCTTGCTGGATCGGTTGTCGACGATCGGCGGCAGCGGGTGACGGCGGATGGTAACTGTGACAGTGGATGAAGAAGAAGAAGAGAAAATATGGACTTGATTCTAAAATTATTCTCGAGAACATGAATCAACTTTATTTTGATTCTTGATTCTGTTCCAAATCTACTTTCAGGAACAAAAAAATAGAAATTTATTTCCGGGAATAAATTTTTTTCCAAACACGATTCTATTCCAAAACTACTTTTGGGAACAAATGAATAGAATCTGGCACTGTTATGTCGGTTACCAAAAAGGCCTTTGGTGTCCGTAAGCGAGGACAAGATAGTAGACAAGACCAAAGATAATCCCGGTAAACCGAAGGACCCACCACCGATCATATGTTCGTGTCCACGCGTCGCAAGATTCTACTATCTCGAGGATCCGTACCCTGGACCCTGGTGCGGGCCTCTGTGATATTGATTGCGATGACTTGTATAGAAGTACAGCATCAACGCGATGAGTTTTTTTTACGCGAGCACTTTTGAAAGATGGAATAAAATCTCGATCGAAATTGAACTACGTGATCGTGCCATGACCAAGACTAGTCATCTCTGATTTTGACTCGCTGGAGTCTCCATGATAAAAAGATTACCCAAAATCGACCAATACTTTTTTATTCGCAGATTAATAACGAGGTGCCAAATATAGTGTAAAGTGTGTTTTGACGGATGAATTTATTTATATATACAGTTTGATCTCCTGTGCGTGTCTTGGGTCGTTTGACTCGGTTTTATCCCGGATTTGTTTATAGCTTTTCAGGTGGTTGCATGTCAATATAAGAAAGACGAAAGGAATCGAACGTGCACTACCATCCGTCTTCTTAGACATGCACCGCCATCCCTCTCACGTCGCACGGTCATCACCACCATTTTCGCTGTATTCCCCCTCTACCACCACCGTCTACTGCAGAATAGGATCAATTCGACGTGACCGCCGGACTCCTTATATTCACTGCCGCCGCCGCCACCGCCGCCACCATTTGCCTCGACCATTTTCTTGGCTACAGTTTACCACCCACGAAACGGCCACCGCTGGCCACCGTTCGCAACTCATAGCCGCTACCGACCACCTTAACAAAGGTCCTGAACAACCAGCCACGCACTCCGTACCCACACCCGTTGACAATCACTCAACAAAGTAACAGGCGGCGACAAATTTACCCGGTCAGGGTTGTTTAATCATCTAGAATTGTAAAGAAGTGGGGTTTTCTAAGATTTCTAGCGTCAACTGAGTTTGTGTGTCTTGGCATAGTTGAGTTGTTACCTAAAATTAAGCAATGATTCTTACCAAGAAAAATTATAAAAAAAAGTCATAAGCATATTGTAATTGTGCTAATGTAGTCTTAAACTTATTTGTTTGGACAATTGAGTTCTAAATCTTTTGCATCAATTCAATTCATCTGGCCGACGTTGACGTGAATGATTTTTAATAATATTTTAATAATTTTTTCTATTTTTTAAATTATTTTTTTGCTTTGACTGTCAAAGGAAGGAGGAAGAAAAGAAAAAAGGGGAAAAATAATTTTATAAAACATAAATTTTTTTGAATTTTCATGTTTATTTTCATTTTTAACTTTCCTTTTTTTAGGGTCAACAAGGGTCACCCACTAGTGTGAAGGCCTCGCTAGCCTGGGTGAGGGCCGCCTCACCCTCGGATGGAAAATTAATTAATTTTTTTAAAAAAAACTTTTAAAAAAATCCACATTGGATGGAAAATTAACTAAAAGATTCAATGTAGGAGGATTTGTCGGAAATTGCATTTATATGGTCATTTTTACTCGATGTGACATTTAAGTGAGAAAAAAAAATTATAACACTTACGTTGTTCTTATTTCAACATTATGCATTAGAGAGACCTTATCATATTTGATCTTGAGTGGGCATGACTTGTCTCTTAATGCCTTTTCTATTTTTGCGAAAATTCGGAAATGATGAAAAGCTGTGATCAAACAATAGAAATGTCTTAATAAATGCTAGCTTTTCAGACAAACACGATAGTTGGAAATTAACAATATTTGTCCGATCCAACGGTTGTGTTTATTTACGAAACACGTTACTTAATGGTTCTTGTATAAGCATATGCCTTCGTTCAAACGCTATTCCAATTTCCATGCGTTTCTGTTGAGAGAGTTTTGGAAAGTTAGGTCCCGAAAATCTTGTATTCTATTATTCTTCTCTATCTACTTTCACACACACACACACACACACACACACACACACACACACACACACACACACACACACACACACACACACACATATAGACATATAGATCAAGTCAACAACGGAACAGTTAGGCAAGTCTTCTTTGATTTCACTAATGAAATTTCTTCTCCGAAAGCAATGTTTTTCAAGTCTATGCACCGCGAGGGACACGCATGAGCGAACACGCGTTTCATGCATAATTTAATGATTTCCGATGCGAAATCGCGGCCGTTCTCGCTACGTCGTGTGAATTTCCACGGACCATCCCCCCTCTCTTGTCCGGTCATGCCTTTTGAACACTCCTGGGCAACAACCCCATCGACGACGAGAGAGACCCAACTACCACGACGAAGAAAACATGTGGACCGGCGCTCGTCGATCTTCTCCATTTCCAAAATGGGTCTAATCGCGATTAACCTCGATAAATTGGAGCCCACGTCCTTTCCAAAAGGGAGCACAGAAATTTCACTGGCCATGATGCATTGGCTGGATTGGCTGGATTGTTCAAATCACGAATTCAGTTGTCAATTAAAGAAGCTATTAGATGGTGCTAGTTCGCATATTTTATGCCTTTTTGCTTGGTAAGTGACAGAATTTCATGCTTATGACTAAAGAGACATCAACATCAACCAAAAGCCAACCCATCTAGGTAATCTCATTTCCTAAACAACTTAAAAATCGGCTTTGTCCTCATCTGGAGAACATTTCTTCCAATCAGTTTTTGATTAGTATAGCCACACGTTACTTTAAGTTTAACATACCAAAAATAGAATTTTAAAAAAAAGCGGCTTGCCGTTAAGATCATTGAACAGTGATAAATGAGTCAAGCTACTCATCTTTTACAAAGTCACGGATTCAATTCATATTGTGAATGAACCTTTGAATGGCTTGTGTTATGTTATTTAATGGCTACATGTCTTACGTGGAGAGACTTTCATATAACTAATTGGGCTGCGATGATAAAAACACACCGATTCTCTCCAATCTTTGGGTCACGATTGACGAAAAGTAGTGCTGGCTTAAAGTGAATATTTTGTTGCGGATGTGTAAGCATACCTTAATAGACCAGATCAGATCTCGTCCAAACTATATGAGGGTCGAGGCTCTCTCCTAAATTTTGTTGAGGCCTCAACTATAAGACAACACGGCATGCTTCCCTTGCACAATTGGTAGGAAATTAATAACACGTGACTATACATTTGGATGTACATATGTAGCCGTGTGCTTGTGATATTATAATTTCATTTTAAAACGGGAAACATCATTCTTTCGTTGGCATTTTCGATATTGACCTCGCAAGAGCGTTTGAACAAAATACATCATCCACGGTCCATCCTCGAAGTTGTACCAGTAAAATGTGAAATGCTCCTTTTTCTCTGGCTTGGTTGACAAGCCAGTGATCGAACGTGGTCTAATTTAAGATTCATTTTTGATTGATCGTGAACTTTCCCTTGATTTTCTCTCAACTGCCCTTTCCTCGTCTGTTAGTCCTTTCTAGTAGGTCCGGCTGCTCACCCCATTCACTTCTCATTCTCAAGTCCGAGAGAGAGAGAGAAATAGAGAGAGAGAGAGAGAGAGAGAGAGAGAGAGAGAGAGAGAGGGCAGGAGGAAAGACTTTGGCCGTTAAGAGTCAATTTGAGGAAAGTTTCTACCCAATCAATCTTGACATGTTGATGTTAATTCAGTTTTAAACTTTTCAATTTTCTAAATTTAATCTTAAATATTTACATGAAATTTCAATACAATCATTTCGGTAAATTTCGTTGGAAATCTCGATACAACAGTTCAGTCATCAATTGTGGCAAAAATTGATCATAAAGACTATATTAAAATTTTATGCAAAGGTTTAGGGATAAATTAGGAAAATTAGAAAATTTAGGTTTGGATTAACATTCGTACAATAAGTTAATGACTAATTGGACAGGTTCCCCTCCAACCTTTCTATTGAACTTCAAATGATGACAAAAAATAAAAATAAAGAAATGATAGATTGGACTGATCATATCTCTTAATTGATCGAATTTCAATAGATTTTTTCGGGTTCAAGGGTGAATTTTTATGCATGGAAGTTTGTTTGATTGTATGGATGGAAATTTTCTACCAAGTCCTATACTTGAGAATTATAATCTCTGAAGCATGTGTCGTCAATTATGTAAGGCATATAGATGGTGGGGCGACAAAAAGTATTTGAATTAAATAATAAATAATAGAGCGAAAAATCAAAGACTTCTGACTACTATGTGTCCTGCCTTTGTTCAAAGTTCATTGAATCTTCTTCCGAGGAGATGCTATAAATAGAGAGCGGTCTCTCAGTTCCTCTTCAGCCCTCCTCCAACAAATTCTCAGAATTCTTCGAGCAGATTGAAGAGTTTCAAATTGCCCAAATTCCAAATCGAAGCAGGCACCATGAAGGTAATAAATTGATGAGGAAATAATGAGTTGATTCACCTTATGTCAGCATGCTAATTCACATTCTTGATTTTTTTTTTTTATAATTTTTTTTTTTTGCAAGCAGAAGGTCGTGATTAAGGTGTCCATGAATGACGATACCCCGAGATTTTGTTGTTTCAACCTTCGAAGCTCTCAATCCAAAGCTTTAAGAGTTGCGAGTGGCTTTCGAGGTGATTGTTGGATTTATTCTTTTTTCATTGTTTATATGTTGATGACCATTTATGTGTGTATCTTCTGTAAACTATTTTATGTGTTTGGAGACTGAGAATGGCGGAAAAAGAAAAGAAACTCACTTGATTCAAAATCATTCCGTTTTCTTTGTTGGTTTCCCTCCAGGAGTTGAATCCGTGAAACTTGGGGATGGCAAGGACCAGATCGAGATGACTGGAAATTTCGACTCGGTTGCCCTCACCAATTTGCTTAGGAAGAAAGTCGGGTTTGCAGAGATAATAGCCGTGAGTGAGGCCGACGCGAAAAAAAGCAAGGGCGAAGACAAGCCTAAAGAAGAAAAAAAGGACCCACAACCTGTCGGATATCCGTGCCAATGCCCGAACCCGTACCGCCCCGAAATCATCATCGTCGGGGATCCATGCCCTGAGCCCAGGTGCTTGTTCTTTTAAGATCAACAAAGATGGACGATGATGACTATATAAATGTACCCCATCGATGTGGCGAGTTTTTCAACACGAGCGGTTTTGAGACATGGAATAAAAATCCATTGCCGGTTTTTTCCGAGATTGAACTTGTGATCGGGCGATGACGGAGACTACACTCTGATTTTGACTAGCTTGGATTCTTCAAGGTTGAGAAAAATAATGTATTTCCTGAAACATAATTAGCTCGATTGAGTGGGATGAATTTACTTATATATATGATAATTTTTTATGCGCGTGTTGAAGTGAAATCTCTCTATCGAAGTCAATATGGCGATTTGAAAAACAAGCAACAAGCTCGCTCTTTGATTCAAGTTCAACATCTATGTGATCAAAATGTCTGCAAAACAAAATTTCCAAGCTGAACTATACGAGATAATCGTGTATTTTAAGCTGGAAATCCTAGCCAGGCTAAGCTCGAATTGCTCGTAGGTCGTTTTGCTCGGATTTATCCCAAATGACGTATGGTTTTTGAAGTGGGTGCCAAAATAAGAGACAAAAGAATCAAACATGCACCACCATCCGTCACACGTCGCGCAACCATCACCACCATCGTCGTCGTATCCCCCACCACTGCCGTCAGCTTCAAAAAGGTTTACAAGATAATCGTATATCTTGAGCTTGAAATCCTAGCCAGGCTAAGCCCGAACTGCTTGTAGGTCGTTTTTGCTCGGTTTTATTCTCGATAACTTTCGTAGTTTTCAAAGTTGGTTGCGTGCCAAAATAAGAAAGATAAAAGAATCAAACATGTGCCACCATCCGTCGCCCGTCGCATGACCATCACTACCATCTTCGTTGTATCCCCACCCCTACGTGTTCAGCAGTACCACCTATGAATACTCTGCTGGTATGAAAAGCTCTTAATGTTAATCGAGTCCCTGGTTCTCTAATAGATTGACCTGTAATAATACCTATAATTTCTCCCAATTCGACCGAGTCACCATGAGTAAGACTCCTACCATAGCACAATCGACAGATCCGAGATGTACTCCTCCAAGTAAAGGGGGTTCAAATTGATATTTGTTGTGTTCGAAAGGTTATGAATTGATTGACAAATCCAATTCCAATATCTTGATTTTAAATGGCAATGCATCATGAGCCCATATAAATATCGTCTCTAATACACAACCAATTAATGTTTGAATAAAAATTCTTTCCGCATCATCCCATTTCGAGGACTGCAAAATAGGATCAATTTGACGCCACCGCCAGGTTCTTTCCATACACAGCTGTCGCCGGTGTTAGCCACCAGCATTGTCTGTGCTATAGTCCGCCACCCGCAAAACCACCATCACCAACCACCGTTCGCAACCCGTAGCCGCCACCAACCACATGAACAAAGGTCGTGAACCTCCATCACCACCCGAAAACCCTACCCTTTATCTCTTCGATGGACACTACCTGAAACTAGGGGTGTCAAAAATCGAACCGAAAAATTTGGTTTTTTCAGTTTGGTTTTCATTTGGTTCGGTTCTCATTAAAAACTGAAAATTTTTTTTATCGGTTTGGTTTTTATCGGTTAACCGTACCGAACCGAACCGAACCGAACCAACAAACCGATAAGAGCTTATTTCTTGGAAATGAAAAATATATACAATATAAAAAAAACGAAAAAAAAAAACAAATGCAAAAATCGAAAATTGAAAGTTGAAAACCAAAAACCGAAAAACCAAATCGAACCGAACTGAATCAAACCGAAATTTCGGTTCGGTTCGGTTTGGTTTGGAAGTTTTTCCTAACGGTTCGGTTCGGTTCATAAAAATTGAACCGAACCGAACCGTTGATACCCCTACCTGAAACAACTAGCCCTGCTTTCCACAACCATACCCATCAACAACTACAAAACAGAGAAAAGGCGGCGAGAAGTTTCCCCAGTCAAGGTTGGTTGGTCATCTAGAATTGTAGAGAAGTGGGGCTTTCTGAGATTTCTAGCGTCGTCTGAGTTTGCGTGATTAAGCGATGATTTTTACTGTGAACGACGAAGTTGCGGGAAATAGTAGATGAAAAAGTGAAGAACAAGAAGTGAGTGAGCTAGGAGTGGAAAAAAATGAGTGAATAGTTGGGCTCAAACCAGGTTCAAAGCTCATGATAAGTGAAAAAATGAGTAGGGGATACTCTTGAGTTCACTTCCAAACACCGGAGAATACTGTTATTATCATGGAAAATAACTCTTTGAAAGACATTTTCAAAAAATGTCAAATTTCCTGTAAAACAACGGCGCATAATGTTGCTAACATAGTAACATATGCACACCACACGAGATGGGATTTGGTCCTCCTACTTTTCTTTTCTTTTTTTCATTCGTATCTCATCATCTAGCTCTTTTAACAGAATGAAGGTAGTTAAATTGACTTGTGCAGTTACATCGAACTCCAACAAAATGTGCATGGGAGATCTCATGTAGGGTTATCAAATGGGTGGGCTGGGTTAAGTCGGGTTCAGGTTGGGTAAAAAATGATCCAACCCAAATTGATCCATTTATTTTGTTAATAACCCATAAACAAACCCTACCCAACCCATTTATTAAAACACTTCCATATCTATTTCAACATATCAAAACCTGTATCCGCTAATTAAACAATTTAAGCTCTCCATCAATATATGTCATTTGGATAAATTCGCTCTTTGGATTATAAGATGCTAAAAAATTGGCTTTCAATATTTCATAGAATTTTCAATTTTTGTATTGAATCACAATGAAGATTAAGAGAAAGTTATTACTTAATAGTGAATTTATAAAATCACAGCAAGAATTAACATGGGGAAATTGAAATTTTAATTAAATGGAATGTAAAATATTTGAGAAGATGATTTATGCTAACAATGGATTGCAATGGCAAGAACTAAGATTAGAATATTGTGTAAAAATAACAGTGCCAAATGTAACCAAGGAAAGATATATTCCAATAACTAATGGACGAGACTTACAAGATTAATAAAAATAAAAATAAAAATAAAAATAAAAATCTTAGGAAAAAAAGAAACCATCTTGATATATTTGATAAGGGTGAAGTTAGCCCATCTCGTAGGCCCATCAAGACTTCCTTAAGATTAGAATGGTCCCAAAAGTCCATTATTTTCTCATAGAGAGCGAATAGATAGTTACAAATGCGAGTTGGGTTTGGGTAAACTATGAATCCATTTAATATCTTATTTTTTGTGTTTTATCATTTTAAACCAATTCACAACCTATTAACTAACACTAACTTATATATAGCTTTAGCGCATGAATTATGGGTTAAGAAATGAGTCTTTGGCTTATATTGATAGGCCTACCTTCACTATTACCTTGGCAAAGGCCGCTCATCCTCTTCATAGGACGGTGAGGCAAGTAGGTATTATATGTGCCTTGCATAAAAAAGAATGAGCAGCCGTAAATCACCATTTCATTTAACCACGCTTGATTGCACAAATAGAGAGCTTGAAAATAAAACAAGTTAGAGGATAACATTCATTGATATACATAGGTATATCCGTATAAATATGATGATACGATTTCATTTTAAAATGGGAAGCATCATTTTATTCTCAAGTCTCAGAGAGAGGGACAGAGGAATGATGATGGTCGTGATCACCCGGGAGAAGTTCATTTTGCCACCAGAGTTTTTGGGATTGTGGCAAATTGCCCCCTTGACGTTTCGGTTTTACAACTTGCCCCGTAATTTTTTTATCAACTGACTGCACATGATTAGTTATGAAAGAGAAACTAGTCATATACCCATCTACATATGTAAAGAAAGAAATATAGGCTCTGTTAAAAAGTATATTTCAATACTATAGGCGATCTATGCATTTTGGAGCTGATTTTGATCAAATTCTCTTCGGAACTTCCGTAACAAACTCTCACATGTAATTAATTGTTGAATTTTTCTTCCACCGCTTTTGCCACTAATTTCTAAATTTCATGGGACAAATTGCAAAAATTGAAACGTTGGGGGTAATTTGCGACAATCTTGAAACGAGGGGGACAATATTTAATTCTCCGCGATTAACCCTTAATTCCAGGATTGATCACAAAAGCTTCACTCGAGGCTTCTTCTTCCCTAGAACTCTATTACTTTCCAGTCAATGACGTCTAAAAATTAAGATCTCGACGATGATTAAAGACTTTGGTTTTTTGGTTTTTTGGCTGTAATAGAAATTTGCATTCAAGTAATAGAACCAGAGCAACCCGTTGCGAGGGCTTCGGAGTATACAAGACCCAACAAGGTTGGGGGAGGGGAAACAGCCCAGTTGGGGATTAAAACGCCACTACCATGGGCCTTTGCGGCCCAATCAGCTACAAAATTCGCTTCTCTCCTGCAGTGTCGAAAGCGAAGGTTAGGGAAATAGGGGAGTAGTGCGGCGGCTTCTGCAAACAATGCCTGAGCCTCCCATGGCGTCGATCTATGATCTTGCACCACTTCAACCAGAATGAGGCAGTCAGATTCGATCAGAAGTGGGTCGTTAGCTTTATCGTGCTGCAACAAGTGGTGGAGGGTGAGGTTGAGTGCCTGGATCTCTGCCTGCAAGGCCGAAGAAGCTGGGAACCCTCTAGTAAAACCATCAGTAAGTTTTCCAGTATGATCTCGACAGATACACGCCATAGTACCTTCTGTGCTTGCAGGTTGATAAGCGCCATCGATGTTTATCTTCAGAATTCTAGGATTTGGTGGCCACCATAGATGTTTAGGATTAGGAAAATGTCGCCCTGTTCTCGTCGGGAGTCAATTGGAGTGTTGGGCGATTCGGACATGGGCTAAGGCTACCTCCACTACTTGTGTCGAATTTGGACGCTGTCGGCGGAAGATGAAGTTGTTACGCGCCTTCCAGATCTACCACAAGATTGCAGCAATAGTCTCCAAGCCAAGTGAGAGCTACTGTTGTTCAACCCTTTTTGCGAGCCATGCATCTATTTGTTGTACTGCTTGTGGTGATAGCCGAATGTTGATTTGAGGGTGTGACCAAATGCCTTGTGTCCATGAACATAATAGAAAAAGATGTTCTATTGTTTCTAGTGTTTGATGAGAACATAGATTACATACTGGATCTGTGGTGATGTGTCTATGAAATAGGTTATCTTTTGTTGACAGTGCGCTGTGGCATAAAGACCAGAGAAATGTATGAACTTTAGGGGGTAGGTGCATTGTCCAAATTCTTTTCCACAGTAACACTGGGGTTTGATAGGATGACGAGGCACGATTTTGGTTGTTGCTGGTAGCTGTGTTTCTGATAGCATGGTAACCACTTTTCACTGTATATTGACCATGTTTTGTTGCATTCCAAATACGTTGATCAGTTACGTAGTGAGGTCTGACCGGGATGGTAAGAATTTATGCTATTGTCTGATCATCGAAATGCTGGTTGAGTAGGGGGACATTCCAAGTGTTGTGGCCTGGATTGATAAGATCAGCCACCATCACAGGTTTGCCTCTAGCAACAGGTCTGCCTAGTATCCCTTTAGGTAACCATCTATCCTCACGGATGCTAATCTTTTGCCCATCGCTAACTGACCACTGAAATTGAGGTAAGATTGAATCCCTCCATAGCAGTAGGCTTTGCCAACCCTAGGATGGTCGAGCTCCTCTATTCGCATACCTGAAGTCCTGTGAATGAAAATAAAGGCCTTTGAAGAGTGTGCTCCACAGGGATAATGGTTGTTGGATTAATCGCCAGGCCTATTTCCCAAGCACGGCTTTGTTGAAACTGATGAGATCACGAAAGCCTAGGCCTCCATTTTCCTTTTTGCTTTTAAGTACTTCCCATTGCTTCCAGTGAATTCCTGTTCTGCAACAATCATTCTGCCACCAGAACCTAGCAATTCTCTGTTCAATGGATTTGCAAAGAGACACGAGAAGTTTAAAGATGGACATGGCATACTGTGGGATCACCTGTATAACAGTCTTAAGCAGAATCTCCTTACCGCCCTTAGAGATTAAATTTTCTTTTCATCCTTCCAATTTAGCATTCATTCTCCCCAGTATCCAAGCAAACATCTCTTGTTTTGATCGCCCCTAATCAGATGGTATACCTAGATACTTACCAGTCTGTTCAAGCACAGGTATTCTAAATTCCCTCTCCAAGTTTTCCTGTAGCCTAATAAGGCAAGCTTTACTAAAGAATATGCCCGATTTGTTTCGATTAATAGCCTATCTCGTAGCTAAATAGTATTGATTCAAAATGTTGGCAAGATTTTGACATTCCTAGAGTTTACCATCTAAGAAAAAAATTGCATCATCTGCGAAAAATAAATGAGAAAGGATGGGACACCACCTGTTCAGCTTGATGCCCTTGATGTTTCCCATGTCAACAGCTTGGTTGATAAGATTTGATAAGACGTTCGCTAGCAGAATGAATAAGTAAGGAAAGAGAGGATCGCCTTATCTAAGGCCCCGTGTTGGATGGAAATAATGTAATTGTTCTCCGTTGAATTTAACACTGAGAGATGTTGTCTTTATACATTGCATCACCCACTGTACCCATTTAGTATGGAAGCCTAACTTGAGGAGATAATCTTTAAGGAAATCCCATTCCACCCAGTCATACGCCTTTTGCATATCCATCTTTAGGACTGCTTGAAAATTTCGCTTTCGTTTTCTAATCTTTAGCTGATGAAGCACCTCTCGGACAATTAAAATATTATCTTGAATTTGGTGACCACTCACAAAGGCACATTGCTCCATGGAAATTAGTTCAGGTAGCCAGGGTTTCAGGCGATTGGCGATCACCTTGGATATAATTTTATAGGCGTAATTGCATAGGCTAATTGGGCGATATTGATTCAATCATTCTGGGTGTGGTACTTTGGGGATTAGAGAAATAAGGGTCCTATTAAGATCTGTGGGCATCACTCTTGATAAGAAGAAATCCTGGACCGGTAGGAAAAGCTCATCCTGTATAATATCACAGTGAGTCTGATAAAAGAGACCATTCAAACCATTTGGCCTCGGAGCTTTTGTAGCCCCCAACTGGAAAGTTGCTTGGTGAACCTCCTCTCGAGTGACCGCAGCTGTTAATAGAGTGTTCATTTCTGCTGTGACAACACACGGGCATTGATCTAGGATAGGCCCATGGTCACGATGTCCCACTGTTCTATATAGGCTTGAAAAGAAGTCCGATGTCATCTCCTTCAAAAGCTTGTGGTCTCGCACCCACCTTTGATTGTCATCCTGCAACATACTTATTCTATTTCGTTGCCTCCGTTGAATGGTAGTCGCATGGAAAAATTTAGTATTCTTATCCCCCCATCTCAACTAGTTAATCCTGGAGCGCATCACCCAATACTGTTCCTCTTGTTGCCATAATTGCTAGATTTCCTCTTTTAGTTTAGTGGTTGTCAGTTTATCATAATGGCCATGAGGTTGGTTGATATGATTCTGGAGTTGCTATTGCAAAGCTAGTATTTGAAGATGGCCCTTGTAGAACTTCAAGAGACTCCAATGGGCTAGAGCGAAAGATACAACCTTTAATTTGTATGGTAGGGCAGAATCTGTTACCTGTTCTGAGTTCCATGACTTGGCAATGACTTCACGACACTCCTTGTCCTGTATCCAGAAGGCTTCGGACATAAAGGCCTTGTGTCGTCTACCACGTAATGCTTCAGTGGTTAATAATAAAGGGCTGTGATCAAAACCTAATGCAGGTAAGGCAAAAACTTCAACTTCAGGGAACGTGACTCGCCAATCCATAGTACACAGCACCCGATCCAACCTTTCTTTCACAAAGTCATCACCCTCATGATTATTCATCCACGTAAATGCACATCCCTTACTGTCCATATCCATGAGTGAGCAATTGTGCAAAACTTCTCGAAAAGAATGCATTCGGTGAGGTTCAGCTAACCTTTTGCTCACTTTTTCCCAATGATAGATAATTTCGTTGAAATCGCTAGCACAAACCCACGGTAAAGTATTGGAGTAGTTGATTTGTCTGAGTTCTGCCCATAAAAGTTGGCGTAGCTGATATACCGCTGGAGCATGAATGCAGGTAAGACGCATAGGTATGCCACACGTTACATCCGTGCATATCATGTTAAAAAGTTCCGAAGTAGATTGAGCCACACTTAGAGAAATCTGATCAGTCCAAAATACTGCCATCCCTCCAGCCAAGCCAACAGGGTTCACCACATGAAACATGGGAAAGTGTTAATGTCTCTGAAGTCGTCGAAGCATTACCTCTTGGTTCTTAGTTTCCATCAAAATGACTATGTCGGGCTTTTCTTTGGCCACTATGGCCTTAAGAGCTTGAACTATCAGGGGAGTGCCAAGACCCTGACAGTTCTAGCTTAGTAACTTCATTGGCAAAAAAACGCTTCAAATGCCATAACTTAGCACAAATGGACACTTAAGTGCCATAACTTACAAAATGTACACTTAAGTGCCACATTTTAAGAAAAGTGGGACACTTGAGTGCTACCTCCGGCGAAGCCGACCAGAAATCATACGTGGCAATTAAATATTAATATTTCTCGCTGAGGTGGCTCGCCGGAGAGCTGAGTAAGCTCTAATTCACCCTAAACGACATCGTTTCGGGTGTTGGCCAAAATAGAGCCCTTAAATCGGCCAAAACAACGTCGTTTTGGCATAATTTGAATTTTAATATAATATAAAAATTAATTAAATTAAATTTAAAACAAAATAATAATATAATTTATATTTATTAAAAAAAATAGAGGAGGAGGAAGGCAGCCGGCGGCTAAGGGCTGAGCCCTTGTTGCCGCCGCCTCCCTGCCATCGTCGGAAGGTGGGGGAGGGTCGGCCAGAGTTGCCGAGCCCTAGTCGAGGCCGGCGGCCCCAGCCCTCGCCGCCGGTCGGTCGGGGTCGCCAGCCCTTGGCCGAGGCCCGGTGACCCCGGCCGACCCACCCCCCTCCGTTGCCGGCCCATGCTGGCGGCGGCGGGGAGGCGACGGTGCCTGAGGGCTCAGCCCTTAGCCGCCACCTTTCTTTCTTTTTTTTTTTTTTTTAAAATTTAAATTTTTTAAATATTGTTAGTATTTGTAGTTTTTATAAATGTTTTAAATAAATTGAATTTTAAATTGATTTCAAATTATTTATTTTTTACCACGTCGGCATCAAAACGACGCCGTTTTGGACATGCTTCGCCGGAAAATTGACACGTCGGTGTTTTAGCCGGATTGGCATTCAAGTGATCCATTTTACTCCGATTTTGGTACTTAAGTGTACCTTTCGTAAGTTATGGCACTCTAGGGATCCACGTCTTTAACTTCATTTGTCACTTGGTGGCTATTTAGGGCTAGCCACCACAGCCCACTTTCCTGCCTCTTTTGCTGCAAAAATAGGGGTATCCATGAGTTGTGTTTCATCTAGGTCCTCTTGTATTGGAGTTCTCCAGCCAAGCCAACAGGGTTCACCACATGAAACCTGGAAAAGTGGAAACGTCTCTGAAGTCGTCGAAGCATTACCTCTTGGTTCTTAGTTTCCATCAAAAAGACAATGTCGGGCTTTTCTTTGGCCACTATGGCCTTAAGAGCTTGAACTGTCAGGGGAGTGCCCAGACCTTGACAGTTCTAGCTTAGTAACTTCATTTGTCACTTGGTGGCTGTTTAGGGCTAGCCACCACAGCCCACTTTCTTGCTTCTTTAGCCGCAAAAATAGGGGTATCCATGAGTTGTGTTTCATCTAGGTCCTCTTGTATTGGAGTTCTCAGCTCGTATGGGTTATATCGTTTAATTTTTTTGGCAGTGCCTGCTTTGGTAGTGAGTCTTGTATTCTTCAGCTTCTTGGGGTTGGGTGAGCCCATTGTCTAATCCCCTTCATCTCTACAGGTGTAAGGATCGGCGCTTTTGCAGAGGAAGTCCCTGGTAGCATGCCTTCAGGATGGTGTCGTAAGAGTGGTTTGTCAATAGTATTGATGATAGGCATTGTTGGTTGGTTTAGGGGTGCCATGTTCATAATTTTGCTGGGAGGCAACAAAGGGACCAGATGGGTCGAGGAGGGAGGAGATTTAGGTATAATCTCTTCTGTCTCTTCAAGTTTGTCCTGCGGTTCATAAAAAGTTAGCCAATATGGGCTATGTTCCTTTACCTCTGCATGTAACCATTGGCCATAAGCCATCTTTTCTTTGCCTTCCAGTTTTGCCTCTTCAAAAGGAAAGTCCTTGCAATACAAAGCATAATATCCTAGCTTGCTGCTAGAGTAGCAAAAGTGTGATAGCCGTTCATAGCGAAAGTCTAGCCATAGGGTTTTCCTATCGATACAGATCAGCTGACCTATTTTCAAAGGCTCCTGTGAATTGATTTCTACCTGTGCTCTATATAGACCCGCTTCATGTTGGGATATCTCAACTTGGTCTGTTCGCCATGCTCGCTTCAAGGTATTTTGAAAAGCTGGTAAATTAATGGAGGGATTGAAGAGTATCTTACCTATTAAAGTTAATTTGCATTCCTTAATTTTCTCTAGTGGCGGCACATCATCCTAAACTTCAATTGCTTGTGCAGAGCAAAGGCGACCCAACTTGTTGCATAGGGTGGCAAGGCATGAAGCTTCCTCCTGGTCGTGGGGGTCCATGAGGTCAGGCAACAGGGAAAAACACAAGAAAGTCGAGGCAGGTGGAGAATTGTACCAGCAGATTATCCATGGGCACCCAAAAATAGAGATGCAATAGGTGAGATAGAACTCCAATCAGGTCAATTGAAGTCATGCAGAAGTCGAAAGTTGGGAATAAAGAAAGGCGGAAATGGAAGAGGCACTCGGAAGGGGAACGGGCAGGAATTGCGGATGGAGGGAAGGGTGTAAAAGATGGGTAATTGAAAGTGACGATGCCCCTAACCAGTTCATTGAAAAACCCGGGAATTGAAAAACAAAAAGAAATGGATGGAGGGTGGGTGGGAGGAAATGGAGAAACAGGGTAGTCGAAAAAAATAGTGGAATGGAAGATGGTGGGAATCATCGGGGATGTTAGGGTTAGGGTTTGGGGGGTGCAAAACTACCATCAAGGTAGAAGAAGAAGTCTGCATTTCGAGAGAATTTTTACAAATCACTTGGACACCTCATTTTTCATATTCTTAAAGACTTTGGTTGTTAAGAGTCAATCTGGGTTACCTTTTCTAGGAGAGAAGACCATTCTATAGGGCTTCAATTAGAGAAGAAAAAAAATTCAAGGATTTGAAATTGGTCAAATTTCGGCTGGGTTCAATATTGAATTTTTTCAAGAATTTTTATATTTAGTTCTTTATTTGGTCAGCTCCATGTTTGAATATAATTTTATGTACCATAATGTATACTTACGACAATAATAATTCCTAAAGCATATGTCATCTAGTGGTAAGGCGTAAATGGTCGGGCGGATTGGGGACATAATATATTTAAATAAAATAACGATAATAAAGCCAAAAATTCGAAGACCTATCTGACTGCTATGGGCCCAGCCTTTGTTCAAGTCACAGAGATGCTATATAAATAGAGGGTGGTACCTCAGTTCTTTTTCACCCCTCCTCTAATATATTTTCAAAATTCTTTGAACAAATTGAAGAATTTAAATTTCTCCAAATTCCTAACGAAGCAAGCACCATGAAGGTAATATGATGAGAAAAATCATGAATTTAATTCATCTTTTGTCGCATGCTAATTCACCATCTTGATCTATTCTTATTTTTAATTTGTTTTCTTTTTCAGCAGAAGCTCGTGATCAAGTTGTCTATGAACACCCACCGGCGGATAGCTACTTTGGTAGAGGCATGCGAATAGATCTCGTGCAAGGTCGAAAGTTTGAATCTTTGTGTTGCCATACACGTCTTAAGTGGAGAGCCCTAGTGGTGAGGTCCTCCACTAGCTCCCCTCCAGGTATAGTCGGTGGTCGACGTTGTGGCCTGCCGGGCCCGGTGGCAGTCGTGAGTACTCGTAAGGTTGTGCCAGGCCGGATCCTGGATACCAAAAAAAAGTTATCTATGAACGTTCACACCTCAAGATTTTGCCCCCAAAGTCCTCACTCTAAAACTTTGAAAGTTGTCGCTAGATTTCCAGGTGATCGTTTGATATTTCTTCTATATCTCGACAACGGTTTAGGTGTATTCTTTGTAAATTGTTTTAGGTGTTGCGAGATTTAGAAGAGCAAGGAAAAATCAAGAACCTCTTTTGATCAAAATCAATCCATTTCCTTTGTTGGTTTCTCTGCAAGAGTTCAATCCGTGGCATGGGATGATGACCAGGACCGGCTCAGGGTGACCGGGGATGTCAATGCAATCAACCTCACTTCTTTGTTTAGGAAGAAATTCGAGTTCGCGGAGTTGTTGTCTACAAGCGAGGACAAGATAGTAGACAAGATTGAAGATAAACCCGGCAAAACAAAGGACCCACCGCCCATCATATGTTCATGTCCGCACGTCGAAGGATTCTACTACCTTGAGGCGCCATTATAGAATAGTTTTAGAAAAGCAACCTTTCGCGCAGCTCAAGCAACCTGACTAAGCAAACGTAGGCTTGGGCTCGAAAGCAAGAAGCAAGGGATTGAGCAACTTGTGCTCGTTAGCGCTAACCTTTGATTGCAGTTTAGGCTTGACTCAATTCCTCCTTGGTAGAGTAGCATTGCTTTCAAAAGGGGTCAACAGAGGCATCATGTCATGCTGAAAATGTACGTTTAGAGGTGGTAGGTTCTTTTCTCTAGCAGATTCAAAGGCTACGTTTGGTTGTTCAAATTTCTAATCGGGATAGGACCGGATATGATAAGATATAAAATCCTGAGATTTTTTTATATCATGTTCATTGTTTAGTGAATTGCAGTATTAAAATCGGATATATTTTCATCATATCATATACATTTTTTTTATATAAACGGCATATCATTATAAATGAACCTAAATGTTCATAAACAAAGATAGTGAAAATCTCCCGTAACACTATTCCTTAATTTATTTTTATTTTATTTTTCCTCTTTTTTTATTATTTTCTTTATTATTTCTTTTTCCCCTTTCATCATTCTTTAATAAAATTTTATCAAATAGTAAACTGTAATAACATACCTAAAATACATAAATACCTAAAATATATAATAAATATAAATATTTAATTCATAGATTGAATGTTTATTATAAGATAGAATTAAAATTGAATATAGAAATTAAAATAGGATTAATTAAAAATGATTTTTTTATTTTTAATTTCTTAAATTATAATTCAAATATTATTTATATTGAAATATAATTCAATTTTATTAATTTAATAAGTTTGATATTCGAGAGAAATAACTTTCCTAGAAATAACTTTCATAGTATGGATATTATAAATCATATCCACCTTTATCCCACTTTTCCCATGGGATAATTTTATCTTGTCTATATTCCCCTTATATCTGACTTTATCCTGTCCTGAGTGAGCACCAAACGTAGGATAAGATAAATCATATCCTATCCCGAATTTTATCCTGACTACCAAACGCAACCAACGGGTATTCGGAGATAGGGAACTTTCCTTCTCTATAAAAAAAGGGATTTCCCGGTCTTCACTCTTCTCTTTTAGTAGAAATTCTGAAACAGCTGAATATAGTAACGAATCCTATTAGCTCGAGTGAAGGAACCGAGACAAGTAGGCCAATTTTCCCGCACCATAGCGTGGTGATACCCTCCCATCTGACCCCGGTAAACCACCCCATCGGATATTGCATTTTCACTGCTAGAAAATAAATCATTATATAGTAGAGACAACGCTACCTCCTCTTCCCCCCGGTGGAACTCCCTTTAGAGGATCCAGTTCAAGCATCATCCTAATCAGACTTGAGGATGGCATCTGGGATCGTTCTTATCCATTCATCTCTTTCCCTTGAGCCTGGTTTGAGCTTCTTTATCGGCTTGAGCTACCTATTGTATTGAGTTGCCTCCCCCGTGAACTACCTTGGGAAAAGAAGAACTGAAGCCCTATTCACAGCTTTTTCGATCTATCTAAGCTACTACGTCCATTTGTGATTCAATCGATGCTAATTCGGCTATTAAGGTAAGGTTGGCCTGGAGCCGGGTATAGTTTATGGCCTTTTTTTGCCTGGTCTTTTATCTGCCTTGAGGCCAGGTGTGGGATCGATTTAAATAAAGTCTATGATTGCCGGGTCCTCCCTTGCTTCTGTCTTCCTCTAGAAACTTCTTTTTTTCTTCTTAACTGACTGAACCACCATGAGGGTATTCTCAAGCAGTGGAAACAACTGATGAAAGAGCGGCGAAGAAACTCCTCCAAGGAAACCTATTACAGGAACCCAAGTTTAGAGGGAGCAATGGTCGAGCAAGACTTGGACTCAGAGTCTGATGATGAGGTCGAGGTATGTGTGGCAGAAATGATCAATGGGAAACCATATGTGTGTCCTGCTTTGTCCAGTCCAAAGAGCAATGCTAGTCGGTCATCTAAGACCAAGAGAACATGGCCGAGATTGGCAAGGATTATTCTTTTGACATCACCAAAGCTGAGAAAATATTTGATCACCTACTGAAAGATGGGCAGTTGAAGCTTCCAAAAGGGCATGTGATTCCATCGGCTGATGAGAAAAAAGGGAGGATATTTTGTAAATGGCATCACTCAGGGAGCCACACCACCAACAACTGCGTCGTTTTCAGAAATCAGTTGCAAAAAGCCATCTCAGATGGCCGATTCCAATTCCCTGAAAGGGGAAAGATGAAGGTGGATGAAGATCCATTTCTCAAGATGGGAATCAATGTGGCTAAACTGAACCTTCAATCGACCAACGATAGATCGCGTAAGCTTACCTCGATCTGTCATTACATATGATATATCGAGAGTTCAAGACCATAATGTAATTAATTTAGAGAATGCTGATGAGAAAGTAGATTTGGTTCCGAGATTTGGAAAGCGGTGAATACAGTCAGTGAAGCTAGACTGGGAAGTGGGGTATCTCTTGAAAAGAGGTCGGCCTTAAGTTCTAGCTTAGATAGCTTAGACTGAAGAGTTGTAGCTTTGCTTTCTAAAAGAGTCATTTTCTCATTATTAGAGAGAAGCGGAAGCCTTAGAAGGGAGCATGCTATGTGGCACCCGGAAATTTTGACGACCCTCGAATATGCGACGGTCTCTGACTAATCAACGGAAGCATCATTAAACTGTGTTGTTGGTATCATTTTCGGACACCATTCTACTTTCATCGTTGGGACCGATGCGCTACGTATTGTAACAGCCCGAGCGTAAAGTAAATTATAGTCTTGTCGGAAAACCTTTTATGTGTCAAGTGAGACCGACCTCATTTGCATTATCGCCAACCTTGGAAAAAAATAACGAAACGTTGGGGACTGATGAAATTATTATTGGAATTCGTCATCATCGGCACTACATTCATAACCTACTAACCGAACCTCCCATGCATTTACGTGAGAATTTTCCACACCCATCTACCCTCTTTCATTTAGACATGAAACATTATGGATCCCATGGCCATGCATGAGGGCCATGCACGGCCACACACTCACGCTCACCCATTCCCATTTCATGTCTCTCCATCGCACGGGTCAACAAACGAAGAGAGAGTTGACCCATGCAGCCCTTGTTGCTCGAAGACTCTCGGCCGTGCACACGTGTTGGGATAGTCAACCGAAGGAGGAAGTTTGTTGACCAAGGGGCGCCCAACCACAGCCACGTCGCCCACCCACACGGCTGCCGCTGAAGCCCGATTGTGCATGAAGAAGACACGTCTCACCTAGCTGTCTTCGATCAATGAAGCCACCGCATTTCTCTTTTGATTTGGGTAATCAACTGGCGGTGAATCGAAGAAAAACCCAGCGGACGGCGAGTGAGAGAGAGAGAGAAACCGCGAGTGAGCGAGAGAAACCGAGAGAGAGCAACGGGCGAGAGAGTGAGCAGAGAGAAAGAAGGGAAAGGACTGCCCCTTTGTTTGCACGCGTGCTGCCGCCGTCGACGCCGCTTGTCTTCGCCGCCGTCGAGCCGCATCGCCGAACCGAGCCCCTGTTTTGCTTGAAATTGAACCAAGGAGCTTGAGGCAAGTGAAAGTCCATTAACCTATATTATGTTGTGCTGTTGTTGTCTAGTGGAGTGCAATAGACTTGGAGATGTTTGGGTTGTGGATGTTGGATGCTGGATTTTGAATGGATAGAAGTAGTTCTCTTAGAATTAGTAAACTGTTTCGTATAAAACAGCATGACCTTTGATGATTCTGTGAATTTTCTGAAATTATTTAGTTAGAGTTGGACTTCAAACCCTTAATGAAAGTTGTAGGATACATCCTTCGGAATAACCTATCAAAATTTTAGAATAAATGGACAAGGTTTGGTCGGTAAAACGATTTTCTCTGTAAATGTTAAATCTGGAAGCTATTACAGAATGTTAGTAAAGAATATAGCAATTACTGCTCTTGATATACAATGAATCTGACTTAGTTTTCTTCATGAAACTTTTTCCTTTAGGTCTTGTTTATAACATATCAAAATTTCAGAATTTTCTGAGTTCATTTAGGGGTTATTCCGAAATTGTTACTGAAACTGTGCATTGTGATGTTTGAGCTGTTTTGTTCCGAATTTGCTCGAATTGTCCCAAAGGTGAATGCATCTTGAGTTGTTATTTGACATGATGATATTGGCATTCAGCATATCATGAAATATTGAGATTTGATGAAGATTCATGGGACATCTTGTCATTGCATTGAAAAGTGTTTTTGGAAATTAAGATGTTAACTGTTACCGTTGGACCCTCGGGTCAACGATGCCTCGGGAGTCGGGATGCCCAAAAGTTCGAATGAGTCGATGCCCTTTGGATGCCTGGTTGTATTATGAATACATGCCCAGAGGTTTTTCCCGGGAGCATCGGGATGCCCGGTTGTATGCTTGTCGATTGGTAAATCCGGAGGGTCGGGGTAACCATTTCATGGCGTGCCCCGAAGGTTCCTCGTGATGCTAGGTGGGGTGCGAGATGCCTGGAGGTGTGACGTAACACGCTCCGGATGCCAGGTTGTATCTTGAATACATGCCCGGAGGCTTTCGCGACGCCAAGTTGGGTGCGAAATCCCACAAGGACGCAAACATTGGTCCTCTGGGGGGATAAAACCGTTTGAATGATTAAAATTGATGATTATACTAAGCGTGAGTGTGGTCTGATTATGAGACTAAATTGTATAGCATGGAATGGGACGTGTCATGACAGTTTGGCCCTATGATCGGGACTTGTGTGACTGAGCATGATGCTTCTTATTTTTTGAAACTACACTGGTCATTGCATTAAAGAGCTATATGGTTTAGATGCATACTTATTCATTGATGACCTGCCTTGTCTATATTGCATAAAACTGGATCGTGATGGCTTGCATAGTATAGTTTAACGGATCTTTTACTGCTGAGTGGTTGTACTCACCCCGTTTGGAGACTAACATTTCAGACTAGACAAGATACCTCTGCTGCCACCGTCACCAGCAGATGGACCGAGTGGTTGGATATGACCGCGAGGAGGAGGACAGTCGAGGAAGGAACTTTTAGACGCCGATACTAATCGATGGACTTTAAGTATACGACTGTTGGAAAAGATGTCGGTCATCTTTTGAAGTATAGCTGAGTATGGAAAACCTTGGCATTTTGATGTACCAACTGAGATGTCCATCAAGTTATGTAAATAAAAGTGTTCGGCTTTAACTTATAAAAAGTCTAGTAGGTGTGCATCATTTTAAATTCAGGAAGGGGAATAGTTGATTGTGCTTCTGCTATATAAACTGCGCAAGGACCGATGTAAGAAATATAAACCCCCAGGGACTTATTATAACTCTTTGGTATCAGAGTAATATATTATCAAGTCAAGAGAAAGGCAAGTGATCTGTGGCGACCCTAACAGAATAGGGGTCATTTAGGGGGTGCCACATGCTACGTCGGTTCGAAGAGAAATTTGACCTTTCGCAAAAGGTCGATGCAATTGAGCAAGCACTAGCTTAGCTGCAATAGTTAGAAGGGTGGGTCTGCTAAGTATAACCATAACCAATTGAAGGAGATAAATCGCTGATGGACTAACTTTCTAGAACGGCCAGTGGTTTCGAGGAAGGGACGAAGAGTAGCTAACTAAAACAAGTAAGTTCAAAATCCCTTACCTCCATCTTTTAGTAAACCCCTTTACCCTCTCCTCTCTCCTTCTCGTTCTGGGTATGTAACTCGTTCCCCTCCTCTCCTTTCAGTCGAGCCATCCATCAGCCGCGGACCAACAATCTAGCAAAAGGGCTAAAAAGCTCCTTTCTCAAACCTTCCCCTTTCTCTAAGTGGCAAGCATCAAAGCCCAGCAAAGCCAAGCTATACAAAAGCTCTTTTCAGCCCCTACTCCTAACAAGTGAAAGTTGCTGGCACCCACCATACCTTGCTTCGAGGCCTGCGATTAATGTAGAGCGGCCCACTAAACCATAATCTAATACGGGTAATTTTATTGGGCTAACCTCTTGAAAGATGGCACTAAGGAAACAAAATTGTAACTGCAGTATTTGAAACTAGAAATTCTAGATGCGAAAACTATTGTGCAAATGCCATAAGAGGTTATTGAACAAGCGAACCCTAGATGGGAGGAATGCCGAGTTGGCAACCTTGATTTTTCCTAATATAAACTTCACACAAGGAACCTCTTGCTCTTAAGGATAAACAACGATATTTGATGGACCGGCAGTTCAGCCATGTAATTTATCCCTCAATCTGAACAAACTTGACCTACTCCTTTAGTTTAGGGCTATAGAGTTTACTTGCTTCTCACTAATGGTAGAATCGTAAGCTTGATCACTCGACTCTAAACAAAAATAAAAAAAACTACGCTATAGGATGACAATTTTTCACTCCGGAAAGGTAGGTTCCATACCGACAAGACCTCCTATCCTAGAATAAGCTCATTTCACACCAAAAACAGCGGAACTTAATCACCAAGATAGAGTTGGGTAAAGCCCTAATGTAACTGAATGAAGTGGATACTGCTGCTTCCTCGTAACGGTAGAAAGAGGAAACGCTAAGCGAAAAAGGTGTTGATTGCTTAATGAGTTATGGCCACTAGTCATTCGGATTTCTCTTTATTCATTTCAGTATTCTCACTGGGCATTTAGCTAGCCTATATCGCCGCTTTCGCTTCCGTACTCAACCGTCTCTCTCCTTAGTCCGATCTAGCCTCTAGCATCTGCTTGGGGAAGGGAAGACCATCTACATCAATCAATAATTACCGCAGCGTCTAAGTCAGCGGCATGAATTTTCTCCTCTGCAGCAGGCAAAAACTCGCAAAGATGATGGGAATGCAAGCAAAGGCAATTGACCCATATGTGAAAGAAAAGGGTGAGGGGCACGGTGGGTCTGGAGATTTGTTACTCACTTTCAAACAATTGCACTCTAATGATGAAGTGGGGATGGATATAATGGCTTTAGCAATCTACGGGCTGGTAACCTGAATCCTGGTGCTGGCTCTAGGATCGACGGTGATGACTTGTATGAAAGTCCGATATTGATGCGGTGAGTTTTTCTTACACGAGTTTGTAAAATGGAGTAAAATCTTGATCGAAATTGAACCGCGTGATCGTGCCATGACCAAAGACTAGTCCTCTCTGATTTTGACTAGCTGGAGTCTCCGAGATAAAGATTACCGAAATCTCGACCAATACTTTATTATATGCAGGAAAATAACGAGGTACCAAAGATAATATAAAGTGTGTTTTGACACCCCCGGGGGGGGGGGGGGGCTAATGAGCTCTCACTATTTATTAAAACATAATTTGCACGATATTTAGTGGGATGAATTTATTTATATATATTAACAATTTAATCTCTTTTGCGTGTCCTGGGTCGTTTGGCTCGGTTTTATCCCAGATTAACTTATAGACTTTGAAGAGTTTGCCTGCCAAAATAAGAAAGATGAAAGGAATCAAACATGCACCACCAACGCTCTTCTTAGCTCTGCAAACATGCACCACCATCTGCACGACCATCACTACCATTTTCAATGCATCGCTCCACCACCGCCGCCGCCGCCACCATCGACTGCAAAATAGGACCAATTCGATGCGACCACTGGACTCTCTATATTTCGATGGAAAATTAATCAAAAAATCAATGTCGAATGATTTATTGAAAATGACATTTAAATGATCGATTTTATTTCAATATGACATTTAAGTGAAAGAAAAAAAAGTTAGGAAAATCAAGTGAGTGCCATACATAAGTTATAGTGCTTGCATTGTTCTTATTTTGACATTATGCATTAGACAAACCTAATCAAATTTGATCTTGACTGGGCACTTGGATGTATGGGCATGACTTGTCTCTAAATGCCTTTTCTATTTTTGCAATAATTCGGAAATTATGTAAACCTGTGATCAAACAATCGAAATTACTTAATAAATGTTAACTTTTCAGACAAACACGACTGTTGAAAATTAACTCTTTTGTCCCATCCAACGGTTGCGTTCATCTAAGAGACACATTGCTTCATAGTTCTTATATGAATATATGTCTTCGTTCAGACACTATTCCAATTTTGGTGCGTTTGTGTTGAGAGAGTTTTGGGAAGTTGGGTCCAGATAATCTTGTATTAATATGCTTCTCTATCTACTTTATTGTGTGTGTATATATATCAAGTCAACAACGGAACAGCTAAGCAGGTCTTTTTTGATTTCACTGATGTAATTTCTTCACCAAAAGCAATGTTTTTCAAGTCTATGCACCACGTTTGTTAAAAAAAAAAGTCTATGCACCACGAGAGACACGCATGTACGAACACCTCCGTTGCAAAAAATTTCTACGGACCATCCCCTCCCTTGTCTCGTTATGCCTAGTCGTAACTCGCGGGCTACAAAACCAAACCCAACGAAAACATGTGAACCGGAGCTCGTCGATCTTCTCCATTTTCAAACGGGGTCTAATCGAGACTGACGGCGATAAATTGGAGCCCACGACCTTTCCAAGAGGGAGCATAGAAATTTCACTGGCCATGATGCATTGGCTCGATTGTTCAAATCACGAGTTTAGTAGACAATTCAAGGAGCTATTAGAGGGTGATAGCCGCATATTTTATGCTTTTTTGCTTGGTGGGAAACGGATCCCATATGGTACGTGACAGAATCATGTTCATGAATGCCTAAAGAGACTTCAACTTCAACCAAGAGCCAACCCATCTAGATAAGTCTCATTTCCTAAACTATTGAAAAATCGGCTGTCCTCAACCGGGAACATTTCTTCCAATCAGTTTTTGATCGGTATAGCCACACGTTACTTTAAGTTTAACATACCCAAAATACAACAAATGAAAAAAAAAAAAAATATGGGCTTGCCGTTAAGATCATTGAACAGTGGTAAAGGAGTCGAGTTACTCGTCTTTTACAAAGTCACGGGTCCTTTTCACATTGTGAGCAAACCTCGAAATGACTCATGTTACGTTATTTAATGACCACATACCTTACGTGGAGACTTTCAAACTACTAATTGAGCTGCAATGATAGGCACACGCTGACCCTCAGATCTTTGGGTTGCAGGTGACGTGAAGTAGTGATGGCTCAAAATTGAACATTTTATTGTGGGTGTGTAACCCCCGACATATCTTAATAGACAATATTAGACCTAGTCCAAAATAGATGAGGGTCGCCGCCCTCTAAGGATTTTGGCGGCCCTTGCCTAGGCCTCTCTTGTGGGACGACACGGCATGCTTTCTTCCCACAATTGGTAGGAAATTAATGACACGCGACTATACATATGGATGTATATATGTAGCCGTGTGCTTGTGATATTATAATTTCATTCTAAAATGGGAAACATCATTCTAGGGTGTGTTTATTTCACGGAAAACGTAACGTTTTTGGAAAATGTTTTCAAGGAAACCATTTTCTAGGAAAATGGTTAGTTTTCTTGTGTTTGGTGATATGTAACTGAAAGTATTTTCTGGTGTTTGGATCACATTGGAAAAATGATTGAATGGCATTTGACCTAACAATTGATAATAGTGTGCCTCTTACTTCCAAATTAATTTGTTGAGTCCATCACCTTTTTTAACTTTATAAAAATATTATTTTTTTAATAAAAAATCGAAATTATAATTATTTTTCATATTTGAAATTTTTTTTCTTTTTTCTTTTCTTCCTTTCTTAGCTTGTGGCCAAGGCAAGGCGACGGCGGCGATAGGCCGCGAGGCTCGAGCCTCGTCGGCGTCGGGCGGGCCTCGGCCTCGCTAGATCAATGAGATCAAGCCTCGCCGACGACTAGCGAGGCCGGGTGAGGCCTCGGCCTCGCGGATCGGCGAGATCGAGCCCCGCCGACGCCGGCGAGCTCGATCTCGCACGTGGCCGATCGCCGGCCGTCGTCGTGGCCGGCGGCCGGCCGAAGAAGAAGAAAAAGAAAAGAGAAAAAGAAAAAATAATTATTAAAAATTAAAATATATATTTTTTAAATATAAAAATAATTAAAAATTATATTTTTAAAAATAAATAAAAATTATATTAAAAAATTAAAATTTCGATTTAAAAAAATATTTTAAAAAGAATTATAAAAATTTAAAAATATATCTTTATAAGAATAATTGTTTGTAAACCAAGCATTAAATCTAAGCTTTGGTAGATTCGGAAAACGTTTTCCGGTTATTTCAAAGGAGAAATCATTTTCCTGAATTTAAGTTTTGTTAGGAAAACGTTTTCTGTTGACTAAGAAAACATTTTCCGTTGACTCATTTTCCTGAGTGAACCAAACGCCGGAAAATGAAGAATTTGTTTTCCCTGAAAATGTATTCCGCGAAACAAACACACCCCTAGATTCGTTGGCGTTTTCAATATTGACCTCCCAAGAGCGTTTGGCCAAAAGGCATTATCCACGGTCCATCCTCGAAGTTGTGCCGGTAAAATGCGAAATGCTCCTTTTTCTCTGGCTTAGCTGACAAACCAGTGATCGAACGGGGTCTAATTAAAGATTACTTTCTAATTGATCATGAACTTTCCCTTGATTTTCTCTCAACTGTCCTTTCCTCGTCTGTTAGTCCTTTCTAAATCTAGAAGGTCCGGCTGCTCGCCCCATTGACTTCTCATTCTCGAGCCCCGCATTGCGGCGGGTAATGATGGGATACAATGATCACTGGAGACTTTGGCTGTTCAGAGTCAGTTTGAGGAAAATTTGTACCCAGTCAATCCCCGTACATATTTGTTAATTCAATTTTAAATTTTTAAATTTTATCAATTTAATCTTTAATATTTGCATGAAATTTTAATGTAATCCTTTCAGTAAATTTCGCCGAAAATTCCCAAGACAACAGTTCAGTCATCAGTTGCGGCAAAAATTGATCACAAAGGCTACATTAGAATTCTACACAAAGGTTTAGGGATAAACTAGGAAAACTAGAAAATTTTGGATTGAATTAACATCCGTATAGTAAGTTTAGGACTAATTGGACAAGTTCCCCTTCTTCTTATGGAAGGCCGGTCTTTCTATTGAACTTCAAACAGCGATAAAAAAAAATGATGGATTGGACAAATCATATCTCTTAATCAATTGAATTTCAATGGATTTTTTGGGGTTCAATAATGAATTTTTATGCATGGATGTTTGTTTGATTAACTCCAATGTACAGATGGAAATTTTCTACCAAGTCCTATACTTGAGAATTATAATCTCTGGAGCATATGTCGTCAATTATGTAAGGCACATAGATGGTGGAGCGACATAAATTATTTAAATTAAATAATAAAAAATAGAGCGAAAAATCAAAGACTTAATGTTCAAAAATTTTCACTTTTGACTACTATGTGTCCTGCCTTAGTTTAAAAGTCATTGAATCTTCTTCCAAGGAGATGCTATAAGTAGAGTGGTATCTCAGTCCCTCTTAGCCCTCCTCCAACAATTTCTCGGAATTCTTCGAGCAGATTGAAGAATTTCGAATTGCCCACATTCCAAATCGAAGCAGGCACCATGAAGGTGATAAATTGATGAGGAAATAATGAGTTAATTCACCTTAAGTAAGCATGCTAATTCACACTCTAGATTTTTCTTTTCTCTTTTTATTTGCAAGCAGAAGATCGTGGTTAAAGTGTGCATGAATGACGATACCCCAAGATTTTGTTGTTTCAACCTTCGAAGCTCTCGCTCCAAAGTTTTAAGAGTCGTGAGTGGCTTTCGAGGTGATTGATGGATTTATTCTTTTTTCATTGTTTATATGTCGATGACCATTTAGGTGTGTATCTTCTGTAAATTGTTCCGTGTTTCGAGATTAAGAATGGTGGGAAAAAAAAAACCTCATTTGATTCAAAATCGATCCATTTTCTTTGTTGGTTTCCCTCCAGCAGTTGAATCGGTGAAGATTGAGGATGACAAGGACCAGATCGAGATGACTGGGGACGCCCTCACCATTTTGCTTAGGAAGAAAGTCGGGTTCGCGCAGATAATTTCCGTGAGCGAGGCCGACGCAAAAGAAAGCAAGAGCAAAGACACGTCTGACGAACAAAAGGACCCGCAGCCTGTCGCATATCCGTGCCCGTGCCCGTGCCCGCGCCCTGAAATCGTCATCATCGAGGATCAATACCCTGAGACCAGGTGCTTGTTCTTTTAAGATCAACAAAGACAGACGATGATGCCTTATATAAATGTACCTATCGATGTGATGAGTTTTTCAACTGGAGCAGTTTTGAGAAATGGAATAAAATCAATTTCCGGTTTTCACTGTGATTGAACTTTGCGATCGTCCTATGACCGAGATTACACTCTAATTTTGACTAGCATATTTCCTGAAACATAATTAGCTCGATCTAATGGGATGACTTTACTTATAAATACGATAATCTTTGATGGGCATGTTGAAGTGAAATCGCTCTACCAAAGCCAACATGAGTCTCAGACGATTCAAAAAACAAGCAACAGGCTCGGCTCGCTCTCTGATTTGAGTTCGACATCTAAGTGATCAAAATGTCCGCAAAACAAAATTTCCAAGCTGAACTTTACAAGATAATCATGTATCCTGAGCTTGAAATCCTAGCCAGGCTAAGCCCGAACTGCTTGCAGGTCGTTTGGCTCGGATTTATCCCAAATAACTTATAGTTTTTGAAGTGGGTGCCAAGATAAGAGACAAAAGGATCCAACATGCACCATCATCCGTCACATGTCACACGACCATCACCACCATCATCGTTGTATCACCCACCACCACTGTCGACTTGATAATAGGACCAATTTGATACAACCGCTGGATTCTCTATATTCACAGCTGCCGGCCTAGTTTGCTGCAACCATTTTCTTTGGTACGGTTGTCCACCACCTGCAAAACCACCATTACTGACCATGCGTCGCCCAGCAGTGGCTCGGCGAGACCGAGCCTCGCCAGTCGACGCGAGGCTCAACCTTGCCAGGCCAGGGCGAGGCAGACCTCGCGCCGCCTGGGCGAGGTCGAGCCTTGCCGGTGACCTCGCCTAGCCATTGAGGCCATCGGCGAGGCTTAGCCTCACCCAGGTGGCGCGAGGCTCAGCCTTGCCGGTGGCTGGGCGAGCTCGGCCTCACTGGATTTGGGCGAGCTTGAGCTCGCCCAGCCAAGGCAAGGTCGCCAGCCCTTGACGGCCGGTCACCGGCCATGGCCGAGGCCGGCGACTGGCCAAAAGGAAGAAAAAAGAAGAAGAAGAAAAAAGTATTTCTCGGAAGTGTTCGCGGATCTTGTTTCTGTTCCAAATTTGTTCCCGGGAACAAAAGTGTAAATAAACGCATTTCTGTTCTTTTTTTTGTTCCCTGGAACAAAAGAACAAAAATTTGTGTTCCGAGAAATAGAAACATAAATAAACAAACAGGCCCTTAGCGGCACATGAAGAAGTTGGAAAAGGAAAGCAGTTAGAAAGTGTGGTCATCAAGTCTTACATTTTCTTTTCAATTAGGGAAATAGAGGATTTAGGGAGAATCCTACTCGACTTAGAACAGGAAAGATATGACCGATCCGTGTAACACTATTAAAGTATAAGTTTGTGCACACAAGACTCAACTCTATCCTCATAAAAACTCTCCAAAATTCCAATACAACCCAAATCGTGGAACTCCTCTTGAGTCCCTAACCCTTCCATCTCATGAAGAACAAAGAAAATATCTTGCAGTTTCCACCCCGATTCACCGATGGCCCCAGATATTCACGTCCATGCCTAAATATGTCGTCGGAGGGCAAACGGGGACACATTATTTGAAGAGCACAAGCTCATGCAAAGAGGCGACACCGTTGATAAGTTCACCCGCGTTTGTCATGTCACTCTCGATCGATTCAATTTTCCAATTGACCTCGAACGTCAGATGAAACAAAGATTGCTCCACCGATGTTATCACATTATCTTCGGTGACAGTGAAACCCGTCATCACGTCACCGTGGATCGGCATATGACGGACCTTCTCATGCTAAGAGTGGCCGCAGAATCGGAGAGAATGCGGAGGACCAAGCTCTACTTGCACTTGAGGAAGATACCGGCCCGTATGGTCTTGGAGGTTTCCTTCCATCGGAGAGAGCAAAGGGAGATGGAGGCGGCCCTTAGGGAATCGATGGAAGTTTCAGACGCCTTTAGAGCGGTCCCGGCGAGTCAAGCTGCCATTGACGCGCTCGAGAAAACAAAGCTCCACGAGGTTTTGGATTCTGGCGATGACGGGTGCGTAATTTGTAAGGATGAGATATCGCCCGACGAAGAAATTACGCGCATGTCATGCAAGCATATTTTTCACCATGAGTGTATCGTCCAGTGGCTGAGCGTGAGCAACTTGTGCCCGCTGTGCCGTTTCTCGATGCCCATAAGATCAGGAGATTGCGATTGAATAAAACATTTTATTTGGTCCACTGTCGATAATTTATACTTTTATTGGAAATTGGATTCACCCCTCTACCGACTGTAATGCCAAAGTGTATGACTATTCTTTTCATGTTCGACTTTCCTATCTTACATGATCAATAGGTACTTGACCGTTAGCAACCAATTTCTAATTAGCCGTATATAAATATGTTTTTCGAGATTGGGGTACATTTAGTATTATGAAATTCGAAGAAAATCTCCTTCACGGTCATGACCCTTTGAGCAAAATATTACAACGGAAAAGATATATATATATTTATTTATTTATTTATTTATTCCCATGACAGAAAACTAAATTATTTAATTTTTTTTATTTACGTTTGGTTGCATTTAATCATTCTATTTTTGAAAATGGGAAAATTATTTTTCCATATGAAAAATCCGTTTGGTTGGCGTGTATAGAATTAGTTATTTACAAATATTAGCTAGCATAACACATTATTTTGAAAAGAAATTTTGCAAAATTTTCTTAATTAAGCTACTCGTCTGTCTTTAACTTTCATATTATTGGAGGAAAGATTGGCGCCAAGTGAATCTTTGTCTCATCTATTTAATTTTTTATAATTAAATTGTTGTATACTTTTGATCAACAATATGCTATCGTCTTTCATTAAAGAAAAGTAAAAACTCTCTTTGTGGGGAATGAAGTAGAAGTTGTTTTTATTGGTTCTAACCCGACGATATTTATCTAATGAATAAGTTGAAAACTTCTTTTGGCCTCACTTCTTTTTCCTTAAAAAGTTAGCCCTCGTAAAATTATGAGTAATATTTCATAAATAAACTCCATCCACCGCCCTCTCTTCTGAGGTGGCGTCCTTACCCACCTTCACCGTTGAGGTATGACGAACACCTAGCCATGAGCGACCTACCAGCAGAGCTCGCATGGTGATTGTGAAAATTTGTGGGATCACTGACCACTGCCAACCATTTTAAAAGCTTAAGTTATAGATAAATGCGTGATTTATTATTTAGATATTCTAATACTTCTCTCACACCGTCTAGTCTTTTTGCCCAATACTAGACGTGAAAATTTAATTGGATAAGCAAATGGGGTATGAAAAGATTCTAACTCAAGACCTCCTACTCCGATATTATGTGAGATTTTGTGGTAGTGGCCCCACAAAATCTCACATGGTATGAGAGTAGGAGGTGGCAGTGTCCCACAAAATCTCATAGTAATGGTGTCTGCCACTATGCAGGGCTCACATTGAGGTCGAGGGCAAAAGGCATAAGGTGGGGAGAGGAAGCCACAAGAGAGCCGCGTAAAACTAAAACTCTAGTGAAGAGAGGAGAAGGGAACAGAAAACTCGGACTTGGATTTATTCGCCATAATGATGTTTGAAAAGTGAAAAGCTGAAACAAAGCAATCTCTGCACTCCGTCAATGTTCATGTTCAAAGACATGGCATTATCTCTCTCTCCTTCATCCTTCTTTCCCCAACTTGCCCAGCAAGCGTTTGTCTTTATCCGTTGTATCTTTGCCAGAGAAGGCAAATCCCAATTTCTTCCATCGCAATCTCGACAAAAAAAGATGCAACCGATCGACCATCGCCAAGCTGCAATAAAGAGAACAACATGTTCACATCAAGTTTTTCACAAAAAAGAAATCTAACGGAGTAAACTGAAGATCCCAATTGCATCAATTTAATAATTTTTAGAACTTGATTGTACATTTTTAAAGTTTCGGGACTCAATTGTATATTCGTGACAAGTTTTAAGATTTTTAGAGCACTTATCCTTTAAGTTTATATTTCAAAATATGAATCAAGAGGCAAAATTTTCAAATTTATTAAAGACATTACCAAACATCTATAGTTTATTAGTTTTTTTTTTTATAATCAAATTCTATATTTTATTAGTAAAATGTCAAAAAAATATATGAAAGTCCTTAACTATAGAAAACACTTTCGATGAAGAAATTTGAGTAATTCAAAACATGGCAAAATGCAAGAAGCTAGAAACTAACTACGTATTTAAATATTCAGTAATTATTGCTAATTTAAAGCATAATTTAGCTTATTTAAGCAGTGCAAGTTGGGGAATCAATTTATTGCCTTCAGTTATAAGATTTCAGACGGAACATATAATCCTACTACCTCAACAATGCCATCAAACTTCTTAACTTGCAATAAATTTATAAAATTACAAAGAAAAACAATCACAATATACATTTAAAGCATAACACATTTATGGTTTTGTGAAATAGTCTAATTCGTAAATTCCTTTTATTTGACTTCGTAGTTTTTCAAAGATGTCGATAATAATAAACTTCGTGAGTTTTAGTTTGTTGGGTTATAGCGTTCTCCTTCAATTTAACTTTTCAAAAAAAATATAAATAACGGGCAGAGATTTATGGTTTTGTGCATTAGCACCCAAGATACTTTGATTTAACTTAATTTAGATCTAAACAAAAAGAAACGGACTTTTTTTGTATTTTAGTTATATATAATATACAAGTAGTTCAATTCGTTGAATAAAAGAAATTGAAACTAAAAGTAAAGCCATTCATATCGCTGTTTAATAAATGTTGTCTACCGGATGAAAATCCAAG
Source organism: Eucalyptus guilfoylei (assembly GCA_016097605.1). Classification (NCBI taxonomy): domain Eukaryota; kingdom Viridiplantae; phylum Streptophyta; class Magnoliopsida; order Myrtales; family Myrtaceae; genus Eucalyptus; species Eucalyptus guilfoylei. The sequence continues at coordinate 12,419,764 of CM027870.1, read as the reverse complement.
TTCTTAATATAAAGCCAAAAAATAATCAATAGGGTGCTTTTTCTGGGGCAAAAAGTCAAAGACAATTAGGAAAAATTCAGTAAATTAATGCAGGAGATAATTCTTCAAGTCGTAACACATTAAGAAGGTGAAAAAGAAGGTGAAAAAGGAAAGTAGTTCCAACTTCCAAGGGCGTTCCTTGGACGAAAATTGATTAGTTTCTTCCTTTATTATTATTATTATTATTTTTTCGATTTGTGCAAGGAAGATAGGAGATAGTATGGCGGTTCATACTCTGATTCAAAAACAGAACGCACGGTGGCACGAATTGGCCCATCAAAGATCCCATACTTTCTTAACTAGGAAAGTCAGTTAATTAAGTAATTTTCGTAGAACCATATAAATATAGTCGGTTTGTTGACCACAATATCAAAACACCATTTACTCCGATACCCTTCAAGAAACTACGTACAACCTGAGAATCTCTCTCTCACATCCTGAAGTTTTGTCTCATCAAACCCAAATCGAGCATGGCTTGTCAAGTTATGCTGCACATAAACGTATTTGCATCTTCTGTAGAAACGGACATTGTGCCAATCGATGATCAAGAGTCCATTCAAAGCAGCAACGGCTATCTGAAGTTCACTCGGATGTGTTTCTTCGTGTTCGAGCGAGGCAACCGCCGGCGTTACGTCGAGGATCTCCTCTCGCTGAAGCATAGGCTCTGTCGGCATGGCTCGCATCTCTTCGCCCACTGCGACACGGGTTGCCGTGTCTCGCTCAATACTCTCCAGATCGAGGACATCATCCGAACCATAGCCGAGCGTGTAGAGAGGATGGTGATGCAAAACTCGCACCGCGAGAAGATGCCCTTTGTTGCCACCTGTGACGTGATTATGCCGAAGTACGGAAAGCCATGGCAGAGGGAGGTGACGGCGGGGTCCGCGGATTTCTCGGACTTTGGAGTTGTTCCGACGACAACAGAAGCGGAGGTTGACTTGATCCAGAAGAGGAAACACGATGATGGTTTGGACGATGAAAACTTGAAGCTGGAGATGGGGCTCGAGCAATTCGTGAATGGATGCAAGAGATCGAGGGCATGCTGAAAGGAGCGACTAGCGACGAGTCGAGTCAACATATATAGTTTGGTTTACTCAGAGACTTAAACTGTACAGATGTAAATAATTTGCCTTGCTTTCTCTATTTGAAGTTTCTGAATTTAGATTTTTATTTTATTCTGTCTATTCTTGTTGCTTGTTGAAAATTATCATAGCAAAAGAGTTTTTTGCCAAGGAGCATGATCAAAGCAGATCTCATTGAGGCCTTTGACTCAATATATTGGGTTTTTCTTTATGTTTATTTTAAGAAATAAGCAGATCCCTGAGGCATTTATAGAATGGATCAAGGCTCGCATCACCAAATTCCTACTTCTCTGTGAGTTTCAATGGTGGCCTCCGAAGGCTTTCTCACTGGTGGCAGAGATTAAGACGAGGGATCCCTTTTCCCCTTACCTATTTGTTGTTGTTATTGAATCTGTCACTCGAATGATGAAAGATGTTGTGCTCGAAAGGAAAATCAAGTACCGCATCTGTTGTTCTAAGGCTGATCTCGTCCATCTTAGTGTCGCCGATGATTTGATGATCCTCCTCGAAAGAAATAGGAACTCTTTGCTGGCTATATTGGATATCTCTTATCAGTTCCATAGTCTTTCCGGGCAAAAACTCAATGCAGACAAAACTGAACAATATCTTCGTGGGTATGATGGAGCTCTTTGTGATGATTTGTTCAAGTTCAGTAGATTTAAGAGGGTAGCCTACCTGTTAAAAGCCTTGGACTGCCTTTGATCTCAGGTGGGTTATCTGATAAGGAGTGCAGGCCTTTGATTAACAAAATTACTTCAAGAATAGATTACTGCACCTCCAAGCATCTGAGCTATGCAGGCAGAGTGCAGTTGATTAAATCTATGGTATACAACTTGATGAATTTCCGGTGCAGACCTTTTACCCTTGCAAAGGAGACTGTAAAAACTGCAGAGAGCAAATGCTCTGCTTTCTTGTGGAAAGGCTCTTTCCATGAAACACATGGGGCCAAAGTCTCTCGGAATGAAGTTTGTTCTCCCAAGTGTGAAGGGAGACTAGGTTCGTAACTCAGCCTGCATTGTAAAGGAGCTTCGGTGTCATCAACATCAGTTTGGGTCTTTGTGTGTGGCTTGGATTCTTGTCTATCCATTAAATGGAAGCAATGTTTGGAAGATTGAGCCAAAACAGGACAGAAGCTACTGATGGAGAAAGATGTTGAAAGTTGCAAGCAAGATGAAACGTCATGTCAAATATATGGTAAGAAATGGCCAAGAGATCCGCTTGGTAACCAAATAGAATTCTCTTGAAAAGATGCTCATTAAAAGTCGCCTATGATGCTTTCACTTAGTTAAGATGCAAAGGTTGCTGCAGTGATAGAGGGGAATGAGTGGAGATGACCATTCCCAAGATCAAATAAATTGTTTGAAATCCAAGCTGCAGTTGCTGGCGTGTTTCAACATCACTCGGCTGCAAAAGCCAAAACTGATTTTCCTGGGATCTAAACGTGCAAGATTTAACCAAAAGGAGAATTGGAAGCAGCTAATACCTCAGGGCACCCAAAAATTGAATGGCATACTCATTTGGTTCAGTCCTATGCATTTATATAGCCTGGCTTGTCACATTAAACAAGCTACGAACAAAAGATAGAATGAAGTAGTGGTATTCTATCGATGGTGTATGGTTGCCACCTACTAGTGGGGAAGGCCTCCTGAGGGTTTGTCATCTGTTCTTCTAATGTATTTTTTCAAGGCAAGTCTAGAAAAGAGCCCTGGTTTTGCTGAATCTGGACAGGCAAGTCAAGGATTGGCCATATAGCTCTTTGGGGCAAAGAACAAGCCTAGTGCCACAAGTTGGCACGAGAGGACACATAAGTACCAAAACTTCCGGAATGTACACTTAACTGTCACTTTTATTGAAAATAAAACACTAAATTCCAACTCTGGTGAGCTTGTCAAAAATCCAATGTTGTGTTATTAAATCGGTCTACATGGCTCGCCAGAATATCCACTCAATCATTGTCTCACCATCCAAACAACTTAAGCGCCTTTATAAAGTCTATGGGTTCTAGAGACTTCAAACCAATTATTGACCAATGCCCTAGTATAGTTAGAGAGGAGATGAATGAGGGATTGATTGCCTCACTCACGGCTAAGGAAGTAAAACAAGCAGATTTCCAAATGGATGCTTTAGAGGCTCCTGGTTCGGATGGTTTGAATGGTTAATTCCATCATCACTATAGGGAAGAAATCCGATCATGAGTGATCCAGATGGTCACTTCTTTCTTTGAATCAGATACTCTTCACCCCTTGCTCAACAAGATGCTAATTTCATTTTCTAAAAGTCCCAAAACTAGAAAACATGAGCTGGTTCAAACCAATTTGCTTATGTCATTTTACTTATAAATTAATTTCTAAGGAGGCTAATCATTGGAAAAGTTGTTTCGTGAGTTAATTACCATCAAGCTAAAGTGCCTTTTTTAGTGGTCGGCAAATCCAAGACAATATTTTGATTATTTAGGAGGTTTCACGCCAATTGACGATTAGAAAGAGCAAAAAGAAATTTCAAGTAATTCTGAAACTAGATATACAAAAAGCGTACTATAGGGTGGAATGGGATTTCTTGAGGGCATGTGTGCTTAAGATGGGTTTTTATGAACGTTGGGTGTCCTAATTATGCAACATGTCACTACAATAGCATTTAGTTTGTAGATTAATGGAGAACCCTTGCACTTGTTTCAGCCCTCGCATCTAATTAGATGGGGAGATCCTTTATCACTCTAGTTTTTTAATGTCCTTTCTAGGCTACTAAACAAGGCATCTAAAGATGGGAGTCTTAGAGATATCAAGCTGAAAAGGTTATGCCCTACTTTTTCCCAGCTTTTATTTGCTGATGATGCTATATTTTTCTCAAGTGGGATAGTCTTGGAGTGCAAGAAATAAGCTACCATATGGAATCACTATTGTTATGCATCAGGTCCAGCCATTAACTTCAACAAGTTAGGTATTTTTTTAGTAGTCGTTCCTCACCGAATTTGAAGAAGAATGTTGTGCAAGAACTGAGAGTACCGATCATTGAGAAGACAAGAAATACCTTGAAATACCGTTGGAAACAAATGTTCGCTTGGATATTAGCCGAGGTTAATATGAAACTTGAGGGCTAGAAAGAGAATTTGATTGCAAATTTTGAGAAGACAAGAAATACCTTAATACACGATGTCCATTTTTTAGATTCCATCTCCATGAGCAAAGCAATTGAACAAAAGATAGCATCCTTTTGGTAGAGAAATAATGAGTCAAAAAAGGGTTTGCATTGAAAGAAAAGGGAAATCTTGACAAAAAAAAAAGAGACGGGGGATTTAAAGACTTGATCACCTTCAATTTAGCTTTGTTGGGAAAACAAGTTTGGTGATTTCGGCCCGTTTGGTTCAACTTTGGGCAAATGTCCTTGAGAAAATGCAAATATCTTTAGGCTAAAGGGGTTTTTAGAAATGCAAATAGCGTTTGGTAAATTGTAATTTTAAAATGCATTGCGAAACAATTTTGGCTAAAATACCGTTAGATAAAAATTACATTTTGCAAAAGGTTTTTGCTAATTTTTTTTATAAAAAGAAGTTATAAAAAAAAATTATCTAGCCATCATCAGCCAAATCTAGCCGCCGCCGAACGGCCTCACCTAAGGTCGTGCGACCTGAGGTGACGCCCGGGGTCGCAACCCAAGCAGCCGTCTGGGTTCGCGCGAACCCAGGCGATGATCGCCTGGGTCGCAAACCTCAAGCGACGCCTGACGTCGCACGATCTCATACAGCGGTCAATGGGTGGCTGCGACCCTCAGGCAGTGGTTGTTGGGATCGGGTGACCCCTCAGGCAACGGTCACCAACACGAGTAACTCCTTGGCCGGTGATTGTTGGCCTCCATTCTTTTTCCAAAGAAGATGAACGGTAGTCATAACTTGTATTCCGAAATGCAACTTCTTAAAGTATCTCCAGAGCTACTTTGAAGTAAAGGCTCTTAAAGTCATTTGGAGATATAATTGCATCTTACCAAAGTTGTCCAAAAAATTGAACCAAACATGTTTGCCTTTAGCCAAACCCCTTTAGAGCCCAAAAGCCTCTTCCAAATGCCGAACCAAACGATCAATCCCTTCTGCTTTATGGAGTCAAGTCCTCAAAGGCATTTATTTTCACTTGCTTTATGGAGTCAAGTCCTCAAAGGCATTTATTTTCCTAGAAGTGATGTTTGGAAAGCTGGAAATGGAGCTCGGCCATCATGGGATTGGCAAAGCTTGATCATGCGCAGGGATGCAATCTACCCTAAGGTTCATTGGTCGGTGGGTGACGGCAAATCCATTGATATTCGTGAGGATAAGTGGCCGCCATGTGGTTTAAAGAAGACCCCCCAAAAAGTGACTGACTCAATCAACCAGGAGGAGCGGGTGGGGAAGGAGCAGGAACTAAACGATCTCGTTGATGATCGTACTGTCAATGAAATCTTGTCCATCCCAGTTAGTCGGTTTCCGAGGGCGAAGGGCGTGCGAGCTCCCTCGGCTCTGTTCTCGGAAGCCCCAGCAGTGAAAGAGTCGCTTCTGCACTTGCGAGCGGGGACTGAACTGAACGTGGCTGATCTGGGCACTGAAGTCGACAGAGCTTATCATGGGCCAAGCCGAATGCCCTTGGGCCTTACGAGATATAATAGATGAGTGCAGGGTTTTGCTGGCCCTGTTGTTCAAGGTGAAGGTTCCCCTTGCAATTGGTCGTCTTTACCTCCATAACCCCTTTGGAATATCTTGTGTTCAGTCATAAAAATATTGTGAAAATAACAGTCCATTATAAGCCACAAATTCTTGAAGATGTGGATCCCACAATAATTTATAATTTTTTATGATTTAATTTTTGTGATCCCAAATAGACAATTATTCTAATAATAGATTAAAAACTCTCACGCACTTATATCAACTTACTGCTCATTTGAATGAATTAATGAAATAAAGTGTTCGTTTTGACCTAAAAAAAAAAAACTATGCATTTCAATCAAACTAGTATTGACATTTCCTTGATACGTACATGTTAGTAAAATTAACCATGTTGTTCTTTTGTCTGTTTTTCTTTTTCAATCCACATGCAGGAGTTACTTACTAATGGAACACGTGTTCAAAATTGAATTGTATGAAGGAGAGCCTCCCGTTTTCCTTAGTGGAGTTTGCAGAGACATCTACTCAACGGAGGGCTGCTTCCTCAAGTCGTTTCCGCACCGCTTTCCCGATTGGGCTCACCTTTACTTCCTCCCATTCAGCGTCGTGATGATCCTCAAGTACCTCTTCGACCCGTTCGTCCACGATAAGGCCGTGCTGCAATGCGTCCTGCTTGATTATGTCATACTACGAGGCGCTATCTGAGGGGGTCGGCACTAAGGGATGAGGAGGATGAGCGAGTAATGTATATGCCTTAGTGGCCACGAGGTCGGTAGTCCAACAAGGATCACAAGGCGATAGATGTGATGTGCATCTCGGTGGTGATATCCAAGCACTACGAACTTCCTTGGGTGTGCTAGACTGGGTTGCCCTCTCAGTCCGGGCTGTGATGGGTGAGAGATACTGAAATCAACACCGAATGCATAGCGATAAGTTACATGTCCATCAATTTCTTATTTGATCCTCATTTACAATACTCGACATCACTCTTTTTAGCATATTGTTTTTGCATACTGATCTTAGCACATCTAACATTACTCATAGAATTTGTCAGGTCTGCTACGAATACGGAAGAGATTTTACAACAGGGCACTATTGCAAGGACAAACTTATGAAGACGTATCCTTCCTAGTTCCGCCGATTTTCATGCATGCGTTGTTGACAACAGAACTGACTCATTGACTATTCAACTAATATAAAATTCATCGACGAGTGCAAGCGACATCTTCTTATTGTTCTAAAATCGACAGGTCCTCTATTATTGGATGATTTCTTCAAGATTATCAAAATATATTTAATATTCCATCTTTCCTTGAGAAGAATATAATACGATTCTGAATACACCAATCCACACGAGAAAGTTTGACTTTTCAAGTCGCAAGAGCAAGAAAGAAAATTCGACTCAATTTGTCTTAATTAAATGGACCTGTCATTATTGCCTGTGCAGTTCCTTTCACATGAAACAAACGACGGGCAACATGGTCCCCTCCCAACCCCGTCGCACTTCGTGCCCCTCCATAATTCCACTGTTGGAATTCGACGGAACCCCGAGTCAAGTCAAGAGACAAGATAGTTGCGTTGCAAGTTCGTTTAAGCACTTACGTTGATTGATCTTGAAATGCCATTCTTATTAAGATATTGAACATGCGGCTGATATTGTCTCAGACTAGTTTTACTGGAAAAAGAAAAAAATTCACGTGAATAGCAGCTCCATCATATCTATTGATTATGCAAGTCCAACACGGATCAAACTAATGTGATTGCACTTGATCTATGATGGATTTGGGTGCAGGCAAGAATTTCTTGTTTACTGAATTAAACCCTATGTCATGTCAAGGACGTCAGGTTAAAGACTCAGACCACTATTATGCAATTTATAGTGTGAACGCGGGAGAAAAAAGGTCCCACGTATGAAAAATACAGGGAAACTTTTTGGTTTAATATGAGAACATCTACGCAAGTGTCATTTGAAGTCGTAGGCTCTCGCATGGACTTTGCGCATTGGACAGGTCTGATTATACCTAATCTTGACATCTCACTTGTATGTATGGGTCACGATCCGTGAATCCTCCCGTACCCGTGACACTTGTGAGTGATGCTTGGAGTTATCGGGTGAAGAGTGATGAGGCAAAGGAGACGAACACAATTGGTCCGTGGGAGTGGCGTCAGGACGGTTGGTGCTATGAGTTCCAGGATAGAAGGATTATATCACTTAGAAGCTCTGAAGGCGGGATAGGCCTCCCGTGCACAAACTGGTCGGGAGCTGATGCCACTCTCCTGACGAGGCCATGGCGGGCCGAAACCAGTAGTTGAGCCTAAAGAAATCTGCTATGTTACTCGATGGACTAGACACCCGAGCGACGCTAGACGTAGTAGGATCTCATACGAAGAAGCATTGACTGTATTATTCATTGTAATAGCTATAGAATGAAAGCTGGCCTGGCGAATTCTGCTCGCCAAACGCCACACGGGTCGTTTCGAGGCCAAGGAAACTCTTAGCCCGTGACACATTGTATCAGAGCAAGAATCCCTCCAGTAAGTGGGTGAGTCGGAGAATCGAACTTCTCACTCCGGTGCGGGTCGAACTGATAAGTTCTAGTGGTACCGGTCTTAGTGGGCGGAAAGTGAATTGCCATGGCAAAAGATGCTCAAACGAAGTGTGGCTCTCTGCTCCTAGGATGGCAATGGGTGCTAGGACGAGTCGGTTCCTCACCGAGCTGATAGGGAGTTGGAGAAGAACCGAATCCTTGCTGAATAGGGATAAGGTTCCTGGATCAATCGGTGAATTCGAAGAAGAGGTCTACTGCCACATTTTCAACAAGGAAAAAACCCTCATTTGGTTTGCTGGGATCAAGACGTTTAGTAGGCAAAAATAGTGCTGCCAAAAGATGTGGTTGGCGAAAAATGCCACACTTGCTAAAGAAAGTGCAGGTAACTGAGAATGGCCGAGCAGCTGAGATCAAAAGAGGCTACCAATGGAGCAAAACCTATTTTGTTGGGTGAAGCATGACCATTCGATGTGAAATCTCAAAAGTGGTGCATCGATGGTTATGGGACGAAGCGACAAAACAAGATCGCAACAAGGGCGTTGCGAATTTGAGTGGGGGAGAATGTCACGATCCGTGAATCCTCCCGTACTCGTGACACTTGTGAGTGGTGCTTAGGGTTATTGGGTGAAGAGTGATGAGGCAGAGGGGACGAACACAATTGGTTCGTGAGAGTGGTGTCAGGACGGTTGGTACTAAGAGTTCTAGGATAGAAGGATTATATTACTTAGGAGCTCCAAATGCGGGGTAGATCTCCCGTGCACAAACTGGTCGGGAGCTGATGCTGCTCTTCTAACGAGGCCATGGCAGACCGAAACCAGTTATTGAGCCTAAAGAGATTTGATGTCTCACTCGATGGACTAGACATCCGAGCGACGCTGGGCATGGTAGGATCTCGTACGAAAAAGCATTCACCGTATTGGTCGCTAGAACAGCTATAGAAGGAAGGCTGGCCTGGCGAATTCCGCTCGCTAGGCGCCGCACGGGTCGTTTCAAGGCCAAGGAAACTCTCAGCCCATGACATATGGGCCTGACTCGTCTCAAAAAGATTCTAATTTTGCAAAAAAAAAAAATCGAAATTCATGAAAAGCCATGGTTAAATAATTTCGAAATTCCGTTTAAATAAACGGTAATTTTTCCGACAACCATGGAAATTCTATAATTATGTTTATTCATGAGATGCATGGCTTCGATGCTGTTATATAGATATATTCCTCCGTCCATCGACCATTTTAACTTTCGTGTGTTTATGTTAAGGGTGTGTTTTGAACTCTATGCACCACACGAGACACGTTGATCTCTAGCACCATGCATGACACATTGTTTGATCTCTTCTGAATTTCTAGTAATCATCTTCCTCTTGTCTTGTTATGCCTCCTCGTACTTTGTGGGCTACAACCCCATGGACTACGGCAACGACGAAAACATATGAATCGGACCTCTTTGATCTCTCCATTTCAAACGAGGTCTAATCAAATTGATGGCCACGACCTTTCCAAGAGGGAGCTTAGAAATTTCGCCGGCCATGCATCGGCTTGGATCGATCAAATTACGAGTTCAGTAGTCAATTCTAGGAGCTTCAGCTGGTGATAGTTGCATATGTTATGATTTTTGCTTGGCGTGAAACGAATCCCGCAGGACGAGGGAGGATTTCATTTTCATGACTAAAAAGACTTAGACTTCAACCAAGAGCTACGCCATCTAGATAGACTCAATTTCTTGAAGAACTGAAAAATTGGCCGAGTCCTCGGTCGGATCGGAGATAATTTCTTCTGACCAATTTGCGGTTGGTATAGCCACGCGCGTGGGACTCTGATATGCCCCGCGTACAATAAAAAAACAGAATCAAAACATGGGCTCACCAACAAGAACATCGACCTAGTGATAAAGGAGTCAGCCCGTCTTCTTAGAGGTCATGAGCCACGAGTTCGATTCGCGTCGCAAGTAAAACCTCTGAACGGTTCGTGTAGCGCTGCACAACCACGACATATATTAAATGTGGACAGACCTTCTGGCTACTAGTATCTTGGTTGGGTTATGACGATGGACACAGCAACTTCGGACCTTCAGATTGCGGAATGGTGCTGGGAAAATGTGAATGCTCCTTTGTCTATAGTTCTGTGTTTGAAGTAACAACCTTCTCAGCTACCATATCAAAATACCTCCACATAAGATCAAAATGAGAGAGCTCTTTTTCTCGAGTTTAAACCTCAGGGAAGTTTCATGTTAGGGAGCTTTGAAGAAATTTTCCAAGTGTGCACATCAGATGAGTGTGCTACATGCCAGTACCCGTAAATGAAAGGTGACAAGCCAGTGATTGAACCTGGTTTGAATCAGTCATTACTCTAGATGGAGCGTGAACTTTCCTTTGATTCTCTCTTAACGACCATTGCTTTGTCCATTTATTCCTTCAAGTTGGTCGTCCTCGTCTGCTCATGCCATTGACTTCACATTCTCAAGTCAGGGAGGGAGAGGGGGAGCGAGAGAGAGGGAGAGAGAGGCGTGATGATGGCGGTGATGACAATGATCATCTGAGACTTTGGCTGGTAAGAGTCAGTTTGGGGAACTTTTTCTAGAGGCGAGGCCTTTCTACAGAACTTCAATTACGACAAAAATGATGGATTGGACTAATCATGCTTCTTAATCGAAATTTCATTAGATCTTTTTTGGGTTGGATATTGAATTTATATACATAGTCATTTGTTTGATTAACTCCATTGTATGACTGGAAATTTTCTACCAAGTCCTATACTTCAGAATTATAATCTCTGAAGCATATGCCATCAATTATGTAAGGCATAGATGGTGAGGCAGAGAGGTGGCATGATGTATTTAAAATTAAATAACAAGAATAGAGCCAAAACGCAAAGACTCGATGTTCCACAAGCTTGACTTCTGACTACTACACGTCCTGCCTTTGTTTAAAAGTTATTGAATCTTCTTCCAAGGAGATGCTATAAATAGAGAATGGTACCTTAGTTCGCCTTCAGCCCTCCTCCAACAACTTCTCATAATTTATTCGAGCAAATTGAAGCATTTCGACTGACCATTCCTAATCGAAGCAAGCACCATGAAGGTAATAAAATCAATTTACGTCAAATTCACCTTCTTGATTTTTTTCTTATTTTATTCTTCTTTCTTTTTTCTGTAGCAAAAGGTCGTGATTAAGGTGTCTATGAAAGGCCACCCCACAAGATTTTTTTGTTTCGGCCCCCGAAGCCTCCACTCCAAAACTTTGAAACTTGCAGGTGGCTTTCGAGGTGATTGTTCGATATTTCTTTTATATCCCGATGACCATTTAGGTGTACCTTCTGTAACTTGTGTTAGGTGTTGCGAGATTGAGAATAGCAAGGAAAGTAAGGACCTCTTTTGATTTAAAATTGATCTGTAACCTCTGTTGGTGTCACTCTAGGAGTTCAATCCGTGGCACTGGTGGGTGAGCAAGACCGGATTGAGGTTACCGGAGACATTGATGTAGTCAACCTCACCACTTTGCTTAGGAAGAAAGTCGGGTTCGCGGAAATAGTGACCGTGAGCAAGGTCGATGAGAAAGACAAAAAAGAGAGCAAGGACAAGGCGGCGCAGCCCATAGTATGGCCGTACATCGGAGGAGTTCCGCACCGCGAAATTGCCTATGTTTCAGATCCATACCCAAGTTACTATGAACCCCATGCTCGATCATGTAGGATCGATAAGAGTTTGCTAGATATTTCAACAATTTTGAAATATTGAAAACTATTAATTTTGTAACTGTTTTTTACCTTCATCAATTTGTAATGGTTTGCCTATGTAACAGCTTTCCAACAGCCAAGTTAATGTTTGATTTACTTCTTCATAAATCTTTCATCATTTTGTGACAGCAAGATAATAGTCATCTATCAATCGTCAATAAATTTATAATAGTCTTTTTAACGGCTCTTCCTCTCATTTGAATATAAAAATTTGAAATCACAATCCTTGAAAACAATGAATTAGAAAAGAGAATTTCCTTTCCTTCTACTTTTCTTTTCCTTACTAGGTTATACACATAACATTATTCCTATTCCTTCTATTATTCTATGCGGAATAAAGAATAAGATATGTTGTATCTTGAGAGTATAGATGCTAGAGCCTTACGCGCTTAGTTTCGTACTATGATGGGCAAAATTGTTCTTAAGGACAATGCTTACAAGACTCAAAATGATTGATATTATTTTTCTTGTCTTTTCCAACAGATTTCTGACAATTCTTATTTTTCATATTATCTAATATTTTTTCCAACAATAATAAGTATATCCCCAAACTGAATTGCCGCTATTACCACCCACGTTGGAATTGAACGAGGACTTGAAGATGGTAAAGGACAACAGCTATAGATATTCACAGTAGTTTGTCATGGGATAATATTGACCATCAGCACAAAAGAGCCTCTAGTCGTTTTAATACGTTTATTGAATATCAGGTAAAATCATTTTTGGCTTTTTGACTGGGTGGATCTTGAAAGATATAAAAGAAAGATCTCCCTCCAAGCCGTACTTACGACTTTCATCGAATACGGCTTTCCCCAAAATTCGATATGTATCCATGAGATCGAGTATGGAATTATGTTTACTCACTTGAAATTGAGTATCCGTTTCCCTCCCTAACCTGCTAGGATTGGAAATTCTGTATTTTACATATCCATGCGATTGAGTCCTTGAGTTTCCGAAATAGTATAAAAAAAGAAAGAAGTGCTTTGAATCATTGCTATTTGACTCGGACCTGTTCTAAAAAAGTCGAGGCATTTCGAATTGTTTGTTGACACAGACAAAGTCAAGGAAAACCTCTGAAATTATTTCAATATTGGACCTTGGAGAACTTCGATGCCTATGTTTGTTTTCATTCTGAACTTGTCTTTTGCTCCTTACTCTTTTCTGTTCTGATGCATAATTGAAGCAAGGTCGACCATGAAAATTGAAATTTATCATTTGTATGAGTCAAAGTAGAGAGACTTAATCAAAATGAATTGTAAGTGAACTGGGATGTTTTGCCTCTATCCATTCGATAATGATAGTTGGAAACCGCGAATGTTGCTTGGGGGCTACGGAGCAACAAACTCTAAAGAACACAGACGTGGATGATTGATTAAGTTAGAGTGTTGAAGATACGTTGCCCAACTAATTGATCTTGCAACTCTAAATTGATCTCGATGTTGGTTCTAATTGATGTTGATTAGAATATTATGTATCAAGAAATCTTTTTCCTTTATTCTGTATATTTTTCTTCCTTGTTTTTGATCCTATGTATTATAAATAGGACCCATATTGTACATCATTAATAAATGAAAGAATATACGATACATTTTTTCCTTAACATCTCTTTACTATGGTACGGACACCTGGAGTGTTAAAACTTGGCACCGAATGACACTTAAGTGCCAAAAGTTTGTAAAGTAACACTTAAGTGTCAAAATCGAAACAAAATTGATCACTTAAGTACCAATCCGGCCAAATTGTTAACATGGCAATTTTCCGGCGAGGTGAATGCAAAACGGCGTCGTTTTGCACGCTGACGTGGCTAAAAAAATGCAAAAACGACGTCATTTTGTCTACGATGTGGTAAATAATTAATATAAAAATTAATTTAATTAAATTTAAAACTAAATTTATTTAAAATATTTAAAAAAAATAAAAACTTAAAATTAAAATAAAATAAAAGCGGGGGGGGGGGCGAAGGAGGCGGGCGAGGGCTGAACCCTCGCCGCTGCCGTCGCCAGGAAGAGCCGACGACAGAGGGGGGAGGCCTTCAGCCAATTGGCGACGAGGGCCCGCGAGCCCTCGCCGGATCTGGGCGAGGGCTCGCGGGCCTTCGCCGCCTCCCCACCGTTGCCAGGAAGGGCCGGTGACGATAGGGGGAGTGTCGGCCGGGGTTGCCGAGCCCTGGTCAGGGGCTGGCGACGCCAGCCGACCGGTGACGAGGGCCCGCAAGCCCTCACTCAAATCCGACGAGGGTCGGCAGCCCTCGCCCGGCCGAGCCAAGGGCCGCCGCCCGTTGGGGCGACCCCTCAGCGAGCGGCAGCCCTTGGCCCGGCTAAGCGAGGGCCGCCAACCCTCACCCCAGATCCGGCGAGGGCTCGCGGGCCGTTGCCGCAGGTCAACCAAGGGCCGGCGATCTGGGCGAGAGTCGCGGCCCTCACCTAGATTTGGCGAGGGCTCGCAAGCCCTCACCGCTGGTCGACCAGGGGCTGGCGACCTCGGTCGACCCTCCCCTCTCCGTCGCCGGCCCTTCCCGATAGCGACAGGGGAGCGGCGACGGCGACGGCTCAGCCCTCAGTTGCCTCCCTTTGAGCCCCCTTTGTTTTATTTATTTTAAGTTTTTAATTTTTAAAATATTTTAAATAAATTTAGTTTTAAATTTAATTTAATTAATTTTTATATTAATTATTTACCACATAGAGACAAAACGACGTTGTTTTTATTTTTTTTTTTAGCCACGTTAACGTGCAAAATGACACTCACCTCGCCGGAAAATCGCCACGCCAGCAATTTGGCAGGATTTTGGCCGAATTGGCACTTAAGTGATCCATTTTGCTTCGATTTTGGCACTTGAGTGTCACTTTTCAAATTTTTTGCACTTAAGTGTCCCCCCATGCCAAGTTTTGACACTTAGGCTGTACTTTGTCCTTTCTTTACTCAACTTTCTTTCATGGTGTCAGACCTGCCTCCTTTTTAGACCTAGCTTCCACATATTAATTCTGTCCAGCCACTTCTGCATATTTAGCTTCCTTTGTTCCCCTTTTCTTCAACACTCTTCTCATGCAACCTATGGAGAAATTTTTGCTTATATCACTTTTACAAAAGGAGATACCATGACCAAAGATCAAACTTCAAAATCCAGATCATCCAAGGAAAATTTACCCTTTGACTTGTTGAGAAAACATTCCCTTAGTGGTTTCAATGATGAACAAAACTTACCTAATTTGGATTTTGATTAAAAGTATTTTTCAGAAAGGAAAGTCTGATGATTGCAACAAAATCAAATCATGAATAGTACTTCCTTATTCAGACATTTAATCAACCGGTTAGGAAGGAATAATCCTCTCATGCAATGGCTAGTATTATTTGCCACTTTTTGGAGGAGTTTTAAAAGGAAGGTTTTGATAAAAATCCTCATATTTCCAATCTCTCCTCAATCTTCAAAGACGAGCTATTCTTTATAAACATAGACACTCAACGTTTGGAAACCCAACTTACTATATGGGCAACAAATCTTACGGGAAGTTTCAACGTCAGCGATCCTCTCACCATCAGATCTTCTCAACCAAATCCAGGACCAATGGGTGAATTGGCTGGATAATCCTCTTGAAGGCATGTCCAACGATCAGCTTGGACTAGGAGGGGTATAAGAGGAGATCTCAAAGCAGAAGGATAATAATTCGCTTCAACGAGTATTGGGGTTTTTAATTCTAAAGTCTTAAGGGTGTTTGTGATCACTTTGCATTTGATTTAGTGAGCAAAATTGTATAACCTTTTAAAGGTTGAAAGTGTGTGAGAAAGTTATACACACAAGCTTAGATCTCGTAACCTCTGATCAATTCTCATCAGTGGATTTCAGCCAATTGGCTGTAGCGCGGGAAAGTAGACGTAGGCTTGCAAAAGTCGAACCACTTTAATCTTGAGTATGCAATTCTCTATTCCTTACTCTTTTAATTTTCTATAATAGAATTATGCACCAGTAAGATCCTACCACTTCATTAGAAGTTGTCCCGCTGGAATATTGGTTTATTTTTTTTCATTTCTGCAAAATCACATATTCACTCCCCTCTAGGTGATATTTTAGCCATAACAATTGGTATCAGAACATAGTTACTCTTAATTGAAGTGTTTTACTACTTCTGAGTTAACGATCTATGTGACATCCTGATTTTCAGATTCTGTTTTCGATTGAATAAGTTGGGCTTTTCATCGACGCGCTTATAGTTCTTTTCCCTGAACTGATCACTCATGGGATAACTAGTCTATCGGGTGAAGCCATTAAGGAATCTAAACGCAATAGACTTGAGAATTCGATCAAGAATCGACTGCTCGACCATGCTGATCTGCAAGGGTCATTACGACACCGTCAAAATTGATCAAAGACCGGAGATAAGTCGATTTGATAGAGATATGTGATTAGTGTGTGGGTGATTCCACCTAATTGCGAAATTTCTGTCGAATGGTACTAAACCGATTTTTCTGTCATTTCTATACCCTGTATCCGTATTCGAAATCTCGAGAATTTCACGACAACCGAGAGTCACCAATGTATCGAAGATGTACAATGTGGCTCAAAAATAATCGATCACGGGTCAATTGCACTAAAAATTCCTAAAAGCTACTCGGTAAATTAGGTCATGCTAAAATCGCGCCAGATTGAAATTAACCATGAAATTGATCC
Organism: Eucalyptus guilfoylei; assembly: GCA_016097605.1. Taxonomy (NCBI): domain Eukaryota; kingdom Viridiplantae; phylum Streptophyta; class Magnoliopsida; order Myrtales; family Myrtaceae; genus Eucalyptus; species Eucalyptus guilfoylei. The sequence continues at coordinate 12,403,079 of CM027870.1, read as the reverse complement.
CGATTTCAAAAATTGAAAGTTCGATCATGTCATGATTTATTTTAGGAATGTCGACTCATCCTTTGAAGAATTTTCGGCAAGCTCGAGATTTTTACGGAAAATCAATTTCTGACGATTCGGAAACGAAAGGAAATTTGGAGTGGCCAAATTGAGTGGATGTTTGGCCTCCTTAGTGAGCTATTTGGTGAAGGGAAATTATGAAAATTGTGCGGGCTTTCTCTTTAGCAAAATTAGTCATCAAATTAGGGAAATTGATGAAGAAATTGAAGCTCTATTGGTGAAATTCATAGGCTGGTATGGGGGCTGCAACAATTGGACATCAACTTGGTTATTTGCGGAAATAAAATGCAAGATAGTATTAAGGGACTAAGTAGATAAGCTTGTGGACTTTTGGAGCCAAGACATGACGAAAATAGATATTTTATATTGACTTTCAAGGCCTTGGTTTCCCCCTTCTCTCTCTCTCTCTCTCTCTCCCCCCCCTCCCCCTTCCTTCTTCTTCGTGCGAGCTTGCTGCTCCACCGAAGTCTTATGCTCTTCTTTCATTCTGCATCTCTTTCTTTTCTTTCCTTCGAAAAAACTCAGCTCCCTCACCTCACGCAACTCTCACCAGCCCACTCTCCCTCTGCCATCACTGCCCAACAGTCTTCCACCCACAACACTAGCCCATGTCAGCCCACTTTCCCCCACCGAGTCAACTCCAATCGACGACAACCCACCTCTCAACGGGTCAACACCAGTGAAACCCCCCTCCCCGACGTTGACGCCAGCTGCTCCTTCGCTACTTCATAACGCATGGCCACCATTCACTCCTGCATTCCAGTCGTAGCCAATTCGTTCCCCGTCGTTCAGCCACCTCCAAGCCACGCCGTAGCCAGCCATTCAGCCTGGTCCAGGATCAAAGATAGCAACTAGGCCGTGAGCCTAGCAAGGTTTTCGGGCCCACCCGAGCTTCCTTTAGCGTCACCGTAGACCCAAGTTTCGGCCACCATCGCCGTGAACCGATTTTTGCGCTAAACTAGTGAGTTTATATCCTAAACTCTAATTATGGTGTTAATTATACTTAGAGGTGGATTAGTAGCTTAATTAGAGATTATGGGGTTAGTATTTCAATTAGTGGTAATTAGTTATTTATTTAAGTTAGTAGATTAGTTAATTAGCGATTAGGTGGTTAGATTAAATTAGTTAGGTTAGTAGATTAGTTAATTAGCGATTATGTGGTTAGATTAAATTAGTTAGGTTAGTAGATTAGTTAATTAGTGATTAGGTGGTTAGATTAGCCTAAGTAGATTAATTAGTGATTTATTTAATTATTTTATATTTATTAATTATTTTATAATCTATTTAATTATTTATTATTTTTCGGAAATTATATCGGGATGGCCCTTAGCGAATTTCGTGCTGATTATCATGGTGTGGTTAAATTATGCAATTGAGTGTTGCTTTGTCCAACATGATGCTGAGTGTTAATTTTTGAATTATTATTCCAAAAATATGATATTTCGGTATTTAATTAAAAAATACCGGGTGTCGAGTTTTGACACCGAAAATGTTTTTAGGTACTATATTAAATAGTGAGATTTTTAAAAGGAATGATATCGATTTTTCTGGTTCGATCCGACCGTGTACCCACATACAACTATTTTCACTAGGTGTTTTTAATACGAAGAAAATAGGCCAAGCACATCATTTTAAATGAGGCATTTGAGTGCAATACACAATGTCCTTAGCTGGAATTGGATGTGCATGTGATGGTTAAAAGAACCCGTCACCCGATGTGCGTCGGGTGGACGATGCTTCTATGTGGAAAGTCCTGGACAACGGATACCGGTCGCAATAGAAGCTAGACCAATGCTCCTATGTGGAAAGCCCTGGACAATGGATACCAATCACAGTAGAAGCTGGACCGATGCTCCTATGTGGAAAGCCGTGGACAACGGATACCGGTTGCAGTAGAGACTAGGTTGATACTCCTATGTGAAATGCCATCTTGAGGTAGACGTTGACATGCTCGATGGTGCGAGATGATGCCCAGCTACACCGAAAGACCGCTGTGTGACGGATAGATCATGCCTGTGTAGGCAGTAATCAATTGGGACACATGATTGATTGATTTGACGTGCCTGATTATGGGACAAAATTGTGTGGCACGGTATGGGACGTGTCATAACGATTTGGCCTTTTAATCGTGACTCTTGTGATTGATTGAGCTGTGTGAGACGTTCCAATTGATGTGTGCATTTATTATATGCTCTATGATAGGAACTATGCTGATGTGCAGGAAGGGACTGAGGGTGAGTCTCATTGGTCGTGTGGCTGTGTAGCTGTGTGGTTAGAACGCCCCTAAGTGTATTACATTCCTAATTGGGGTGAACTCGCTGAGTTTTATATCTCACCCCATCGTGGGTTACCATTTTCAGGTTCCTAGTGTGAAGAACCCGGAGCTTGAGGCGGAAGGGTCAAGAGCATAGGTGGCCTAGAGGTTTCTTTTTGAGATAGACCTCATGTACATAGATCTTAGAGTTGGCCTCTGTGTGTAAACCATATTGGTTGTAAAAGTGTGTTTGATTTGAATTGGTTGTCCTATTTTTCTATCCCATGTTTGTTGTGGTCAGGGGATTAGTAATTCGCTTCCGCATGTGCATTAAAATCAATGGATTAGCGACGCATCTAGGGACGTCACAAAATTTTATCGACCACTAAGGGATGGGCACGCGCTCGAAATTCGGGGCGTGACAATCTATCTATGGCTAGCAATATTGCACCAGGTCTTATGGAATGACAAAGTGATACAAGACCTCCTTACTTCAACGAGAAAGATTATAGCATTTGGAAAAACAAGATGAAAGCATTCATCAGATCCAAGGATCCCTTTGAGTGGGACATTGTTCTATGAGGCATAAGACCTGAAGCTTCTTTAACAAAAGAAGAAGGCAAAAAACCAAAAACCTCAACTCCATCTGATGCAGAACTCACCAAAAGAGAAGCACTTGATGCAAAACCTATTTACTCATTGTATTGTGCATTATCTCCATGTGAATATAATCCAATTTCCTCTTGTGAGTCTACAAAAGAAATTTGGAACAGGTTGCAAGTGACATACAAAGGAATTAATGGGGTGAATGAGACAAAAATCAATATTCTTCTCCAACCATACGAAGCCTTCAAAATGAAACTAGAAGAATCCATAACTTACATGTTCAGTAGGTTCATTGATATTGTCAATGGATTGGCGTATCAAGGGCAACCAGTGTCGGATCCAATGAAGGTGAACAAGATTCTTCGAGGGCTATCAAAAGAGTGGAACAACATCAAGACATCCATCCGAGAGACTCAAAGAATATCACCTCTCTCTGTGGATGAGCTCGTTGGAACACTCCAATCCTATGAAGAAGAGCGTCTAAACTAAGAAGACACTAGAGGTAAGAAAACTCTAGCTTTGAAATCAAATCTTCATTCTGATGAATTAGATTTAGACAAAGATGATGGAGACAACAAAGAGATTGCTCTCGTGGTGAAAAACTTTCAAAGAATGGCCAAATTAGGAAGGAAGTTCAAAGGAAAAACCTTCTGGTGCTCTGAGCAAAGGAGAAGCTTCAACGACAAGGAGGAAAATAAAGATGTTATCTGCTTCGAATGCAAGAAGCGAGTTCATATTAAGCCAAATTGCCCACTTTTGAGGAAATGGAAGAACAAATATGAGAAAACAAAGAAAGCATTGAAGGCCGAGACTTGGAGTGACATTGAGTGCGAATAAAGTGATGAGGAATGTGCTAATATCTGTCTCATAGCAAAATCTTATTAAGAATATGAATTTGAGGTAATTAATTTCGACATTCCAATTGAAGTATCTAATTATATTGAAGAATTATTCATCGATTACAAGGCCGCGCTCTAATTATATTGAAGAATTATTCATTGATTACAAGGCTGCGCTTAGAAAATTCTCAGAATTAAAAAAGGAAAAATCAAGATTGAGACAACATGATTCTTTCCAAAAAGAAAAGATTGAGAATCTTGAAAATGATCTTCTCCAATCAAAAGAAAATCTTGATTCCGTTTTAAAAGAAAATGATTCTTTGAAAAATGAAATTTCAGATGTTGCAAAAAGGTTTTCGATTAGTTCAAAAACTTTGGAGCACATTTTGTCCATTCAAATCCCGTATTACAATAAATCAGGACTTGGTTGTATAAACAAAAAGGATTTTGAAAATGATTTTCCGACTCACAAAGAGAGGAAGAATCAAAAACCACCGAAAGTGTTTTACGAAAATCACTTTAGAAAACAGTTTGTAAAGCCTGTTGGTAAAAACTTCCTTAAATGTTTAATCTACGGAAGTCATGATCAGTATGAAAATGACCGTTCCAAAGGTTGAAAGCCAATTTGGAGGAACTTTCTAAGCATGACCGGTCCTTCTAATCAAAGAGGACCCAAACAAAAATGGATACCAAAGAAGATTTGAACTTATCTTAATTTTTGCAGTACCAAAGAGAATGAAAAACAAGTGGTATCTTGATAGCGGTTACTCAAGACATATGACTAGTGACCCGAGTAAATTTATTGAGCTCACAAGAATTTCTGGAGGAAGTGTTTCCTTTCGAGGAAGCAATAAAGGGAAAATCATTGGCAAATGAACTGTTGAAATTGGAAATCTGACGATAAGAGATATATTTCTTGTCAAAGTACTGAACTATAATCTTATCAGCATCAGCCAACTATGTGATGCTAAATACAAAATATGCTTTCAAGAAAACAAATGTTCAGGCACAAGTAAAGATTGGAAGCAGTCTTTTACTGGAAGAAGACATAGAAATATCTATTTACTAGATATAACTACTGAGGACGAGTCAAATCTTTGGCATAGAAAGCTTGGACATATAAGCACTAAACAAATAGCGAAGCTTTCTTCAAAGAAATTGGTACGAGGATTACCATATCTTAAATTTGAAAAATTTAAAGTCTACTAAATTTGTGCCTTAGGAAAACAAGTAAGAAACTCTTTCAAACCCATTAACTTTGTTAAGACTAACAGAGCTTTACAGCTTTTTCATATGGATATCTTCGAATCCACAAGAACACAAAGTCTGGGAGGTACAAGGTATTGCTTAGTAATAGTTGATGACTACACAAGATATACTTGGGTTTTCTTCCTTGCACACAAGCATGAAGCATTTTCTTGTTTTTCAAAAAAATTCAAAAAGATTCAAAACGAAAAAGGATATTACATTCATTGCATTAAAACTAATCATGGGGGTAAGTTTGAAAATCATAATTTTCAAATTTTCTGTGAAGAAAATGGTTTTGAGCATTAGTTTTCAACTCCCTACACACCTTAGCAGAATGGTGTTGTAGATGGGAAAAACAGATCTTTGTAAGATATGGTAAGAACTTTTCTCATAGAAAGTAAAGTTACATCTCATTTTTTAGCAGAAGCTATCTCAACAGCTTGTTATATCACAAATCAAGTTTTTCTTAAACCCTCTTCCTTTCATTTGAATATTACAATTTCAAGCCACAACCTTGAAGACAATTAAATTAGAAAAGAGAATTTCATTTCCTTCTACTTTTCTTTTTCTTGTTGGGTTATATACATAATGTTGTTCATATTCATTCTATTATTCAATGCGGATTAAAAAAGAAAATATGTTACATCTAAGGAGGATAGCCATTGAAGCTTTGTGCACTGAGTTTCGTACTCCGATAAGCAAAATTATCCTTAAGGACAATACTTACAAACCTGAGACAATTGATATTATATTTTTCATCTTTTTTAGCAGACTTCTAACCATTCTTATTTTTTTATATTGTTAATATTTTTCTATAGGCTAGCTGAATCATCAAGAGCCATCGGTGCTGGGGCAGTTCGAGTCGTTGGCGTCGTTGGAATGAAGCGGAGGAGGGTAGTGATGATTGGAGGAGGAGGAGGAGGGAGGCCCCTTTTTTCTTTATGATTCTGAAGAGATGAATCCGTACGGGCATGTTTGACTTTTCAGGGAATAATCTTCATGATTTTACTCGGTCGTAATATGCCCACCTAGGTCTTACACGTGACTCGGTTAGGTTGACCCGTGGAGTAGAATTTGCGGGATCAAGAATGAAAAATCGACTTGATTAGTCTTAACGAGAAGGACCTGTCATTTTATAAAGTTGCCTTACTAGTTCCCCTCCCCATGAAGCAAGCGATGGGCAACATGGTCCCGGCCACCCCACCGCGCTCCATGCCCATCCCCTGATTCCACCTTCGACAAAACCTCATGTCAAGTCAGGAGACAAGACACTTCTGTTGAGCAATCTTGAATAGTCATTCTTATCAAGATATTGGACATGTGACCGATATTACCCTAGACTGGTTTTAGTGAAACAAAATGTTGCTCGGATCACGGTTCCATCACATCTATTGATTATGCAAGTCCAACATGAATCAAACCGACATGATTGCACTTGATCTATGACAGATTTAGATGTGGGCAAGAATTTCTTGCTTACTAAATTAAACCACATCACATATTAAGGACATCATGTTAAGGACTGAGACAACTATCGACTAGTTTGTAAGCCGAACACAGCAAAATAAAAATGAAAAATGCTTAGAAGACGATACGGTCACTTTCACTCTCCTAACCACATATTCCCAAGTGTGTTGTCAAGCAATAAAGTTTTTTTGGTCTAAGAGTAGATTTTGTCAATAGTTAAATTAGGTCCCACTTAGGAAAATATAAGGAAACAATACAGACCGTGCAACACGGTAACGTGATAATCTTATCAAGTCAAGAGAAAGACAGCTGAGCAAGTTCTATTTTATTTCCCTAATGTAATTTCTTCCCCGAAAGCGATGTGGGGGGGTTGAAGTCCATGCACCACGAGAGACACGCATGTACAAACGACAACCTTGGATACATAAACTAATGATTTCCGATGCGAAACTGCAGTTGTTCTCGCGCGTCATTTGAATTCCTAGCAGACCATATCTCTCTTGTCCTTTTATGCCTTCTCTAATCGCGACTGACCTCAAGAAATTGATGGCCACTACCTTTCCAAGAGGGAGCTGAGAAAATTCACCGGCCATGATGCATCGGCTGGATCGATCGAATCACGAGTTAAGTAGTCGATTCTAGGAGCTTTGTAGTTGTTGATCGTTGCATATTTTATGCTTTCTGCTTGGTGTGAAACGAATCCCATATGGTACATGGGGCCTGGGGCAGCTTTTCATTTTTTTATGACTAAAAGAGACTTAGACTTCAATCAAGAGCTAAGCCATCTAGATAGACTCGATTTTGACCAATTGAAAAATTGACTGTGTAACCAATCTGCGTGCATGAGCTCACCACCAAGGAGATTGGCCTAGCGGTAAAGGGATCACCCGTCTTTGACGAGGTCACATGCCACAAATTCTATTCGCATCGCTAGTGAATCTTAGAACGGCTTGCGCCACAGTGCCTAACTATTACGTATCAAGTTCAGACAGGTCTTCTGGCTACTAGTATCTTGGTTGGGCCATGACGACAGACACGGTAACCTCGGATTTTCGGGTCGCAAGTGGTGCGGAGTGGTGATAGCTCGAATCTTGCGGGTATTGTGACCCTTGGGTAACCTTCAGAGGGAGTCGCTAAGCAAGTCCCATAGGATCGAGCATCTCTCTATCTAGCATTCTTCGTTGGTGTTGCATTCGAGCAATCTGGGCAGAGCGACCCATCTTAACCAAATTTAGTTGCACAAGAAGGAAAGCTAGAGGATCAAATTCGCATAAATAAATGAGTGTTATAGAGCAAAACCCTGGCACATCCAATATTTACCCCCGCAGCGAATTGCCCAGTCGAAGACATCGGCGACGGTCGACCCCAGGAACGTGTGAATGCTCCTTTTTCGCCGACTAACTGACGAACAGCTGAGGTGACAAACCAGTGATTGAACCTGGTCTGAACCGGTCATTACTCTGGATCGAGCGTGAAGTTTCCGCAGATTTTCTCTCAACGGTCGTACTTGAATTACATAACAATAATAAAGCCAAAAATCAAAGACTCAATTTCAACAAGTTTGACTTCTAACTACTATTGTGTCCTGCCTATGTTTAAAAGTCGTTGAATCTTCTTCCAAGGAGATGCTATAAATAGGGAGTGGTGTCTCAGTTCCTCTTCAGCCCTCCTCCAACAATTTCTCATCCTTCTTCGAGCAAGTTGAAGAATTTCGAATTGCCCATATTCCTTATCGAAGCAGGCACCATGAAGGTAATAGATTGATGAGAAAATCATAAAACAATTGATGTCGAATTCACCTTTTTGCTTTTCTTTTTCTTATTCATTCTTCTTTCTTTTTTGCCTTTTTCTTTTTTTGTTTGCAGCAAAAGGTTGTGATTAAGGTGTCTATGAATGGCAATGGCCACGCCTCGAGTTTTTTTTGTTTTGGCCCCCAGAGCCCTCACTCCAGAGCTTTGAGACTTGCGAGTGGCTTTCGAGGTGATTGTTTTAGGTGTTTTGAGATTGAGAACAGCGAAACAAAAAAGAAAAAGAAGCTCTTTTGATTCGAAACCAATCCGTTTTCTTTGTTGGTTTCGCTCCAGGAGTTCAATCCGTGGCGCTTGTGGGTGATCGGGACCAGATCGAGGTAACCGGGGAGGTCGACTCAGTCGACCTTACCAATTCACTCAGGAAGAAATTCGGGTCCGCTGAGATAGTGACTGTGGGTGAGGTCAAGAAAGAAGACAAGTCTGAAGAAACAGAGGGTGTGAAGCCCTTCGTATGGCCATACCCGCGCTATGAATACGTCTATGCCCAACCCGGATCCTGGTGGTAGCACCTGTAGGATCGACAACCATCGACGATGACGACTCATATAAATGTACAACATCGATGTGATGAGTTAATTCACACAAGAAGTTTTGAGATGAACTCTGTTTTCGTGCTATGGCCAGGACTACTTGTCTCTGATTTTCACCAACGTAATGAAATTAGCATGCGTTCGTATTGACTGTGTTTTTTATATGAATTTTCTTTTCTTTCAGTGGATAATATCTATATTTTCTTCCGATACGGAATACATTATAGCATAATTATTTATGTGCTATAAATCCTTTTATAACTTTTGCTAAGATGTTAATAACCGCAAAATATATCCATTTAATAATTGCTAATATAGTAACATATATAGATTACATGAGATAAGATTCGGTCCTCCAACTTAATTAGATTTTCTCGTATCTCATCATTAAACTCATTTATTGCAATAAGCTATTTAGATTGGTTTGTGCAAGTAAATTGGGGAAAAATATTTAAAAAGTCATAAACATTTTAAATATGTGCTAATTTAATCTTAAACGTTTTCACTTTGTGCCAATTCAATCATTTTCAGCTAATTTAGGCAAGATTTTGCTGATCGGGTATCAGTCGGCTGACATGGCAGAATTGGCGCTAACGTGAACAATTTTTAAAAAATTTTAATATTTTTGAATTTTTTTATTTTCTTTCTTTTTCCTTTTCTTTTTTTCTTTTTTCCTTATCATCCTCCTTCCTCCAGCCGGTCACCGAACCTCAATGACCAACCAAAGGCAATGGCCGGCGAGGTTGAGATCAACCTTGCCGACCTATGGTGAGCCTTGTCGGCCACTAGCGAGGCTCAAGCTTTCGCTAGTGGTCACGAGGGTGGCCTCATGCCGGGCTAGCGAGGGTCAAGCCTTGTTTGCCATGGGCGAGACTCGACCTCACTAGTGAGGCTAAGGGCAGCCTTGTGCTAGGCTGGCGAGGCTCACCGTCAATAGAGGCTAGGTAAGGCTTGACCCTTGCCAGCTAAGCCACCCTCACGGCGGCCTCGAGCTTGTCTCATCAGATCCGACGAAGGCAAGCCTCATTGCCCAGCCAACCGGCCGCCCTCGCAGCCACTGGCGAGGTTTCAAGCCTCACTGACCATCACCTCTAGCTGGCGACTAGCTGGAGGAAGGAGGAGTAGAAAGAAAAAAGAAAATAAAAATTTCAAAATTTCAAAAATATAAAAATATTATTAAAAATTGTCCATGTTAGTGCTAATCATGACACATCAGCCAACTGGCATCCAATTAGCAGAATCCAGCCAAAATTAGACAAAAATGACTAAATTAGCACCAAGTAAAAAGATTTTGACACTTTTACCAATTAAATTGAACTCCATCAAATTATACATGGGAAAGAACCTAGTGCGCATACCCTCATGGTTACCTCAACAATGGTCGTTCGCCCTCACCGTGGGGCGGCAAGACAAGCAGGCTTAGCAGCCCTTGCCACAATTTTTTTTTTTCATAAAACGGATGATTTCTCTCATTCATTAATACAATAACTACATGAGAAAGGTAAACATACTTCCGAACATGAAATATCCCAAAGAGGCTGGGAAGAGGAAGACACCCAATTGAAAAGAAGTTTTTTACTTCGATGGACTTTTGCTATCCAATCGCCCTCGCCACAATTTGACGAGGCAAAAATCGCTTCTTTTGCCTTCTTGCTGCAGTGAGAATGGCATGGGCAGCAACTGTCGCTTACTTGGTGAAGGTGGGGATGCACCATTGTCAAGCGTCTTTACACCATTATCAAGCGTCTTTAGCGCCGGTGGTTGCCACCATCACTTGCTAACTTTTCCTTTAATTTGCTTATGTTGGCAAAAAGATCAAGAAGTTGACAGTTGTCGCATGCTTATTTTACTTAACCAAATCTAAATGCTCGAATAGAAAGCTTGAGGATCAAAGTGCATAAATAAAATAAGTTAGAGGGTAAGGTCCGTGACTATAAGTTATATGGATGCGAATGCTCCTTTTCTCTAGCTCACTATGAAATAATTAAGTCAACAAATGGGAAAATTGTCCAAAAAGTCGTGAACCTCTTGAGAGGCGGTTAATTCAATCCTAAATTTTTCAATTGTGCAAATTTAGTCATCAATCTTTCAATAACTTACTAACTTGGTCCTTTTGGTCAATTTTGGTCGAAAGTCGATGACGTGGACATTAGCTGGCCACTGGCTATGTTACATGATGCAGCCAACATTGATGTGGACAAATTTTGCATTAAAAAAAAATCTTTTTTCTTCTTTTTTTCCCTTTTTTCCTTTCATTTTTTTTTATTTTTCTTTTCCTTTGACCTGTGGCCAATACTGTCGACAAACAGCCACAGAGGAGGGTATTGTTGGCCTCATCGCATCTAGCAAGGGCTCAACTCTCGCGGCCTGGGCATAGGCCATCCCTCGCCACATCTCGCAAGAGTTGTCCTCACCAACCAAAGGGAAGAAAAGGGAAAAATGGGAAAAATATTAAAATAAATTTGCATAATTTATCCTCGTTAGCATCGGCCACATCACGAGGATAGCCAACGACCAGTCGACGTCCATGTCGGTGATTTTCACCCAAAAGCAGTTGGATGAACTAAATTGACAATTCATTAAAAAGTTTAGAACTAAATTGGTAAATCATCAACAAATTTAGAACTACCACAATTAAAATGTTTAGGACTAAAGTGCAAATTGTCAAAATATTTAGAAGTAAATAACACAATTAAAAGATTTATAACTTAATTGATCGTCGTACGATAGATTGAGGGTTTTTTGGACAATAATCCCGTCAACAAATCGATGTTTGAACCTGGTTTTAATCTTCGTCCAGAAAAATACCTCATTTAAATCTGTCATTACTTTGGATTGAGCATGAACTTTCCCATGATTTTCTCTTAGCCGTCCTTGCCTTGTCTTGTCCTATCATTCCTTCTTGAAGGTCGTCTGCTCAACCCTTTGACTTCACATTCGGATTTTGACTTCTGACAACCATCTCCCCAGCGTTTGTTTTAAGATTATCGTATAATAAATTGAGGGTTTTTTTGGACAATAATCCCGTCAACAAATCGGTTTTTAAATCTGGTTTAAATCTTCCACCAGAAAAATACCTCATTTAAATCTGTCATTACTTTAGATTGAGCATGAACTTTCCCATGATTTTCTCATAGCCGTCCTTGCCTTGTCCTGTCCCATCATTCCTTCTCGAAGGTCGTCTGCTCAACCCTTTGACATCACATTCCGATTTTGACTTTGACAACCATCTGCCCAGCCTTTGTTTTAAGACTCTCCTTCCAAGGAGAGGCTATAAATAGAGTTTTGTCCCCCATTTGGTCTTTCATCCTCCTCCAATAATTTCTCAAAATTCTTCCAACAAATTGAAAAGTTTACAGTTGCTTCATTTCCTAACGAAGCAAGCACCATGAAGGTAATATTATGAGAAAATCATGGCTTAATTCCCCTTATGTCGCATGCTAATTCGCCTTTGATTTTTTTTTTTTTTGCAGCAAAAACTCGTGATCAAGGTTTCAATGAACAACCACACCTCGAGATTTCATTGTTTCGGCCCCCAAACCCCTCACTCCAAAGCTATGAAACTCGCTGGTGGCTTCCAAGGTGATTGTTAAATATTTCTTTATTATATCTCGACTACTATTTAGATGTGTCTTTAGTAAATTATTTTAGGCATTGCGAGATTAAGAATAGTGGTGGGGAAAGAACCTCTTTTGATTCAGAAGCAATCTATTTCCTTTGTTTGCCTCACCCCAGGAGTACAATCCGTGGCACTGGTGGGTGACCGAGACCGGATCGAGGTGACCGGAGATGTCGACGCTGTTAACCTCACGAATTTACTCAGGAAGAAAGTTGGGTATGCAGAGATAGTGACCGTGAGCAAGGCTGACGAGAAAGACAAGAAAGAAAGCGAGAGCAAGGACAAGGCAGCACAACCCATCTTGTGGTCGTACGGAGTCCCGCACCGCGAAATCGCCTATGTCGTGGACCCATGTTACAGCGAGCCCTCATGCTCGATCATGTAGGATCAACAAGGATTGACGATGATGCCTTATATAAATATACACCATCGATGGTTTTTAAAATTTTATTACACACAAATTGGAGAAATGAATAAGATCGATTGCCCATTTTCATTGAGATTGAACCTTGTGATTGTGCTATAACCCAGACAATCCACGGCAAAATTGTTGTCGATTTTAGTCATGCTTGTGACTTTCGAGCTTGGAACGCTTTATACTGTATGAGTTTCGGGTGATTGGGGAAACGAAGCAGACTCCCTTTCTGATTCTAAGTCGAGCACGACGTGATTGAAATTTTCGCAGAACGAATTTGCAAAGAGGGATCTGATGGTGCGCACGGCTGTAAATTTGCCAGCTCCCGAAAGCAAACGGGTGAATAGATACGGTGGAAATCGATATGAATGACAAAGAAAAGTGAATTGCTTGGGCATTTGAAAGAAATTGAAGTGAGGAAAGCGATATTGGTGCAGGCTGGACATCCTACATTGTAATACTGTTGTTTAGATTGATGAGTATCTTGTACTTGCTTTCAACCAAGAGCTGAGTTTTCTAGAGGCACCATTTCTTGAAGCAAATAAAGATTGGCTATGATTTTGCCTCGTTTTGGTGAAAATTCTCTCAATCGATTGTGGCGCTAAGGCACAAGAGTTGAGAGAGATGCTGAGGGTTTGCCTCCACTATTCTTGTAAAAAAATTTCTCTTTCCCTTTACTCTAGCCAAATCACAAAACGACTCAAAAGCTTTTATGCGGATGATAAAAATGTCCCAACTTTTCAAGCGACTTAAAAGAATCCACGAACTCATATCTAAAGGATAAAATTACCCATTATTAAGTTTTCGGCCGATGCAAGCCGATATAGTACATGATAATGTGGCTAATAGCGCTAAAGCGTCCAAAAAGAATGTCAACATGAATCAAAAGAAGTCACGGACATGTCAATAATTACCAAAAAAATGTTATTTTTTATTAAAATGGCGTCCTTTCCTATTCCTCTCAATTGGGATAAAACTTCTTTGCATAAGTTTTAGAAGATCACCACAACTCTTTTCTCTACCAATCTATTTCTCTAAAACGTCACTGCTAATCATGTCATGTACCGTTTCAATTTTTTTGGGGGGGGTGGGGGAAATATAATGGTTTCCTTGGATAAAAAATTTAAGGGGGTTTTTTGTATCATTTCAAAAGTCGAGACACTTTTGTCTTAGGAATAAAAGTTAAGGTGCTTTTGGGATTTGGCAATTTATTCTTAGGCAAACATAATACTCTATATAGGGGGGTGGGGGATATAATGGTTTCCTTGGATAGAAATTTAAGGGGGTTTTTTGTATCATTTCAAAAGTCGAGACACTTTTGTCTTAGGAATAAAAGTTAAGGTGTTTTTGGGATTTGGCAATTTATTCTTAGGCAAACATAATACTCTATATAGCTTAGTTTATTCCTCTTTTTTCCCATCTTTATCTTATTACTTTTCAAATCTAATTCATGAAATTATCTGTTTGACTTTCCTCTTATATCATAAGCAAAGAAGTGTACTTTAACAACTTCTTTTAAATCAATCTACTAATATCCATTTATGAGTTGATAATATGAAAATTAAATTTAGGATGAGAAATTGGATAATTATAGTATTATTTTTGGACGTTACATTGCTCCTAATTCTGATAATATATGATTAAATTTCAACCAAAAAAAAAACATTCTTGAGATATGACAGCATGAAATAATTTTTTCCACAGCGGTGGGGGGCCCCTGAGCATGACACTAAGATATTCCCCATAGGGGATTGCCACCGTGACTTGCCAACTCTCTTTAATTTGCTTGTGTCGCAAAACTATGTGTTACATTAGCCCTGTGTAAAACGAATAACAAGTCAATGGCAGTCACACCACTATTTTATATAACCAAATTTAATGACACAAATGAAAAGCTCAAGGATCATATTATATAAATAGAACAAGTTAAGGGGCAAGATCCATGACTATATATATGTGGATATATGGCTATATAATTTCATTTCATGATGGGAAACATCATATTATTTTTTTCAGCACATCTGATATTGACTTCACGCGAATGTTTTGGTTAGAGATGTCGTTGACGGTCAACTCTCTAAGTTGTACACGGAAAGTGTGAATGCTTCTTTTCTATAGCTCACTAAGAAACAAGTAAGTCAACTTATTGATGATTGAATATGGTTCAAATCAGTCATTACTTTGGATTGACCATTTTGGATTGACCATGATCATTCCCATGATTTTCTCTTAACGGTCCTTGCCTTGTCCTATCCTATCATTCCTTCTCGCAGGTCGTCTGCTCACCCCTTTAACTTTACATTTGAATTTTGACTTCTGAATAATGTCTACCCAGCCTCTGTTTTAAGTTATTGACTCTTCTTCCAAGGAGAGGCTACAAATGGGAGATTTGTCCCTCGGTTCGTCTTCATCCTCCTCCATATTTTCTCAAAATTCTTCCAACAAATCGAATAGTTCAAAGTTGCTTAAATTCCTAACGAAGCAAGCACCATGAAGGTAATACGATGAAAAAAAATCGTGACTTAATTCCCCTTATATAGCATGCTAATTCGCCACCATGATCCGTTCTTTTATATTCAATTTGACTTTTTTTTTGCAGCAAAAACTCGTGATCAAGGTATCTATGAACAACCATACCTCGGGATTTTATTGTTTCGGCCCCCAAAGCCCTCACTCCAAAGCTTCAAAACTTGTGGGTGGCTTTCAAGGTGATTGCTAGAAAAACAAATTATATTTGAACGACCATTTAGGTGTATCTCTAATATATTATTTTGGGGGTTGCGAGATTAGTGGGTAAAGAAAGAACCTCTTTTGATTAAAAATCGATTCATTTCCTTTGTTGTTTTTACTCTAGGAGTTCAATCTGTGGCACTTGTAGGTGACTGAGACCGGATCGAGGTGACCAGAGATGTCGACGCAATCAACCTCACCAATTTGCTTAGGAAGAAAGTCGGGTATGCGGAGATAGTGAGAGTGAGCAAGGCTGGCAAGAAAGACAAGAAAGAAAGCGAGAGCAAGGACAAGGTGGCACAACGCATCATGTCATCGTACGTTGGCGGAGTCCCGCACTGCGAAATCGCCTACCTCGTGGATCCATGCCCACGTTACAGCGAACCCTCATGCTCGATCATGTAGGATCGATAAGGATTGGCAATGATGACTTACATAAAGGTACGGCATCGATGGTTTTTTTTAATTCTTTTACAGACACAGTTTTCAAAAAGGAATAAAATCGCTTGCCCATTTTCATTGAGACTGAACTTTATGAGGGTGCTATTACTACGATCAGGACTACTCTCTGATTTTGACTATTGGATACATTCGCTTCCCAATGTGTGCAGTTTCTTAGGGAATCAAGCTATAGCAAAGAACTTTGTCCGTCAATGTCTTGTGATGCTTGTGACTTTTAAGCTTGAGACGCACTGTACCAACGCATCAGATCTACTTGGCTCTAATTCCTCTACGATGGCATATATAAATTGGGCGAATCGATGTTCCTTCAGAGAAAACAACATACTGGCCAATCCATGAATGATTGACCTCGGTTTGAATCAGTCACTGATTACTTACTTTTAAGCAAGAATCTTCTCTTCGTC
Source organism: Eucalyptus guilfoylei (assembly GCA_016097605.1). Lineage (NCBI taxonomy): Eukaryota > Viridiplantae > Streptophyta > Magnoliopsida > Myrtales > Myrtaceae > Eucalyptus > Eucalyptus guilfoylei. The sequence continues at coordinate 12,386,634 of CM027870.1, read as the reverse complement.
GTCTCCCATAGCGGCTCTTGCCTTTATCCTCGTATGTTCCTTCCCATAGGTGGAAAGCTAGAGGATCAAATTCGCATAAATAAACGAGTGTTATAGAGCAAAACCCCGGCACATCCAATATTTAACCCCCGCAGCAAATTGCCCGGTCGAAGACATCGGCAACGGTCGACCCCAGGAACGTGTGAATGCTCCTTTTTCTCCGACTAACTGACGAACAGCTGAGGTGACAAACCCGTGATTGAACCTGGTCTGAACCGGTCATTACTCTGGATCGAGCGTGAAGTTTCCGCAGATTTTCTCTCAACGGTCGTTGCCTCGTCCTATCATTCCTTCCAGCGGGTCGTCCGCGTCTGCTCATGCCATTGACTTCACATTCTCAAGTCAATGATCATTAAAGACATTGGCCGGTAAGGGTCTTTGGAAGACCTTTTCTAGAGACAAGGCCTTTGACCCAAAAAAGAAAAACGATGAATTGGACTAATTGTGTCGAATTTCCATAGATTTTTTTTGGGTTCGATTTTGAATCTACATTCGTAGTCATTTACTTGATTAACTCCGTCGTGTGGATGGAATTTCTCTACCAAGTCCTATACTTGAGAATTATAATCTCTAAAGCATTTGTCATCAATTCAATAATGTAAGGCACATAGGTGGTGGGGCAGAGAGGGGACATGATGTACTTGAATTACATAACACTAATAAAGCCAAAAATCAAAGACTCAATGTTCAACAAGTTTGACTTCTAACTACTATTGTGTCCTGCCTTAGTTTAAAAGTCGTTGAATCTTCTTCCAAGGAGATGCTATAAATAGGGAGTGGTGTCTCAGTTCCTCTTCAGCCCTCCTCCAACAATTTCTCATCTTCTTCGAGCAAGTTGAAGAATTTCGAATTGCCCATATTCCTAATCGAAGCAAGCACCATGAAGGTAATAGATTGATGAGAAAATCATGAATCAATTTATGTCGAATTCACCTTTTTTCTTTTCTTTTTCTTATTCATTCTTCTTTCTCTTTTTTTCTTTTTTTTTTTTGTTTGCAGCAAAAGGTTGTGATTAAGGTGTCTATGAATGGCAATGGCCACGCCTCGAGTTTTTTTTTGTTTTGGCCCCCAGAGCCCTCACTCCAGAGCTTTGAGACTTGCGAGTGGCTTTCGAGGTGATTGTTTTAGGTGTTTTGAGATTGAGAACAGCGAAACAAAAAAGAAAAAGAAGCTCTTTTGATTCGAAACCAATCCGTTTTCTTTGTTGGTTTCGCTCCAGGAGTTCAATCCGTGGCGCTTGTGGGTGATCGGGACCAGATCGAGGTAACCGGGGAGGTCGACTCAGTCGACCTTACCAATTCACTCAGGAAGAAATTCGGGTCCGCTGAGATAGTGACTGTGGGTGAGGTCAAGAAAGAAGACAAGTCTGAAGAAACAGAGGGTGTGAAGCCCTTCGTATGGCCATACCCGCGCTATGAATACGTCTATGCCCAACCCGGATCCTGGTGGTAGCACCTGTAGGATCGACAACCATCGACGATGACGACTCATATAGATGTACAACATCGATGTGATGAGTTTATTCACACAAGAAGTTTTGAGATGAACTCTGTGTTCGTGCTATGGCCAGGACTACTTCCCTCTGATTTTCACCAATGTAATGGGAAAAGCATGCGTTCGTATTGATTGTGCTTTTGATATTAATTTTCTTTTCTTTCAGTGGATAATATCTATCTTTTCTTCCGATACGGAATACTTTGTAGCATAATTATTTATGTGCTATAAATCCTTTTATAACTTTTGCTAAGATGTTAATAACCGCAAAATATATCCATTTAATAATTGCTAATATAGTAACATATATAGATTACATGAGATAAGATTCCGTCCTCCAACTTAATTACATTTTCTCGTATCTCATCATTAAACTCATTTATTGCAATAAGCTATTTAGATTGGTTTGTGCAATTAAATTGGGGAAAAGTGTCAAAAAAAAGTCCTAAACATTTTACATATGTGCTAATTTAGTCCTAAACGTTTTCGCTTTGTGCCAATTCAGTTATTTTCAGCTAATTTAGGTAGGATTTTGCCGTCGGGTATCGGTTGGCTGACACAATTGATTGATCTAACGTGAACAATTTTTAAAATTTTTCAATATTTTTGAATTTTTTTATTTTCTTTTTTCTTTTTCCTTTTCTTTTTTCTTTTTTCCTTCTCATCCTCCTTCCTCCAGCCAATCACCAGACCTCGGTGACGGACCAAAGGCGATGGCCGGCGAGGTTGAGGTCAACCTCGCCGACCTCTGGTGAGCCTTGCCGACCACTAGCGAGGCTCAAGCCTTCGCTAGTGGCCACGATGGTGGCCTCACGCCAGGCTGGCGAGGGTCAAGCCTTGTCAGCCATGGCCAAGGCTCGACCTCACTGGCGAGGCTGGCCGTGAGGGTAGCCTTGTGTTGGGCTGGCGAGGCTCACCATCGCCAGAGGCTGGGTAAGGCTTGACCCTTGCCAGCTTGGCGCAAGGCCACCCTCGCGGCGGGCTCAAGCTAGCCTCGTCAAATCCGGCGAAGGCAAGCCTCACTGCCCAGCGCGAGGCCGCCCTCGCGGCCACTAGCAAGGTTTCAAGCCTCACCGACTGTCACCTCTGGCTGGCGACTAGCTGGAGGAAGGAGGAGGAGAAAGAAAAAAGGAAATAAAAATAAAAATAAATCAAAAATATAAAAACATTATTAAAAGTTGTCTACGTCGGTCTTAATCGTGCGTCACGTCGCCAACCGACATCCAATTAGCAAAATCCAGCCAAAATTAGACAAAAATGACTAAATTAGTATCAAGTAAAAAGATTTAGGACTAAATTGGCATAAATGTAAAAGGTTAATGTCTTTTTTAACACTTTTCCCAATTAAATTGAACTCCATCAAATTATACATGGGAAAGAACCTAGTGCGCATACCCTCATGGTTACCTCAACAATGGTCGTTCGCCCTCACCGTGGGGCGACAAGACAAGAGGGCTTAGCAGCCCTCGCCACAATTTTTTTTTTTCATAAAACGGATGATTTCTTTCATTCATTAATACAATAACTACATGAGAAAGGTAAACATACTTCCGAACATGAAATATCCCAAAGAGGCTAGGAAGAGGAAGACACCCAATTGAAAAGAAGTTTTTTACTTCGATGGACTTTTGCTATCCAATCGCCCTTGCCACAATTTGACGAGGCAAGAATCGCTTCTTTTGCCTTCTTACTGCAGTGAGAATGGCATGGGCAGCAACTGTCGCTTACTTGGTGAAGGTGGGGATGCACCATTGTCAAGCGTCTTTACACCATTTTCAAGCGTCTTTAGCGCCGGTGGTTGCCACCATCACCTGCTAACTTTTCCTTTAATTTGCTTATGTTGGCAAAAAGATCAAGAAGTTGACAGTTGTCGCATGCTTATTTTACTTAACCAAATCTAAATGCTCGAATAGAAAGCTTGAGGATCAAAGTGCATAAATAAAATAAGTTAGAGGGTAAGGTCCGTGACTATAAGTTATATAGATGCGAATGCTCCTTTTCTCTAGCTCACTAAGAAATAATGAAGTCAATAAATGGGAAAATTGTCCAAAAAGTCGTGAACCTCTTGAGAGGCAGTCAATTCAATCCTAAATTTTTCAATTGTGCAAATTTAATCATAAATCTTTCAACAACTTACTAACTTGGTCCTTTCGGTCAATTTTGGTCGAAAGTCGATGACGTGGACATCGGCTAGCCACTGGTTATGTTACATGATGCAGCCAAACATTGACGTGGACAAATTTTGCATTTAAAAAAAAATCCTTTTTCTTCTTTTTTTTCCCTTTTTTCCCTTTTTTTCCCTTTTTTCCCTTTCTTCCTTTCATTTTTTCTCCTTTCCTTTTCCTTTGGCCTGTGGCCAATACTGCCGACAAACAGCCACAGAGGAGGGTGTTGTTGGCCTCATTGCATCTAGCAAGGGCTCAACTCTCGTGGCCTGGGCATAGGCCATCCCTCACCACATCTTGCAAGAGTTGTCCTCACCAACCAAAGGGAAGAAAAGGGAAGAAAAGGGAAAAATGGGAAAAAAATTAAAATAAATTTGCATAATTTATCCTCATTAGCATCGGCCACATCACGAGGATGGCCAATGACCAATCGACGTCCATGTCAGTGATTTTCGCCCAAAAGCAGTTGGATGAACTAAATTGGCAATTCATTAAAAAGTTTAGAACTAAATTGGAAAATTATACAAAATTTAGAACTACCACAATTAAAAGGTTTAGGACTAAATTAATTTAGAACAAGCACAATTAAAAGGTTTAGGACTAAAGTGCAAATTGTCAAAAGATTTAGAAGTAAATAACGCAATTAAAATATTTATGACTTAATTGATCATCGTATGATAGATTGAGGGTTTTTTGGACGATAATCCCGTCAACAAATCGATGTTTGAACTTGGTTTTAATCTTCGACCAGAAAAATACCTCATTTAAATCTGTCATTACTTAAAAAAAAAAAAAAATCTGTCATTACTTTGGATTGAGCATGAACTTTCCCATGATTTTCTCTTAGCCGTCCTTGCCTTGTCCTGTCCTATCATTCCTTCTTGAAGGTCGTCTGCTCAACCCTTTGACTTCACATTCAGATTTTGACTTCTAACAACCATCTTCCCAGCCTTTATTTTAAGATTTATGACTTAATTAATCATCATACAATTGATTGAGGGTTTTTTGGACAATAATCTGATCATCAAATCGGTTTTTAAATCTAGTTTAAATCTTCGACCAGAAAAATACCTCATTTAAATCTGTCATTACTTTGGATTAAGCATGAACTTTCCCATGATTTTCTCTTGGTCGTCCTTGCCTTGTCCAGTCCTATCATTCCTTCTCGAAGGTCGTCTGCTCAACCCTTTGACTTCACATTCGGATTTTGACTTCTGACAACCATCTGCCCAGCCTTTGCTTTTAAACTCTCCTTCCAAGGAGAGGCTATAAATAGAGTTTTGTCCCCCAGTTGGTCTTCATCCTCCTCCAATAATTTCTCAAAATTCTTCCAACAAATTGAAAAGTTTCCAGTTGCTTCATTTCCTAACGAAGCAAGCACCATGAAGGTAATATTATGAGAAAATCATGACTTAATTCCCCTTATGTCGCATGCTAATTCGCCTTCTTGATCTGTTTTTGTTTTAATTTGATTTTTTTTTTTTACAGCAAAAACTCGTGATCAAAGTTTCGATGAACAACCACACCTCGGGATTTCATTGTTTCGGCCCCCAAAGCCCTCACTCCAAAGCTATGAAACTCGCGGGTGGCTTCCGAGGTGATTGTTAAATATTTCTTCATTATATCTCGACTACCATTTAGATGTGTCTTTAGTAAATCATTTTAGACATTGCGAGATTAAGAATAGTAGTGGGGAAAGAACCTCTTTTGATTCAAAAGCAATCTATTTCCTTTGTACGCCTCACTCCAGGAGTACAATCCGTGGCACTGGTGGGTGACCGAGACCGGATCGAGGTGACCGGAGATGTCGACGCGGTTAACCTCACGAATTTACTCAGGAAGAAAGTTGGGTATGCAGAGATAGTGACCGTGAGCAAGGCTGACGAGAAAGACAAGAAAGAAAGCGAGAGCAAGGACAAGGCAGCACAACCCATCTTGTGGTCGTACGGAGTCCCGCACCGCGAAATCGCCTATGTCGTGGACCCATGTTACAGCGAGCCCTCATGCTCGATCATGTAGGATCAACAAGGATTGACGATGATGCCTTATATAAGTATACACCATCGATGGTTTTTAAAATTTTATTACACAAACAGATTGGATAAATGAATAAGATCGATTGCCCATTTTCATTGAGATTGAACCTTGTGATCGTGCTATAACCCAGACCATCCATGGCAAAATTGTTGTCAATTTTAGTCATGCTTGTGACTTTCGAGCTTGGAACGCGTTATACTGTATGAGTTTCGGGTGATTAGGGAAACGAAGCAGACTCCCTTTCTGATTCTAGGTCGGGCACGACGTGATTGAAATTTTCGCAGAACAAATTTGCAAAGAGGGATCTGATGGTGCGCACGGCTGTAAATTTGCCAGCTCCCGAAAGCAAACGGGTAAATGGATACGGTGGAAATCGATATGAATGACAAAGAAAAGTGAATTGCTTGGGAATTTGAAAGACATTGAAGTGAGGAAAACGAAATTGGTGCAGGCTGGACATCCTACGTTGTAATGCTGTTGATTAGATTGATGAGTATCTTGTACTTGCCTTCAACCAAGAGCTGAGTTTTCTAGAGGCACCATTTTTTGAAGCAAATGAAGATTGGCTATGATTTTGCCTCGTTTTGGTGAAAATTCTCTCGATCGATTGTGGCGCTAAGGCACAAGAGTTGAGAGAGATGCTGAGGGTTTGCCTCCACTATTCTTTAAAAAAAATTCTCTTTCCCTTTACTCTAGCCAAATCACAAAACGACTCAAAAGCTTTTATGCGGATGATAAAAATGTCCCAACTTTTCAAGCGACTTAAAAGAATCCACGAACTCTTATTTAAAGGATAAAATTACCCATTATTAAGTTTTCAGCCGATGCAAGCCGATATAGTACATGATAATGTGGCTAATAGCGCTAAAGCGTCCAAAAAGAATGCCAACATGAATCAAAAGAAGTCACGGACATCTCAATAATTACCAAAAAACGTTGCTTTTTATTAAAATGGCATCCTGTCTGATTCCTCTTAATTGGGATAAAACTTCTTTGCATAAGTTTTAGAAGATCACCACAGCTCTTTTCTCTACCAATCTATTTCTCTAAAACGTCACTACTAGTCATGTCATGTACCATTTCAATTTTTTTGGGTGGAATATAATGGTTTCCTTAGATAGAAATTTAAGGGGGTTTTTTGTATCATTTCAAAAGTCGAGACACTTTTGTCTTAGGAATAAAAGTTAAGGTGTTTTTGGGATTTGGCAATTTATTCTTAGGCAAACATAATACTCTAAATAGCTTAGTTTATTCCTCTCTTTTTTCCGTCTTTATCTTATTACTTTTCAAATCTAATTCATGAAATTATCGTTTTGACTTTCCTCTTATATCATAAGCAAAGAAGTGTACTTTAACAACTTCTTTTAAATCAATCTACTAATAACCATTTATGAGTTGATAATATGAAAATTAAATTTAGGATGAGAATTGGATGATTATAGTATTATTTTTGGACATTACACTGCTCCTAACTCTGATAATATATGATTAAATTCAACCAAAAAAAAAACATTCTTGAGTTATGACAACATGAAATAATTTTTTCCATAGCAGTGGGGGGCCCCGAAGTGTGACACTAAGATATTCCCCATAGGGGATTGCCACTGTGACTTGCCAACTCTCTTTAATTTGCTTGTGTCGCAAAACTATGTGTTACATTAGCCCTATGTAAAACGAATAACAAGTCAATGGCAGTCACACCACTATTTTATTTAACCAAATTTAATTACACAAATGAAAAGCTCAAGGATCATATTACAAAAATAGAACAAGTTAAGGAGCGAGATCCATGACTATATATGTGTGGATATATGGCTATATAATTTCATTTCATGATGGGAAACATCATAGTATTTTTTTCAGCACATCTGATATTGACTTCACGCGAATGTTTTGGTTAGAGATGTCGTTGACGGTCAACTCTCTAATTTGTACACGGAAAGTGTGAATGCTTCTTTTCTATAGCTCACTAAGAAACAAGTAAGTCAACAAACCGATGATTGAATATGGTTCAAATCAGTCATTACTTTGGATTGACCATTTTGGATTGACCATGATCATTCCCATGATTTTCTCTTAACGGTCCTTGCCTTGTCCTATCCTATCATTCCTTCTCGCAGGTCGTCTGCTCATCCCTTTAACTTTACATTTGAATTTTGACTTCTGAATAATGTCTACCCAGCCTCTGTTTAAAGTTATTGACTCTTCTTCCAAGGAGAGGCTATAAATGGGAGTTTTGTCCCTCGGTTCGTCTTCATCCTCCTCCATATTTTCTCAAAATTCTTCCAACAAATCGAATAGTTCATAGTTGCTTAAATTCCTAACGAAGCAAGCACCATGAAGGTAATACGATGAAAAAAGTCGTGACTTAATTCCCCTTATATCGCATGCTAATTTGCCACCATGATCCGTTCTTTTATATTCAATTTGACTTTAATAAGAACTATCTTTTCGACAAAAAAAAAAAAAAAAAAAGGTATCTATGAACAACCATACCTCAGGATTTTATTGTTTTGGCTCCCAAAGCCCTCACTCCAAAGCTTTGAAACTTGTGGGTGGCTTCCGAGGTGATTGCTAAAAAAAAAATTATATCTCAACGACCATTTAGGTGTATCTCTAATATATTATTTTGGGGGTTGCGAGATTGAGAATAGTGGGGAAAGAAAGAACCTCTTTTGATTCAAAATCGATTCATTTCCTTTGTTGGTTTTACTCTAGGAGTTCGGTCTGTGGCACATGTAGGTGACTGAGACCGAATCGAGGTGACCAGAGATGTCGACGAGTCAACCTCACCAATTTGCTTAGGAAGAAAGTTGGGTATGCGGAGATAGTGAGAGTGAGCAAGGCTGGCAAGAAAGACAAGAAAGAAAGCGAGAGCAAGGACAAGGTGGCACAACACATCATGTCATCGTACGTTGGTGGAGTCCCGCACTGCGAAATTGCCTACCTCGTGGATCCATGCCCACGTTACAGCGAACCCTCATGCTCGATCATGTAGGATCGATAAGGATTGGCAATGATGACTTACATAAATGTACGCCATCGATGGTTTTTTTAATTCTTTTACAGACACAGTTTTCAAAAAGGAATAAAATCGCTTGCCCATTTTCATTGAGATTGAACTTTGTGAGAGTGCTATTTCTACGATCAAGACTACTCTCTGATTTTGACTATTGGATACATTTGCTTCCCAATGTTTGCAGTTTCTTAGGGAATCAAGCTATAGCAAAGTACTTTGTCCGTCAATGTCTTGTGATGCTTGTGACTTTTAAGCTTGAAACGCACTGTACCAACGCATCAGATCTACTTGACTCTAACTCCTCTACGATGGCATATATAAATTGGGCAAATCGATGTTCCTTCAGAGAAAAACAACATACTGGCCAATCCATGAATGATTGACCTCGGTTTGAATCAGTCACTGATTACTTACTTTTAAACAAGAATCTTCTCTTCGTCGTCTCCCGTAGCGGCTCTTGCCTTTATCCTCGTATGTTCCTTCCCGTAGGTGGTCGTTTCACCTCACCCTCGCTGCATGGTCTCCTCATAATTCAACGAAAATCAGAGAGACGGACGACGACCACGACAATAACATGGAGCACAGAAGTTTCACTCAATCGCCGCAACAAGAAAGAATAAATCAGCACAGTTTCCAAGGGTTAAACGTCGATATCTGACAGTGGTTTCTAGCTGTTTGTAATTTTACATAACCCATGTAAAACCCCATTGGGAAACCGAAGTAAATAGGAAACACTGATGAGAATAATTTGTAATATTGAACTGATAAAAAGATGCAAAAAATAAGGATCTGTCTTCCAGAAATGCATATGCTTGAGGAACTCCACAAAACATGTGACAAAACAAAGGAACGTGGAGAGCAGAAAGAAAGGGTGAGAACATCAGATGATATACATGATATACATGGAATTATAAGTGAAGAGTTCAGCAAGTGAGGGGAGAAGATGATGAAATAGGTGGTGCTGCGTATCAGGGCCTGCATGACTCCTCTGATGCCAACTAAGAAGAAGTCAAACATCCTCCTTCTCTTTGGTCAACTGTTGGAACCACCTCCTTAGATGGCATTCAGGGAGCCAGGCAGATCATCCGCACCACTGCTTCATCGCTCACCTGCAATTAAACATGCATACCCATCATCTCCTCTCTCTCTCTCTCTCTCTCTCTCTCTCTCTCTCTCTGTGAGAGAAGCTGGAGATAGGACTGACTGAGAAGAAAGCAACACTAGAGGACTCGTTTAAAGGCAAAGAACCAAAGATATATCCTATATATATCGGGCTTATGCGGTGTCGATCAATCCTACGTGTAAACTTCCTTTATTTTCTGCCTGGAATCGAGAATAAACATCACCTCTTGTGCGATCGGGTTCTGTTCACAATAAAAATTTCCAAGATGTCATTTCAGCCGCATATAGACGACAAACATTCCGAGGCGGAGATCGGAGTGGTTGGACCACGCGGGGCGGCAGATCGCGAAAGCTCTTGTTTGCCCTAGATTGGCCACGCAAATACAATAATATGGTCGTTGGCCCCTACGCCTATATGACCACCGACTAGAGACTAACGTATCTCCAAAGCTGTAGCCCGAAAGAAACCGCCATTATTAGAGAGTGGCGTTGGCCTTATCTGTGTCCGCCATAGCCACATAGCTAGGGAAGCAACCGTACGACCACCGTTGATTGACTTCTGTCCCCTATGCTCTATGATTAATTATTGCTTGAATTATGAATCCAATCACTTGTTTATTTATCTATTGTTTTATTGGCTGAAATTGTTGCTTGATTGGATTAAACATGGTGGTAAGCGGGAAGTGGGTTTAAAGGGAAAGTGGAAAAGTGCGGCAATGAGAAATTATTGAAGTGAAGTGAATCTGAGACGTTGAATATGGTGAGATCAATCTGAAGCTCACGAAATATTCATCCAGACCCATTAATTTCAGTGGTCGAGATTAATTTTAATACATATACTGAGTTTACGGAATAATTTCTCGTGTCGGTGAGAGAATACATGTGCCATTAACTCTCATTTCTTCTAGACAAGCGTGCATCTTTTCTTTGAAAGAATGGTTGTGTTCTATCCGGTAGAACAAGGGTTCCCCTTTGTTCCGAAGATGAAATGATTCGAAGTCCTTTGAGCATTCGATATGGTACTCCGGGCACCATCCCACTCAAATTGCCATGAGCAATAGGCAACTATTAGAACATCATGTTCTTAGAGGCTGTCTCAAATACCAAGTTGTTTTAAGACTGGATCACATAATTGTCGTGACTCGAACTCTGATATAGAGTGAAAAAGACATGGTTGTGGCACTCGACTCAATATGCCATGAACGATAGGTAATTATTATAACCAAGTTGTGTCCAAATCAAATAGCGTGAGTACGGCGATTCGAACTCAAATGTGAAACAAGAAAGACGAGCACACTTACATCTTTACCGTTCGAGCAAACCCTTTGAAAGTATATGGATCACCAAGTACCATTCACACCATGAGTAATTACACCAAAATCTAATGGAGGATGTCGAATTGTCCATCTAGGACCATCCTCTTTTGGCCATGCATCTACCTAACTCGACAATTCCAGGACATTGCCTATATGGCAAACATAATGACATTAACTCTAGCCTTCGCACGACAAGATCTTCTGCAGAAATCAACACTGCTTGCTGTCAGGATTGACTCCCAAGTCCTAAGTGAAACATTATTGAAAGACGCAGCCAAATTGTACGAGCTATGTAGCTAGGGCTTTTTGGATGGAATCCAACTACATGGGCCTATCTTTAGAGCCCGGCCCACTTCTTGTCCCAAGGTTGATTCGCTGATAGGGCTGGATTTTACACTTTGGCCCAACACAAAGGCCCATGCTCGCGTTTTTGGGCTGAATGAGTCTTGGTTGAGTTATGGTCATTAGGTTCTCAGCAAGAGCCCAATGTAAGGCATTATGGGCATTTTCTCTTTCAATTTCCTTTTCTTTTATGGTTGGCCCGATGAAAAAGAGATCATATATCTTCCATCATCCATGACATCATGAGTCCGAGTCATGTCGCAAGTGCACTTTCGAATGGCCTATGCAGCAGGTAGCAAGTCTATCTAAACGAGTAACTAGCCTCCACATGTGCTCGTGGTAAATAGATATAAAAATTCATAATATCATGATCTTTTGGGAATGCATACTTGATGTGGCAATTGAATCTTCAATAAGATCACAAAAAGAATTCAAGGCACAATGATTCGCAATTTAATTTACGTCATGCAAACATGACTAATTCCAATTTGCTGTGCTGTGTCCCAAAACTTAGGGCGAATTATATTTTATCCCAAAATTTATTGTATAGTGACAAGTTGTCCTCTGACTTTCAATTTTTGCAAATTACGCCTTGACTTGTTAATATCGGTCGCCAATTCTTATATTGTTCCAAGCAAGTTTCGTTTGTAGCTCTCATCACATGATCGCATGTCACTAGTTATGGAGGACAGATTGATCATTTATCATTTATGTATGTGAAATAAAAAAATAAAAAATTAGCTCGGATATAGATATATTTCAAAATTGTATTTCAACTTGACTCTAGTGTTGACTATAATCAAATTCTCTCCGGAATGTTGATCACGCACTCTCACGTGCAACATAGTTCTCGAAGTTCCATTGTTCTTTATTTGTATATACTTATATGACTAGTTTTCCCTTGACAATCAATCTCGTGTTGTTATGTGGTTGAAGCTCCAGCAAATTTTGATCAAAGTCACTATGAAGGGGCATTCTATAATGACTCCAAAAATTCAAGGGACCAATAGCAAAAATCGAATTGGCAGGGGTCAATATGCGACAACCCTAAAAACTAGGGCACAAAAAGTAATTTGCCCCAAAACTTATCCTATTTAGCTAATTCTAATTATAACATATTGAAAATTTGAATTCTAACATGAGAAGAAGCAAATGAGGTGAAAGTGTACAATCGGTGAAAGAACAGCCCAATGGCTATGAGCACAATTTCATGAGAGTGAGATTTATTCAATGCCCAGCACTTCGTTTCATAAAATATTCTGAGTGCAATGAATATTTTGCTCCTATTGAGAAGATGACCTTGATATTCGTAAAAATAATTAACAACCCAATAAGTAAGGTTCAAAAGAATATAGTTATTGAATATTTCGATCCAATGATAATTCTCATCGCTTGTCTTGCCTTAAAACTTTTCAATCGATATTATTAAGTAATCGAGTGCAAATCAAGTCAAGTCAAGTCATGATTCAATCACATGACTTTATTAGAACTTTGTAGTTTCCTTAGCTTGATTTACAAGGCTCTATCTTGATGTGATACAAATTGAGTGTATGTGGAAAAATTCCAATGTGAGTACTGAAATTGTTCATGTACTCAATCTTGATTATGCATAAATTTTTTTTTTTTTTTTGCTTTTCTACTTAATCAGGACGATCATATGATCATCGAAGCACCAATTGCATGGATAGTGAGGTTACATCGGTCGAGTCTATTCCAACAACAACAAAACGAGCTCGCTTAGGAAGATTTTAATATTCATATGAAAATGACACGTGCCGCCACCTGGAATTTTTTATTAATTATATTGGGTTAATTAATCACTTATCATTAGCTCTATATGAAGTGCCTTCATACTTCCTTTCCAAATTCAACGGTGATCATGGGCTCCAACCATCTTATCACGTGAATTTCTCAACCCTCTCCCTCTCTCTATCTAAATCATGATGATGAACTGCCAAAAAATCGACAAGAAAAAGAAAAGAAATTCAATTAAAAAAAGAAATTCAACGGTGCCGGTTCCTTCCCGTGGTCTTACCCACAAAAAAGCGAAATTATGAAATTACGAAATAAGGTTGAAAAAGAAAAAGAAAGAAAGAAGGAAAAGGAAAAAGGAGTCGACAAGGGCATGTGACCCCATCGCAATCTCCCACCGTCAATTCACATCCACTAAATTAATAATATCTCTCTATCCTTCGCTAGATTTTTATTTATTTTTTCCTCAAACCTAGATATAATAAAATAATCACACGTGGATGGCGGGCCATCATTTGCAAAATGTCTAAACTACCCTTGCATGGCCAAAGTGGATCAATTGCTGTCGTGCACGTAGAGTTTGTTTAACGTAGAAACGTGAGATTTCGAGCGCGTTACTTACGAGGTAAAATCTTCTCTAACGTGGAGGCCATTTTTGGAGAGCGATCTCCTACTCTTTTGAGATCTACCGTTCAAAGGCAACGATCAAATCGAATCAACGGTCGGAAATTGCTTTCGTTAGAATCCCCACATGAGTTATGCATTTTTTTAATAAAAAGAAGAGAAAATCACAAACCGAACTAAACCAAACCGATTGAAGTTTGGAAGCAAACTATTTGTCAAGATTTGGTTTGGTTCAGCCGTTTTTTTTTTCTTCTTTAGTTTTTCATAATTTCATGAGCTTAAATCCACTAAAAGCAAATTGGAAAGGGAACTGATTCCGCGAGGAGACCAAACTTTATACTTATGACAATTCATAAGCTCGCTCCCAAAAATATTTAAAAAAAGAAAGGCTACAATGTAAATTACAGACATGATTACAAAGATTAATATAATGCTTTGACAAATGACATAAATGATTCTTAAATTTTAATTCAATATGCAATATGATCTCTAGATTTTAATTTGTTTAATATAGTTTTTGAAAGTTTAATATGTGATATGGTCTCTGAATTTTTAATATGTTTAATGTAACCCTTGAACTTTTAGTACATGCTCAATTTGGTCAATGAGCTATATGAAAATAAAGACGACATTGAATATCTTCAATTAATTCAAGAATTAATTGAAGATATATCAAAAATTCAAAAACCACATTGAATAAATTAAAAATTCATGGATTACATTACGTATTGGATGAAAATTCAAATATCACATTGAACAAATTATAAATTTATGGATAACATTGAACATTGAGTCGAAACGCTTGAACATTGGGTTGGAGTTCAAGATCTATCTCAAAACCGTTGAATTCGATTTATGTATTATTTTTGCGAAAGAACACTCTTAGATTAAATCATACTCTAAAGAACAATTTGATTAAATACATGAGCTAGGCAAGGGACAGCTACAAATCCCGAAGGGCCAATTCCGTAAAATCGGCTCCGCACCGCAGCGAGCGGGAGCAGGAAAACTACAAATCCCGAAGTCCCATCAGATCATCGACTCCCCTCCTCTCCATCCTTCCTTCCTCCACAAATTCTCTCTCTCTACTTTCTCTCTCCTCTCTTCACTCCACAGAGTGTCAGCGCCAGCTCTCGCCTCGACATCGGCGGCGGCGGCGGCAATGGCGAGCATGGCTGCGGTGGGCGCGATCAGGGTGCCTACCTCCTCCTCCTCCTCCTCTTCTCCGGCGGCCTCCGAGTCCCGCCACCAGCGGCGGTGGTGCAACGGCCACGGCCGGAGCTCCTCCGCCCTGTCGTTCGCCTCCTCGCAGGTCGCCGGCGACAAGATCGCCCCGGCCTCCGCCGCTGCCTTCAAGAGCGTGCGGAGAGCTCCGGTCGTCATGTCTCCCAGAGCCGTCTCCGATTCCCGGAACTCGCAGACGTGCCTTGACCCCGACGCCAGCCGCGTTAGTTCTCTTCTTCTTCTTCCTCTTCTCGTCTTTCTAGTGCACATCCTCTTCTCTGGCATTGGAAGGACTCGATGTGATTACGATCTGATGCGCGAAAAATCTAGCGATAAGTGCGATGCCTTCGATTGAAATTCGATGCAACTAGACGGTAGATGGGATTCCGGTTGAACTGCTTATTTTTAGAATCTTTTACGGGACAAGTTGAGGCCTGCTGATGCGAACTTTCAAGTGCCAATGCAAAAAGCGAGCATTTCTCTATAATCATTGTTGAATTTTTTCCGCTTGCTAGTTACGTGTGTAGTGTTGTCGTTAGTGTCTGGTTTTCTGCGTATTGTCTTTCGAATACAGCTCGGTGGAGCTGCCGCGAAGTGCTTAGCTCGCGGTGGGATTTCGATGCAGCTTTTGGATCGTATTTTGGGCGTTCGACTTCTTTAAGCGTAGTTTATTGGGGAGACATCAAGGAAATATCTTGATATCAATCATTTTCACAGTTCTTCTTGTATTTTCATGAATCTTCTTTTGAATCGCTATTTGGAACTTTATACTTCTCGCTGCTTTGTGGAAACCGAATCGAAGAGGTTTCATCTCACTTTGGATCCTTTTTTTGTGATGTGGTTTTCTAGAGTGTTCTTGGAATTATACTGGGAGGTGGGGCTGGGACCCGTCTTTACCCCCTGACTAAGAAGAGAGCAAAACCCGCCGTGCCATTGGGAGCAAATTACAGGCTGATTGACATTCCAGTGAGCAATTGCTTGAATAGCAACGTATCGAAGATCTATGTCCTCACGCAGTTCAATTCTGCATCTCTCAACCGTCACCTTTCTCGGGCTTATGCCAGCAACATGGGTGGTTACAAAAATGAAGGTTTTGTTGAAGTTCTTGCTGCCCAGCAGAGCCCGGAGAATCCTAATTGGTTTCAGGTAATTAAAGAACCAGGCTTAACTTTTTGTGGCTGAATCTGTCGTTTCACGTTGAGTTGCTCAATATTTAATGACTAATTGGTTGAAGATCTTTTTCTGCAAATGTCTGATCAATGTCTCTGGAGCCGCTGGTCTAATTAATAGACACAGCTGTGACTGAGTTGTTCACAATTTGAAAACGGTTCAAGAAGTTTGGAGCAAAGTTCGGGTCATTCTGGCTGGAGTCACTGGCTACATGATTGTGTGTCTTTTCTTTTTTTGGGTCAAAAGTCTACATGATTGACTTAGCTGCCGTTTGGCTAGCACATGAGGGCAGTCGTTACTATATGCTTCATGTATATATTGGGCCCATTTTCTAATAGCTTAAGCTTTTCGAGAAAGTGGTTCCCATCAATTAGAATGATCTAATGATACGTGATTACAGGGCACTGCCGATGCTGTCAGACAGTACTTGTGGCTGTTTGAGGAGCATGATGTTTTGGAGTTCCTTATTCTTGCTGGGGACCATTTGTACAGAATGGATTATGAGAGATTTATTCAAGCCCATAGAGAAACTGACGCTGACATCACTGTGGCTGCACTTCCAATGGACGAAAAACGTGCCACTGCATTTGGCTTGATGAAGATAGATGAAGAAGGACGTATCATTGAATTTGCCGAGAAGCCAAAAGGAGAGCAACTAAAAGCAATGAAGGTTAATTCTTCTCATCGATCTCTGCGTCATCTTTCTCTGCTAGTAACAAAGGAAGTGCTTGGTTTCTATGGTTTCAGTTCTTTTTAATTTACTTGTTTCCCTTTTGTAGGTTGACACAACTATCTTAGGTCTTGACGATGAGAGAGCAAAGGAGATGCCTTACATTGCGAGCATGGGTATATACGTTATTAGCAAAGATGTGATGCTTAATCTTCTCCGAGACAAGTTTCCTGGAGCCAATGACTTTGGAAGTGAAGTCATTCCCGGCGCAACTTCTGTTGGGATGAGAGTGAGTGTTATAACATCTACTTCTTGTCAAATTGACCTGGATAGTTTCACCTTCAAACTGGTTCTTGTTTTCTTTTGCAACAATACGCCATTTTGGAATTGCAGTACAGTATGAATTTTTATTTATTTTTTTTAACTTCCTTTTTCCTCCAATCCCTTTCACATTACTCGTTTCAACAAGTTCTTCAATCATATCTTTTCCCTGCTTTAACAGGTGCAAGCTTACTTGTATGATGGATATTGGGAAGATATAGGTACAATTGAGGCATTCTATAATGCAAACCTAGGGATCACTAAGAAGCCAGTGCCGGATTTCAGGTGGTTCCCGTTCTAAAGTCTCTCAGTTAATGATCATTCGATAACAAAATTGTAGATTACCTTTCTGAGTTCTGCACATTTCTGGATATTCTTGAGAGAACACTGTATAGACGAATGACTTGACACCAATGCATTCCTTTTGCAGTTTCTATGATCGTTCATCTCCAATCTACACCCAACCACGGTATCTGCCCCCTTCCAAGATGCTAGATGCTGATGTGACAGACAGTGTTATTGGTGAAGGATGTGTTATTAAGGTATCTTCCTCAAGCCATTGGTCTTCTGAATTAGCTGATAATGAATGACATTTTATCCTATGAGTAGTGCTAAAGGAAATAGATAAATCATTCAATTATTACCTTTCCATGTTCTTGAAATGCAGAACTGCAAGATCCACCATTCGGTGATAGGACTTCGATCTTGCATTTCGGAAGGTGCGATAATAGAAGACACCTTATTAATGGGCGCAGATTATTATGAGGTAATCATCACCCTTGAATGATTTGAGGTTTTCTCAATTGAGCTCTGCACTTAGATTTACTCACCGTTCTCCTGTTATGGCGAGGTATTTTGGTGCATATTTTGACTTGTTTCCCCATCTCTTCTTGCTCCAGACGGATGCTGATAGGAGATTTCTGGCTGCCAAGGGCAGTGTCCCAATTGGTATCGGCAAGAATTCGCATATTAAGAGAGCAATTATTGACAAAAATGCCCGCATAGGGGAAAATGTGAAGGTAGCCTTGCATTCCGATTACCATTCTTTTGTTTCTTCACTTTCACTATGATTGACTAGTTCGACCATGATCACTTAGCATGCAACTGGTCTTATGACCTATTTTGTCCTTGCATTTTGGAGGCTAACTGGTATTGCTTTATGGTCCAGATCATTAACAGCGATGACGTTCAAGAAGCTGCAAGAGAAACAGATGGATACTTCATAAAGAGTGGGATTGTCACGGTGATCAAGGATGCTTTGCTTCCCAGCGGAACTGTGATCTAGAAACTGTGCAATTGCGATCTAGCAAAAGCTTTGCATTGAGAAAGTGATGCAACTGGAAGTCATAATCTCTTTAAGGTAGCTCCATGGTTCTCCCACTAGACCTGTGATGTATATCTCAGTGCGACCAGATGTAACTAACAGAGGAAGAGAGGACTTGAATACTTTACGATGTAAAGGTCTTTTTTCTTAATAAGTGAGGTAAGCAAGTGTATGACAATCTGCAATATTTCGTTTTAGCAGTTTTCCGTTACTCTAACTGGGCAGAAATCACCCATAGAACTGTCTTCATTTCTCTGTTTTGTTCATCGGAAAAAATTTGAAGATGATGACTACATGCCTGGAATTGATGGAGATCTCATTTCAGAGGCTTTCAAGACTGAAGAAGATAAGTAGTCCACATCGTGCATCGGCAAGCAATCTCTGACTCCTGTTCATTCTATGGGGACGGAACTGAACTGATTCCTACAATTTTCGCGGGATAATCATTTCCTGTCCAAGTCCAGATAAAACATCAAAACTAATCCATCCAATCCGACCTTTATTCATGTACACGATTCTGAGTGACCTACAGCGGAAGTCATGATGCCGTTTCTTTCTATAATGGTCACAGCCAAACGAGTTTCCTTTGCAAATGACTGAACATCAGTTCATCATAGGGAGCTTACTTATGTACAAATGCTGCCATCCAGAGCTACAAGAGAGGCTTCTTCCCCCACCAAAAACCTACTAAATCCTCATGGAGAGGAAGGAGGGTGGAAAAGATAGTAGTAAAATACTAGCGTCTTCTGAATGACTTTTGCCCTCTTCAAAAACTATGGACTGATATCGCTATCTTCTGGTAGCGATGTTCTTCCATTTATCCTTGAGATCAACAGGTGTGCGACTTGGATTGAAAACACGACAACCATATTCCAAAATTTTCCTCCAAGGGATATTCTTGTTCGCATTGCTTGAGAATAACTGCACTCCTTCCTGCAGCCCATCGTTTCATATGAATCAAATTCAAAATCAACAAGTCACAACACTTTCCAGCATCTCTAGCTCAATAAAAGCCTTTAATAGTAAATTCTAGTCTATAAAAACAAGAGTAACTCGATCAGAATGAAAGAAGTTAAAAAGAAATGCTAAAAGGACGATGAAATTTGGATAGAGCTTAAGAAAAGGCTATTTGAGGGAACTGAAAATTTTGTTGCCATCTTTTTCCAGTCTTCTATTCATCCATGTCATCTTGCTCAGTTTTGCCTCGTCTTAGCGTCGCTTTTGGTACTTATTTGTATTTTCTTTCTCTTGTGTTGATTTCTCAAAAAAAAAGCCTTCACTAGTTAAAAAAGAAGAAGAAAGAAATAGGTTGATTGAACGAAATTGCCAATCGGTGAATCACTATGCCCAAAGGTAGGAAACATCCAGCAATTCACTAGAGACTACAGTTCAATCTATTTGAAATGGAGTTATGGCTTTCTATGAATAGATACATCTGTGGAAATACATTCTGCGTGTAAGCTAGCTATTCAGATTCGCGGTAAAAAGTACAGGAGTAGGCCAAAAAAAAAAAATCAAAGACAATTTAAAGGACTTGGTGGATCTTTATATCGTATCATCATCATTTTGAAGACTAAACATGGTTTCTTGTTTCCAAATTTTACGAGCATGGCTGAGGATTTGGCCATTTCTGAAGGAAATACATGAAACTTGAAAAGATACAAACAAGAAAAGGATTCTACGACAAGAGATACTTGCCTTTAGGATCTCCTCCTCTTCAGGTGACCATCTTAATCTGCGCTTTACATTGGGAAGTGGTGGCTTGGGTCTGCATTTGTATAAACAGTAGACTCCCCATAAATCCAGTTCGTTGCTTCAATTTTAAAAAGATGAATTTTATAATTCAGTAAACTTTCTCAAGTTAATCAAAATCACTCACAATTTCTTGGGAGACTGTCGTTGTTGTCTTGACATTTCAGCAAGAGTGGCCTTGCCTTGATTTGTAATAGTGATGCCTGGTTCAGAGGAACCATTTCTTGGTGAAACAACCTCCTCCACTGGTGCCTTGCCTTGAGGTTTTGCACTTGGAGAATGTCCATTGTTCATGAAACCAGCCTCCGCATCAGAATCACATACTTCATCTACCATATTTGCTTCTGGGTTCACATCAGTGGCAAAATCTCCTTGAATTGAAGAGACAGTAGCATCACCTGGCTGGACCTTCCTCCGTTTTCGTTTCCTACTTAGCCCTTGACTTCTGCGAATACTTTTACGATGCCTTTTTCCTTCAGAAGATTTAGACAGTACAGCATCCTCGGCTGCCTCAGCTGCCCCCTTTTTTGAAGTATGATCATCAGCCGTCTCTGCTTTCTCTTGATCATAAACTTCCTTGCAGTGGTTATCAGTGGCTTCTCTTGATTCCCCTTCTTGTAAACCTTTTTCATAGACTAAATTTCTCTGAACAGGGACACTAGGAGCCGATGTATCTGTTTGATTTTCAACCAATGCTTCATGTTTACTGTAGACTGGATTTACAGGATCAGATTGATGTTGCCCTTCATAGTTTTCTTTACTCACATCGTCATGGCAACTGTCATGTCCTGGAGATGGAGATAGATTGAGGTCTCCCCGCTTATCAACCCCACTATTCTGCTCCCTTTGCCCCTTATCAACTACCCCATTGTCAAGAAAATTGGATAAAGCCTCTTTGCGCAACATGGCTTTTCTTCTCAATTCATGAACCTTCGCCACCGCTCTTTTGTATGAACAATAAGGGCAATAGAAGTTCCCCAAATGATCAAATTGAGGTTTGCAGCTCAGGCACTTCTCATGGATAGCAATTGGGCAACTAGGCTCACTACAGACTAGCAATTGGCCATGTCCATTGCATGTTAAACAAGTCCTCTTTTCCAATATATGAATGTCCGCACTTTCTTGACTAGAAACATTTCGTAAGCCTCCGTTTTGAGATTTCTCAACAGGTGAAATCTCCGCAGGGTCTGTACCAGGAACCTCTTCTCCATGCTGCTCCACTCTGACGTTACATTCATTTGTGCCAACCACGCCATCCTCTTTGTTGGCTACATTCTCTGGACAGCATGGAGTTCTTGACTAAGAAACAAACCACACACATCAGTCACGAGACATAGTATCTATCCAGATTGTCACTTACTGAAATTTCAAGAGCATTTTTAATAACATGCAAACTTAAAATATCTAACTCAACCCAATAGCTTTAGAACTCAACATGGGCAAAAGTGAAAGGCACAAATACTTTTAGCAAAGAAACAAGAACACCAAGGGGTGCTACCCATCGCAAGTCAGTCAAAGACAATGCAGGCCCCTTTAACAGAACAAATATAAAGATGAAGAGCATCCCACATTACAAACTCATCCAGGCCAAATAATATAGTTGACTAATAACAAACGTTTCAAGCCATCTCTACTTATTCTAAACAAAGACTCATCTCCTCCACCAAGCCATGCTTCACCCCTCAAAACTTGTAGCAAGCCCCTCTAACAGAACAAATATAAAGACAAAGTTCATCCCACATTACAAACCAGCATACACCAGGCCGAATAATATAGTCAACTAATAACAAACGTTTCGAGCCATCTCTCGTTATTCTAAACAAAGACTCATCTCCTCCAACAAGTCATGCTTCACTCCTGAAAACCTGTAGAGAACAGCCAGACGAATGAGGCCGAAACCGACAGCCCTGGATCCACACCTCGACCAGTTCGGAATGCTAAAAAGAAGTGGATCACCCTTTTCGCCTCAAGTTCATGCGAGCAGAACCCAAGCGACAAAAAGCCGCGAAATGGCTCCAACCCGCCCCCTCAAAAGAGCACGATTTCGCATACCGAAATCAGAAATTGCATCTCCCCATTCATCCAACAATGCTCTCTATCCATAATCACGTCCTAAACTCCGATTCTGAATGTACAATAACAACAAACGACAGGAACAAAAATAATAACAATCACCCTCCACGAGGGGACGGCTTTGACGTCGAAACCCAATGCACGTCCCAAGAAGAACTACTAAAAGCTCCCCTACCGATCACGCCCCATCGGAAAGATTCGTGCGGCAGCTGACTAAAGACGCTTTCGCCGGGGAACGGCGACGAAACCCTAACCTGATCGGGGGAAGGCGCCGCCATCGGGGCGGCGGCGGCGGCGGCGGCGGGCTTCGGGAGAGATTTCCTCCGAATCTCGACCCTCATTTCCGGCGCGGCATCCGATTCGCTCGTGCTCCGGCGACGGAATTCGAAGACGCCGCGGGTTCGAACTTCTCAGTCGCCCGCCTCGTTCCTGCTGCTTCTCCAGGGAGAACACATAATTCAAAGTTTGCTTCTCCTTTTTTTTCCAATAAATCGCGTATACAAAGACTCTACGACGCGTTTTGTAGGGCTTGGATAAATTTTTTCGTTTGTTTTGCAAAATTATCAAAAAGTTGTTTTTTTATTGTAAAAATGCCGTTTACATGACCATGGAAAAAATTGATTATTTTAAAGATAAATACCAACCTTACCTGTATAGATCCTCTAAAATGATAATTATCTCATTTCTAGATTTTTAGCTTAAACACTCTAATTTCATTCCCATTAACTACTTGTACTATTATGCATCTTCTAGGCTTTGCCTCAATTCAAAACCATGCTCTTAAGCCCACGTAGGGATGGGGGAAAATTGGACCACAACACTCTCCCTCACTTTATCACTCTCTTAGAACTTATACCAATGGCAAATGCTTTACTCACCCAAGAGAACGGGCCACTCCAATCAATTAAAACTGTCTGTGAATTTCTAAGTGCTCTTTCATTTGAGTGTGACAATTAGACCACCACTTTTGTCCTTTTTTAGGGGAGCGATGATCTCCCCTGACTATCCTAAGCAACGATGATCACCTCATTAAATGCACCAACAACGGGTGAGATGGATCATAATTCTACTCAAATCCTTCTTGGCTTGCAAAAGGAAAAGGAAAAGAAAAATAAAAGGTATTGCATCGAACATGAGATGCTCTCTTGCGATCTTACTTCATTTCTGAAAGGACCCCAACAGGGCCAACACAATGGGGGTGGTAAGGGAGGGAATGAGGACAAAATCATCATTAGTGACCAAAATTACATTTGATCGATATCTTTGACTTTTGTATAACTAAATTCATCATTTAAAAATTTATATACTGTGAAATATGTTATGAATTAAATATATTAAGATAAACTTGAAGTGGGAATTTATATCACAAACCCTATTGAATATCTAATAAAATTCTGTCATACCAATCACCGTATTATTTTCATAAATGATTATATATATATATATGTGTACATATATATCACCGTTCATTATGAAATTATCCAGGCGAATATAGTGCGAACATATATTAACAAAAAAGAAAAAGAAAGAAGTCAAAAGGAGGACCTTCCTTCCAAAAGGACCGGTACGAAAATCATCGCGCCACGTCACTTTATCAAATCCACGTCAGCATCTGACCAGCCACTGCCCCAAATTCTCGAACCCTAGAAAAAAAAAATAAAGCAGCAGCTTTTTTGGGCCACTTTTTTCGAGTAGGAGTGGTGCGTTCTCTCTGTGTAGATTCTTCTTCTTCTTCTTCAACCTGCCGATCGTTCCAACGCTTCGACAAGCCGTCGAGCAGTGAGGAGGCGAGGCGCGATTCCGATTCGAATTCGGACAATCCGAATTCGCCGCCATTGATTCCGATCGCGACCTCGTCTCTCCTTCCCGCATTGCAACCTTAATTTTCATGAAGCTGCCTCTCCTGCGAAGATGGTTAGCATTCGCCATCCGATGCGCCTTCCTTTTTGGCTCGTGTCTAGCTCCGATCGGTCGGGTCCTAGGGGTCTCGTCGTTCGGTTGGTGTCCTTGTTGAGTTAGCGATGGTTGATGGCTTCAGTCGAATTCATTGAAGTGGGAGTTTGATTGGTCGAGGTTGTCGTCTAGGGTTTTGTGCGAAAGATTCGATCTTTGCGGGATTCGGGGTTGCTCCGGATTGGGGGTTTGCTTTTGTTTGCCGGTCGTCGGCTGCTTCATTGTGATTAGATTAGGCACTTTTAAGCTACTAGATCAGTCCATTTGATTTGATGGTGTTGCTGCGATGATTTTTGGTGGGTGTCTGATTGCTTTGAAATTGGTTTTGTGCGTAGAGCGGCCGGATAGGAGGAGGAAGGGAGAGGTCGCGGAGGCTTGAGGATAGGAACTCCTCGGGGCAGAGCAGTGCGCCTCCGTCTAGACATCTATGGGTCGGGAATTTGTCTCACTCCATTTCGGAAGGCGATCTCGTCCGTCCGTTTCTGCAGTTCGGAGAGCTTGACAGTGTTGCTTTTCAACCAGGACGTAGCTATGCTTTCATTAACTTCAAAACTGATGAGGGAGCAATTGCTGCCCTGAAAGCACTCCGAGGCTCTCCTCTTGCTGGCAGTCCACTTAGAATTGAGTTTGCAAAGGTGGTTAGTCTTGTGCCCAACCTCTGTTACTCTTTAATCTTCAAGCGCCTTTTTGTGTATCGTATTTATGACTGTATATTTAAGTATTTGTTTTCAATCAATCAAATGGTTCCATTGCCTAATGACCATTAAGTGTCTCGGTTTCTTTCACAAATCCATATCAAGAATCTATCCCAACAATATCTTCACAACCATACAGCATCTCTAAAACCTAACACGTCCACCTAATCCACATATTGCGTATCTCAAGAGGTTTGCTCCATTACAAATCATGAAAAGAAAGTGTTGCATTTTTCAAAGTACACTTGATTACAGGTCAAAAAATTGTTAATGATCTCCATTCCATCATTCAGTTACAGGAGAAAGGGGAAATTTGATCGGATGCACAGTGCATAGATTTTAACTCACAACAATGAAATTTTGGTTGTTCTTGCTTAGAGGTGGAATGAAAACTGCGGCACAACATGCTAAATATGTGCTTTTACCTTCATTAAAGTTATCAATGTCAGCACAACATGCATATAGCTCCAATTAGAAGGCCAGGAAGAATCTTGCGAAGAAATATGAGAAGCACGGCATTAATTAGTTAAAATTTTGTCAAGCTATGACTTTCACCCATATTGGCCTAAAGATAATAAGACGTTCCGCAAAATGTAAGGAGAATCACCTTGGGAAGTATTTGAAGCAAAAGCTTGTCATCCCATGTTCACACATGGTATAAATAGTGTTATGATTATCTTTTGTTCTCAATCAAAGGTTAACCATCTGTGATCTGCTTGTACATGCACCCATTTTTCATTCAAAAAGAACCTCACTTGAACTGCTACTTATACATTCGTGGTACGTTAACTGATCATGTCCTGTCAGGGGATTTTCTTCTTCTTTTTTTTTGGGGACAATTGAACCATTACTATAGAAATATGGCTAGTCTCAGTGTACAGCAGGCTTTGCACTAGATACAGACGCAAAAAAGGATTTGCAGCAAGTGCAGAAATCAAAACCAATCCTAACTGCAACCCAATCAGCTCCAGCATTTTGAGGATAATGAACTTTGCTGCATCCGCTCGTGGTTCTTGTCCTTCATAAACTCTACCATCTGTTTGTGGCCAGCTATATGGCATAATGATCAGTAGTAAAGGCTTACTAGTTCTTTTATCAAGTTTTAAACTCTTGACCTTCTCCATAATCCATCAGACTCAAAAATGACCCAGTCTACACTACAGCAATGACAAACAACAAAACAATAAATTAAGCCTTATTTCACTAATTGGGATTGGCACTGTGAATGCTTTTACGACATTGTGTTGAAATTTATATAAAGTTTTCTGTAACATTGGTGAGACATAAAGTTTAACTGTTATTTAAATTGAAGGCCAACAATATGAGCCCAAATTGAATGAAAGGATCATCCACTCAATCACTACTTTTCTTGCATAAGCAACAATGTAAACAATCGGATTGGACATTAGATTGGGGGTTTATGGAACGAAATAACTGCTTTCTTTTATCGACTTTCACTTCGTTCTGAGGAAAAGGACCTTAAAGAATGTAGAAGAAAATTGGGAGACACACTTTGAAGGAACATGGTGGGGAAAAAAAATCAAGTGTTCAGTCAGAATCCAGATAGCAACCAAAGCAAAATGAAAAGAGACAAAGGGAGCTGTAGTATGTAGTGTATAAGCTGGGTAATCCTATTGAAGTAATATCAATTGTCACAGATGCAGGTCAGAGACAAAAATATGGATCCAGCATACATTTAGCAGTTCAAGTTGTAAACTTTCAGTAAATCACCAAGGTTGACTGTGAAAGAATTATCCACTTAAGGATGTTCCTGAGATCAAGTAATCTGGATTTCTTGAGCATCTGTTGATGGTGCCATCATCATATATAACTACCAATCATGTCACTCACTCAAGTTCTTAACGCCAAAACTCAGTGAGTTTATCGCTTTGCAAATGAACCGTAAGCAGCTCCATAACAATAAAAAGCACCAAAATTCCAAGCATGCAAGAGAGATTCAGATATCCAAAATAATTGTAGCCAACCAGCATCTGATTTAATAAACCCACACTACCTCTCCAATATTTTCTTCCAATTAGTTGCAAGTGTGCTCCAGTCCTAGTGGCGCATTAAGGTGGCTCAATGTTATCACTGATTGACATAAGTGATAAAAATGGAGTTTTTTTCTGGTCCGTTGAACTTATTCTTCATACAGTAGGCAACTTGAGCTATATTTGAGTTTATGAATTTGTTATTCAGCTGGAAGAGAAAGTCCTAGAAATCTTGAGATATACTATATGCTGTTACAGTTCCTACATACATTTCCTATATAAAATAATTATGCTGCCACTGATGATGCATTACTTAGTTAACTTATGAAATTTTTACCAGTCACCGAATATATGCAGTGCAGAATAAAATACAATGCAAAAGTTTTGTGAGCGCACATTTCATACTTTCTCTTCATGAATTGGACCATTGCAATTTGTGACAATTTAGTTACCTCATTTGTTAATCATGACTTGAAATTCTGTAGCCAATTGTGAAAACAAAGCGAGTTTGCTATGTTCAAATCTTTTTCAGACTATAATCTGGATTCTCATGAGCAGTCCTAGTTAAATGCTCTTTCCTTGTTATTGAAACATGTTAGCATATTAGTTATTTAAAAAACCTTAAGCTCTTATACATAGATATAATTTCTTTACACTCTCTTCACACGTAAGCCAAACTCTAATGTCATATGCTAGATATTAACATGACTACTGTAACATAACTTTAAGGATACAATATTTTTTAGACAAACTTTGACAGTAAATCCAGGAATAGAAAGTCAGAATATGCATGTTTGTATGTATATGTATATGTATGTCAGGATTTGGAGTCATTACTATGTTCATATTTGCAAAAGTTTAAACTTACATTGTAGTGCATATTTTTTTGACAAGCCATAACACCTATCATGTGCATTTAGTATATCTGCATTCACAATATGTATGCAAAAAGATAAGAGAATAATGGGCACTGATCAGAGTTGCCATCCAAATGCTTTATTGTGTTTGGGGTTGAAGTGGCATAGTCATTAATTGAATGTTAACTTGCATTTTAACGAAGATAAAAAGGCGCATGAAGCAGCTTATCATTACTATGTTCATATTTGCAAAAGTTTAAACTTACATTGTAGTGCATATTTTTTTGACAAGCCATAACACCTATCATGTGCATTTAGTATATCTGCATTCACAATATGTATGCAAAAAGATAAGAGAATAATGGGCACTGATCAGAGTTGCCATCCAAATGCTTTATTGTGTTTGGGGTTGAAGTGGCATAGTCATTAATTGAATGTTAACTTGCATTTTAACGAAGATAAAAAGGCGCATGAAGCAGCTTATCAAACAATAAAAAGTTCCATTTGCATGAAAAGGAGGCATTTAGCTAAACTTATATAAGGATTAATCGCTTAAACTTCTAGATGATTACCCAACTTCTAAATGAGCCGGTAAATGAACTTCCACTGTATGAAACACTTGGACTTCTAAGAAGTTTAAATAGAGGTTTTCAGGTGTTCCAGGAGGACCATGACACTCGTCCACCAAACCAAAGATGGAGCACAGAATGCTATGCATTTCACAGGCTTCTGCTGAAAAAAAGTCATCCACCCTAAATGTTGTTTCTCCATGATATGTTGAGCCGATGGATGGGTGGATGTGGTTCTCCGGGAGGACCTAAAAACTTATTGAGCTTGGGAGCCTCAACTACCTAACTGTTTGCTCCTAAACTGAAAGTGATATAAAACTGAATGCTTGGAGTCGTATTTTTCAATATTTTTTGCATCTCATCAGCCAAAGGGAATCAGGTTACTTGTGAAGAACTAGTAAAAACATTCTTAGCGAAACATCTATTATATGGACCGTTTTAGTTTCTTATAGTTGCTCACGAGATAAAGTATGCTATTTTCAACATTAAGTTTAACAGTCTCTACATGTGTGCAAGGGCATCTTACATGTGTTAAGATGGAGTAATGAAGGCGATAGCACTTAGTTGTGATTCTAGATTACAGCTGCCTTATCGATTGTGTATCACTTTTTGAGGGATCACAACACATTGGCATTGTCCGTGGACCTAGTCTCAGCTTATGTAGTCGGATGGCTTAATCCTGTCTGGACGCAACAGTTGGTTTAAGTTATGCCTTTCTACGTTGATTATAGATGCCTCTATGTTAATGGTTTAGTGTCACTGATTTTGACATCTGTCGATTGCTTTCTCTTTTAAACTAAGCTTTTCCGAGGGGATCCTGCTTTGACCCTTTGTTTTGAGTGTAATACAAGATGAGTATTATCTTTTTGACTCCACTTTTGGTGCTAGAGGGAAGGCGTGCTGGATTTATCCTTCCAATGTCAACATTCTGATGTAATGAGATGCTTGTTATTAGTAGTTTAGTCACGGTTTTTGTATCATATAGCAATGTACTGTGGGGATTGTTCTTTAGCTGTATCGAAGCAACTACTTTTCTAATTAGAAATGGTTCATTTGTGGTGAGGAAACTTCTGACTTCCAACTCTTGAGCTTTGCTATGATAGTCTCTTTGACTTTAAAAAATGACGACAACAACCAACCAACCAACCAACCAACCATCAGCTACCCAAGCCTCTTCTTTTAGTGGGGATGGCAACATTTGTGTCCTATTGTTTATCAGGTCCCCTGTTAAATTCATATGGCCGAGACTGTACTCTGCCTATGTGCATGTGTTGTTATCATCAACCAGAACTAAAGTATGTGTACTTCATATGCTATTTAGGTGCGGACAAGGCAAACTTTTTTTCCAATATTGATTATGAACGTTATACACTGGACAGAAATTTTTTAAATGTTTGCTGGAGAAAAAGAAGGTAGAACAGTGTTTGTTGAACTACTGCTGCATTAGTTTAATAGACTCATGCACTTCCTTCCAATATTTGAATGGTTATGAATTCGAACTACAATTGCATTTTGAAAGCGAAAGCAGCGACGGAAGAGAATCGTCGAGAGGGCCCCTGGGCTTGCCTTTTTCTCTTTTGACTAAAACCATATGGGACACTGTTTTACATGTTGAAACTATCTTAAACAACTGTCTGAGATCTCTAATAAGATAAGGATAGAAGGCGCAGTTCACCAACAAAATTGATTTAACGAATTGAAGCTTTTTTTCTCTGAATGATTCAGCTGAACTTTTTTGTTTGTCTGGCAGTCTTATTTCCAAAACCTAGGGTCTTATTTATTAGTTGACCATGATGACATGCTGAATGTGTTTAAGTTCAAAAGTTTTTCTTCTTAAGTCACTGGGTGCTCTTCCCTGTTCTTGAACAAAGATGTGTTTCCTGTTCTCTCTGTTGGTGGGTCCATGGAAAAATTATCCAGTTGTGATCAGTATGTGTCATAACGAACTTGTTAGTGATTATTTAAGACAATGCCTTTTGGGTTTATTCATCGAGGATGTCATAGCAAGACATCTGGAGAGGCCCCATATTAAACAACCGAAAGCAAGATATCTTGCTTAAGTGCGCTGCTGAACTTATGACGTGAAAAGGTCGAATTACTCACAATCTCAAAGCTGTTTTTCTATGGGAAAAATCGGTGTCTTTGCTGTAGTTTTTGTTAATGATCCTCTCTATTGCTTGTTGCCCGAATAATTTAAGCTATCAATTTCAGGGGATGCATTTTGGAAGTGTCACTTTCCTCTAAGTCAGGTGTTCTAAAGAATCTGTGTCAGTCTTCAGATGACACGGTGATTAATGAGCTGCAATCTTCTAGGTTGATATTCATTTCTGTGCAGAAGTAGTCTTATAAGATTATTGTTAAGAACCTTTGAGGAATATCCGTCCCCTGTTCCACTGCTTGTACTATAGAAGTCAGGGTTTGTAACAATTAAGGTTGGGTTACACATATGACCCACAAGTTTATTGTAGGCCTACCCCAGAGTTGTGTTGCATGCTTAGTAGACATGCATATGCACCAAAAGAGAATCCTTATTCCTAGGGTAGTGTCCCTATCCCTGATGAATACCTTATCATGTATGGAAACTATATCAAATTACCTTAGATATATGTCCCTAGTGAAGGACACGATACTGGATAGGATGCATTGACACGGAGGCTATGCTGGAAAAACCTTTGTGCTATTAATGTTCTACTACTGTGGACAAATGGTCTATTCACTTTTAGCAGGAGCAGAACCAGAGACCACACTGTTTATCTGGCAACATGTCTGAGTTTGTAATATTAGTTCATGTCCTCCGGCCAAGAAAAAAATAGAGCCATCTCAATTTTGTTTTTCAAGGTTATTTTTTTTGTTAAAATCCGGTCAGACACTCTCCTGGCGAGTAAGATGTCTGTCAAATTTGAACTTTCCCAATAACTCATGTTGTGCTTAGCATTATCAAGCAATACTTAATATTGCTACTGTACTCTCTACAGAAACAGTCTCACCTTCAGTGTCATGCAAAGATTCTTAAGCAATTCCTTAGTGTTACCCTTTGGAAACTTGTAGAGGCTTTCGGCATTCTTTCCTCTGGAAAAGACTGATTAGACTTTCTCCATTTGATGCAAGTAGATGAAAAGGAACAGATGTTCCTTCTGATTAAACATGCTTCCTTATTTCTTCTTTTGAACAGTTTTTTCTCTATTGACGCCTTACAGAAATCCATACTGATGTACTGGCTAAAGACGAGAAAGGTAGAACTAATATCTCGTTTGATAGTTTTTCCCCCCTTATTTGATGCTTTTCTCGCCTGGTCAATAGAAGATCTACTTATCCAAGCTAGTTTCTTTCAGTTATTCAAGGCAGTTAAAGAGAGCAATTGCTTCTTCAGAAAGTCTGGTGACATGTGTCTTGATTGTATTTGTTCCTTTATTGGCTCTCTCATTCAGTTTCAAGGTTTTCATTTGCTATTAACACAATAATCTGTTTTACGATGAATGTCTCTTGTTTAATTTTTGATTTTATGTTTTAGTGGTGAAGAATTATGTTTAATTTCCTTCTGACTTGACATCATTTTCTTATCTCAGGATAAGTCCTCTGTCTCGTCACACAATGAAGAGTATTTTGAACATCATAGTGAACAACGCCCTTCGTCGAGGGAATCTCCTCTCTTGCATAAGGACTCTAGGGTCCGCCATGCTAGTCCTGATCCGTTTCATCTGGATAGACCCAAGATGAATGATAAAGCTGCAGAACCTAGCGAGGTTTTATGGATAGGATTTCCAGCTTCGTTGAAGGTGGATGAAACAATATTAAGAAAAGCCTTCTTGCCATTTGGTGAGATTGAGAAGATCACCACATTTCCAGGGCGCACTTATGCCTTTGTTCGGTTTATAAATTTAATATCTGCTTGCAGGGCAAAAGAAACTCTCCAAGGAAAGTTATTCGGAAATCCTCGTGTGCACATATGTTTTGCAAAGAATGAATCAGGCTCGTCCAGTGGTGGAAGGAGCTCAATAACTGGTACTCTCTCTCCCCGTTACCAATCCAATGGTCGCCATGGATCTATGGAGAGCTATTGGCATGATAGGGACAACGCTAGCTTAACTGGAAATCCTAGTGTCAGGTCTCCTCATACTTTCACAGACTTGGATTCTGAAGGTCATGATGGTTATGAATTCAGTAGAAAGGGTAATTTGAGGAGGAGTGGTTTTAGTTCCCTGGAGCACAGAAGATTTGGAGAAGAGGAGTCTGAATCGAGGCCATCACATAGTGTGTATGAATTCCGTGGCAGTCCAAAGAGAGATTGGAATGCTCACCTGCCATATACTACTCAAGGATTTTCTCAAACAGGTGCATTTTATGAAGATCAATGGGACGTACCGGAGGAAGTCGACATCCTTCATGGGCCAAAGAGACTGAAGGGTGATGCTTATCCTCCTGACAATGAGCTACCAGAGTTTCAACTCTCTGATTTAAGACGTGAGAATCAAGTCTTTTCTCATGTATTATCTGACTCTGTTCGATCTGATCCCTATGGCATTGAGTATGAGCCTATGGTTGGGAGCGACCATCCAAGAGCCTCTTACGAAAATATCCAGATAGGTTCTGGTTCACTGCCAACAGCTAATGTTGAGAGGAAAAGAATTACTCCAGAGATTAAACAGTCTTCAACAAAAGAGTGGAAATGGGAAGGCACCATAGCAAAGGGAGGATCTCCTGTATGTCGTGCTCGATGCTTTCCCGTGGGAAAAGTGCTTGACATCTTGCTGTAAGTGTATTAATCTGTAATAGTGTTGTTCTGATTTAACTGGGTAATGCTGTGGTTTTTTTCAGCTGCCCATGCAGCTTACTCCGGCACTGCCTGATGTTTGCAATTTGGATCCCACTTTAGTAGAATGATGGCTTGAGATTGGCAACCATAACATGGCATGCATATTATTATGGGTTAATACCACGAAAACCCCAAACTGGTACACCTGTGACCAATTTACCCCTCATTAGTTTTCATTAAATGTTACTATCAAATTATTGAGTTGGGTGACACGTAGCAATTGGCGGGTGTACTAGTTTGGGGCTTTATCCTCTGTTTGTCACAAGTATATCGGTTCATAGTTTTTCGTGGTATTAATCTAATTTAATGGAAATTAACGGAGGGTAAATTTGTCATAAATATATCAGTTTGGGGTTTATGGTGGTCAAAAAGTTAGTTTTGGTAAAATTTGTCATCAGTGTACCAGTTTTGAGTTTTATGTTGTCAAAAAATTAGTTTATGATAAATTTGTCATAGGTGTACTAACTTAGGGTTTTTGTGGTATTAACCCTATTATTATTGGGTCTTGAAGTCTATGTTTTCAATACTGTTTGGCTTCTAGTTGCCTCTTAAATTCAACTGCGCTTATTATTTGAGAATTTGTGGTCCCTACTAATCTTCTGCTTACAAAGCTTTTAAACTCAACTTTCTCTATCTTCTCTAAATCATATGATCTCATTTTTGTGAAGCAAATTTATTTTAAAATGAAGGTGTCAAATTTAGATATTTTGTTCAATGAATAAAAGGGAAACTTTCCAAGAGTTATCTCACTGATCAAAATTGCATTCTGCCTTTTGTGAAATGTGGATAAGCAAATTATTTTGGAGTTAAAAAAGTATAGTCAGCCAGTTATGTTTTCCTAGATAAGGAGCTCATACATTGTCTTTCTCAGTCAATGATGTCTACTTTGTGAAATTTTTACACTGCTAAGCGACGAACCCCCTGACATATTTTGGGGTTCTTGCGCCCATTCCCTTTAACCCAAATTTACCCTAATAGTGCTCTAAAGGATTTGCTGTCAATTTTCTGTATGTGTTCTCACTGCATCTCGAATCTTAATTGATATTCTTGTAATGCAGGCCTAAATTCTTGGATTGCACAGCTAGGACTGGTCTTGAGATGCTGGCCAAGCATTATTATCAAGCATCCGCTACTTGGGTTGTCTTTTTTGTCCCTGGAACTGATGCTGATATTGGGTTCTATAATGAGTTTATGCATTATCTGGAGGAGAAGCAGCGAGCAGCTGTCGCTAAGTTAGATGAAAGAAATACTTTGTTTCTTGTGCCTCCATCTGATTTCTCTGAAAAGGTACTAAAAGTACCTGGAAAATTAAGCATTTCTGGTGTTATACTGAGATTAGAGCAACCTAGTTCCAAATTTGGCGCTGTTTACCACCCAGATGAGCTCAAAGACCCAAAATTAGTGCCCTTTCGTGGGGATTCTTTATATCCAAAGCCATCAACACCTTCAGGGACACAATTTCTAGAAACAGGTAAACTGGGGCCCAGGAATCGATATCTTGCGGTTGATGCAGCTCCTTGTGTTCCATCTGTTCCATTTTCAACACCATTGAATGCTGGAACTAGTAAATATGACACTCACACTGAGGACAGGGATGAATATCTGCCCCAGCAACAAAATCTTCCGCAATCAAACTTGCACTATCTGGCAACCTCATCAAGCACAAGAAGTGCACAATTGCAACTTCCAAGCAGTGCAGTTGATTCTATACCAAGGATGGTGCAATTGAGTGCAAACTCTGGACTTCCTTTATCTGGAAATAACAATATGCCTGTTTGGGAAAGGGAAACCCTGGTTCAATCATCAACACCTCTTCCTAGCCTACAACCAGAACAACTTTCTCAATTGGCATCTCTTCTTGGACAACAGAGGCAATCTGGAAGTGTTCCAAACATTTCTGGAGGAAAATCAGATGGTTATGGTTCGCAGGATGTAACGACAACTTCTTCTGAGCTTCCAGTGTCTCATTTTGGCGAAATCCAGCCTTTCCACCACCACCAGCATCCGCAGCATCTATTAAACCTATCTGCTGCCTCGAAAGAAGTTCAGGCTGGAGCTCAGGGGAGTCAACAGGTGTCTAGTACTGGCTCGCTAGAAGCTGAAGCAGATCCCCAGAAACGTCTCCAAGCAACGCTGCAGCTTGCAGCTGCTCTTCTTCAGCAGATCCAACAAGGCAACAAGGGTTCTTAGATAGGCAAACACATAACTTAGGTGGCTTAAATGCTGGTCAGCTAAGGACATGGAAGGGGTGATGAAACGGTATGCGTGGCAATAACGCAGTATATATTGTCACTAAGTATAGGTTTCCCCTGGATAATTGTCAATCTGCTGTTACTTCTTGCGGTGATGATCATGTGCTCTCTTTTTTGCTTGACTGACAAGATGCTGGTTTAGTAAGTTATAAGTCTGTTCATTTTGGTCCTTTAAGCTCTCAATTCATCTGGTTAAATTTCGTTAGTCCTTCAACCCTTTGATTGGTCATCATAGTAAAACTCAATTTCACCAAGTCTGTTTCTATGGGTGGAGATAGTCTGCGTTCTGCAGTCTCAGAGTCTCGATGCCTTGGATTAATATAAATCTATAAGAAATGATGCACAAATCAAATAAGCTACATGCGTGTTTCCCCTTTTGTTCTGCTGAAAAGCTTGGCAGAGTTTAAATAATGGCTTTTGATGGTTGCGAGTACTGCTCATCATGCAGAAAAGTCATCACACTGCAACTAGAAAATGACCCCTTATTGACATAAAAAATTTGTGATATTTGGACGATACAATACATATGATACAAGCTTTTAATCTCATACGGAAGAACCTTCTAAAAGCTCGGGCTCTAAAGTGTGGTCCTGTACACTCTGCTAAAATGAACAAATGAAATGACAGATTTCCAAAAAATTGACACCCGGGGGTGGTATAATATCTACACATAGAAGTAGCTCGATGAATCTGCAGCATTTGCCGTGTCTCTGCAGAGTATTGATCGAGCTTCAGTCACAGAGCGAGGGGGCTCAAGATCCTTTTCTTGAAGGGCATTTCCTAGTAATCGCTGCATCTGAGAAGCGAATGTATCATCCAGTATCTGCAGTTTAGAAAGAAGAGTAAGAAGAACATCGTAAGAATGTCGAATGTCGAATAGCCCTTTCTTTAGAACACAGACGGAGAACGTCAGAGACATTTGATATGTACTAGACATTTGTTTGAGCAATATTACACATAGGAATTAAGAAAAAGTCAAAGTTTTGTACTCAATGAAAATTTTCCAGCAGTTTGGCAATTGCATACAAAGATGGGATCTGAAAATAGATAAAGGCACGTACCACAAGAGCATAATAAGATCCGTTATACCATACTCGGTTTTCTTTCCTGCCCTCGAGAAACTTCAGAACAATCTGGCATGGCAGCACCATAATATAGAAGTATAAATAACAGCTCGCATCTAATTTATCATAAAATTGTTCAAAACATTAATATCGAGTATAAATGTGCTAACCTGCCCCATCCTGTCCCATAGCCCACGACATGTTGCGACAAATATTTGACTCGAGAAGACCTCATGTAAGTTCGTTATCGAGTCAATGAGTTGCAAACTCAGCATCTGCATTCTTTCACGGATCTCAACCTCTCCATCTTCTTCCTTCGTTTCTTCTAGAATCCTTTTCAACCGTGTACTCCGGTTTTCTTGCATCTATACAAAAGCATTAGTTTAGTATCTAATTGGAGCTTAAAGATTCTCAAATCAATTGTAGCCCTTCTCAAATTTTCGTCCTTCAGGATTTTACTTGTAATTAAACACGCAAGTAGAAAAGCTTGGAGCAGTGAACTTAGTGGAACCAAAAAAATAGCTTCATCAAATTTAATACTTTTGAGTTCTTTCCTCTGGGTGTTATCTAGGCCAAGTCAAAGTTGATAGATATGAGAGTTTCTTGGACGACTTGACATGTATCTCCTCAACTACTTCTATCTTCAGGGAAAGTAAGAGCCACTTACATTGCTGACAAGCTTTCCAACTGTTGCTTGCAAGTAGTTCTTGTATTTTGTTCTCAGTAGAACTGTGATTCCATTCATTTGTTCTCCAAACAGTGACTTCTTATCTCCAGTCACTGGTAAATAGGATGCCCAACACTTCAACATGTCCTCCACTCTACAGTGTAGAACATCTAGAATTCTCTTTATGGTGTTCAGGAATATCCCCAACTGAAAAAAGAACCACATTCCAATCTCTCAGCCCAGTAGTAGAGGTAATCCCTTCTATCAGAAAAACTTGATTTAACAGTAACTACTATGTATATCTTGTATACTTTTAGAAGTACTTGCCTGGCTGGGAACAGAATATACTGCTGTTGACTGTCGTCTTGTCAGCTTCTGAACTTGCATATTCAACCTCTTTGGGATGCTGTCTTTTAACGGAGTCAAGATGTCATTATATTGCTTCTCCAGTGCTTTTATAATTGCCCGTTCCACGTCTGCCACGGCCTTTAATGAAGTCAAAGAAACATCAGTTAATACGATTGTCACAAGGTAGCATGCAAGTTGTTATTGCATTTTCATTTGGCTGAAATTTGCATTCGTATCTGAGACTTGCTCTCTAGGACAGAAAGATGCTTACATTTTCCAGAATGAGAGAGTACTGCGGCCAATGATTGATCACTACTTCATACTCAGTAAGAGCATTTTTCATCTTCTCATACATCTCCTCTGGAAAAGGCGAGGTGAAATGATTTGTTATTACTCCTGACCATGGAACCTGCAAATATGGATCAAATGAAATTTATTGAAAAATAAGTAACTTCTTTCAAACGACAACAAAAAACTTGGCCGGTTTAGAGAGATCTGCATATATGCTAATGCTAATTAAGCCGATACATCTTAAGAAAGATACCTTTTCTGCTTTACAGAGTTCCAGCAAGTTCAGTTGCAAATCCTGTACCCACACTACGATATAACCGTGGAACAAGTTCCGCGAGTCAAGTCCATCCTGTGCCGGACTGCACCATAAACATGTCAAACAAAAATTCCATCTTCTAATAGGGTATATGATTAGTTACTTCCTCAGATTTCTAGATGCATTTGTGAGCTGTGCTCCTACTTTTTCCTCACTGCACAAATCTTTACTATGACAGAGCAAATTTTCTTTCACAAACCTGAGGTTCCATGACTCGAGATCCCTCTCGAAATCAGCAGTTGCCTTTAATAGTTCATTTACATATGGCATTGGACTAGATGGAGGCCATGCAGCAAGAAAAGCACTAATCCTCCTATAAAGCTCGGTACTGTACACAGCCGCTGTGATGTTCGACAGGTCAACTGAACTGTAAGAGAGCAATTATGTTAGAAACCCAATGACATAAGCAGTATGTACACTTTCGGCAGGTGACCATCTGGATGAAACTTTCCATCTTACATTAATCTGAATTTATGATCTCAAGCACACCCTGCATCCCACAAAACTTTGTATCGATCGATACCGTAAGTTCATAACCAAAAAAATCAAATGACAGTGAAAAATATCAATTATTCTGTCTGCTTCTTCATTCCTGTCTAGTGCCTTCCTTTTCACTGATTATATCCAAACTATAAATCACATCTACTCTCAGTGGTAATTTTCTGAGGAAAGTTCACAGAAGTTTTTAGTACCTTGGAAGTACATGCTGGTTGTGGATCTTGATATCTGCTTGTATCTCCTTACTTAAATTGATGCACAAATTCTTCATCTTTAGATATGCTGTCGATATGGTAACTTGATCAACTAGAAAAGTGTCAGAGTTGCTTGACACGAATTCGTCTGTCTCCAACATATGCTTCCGACACCTCTTCTTTGCAGCAGTCTGTAAGAGGTCGAATCATAATGAAGCCATGATAATGCATATTTGTCAGCAGATCTAACAAATTGATGACATCTAAGTAGAAAGTTTATCTCGAATACAACGACCTATACCCTGGCCCCTTGTATTAGGCCATAAACATCCTAATAAGTGAAACTTCCCTTGTGTGATTTAAAACCCAAGGTTTTCTGTCAAAACATAGTAAGGAGCTGAATCCCCCTACTTCATAATGTGTGGCTGTAGTTGTAGGTCATATCATTGAGTCTAATGATCTAGTACTCTAGATTTTCGACCTCATATAATGAAACGCTATTTACCTGCAAATAGTTCCTCAGCATATTCTGTGCATCTTGAGCTAGAATATCATGAAGGAGGGTAAAGACTTGGACTGCAGGAGCAAGAGCTGGTGCAGCGGAATCTTGCATTGGACCAAGCAAATCTACCAAACCGGTGGTTGAATTTTCATCCAGCGATTTGTAGTTCTCAAAAACACTTGCAAGTAGACCCTCGATTTGTGTTTCACAATCCAAGAGAATACCTTTCTGCAGTACAGGTGAAAGATGCAACATATAAGGCTTTCTCGGGGTGCTCTCCTAAATAATGTTTTGTAAGATAGACTTGACCCTAATGATCAGCCTAAACAGATCGAGTAGTGAGTAGGAAGTTTAATATCTGCTAAAGAAACTCACCTCCTGCCTTGTCAGGTTCTTCTCACCCTTCGCCTTTGTAATGGGTACAAGTAATTCATTCACAAGCTCTAAACAGCCCTTTGTTGGAGTTGCCACATTCATGACTTGTGAAAGATATCTGATAGAAAACTCGGAGTAAGTGGAGAGAAATTAGCATAAGGAGAAAGTAGAAAGCAAAATACAGATCAAAATATTGATTTGAAGTGGACTCAATTGTTACCTCAACTTAGTATACGAATCTGACACTTCATAATA
Source organism: Eucalyptus guilfoylei (assembly GCA_016097605.1). Taxonomy (NCBI): domain Eukaryota; kingdom Viridiplantae; phylum Streptophyta; class Magnoliopsida; order Myrtales; family Myrtaceae; genus Eucalyptus; species Eucalyptus guilfoylei. Next base: position 12,346,550 of record CM027870.1, on the reverse strand, counting down.
ATTTGCAAATTCAGCCAACAACCATTTCCACGGCCCATCAATTCGCAAGTTCCCAGAATGAAAGTTTTGTGCCCGCATAGCAGCATCAAGCACTAAATCGTAAGCTAAAGTTTCCACAACAGGTCCGCTCTGGAATTTGGAAACATTTACTTAAACAGTTTATCAGCAAGAGTGCTTTTAGGGAACTTTGGTATTCAAATGCACAACAGTACCAATATATCATGAAAGAAGGGAGAAAGGGTATAAGTTCTCTTGTTATCTTCTTCAATTTTTTCTCCTTCCAAAATATCAAATTGATCTCAACCTTTCATTATGTTTGCTCCTCTTTCCTTTTTTGTCTTCTCAACATGACCAAGTCTAAGTGCTTCCTATCAGAGAAGGGACATGCATAAATGCACGTGAGTAAGTGATAGAAGAGAATCGAGAGATACTCTTCATTGCTCAAGTCCTGAGAAATCATAAAATTGGAAAGCATTTGCCTGAAGATATTCTTTGTCACTCAAGTCCAACTAGGTGTGCTGCTTCTTGCTCAAAGAAGGATATATGTAACAAAGTCTTGTATATCTTTCCTAGTGTTTTGTTAAATTGTAGTGAACATTCCATGCCAGCACACGGTTTAACTGGAAAAGCACTATTTGAACCCCCCATACAAAGAGTAAAATTTCATTAAGCCCATATAGGTGCACACTAAGTATGAACGACTATTACCGTGGCAACGTAAAAATTATAGTCGACTGTTGTTACTGCAGATGCAGTAAGGAAATTTAGGCTTGTGGAGGACAATCAATTGGACCCCCATACAAAGAGTACTATTTGAACCCCCCATACAAAGAGTAAAATTTCATTAAGCCCATATAGGTGCACACTAAGTATGAACGACTATTACCGTGGCAACGTAAAAATTATAGTCGACTGTTGTTACTGCAGATGCAGTAAGGAAATTTAGGCTTGTGGAGGACAATCAATTGGATATGTACCTGGCAATTACTCATGTTTTTCTATCAAAATGATCTTTCAAAGGTATTGTAATAGATGGAGTTGTCCCTTAACTATCAATTGATCTATGTAGATGTCTGGTGATTTACATATTCCAATCTACATCATATCTGGCTATGCCCTAAAGGGGGAGGAATCTTGTTTAAGGGCCATCAGGCATTGACTGTGCTAATCGTTCACTAATGCTCTTAGCAAGTCAGGTCTGCAAAAGTTACACGAATCGAACTCAAAAGCGCTATGTTTATTTAAGGTTACTCATGTAAGTTGTCTGTTGTTAATTAACCCTTTTCCAACTTGAAAAAGAATCGAAATGAAAAAAGAATGATGAGAAAATTGAATCACGTTATGCTAAGAGATAACACAAACCTTTATATGGTGAGTCTCATCAGATGTACTGGTGATAGCCATGGAAAGTTGGATCTTCCCTACACATTCATGATCATCATGGTATATCGGCCACCATCGTAGTTTGTCACTCTGCAAAATTTATAATTAAAGTTGCGTAGTGGAAGCAAAGAATAGCGCATGATATTGAGACAAAGATAAAATATGCATACAAGATTGTCAGTCAAGGATGAAATTGGAATGGTAGCCCGACCAAGGACTGATTTTTTCGTATCTTGCACTTCCACCAAAAGAGCATCGCCTTGACTCTCTGGGAAGCTGAAACAAGCCAAAGACCGCATCTATAAATAAATAATCATACTACTACCTTGGCCATTGTCAATAAAATTAATGTACCCATTACCACAATTTCCACTGTGTTATAGACATATGAGTTTCGGCGCTCCTAGAATCCACAACTTAAAAAGATAAAAGCAACCACTTACAAGACATGGTAATCTCCACATCCAGGGTGCAAGCAAATTCCAGAATCAGTTTCAGCTTGAGGATCATCTGAAGAACTCTTGAGTTGGAACAAGCAAGAAAGGGGCTCTGCAAAGATGAAAAAAAAATCATTTACACATCATCAGAAACTCATGAATTAAGTTCCTGACATCGTGATTAATTACTGCCGTGGCAAACTCAAACTACCATTTATTGCTCAAATCTCACTTACGCTTCTTTGTTGCATAACGAAATTCTGCTGTTCAGATTGATGCAAAAGTTAGAATTTAATGAGAAATGAAGCCCATAGAAGCTTTTTATTGTATTTCTGCAAATCATCCTACATATGCTGAAGCTCATTATTTTAGTCTTATGCGTATGCGGACATTAATTATATGACAAGTTTTGAATCACAGCATGCTGTATAAAAACAAAAACCAACATGTGTTGAAATTCTCATTATAAGATAACGAACCTTCTGGTGTGACTGTAAATGAGGCTAGTTTAAGAGAATTCATGCCGGTTTTGACAAGCGAGGAAACGTGTCTGACGTACTCTGCTCCTGCTTGCAGATACATAGCACTTCGCTGTGAATATGTGCTCTTAAGCTTCCTCCTCGGGACAATTCGAAGTCTTCTAACTGACACATCAAACAAATACACACTTCAGTCTCGCACGCATCTTTACATTGATTGATTGCTATAGATGATATTTATTTATTTTTTTTGGTGAAGTGCTATAGATGATATTGAATTGAAGGATGTCTATTTTTATTTATTTTTGGTCATCCACGAGGTCCAGGCATGTGGACAAAATTTTTCTCCAAACTTTGGTATTTGAAAAATCAATTTAGAGAAGAGAAGGAACTGGAGTGACAATTTTTCAAACTTGATCTGCATTTGACAGGCATATATTTTTGAAGTTACTGTAATGGAAACATCAAACCAAACCTTCAACTCTTATCTTGCCGACAATCTTTTTTCCATTCAAGGGGCAAGACTGCACATTCTTTGTACTCCTCCCTTCTCCTAATTTTACACCCCTTGGATGCAACAAGAACTTCTGTAGTCTGCATAATTAAAGGATGATGGACATGGACCAGTTCAGACTTCAAAGTAGATTTTGAACTGAGATTACAGTGAACAGAGTAGTTACATAAATAAATAGCATCTGGTGGAAAGCTAAAATTAGGCTACCCAAAGGCATTGCGGAGGACAAGGCATTCGTCCCGCAGAAATTCAGGTGCATCTGTACAGCCCCTTGCCCATGCATATAGACATAAGCGAATACATGCATCATATGCTACGAGTGTTTGCCAAGCATATTGACCACTGCAATAAGCACAAGTACAATGCCATTAGGAAACAGATAACATCTGACATGCAGAAAGATAAAGCAGTATCAATTTAGCACAATGCCGGGGACTGGTAGAAGCTGGTGTGTCACAGAAAAGGAATTAAAATAAGTTGATACTTAATATGAAGCAGACATTCTCTTAAACAAGTGGAAACCAGAAGAGTTCAAGATATAATCTCTACCGTGAGAAGATGTGAACTGTGAATTGAGAATGGGAACCATACCTGGCACTGTAATGAGGTGAATGTTCGAGTGAGTTGGTCTGTTGGTGTGGTATCTGTACTTCCTTCTCATCCTGAATGGCATCTCTCACTCTGTGTTTTGTTATGAAATCTTTGTTAAGTGTGCAGTGCACAAAAACGTAGACAATAAGATAAAATTCTTAAGTGGACTTTACATCCAAAGTACCTTTCGCCAACCTCTTGGGGTATTTCACTCGTTCCCCAATCTGCTGTATCTTCAATAACCTCCGAGTTTTCAGAAAAACGTGGTCCATTACCAGTCTCGTCGATATCTACCGATCCTCTGCAAGCTTCCTCATGTTCACTTTCAGCTCGAAAGCTCTTCTCTTCAGTCCCGTCATCCATTATAGGAGGAGCACTAGGAGTCCCCAAGTCTGATATGCCACTTTCCACAACATTCACATGAGTTGGGTTTCTCTGCAATCAATTACAAATTGACAACAATCAGCCCAACGGCTATATCGTCGATATATACATCAGATTAAGTGATTTGGAGGATCATCTTGCACCCACATTTCGTAGTAGAACTCGCTCTCGAAACAAATGGCTGCTTGCAGGTGCAGATGTCAGACCACTCGGAGCACAGGTCCTCATTCCTAATCCCCCATCTGATGTATGCCTTCTACAAGTCCCGGGCACTTCAATTTTGAGATCCTCCATCGCCGACCCTCTGTTCAAAGGTCGCCCCGTGCCGGATTTCGCTCTGGTGGGGGGCATATGACCAAACACTTGTTCGTCTTCTTCATCAGTGTAGGAGCAATCCATATCGTCCGGGACAGAAGCCACACTTTCCTCATCGCTTCCCCAATCATCGTCGTCGTCACTGCCTTTTCCCAGAGGGGGAGCTACGATGCTGTGAGGCGTGAGGAGACCCGAGTGGAATTTCAGTGGAGGTAAACTGTGGGTTGACATGTAACTGTTGCTGCTGAACCCCAGAGGAGATTTAGGAAATGGGTCTACTCCGGGGAGCTTCTCCGTCAAGGGAGAGCGAGCCGGCGCTTCTCCTACATCTGATCCCTGCAAGCCATTGATCAAGAAAATGATATTCCGAGGCAATTGAAGGACAAAAACTGAACCTTTTCCGCTTGAGATGTCACTATAGTTTCTCTGTTACTGATCTTTTCCAATATTACTAAAAATAGGCAACAATTCATCTCGAAAGGCGAAACGCGAGATTAGCTGCAGATGAGCGAGAAAACGCTCTTGGCTGTCGAGATTCAAGAACAAGAACCTAGAGATCGGGCGTCGGATTTCACAAACTTTCCCTCAAATCCACTAATCATGGCAAGAACGCCGCGGGGGCGGAATCGAGAAAAAGCCGGAAGATCCGAAGCACGGCCGTGGCCCGCGTGGACGAGAAAAGCGGAAGAGCCGGGAGCTTACCTGCTTCACCCAGCTGATTGCGCCCTCGTCCAGCCCCTCCGTGAACATCTCCGCAGACGGATAACACGCGTGCGTGAAGAGCAGAAAGAGGGAGTGAGAAAGAAAGAAGAAGAAGATGAAGATGGCTTGAGGCGAGAGACGTTGCGAGGTCCAACGAAGCAACAAGAAGAAGAAGAAGAAGAAGAGGAGGAGGAGGAGGAGGAGCGTTCGCGAAAGGTCTTTTAAATGCTAACGGCTAGTTTTGACTTGAGTTTTTTTTTTTTTGCTTTTCTTCTTCTTCTTAAGTTTGCTTAATGCTCGAGGGAAAGAGCGATGATCCTCTGCGTCCTGCTATATTTTTATTTCGCTGCGCTCTCGTCTATTTCTATTTCCTTTTTGTCCCAATTTTCGTTCTTTCTTCTTCTTCTTCTTAATTTTTTTTCTCATTGAAAACGTTAATTTCGATGATCTGTTGCTTAGCGGGTACTTGTTAACAAAATCTTTTTATTAAAGATGAGCGGATCCATCATCGATGAGCTAAAATGTTTTTTTGATTCTACTCAATTAATGAGTGATATGTCGAAATTAAATGTGTTCGTGGATAAATAATTTTTATGTTTCTTTTAATTTACAATGCTTGAATGATCACCATTCTCTCCTTGTCTAACATTGATGATCTAGAATTAAATAGCAATCAAAAGAGCCCGTTGTATTTGTAGATTTTATTAAAGTCTGTACTAAAAATTGATAGGTGATGAATTTTTCTTACAGATGATAAGCCAAATGCGAATATAAAATAAAAATAAAAAAATGATCTTACCATTACGAGAAAGTTGCCACAACTTGTCAAATGTAGCGAAAAAAAAAAAGCACGACCTTTGTCAATGTGTCGAATTTAATGCAATCATTTGAACATATGGAAAAACGCACAAAATCTTAGCACTACGACAAAAGTAATGTCCTCTAACATTTTGTCTCTTCCAAATGTGATATTATTCACAGCGTGAGCCCTCTTGACTCTCGTCGTATTGATAGCTAATAACACTTAAGCCCAACCACAGATTATTCTCATCTATTGATTTCATCACGGCTCCTCGAGCAAATTATTCTTGCTAAAAGAGCAACAAGAGGTTCTTTCTTTCCTTAAAAGAAGTGCCCATACCTTTTCTAACCGCTACAAGACCATCGAGCGATGAAATCATAACATATGCTATTTTCAAATGCGGGGCAAAACGCGTTGCAATTTTAGCTAAATTTGAAAGGCCGGATTAAACATGTCACGTTGATAAAACATGTTTATATATATATATTATTCGTAGTAAATTTTTTTGGTTGAATATCCTAATAATTCCATTGGTACCAATTTAATCTAAATCTTTTATTAGTATCAATTTAATTATAAACCTTTTAACTTAATATTAATTCAATTATTTCAACTAGTTTTGGTCAAATTTTGCTAATGTGGATCTTGCCAATAAAGCTTTACGCGACACGAAATCTACTTTGACAACTTTTCATTTATATTTATTATTTTCCCTTTTTTTCTTATTCCTTTTTTTTTCCTCCCATCCTTTCTTCTTCCTCCAGCTAGTCACCGGGGAGCAACCGACTAGAGGCAAGAACCAACGAGATTGCATTGGCAAGGTCAAGACTCGCCCATGGCCAATGAGGGCAAGTTCACCAAAGGCTGGGTGAGTCTCGCCAATGGCCAGTAAGTCCCTTGCCTCTGACTAGTCGCCAAGGTCTTGCAATCGACTTGAGGAAGAAGGAATAGAAGGGGAAAAAAGGAAAAAGAAAATAAAAATAATGACTAAATTGGCACTAGATCAAGAAGTTTAAATCTAAATTGACATGAACGTAATAGTTTAGAACTTTTCCAACACATTTCCCTTAAAGAAAATTGTGTTTTTTCTTTTGGTATTAGGCATATAAAAGCAGTTGTGGATAATATGCAAACTTTTTACACTGAAGAAAGGAAAGTTAAAAAGTAAATACCGTCCTCGTCATCCTTACACATGTGCAAAAAGTGCTACTTTTTTTATCTTTATGAATATTCCAACAAGAATCGATGTAAAAAAAACAAAAACCTCTTCATTAAGAATTCTCCATTTCGTACGCTTCACAAACACAACGTTGGCGTTTTCAGACCGAAGACTCTCTCTCTCTCCATGGACGCCGCATCCGACGTCGCAGTTCCGGCAACCGACGCCGCAGTTCCGGCATCCGACGCCGCAGTTCTGGCCTCCGACGCCGCAGTTCCGGCGATCCTGCCGATTCCGATCGATCTGTTCGGGTCGAAGAAGCACAAGAACCTCCCTCGCGGCGAGCTGGGATTCGTCGATTCCTCCGGTAATCCCGTCTTCAGGATCGTCCGCCAACCCAAATCGTCGTCATTGTCGTCGCCGCCGCCGCCTCGTCGTGACACGAAATCGCTTCTCGATGCTGCAGGCGATCCCATCTTATCCATCGCTCGCGGTCGCGTGAGTGGTCCTCTGCCTTCCATCTCTTCTTCTTGGTCCTCGTTTGAAACGGTCAAATTTCGTTTTTTTTTTTTTTTCCTTTGGCGGGTTAATCTGTTGGAGCTCGTGTCTTGTGATCGAGTGAATTGGAGCTTTTTTCTGTTGTAAATTCAGCTGATGATCAAAGTAGCAGACGGGCACACGTTTTATTGGTGGTGCTCATTTTTGGGTAGTGTTTATGTTGATGAATTCCTAGGTTGTATTTCAGTATTGTGCTGATCGTTTGTGACGAACCGATTTGTGTGACTTGTGAATGTGGAAGATTTCGAGTCGGACGTTCGGTTTCTGTGTGATTGAATAGGGATCAATGCCTGATCGGTTACCTTCCATGGCACTGTTGTGAATTCGATAAAGTTCGGGAGCCAATGAAAACTGACAGTTTTTCTTGCAAGTGAAGTATATCACTGCTCTTGGTAATAATCTGACCCTTTGGTAGGACCAGCGCGTGCTTGCTTTCTGGTAATGCAAGAGCATCAAAATTATGAAGAAAAATTGAGTCGCTTATGATGGGAGCTGAAGGGGAAAAAAGGTACTCTTCTAAAGAGCTAAAATAGGTCACGCATTGTTTAGAAAGGTAGGATACATGGGCGTCGATCTCATTGTCAGTTAGGCACCATTTTTCCCAATGTATCATGTAAAATATACAGCTCCGCTTATTTACTTGATCTCAAGTTGCTTCGAAACGGCAATTGACTAATGTCATGCTTCTTTTTCATGGCCCCATTGTATCCCTACTTGTCATCTGTTCATGTTCCTTTTTGTTGAGTGTAGAATGGGTCATGGCAAATCTTCAAAGTTGATCATGGCAAAGAGAAAGAGTTGATATGCAACGTGCAGAGAACTCGAAATTCCCTCACCAGAACAGAGCTAGAGGTCCTTGTTATTGGTGAAAGCTGCGCCAGTCTAGGTTCATCCTTCAAGATGAGGGGCTTTCCGTTCCGGAAGTCTTGCACAATCTATCAAGGTGATTCCATAGTCGCCCAGGTACTTAAAACTGTTTTGGGGATTAAAAGTGAGGCTTAAATGACTTGTTCCAGTTAATCCTTAACAGATTGGTTTAAGTACTCTCTGGCTTGTTCCCTTGTCTGATACATTGTTTTTTTACTTGCAGACTAGCCTTATGTACAAGCTTCAACAGATTTATGTGAGAAGGGGAAAATTTCGATTAACGATATATCCTGGCTCTATTGATCACGCCTTCATCGTTGCGCTTGTGGTTATCTTTCTTTCTAGCGGGAAAGTAGCATGCCTTTTCCTTTTTATGTGAACTGTTAATGAAAGGTATGTAACACTTGACTTCTTTTTCTTTGATAAGTTCCAGGCATGCTAACTTGCTTGTTCTCGGAATATCATAGACTAACTACCTTCCATTTATTAATTGGACCTCCAGGACGTCCTGGAATAATCTCTGCAAAAGATGGCTTTTCTCTTTAGTGGTCCAACGTTTATGGCTTTTTTTTAAATGCCAATTTCTCCCCCACAGATGCTTCTTTCCAGCATACAAGATGCCATGCAGGACAAGTTCAATCCTCCTTTGCAGCTTCTTCGATCGGCAGTCTCATCAGGGATTCTCCACTTTCAACATCTGATAAATCAGATCAGATGCCCAACATGAAGTATTTGCTTGTTGCTGAATGAAAGAATCGACTCAACGGAGGGGTGACGGGAAAATGGAGGAACCAACGATAGCTATCATGCCGACAATTCAAATAGTTGAAGCTATCTTCAAGATGCTGCTGTGAATTTGCTTGCCCTGGTCGAGGGCTGCAGATCTTGCATAGGCCCTCAAAAAATTAACTTTGGATGATAATTTGATGTCATTCAACTAAAGCTGACCCTTTGTTCAGCTTAAGTTCGATTATGATTCTTTGCAAACCAACTTTCCTGCCTCATATTTCTGTATCCACATTTCGTGGTATTGGAAATTTGGAATGTAGTTTTGGTGGCGATTATGATTCTTTGCAAACCAGCTTAAGTTCGATTATGATTCTTTGCAAACCATGCTTCCGTTACATAGGTCGCGTCTGTGCATCGCCGATGAAACTCTCTTAAGAGAGACAGGACGTAGCAGGGTGCTCCAAGGATTGGACACCCTACAACATCATCCTAAAAGAATCTTTAGCTCTCCATCAAATGAGCTAATTAGTCATTTTATTTTAAATACGAGAAAATGATTATTTTGATGGTGTCATGACATACGCGGAAACAAAGGACGCTTGTCTGAAACTTGAAAGACCTCTTCGGGTTTAATTTCTGCCAAAGTGAGCGTTCTTGCTTTTCCTACCTTCATTTAATCCCATGTCCAAGTTCATAACTGCAGAAATTGGAGAACACCACATTGGCAACGCTATCCAAATACATTCAGAGACACTTATATGCATTTTTTTCGTTGATCCACCAAATCGCTGCAGTATTAACAATCTGTTACCAGAGTTCCTAATTAAGCAAGATTGTCTCTCATGTGTAACAAACCGAACATGGCAATTATCAACAATCACTAATAGCACTTCATTCCACGCAACAGGTCGACAGGTGAATCTCTGATTCATGGTGGCCAAGCTTCATCGGTAGGACCATCTCCAGTCAGCACCCTCACCTTCACCCTCCTCGTGATCGTGATCGTGATCGTGATCAAGTACATTGTCATCATACGCCATCACATCTTCAAATGAATCATCTATATTTGACGAACAACGCAGTACCAAATCCTCAGATTCCGTATCACTCTCTTCTTCTTCTTCCTCCTCCTCCTCTTCAGATTGACCATCAGAATCTTCACTCTTTTTTTCCTCTTCAGATTCCTCTTCAGGATAATCATTCAGAGGATTATTCTCGGCTGCAGGATGCCAAGAACAAGATTATTAAACAATCCAAAAGGATTTTCTGAACAGTACATGGAAAAAGAAAAACGAAACACTGTCATACCATTAGAATCATCGCTCTCGAGATCTGATTCATCAGGCCCATCAAAAAAATCATCCTCATCCACTTGCACTCTGAATCAAGATTCTTTACTTTCAGTCCAGAAGTGAGAAAATTTAAAATAATGATGAGTGCAGTTGCTAATACAAATCTTCATATGCAATACTTACAGCGGAAATTTGCTAAAAGAATCATCCTTCACATCTGCATCATCATTTACTGCATAGTAGTCATATATATAATCATCGGCGGCTCCTGAAACAGAGAAAGATGAGTGAACACTTTAAAAACACTTGACAGGATATCCTATGCGGGTGCAATAAAAACTTACATAAGCTTTTTCTCACAAAAAATTGGACAAAACTAACAAATGATGCTTGAAAGCAGGAAAACTAATAACTGACAACTATTTATGAAGCAAAACCTTGTTCTGACTTGTGGACCTTCAAATCGGATTCAATCTCTGCTGCAGCACTTGGAATAAATTCTCTCAAAAGAGGTAGATAACTAGATAACATCCTTTGATCCTCCAACGATAAATCTCTGCATCAAAAAGATAAGATTCTCTAATGTTGTTGAAGGGGTTAAAAAGGAAACAGTATTCGAGCAAGAGCTTACTCTTCCTTTGAGACCGTGCTGGTTTTTTCTTCACCGTCAACACGGACAACATCATAAAACTGATACATTTCATGAAGAGCTTTGTTGTCCGTGTCCCCTTCACTTCCTTTACGTCTCCTCCATATTTGCTCAAAGCGAGCATTTTTTGCAATTGTCTACAAGCAATTGAACTAGAATAATAAACCACAAAGCTTCACGTGTTCTCAATGTTGGACTCCTCTACTTGATGTTAGTTGTAAGATCACCCATATTGAATTTCCATATGAAGCCAAAGAAATAAATTGCATAAAGCTCCATACATAGACATTATTTAAAAGGAAATGTCATGGAAATGAACTTCAGCTCTTTTTAAGAGCTTTTATTATAAAAATGCCTTTGACGACTAACCACATATAACTTGGCAGACGGATTAAATGGCCTTTAGCAGGAAGCCCTAAAATTTTGCACCTATAGATAAGGCAAATAGGAAGATCAAAAAGAAATAAACAACCCATACCTAAGTGCATCTGTTGTCCATAATAATAGAAACCAAATATAGAGCTCGTAGAATAGTCTAAAATTTTACAGCCTTAACACGTGATATTTCTATGGACTGTACACTAAGTTAGTTGCACTACTGCTCCGTAAAATACAGATTCCAAGGAAAAAGATATGTTTGACAGACAAAGACAATTGCATACAGCACCACGTACAGTCAAGAATATCATCATTTTTATCAAAGTATGAAACCACACGGAAATTGAAAGGGACAAACAGAATACCCAGTGATCAGCCTTACATGCGGCTTAGGCAGTTCCAAGTGGTTGCCCAAATCACAACCATTTGTTCATAAATGACCAGATCCCAACATTCTTTAAGTTTGTGTATTGATTGGAGAGGGGAATAATATCCAGCTAAGTTTTTGTCTTCGTGCAAATAAAGCATACTGAAGTTCCAGTAATTATGTATACCTCTTTCTCGTCAAAGTAATAGTGGGCAACACTGTGTAATATTATGTAGGTCTGCTTCATCTCCTTATCTCTTTAGATTTTCACTCAGTAATTTAATTCGAGTAAAGCACCACAATTTCAAGTATAAGACCAAGCATCCAATGCACTGTCTCTCAAATGATAACAAAGACCTAAATGTACTTGAAGCATTATATATATAGATGCAGAGAAAAATTATCATTCAAGTATTTATTTCTACGAGAGAAATTTCTTGATGAATTGGAAAAAAGTGAGCATTTCTCTCTTTTTTTCCTCAGTAAAGGCATCCTTAAATTTGAAATAGAACAAAAAAGCAAGTGGATTTCAAATCCTAGACTCTAGCGAAAATTAATTGTATGTTATCGGCTTTCCAACATACCTCTTTTGCCTCTCTCGCTTTAGACAGCAACTCCTCTTGTATCTACAGCCAAGAAATACAAAAGTGCAAGATACACAGTGAGATCATGCCTTGAGATGGCAATCTTTGAAAATCCTACTTCAACTCAACCTCTCCTCCTACACAATGAATTCTAATAGAAATCCAAAAACTTCCTCTCCAAGTATTTTTCCTGCCCTCTATAGAGAGAGAGAGAGAGAGAGAGAGAGCTTACATTGTCCTTCTTAAATGCACGTCTTCTACCCTCCATAACCGTATTAGATTCAGACACTTCAGCAGATCTAGGCTGCTCAACAAAATATTTTCGATAGATCACTTAGGATGGACAAGAAGTGAACCAAAAACATGTCAATAAAACAAATGTAATGAAAGTCCTCAAAGCATTTCCAAATTGCATATGGTCCATGATATATGAGGGTTCTGACCAGAAATGATTGCAATAAATCGAAGTCAGCCTCGGAGCTGTTTGTGCTTTCAACATGCTTCACTAACACCCTTTTAATCTTCAATTCATTCTCTGCAAATACATAGACAACAAGAAAAAAGAAAACTTAAGAACTGAGAAGGAAATCATCATAACAAATTTAAAACCCGTAACCTCAGCAATGTCGGGGCAAATTTGTCGACAGAACCAGTGGTTATATTATATAAATATACAACAATCATAAGTCAATGGAACACATTTATCGAGCATTTCGTACATGACTCCACCAGTTAGAAGCTAAATCGTCGAAATAGGAGCATAATCGATCAAGGCAGCCCAGTCCCCATACTAACACAGCAATGTCCAAATAAACATTTAATCCAACCAGACGACACTCCACCGCTACAGATTCTCAAGTAGTCTGGACAATTTACCCATTGAAGGGATTCCAATCCCAGAACAGAGCAACCATCTGCCAGCACTTTCTTCCTAATGCCCCTCAGAAGGCAAAACACGAGAACCAAAACGATCAAAACTCGAGGGCAGAATCAAGTACCCTTTACAGAAGCGTCTGAGATAGACAGTTTCTCGAAATCGAGAATCGGTCTCTTCAACGGCCGCTCGTTGATCTCCAACCCTGCCAAACCACCATCCAGCCGTGTCAAAGACATCGCAGAAAGAGAAGCGAGGAACGAGAGAGGTGCCGCCACACAAGTCTTTTTTTTTTTTCCTTCTCGCGTCGGGAATGATGAGCCATCAAAAGGAAGCCGGAAGAAGCCGTCGAACAAGAAAGCGGAAACTCACAGAAAGCGTCGACGGGGGACTGGGAGGCCTTGCGCTTGACCCGTACGATCAGCGGCTTGTCGCCGCCGCCGCCGCCGCCGCCGGAGCTCTCTCCAATGGCTGCCATCGCCGACTTCCCGGGCAAGGAATCGAGGGTTTAGGGTTTAATGCGCCCGTCGACGGCAATTTTGATCGTTCGAATTCGCCGGCGAGACGCTCGCAAGTTCTTAGCGTTTTCTTCTGCTTCCGACTTCTGGTACAGCACGCGCTCGTCTCTTATATGGCACTCGGATTACTCTGGACTGGACTTGTCGGAACAATTGCACTATAAAAACTTGCGCATTTAAATCCTAAAATTTATCGTAATTATTCAATTTAGTCCTCTCATTAGCTCCATCAAGTTATTAGATGGAAGTTAACCAGGAAAAACTTGAATGCATCCAACTTGCAAGGCTGGAATTTAAATAAACAAATATATTTTTGAGACTCGAATGAGTTTTTTCTGAAAATTATGTTGTGATTGTACCCATAAACTCTGTCGCTTGATTTATCTTGAATATCTTGGACATGAACTGAATATACTCGAGTTTTGACGACATCAGCTAATGTAGATACCAACAATATCAACTGGTCATTAGTTTTGTACACCGTGACGTGTAGGTACTTTCCTCAGCTATCTTCCCCCTCCATCATGGAAGATATACATTTCACTTCTTGTCGTTTTCAATCATCGCCTCTAGAGCCGGTTGACTTCACTGCTGCTACTATACTTGAACACTGACACTAACAAAACTCGACCATTGCTACTAACATTAAATTGGCAATCATCAATGGGCTTGGTTCTCACCACTATAATTGTCACCAAACTCAACCATTGTCACTAGCAACCACATTTGTTGCCTTTGCCAACGTCACCGTACTTGTTTTACTTGTCACTGCTACCATCGCTACAACAATTGTGACCACATTTGCCCAACACAACATCACACCCAAACAAAAGTCTATTTCGAAGTAGGAATCCCATATCTAAGTGTGTAACCTCTTGTCATATCCAAAGTCAACCACCTTAGTTGGAGTCATGACCTCCATTTGGAGAGATGACACGAAGATAGAGCTCACTTGATGGAGGCAAAATATCCTCATTACCGTCGGTGATGATAGTCGCCACACGTAATAATTTAGAGATTTGATTATTTTTATCTTCTCGGCATCTTATTCAGATTAAGAATTTTCACAGTGCATCGTACTCATGAAATTTCTCTAGCCATGAAGTGACGTTAATGTATCTCACACGTGTCTAATTGGGGCGTTACCAATTGATAGTTATAATGCGATAAAGCGAATGCACCCACCAAAAATCATAAAAACAAGCAAAGTCACGTCTCATCACTGCTGACCTGGCACTCCACGTCAGCAGAGAGACACGAGGGCCTAGATGTGTGGGGCCCGTGTTTATTCTGGGCCGAGTTGAGCTTGAAAGCCCAGCCCAGTCAAGACGCTTCCCACGTGGCGCTCAAATGCTACTAGCATTATGCTAGCACGCTGGGGAGAGAGAGAGAGAGAGAGAGAGAGAAGGAGGAAGAGAACGGAGCGAAGAGCAGCGGGAACGAGCAGCTTCTTCCCACCGAAACCCTAGATTTCCGCTGGAGGTCAGTCCCTGATTCGTCTCGCGGCATTTTCGCTCCCCTTCCGATCGCGCGGCGGTTCGCCTTCCGATCGCGCGAGGAATCGCCGTTGATCTCACCCGTGGAAAACGTCGTCTCTGTTTCATTCAGGGGTCCCTGCTGAGTTCCGACCGAGGAGCGAGCAAGTGACGGCGGAAAGCAATCGGCCGGCATGGTAAATTGCTCTTGCTGTTTTTTTTTTTTTTTCTTTCTTTCTCTTTACAGCCGAGAGCGTCAGGTGATTATGCGGAACTGAACAACGTGCGAAAGAATTAGCTTGATTTTTATTTATTTTTTATTTGTGTGGTGATGATGTCGCAGTCGGGAAGGAAAGAGACGGTTTTGGATTTGGCGAAGTTCGTGGACAAGGGAGTTCAAGTCAAGCTCACCGGTGGAAGACAAGGTCAGTTCCGGTCTTGCTCTCTTTCTGACGTGAAAAAGTGAAATGCGAGTGACGCATTTCACTCGCATAGATATGCTTGTTTTCTGTTGGTATTTTGCTGCCTTGTTTAAAGCCCTGGGTAGTGAGATTCCTGTCAATTACCAAGTGCGAAAGAGTTTGGGTTCCAAAGCAAACTAGGATCAGGGGAAAACGGCCGTAAAAGTGAGTACTATTAGGCTGTAACTCTCAGTTTCACTGAGAATTAAGTACTTAGAGACTCATCGGGATTCAAAACCCACGATGAATTGCGTTTAAATATGAACCCATGTCGCAAGTTCTTTTCACTGCTTTTCCTTTCTCTTGCTTCTTTTTGTTTTTTGTGATTCTTTTTTCCTTTTCTACAGTTACTGGTACTTTAAAGGGATATGATCAGTTACTGAACCTTGTTCTGGATGAAGCTGTGGAATTTCTACGAGGTAATCACTCTGCCACTCAGCTTATGGATTTACTCTAATTGTGTGTTGACTGAAGTATCTTTGATGTGGAGAGAAGATAGATATACTTATTATGGTGGTATCTTGACATTTGGTGTGCTCAATATGGGTGAGGAAAAAGTCAGAAATTCTATAGTTTAAAAGAGCCCTTTGTTCCCAAATTTTTCTATATATCACGAAAGCAGATGCATGATAATAGTCTTATTACCTTTAACGGCGTACTGTATTAGGGTGGGGGGGGGGGGGGCTTGGCTTTGTGATATCTTCTTGATTTTAGTGTGGTAAAGAAACCCCATTTGGTGCAATTTCTTGTTTAAAAAGATTGGCCAGAAAACATATGCCAGCATTTCCTTCTTTGATGCCGAAAACAGTTTTATTATGTTCTCTGCTGATGATCTCCGCGATTGTCAACTCGTTTTCTGTTAGCTGGTGGCGCACTTGCCAATAGTCAAACATCACCAATTAATTAAGCTTCGGTGAGCTTAGAGGGGCTGACACTGCCTTCACAGTGGACATCCTCTGTAATGGAAATTTCCATTATTAAGTTATAGAGCAAGTCACTTAGGTCTTGTGGCCATTTCATTTTTTTGACCTGAAACACAATTGCTTGTACTTTTGCTCTGTTGTCATTTATCTTTCATGCATGTTGCCGTGGCTGATGCTGTATCATTCTTTTTCCCCCCTTGAAAGGAAGGATTGTTGGGTAAATATTATTTAAATATACAAACTGGTATTTACATGAAGCCTAGGTGAACACTTAGTTTTCATCTTTTTGTGCTTTTTGGTCATAGCATTGGCACTTTCCAAGCTATATTTTGAAAGGTGAACTTTTAGGTTTGTTTCATCCGTCTTTGCTTTCTGTTTGTTATGGCTTAGCTGTAGGTGTTAAAGACATATTCCGAACTCCAAAGTTAATATGAAGTGTTCAAAATTGCACATGTTGTTATTGAGCATATCATAGGTGCCCTTCCAAATTTAGAGTTAAATTGCTAAAATGACAACCTAATTAGCATGTCCATGCATCTATTTTAAGATCATTTCATTTCAGGTGGAATTATCGTCCACGGAATATTAATATAATTGAACTGAACTATGGCCAATACCCTTCAGAGTCTAAAAGCACTGGAGGGAACTGAACACCCAATTAATTATCTGCCCTACTCTGGAAAGACAGAATTAGTAAAAGTTTTCATTTAGGTGGAATATACGTCGCCACTGAATCTTAGTACAATTTAATTGAACTATGGCCCATATCCTTCAGAAGTGTATAAGCACTGGAGGGAGCAGTTTAATGGCTAAAACTGAAAACCCAATTAATTATCCATCCTACTGTGGAAGGACAACAAGTGAAAGTTTTTGACAACTAAAGATTGCTGCAGTTCCAGATTTAGGTATGTGCATCAAGTAATTGAGTGGTCTTTTCAGGGTGGAGAACGGAGAGAGATTAGATAATTGTTTAAACCAAGAAATCATCATTTAGGGACCATTCAATACTGCTATATACATTGTTTTTGGCTTTTTCAATTCTTTTACAAGACTGGGCATAAGTAATGGTTGGCCAACTAGCATTTGGCATGTGTACTTTTATCACCTTTTGGCTGTTCCCCATGCATTAAATGGTTCACTTGATTCAGTACACGATGCCATGCGGGACTTTCCTTGTTGAAATCTCATGTACTCAGGGAACTAACAAAGCAAAAATCTTATGCTTTCTCTGCAGATCCTGATGACCCCTTGAAGACCACAGATCAAACCAGGCGTCTTGGCCTAATAGTAAGGATATCTTTCATTATGTCATCTGAATGTTTAATATAAATTGCCACTTGGCTTTTGATTGGAAAGAATCAACTTAGATTATGAGTGAAGTTAAGCTGAATATATGGCAGAGATGTGTGGCAGACGTATTTGACAATCAAAACTATTTCATCAGCTACATATCCAGAATATTGTGATTTCAAGGACCCTATAGTTTCTTGGTTTGACTGGCAGACCTCTTTTAAAGCCACTACAACAATTGAATTAAAGATTGCAAGCATAGGTTTAGCTGCTTGACATTAACAGGATGTCTATCTTTAGAAATCTCCGGACCATTTGACCTCCTTATATGGTGAAGATCTTCTGAGGCATTGGACAACTTGTGTGGTTGGGGCACGTGGACTTATTGCTGCAAACTGTTACATTTGGATCACATTTCCGATTCTGATGTGTTTAGTCTAAGTTCTGGTAGCGCACGAGATAATTGATGAAGTGCTGAGGTTTTCTATAAAATTGCACCTTAATTTATGGAGATTACCTTCGCACCTCAATATTGTGCAGAAGGTAGAGTCCACACTGTCCAGTAGTTTCTTTTTTACTTTTCCGGCAGATACAATGCTCCAGTAGTTTGCTTGAGACCTCCTATGGATGACCCAGTATGATAGAACACGTTCTCTTCCGTGACATCTGAAAGATCATCAAATCGATGTTCTTTTCAACTTTAGACCTTCCTCTCTTTTGTTTTTCTTCCTTTCTCCTTTTTTAATTCTCTGATGAACGCTGTTCCCTTGTCGGTTGTCGCAGGTCTGCCGGGGAACTGCTGTGATGCTTGTGTCACCTACTGATGGCACAGACGAGATTGCCAATCCCTTCGTCCAGACAGATGGCGCTTAAATTAATCTTTCCTGTTCCTTTTTGTTCTTAGCCTTACTTTCGGCTGGATTTCTGTACAAATATCTTGCCATTTCATTATGAATTAACTCCTCAAATGTTTAGCTTATATGGCCTAGTAGTTTATTTTTGAATTCAGAGAAGAGCGCTGTCTCTCTCTCTCTGGTAGTCAAGTGGAGTTTCTCTTTCACGGTGAAGCTTGGAAAAGGACGATATTTTCCTTTAGAGTTGGAAGGTGTTCCGAGACATCAAAAGCTCTGGTCTTGGTAGTTAACCTTTATCGAGAATTCCGCCCCTACGAGTAGAGCCATGAGGAATCAATGTCCAAAAACAAGTGGAAGCATCCCCCTGAATTCTTGTTCTTGGCGTGATGTATGAAGCACGAAGGAAGTCATAGCAGCGAATATGCTTGGTTTTAGCCATAGTGACCAATTCCATTTGTTGCCCAAGGGTCAGTTCATTTCATGGGAAATATCACGTTTCTGAAAAATATTTTTTAGAAAGTCATTTTCTTAGAAAATGATTATATTTTTAGGTGTTCGGTTGAAATTTGAAATTTGTGGAAAATATTTTTCATTGTTTTTTTTATCTAATTTTATGTTTTGGGAAAAATTATCAAAAATAAATAAATTTAAATATTTTTAATTGACCAAGAAATTTTTATTTTAAGTTTTCTATATATTTTTTAAGAAATGAAATTTTAATTATTTTATTTTAAAAAAATTGAATGTTTATTATTTTTAATTTTTCTAATTTTGTATTTTGTTTTCCTCCCTCCTTCCTCCTCCTTTCTCCATGTGCCTTGACGTGGGCAGTTGCTCAGCGGTCGACCAAGATGTGATTGCCAAATATGGCGAGCTCGAGGCTCGGCTGGTGAACTCGAGCCTTGCCCTCGTCGGATCTAGCCTTGGGCGAGGCTGGAGTTGGCCTATGGCGAGTTGCTTTATCATGGCGCGATCGACCGGAAGAAGAAAAAAAAAATGGAAGAAAAAGAAAAAGAATTAAAAACTCAATTTTTTTTATTAAAAAAAACATATAAATAAAGAAGAAGAGGGAAAATAAAAAAATAATTCGGATTAGAAAAAAAAGGAGCAAGAAGAGGAGGAAGTGAGGCTTATAGGGACATGAGATAAAAGAGATAAAGTAAAGAAAATATTATCTTTTTTTTTTTTTTTTTTTTTGGTAACTGAGGACTCTACCACGGACCTCCTGTGCCCGAACGGCTCCTAAGAGCCGGGCCTTTATACCTCGGAGGAGATTAGCCCAGCAACTCACCGCTAGAGCCCTCACTTAAATCATAAGCAATAGTGGGTTTCGAACTCTCGACCTTTGCGATAAATGAGGGACTTTCAATCAACGCAGCTACCCACGGATGAGTAAATAAGGAAAAATGTTGTCTACTTTTCAAACGTGAAAAAAAATTTCCCCTAGCTGAGAAGAATTTTTTCCCTATATGGAAAATGTTTTCCCTACGCAATTCGTTTTCTAATGATTTTTCGACATTCGTTTTCTAGCATTCGTTTCACTGGAAAATTAATTGTTTGGGAAAAACTTTTAAAAGCCTTCTAAATTAAGGGAAGATATTTTCCATTTTTTCTCACTTGATCTCTCTTATCTCACAATTCTATAAGCCCTCACTTCCTCCTCCCCTCCTTCTCCTTTTTTAATATATTTTTTTAATTCAAATTATTTTTCTTTTATTTTCTTTTCTTTGTTTTCCCTCTTCTTGTTCCTTAGCCGATCACGACCGGCCAAGAAGAAGTAGAAGAGGGAAACAAAAGAACGAAAAAAAAAAAAGAAAAATTTAATAATCCATTTTTTAAAAAATAATTAAATATCAACTTTTATAAAAAAGAGTGTATGGAGAAAAATATTTTTCTTATCAAATAGTAGAATTTTCCACTTCATTTTTAAATTTCATCCAAACATCGACAAATAATTACATTTTTTGAAAAATGACTTAAGAAAATATTTTATAGAAACACTACATTTTTTTATATTTCGTCCAAACATTGGCAAATAATTACATTTTTATAAAAAATGACTTTCTAGAAAATATTTTATAGAAACGTCACATTTTCGGCGAAATGAATGAAATCTAAGTAGCAAAATCTTCACTTTATTAATTACACTTACGGGGCTTGACTTTGAGCTGACAACAGAAGGAGGTGATCTATTCGCAATATTGACGTACAAGGGATGAACACTTGCCGTTTAAAATTACTGCCAATTCCATAGTAAATTCAATTTAAGAGGTCTAGACCGTCATCATCAATTGACTAACTTGTTCGATGCTTAGATTGGGTTCACAGCTTGTGCCTATCAAGCTGACTGTTATTAGAGGGAAATCTTCTTTGTATACATACATTTGTTATAAGTAATCAATTAGACACAAAAAAAAAACAGGTTTGAGGACCAGAGACGATGCATCTATAGAGAGGCCCAACACATGCTAAAAAGATAGGTCTAGATACGTTCACCATATGCGGAAGCAGACGTATATGCTATTTCAACGTTAGTGAAAGTTATGCCCCCATAATCAACAGCAAATAGCTCCAAGAGGGCTTCTGGTTAGATGTCTTCACCAGAGATACCTCATCTTACCGCTATAGTGACGAGCACAACGTCACATCAGGAAATTGCTGCTGAGTGGGCAAACCATCAGATGATTTATTAGACATATGAACAACAATGTGAATCGATTACTGCCTTATTGAATTGAGTAGATATCGAATCTAACATGCTTGCCAAGACAACATCAAACATCCATGATATGAAATAAACTGTCCATTGACTATAATAATATTCGCTGACATGAACTAAAACCCATAAACAAAAAGTTTAGAATGATCCAACAGCCTATAACAAATTTGAGAAACTATAACGACATCAAAACCTCTAACCTCACGGAGCTCAGAAATTATATAAGGCGTGGATAATATCAGCAATAGCATGCGCCTCTCTATCCAGTGCAGCATGGTTGGCTACAAAATGATTACTTGGAGAGAGCCAAAAGCAAGGACCAAGAAAACATTCTACAGACCAGAGGCAGAGACTCCAGCTAGCTCGTAGACTTCATGAAAAGTGGTTTCCGTTTCCTTTCATTTGGGACGACAGGAAAGGTGAAAATCTCTAATCAATCTTCACCGATGAGAAAAGGTAATGAACAAAATAGAAAGACGTGACGAAGCCAATGGTGCCAGTGGACAACATGATTGCAGTTGCCATTATCAGAGAATAACCAAGGTAAAGCATGGCTGACACAGGTCCACTCAAACTCTGAAGGTCAAAAATCAAGTAGTTGATGGAATATAGGAACACATAAAGGGCGACCGTGCCAGAAGCATAGAAAGCTTTCCACCACCATCGCCAGTCCTCTACACAAAGATGCATGTAGGTAAGGACCACAGAGACTTCAGCACAGACAACGATCAGCAATAAGAGCACGATTAGCAGGAAGCCAAAGACGTAATAAAACCTCCCGAGCCAGATGCTAGAGAGGATAAAGAACAGTTCAATGAAGAGGGTTCCGAATGGAAGTGTCCCTGCACCCAGAACAAGAAGCCACGAGGGATATTTGCGTGCAGGAATTTCTCTGGGGATCTGGTTGGTACGAACAGGATATTGAATTGCTTCAGCACGTGTACCTAGAAATCCTCCCAATAGGGTGAGTGGCACGGAGATGCAAAACCAAAGGGCGAACAGGATGAAGTACAAGGATATGGGAATAGCGCTGGTACTGTTGCTTCCCCAAAGTAAGAAATTGAGTACCGTAAGAATTATGAAGACAATCCCAGGGAAAAAACAAGCAACTGACCAGGAGACAGACCTCCATCCTTCTGAAGTTCCCTTGAGAGTTCTCCACAAGCGGACACCAACATATCCAGCAAAAATTCCAAGGAAAAGATAGAGGATTATCATCCCAGTCAAGAGCATTCCTCGTGAAGCAGGCGACATAAAGCCAAAAGCTGCAAAGACAATGGTGACAACTGCCATTCCTGTAATTTGAACCCCATCTCCAATCATCACACAGAGAAGCTTCGCACACTCTGGTTCTCTGAAGACATCGCCCACGACAAGCTTCCAGCCAGAAAGCTCCTCATTCATCTGTGCTTGAGCTTCTTTGTCCAATTCCTCGTACCTTGTGAGATCCCTTCTCACCGTCCGCAAGAATATCACAAAGACAATACCAGCTAAGAAAAAGATCACCATCAATGAGTTGAGGATGGAAAACCAGTGTACTTTTGCACCTTCCATTTGTAAATAAGCATCCCATCGTGATGGCCATCTAATGTCGCTCTTCACAAATTCAACTTCATAGGTGAATGACACTCGCTCTTGCTCCCTAATTATTTGTGACTTGTCAAACTCCGCCGGGCAGGTAACCGGATCGATTCGGTCATACATTTTGTGCTTTGACATCTTGTCAGGGTCAAATTTAACACTGCAAGGAATGACCTCAAACTTAACTATCTCAAAACCCGAAGCCTTCTTCTTATCATCAGCTTCAGAGATTACACCAAGACCCTCTTCACCAGTTCCTATGATCTCCACTCCACTACCTTCGTACTCATGAACCAAGACCCTAAATTTGAGGTGATTAATAATGTAATCCTCACTGCTGCCCTGTGGCGTGTACCCAACTGGAAAACCAGTCCACTGAATGTTGACATTGTTCTGCTTGGCGTACCTCAATGCTGGCAAATTGTCAAGGATCATGTTGACTTGATACAAATCCCGAGTCCTCTGCTTAAGAAGCTTCACTTCATGATCCTTCAGCTGCGCCGTAGTGCAGAGATACACCGTCTCGTTGATATTCATTTGGAAGCGATAGGGGGAGTTATCAATTTGATCCCCCATGAGCAGCTCACCAAGATTCTCCGCACTCTTCTTAATGCCTTCTGGTGGTTGGCAGTAAGGGAGACTGTAGTAGCTAAAGGGAAGTTCGGTCTCGATAGATGTCAAAGAATTGACTTTGGCGAATATCTTATCACGAGTGGAGTACGTGTGCATGTAGCTTCCTGGAAGATAGAACCCACTACAAACGTGGGCCAACAGAGCCAACAGAGCCAACAGCAAAGGCAGACGCCATTTGCACATCGAGTGCATCCCGGATCTCGACATCTGAAGCCAAAAATAAAACGAATAAAACTACAAGATAAACACCTCGACATCATCGTGCGACACCGTGACTAGCGTAATGCTACGGCATATTTCCACCGTGAGAGAAGACAATCGATCCGTAACCACCCATCAGAGAAACATCTAAAAAATCGCCACTTGAAAAGCCAAAAGGTAAACAAACATCCGAAACGAGCAATTTCATCCTAGCGTAGAAAACCCACGATCCCGACAGCTGATGGAGCAGAGCTAAACCCCAAACCGCGAAAGGAAATTAAAAAAGCGAGCGGATGCCTTTCAGCAATGAACAAACAGCACGGATCCAACGGTCGAGACACGCGCACAACAACAACGAGACGCAACCGAGCCGAACAGTCACTATCGCGAGCCTCGAAAGAAAACCTAATCACCCGAGCCGGACCATTCATCGCCTCGCCGGACTCGAAATCGACTACAGCAAACGAACAATATAACCAATCAAAGACCACACCCGAGCAGACACCACAATCCGCCAATTACCCAAAAACCCAAATCAGATCTACCGAACAGGAACGCATTCATGGCCCGAACAACGACGGCAATTCGTACCTTTCCTCAGATCTGGATCCAATTCAGCCCGATCAGATCCGCTCCTCACCGCTCCCCCGAAAGCGCATGCGAATCGCGGGAAAAGCAAACCCACAGCCTCCTCTTCGCCTCTGGAACCTCAGCTGCGACGCCAACGCACTCGATCCCTCTTCCCGCGTATGGCTGAATCGTCTCCTACTTTATACCGGAAAAAGCTGTAAGATGTTGACTGCACATGAAGCGTACCAGCTCAGATCAGATCTCGCGTAAAATAACGACAGTCGCTGCGAATATTTTTTTTAAAAAAAAGAAAAGAAAAAAAAGTTGATTTTTTTTTGTTTTTTTAAATTTCTTCTTCTGGTTTTACCGGAGAGGAGCAAGCACTGTAACGCGAGGAGGAGTGCGCTGGGAGAAATTGAATAATCGAAGGACGAAGGAAGCAGGGGGAGATAGATGATGATGATGTCTTTCGTGGCGACTCTGGTTGAGAGTGTGGTTGAGTTTAGTTGGGCCCATCGAGGCCCATGTTTGTAGTGGGCCCTTTCGATGGGCGGGGCCCGGGCCTAGTGTGGACGTGCTAATGCTATATGGGTGCGTTTGTTTCGTTGAGAATTTATTGATTAAGAAATATATTTTGCACGAAAATCGTTTTTACAAGAGGAATTGTTAAGTTTTATTGAAGTTAGGATTTATCGACATTCAGAAAGTATCATTGGTGGTCCTAAATTGGTTTGGCGATAGAATTTATAGATATTTTGCTAGCTGGCAGATCTTTGATGGATTTTAATGACATGTTGAAGGACATATATTTTATTATTATTTTAAATGCCTACCAAAGAGAAATGCCACAGTGCTTAACACCCATGATACCGCAAAAAACCATGAGCTGCACTCACTTAAATTTACCAAGCAAGTGGCTATAGCTATTGCAAGCTCAAATTGAGTAACCATGGCTAAGAACTCGAGATATGATAGGCTCCTAACTTTGTTACGACAATTCTGAGCTTGAGCTCAAATGACCATAGCCATAGTGGGTTTAAAGCTCAAGGGTACAGTCACGGTTGAAAGCAATGAATACACTCCTCCCAAGCTCTCTCTCTCTCAATTTCATTTTTTTTAACTCGTGTTGTATGATGTGATGCATGTCCGGTATCATGCGATAATATCGATGAATTATAAAATGACGTGTATCTTGACATTTACATCAATAATTCATCTATCAATGTCATAAAAAATCAATCGTCAAGAGACAAAAGTTTAATGAAAAGGTCTAACGGGGCACTTTTTTAAAAAAGTAAGGCGACGCTTTCGAAAAAAATAATAATAGTGAAGAAGCATTTTGTTTTTGTTCGAAAGTAAAGAAGCCATTTTGACTTCAGGGGCAAAAATGCACGGGACCACCGGGAGACGTTAAGCCTTTTCACGTTCCGGGCCTTTTGACGTCGTCTTCCTCGTGTCGGGCTCGGGCCGAGGCCCAAAACTCGGCCCAATCTGCCAAAGCTTCTGCAAATATTCCGTGCGAAGATCCTCCCCGTCTTCTTCACTTTCGCCTTCCTCAGCTTCCACCGCCGTTCGCCAGAAACCTCAGCAGCACGCTCGCCGGCGGCGGTAGGGTTTTCACAGCTCCGGTGACGAAAACCCTCGCTGTTGTTAGCTCCCGCATTTTGTTTCGATTCCCAGCGAAGAGTGGAATCGCGTCTAGGAATGGCGCTGCTGAGGAGCGTGACGAGGACTCCTCTCGGAAATGCCCTGTGCAAGCGGCTTCTGAGCAGCGCGGCGGTCGGGAGAGGGTTCAGCAGTGGCGGCGGCGGCGGCGGCGGCGCGGGCGGTGTCGGCGCCACGGAGCAGAAGAGTTTGATCAGGGAGTTGAGGGAGAGGACGAGCGCTCCGATAAAGGAAGTGAAGTCTGCTCTGGTCGATTGCCAGTGGGACATCGAGGCCGCTCAGAAGGAGCTCAGGAAGAGAGGGCAGGTGGTGGCGTCGAAGAAGTCTTCGCGGACCGCGGCGGAGGGCTTGCTGGCTCTCGCGCAGAGCGAGGGCAAGGCCGCCGTCATCGAGCTCAACTGCGAGACCGACTTCGTCGCTAGAAACGAGATCTTCCAGTATTTGGTAAATTTTCATGTTTTGATCATGATTTACGATTCTGCTTTAGTTGCTTGAATGCGTGAATCCATGCCGAGCAGCGAGCTGTCCTCATGCGAGACGATTGAGATGCTGCTTGGTTTGCTATCTCCGATGTTGCGACTCGGTTTGTTCATAGTCATTAACTAATTCGTCACGGAAGAAGTAACTTGTTACTCGTCGACGTAAATGAACTTCAGGCGTTAGCTTTGGCGAAGCAAGCTTTGCTGGTGGAAAATCCTTCTAACCAAGTTTCCGGGATCTATCACATGGGACCTGAGCACTTGGAGGTGAGAATTATGTATATTTGATCTTTAGCTTTAGCATTGTAATAAGTAAATAGCTTAATTTGTTACGGTCTCTGTGTATGTAGATGTCTGTTGTCGTCATCCGATCCCATGCTTAAATTCTGTCTTAAGATATGAATCACAAAGCAGTACATTTCACAAGCTCCTAGATCAATGAAAGTGTAAAATTGATTATTCACCATGACTAGGGTAAACAGTTCTTGAGAGATCATCATGGCTTTAGTTAAAAGTAGATTTTTCTCTGTCCAAGTCACGACGATGTTGTCTTTGGACAGGCAGTATTTTCATATCCTGTTGTCTTCGCAATGATGTGGCTCGAAAAGTACCATGCGGCTGTGCTTTAAGCTTATTGTGGCAATTTGATCTTATTGTATTTCATAGATGCTCTATTTAATTTAGATAAGTCAAAGGCTCAATTTTCAAGAGCCATAAGAGGGTTCTAAAGCTTTTTGGCTTCACCAGGGCTTGAAGTTAAAGCTCGAGCATCCAAAAATCAGTGGAGAAACAACTGTTCAGAATGCAATTACAGAAGTGGCTGCAATGATGGGAGAGAATGTAAAATTTAGAAGAGGTTATGCCATGTGTGCTTCTTCACACGGTGTTCTTTCCACATATCTTCATACTAGTCCCCAACAAGGTAAGAAGCGTTTGGATGCCTTTTTTTCTTCGTAAGAGATTGAAGATAAATGTGATAGAGAGCATGCTTCTTTTCTTCATGTGCACTCATCATTGCATTCATACCTTGAAGCAAAATGTAGTTGCTTGATGGAGAGTTGCCGCATTGGATGGATAAAAAGGCCTTATGGTTGGATGCATGATCTTAATTAGGTTTAGGCCGTATTGCTGGAATCCTGTCTCTTGAAGTTGAAGACGAGAATTCACAACTTGATGCACTGCAACGAGTTGGTTCAGAATTGGCGATGCATATTGTGGCTGCCAAGCCTTTGTTTCTGACTAAGGAGCTTGTCACGCCCGATGCATTAGAAGGTGAACGGGAAATCCTGAAGTCTCAGGTAATCTTTCTAGTGCCTTTGTGAAAGTGGTATTTGTTGGATCCCACTAGAACTTAAAGAAAATTTGTCCATGCTTGTGCTTTTTTCTTGGAAAACTGTTTGCACGTTTGGCCATTGACTGTTTAGTTCATTGGGCTTGGCAAGGCATTCGTCTTAGTTCTTTGTGTCTAAACTAGCTTTCTTATCCAGTTTTTTGGTGCCTTCAGGCAGAAACTTCAGGGAAACCTCAGATGGCCATAGACAAGATGGTTGAAGGTCGTCTACGCAAATACATGGAGGAAGTGGTACTTATGGAGCAAAAGTTTGTTGTGAATGATAGTATTAATGTGAAGGTATGTATTAAAATTCTTCTGCATTTTGAGAACACAAGAACATTCTCATGGAATTATAACCTGCAACAGTAGCAAAATGATTGCAAATCCCAAATAGAGTTCATTGGTTCTTCCATTTTTCAAATCACGTATCTCTGTCATTTGTGGCAATCCATCATCGAATGATACAATGATCAAACTATACTATTTATATCTTGGTCCATAAGCCAATTACCTTTTCTCTTTCTTGACGTATTTGTTTGCAAAAATGGTCTGCCTTCCAGAAGAAACATGCTAGCTCTGGTAATTGACATAGGTGGAGATGGAAGTCAAGTATTTGTCGACTTGTGCCGAAGAAAGAATCCAAATTTAATTTTAGTTACTACCAAGTGAGTCAGGTGCTAGTGTAGGGTTATTCAACATGTATTGTAGTTTCACTGGCTCAAAGATAGAAAATATATGGAAAATTTATAAGGATACTCCTCCTGTAATTTTCAGCAGCATCCTTTTGTTTGCATTCTCTTGTGAGCATTGTATTCTAGCATGTGACTTCAATATGGTGCTTTTCATTTTATCTTGTTTACATCTGAGAGATCCAAAAAGAATGGACGTGGTTGCACTAATGAATTTGAACTTTACAATGCGGTTTGAGGGCTAGGCAGCAACGCGTTTCTTATTATCTGTATTTATATCTATCAAAAGTGACCGTTTGCTCGATTTGGTATTGCAGACTTTGATAGGCAATCTATCGAAAGAAGTGGGATCCTCTGTGAAGATTGGAAACTTTTTCAGAATGGAAGTTGGAGAAGGAATTCAGAGGTAGCTACTTTCACTTGTTAAGATAATGAGACTCTTAAATTTCAAATGATAGCAGGTGTCTCCAAATCTTTTATCTCTTGGATGCTGTAATGCTTATGTGGTGTCATTTGGATGAGGTGATTTGATTTCTCTTCTCGAGTCCTTGGATCACTGCAAAAATGACATTTTGATATCAATAGTTGGACGATGTTATTGAATCTTTCTCTTGGGCGGTCTGACCAATAGTTAAGGTTTTACTGTGATTGGACTTTGTACTATAAAAGTTGGTGCTATCGTATCTTATAGTAGATGTCGGGAAATCATCAAGCCTTTTGTTCATTAAACTTTATTTATTCTGGAATGGAAGATTCTGAAGGACTCAGGCAGTATCCCTACTTGGTACGAAGACTGTGCCCTCAATACCGGGAAAACCTCATTCTCGATTGGGCATTTGGTCACTTTGCTGTACTGCAGGAACCCAGCTTCATTGAGTCTTAATAATTAGCTGCTCTATCATGTTAGAGAGATACCTCTGTAAATGCAGAGAAAGAAGATCCAAAAATAAATAAGGCAGACTGTCGCTATATGGACATAGTGGGTGTATCTTTCGTACTTTTAACTGAAGATTCTTGACATTCTGAATATTGCACTGAGGTCACTATTCTATGGTTGGATAAAGTTCTATTTTTAGAAATCTGATGTCTGAATTGTTGGCATCAGCCTGTTGTGACAAATTCGTACTTGTTTTGAACTTTTAGAACAAAGTACACTGGGACCTCCATTGATGCCAACAGTGAATGTCCATGAAAATTCAAATCAAGCAGTTATCTCCCAGTGTACTTCAAAGAAGTGCTTAAAAATAAGACTGCTGTGTGTTATTATGGTAGCTTTTACAGCTCAACTGGCAACTTGATTGAGGTCCCGTGCTTACTGTAGGGGTTGAAATTTCAGAGGTTGATGGGTTGGGTGGTTGGACCAAATCTGTCTTTGGTGTTGCACATGTTCGTGTGCCTATTGGCGAGGCAATGACTTTTCCAACCTTTTTGACCCAGGTCGGGTGATGGTTTTCAATTAGCTTGTCCTATGCATAGAGAACTGCTTTTGGAATCGAGCCAAAAACAGGCTTTTGTGGAAGCATGTTCCTTTGAACATTTTCCATGACTTTTTTCTTTCAAATAGGATGTTTTATTAAAGCATGAGATGGTGAGAAGGAAACCTTGGTTAGCTATAACCTAGCTGAGAAATAAAGCTCGTGGGGCTGGCTGGCTGGCATCGGGTAGCATCTATAGTTCTGATGACTAACATGTACAATTCATTTTCAGCATAAGTGTGCAGCCCTGCATTGTTGTTTTGTAAATGCTCATTCTCTCTCACTGATGTATAAAATGTTGCCCGCTGTAATCACAGGAATGAAACATCGAGTGCACCTGAACCTGTGGCTCAAGCTGTCTAATATGAGGGTATGCTCTCAACAGAATCTGATGGATGCAATACGTCACTGCAAATTGAAGATCCTCAATTAATTTCTTTCTGTGTGTGACAGGCTTAATTATTTGAGAGGCACAGCTTCACTGAAAAAGTTGTGTTGCGAGCTTTCCTTAATTTTCATTTAATACCGTGAGATTTGTTAGAAATGGAGAGAGTGATAATGAAGTGGCGTAGTAGATTCATAGTTGCTCTAGGTCCATTTGGCTCTCTCAAGTGATTAAACATCTGACTCCCGGAACTTTTCAAGTAGTAGTAGGGGCGGCATCTCCGATTTCTGTCAAGGTTGGTGAAGATTAACGAGTCGGGTCACTCTGATATTGCCAATTTGCTTGTTTAGTGTGGATAACAGTTTAAAGTTGATGCAGGGATAAGATCGTGAATAAGAGTCGGTTTATGTCATCTTTCCTCGAGTTTGCCTGATGGTCATATCGCTTATCAATGAAAATTCATTGGCTCAGATCTACCTTTTGTGGTTTTTCCAATTCATTATCATTTGCTTGGTTAAAATAAAACATTTAGAGTCATCAGAACCATTGCCATTCATGCACTTGTTCTAGTTACTATGAACAACCCATGACTCGTGCCATCACGAACAATAAACAATCTTCCTAGATGTGATTCAGTAGATACAGGGAAAACCAAGTTCAGCTCGACCTGATCTCAATCTCCTCTCGAATGCAAGAGCAACTGTCGAGGCACTGCTATTTAGAAGCGCAGTTTTCAGTTCTTTACACGTCAAGGTTCCACATTGATCCCTCATTCAAACCTCTTTTCACATGAAACTACGATATCACAAGGGGGGGGCGGTGGTGACAGAAAAGGGAAGTACTTAAAACCCTAATGGAACTTGAGGTTGGTCAGAATGTTGTTGTTGACTGGGTCAGCCAGGTGGTCCAAGAGGTTTTGGTAAGGCCCGACACCGGTCACTAGGGCTTGGATGAAGTAGCCCAAGATGGCCAACATTGCCAACCTCCCATTCTTCACCTCCTTCAGCTTCAACTCCTTCATTGACTTCTCATCTTTGCCAAACCCTAGAGGGTTGAAGAAGGGGCCACCGGGGTATGCCGGGTCTCCCGAGCCGGCCAAGCCCTTCTCGAGCCCTAGGAAGTACTGTTTGCCCATTGAGCCCGGCTTGGCCCAGTCTTGGAACCTCCTGTGCTCGGCGAAGCCCATGAGGGCCATCTCCAACACGAAGAGCGTGTAGTTGTCGGCCCAATA
This sequence comes from Eucalyptus guilfoylei, assembly GCA_016097605.1. Classification (NCBI taxonomy): domain Eukaryota; kingdom Viridiplantae; phylum Streptophyta; class Magnoliopsida; order Myrtales; family Myrtaceae; genus Eucalyptus; species Eucalyptus guilfoylei. The sequence continues at coordinate 12,315,004 of CM027870.1, read as the reverse complement.
GCTGTATGTCCCAGCTGGTGGGATTACGCCAGTCCTGAACCATGGGAGAGCAGTTTCCGGTGGGATCAACCCAAGCTTCCCTAGAATCTCTGGTGCAATCGATCCAACAGCGCCCAACATAGCGAATCGCCCATTGATTATCTCTCCGTAGGCTAGCCACCTGGGCTCGATGAACCCTCCGGTGCCCTCGGGGTCTGAAAGACCCAACGGGTCGAAGCCGAAGTCACCAGGGAGGCTGCATCATTTAAGAGAAATATAGTGAGCGAGAAATTGGGCCAAAACCATGTTTACACATTCGATCGTGCATGTCCCGTGAAAAAGAGGCTTGTCAGGGTAATTTTGATGGTTTATGAGAAATTTCTCTATCGGTGCTCTTAATAGAAGACCAAACATTTTTCATCTCCAAGTATAATCCCCCCAATTGGCTGAACCTCTAAAAACAATTGGGTCTAGATTCGGTTAAAACTAAGAAAAGTGTATGTAAAAGCAAGTATATATGGAGCTTGGAATTACCTTCCGTCCAAGTATGTAAGGCTTTGCTTGGATGCAAACCACAATTGTCTGTCTGATCCTTGCTGAAAATAACACGAATTAAACACATCATCAACTAAATTAGGAGTTTCATGATTCCAATTGAATAATTGAATACTATTTGTTGGCCTCGAGTAAGTAGTTCATCACATCACACGAGTAATGCGTAAACTTGTATGTAAAACTCGAGTTTTTGAGAAAAACCATTTTACGCGAGCAATTTCGCAAATCAAAACTAGCGAGACAAATGTCATAAGGTCAACACGACACCCTTCCAATCAGATTGATCGTGCTTATAGAAAAAGGAAGCAAGAGAGACCTTGACAGGCGGAGTCGAAGCGGCTCTAACAACGAACGAGGCCTTCCTTGAGGGAGCAACGGGCCTCGCCCCTAGCAGGTGCCTCGCCGACTCAATGGAGGAGGTGAGCGACGAGGATACAAGAGCTTGTGCCGCCATTTGCTTCCCTCCCTAACTAAGGAGCTCAAACAAAGAGATGGAGAATGGAGAGATATCGAGGGAGAATGGCTAAGTCATGCACAGGCGAAAGGGAAATATACAAGAGGGCGAAGCGAGACCACTACTTCCGAGTGGGGTCGGGGAAAATTCAGGCGAGCGGGAGGTGGCCAGTGGCTTCCTGATAAGGTTAGCATCTGGCCGTCCAACGAGGCCCATCCACGTGGTGCCACGGCTCAGATAAGAGGATCAATTGCTGATTTGTGGGGGGTCGTTCCCAAATCCCAGGTGGCAGTTCCTGGACCAAGGACAATTCAGTTTGTCCTACGTGGCATTTGATGTTTTTTAGTAATTTTATGACCTCTCAAATTCTCTTTTATAGAGAAAGTATATAGCAAGATATAATACAAGTCAACAATGTCTCGTGCATACGCTGCAGCAATGTAGAAAATAAAGGTTCAAATATGAATGGAATGAATTGAATTACATTCAAATTTTATTTTATACCACGATTTCATTGACTTCCAATATTCTTGTTATTCATCTGCATATCCTGCACATCCTTCATGCTTCACTTCACCGTTCGTTTATTTTGTCAATGGCACTTAGAGCTTTGCAAGTTGGAAGCTTAAACAAACTTGAAAAGAGAAAAATTACCAAAAAAGTTCCGAACCTATTGTAATTGTATTAATTTGATTCTAAATCATTTTTTCATCGAAGTTCTAAACTTTTTGCGTCTTAATTCAGTTCATTTGATCAATATTAGCTAGACAAGCACTAACATTGATAATTTTTAATAAAATTTTAAATTTTGTTCCTTTTTTCCTTTTTTTTTCCTTGATTTCCTTCCTCCGATTGGAGGAAACAAGAAGAGGGAAAGAAAAAAAAAGAGGAAGAAAATGGAAAATCAAAATTTTGAAAAATATTAAATTATTATTAAAAATTATTAACATTAGTGTCAAATAGTCGAAATTGATTAAATAAACTAAATTGATACAAATGCAAAAAATTTATAACTTAATTAGCTAGAAAAAGATTTAGAACTATATTGACATAATTATAATTGAATCAAAGTGGCGTAATATACCCCGGTCTGACTAGAACTTGCAAAATGTGAGGCCCGGTTCAGCCGGCCATTCATGGGTTTTCAAGCTCTTGATATCTCCTGAATTTTAAAAGATTCTTTTTATTGTTTATTTCTCACCTCTGACATCCCTAGTGCTGCAGGAGGGGTGGACCTTTTTAATTTCATCGTTTTATTAACGTTGAATGGGCTGGGCTTGTCCCTATCAAGGGCCCAAAACGAACCGGAGCGGCCTGAAATCCACTGGAGCGGCCCAATCAACGAGCTCGAGGAGCCGCCGCCGAAGCCGACAGTGGCTAGCGGCTTTCCTTCGGACCCACGCGCGCACGGACGGCCAGGGAAAACGGCGCGCCGAAGCCGATGACGTGGCGCATGTACATAAACCCTTTACTAAAGATATTTTCGAAAAACCCTCTGAGGCGAAAGGAGAAGAAATGATGAAAGGGGAAAATACAGATAGAACCTAAAACCCTACCTCTGTACTCGCACCCTCCGCCCTCCGTCCTCCCTGCTCCGCCTCCGTCGGCTCCTCGCCGGAGCACCTGGTCGCTTCTTCGCAGCTCGACGGACTGAGGCGGGCGCCATTGGCGACCGAGCTCGCTCGGAGGTCGGGAAAAATGAGTTCCCGGAGTTGACGCTCCGGCCGCTGATGGTGACGCCGACGTGTGACGCCGAGGTGAGGTGCGTCGTCTCTTCTTCCGCGCGCGAATTTCGAGCGGCGGAGCGATGGCCGCGCGGCATTGAGCGGCGCAATGCGGCTTTCGATGCGCGAGTCGCTACTTTTCTATCGTCGTTTCGCAGTGTCGCTTCGTCGGGATTGACTTTCGCGCTTCTTCTTCGGGATGATCAGAGTTCTTTTTATTTTTATTTTTTTTTATTCACTTCCTTTTCGCTTTTGTTTGGCGCCGCCAGATAATGGAAGGTCCGGTCGGTTTGGCTTGAGAATTGTGGAATATTCCGTTAGGAAACTATGGAACTGAAGAGGAAAACTCCGCTTCAGCTTCGGGCGCTGGAGAGATTCTACTCAGGTGCGCCGATTTTTTGTTTCCTCGCGTGTCGTCTTTGTGGCTATTCTCGTCATTTCCGGCCTGCCGCGACATGCTGCCTCGAGGGGTTTATCGAATCCTCCCAGAGGGATTGTGGAATCCCCTCGCGTACGATTTATAGAAATTTTGCTCGACGGTTGCTGCTGTTGCTTCATTCATTATGCTGCCTCGAGGGGTTTATCGAATCCTCCCAGAGGGATTGTGGAATCCCCTCGCGTACGATTTATAGAAATTTTGCTCGACGGTTGCTGCTGTTGCTTCATTCATTATGGTTGTATTCTTTATTACAGAGGACCAGTATCCGACGCAAAAGGCTATGAGAGGTTATGCCGCGTCGTTAGGATTGACGTTCAAGCAAGTGCAGGGATGGTTCATGGAGAAGAGGAAGCGACATAAAAGGAACGGCGAAGCGCCCTTCAGTATTTCTGCTCAAGACGGAGCACAGTCGGCTGATTCGTTGCCTTCGACATGTGGACATCTAGCTTCTACTGATGCTAATAGCAGGAAAAAGCCCATTTGTCTGCAGGATATGTTGTTCAGTCCTGATTACATTCTGAAGAAAGTGTTCCGCAAGGATGGTCCGGTTCTTGGTGTAGAATTCGATTCTCTTCCTGCAGGGGCGTTTTTGCATGGTAAAGCTGGTTTTTGGAGGGAAAAAAAAAACTTTGTTCGCATTATTTCGCACGGGGTCTGTTAAGCGTCGACTCCTTTTTAGGTTTTATTTATTGGATGCACTACCATCATTATTTATCTCGCTTCTTCGAGATTTCATTGTTAATAATCCTCTTGTCATGTTGTTTGTTTTTCCAACACCACTCATTTGGGAGCAGCTTTTGCTCTTGTTGTTTTGCTTGGTAGAGAATCTGACCAATGCAAAGCTTAGTCTCTGCTTTCAGTTGTTGGGTGTTATGTTGTCAATTCCTTGGCCAACTAATTGAGCTAGACAGCGCATAATCCGTAAAATAAAATTCTTTTTGGCTTGCTTTTGTCATCTTTTCTAAACCGAATTGTGATGGTGGCAATGGTATAGTGAAGATTGTGATTTCTTTTGTTTCTGAATAAAATGGATTAGCAGAGAATGGTGCTTTTGGCATATTGCTTTGCTCTTATACATTATTACCTGGTGTTAGATGTGGATCCTATAGTTCTTTTGTAATGAATCTGTTGTGCTCAGTGATAAAATACTTACATATTGCAGCTATTTTTTGCTATACTTTCTCTTTTGTGTTTCTAGCCTCTCATATTTTGGCCTTTAACTTACATATAGTCATTCCATACCTAAATTGGTTCATACTCTTATTTGATGTTTAGGCTCCAGAAATAAACTTTCTTGCCAACAGATTCACAGAGAACCAAAAAAGAGAAAGGTATCTCTAGTAAACTCTAGTTGGTGATCTAATACAAACTTCTGTGAGGGATTAAAGTTTGATATCTATTTTGTAGGTATCTAATGGAGAAATCGTAGATGGCCAGGATGGCTTTAATAGTGGTCCAGTGAAAAGACATGGCATGGGCAAAGGCTTGATGACAGTTTGGCGAGCAACCAATCCTGATGGTGGACACTTTCCTACTGGTGTGGATATTGTTAGAGGAGCGGGTGCTCTATCAAAAGTGTCGACTTCTAAATCAAAAAAGAAGTCATGTCAAGGCAAAATAAATCGTCAACAAACGCTTGCAATGGCAAGTTATCAAATATACATACTGTATTATTGAATGTTTATTTTTGGTTTATACCTTTTGTCTTTTTGGTCATATTATTGAGGTAGTGGACACTGTGAGGAAAAAGTTGTCTTACTTTGAGGTGTCTTTCAGATACAGAGGAAGATAAAGGAGAAGTCATCAGGAAAAAAGAAGCCTTTGATGAAGAAGAAACAGGTGAGCTGGGATATGCATTGTAATGTACTAATGGTGGTGAGTTCTGCGAACGTAGTACACTAATAACGGTGCTATTTTCATCCAGAAACCGTTAAATCAGGATTCAATCCCAAAGGAAACCCGCAAAGAAAAATGCGACCTTGCGTTGGTAGGGGGAATTACCCAAGAACTCCTTGATAAATTTGCACTGCTAGTGGATGATGAAGAAATGGAGATGAGAGAGTTACGAGCAGGGCCAAAACCTCTCTGCTGTTCAGATCACATTTCTTCCAATGGATCACATGGTTGTTCCCTCTGTAAAGGTCAGTTTTTTACCTTATTATCGAGTATCTCGGTTACCTCTGTCTTTGAGTCACAATGTAAATCAAAATTCCTTTCGTTTTTGGGGTTTCCAGATCTTTTAGCAAAGTTCCCTCCAATTTCTGTAAAGATGAAGCAGCCCTTCTGTATGCAGCCTTGGGATTCTTTGGAGATGGTCAAGAAACTCTTTAAGGTACATAAAAGTTGTTGATTAATGTTTTTTTCTTTCCATTTTCTGTCAATGGATGAGTTACCTATCAAGGAAATAGTTCCTGGAATTTGTTAAGAACTCTCGATAAATAAGCTGGAGAACTTAATTTTGCAAAAGCTTGTCAGATAAGGATGTTATACAATCCTCAATCATCGCTTGCATCCAATAGGGCCCACACTTGTACTCAATTTTATACACTCGGTGTATGCTGGGAAGTGCACTTCATTTTCTCCTTGTAGATATGTCATCTCTATTTGTACAAGAAAAGGTTTTGCTTCTTTTAATTCTGAACTCGAAGTTGATTTCTCCCCAGAATTAACACTTCTCTAAATTGCACTCGGTCTATGCTGGGAAGTGCACTTCATTTTCTCCTTGTAGATATGTCATCTCTATTTGTACAAGAAAAGGTTTTGCTTCTTTTAATTCTGAACTCGAAGTTGATTTCTCCCCAGAATTAACACTTCTCTAAATTGCATTTTTTGTTTGGTAGATTGATATCGTGCCTCATTTACATGTTACACTTGTAATTGATAAGTTGTGACATACTGAAATTCCTCAGCTGGACTGTTGATTGCTCAGTTTATGGATTAAAAAAACAGGAGAAATTCATCTTTATAATTTGTGTCTTTGCAGGCCATCCACTTTCTTTATACTTTTGCTGCAGTGCTTGATATAAACTCATTTACTCTTGATGAGTTTGCTCAAGCATTTCATGACAAGGTAATCTTCTATTCCTACTGTTGTCGCTGCTTAGCAAAATTTCTGCAAATCTTCTTAACTTTTGCTATCCATAAGTGTTGCTAACATTTGTCCTTTCTGATTTGTTTGTATATTTTGTTGAAGGATTCCTTGTTACTTGGAAAGATTCATGTGGCCCTTTTGAAGCTTCTTCTCCTTGATGTTGAAACGGAGCTTACTAGGGGGTCCTTTCATCAGTTGAGCAAATCTTGCAAATTATTGGCATTACGACACTCGGTGAGTTACATTTTCAGGAATGTCTAAGCACCATCAGGAATGTGCTTGGTTTTTATCTTTTTGCCCTGTTTCTGTCCAGAACCAACCCTTTACAGTTTAATGCTTTTCTCAATGCTTCCCTTCCCCTCAGAATGAACACAAATGAAATGACAGGGTAAGCGCATAAACCACATAGCAATAAGCGAGGCTATTAGTTAGCTTGCACTACTTTGCTTAAAATATAAAGAAGAATCAGTCCATTATGCTTAAGATAATTTAGCCATTTGAGATACTTTAATGGGCGGATGAGTATTCGATAAAATTGGGGGTAAATCGAATGTGTATGGGATGGTATTGATCTTTCCCAGCTCAAGGATGAGACTATCAAGACTCATTTCTGGTCGTATCCCCGGAACAAAAATGACTATGTCAAGATTCTTGAATGAGAATATACGATTTTTTAGCTAAGTGTTCTCGACAAAATCAGTGAAATGTAAGAAATATCAGTAGATACCACTACCAAGCATCTTAACAATAGGAACCTAAGGAGGATATTTATTAGGGATGGTGCTATAGCATAGAAGGATCATGTGGCAACTACATTTACCGGGAAAAGGCCTAGAGTCTATTCCCTCTGCTTCTAGTTTGTGCTTTTGGCTTTCTCCAACTTACAATATGTTATGAAAAATGATATGCAAATTTACCTGTGTCGGTGGAAAGGAACTCAGATGCTGCTGAGAATCATGTTGATTTTCACTTTGACCATTGTTTGTCTCACTCTCGACATTCTTTAAAAGTTTGGAGCCAACATCTATGTGAGATGTACCGCAGTTGCCTAAGGATGTAATGTTGGAGGGCAACAATTAATGGAGAACTTTTTGTCGAATTCTAGAAACATGATTGGAGTCTTGAAAAATTTCCATACACAGTGTTGCCTTTGGGATCTCATCATCTTATTGAGATATGCTTGACAAATATCATCTTTAGACATATTAACTTTCACCATGGAGATGTGAAAGTTCTATAAGACACCACTCTGATTGATTTCTCACTTTTGTTCCTTTGCCTGAAAATCACTTTGCTGGTTAATAAATTTTCTTGTTATGGTTAATTCCACTTTTTCCTCGACGGATTGTGGTGAGGAAATAGTAAATTTTGCACTTTTGGTGGCACTGTGTAGGTTGAGAATCAAGATATGATTGTCGATTTCTGGAAAAAATCCTTGAACCCATTGACATGGACGGAAATACTCCGTCAAGTATTGGTTGCAGCAGGTTTTGGATCAAAGAAAGGCACATCACACAGAGAAGCTGTTAGCGAGGTATGCTCATATTAAGCATGTCTACTTCTTTCAAATGGTTATCACTTATCATTAGTTTACTTTCCTCAGGTTACTTTTAATCTCAAACTTTCCTCAGATTGATTTTGTGAGAGTTTAAAAATTAGGAGTGAAGTAGAGAAAGGTGAAAGTGTAGAAAAACTAGTTGGAATAACAGAGATTGAATGATGGCTAAAGTTCCTACAATAGATCTCCAAAATCGAGTGACATGGCTCATACTTAACTTCCACATTAAGGACTGGTAAATCTTTTGAATTATCCTCCAAGAAATCAAATTACGACAAAGTAGTTTTGAAAGGTAAAAAGCTGATAGGAGATGATTTGACATTATCCACAGTTAGAACTCATTTTAATAGTACTTAGCTTACTTGAATTTCTTTCTAATTTTGTTCCTTCATTTAGCCGCTGTTGAATCTGGATGTGTGTATATGTCTATGGGGAGAAGGATGCACCTGGATATGATTAGGTTGTAGCGTTTTTTTCCCCCCTTCCATTGTTTCATAGATGAGAATATTGTTATATATAACACCTTTTCAATTGGTCCTCTAGGAAATGAGCCTTATGATGAAGTATGGGATGCGTCATGGAACTTTGAAGGGAGAGTTATTTAGGCTTTTGTCAGAGCAAGGTAATAATGGCCTGAAAGTTTCTGAAATGGCAAGGGCTTCACAGGTAACTTTATATAAATGGAGTTTGCAATTTGTAAAGGCGAAAAGCCACCTTGTATATTGCACTTATATTGATGCTTTCTTTGTCAATAAAAGGTTATGGGATTGAACATCTCCAGCAATAGGGAGGAACTGGAAAACGCTATATGCTCCATGCTTTCAAGTGATATTACTTTGTTTGAAAAGATTTCATCTTCCACCTATCGTCTACGGATAAACTTTGCCTCGAAGGATGCTGAACATCTTCAGTCTGATACAGATGACTCTGGAAGTGTTGAGAATCTCGATGATGATGTGTGTAGCGGTGGTGATGATTCTGAGTGTGACTCATTAGATCTTACTGTTAGAAAATTCAAGCGTGCCAATAGTCATAAAAGTAAAAATAGCATGGTAATGGTAGATACAGAGATTGATGAGAGCCATCCTGGAGAAGTATGGTTGTTAGGACTGATGGAGGGTGAATATTCCGACTTAAGCATTGAAGAAAAGTTGAATGCTTTAGTGGCCTTGATTGATCTTGTTCGTGCTGGATCCACCATTCTTATGGAGGTATCTCGTGAACCATGGTTTTTCTTCTATTTGTTTGCTTCTATGCCTCTTTTTATACCTAGGTATCTGTTAGTATTGGTAATGCTCGAGAAGATTTCTTATGTTTTGCTTAATCTTTGTTAGTCAAGATTAAAGATCATATTGAATTTAAAGTCAAATTAATTTTATACAACAAAATCATATATTTGTCAAATTAGAGCTTCTCTTTCTTAGGGCATTTTCCATTTCAGGTCAATTCCTGCATTCGTGCCCGTTGGGCACAAGAATTTTCTTAAGCCATTAGAGTCATGTGGCCTGCAAGTACTTGCCATTGCAAGTTCCATTTATAAGACCACAATACTTTTTCTTTTTTCTACTGTGAATCCTAGATAATCCGATTTATCTTTGTCCTTGAAGAAATGCAAATTTGTTCTTGATGTCACTAGGCAGCATCAAGTTGATGCTGGATAGGTGGATCTTGAGGAAGATCCTATTGTGGTCTGGATGCCATTTTAGGTTGCGTCAAGTTGATGCTGTACTCATTGATTGTTTGATATTGTAGCATCTTTGTTGTTTGGTAGAGGTGCTTACTATTTACTTTTTAGCCTGAGCAGAATTCATCACAAGTATTGACTGAGACTGTTCCAAGCTCCTTCTATACTGGTTCTGGAGCGAAAATCAAGAGAGCATCATCAAAGCAGCAAAACTCGTTAGGGTCATCCTGGGTGCATCATGAACAGAGGCATGGACGTAATTCATCAGCAGAGATTCAACCCATCGATTCTTCAGCATTACTGTCAAAATTGCATAATAAGCAGATATCTTCTGGCAAGTCAACCGAAGCAAAAGATGTGGAAATAGCTGATTATCCACACCCAATGCAATCTGTGTATCTGGGATCAGATCGTCGGTACAATAGGTACTGGCTTTTCCTGGGTCCGTGCAATGCTCGTGATCCTGGACATAGGAGTGTTTATTTTGAATCTTCTGAAGATGGGCACTGGGAGATCATCGATACCAAAGAGGTGAGTTCAGTGCTCTTTTTTTTGTGCTAAATATTGTTTCTTGTTATTGTCTTGTAGCTTGAACTTTATGACTGAATTCTTCTTCATCAATCTGTTTTGGTTGTACATGATGCAGGCTTTCTGCTCCTTATTGTCGGTTTTAGATGATAGGGGTGCGAGGGAGGCACTTCTTATTGAATCCTTGGAGAAACGAAAGGCTTTTATCTTCCAAGCAATGTCAAGCTGTATAGTGAGTCAAGCTGATGTTAGATCGGGGATCCTATCTGATGTGACTGAGCTTGATTCTGTCAGGGAAGAAAGTTCTTCTCCTATTTCTGATGTAGACAATGGCACAAGCTTGATTACAAGTGGAGATTCTTTTCCTTCATCTGGTGCCATAACCATTGAAGTTGGAGAGAAGGGTGAAGAACTAAAGCAAAGATGGAGCCGCCTCAAAGCATTTGATTTGTGGATGTGGAATTTTTTCTACTTAGCACTGAATGCTGTAAGGCATAGAAGAAAATCTTATCATGATTCACTTAATAGATGTGAGAGATGTCATGATTTGTATTGGCGAGATGAGAAACACTGTAAGATTTGCCATACAACATTTGAGCTGGATTTTGATTTGGAAGAAAGATATGCAATCCATGCAGCCACTTGTAGGGAAAAAGAGGAGACTGATACGTTCCCAAAGCACAGAGTTCTATCATCACAGTTGCAGTCTCTTAAAGCTGCAATTCATGCTATAGAGGTGAGTCATTATGTTGAGTATGTTTTATATTTCCACTGCAACCCATGTGTTTTTACTCTAGAGACTACCTTGAATTCTTGTTGTCTATATTGATAGATGCTTCTAGTGTATAATTGCAAAATATTTTGAATGTGTGATATTCCTGCTTGTTATATTCTCAACTGTAATTCGGTGTGGTTCTGGGTTGTTGAAAATCAAAAAGTGAGTTGTCGGATAGATTGTCAATCAAAGAAAAGGCTGCCTTGATCATCACTCTGTTGCTATCTGAAGGCGCCATTATGTTCTGCCTGTGAATTCTCAGAAAGACAATGGAAAGCATTAAACCAGCCTCTTTGAATGTGCTGCTTTTGCTACTTCTGCCTAGGTTTGGTCGGTGGCTTTTGCGGATTGGATTGAATAAGTTAATCATTGGTTGATTCTTAAGATTGATGCCTTCCAGTGGTATGGTCTGTCCATGGTGGACAAATTGTTTGTGGTTGTTACTCTATACATCAATTAAGACGGAAACACGGTATGCCTCTAGAGTGGGCAGTGCTTCTGTTTCATCATTCCTCTTCTGTTGACCAAATAAAATTAGAGGAAGGTCATTTGTAAAGCAGATTGACTCCATTGTCGAGATGTTATCTAGTTAGACCCCTTAAGAGAGTTTGTTTTGCACTATTATATTCCCACATACTCAGTAAATGGGAATTTCCATGTTATTGCAGTCAGCAATGCCTGAAGATGCTCTTATTGGTGCTTGGACCAAGTCTGCCCACAGGCTTTGGGTAAAGAGACTCAGACGAACCTCCTCGTTGGCAGAGCTTTTGCAGGTTTATTTTAGTGTATCTTTTGGGAACCTCATTTGGGTTGTTTATAAAAGTCTGTTTGCCTCATCTGTCTAAGAATGTTTAAGATCTAATTTACATGCTTCTTCATTTTTATAATCTTCCAGGTCCTTGCAGATTTTGTCAGTGCCATTAATAGGGATTGGTTGCGCCAGTGCAACAAGGTGCCTTGTTACAATTTATCTGGGGAAGAAATTGTTGCCCACTTTCCTATTATTCCCCATACTACATCTGCAGTTGCGCTTTGGTTGGTCAAAATGGATATGCTAGTTGCTCCGTATTTGAAAACCTTACGGTCTGATAAGAATCACTAGTTGGATTTGTCATAGAGGTATCATTCTCTCGATGCATTTCTTCGTAAATTGGAGTTGTATTTTCAATCTTATATTGCTTCATTTGTGGTGTAAATTCTAATCAGCCTCTGCTGATTGATAGGTGAAGACATTTTTCACAAAGAGGTGAACGTTCTTGCCCTTGATTGTAGCAAGGAGCGTTGAATGTGAGGTACTCGAAGATCGAATATTTTTCACCGAGGTCCAGATGTTTGTGCCATTGTTTCTGGAAAGAGCCGAAGGTCCAAATGATTTGCATGCGGTAGGATGTTACTAGGCCAGGAGTGGATAGGAGTGAGAAAGCAGTACAAAAAAGCACTTTTTTACATCCATTTATGTTATATGGAGGCATTCTGAGGGAACCATTTGTGATTGAATGATGTTGTAAAGCACGAGGCCGTTTAAAAGTTTGAGCTCTAGGAATACATAGTCACTACACCAGTGGCCTGCATGTTTTGGCAACACTACCTTTGCACCTCTCTTCTGGAAAAAAAAGAAGAAAAATAATGTCGCGATCTTCTCTGAAGAATCCTTCCTGGAGAAATGAAGTTTTGTCTGATGTAAATTATTTGACTAGGTCAATGAAATAAATTTTAAAGGGTTAAGCGGCAGACTGTCAAAGATGCGCACCTCAGTTGCGTTTTGGTTATTTGGTAGCCTATCCTTTGCTTCTGTTCAGATTCTTATCTTGTTTAGTTTTGTTTGGGCCAGATGTATCTTTTCTGGTTTAATGCTATTTGGGTCCAATGCATTGTTTACGTTTGGCCACGGTCCCGAATCCTTCCGAAGGATGAGCATGAAGCATGTCGAGATTTACATTGTCTGTTTTAGAATAACGGTTGGATGAATTCAGTCTTTGGAGAACCGAAATGAACATGTCCTCAGGCGGTACCCGATTTTGAGATGTGTTGGCGAAGAGACTCCCTTTTATCAACTTCGCTACAATCTTTGAAGATTCGTTTGGTGTATTGATGGTTGTCTAACAGTCTTCAAGCATGTGCAGTTGAACAGAGATTGAAAAGGGAAGAACAGAGGTATATCTTAAGGGACTAGCTACGAAGCCCAGATCCTCCAAAGGAGAAAATGTTTCAGCGTCTCGAGCGTTTGCAGGTTCTCAATCCGCAAGTTCTCCGCAGCCATTCCCCTAACCGTATTTGATGCCTTCTGGCATGAGGAATGCAGTTGGGAGCCTCTCCTTTTTAAGAAGGGTGTCTGGACAGGCGGCCGGGTCCAACGAATTTGATAAGAATTACTTTCAGCCGTAAGTAGACTTGGGCGACGCATTTCACACTGAACGATAGGGTTTCACCCAAGCTCAAGAAGCAAGGCATACATTTTCATTCATGGACCGATGGTAGTCTGCTGGGGCTCGTCCATTGTTCCGATACACTACCATCACCTTGAAAGCAGGCATTAATGCAATCATGATTACCAGTATCAATATACCAAAAGATACCCAACTTCCCAGCTCTTCCTTGTATTATCCTAGACTCTGCCAAACACACCGAAGTCTGAACTTTCACCAAGGCCATGCTTAAGTCTCAACTGTGTTTTCCCTAGCCAGTAGCAAAGTACAGAACCTCGTCCGTTGATGAAAATCACAGAGAAAACACGCACAGGTAAAGATCAGTGTCTCAGCCTGGAGATTTCCTTTTCAATTTCATCAGTCAATTTTGCACTGTGGACAAGTTCGCTTGGAAAGACCATGCTACAGCAACAAAACTCTACTTACTCAAAGCAACTTTGGTTTCTCTCATCAACAATAAAACAATATCTAGGAATAACACAGAGATGCAAAACATTGGTGATTAACCGGGCGGAGATGATGCCAGAAGACAGTAGGAAAGAATAGCATTACGTTGCATGATATTATTTATTCCAGCCACCATTACAGGCATTCCACCTGATCACCTTAACTTACTTGATTGCTTCGAGGCATCTAAGCCACTAAGACAAATCTACATAGAGCCGCAAGTCTATTTCCTGCATAGGATTCAAAAGAAGGAATGCTGGTTAATGAATTGTTGTTTTATCTGAGAGATTCTAAATCACGTCAAAAGTGCTCAATCAACACCCAAGAGGAAAATTCCTACAGTTAAGACTTTAAAATTGACATACCATCTGAGAAGCCTCGAGGTCCTCCTAGAGGTGATATGGTGTAAGATCAATTTTAAGCTGTTGCTTCCCTTTGCTTGCCCTCTTTGGAAAGATCAAAAAGAAAGCTCCAATCATAATTCAATACCATGTTGTACACTCATAAGAAGATCCAAAGCAATTTAAGCAAGCTAATATTTTACTTTTTCCATCAATGATTTCTGAGGACAATAACAGAACTTGGACAACGAACAAAATCCAGTATTCATTTACTGCAGATTAATAATAATTTACAGCATTCAGCACAAGCAGTAATATCACTAAGATCTCTGAAGTAAAAAATTGGCATTTTCAATTTCCAATGCCTTTCTTCTGGGTTTTCTAGCAGCAGGAATTTCCTCTGGATCACCAAATTTTTAGACTGGTTAGTCAAATCCTTCTAAACTTCATTTTCTCTGGATCAACACATATTCTACTCCTTCAACCACATCACACAAAGCAGACATAAGTTTTCTCATCAATTTTCACAGAAGTGAGCTTTCCAGTCTATCTCCATGGTGCCAAATGGGAAACACAAGCTTCAAGTTTCATTTACAGCATAGAACCCCTTCACATAATCAAGAATTACGAATGTAAATCATTTGGCCTTTTCTGGTTACACTCTTATACATAACATTATTTCATAATTTCATTCTAGGATTCTGTGAATCATACTTGGTGTATTAGTTCTGGTTTCCTCAGAAGATAATCAATTGAAAGGTGATCTCACTTAGAAAAAGTGCAGATGTCCTTGGAATATGATAGATTGAAAGGTAACAATTCAATACATGAAGATAAATGCACTTGATTGTCGTATGACTCATCATATAAAAACATAAGATAAAACTCACAGCTATTGCCACAAGCTCTTCCAGAAGCTCCTCAAGATGGCGTAAGGGCTGTCACCATCAAACAGTGGGAGTTTAGACTGTTTAGTTCACAACTTAGCAATATGTGGTCATTAATTCCACACATCCTTCAAAAAGTGCAAAATTTTCTTTGAAAAAAGGTAGATCATCAGCAAAAAGACGTATTTACTGAACTCACCCATTGAGTTGGACCATCTACTGGTGCATTTAAAGGGTCATTGTGCACCTGAACACATCCAAAGTGATTCTTAGAAGACCAACACAATTGAATTAAGAAGAAGGGATACAAGAAAGACGCCTATAGCTATACATAGTTGAGAGCATAGTTATTTAGGATAGTGCCAGTAAATCCATACATATGCAGGAATCAAACCAGCATCCAAAGAAAAAAAAATATGCATATGAGCAAATAAACTCCGATGCTGGTCTCTTAAGTAATATTGCAGTCTATGCCTTTATTCTACTCCCTGAAAATAAGGCTTGTCATTCCTGAGTAAAAATTAGGGCATGCACCAGTCCGGAGATTTTCGACAATCTGAAGAAAATTGTAATGATCGATTGTAATTGGGACTCAGCATACCTCCATAAAAAGCCCATCCACTCCAACCGCAACTGCTGTCCTTGCAATGCATGGAATGAGTTCCCGAAGACCTCCGCTGGCAACACCTCCACCTTCCAACTACAGAAAAAACATTGTTTGCTTTTCAAATATGAGGAGGCACTACATACAGGGATTTACACTGGGTATGTAAAAGCTGCTACCTGGAAGATCTAAGGACACTCTTTGGTGATATCATGCATTTACAGGAATAGAGGCAAACAAGGTACTCAATCTGACAAGTTCAACCTTAAGGTCTATATCACCAGACAAAAAAATAATAAAAAAAATCGTTTATCTATATCTCCATATATAAGAGAAGTCGAATATGCTTCTACAACCAAATTTAGGAGAGAAGAAACAAGCAAAAGTGGTGGGAGGATGAAAGTTAACATAGCCGGTTTTACTTTATTTCTGAGATATTAAAAAAAAAACAGGAAAAACCATGCTATTCCATCTTGAAGCATCCATCTCCTGTTTGCAAGTGGTTGTGCAGCTAACAATATAAAGTCATAAAAGCACGTGTTTTCATCTGAGTGATGAAATAGATAGCGTTCTCATCAAGACCAGCATAGCATGGTATGTATACTAAATGACAACAATTTCACTGGAATCGGCTAGTGAATAGCAACCCATCTCAATTATTTTATATACATTTCCCATGAGGTTCAATGAGAAAAACTTTAAGTTTAAGCCAGTAAGAATCCCCTTTTAACATTATATAAATGGAGTTGATACCTTTCTCCCAGCAGGTTGTTGGAGTGCATGTGTGACATCAGCTACCTGGGCAACATAAGGTCAAATAGTATTCCCACAAAACAGTGAAAAAACTCACAGGCACAGTGAAGAAAAAGCAATCCTCAACAGATTAATGTCTGTCGATGCATGCAGGCACATTGACATTGGCCAAGGCTATCACAAAAAACAAAATTCTTTTGTTTGTTTCTGGAAAAAGAAATGAAGAAATGTTCATTACCATACTAGTTAAACAGAAATTTCAGTTGTAGCTTTTGTAGGAAAATCATCTTAAAATTTTATATGCATGCACCAGACAGATCAGGCAGCATGCAGCAACTCACCAATCTAAGAAACTATAGTATACTTACAACAGGACAGTTGGCCTCTCTCATCCACTCAAGATTGCGTGGATCCACAATTAAATCATCTACAGACAGATTGAAGAAATGAATCAATAACCCAGGATAAGGAAAATAACTCTGAAGATTAACTGCCTCTCCTGTGATCAGGACATTACTCTGAAGTATGTAAACTAGGATATAATCAGCCAACTGAAGCCTAAAAGAAAATCAGAGTCTTTCCATTGGGGATAAATGAGGTGTCATATAATCAGAACTTGATTGAAAGCTGTTCGCTCATCCAACTATTGGTTGAGTACCAGTATAAAAAGGGACCAAGAGTTAATTAGGATGCACACAATTCATAAATCATATTATAAAGATCCCTGGAAGTAGAGAGCACCACCCTATCAGATATCAGAAGCTTCAAGTTTTGACAAATAAAGTTCAATTGAAATCATCTATTGTCCTCAAAACCCTGAACGAAGTTGACAATCTTTCAATAGCATTCTACAATACTAGAATCACTTACTATAACCAAACATAGTTCCTCTTTCACAAACCATGACGTGGGGATTCCCAGCCAGTCTAATCTTTTCAGCAGAGTTCGCCATGACCTGCATATCTGCTAATATCAGCAAAGGTAGGATTGCACTCGACAAGTCAAGCAAACAATCAAGTACATATAAGCACTTCAAACCCATGCACTGGATCCCTAAACTTCCTAAACAGTCGGCCTAATTAAAAAAAGAAAAAGAAAAAAAATTCAATAGAAATATTATGGAGGATTTAAACTTTAGACATAAAGGATGTTCACTCACAGAGGAAGCACAAAATTGGCCTTTCTTAATGTTAATAATCTTCCCGGTCTTAGCTGCTGCAACTAGGAGATCTGTCTGTCAATATGAGAAAAATAAATTGATTTCAGACTTCAGAAGCCTTTATGATTACCAAAATACAATGAATTACATATCCAACATCTGTATTGCAGAACCTGACGGCATAAAAATGCTGGAATTTGAATAATATCTGCAACTCTTCCTACTGCTTCACACTGAACAAAACAAAGGAAAAAGACAGATAATTGATACAGATGCATAGAAAATTTTCAATGAGCAACTTTTGTGCAGTATTTCACACAAACTGCAGTCCTGCCACGTGCTAATTACAGAGAGACAAGAAGAGGCAGCAACAATACTAGCAATTACCACAAGCATAAGAACAAAGAAGCTATCAAATGGAAATGCTAAAACAGAAGTACAACACGACACAATACTCCAAAAAAAGTATTTAATTCGGAACACTGAATGAAGCTGGAAATGTGCAGAATCAAAAGGAAAAGTTTCTGAAATGAACTATTCTTCTATTCTTTCGCTTTAATGAGAAGTAACGTCGTAGTAGTAAACTAATACATAAACTTGGAGAACCTTACAACTAAATCAAATTGGAGAAATCTTTTGTTGCGACAGGCAGCATCATTTAAGCAGTCAATAAATGAATATAGGTCACATCTTTGTGAGAATGATTCTTGATGTGGTTATAGTCGTCAACAGAGCACAACCTTGCCATCAGTTGATTTTCAAAGAAAGGGAAAAAAAAATAAAACTGAACTAGCAGTATATGACAGCTTGAAATCTCGTAAGGATAATGGTAGAAACAGAACAAATAGCCTCAAGCCTGAAACAAATAAGAGGCTACACTCTTCCCATAGAGAAGTCACACCAAGATGAGAAAACAGGAGGATTACCTGAATTGTTTCATGCACATCAGTCACAATAGGAATATCATAAGTTGCCTTAACTTTCTCAAGGATCTGTAAGCAACCGAAAAAATAAACATTAATCATGTGACAAGCAGATTGAGAGAAGAACCAGAATTATCAAGCATTGTACAATTGAGGACTATACATGCATCGAATGGATAAATTTCATATTCAATTTTCCACACAACTATGACTATCCTTGATGTTCTTTTCTTACCCCTATCCCTATTGTCGATTTCTGTTGCACTTGCGATTCGAAGATATACATTCAAGATGGAAAACAATTAAAAAAGTAGGGGAAAAAGAAAAGCACCTTGAGGCCTTCAGCCATGCCGGGACCACGGAACGATTTCGACGACGTTCGGTTGGCTTTGTCAAAGCTTGACTTGAATACAAGCGGTAAGCCAACTCTGCAAGAGTGCAATGAAAAGAAGTACCGGATCAACTCACAACAAGAACAACGTCGACCATATGTCTTTACTCTGTTTGCTAAACAAAAGTACAGCGGCATCAATTTTATCAGGGAAGCAAGCTTAGTAAGATGAAATCAAATGATGAAAGCTAATTAGAGAACAAAACAAGCGACGAGCTTCTTTCTCGTTTCCGTCCAAGGCAATGGCGCTCGCAAAATCCAAAATGCACAGGGAAAACGTACTTTGCAGCGACGCTCTTTATGTGCTTCGCCATGTACAAAACATGCTCCTCCGATTCAATCACATTCGGTCCGGCTAACAGAAAGAATGGATCCGCCGCCTGTCAAAGAGTTTGAGCCATCAACTATGAATCGAACCGCGGCGCCTCGAGGTCGGCTAAAGAAAGAAGAAGAAGAAGAAGAAGACGCGGTCCGAACCTTGAGCTGGTTGAACAGGAGCGCCGACGATTCCATCTCCGTCGAATCAGGCTATAAACGGAACGGACACTGCAATCGGGAAGAACAACAAAAAGACACAGAGCGATCAGCATCGGCATTCTTAAAAACTTCACCAAGCAAGGCTCGATCCCCGCGCTCCGCCAGGCGAGCGGATCGCGCGCGGGGCTCGAGATCAGGCGAATGACACGAGCCAATGCGGGTCGCGGTTTCCCCCGGCGGGCGCGCGCGAAGGACCGGCGGCGGGTTCGTTGCGCACCTCTTCTTCCGGCGGATCCTCCGAGGAGTCCGGCCGAGGAAATGGCGGCCGGAGACGCGACGGCGGAACGGCGAGAGAGAGAGAGATCAGAGAGATGAGCTTCCGGGACTCGGATGCGACGGGAGGTTGAAGATTGTGGGCGTCCACACCTGCGGCTTTGAGCAGTAGCAGAGAGCTTTTTGACGAGTGTGATTGTTACTCCCTGCTTGCCAGCCAGTAGTGAGCTTGCTGCTGCGAGGATTTAAAGCCGTCGCTCTTATCTCGATCTATCGATTGGTACGGAAGGATATATATTATATTATATTATATTATATTATATTATATTATATTCCTTTTTTTGGGAAAAATAAATAATTTTAAAATATTTTTTTAAAAATGATAATTTTCTCTTAAAATAATTAATCGATGAAATGTAATTTTATTTATTAAATATATATCTCAAATTTGAGTCTGATAAATAAAAAATTGACCTGAAATTAATTATTATTCGTGGAGTTTTGAATATTTAGAATTCGATATTTTAGGGAAGTCCAAAATCGATCAAAGTCTAACTCCATCTGGCGAATAAGAGCCGGCAATGAAAGAGAATATAAAAGGATATAATAGATGACGATTTCGTAATTGTTATCGCCAAGAAGATTTCAAAAGAAGACTAGGTCCTTGGACTTTCCTCTACAAGTTGTAGTTGGTAAATAAATAAAAGACAGAAACGACAACCCCCAATGTTGACTTTGTGGATTGAGTACACCTAGGATTGCATGGGTTTCTTTCCACTTTAGAGTTGGTCAACTCTTAGCTTAATATATATTAAATTGTGGGCACTTTGGGCATGAGTAATTGATAAGGCGGAGCGTGATTTTTCGTACCGTGCATATCCAAAGGTCTTCTTGAAGCGCCATGTGCGTGAGTGCTTGTCGGGCGAAGACGTGTAGAGGAATTTGTGAATTACGTTAGTGTTCAAGCTATAAAATCTTATGTCAAGATTTGTGTATAATTCTTTCGTTAGATTGAAAGATTATTTCGCGAGGAATTGCGGGGCAAAGTATCACGTGAGTTATTGGATGTAATTGGAGTTTGGGAAATATTGAGAATATTTGAATGATTCGAACGTGTGATCTCCATTATATCGCTTGATCTATAGTGGAATTCATTGCTACTCTCCTCATGGACATAGGTCAGTACGACTAAACCATATAAATCTAGTGTTTGATTTATTTTCGTGTTCTATCTAATTTATTGTTCAATCGGTTTGTTCTCGGCAACAATTGGTATCAAAGCTAGGTTTGGCTAAGTTAAAGCAAATTGATGACGATAGACAAAGGGAAAGTGAAAATCAATAAATTTGATGGAAGAATTTTAGTTTTTGGAAGATGGAAATTGAATATTATCTCTATCAGGTAAAATTGCACTTGCTCCTATATTGAGAGAGAAGCTAGATATGACGAAGCAAGCTAATTAGGATTTGCTTGATAGATGAGCTATGAGTGTTATTTGGCTCAAGTTGCTCGTAACGTAATGTTTAACATCGTGAAGGAGAAAACCACCGCTAATTTGATGAAAGGCTTGTCAAATATGTACAAGTAGCTCTGTAATCAACAAGGTCTATTTGATGCGACATTTGTTTAATTTGAAGAAGAACGAAGATGCCTCATTTGCATATCATATCAATGAATTTAATGTGATTATTAGTCAATTGAGGTAGTTGATATTGACTTTGAAGATAAGGTACATATTTTGATTTTATTGTTCTCATTGCTTGATAGTTGGATACCACTATTACTATTGTTAGTAATTCCTCTGGGTTAATGATCTTTACGTTTAATAGAGTTCGAGATTTAATTCTGAGTGAGGACATCTGTAGAAGAGAATTTGGTAAACCTATATCTACTGCTTTAGTAGGTGAAAATAGATGAAGAACTAGTACACGTGTTAGTAAAAGTAATACAAACATGAATAGATGTAGTTAGTCTAAAACTGATAGAGCTATTTGTTAAAGCTATGGCAAGATAGGGCATCTTAAAATGAATTGCCTTAAGTTGAAAAATGAGTAGAATCAAAGAATTATAGTTGATTTCGCAAATGATGTTATAGTTGTGACTGATGGTAATTCGGATAATACTGATTTTGTCTTGTCTGTTACTAATGATTCATCATATGATGGATGGATTATAGATTCTGGTTGTTTTTTTTATGCTACACCAAATAAAAACTGGTTTACTACTTATCAGGTGTAATTAAGGAACAACGTTGAATGCGATGTTGTCGGTATTGGTAATATTAGAATGAGAATGCATGATGATATTATGAGGACATTGACGGGAGTCGGGTGTGTTTCAGAGTTGAAAAAGAACTTGATTTCCTTAAGTGCTCTGGATTCAACTTGGCATTGATATATTTCAAAATGTGAAATTCTAAAACTTATTCAAGGCGCTTTGTGATAATGAAAGGAATCAAGCACAGTGGCTTATATAAACTTTAAGGTAAGATAGTGATAAATTTCATTGCGAAGACATTAGATACATATGTTCGAGAGTCTGAATTGTGGCATATGTGTTTGGGGCACATTGATGAGATAAGCCTGAAGGTTTTAAGTGAAATAAATCTGCTAGGTGGTTGTGTTGCTAACGAACTAAATGTATTGAAGTGCTATGTTTTAGATCAATGATGAAAAGTGCAGTTCAATAGGACTGTTAAAGAAACCATGGAAATTGCAGAGTTAATTTACTTGAATGTTCGTAATTCACTTAAATATTTGTAGGTTGTCGCGGTTTCCTTCGAGAAAGAGTGTCAGATTTATACTAACAGTTGTTGGTGAAGATGTAGTGTTTATACTTAGGCATAAGGTTGATGCTGATAGTTGGATCATGCATTTAAAAGTTTTGATCGAAAAGGAGATTAGTAAAACGATCAAAAATTTACATATTGACAATGGCATGGAGTTTTGCTCAAAGCTGTTAAACAAATTCTGCATGAAAGAATATATAGTGAAACATCATACTAGTACTAGTGTTGATGAACCACAACATGTTGTAAAATTGATGAGCAAAAATTACTAGAGACGGTCTATAGAATGCTCTTTAGTGCTGGTATGATTAGGAGATTCTCAGTGGATGCGTACTACTTGATAAATAGATCTCCATCGACTATGATCAGATGTCAGATTCTCGAAGAAGTGTGATTAGGTAAAGCTACTAATTATTCTATTCTAAGAATGTTTGGTTACCTGTATTATGTTCGAGTAAGTGATGGTAAGCTCGATGAAAATGTATGAAAGTGCATGTTCTTAGGTTATGCACAAGATGAGCGGGACCATCGATTGTGGTGCTTTGAATTAAATTAAGCTATTATGAGTAGAAATGTTATGTTTGACAAGTCTCCAGTACTTCTAGCTAGGAGCGTTTATAATAGTGTTCATACGGATTTGAATGGTGTTCAGCTTGAGGTGAAGTTGCAATCAGAAACTCCTAAGGTAGTGGGTACGAGTATTAACAAAGTTATTAACACAAATGGTGCTTATAACGAGATGGAGCATGTAGAGCCAACAGTTGTCGTAATTGCTGATATTGACAAGGTACGTATTCGATCTCCTGACAGGTATGGATGTAATAATGGTTTTGCTTTATCTATGGTAAGGAGGTTGCGTCAGAAAGTCCTTGTGTAGCAGTTGAATGGGGATAAATACACTAATGGTGTCATAAGTTGTGTACGGCGCTCACTTTAGTGCCAAAAGTTTCAATCGGATCACTTAAGTGCCAAAAATTTTAAAAAACACTCACTTTAGTGCCAACTCTGATCTGGTTGGCCGGAAATCCGACGTGTCATTTTTTTATTAATATTTGAAGCCGACGTGGATCGCCGGAGAATACAATCAGCATGCAAACAACAAAACGACGCCGTTTAGCGTCTTTTCCCCAAAATAAGAAACCCTAAATCCCCAAATTCGAATAGAATCGGAAATTGAAAACCCTAAATCCCCAATTCGACCAATTCGAGTGCATACTTCGATTTTCTCTCAAAGTTATCAGCTCGCTCTTGTGAATGGAGGGCAGAAGCTTCAGCAACGGCTCACATTCCTATAAAAAAAAAAGCGAATTAGATGGTGAGTGTTACTGTTATTGTGGGTTACCGAGTCTGAGAAGAACATCTGGGACTCGGTTGAATCCCGGGAGAAGATTTCATGGGTGCGGCAGATATAAAGAAGGCTCGAAGTGCAAATATTTCAAATGGGTTGATAGGAAATTCTCTGATCGAGCGACAGATGTGATCCTGGAGTTATTTGAAGACCGAAATCAACCTCCACCTGCGTTAATGGACAAGTTGGAGGATGTCGACTCAATGCAAGCTCAAATGAAGGGTTTAATATCTCTGGTCGACCATTTGAAGAGGGAGATTTCAAGGCTGAAAATTGAAAGAAACTTTTATCGAGCATTGATTGTATTCTTATTCTCTTGGGTAGTTTATTCAAATGTGAAGTGAGTAATGAGAAGAAGTTTGTATGCCTACCATAGTCGAAATTTGTATGTCTACCATTTTTGTATGAAGCAGAAGGTTTTGTTGTAATCCATGGTAGAAATGCAAGGTTGGAGATGGAATGCATTAAGTGTGAGCACTTCAGAAATGCAATGTTTGCTTGCTGCATTTTTTATTTGCCCTCCTGATTTGTTGCTCTGTTGGTTTGCTGCAACTGCAAACCATGGCGAAATGGAATGTTGGAGTTGGAATGCATTAGTTCTTAGCACTTTTTATTGTTTAGTTGTGTATTGTCAATGTTTGTTTTGGTTAGTTTTTGCTTCAAATAGAATGGTTGCTGCATTTTTATCGTTGTGATGGTTTGCTAGTTTGCTGGTTTGCTGCAACTGCAAACCATGGCAAAATTAAGGGATGGTGGCAAATTAATGATTGACCATTTCAGTGCCAAAAGTTGTAAATAGTAATCGCTTGAGTGCCAAGTTTTTATAAAAGAAATCATTTAAGTGTCAGTCGTGATTACAAAGTGATCACTTTTGTTGCACAAGTTGTAAATTGATCGCTTGAGTGCCAATTTCAAAATTGCACCAGTCGTGGTGCATCTTACATATTGTTCTTGCACCAGTTGGGTTGCTGGTGCATCTTCTTGCAACACAACAGCCCTGCAACGAGATGCACCAGCACCCAAAACTGCATCTTGTTCCAGCACATACAACCAGAACCCCATAAATAGCATCAACGCATCAACAACTTCAACTAGCAACACTATATACATACATCTAAATCTAAAAATAACAGCAACCTCATAAGAAATGCATCAACAACAAAAAAATTATACAGCATAACTGATAACTATCTTGCTAGCTATTAGCCGAAACCAAGCCAAGAGAAAATAACAGAAACAGCTATTGTTATTGACATTGATTGATTGTTTACAAAAGAAAAGAAAAACATGAACTTCACTCCCTAATTACTAAAGGTTCAGCACCCTCTTAAAAAAAAAACAATGGTAATATGGAGGCAGCAATTACCATCAATGATATAATATCCAGCACCCTCCTAAAAAAAGAAATCATAAAAAGAGAGACCATGTCCAGCACCACATAAAAAGAGACCATGTCCAGCACCCTCCCATCAATAGCACCACATAAAAAGAGACCATGTCCAACACCCTCCCATCAGTCAATATGGACAACACCCTGATCTCCTTTTCGCCTTGGAGCTTTGAATTGATTCATAATCCGAGCACTCTTTTGAACTGGATGTGTAGGTTCTTTAACTGGGCTTTCAGTCACCTCCTTTTCCTTGTTTTTAATGGTGGCTATTCTTGTTCTAGCATGTGTCATGTGTTGGTCTATATCATCACTATCGCGCCCAATCGTTGGTTGAGATGGAACTGGTGCTGGGTTCTGTTTGGATGGCTGTTTTGCATCTATACGCACTGACTTCTTCTTTGGAGCACTCTTCTTTGGCTGCGCCATTGATTCTTGAGTTGGCCCACCTTGAGAGAGAAGTACCTCCGAAGTTCTCCCAAGCTATAAGAACATAGCGATGTTATCAACCAAATGAATTGAAGTACAACAAATTAAATGCATGAGGCCTACAAATCTTACATTCAAAATAGTCATTCCAGTTTGTTCATCTGTGTAAATCCCATAACCATATTGCCTTAATATTTTTCCAAGAGCCCCTCTTGTTCGCTGTGGTGCATCACTTTCAGTAGCAACAGATGGGGGAGCAGCCTCTGCAACTTGTGTAGCTCGTCTTCTCACATGAGAAACACATAACAAACTTAAAATTCAGCCCATAAAAGACAAACACAGCGATGTACAACTTACAGGAAATTTTTTTTCTTGTCGTTTGCTCAACAGTGGACTCAGTTGTTGTTGTTGCTGTCCTACCTGTTCCAGTCCCTGTCCCTGCACTTGACCCTACAACAGGGCCTTTTTCTGGCCATTTAGAAGGCCTTACAACAATGTACTATATCAGGATCATGACTAATTACAATGAATAATTAGACATCTACTCATTTTCATGGTCGAAACAAATGGAGAAAACTTATCAAATTACAAGTGCATGATAGAGGAAAAGCACAAGAGAAGCCAGTACACATGGTTAACCATCAAACTCTATCGAATAGGAAATGTAAAGTTACTGAGGTAAAGATGATACTTACCTTACAACAGGGCTTTCTGTTTGCCCTTCAATAAGCATTACTGCAGGGCCTTCTGTCCTACCTTCACTAGGCCCAACAAGAAGCTCTTCAGTAGGGCCTTCTGTCCTACCTTCAGCCATTACATCTTGCTGTTGATGCTGCCATTTTAGCTCACAACCTTTCTTATTGTGCCATTCCTTGCGGCAATAGGAGCATTTCATCTTTGAGCCAGTCCTACTCATTCTCTGACTTGATGCCTCTTCCTGCTGCATTCTTCTTTTCTTTTTTGGCCTTCCAATTTGCTTCTTCAGCGGCAAATGTAGAGGGCTTTCATGATTTGTTGGTTCCCAAAATTTGCTGCTTCTGATAGGCTGCATCATGAATTGGTATGAAGCAAGGCATGAGCTTTTTTTGTACCAATCATGTAAGTAATCATCTGGGTTTTCTTGCTTCATCTGAATAGCACAAATTGCATGGGCAAAGGGAATTCCATTCAGTTGCCAGGCTCGGCATTAACACTTTCTTCTATATAGGTTGACAACATACTTATCTTGATTTTGAATAATTTCATATCCATTATCTCCATTCCAAACCGGATGGCAGAACTTACTAGCAGCAATGTTTGCATCCAATCTCTTCATAATCCTAGGGCCACAGTCTCTAGTCCATTTCGTAGCCTCATCTCTTTACCTATGCAATCTAGTCATCACCATCACTCGAATATCATCAAGCATGCTGATGATTGGTTTGTACCTGGCCTCTAAAATTCTGCCATTGAAAGCTTCACTGATGTTGTTATCAATGATATCGCATTTGAACTCTTCGCTGAAGAAGGCCCGACACCAATGCTTAGCTTCTGTCTGGAAGAGTGCATCAAAACCTTCCTTTGTTAGCTGCAACAATCCTTGTTTGGCTAATCTGAAATCAGCCATGTTGGTACTCTTTGCTATCTGCCAGAACTGCTTCTGCAGCTTATCTCCTTTGAAGTTTCTTGACCAGTTTGCATATATGTGCCTCTCGCATATTCTATGCTCAGCATGTGGCATCAACTCAGCCGATGCAGGAATAAGTTCCTACAAAAATTCAAATCAATAAATACAAGTTAGGAAAAATATGCAAATGATTAATATTAAAATGGAGTGAATTAATTGACAATGAAATTACCTTCTGTTGGTCACTCATGAATGCCCATCCTCCCCCATCGGTTATCTCAAGGTTAGCCATTAAATTTTTGAGAAACCAGGACCAAATATCCTTGTTCTCTATCTTCACCACCACCCAAGCTATCGGAAACATTTGATTATTGGCATCTCTCTTCACAGCAGCCAACAACTCCCCCTTGCACAAACCCTTTAGAAAGCATCCATCCAATCCTATAACTCTTCTACAACCAGCCAAGAAACCTCGTTTGTATGCATTAAAACAGACATAAAATCTATCAAATCTAGGCCCAAGATCCGGGAGTGGCCTCTCCACAACCTCTACATACACCATACTATATGGGTTTTGAAACATGCATTCGCTAGCATAATCCCATATCTGCGCATATTCTTCCTTATACTCACCCATCAGTATTTTCATCACCCTCATCTTAGCTCTCTTGCATTGATTCCTTGACACATTAACCCCTACTTGCTCATTCACTAACTGTTGAAATTGAGGACTCTTGATCTCGGGCATTGCTTTGATAGTGTTGAAAAAATGCTTCGATAATCACACACTTGTTACCCTTTTATTGTTAAAGATAATTGGATAAGTATGCTCCTCCTGCAAGGACCTAATCTGGAATGACTCATTCTTACTCATCGCGCCATAGAAGTTCCATGGACAATTGGGTTGTGAGCACTTAGCTCTCACAAATTCTTTCGTGTTTCTAATGAATTGAACACTCATCTATTCACCAATGGAGTTCTTCACAACAGCTTCCTTGAACTGTTTGGCATCGTCAAATTTCATGCCCACAGACAAAATAGGTTTATCAACAGTCGGATCATAGCATGGATATTTACTTTTTCTTCGACGAGCAGGTTCTTCATCATCATTGTCAAGCTCATTCTCCGAATTAGCAACTTCATCGCCGTAGCTTTCTTCATCTTCACTTCTATTACCTTCAGCTGGAACTCCATCCCCATTTACTGGCTCGGAAGGTGCAAGTTTTTTTCTCAGAAATTTCCTTTGCTTTTGTCTTGAATGTGCGAGTTCATCATCATCTTCGTCACTTGGGAAATTTACTGAAGCAAAATATTCATCTTCCGATTCACTGGATAAAGCAATTTCCCATTCTAATCTAATGAAGTCGTCATCGCTCACATCTTCACCCAAATCTTCACCCAAGCTTTAAGGACATGTCATTGTTTGTTCATCTCTATCAATGTGAGTTCTCTCATTTTCATCTCTTTTATCCCCGACCTTATTACTCGCTTGAATAGGATCCCTCATTTCTCCTTTTTCAGTGGTGGTCTGCTCATCCCCATCCTCATCCTCATCCTCACCATCCTCATCATCATCCTCATCCTCACCATCATTATAATACTCAACATATACCTTAGCTTCTTCGCCGTGAAGATAATGATAAATGATATCCTTAATACCATTATCGTCATTAAAAAATCTCAAGTCATCCTTCAATTCCTTCCCAGGAACACAGTAATGTAGTTTTTGCACTTTGCATCGTAAAAAATACACCAAATCCCTCAGAGAATCAATGTATTATGGCTTCCAAACATTGACATAAATAGTACCTTCATTTCCACCAGTATATTCCCAATCATCAGTGCCAATAAGAAACTCTCCACCATAGCAAACAATGATGCCTACCTGATTCGCATCCATATCGATGCTGCACCCAATAAAAAAAAAAACAAATGTCATTACTTGTTGGGCCCACATGACAGAATCAGCAACTTCACATGTAGGTCCTTGTCGTTTTGTTGTGAAGAAACAAATGCGACTAATCTCCCAAATTCGGTGCTTTTACATAAACAAAAGAAACCGAATTGAATAAACAAAGTGAGGTCCCACCACCCATTTTTCAATTCAATCACATTCGGCCCCCCTGTTTCCCCCACAGAAGCAGTCTAATTAATTAAATAAATTCGGTCCCACCACTGTTTCCCTTTGAGTCGAGCCCCATTTTCCCCTCCGCGCCCTATTTTTCTATTCGGTCCCCACAAAAGAAAGCGAACGAACGACGAAACCCTTAAATTTTCTATTAGGTCCCCACCACTTTCCCCACCACTTTCCCCCTGAGCTGAGCCCTCAATTTGCTCTCCACGCCCTAACTTGCTCGTTGGAACCCTAAATTTTTCACTAAATTGACCCACGTAGAGAACATGACAAACCTGAGTGAGTGAGAGTTGAGGACGCAGCTAGTGAACGAACATGAACGACGGCGCAACTACAGCGGTGGCCGAGCGACGACGGGCGAGCGACGGCGGGCGAGTGAACGACAGTGGGTCAACGAGCTACGGCCGGTGGCGTCGAGCGAGAATCCTATACGAACACCGTTTTTGGCCCATATCGTTTTTTACCGTAGTGAATCCACTATACGACGATCGCTTTGTAGGTAATTCATGCGGAATGGTAAAACGTCGTTTCTTACAAAGTAAAGGGAACGGCGTCGTTTTCTACCATCCACCATGGACAATATTAAGAGTTGTTGAATTTTTTTATAAATAAAAATGCCACGTAATCATTTTGGCCGGAATTTCTCGCCGGTGGCACCAAAGTGATCGTTTTTTCTCCGATTTGGCACTTAAGTGATCCGGCGGAAACTTTTGGCACCAAAGTGAGCGCCGTACACAACTTATGGAACCATTAGTGTACTTATCCCCAGTTGAATGTATATGTGGAGTCAGTTTTCTAGTGAGGTCATCGATTCTAGCGAAGTTCACGTACAACTTATACTTGAAAAATATTTGTAGTAGTTGAGCCAATAGGAGGTTTTGGGATATTAACGATAGAGTTCAAATTTTCCGAATTGATTACGACTTGGCTAAACATTGAGCCAAGGTGGAGATTATTAAATATATATCTCGAGTTTGAGCCTGACAAACAAAAACTCGATCCGAGATTAATTGTTATTTATGGAGTTTTTGAATATTTTGAATTGGATATTTTGTGGACATCCGAAGTCGATCAAAGTTAAATTCCTTTGACGAATTAGAGTTGGCGATGGAACAAAATATAAAAGAAAATAATATATAATGATTACCTAATTGTTATCATCAAGAAGATTTCAAAGGAAGACGTGGACTTTGGACTTTCCTCTATACGTTGCAGTCGGTGAAGAAATAAAAGACAGAAGAAGTAACCCCAATTGTTGACTTTGTTGACAAGTTCACTTAGGATTGCATGGGTCTTTTTCCAAGTTGGAGTTGGGTAATTCTTTGATTATATATATTAAATTGTGGACACTTTGGGCGGAGTAGTTGATAAGGCAGAGCGTGGTTTTTGTGCTATGCATATCCAGAGGTTTTCTTAAAGCACCGTGTGTGCGAGTGCTTGTTGGGCGAAGACGTGTAGAGGAATTCGTGAATTACGTCAGTGTTCTAGCCATGAAATCTTGTGTCAAGAATTGAGAGATTATTTCGTGAGGAATTGTGGAGCAAAACATTACGTGAGTTATTATATATAATTGGGGCTTGGGAAACATTGAGAGTGTTTAAGTGACTCAATTGTATAATCTTCGTTCTATTGCTTGATCTATAGTGGAATTTGTCATTGCTTTCCCCATAGACGTAAGTTGCTACGATCGAACCATGTAAATCTGATGTCCAATTTATTTTTTTATTCTGTCAATTTTATTTTTCAACCACTCACTTTCCATAACATCATTATTAATGATGTTTGGAAAGTGACACTTAAGTGCTAAAATTGGAGCAAAATGGATTACTTAAGTACTACTCCGGCCAAAATACTGACGTGGTGATTTTCCGGCGAAGGAAATACAAAACGACGCCGTTTTAGTGTTGACATGGTAAAAAAATAAAATAAAATTTAAAACTAAATTTATTTAAAACATCTAAAAATAAAAAATATATATTAAAAAAACTAAAATATTTAAAAAAATTGGGGGGGGGGGAGCGTGACGACCCTTCACCAAAACGACGTCGTTTTTGTATTGTCTAGCCACGTTAGTGTGCAAAATAGCATCGTTTTGCACTTCCTTCGCCGGAAAATCGCCATGTCGGCATTTTGGCCGTTTTGGCCAGAGTGACACTTAAGTGATCCATTTTGCTCTGATTTGACACTTAAGTGTCACTTTCCAAACATTTGGCACGTAAGTATTCCTTCGTACCAAGTTTTGGCACTTGGGGTGTACTTCTGCCATCATTTATCTATACATATTTTTGTGAACGATGAAAATATATTTCGTCCATCCATTTTTGTAAGTGATATAAACAATCATTTCTACGAAACAAGTGCAACTCTAATCTTTTTATCACGTAAGATAATGAATAAGTGAAGAATGTGATCATTTTTTTGCTAACAAAATTGGTAAAACCGTGATAATAATTATATGCTCAAACATTTGTGGGTGATAAAAGGAATGTTCAAATAATTCATTTTCCTAATCACAGTCAATCCCAAATGATTTCGACCGCTTTTATTACAAATTTTCCCCAAAAACCTCCCATATATGGGTGAAGTTAATATTAACGAAATTTAACTTACACGGGAGAATTGACATGCTCTTTGGATAAGTTGTCCTGAGGGGGACGAAATGAGTGGGTCTAAACAAGGTATTCCCTTCTTAGGCGCGAGTTTGGACTTTGGTCCACCTAAGTTTGTCTACTCCGGGCAATTTTACATGGAATATTTAATTATTTTGAAATATGGTCGAGTTTAGGTGAGTTTATTTGGGCCTAGTGTTTACTCAGATGATGAAATAATTAAGCCCAATATTCAACAATTAAGCACAAATAACAAATGACCTAATTCCCAAGAAAAATTATAACTTCAGATGCAATCTCAAGAACTTTTTTTTGTCTAAAAAATTCATCAAATTTGATTTTAGACCCAAATATGCCTTGCGTAAAAAAAGTCCACTAGTTTTTTCAATATTATCAAAATCAAGAGGTTGTTGTTGGAAATTCTGACAATGAAGCTCTAATCACCCTCGATGTTGATAATTTTGAAAAAAAGTGAGGGCAATTTTTTGACATGGAGACATATTAGGGATTATAGTGAAAACTTGCAATATTTTTTTTAAAATAAAATAAGTTTGGGGCAAAATTAGGATTTGATCAAAAGTTAAGAGGTTTTTTTTAAGGATTAAAGACAATAACAAATAAGCAATTCATCAAGCGCATGGCGACATAAAATACAAGAGTTTAAGGATGGAGAAATGTTAGCCGATTTGCAATGATTCGGCTCCAAGTTGGTGCCTATTTCAATTTTGTATCCGTTCGACAATCACACCCAATCCACCAATCAAAAAGCTTGATTGCAAATGTTGGAAGGTTTTGGAGTATAACACTATGTACCCTCTTAATTATACAATATAGCTCTCTCCTAAGTGTATTTGACTCTAATACGATAAATTTCAATCAAACTTTTGATTGGAAGTGAGAGTAGACACTTAGATGTGTTCGTAGGTCTTGATTCTTCAAGCAAGAGAGTGTCTTTATTCCAATACTGCTTAATTAGTTGTCTAAACGGCTAATAATTTTTGTTTGTCATGTTATCCAAGCAGCAGCACAAGTATCTCTCTTGCCCTAATACCGACCATAATGAATTCAAGCTTTCCATGCAAATAAAAGTAAGCTGTTTTAGGGTTGGTTTAGATTCCACTTAGAATATACCCGAAACTTATTTTGTCATAAGTTTTAAGGTCCATTTAGATCCCACCTGTATTCTAAAATGAACGATTGTAGTGAATCATCACTTACAATTTATTGTTATCATAATTCATATTTAGACACATGAATAATATGTAACATTAATAAATTAAAAGTCTCAATTATTAATATATTAAAAATGGAAACTTAGATCGGTGGTTATAAATTACATACTTATCATTACACTATATCACATGATTGTGTGAAAACATAGAATAAAAAAAATATAAAGACTTGTTTCACTTAACAGGTTCCAATTCTTTGAACCTATAACCCACCCTCATGCCATAGAACCTATAACTAGATCAGTTATCGGTTCTACCTTGAAATTATGAGTGAGCATAATTCGAGTGGACAATTCCCACTTTAGAATGGGAGCCGTCCATTAATAATCGGTTCTAAAAAATTAGAATCGGGAATTGTCCATTGGTTTTATGGATCTATCTGAGAATCAGACTACCGGTCTGATTAAATTCTCGAGTGGATTTATGGAACCAGTCCTTAATCCCTACAAAATTACATTAATCAATTAATATTTTCTTGATGTATGGGATGTTACAAAGAAAAAGATGAGAATGAGGAGGTCCCTCTATTCCTTGCCTACGATGCGTTTATGTGAGCCTCCTCGCTCTTCATATGAACTCTCTATATGTAAGTATTAGGATGAGCTTGAGTAAGCCCATAATTTGTGTCGAAGCCATTTTCACCATCACCATGGAAGCAAACATTGTTGGTTCATCAACTGCCATTGTTCCTTTTCTTTTCTTGTTTTAGTATGGCTATTATTCTTCTTCTTGTCGCTTCATATAGGAAATTGCTCTCGCTACACCTTCTCCATTATGTTTTGTTACTTAAAACATCTCTTCACCAATGCGATTTTATATATAAAATATATAAATATACCAGTCTAATTCGGATGAATGGATGGGCGATTCCACGCCTAGAATTGAGAACCGGATCAGTATTCACCGGTTCTAGTAATTTGGAATTGGGAATTGGACCGATCCTCATGGGATCGCCGATTTTGGGTTGGTTTGGTCTAGTTTTAGGCAATTCAAGCGGTTCTCGGTTCCTTTGCACACCTCTATCTAAAACTATGCTCACCTCTACATGCAAACATTCAAACACCCGGACTCTTATGTCTAATTTCCTGAGTCCTTAACTATGATATACCATCAATCTTTCAAATTGTTCAATTAGGTCATCAAATTTGTTTAAATTGCTTAATATCACCCTTTGGTGAAAAGGAACATAAAGGATAACACCTCTTGCTCAAATACAAAATAATATCAGACAGTCAATATTTGATCACATTTAGAGATTTCAAGAAAATAATAAATGGGTTCGTATAAAGAAAAATTCAAACTAGTACACTCATAACAATTTTAGCCTTCATTAGTTTCAATCAAATTTTATTATCAAATTGGCGAGTTGGATAACATGTGACAATTGACGAGTGTATCAATTTAAGGTTCAACCAATTTTTATTTTTTTGGTCGATGTTCAACCTTTTGTTTAAAAGTACCGATTTGTGGTTTTTCATGGTATTAATCCAATTTAACATAAATTAACGGAGAATAATTTTATTATAAATGTATTAGTTTGGGGTTTATGTGATAAAAAAAATTAATTTTGGATAAATTTGTCGTATGTGTATCAATTTAAGATTTTTCATAGTAAATAAAATTAGTTTGGGTAAATTTCTTACATATCTATTAGCTTGCGGTTTTTTGTTGTATTAACCCATATAAAACAATATG
Source organism: Eucalyptus guilfoylei (assembly GCA_016097605.1). Taxonomy (NCBI): domain Eukaryota; kingdom Viridiplantae; phylum Streptophyta; class Magnoliopsida; order Myrtales; family Myrtaceae; genus Eucalyptus; species Eucalyptus guilfoylei. The sequence goes on along the minus strand of CM027870.1, from coordinate 12,280,308 downwards.
AAATTCAAGAATATTTTTTTTGTAAATACGTGGCTAGACACCAAATTCAAAAGTTTGCTTTATTATTAGCATAGAGGTATAGTTATGGACTTAGGTTTGGTTGAAAAACAATAAGTTGCTTTTTTTTGGAATAAGTGCGGTAGTAGTCCTAAAACTTGTACGAAAATGTAATTGAGTCCTAAAACTTATAAAAAGTGCAATTAAGTCCTAAAACTTGTCAAAATGGTTCAATTGAGTCCTAAATTTAACACTGTCAGTCTTATTGACGGAAAATGCTGACGTGGCGCCGACATAATATTTTAAATGATTTTTTATTTTCTGGCTGGTTTTTAAAATAATTTTTTATTCAATTTAAAAAAAATTATATTTAAAAACTAAAATTCATTTATTAAAAAACTTTTAAAAAAAGAAAAGAAAGAAAAGGGTAGGAGGAGGCGACCGCCCATCGCCGGAGGGGCCAGCTGGAAAATAAAAAATCATTTAAAATGCAACGTTAGTATTTTCTGTCAATAAGACTGACGGTGTTAATTTTATGACTAATTGAACCGTTTTGACAAATTTTAGGACTTGATTGCACTTTTTGCAAGTTTTAAAACTCAATTGCATTTTCGTGACAAGTTTTAGGACTTTTCCAGCACTTATCCCTTTTTTTTTTTGGCAGAATCAGAAACAATAAACTTTAAAGTTAAAAAAGAACTAAAAATTTCAAAATGGTTCCCAAAGAATTTTCAAAACACAACAACTCATTAGATCCAATTAAATCACATATATATTAAGGGAGGGAGTGCATGATAATCATTTTATTTTTTTATTTTTTCTATTTCTAGGAATAAGTATGGAACAAGAACTCATTTGGTAGCGTAATTTTATTTTTTTAAATAAATTATTATTTCAGAAATATATTTGGAACATAAATGAGATGTAAGAATTTCAACTTTTCCATTTCTAAAAAAAGAAATAAAAACTTTTTTTATTGCTCACCTTCTGTATTAATTGGCCGCTCACCTATCATGGCCTAACGTCCATTGCCCACTACTTACTAGCTATTCCCACCTGCCGTTCACTTGTCGATTGTTTTAGAAAGATAAATTTTGTGTCATTATTAAATGAATTTTCATTTGAAGAATAAAATTTTTGTATAGTTATATTTTTGCTTAGAAATTCGTATAAGGAATAGAAATAGAAAAATATGATTAGAAATTGATTTTTGGAATAGAATGATTATTATTCGCGTTTTTAATTTTGTTCGAAAGAGATTCATTTTCTTAAGGCGAAAATTGGGCTGGGTCCAGACCGAATCCATCCGGCACCTCGCCGTTTTACTGAAGCCCGACTCAACACGGGCCCCATCCGGGTCGGTTCGGATCCACACCCGCTTCGACGAGGCCCGGCTCGGTTTCCATTTCCTTGGGAAGGAAGCCGCTTCGCTCTAACCCCTCCGTCCCTCCCTCTCTCTCTCTCTCGCCGTGTACATGCGCGCGCACGTCATTTTGCGTTTGTCGCCGTCGCCGGGAATCTCCTCCGCCATCGCCGCCGCCGCCGGCGCCGCCATGGCGAGATTAGGGCATTAGAATCGAACCTCGCCCTCGTTCTCCCTTCCCTTCCCTTCGTTCCGCGCTCGCGCGCGCGGAGAGAGATCGCGAAGCGATGTTCGAAGGCATGGTCCGCCAGCTGCTGCTGGGGTACCTGGGCCGGTACGTGAAGGACATCCAGCGGGAGCAGCTCAAGATCACCCTCTGGAACGAGGAGGTCCTCCTCGAGAACGTCGAGCTCATCCTCGAGGCCTTCGACTACCTCCGGCTGCCCCTCGCCCTCCGGGAGGGCCGCGTCGGCCGCCTCAGCATAAGGATCCCGTGGAAGAAGCTCGGGTGGGACCCCATCATCATCGTCCTCGAGGACGTCTTCGTCCGCGCCTCCGACCGCCGCGACGAGGAGGTGAGGCGCTCTCGATTCCCTCGCGTTCCGATAGTAGTGCGCCTGTCTTGAGCCCGTCGCCTTGCGATTCCGCACTGTCTGACGATGGCGGTGTTGTCGTGCTGTTTCGGCGCGGTTGCAGTGGACTTCGGAGGCCGTCGAGAGGAGAGAATTCGCCAGCAAGAAGGCAAAGCTTGCGGCTGCCGAGCTTGCGAAGTTATCGCGACGCATGAACGGTAAGCTGAGTCGGTCTTCCATTTTCTCTCTTTCCGTGCTGTACTTAGCGCATGCTTTCCACTTCCAGTACAGTTTGGTGAGGGGGAAGATATTCCTTGGCCTCTCATTGAACACGGTACGAGTGTAGTTTTTCATTTTCATGGCCTTAGACATCGGATAAGCTGATGCTCTTCGCTTCTAGTACTAACTGTGGATCTGCCTTGCCCGTTTATGGACGTTATAGTATTGTTTTCCTGACTTAAGTAGACAGAGTCGGAATATATGTATCTATGAATGCATGAATAAAGTTGCTGCTGGGCTTCATTTTGGGACAATGTTGGCTGCATTTCCTATGTGTACGTATATGATTTTGTTGGGCTGATTTCTTTTGGGAGTTTGTGGCAGATAATGAGGCTGGGCAGTCATTTATTTCCTACATTAGTGCAAAGGTAATTTAATGGGGTTTATTATTAGTTTGCCGCTTGTACATTAGGCTGCAAGAACCCCAAGGGTGCTTTGAGGGAGTGTCATCCTAATACACGTTGTTTATTTTTTTTGTCCTATTCACCACAGATACTTGACAGCATTCAAGTCTCCATCAGAAATGTTCATATCCTATACCAAGCTAATCAGAACAACTTGCAGAGTTCTTCCGTAAGTTCTACTCTTTACTGTATCCATCATACTGCATGTTATGCCATATGGATAGTTCTTATGCATTTCATTGCATTTTAATGTCTACCATATTGATGAGCAACCCGGGGCCTAGCATTTTCCCTTGTTGATTGAAGCTCCTTTAGTATTTTGTCTTATTAGCACGGTATTTTAATCCATCAAAAGCCCCAAATACAGGGATATGGTGATTAGCAGGTGTTTCACATTAGAAGAGAAATAGAACATTATATGGCTATGAAATTTCGAATCTTTTTTATTTGTTATTTTTTTGCCAATTAATAGTGAATATATTGATGTAAGACGCAATGGAATGAGATCGCAACTGCACATTGGCAGCCCCTAGGAAGTTGCGGCTTACTTGCAGACTGATATTTCTTTGTTGTTAGAGCTTGAGGTACCACTGGTGTATCAATATTGGATTACAAAAGATAGAGAAAGCACCTTCCTTTTTTTGACTTAACCCCTTATCGTCCTAGTTTTCCTCTCCCTCGAGAAAATTCATATGGTACACAGTAATTCTAGTCCCAGTATAGGTGTTCATTCTTCTCCAACACAATAATACCCACCCTGTTGTTGTGGGCATGATGTCCCCAATTCGTGATGGAGTCTTTAGATTTTAATTTCTCTGGAAAATTTATTGTATAGAAGGAGATATATACTTGCTTTCATCCTTATATTTCTGTGGTATATTGCTCTTTTGATAACCGTATGACCTTGTTTCAAGTTGCTGTCCAGTCTGACCAAAAAAAGGATAGTTGCTATCTAGGCAATGATTTTCATCTTCAAAATTTTCTTCGCTTTACAGATTTCTTCTGGTTACATTATTTCTCTCCGTTTGTTTTATTCCCTGCACTTACAGGCATGACGCCTTCTGTATTCCCTACACTTACAGGCATAACCCTTTTAAATGAGTGGCCACTTGAAATGTGAATTCAGTTTTTCCACCGTATCTGCTAGTGTTTTATCTATAAGTCCACCGGACATCCATCCTGACAACTTTTTATATTTCACAGGCACAGATGATTTTTGGTTTGAAGTTATCCAGCTTAAAAATTATGAAGCAGATGTCTGTTAGGTAATATTTATATCGACTGTTGATTAGGTCTCATCCTCATTTTCTTAAATGGTTTTATGGGAATTGATTGGATCTGTGATGTCAGTAGAGGGTGAATTTTGGGCTTGGCAGTATGTTGCTGTTCTGAGGAAACTTCATAAGTCAACTTGATCCCTCTCTTTATCTTCTATTTGTCATAAGAAAGGCATTTGGAGCTTTTGAAAGAGAGAAACTCCCTTAGCAGTTTTCACTTATGTTTGAGATAACTTTATGGAGAAGCATAGTGAAAATGTCGGATTGGATTTACAAGTTCTTGCAGATAGTGTACATTAACTAGCCTTGTATTTCATGTCCACTTTTAAAAACTGTGTACATGTTGGCACCCCCTTTGTGTCCTCTGTTGAAACATTTAGTTTATTTGCTTATAAAAAAGGAGAGAAAAGCCAGCATTTGCATCAACTCGAGATGGAATTGGGGAATTAGACCATCTATGGAAGAGTGGGAGGGGAGGAATAGGAGACAGGAAAAATATGGAGGTATTGTAATAGTCCCTTCTTCAGGAAATATGTGCAAAATGAAATGAATGAAAAAAAATAAAAATTGTAGGGTCAGCATTTTAGCAATCACTTAAAGATGTAGTGAAAAAGGTAGAAATTAGCAGATTTTCTTTTTTCCCCTTGAAATAGGTTGTAACTTTCCACTTTCAGGGTTATAAGAGGAATTTCACCGATCAAATATTTTCTCTCTTCAATTTTTTCTCCATTCGAAACAAGTTACTCTATCTTAACTTTCATTATCATGCTTCCAAACAACATGGAAGAAAGTAGTACTCTTCTCATCAAAATTCATATCATCCAATTTATTTCTTTTATTTTCTCCTCTCCCTCCCAAACCCAGCATTAAGGAAGTTCAGTATATTGCTTTTCCAATTTTGAGCAAATCACAGGTATTTTTTTGGTTAACTTACAACTCTCTAATGCTTTTGATCATTAAGTTGTGCACAACTTTTGTAATTTACAATGCAAAGAAGATTTCTTATAATGGTGAACTGAGTAAGCGTGCTAAATTTTTAAAGTGTTTCTCTTGGGAGGTATTCTATAGGTAGTGCAAGTCCAGCTGGCACAGTATTGATCTATAGTAAGACATTGCTAAATTTCTCTCCCAGGTATCAATATGCTTTTTCTTTGACTTGGTTTTAGACATGGTTTGGTTGCTGGTGAGTTAAAGAGTAAATGCTTATTAGTGTTAAGTTGCAACATACAATGCCTGGGAGCTTAAACTTCATAAAATGCAAGCCTGTATGATGATGTTTCTATGCTTTTTTCTGTGAGTGAAGGAATGACTATAGAGGGCCTATCTTGGCATAGCTATGGCTTTTGGCTTTAGCTTTGGCTTTTGGCCTTTTGCTTCAGTTGCGCTATATTTTATTGTCCTCCTCATGATCATTATCATTCTTCCACAATCCTGCTAATGAGGTGGGCTTATAATCTTACCATTTTTCCGCAACCCTTCTAATTGGGTGAGATGTCTGAAATATGTGCATTGCTGCTCAATATAGTGAGGCATGCTCATTTTCCCGCCTGAGATGTGGGAAGAGCCAAACTCACTGTATTTCAACAAATAGAAGACCCATTATTTGATGATCTGCTTTTGAACTCATTTGGAAGTTAGGATACTTACATGCCTATTTACTTCTTTCTATTACTTGCCTCTACAGCTTTATGGTTCTTGTTTTATTGATTTTCATCTTAGCGAGAGACCTGAAGTTCTCTTTTCTCCTTTGCCTAGCACAAAAGGCCAAGTCCACAAAGTTGTAGAGATCATGGGTTTAGAAGTCTACTGCAACACCTCCAATGGAGGTTCGAGTTTCAGGGACAATGTTCGGGATAGTCAATGCCTGAGCAATGCTAGTTGTGAAAGCAATCACTTTCACCCTATTCTAGCACCACTGAATGTGTCCGTGTCACTTTCGGTATGAGTTATCATCATCTTGCCTATCCTTCCTTCTACAGACGCAGGAGTATATTTGTGGTCGATCCTGTAACTTATGCAGAAATTTGGTTTTCCTTGATGCTCGTGGCATTCAATGACTCGAAGGACCTGCGAGCTGTTAATGGACACAGTTTTTCTTTCATCATTGGCCTCACTTTTTTTTTTTTTACCATTCTTGAAATAATTGATTTTCTAAACCATATGCAGCATGATTGTGGCATCCCAGTTTCTGGTAGTTATGCTTATTTTTCAATTAAAAAAAAAAAACCTTGTTCATGTGTGCATCTTGGATAAGGATGTAAGTATGAAATCAATAGTTGACCTCAATAATCAATCTGTGATGCAACTCATCTTATGTAATGTTATTCATATGGTCTCACTATCTTCTTTTGTCATCATTGTTATGCTCTTTCTTTTCCTTTTACAGTTCCTTTTGTACTTACCATAGGATCCAGTGGCTATCGTTAAGAATAATATTTTCGATGTGATACTTGTCTTTAATGTGGCATTATTTTCATTAAGTGCATGATGATTATAGGGTGGTAGATAGGCAGATGTATTCATCATTTGACTAGCTGTGTCAGGAGGTGCTGGTTCTTTTGTATTGAGGATCTCCTGAAGATTTTTTGTAGATCATTCCTACAAGTGAACTTGGTTTCCTCATAGATTAGTTATTAAAGCTCATTTCAAAGAGATCGGTGTTGTTTCACTGAAGAGCAAAGATAATGAGTAATTTTCCTTTCCATGGGAAACAATGAAAAAGGTTTGACTGGCTAGTTGAACAACCCGGGAGGGATTTGGATTTACTCTGACATGTTATATGTAAGCTAAATGGAGCATCAATTCCATTTTACAATGATCTGTCAGACCCATTTTTTGGCCTGGAACTCTAGACTCAGTTGTGTATATTGTGGTATTGTTTTCATGAAGTGCATGGAGATTTATGGGGCAGTAGATTGGTAGATGTATTCATCATTTGATCAGCTATGTCATTTGTAGCGAGGTTCTCCTGAAGGTTTTTTGTAGATCACTCCTAAGGGGGTAGTCAGTTTCCTCACAGAGTAGTTATTAAAGCTCATTTCTTCTTAAAGGGATTGATGTCGTTTCATGAAGAGCAAAGATCATGAGACTTTTTCCTTTCCATTTGAAACTATGAAAATAGTTTGACTGGCTAGTTGAACAACTTGGGAGGGATTTGGATTTATTCCAACATGTTATATGTAAGTTGAATGAAGAGAGCATCAATTCCATTTTACAATGATCTATCAGATCCTTTTGTTTTGTCTGGAACTCTATACTCTAGACTCAATTGCGTATATTGTTGGACAGTTCCTCTGGGGATCTCTAAAATTTTCTCAAAGGGCACAGAGAAATGAAGGGAAAAGAGAAGTTTTTCTTTTGGGGATGAGAAATTACATGTCTTTGAAAGTGTTCAAATACGAAGGCCGTAAACAAAGGAAATCCTATCTCAAAAGAATGGGAAAGCTGGTTGGGACTAAAAATGGAGGGTTTTTATTCAGTAAGCTTCTAGATTCTATTGACTAAATAGTTGGTTTGACTAATAAAGTTAGGAAATTTTTTTCCTGTTGTAATCCCTAAATTCCTTTTCATAGAAGTGATTGAAGCGTTGCCTACCAGGAAAGGTGCCACTAGGGCTGCTTTGTCATGCTTCCTGTGATATTTCACAATGAGTCAAAATAATGTATTTGTCTATTTCCACTGGAGGTTTGTTCCACTGGTTTTCATCATTTAACAGTTGTTAATTATCAGTTCTGAGTTCCTGTGTATGTCTTCGTTTAGGGGGCCTTCTTATGTTTGCTTGCAAAGTTGAACTTAGTCAATCATGCTTGTGCTGCTTCTGGTTCAATCTGTCTTAAATTTGTGCTGTATGTTGTTAATAGTGGTTTCTACTATTCACTGGTGGTACCATAGCATTGATCCAACGTGAATTTCAGATATTTTGTTGCCCCAATATTTGTTTGTTTTTGAAGATATAGAAGTGATACTGATAAAACTTTGAATGTATTCTTCTTTTGGCCAAAATAATTCTGTTTGTATTTTCAGCTGACCATTGAAGTTATTTCCATTGTAGGTCAATCGACCTGGGAAGCTTGATATAGACACTCCACAATGGTCTGTCTGCGCTGAAATAACCAGCTTGGTTGGTTTGTGATCTAAAAATCTTTAGCATGTGATCTTTTAAATGATTGTATTAATTGTAGATGACATACTTGACGCATCTGTGTTCTCTCAACTTGTATTAGGTAATATGTCTTGACGATTTTCAGCTTCGACAGATCTTGATGTTGTTGGACAACTTGACTATATGTCAACTAAGAGAACAGTATGTTTGAACTTTAATGGTTGTTTCTTATATTTTATCTTGTTCCTATGATTTAGATGCTCCTATAGTATTATGTGTACATTACATCTTTGTCAGTTCATGACTTTGCTTGGTGTTGCTTTTTGTGCTTACCTATTGCATTTTCTAGTCATGTAGTGTAGTTTCATGATTTTGTTCATTGTCCTGATTTGTGGAGCATATTAATCAACAATGGCTAGTTGTTTGCTGTGAGATAGAAGATAACCACTTACCACTTTTCAGATGGCTATGGTCATGCTTCTGGTGAACTACTTACGCCCTGTCCTGTCTAATGTTATTTTGGCCAGTGAACATGTATGTTGAGTGTCTAGTAGTTGACAGACCTGAGCTCTAGATTCTCTACTCATTTAATTATTGCGGTGTTCTTTTTTAAAGAAAGAAAACCATATGGCTAGCATGTTGAGGATAGTTGATTGTTTATTCTCCAATCTCGTTGAGGGCTTAGGACAGTCAATGCCCATAATTAGATTTTGAGAAAGTTTTTATTTATAAATAGTTCTTGAGACAGATTATTACCACGGAAGGAGAAAGTCCATCTACCGTGGTGCAGTGACAAAATGCTATATGTCGAACATGATGATGGAGGGATTGTCAATTTCTTAATTGATTGTCGCGTTCTTTATGAATCCTTTTTCCTTGTTGATCGTTTCATTAAAGTTTCATATTTTCTTTATCACTTAATTAGATTGGGAATATATCCAGGCCAATCTTCTAATGACATACAGTATTAATGGTACTTCACTGTTGATAAAATTTTCAGTGATAAATAAATCCTACCGACTTATTAAAAGCTATAAAATCCTTTTCGTGCTCAAATTTAATACGTGTAAATGTAGGTATGGACGTTACCGTCCATGGTCCAGTCCATTGCAAAGAAAGCTCAAAAACTGGCAGAAGCTGTGGTGGCACTATGCACAAGAATCTGTCCTGTCAGATGTTCGAAAGAAGTTAAGGAGGACTTCATGGAGATACTTTGGTCAGCGAATGTGAGTTTCAGTATTTGATATTCAATTGCGTTGTGGTTTTACTGGTTTGTATCCCTTTGGTGCTCTAATTGGGTAAAAGTAGATATTAAAAGAACTGTTGTTCTACTGGTGGGAGATCTGGCCATATTTTGAAATTGTTCTAATGGAGAAGGGGTCAAATCGCTATAAACTCGACATGATGCACAGAGATCGCTGGGCTTATATAATGGAATCAAAGAACATGTTTAAGAATCTGCTTATTAATGGAAGACCATTCTTACATGCTCATATACTGACATCACAACTTGCACTTGATGCGCTCTCTCTCTCTCTCTCTCTCATGGTGCAAGATAATTTGTCTATCGATTTCATCTAATGTTTGCCGTAATCAGTAACTTCTCAAAGCAATTGGCTTGTAATTACCAAAGATATTGAATGAGACATTTTTTTTATTTTTTTATATTTGACAAAACATGTAGAAGGTAGAAAGTTTTATGAACAAAATGGGTAGCCTACCTCTCTCCCAGTTAAAGTCTTGGAAATGTGGCTATTCGTCTTGATAACAAATTTGCTTATGTGGATCTCAATTCATTTTATACTGTTCTTCATCTTTTCTTTTTCTTGCTTTAAGAATGTTTATTTTATCATGTATTTTGGTTTTTCCAGATCTTGAAGCGTTGTCCTCAATTTTAAGTTTTTTTATGTATTCAACTCATCTTCTTGAGAAGTTGATCTTTACTGGCATCACAGTATCTAATCTTAAAGTTGACAAACTAAATTCTACTTGTCAAAATTAAGATTGATAAATACGATCGCAAGCTTTTATGTTTTCCTTCTCATCTCAAGCAACGATGGATACTGGGATACATGCACATCTGTAAGCTTGTCTGTTTGTACAGTTTCTTTTCAGGAAAAAGGTGCTGTTAAGGAAACATAAGGTTAAAGAATCTGAAACTCTTTGTATTTTCATTATGATGGTGGCATTAATCTTTGTACTAAAATTAAAGGCCATCCTCTCATCAGATAACTTGCACATACCTAAGCAGGAACTTGATTAATACTCTATGGCTTGCCTTTCTTGAGCATTTCCTACTTGTGTAGCATCTTCCTGAGTTGGCAGGATGATCTCAAAATGTATTATTGATGTGGTAAAAGTCAACTACCTGTAAAATCGAAATTCCTTTAGATCTGGACAGTATTTTGCCCTCCCAAATCTCAAAAGCCAATGTTGGTGCTTCACTATGATCATGGTAATTGTTGACAACTTCAGCGTGAATGCTCGGAGTCTCTTTGTTTATGTTTTATTTGACAAGGAAGACCAAGGAGCTGAAAATTTATTTAAAATGGGCTGTGGATAATGATTGCTGCAACTAAAGGGCATCTTTTTCAATGGTTGTCATTGTTCTGCTTTGCTATCTTCAAACATGCCAAATAATGTTGAATTTTACTCCGTTGCAGGAGCAATCGTCGGGAATATGTTAGCCTGTACAAAAAGAAATTAGTTTTTCTTCGGCAGGAGCAGGTGTGTTCCTCAACATGGATGAACAATTTATTTTTATATTTTATTGTAATGTTTCTCCTTTCTTACTGCCTCTAGGATTTTCATCTTTTGTGTGTTGAATAAGGTCCTATAGATGTTTTTGAAGCTTTTTTGGCTTGTGATGCCTGAAATTTCTCCTGTTTCTCTTGGGATGCTAGGTGGTCATTTAGATGTCTGAGGTCCATACTTCATATGATTCTGGATATTGACATTTTGCTTGATGGAATAAAAAACATCCTTATACCTCAGAAGATGCAGATATATAATTGCCATACCTTATCGCCTCATGTTCACCCAACGAATTTTTTGAAACAGATAACTGCTTTCTTAGGTCTTTAAACAAAATAAATTTCCAATTAAATCAACATATAAACAAAGTTAGTTAAAGAGATTCAAGTCCTTGGCATTCACGAAATCACTATCCAAACCCTCAGACATCTCTTGATTTCCACTCTCTTTCCACGCTGTCAAAGATCTGAATTGTCTCTGGGACATGAATTTATTCTCTTTTGTTTGTTCTCTTCCATGCATACATCTCATAATCCATTTGTAGCACAAAGCCTTGTTGGAATGCAATAAAAACTTGATAGCCAAACTGCCTTCGGAATGGGGAGTTTACTTATTCCCCATTAAACAAGGCTGAAATGGTAACCTTCTCGACTACCTTCTCCCTGTGAAATGTCCTCTCAATGTTCTCGAGTGTCTTGGCTACTGCACTTGGTAGGGGGAACAATGATAGAAAAACCAGTAGAGGAACATAGCTTGATGTGTTAAGACGTATTGAGTATCATTTCCATTGGATTTGGCATCGGCATTTGCTAGGTGCCATTACATTGAAATTGTGTTTTTGTGATTTAAATTGTAGAATGCCATTTGCTTTGTTGGTCTTTGGTCAGTTTTGTGGGGCCTTCTGCTTCTCATTAATTCAATCAATGAATAATATGGCTTAGTGACGGGATGAGAACTCATCTATCCCATTGTGTTGTAGATCTTCAGAGAAACTAATACTGGGTCAGATTCATAATGATAGATGGTTTGATGATATATGTGAAATTAACTTCAGAAATTTCCCAATAAAGATTTTTGTTCTCTTTGTCATCCTTTTTATGGACCATATGCAATCTATCTACAATTTCGTTGTGTCATTTCTTATCAAAACTGGGAAATATGTTTCATCATCTTATGAAATCCTACCTACCTTAATATGATTAGGGACACGAAGAGAAGCGTACACTAGTCAGACAGCTCTTAGTTGGAGGATAAGCATAATGCTGTCTTGTACCTGTTAAAAGTTTCATTTGTGATAAAAAGATACTGAAGCATCTTGGACTTTGTTTTGTCACCTAAAGAGTTACATAAATTGGGGGCCAATCCTGAATACACCTAATCCTGTCTTCTTAGATGTTTTAACATCAAGTTATTTTGTTGATAGATGTTCAATTTCACCTTTTTTTAATCTTACGGAAAATCGTAGGTGCGATTTTGTTGTTAAGTGATAATACATGACTTCTTATCTAGTTTAAACTATATGGAGGTACCTGTTCCAGCCCTTCTGCGAAATCCCTAATGTAGAACATTGTAAATCATTGCAGATTTTTCTAAAAGCTTCTTAAACCACTAGATGAGATATGTCCTGAATTTGGAGCATGGAAAGTGAAGTTGTAATCGTAGGAAATGGGGAGCCTGGAGATTTGACTTCAAAACATCCTACTTGGACCATATAATTAGAAATGAGAGAGACTTATAAGAATATAGGACCTGTTAACTCACATTCTCAATTTATAATATATGTCATGCCACTAGCAAGTCTTTAACAGATCTCTTTTCCAATTAAATCCTCATTGTGGAGTCTGATTTTCTCAGTCTGTTGACGAACAAATTCTTGAAGAGTTGGAGCAAATGGAAAGAGCATCTGATATAGAAGATATTTTAAGTTATCGCTCAGTTGCTGAACGTGAACTCCAGGTATGATAATGGTTTTGTCTCACAATCTGCTTCATTTATTTGTTAGTACTCAATAATAGTGATGATTGCAGTGTGTTATAGTGATTAGTTTTCTGATGTTCTGATGGATTTTTTTTTTTCATGTGACTGGTCAAGCAAATATATTATTAGGTCCTTAATCTAGTAATTCTATTTCTAGGAACTTTTATGTGAGTCTACCAATAATCATGTGGAACCGAGTCTTGAGAAGTCACGGAATGATGAGCGATCATCAGGCAGGTCGCGTGGATGGTTAAATTGGCTGTCTCGTGGCATGCTTGGTGCTGGAGGTACTGATGACTCTGGTCAGTTTTCTGGCGTGGTTTCGGATGAAGTTATCAAGGTAACTTTCTCATGAGCTACTTATATTTCTGCTTCCATTTAATTGAAAAGTAAGATCATAAACAATGATATTTGAATGAGTTAAAATGCAAGTAATTTGATATTCCTTTATTCTGCCAGAGTCAAATTAGCGAAAGGTGTAACTAAGGCCAATTTAGTGACAACAATTACTCCAAATTGTCATGATATTTTTCGTCTTTGAAACTTTTTGACACTTATGCAGGATATATATGAAGCAACAGAATTCCATCCTCCATCATTAAGCAATGGGGACGCTATTGCAAGTGATGATGTGTGTAGATGCAAAGTCAAGTTCTTAATTCATCGAATTTCTGCAACACTTCGAAGCATGTAAGGTTTCTATTGTTGATGTGTTTTATTATTGTTCATCCGAATGTATGGCAGACAGGTTGATTGTACTGACTATTTAGGCTGTATTTACTTTTCTGACAAGCTCTTTATATATTTGCGATCATTGTTATGCATCGGATCTTCTGCTTCCTCATGTTTTTGGTGCTTAACTAGTTTTTTTGTTTTTTCTTTTTGATTCTGGTGTTGTGTTAAGTTAGTATTTATTTTTCCGCTTGAGTGTCTAAGTTCTATGGACAAGCTTGGGCAAGACTCTTAAGAGGCGCCTTTGGAACTTAATTTACATGTTGACTGGGATCTTTGCCTTATGAAGCTAGTTCATGTTATTGGAAGACCTGTGACTTTACAGGAAAATTACCTAGTGTGGGATTGTGTCTGATTTGGAGGTGGTATGATAGGGCATTGTTTCAGTCCCAAAGTGTGTAAGTGGGATGCAAAAGAACCTAATTTGGACAAGTGCAGAACCAGAGACTGGTGGGTCTGCTTAGAAATTGATTGGAAAAAACTCTAATCCCAGCAGGAAAAACCTCAACCTGGTAATATTTTTATTCATGGATCCGTTCGGCAAAAGATGCCTGTGTTATATATTATTTTTTAATTTCTTTTTTTTGGGAGTGTTTCAAAATGGGAAAATAAAGTAGATCAGCGGAGTTAGAGGCACATATAATGTTATTATTTGAAAACATGAGTGTCGATTACATTTTCTCAAGAATGAAGGTGGTGACTACTGTGCCAAAGGCGATGCAGAAAAGGTAGTTCTCTTGGATCCTTAAGAATGTAGCTCACATTGAGTAACTTGAGAATAAGGGCACTGGGAGTCCTGAAACTTGTGTACATGTGCAGTTTAGTCGTACAATTTTGGATGGAGCAATGAGTTTATTAGGTGATCGAAAAGTTATTATTGACGTCCTTTTGTTAGTTCTTCAATTAAATTAGAATGTAATTCAATGTGGTAGTGCCACCTGGGGGTGTATGAGACTGCCGCACGTAGGTTTCCATGAAAAGTTATTGTAGGACTTGATAGGCTAGTAGTTGAAATTTTTTTGGGGTTAATTGTTCAACCAAAAAGTTTGAGGGCTGAATATTCAGTATACAAATGTTAGCAATTCTGGTGTACCTAATGTTGAAAAAAAATTATGACAGTATTTTCTGGGGGGAGATAATTTTATTGTCATGTTTAATAGGTGCACATGCACATTTAAATAAGGTGATGTTGGATTCATTTTATGTAATTCCCACGGACCTTAATGTTTGATCACTTGGTCAAAGAGAGCTTTCTTATTTGTGTGACAAATCTTGTGCTTTTTGTTTGTTCCTTCTTTCGAGCTGTAGGAATTTTTTTGTACCTACCTTTCATGGTTTGAACCTTTAAACGTGGTTAGATAGTTTCGATATGATTACCACTCCCATGGAATGTTATGCATCTTGTTAGTATTGTTAAATTATATGCTTTGGCACAGGAAATCTGGGAAAGACGTGGCAGAGCTCCTTGTTGACAAAGCTTCTGTTGAATTTACAATGTGGGAAGAATCTGCTCTTGCTATTGCTGGCATCAACACATTCAGGATTATCTACCCACAGAACAAAAATGTTGTTGTACAAATGAGGCAGGTTGGTGCTTTTTTCTACGAAGTGTATGGCATGTAGCATGCTGGTTGAATCAAGTTCGCAATTTAGATTAGAAATGTAGATGTGACTACTTAGTGGATCTTTAATTCCAAGAGAATTTTCAAAATAATATTAAAGGAATGAGTGCAAAATTTTGAAAAAGCCAGGGGGGCTGTGGAAGGGAGATTTTAGGGAGAATAAATTACCACCTGGAGGAAGGGAGGGAGGCAGGGATCTATGTCAATAACCAAATGTGAAAACAGAAAATACCATATTATTTTTGCAATTGATGTATGAATACATTTAACTGAAGGCCTAACCAGTCTACCTTTATGGATTCTTTGACAATAATTGATATCTATTTTTAAATCAATAGAAAGACAATAAATTGTCTAGACTATGAAACTTTTTGATGTATGGTAATAGCCACTTGATAGCTTTACTGGAAACCGAAGAAGAAATTAGACAAGCTGTTTCTGGCTGCAATGGTACAAGGCTTTATGAAATGCACAAACATTTTTAAAGAGGATTTCGTGCGTCTTCACTGACTTTTAGAGATATTTGGATTTTGTCGTTAGATTTGATGGCACTTTGTGTTGATTCCAAATAGATTTTGGATCAGTTTGTTTGGTGGGAAGTCTTTATTGCTGTGATAATGCTCGCAGCTAGGCCAAAAAGATTGTTAATTGAAGTTGCAGTATATTTTCAAATTACCTTTCTTGAGGGGAGATGAATCATGGATTGGTTCCTGATAGCAAATGGAGTGGTCTGTTCTATAAGAAGTTGGACTGAAGGTGTAATTTGGCATGGAAAAATGGTACACTTCTTGGCAATACAGCATGCTATAAAAAATGGGTTTTTGGTGTGGTGGTGGTGCGGGATCGTAAGTAGAGCCCTTGCTGCTGGCTCTGTCATGATAAATGGCTCCAACTTAGGTTTTTTCAGTTCTCCAGCCTTTTGCCTCGCATGGGCAGGGAGCTCTAAACTAAGTCGAGACAAAATATGTTTATTTAATTGGCCATCATAATGTGTTCAGATGATTTGGTGAGGATGAGGAAGGTAAGATCTCATTGAGCTAACCTTTGGAACTGCCTTGCCAGAGGCACAGATGGCTGATTTGTGAGACCTTGGTTCATGTTGAGGCGGTGGCTGAACTCCATAGAATGTGACCAAAGTAGCGAGACTCCATTGATTGACCTCTTAGAGAATGGTCAAAGAATTGGTATATTTTCAGTGGATCTTTGAGCCTGTACCATGAGGTGCGGTTTTATTAGAGGAATGGGCTGCCATTCAAGATAGAGTAGCCTTAGTTTTTCATAATACTGATAACCAATAATGGATTACTTGGGGGGTGGAAGGAATCATCAGGAGAACCAATGAAGGTTTCATAACCAATTTTGGCATGAAGACAACCGAGTCATTCTAACCTGGAAGTTTCCCATCTTTCATTTGCTGATGATAATGTTGTATCCTGTGGCGGTGAGCCAGTAAATTGTCAATCCTAGATGCAAGTGACTCTGCTTTAAAGTTGTGACAGGTTTGAAGGTGAATCTTGACAAATTGGAATAGGTTTGTTTCAGGTAATTTGCCAGACCAGAGAATATTAATGAGAGTAATGGATTGCGAGCTAGGTAGTCTCCAATACGAACCTTGGGACAACACATTCAATGTATAAGCTGGTATCAGAGCCATTCACTATGTCTCCTAGTTGCAACTGTACAAAGTGCATGTTGGTGGTGCCATATTGCTGTGTTTTCCTTGAAATAGTGAAAATAATAGTGCACAGGCAGCCTGTTTGTGCGCCCTGATTGTGGAAGCATGGCGTATTATCATGATCTTGATTGCAAGTTATGAGACTTGGATCTGACATTGGAGTTGTGACTTCCTTAATATACGTCATTGGGCTTTTCCAATTTTTTTGAAGGCTTTTCCATTTCAAAGGCTAGCTTTGGTTGTGTGGTTTTTTCTGAGGTTTTGTATCAGTCTCCCTATCACTTATCTGTGACTAACCTGTTACAGCTTCACTGGCACCAAATGAAGGGCTTATAACTGGACTCGGTGTGTCCAAATATTGTTCTAACCTGGAAGTAACCTTCTTTGTTTGGAGTTGATAATTATTTTCTGTGAAAGTGAGCACAGCTAAATTGTCATAAGTAAGATGGATTTCACTTCATTCCGAAGCTGTGACAGATTTGAAAGTAAATCTGGAGAAACTGGAGTTGATTGATCTATCCTGTGTGCCAGACGAGGGAATATTGGCGATAGTAATGTGGTGCAAGCTAGTTAGTCTTCCTATCACATTTTTTGGGAACTACCTCTAGGAGCTAAATTCGAAGATCAGAGAATGTTGAATTCAGTCATTGAGATGTTGGAAAGAAGATTGGCTAGGTGGACTATTATGCAGCACCCTGTTGGTCTTATGAAGCTATGGCGTTGAGGGTTTTTAAGACAATTTTTCTTGATGAAAAATGACTCCAGTTATTAAGGCACTCTTCCCAATTGTTTTGGAGGACGTATAAAACCTTCTAGAATGTTTTTCCCTTTAATTAGTGGCTGCTGGACTATACAACATCTACAGCACCAAAAGCTACTGCAGGAAGTTACTACTGCCAAACACACTTATTTGGCTGCCGAACATGCATCTTAATGAGTGTCGATTAAATTTTTGTTACTTTACCCTCCATCAACTATATAAGTTAAGACACTCAAGATTATAGAGAAGAAATTGGAGGCAACCGAGAAGCTTGCCGTATTAGAGTAGTTTGATTGAGAATCAATAAAATCCCTTTGGACTTGGGGGTGTTTTTTTTGGGGGGGTGTGTTGTAGGGTATAAATTTTATATTAGATTCCAATAAGGTTCGGTGCAGAGTGGCTGGGGATGTTGAGGACTAATATGACCTTTCTTGGAGAGTTCAATCATTGAGATATATGGAACGGACCATTTTGGATGCGTGAAATATATTGGTAAAGATGGATTGTCTAATTTCAGCTCCAATCCTGCTTTAATGGCTATCGAGTGTGTCTCCTGTGAGTTGTGTGAAGTTAGCATCGTGCAGTGCGGGTATGAGGGATAGTCTTACTGTCAGCCTGAGACATTTGCCATCATATGGGGCTCGTGGCTTTAATATCGAGAGATCCATGAATTACATCATATTGAGCTATCTGCTTCTCTGAAAGTCTATATGAATGGCTTATAGGCTTATTCTCTATCTTCTACTCTAGCCAGACTTTGTCATTCTATATGTTTCCTCTGCTACATCATGCTTAGCATTCTATGGTCAAAGTAAAATATTGTTGCTGAAGAACTTGGTAACAGTGGCGTGGCGTACCAGCATGATTGATTTTTTTTTTCCTTTATGGAATTGTATTGTGACTATTATCTGAACTAAATAAAATATTTTCGAATTATAAAACCTTACCCTGACACGTTTTTAGTTTATATTCTTTTTGAATTGCAAAACCTTAGACTATTGTTTCTTTATGTGAATTTGAGGCTTATACAGCAGCAGCGACGGCAACAACATGGAAGCCTTATCCCACTAAGTGGGGTCAGCTGTGTGAATCCTTTCACGTTATTGGTCATGATTTTGACTCGAATTTTTTGTAAGACAGTGTTTTTGAATCTGAACTAGACTGGCCGGTTCAATCGGTTAGGCTGGGAACCAGACCACAGTCTGCTCCTGCTTTACTCAATTACTGGGACTGGACAAGAACTGGTCAAAGCCAGTATTGACCTGGTTTAACCAGGCAGCTAGCAAGCACGTCACTAGTTTGACCGATCTTTCTGTAACAAATTTAGAGAGTGGAGGCAAGGGGAATAGGGGCCCCCTTGTCTTCTAGAAAGTGGAATGATTGTCTCAGCCGTCTGAGCTGTTCTCTCATGTTGGGTTGGATCCGTAAGATTAATATCATTGCATACTTACAGTAGTATACTGTGCAACTGATTAACCTGTGGTTGAACCTGTTCAACTGCGAACTGGAAACCAGACTAATTCTTGGTTTTGAAAACAACCTGTAAGATGAAAGTATTACTTATCCTTTCGTTTTGTCTCCTCCATGCCATTTTAGGTCTCTTTTTTGGCCTCTTTCTATGTGGATTTTTTTTTTTTATCTCATATTGGATCGCAATCCATTTCTTTATGGAAAATTAAGCCCAATGCCATGCCAATATTCTGTCTTTTTCTTTTTTTGCCAACATCTCATTTTTTTTTATGCATCAATTGAGCTGCTGTTTCCATAAAAGTAAGATCCACGAAGTGCACATGAATATAGATCATGTGACAAGGTTCTTCTTATACAGCTTAATGCATATTCTTCACTCTCATCTAGAGAGATTAATAGCCTTCATTTGCATCTGCTAAAATTACTGCAGGTTCTTCTAGGGGAAAGTTTGCAGGATGCTGACAATCCTTCCTGTAGGATACAAGCGGATATTTCACCAAGAGAAGAAGTTGCATTGTCAATAAAGGTATGGCCTG
Organism: Eucalyptus guilfoylei; assembly: GCA_016097605.1. NCBI lineage: Eukaryota > Viridiplantae > Streptophyta > Magnoliopsida > Myrtales > Myrtaceae > Eucalyptus > Eucalyptus guilfoylei. Next base: position 12,260,788 of record CM027870.1, on the reverse strand, counting down.
TTGCTTCAGTTCTCCATGTGGAGAGTACCTTTTATGCTAGTCATCAGTTGTTTAGCTATTCATACTAGACTCAAGTCTGACTTATTTGCTTAAGTAATTTCTCTGTTGCTTCTCTGGTTAGGTTGCAATTCAACCCCTCACAGTGGTGATTGATACTGAATTTTTCCTCGACTGCATTGAGTTTCTTGATATATTGGGGTCTTTTGAGTTTCAGCATGAACGGGTGAGTTATAGCATTTGTTTGCACTGCTTTTGCCTTGCTAAATGCTGTTAATGTCTTGCCTTATTCCCTTATGACAGGGCTCAATTTATATATTTCCTTGTTTAATATGCATTGCTTAATTTCTTAGATTAGTCGCTTTTTTGTTTATTCCTTCTGTGTATATGGTATGCACAAATTTCTCAAGCAGGCAGTACACTTCCCCAGACCTCAAGCAAGTACCGGCTCACTCTGTGTGCGCGCGTGCGTGTGCGTGTGCGTGTGCGTGTTGGGTTGTCGGAGCTGGCTGTGTTTGCTGCTGCTCACTTGGCAGTGATTAATTTCTTGACCCCCTGATCAGCAGAAATGGTGATTGCCTCCCACATTCTCTGCCACCATCATGGACCTCTCAAGCCTCGCACCCTCTCTCTTAAATCAACGTCATCAGAATCTATTGCTGACCCCACCCCCCCTGGTTCTTTTTCCTCTTCCCCTCCCTTCCCAACAACACACACACACACAATGTAATAGGCCACTCAGACGCACACACCACTTCTGTCTCGTAGATTGTTGCATCACCATCTATCAAAATTGAGAGTTGAGTGGAACACCAGCTAGTAGTCTTTCTTTTAGAATTTGATTTTTATTGGAATTTGAAGTGTCCCTTTTGTATTCCATAGGGTATTGTTTACTTTAGAGGTTTTTTATTTGAATTAATTTCTTGTTTAGAGGTTTTGCTAATTCAACCAGCAGTAGAATTTTTGAACAGTCTATGTATATGGCTGTGTTTTTTTTTCCCTTAATAGAGTTGAAGAATAATTCAATATCGGTGAATCTTTGATTTGGAATTTCTAATACGATTCTTTTGTTAAATATGATGCTAAAGAGACCCTAGATGTGATGACTAAAGAAAACGACTCATTGTCATTTGTTGCGGTTCTGTTAAAGTTCTCAATCAATGGGGCTCACTACTTAGAACTCATTCTCCTACATTAGGTAATGGGTTCATGGATTTGTCATTTGTGATGAGGGACAATACATGCCACATGATAAGTTTTGATTGGCTGAGACAATCAAAGACTAGTAGGGTACTTGCGTTAATTAACAAAAATATGTCCTGTCTATATTGATCATTAAATTCATTTTATAAATTATGACATAGAGGATCTTAGTGTTTTATTTTGGTCTTACTGGGTCATCTGATTATGAGGCAAGTATACTGGCCTTTTAATGTTCATTTCACGTATTTTTCCTTTTATTGTCCTTGGATGAGAATGATTGGGCAGCTTCTTATACATGTACTGAATTTCCACTATTCCTATATCTTATCTTTGCTGATCTGGAGAGAACAGAACGAGAAAGCCTTCGAAGGAGGGAAATTTTGTGGTTTTGTATTGATTGGCATTGTATGTTCTTTCTTGTAAATGTGCTCTCTATCTGTGGTTCTTTGAGTTCTTTGACTGCCAGATGGTGATTTTTTGATATCCATGAAATGAAAATTTTTAAGCCACCTATCTCCAATATTTCCATCTCCATTTCCAATTCACCTATAATGCTGGCAAAAAACTGAATATAAGATTTTCGAATGTCTGGTCTCTGTTCTGTAAAATCACATGCTATTATGGAAGTCATAAGGCGATTTGCTAGCTATCTCATTTGGTACTGACATCCAGCTCAATGACTCTGCATCAGTGCATATTCATTGAAACTTGTTACAGAGTTAATGCTTAATAAATGACTGGTTGGGAATGGGCCCGTTGCAGGTCTGATTCTTCTGTTTAGATTGTCTATGATGAAAAATGGTTTAAGCCAAATTTGACCTGTTTGAACTGGTGAACTGGTCAATGCTGATTGGGCTTTAGAAAAATTAATTTTCTGAGCACAAAGAGTTCGAAATCCTATTGGAAGCTGCTGACGTATCAAAAGGGTGCATAAGGATACTGAACTCAGCTTTACTCCTCGCAGTATAAAACTTACTCTGCTGCCAAGGCTAAGAATTTGTTTATAAATATGGTGATGTATTTCTAATGTCTTACTCACATGAGCTTTATAAACCTAACTGCATGCGAAATTCAACTTTTAAATTGTTCTCTTATGGGTTTTAATCGGTATCTACCCGGAACTGAATGTGGCTGTGCCAAGGGGGTATCGCCCCTATAGAAGATGGCTTCAGGTAAAAGCCATCCATGCACAAAATTATGCATAAAAGACTATTTCTAACATTTCCAACAATCTAGATTTATGAAATTGAACTTCCTGCTATATCAAAAGTGAAGAGCGTACGGCCAATTATCCCTAAAAGAATCCTAAGAAGATTCAAATCCTTGCAATGTCCTTTTGTTCCTGTCTCTCTCTCTCTCTCTAAATGGGCCAAAAAACAAGGAGAGGAATCATCTTATAATCTGTTCTTCTCCAAGCCCAAAGTATGTGTGGCATTGTGCCTGAGGTCACCTAATTTACATCTAAAATTGCAAAACTTGTAGTCCAAATCTCTTTGGTCCCGCTACATTTTTAAAGTAAATGAGTCACACTCTTTAGTCTTGCAAAAAAACACCTTTTAGCTAGTATTTTTCCTTTAGTAGTGATTCCCAAGACTTCACTGATCCTTTTGATATTGATAAGAACCCATTGCGAAGCTTCCTCACGAGACCACTCTATTGCAAAAGCATCCCCCAACTTGGTTCTATCTTGTGCCTTTGCCCCTTGAGAAAGTGTCTGAGCATGTATGATTGCGAGACTTCCTTCCCTTTTAGATTTCAGAATCTAAAGAGAAGGTGTCTGAGTAGCAAAATCTTCTTCATCAGATATCCTTTGGCCAAGAACATTCTCAACAGGCACATCACTGCTATTAATAGACACATAGGCATTGACAGCAGCAAGGAAAGAGAATTCCACGGTTTTGCCCAAACCAAGGAAATGAGTTTGTCCCATCCTCAAAAGCTGAGCTAGTTTATTACTAGCTAGGATGTCCCACTACACAGCTACCATGACTCCTTTTGTTGTACAATTGCATTTGCCTTATATTCCTCCTTAGAGAGCCTTGAAACATTATACCTAGGCATACTAGGTTTTTCCTTTTCAACCAATATTTCAGTAAAACTTTGGTTTGGCTGAAACATCCCAGTCAAACAAAGCCACAATTTGGGCAATTTCCAGAATAAAGAAGTCTTAGTGGGGTCAAACTTCCCAAAAATGAAGAAGTCTTTGTGGCTCTTGCACTGATTTGTCTGAAGTCACTCTTGAGAGCATAACCTGTCCTAACTCAAGGAAATTGATGTAAATTCCACCACCATTTAGCACTGTAGGCATCTGGAAACAGTATTGTCCTAGAACCACCCTGGTCGATCTTAGATGAAAGCAGCGTTTGACCATTGAAATTTTGTCTCAAGGACAAAAGAAGAACCCTATCTTCACTTTGGAACTTCCTCATCCAAGGCCTTCCTCATTGTTCCCACCAGGATTGATGCAAGGAGTCAAGCAATATTAGTACAAATAATGCAACGCTCATTAGGGTCCTTAGATAGTTTTTGCTTTTTCATAAATAAAGATTATTCATGCTAATTAAAAGCGTGCTCTATTAGTGCATTCAGGTTATGTAATCAGTTTCGGTTCAAGTTTTTTTAGTTGTTGGTCCTTGCGAAGTAGCTTATAAATATGCAGCTGCCTGATAATTTATTTGGAGATGGCCATTGTTTTATTGAGTTTTTTCTGTTCCAAGCTTTCTGCTCCAACAAAGTTAAAAATTTTCATAATGGAATATAATCTAGTAAATCATGAAAATATTATTTTCCTGATGCAGATACTCTCTTCACTAGATGGCATTGAAGATGACAGAGCTCGAATACTTTCTAAAGCTGAGTGAGTTCTCTATAGCATTTCGCTTGTGCTATTGTCTTTTCAAAGGAATTTGTATTGTCAGCTGTAAAGTGATTTTTTCCAAAAGCCATTTGAACGTACCTCATAAGTTTCTTTTATTGATTTATCTTTCTTTTTGCAGATATGTATTGTCAAGTCACAGAAAAGTGTCATGGAATGTCAATATCATTGATGTCATCTTAAATGTGCCGTGGACTGGTGCAGACTCGAAACTAAAGGAAATGGTTAGTCTTGGATATGAAACATAGAACATGATGTTCATGGCAGAAACTGCACTTCATTAATCATCTCTCCGTCAGCTCCATTTTGGTGCTTGTCTTTTTGTTCTTTTCCTTGTATGCATGGTTTTAGATTCAACTCTTTAACTCTTTCACATTTTAGTGCTGTCAGATGTGTTAAAATACAAAATATAAATGGCATCTGAGTTGGTTTTTTGAATTTGAACATATCAGAAAGTCCGATTTGAAAGTGTAAGCTATTAGCTAGATCAATGATGAACCTGTAAGTAATTGCTGTGGGAATTCTTTAAGGGAGGTACCATCATGCTGTCCTGACCCTTGATCTAAAGCTCTGATAGTATGTTTAATTACCATTTCTCTCAAGAGTTCAAGCTGTGAGGAAATGGGTCCACAGTGACTGTTACACCTATATCTTAGCAGAATCAATAACTAATAGAACTTATTTATGCAAGTCATTACTCATTTGAACTTCTTTCTTGTTGTATCCAACTACAAAATGATTGTGCAATCTATCTCTTCCTTTGCTGGTGCTGGATGTTAAACTCCTTACGTCCTGATATAACATCCTCAGCTCCCAATTGTTATTCAGTGTTACCCAGACATACTTACTTCCTTGGTGATCTGAATTGCCAAACCTGGTGTTCCAAACGACCTGCACAAATCAAGATATAACATTCTGAGTAAAGATTGCCAGAGATCTGCACTTGTTATCTATGGCCATCTGGACACACGCACTTAAGTTGCGCGTGCTCAAGGAGCTGAGGGGAGGGAGGGAGTTACTTATTAAATATTCTGGATTATTTAATTTGATCTTCAAAATTGTTCGAGTTCAGAATTAGTGGTTTCGTTTGACATTTGAAGTTACCATCTTCATTCAGCATAAAGGAGTGATCCGCATATTGGGTAAACCTGCAACTATCCATCATGGCAATTGCCTAGTGTTTATTGGAGCATTTTATAACTATCATAAGGACCTTGAAATTTATGAAGACATTTGTGAAATATTTCAGCAGAATTAGTTGTGTTTTCGTTCGTGGGTCTTTTCTGTTCTGCTTAAATGAGAATGTGCATGTAATTTCCTTTTCCTTTATATATGAAGACCTTTTAGTTCTGTCCATGGTAGATTGGCATCTTCATTGAGTGTGCTTGCATGGTTGTTAAGCATGGAATTGAATCTGACTCGTCTTGTGCTTAAACTTTCTCGCCATGGTGATTCAGTCATTGAAGGTTGGAGCCTTTCTTATTAAATCAAAGTGCCTTTTGGATGAAGACCACAATTATGCACCTAAGGGCGTGTCATCTTCTCTTCCAAACTTCTTGGAGCTTCAATCTTCAGATCTGTGTGATTATTTTGAGGTCCAGCTGGATGATTGTGAGGTCTGTCTTTCAGCACCCTTTAAATGCCCTTAGCACTTTTCTTTTTTGCTATTTCTTAATCAGAAGAAGGAACATTTCATCTTCCTACCGTTATCTAAACGTTAGTATTAACATAGTAATTTTTTACTGTTTCAGGTGAAACTAGTCTCATCTTCTCATTCTAAACCAGTCACAGTTTTAAAGAATTTCTCTGCTTCTAATTTCCTGGCATCCTGTGCCATTATGGATAAACTAATATCAAAAAGACTAGAGGTAATGTTATCCTCTTATAATCCGTGTGCATGCTTTTCACATATGAAAGCTTGTGTCTTTGAAGTTCCCTTTGGTGTGTAGGTGGGTAGGTGAGATTAGTGCTCGTGTGTGATTATGCTTACATGCGTCTGTGCATGTAGTTAACTTAATCAGCACACTGTGTGCTTTTGCCGGTGAATGTCTTAGATGCTGGGTCTATTTCACAGTTTGTGGAGAGGCTAGAATTGTTGACTCTGTGATTTGTAGAACATTAGAATGGCAACTTACCTTCAACAGCTGCATTTTAAGGAATGGTACTGTGATCCTCAACAATGTAGTTTTGTCAATGTTATTAAACTGCAGCATGAACTTAGCTGTCTAAATTGAAGGATGAGAGTAGGCGCTTCAGTCTTCCATAGCCATATTTCCACTTTGCAGCGAACTCCAGAGATATGTCTCATTCCAACTGAAGGTCCAAGAGGAATCCCCCAAGCGAAAGGCCAAAAAAGGGAAACCTCCCTGAAAAGTCATACAAAACCTTCTGTAAACTGTAATTTCTCAATTGATAGGCTTAAGATATGCTTCTTGTCTCCTTTTTGCTATCAGTTACTGGGTTCTGTCTCATTGGAGTTTTAATGCAAAATTTAATTTCAGTGAGACAAAGGGAAAGGAAAAGCAAATCCCAAATAACCTGTTCTATAATTTCCCTTTTTAAACCTCAATGAGTTCTATGCTAAGAGCTCTGCATGCAAATCACTGGCCTTATGTTTTAGAAGTCAAGCTTTCATTCTTTTTTTTTTATTTGGCTCATCACCACTGGCAATAGGCGATTGCTGAATACTGTATCCTTATAAGTATATAAGTGTTATTTGCACCTTTGAACATCATCATCAGTTTATGTGCATGGTTGCCAGAGACATCTTACTGTTTTTTTTGGCCCCCGGGGTTATCATAGATATCATAAATTCACATTCTTCTCTATTGTATAATTTCAGGTTTGTATGAGAGTCTCCAGGTTTGACGCACATTTTTCACCTTCTCTATACGTTGCAGCAATGGAACTGGTTGAATATGTAAATAGTGTGCATCATCAATATGAACTTTCACCAGTCAGGAGCCTTAGTCCATATTCCAACAAATCAAACAATATGAAAAGTTTAATCTTTGGTTTCTCAATTGCTGCCAATTTGAAGGAATTCAGTCTACATGTCAACCTTGAGAATGAAGGGGAGAACAACTCTGCATGCACTCTCTCTCTCATTGAATTAGATATCAGGTACTGGCTTATAAGTGAAAGTTAAGTTTCTTTAGGGGGCTTTATATGCATGTTATACTTTCGATCATTAATCATTGGATGTTTGTACTTCATACCTTTGGCTAGAAACTAATGTTTACTTAGGTTATCATTATTCAGTCATAGATTTTGAGTGTTGCTTGATTGTAATTTTTTCTCTCTCTTCTTTCATGTGCCCTTTTTGGTTTGTTCCTTTAGTATTTCTTTTCATATTTTTTTTGGCCATTGGGTACCTTGTTACTTTATTGTGACTTTGTTCATCACTTCTGGAATTAGATTTTGACTCTTCTCGCATGTGGTTGCTGATGCCAAGGACAATTCTTCTCCTGTTTCATTTCTGGAAGGTGGTCAATGGATTTCATCCTCCTAAGAGAAGTGGCATGCTGCCACTTTATGTCTTGTGAGGTGCATTGCATGAGAAAACAAGATTGTTAGAAGAATTTTGATGTCTATCTTATGTTTTTCTATCTTCCGAGCACCTTTGATGGTCTCTTCTGAGTTCTCAACACATTAGAGTGCTTTTTCGTTTTGTTTTTGACTCTTTTTTTTATTCTTATATACTCCTAGTGTGCCGGAACAGCCTTTTTATTGTTAAGGCTTGTTTATTTACTTGGAGAAAGTTTCTTTCATAAATAAAGAGGTTTCATCCCCTTGATGCCTCTTCCATGAATTGTGTTGCTTTATGCAGATTGTGGAAAATAAAATCCACAAAATAAGTTTCTGGAATTTTCCCCAAAATAAGGGTGTATGGAAAAACATAGGTGTAGGAGTCTGTGCATAGCTTTTCCTTTATTATCATAAATAACTGTTTTCATCTCATAGTTCTCTTTATAGCTCTAGTTGATCAAAAGGAAAGAATTAAAGGCAATGTACTTTGAGTTAAAAATGGTGATATGGAATTAGATACTCATTGTAGGGTGGCTATGTTCTCTGTTTTATTCTGATTGTAAACCTGAGAATAGAACTCCCAGGGTCTCATAAAATTGAGAATGCTATTTGATTGTTATGCTGGCCAGAATTTTTCCTTTTTATCTTTTAGGAAAGCTAAGTTCATGCAATTTTCGACAGGTATGATTGTACAGAGATTTTGAAGTGTTGGATTTGTGCGAATGCTTTGAACATTGTTGTTTATTCATTGAGGGATGAAAGAAAAAGCCACACTGTCTGCTCATTTGGCGGTATGTCTGCTACCGGTGCTCCTTGTCAACAGGGTTTCAGTATTGGGGCCAGCAACATGGACAAACTCGACGACAGTACAGTCACATCTGCTGATTTTCGTTTTTCTTTAGATTATGAAGCTTCTAGAAAGGAAACCACTGGTTTCCATAATTTTTTCATACACTTGAATAATGGTGATCTGCATTGTCACCCTTTCATATTTCCTATGATGGAAGAATTTTTTGACAGACTATCTGGGTATGGTATGTCTAATAACACTGAAATCTTGTCTCCCCTCATTGAAGATAAAAGAGTTTCAATAGCACCACCTGGTTCTGGGAGTCAAAGGTTTGGTTTTTCGAACTTCATTGAAGCTGGATGCCCTGATCATACCAGCATTATGTTAAGTCACTTTCCATTTGTCACCATCCATCCTTCTGGTAATCTGAGTAGCCTTGAGAATTCTCTTCTCCATGATGTTGCTGATTGGAGGAATAATTTCTCTATAAGAACTAGAAAATCAAGAAATCCTAAGTCCATACCAATAAAGAGATCCAACATTAGTCTTACATCATCGTTGAAGTCCCTGCGTGGTCTGGATGCTCGTTCTCTACTTGCTGAATCCTCTACTGATCAGTTTGTCCTTAATCTGAACCTCTGTGGTGTTAAAGTGCATTTTCATGATTCGTCATGCATTGTTGGGACGGTTTCGCTATCTACAGTTAACTCGGCAATTGTCCTCTCTGAAGATTCCATGGATATCCTGTGTTCAGCTGAGGAATTGGTTCTCACATCATCATGGTGGAGTCAAAGGTTAAATGAATTTTTGTGGGGTCCCTCTTCTGAGAGTCATTCTCCTGTTTTAAACGTGCGTGTGAAGAAAGGAAACTCTCATTTAAGCTCCCAACTTGAAGTGAGCATTGGCATTCAGCATGTGTGCTGCATTCTACCTCCTGAATATTTGGCCATAATAATTGGTTACTTTTCATTGCCTGAGTGGACTTCATATTCAAGTAAGCAGCTCAATCTTGAAAATAGTGGCGAACAGTGTGCAGAAAGCGAGAGTACCCTTGTGTGTAAATTCGAGATATTGGACTCCACAGTAATTTTAATTGAGAAAGAGAGAGGCTCTCAATCTTTAAAATTTGAAATCCCACAGTTGTACTTTAGTTTTGTGGATGGAAGATTTCTGAATGGTTTACTGAAGGACATTCCTTCTGAATGTTTGATCCCAGAGCACAAAATCTCGAAGGAAAGTGACTGTTTAAATATGTTTGGACGGCAATTATCGCTTTCAGTTTTGTTATGTAAGGATGATGGAGATTGCAGGTTAAGCTTAGATGAATGTGGTCGGAAATGTACTCACACCTTGATCAAGACACTCAATGCTGATGTATGGCTGAGAATACCACAGGAGAATGTTTTGACTTCCGATGCTTCTATGTGCATCATGGGAAAGATATATAAATGTGAACTTATGGCTGATGGTAAGCTGGTTCTATCTTTTTGTGAACAGTCTATAGGTCTTCTGAATTTGGCATGTCACTCTCTTTTTGTGTGTTCAATTTACTGATGGTTTTTACCTTCTATGTGAACAGACAATTTGCTTAATGATGGATTCAATGCACTGTTAAGTGTCATAAATCAGTTGTCTTCAGTCCAAGATGAGTCTAAGCTTTTCACTTCAGATGTACTACAGTTTCTTCAGTCAAGGAGATCTATAAACAAATATAACACTTCCTTACCTGTAGTCCCAAGCATGCTGTTAGTGGAAGTTGTGCTCGCTATTGACTCATTGTCAGCAAAGTTTCATCACTCAACAAAAGACTCAATCCTTTCGGAGCCAGTGGCTAGGGCTGAGATGCGGTTTAAGTGCTCTGCATCATTGAGAAATGAGACAACTGAATTCTTGAACTTCAGCTTCTCTTCAATGGTCTTGTACTCTTTACATAGTGATGCAATCTTAGCAAGATGTACTGCCTCTCATTCAGCTTCATTAGTTCTCGGCATTACTTACTCCAGATTTGATCAGGTCAAAGATGAACTATCTATTTTTCTTCCTTCTCTTGATATTTGGTTGGAGCTGTCAAAGTGGATGAAGGTCGTTGACATGATCAGTTCTATTATTGGAGAAATGACTGATGCAGATCATTGGAAAGCATCATTAGCAAATGCAGATGATGGTCCTCATGTTGTTGAGAATACAGTGCTTATAGTTCCTGAAAGTCCTCCAAATTTGGCTTCTTCTGATTGTGTCGTATCAGATAATATCAAGCAGGACACATTTTTCCTGATTGTGAAATTAGAAAACATCGGAGTTGCATTTCATTTTCCCATCGATGTGTGCAATTTCTGCTGCAAGTATGGGAAATTGGATTGCAGACCTGCTGAGGATCATAATGCGTCGTCTTCCATGTTGGGGAAGAAACAATGCAAATTCGCTGTGCTCACTATCAAAAGCAAATGCACTGAATTGTTCATTAGTGAGAGGAATTCCAACTTGAGATCTGTTGTGGAGAAAATAAGCTTGAGCATTGAGATAATGGAAGACGGTGACCTTCACTCGTCTCCATTCGTCCAGATTTTTAAGATTAGTCTTGAGGCAGAAATTCTTAGCGGCGAGACTGATAATAGACATGTCTCTGCAGATGTTAAGTGCAACCATATAGATCTGGTGCTTTCACATCAAGTATTCTACTTTTGGCATGATGTTGCCCTAAGTATTCCTGAAGGAGGAGGATCTTCTCAGTTTGAAATAGGTTGTTTTGAGTGGAAGCTCCATGTGCGGAAGGTATCTCTACTGCTGACTGATGGAAGGGTATGTTGAAAAATCTGAACTTGTATTTACTGTCTGTTTCCTTGGTATATCTATTGTAGGTTTGATTATGGGAACGATGAATGATTCTGTTTTTGCACCAAATCTGGCTATCAGGCCCCCTAAATGCTTGCCAAGGAGAAACTTAATCAATGATGGCCTCAGATACATATTTATTGAGAATGTCATTCAGTTGGAGGCATCACAATTAGAATGAACAAAGAGGAATTTGCGACCAATTAAAGGGATTACAGTCCGGAGAAGCAACAATACTGTTGGAAGGAAGATTAGATTTGGCTCTGAGAGTGCATTAAACATGTGTAAACCTTAACAGTAAAAATCAGATGCATTTACAAGTATCTGCATAATCTGGCATAATGGCATGATGAGATCTGTTGAAGATGACCTTAAGGTACATGATCTTTTGTTGTCAAACACATATGGGTTCAAATAGTTTCACATGCCAATAGGATCTGATGAAGCTTCGTGTCTGGCTATGCTTAATTATTGCCTTATAATACTTGCAATGATTGATGTAAATGTTATTGCCATATTTGCGTTGATCCATGTGAGAATTTTGTGGGATCATTGCCAACTGTTCTAAAAGCTCAAGCTGTTAGATGAAGTCGTGATTTACTATTTAATATTCTAACACTATCCCTCACACTTAGCCTAGTCTTTTTTGCCTAGTACTAAGCATGGAAATTTAATTGGGGAGGCAAATGGGGCCTGGAAAGATTCGAACTTAGGACCTCTAGCTCTGAGATCATGTGAGATTTTGTGGACCACCGTCAACTATTCTAAAAGCTTTAGCTATTAGAAGGCGTGGATTAATAATTAATCTAACAATCCATTAGTAAAAGTTTTAGATAATTTTTGTGTCTTATGAATCGTTTTTTTTTTTCGCTTTCTCATTATATTTAATCACATATTACGTGTCTCTAGGGTTTTCCTGATTCATTTATAGTCTTAAATCTCATTCTGATTTAATGCAGTGGAGTTGCAGTGGACCTCTCCTGGAAATTCTTATGAGGAACTTGGTCTTCCATGCTAATGTGTGTAGAACTACAGTAGAGTGCTCAATTGTGAGCGACCTTGAAGCGAACTATAACAACATTCACAAGGTAAATAGTTTAGTAAATGCAAACTTGTCAGAAAAAGTTTTGAGTGAACATATGGTAAAAATTTGTCACAGGTCATGTGGGAGCCATTCATTGAACCTTGGAAGTTTCAAATTAGCATTAGTAGGAAACGCGAGATCAGTATTCTTCTGAATAGTTCCATCATCACGGATATCCATCTTGACTCTGTCGCTCAGCTTAACTTGAACTTTACGGAATCCTTTCTTGAGGTATGCAATGATCTTATTTCGGGTGGTTGTTAAATTTCTTTCCATTTCACTAGTGCGTATTAACTCTTTAGTAGAATGTATTACTTCAAGTACGATCTGCTGAAATGTCTTAAACCGTTGGAAATCTAGTGTAGGAGGGAAGCTTCAGACTAGTCGCTGATTTCTTGAGATATTTTTTCTTAGGTGAAGAATATAGTTTTAATTTTAAGAAATTAAAAATGCTACCCAAAAAAAAAAAAAAAAAAAAAAAAAAGAGAGAGAAAGAACACAAGGTCATTTTACTTGCAGAAAGAAACTAAATTTGAAACATGCAAAATGGCGTGGTAATCAGTCAATGACAGTGGCAATAGTGTAGCTAAGATGGTAGGAACTGTTCTTACCTCAATCAACAGGATGCACGTTTTGTTCTTCATCTGGGGAGCTCTCTGATCCTCTCAAATTCAGTAATAATTTGATGCCAGGAGCTTATGTACTTCTTCCGAATACTGTTTAACTTTGCCACTTGGGGATGTAGTATGTTCCAAGGGTTGGGCTTGATGGTTTTCGTGAGTAATTAACATCTTTGTTTATTATGGTTGTCTGTTACAGTCTGTTTGCAGGGCTCTTGAGATGATCAAGGATGCTTGGAATGAAAAGAAACCAACTGATCTCTCAGAAACGCGGACATTCTTGAACTCTCCTTATATGGAAGATGCCTCTATAGGAAGATATGCTCCATATATTCTTCAGAACTTAACTTCTTTGCCTCTATCATATTGTATTTTTCAAGGATCAGGAAATTCTGTAAAGCTTGATGCCAAAGAAGCGAAGGGTTGGAGTCTTCTGCAATCGGGCAGTTCTGTCCCAATATATAGTAATGAGACTCCCGAGGAACAGTTGCTTCGTTTTAGACCCACTCGTTCCTTTGGTCAACTAAATGAGAATCAATCAAGTGGAGTGGCTCACCACTTTATTTTAATCAAGCTTGATGGAACCTCTGTTCCTTCTGTGCCAATTTCCATGGATCTTGTTGGACTTAGCTATTTTGAGGTTGATTTTTCTAAGGCATCAAGTAAATTAGAACTTGAGAAAACTGTGGATATTCCAAGCTACGCAAATCTGGAAGAGGACATTAAAACTAATGTGGGAGAAGGTTTTATTGTCCCGGTTGTCTTTGATGTTTCAGTACAGCGCTTCAGTAAGTTGATTCGGTTATACTCAACGGTATGTGAAAAATTGCTTGTGTACTTTTTAAGGGTTTGATTATTTGCTTCCTTCTTACAATTACAAATTTCAGGTCATAGTATACAATGAAACTTCTGTGCCATTGGAGTTGCGGTTTGACATTCCATTGGGTGTATCTCCAAAGGTATGGAACTTAGACATATTTCTATAAAGGAGAAGATTTTTATCTGTGTAAGAATAAAAATCTGTACAATCTGTATTTTCTTCCCATAATTTAATCTATCTTTTATGTTCCACTATTTCAGATTATGGATCCTATCTATCCTGGGCAGAAGTTTCCACTCCCTTTGCACTTAGCTGAAGCTGGTCGTATAAGGTGGCGACCTTTAGGAAATTCTTATGTATGGAGTGAACCTCATAATCTCCCAAATATTCTCTCCCTAGAAAGCAAGATTGGATCCCTTCGTTCTTTTGTTTGCTATCCTTCTCATCCAAGTAGTGATCCATTCCGCTGTTGTTTGTCATTAAAGAGGATCTATTTGCCTCCATCTGTGAAACCAAAGAAGGTTTCTGATTTTCTAAAAGATATTTCTAAGGAACCTGCTGGGGAACATGATGAGGATTTATTACTTGGCCTTGATAAATCAAGTAAACACTTCATTTACCAGCTCAGTTTGAGTACTCCTTTGGTGGTTCACAATTATCTTCCACAAGCGGTGTCATTGACCATTGAAAGTGGAGGAGTTAGTCGCACAGCACTGCTTTCAGAGGTTTGAATTCCACCTACTAAATCTGACATGTTGAAGTTGCATGTAGTGCTCTGTTCTTCTCTATTGATGACAGCATATTGTTGAAGCTTCATCTAGAAAGTTATTAATTTCTTAGTTTCAGGTGCAAACAAACTTCCATCATGTTGACCCTTCACATGAACTTGGGATTGAATTTCATATGGACGAATTTAAATCTTCAGTCTCAAGATTTTCTCATGCAGAATCATTCACTACCCTAGCCAAGTTCAGTGGAACCAAATTTACAGCATCAGAGACCTTGACTTTTGATCCTTTTATCAACAATGGTAACTCATAGCTACGGCATATTTCGGCAGTGTTTTTACACAATTGTATATTAATAAGCTATTAATGTTCTGTTCAATAAATTAGGTCCTATATATGTTACTGTCGAGAAGACCTTGGACGCATTTTCTGGGGCTCGGGAGCTTTTTATCTTCGTTCCCTATTTGATCTATAATTGCGTTGGTTTTCCACTCAGCATATCAAACTCTGCTGATGAACTGAAAGAAAGTTTATTCACTGTTCCATCATGCTATGAGTTGGTTGAACAAGAGCGAGTTCATATCAAGAAGGAGGGCCTCAGCCTTTTATCTTGTAATCATGATCATGATTCAGAATCTCCACCATCACGAACTGATTGCCTTTGGCATGACTCTTCAGAAAATTCTATTGTTCCAACTTGGAATGACACGGTTACTGATGGTAAGAGGATGGCCAGAAAACCTCTGATCAAATTGGGACATTCCACCGGGGAAAAGGATGGTAAGGAAGATCAAAGAAGAATCTCTCTTTTCAATCCGAGTAAGGGAAGGCATTGGAGCAACCATTCAAGCTCCAGCAACTTGAATATTGTAGATGATGGCCATGGGAAGGCAAAGGGGTATGCATATTCCCCTCACCCCAGTTCAAGTGTGGGTAATAATATGGTTAGGCTATGTAGATCTCTGCCTAAACATGTCAAAGAAAAATTGTCTAGCAACTTATGGTCAAATCCGTTTCCTCTTGTTCCCGCTAGTGGATTCACCAGTGTTCTTGTTCCTCAACCATTGCAAAATGCTGCATATGTGATATCTGCAACTTCATCAGTTCTTTCTGAACCATTTGCTGGGAAGACGAGGGCCATCACTTTTCAGCCCAGGTATGGCAGCTTCACGAAAAAAAAATGGTCATGGATGTGCACTATATCCTGCTAGCTTGTTCATCTCTTCTCTATTTGCAGATATGTCATTAGTAATGCTTGCAGCAAGGAGTTGTACTATAAGCAAAAGGGAACTGACTTCATCTTCCATTTGGGCAAAGGGCAACATTCTCATCTTCACTGGGCAGATACTGCAAGGTATTCTGACCATGCTGAGTTAAATTGTACAAAGTTATGTTTTTTCCTCATGCTTGAATTGTATTTAATTCTTGGTTTTGTGGTGCTCAAAATTGCTAGCTGCACAGAATAGGGGATTTGTTATGACATACATTGGGTGGCATGAATGCCATTTTTCTCTGATGTCAAATTCCAAAGATTGTTCGTGTGCTTCCATCGGTTCTTATTTCACTCTGAAGTTGGTAACAGTATCTATGGCACATTTGGTTGCACTCATAGATAAGGGGTCATGGTTCTAGTAGTACAGACTGTAATAGCTATTACACCATTTGGTTTTAGTGATGGAATAACTATTGCTTTCCCTTGTTTGACACTGTAATAGCAAAGGAATAGGGATAATATATCCAAAATTCCTAATTACATGATTACAATGTAAAATACTATAATCAGATTATAGTAGTATATAGATGCATTACCCATCAAGCATAGATAATAGGATTATTATCAAGCATAGATAATAGGATTATTATTAGCTATATTATCAATTGTAAATAGTGTTATAGTTAAATAAATTATTATACACTCAACGTAATACTAATTACATCATCGTGTGATATTCTTGAGTTACAATAATAATTTCAGTCATCATGTAATTCATCATCAAAAACTGATATCATCTCACCACCGGTATAGGGAGGATCAGGAAAGAGATGGGGCTTTTGCAGAATCCCTATTGCATATAGGTTGAAAGTAAGCACGCAATAGCTCCATAGGAGGCTGCACTCTAGAATGTTACAGTTTTGGCTTTAATATGAATTTTAAGAAATAGTATTGCTACAAGCAGACAGTGTATGCATTACTGCAATTAATTGTCCAGCTAGAAGAATGATTTCCGTCACTTCAGTCTCTTAGCTAATGTTGGACTGCCCTGGTGATACTAACTGTAGCTAGTTATTTCTCTCATGTACACCACAAGAACTTATGCCAGTAGTTGAGAACATGGAATAGTATTGGAATGTTGTCGTGCTCCCCTCTTAGTGTAAGATGGGATTTGGCCTAGAACGGAATTATGGAATTGATAATAATTGCACAGGCAAATGAAGGTCTTGGAGAGATTTAAATATGATATTATGTGGTGAAGCTTTCTTGAGGTAGCTCAATCGTTTGTTTAGTGGTCTCCCGGTTCTATATGGTATCCAAGTAAGATGTCTCAAGTTCATTTTTTGTTGCATTTATTTTATTTGTTTGTAAGTTTCCATCCTTTATGTGATTTGGATTTCAATATTTCATTAACCCATATGTGTTGTTTCTCATACTTGAGTTGTTTAGCCATCTTACTAGCTTCCTTGTCTGAGTGGGGTTAAATTGAAGTCATCATTACATGCTCTAGTAGCATTGCTCTTGGTGCATTTAGCCATCAGATTGAGGGAATATTCATTTTAGTGCATAGGAACCTCATATATCCAGTGGCTGAGGTACAATTGACTAACGCTTTTGGAGCACCTAAAATTTAATATAGCATGGAATTGGCGCCATTCTCTAACAATTGAAGTTTTCAGAATAAGTGGTTGCTCAATGACAAAATCTTTGCTTGCTGATGATGGCAATAGTAAATCTATTTTTGCTTTTGCTACTTATTGCAGGGACTTGCTGGTTTGCATATGTTATGATGAACCTGGATGGCAATGGTCTGGCAGTTTCTTGCCAGAAATTTTAGGTGACACCCAAGTGAAAATGCGGAACGATATCTCTGGTGCAGTAAATATGATACGTGTTGAAGTGCAGAATGCTGATATCTCCATGTGGGATGACAATGTTGTTGTTAGTCTTCATAAAAATCCAGGGACACACCTGATTTTGTTGTCGGATGATGATTCAGGTTATATCCCTTACCGCATAGAGAATTTCTCGAAGGAGGTTTGTTATTGTCTCGATATTATATAACTTACATTAATAAATCAATATCTCTTTCTTTTTTTGGAGTGCACTGCAAATTGTTTTTGCCAAGTCAGAATCTGAACTATATATGTTTTTTTTCTTTTTCCTCCAGCGATTACGTGTTTATCAACAGAAATGCGAAAGCTTTGAAACTACGATTCCTTCTTACCATTCTTGCCCATATGCATGGGATGAACCCTGTTATCCACGCCGTCTTATAGTTGAGGTACCCTTGGTTTTTTCTGTGTGCTGTACATTTTCAGAGAAGTTTTTTTTTAAAGGTGTTTGATACTCAACTTTCGTTTATATATTCAAGGTACCTGGGGAACGTGTGCTAGGATCATATGCTCTTGATGATATAAGGGAGAGCACGGCTGTCCATTTGCCTGCAACTTCTGAGGTCTGATGTTCTACCGATGGCAAATCAAAAGAAAAAACTTTCTTACTGTTCCTTTTTTTAACTGGAGGGACCAATATTTATTCTGGTCTTTGCCAAGTTGGGTCTTATTTTTCGTTTGGCATGTAAATGAAATATGAAACACTGATTGGTTTCTTAGGAGGGATAGTTGCTATAAGTCTTGGGTAGAATTGGCAATAGAAATAAAGGTGCAAAAGAATTGGGACTTTGATATGATTCTGATAATGTAATAACCCAAACCAGAGATTCATCAATAATGAACCCCGAGAGCAGGTCTATTCTTTTACCTAATCTTCCTGCCGAAAGGATATAGGGAAAACTTCCACGTGAATAGTGTTTCTCCCAAACAGTGTGTAACCTCAAGTAATACCACAAATAGCTCACGAATCTGTATTACAAACATAGGAAGTACAGACATATCGAGCATGCTTGGCCTTGCTAGCATAAAAATTGTGTAACACATAAACCTGTTAATACTAACATGTACAACGCAGGCAACACATAAGCCTGGCAATCAAACACGCACATATGAACATTGGAATGATATTTACCTCAAATGGAATCTAATTTCTCATAGTAGCTTCATCTACCACCTTAGAACTTCATGTACTCGAGTATTGCTGCATAAAAGTGGAAAGTTCAACTAAATGGGGCCTCTGAATTTAGCTCATCCTTTCCTGGTTTCCTTCACCCTCATATTTCTCGTTTTTCTTTGTTTCTTCCATTTTCCTTTCTTTGGTCATTACCTATCCCTTCCTTCTTCTTGCAGGTTTGTCAGGAATAATAATGAAGAGTGAATAATGTCATGGCTAAGAACCTTAACTTAATTGCCATTAACTCATTAATCCTTCTTAAGGTCCACTCACCTTTCATGCACTCTTTCGTAGGATGAAATTGCACCACATGCTAGCATTTTGGAGCCTTGTATAATCCCATAAAATATATGGGTCACTTACCAAGTTTTCTGAATTATTTTATTTAGATCTTACATTGACCAAACTTAATTTTTGTCTCATTCAAGCGCATACTCGTGCACCTATCATCACAGCCATTTAACACCTTGAAATAACATCGATGTGCAATTTGGTGCAGAATTTTAAGATATTGCAGATAAAGCCTCTAGTGGTGGATGCCATAGTAGTACTTAAATCAATTTATATGTGTAATTCTGCACAAGTATATTCTTTTCTGATGTATCCGCTTGATGTGGAATATTTTGCAAAATTGGTAAATTAATTCGAGTGGAGAGATGATGCTATGAACATGACATGATGTTAAGCATGCGCTGGCATAAAACATGCACTCATTCAAGATGTTCTTTTTTTGCGTGACTAAAATTTCTATCCTTTTTTTTGTCATTTTGCTAGTGTAGGTAAACCCTGTCCTAGAAGCACATTGACAAAAAGTTGGTTCTGTTTATTAAGAAAGGAATATCTGACTCATCTGTATAATGAACAAGAAAAGAATGCCAGTAGAAAGTGTCGAGTGCACAAAGAACTGCTTTTAGATGGTTCAATATATGGGGTGTGTGTGTGTGTGTGGGCTAGTACTTGATTCATGTGATCCATGTTGTTTATTTTAGAGTTATATAGATTAAAAGAAATTATATATCATTTGGCAGAATCACTATGTGAGCTGTCCGATTGGGTCTTATTCTGGAGTATTTGACTCACATTAAGGTTTTCTTTGACTTCAGAAACCGGAGAGAATATTGCTCATTTGTACTCTAGCTGAGGGAGCAACAAAGGTGCACATTCTCAATGATTCAACCGATGATGAATCTTTTTTGCTTAATTTTGTTAGACCATTATTTTTGTGTCCCTACTGCAGGTTCTTCGCATTATCGATTCAAGTTACCATGTAAATCCATCCATTGAGAACCGGAAACATGAGCAAAGACAAGAAACCTTTTCTGAGTACCAGGAAAAGGTCTCAATTGATATACCTTATATTGGTATTTCTTTGATTAACTC
Organism: Eucalyptus guilfoylei; assembly: GCA_016097605.1. Taxonomy (NCBI): domain Eukaryota; kingdom Viridiplantae; phylum Streptophyta; class Magnoliopsida; order Myrtales; family Myrtaceae; genus Eucalyptus; species Eucalyptus guilfoylei. The sequence goes on along the minus strand of CM027870.1, from coordinate 12,240,649 downwards.
TTCGCCCCAGGTATTTATGAAGAAGCTTATTGAGATGGCATAATTTATGTGGTGGTTTTCTGTCCCTTCACTGCTCATTTTCTTTGTAGGAATTGCTTTTTGCCTGTGCAAAGGGCATCAGGGTTCATTTGCTTCAGAGCATGGATCAACAGAAGGTTTCTTTGAAGGTTTTATCATTGCAAATAGACAACCAAGTTCGTGCTGCCACTTATCCTGTCATCTTGTCCTTCAATCGAGGATACAGAAGTAGTTCGTCTAATCACGATGATGGTGCCCAGAAAAGTGAGAATTTACAACTTCACTCTGATCACCCCTGCAAATCGGTGATTCATGTAGCTGTTTCAAAGTGGAGAAAGAAAGATATATCATTGATTTCATTTGAATATATAACGCTAAGGTATTAATCACTAGCATCAGTTTCTTTGTTATTTTTTTATCTTCAAGATCAAGAACTTATTGGATACTCTGGCAGAGTGGCAGAGTTTCATCTTGAGCTTGAGCAGGAAGTGGTCTTGGGCTTGTCTGAGTTTGTTAAATCTGTTTACTTGAGATTCCAGAATGGAGCAATGCCCTTTTCCGATCCGACATTGCTACCACTTCTGCATGATACCCCTCTGTTAGGGAACTCACACTCCCATATTCCTATCGGTAGTGCTCAAAACAAAAATCAAAGAATCAGTGTATTATTTCCCTCAGTAATTCCAGTTGGAGCACCATGGCAACAAATTTATCAGTTAGCCAGAAGACAGGGAAAAATATATGTAGAAATGTTCGATGTAGGAGCTATTAAATTCACTCTAAGGTAGGTGACAGGTTGCCTCACTTTCCTTTTTTTGAGGGTTATTGCCATCACTTTCTGAGTTCTGCTGTGATATAATTTGGTGGTGCAGTTTTTCCAGTGACCCATGGATGCTTAGAATGGGGATTCCTATGTCAGGAGATTCTCTTGTGCATGTGAGTAGCTTATCTTATGTTGGCTTAGCTGTAACAGCTTTAATGCAAGGGATTCCTGCTTGGACTCATGATGCATGCTTTGATTTTTTATCTGTGCCTGAGCTAGAAATATGACGTGTGAGTCTGTTCATGCAGTGCGCATATACACGATTTTCCATGTTTCTAGATGAATGCATGTTTAGCTAACCATTATGGTTGTTTCAATAGTCTGTGCTTCACATAAAGTTAATTGATTCTGTGCTATTTTGATGCTGATAGATTGTCTATACTGCTTATTTGCATGTCTGGATATGCTCTGTCCGGGGTCATTATTTCTTGATCGAAGTTGTTATTTTTACTATCAATATCTGGTGAAGTTGTAGACTGCTAAGTGCTGGTTTGAGTTTTATCTGGAATCCTGTGCATATATCTATAAAAAAAGATTTATTAGTATCTATATTTGTAATTTGAGGTATCAATTGTTAAAAAGTTGAACCTGACTTTGGGTCATCTGAGATTTTCTAGGATTTACTGTCTATCTTTATGGTGCACTTCTCATCCCTGGACAGTTATTAGGGAGGGTTTATGGTCAGTCATCTTTGGATAGTTTTTAGGCAGGGTTTTAACTCAATGTAGTTGGATAGGCAAACCATCTAATTATTAATGTAGGACGGTAAAATATCATGTCAATTTGAATGGGTTTGTTTGAATTTCCCTAATTAGCTTCTTTTGAGCCAGGACTTTTGAAGCAAGCTGCTGCGCTGTTCTTTTTTATATTATTTTGAACTCTAATCAGTTACCACTGAATTTTTATAGCTAAATTCCACTGGGTACATGTGATTCGTGATTGTCTTTTTTGGGTCAAACATGTGGAAAGTAGACATCTTATAGCTGCAGATCAGAATGGCTTGGTCAACTCTGCAAGTCAGATATCCATAACTATAATAGAAACATTTGAAGCGAAACTGCTTGGATTTAAGTACTAAAAATGCAGGATATATGGTCCTGTGTTGGCAGATAATATCTGGTGACTTTTGCTTTTTATTATTTAAATGAATGTGACATATGTTCACCAGTTCTTCCCCTGAAACCAAGAAAAAAAATAGTAATTTGATCTCTCCTGCATGAGGTAAAACAATAGTTTCAATTCTTTTAGCTAGCAGTTATTTGCACTGGCTGGCTCATTACATCCTAAGTGCATCAGTGGATGTTGAATTTCAGAGTTTTCCTCCCTGGTGGTATATATTTGATTTTTTAACTCATGCCCTCCTAAAGGTTTTGCTGACATAAGACAATGAATGGTTACAGAGAGGCCTTATGGCTCTTGCTGACATTGAAGGGGCAAGAATATATCTCAGAGAGCTGAAAATAGTACATCACATGGCTGGGTGGGAGTCTATTCAGGAGATCCTCCTGAGGCATTACATAAGGCAACTTCTGCATGAGATGTATAAGGTAATTGGTTGATACCTTTTTTATCATTGTCATAATGCTTAGAACTTGAGCATATTCTGGTAACTAGGTAGTTTTATTATGGTCAATTCGATTTGGCATTTGTCAAGTTGTAGATTTTATAGTGTTCTAGTTTCTTTTTACTCCATCTGATTTTATTGACATTGTCTTAGGCATTTCTTTACTATCTCAAGAAAGGTTGTCATGTTTTCTTTTTATGTTTTGCAAGTCTGAAATTCACGAAAATTTGTAGAACTTAAAACCCACGTCGTGTTCCAAGGTACTGTTGTGTAAATGAATAAAAGAGTATTAAAGTCTAAAGCTTCTCTGTTGTACGACATTTTGGGCAAATGCAGGTTGTTACTAGATTATCTAGTGGATAATTTGGCAAAATCTTGTGGAATATTAAGAATTTGCTTTCACATTTTTGACTTATGGAACAGGCAAAGTGGTGTAACAACTGGCAAATCCATTGGTGAAAATTTTCTTTTTACCCTCCCCTTCATCAATTACTAATTATATGGTGGGCATCGTCTGCTTGTTACATTTAGTTAGTGCATAATAAAAAAAGGATGTAAATTTTTGTGAGATGATAAACAACTATTTTTAAAGCTTAAGTTGTTAGAAAGAGACATGATTTAATTTTTTAATATATTTTAACACTTCCCTTCGCATGTCAGCTTTGATTTGGCATAAGACTAATTGTTGGAATTGGTAATAGGGGAGGCAAATAAGAGGATTGTTTCAATTCATGACTTTCTATTCTGGTACCCTGTGAAATTCTGTGAGATTACTTCGGCTGCTCTTTTAGCTGTAAGACAAAAGTGTGGTTTGATATACGAATATTCTAACAAATCTCTGCACCTACATTGTTGAGAAGAATCTCTAACAAGCTTCAGCATTCCTTCAAATATCTGGAGGGAATGCGGAGTTATATTTAAATACTTTTATGTACTATGGAAATGCAAAAGGCATTAATGTCTATGCCTTTTCTGTTACTTATAATTTATGTTGCTTATAATTTATGTCCTTGAAGGTGCTCGGTTCAGCTGGTGTTATAGGTAACCCCATGGGATTTGCCAGGAGCTTGGGGCTTGGCATCAGGGATTTCCTATCTGTTCCTGCAAGGAACCTTAATCAGGTATATTGGGTTCTTGTATCTGAAGTTTTACTATCCATAATTGTATTTAGTAGTACAATTTGCTTCTACAGAGTCCTGCTGGACTTGTCAGAGGTATGGCACAAGGAACGACGAGTCTATTAAGCAACACAGTCTATGCCTTGACTGATGCCGCCACACAGTTCAGTAGAGCTGCTCAAAAGGTAGATTGATGAGTAATGGCTTCTGAGAAATTTCATGCCCATACAACTCTTGACTTTTCTTGTTTTTCGTTTTAGGGTATAGTTGCACTGACGTTTGATGAGCAAGTTTTTTCTAGAATCGAGAAGCAACAAAGGGGTGCAATTTCACATAGCGAAGGGGTTATAAATGAAGTTTTGGAGGTATGCAGCTGTCTATCCACTTGGTGTCAGATCAATATTTTTCATCTGAACGTGCATAGTTGTAAATGAGTTCCTTAGAGAGTGAGAACAAGGACAGTGACAACATCTAAGACTTCTCTCAGTGTGCATGTTTTGAAGTGTGTAACTGTCATCATTATTGTACCCTATCCAGTGTTTAATTCTCGAAGTTCATTTTTCTCTTTTTACATGAGGATTTTATGTCTTCCTAGGGCTGCTGCACCCTTATAACTTTGTTTTTTGGTTCTCTTTTAAGGCTCCATTCGGTTTGCGGAAAACAATTTCTAGAAAAACCTTTTCCGGATTTTCTAGCATTTATTTCACGGAAAAAGAATTGCTTGGGGAAAACATTTTAGGAAAAAAAGTCTTACAAAATGGGGGAAAATGTTTTCCACTTTTGAAAAGTGAAAAACATTTTCCTAACTTTCTCTCGCTTATCTCAAACCCCCACAATCCCCCTTCCTACTTTTTAAAAAAAATTCGAATTATTTTTTTCTTTATTTCTTTTTCCTTTCTTCTTTTTCTTTTTCTTTTCTCTGTTTTCCTCATCTTCTTCAGCCGGTCACTGGCCACGGCGATGGCCAGCGGCTGACCACAAGCGAGCCTCGAGCTTGTCCAACTTTGGCGATCTCAAGCTCGCCGCTCGCCAGATCGGTGAGCTCTAAGCTCATCGGCCTCGAGCCTCGACGAGTTGGCGAGCCCCGAGCTTGCCGGCCCTGGGCGTTACTAGATCGGTGAGCTAGAGTCTTGCTTGCTGATCAGGCGAGGCTCAAGCTTGACCTGAGCTCACTAGAGGTGGGCGAGCGGCTGAAGAAGAAGAGGAAAACAAAGAAAAGAAAAATAAAAATAATTTAATAATCGATTTTAAAAAAATTAAAAAATTTTAAAAAAATTAAAAATTGATTTTAAAAAAATGAAAAATAATGCAAAATCGATTTTAAAAAATAAAATAATAATAAAATTATTGAAAAAAATGCATGGAGGAAAAGATTTTTCTTACCGAACAGCGGAAAATATTTTTCACTTCATTTTTAGGTTTTACACGAACGCCAGAAAATAATTACATTTTCCTAGAAAATGGCTTCCTGGAAAAAATTTTCCAAAAACGCCATATTTTTCTACTAAACGAATGGAGCCTAAGTTGGGACATCTTTTTCTAAAGAACCATAAGTGAGTTTTTCCATTTAAATCTCTAATGGTGGAGGAACATTTTGCAGTGTCGATTCCTCTCTTTACTTTGTTCCATGAGTCCACTAAAGTATCTTTGCTTCATTATTGATTTTGGAGGCAATGTCGATATTAAACTACTAAACCGTTAGATCTACGAAAAAATGGCCTGTTATGTTGCAATTCCTTGAAATCTTTCTTTTTTAATTTAAAGAATATTAATATTCTTTAAATAATTTGATATTCGCTCTATTTTCATTTTCTATTAAAAAAATTCATTTTAAATATGAAAAAAATGAATATAAATTAATAGAAAATAGAATATAAGAAAGAACATAAAAAAAGCTAAACTAAACGACGTATTATAAGCGTTTCTTATTTAAATCATTCAAAATATCAATATCTTTCTTGAGATAGAAATGTCAAAAAATAGATGGAAAAAATTGCATCCCTTGATTTGGGTGGCACTTATGCAAATAGGATTTGGAATCCATTTTCACAGTGTCCTCCATTGATTTGGTTCTACTGGTGGGATAGAGTAAGGTACCAAAAACTGTCCTTATTTTGTGCATCTTTATTATTAGCAGATAAATATTTGCCAAAGTTTCTGCCTCCTTTTCTGACCAGCCTCAGTAAAACCCATATTCCTCCCTCAAGCTTCAATTCTCTCTGGTCTCATATGCTACATTTTGCATAGACGGAGGTAAAACCTCCAGAATGCCTAGTTATTACCCTGGGAAATTGGATAGAACTTTTTAGGAACTCTGTCTTGGCTGCGGTATCGTCCATTATATCAAAATAGTGATTTCTTCAAATAGCTTCTTGGAAAATTGTCTTGCTGCATGTAGTTTTTTCCCCTAGAAAACTGTTTCTTTCCCAGTAAATTGTTTGTCCATTTTCTGACACCGATTGGTCAAACTTTATTGCTATAGGGGCTTACTGGGCTTCTACAATCCCCTATACGAGGAGCGGAGAAGCACGGTCTTCCAGGTGTCCTATCAGGTAACAATGGGAGCTTAGATTGCTAGTTAAAATACATTGACACCAACCATGTTACTTTAACGGATATTGTTTGCTATTCTCCTTTGCAGGGGCAGCATTAGGACTTACTGGACTAGTGGCAAGACCGGCTGCTAGTATTCTTGAAGTAACTGGGAGAACGGCTCAGAGCATCAGAAACAGAAGCAAGCACTACCAAACTGGCACACGTCGAAGGATCCGTCTCCCGAGGCCTCTAAGCAAAGAATTTCCCCTGAGACCCTATTCTTGGGAAGAAGCAATTGGAACATCTGTACTCACTGAAGCCGGCGATGGCTTAAAATTCAAGGATGAAGCATTAGTCATGTGCAGGGCTCTTAAGCAAGCTGGTAAATTTGTTATCATGACTGCAAGGTTGATACTTCTTGTTAGCTGCCCTAGCTTAGGGGATTATGCTAACCCTGACTTTCAAGGCATTGAGGCTGATTCAGACTGGGATATAGAATCCGAGATCTTTCTCGACAGTGTGATCCACATTGATGCAAATGATGGGATTTTGCACGTTGTTGGATGTGGTTCAGATGCTTTCTTGAGGCAAAACCAGCACCAGTCGAAGCGAAGTGGAATGAGGGTGCTCTGTGGCAATCCAACTCTTCCACTATATCAGACTGATTTGGAACTGGCGCCTGGAAAAAGTACAGAAGAGCTATTACAGATTTTGCAGTCTGTAATAGAACGTGGAAAAGAACGACGATGGGGTGGCGGGTCCGTGGTGCATCGAGGTAATATCAAATGCAAGTCAACTGGTTACTAACGGGGCAAAATATGCTGGATCATAGCATCATATCTATGAGTTCCTCCACATGGCGGTTTAGGCAAGGAAGGAGATTAGAATCAATGTGGCTGAAGGATCAAATGTATATACAGACTGTAGAAGAGGGATTCCTGGTGCCCCAATGGAGGTGTACCTTTCATCTGTAAATATCATCATGTACAGCGTAGATATGACACAAGTATAGTTTCTCCAACATTAATTGCTTTCTAGAAGATGCATCAAATGTACATACACGTTAATTATAGCAATTTCATTAACTCATGTATCATGTAGGGTCATTTATATACTAGAATGAAGCATAGAATTACTCAAAACTTTCTTCCGTGCTGGTTGGAATCGAGATCTGTAATAACCAAGTGATGCATCTTATTACACTATAATATGCTTTAACGGAAACTACAACTAAATTAATTCTCTTTTGTTGCCACATTTGCATAGATATAAGTCAAATTTGCAAATTGGCCTGCTAGATCAATACATCTTTTCTGTGTGACTACGTTGTTAAAACATGGAAGTGTTGAGAAAACTTAATGTATATTTTGAAATTGACTATGAAACAATCAATGGTTTATTGAGAAAAGCTCCCTTATATTTTGAAAATGATAAAAATGATCGTGAACTTTTAATTTATTCATGTGATCTCTAAATTTTTGGTAAATGTTCATACTAATTCTTAAATTAGAGGAAAATATCTAATATTATCTTTCTATTAATTTAAGTTTATGGACAGTATTTTATATTTTCATATTATTTGAGGACTAGTTTAAATATATATCAAAAATTTAAGGATTGCATTAAATTAACTAAAATTTAAGAATGATATTGTATATTTGGTTAAAATTCAAAGAGCATATTACACATTAGGTCAAAGCTTAAAAAATAGTTTTATCATTTGTTCTTTTAAAGTTTCTACTTTACAATATCTACTGTCATAAGCTTTCACTGGGGTTTTCCATCTCACTTCATCTGGAGAACATGGAATCAGCCATAATTCTTATAGATGTCGTTGGTAATGAAATGAAATGGACTTCAGCGCGAGGCTTAAGGACACCGATGGTAGCCGATTTTTACTTGAATTCTGCAGAATTATTTAAATACCGATTAAAAGCCCTCTTTCCTTTTTTTCCTTTTCTTGTCAATATTATAATCACTGCTGAATATTTAATTCAAGCCTTAATCCCAATAAACCAGTGGGCTTAGATGGTGGTAATCTAGCAGCAAAAAGCCAAAACCCCCCCAGAGAAGTCAACGGTCAAACCTCTCACCTCACCTGATTCTGCATCCCGTAGTAATCTCCAACGTTATTTCCCGACCCAGTGGGCTTCTCCTCCACCTTATCTCCACATCTCTCTCTCTCTCTCTCTCTAAAACGGCATCCATGAAATCTCCCCAATCGCTATAAGCAGCAGCCATCGCCATCGCCATCGCCATCGCCATCGCCGTCGCCCGTCCCGCTCGCGGAAGCGAAGATGCCACCGCTGGCCGCTCTCTCCTGCCCCGCCGCCGCCGCCGCCTCCTCCTCCCCCTCCCTCTCCTCCCCCTTCCCTTCTTCCGACCGAGCCAAAGCGTCGACGTTTTCGCTCGCCTTCGGTCTCCGGGCCAAACCCGCGACACCCGCCACGACCTTCGGGCGACCCGGCGGCATTGTCGCCCCCCGTTCCCCGATCCGCTGCGCCGTCTCGATCGAGAAGGAGACCCCCGAGACGGAGCGCCCCGAGACGTTCCTCCGCGAGGCGGACGGCGGAGGGAACGGCGCGGCGGCGGCGGCGCCGTCGTCCTCCGTGAGGGCGAGGTTCGAGAGGATGATCAGGGACGCGCAGGACCGGGTGTGCGAGGCGATCGAGGCGGCGGACGGGGGAGGGAAGTTCAAGGAGGACGTGTGGTCGAGGCCCGGCGGCGGCGGCGGGATCAGCAGGGTGCTGCAGGACGGCGCCGTCTGGGAGAAGGCGGGGGTGAACGTCTCGGTGGTGTACGGGGTGATGCCGCCCGAGGCTTATAGGGCTGCGAAAGGCGTTGCTTCCGATCACAAGCCCGGTCCGGTTCCCTTTTTCGCGGCTGGCATCAGCTCGGTGAGTGAATTTGGTTTTACTTTGATGATGACTGTGAGAAATGGGGATTCTTCAGTTGTGGTGACTTGGTTTATGGTTCTTTCCCCCAATTTTGATCAAGTCAATTTTGGTTCTTGATGATGAGAGAAACTTGTGGTGGTGAAATGTAGGATGAATACGGGTGTCTTAGACTCTCAAGTCGTTAAATCCTTAAAGCGGTTGAAACTTGAATTCTGTTGTCAACTGATAGAGGCATTGTGCTGTGTTAGACGAGCCTAGTGGAAAAATAATTGCTCGAGTTTCAATTTAGGACGAGAGCAAACAAAATGCACTCTTTCTTTTTTGGCTCACTAGAGAATTGTATCTTTCTGAAACAATTTGCAGAAATGACTTTGTATTGCTAAAAAACCCGGTTTCAATGATTTAAGGTTAATAAAAATGAGGTTGTTAAATCATTAAACTGTTCGAGTTGTGGAGGAATTACTGAGGTTTTTCCATGTCCATACCCTCCATCACTTGCTCACTGTTTTGTTTTCATTTGTTTCAGGTCTTACATCCAAAGAATCCTTTTGCTCCAACGTTGCACTTCAACTATAGATATTTTGAAACTGATGCTCCTAAAGGTACCAACCTCTTCTCAGATTTTTAGTGTCCTCTTTCCCATTATTGTTCCAGCATCCTATTTAATTTTTTTCCAGGTGGAGATTTACATGTGACATTCGCATATTTTCACTGTTCTATGGTCTGCAGTTCCACATTGTCACAGTTTAAGAACTGAAAAGCAGTTTTAGCTTTTGATGTATATGGCCTGTTGGCATAATCAGTGGGAAAGTACATTTCTCGCGCATGCCATTCACTACCATAATGTGGCCGCAATCACTTACTTCGTAGAATTGCTAACTTGACATATTTATGTCTATTGAACTTCTTCATTGAAACTCATGCTGGAATATTGTGTGGTCCTGGGGATAAAGAATTGTTAATTGAGAATAACTATGCTGTTAGGATCTCTGTCGGGATAGATTGAGAAATGTCCTGATAAATGTGCATTTTTTTGCTTTAGCAGTTGAAATCTAGTAAATAGTGGTCAATGTATTGTTGTAGATGCACCTGGAGCTCCGAGGCAATGGTGGTTTGGTGGTGGAACTGATCTTACTCCTTCTTACATCTTTGAGGAGGATGTCAAGCACTTTCATTCGGTAGATTGTTCTTTTAACTTGGCCAAATTATTCAATCCAAATAATATGCATGGCTTGCAATTCAGTGGCTGATTATGTCTTACGAAAGCCCAGGCCTAGTGACTGGCTGTAACTGCTTTGTTTGTATATAACTTGGTTTGACATAGGCATGGTAGAAGTGGCATGAAAAAAGAAGTGCATTTTCTACAACTCTTTACTGTGAAAACTGACCACTGTGTTGACTTCTTCCCTTGACCAGATTTAGGTGGCTCAGTCATTGGTACATAGCCAGAGTTTTTTTCTACACACTTCTTACCCTCAGTGAATCTCCTTTTTAGTTTTTGCCCCATTGTGTTCCTACTGCGACTTATACTTACCATGTATGTGCTGACTTCAAGTTTTCACCTGCACATATCTACCACTTGATCTTACTGGAAAGAAACTCACTCCTGCTAAATTTTTCAATCATAAGTTTGCTGAAAGGACCTTTTTTATTTTTCTTTGTAGGTTCAAAAGAATACTTGTGACAAATTCGATTCTTCCTTCTATCCTCGATTCAAGAAATGGTGTGACGATTATTTTTACATCAAGGTACACTTTCTCAAAGCTTCTCATTGTTAAATTTGTGACATTCTGGCATCTAATTGTGCATTGATCTTCAGCTGTATCATGTATAAGTCTAGCCTTATTAATCCCTTCTCAATTGATCCAGTGGGGATTCATTCCCATACTGGAATCTTCAGTGAATTCCTGCGTTACATGGAGTTGATTAAATAGGTTGGGCTACTTGATGCTGCACAAAAAGTTATTTAATGTCATACGCTTTTACCATGACTTTGTTTAAAGGTTTTCTTATGCTAGATACCATTACCTCTGTAGGAATATTCATATCTCACGATTGTCCTCAGGGTTGCATATTATGGTGATCAATTGTCAAATGTGGTCTCAATTTTTCTCCATCTCAATCGACATTTGTTGATATGCAGCACCGAGGTGAAAGGAGAGGACTCGGAGGAATCTTTTTTGATGATCTCAATGACTACGATCAGGAGATGCTTCTTGCTTTTGCAACTGGTAATGCACTTGAATGTGGGAAGGGAACTTTTTCATGTGGTTTCACCGTGGAATGTCTCTTAATGTCTCCATTGGACAGAAAGTAACAATTTTTGCCCCGCTTTTCAGAATGTGCCAATAGTGTGATCCCTGCTTATATACCAATCATAGAAAAGAGGAAAGACACGCCGTTTACAGAGAAGCACAAGGCATGGCAACAGCTGCGTAGAGGACGCTATGTAGAATTTAACTTGGTATGAAACAAAGGAGAAAACAAAAGAGAAAAGCAAAGCTGATAAAATTTAACGAGTTTTCAGTTCTTCCCCTCTAAGCCTCGTAAAAATTTTCCTTTCGGAAAATGTAGGTTTATGATCGGGGCACAACATTTGGACTGAAGACGGGAGGGCGAATTGAGAGTATCCTTGTTTCTCTTCCATTAACTGCTCGGTGGGAGTATGACCATGTAAGGTTTTTTAACTGGTCTGTGCAGATATATTTTGGATCCAGAAAAAACTTTCTTGAGCCCATCAACTCAAATATGGATATCTCCTTTGTTTCTGCGCAGAAACCAGAGGAAGGAAGTGAGGAGTGGAAGCTACTAGATGCTTGCATAAACCCAAAAGAATGGCTCTAGCAATTCTTGGAAAAGCTTGAAGCGCATTAATTTGCTGTGTAGTCATTACCATTTCTTCTTTTTCGTCAGTTTGTTTTGCTTGATGGCTGAGTTAGTAGGCGCATCCCAGAATTTGTTTACTGGCTATAGGTAGGAGATATTGGCGGATCTCTTGTAAATCCTGTTGTTGTGTACTCTGTGTTATCGGCGATGAATGATAATTGCTCAATGGAAGCACTTGAGATATTTCTACAGGCTCTTGGTGATGGTCGATGGATGGTCTTGTGGCATCTCTAGTTCTCTCATTTCCTATTTTCAGTTGAGTTTGGTTGCATCATGGAGTAATTCTCAAAATAGATACCCTTTCTTTATCCCCCTTCGGCCAAGGACATTGCAGTAGAACTGTTTTTTTTTGCAGTAGAACTTGAGAGGTTGCTTTATTGCAAATCCAGACTTCCCTGTTTAATCCCATCTTTGTGTGGGGGACGATCCTTCTGTAGTCTTTGCATTTATGTGGCTTAATTTCTAGAGGCAATAATATATTTGATGTATTGATGGTTAAAAAAAAAAAGTGACCGGTAAAGTTGCTTAATCTGTGATTTGGTAAAAACTTTTCATTTGTTTATTTATGGATTACAAACTCTTTGAACAATTTACGAGCTTTTAGCAATGAGCTTTCTAACTTGTTGAATTTAACTTCTCCTACACGAATTAGCAACCTTAATTTGATTAAATTATCAACTTTTCTTCGATAAGTTTATAAAAAAATAGCAATAAATAATCAATTTTATTTTGAGTCACTTATCAATATATATTCGATTGATTAGAATTGCCCCTATTTTTAATGATTAACTGATTTTTATTTATTGCCGACTCTAATATCAAATTATCAATTCCATTTGAGTTATTTATTAATTTTTCTAATGAAATTACCAAGAATTTTGGATTATTAATTTTTATTTGAGTCACCAACTAAATGTTTATTTTAGTAATTTCAAATTGCCATCTCTGATAACTTATCCATTTATATTGAAGTTACTTGGTTTGCACAAATTGAGCACTTTGTCATAGTTAAGAAAATGGGGTAAAGCCGGAGTCTTATATTATTACTCTCTTAATAAAATTTGATCCAATTTAACCTCCTATCAATAAAGGAAGTAAACTTCTCAGTGACCTATTTAATATTAAAGTGTCATTTACATCATAGGTTTGAAGTACTCAATTTGTTAACCAATCTACATATAGTTTCTCTTAAAGTATGTACGATTTGACCTATTGGAAATATTATGATATATCCCAATCTGAGAAAGGATGATGGCCTCTTGTGAATTCACCTCCACAATTGCGAATGCCTAACGAGATGGCCATTTTGAGCCAAATAAATACTGCAAAATTTTGTTGTGAGTGACAAGTGCACACGCATAGTATGTACAATCCCAACAAGTCAATTGTCTAATTCATTATTAAGAAGCCCACTTATTGAAGCTAGAATTAGGTTGCCTATAGAGGCCTTGTCAAAATTTAGTTTGATCCAACTAGAAGGAGGGACCGTCCAACCCACGAATTTTTCTCATTCTTCCTTTGAAAATGCAATCTATTTTCAGTCATACTAGCCAAAAGGATGTCCTTAACATATCTCAAGATCAAGTCCACTGGTGTGTTGCAAAAAGAAAAGTTTGTCTGAAATAATCTCTTGCTCCTCCACTTCCAAAAATAGTAATAGGTTACGGCAAAAACTAGTGGTTGATCATTTTCTTTTACTAGAGTTGTTGAAGCAGATAGATTTGCCAACAATCATTCTTTACGTATTGACTTATTTAGATAATAACGTTAAGTACAAATTACTATTGGGTTACTGACTCTTATCTAAATCACTTTCCAGAAATTATTATTAAATCATTTTAAAACCATCAACTAGTTTAATAATTTACTCTTTCGGAATTACTCATTTTTGTCGAATTTATCAGCTCTCCCGTGAAGTTAGCAATTCTTTTCTCTTACTTATATTTTTTTCATCACTAACAAGAAAAGAAAAATAGCACATTGATGAACCGCACGGATCACATCCCAAATCGATCCTACGGTGGAGAAGTGGGCTCCTGCTTAAAACCTCGCAAAACCCCTCAAAACAGAAAAAGCTCCATAACTCAACCCGGGTACCGCGACTCGAAACCCGACCCGTCCATGTCGCTCGCCAGGCACCGCCTCGCCTCCCTCGCTCGCCCCTTCTCCTCCTCCGCCGCCAAGCTTCCCCTCCTCCACCACCACCACCACCTCGACGGCGACGCCGCCGCCGCCGCCGCCACGGTCCAGCTCCTCTCATGGGGCCGCGGCGCCTCCGGCCAGCTCGGCGGCGGCGGCATCGAGCAGGTCCGGATGTATCCAGCTCCCGTCGCCGGCCTCATTCTCCCTCCTTCCTTCGCCCTCTCTCCCGTCCCCGGCAGACTCCAAGGCTCTGGCCGCGCCGACTCGCCGCCGGCCTCCGATCCCGCCGTTGAGGTCGGCATATCGTGCGGGCTGTTTCATTCCTCGTTGGTCGTCGACGGTAAGCTGTGGATATGGGGAAAGGGCGACGGCGGACGCCTAGGCCTCGGTCACGAGGACTCGGTCTTCGTGCCGACTTTGAATCCTAACTTGGACGGTGTCCGGTGCATTGCTCTCGGCGGTCTTCACTCGGTCGCGCTCGATTCGTTCGGTCGGGTCTTCACTTGGTGCGTCGCTTCTCTCTCTCTCTCTCTTTGAAGTGATTGGGAGTGAAATCTTTGTGGCTATGGTTGTTCTTCCTGCTAATTTGATCGGAATGTCGGTTCTGATGGACTTGAGCGTCCTGGGCATTCTGAAGTGTGCAGGGGTTATGGTGGTTTCGGAGCGCTCGGGCATTCTGTGTATCATAGAGAGCTCTTGCCGAGATTGGTGGAGGGGTCGTGGGATGGGAGGATTTGCCATATTGCGACTAGTGGCACCCATACTGCTGCTATCACGGAAGCAGGTAAAGCAAAATGTATTGCTTTATTGTTTTATGATTTAGCTGCTGGTGTTTAATCGTGAGAATGCGTGTTTAGTTGGAAAGTCGGTGCCTTTTCACATCTGAGGGTGTCGCGCATTATTAAAATTCTCATTAATCAATTCACTGTGTGAACTAAGAAATCATTTGAAATCATAACGTGCTTGTTGGCTTCCAAATCATCTCTTTGATCTGTAGTGCTGGTGATGATCCCTGTGTCATGTTGCTGCCTGGATCTGATCTGGTCGTAATAATGGTAATGCAAAGTTTGCTATGAGTGAAGAATGCACCAGGGGACGTGAGGGAGATAGGTAAATGGGTAACTGTAAGCCAGAAGTTTTCAGTCAAAATCAGGTTGTTGAATTGGATTACTAGGAAATCTAGACATTAACTTGTTTAGTTTTTCTTGATAAGGTGAATGAATCTTTATTTTCTGTGGTAAATTTTTGGCATGCCGTGACACAATTAAGAATAAAGCTAATTGCGGTGTATATATGTCTGGTTATGAAGTTATTACGTCTCTGATGTCGTTGCTCTTCACTATATATATAGGTGAGCTGTATACCTGGGGTCGAGAAGAAGGAGATGGTAGATTAGGCCTTGGTCCTGGTCGGGGACCAGATCAGGCAGGAGGCCTCAGTGTTCCTTGCAAAGTAAAGGCTCTACCTGTACCCGTGTCATCCGTTTCTTGTGGTGGTTTTTTCACCACGGCATTAACTAAGGATGGTCAAGTTTGGAACTGGGGAGGTTCGGAAGTTTATATATATATATTTTTTGTATTGTTTTTAGTTATTTGATTTTGCATTAGGTGCTTTGGCTGTCACAATTAGTGAAGTGTTTAATGAGTTTGTTATGTTTTTGCTATATGCTTGAGTGGTGATCGAAACAAGGTAGTCAAAGTTGCAACTACTGATGATTGTTTAGGTGGTTTAAAGCACATCATTCACAAAAATTTGGGGCGCATGGGGAAGAACTTTCTTTTGTTTTTCTCCAACAGAGTAGGCGCCTCCGGGATATGGAATGGGCCTCAGTGCTAGCTATGATTTCTCTTTTTTTCTTTTGTTTTTTTTTATATTATTATTTATAAACTCTGAATATTTAAAAATTACGTAAGTCGGACGGGCCAACCACAAAATGACATGTGGCGAGCTTTGGTGCAAGCACGGGCCTCTCTCTTGGTATTCCGCATTAATGTTTTCAAAGATGTGAATAGCGAACATGCAAAGAATATGATCTTTCATTTTTCTCTTCTATTTACGCCAGTTTATAGAAAAGATTATCTGAAGTGGTATTTATTTGGAGAATTGGTCTGTGTGCACTATTTTAAGATTACAAGTGTTTGAGGGTAGGAAGTAAACTACATTCTGGACTCTCGGTAACTAGCTGTCTCTCCTAGTATAAGAATCTAGTATCATGCATTAAGAATGTAAGAAAGATAACCTAGTGAGAAAATACATTGTAGTGCATCTCTAGATAGATGCTCAGCCACTTTGAAATTGCTAAACACCAGTATTTTGTTTAGGTCTTATAGATACTTTGCATTGAGGGTTGGAGGGTCCCGCACTTGATGAGAAGGGTATACTCATTTCTTTTCTCAAAGATTCTTGAGAAATGGAAGCAAGACAGAAGAATGAAAAAATGAACATATTTAACACGTGAGAACTTTAAATTCATGTAGCTTACAAGGACTAAGAGAGAAGAACAATGCAAGGCCAGAGCCATTAATTATAAGTCGATAGTCATGGTCGAGTGATTGTAGTTCGTACACTTGTTTAGCTAAGACCGTCATTGAGGCAGTTCATGGTAGAGGGATTTTTTTTTGTTTATATGGCGTTATGGGGGTAGTGGAACTCACTATACATTAACGGTGTGTTCGAGTTACTGCCATACTGGGCCTTTATTGTTCTTTATTTGGGGGTTTGCAACAGAAGAGACAAATTTCTAAAATTATTATAGGGACTTAATTTTGTTAGATAAGTGGCCATTCTAATAGTTTCAGCAAGGTAACTTGCATCCCAAAATGTTCTACTCATTTTCCATCACAATAAGTAGATGGATTCTCAATTTTCTCTTGTAAGAAGTTCAATTATGCAGGAGAAACGCAATCTCAACATGGATAGATGAGTTTCTGCCTTGCTCATCATTATTTCCGATTCTTCATTGCAAATGGTTTTCCGATGATTGTTTTTCTTCTGCCTTCCATATGAACTATTAAGTATCAATACCTTGCAAGGGATTGATTTTTAAGCACGTCATTATGAGTAAGTTGACCTTGTCCTTCCTCGTTATACTGATGGAGTGTTCTTTGTGTTCTGTAGCTAACTCAAATTATGAACTTGGAAGGGGTAACAAAGTTGGAGGCTGGGAACCAAAACCCATCCCAAGCCTTGAACATGTTCACATCATCCAGATAGCCAGTGGTGGATATCATTCTCTTGCCTTAACTGGTAGACAGTTGAAGAATTTCTTTATGGAAATAAGTCTTTGCCTTTTTTTCTCTGATTCTGATGGATATTCATGGTACATTGTATAAGATGATGGAAAGGTGCTCTCCTGGGGTCATGGTGGACATGGTCAGTTGGGCCATTCTTCTATCCAGAGTCAGAAAGTTCCTACAGTTGTTGACACATTAGCTAACGAGCATGTCATCTTTATTGCTTGTGAAGGTTCAACTTCAGCAGTTATAACTGGTAAGAAGTGAGAAATGCATAAAGTCTGGTGAATTTATCTGTTAACTGCTTATGTTTCTTATAGTCTTTGTCCTTCATGGGAAGCAGCATTTTGGGGTATCAAATAGTAAATATTCCTTCTGGGGCATTTGTAAGCAGGAGTTTTAATTTTGTAAGGATATTGTCTCAAGTCAACTCCTGAAAGTGTTTAAAATACCTTATTTGTTGAGGCTTGGCCTAGAATTACCTCTGCGGAAGATTACAGGATGAACATCACCTGCTTATGATAAGGAATTCAGGGGCAAAAATTCCAGACTAAGAATAAATTATATGTGGCCGTCCAGTTCAGAGTGTTTAAAAATACTTTGGAAATTTTGTTATCGAGGAAGGTCGTCAGGTTTCATGGCAAACCTAAGGGCAGGTTAGGTAGTTGTGATTATTGGTTGATTATTGGTCTCCTAGATACAGTGGCAAATACGGATTGGAATTTTGTATATAATGCTAGAATTAGAACTAATGTTGAATTGATAGATTCAGTTACTCTAGATATGGAGATTTTGACAGTGCTCGTGCGTCATTTGTGATTAACCTAAGTTTTATGATATAATTGAGATGTTTGAGTACCTTATCATCCTTCTCTTCATAGCAGTGTGCAGTTTTCCTGCGTTAGTGAAGCTTTAGCCCAATTGGCTAATTTGGTAGGGATCACTTCTGTAGAATGAGATGAAATCGGGTAGATGAGTCCTTCATTGATTTAAAAAGTTAGCACTGGCAGAGGGAAGTATCATCTCGAAATTGCACAAAATAATGATAGAATAGTCGTGGGACCAACATCCTCAATTCCCTAGACATTTGTAAATTCATGCTCGACTCTCTGACATTAGGGTTCCTTCAAGGGTTGCCCTTGCAGTAGTTTTTGTGCACTTTGGCTTGATTAGATTGGTCGATCTTGTTGCTTCAGGCCTTGAATCTCTTTGTTTGTTTTAAAGGAGGTAGCTTTAAATATTTTGTTGTAAATTGTTGATGGTAGAAAGAGTAATTAATTACTTTCTCTTTTGTCTTCAACAGATGAAGGGAAATTATACATGTGGGGAAATTCTAAAGATCATCAACTTGGAGTTCCTGGGTTGCCAGAGGTGCATCCTACTCCTGTTGAAGTAAAGTTCTTGAGCGAAGATGATGGTCTGGGACCATATAACGTGTTATCCATTGCAATTGGTGCTTCTCATGCAATGTGTTTGGTTTCCAGGTCAGGTTTTGATACATCTTTCTCGAAAGATAACCAAGCGGGTACCGACTGGCAGAACGGGAAGAATAATCAGATAAATTCTTAAAGTGATGAGGTGACAAACTTTTGATCACACATCATGTACTGTTGTCTGATGGGTGGAAGAGCTTGTGAACTTATTGCAGCGATACAGTTTGAAGGTAGCTTGAAGTTTCCGTCTTCCCAATGCAATTATGGTGTGGGGGAGGTAGACTTGAGAAAGCAAGCCTGTCTCTCTGTAAGAGAGTCACCATTACGCCAAGCTCGTGATTCTAGAATGTCCTTGGAAATTAGTTGAGCCAGATTCGGATGCAGGGTTTTGTTTGAATACAAGAGGAACTGAGAAGAGTCGTCGTAGTCAAATGCTTATATCATGATGCTTGGTTTCTAAGACCATGTAACCTTATAGAGAGAGGAACGCAACCTTTTTTACGGATGCTGATATTGCCACACGTTGTCAAGGGGATTGCTTCCAGATCTCAAGCTCATCATCTTCATCCTCATTGTCAAATGTTGCGCATTGCCGAATAGTTAATTTCAAAGAGTTTTTTTCCCTTAAAATCTGTCAATCAAGCCTATTGCTTTTGCTTTGATGGCTTTCATTCACCAAGCAGGTTTTAGCTGTGCAGTGGTAAATGTCGGTGTAACCGTCAAACCATATATTATTCGAACTTTCTCCCCGTCCTCCTCCTCCTAATACCATGAGAAGGTCTCTGGTAATGTGAAGTAGCCAATTCGAAGCTCAGACACACGTAAGCGTCGAAGTGGAGCCAAAAATGGGGTTGGAATCGGCTTTGCTGGAAACCGATTCGATCGTCACGTTCTGAAAGAGACGTTGCGGGATTCATGGAAGATGGCCATCACAACAAGGCGAGGAGGAGGACAAGAAATTGAAGAGTACTTGTAGGGACAACGGTCGTTCATATAACTCCAGGTTATGCTACAAAACTCAACAGCTCAAGCCCCTCCGCTCGTGAATACAGAGAAAAGGGCCGAAGCTTAGCATGTGCCAGTGCCCTAGAGAGAGACGGAGAGAGAGAGAGAGCACACGCGTGGGGACGAAAGGAGCACTCGGTCTCTGTCTTTCTCTTCACCCCATCGGACCACCACCACTTTGGTCGGTAGCACGACTCGCAGGCCACCATTCACTTTTTCATGCGTGACCCCTTTCTTGGGGGGTGAACAAATAATTATTATGGTTCTTCTCTTTGTTTTGTCAATCATGCGTTCGGGCCTTCCCTCATTTACTAAGGCTAATAATGGCAGAGGCACCTTTTCTCTTTTCTGGTTCACAGTTCTCACGCTTCATTTACTCCCCTTCGCACGGCCTTGTCCAAGGTTGGAAGAATCAAAGAATTGGATGACGCAATCCACGCATGCCCAGCAGCGTCTTTCGACGACCTGTTTTTGTGCTTTAGAGCGCTTCACTCAATACATCCTATAATTCATCTCTTCACCGTCGCAATCTCGAATTCACACGCGTAATTCAGTAGTCATCATCTCGCCTCCGTCCCGAGCGGGATCCATATCCGCCTTCCCTTTACATTCCATTCCAAGTTTCTCGTATTTCAGATTACATCCTCTGAAATTTTAACCCCCCCAACCTCCTTTATCCGTGGATATTTTTGCTTGGAAACAAAATAATTTGGCCGGAAAAATATGTGATCATGAAAGACGTGAGCTGTGTTCGGAACGTTGCAAGGCAATTTGACATCGAGAGGAAACGAAGGAAGCGACAAATGACGCGAAAGAACCGGGGCTCATGCAAATGCCCCCCTTCACCACCCCTTTTTTCATTGATGTCGTATCAAATTCATCACACCCGTCACTTCCTTTTCGTCTATTAACATACACTAACAAAATTAAAGGAAAAAAAAAAAGCCCTTAAAAAAAAAAATTCAAAGCAAGTTACAACCTCTTTGAGTAAAAAAAAAAGAAGGAAATGGAAAAAAAAAATTAAAATGAGTTAACCAAAGTATCCCCCCAATCTACAAGTTAATGTGTATTGGAAACCTCGTATGATCACCTTGATAACGGCGTGTCGCATTCCCGCCGAACATTGCCATCAATCTCGAGGGCCTACTCCGCCACGGCGGAGCGCCGAGCACTGCGAGGCGGGCCGCGACGGCTGCGTCCCGGAGCTGGCGGGGCAGCCCTCGAGCCCCAGGGGCGGCGCCATGCAGTTGTACGACAGGCACACCGCCGTGGCGTCGGGCACCGCCATGCCGCGGTCCCATGGGAACCCGGACAGGTAGTTGTGCTGCAGGTACAGCGTCCGGGTGCGGCCGTCGGACACGCTCTTGGCGTACTCCTCCGGGACGCTCCCCGTCAGGCGGTTGTTGTTCAGGTACAGGCTCTCGACCCCGGCGAGGACCGCCGACAGCTCCCCCGTCAGGGCGTTGTGGCTGAGGTCGACGACCGATCCGGGGCCGTAGGCGGCGGCGGCGGAGGCGGAGGCGGCGGCGGGGGGGACCCCACCGGACAGATTGTTCCGTTGCAAGAGCATTGATTGGAGGGTCGGGGCGGAGAAGAGGGAGGGCGGGATGGGCCCACCGAAACGGTTCATGCTCAGGTCGAGGTACACTAACTCCGAGAGCGATGCTAAGCCGTTGAGCGGTCCCCACATGGCGTTGCCGCTGAGCGACAGGTACCGGAGCGTGGGCGGCAGCGTGGGGACCGGGCCGAAGAGCAGGTTCTGCCGCAGGTCCAGGTGGAGGAGCGCCGCCGCGACGGGCGGCACCCGGCCGGAGAGCCGGTTCGACGCCAGGATCAGGACCTTGAGACCCGGCACAGCCGGGAGGCCCGGCGGGATGGCGCCGGTCAGCAGGTTGCCGCTCAGGTCGAGGGTGTGGAGCCACGGGAGGGCGGCGAGGGAGGCCGGGATCGGGCCGGTGAGGCGGTTGTTGGTGAGGGAGAGGACGCGGAGCCCCGGGAGGTGGCCGAGCTGCGGGGGGATGGGGCCGGTGACGATGCCCGGGGAGAGGATCAGCTGGGTGAGGTCGGCGAGGAGGGAGAGGGACGGGGAGAGGGAGCCGGCGAGGCCCGGGGAGCCGGAGAGGCCGCCGGCGCCGAGGGAGAGGACGGAGACGCGGCCGGAGGGGGAGCAGGTGAGGCCGGCGAAGGAGGAGCAGGGGTCCGGGGGGCGGCGGGGTCCCAGGTGGAGAAGAAGGCGGCGCCGGGGAGGTCGGTGAGGCTGTCCTTGACGGAGAGGAGGGCGGCGAGGTCGGGGGCGGTGATGCGCTGCTGGAGGGACGGCGGCGGGCGGGCGAGGAGGAGGGCGGCGAGGAGGAGGAGCG
This sequence comes from Eucalyptus guilfoylei, assembly GCA_016097605.1. NCBI lineage: Eukaryota > Viridiplantae > Streptophyta > Magnoliopsida > Myrtales > Myrtaceae > Eucalyptus > Eucalyptus guilfoylei. Next base: position 12,218,635 of record CM027870.1, on the reverse strand, counting down.
CCGCCAGGGCGGAGCGGCGTCCGGCCATCGGCAAATGCGGGCGGACCGGGGGTGGGGGAAGTGAAGTGAGGTGAGAGTACGAAGATGTAGCAGCAGAGGTTGTCAGTTGTTACATGGATTCTGGTTGGGGGCTACTTTCAGATCGGTTTTTATTTAATTATTCAATTTATTCATTTATTTTGTTTATTTTGTTTTGTTTCGTCGATTGTTTGTTTGTAGAAAAAAATGAAAATGGGCAGAGAGAAAGAGAGAGGCAGAGGGAAGGAGAAAAACGGTCGGTTGGAGGAGCACAGTGCCCTGTCTATTATATTCAATTTTAGCCGAGTGTCATTTAGGAAAATATATAAATATTTAATTAAATTTTAATTTTAATCTACATGAACTAAAGATGGACAATGTGATGGATGGATGAATTTTTTATATTCGATTTTGGCCGAGTGTGTCATTTAAGAAAATATACAAATTTTAATTTTAATTTTAATCTTTATGAACTAAAGATCGGACACCATGATGCATGGATGAATCTTTATGTTTAATTTTGGCCAAGTGTCGTTTCGGAAAATATATAAGATTTAATTTTAATTTTAATCTGTGTGTACTAAAGATCGGACACTATGATGGATGGATGAATTTTTCATCTAATTTGAATTAATTTTCAAGTGGCATCCTTTGTTTTTAGCTCTGGAGACGACGCTTCCTGTGACGAGAGAGAAGGGCGGGGGGGAGAGAGAGAGATTCCAGGTGTCCAATGGCGAGACGCCACGTAAGAGGGCGGTGGGATTCAGACAAAGACAAAAGTTCAAACTGGGTGTAACGAGAGGACGAAGGCAGCGAGACCGGAACTTTTCGGTTGGAATTGCGACTCCGCTTTTCATGATACCGAATAGAAAAGTGGGGACCATACTAAGTTTGACCCCGTGAAAAAGGCCATATTTATGTTACTACTATTAATTATCAACGGCCAAATTCATAGTTTTACGTGTTTCTATCCTAACGCTCCAACAATAGAAAATAAAATGCTGAAAAAGATTGTTCGAATTTTAGCGAATGCTATGCTGAATCAAGTCACAACATTTAATTCAAAAGATTTATGTTTTTGAATTAAAATAGCCATTGCTAGGAGCAGATGTGATCGATATATTGGATGGATCGGACTTGTAAATCAAGCTAAATAATCTTATTGTGGGAAACCAACTGATTTCAATTGGACTAGGTTTTGGGAATGGAATTCCGGGCTGGGAAGACTGACAAAGAACCGAGTTGCATCCTTATGCTTTTCCCTCTACTTGGTTAACGTACAAGAACTGCCTTTTTGTCTATTTCGTATGCAAGAGATGCACCCAACGAGAATAACAGAGAAAGAGGTCCCCGAGCAACACTAGTTGAGCCACCAGCCACATATATAACATGGGTCCATGGGATATTCGAACATTATGGTACAGTGGATTCCATCCACGGAGACATGCAAGTTTTCTCCAAACCATTTTCATCGAAACAAACGAATAAATGTTTTTTCGTTCGTAAACTATTTATCTTATCATACATATAATGTCCCATTATATAAAATCGCATGAATAGCCCCTCGCCATCAACTATAAACCTTATTCAATTTCCCCAAAAAGTAAATACAAGTTGCTGAACAACTAATCAACAAAAATTGAAACCTTTGGGGGGCTGGACTACACCACCCTACGACGCACGTGGACCTCCATTAGCGAATCGGATAGCTGGTTCGATCATTGAAAACTCAATTTAACATCCATCGCTGTTCTGCAGACTTCTCTTTAGTTATTATTGCTCTGTAAATTATGTCATCTCCTTCGGCGGCCAGTAATGGCGGTCATGAGACAAATTCCAGAGAGAGAGAGAGAGAGAGAGAGAGAGAGAGAGAGAGAGAGGCAGTGAGATGCATAGCTGGGCAGCGATCTGGAAAGAACACAGCCAAATTATTAGTGCTGATTAGGCTCTAATCTTATATGATAATCACTTCAGTCAGTCCTTAATTAGTATTCTGTTTTCTTTTAAAAAGAAATTTCTGTGCAGTTCCTGCAATGTGCAGGAGGCCTTTAATATGCTCCCGAACAAATGTGGAATCTTTCGTTAAAAAATAATTAAATTTAAAAAATTCAATTATCAAATTAAGTCACGTATCCCGCTCACTTCAGTTTTGAATTTTCTTTTTATGGCATGATGGTACAAAATATGTACATAAATAATCTTAATAAAAGAAAAAAAAAACCCATTTTTGGAGGGTTAATTTAATACTTTGATTTGTGGGGCCCACCTATATCTTTTTGGAAAAAAAAAAAGGAAAAAAATAAAATAAGGGGTTCTTGAGAAACTTGACTCAAAATTGACCATAAATATATCATTAAAAAATTTAAAACTAAATAGAAAAAACTGAAAGTTTGGGATTGAATTGATGGTTGTATAATCATCTTATTACTTTTTAATAATAATCTCGAAATTCTTGATTTTTCTTATAATGCAATTAATAAAGGATGAGATTAAAATGTCATTGTCGAATGGATTATGTTGAAAGAAATAAATGAGATGCTTGTCCTCTCTTTTTTCCCTAGAAATTGGAAAACGTGAGCGAATCTCGCTGTCCGAATTGTGGTTGGGCTTCAATTAATTGGAATTGAATTGAATTTAATTGGGCTTCAATCCAAGATTGTATGAATTGTGATTTGATTCGACTCATCTAATAATTTACGACAGCAAGTTGTCATATCGGTTTCTGCTCTTAGACACTCCGCACTTATTCGTGCAATGCAGCTCTTGTCTTCATCTTAATCCCCATCTGGCCCCCCACAAACAACCCCCCTCCCTCTCGCCTCTTCCAAAAAAGAGAAGGAAGATAATCAATAAAATTCGAACTCCTAATTCTTACTTGTTTACCGTCGAAAGTCGCGGCACGACTTTCTATCTTTTTGGGTTAAAAAGCCCTTGATGGATGCATTCATGTCATAATTACTTAAGACTATTTTTTATGTCATAACCCCTAACAAATCCTCCGAGAACTTAGGAGAAAACTGGGGCATAATTAGGAAGTTTAGCAGATTTTCAAAACATGCAGGAGCTCTTAGGGGGAAATTAGTAGATTTCCAAAATCTCGCTTCATTTTCTTTTCATATCTACCTTTCCAAATAAACATCGTTTAGGGGACCTATTTAGGTTGATTTTCGATGTTGGATGCATGCCACAAATTAATCATCCAAGTTACTTGTAATGTGTATTTCCACCTCGACAATTCAACGTGATACAATATAAAAGCTCAAAGAGGGTAGATTTGTCTTTTCGCAATAAAAAATGCCATAAGTAAAAAGAAATGAGAAAGATAGAGAAGCTCATTTCAAGAACTAGTATGTTTTTTATTATTATTATTATATTTTTTTCCTCTTTTTCCCCCCTTTTGGAATAATCTGTTCTCTCTCGGGATGAACCCTGACAAAAAAAGCTTCAATGATATGCACGTTCAGCGTGGATCACACCGGCAAGACTACACATGGACCTTGCACTATACAATTAATAATTTAATTACTTTTGAGGACCTGTCTGCATAATTTTGTTAAAGTGAACGCCCAAATTAAAAAAGAAAAAGAAATCGATTTGAACCCATACAAGCACATGCGATGCCAAAATGAGGATCAATGCGTATAATGTGCAAAACTCACGACCCAAAAGCCGAGACAGGAAACTTCGTGACGTTGCCGCCACCAGCCGACAGCACCAAAAGGCACATCGGTTCCCGCGCAAAGAAGAGACAAAACCTAGTTTAATTTTAGATGGTTACAAACAAAACTCGTGAAGTAAAGAGTACCTGCAACACTTAGCTAGTAGATCTCAAAATCTTATGATGTTAGGTAATAATAACTTGCTAAATCTTATAATCTCATCCAATGTATTGGTATTATCGATTGTAATTTTCAAACACGTGTTATGAAGTGGCGAACTTGACTAGAGAAGTGATGTTACATTAGGATGTCACGTGATAGGAACATTTCATATACTACGATTTCGATCTAACGTTATTCAATCGTGCTTTTCAAGATCGTTTATGGAATCGCTTGCCATCCCAAAACCCTAATTCACAAGATGTGATTTGTGTTATCATTACAACGAAAATCAAATCAAATCAGAGTGAAATCTCGAAGAGCCATCATCATTTCGGAGTAAGCGAAAACTAAACCTGTCAAAATAAATCATAAATCCATTTTTTAACTCATATTTGATTAGTTGAGTTGTTATATGGGTTAATTATATTTAATAAATGGGTCATAAATGTGTTTATAGTAGTAAAATTCAACATAATAGAGGTGTAATATGAGTTCATAACTGACTTATACCCAACACTCCTCCATAACTCTTTCTTTACTTTTTGTCGCCCTCACTTGATCTCGAAATCGTCTATTCAACGCTCTAACCTCAACTTGGGCATGAGTTTTTCTGAATTTGGTTAAATATAAAAGTGTTTTACTATTATAAATTAGATCGAGTATATATTGAGTATAAGTCGGGTTGAGCATGAATCATTATATTTGTATTGCATGGAAAAATATCAAAAACATGTTAAATAGGTTAATTTGGGTTAGAGAATTTTTTTTATCTGATCCAATCCATTTGTTCGACGGATTTAGTGAGAACTGACACGTATTTTTGGGCCTGATCTAATATGGGATCCAAGGTTTCTCAATGCAAACGTCCCCGATTCGATCCATATGCTATTGACGAGTTGGGCCTTTTGGGATCGGATGTATTGTGTTTGTGTATTGTTCTTTCTTGCGCATGACAAGGAGGAAAGGCCCGTTCTCATAGACAGATTGCTCGCGGCTAATCTCGCCAATCCCCTCATATACCATGCACACTAGGAGAATGCCTCTCGAGATGTGTGAGGAGCTAGATAGGCAGAGTCAAGCTTTTATATGGGGGGAGTCAGAGGGAAAGATGAAGGCGCGCCTAATAAGTTGGGCTGAGATTTTAAAACTGAAGGATCAAGGGAGCCTAGGCTTTCGAAAAAGGGCTGAAATGAATAAAGCCTCTTTGGCGGGCTAGAGATTCTTCATGGAAAACGGTAGATTATGGACGATAGTGCTGCTGCTACATGAAAAATATCCCATGCCTAGCTGAGGTGTGCAACTGGAGAAATCTACTTAGGGAGCTTCTTATGTTTGGAAGGGTGAACAGCTGGAACGAGGTGAATGAAGCAGTGAAATGGGTGGTAGGGAATGGCACGGTGGCTAGATTTTGGATGCAGATATAGGCGAGGCCTTTCGCCTTTAGCTAATCTCGAATGTTGTTACCCAATTCACTATTCCTATGGTTGGGGCTGGACTAAACCAATCGGGGGCTTACCTTATCGGCCCAAACAGAGCCCATCAGAACTCGCCAATCTCAAAGCTCGTGCTGGGTTGTGGGCCGTGTGGCCGAGTCCAATTCAACTCGGTCATGGAACTTCACAGATCGCACATAAGACAGAAATGATTTTGGCCCTTCGAAGATATCAAAACATACTCTGAATTGGTGGGTTTTTTCTAAGACCGGTCCCCTCCTCGACTCGACTCCCCATTCCAAACGCTAGAGCCGGACCATTCAGACTTGCTCGCAGCTTACCCCCAGCTAGGTTGAACTATCGAAGTTATGACAAGTTACAGATGCTATGTTGGTTTGTTTTTTCGGGCAACTTGATAAAGAAGATAATATTAAGCCATGTCCTTCGCGTGTCGAACAAATTTTTATGGTGTCACAAAATGAAAAGAAGGAAGAAATTGAGAGCATACTGTATATTGAATTGATTGAATCTGATTTCCTTTACATGTATAAGCTCCTGTCTATAAAACAATGAATGGGCAACCAAGGAAAAAATAAGGGATAAGTGTTAAAAGTCTAAAATCTTTGTCGAAAATGCGTTTCGATCACAAAACTTGCAAAAGTGCGTTTAAGTCCTAAAACTTGTCAAATTGTTTCAAACGAATCCTAAAATCGACGCTGTTAGCATTTTCCGTTAAAAATGCTGACGTGGCATTTTAAATAATTTTTTAATTTCCACGTGTATTTTTTTAATTATTTTTTATTCATTTTTTAAAAAAAATAAATTTTTGAACTTTTTTTTTTTTTTAGTTTTTAGTGAAAATAAGATTAAATGAATAAACCTAAATTTTTTAATTTTTAAATCTAATTTTTTTTAAAAAAATAATTAAAAAATCCACGCGAAAATAAAAAATTATTTAAAATGCCACGTCAGCATTTTTAACGGAAAAGGCTAACGGCGTCGATTTTAGGACTCGTTTGAAACAATTTGATAAGTTTTAGGACTTAAATGCACTTTTTGCAAGTTTTAGGACTGAAATGCATTTTCGTAACAAATTTTAAGACTTCTGGAACACTTATCCCAAAAAATAAAGACTAATACATCATATCAAATCTAATCTTAGATTGATTCTCGGACTGATATAATCGATCAATTATAATCTTGAATTGATCCTTGCATATTATCAACACTCCCCCTTAAGCTGGTGGCTAATATTTGTCAAAATGCCTAGTTTGCTTAGCAGATATACATATTATCTTTGATATAATGCCTTGGTAAAAATATTAGCAGGTTGTTCCATGATTCTAATTCCATTTGTCTTGATTACTCTTTCTTGGATCTTTTCTCGAGTGAGGTGACAATTCACTTCAAATGGTTCATTCTCACATGAATTATGGGATTTATTGCGAGCTTGAGTGTTGCATCGTTGTCACAAAACAAATTGGTCGGCCCTTTAACCCGTATAACGAGGTCTAAAAGTAGGCCTCGTATGCAAACTATTTCACAAACGGTCATGGGCATGGCTTGATATTTAGCCTCAACTAATGACAATGATACGATTGACTGCTTTTTCGTTTCCCAAGAAAGTAAAGCTTTCCTTGTTTAATACAAAAACCAATGATAAATCTTCGACTTATGAGACATGTGGCGTAGTTTGTGTCACAATAAGCTATCATTTTCAAATTTCAATCTCAAGAAAGGAGTATTCCAAGCCTTGGATATTTCTTCAAATACCTCATGACCTTCAAGGCTGCATTTATGTGAGACTCCTTCGGGTTTTGCATAAATTGACTAAGTGTTTGTACTATGTAGCATATGTTTGGTTTAGTCAAAGTGAGATATATAAGCTTCCCCACGAGCCTTTGATAGCTAGATGGATCTTTGAGTAATGGATCATCAATTTCATAAGATGATCCGACATCGTAATCAACCATGGTTAACTTGACGTTTTGTTCGATAAGAATGACAGTCTGTTTACATCTTGACAAACTTGCTTCTAATATGATTTCTAGAACAAATTTTCGTTGGCCGAGAGAAATTCCTAATATTTGGGGGTCCTAAATCTTTAATATGAAAGGTAGAGTGTAAGTACTCATAATCTTGAATTGATCCTTGCATATCTCCAACATATAGACAATGATGTACTTATAGCACATATAAGATTGCTTTGTTTCATGGAAGATAACTTTTTGGAAAAAGTTTTATAAAATTTTTGGCATTTGATCCATAGAAAATAAACTAGTCAATGGAAAAAACACTTTCAAAGGTAGAGAAAATGATTTCCTCTTTTAATCATTTTCCCTCCTCTTTCTTTCACCTAGAGCAAACACATTCTTCTTGAACTTTTTTTAATAATTTTTTATTTTATGTTTTTTTTTTCCTTTCTTATTCTTTGGCTGGTCGCTGACCATAGCAATGGTCAACAACCATGGCAACTAGTCATTGGCGAGGCATGAGGTTGCACGAGGCCAATGAGGCTCGACTCGCTAGAGTTGCCGAGGTGAAGCCTTGCTCGAGGATGGCTCGGCTCAACTCACTAGAATCTAATGAGCTCGTGCTCATTGATTTGGTGAGACCTTGGGCCTTGCTTACCTTTGGTGAGCTTGACCTCGTCGAATCTCGCATGAGGCTAGCAAGCTTGAGTCTTGTCAGCCTTGGGCTAGCTCTTCCCTCACCCGTGGTCGGTCGCTAGCCATTATTGTGGTTGGCGATTGGTCAAGAAAGAAAGAAAAAAGGGAAAAAATAATTAAATAATTTAAATAATTTGGTAATTTTCCTTAGAAAAAATCAAGTTAGATTTTTTATACCAAACAACAAAAATTATTTTCTAATTTATTTTCAGGTTTCGAGTCAAATACCGGAAAATATTATAATTTTTTTTTTGTAAAATGGTTTCCTGAAAAATATTTTTTAGACATGTCACAATTTTTTGTTTCAAACTTTTGAATTTAACTATGGTTTCTTACGTTCAAGATTTTACTCTTATCAATATCTATTGTCTAGAATCTCACGAATATTCATGCCAAATTTGTTCCTTTATTTTCAACTGAATATTGTTGAAAGATTTTGCATTGAGGCACCATTTAGAATGTCGATATGGAGACCTAATTGATCATTCAACTGAAATAATAGAAGCGCCTATAGGTATTTATTTAGGGAAAAACTTCACGATAAAAGAAAACGCTTTTCGGGAAATTATATACCAAGAAAATATTTTTCCCCTTTCAGATTAGCGAATTCATTTTCCTAACTCTCAACATGCATATTTTCTTTAACTGTAAAAAGTTCATTCATCATTTTTTAGAAAGTCCAGAAAATCAATTTGTGAAAAATTATTTCATTCAAACAAACACATTTTGAGGATATGAAAACTTATCCTCAAGATTCATGTTCTGGCCAAGGATTTATGGCAGATTTGAAATTCAGGTGAAGCTAAGTCGGGACCTTATCCATCTAGGCTCGGTTTGACTAATCAGTACAAAAGATCACAAAGTTTGATGTGGACCGCCCAAATTTTCACTTCAAGAAAGGTGTCAAATTCAGTGTTTTATAATGGAAAAGATCTTCATGGGAATGATCACTACGCAGTCACGGGTCACGTTGTCACGAGTGTCTTTGGGGTTTTGCAGGACATGGTGGGGTGGTGGTCCTTATTTTGTATTCAGGTCGACGTCCCCAAGCCTTGCAGGGTAGCTCGTGTCCCTTTGTGTGGTGCTTCTTGATGTTTGAGAAATTGGTGGATGCCATGCACGACCCTTTTTTTAAGGCAATGCCACTTAAGAGCTTGTGAACACAATGACTTTAGGTAGCCCCCAAAAAAAATTGAGGTTTTATTCCATATTTGGATAACTCTTCTAGATTTCTTTTTTTCTTTTTATTGCCATTAGATAATATCTGAAGTTAGGACAGGCCATTTTTTGTCTCCGAAGACTCGCAACGTAAATGAGATAATTTCTAAATTCAAATCTATAGGTTTACCATGCCAACTTGTATCAAAGAACCTTGACCGAATGAGGAAAAAAAAGCTTTTTCACGCGTCTTTCCGAGATCGAAATTGATGCCATTAAATACATTATATATGGGATAAATCTATATAATTATTATTTCATATATAAATACTAAATTTCGAATTTCGGGGTTGGGAAACTCCATAGCCCCCAATCACATGACACATCAATCAACTTGATCGGCTTTTACGAATCTAAATAATATTTAAGTTCTCGACGTACTAACCATGAGAATATCTTACTCCATTATATATTTAACAAATTAGACATGCTTATTTTCCTTTGCATTTGTGGGGCCGTCTTTTAACTACTCCTTCAACCCTGGCTGTTACCACTCCTCGAGGGCCACCTTAGACTAGTGACATTATCCGATGGAGAAAATAATATTTTCCTCTGGCCTTTTCCTTCGTCTGGGAAACCTATTTGAGATCCTCATGACACAAACAATTTCAACATTGTTAAGGATGAAAAGGGTTTCTTTTAGGTTTTCGACATGTTCCGTGAAGGACTAATTGTGTGGTTTTAGAGAGGTGATTTTCGTCTGGAACAAAAGGATTAGAAAAAGAAGATGAATACTTCCGATGCATTTGCAGAGATTAGTTGGGCCGAAAGGGTAATCTGGATATTGCCGAGTTGATGAGAACAGGCCGAGCTACGTGGATGTTAGCAATGTTGCTTCTCAGTAATATATGTGCTTCGTGGACTTGCACAAAGGTTATGAAAAATTTTCAATATAAGATTTAAGGCTATTCCTTTCACACCGCTTCAACCATTTCACCGGCTTGAATCTCCTTGAATCCATAAACACGTGCAATCCCATCTCCAACTAAGATCACTCAATCAATTTCATCCTCTTGAAATTCCATGTAAAAGTTGGTAATTCGTATACAAAGCAAGAGCAGTTCACCAAATTATTAATCATGGATGATCTCGGACGTGTGAAATACCGTGTTTTGTGACATCTTATGTCCCATTCATAATGACTTTAAAGACGGGAAAATTGTCCAAAAACTTTTAAACTTATTGCATTTTTGCTAATTCAGTCATAAATCTTTCAACTTTGCCAATTGAGTCATAAACATTTCAACGTTTTACCAATTGAGTCATCTCGCCAATTTTGGCCAGAATTTCTAACGTGGACGCCGACCACATCTTATGTGGCACTGACGTGCACAAAATTTATTATTTTTTAATATTTTCAATTTTTTTTTGTATTTTTAATTTCTTTTTTCTCTCTCTCTCTCTCTTTTCTTTTCTTCCTCTTGCTGGTCGCCTAATCTCCAACGACCAGCCAGAGGCCATGACCAGCGAGGGTTGGCCTCCCTGCACCTCGCCCTCACCGTCCTCGGGCGGGGCTTGCCCTCCCTAGAGGCTAGTGAGGGTCGGCCTCGCGGGCCTCAAGCGAGGTTGCCCCCGCCGAGATCTGGCGAGGGGCGACCTCGTCGGCCTTGGGCAAGCTTGCCCTCTAGGCGACCGGCCAGAGGAAAAAAAAAAAAAAAGAGGAAAGAAATTTTTTAAAAAAAGGGAGAAAAAAGAAATAAATAAATAAATAAACATAAATTAAAATTTAAAAAATAGAAAAAAATATTTATAAATTTATAAATTTTGTCCACATCAGTACTAGCGTCTATGTCAACAAATTCAAGCCAAAGTTGGCAGCATAGACACAATTGGCAAAAAATAAAAAAGTTTAGGAGTCAATTGATAAAGTTAAAAAGTTTAAGACTAAATTGACAAAAGTGTAATACGTTTATGACTTTTTGGACAATTTTGCCGTTTAAAGACTACATCAATCGCTTTATCATTAGCTTACTTTCTGACTATACACGCTTTGTCATTAGTTTACTTTCTGATGATGCATGTGGATGGATCGGTTTTGTGCACTTTTTCAAAAGATTAGTCGAGTCATACGTTCGGGAAATCCGTGTTATAGATAATTTTCTTTTTTGCCACGAGTCAATCCTAATTAGCTCATGCAACGTCCACTTTATGGATCACGGGATCAACTTTACATGCAGAATTATCGTAGGAAGATTGATAAGGTTGCTATCGGTACACGTGCGAATGATGATCTTTGAAGGGAAAAAGCAAGTAAGGTACGACTCTACGAATACGACACGTAGCCCACAGTTTCTCCCACCGTATATCCATTCGATATACGGTGAACATAAGCACCAAATAAAGAAAAGAAGAAAGGAAAATGCAGTAGACACAAAAACGAGCTACGCTGCTTCTTCTTCTCGCGAGCGAAGCTCTCGCGTGCTGTTATTGTCCTTTGAAGAGGGAGCTGCGTCGTTCGAGTCGATGGGGGACGTGTATACACTTTCAAAGCGTTCACCTTTTGATCAGGCGGCGCACTGGAATCCAGACGGAGCCGTTTTGCCACAGTCGATGAGCACCTGGAGGGCGATGGGGATGACGATGCTGATGTTGAGGAGCTTGGCCTTGATGGTGGTGCAGAGGCACACCGCCGCGTCCAGGTCGAGCAGCCCCTGCAGCACAGGGCAGCACGTGTCCTTCGCGCTGCTCCCGATCCCGATGTGCACCAGCCCGCCCAGCACGTCCACGCACGCCCCGAGCTTCAGCGTGTCGATGGGGCACGTCTGCGGCGGCGGAGGCGTGGGCACCACCGTCGGGGGCGGGCACTGCACGGGCGGCGGCGGCGGGGGACACGGCGTCTCGACGGGCGGGGGCGGCGGGGGAGGACGACCGGCGGTTTGGGCACGTAAGGCGGCGATGGTGGCACGACGGGCGGCGGGTAAACGATGGGGGGTTTAGGGGTCGGGGGCGGTATCACGACCGGGGGCATGGGCGGTTTAGGGGTTGGGGGCGGTATCACCACCGGGGGCTTGGGCGGCGGGTATACGACGGGTGGTTTCGGAATCGGGGGTGGTTTCGGCATGGGCGGCGGGTATACGATGGGGGGTTTAGGAATGGGGGGCGGTTTCACAACCGGAGGCTTCGGCGGCTTCGGCATGGGCGGCGGGTACACGACGGGTGGCTTCGGAATGGGGGCGGTTTCACCACCGGAGGCTTCGGCTTGGGCGGCGGCTTCACGACGGGGGGCTTCGGCTTGGGCGGCGGTTTCACGACGGGGGGCTTCGGCTTGGGGGGAGGCTTGGGCTTAGGCGTGGGCGTGGGCATGGGAGGAGGGCAGAGGGCCGGAGGTTTGGGTCCGTAGGGAGGGTGGACGACGGGAGGCTTGGGGAAGTGCGGCGGCTTGGGGAGCACGGGAGGGTGGACGACGGGAGGCTCGGGGAAGTGTGGCGGTTTGGGATGGAACGGCGGCTTGGGGAGTACGGGAGGGTGGACGACGGGAGGCTTGGGGAAGTGTGGCGGTTTGGGATGGAACGGCGGCTTGGGGAGTACGGGAGGGTGGACGACGGGAGGCTTGGGGAAGTGTGGCGGTTTGGGATGGAACGGCGGCTTCACCACCGGAGTCTTGGGCGGTTTCGGGGAGGGGTAGGGGCAGTAGGGACAGGCGAGGGAGGTGAGGAAGGTGTTCGCGAACAGGTAGGCTAGGAGGAGCAGGAGATGCTTCCTCCCCATGATGGCCATGGCTGAAGAGAGAGAGAGAGAGGGATACACTTCGAGTGAAGTGCAATGCTTTTCATGCAAACATCACCATGTCTTTATAGAAAGAGAGAGAGAGATAGAGAGAGGGAGGGAGAGGGAGGGAGCAATGATTGTCCTGTTGTTCAAGATCTAGTACTTTATCGTGGTTTGTCTTGGTTCATTGACTTTGGAGGTATGCATTGGGATATTACTGTCAACCTAGTGGGGGTAGAGATAGGGTTTAAGCTGGATTGCTTCATTTGATTATGTGGTTCTCATTACGTGTTTTATCTTTTATTATTTCTATTACTTGCATCGCTCAAATACGAAGTCACACTGAATTTGCATTGAGCCCGTAGTTCTCCACGTAATGTCTGGAACCCTTTTGGCCGAATCTTCTCACATGCATGGCGTCGCATTTTGTATGTATCCCGTTCTGGGGACGCGGATCCTCCGGCCGTATAAAGCGCTCTCACCGACGCCTCGACGAGTCTCTAAACACCGATGGAGACCTCGTTTTCATGAATCAAGGGTCGAGATCCGTTGAACTATCGATAGAAGCTGCATACGGCGTGGAGGATCCACGTCGTCCATTCCAACTGAACTCTGAAACGTCGTCAGATCCTAATGCTTTTGTTTGTACATGTCAGATGGTCGGCTGGGTTGAAAATGATTTAACCAAAATAAACTTGTCGAACCACGTTTAACCTATTTTTATATAATAAGAATTCCATATTATTGAAACACTTTTCATATTTAACAAACTCAATTAGAAAAACTCATATTTAAGCCGAAGTGAGAATGCGAAGTAAGTGAACAAATATCAAGTGAGAGCGAAGGAGAATGAAAATAAAATTCTACAAATAGATTAGATTTAAGTAAATCGTGAATTCATTTAATACTTATATTATTTTAAATATATTTATAACTTATTTACTAAATATAACTAATTTATATAACCATAAATGTCAGGTCACATCGCTCATGAGCTGTCCTCTTGATCGCGTACTCCCACGAATTTTAGATGTCAAGAACTTGGATGTGACCACAAGGATATGCCTGGCTAAATTAAGACGCGTACATCATTTGTTCCTGCTTCCCTTCTTTCCCCGCTATTCAGTAGCATCCAATGAACTCGCTCGGTCTCAATAACACAACACGATGAGGACCGCGTCCAGCTCCAGTACATATCAACTGCGACAAGCTTCTTTCGTCCGCGTCATTGTTCGGTCCAAAGCCAAAAAGAGTAGTAAATCCAATGTGCTGACGTAATATATAAGAGATTTCAACGGTCGCTATTGCATCTAGCCCACCCGCACGAATTTCACGAGAGAAGAAAAAATAAAATAAAAAATCCGCTAATCCAGTGGAGTGGAGTAAAGCTGGAATCGAATATTGGGGGTCAAGAATTTCGAAAGTATGATTTTTCTTTCTTTTTTCCTTTTTTTCTGAAGCATAATTGAACAGGCAAGAGGATACCAACTTTTTGAAGGACGGGAGAGCATGGAGGAAACGCGGATGAGGTTTTTGGCGTGTAGCGCACTGTACAGCCCGTGAGCGAGATCTTCAAGGCCCTTGACCCCACGTGGGGGCCCACTTCCGTCGTCGGTTTCTCTCCACAGAGAATCCGAGTCAACAAAACGACAACCAACGATGTCGAATTTCTCACTCCCACACCACTGCTGTCGCCTTTGGCCCTGCAATTTGCATGACCTCGCCAGGTTTCCCCAATCTTTCCCATGATCCCCCAAAAACAAAGGAGAAAAAAGAATTAGGGTGTATTCGTTTGAGCCAAAAAGAAGAAAAGTTTCTGCAAATTAATTCTTTAAATTTTTCCGAATTTATTAAAAATAATCGGTTAACGAAAAATTATTTATGATAAACAAAATATATATTTATAGTTAAGAATAGGAATTCCTTAACATGAAAAGGAGAAAATATTTAACTAATATATGATTTTTTAGGAAGACATTATCAAGAAATTTTCTCCAATGCAAACACGCCCTTAATTTAATTTTGAAATGCCCGGTGAAATATCGGGCATCGAGGGCCTCCCTTATGTAGACTTCTTGTCCCAATCAATTGACCCTCTGAGCTTATCAAATGCGCGTCAACTAATCTTTAACGCTAATTTGCCGTCGGTGCACATGTTCTGTCTCGTTTGCTCCCCTGATCCTTCGGTGCTGACGCGAAACCCATCATATCATGTCAAATCTCCATCGCGATTATCAGTACCCAGTTTTGCTTTCATGATTTCCTTTGTCCTGGAAAAAGTATCGTGTTAGCAACATATGCATCGACGACACTGGAAATTCATTGGCGACGGGTCGATTCTTGGGGGAATAAAAACCCGACACGCATGAAGTACGTCCGGGGAGATTACTTCGATGGAAAATTGGGGGTGAATTTTGAGATGTAGCTTCTTTGGGACTAAGCAGGCAGAAGAAAGGGTCTGCTAAATTACAAGAACAGAAGCAAACGTTGAAAGTTAATGTTGATATTGCGACCCCTCAACGGCTCCATCTGTCGGCCATATACTTACAAAACCTAATAAAGAGGAAGGGAAATCATCCCAAAAATAATATAAACTGAAACCCTAAATTTGTCAATTCAGAAGAAGGCGATAGGACGAGGAAATTCTTACATGCAACTCCGAATCTAATGTTCGAAAGTCTAACTTAAAAGTTGATATGCGAAGGGAGGCCATAGCTAATATAAAAAATAATCAAACCCGATAGTTTAACACTATATATAAATGTGGAAGTAGCAAAAAGAATGAGCAATCTCACGATGAAATGGTTGTATGTTTTTGGCATCCTCACTCAATATTAGTTAATGGTGCATTTGTTTCATAAAAAATGAATGATTTGGACAGAAAAATGATCATTTGCATAAATGAATTGACAAAACATTTTTTCATCATCCACAAAAAAATTTTGTAGTCTACAAAAAACAATATTGAAGGTGTTTTTCATTGACTAATTCTTTTTAGTGATACAAGAAATTATTTTTTAAATCATTCATTTTAAAGAAAATTTTCGTTGTCTATTTAAATGTATGTATGAGTTGTGTTAGAAAAAGTCGTACATTGAAGAATTTGTGTTATGTGGAATAGTTTATAAATTCTAATTGATCCAAGATTCATTGCTTTCAACTTTTGAGTGAAAATGAATCCAATTATATATATTGATGGTCTCAGAATTGGGCTTCCTCTGGACAATCCGCTAAGTGAATATAATGGATTTCTACTATATGCTCTTAACAGTCATGCATAAAACCAAGTAGGAAATAATTTTGCAGGCGCATAGCTCCAATGCTTTCTGGGAACTACTTAAACATGATTTTTAGTCTAAAAAAAGAATTGAGACTACTCATGGGAATTGGCACTATTAGCTAGAGTGCTGGGCAATTTTTAGCTCAGGAATTAGGGACTGTCTATATGAATTCACCAATTACATGCAAAATGCTTAGGATCAATATTATCGGCACAGGCTACAATCTTAGACTTAACCAGAGTTATATCCTTACATTTGAATTATAAAAGAAGAAGAAGAGGAATCAAGATGAGATGGAGCAGTGAACTGGTTGATCTCAAGTAGCTCTTTCATCGGCTGGTTTGTTTGCAAGTATATCATTACGAAACAATTATATCACGTGACTTTAAATCGATATCTATCATATATCACGTGGATGGAGGCATTACGAAACGATTATATCATATGACTTTAAATCGATATCTGCCATATCATGACTAGTCAAGACTATTTGAAAAGTCAGATGGATAGCTATGTTTACTTTAGGAGATTAGAGGATGGTTTTTTGATTTGTCTACTTTTATATGTTGATGATATGCTAATAACAGCTAAAAATATGTATGTATTGATGTGCTGAAGATGGGGTTAAACGCTAAATTTGAAATGAAAGATTTAGGTGTTGCAAAGAAAATATTGGGTATGGAGATTTCGCGTGACAAGACTACAAGAGTTTTACGTCTATCTTAGAAGAAATATATTGAGAAGATCGTGGCGCGTTTTAATATGCAATCGGCAAAATCTGTAAGTATACTTTTAGCGAAGCACTTTTAACTTTCAGATAAGTTATCACTGCAGATTAAGGAGGATAAGGAGCATATGTCTCGTATTCCCTATTTTAGTGCCATGAGTAGTATTATGTATGCTATGATGTGCATTAGACCTGATATTTTATAAGCTGTGAGCGTGGTTAGTTGCTATATGAAGCGTCCTGATAAAGCTCATTAGGAAGTTGTGAAGTGGATCCTCAGATATTTGAAGGGGACAACATACGTGGATATAGTGTCTCAAAGGGACAACAATGGCAGTGAGACCACTGATTTGGTGGATTCGGATCATGCCGCGGAGGCATTGCTTTTTCTTTTTTTTTTGGTCGGTGGCGGAGGCGTTGTTCAAGTGCACGGGCGGGGCCTCTCAAGATGCGCGGAGGTTGAGTGATTAGTTGTCGTCCAATCACGTTCATGGATCACGATATGCTGGTCGGACACCTTATTTCTTCATCGTCAAACAGGAAATCTTTATTCGTCCTCTATGCCTATCCTTGTCGACTACATATCTATTCCCTAGCCTGCGACCCGCCAAATTGCTGTAAATAATCATTTCTTGGGGGTTTTGGCACTAACCTATATTGGCTTTTTTAGGTCCCTGCACATGGCCGTGAAGGATACGTCGTGGTAATTCTTTGCTGGTATCCAAGTTTAAATGCATTTGATTTATAGACATCGGTGACACGGTCCTGTTAAAAGGTATCGCATCGCCTAGCTATAAGATTTATATGCAATCTACGTATGTACGGTCTTTCTCCAAGTAAATTTTTTGGTTAAACATTCTAACATGACAGCGGGATTGGTTTAGTCTCGATTAGTTTTTCTCATGTATTTGTCAAATTTCACATGTCGTCTCTAATCACATTTACTCATTTCTAATTATTTCTAGACATGAGAAATGTAATAGAGGATGTTGAAATACCGATGGTGCCGGAACTTGCAAAGAAGGCCATTATTTTGTGAAACCGTGTGATTGATGCAGCCATGCGCTTAATAACAGGATGATTCCGACCAATTAACTTATGTCGATGTCTCTCACTTTTCACTCGGTCCCGCCAATAAAAGGAATATCCTGCTCATTATCCGCATCTTCCATGAAAGAAAATTCACTCTGATCGCCACTTCCCTTTTCCTCCGTTCTCTCTTTTTCTCCTCTGCCTACAGCTCTTGGACCCCGGTTGCCGCAGCCGACAGCCATCGCATCCTCGGTGACCATTGCTCCTCCCGACCACGCCACCGGCGCTTGAGCTTGTGCATGCGATCGATGCGCTCTAGAGCCTGCATCGAGCTTCTGTTGAGCTCGTTGCCTATGGCACGGAGCTGGACGCTACACAGTGAACTTTAGTCGTCAAGATCTCGACGTCAATGCATGTGGCTAGTGAGGACACGCTCGAGGGCCGAAGGGTTTTCATCCTATTTTTAGGATCGACACGGCATGTTGAAATTCAAGAGATTACCAACTCATGAATTGAAGGTCACCCATAACCGTTATAGATCATGACCACCTTGCACGGACGTATGTCCTAAATTGAGCTAGTTTGTAAGGTTTGTAGGGTATTTCGTGGACTCCTAAGTAGCCAGGCTTTGTGCTCATACTCTTGGATTATAAAAGAATAAAGAACAAAGAATCAAACTTGAAAGTGAGTAGCATCCCTCGATTTCCTCGATTTCCGTTTCCTGGATAATCGATGGATACAAGCATAAAGATCTTTTACTATCTAGGGGCTCACAGAAACTACGAGGCTTGCTAACCTGCCAAGTTCACCAATTTCGAAGATCATTAGAGCATATGATTTAACCTCTTTCGAAATCCTAAAAGAGAAATCCGTGTCATCAAAGTCATCAACTATAAAAACCTTTCAGATCGATTCGTTCTATGATCGGCTTGTTTCCGTGTTTTGCATTTTCCATGGCTAAAATGATTAGAAAATCATGGACGAAAGAACGGTGCTGGAGGCGCTTTTCACCGCAATCATCGCCAAAGTGTGTCTGGTACGCGCTCTTTGCAAGTTGCACGGTCACGGAGCAATTATGCAATGTTCATCTAGAATGTCGGCAAGTTTTGCAATTATCGCTTTAATCTTAACTTTTTAAACTTTATCAATTTAGGTCTAATCCTCTTTATGATTCCCTCACGTGATCCATCCGTCCAATTTTAGATGAAAATCGTCGGCATTGCGATCTGGACGGCTCCATGTGGCGCAGCTTGTGGCCAAACAATGAGAGTCGTGGTTGCGCAATACCCTCGATTGTGGCCAGCTAGGGTCCTTGCGGCCACAATGTCCCCACCAGTCAAAGATCATGAAGAAAAAGTGAAACAGAAAAGAAAGCAACATAAAAGAAAATTTTACAAAAAAAATTCAAAACTTTGCAAAACTCGTCAATATCAGCAATTTCTTGCTAAAATTAAATGAATGAATCCTATTAGTAAATTGTTAAAATATTTAGGATAAAATTGACAAAATTGAAGAATTTAATATTGAATTAGCTACCTTACAATAAGTTTGGGGCAAGCTTAAAATGCCATTGTATCTCAAAGCTCAAAATCATCGCACTTTTTATTTTTATTTTTTTCCTTTTGGGGTCAAGATAATCACTCTACTTGTTAAAAGCATTGACCAGTAATCATTCGATCGGATGCCAAGGATACACGAGATAAATGAAAGAGAGAAAGTAGCAAAGATATGGCAACCGCTGGTAAGGCTAGCAACCACCTTGAGGGTCGTCGGCCTCTAGACTCGCAAGGAACGGCAGCTGCCGTGCTTGAGAAGTGGTCGGGCAAAGTCTAAGCCGAGAAAGAAATTGCAAAGGGCTATTTAATCGCGAGTTACGGGAGTCTCGGTACACGAGCATGGGATAGAGACTATCGTAGGCAACCGACGACGAAAATGGCCACAAGGGTCGCGTATATCCAAGCCAATCTCTCCTTTTCTTAGGCGGGCAAAGTCACAGGAGAGAAGGGGAAAAAAAAAAAGTCTTGCATCGATCATTTTTTAGGGTTAATATCACGACCTCAAATTAGATCTCAAACTAATATACATGTGATAAATTTATCATTTCTTAATTTTTGTTAACTTTTACCGTGAAATTACTAAATTAGATAACACGTACTATAACGAGTGTATTATTTTGGTATTTTATAAAAAAAAATTTCATAGTATTAATCCAATTTAACGGAAGATAATAAAATGTTAATATGTCATAATTTTTTTTGGGTAATTTTATCACAGTTGTATTAATTTAAGGTAAATTTGTCACAAGTATCCAAATTTGTGGTTTTTCGTGGTACTAATCTAGGTCCATGTCAGCAAAATCTATTATCAAAATGTCTTAAGAATAAGCGATAAATCTTTTTAAAAAGTACACGAATGATTTCTAGCGTGTTTGTTTGTAATGATTTTGTTCCCATGAACAATTTTTTATCGAAATGATTTTTTTTATTCTATTCCTGAAATAATTTTTTAACAAAAGAACGCTCTTGTTAACTGTCTAAAATATCTATTTCTAGGACAAAAATATGTTTGGTAAGATTCTTAAATTTTTTTGTTTCTTTTAATTTTTTTAATACTTATATTATATTTTTCTCTTTTCTTTTTCTTTTTCTCTTCTTCTTCATCTTCCTTCTTTGTAGCTTGTCATTGACCATCGCCCTGACCGATGAATGGCTAGGTGAGGTTCAGCGAGCTTGCCGAAGGCTTGCTTGGCCAAGGCAAGCCTCGCCAGGCCACCAGTGAGGTCAAGCTTGCCTAGCCATTGGCCAAGCTCGACCTTGCTGGGCCATTGCCACGTGACGCCAACCTGGAGGTGGCTTGGTGAGAGCGAGCTTGGCCTTGCCCAGCCACGGTGAGGCTTGGGCCAACGAGCCTCGCCATGGCTCTACTTCATTGAGGCTGGCGATCGGCCAAAAGGAAAAAGAAAAAAAGGAAAGAGAAGAAGAGAAGAAAAAAGAAGAGGAGAAGAAAATTGGAATTGATTCTAAGAATTGTTTTCGGGAATAAAAAGTAATTTTTTTCTACTTCTTGATTCTATTCCAAATCTATTCTTGGGAATAAAAAATTTGATTTTTGTTCATGGGAATAAAAAATCTACTAAACGGAAATTTTTTTTTCTCCCGAAAACAAAAGAACATAATCAGTTATTCCCAAAAGTGTTATCAAACAGGGCCTTAAAAAAATAGAGAGGGGATCTTTAATTTCAAAAAAAAATACAGGGATTATTAGTGACGTTATTATTAAATTCTTTAAGTATGTCTTTGACCCACCAAAATTTTAACAAATTTGACCCTAATAACTGTTGAATGGACCAAGTTACAGTCAAGAGAAGGTCAGACCCCACCCTCCAGATCCTCATTGATAGTCGTGGGCTTGCTAGAATTGAAGAATGGCTGTTGAATTTCAAGAGTACCTCCGGTGAGCTTTGAACTTTTAGCCGTGACTCTTTGGCCTGTATGGAAATCTAGAGACAATTTTATCTTTCGCAAACAATCTCCAAATCCACAGCATCTCGTGAGCTCGGCTTGGGCAATGCATCAAAATATCAGCAGATAGAACAGATTGGAAAGCAAAAACGACTACGTTGAAGGAGGCTCACCACCGATTGGTTTCCGTCCTCGGCAAGGGGCTCTTAAAGTAAATATTGACGGATTTTTTAGAGAGGGCTTGATGGAAGGAGCAATTAGCTGTGTGTGTCGCGATTATAATGGTGTTTTAGTGGATAGATCCACGAAGTTTGCGCGAGCATCTTCAGCAGTTCAGGTGGAAGCGAAAGCTCTAGCAGAAACTCTAGATTTCCTTATCACACGAAGTCATCTAAGTCTTCAACTTGAGTCAGACTCTTTTTAACTCTGATATGAGCGGTAACAGGAGCAGATCAGTTTGCTTGGGATGGGGGAGGCGCTTATCAGTGCAACTAGGAGGAAGCTCCTGGGCTTTGATGACCTATCCTTGGCCCATTGCAGTAGGAATGCGAATAAGGTTGGAGTTTTGGTTGGTTTAAAGCCCATAAAGATAGATATCGGGCCTTTAGTTGGTTGTCCAAAACCCCTGAAGCCTTATGGGCTCTTCTATGTTTTGACTAGAACGTTTTGTACCCACAATCGTTACCCGAGTAATGAAAAGCACTCTTTTCCAACCCAAAAAAAATAGTCAACAGAAGGTCCAGATGGTACTCGCGATGATTTTAGTCCCAAGTTCTAGGTTTGGCTGTGGTATCTATGTTAATTTGAATTGAATTTGGACAAACATTCTTGCAATTGGTTTAAATTACAAACCAATTATTTTGTAATTTAGGTTAGAAATGAATAAGATTGTTGTTTGAACCTTAGGGTAATTTGTATTCATTTCGGCTTTTTTTTTTACATCTAATTTGGGTATTGATACTTGTACAATGACCTTATCTTTGGGACATTCCTAGGTTGCTTTTTTCCATGATCTGGATTTCTCCTTGAACAAGGATCGCATTTTTTCCGCGTGCTCGATAGATCGAAATAAAATTATATAATTTATATTGAACAATCCAAAAGCTACATATAGGTGAAATTTCACATCTTGGGAGGAGAATATCTAACATGTATTTGAGTTTTAGGGGCGAGAATATAAATTTAAAAAAAAGTTAATATAACAAAAAATTTCAAACTTGTACATCTATAACAAAATTACTAAAAATTAATTGTTTGATCATCAAATGTCCCAAATTGACGCACTTATGATAATTATGCCCAAAATTAATTTTTATTCACAAAATGCCTCAAATTGATACATTTGCGATAAATTTATCTTTGCGTTAGGTTTTATGAAATTGGTTAATGTACAAATTGGTACATTTATAATAAACGGAAGTAAAACTTCAAATTGATACACCGTATGTCACTTAATTCAATAATTTAACGATAAAATTTAATGAAGAATAATTTATTATGGGTATATCAGTTTAGATTAGTTTAAATTTATCATAAATATATTAATATGGGTTGTTCGTGTTACTGACCTATTTTTTTAAAACAAAGGGTAAAATATTTAAAAGCGGTTGAAACATTAAACGTTGAGCATTCGAGTGCCAATGAAGATAACTGAAAAACAGGGGTCTCGATTGCCAACCAAACACTATCTCCACCTCTCTCCCGGAGGTGAGCCCAGGCACTATCCGATGATGGCGACTTCCGCACTCCCTCTGTCACCACCCTTCCCTCACCCTCACATCTCCGCCGCCGCCGCCACGACCGCCGCCCCCGGCGGCGATGCCCTGCTGTCTCCGCCGAAGCCGACCCTCAAGACCCCCACCGTCCGCTCTCGCCTCAGCCGGCTCTGCCAAGAAGGCCAGCCCCACCTCGCCCGCCAACTGTTCGACACAATTACTCGCCCCTCCACCGTCCTGTGGAACACCATCATCATCGGCTTCATCTGCAACAACATGCCCGACGAAGCCCTCCTCTTCTGTTCCCGGATGAAGAGGGCCTCCCCCGACGTCCAGTTCGATTCCTACACTTACTCCTCCACTCTCAAGGCGTGTGCCGAGACGCGTAATTTGAGGGTAGGTAAGGCCGTACACTGCCATTTTATCCGGTGCCAACCGAACCCCAGTAGGATCGTGTATAATTCTTTGTTGAATATGTACTCCGCGTGCTTGAACAGTGCGGAGAATGATGTGGGTTATTTGATGGATTACGACTACAGTGTGAATGATCCGGTGCGGAGAGTTTTCGATACGATGCGTAGGAGAAATGTGGTTTCTTGGAATACATTGGTTTCGTGGTATGTAAAGACTGAGAGGTATATGGATGCGGTTAAGCATTTTCGGACAATGATGAAGACTGGAATAAGGCCAAGTCCGGTCAGTTTCGTTAATATCTTCCCTGCCGTATCAGGTGTTGGGAAGAGAAAGTTGGCCAATGTGTTTTATGGGTTTCTTGTAAAGTCGGGAGATGAATTTGTGAACGACTTGTTTGTTGTCAGTTCAGCTGTATTTATGTATGCAGAGCTTGGGTTCCTTGATATCGCTAGGAAGATTTTTGATCATTGTATTGAGAAGAACACAGAAGTGTGGAACACGATGATTTGTGCATATGTTCAGAATGATTGTCCTGCTGAAGGGATTGAGCTCTTTGCTCAAGCTTTGGCTTCAGAGCAGATGGACCTCGATGATGTAACTTTTCTCTCAGTTTTAATGGCTGTTTCACAGTTGCAACGATTGGACTTAGCTTTACAGCTTCATGCCTATTTGATTAAGAGGTTCACAGTATTGCCCGTTAACATATTAAATGCAGTGATAGTAATGTATTCAAGGTGCAATTCAGTTCAGACGTCATTTAAGGTTTTTGATAAGATGCTGCAGAGAGATATTGTCTCGTGGAATACAGTCATTTCTGCTTTTGTGCAGAATGGGCTGGATGATGAAGGTTTGATGCTTGCCTATGAGATGCAGAAACAAGGGTTTATGGCTGATCCTGTGACGGTAACCGCTTTACTCTCCACAGCATCGAATCTGAAGAATCAACGCATTGGCAAGGAGGTTCATGCATATCTTCTCAGGAATGGGATTCAATTTGAGGGAATGGGTAGCTATCTCATAGACATGTATGCTAAATGTGGCTTGATTAGGACTGCAGAACAAATCTTCAACATTGATTACATGAATGCTAGAGATCAAGCTATATGGAATGCTATGATTTCTGGGTACACTCAAAATGAACTGACTGAAGAAGTTTTTGTGATTTTGCGACGGATGCTTGAGCAAAAAGTCATGCCCAATGCTGTTACAATAGCATCAGTTCTTCCTGCTTGTATCTCCATTGGAAGTATAAGTTTCGGTAAGCAACTCCATGGATTCTCAGTTCGCAACTTTCTGGACCAAAACATCTTTGTGGATACTGCTCTCATCGACACATACTCCAAGTTGGGTGTCATCAGAGATGCTGAGAATGCCTTCAGAAGGACCCCCAAGAAAAATTCAGTGACATATACCACCATGATACTTGGTTATGGTCAGCACGGGATGGGTGAGAGAGCTGTTTCATTATTTCACTCAATGAAAGGGCTTGGCATTGAACCCGATGCAATTACCTTTGTTGCAGTGCTGTCTGCGTGTAGTTATGCTGGTTTAGTTGATGAAGGCCTTCAGATATTCAGATTAATGGAGAGGGAATATAAAATTCAGCCATCAACTGAGCATTACTGCTGCATTGCTGACATGCTAGGGAGAGTTGGGAGAGTGAGAGAGGCATTTGAGTTTGTCAATGAGTTGGGTGAAGATGGTAATAAGTTGGCAATTTGGGGTTCACTTCTGGGAGCCTGCAAAATTCATCAACATTTTGAAATTGGGGAAAGTGTTGCGAGAAAGATGATTGAACTTGGGATAGGGAACAACAGTTCAGGCTATCAGGTTTTGCTCTCAAATTTACATGCAGAGGAAGGCAACTGGGAGAGCGTTGATAGGTTGAGGGGAGAGATGAGGGAAAAGGGTCTGAGAAAGGAGGTTGGATGTAGTTGGATTGATATAGCAGGCACCATAAACTATTTTCTATCAAGGGATCAAGGCCACGACCAATGTGATGAGATATATAGTACGTTGGATGGATTGGCCACGGAAATGAGAAAAGCTGGTTATAGGCCTTCTCTTGATCCTGATCATGTTGAGGTATATGAATAAAATAAGTGACAAGATGAGGTTGCCCCAAGATTGTCTCTGATTATCACATATTTGGTCTTCTATCTCCATGAAACTGCAGACAGCTGGCAACCGGACCTTTTGTTGGATGTCTCATTCTCCTATTATATATCCGCCCTCCCAGAACATTATGTCTATTCTTCAAGGGAGAGTTTGTTTTGTGTGCTTGGAAGTGTTGAACCTGAATTTTGCTTCACTCAGTTTTCTGGAGTAGTTTTATGTCAGAAACCTACATGGTTATTGCTCCTTGAGTCTGCTGATGAGGATTAATGTAGCCAATGCAAGCAAGGTAGATGAACTGCTTGAAGTTATCGGAGCCAATGCAAAAAACAATGCCAATGCCAAACAACAGGTTGGTTATCGATGACTATGTTCATTCCAATACTGTGGGAGGATTTAAATACATTTAATATTGATTGAAATTTCTCAAGAGAGGACACGCCTTCAGCTCGACTTTGCACATTTTTCCCAACCCTGTATGACTAAAGGTAAACTGGAAAGGCTTGATTTATTTTCCATAAATGGCCTCTTTATCCTTTAGTCGTGATCTGTGTATAATCTTACCATTTATCTTTTTGTTAATAGATGAGGCCCATGTTCTATCTATGAGCCAAGTGAGAAATGACGTACAATCATCATCCTGGCACTTGGGGGAAAGGTTTCTTCTTCCTCCAACTGAGATCAACTTCATTGCACCATTTTTTGTAACATAATCTGTAAGTTGGCAGAATATCCACTTCTCATAATTTATTTGCTTGTGAGTTTTTCTCTACCTGTGATACAAAGTAGCATGACTACTGCCAGCAGAAGCAATTTTCTTGTCCTTTTTCCAATTAAAAGAAGAAAAAACTGTCTTTTAACATTTTAAATTATTGGACTTCCAGAAGCTTTATCTTCACCACACAGATCAGAACCTCTCAGGACCACATGTGCTATCTTGTCCTCTTTCTTATCCATAACACCAATACTCTATGACAATTTCAGGATTGAGAGAAGAGAAAAGATAAGATCAATTTTCTATAACAATGAAGAGGGGAGAGCTGGTATTTGTCCCTTCACCTGGCATCGGTCAACTTGTACCCGCTGTTGAAGTCGCCAAGCTCCTTGTCCAAAGAGACCACCGCCTCTCAGCCACAATATTCATCATCACACTGCCGTTTGACAATAAAATCACCACTTACGCCGACTCTCTTGCTTCTTCTTCCTCTTCCATTGATGGCCGTGTCAAGTTCATTACCCTTCCTGAACAGAAACCTTCCTTGGAAGGGAACTTCTTGACCTCCCTAATAGAAATCCAGAAACCCCATGTCAAAAAGGTGGCCGCGCAGTTTGCTCATTCTGAGTCAGGCCCTGAGGAGCCGAGACTTGCAGCTTTCGTGATTGGCATGTTCTGCACGACGATGATTGACGTTGCCAATGAGTTTGGAGTCCCCACTTATGTCTTTTACACTTCAAGTGCCAGCGCTCTTGGTCTTATTCTCCATCTCCA
The DNA here is from genome assembly GCA_016097605.1 of Eucalyptus guilfoylei. Lineage (NCBI taxonomy): Eukaryota > Viridiplantae > Streptophyta > Magnoliopsida > Myrtales > Myrtaceae > Eucalyptus > Eucalyptus guilfoylei. The sequence continues at coordinate 12,191,534 of CM027870.1, read as the reverse complement.
AACCCTTCGTGACGTCCATAGCCAAGACATCACTGAGCTGAAAGACTCGGATACTGAGCTGATGGTCCCGAGTTGCATCAACCCAGTTCCAGCCAAAGTCCTGCCCTCTGTGGTGCTAAACAGAGATTGGTCCATGGTGATACTGGATCAGTTTCAGAGATTCAAAGAAACAAAGGGCATACTGGTAAATACATTTTTGGAGCTGGAATGCCATGCTGTCAAGTCCTTTGCAAACAGTGAAATCCCGTCGGTGTACCCGGTGGGACCCATACTAGACCTCAAGGGCGACGCTCACGTGGGCTCCAGTGATGATCGACTGGGGGAGGATCTCATCTGTTGGTTGGATGATCAGCCTCCAGCATCAGTAGTGTTCCTTTGCTTCGGGAGCATGGGAAGCTTTAGTGAGGATCAAGTGAGAGAGATCGCATGTGCACTGGAGCAATGTGGGTATAGGTTTGTGTGGTCCCTACGTCGTCCTCCGCCAAAAGGCAAGATGGGGTACCCCAGTGATTACAGCAATCCTGAGGTCGCATTGCCCGAAGGTTTCTTGGAACGGACGGCCACAGTTGGGAGAGTGATCGGTTGGGCTCCACAGGTGGCGGTCCTGGCCCATCCGGCAGTTGGAGGCTTTGTGTCGCACTGCGGGTGGAACTCCATACTGGAAAGCCTTTGGTATGGCGTGCCAGTTGCCACGTGGCCACTGTACTCAGAGCAGCAATTCAATGCCTTTGAAATGGTGAGGGAGCTGGGATTGAGTGTTGAGATAAGAATGGATTACGGGAGAGATGTGAGGGCTGAGAGCGAATCAATGGTCTGTGCAGATGAGATCGAGAGAGGGCTCAAGAGTTTGATGGAAAGCGGCAATGAGATGGAGATGAGGAAGAAGGTGAAGGAGATGAAGGCAAAATGTAGGATGGTGACCATGGAAGGTGGGTCTTCATACTTTTATCTGGGTCAGCTGATTAGTGAGATTTTGGACAGCATGCAATGAAGCGGGCAAATGACAGCTACAACTACCAAATCAACGGTGGAAAAAAGGACGTCTGCAGAGAATTTTTCTTCCACCCGCATTGGATGCAAAAATTATCGCTGAGAATTTTTCTTCCACCGCCATTCTATGCAAAAACTATCGCTTTTTTATTACGTTTTATGTAAGGGACTTCTTGTGTGTATATCAGACAGTAGCTATCGTTACAAGCATATTTGCTTCAAGCCCATCTGGCCAAAAGAGACATACAACCAGCACCGAGAAGGAGAGCTACATAGGTTCCAAACAGGAGCCTCCCGTTGTTCTGCAACTTAGGGCTCATGAAGTCAGCAGCAAGAAGATCGACCAGGGCCATGTAAATTAATATCCCTGCAGATGCAGCATTGAAGATGCCCTCCACAACGAGCGCCTTTGGGCTGTTCTCGTCATACACACTGGTGAGTCCCAATCCTATAGCAATCCCAACTGGGGTTGTGAGGGAGAAAAACATTGCCATGATTGCGCTTGCCCGAGTCTCAAACTTTGCCTGCCAAAGCAAAAGAGAGATGTAGTGGAGGTAGTTGGACGATTTTATATAGGCGATCACTAAGAACTTTGGTAATTTGCCACCTTTTGATTTGTTTAGGAAGTTATGTGAATTTAGATCTAAGGTGATAATTGCTAATTTTGGGTACCATTGAGAGAAATGGTCGATCCTTTTGATTGTTTTACAGTTTTTTAAGAGAATGGGGTCTTTTTTTAAGGTAAATCATGTTTGAGATTCATCTGCTCATGCAGTAGAAGTATGTCAGAACATACGATTGAATCAAGAGTTAATTCAAATTTCTATTATGCAATGATCCATATAAGGAGCCAACAAGGTACTTCTAGCCAAAAAGTGAATACACTGACTTATTATTGCGAGATGATAGACTGATTTCAAATTCAAATCTCAAAAACTTGTTCAACAGGTTCACCCAAATGGCTTACTTTGGAGATAGACCTTATCATCTGTGGAAGCCTTCAAGAAATTAATGCTACCCAATTTTTTTGGGTTATTAATGCTACCCAGTTGACTAAAATCCAAAATAGTGGTTGCTTTAATAGCCCCCTTTTCCTGAAAAATACATTGATTTGACATGGCTCATTAAAATGAACCTCAACATGCATGAAAGATAATTTTATTAAATCCAAAAGCAGATTGAGGACAAAAAATAGTACCAGAGTGATGCATCCACCGAGGCCCATGCCTTCAAAGAATTGGTGAAAGGTCAAGGCAGCAACAAGAGGCCTAATTGTCTTAGGACTCTCCGAAGCTCCCAACGAGATCCCTATTATCACTGAGTGCACCACAATCCCCAACTCTAGCACCTAACGATGTTATAACCGCAAATCTCAAAATTGGAACATTACTGTATTGGGAAGGAGAATTAATTGAAGTAATTTCGAATTTTACTTCGAACTGAATCCCATTGAAAAATATGCATGACTATCATGGTTTTACTAAAGCCATAACGAAAAGATAATAGTAGCAAGTAAGTCAAGACGACTGACGTGCAAAAATTGGGAATCACAGAGTTAACCTGAGACACTACTCTATGCCGCAAGAGATTTGAGGAGTTCACGTCTGAGTCTGTCAACTTCGGCCCGTGAGAATGGCCATTAGAGGCATGTGTGTGCACGTGTACGTGACCTTGGTTTTCTCTGGCCTTCTCTTCATCTTCGACATAGTTGTCCAACATGGCCTTGTCGATGTGAGACTTCTTGTAATAAGAAGTCGCGAGAGAGTCCACCATCAATGTCCCAAGGGCGGCGATCATCGCCACGAACCCTGCGAATGGGAATTCCCCCCACGGGGTCTTGCCCAGGCATGGTGAGGTCAAGCTCTCGAAGGCATCCGGAAGGACGTGTATGAACCCGGTGGACAGTATCACCCCGGCCGCAAAGGCCTTGATGATGAAAAAAATATTTCTCTCGGGGTGCAAAGCCGGGACCGTCTTCCCGAGGATCGGGAGGCACACCCCGATCGCGCCTGCCACGAGGATCGAGGCTATTGCAGCTAGCTTGTACTTGAGGGCCTGGCCCTTGTTGCGGTCCTCACTATCGGTCTCGCATGCGCAATCGCCGAGGACAACCGGGATCAATGCGAGCAGGCACAAAAGCCTCATGACTTGAGATTGAACAAGAAATTTGTGCTCACAATGGGGTGCCTAGGTTTTACCTTCGGCAAAACAAGTTGTGTTAGATGTTTTTTATCCTTGGGCTTCCGAGACTACTAGGTTCATGGAGGTATTGATATATAGGAGTATCGCTGAGGTTCTTGGAGAAAGAGTGAGGTCATTGCTGAACAACTTTTAAGAGTCGGATTCCAATGGATTATAGTGGTGATTAGTGGAGAAAACGTGAGGTCATCGCTCGGCAATTTATAAGAGTTTTGAGGATTCGAATGGATTCTTTGGAGGTTGAATGGACGGGATAGTGGCATTGTTGCGATTACTGGAAGAAGAAGTGGGGTCATCTTTTGAGCATTTATACGAGTTTCGAGTTCAATGGATGTCTCTGTTGTTTGCGCGAACCTGAAAGCATTCATGGGAAGTGACGTAGAAACTAGGACAGTGACAAAAAGCAAGGATGAATTCAAGGTAAGCCGTGGAGGGTGTTGGTACTATGTCGACATGGTTCGAGTTTTAAATACCTATAATACACAACGTGCATCGGGAAATATGGAGATTAAAAGTGGCCAAATTCGTGTCTTGTCATTAATTTCTCAGCCCGTTTTTGTTCGTATTACATTTCTTGTGTCGATTTGTTTTGCTTGGGTTTAACCCTATATACAGGATTAATGTTAGGATTCGGCGTAGAGTACAACGAGATAGAAAGTAAAAGTTGAATCTCGTGCCTTCCTGTCAATAGGGAATATGAACCATACCCCAACAATCAATACTTCCAAGTTCCTCAATTCATACATATGTACCACACTTATCTCAAATCAATTTCTGCATCATAGAAAATCTCAAATCGGTATACCTTCGACAAATCTACCTTTCATTGACATTGGTTCAATTGCTGATATAGAAACGGGGAAAATTGTCCAAAAAGTCTTAAAACTATTGCGACTTTGCTAATTTAATCCTAAACATTTTAATTTTAAAAATAGAGTCCTAAATCTTTTTACTTTTTGCCAACCGAGTCCATTCGGCCAATTTTGATCAGAAATAGCTAATGTGAATGCCCGTCGTCCTAAATGATATGATTGGTGCTAACATGAACAAATGACTCTAAGGTATACCCAATTAGATGGTTGTGTAATGCTCCAGGAGCACCTAAAAGTCTCTTATTTTGTTTTCTCCATCCGCGAGAACTCAATTCGTCTTTGTGGTCGGAGGGGATCAATAAGGGGAAACAGAAAAAAATTCCATGTACCAGCGGGTTCTTGGAATGGACGTTCATGGCCTGGATAGTGATCAGTTGGGTTCTGCAGGCGGCGGTCCTAGCCCATCCGGCGGTCGGAAGGTTGGTGTCAAACTACGGGCGGAACTCCATACTAGAGAGCTCTTCAATACGGCGTGTCGCTTGCCGCGTGGCCGCTGAACTCGGAGCAGCAAAACGGATTACAAGAGAGATGCGAGGGCCGAGAGCGAATCGAATGGTTTGCACCGATGAGACGGAGAGAGGGCTCCGGAGTTTGATGGAAAGCGGCGGTGAGATGAAGAGATGAGGAAGAAGGTGAACGAGAAGAAGCAAAGAATTCTTCTTCCACCGGCATTGGATGCAAAAGATTATCGCGAAACCGCCATTGAATGCAAAAGAATATCGCTTTTTTATTACAAGTAATATCAAGGGACACTTCTGTTTGTGCGTGTATCAGACAGGATCTATTCATTACAAGCGAATTCGCTTCAAGCCCATTTGGCCAGGAGAGACATGCAGCCAGCGCCGAGGAGAAGAGCTGCAAAGGTCCCCCACAGGAGCCTCTCGCTGTTCTGCAATTTGGGGCTCATGAAATCAGGGGCGAGAAGATCGACTAGGGCCATGTAGATCAATATCCCCGACGATGCAGAGTTGAAGATGCCCTCCACGATGAGGGCGGTCGGGCTGCTCTCGTCGTACACATTGCTGATTCCGATACCTATAGCGATTCCGACTGGGGTCGTAAGGGAGAAAAACAGTGCCATGATCGCGCTTGCCCGAGTCTCAAACTGGGCCTACAAAAGGCAAGAGAGAGAGAATAGACATTAGTTTTGATAGACTTGATGCACAAGAGCTTTTACTCCAAGATAATAGAGACTGATTTCAAACTCAAAACATCGAAGACATTGTTCAACAGTGTCAGTGGCCAAAACGGCTTCATGTTCAGATACTTTTCCTGGAAAATACAGTGATTTTCACAGCACATTCGGCATGAAATAAAACTTCAATATGCATGAAAAATACTTCTATCGAATTCAAAAGCAGATCGGGGATATGAAGGAAAGAAAAGGGTACCTGAGTGATGCATCCGCCGAGGCCCATGCCTTCAAAGAATTGGTGAAAAGTCAAGGCAGCAACAAGGGGCTTTATTGTTTCGGGACTTTCCGAAGCTCCCAAGGAGATCCCAATGATCACCGAGTGCACCACAATCCCCAGCTCTAGCACCTAACAATGTCATAAACCACAAATCTCAAAATTGGAACCTCACCATGTTAGGAAGAAGTACTAATTGAATTAGTTTTCAGTTTTCACTCATATTCGAACTCAATCCCATGTGAAAAAAACGCGTGGCGATCATGGTTTTACACAAATAAAAAAGAAAAAAAAAATAGTAGCAAGCAAGTCATATGACGACTAATGTGCAGATATGGTACTCACCTGAGACACGACTTTATGCCGCAAGAGATCGGAGGAGCTCCCATCCGACTTTGTCAACATTGGAGCATGAGAATGGCCCTGAGAGGCGTGCGTGTGCACATGGACGTGACCTTGGTTTTCTTTGGCCTTCTCTTCGTCTTCGGCGCTTTTGTCCGGTCCGGCATTGTTGGCGTGCAACTTCCTGTAATAAGAAGTTGCAAGAGTGTCCACCATCAACGTCCCGAGAGCGGCCATCATCGCCACGAACCCCGCGAACGGGAATTCCCCCCACGGGGTCTCGCTCAGGCACGGGGAGGACAGGTTCTCAAAGGCATCCGGGAGGACGTGGATGAACCCGGTCGACAATATCACTCCGGCCGCAAAGGCCTTGACGATGAAAAAGATACTTCTCTCCGGGTGCAAAGCCGGGACCCTCTTCCCAAGGATGGGGAGGCACACCCCAATCGCGCTCGCCACGAGGATCGACACGATGGCCACTATCTTGTACTTGAGGGCCTCACTCTTGTTGCGGTCCTCGCTATCGCTCTCGCATGTGCAATCACCGACGACGACCGGGATCAACGCAAGCAAGCACAAAAGCCTCATGACTTGAGATTGAACGACGAATTTGTGCTTTACAATGGGGAGCCTAGGTTTGGATTCTTAGTGGATTGCACTATGCGAGCTGTGTCGAATGTTTTTATTCTCGGGGCTTCTGAGACTTTAAGGTCGGGGCTTCTGAGACTTTAAGGTCGTGGGAGATTTACAGTACAGCTGTAGTCATTGTCTCGAGAGTCCAACGGATGTCTACACCATTGCCCAAACTTGAAACCATAAAGGGAAAGTATTAATGGGAAGTGATGTAAGCGCCAGGTAGGGATAACTAGTTTGATGAATTTTAGGAAAGTAGCGACCGAGAGTGTAGATACTATGTCGACATTATTTGAATTTTAAATACCTAAAATAGATAGTGTGAAATAAGCAACTATGGAGATTTTTTTTCTTCTTTTGGTCAAAACAAATATCGCGATTCAAAAGGGACTAATTGCGTATCACGTTATGGCCAAATCCGTATTTTGCCATTGATTTCTCAGCCTTTCTACAATTGATTTTTATTTTTAAATTGTAATTTCAGGTTGTATTTCTAATTTGGAAAGATTTAGTATGAGAGAAATTAAATATACAGTTAATATTTTAAGAAGGTGACAGATGACGTTTGAATAGTGAATATATCAAGGAGAGACTTGCTCCTTTTCAGGTATATTAAATATGTAAGCTGTCAATCCTTATATTTTCGTTCTTCATTTCACAAGCAGAAGATTATTTTGCATCACATGTCAAATAATACTATTTTGGGAAAATCTCAAATAATGACTCAAAATGCTATCATTTTCTCAAAGAGGATCTGAAGTTAAATTTATCTCAAAGAATGACCCAAAGTGGTCATTTAGTCTCAAAGAAGGACCTTACTCGCCGGCCGATGAATAAATGCATCTCCGATGTATATTCCGATGGCCTGATTAAGGTATTTTCTTCCAATTTTTTTTCCATTTTTGGTTGCCCTGCTCATCGTCTTCTTCGTCCCCTGTTCACTTCTTCTTGGCCAGATCAAGAACACCAGATTTGGGGAAAGGCTGGTGAGCACCAGCCGCTGATAAGGGCCGATGAGGGCTCAACGCCCATCACCGGCAGCGAGCGAGGGCTCGACGCCCATCGCTGGCAACGGGCGAGGGCCATCAAGCCCTCGATGGCTGTGGGGGAGGGGGGCTGTCCAAATCGAGGCCCTACAAGAGGTCTTCGAGGGCAAAAGATGTAGCTGGAAAAGTCGTCAATCTGGGAGTTCAATTGTGTTCCAACTTTTCTACCTCAAGATCTTCAGAAAAGGTTTTATCTTGGATTCTGCAAACGACAGTTATGGCCCCTTTTCCATTACATGCTTCCCATGTGTCCAGACCATGGGGAACGTTTTGATAGTTCATTTTAGCAAGCATATGTATCTGCAAACAAAATTTTTGCAGACAAGGTTATGGAAATCATAAGTCCTGACGATGACTATGTTTGGGTTCATGATTATCATTTTATGATCCTACCCACATTTCTAAGAAAGCAATTTCATCGAGTCAAACTCGGATTCTTCCTCCATAGTCCTTTTCCTTCATCAGAAATATACAGAACCTTGCCTGTCCGGGATGAGATTTTGAGGGGATTGCTGAACTGTGACCTTATAGGTTTCCATACATTTGATTACGCGCGCCATTTCCTTTCATGCTGTGGGAGAATGCTGGGCCTGGATTATTGGACTGGAGTATTTTGGTCGGATAGTGTATATCAAAATTTTGCCTGTAGGGGTTCACATGGGCCGGCTTGAATCTGTCCTTAATCTTCCCGCTACATCCACCAAAGTCAAGGAAATTCAAGAACAGTTCAAGGGGATGAAAGTGATTCTTGGTGTTGATGACATGGATATCTTTAAAGGCATCAGTCTAAAACTACTAGCTTTGGAGCAACTCTTGCAGCAGCATCTGCAATTACGTGGCAAAATAGTCCTGGTTCAAATTGTGAATCCAGCCAGAGGTTCAGGCAAAGATGTCGAAGAAGCAAAAAAGGAGACATATTTAACTGCCAAAAGGATTAATGAAGCTTATGGTGCTGCCGGTTATGAGCCTGTGGTTTTAGTCGACCGTCCCGTTCCACGTTACGAGAAGAGTGCCTATTATGCAGTAGCAGAATGCTGCATCGTGAATGCCGTGAGAGATGGGATGAATTTAGTTCCTTACAAGTTGTTGACACCTAAATTTTAACTAATCAATTAGTAATTAGTTGCATAAAAAAAATAAAATAATAAATAAATAAAAAAAGAAAAAAAAGAAAAGAAAGAGGAGTTCTTCACGTATGTTGTCTCTCCCTCATTAATGCATGCACATGCATGGACAAAATTCAGCGGACGTGAAAATTCTAGAGAAGCCGCAAGCGTGAAGAAAGCAAAGAAAAAAATTCTCCACTGCACACGCGAGAATGCCGGAGAAAGTCTGCAAGAAGATGGGCTCACAATTTTATAATATTTTATAGTGAGTTGTTGCAAGAAATTCTCTCCTTCCGGGAGAGCAAAGAGAAGAAAGAGGAATTCTTCACGTATGTGGTCTCACGCTCATTAATGCATGCACAAGAATTCGGCGGACGTGAACAGCAAGAAAGAATTTGCGGCGCCTCTTGTTCACACTAAAGGCGGTGGGATGCCTATAAATACGCAAGGGGGAGGCCACGCAAAAGCGGGGGAGAGATTCATTCGAGAGGTTTGTCAGAGGGGAGAAAGAATTGATTGGAGAGGTTTGTCAGAAAGGAAAAAAGAAAACATTTCATTGTGAGTGGGTGAATTTTGAGGTTTTCTCCTTCGGTTAAAAGGAAGAGAGAGAGAGAGAGTCTGTCAGAGAGAAAAAGTTGCAGTCAGGGGGGAGGAGATTAAAAAAGAAGGGAAAAAGCAGAGAGAGAGGACAGAGACGGAGAAGGGACGTGCGAAGGAGAAGCGCCCACTGTTCTTCTCCTTCACTGGACTGCTGCTCGTGTCCGTGCTCGCACCGCCGCACCTCCACCTCCGCCGCGCGCTGCCTCGCCGCTCCACCGCCTCCGCTCAAGCCAGCACTGACGACGCTCCTCTGCTTGTTCCCAACGCGACGCCCTGCTCCGCCTCTGCCCGTCGCCGTCTGCGCGCGCGAAGCCCCACGACGACCCGCTGCTCCTTCTTCGCCCGCCGCTGCAGCAACCTGCCCCTCCGCCCGAGCGTCGACGAGCCGGTCGCCGCATCACCAGCCACCGTCGCGTCCCGCCTCGCCTACCCGCGGCCACCCGACACTGCTCCTGCTCCACCTGCGGCCGTTGGTCGCCGTGCCGGCCTCGGGCCGCCCGCCACCGGCGACGTACTGCAACTCCACGGTGCACCTCGCCTGCTCGCCACCGTCCCGACGCCGCAACCGGCCGCTCATCACCCCGCTGCTTTGTTACCACGAAACTTCATTCGGAGTCGGCCTCACACCAGCCGACCGCACGCGACTCCCGCTCCTCCCTCGCCGTGTGTTCGCTGCCCCTTTGCCGGAGCTCCTCCGACGACCGTGCCCACCGCACACGGTTGCCCGTCGCAGCTGCAGCAGCCACCCCGGACGTGAGCCGAATCTCCATCGTGGTCCACAAAATACCGCTTGTTGTTAAGGCAAATTTGGAAAAACTTCAAATTAGGTAGGTTTATTTTATTTTATTAGGTAGATTTATTTCATTTTATTTCTTTTTAATTTCGTTTCTTTATTTGAATTAGTTCTTAATGTATGTTTGAAGATCCCCGACATACCACTTAATTCGCAACCGCACACGAATTTTTATTCCGTCTATAAGGCTTTAGATGGAATAATTAATCACGCGGGAGTAAAATTGATATCTTGATCTTTAAGGCTTAAGATCAATTTATCGATTTTATTAGCGAAATAATCAATTTTGAATCTAAATTCGAATGATAGATAACATTTTTGATGACCATGGATGATTTGGTGTTTAACTTTTAATTGTTCTGTTTATCCCGAAAATACAAAAAAAAAGCTGCATTTGCATTTCACGTAAATTAGAATTGATTTTTTTTTAGATAAAATTGCATGATAAAATAATTATTTTTAATGAAAAAATGCATGTTTAGATGATATCTAGGTTAGATAATGTCTTTTGAATTAAATTGCATAATGAAATAATTTTCTAAGTTAAGATAGGATTTAGATTAGTCTATTCCTAACTTAAAATAGATAATATCTCACTTTAACTAGTTTTTTTTAGCATTTTTAATTACGAATTTTCAAAAAATAAAAATAAAAAAGAGTGTAGGTTTGTATTAGGTTTATTTCCTGTTTTAGGGTTTGTATATTTAGAATAGGATTTTATTTCGAATTAAAAAAAAAAATCAAATTAATCAATTTAGGTTGCTAGTTTTTTAACTTAGGTTTCATGTTTAATTATTTGACAATTTTTAATTTCGAAATTCATACAAAAACATAAAATAAAAAAAAATTAGAAAAAATTAGAATTTTAGCACCGTTTGCATGTCATTACATTGTAGGGTAAAATTTTATATAGTTTAACTCTAGATGATAGTTTTTTAATTTATTATAAGTTTAGATAAATTTTTTAGATAGATGGCATTTTAGTTAGGGATTTCTAAGTAAGGATAACATTCTAGTCTAAATTAGGATTTGGCTTAACCTCATTCCTAATATAAATTAGATGATATTTTAATAGATAGTTTTCACATTTTTTTATTCCGACTTTCATGAAAAATACAAAAAAAAAATGTGTCTTAGAATAAGTTAGTTTTGTTTTCTAGGATAAAGTGCATCTTTTAAGAAAAAAAAAAAAAAAAAAAAGCCATGTGCATGTCATATATAATTAGATTCATGAAACGCATGTCATTTAGTGATTGTTGTTAGGTTCATTTAGTTAAGAATTGCCCGTCATTAGAATCAAGTTATTAGGTTAATTTAGATTGCATATTTAATTGTTACATTTATTTAATTTCAAATTTCATGAAAAATACAAAAAAAATGCCATAGGTTGAATTAGTTTCATTTTCTAAGATAGATTGCATTCTTTCAGAAAATAGAAAAAAAAAAAATGTCACATGCACGTTATTAGGATTAGATTCGTTGAAATACCTGTCATGTGGTAGTTGTTGTTAGGACCATCCAAATTACATGTCATTAGTATTAGGTCATTTAGTTATGTTGCATTGCATATTGCATGATTTTCATTAAATAAGCGAAAACAAAAAAAAAAAAAAAGAAAAAGAAAAAGAAATTGCGTGTTAATTAGAAACCATATTTAGGATCTGCTGATGTGAATTTTGATCTAACAACGCAGATGCTTTCGTTGTTAGGAGGTAAGTCCTGCAATTTATTCGTTGCTTTATCCGGGTGTTAAATTGGTGGTTTGTGCACCCGCGTGATCGCTTCACATGTTAGGGAGATAAATTAAAATCAATTCAAGTTGCCTCGCCAAACATTTTTTCTAAAATAAAAGAGAAAGGTACCGAAAGGGCGTTAGAGAAATCTAGCGTAATCAAGTCCCCGAACTCGTTTAATCTCTCGGTTCGTAGGAGTGAAGTAATTCTCCCATTACTTTACTTGGGTTTCTAATCGACCCACCAAGAATAGATTAGTGGCGACTCCTAATTGAAAAATCATTTGCATGTTAAAAAAAATTTGAACTTAAGTCGTGAATTGGTATGGGCCTGGGAGAGCCCGAGTTAAGTCTAGGCTTAGCAATCCATTAGCCGAACCCTTAGGTGGTCCAACCCGCTTCGGGAGGTCGCGACAACTTGGCGACTCCACCGGGGACTTGAGTTAAATTTCTTAGTGGACTTAGGCCAATTTTCTCTTGTATTTGAAAAAATGTTTTTGTTTGGCAGCGAGGATCCCAGGTACGTCCCTAACATTTAAGGTGTTAAATGGTCTTGCAGGATGGGAGGTATAAGGGGAAGTGTTTGCTGACCTTTGTTTTGCAGGGAGGTGTAGGAATGTATGGTTTATTTTCATGTGGAAGTGTTGCTTGATATAAACTGTTGTGCATGCCTTGCATTTACACTACACTATTGCACACACAACCTGCCGCCGGACCTAGGCCGCACTAGGACACTTAGGATGGTATTGAGTTGGATACGACTTCGACCGCGAGGCCGCGTAGTAGAGGTTGCCCAACTCAATCCCGAAAACTTCTTTCTTGGTGTCAAGAATGTTTACCTCTGCCCGCGAGACTGCGCCGCATTGGGGTATCATTCTTGACTGAGCTGGAGTTAAAAGGACTTGACTTAGCACGCGAGGCTGCGACTAGTCATCCCACCCTTTTAACTCCACTTTGCTTAGCCGCTTTAGATAGAAATCGAACCTCACATGTCATGTGCTTGTCTATGTGGTTGCTTTAATCGCCTAGTAAAGTAAGTTTTCTACCCTTTACTCTTTGCAATTTACTTACCTTATTATGTCTTTGGTCGGTCCATGACATTAGGTTGGTCGAGTCTCGGTCTATAAACAATGGGAAGGTCTGACATTCGATTCGTGCCTGCACCAAAGGTTGAACTCAAATCATGGTGGGATCGTCTCGGCCCCGATGGTCAAAGTTATGTGGAAAGTAGACTTGGTCGCCTTGTTCCCCTCCTTGACATCGATGTCCAAAGCGGCGTCATGCAAGCACTTGCTCATTTCTCGGTGTCCCCAAACATCAACGTTCATATTTGGTAAGCATGAGCCGACTCCGACTGAAGAATACAGCATTGCCATAGGAAAACCTTTGGAATTGGAATTAATAAATCCACCCCTTGGGTTAGAACCTGAATCAATTTTGGCGGACTTTCTTAGGATGGATAAAAATCAAATAAAAAGAGTGTTAAAAGATAATTGTCATGCATGCCCTTTCTCTTTCCTAGATCAAAGTTTTGCTAAGGCTAACACTCTTTTAAAAAGCAAGATTTTCCTTTTAGCCTTCTTCGGGTTTATTATTTTTCCTCTTCGAAAAGGCGCCATTAATCCTTCTATCGCATGGGTAGTCAAACAAGTATGTGCAAGGATTAGTTTTGTCAACACCATTTTAGCCGAAACATTCTTGTCGCTCACCCGATTTAAGGAAGATGAAGATAGAACCTTTCGTGCACCAATTGAGCTTTTACAAATTTGGTTCTTTTCTCACATGAGTAGGATCGATATTCGCATGAAAATTATTAATATCACTGATTCCCATCATCCCATCGAGGTGTTCAAAAGTCATCAAGATTGAACTCCAAATCTTTCTTTCTCAAAATGGGTCAAATTGTTGAAAAACCCGAAAACCAAGATTTTCCTATGGCATGCTAAATGGTTCCAAGTCTCCAAGGCACGTCTCTCTCATGGTGATAATGAGCCGATCCCACTATTGGGGATCACTGGTGCCACTTCCTACTACCCACTCCGAGTGGCTCGTCAATATCAAGTTGTGCAGGACCTACCGCCCCCTCTTAAGCTGGGTTTGTTCCAAGTCCGATTCACTGCCAAGGATGATCACAAAAAGGAGCTTCGCTGCATCGAACAAGCTTGGCTCGCATGTCACGAACAAAAGTTGAGCTTGCCTGAAGATGAGCTTAAGGGGAAGGAAAAGACTTACTACGCCACGGCTCGGTACATCCGTCAGCACAAGATCCCGACCGAGTTTCTCCCAAAAGTGCCGGACGTGATCGAAAGGCCCACTCGACAAGCGAGCTTAATCGTCACAAAAGGAAGATTGAAGAACTTGAGAAGCAAGCCAAGAAGGACGCTAAAGAGAAGAGGCAATTACGTCGAGCGTTGACTTCCCATTTGTTTATAGATCGGGCCAAATAAAGTGGCTTGAATCTATTTAATCTTTTTACTTTAGCTTAATGTTTAGGAAGTTGAGTCATTTTACTTGATTAGTTTTTTGTTTAGGGCCTTTCAAGTTCTTACATTGTCAATGTCAAACAATTTCATTAAATAAAAGCAGTTAGACTTTCGTCATGGACTGACACGTTTTATATGAAATGCTTATGTGTATTCATTACTTCAAATTAGGTGATAACGGATCCTCCACGTTCGCCCATCATTACACGAGCGAGAGCAAAAATGGCCGACCAAACTGAAATGCGTGATCATATGACCGCTATGGAAAACCAACTCCAGCAATTGCTCACCACTATGCAACTTATGACAGATCAGATGCAATCCCTCCAAGTGAACCGCACTCTTGCACCCGCTCTCCCCGAGATAATAGTCCCAAAGCGACGAACAAGGCCCAAATGGGTGACAACGACATGCCTGAGCTAGAAGATGATCCACTGTTCGTCACTGCCGAAAAGGCTAAGCCTGACAATGTCCCTAAGGCGGAGCAAGATGAACGCGTCGCCAAACTTGAAGAGAAAATGAAACAATTGCAAGAGTCGCGGAATTCACTCCCGTTCGACTTGTCGGTTTATGAGAAAGTCAAAATGCCAAATAAATTTAAAATGCCAGAGTTCGAGAAGTATGATGGTACTTCCTGCCCGAAAGCTCACCTGCAGATGTACCATGTAAGGATGGCTCAGCATGTCAAAAATGAGCCCCTTATGATCCAGTCATTCCAAATGAGTCTGGTCGGGCCCGCACTGAACTGGTATATTATGAAAAATATAAACCTCCTCAACACTTGGAATGAGGTGGCCGATGCATTTCTCAAGCAGTACAAGTTCAATATGGACATTGCACCTTCACGAGAGGATCTCGAACGAATGGAGAAAAAGAGGAGTGAGTCATTTAAAGAATATGCCATAAGGTGGCGGAATCTAGCTGCCCAAATCACTCCCGAACCTACGACAAAGAATTGATGAAGTTGTTTGTCAAGACTCTCCCATTCGAGTTTCGCAATCGGATGGCCAGCACGTATGTTGAGAACTTCAATCAACTCATCCCGGTGGGTGAACAAATCGAGACAGATCGAGAGATGGCTGGTTTAATGAACCAACCACTGCAGTAAAAGATTTACTGCAAAGAAAGACAAAGAACCAATCACCGAAGTTAATGTTGCATATGCCCAACCAGCCTCTAGTAAGCCTCCGATGGTTCGTGTCCCCGAGAATCAGCAAGATGGAGGTCGAGTGCCCGCACCGCGGCAATTCACAAACGGCGCTTCTCTCCTCTTCCTGGCCCTCTATCTCAGGTCCTGCCGATACTCCAAAAGAAGGGATTGATCTCCAACGAACCAAAGCGGCCCAATGCTGAAAAATTCTTCAACTATGATCCCTCCAAAAAATGTGAGTATCATATGGGAGAGGTGGGCCATTCGACTGATGATTGTATGACTTTGAAGCACAAGATCCAAAATTTATTGGATACCAAGGCATTCTCTTTTCGTACCACCCAACCGAATGTCAAGAAGAATCCGTTGCCGGAACATGAGGGAAACGTGAATACAATCTTTGAGTTCAATGCTGGCAAAAAGATGAACTTGAAGGTGTCTCACAAAGATATCTACAGCGGATTAGTTAGAGTTGGTTACTATCCGATAGATGAGAATCCTCCCTTGCTCACCATGAAGGAAAGGGTTCAAGAAATGGTTAAGGCTGGCGTGATCGTGTATGCGACCAAGCTGGAATAGTGTCAACTATCTCCGAAGTCGTCATCGATTGGGAGAAAGAATTTGCTGAGTTAAGTACTGGAAAGAGTGAACCAGATCCATTGATCGAGGACATGCCCCCACTTGAGGACGCCTCTGACCATAAAGGAATGATAGTGGAAGTGCCTTCAACTGATGAAGAGATAATAATTGAGATGCCCCAGTTGTATGAGTACAAGGATAACAAAGCAGTCCCTTGGTCCTACGAGCTAGACGTTGACCTGATTACAAGGTCTGGTCGGACCTATGCTCAAACCAATACCCAACCGGCAAAGCCGTTACTGATGAAGAGGCTAAAGAATTTCTGGCTATAATCAAAGCAAGTGAGTATAACGTGGTCGACCGATTGCGGAAATTGCCCGCTCAAATCTCTTTACTTGAACTCCGCAAACGTCTCCTACGCATCAAAAGTCCCTAATGAAGGTTTTGAGCGAAGTTCGTGTACCGGAGACAATTGAGGAAAACAGGTTGGAGGAATTTGTAGGGTCGATCCTTCTCAAGGATCTAATAGCCTTTTCTGATGAAGAATTCCCTCTTGAGGGGAGGGGACATACTAAGGCATTATACATATCTCAAAGTGCAAGGCTTCCCATGTGGCTCGAGTACTTATTGATAATGGAT
Source organism: Eucalyptus guilfoylei (assembly GCA_016097605.1). Classification (NCBI taxonomy): domain Eukaryota; kingdom Viridiplantae; phylum Streptophyta; class Magnoliopsida; order Myrtales; family Myrtaceae; genus Eucalyptus; species Eucalyptus guilfoylei. The sequence goes on along the minus strand of CM027870.1, from coordinate 12,174,961 downwards.
CTGCCCTGAATATCTGTCCATTGGCGACTCTTCACCGCCTTAAAATAGATCCTTCAAAAATAAATGCTGCAAAGACCTCTCGTTCGAGCTTTTGATGGTACTAGAAAGGAGGTGATAGGGGAGACCCACCTTGATTTGCAAATAGGGCCGGTGATGTTCAACGTCCTTTTCCGGTGATGGACATTCCAACAAAGCATTCAATTTCCTATTAGGTCGTCCCCGGATTCATACTCGCAGAGCTGTGCCATCAAGTCTCCACCAAAGCGTGAAATTTGTTGTCGAAGGAAAACTAGTCATTGTTCATGGCGAGGAGGATCATCGGATTTATCATGAGACGGCCATCCCCTATGTCGAGCCGGAACATAAGGAGGAGTCGAGCTACCAATCGTTTGAGCTCGTATCCACTATTCATGCATCTCAAGGATCGACATCACTCATCCCCGATGTGTCGAATGCAGCAGCTTATGGTAGCAAGAGTGATGGTTGGAAATGGCTTTATTCCTGGCCGTGGACTTGGTAAAAGAGAACAGGGTATTCGGAATCTTATTGAAGCCCTCGAAGGTCTCGTTCCGCCGGATTAGGGTACCATGGAAGAGGTGGAGAGAGGAGAAACTCACAAATCCTCGACATCCGCAAGACATTCCCCGGCCCTGCTAGAATGATGCATGATGAAGGAGGAGTGATCGACACCCGAGGTATCATGACCGATGGATGGAGTGGCATGGATGACCCGACAACTTCAAAGACAGAGGATCCGGATGATGGGATGGAAGGGATCACGACCCTATTCGATGATCTCCTTATAGGTGCCATTGATGAAGAACCATCGGAAGAAATGGGTGCTAGCCCACAAGAGTAACACGTTTACTTTTCTGCACCCCCTTGCGTGGGAATCTTATCATTTTCAGGATTTTATGTTTTCTAGGGTTTGCTTTCGCTTTGATTATCGCATGTTGCACATCGTTTGTTAGGAGTTGATGTTTCATTTCACTTTGATTGTCGTACTTTCCATTCCAAGAAATGTAATTTGATTGATGAATATCAATTACAATTACAAGCTTTATTTTGAGGGCATGATGGGGTATACCAAACCAGCCCGGTGATGATATCCAACCAATGAAAGAAAAGAAAAATCCAAGGAGAATTCCCGAGGCCCGGGCTTCATCATGCTTCCTCGTGTCAAAAAGTTTTCCAAAATGTTTTGCCAAAGTTTTTTAAGATAAAAAATAAAAATTTTGAAAAAAAAATCAAAAGGAAGAAAAATTCAAAAAAAAAAAAAAAATAATAATAGATAAGAAATCCATGCATGTTTAGCCCCGTTTGTCTTTCCGAATTATCCATTTTACGTTTCAGAGCAACCTTATGGCAGGCAAAGAGGTGAAATTGGTCGAATCCAATGCCATGAGCGATGACGGTGATGACCCTGATGATCCAAATGGTGACTCCATTGAAGTGCAACATAGTTGGGAGCAAAGCATGAAAAACCCAAAGTTCTCACCTCCGAGCAAACCGTCACTATCAATTTGAGTGATGCCGAGGAGCCCAAAGAGATAAAAATTGGGGCAAATCTTCCCAAAGATGAGGCCGAGCACCCGACTCAGCTTGCTAAAAGAATATCGGATATCTTTGCCTGGACGTATGCTGATATGCCAGGTTTAGATCCGTCAATTGTGGAACATTGTTTGCCCACTAATCCGACGTGCGCCCTAAGAAGCGAAACTTCGGAGGACTAAACCGGAGCTCTCAAAGAAGATAGAAGAGGAAGTAATGAAACTCCTCAAAGTGGGATTCATCGAAGTCTCGCAATACCCCGAATGGGTGGCCAACATAGTGCCTGTCATGAAGAAAGACGGTCGAGTCCGAGTGTGTGTTGATTATCGGGATCCGAACAAGGCCAGCCCAAAGGACGATTTCCCATTGCCACATATCGATGTTCTCGTGGATAGTACCGCCGGATTTGAATTATTCTCTTTCATGGATGGTTTTTCTGGATACAACCAGATAAGAATGAAGGATGAAGACAAAGAGAAGACATCATTTATCACCCCGTGGGAACCTTTCATTATAAGGTCATGCCCTTCGGACTCAAAAATGCAGGAGCAACTTACCAACGAGCCATGGTTACGTTGTTCCATGACATGATGCATGAAGAAATTGAGGTATATGTTGATGATATGATTGCAAAAACCCGACCCGGGAGAAGTCATGTCAAAACCCTCGGGAAGTTATTTGATCGGCTCCGTGAATTCAAGCTTCGTTTAAATCCCGCCAAGTGCGTGTTCGGGGCAGCGTCGGAAAATTACTTGGGTTCATTGTGAGTAGTAAAGGAATTGAGATTGACCCATCTAAAGCCAAGGCAATATGTGAGCTACAACCTCCGTCGACGGTGAAGGAAGTCCGGAGTCTCCTAGGAGACCGAATTACATTGCACGATTCATCTCCCAACTCTCGAGACCGCTAAGCCGTTCTTCAAACTCTTGAAGAAAAACGCACAAGTTGATTGGAATGATGAATGTCGAGAAGCATTCGACAAGCTGAAGCAATATTTGATGAATCCACCCGTTCTTGTCCCACCAATATCGGGGCATCCTTTGATTTTGTACCTCACAATCCATAGTGAGTCACCGGGTGCGATGTTAGCTCGAAAAGTCCCGTGGATCGAAGGAACGGGCCATTTATTACCCGAGTAAAAAGTTCACTGTCTCGCAGCTAAAATACTCGATGCTGAAAAAACTTGTGCTGCGTTAGTATGGGTATTGCATAGATCATGACAAGATACCTTGCATTACCAGATGTTTCTTGTGACTGAAAACGATCCCATCAAGTATTTATTTAATCAACCAGCTTTGGTGGGTAAATTAGCCAAATGGCAAGTCTTGATTTCGGAATTTGACGTACAGTTCATGCCACAAAAATCAGTTAAAGGCCGAGTAATTGCTGATATATTGGCTGAGAATCCTAGAACCTCGGATGATGATGATTGTCCTCTCGGATGATCGTATTTTGGCCATAAATGAAGATGCATGGTCTATGTTCTTTGATGGAGCTGTGAACTTGTCCGGTTAAGATGCTTGGGCGATATTGATATCCCCAGCACGGACAACACCACCCAAAGGGCCGCGAAATTAATATTCCCATGCACTAACAATATAGCTGAATATGAAGCTTGTATTCTCGGACTTCAGGCCGCAATTGAAATGGGAGTGGCCAAATTGAAAGTATATGGAGATTCTGCACCGATTATACTCCGATCGTAGGTGAATGGAAGACCAGGGATGCCAAATTACTGCCGTATCACAAGTACCTCGAGGAGTTGGTGAAGGAGTTCGATGAAATCTCGTTTGACTACTTGGCTAGATCTCATAATCAGTTCGCCGATGCCCTGGCAACGTTGTCATCTATGTTGCAAGTTACTGATGGTTTAGAAGTTGAGCCTCTGAAAATTGAGGTTCTAGCCAAACCTTCTTATTGTATGGCCGTGAATGAAGAGCTTGATGAGAAGCCATGGTATTATGACATCATGAACTATATTCAAAAGCAGGAATTTCCTGAAAGGAGCACTCCAGCCGATAGAAAATACATAATGAAGATGGCCTCAAAGTTCTTCGTCAGTGGTAAGAATTTATACAAGAGATCTTATGATTCAGTCTTGTTGAGATGCGTAGATGAAGCAGAAGCTACCCAAATCATGCAAGAAGTACATGAAGGAGTTTGTGGCCCACACATGAATGGGCACATGTTAGCCAAGAAGATTATGAGGCTAGGTTATTATTGGCTTGCACTGGAAAGTGACTGCATACAGCATGTAAGAAGTTGCCATCGTTGCCAAATTCATGGAGATAAAATAAATGTTCCTCCAACGGAATTACACCAGTTATCTGAGCCATGGCCTTTCTCAATGTGGGGGATCGATGTGATTGGCCCGATAAATCCCAAAGCTTCAAATGGGCACCGATTCATATTGGTGGCAATAGATTATTTTTCAAAGTGGATTGAAGCCGCATCATATGCTAATGTCACGGCCCGAAACGTTGTGAAGTTTATTAAGCGTGATATAATCGCCCGTTATGGTGTCCCTGAAGCAATTGTCACTGACAATGGGACAAATCTGAATAACAAGTTCGTCGATGAGTTGTTCAGTGAATTCAAAATCAAGCATTTGAATTCATCACCATACCGCCCACAAATGAATGGAGCTGTTGAGGCAGCTAATAAGAACATCAAGAAGATCCTGGCTAAGACAGCCGAGAATTATCGAGATTGGCATGACAGTTACCCTTTGCTCTAATGGCGTATCGGACATCGATCCGAACATCCACCGGTGCAACCCCTTTCTCCTTAGTTTATGGCATGGAGGCAGTCTTACCTGTGGAAGTACAAATCCCCTCTCTAAGAATCTTATCCCAGGTGGAATTGTCCGAGGCAGAATGGACACAACAAAGGTTCGAGCAGTTGAACTTGATCGATGAAAAAAGGTTAAGAGCTCTTTGCCATGGTCAGGCGTATCAACAAAGAGTAGCCAGGTCTTTCAATCGAAAGGTACGGCCGAGACACTTCGAAGTGAATGATCTTGTTCTAAGAAAGATGTTGCCGATTTTTCCTGATCCTGGAGGCAAATTTGCTCCAAATTATAGCGGCCCATATATGGTGAAGAAGGTACTCCCTGGAGGTGCCTTAATCCTTACAGAAATGGATGGTCGTGAGTTTTCTAATCCTGTTAACTCTGATGCTGTGAAGAAATATTACCCTTGATAGAATTTGTTGTGAATTGAAGGTACTCATTTCTTCATTGAATTATGTGGGAATGAATTGAATGAGATGAAAAGTATGCCTTGTTCCATACACATATCGAATTCATTTGATTCGGCATATCGTACATGTTGACCCAGAGTCAGTTCAATTAAATGAAAAAAGAAATGCCCTGAGGACACCACCAGCGCCTCGGCCTGGTGGCATGGGGAATGAAAGGGTCCGAGAACGACCAGGGTTCGATCCCTGGAAATGGCAACAAGTTTGCCACACAAAAAAAAAAAAAAAAAAATTTTTTTTAAATTTTTTTTTTTTCATCAATCCTTTCCTTTCTTTTTGAGCTGCAAACTCTTTATGTTCAAAGCTGATGAGTTCATGAAGTAATTGTGACCTTTCAAAGGAAAATTTTGCATGATAGTTTTACTTGTTTAATTACCAATTCCACTGAGGATTGTCACCATCGATCAAGTTAATGAATGATGTGGAATGGATTGAACATGCCAAATGAGACATGTCAGGATGATGAAAGGCAAGCCTTATCCTATACACAGTCCCTTGCTCATATACTGGTGAGATGAGTGTAGGAAGTTCCATGTTTGTAAGGTAAAGAGTTCTCTCGCGAAAGGTGCGGTCATCAAAATGATGAGAGGCAGTTCATTCTCTATCCCAAATACTACATGCATATCCATTGTTTAAACCCTTTTGAGCCCCACACATGTGGATAATTTTTAAATTACCCCTGTCAAGAACCACCCCACGTTGGAGCAGACTGGAGGTAAGACGACATCATGAGGTGAGGAAATTGATAGGAATATTCTTGCTCTCACTCGCATCAATCTTCAAGTGTTGTTATTAAATTGAATTCATACAGTAATTTAAGTGCCTTAGGATGATGAAGAGCAGTTCTTTCTCTATCCTACACACTTTATCCATTGCGTAGCCCCTTGAGCCTGTAAAGTCATTTCATTTAAACCCAATTGGTGATCATCCCCCACACTGGGGCAAGGCAAAAGGCAAAGGCTCAAGCAGCCGAGTCCAGAGCATTGGAAAAATTGAAAATCTCCAAGAGTCCAAATGTTAAAGCATTACGTGATTATTCAATTCATGTAGTGTGCACAAAAAAAAAAAAAAAAAATGAATGATGGGCATGAAAAAGCAGTGTGCCTGGTAAAAGCAAGGCCAATGCCCATAGAAAATGAAAGAAAGAGTCAAGATAGATAATTATCAGTTGTAAAAGGGAGTATTCCCAATGCAGTGGTACTCAAAGAACTCAAATGCCAAGTTTTTATAGTACCTATGAGGAAAATTCCAATGGTGAAGAAGAAGACCGGTGACAATGCCAAGATGATCATCAATTCTCATCCCCCTATACACATTTTGAGCCTAATGATCCATTCATTTCTCAACCCATGAACTTAACCTACGTTACGTCCCTTACGAAGTCTCTTCAGATTAGGGCACTGAAATTAATGTAGGGATTCATATGCTTATAAGCATCGCTCGAAGAAGTGCGAGCAAGACCGTTTCTATCTCATTTCGCAGGTTTCTTGACTTGTAAACCCGAAGATGATTGTGAAGTATTGTTCTTTCATTAGCCTTGACTCGAAGGGTCCCTCTTTGTTAAGCCGTTGACCAAGCCTACATTACGATCCCGGAAAAGACCTCTCGATTGATAGGGTCGTACCGCTTGCGAGAATACTCAAACCCTTGCCAACATGATGATGATAAGATGAAGTGATTCCTGTGATCCCACATTAATGGTTGGGACAAAATAACCTTCTCAATGAGAGTGAGTGAAAGTCCTTTCTAACTGAAAGTCTCTCATTTGGTATTCTTGAAATTCCATGTCATGAGTGAACTGGTCTTAAATGATGATTCTCCCCAGCGGAAATTCGGTGGTACAAATATGGTAAAACCATCATACATGAATCTTGATTGAATGGATAAAAACTTCAGTGGACTTTAGAGTATGCTGAATTGCTCACTGCTTTGGTAAATGCATGTATTTTTGCTCTAATAATGTCTAACAGGTAATGTTTCCTTGAAGATCCAAGAGCTCCTGACATTTATGTTGCTTTCAAAAGCCTCGAGGTGAGAAACCTTCATGTCTAACAGGTACATCGTCGATGTCTCAAAACTTCTTTCTACCAAGAGGTAAGTGACCTTCACGAATATCCCAGGTTTGTCCTAGGTATTCCCAAATTCTTGATGAATGTTTCCAAAACTGTTCATTAAGCATTTCATTCTGGATATGAATGCTTTCTGATCTTTTTCGTTATACCTTAGTTTGGATCTAGGTATTTCGAATCATCTTAATCCAATATTCATCTCACCTAACATTGAGTGTCTATTGGTTAAGTTCCCAATTTCTTGACATTTCAGTCTGGATCTGGATGTCTCAAACCCTTTGTTAAGCATTTCATTTTGGATATGAATGCTTTCCGAGTTTTTTCGTTATACCTTAGTCTGGATCTAGGTATTTCGAATCCTCTTAATCCAATATTCATCTCACCTAACATTGAGTGTCTATTGGTTAAGTCCCCAATTTCTTGACATTTCAGTTTGGATCTGGATGTCTCAAACCCTTTGTTAAGCATTTCATTTTGGATATGAATGCTTTCCGAGTTTTTTTTCGTTATACCTTAGTCTGGATCTAGGTATCTCGAATCCTCTTAATCCAATATTCATCTCACCTAACATTGAGAGTCTATTGGTTAAGTTCCCAATCCTCTTAATCCAATATTCATCTCACCTAACATTGAGTGTCTATTGGTTAAGTCCCCAATTTCTTGACATCTCGATCATCGGATCTGGATGTCTCAAATCTCATCGATCTTACTCGCTATACCTTAGTATGGATCTAGGTATTTCGAGTCATCTGAATTCAACAAGGCATCTCACCTAACATTGAGCGTCTCGTTGGATAAATTCACGTGGACTCTTCGGGGAACCTAAAATGAAAACTGGACACTTTGGTTGAGCAGATGAAAATTCGTCCCGATGCTCGACGGGTAAGTAATTACAGGTATGCTCTCCTTTTCAACATCTCACATTTGCATTACCATTTTCATGACATTGCATTTATATAAAAAAAAAAAAAAAAAAAAAAAAAAAAAAAAGGATCCATGATCTCGCCAAAATACCATCAATTGCATGTGCATGGTCAAAATTTAGGTATCATATTGTCTTTGAATGCAACCTCTGCGAGCTCACCTTCAAAGAGGGGCAGCTGTTGACACCTAAATTTTAACTAATCAATTAGTAATTAGTTGCATAAAAAAAATAAAATAATAAATAAATAAAAAAAGAAAAAAAAAGAAAAGAAAGAGGAGTTCTTCACGTATGTTGTCTCTCCCTCATTAATGCATGCACATGCATGGACAAAATTCAGCGGACGTGAAAATTCTAGAGAAGCCGCAAGCGTGAAGAAAGCAAAGAAAAAAATTCTCCACTGCACACGCGAGAATGCCGGAGAAAGTCTGCAAGAAGATGGGCTCACAATTTTATAATATTTTATAGTGAGTTGTTGCAAGAAATTCTCTCCTTCCGGGAGAGCAAAGAGAAGAAAGAGGAGTTCTTCACGTATGTGGTCTCACGCTCATTAATGCATGCACAAGAATTCGGCGGACGTGAACAGCAAGAAAGAATTTGCGGCGCCTCTTGTTCACACTAAAGGCGGTGGGATGCCTATAAATACGCAAGGGGGAGGCCACGCAAAAGCGGGGAGAGATTCATTCGAGAGGTTTGTCGAGGGGAGAAAGAATTGATTGGAGAGGTTTGTCGAAAGGAAAAAGAAAACATTTCATTGTGAGTGGGTGAATTTTGAGGTTTTCTCCTTCGGTTAAAAGGAAGAGAGAGAGAGAGAGTCTGTCAGAGAGAAAAAGTTGCAGTCAGGGGGGAGGAGATTAAAAAAGAAGGGAAAAAGCAGAGAGAGAGGACAGAGACGGAGAAGGGACGTGCGAAGGAGAAGCGCCCACTGTTCTTCTCCTTCACTGGACTGCTGCTCGTGTCCGTGCTCGCACCGCCGCACCTCCACCTCCGCCGCGCGCTGCCTCGCCGCTCCACCGCCTCCGCTCAAGCCAGCACCTGACGACGCTCCTCTCTGCCTGTTCCCAACGCCGACGCCCCTGCTCCGCCTCTGCCGTCGCCGATCTGCAGCGCCAGAAGCCCCACGACGACCCGCTGCTCCTTCTTCGCCCGCCGCTGCAGCAACCTGCCCCTCCGCCCGAGCGTCGACGAGCCGGTCGCCGCATCACCAGCCACCGTCGCGTCCCGCCTCGCCTACCCGCGGCCACCCGACACTGCTCCTGCTCCACCTGCGGCCGTTGGTCGCCGTGCCGGCCTCTGCCTGCCACCAGCGACGTCTGCAACTCCACAGCTGCACCTCAGCCTGCTCGCCACCGTCCCAGACGCCTGCAACCAGCCGCTCATCACCCCTGCTCGCCTGTTACCACAGAAACTTCATTCGGAGTCGGCCTCACACCAGCAACCGCACGCGACTCCCGCTCCTCCCTCGCCGTGTGTTCGCTGCCCCTTTGCCGGAGCTCCTCCGACGACCGTGCCCACCGCACACGGTTGCCCGTCGCAGCTGCAGCAGCCACCCCGGACGTGAGCCGAATCTCCATCGTGGTCCACAAAATACCGCTTGTTGTTAAGGCAAATTTGGAAAAACTTCAAATTAGGTAGGTTTATTTTATTTTATTAGGTAGATTTATTTCATTTTATTTCTTTTTAATTTCGTTTCTTTATTTGAATTAGTTCTTAATGTATGTTTGAAGATCCCCGACATACCACTTAATTCGCAACCGCACACGAATTTTTATTCCGTCTATAAGGCTTTAGATGGAATAATTAATCACGCGGAGTAAAATTGATATCTTGATCTTTAAGGCTTAAGATCAATTTATCGATTTTATTAGCGAAATAATCAATTTTGAATCTAAATTCGAATGATAGATAACATTTTTGATGACCATGGATGATTTGGTGTTTAACTTTTAATTGTTCTGTTTATCCCGAAAATACAAAAAAAAGCTGCATTTGCATTTCACGTAAATTAGAATTGATTTTTTTTTAGATAAAATTGCATGATAAAATAATTATTTTTAATGAAAAAATGCATGTTTAGATGATATCTAGGTTAGATAATGTCTTTTGAATTAAATTGCATAATGAAATAATTTTCTAAGTTAAGATAGGATTTAGATTAGTCTATTCCTAACTTAAAATAGATAATATCTCACTTTAACTAGTTTTTTTTAGCATTTTTAATTACGAATTTTCAAAAAATAAAAATAAAAAAGAGTGTAGGTTTGTATTAGGTTTATTTCCTGTTTTAGGGTTTGTATATTTAGAATAGGATTTTATTTCGAATTAAAAAAAAAATCAAATTAATCAATTTAGGTTGCTAGTTTTTTAACTTAGGTTTCATGTTTAATTATTTGACAATTTTTAATTTCGAAATTCATACAAAAACATAAAATAAAAAAAAATTAGAAAAAATTAGAATTTTAGCACCGTTTGCATGTCATTACATTGTAGGGTAAAATTTTATATAGTTTAACTCTAGATGATAGTTTTTTAATTTATTATAAGTTTAGATAAATTTTTTAGATAGATGGCATTTTAGTTAGGGATTTCTAAGTAAGGATAACATTCTAGTCTAAATTAGGATTTGGCTTAACCTCATTCCTAATATAAATTAGATGATATTTTAATAGATAGTTTTCACATTTTTTATTCCGACTTTCATGAAAAATACAAAAAAAAAATGTGTCTTAGAATAAGTTAGTTTTGTTTTCTAGGATAAAGTGCATCTTTTAAGAAAAAAAAGAAAAAAAAGCCATGTGCATGTCATATATAATTAGATTCATGAAACGCATGTCATTTAGTGATTGTTGTTAGGTTCATTTAGTTAAGAATTGCCCGTCATTAGAATCAAGTTATTAGGTTAATTTAGATTGCATATTTAATTGTTACATTTATTTAATTTCAAATTTCATGAAAAATACAAAAAAAATGCCATAGGTTGAATTAGTTTCATTTTCTAAGATAGATTGCATTCTTTCAGAAAATAGAAAGAAAAAAAAAAAAAATGTCACATGCACGTTATTAGGATTAGATTCGTTGAAATACCTGTCATGTGGTAGTTGTTGTTAGGACCATCCAAATTACATGTCATTAGTATTAGGTCATTTAGTTATGTTGCATTGCATATTGCATGATTTTCATTAAATAAGCGAAAACAAAAAAAAAAAAAAAAAAGAAAAAGAAATTGCGTGTTAATTAGAAACCATATTTAGGACTGCTGATGTGAATTTTGATCTAACAACGCAGATGCTTTCGTTGTTAGGAGGTAAGTCCTGCAATTTATTCGTTGCTTTATCTGGGTGTTAAATTGGTGGTTTGTGCACCCGCGTGATCGCTTCACATGTTAGGGAGATAAATTAAAATCAATTCAAGTTGCCTGCCAAACATTTTTTCTAAAATAAAAGAGAAAGGTACCGAAAGGGCGTTAGAGAAATCTAGCGTAATCAAGTCCCCCGAACTCGTTTAATCTCTGGTTCGTAGGAGTGAAGTAATTCTCCCATTACTTTACTTGGGTTTCTAATCGACCCACCAAGAATAGATTAGTGGCGACTCCTAATTGAAAAATCATTTGCATGTTAAAAAAAATTTGAACTTAAGTCGTGAATTGGTATGGGCCTGGGAGAGCCCGAGTTAAGTCTAGGCTTAGCAATCCATTAGCCGAACCCTTAGGTGGTCCAACCCGCTTCGGGGAGGTCGCGACACAAGTATATTGTCTGCAGGCAGGGAACTCCAAGCATGGATGAAGCACTGGGCATAATGAAGGATGCTCCCCGCACGAGCATGCTTGTCGTTTCCGAGTTCATTGGTTGCTCGCCTTCTCTTAGTGGAGCAATTAGGGTCAACCCTTGGGACGTTGATGCTGTGGCTGATGCTTTAAGTTTAGCGATAAACATGAGCAGTTCAGAGAAGCAATTAAGACACGAGAAACATTAAAAATATGTCAGTACTCATGATGTGGCATATTGGGCACGCAGCTTCACACACGATCTGGAGAGAGCATGCCGAGATCAATACAAGAAGCGGTGCTTGGCATTTGGTCTGGAATTGCGATTCAGAGTTCTCTCTCTTTCTCCCAGCTTTAGGAGGTTATCAATTGATCACGCAGTCTCTTCTTATAGGAAGACAGAGAAGAGCTATATTTCTGGATTATGATGGCACTGTTGTTCCTGAAACTTCTATCAGTAAAATGCCAAGGCCTGTTTTGAACACACTCTGTAATGATCCAATGAACATTGTATTTATTATCAGTGGGAGGGGGAGAAATCATTAAGTGAGTGGCTTTCTTCGTGCAAGATGCTTGGAATAGCCGCTGAGCATGGGTATTTTATAAGGTATGCAGAAAATAGAATCTCATGTATTTCTTGTTATAAATATAGTTTCCCTATCATTAGGGTTTTGGCTCCTTTTCTCCTGCTGGAACAGTGCAGCTGAGTGGGAAACCAGTTCATTGTCTGCTGATCTTGATTGTAAGAATATCGTGGAACCTATAATGAAATCATACACACAGGCAACTGATGGCTCAAGCATAGAGTACAAGGAGAGCGCTTTGGTGTGGCACCATCAGGATGCAGATGCAGACCCTCTCTCTCTCTCTCTCTCTCTAATGGCGGCGAATGACAATGGTTAATGGCGGCTCTCTCTCTCTCTTTCTCTCTCTCTCTCTCTCTCTCTCTCCCCCCTCCCTCCCTCCCTCCCTCCCTCCCTCGGTGGCGAATGACAATGGTTAATGGCGGCCAGCCACCAGACTTTGTAATGTGCATTGGTGATGATAGATCTGATAAGGATATGTTTGAGAGCATATTGACCTTCGTCTCCGGACCTTTTCTGTGACTCCAGAAATTTTCGCCTGCACGATGGGGCAGAAGCCAAGCAAGGCAAAAAAAAATTAATAATAAAGAACGAGACAACCGAAAATTTAAAAAAAAAAAAAATTGGACAAAAATACCCGTGATCAGGCCACTGGAATATGCATATGTTCACTGGCCGGCGAGTGAGGTCTTACTTTGAGACTAAATGATCACTTTTGGTCTGATAGACTCCACTCTAGATCTTCTTTTGAGAAAATGAATGCACTTTGGGTCCTTATTTGGGATTTTCTCTACTATTTTTGAGATAGAGATTTCATGTGGTTCGAATATTATATCAAATTTGGGTTAAATTTCTAATTTGAATTTTCTATACCCAAAACAGATAATGTCAAAAGGCAAATATGGATATTCAAAAGAGGCCAATCGTATCATGCTGTGCATTGATTTATATGGCCAAATTCATATCATGTTTTAATTTCTCAGCTCTTTTTTTTCGAATTACATTTCTGCAACCAATTTTTATTTTTAAATTGCAAATTCAGGTTAAATTTCTAATTTGAATTTTAAATACCTAAAATAGATCATATCAAAAGGCTAATATGAAGATTTTTTATTTGTCAAAGCAGATACAGATTTTTATTTTCAGCCATCAATACAAAGATTCGGAAGGGGCCAATCGCATTGCTTTAAACATTGATTTATATAGCCAATTCGTATCTAGTTATTTATTTCTCAGCCTGTTTTTGTTCGTATTACATTTCTACAATCAATTTTTTATTTTTAAATTGTGAATTCAGGTGAATTCTTATTTGAATTTTAAATACCTCAAATAGGTCATGTCAAAAGGCAAACATAGAGATTTATTTTTTATTTTTTATTTTTGTTGAAGCAAATATGGAGAATTCTAAGTGGATGGATGATTATACAATACTTTGAGATTATCTAAAAATCCCTCATTTTTTTTTTCGATTTGCAAGAAACTCAATTCACCTTTGTGATTGAAGGGAAAAATAGTTTGTTTTTCCCTGGCGTTCTCTTCACCTCCAACATGCTCGTCCGGTCTGGCCTTGTCGATGTAAGACTTCTTGTAATAAGAAGTAGCAAGAGTGTCCACCATCAGTGTCCCGAGGGCAGCGACCATCGCCACGAACCCGGCGAACAGGAAATCCCCCCATGGCGTTTCGCTCAGACACGGTGAGGTCAAGCTCTCAAAGGCATCCGGGAGGACGTCCATGAAAGCGGTGGAGAGTATTACCCCAGCCGCAAAGGCCTTGATGATGGAAAAAATACTTTTCTCCGGGTGCAAAGCCGGGACCGTTCTCCCAAGGATTGGGAGGCACACCCCAGCCGCACCCGCCACGAGGATCAACGCCATTGCGGCTAGCTTGTACTCAAGGGCCTGGCCCTTGTCGCGGTCCTCACTCTCCCTCTCGCACGTGCAATCGCCAATGACGAGCGGGATCAACGCGAGCAGGCACAAAAGCCGCATGACTTGAGATGAACGAGAAAATCTGTGCTCACAATGGGGTGCCTAGGTTGTGTCTTCGGTAAATTGCACCATATGAAGTTGTGCTAAAAATGTTGTATGGTTGAGATTACTGGGGAAAAAGTGAGGTCATTTTCGACCATTTATAAGAGTTTTAGTCGACCGGATGTCTAGATTGCGGCATGCAAACTTGAAAGCATTAAAAGAAGGTGTTCGCGGGCAGGAATGTCAAGAAAGGATGATGACAAATAGTTCGAAGCGTTTGACGTGAGGCGACTAGAGAGTATCCGTACTAGCACACGAGTTTGTCCGACCTACGTCCATGTGAGTGGTCGGCCTAATCTAATCTTAATCGGTTGGCTATTCTATCAAGCCCATGAGCACCGCCAAAAAAAAATCAACCTCACTTTCCTCGTTTTTGTATGATCAATTGTATTTCCTAGTATATCATTCGAATAACCACATAAGGTGGTGTCCTTACCCTCAGCTAATTGGGGTATGAGCCAAGTTCGTCCACGAACCATGCATCCTACCGGACAAAATCAGGCAATGCTACCATATGTAATGACCCTATCCACATGGTGCCAAGTTCAAGGGAAAATTGTCCAAACAATCCTAAACCTATCGCACTTTTGCCAATTTAGTCATAAACCTTTTAATTTTGCCAATTCAGTCCTAAACATTTTCACTTCTTGCCGATTCAGTCCATCCGGCCAATTTTGGCAAGAAAATGCTGATGTGGACGCCGGCGGTGCCACGTAGGATTGCTAACGCTGACGTGGACAATTTTTAATAATATTTTAATATTTTATTGAATTATTATTATTTTTTTCTGTTTTTTCCTCTCTCTTTTTTTTTTTCTTTTTTCTTTTCTTCCTTTTCTTTTTGGCTTTCTTTGCCTTTTTTGGTGGCCAGCCACTGGCCGCTGGCCACAGCCAGCCGGCTAGCCTCGCTTACCACAAGCGAGGCCTAGCCAGGCAAGGAGGAGCCCCGGCGAGGGGAGCCCTCTCCTAGGCGCGGCCCGACAAGGGTCACCTGGGCGAGGCCGCCCTAGCGCCGACCCTCGCCTAGGCTAGGGCGGCCTCGCCGACCGTCGGCCAAGCGATGGCGATGCTAGGCGAGGCCGCCTTGGCCTGGTTGAGGGCCGGCCTCGCCAGAAGGGAAGCCCTCGCCGAGGCTCGCCCTCACCCAGGCGAGTGTCGGCCTCTCACAAACTAAATCTGGCAAGGCCAGCCCTCGCCCAGGCCAAGGCGGCCTTGCCCGGCGTCACCATCCCCCGGCTGACGCCCGACGAGGCCGCCCTGGCCTGGGTGAGGGTCGGCCTCACCCAAGCGCGGGCGACCCTTGCCGGGCTGCACCTAAGCGAGGGCTCCCCTCGCTAGGGCTCCTCCTCACCCGGCCGAGCCTCACCTATGGCGGGTGAGGCCAGCGAGCTAGCTATGGCCGATGGTCGGCCACCGAAATTGCAAAGAAAGCCAAAAAGAAAAGGAAAAAAAAATGGAAAGAACAGAAAATAATAATAATAATTCAATAAAATTCAATAAAATATTAAAATATTATTAAAAATTATCCACGTCGGCGCCGGCGGTTTTACGTAGCATCGCCGGCATCCACGTCAGCATTTTCCAGCCAAAATTGGTCGGATGAACTGAATCGGCAAGAAGTGAAAAGGTTTAGGATTGAATTGGTAAAGTTAAAAAGTTTAGGACTGAATTAGCAAAAGTGCAATAGGTTTAGGACTTTTTGGACAATTTTCCTATTCTGAAAATGAGTACTTCAAATGATCATATAAGGTAGTGACCATTTGGGAAAATCGTTGATTTACATATCATTCAACACCAAGGTGTCTTAGTTCAATGTAGGACTCAAGATATTACGTTTATATTTATTAAAATTATGTATCACCATAGCGCTTTCAAAAACTTAAGCATTCACAGTCGAATCTCCATTATCTACTCGTTTCATAGTACTTTACGTAATTAACCAGCATGGTATCCGCAATCAAATGGATTGTGCGTGTACAATGAGTGAATATGATTCTATTTTTGACAATTCCACTTATTTTAGGCTTAGATAACTGGAACAATAAGTTCAACTATTCCGTAACTTAGATATGATAGGCAATTATTTTGTTCGTTGGTGATAGTATAATCAAGTAAACAAGTATTGGGTCTATAACTGAGTCAATATCTTAATCTTTGTCGTAACGAATTCATATTGAACCGGAAGCCTGACATTGGTGACCCATTCTTGCATACAAACGTATAGGAAGTCTTATTCTAGCGGTCGCCAACACGGTATTGTATGTTTTAGTCATGGCTCAACCATACACACATGGCTTCAAATAAATTATGAATTTAAGATCGCGCAAGATCATTCTACCATTGGAATAGTGCAGATGGATGTAAGAGTGTTTGATGTTTGACATCCTCACTCCACTAGTTACATAACCCTACCCACTGGTTTGACTCTAATGGGAAAAATTGTGCTAATAATCTCTAAACTTATGTACGAAATGCAATCAAGTTATAAACCTTTCAATTGGTTCAACTAAGAATATTTCTCAATGAGTACAATTAAGTGCTTTCAATGAGCAATTGTGTCACTTAAGAATTGCCTGTGTGGCATTCTTAAATTGCACTTTTCAACATAAGTTTTGGACTTAATGCCTTTTTTTTATAAAGTTTTAGGATTTAATAAAATCAATTAAAATATTTAGGATTTAATTGCACTTTCTATTGAGTGTTTTGGCAATGAATTAGATAAATTGAAAATTTTGGGACTCGTTGCACTATTTTTCCCAATGCCAACGTGATATTATCTATGCCATGGTCACTAGCATCTATCAGCTTTAATACACGGCGTGCAAGTTTAATTTGCTGGAGATCATTTACCGGCACCGGCAACCAAAACGTAATGGACATGTGATCAGAGATATTTTGTTAAGGAGGCAATTGCAAGGTCAGGGACTGTTCTGATGTTTGACACTACACTTTGCTAGGTAGGTAGGTCCGCCGAGTTTGAACCATCGTGAAATTGTCTGCTCTGGTCGCGATTCATTGGCGTATGCCAGTTTAAAACACGTCATGCAAGTTAAAAGTTGCGGGAAATGATTTGCCGGCACCATCAGCCCAAACATAAAGACACCAGGTCAGTGATACATTTGATATCCAATAACATCATCTGATACGTGGAGACCCCACATGGATCAATCCTTAAATTACGCGGATTGTATCATTAGTAATTGAGAAAAAAGTTTTGAGTACCGTGAGAATTGGAAGACAACTGGACGGGACATGCGGCTCGATGGGTAAATGTCATTGTGGTGACCCGACGAGTTGGGGGAGAGAGAGAGAGAGAGAGGGCAATCTCTCCCTATCTATCTGTTTCATCTGAATTAAGGTGGTATGCAATTTTCAAAAGCTATTTATCTAAAGATTAATACTTTTCGGACCAACCTAATTATCTAATTATGTCTCGAATTTGAATTTATGCATGTAAACCTGATTCGGTTAGAGCATATAGACCAATTTGTTGAACCGAAGCAGTTAAAGAGGAAGAAATCTCAAGAAATCTTAACTTTCCTAATTTGCCCCTAACGAAAGGGCGTGGGTATTTTGGGGTCCTCGGTTTCTTTGGTCAAATATTGTTTATGTTGCCAGAGATATCTATTCCAAGTTCGACCGAGATCGTGGGGACTCCTGCCAAAGCTGTTAGGAGACTCCTTTTAAAAGGCGCCGCACGTGTAAATATATAAAATTAACGAACAGAGATTTTCTTGAGAAAGTGAGACGCCATACGATGAAGAAAAAGGAAAGAACAGTACAGGAGTTCCCGTGTCGGCGTATGTAGAGCTTATGCTCTGGGCTAGGATTTCTAAGGTATAAGAAACATTAGAGTGCATAAACGGCTATAATTCTGATTCTCTGATTAGTATTTATTTATCGACACTCAGATTAAATTACATTAATTTTTGACTTTTTATTATCCATCAATTATTTCATTGGTGATTTTGCGTTGATTTGGTCGCAAAATCCTCTCGGTTTTCACATCATATTACAACAACCATCACTACTTCAATCACGTAATGATAATATGATTTTTTTTTTTTTTAAGAATGCCTAGATACTTGTTGACAATATTCCCATTTTCAGAGTATTCACCACATAAAATATGAGAAAAATGATGATTTTTTTTTTTTTTGTAATTGTTGGTTGACAAGTATTTCGAGACACTCATTAATTGATGTATATCCATAGATCTATCGAAACAAATCGAATGTTAATTTAGGGTTGAAAGTTCCTTTAGAGTTTGCTTTATCATACAGTAAGATTATCTTTAACTCTTAAACCCTAATGCACTTTTATTAGTATTAATTATGCGGAGAGAAATGCAAAATAGAAAGGGAGAAAAGTCCTAGCTTAAACCACCATTGTCTTCCAAGAGTCTCCCAACAATCGCCAAATTATAAGCGATGCGTACAAAAGCTCACAAATTAGGGTTCGCAATTCCCATGTGAAGCCACTCAGGTTCATTTTTGGATTTGATTGATATGAAATTGTTGGAATAATCTATACACAAGCAATCTTAATTTTGCACATATCATGCACCTGTATCTTATGTTTTAAGGTTCAATGATTTGAAATGCATTTTCATAAAAATAATCTTTCATATTGCTTCAAATAGTTAGGTGAAGAAAATTATTTTTCATTTTCGTACAATAATTTATATTTAAATATTTTCGTAGACGATGAAAATATTTTTCGTTCATTCATTTTTATAGATGATATAATGAATGATTTTTAAGAAAATATTTTTCAAATCATTTTTTATTCTTGAAACAAACGGAGTGTAAGCAATTTATTTAGCCATCTAAAACGATATTGGCTGGAATTGAATTGTACACCACTTGTCGAGAAGATAAACAAACCGTGGCTGTGGAAAGATGAGCACGTTGCAATTTTTCCATCCTTTTTCTTTGACTAAAGACGGATTTTTTTTTCAGATAGCTAATGATCAAGACTTGTGGTGTGCTTGACGTTCTGTAGATGTGCCTTACTGTCTCCCTTTTCTGAATGGCAGTGGAGCACATGGTAATGGGGTACCCATGATCTCATGTTGCAACCCTTTCTTTCCACCTTCTATCTCTTCGTTCCAGGCCCTTTGGTTTGAACTAATTTTCAACCCAAACCAAACTTGTCGATTCGAAAGCATAAAAAAAAAAAAAAAAGGAATTTTGTGAGGACAAGTGGACAACCCTCGCCAGCCATAACTTTTGCCAACCACAAACACGAATCATGAAAAAAATAACTGCATTAGCACTAGTTATGCCGCTTAAAATGACCTACATCTATATTAACATTTTTCGACCTAAATTGTGGGATTGACTCAATTGACAAAATATGGAAAGATTTAAGATTAAATTAATTCAATTAAAATCTTACAATTGAATTGATGCTGATGTGATAGATTTAATATTTTTTAAATACTTTTCCCGTTCAAATTCGCAACTTGCCAAAGTCAGCGCTATAGCAATCTTTGTGGCTCTGTAGATTTTACCTCGCTGCAAACGCCACGTGTCATATCATGATCCTAGCCCATCCAATCATTGAAGGGTTTGTGTCTTATTGCGGGCGTAATTACACACTAAGGAGCCTGTGGCATGGAGTGCCATGGTATGGCGGGTTGGTCGCCACGTGCCGCCGCACTTGGAGCAGCAATTCAATGCTTCCGAAATGATGAGGGAGACGTGTTTGAGTTCGGTTCGGGTTTGAGCGTTGAGACAAGGACGTGCTACAGGAGACATGTGAGCGGTGAATGGTGAATCAGTGGTTTGTGCAGACGAGACAGAGAGAGGGCTGAACAGTTTGATGGGAAAGCGGCAGTGAAATGGAGAAAAGGAAGAAGGTGGATGACATGAAGGGCCATCGTATGTGGGTCTCGGTACTCTTCTCTGGGTCAGATCATGAGTGACAAATTTATTGGACAACATAGTGGGACAAACGACAATGCCAACTACCACATCAACATTGAAAAGAACAGAAACCTTTTATTTTACAATCTTGCCGAGGGACTTCTCTTGCGTGGATATCAACCAGGATCAGTCATCAGAAGATCTTCCGACATTTATTCCCACGATCATATAAAAATCATCATCTCCTTTAAGTCAAACGTCGTGGCATGGTCGAAACAATAATATATGCTCGTTGGCCCAGGACTAACAAAAAGCCAGAGACTTATAAGTAGCTAAAACGTCTGTTTGATCTCTTTTTTCCCATTTGTTTTTGCTTCCTTCGCTTCAAGCCCATTTGGCCAGGAGAGACATGCACCCAGCACCGAGGAGAAGAGCCACGTTGGTCCCAAACAGGAGCCTCCCGTTGTTCTGCAACTTTGAGCTCATGAAGTCAGCAGCAAGAAGATCGACCAGGGACATGTAAACCAATATCCCCGAAGATGCAGCATTGAAGATGCCCTCCACAATGAGCGCGGTCGGGCTGTTCTCGTCATACACGTTGGTGACTCCCAATCCTATAACGATCCCAACTGGGGTCGTGAGGGAGAAAAACAGTGCCATGACTACAGTCGCCCGAGTCTTGAACTTGGCCTGCCAAAGCGAAAGAGAGAAAACAGAGATTAGCTTTAACAATATTTGAGTTAAGATTCAATTCAGATTTCTTTTGACAACCAGTATCTAGTCAAAAGTTATTCCAAGATTACAAGGGATTGATTTCGAATTCAAATACGAAAGACTCGTTCAACAGTGTCAGCGGTCAAATGGCTTAGATAGATCTTATCGGCTTATGAATAAATTTTACCCTTTACGAACCCAGAATTGACAAGCTGACACTGGAAAAGACCCAGATGCTTTGGATGCATTCAGGAAATGAATTCTACCCAAGTTGACCAATAATAACCGAAACAGGCTAAATAGCTCAACCCAGAAAATAAAACTTCAACATGAATGAAAGTTTACTTTTGTTAAGATTTTTGAGGACTAAAGAGAAGAAGAACCTGAGAGATGCATCCACCAAGACCCATGCCTTCAAAGAACTGGTGAAAGGACAAGGCAGCAACAAGAGGCTTGATGGTCTGTGGACTCTCCGAAGCCCCCAGTGATACCCCTATTATCACCGAGTGCACCACGATCCCCAACTCTAGCACCTAACAACATCAGGAAGAAGAATGCCAACTGAAAAAATATGGATAATAGCAAACAAGTCGAGACGACTGACGTGCTGAGATTGCGAATTGGGGAATCAACCTGAGATATCACTCGATGCCGCAGGAGATCCGACTCCGAGTCCGTCGATATCGGACCGTGAGAGTGGCCATGAGTCGCGTGCGTGTGCACATGTACTTCACCTTGGTTCTCTCTGTCCTTCTCTTCGTCTCCGCTCTTGTCCGATGCGGTCTTGTTGGCGTGCAGATTCTTAAAATAAGAAGTGGCGACCGTGTCAACCATCAACGTCCCGAGTGCGCCGAGCATGGCCACGAACCCCGCGAACGGGAAATCCCCCCACGGGGTCTCGCTCAGGCACGGCGACGTCAAGTTCTCGAAGGCGTCCGGGAGGACGTGTATCAACCCGGTGGACAGGATCACCCCGGCCGCGAAGGCCTTGATGATGAAGAAGATACTCCTCTCCGGGTGCAGAGCCGGGACGGTCTTCCCCAGGATCGGGAGGAACACCCCAACCGCGCCCGCCACGAGGATCGATGCGATGGCGGCCAGCTTGTACTTGAGGGCCCGGCTCCTGTTGCGTTCGTCGGGATCGCTCTCGCACGTGCACTCCGCCGCGACGACCGGGATCAACGCGAGCAGGCACAGGAGCCTCATGACTCGAGATCGAACGAGCAAGCCCGTGCGCTCACAAGGTCGTGGCGCCTCCGGTAGATTGTGGGGTGTGTCTCGACTGCGTCGACGGTTTCCATCCCTGGGCGTCTTCTGAGACTTTTAAGGTTGTCTTGGAGGGCGTACGTAGCCGCGTGGCTGAGATTACTGGCGAAACATTGAGATCATTGTGCACCATTCTATCCGAGATTCAAGTCCAATGGGATCCCGGGACTGTTGAGCGAACCCGAATGAATTAGAGGGAAAGTGCCGACGGGCAGGCACGCACAAAAAGGACAGCTCAATGACATTGAAGTAATCATGTAAATTTACGATTCGTACATTAATCGACATACAGATTTAGATATTTTGAAAAAATACCAAATCATAATGGTGAACCAATGAGTGTAAAGGACGCGATAGATTTAGATATTTTGAATAGATATCAAATCATAATGGTGAGCTTATGAGTGTACAGGATGCGTGGCATTCAATGTTCGAGATGAGCGAGGTTGACTAGGTGGCTCCTCATCATCTTCTCCCCTTGAAGGCTATCACCGTGCCCAGCACAAACGGAAAGAGAGGGAGAGGAGGTGATCTCAACCTATCTACTTGTTTCCTTTGAATTGAGGTGACATGCAATTCCTCGAAATTTTCACATTTACAGCTCAATACTTTTTCGGACTAAAATCACTTTTAAATTTTGTCCCGAGTTAGAATTCGTCCATAAAACCCGATCTGATAAGAGGAAGTAGGTCGATTTGTTAAATGGAATTAGTCAAAAAAAAAAACAGAAAAGAAAAGGAACTTGAAGATCTACTTTCCTATAATTTTTCAATTATCTAACGAAATTGCACGCATATTTTGGGGTCTCCGGTTTCTTTGGTCGGAGGACTTTTGTGCGCTTGTATTGTTGGAGATACATATCCAAGTTCGACCGAGATCGTGTGGACTCTTGCGAAAGCCCTTAGGAAAAGGCGCCGCACATACAAATATACATAAAAATAACCGAACAGAGAGGGTTCCCCCGAGAAAGTGAGCCGCCGTACGAAAAAGAAGAAAGAAAGAACGTGCAAGAGTTGTTGTTTCAGCGTATATGTAGCTTATACTTTGGGCTTGAATATCAGAGCCTAGAAAATACTCGAGCACATGAATGATTATAACTTTGATTCTTCGATTAGTTGGTACCAATGCTCTGGCTGGATCATGTAGATCTCTAGTGACATTTTTTGTTCGTATCTATTTATTTGGTGATTTTGTGTTGGTTTAAATGCACAAGCATATAATTTCATGAGCATTGGTTTAATTTCATGATGTTTCCGTGTTATGTTATAACACTAGCACCATTTCAAATTTCAATCATGATATGGTAATATCAATCGGAGCTTATGTCGGCTTGTGCTTAGGCTTTTTACTTGCTTGAGCTCTGATCTTCATGTCCGTTGCTGAATGTAAGAAGACATTGTTAAGCCCATGTCGTCACCTGCGATGACAAAGAAGATGATGAAAGCATGGGTGAGATGAGGAAGAAGATGAACAGGGGAAAAGGAAAACGAAAAAAGAATTTTTTTTAGATGAAAATACCCTTGATTAGATCAGCGAAATACACATCGGAGATGCATCTGTTCACCAGCCGGTGAGTCAAGTCATTCTTTGATACTAAATGACTACTTTGGATATTTACTTGAGATATATTTCACTTCGGCTTCTCTTTTAAGAAAATAAATATACTTTCAGTCCTTATTTGAGATTTTCCTTTATTTTTATAAGTGATAGGAGGGTTTTTTTTTTAAAAATTGAATTATTTATTTTCTATGAAATAAACAAAGTTTGAGTAATATATTTAGCCGTCTAAATCTTATTGGTCGGGATCGAATTGGATGCCACGCGTCGGATCACTGTATCAGTTTCATAACGGTGGTGGCTGTGGAAAGGTCGGCGCGTTGCAAATTTCCATCCTTTCCTTGGAGGCTTTGACCAAAGACGGATTACTTTCAGATGGCTAATGATCGAGGATTGCGGTGGGCTTGACCTTCTAGAGAAGTGTCTCAAAGTCTACCTTTTTCGAATGGTAGTGGAGCACATGGTAATGGGGAACTTACGGTGATGTCAAATCGCAACCCTTTTTTTTCCACCTTCTAACTCTTTGTCCCAGGCCCTTTGGTTTGGACTGACTTTCAACTTAAATCAAACTTATACCCTCGAAAAAAGAAATTTGCCAAGGCGACCTCGCTGACTATAACTTAGGATGGCCTATGTCCATATTAACAAATTATGGCCTAAATTGCTAGATGGACTTAATTGATAATATGCGAAAAAATTTAAGAATAAATTCATCCAAGTAAAAGTTTTAAAATTAAATTGATGCTAATATAATAGGTTCATAGCTTTTTTAATAAATATTTCTTAAATTTTGCAGCTATAGCAATCGTTGGCTCAATAAACTCTATCTCACTACAAACACCATGCGTGTCATACCGCCGTCCTAGCCCATCCAACCATTGAAGGGTTTGTGTCGTATTTGCGGGTGTAATTCCACACTAAGAAACCTATGGTATTGTGTGCTGTGGCATGGCGTGTAGGTCGCCACGTGCTGCCGTACTTGGAGCAGCAATTCTATGCATCCGGAATGGTGAGGGAGCTGGGAATGAGCCTTGAGATAAGGATGGACTACAGGAGATGTACGAGGGGTGAAGAGTGAATCAATGGTTTGTGCAGACGAGATAGAAAGAGGGCAGAAGAGTTTGATGGAAAAGCGGCAGCGAAATGGAGATAAAGGTGAATGAGATGAGGGGCCATGGAAGGTGGGTCTTCGTACTCCTCTGAGTAAGTTCATCAATGATAATTTATTGGACAACATGCAACGAAGTGACGAACGACAATGGCAACTACCAAATCAACATCGAAAAGAACAAAAACTTTTTAAGTTCAAACAGGATCAGTCTTCAGAAGATTTTCCGATATTCATTCCACAAGCATATAAAAATCATCATCTCCTTTAAGTTCAAACATCATGAAATGCTCGAAACAATCATATATGTTCATTGACTAATGCCTAGGACTAAGAAAAAGCCAGAGACTTTCAAGTAGCTAAAACGTCTGTTTGATCTCTTTTTTTCCATTTATTTATTCTTCCTTCGTTTCAAGCCCATTTGGCCAGGAGAGACATGCACCCAGCACCGAGGAGAAGAGCAACGTTGGTCCCAAACAGGAGCCTCCCGTTGTTCTGCAACTTTGGGCTCATGAAGTCAGCAGCAAGAAGATCGACCAGCGACATGTAAACCAATATCCCCGAAGATGCAGCATTGAAGATGCCCTCCACGATGAGCGCCGTCGGGCTGTTCTCATGATACTTAGTGGTGACTCCCAATCCTATACAAATCCCGATCGGGGTCGTGAGGGAGAAAAACAGTGCCATGACTACAGTCGCCCGAGTCTTGAATTTGGCCTACATGAGCGAAAGAGAGAAAACAGAGATTAGCTTTAACAATGATCGATTTAAGATTCAATTCAGATTTTTTTTTGACAACCAGTATGTTGTCAAAAGTTATTCCCAGATGATAAGGGATTGATTTCGAATTCAAATACGAAAGACTTTTTCAACAGTGTCGGCGCTCAAATGACTTATGAATAAATTTTACCCGTTACGAACCCAGAATCGACGAGCTGACAATGGAAAAAAAAAAGAAGAAGAAAAACCAGATGCTTTGGATGCATTCAGGAAATGAATTCTACCCAAATTCACTAATAAACAAAACAAACTCTAGCTCCTCTTCCTGGAAAACTACATTGATTTTACATGGCTCAATCCAGAAAAATAAACTTCAACATGAATGAAAGTTTGCTTTTGTTAAGATTTTTGAAGACTACGGAGAAGAAGTACCTGAGTGATGCATCCACCAAGACCCATGCCTTCAAAGAACTGGTGAAAGGACAAGGCAGCAACAAGAGGCTTGATGGTATTTGGACTCTCCGAAGCCCCCAGTGACACCCCTATAATCACCGAGTGCACCACGATCCCCAACTCCAGCACCTAACAGAGGCAGGAAGAAGAATGCCAACTGAAAAATAAGCATGATAGAAAACAAGTCGAGACTGACCGATGTGCCGAGATTGCGAATTCTGGAATCAACCTGAGATATCACTCTATGCCGCAGGAGATCCGAGTCCGCATCCGTCGATATCGGACCGTGAGAGTGGCCATGAGTCGCGTGCGTGTGAACAGGTACTTGACCTTGGTTCTCCCTGGCCCTCTCTTCGTCTCCGACGCTCTTCTCCGATCCGGCCTTGTCAGCATGCAGCTTCTTGAAATAGGAAGTGGCGACCGTGTCCACCATCAACGTCCCGAGGGCGCCGAGCATGGCCACGAACCCCGCGAACGGGAACTCCCCCCACGGGCGCTTGCTCAGGCACGGCGAGGTCAACTTATCGAAGGCCTCGGGGAGGACGTGGATCAACCCGGTGGACAGGATCACCCCGGCCGCGAAGGCCTTGATGATGAAGAAGATGCTCCTCTCCGGGTGCAGAGCCGGGACGGTCTTCCCCAGGATCGGGAGGCACACCCCGACCGTGCCCGCCACGAGGATCGACGCGATGGCCGCCAGCTTGTACTTGAGGGCCTGGCTCTTGTGGCCTCCCTCGTCATCCTTATCGCACGTGCACTCCGACGCGACGAGCGGGATCAAAGCGAGCAGGCACAGGAGCCGCATGACTCGAGATCGAACGAGCGAGGCCGTGCGCTCACGACGGCGGGGAGGGGAGGGGAGGGGGTGCCAGCCGTGGTCGTGGCGCCTCCGGTAGGTTGCAGTGCAGGGGGTGTCTCACCTGTGTCAAACGTTTCGATCCTTGTTGGGCTTCTGAGATGTTTAAGGATGTCTTGGAGATTCAGCGTACGCACGTGGCTGTGTGGCTGATATTACTGGAGGAACAGTGAGGTCATTGTGGACCATTTCACACGAGCTTTAAGTCAATGGATTCCCGGATTGCCGCGCAAACTTCGAAAGTAAGAAAGGAAAGTACCAGTTTGCAGCGAGGCATGGAAAGGACAGCGACGGACGGTTCGATGACATTAAGGTAATTTGGCGAGGGAGGGTGTCGATACTATGTCGACATGCTTTCGGACTTTCGAAGAAGCCTTGAAACACCGCGTCGAAGCGGGGAAGTAGGGCGTGGAATTTTCCACGAAAGGGACCAGCTGTATCAGGCCAAATAAAGGCTCTTGCTGTTAACTTCTCGGCCTGCTTTTTTTGGCTCGTATTACGCTTCGAAAATTCGATTTTAAAATTGCAAATTTGAGAGGTAGTGTTTGTTTGGATGGTGGAAATACGGCGGAGAGACTTTGCCTCTTATCTTTGTATATTAAAGGGACTAAGTACATCAGAAATTCTAAAATTTGTCCAAAAAATGCAATCGAACCCCAAAGCTTTTGAAAAGTATGATCAAATACTAAAATTTATCAAATTAATACAATCAGGTCGTTCCGTTTATTCTGTCTAATTTGATTAGCGAAAAAATTGACATGAGTTTATTTTTTATCATTATTAGGAAAAAAGTCATAAAAACCCCAAATTTTACTATATGTGACACATTTATCTTAAATTTTTTTTGTAACATAAAAAATCCCAAACTTTAACCATGTAATATATTTATCCCAATTTTTGTTATGATACCAAAAAATCAAAATTTATATTTGTGTGGTACCAAAAACCCTAAAATTTTGTTTTATAATATCAAAAACTTCAAACTTATATTCACGTGACATATTTACTCCAAAATTTAGTGTCATTAGAAAAAAAAAATTGAACTTTTAGTGTCACAAAAAAATTGATTTTTTGTATCACAAAATAGAAGTTTGGAATAAATGTGTCACAATGAACATAATTTATGATTTTTGATAACTTTTACCTTTATTATTAGTAGTTGAAGAAAGAAGCGCTTAGGTGGTTGTCATGTTAGCCATTTCTTGAAAAAGAATTTCAAGAAATTAAGGAAAAAATGAAAGAAAATAAACCAAAATTCAAGATTTGAGGGAAAATATTTTCGAAAAGAATTAGGAAAAGAAGAGTCCTCAGAAAAAGGGCAAAAAAAAAAACCGTAGAAAATCGCCGTCAAGATGATGACGTGGCGTCGACGTGAGCGCAACGTCAGAAAAAGATTAAAATGAAAATTAAAAACTAAAAGAGAAGAAGAAAAACAAAAAACAGTGGCGCTGTTTTCTACCCGCCGCTTCCATTGACCTCCGGCCCGCCGCGATTGCTTGCTTGATTCAACAATCTTGCCGAATCGAACTCCATCGACAAATCCGAGCAATCTCCGAAGACCGAACGAGTCGTAGCAAAAAAGGGGGCGCTCGCGAGCGAGATCGAGTGGGTCGCATTTCCAAGTCCGCGAAGATCCCTTTCGTACGCGACGTTCAGCTGAAAACACCATCAAGTTCGATTTTTGACCAAACAAAGATGATGCCGCGAGTGAGTAGCGAACTGGGTTCGCTTCAGAATTAGTAATTAAGCAGTTTCCATGAGACTTGTTCGATCTTCTCGCCGGAGATGGTGGATCTAGCAGAAGCTGCGCTCGATCTCGGACACAGTGAACGAGGATCGCGATCGAAAGGAACGAGAGGGATCGTAGTAACGAAGCTATGAACACGATGATACGTTCGAGATTTTGAGGATCTTGCACGGAGTGAGATTTGGAAGCAGAATAGTATGTCAACTTCTTTTCTGAGGAACGTTGATTTTTCGGGTTGTCCAATAAGAGACTCGCCGGACCTCTGGCGGCCGCCATGGCGAGGTCTTGCGGGTGGTCGAGCAAGGGCCTGCGAACGCCGCCGGAGGTCCAAGCAGCGAGCGCCGGAGAACACAATGAACAGCGCCACTTGTTCGCTTTTTTCCTTTTTCTTTTTTAGTTCTTTTTTTTTAGTCTTTTTCTGATGTGGCGCCACTTCAGAGCCTTGTTATAATTTTTAGTGGCGATTTTTAAGGTTTTCAGCGTAATAAAAAAATTGAGACAAATGCAAAGGAAAATCAAACAAGAAAAAAAAATGGCCTGTTGAGTGGGCGAGCTGCAACAGTAAAGAAAAGTAACTGCAGCTGAGGCGGCCCCCTAAGTAGTATCGACAATGATACGAGATACATAACACGACACGATACAACACGTCGTTTATAAAAAATTAGAGAATTACGACATGTTATAACACGTATATATATATGATAAATTATCATTTTTATTTTAATAAATAAATAAATAAATAGAGTCTAGAATGAATTTACACTAAAATATTAATCCACCATATGTTAATATCATTTATTATTTCAATTTAACAAATTTAACTCCATTTTAATAAATCATAAAACTTGAAGATAAAAAAAAATAAGTAATTCACATTTTAAACTAACATATCACATAGGAGAAGAGAAAGAAAAAACTAAATGTGACAGTTGAATTGTATGTCACGAGAATGGGAGTCAGAAGAAAAGAATAGGTTTTTATTCTTTCACCATTTATTATTTATTATTTTTTTATTTATTTACATATTGACCTCTTATTTATTGAAAATTTTTAAAATGAATTCCGTATGTATCGAAATCACATGTCGAAATTCCAAACTCGCATGTCGGAGAGTGAAGAGAGAGTTGACTAGGTATCGAAAAATCCAATACCTATTGATCGAATATCAAAGAGTATCGGATATGTGTCGAAATGTCCGATATGATATGAAAACTCTCGAAAAATGTCAATACTATCTAGTGCCCTTGCCGATAAACTGGCAAGAGGCATTAGGCAAAGCCAGCCCTGACAAAGCCGCTACTTCTGCGAAGGTCGTGGCCCACCCTGCAGCTCATGGGTGGTCAGACCTCATCTATGGTCCTAAAACTTCCCGTGGATATGGATAAGTACGGCCGATTCAAGCGAAACTTCAACCAGCCGCCGTCGCACTACAATATTCTTCCCTTCAGTTACAGAGCTTGGCCAATTCAAGGATGGAGGAATCGTTGTTCCACGAGGAGGGCGTGTGTTAATGCACCGTGCCCTCGCCATGAGTGAGGCCTACCTTCATCGCCATTGCCATTAGGGAGGGCCGTGACCTACGAGGGCCGCAACCTCACCTGACTCGCTTGTCATACATACACACAGGCTACCATTCACTTTCAGTACCCGAGATAGCGACAGTGTCCAAGCCAGCTTTGCCTGGTACCCCTTTGCTGGTTCGCCTGGCCCCGCCTCAGATACAACTACCTTTTTTCTCTGCGACGGCTTCCCCATTGTTACGGAGGGACGGTTTTTTGTTACTTGTAAGATTTTTCCTTTTTTGTTTCAGACTTTTGTTTTCTAGAAAATTTTTAAAAATATATACTTTCCCCCAAACCTTCACCCCACATTTCCTTTTTTTTTTTTTTTTTTCTTTCAATTTTTCTTTAACATTTTTAAATTTGTGTACTAAAATAGTTGGTGTGACAACCACATTAGCATCTTTTTCTTTGAAAACAATCAATAGAAAAAATCACATCAATTTTTTTTCGATTAGCCAAATTAATTGGAGTTAGTAAAGGGACTTGACTATACAAATTTGACAAATATTAGGATTTAATCGTAATTTTTGAAAATTTCAGGACTTAATTGCATTTTCGCAATAAATTCGGGACTTCCGGTGAATTCAGGCTGTGTTAAGTTCAACTTTGGGTGAATGCAAAGCTATTTTCTTGAGGGATCATTGAATGAAGGTAGACTTGCTAAAAGCAAACAGTGTTTGGTTGATGTATATTATGCGTAAAGTAACTTTGAAATAAAAAGAAAAAAGAGAGGGCAGGCATTGGCAAGCATCGGTAGAGAAGGCATGGAGTCTGTGTAGAGGTGTCAAAATGGGTCATTAACCCATTTATGGATCCATTTCTAGTTAAATGGGTCGTTAATAGATCAAGTCTTATTTTCCAAAACACCCAATAAAAAACCCATTTATCAACCCATTTACAGAGAGAGACTCTCTTTTATCTATTTAACTTTACAAAAATATTTGTTATAAAAACCGAAATTATAATTATAATTATTTTTATTTTATTTTTATTTTCTTTCCTTTTTTTTTTCTTCTTCCTCCGGTCGCCGGCACGGTGATGGCCGGCGACCGCGAGCGAGGCTCGAGCTCGGCGACGTCGGGCGAGGCTCGAGCTCGCTTGACGCGAGCCTCGAGCTCGTCGAATTTGGCGGGGTGAGGGCCGAGAGCTAGCGAGGCCCAATTCGATTTTTTAAAATAATTATTTAAAAATTATAAAAATTGTCCATTAAATTTGTGTTATATAAAACTATTCTAGTGATACCATTTTTTTTTAAACATATATATAAGAAATAAGCTTTTTAAGTTTAGTTAAATGGGTCGGATATGGGTCGGAAAATTTACATTGGCGTAAATGGATCGTAAATTGGTTAATGGGTCAATTTGGGTCGGATCATTAATGACCCAACCCAAACCCGACCCGACCCACCCGTCTAATACCTCTAGCTCTTGCTAATCGAGGGGGCCATTAAAAAATATAGAAAAGTTAGAGGGGAATTTGCCACGTGTGCCAAAACTCGAGGGATAAGATAAAATTCGCTTTTTATCGTTGGGCAGAGAGTCATGTGCCAAACCCATGGCTGGAAGCCTGGAACGCCAACTGAAACATAATTTAAGTCAACGCCGGGAGGACATTGCAAACGTCGAAAGGTTATGGGGCAATTTGCAATAAATGCCGAAATCCTGGGGAGGTGTAATTCACCGTAAATATTGCATCCCCGATATATATTTGCTACTAATTTCATGTCCTCCTCCTAAAAAAGAAAAAAATTGAGACCAGACTTGAAATTCATATTTGCATTACTTCAATAAGTTGACCATACATAGATCGCCAATCTCTTTAGACATATTTAAAGATCCGCGATTGTAAAATTTCAATTTCATGTTGCTCCTTTTCACAAGACATCATAATTATTTTATTTTATTTTATGCCATATTCTAATTCTTCTCTCTTAAACATTTACTTTACCTTTTTTACAGACGTGGCCATCTCCACTCAATTTCCTTACCATTGAGGCGTGTGCTCAGTGGTTACGAGATACCGTGGCCAAGTAAAAAGATTTTTGTTGCTAGAAAGTGGCCCTAGAATAGTGGTTAGCGATTGGCGTAGACTCGATTTCTAGACCAGCCATTGGAGGTTGGCCTCTTTGAAAGCTTCCGTGGATGAAATATTTGCAGCCATGATGTTCGAATTGCGTTATGTACTCATCTTTTTCGATGGAAATCTTATTCCTCATTGACCGAAATACGTGGTGCGTGGCGAACTTTTTCGTCCAAACTCGATTGGCAGTTACAGCTGACAAATCTCATCTTTATTCTATTATCGAAGTTGGTTGAGTGGACCTAAATCGCAACAATGAATTAAGCGTATTTCCAATGAGACCATGTCGCCGTATCATTGTATGTTTAACAAATTAAGTTCCTATTTTGTTTCTGATCTGACTATGAGTCCGACTGGACTAGCCTCACATGGCAGTCCACCATCTAGGCTGGCCAAGCATGATTGGTTTTCATTGAAATGCACAAGCCTGAAAAATAGGGAAGTAAAAAGAATAAAATAAAATAAAAATCAACAAAAAATTCATAATTTTTTTTTAAAATCAAAAAGCTATCCATGTCAATGCCAGTTGTATCACATAAGACAGTTGGCATTAACTGGGCCGTCATTAGTAATGTCCGATTAAAATTAGTTAGAATGACTAAATTGACAAATCGCCTATAAATTTATAACTAAATTAACACGATCGAAAATGTTTCGAATTGAAGTAGCAAGTTGTCGAAATGTTTAAAATTAAATTGATAAGGTCTAGAATTGAATTGGTCGCCATATAATAGATATATGATTCTTCGGACGATTTTCCCAATCATAGAGAAAAAGGAGAAAATCCCATCCATTGATCATAAAACCTTCAAATTTTTTTTTTATTATTATTTTGATATATGAGTTACGGTCTCTTACAATCCGAGGATCCATCTTTCGGTGGACCACGGAACAGCTGCTCGAGGAACCCCAAAGGCTTAAGGACAGACAAGCGAACGTGGGAGAGGACAAAAAAACCTACAATCGCCATGTGAGCTCTGCACCAGTGACAACCTTGGACCTTGTTTTTCAGCAGTAGGTACTGAATTGTCCCTTACCGATTTTCAAGGTTCTAGATTTCGCACGAGAAGAAATGGTTTCAGATAGGGCTGTCCTTCGAGATAACGTTACCTGGCCCCGTCGGTCCGGCCGGCGCGAACGTGCATGTATGTCTTTTGTTCCGTACTTTTATCGGCTTGGGTAAAAGCAGCTTTGTGACTTTGGTTTTCATCCTTTCGGCCAGACGAAACATTGCCAGGTATTCGGATGTTCGTTTAATAATGACGTTCGATTGTGGTTTTGGAGTGACCATGCACTCGAACATTTTTTTTTCTTGAGAATTGGAGGGCTTCGATTTCAATGTCCTTGGTTACCAAATGGTAGAGGTGTCAAAATGGGTCTTAGACCCATATATGACCCATTTAAATCATAAATGGGTCATATATAAATCACTTGTTTTCGACAAAAAAGTAGTTAAATAGGTTTACTTTGATAGGTGGGTTTTAAATGGGTCTTAAGTGGGTCTTAAATAGGTCTAAATGGGTTTGGATTTACAACCCATTTTCACCAAAAACC
Organism: Eucalyptus guilfoylei; assembly: GCA_016097605.1. Lineage (NCBI taxonomy): Eukaryota > Viridiplantae > Streptophyta > Magnoliopsida > Myrtales > Myrtaceae > Eucalyptus > Eucalyptus guilfoylei. The sequence continues at coordinate 12,141,298 of CM027870.1, read as the reverse complement.
TCACAATCTCTCTTCTCTCTTTAACTTTATAAAAATATTTTTTTTATAAAAACCGAAATTATAATTATTTTTTTCTTTTATTTTTCTTTTATTTTTTTATTTTTTTCTTTCATGTTCTTTTCTTTTCTTTCTTTTTTTTTTATTTTTCTTTCTTCTTCCTCCGGTCATCGGCACGACAACGGCCGGCGACCGGCTAGGCAAGGCTCGAGCTCGCCGGATCTGGCGAGGCGAAGGCCTCGCCAACTCCCAGGGAGGCTCGAGCCTCGCCGATTTGGCGAGACTCGAACTCGCCAGTGTCGGGCAAGGCTCGAGCCTCGCCAGATCCGGCAAGGGGCGAGCTCGACGAGACTCAAGCTCGCTAGCGTTGGGCGAGGCTCCAGCCTTGCCGATCTAGCGATCCTCGAGCTCGCCGGCGTCGAGCGAGCTTGAGATGGCTAGCGGCCGGCCAAAGCGAGAAGAAGAACCAAAAAGAAAAAAGAAAAAAGAAAATTATATCTTAAAAATAAAAATAAAAAATAATTAAAATTCGATTTTTTAAATAATTATTTTAAAAATTATAAAAATTGTCCATTAAATTTGTGTTGTATAAAACTATTTTCGCAATACCATTTTCAAAAAAATTATATATATAGGAAATAAGTTTGGAAGTTTTTTAGTAATATAATCTTTAAAAAAAATACATAAGAATAAGTTTTCCTAAATTTGGTTAAATATGAAAATATTTTATTAATATGGGTCGGTCGGGTCGACTATGGGTCGGGTATGGATCGAAAAATTTACATTAAGCTTAAATGGATCATAAATGGGTTAATGGGTCAATTTGGGTTGACCCATTAATGACCCGACTCGACCCGACCCACCCGTTTGACACCTCTAAGTCTGTGCAACCTTCGGTGGTCATCATAGGCGAGCACTGGTAGTAGCCGTAGACAACTATTGGCCAAGTGAGCGTTTAACGGCAACCCTCATCACCATAGATCTCATGACAACCCTTATCGATTATTATCTGGAAATTATGTTGTCATAATTATGTCCAAAGCAAAAGTAGATTTCAAGAAATTTAATGAGAGGGACAACTTTGGGGTGTAAAGTGTTAAAATGGGTGCACTATTAACAACGGAAGGTTTGGCCAAGGCGCTAAATCGCAAGAATAAGTTGCCGAAAAATGATGATTGAGGCCGATAAGGATGAGTTAACAAAGAGGGCAAAGAGATAACAGACCAAAAAAAAAAACGAAGAGGGCAAAGACTATCTTCTTGAAGGTGTTGATAGAAGTGGTCAACAAGAAGGATGCTACAATGTTGTGGGCAATTTTTCAGATCCTTTATACAATGAAGGGTTTCAATAATTGCCCATACATGTTGATTAGGATGTTTCTATTTTGATTTGCTGAAGGTATTTCCATTAGAGCCCACTTAAATAAGTTTAATAAACTTATAATGAATTTGAAGAATGCCAATTAAGCCCTGACTGATGAAAAGCATGGAATGATATTATTGGCGTCTCTACCAAAGTCATGGCAACACTTCACTAATTCGTTGTTACAAGAGCGTACCACAATTGTCTCGAAAGAGGTCAAATCCATCTTATTCTCTAAGGAGTGGCGGAGGAAATTGCGACATGACAATATAGTGCAGGATGGACCATGGGGACTAATGATTTGAGGTAGAGATAAATATTGAGAGTCCAACTCGCAAAGGTAAAAGTAGATCGAATTAGTGCCCTAGAAAGTTTAAGGATGGTGTGTAGTGCTTTGAGTGTCATGAGTAAGTGAACCAGTGGTTTCTTGCTCACGCCAGCTAAAGCTAAAGTTCAATTAAAGCGCGTTCCTAAGAGATAGAACCTCTTCATGGAATATAAGGTTTTCATGAGGCTAATGTCAAGCTACTATCTAAGCACGAATATATTCGTTTAAGAGAATATCTTTGGTGTAGAAAGTTTCAAATTCAAGATCTTCCACTGCACGGATCTTCTGGGAAACGAAGTCATAGGCACGTAGGTCCAGAGCCAAATCGACTGCTGCAGGAGCACTCATCCATAAATCGGTCACTTGTATAAATAACATAAAGAAATGTAACCAACGTTTATTGGAAAAGCAATCCCAAAAATTCGGGACCAAGAGCGATTAGCGGTGACCATTGAATAAGTTTCTCTAGCTTGAGTTAAGCACCGAATGTATCGGCACCATCACCATCTTCAAATAAAAGCACATGAGGAGACACGGAGTCCCTAGTCAAGCATTCATTCGCCGAGAATCTATCCAATTTCGAATGTTCCACCGTGGAAAAACTCGAGTGATCAAGAGACAGCTCGAGGGACCTCGCCGTCCCCGTCATTCGGCCCACGCCTGCCTAGGTTCACTTGTGTGGAAAGGAAGGAATGCATGAAGAAAACGCACATTTTCCTCCTCTCATGCTCAACGCAACCCCATTCCCACGGCTCCAAAAACTATCAAAAAATGCAACTTGTGCGCTTGTCGTTCGGACGCAATAGCTGACTTGACCACCATTTTTGTCCCCTTCACTTTTAACTAACCTCCAACTCCATCGACCGCATGTAATAAGAAGACGTGTCGGCAACTGCATGTCCATTCCGTCTTCCACGAGATCACAGCTTCGAGTCATTGCCGTGAGCGAAGTATCTCTAATTGGTCCCCACGTTATAGGCGCGCCAATCTTGGACTTTGGACTACTGTCCAAACTGGCATATATCTTTCGAACAAAAAAAAAGAAAACTGGCATATATCCGAAGGGATTGTGGAAGAGAACGGTGGTGTCCGCATGCTTTTGTAGGTCATCATCAACAATAACAGAGAGTGCCAATGTGCATTGATTTAAAAAGAATCCCAAGTCAACGTCATTGCTTGGTCCAGGGGATGGAAACGTCCGGTGGGATTCGTCGGTCTCGCTTGTATTTTGAGGGTGCTAACTTAATAATATAATCAGAACAAAAAATCTGACCCAAAAAAAAACAAAAGCACAAAAAAAAATTGAATATTGGATTTACACGGTTCGGTCAAATAATCTACGTTCATCGAAAAAGTAACAAAGAATTTCGCTATAGATTAAGCAATCATAAGTGAGTCACTCAAATGCTTTCCAAGTTTTCAATTGCAACCAATAACTCACATAGTATTTACAAAATAATCAGGAAAAATATCAAAATAGTCATAAACCTATTACAACTTTTTCAATTAAGTCCTAAACATTTATTTTTGTCCAATTTAGTCCTAAACATTTTTGTAATTGTGCAAATTCAGTCCATCCGGCCATTTTTAACGAGCCAGACTAACGTGGATAATTTTTTAATAATATTTTATTTTTTAGATTTTTTCTTTTTTCCTTTTTTTTTTTTTCCTCCTTCATCCTCCCTCCTTTCTCTGGCCAGCTAGCCAGAGGCAAGTGCTAGACCACTAGTGAGGGCAAGCCTCACCTAGTGACAACGAGGCTGCCCTCTCCATGGCTAGGTAAGGCCTCGCCTGCCTAAGGTAGGTCATGGCCTCGCCGAATCTGGCAAGTCTGGCATTGCCATGGCCACACAAGGTTGCAGCCTCACTAGATCCCTCGTCAGATTTGGAGAGGCTCATCCTCTCCGGATTTGGAGAGGGTCAAGCCTTGCTAGCCATGGGTGAGGCCTGACCTTGCGGCCTCTAGCAAGGCTCCATCCTTACCAGAGTTGGCGAGGCCTAGACATGGCAAAGCCACGACCTGCCCATGGCTGATGAGGCTCGCCCAAGCTAGAGGCGCAAGGCCTTGCCTGGCCATGGTGAGGGCTGCCTTTTCGTCTCTAGGCGAGGCTCACCCTCATTAGTGGTCAACAAGGGCGAGCCTCACCATTGGCTAGCAAGGTCAACCTCACGGATACTCGTCTCTAGCCAACCGACTAGAGGAAGGAAGGTGGAAAAGGAGAAAAAAAGAAAAAATATTTAAAAAATAAAATATTATTAAAAAATTGTCCACGTCAACGATGCTCGAATGGCTAGTGTCCACATTAACGCCAATAAGCCAAAATTGGGTGGATGGACTGAATCGGCGTAATTACAAAAAGTTTAGGAATAAATTGGCCAGAAAAAAAATATTTATGACTGAATTGGAAAAATTAAAATAAGTTCGGGAGTGTTTTGGTAATTTTTCAGTAAAAAAAATTTAGAACTTAATTGAAAAAATTGTAATAGGTTTAGAACTGTTTTTGGTAATTTTCTCCAAAATAATCTCTCCATCTCGCTAAAAATTAAACAAATCTTACTTCAAAAGTTAATCAGCTGGAACACTAAAATTATTGGTGTCTCGAAAAAAACCCTTGCCAAGCACTCGTGAATATGGCGCTTCACCAATTCTTAATAACATACAAAGCAACCCACGGGTACATATTTATAATTGAGGACTTCTTGGACGACGTCAACATGAAAAGGGAATCCTCGTCCAGCGTCTCAATATATTTCGATCAACGAAGTCCACCTTGTGGCTTTCTTTCTCTATTTTCTTTGCTTGGCCGACAATCTTGAGCACCACTTTTGATGTCAAAGCAAAACAAAAAATATCTACTTCGGCATATTCAGATCTCCACAATAAACAATGAATCTCGAGTTGAATTTCATCTGACAGACTCAAACTCAAAATACATTTTAACAATCTTTTCTTAATATTGACTCGACGTTTAAGACAAGTCACAATCACTTCACTGAAAATACGAACTTCAATACTCCTCTCCCACAATTTCCAACGAGCTCAATTGCCACAGATATCTTCTAAATTCAATCCTTGCTTGAACCTTGCTATCATGATGGACCTCATTAAAACACCAATTCCATCTACACTTTTAACTGCTCTGCAAGAATTTTCAGATAAAACCTCATTTGCCACAAATAAAGCAAAACTATTGTTGCGTTCGTATTTGTTAGGAGATCGAACATGCAGCTTATCAAATTCAGTAGTTAAAGCAATCGTTGGCTCTACAGAACTACCTTGCTAGAAGCATATCAAGTTGAACATTATTCAAATCCGACACTCCTAGCCAGAACAACTAAAGACTCGTTAAATGTAATTTTTCTACCAACAACGGATGATTTAATTTCAAGCATCACAACTGTTATAAGGTAATTGAAATGGTACCAATATAACAACTTTAAAATTAAATTGATTTAATTAAACTAAATTTGTATAATGCAACAGGTTTAAGTTTTTTTTTTTTTCTAACTTTTCCACGGAGCTATCCACTCAAGCTGGAGAATATATTCCATCGCCACTACTTTCTTCTTTTTGATTGTCATTGTCGATCCTTTGTCACTTTGCGTGTATGTCATCCCTGCATGACCATGCGAGGCAATTGAAGTGGGTTTGCAGATGAATTGAGAGACTGTGAGCTTGTGGGAGGTCTCAAAGGCCCATCTGAATTACTGGGCCTATTGAACTATTCTAAGTTGGGCTCAATCCTTGTTTCTACATTTCTTTAAACTCCCTTGTTTCGCAAAAAATAAATAATTTAAAAAATATTTTCGTTTTTATTGCTTTGAAATAATTAGTCACTGGAAAATATTTTTATTATCGACAATAAATTATGTCTAAGCATTTTCGTGGATGTTGAAAATACTTCTCGTTTATTTTTTTATAAACGATACAAACAATCATTTTGAAAAAATATCTATTTTGTAAATCATTCATCTTTCGTGAAGATAAATGGAGGCTTAAACCTTCCCAGATAGATGTTTTGGCTACTATGTGGAGGCTTTTTACCTTTATATTTTTGAATTGTTAGCTCTATTTATAATATTGATGAATGTTCCTAAGTAATTGTTCTTCATCTGCTTTATAATACTTACCTTTTACAAAAAAAAAAAAAATGGAGGTTTAGGGTCGGTTGGAAAAGGAGAAGTGATGTAAGTTCTAATGGGATGGCATCACCATGGCACGTGCATCTCTTATTCAATGTCACCTTTTTCTTTTTGGGTTGTTCTTGCAAGTATATGGGGTTGGTCTTCACTCGGCTATTCAATCGAGCCCATGGACTCCGCGAAATGTCAAACTTTCCTTGGGTTTATATGATTCATTTTTCTTTTCCCAGCCTTTCGCTTTTTGTTCAACATGACGAGGCCGATTAACGGATACTAGTTTATTCGCTTGCTTTAGTACGATCTATGTTGCGTCTACCTGGGTTAAGTTTGAAAAAGAGTACTCTGAATAGCCACACAAGATAACGACAATCTTAGGGATAACTATTAGTTTATATATCACTTAATCAGGACGCTCACAATCGATATATGACTTGAAATGTTATGAACTCTCTTACTTAAGAATTGACATTCTCGTCAATATTGGCCACTTTTACACAATGATACTCCCTCCATTCGATGTGTGATTCATTCCTTTCCTTCCCCACTAGAACATCTCAAAAGCCTGCCTGAAGCCACAAGTGGTTCGAGCCTTCTAGCCCAGCTATCTATCTCCGCTCTCGTTAGATTGAGTATGAGCCTAATCCATCCATGGACCATGCATCGGTTGCAGGTATGTAACGACCCTACTAAGTTCGCATAATGTCAAGTTCTCATAAAGAAAATTTTGAATGACTACATAAGGTGGTAGCAGGGTGTTAGCTTATATTTTATTCAACGAAGCCTCTCCCATCCAATTTCTAACTGGGGATGTCGCATTTATATTAATTCAAGACAGACATTAACGTATTACTTTTGAAACAAGGTTCATCAAACTCTAGCACTAACAGCATTCTATCGAGCAGTCAAACCTCCATCGTCTACGATCAAAAAAAAAAAAAAAAACCTCCATCGTCTACTTGTTTCATAATACTTTACGCGATTATCACATCACAAAACTTACGAACTTCATTTCGGCAATCGAATGGATTGTGTGTGTACATTGTGTGAAAATATGACGTTATTCATTTCAACCACGCTTTCTTTTTATGCTAACATCACAATTCCTGGTTAAATGAATAATAGGTTTAATTATATCACTAATTAGCTTATATATTTTGGAGGATAAGTAAATATTATGTTGGTTGGTGAGTATTATCAGAAAAACGAGTGTTGGGTCTATAACTAAGTCGATATGTCAATTGTCATCGTCATCGTAATGAGTTCATATAGAAACTAAACTTGATATCGGTGAATCATTTCTCCATGCACTAGGCGTAACCCCTCACGAGGTAAATGAGAGTTAACATGAAATTTCCTCACTCGATTCCCCGTAATCATACTTTGGAATTGAACTAGAGTGGTTGTGGGCCACTCTTAGCAATATCTTGGTAGTTCTACTCGGCCGTCGTCAACATGATATTGTATGTTATAGTCGTCGTTCAATCATATCCACGTAGCTTTAAATATGTTGTGCTATTTTAAGATTGTACGAGATTGTCTACCAAACAAATAGTGCATGTGTAGGCAACATAAGATTGAAGATGTCTTTTGTATCTGGCATTCACATTGTGCCAGCTGTGAAGCTCCACCCACCAGATTTGACGCTAAAAGTGGAAAAAAAAATCAGAAGTCCTAAACCTTTTATGCAGAACGCCAAAAAAGCTTAAGTACGGAATACATTCAATTAAGCAGTAAATATTTCTCAAAAGTTGTATCCTCTCAACAAACAACATATAAGTTTAAGACTTAATGAATTTTCAATAAAGGTCGAGGACTTAATTGAATCAAATTAAAAAGAATCTAGATTTCGATTGCGCTTTTTGATAAAAAGTCTAACATCGGATTGAGCTTAAGTTGAGTTTTACTTTTCGTTTGCGAAATTTTCTCCATGCCTACACGATATTGTTTACTTCTGGCCGCGGTTCACTACCATCTACGGCCAAACGCGGACGAGCGGTTGGGATGGATTGAGCACGCGGAGGTTAAGGAGGGGGAGAATGATCGTGGGTGAGCCGACAAGTATAATGGATGACGTGGCATTCAATGCTCGAGATGGACGAGGTTGACTTGGCAGCTGCTCGCCTCCTCCTCCACTAAAAATCCATCATCATGAATGGAGAGAGAGAGAGAGAGGAGGCGGTGGTCTCTCCACGTGTCTAGTCGTTTCCTTTGAATGGAGCTGGCTGGTGATTGGCATGTGATTCCGAGAAGCTTCACATTTAAATCTCTGTATTTTTCAGACCAAGCCAACCCTGTTTCGATTAGGTTGTAATAACATTTTTTTTTAAGCATGTCCCGCTTGTTAACTATGAATTAAAATATATGTTATTTCATTTTTCAGAGTATTTAATATTTATCCTATGAAATACGAGAAAAATAGTGAGTTGAAAATTATTAACTTTTTTCTTGGTTGCTCGACATGTTTTTCAAGATACTTGTTAATTAATTCATATATGACCGAGATCTTGAAACGAATCAAATGAGGAAAACGGCGTAGGGAGAGTTACCAAAGTGAAAAGTAAGAAAAATTCAAGAGATCCATCTATCACGAAAACTTTTTTAAGTTGTAAATATTAAGATTGACATGTACAGTGAACATCAATTCAAATCCTTCTATGTTTTCACAAGCAGTGTTACCAAGACAAAAAAGCAAATCCCTGTAATTTGGGGTTGAAAGTGCCTCTTGAGTTTGTATCCCCATATAATAACATTATTTTGATACATGAATCAATGGCGGTTGACGCGGGACAATAAAAGGTTGCAATCACTGGTACCCCCGACTGACACATTCCTTAGCGATGCAGGGAGGATGAGGTTACACAATAGGATTGGCAATTCACATGTGAAAGCCATTCGGGTTTAATTAATGTAATAATATTCCATCAATCTCCACATACGAATAATCTAGATCTTGCGCATGTCACGCATCTACATCTCACATTCTAATCCTAATCTTATCAGCTAGTATCGACTCAGATGCCATGTTTTGAAAAGGACAACACCGCTTTCGCATCGGCTTCGCAATGCCGGTGGCGGCGGACAAGGGCTGACTGGCGGGCAGGCGGACCGGCCAAAAAGAATGGAAGAGGAGTTGAAAACCCACGATGCAATTCTCCCTCCTTTTTTCCTTGACGATAATCAAACTACTTCAGATAGCTCATTATGATCCCCCCTCCCACCAGTAGAAACGGCGGTAGCTTTGGCAGGAAAATCAAAAGGCACTTAATACACGCTTACATCGACAAATCAGGTATTATGGAAATGCTTGACTTTCTAGGCATGCGCCTTGTTATCTCCTTTTTTGGTGAATGGGGGTGACGATGGGGCCCCGCCTGGTGAGCTCGCATTCATCCCCCATTCCCAACTTCTATCCATCGCTCAGAGAAAAACTTTTGCCCCCTCTCCTCCTCAAAGTGAATTTTACTTTGTACCCTTTTCGGCCAGCACCGTAGAGATGTTTGCGCTTTGGATTGGACCGATTTTCAACCCGAATCAATGAGCTCGATTCGGGAAAAGGGTTTTTATCCCAAGTGGAATTGAATATTCGATTCGCCATGAGCGTCTGTTCGAATTCAAACCTAATAATGTTCGTGTATAGTTTCATAAATGAGAATCACGACGTTATTAAGTTGGGAAAATGTGATTATGATGTTAAACGATAAACAATTTAACAATTGAAAACTTTTTCTCCTCGAGTGAAATTACTTTATGCCCTTTTAGGCAAGCATCGTAGAGACGTTTGTGCCATTTGGATTGGACCGATTTTCAACCCGCAAATCGAGCTCGTCGAAAGGCTTTTTAATCCCGAATGGAATCGAATATTCGATTCACCATGAGTATCTGCTTGAATTCAAATCTAGTAATGTTGATATACGGTTTCATAAATAAGAATCACGACGTTGTTGATTTGGGAAAATGTGCTTCTGACGTCAAACCGTAGACAATTTAGCAAAACCATAGTTGCGAAATAAACATTGGTAATGGCAGGGTATTTACTGTTTTAGCTCAATCTGCTCAATTTATATAGATTTCAGACAAATCTACTGTTTCTAAAAAGCAAATTGTTCTGTACATGAATTACTTATCTCGTGACATATAAATGCAGTAAAAATATATTTGAAAAAAGCTCTTTGGAATCTACTCGCTTGAGAAAATGTCGAATCAAAACCAAATCAATAAGCAATAAAACTAGGGCTTTTTACAAACTTGAGTAATATTGTAAATTTTGGCATATTTTTTTTTGCTTTGACCTAAGCTGGAACAAATAAGCATAAAAGAATTATTTTCTCTTTCGTCAAATTTTAGAGAAACTTATTCATTTGAAAAATACAGGTGTTTTCAAATGACTTATGCGCATTTAAAGATCTGAGGCAAAGTTGCAACGGCTCTGAGATTGACTTTGAAATGACCTTTTTAAGAAGTAAATATAGGAAGAACAGAAATAATTAACACTTAACATCTGGTTTTTAACAAGTATTCGAGGGTGCTTGTTAACCTAAACCCTTCTCAACTTTTATATTTAACTTGTCTTTTTTTTGCCCCAAAATCATAATTAGCCCACAAAAGTATCTAAGAAAATTCAGTTTTACCACAAAAGAAATTATTTTCTTTATGAAAAGTAGAAATTAGTCTCGACGAAAAAAGGTACTGCATTCCCTTCAATTGTTTACATTGATTTGCACGAAGAAAAAAATGTTTTCTGTCTAGTAATATTATTATAAAGATATGGATATAGTTTACGCCTTCCTAAAAGAAGATTTGTCGGTCTTATAATATTATTATTATCATCATCAAAATACAGCAAATTTTTTGTCCTGATATGAAATTGTCAAAAGAAACCACGTCGAATGTGTGGCAAACTTTTTTTTTCTTTAAAAAAAAAGACACCCCCACGTTTTATGGGCACCAGCACGATCTTCCTAACATATATTCCACTTGTTTTTTTTCGGTAAAGGAATGTGAGAAATATGTTCTACGTGGCAAGTTCACCAATTTCCGCAATTTAAAAAGACGCCCTCCATTTTGGGCGTAATCTAAAGTCGAGGACAATCCCCGCCTTTGACTAATATTTTTTTGCGAGTTCTGGTAGGGTAGCCAGGTAGTGGATTTTGTGGCGCTAATGCCGTATAATTAGTGCAACAAGAAATAATAATAAATAAATAAACCTTATATATATTTTGAGAAAAAAAAGGAGAATTTTCGGCCTTTTAGCCACCAGCACATAGATTACGACTTACGCTGGAGCTACCCCAGTTTAAGATGTTGACCAATTACCTCATTTTCAAACGAGCACTATCATCGCCGGCGCATGTCATCGGCAAACAGAAAAAATCTCCACAAGCGACCTCCAGAGTCAAGATGTTCGAGGAAATATTTTTCTTTAACATGTCCGCAAGACTAGTCTAGATGTTAAGATCATCCCGTGAATTTCACGCATTTTCAAGAAATTGATTTCCATCTAATCTTTCGCACTTTCAATAATTCAAAAATGCACATGGATCGCGGCTTTCTAGGCCATGCCGTCCGGGAAAAGATTAGCGAATTCGGGCATTGTGCTTTCGCAATCGAAGTTCCAAAAAGTAAAATCCATGCAGTCACCATAATTGACATTGTATTGATAAATCGATAGTTTAATGCCGATCATCGAAACAAAACAAATAACAGGTGGAGCCAATCCATTGGTCGATCAAACAGTATGTACATGCAAAAAGTCAACCTCTCTCTCCGAATCCGAACGCGAGTCAGTGCCTAACTTTCTACGCTGCCTCCATGAGCCAAAAACCCTATTCTCATTCGAAGCAGCAGGAGTAAACCCCAAAATAATTTTGATGATTCTTGAAGAGAACTAAAGACTTGGGAAAAAGTGAGAAAAGAAAAAAAGAAAAGAAGCCCTTCATCCAGTTAGTTGCGGCACGCGATAAACTCTGCGATGCCGAACTGAAAGCGGCTTCCGATGTTGTTTCCGACGAATTCTCGATCGTCTGTGCACCGTATTCATTTCTCAGAACATGTAGTTGTTGCCCCTGTTGTTGTCTTCGGAGGAGGAGGAAGGTGGCCTCGAGGAGACCTGGTGCGGAGGGACGCCGCCCTCCATGCCGAACCCATCGGAACCGGAAGCGGCTCCTCCCGACGACCTCGAGCTCGCGAGCCTCTGATGTTGGAGGGAGAGATCGCCGGGGCTGCTGGTGTTTAGAGAGAGCATGTACTGGTGGCTCGGATGCTGCTGCTGGTATAATTGCTGCTGGTGATGATGGTGAGGCTGCTGCGGCACTTGGTACTGCAGGTGGAACCCCGACGGACCCATGCCCCCGGCACGGCCGACCCCCGCCTGCCCCGGCCCGACCCCGAAGTTGAAGCTCAGCAAGCCCGGCCCGTGCCCGGGGCCGAACGGCGCGCTGGGGCCGCCGGTGAACTGCTGCACCAGGGCCCGGAAGTTGGAGGTGTCCGTGTTCATCACGGTGGTCGGGGTCCGCCGGGACGCTCGGGACCGCCGCCGGACGGGCTTCGAAACGCCCCCGTCGGGGCTCAGGCGGACGCCAGGCCCCAGGTTGCCGAGCGCCGCGGCGACGGAGGAGGAGGGGGTGGCAGCGGCGGCGGCGTCGGACGGGGACTGGCCGCCGCTGGAGACGCCCTCGGCGGCGGCGGCGGCGCGGCCGGGAGGGGCAGCCTGGGAGAGGAAGTCCTGCTGGTAGAACTGCATCCAGTCATTGGGGGTGTTGGACATGGCCTTGTTCATCGCCAAAACAGCATGTGCGCCGGCCAGAGGGGAGCAAAATCGACACGTCTCTCTCTCTCTCTCTCTCCCCCTTTTTTCTTCTTTTGGGGTGAAGCTTTCGGTGGAAGGAAGAAGCGGAGCGGACGGCAGGCGGTATTTATGGAGCCATCGGCGAACCGGTCAAAACCATCCCAGCCCTTCAAATGGGTCCAGCACCGATGGCACGTGACGCGTCACGTGGTGTCGGGGGGTAGGATGGGATGGGAGGGTGGGTTTCTGGAAGGTATGCTGGCTGGCGGAGGAGGAGAGCCTGGTTCCGGGAAGCAACCGGGGGCTCAGATAGTCAGGGTGACGTCATGCCATCGAGCGGCCACGTCATCGTGGGGCCCTCTTCTCTTTTGATTTTTTAATTTATTTTTTTTTTTTTTTTTTTTTTGAGTTAGGTGACTTGTAGGACTTGGAGTCTTCACGATGAAGACAGGCATGTGGTCGTTTGGAAGCAACCGGGCAGCTTCCCCCTTTTCCTGCAGAGAGATTGACGGTGTAACGAGGACATCATATATACTTTTCACACGATCGCGAGATGTCTGTGCTTTTTGGTCGAGAGTTTTGCGCGCTCCGACGGCTTAAAAGGATGTGAAATTCGGATGGCATCGTTATCGTTATCTGAAATTTTGGCATACTTTTTTTCTCCTTAGGCAGGTCGCTATAGACGCCCAACCTAACATGATATCAAAGTCCGAGACTTTGGATCCGCTTCACATGTTTTCATATATATGAAATATATTTTCTACCTTTCTTACTAGCTTACGTCAATTAGAAATGTGTCTCTTTTAACTTTATATATTACGTATCCTCGTTCCACACATGTTGATTCTATGGTTATTTCAATATGATAAATACCATTCTCTCTCTTTAATAATTTAAGGGTACAGGCATGCACGGTGCACAGATATACTTCTCCCTAGTGGTATCTTTGCATGATTTTTTTTTTCGAGAAATCCTTGATAAGTGGATAGAAATAATCATTATCAAAAAAAAAAGGCAAGATGGAACCTCATCAAACAAAACACACTAACCATCATGAGGTCTCACGAGAAGGTGTGGTGTCAATTAGAGATCACGCCAGACTTACCTACTAACAAAATGGTATTTTTACCAGACTTTTATATATAGTATGGAGGTTGTTTACGAGGTTAAGGTGATCTATGTACATATTTAGTCCAATTCAAATTCATAAATCAAATCGGTATTGATGTTGAGGGTCAGACATAGATATCACAATTTAAATGTACTTTTGCTAGAGAATCGTCTAGGTACTTGCAAAACTCAATATTTCTTTTACATACAAATCCATCGTGTTATCGGGTATTATTATTTTGGGAGGAAAAAGAAATTAATTGCACTTGACATGTGATGATTGACCAATGTGAACGGGAATAAATTCTAATGTGAATGATAAATAAAAATGCGGCAGGTGACATATCCTTTCTCAATTAAATATCCAACTTATTCATTCTCCTTAGAAAACAACAAAGTGGACTATGCTCGTTTATTTAGCCACTAAGTAGCAATCTGCAGGATTATCTATTACGAACCCTGTGTAAAGTTCTCCGTTGTAAGATTCGCAGTTGTAAATGTCATCATGCTTGATTCTATTATCTTCATCCATCTCCGACACAGAAACTATTCACATAACATATACACGTGTCTTGTCGGTAAGTTCTTTTCACACCAGTTATGTCAAACCAACAACTACAATTGAAATAGAGAAAATTCAGTTACAAAAATTGAGAGAGTAAGAAGACTTGACCGCACAAACAAGGTCAGAGGATGAAAAATCGACGCCGGTCCGACGATCAGAATTGAGCTCAACCCTAAGAACTTATCGGAGCTATGACTATGAGCATATCCACATGCTGCAAAGTAGTTAGCTACTGTGGGTATCCGACGACCACTTTCGTGGTGCTTGATTAGTATATTGGGAGAAGACATGCGCCCTTTTAATTTGACCGAATATTTACGCCAAGAAAAAGTTTTTTTTTTTAATTTTATATGCATTACATATAGTTTTGGCACTATGTTTGGTATGAATGGCACGTATCATATGCGACCATTCTAATGGAATTTTGGTTCTTTTCCCACGAACGGGGAGCAATACATTGTCAGTCAAAGAAGTACCCGTACGATAATGACGAGATTCAAGGTATATGTACATAAACTATCATATATAATTTAATGTATATAAAATATATAAGATATATATCGATTGTGATGGATATCCCTTCATTTACATGGTTCAAAAGCACGTGGGTTTGACCGCTTTAAAACATAAAGGACTCCTCTTTGATGACCATCACTCCTCCTTTGCTTAATCTTTGGGAGCCAATCCAAGCCATTGCGTTTGATTTGTTGGAACGTTCCCTAAAGTCCAAAGCGTAGAGGAAGTGTCCTAGGAAGTTGCTTGATCACGACTGCTCATATCTTAATATCTATTTTTATATATGATTGGCGCACTGGCACGTGAATCGGAAAAAAAAATTCCTCTCTAGATATGTGTGCAACTACCTTTCAATCTCAAAGAGTGAGTTCTACTCGATACGATGGAAGTGCATCGTAAAGATCCGATACCTTCACCAAAGGAGATCACTAATGAAGATTGCAAATCCGAGTCCGTCGATGTATCTAGTTGGACCAATGTTTGTTTAGAAAATTAAATTATTGAATTATGGGTTAATTAGAATATATTAACCGATTGTAGAACTTTTCTTACACGATTTAGACATGAATTCTAACACGATGTGTCGGAGGAATCACCTAAGTTAGGGTTTCTTTTTTTCTTTTTTTCCTGTCGAGACCTAGATAGGTTTTAGGCGCATCAAAGTTAACTCAAAATGTCAAGCAGAGTGCAAAAGGCAAAAGAAAATTCGCTGCTTTGGGAACCGGATGAGTCTATGGAACGAGGGGTTCTAAACTTCTAAATCGTGTTTTGACTTTTGAGTCGTGTCATTAATTAGGGTGACGTAACTTGTCCAAATCCAATTCGTGAATATTTACATGAAATTTCTGAAGAATAGGCCCGTGAGATTCCAAGGCATCTGGATATTCGCTTGTTATGAGAGGATCTACCAAGCCTACCTTTGACTTTGAAAAAGTGATTAAAAAAATGATAAATTTATTATACTTACATCAATCTAATTCTAAATATTTCAATTGTATCAATTGAATTTTAATTTTTTTTCATGTTTTGTTAATTAAGTCCATTCAATCAATTTTAGCCAAAAATCTTTGACCTAGATATCGACCATTTTTTTTAAAAAATTATTTTTTTCCCTTCTTTTTTTTATATTCCAAGCCTGGTGAGGGCCACTCGCCTATGGTCAAGGAGGATCGGCTGATGACCCTTGCTAGACTTGGTAGGGAAAAGAAAAGATAAAGAAAGAAATAAAAAGATAAAGAAAAAATTTCAAAAATTATCCTTGTCGGCATTAGCCGTCATGGGTGACATTTTTGGCATCCACATTGTGATTTCTAGATAAAATTAACCGGATGAACTCAATTGCCATAATTGAAAATTTTATTATTGAATTAGCACAAGAACAATTAATTTAGGAATTTTTTTTAATGATTTTTCCTCTTGGCTTTATACAACTATGAGATTTCAAGCCATGGATTGTCTTTGGGCCACAAACATTCGAGACCGTGATCCAGCCATTAAGCTCATGATTTAGTGATGACTAGAGATTGCAATATCTATTAGGAATTCCGATAAATTGAATATGAGTCACTTAAACATTTAAAAATAGATCAAAATGAGTTTACAACAGAAAACCCAACTTTATATGAGTCATTGTGAGTATACACTTGATTCATATTCAACCCATTTAGATTATTAACACAAACTCAAAATGTAATTATGTGAAATCACGGTCCACTGTTGCCCACCAAGCTCCGGAACAAGGGACACGATTTGCCACTGCTCGTCACTCGTGAACCCCGGTCATTGGTCAATCAAGCAACGTCATGTCTCCCATCGCTTGTTGCTAGCATTACTCATCTTTTAGCACTGCCGCCATCGTCCGTTCTCAATTTTAGATCTCTCACTTCCCCTCCCTCCCTCCCTCCAAGGCCCAAAACCTCCGGTCTGAGGTCGAGGGCCTCCACCGGCTTCGAATATGAGGTTGAGGGAAAAAAAGGAGATGGCCGATGTTCTACGTGGCACGTGCCAATTGCAATATAAAATTTAAAAAAAAAAAAAGAAAGAAAAAAGAAAAAAAGGGAGCAGAAATCTAAAATTGACTGAAAGGTAGATGAAGTAAAAAGGTCAAAAAAGAGGAGCAACGGGCGCTTCACATGGAAAAACGAAAAAAGAGTGGAGAAACAGACCCAAATTGAACATTGGGGCCGGTAATTGGGCTTTACAGAAGGGCCGACAATAAACTCGCAGGTCGCCTCGTTCTTGTTTAGTTTAGTTTCATTTACTTTCTAAGTGGGGTCCTCTTACCGACCAAAAAAAAAAAAAAAAAGTGTCGTCCGTTAAAAGGAGAATCTCTCGTAATCTGGCTGAATCGCCCATCCAGCTTGCTGAGAAGGAGATGAAAAAGCCAGTCTTGCAAATTTGCTTTCAATTCCAGTACGGTAATGTTGAAGGGCTCATTTGGTAAAACATTGTTATCGTGATGAATATTAAAAGATTACATCATCACCATCATCATTGTCATGTTTGTTTGATTGAGAGAACTACAAAAATTACTAAAGTATAAATGTTTGATGAAGAAAGTCGATATGCCGAGAGATTTTTTTATTTTTTTTGGGGTTGTGTAACATGTTGAGAGATGATCGAGTAACATGTTGAGAGATAATCGACTAAGAAGAAGCTTATGCTTTCTTGTTCTATCAGCTTGAATGAGCAAGCGGCATAGATCCCAATGCTTATTCATATCTCCGAGCAATCTTCTCTACTGGCTTTGTTGAGTCCGAAATAGAATTCATGCAAGCTTCAAGTCCCATTCTTGCTGCTTTATTTCTCTATGTACTTAGTAATCGCGTGGTCTGAAACTCCAGTTCTCATCAACAGGCAAAAGAAATGAAAGGCTCTGATCTGCATGCGTCCGGAAATGGGGGAGTCCTCTGTTACAAACTTGAAAATTAGGGAGTTCATACAAGAAAAATTTTAAAAAGTGGGGCCCTTTATGGCAAATTATTTGTCCTTTTTCTGATGGGAAGACAAGTTGAAATTTTCTTGTTTAAAAAAGCGGGGAGAAAGTACATTTCCAAATCCACCCTAGTACCATAAATCATCGCGTGATCAGAATTGCCGTGATAAAATCCGTTTCTTAGGCTGCGCATGACAACGCTTTCGTTCTAAGAGTTTTTTTTCGAAAATAGTTAACTTTTCATTTACGTTAGAACAATTTCGAGTAAAGAACCCGTTTGATAACTACACAAAATTTCTACTCTTGGAATAGAAAAATAATAGAAATGTGTTTGAGTAACGCAACAATTTCTTTTTTGTATTTATTCATTTTTATTCTTGGTCACGGGATCGCCGACCGTCGGCCGCCGCCCACGCCCCGCCGCCAATAGCCACATACACCGGGGCCGCCGATAGTTCCGCCGCCGGCCGCCGCCGATAGCCCGTTACGGGCGGGCCGCCGCAGCATCAGCAGTTTAGCCATCGCGCCAATGCCCATCATGCTGGCCGCCGCTTTCACCGCCGCCCACCCCCGCCAGCTTACCCATCGCTGGCCGCCGCTGCCGCTGGGGCCACTCACTGCCGTTGTCGCCGCCGCTACTCGCCGCCCAGCCAGACGATCGCTGCCGGGCCGTCAAGGCGGGTGTGGCGGCGGCGACGGGGCGGCGGCGGCGGGAGGCGGCGGTTAGGCATGGGAGGCGATGGCGGTAAGCGGCGGGCAAGGGTCGACAATGGTGCGGCGGGCGGCGAAGCGGAGGCGGCGGCGGCGGGCGAGGCGGGGCGGCGGCGGGGCGGGGTCCGTCCATGGGCTCCGGCGATTGGAGGTGGCAGCGCAAGAGAGAGAAACAAAAGAAAAAAGAAAAAGAAAATTGGCTTATTTAAAAATTGTTAAACAAGAAGCAACTTTTTTTTGCTTCTCAAAAACTGCTTCTTAACAAAAAATTTGAAAATTGTTCCTAACAAATATTTTACCAAAAGCGGTTTTTCGTTCTTTTTTTGTTAACAAAAGAACGAAATCGGAAAACAGAGCGTTACATTACGCTACGCCTTAGTGGCCTGTCGATTTGCTGCGACAAAGATACCACTAAGACTTCAAAAAAAAAAAATTAAATGAAAAAAAAATTACTTTAAGCAGCTTTTTTTAAAAATAAACTAATTTCTTATTATTAATAATTTATGAAATTCTATGTCATAATTACCAGCAAAAGTTGGTGGCGCACGCAATGCTGCGCTAATATGAAAAGGAGCCTCATGGAGAAAAGGAAAAATGTGATTCGAGTTATTTCAAAAACTAAATTTGAATAGTTGTAAAATAAGAAAAGCCATTTTAGTTTTAGAATTTATACAAGAGAGATTAATTGGATGACGTTGATAAATTTTGTTCACATTTTAAATCACTATTTCATCCATTGCTTAGAGATACACAGTCATTATTTTTTTTTTAGCTAAATGGATATTTTATAGAATTTTTAAGTGAAAGTTCGAGATAGAATATTTCCATCGGGAGTACTTAGAGTTTACAAATATTAGTGAGTATCTCAAGGAATTTATTAGATAATTAAATAAAAAATTATTTCATAAAGTCTAATTAGTAAGCGTCCATTGACGCGTTGACACGTTATGAAAATCCTTGTTCTCTGTCGAGCCATTGTCAATAATATTCTGCCCCTCCATTACAATAATATTCTGCCACAAGCATTTTGCATAATGGAGGGGCTAAATAGTCATTTCGTCCGCCAATAATCGTCCTTTCGGCCTCTTCCGAATTCGACTTTTCTTTTCTCCTATAATTTATAGGTCAATTAAAAACCACTTCTTCTAATTTTTTTTTAAAATAATTTTTTGGGATCTTCCAAAGGCAATTAGCTAATAAAAAATTGGTGTTATAACTTTACAGGTCGATATTAATATATCTCGAGATATTATATATATTCTGCATCAAACAATATAAAAGAGGAGCAGCAAATTTTTGTAAACAAAAGATACGAAAGCCAACTCGAGACAAATAATAAATCAGCAGAATCGGGATAAATTAAGAAAATGTGTTTTTTGTTTAAAGTAATTGAATCTGGATAGCTTATTTTATTCATTTGTCTGAAGAAAACAAAGGGATCTTGACGTGGTGGATCTTGGCGTCTGCATCCGGAGGTTGGCGTTATCTTGAATTCTCGATTGGTCCCTTGCTCTCGGTCCCATGTCCATCGCCATCGTCCACGAATAATTCATCAACCTTCAAGACGCAGTCCCCTCTCCGTTCTCTCTCTCTCTACAGTCTCCTGGTCCTTTGCATGAATTCGTGGAGCTCCGGACAAACAGGAAGATGGTGATCGCCCGGCTCCTCCGCTCCCAGGTCCGTATTCTTTCGCACGGCGATCGCTATCGTCGTTGCCGTCGCCTCCGTTTCTTGATTTCTCGCCGATGGGTCGTTTTGATTCCGAGAGAACTTTGGAGGGTCGGAGAGGGCAACTTGCCCCGGGCTGAGTTATGGCCAAAGTTGGGTCCTTTCTTGTTCTTGATCTTGTTGTCGTGGTGTCGGAAAGATACGTGATTTGTTGATGGAGTAGTGCGGGCTTGAAATCATCAGTGTCGGGTGGTTGGTGTTTTTCTTCAATTTTCTACCTTTTTGTCTTTTGGGCCGCATTCTTCATTTCTTTTCGAATCGATTCGCTGTTCTTTTTTTTTTTTTTCGGGTAACTCCGTTCACTCTAGTCTGTTTCTTAGTTCACCAATTACCCAGTTGTGATTGCGGTTTAATTTCGCTGCTGCAGAGATGCTGCATGAGAGTATCTAGAAGCATCACCATGTTTACTAGATTTCTTTATGCTTATGTTGAATCGCTCCAAGATTGGTCCAGATCCTGAAAACAGGGCTTTGGTCTTGTAGACTGACGCAAAATGTGTGTATAGAGAGAGAGAGAGAGAGAGAGAGTCATATTTCATACATTGAGTAAATTGTACCGGAACCCAATAGGCAAACTCTCCTTAGTAATTAAGAGCAGTGTGTGAAAACAGCGCTAGATATGAACAATTCATATTTTGCTAGGAAAGTAAAACATCCATCCTAGTTATTTTGGAAGTACTGATGTGTGAATCGGTCTGAGATTAATTGATTCTCTTAAGAATTCTTTATTCAACTGAGCTGAATTTCTCATTCTGCGCTTCATTATGGCCACTGCAACCTCCATGAGTTGTTGGCTTATGATTTTAGCGACTTGTTTGACACTTCTTGTGGTTGAGTTCCATGCATGTAATAATTTAGCAGAACCATGTCTGATTGAGAGTAATGACAAACAGTACTGCACAAGTTCTTCTCAGAACTCCATGTAATTTCTTCTGCTCCTTTCATGCAGTAGTCTCTTATGTCGAAAACTATGAGGGCCCTTTTTTCTTTAAACTGGATTGAATTTGGAGGTTGATTAATTTAGCTGTGCTTAGACCTGGAACTGAAGCTATTAAGCACAATTTACTGTTTATTCTTGCTTTATTACAGCAACTAAACTTTTCTCTATAGTTTCATATATCATGTTCAAAGATGGCATGAGGTTATGAATGTCCAAAACTGAAAAAAGCAGTCGAGTGTGGATTGCATCTGTCTTCAGCTGTCCTGCTTTATATCTGGCCATACTTTCTGTTGCTTGTGTGATGGTAATCCGTGTTTTTCTACTTTTAGCTTTCTTCATATGCAAGACATGCATCTTCAAAAAGTTGCCAGGAGCACCTCGTACAAGTTCCTATACTTGCCAGACTGTATAGCTCCGGGGCATCCTTACAGAGGGAAGAATCAACCGAATCAAAAGATGGTCTAGGGTATTTGGTTTTTCTTGTTTGCTTACTCTATGGCTCTAAGGCATCCTTTGATGGTATTTACCTATATATTGCACACCATGGATCAATATAAATTATGGCATTATTAGAGTCAGATTGATGTATTTGTGGTAACATCAGGAATGCCATCCTATATGTTACTGATGCAACATTGTTAATACATTGGATACTTCTAGGTTTAAGGGCCATGATATGCTGGCTCCTTTTACAGCGGGCTGGCAAACTACAGACTTGCATCCATTGGTGATTGAAAGGTCTGAGGTAGGTGTTCATCATATTGCCAAAGTTAATCTGGTATATACATTGTAGAAGCATGCAGCTGACGCCACTCGCTCGTAGAAGCCTTACCTATTGTTGGTAGTTGTTATTTGAATATGATTCATTCTTTTAAAAAATTTGGAGCTTATTCTTGTGTTAATGACTGATTTCAGGGTAGCTACGTGTATGACATTAATGGGAAGAAGTATCTCGACTCTCTGGCGGGTCTATGGTGCACAGCATTAGGTATTCTCGTCTTCCTCTGTAATCAAAATCCTCCCTTCCCTCCTCGGATATTGGTGATACTTAAAAGATTATAAACCTCATTATCCACAGCCCCTCAGTAATGGGAAAGGAAAGAGAAGAGAGGAAATTGCTTACAGATCTGTCACTTGTAACTTTTTGTCCCGAGAATTTCTGCCCATGAATATATGACTGATAAGTCACATGCCCATCCCTAGTAGACGTCCTCCAATACTTCTGTCTTTTGCTTTCTTCTCTGATCACAACTTGTACAAGTTTAGAACTTACTGAAAAATGGCAGTAATGCTATCACTTTAAATCCTGATCACTGGTTTGATAATTGCAGGTGGCAATGAACCACGACTTGTTAATGCTGCTGTAGCGCAGTTGAACACCTTGCCATTTTATCACTCATTTTGGAATCGCACTACCAAACCATCTCTGGTACAAGATGATTCTTTAGTTTGCTATGATAGTTACATCATGACTCATTTTCTTTGCATGATGCCACATATTTAGACAATATGTTTCTGTTGCTTTCTGGTGTTTCCAACTTCCTGTTGCATGATGTCCCTCGTAGACTTTTACAGCTTTGTCAGTTATTATTTCTGAATGAACAGACAATGAAGAACGGCTCTAAAATGACTCCTTGAGTACTATCTCATATTTCAGGACCTTGCTAAGGAACTTCTAGAAACTTTTACAGCAAGGAAAATGGCTAAGGCGTTTTTTACCAATAGTGGATCAGAAGCCAATGATACTCAGGTATGATAGTCTCCTTGATATGATTGTCTTAATAAGATGAAGCATTTAGTGATGTGAGGAAACTTTCTTTTATGGCTTAACTGTAGCATCGGATAAAAATCCTGACATTGTTTAAGTATAAACCAAGGAAGCTAGGCTAGAGAGGATTGATGTTGCTCATATTTGCCTGCTAGAGCTAATAAATTAGATTTGTTATCCAGTTAGGATGTGCATAAAGAGAGATTTATGCTTCCTTAAGCATTCTGTAAATGACTGTAATGAAGATGTACAGATAGAAAAAGGAAAAAGGAAAAAGAGAAAAGAAAAGAGAGGAAATTATCCTGATCACAAGCAATTATGATGATGTTCTGCTCAAATTTTTGCTCGTTCATGTGGGAAGGGAAAGTGATAATTTTGGGTGAAAGTATCGTTGTTCTTCTCATGAAGCTTCCTGCAATATTTACAGCCACCGGTCCAGTACAACAGTCAGGTCACTACCAGAATGTGTTATAACCATTTTGACTTTGATCAATGTGACTATAGGTGAAGTTGGTCTGGTACTACAATAATGCACTTGGAAGACCTGAAAAGAAGAAGTTTATAGCTCGTGCAAAATCGTAGGTGTTAACCTCAGTACTCATGGTTTCTCTCTGTATTACCGAAGTGGGACTCATGTTATTTCTGCTTTTTGATAGTTATCATGGTTCAACATTGATATCAGCAAGTCTTTCTGGGTAAGTTAATTATATTTTGCTATACAAAAACCTTTACTTATAGGAGGCTCTCTAATTAACTGACACATTAGCGCATTGTCTCAACAGCCTACCAGCACTGCATCAGAAGTTTGATTTGCCTGCTCCATTTGTGTTGCATACTGACTGTCCTCACTACTGGAGATACCATCTTCCAGGTTCTAGCTTGGACAGTTTGTCCGTGGTAATAACTGCTACTCTGTGAACCTTTTACTCAGCAATTGACTAAATGCATTCGTAGGTGAGACGGAAGAGGAGTTCTCAACCAGATTAGCCAATAACTTGGAGAATCTTATCCTCAAAGAAGGACCGGAGACGGTAATTACTCTCTCTCTCTCTCACACATCACACACCCACACGTGCACGCGCGCAAGCTCAGGTTTGTATTCACGGGTACAAGTGCGGTAAGTGCTTGCTCACTTGCCTCTGCACATGTAAATTGGTCATCCGCTTGACCTCTGGTTATTGGCCTTAATATGATAGTTTGCTAACCATTTGCAAATCATACCGGTGCTAGAGAGTACCGATCTTTCTTGATGAATTGAATGGAATGCCCCGATCTTTCCTGATGAAACTCTGGTGGTTCCTTTGCAGATTGCTGCATTTATTGCTGAACCTGTTATGGGGGCTGGAGGTGTCATACCTCCTCCAGCAACATATTTTGAGAAGGTGAGTGGGGGCCAAAAATAATTTCATTTATAAAGGCTTCCAGTGCTCATGGTGGACGGCTAAAAGCCTGTCTTTCTTGGGTTCCGTTCTTTGCATGAATTTTCTTACACTGCTTATTAGACAATAATTTATGGGCAGAATTGTATCTTGCCTATGCATTGGAGATCATAAATGAATTTTCACTGCTTCTTCTCATCGATGACTTGTGCTCCATACAATGTAGGTTCAAGCTGTTGTCAAGAAATACGATATACTGTTTATCGCAGATGAGGTTATTCCACATCCTTATGTGTTGGGTAACTTTTTGTGAGCTCTTTTTGTCTATCTTCAAATTTTAGCTCAAATATCCTTTTCTTTTAGGTGATTTGTGCATTTGGAAGGCTGGGAACAATGTATGGATGTGACAAGTACAATATCAAACCAGACCTTGTATCTGTGGCTAAGGTAAGATTCAGAGACTCTACATGTACTTTTGGCAAATTAGGCCTGAAAATTCACTCTAGATAAGTTGCTTTTCCCAACTCCTAAAAATAAAGTGTTTTCCTTTTCAGGATCAATGATATTTTCTTCCTCATGTTTTAATTCTTCAGGCCCTTTCTTCTGCCTATTTGCCCATTGGAGCTGTAATGGTGAGCCCTGAAGTTTCAGATGTAATTTACTCTCAAAGCAACAAACTTGGTATGTCAGTTCCTTTTTCTTTATTATTTCTTTCCTTCTGCATTTTGTGTGTTTCTTCTCACGAATTTCCTTTTTATCAGGTTCTTTTTCCCATGGATTCACATATTCTGGACATCCTGTATCCTGTGCTGTTGCAATAGAGGCCCTCAAGATATACAAGTTTGTTCCTATTTTCATATGTTCCACATTGGGTCAAGTGTCTGTGAGATTTGTTAGTTTCTTCCGATGCATCTCTAAATTTCACGTTGATGTTTTTGCAGGGAAAGAAAGATTACTGAACAAGTAAATAGAATTGCTCCAAAATTTCAGGACGGATTGAAAGCCTTCTCGGATAGTCCAATCATCGGAGAGGTACAGTTCATATTTTGCATAACTAGAGCACGTGATAGTTCCAACGACTTGATCTCAGTCAATATGTGGTCCTCTTCTGCAGATTCGAGGAACTGGGCTGATTCTTGGTACCGAGTTTACGGACAATAAATCACCTAATGATCCATTTCCTCCTGAATGGGGTAAATCTTATATTAGATTCTGTCTTTTTTCACAAATTCACTTCTATCACGAAGTGAAAGACTCGATGAACGACAGCACCCGTTTCTTTCATCTAGTAAAATTTGGTCAACATTGAAAGTAAATTGCCTGCATCCAACTTGACCATGCAGACAAAAGGCAAACGAAGTCTCGCTTACCCTTTGATAGACATGCGCACGTTTTCAGCTAGAAGGGCACTTGCGTGCACGAACACTTGCATGATCCTGATACTAAGATGCATTCTTCATAACCGTTTGAAGTCAATCATGCAGTCCCTTTAAAGTTGGTTGTATGTTACTGAGTGGAGATTAGCTGCATTGTATTCTCGATTTCTCATTCGAATTTTGATCGAGCGAGTTCCATGTTTCTCAGGAGTCGGTGCGTATTTCGGGGCGCAGTGCGAGAAGCATGGTATGTTGGTGCGTGTAGCTGGAGATAACATTATGATGTCTCCGCCTTTCATAATCACTCCTGAAGAGGTCGATGAGGTAAGCTTACATGCTGCATTCTCGTGTTCCATAATCTAGTTTGAGATCTATCCTCCTCCTGTTTTCTTCCCCTGCCTGAGGAACTTCACTTCGGTCTATTGCTTGTGTCCGGTTGCCATTAGCTTCTCACAGTGAGATGATGATCATGATCATGAACACCGTCTGTCTTTCATAGCATTTTACTGTTGGGCTTGACTCCATTCTCTGTCTCAGCTAATAAGAATCTACGGAAAGGCACTGAAGGCGACCGAGGAGCGGGTGAAGGAGCTGAAATCTCAGCAGAAGTAATTTCACAGGAGCAGATGACGGCGAAAAAACCGGCGCGGGGTCTCTGCAATGTAAATCCATTTGGCGTTGTGACATATGGAACAAATGGTATTTAAATAAAGGATCTGCATATCTTCTCTCATGGTGTGGCTACCAAACATGTCTCATTCCTTTTGTTCTGGGTTTCACTGCACGATCACATCCTTTCATGGCTATTCAGGAAAGTTAGTAGGTAACATGAATCGAATGGTTCAGTAGGCGAAGATCACTCGATCACGAACTCGATCTCAAATGAAATGATTCTTCGAAATTGGTGAAAGCAAGCACGGCAAAAAGGAAATCCCTTAAAACAAATGCACTCTTTTTTACTCTATCAGCGAGCGTCTTGTTATGGATAAGAAGCATTTGTAATTTTGTACTTTCGAGCAGTGAAAATGAGTGACCCACAATCAATCTTGCTAACGGGAAGACTTGAGAACATGCAAAATCCAATCTTTCTCACGTTTCGGAGAGATGCATCGGAGTAAAGAGCTCGAGGAACTGTCGCTCTGTTTCCGAAATTAACGCGTCTTTCGACAGAAAAGAGCTGAGATTACAGACTATGAAGTAGAAGAACACAAACGCTGATCGAAATCCGACCTCTTTCACGTGACAAACATCGTTTTGCCCCAAAGAGGAACCGGAGAAGGCTCAAAACTTGTCGGGCTTATCGGCTTTCCTTCTGGCCCTCCGCTTCCTGGAGCTCAAAGACGATTCGAACCCTCCCGCGCTATCTTCGGATTCATCCAGCTCTCTGAACGATTTCTGCGTGCGCAAGGAGGAGAAGGCAAGACCCGAAAAAGGGTGAAATCCCCGAAGCTCCTCCAATGGCGATAAATCAGAGAACCAGGAAAGCGACGGTAAAGGAAACTCCTTTCTCTCGCCTTACCTCCTTGATCTCCGCGAAGCTGACGGCGTAGAAGGTGACGGCGGCGGCCGCGAGGATCCCCGCCACCGGAATCGCTATCTGCATCGCCGCGTCCATCTCTCTCCGGTATCGAACGTGCAGTTCTTCCACGGTTGAGAGGAAGACGATGATGAACCGCGTCGTTCTGCAACTGCAACTTCCACGTCTCGCGTGTGGATAAACGAACGACGCGTAAAGGCCGTCGGATGCGCGCGAGTTCAGTGTACTTCGGCCGTTAGATCCCAAGGATCACACGTGGGACCCGGCAAAATCAAGTTCGCGAAAAATATATAAAATTAATTCAACGAAAAACTATAAATTGATACATATATAATAAAATTATCTTAAATTAATTTTTTCAGTCCTAAAAATCCTAAATTCATATTCTTTTTACAAATTTATTTTCAGTTTGTATCTTTTAAATTAGATTAATATAATAAAAATAACAAACTAAAATATCTATAACAAACGCACAACAAAACTTCAAAATAATATACCTGTCATCCTCCGCATATTATCAAATTCAATAATCTGACAGTAAAATATATTTATGAAATAATGAAGGATGTAAGTATATTGATTTGTGATTTTTCGTGATATTAACTCAAATATTTAATTTAAAAAATATCATCTTAAAAATGATCGTTTATATTACTTAATTATTCGCGCAAATATTTAAATGTAAATTTTTGTCAACAACGAAAACTCTTTTCATTGCTATACACGCAATAATATTTTAAGAAAATATTTTTCAAATTAAATATTTTTTACAAAATAAACAAAGCCTTGATAAGGCATGTATCTCGACACGTGTATCAAATGAAATGTTGTGTGGCTAGCATTTTCGAAATGCTTTTTAACTCCGTGCTTAAAAAATTGCTTTGATTAACAAAGACACGATTCAATTCAATAATTTAGTCCGAGCGGACTAAATTAAGGATTGATGGGCATACACGATACCGATTTTGAATGAGTCCGGCGTCAACAGTCAAGTTGCACGTGGACAAGAACATTTCTTCTTCTCTTCTTTTCTCTTCCCTCCCAATTCTTCGAAATGTCCTCATCTCCGCGTTCATAACAAGAAGAGAATTCTTCAAGCTGTCTTGACAGAAAAAACGGCAGATTTGATTAAGTATTATTTCAATTACTCTTTGGACACGTGTTATTCAATTCGCAGTACATAAGAACTTAATTGTTCGTCTTAACATTCATTACTTTGAGAAAATAACATAAATGGTTTATAAATTTTGACTTAATATATAATATGATTCATGAATTTTTAATTAATTCAATATGTTATATAAACTTTTGCAATGCATTTCCAATAAATGGTTTTAGAGCCAATGATAGATCGATAGGTCTTCAATTTGTTCAGGTGTTTAGTGACCATCGCCGTTTTCGAACAAGTATTGTGATGTAACAATGCGATCACGCCACCGCCTTGGTGGCCATGATGGTTTGGGCTCTCTCCCTCTTACGAAGGGGAGGAGTTCGAATCCCCTCACAGTTGCTTAGGGTCTTAAATGGGACGCCGGGGGTGGTGGGTCCTCCCGCTTACTGCCGGCTATACGGGTTCCTGGGTCACAAAAAAAAAAAAAAAACAATGCGATCACTTCATGGTTTGGCTGAAAAAAAAAAAGAAAAAAGATAAGGATGAAGTTGCACATTGGAGATTTAAATTAAGATTAAGTTAATGCAAAAGCTATTCGAGTTGTGTGAGATAGGTTTCATGAGTGGTATTGAGCAATTACCATATCATAATTAAGTCATATCTTATTTACTTAAACTTTTAAGTGATGATTCTCTAATGAAGGTATTAGGTTTCTATTGCGCTTCCAACATAATATTATTTTTTTA
Organism: Eucalyptus guilfoylei; assembly: GCA_016097605.1. Classification (NCBI taxonomy): domain Eukaryota; kingdom Viridiplantae; phylum Streptophyta; class Magnoliopsida; order Myrtales; family Myrtaceae; genus Eucalyptus; species Eucalyptus guilfoylei. The sequence continues at coordinate 12,112,263 of CM027870.1, read as the reverse complement.
TTAATTCAAAATAAAAAATAACATCGAACGTTTCTATTTAAAGAACACATCAAATAAATTTAAAATTCAGAAATCGTATTACGTGTTAACTTAAAGCTCATGGGCCATTTGTTTTGTTATCCTGTGAAATAATCCATGCAAGTAAAGAAGGGTCCAAGCCGACGCAGCCAGTTGCGGCGTTGACTTTTAATCGCCCAAAGATCTCTTCCCATCTCCACCAACCTCTGTCGTCGTCGTCGTCGGCAGAAGCCGTGTCGTGTCGTGTCATGGGCGTCGCCCGCTTCGAGGTTCCTTGTCGGAGAGAGAGAGATATAACTAGCCGAACAGCTGCGGCAACCAGCGATGACGTCTCGTCTCGGAAGAAGTAGCTTGCCTTCCTCGCAGCCTTCGACGCATATCCTCCAACGAAGCAAAGGAAGCGCCTCCGTCCCGCCTTCTCCGTCCCGATCCTCCTCCTCCTTCCCGATCCTTCCGTTTCCGTAGCAGCCGGGTAAGTAATCGCGTCGCGGGCGCGCCCTTCTTGTTTGTCTCGTTTCTGGGTTCGGCCCTTTTCTTTGGAGGCAAGTTGATGGGGGCGTGGGGCTTGCTGGGTTTTTCGATTGGATTGAGTTGCGATGTGGGCTCTCGCGTTCTTGGCGGTTTCGTTTCGCTTCCTCGTCTCGCTCTTTCTCCTGTCGATTTGGTCTCCTCTCGAGTTGCGGTCGGTTAGGAACGGTGTGGGGGTATTGCTTGGGCTGGTGCGCAGGGTCTTTTCGGTGATCCGGTTAGGTTCCTCTGTTCTTTGCCTTCCGGATTGATTTGTTTATGTGGGTCATTCCGTTTCGGGCTGGTGAATTAGGTTCTGTATTGGAAAAGTTGTAACTGTTCGACGGTTTTCTGTTATCTTTTGTTTTTTTTTGCTGCATGGTTGGGGCGATTGTGAGATGATCTGGTTCGTTTTAATCTTTTTGTGGACTTCATATGGAGTTTGGTTTCTATGTAGCATGACGGAAAGCTGTAGTAATGCGAGTCGGAGCTCTAGCTCGAGTTTGAACAGCAGCTTCCATGATGATACGGAGGACGACCAAACCATCGCGGCCATCTTGGCAGAAGAGGAGAGCTCTAAGGTAGATGGGAAGCTTTCAAAGAGACTATCTCACCTGGATTCTATCCCGGTATGTTCTTGCCTCCTTCATGTTATGGTACCTAATATATCTACCAGATTCCTTTCTTTCCTAAGAAAATTCATGTCTACCACTCTCCTTGAGGCAATTAAGGAGGTTCTTTTTGCTTCTTTTTGTTTGATTACGGTATTTTTTACACCAACCTTCGTCGATTACATTGACGCAATAGCTTGACTGGCTATTTATGCAATTGCTAGAAATTTATACTCAGTCTCGAGTAGTACATGTTTTTGGATTGTATTTCCTACTGATTTACTTCATTGATGGTCATTGCTTCTCATTCAGTGTAGGCTTCATGACATCTTCAAATGTTACGTTGTTTTTTTTCTTCAGACTTGACCATTTTTATAACACTAGCTGATGCCTAAGTTAAAAAATTCTCCGAATACTGGAGATTAATCCATATATTAGGCCAATCTAGTTCTAATGTTTCAGCTCCAAAATATGAGAAGACACACTAGCACAGAGTAGTTATTGGTTTCCCTGAAGACTAGATGTAGGCACTGTGCACAAAATTTAACCTTTTTTGGGGCTTACATCCTAAAACTTGTACTTGTTGATAGATGGCTTCAAAGAATACAGAGAAGCAGCAGCAATTTTTTTGTTTTACCGTTGCTTGGTAATGTTGAGTTCATTAGTGTTGAACCCTGTACCCTGCGTCTCCACTCTCATTGTCACTGCCATTAGGCGAAATTCCTAGTAGCTTGGTATGACATTGCTGGTTTGAGCTGTGGATAGTAATTACAACGGGCAGGTGATTTACAAGTTTACTTTGTTGGCAGCACACTCCTCGGGTAATTGAAAAGATTCCTGACGTAAGCGAAGCAACATTGGATCATGAGCGGCTCTCTGAGAGGTTTTGTGACTTTTGCGGTCGATCATGTTTAGTGTTAGAATATACCGATACTGTTATGCTAGGTTCAGCATGGTCCTCTTTATGCAATTTCATTTTCCTAGTATTCACCTCTCTATCATCAACTATTTTTGTTTTATTGAACTGAAGATTGTCATCAAGATTAATCGCTTGTTTTCATATCCTGAATATCCAGCTACTTGGCCCTTTTCCTTTTTTGGCTTTTTGTGTTTTCTTTGCATCATGCGATAATACTGATAAGCCTGAATTAAAACATCTTTTTGATATGACAATTGCTGCTGCCCCTTTCCCTTTATCTATGTCAATTCAATATGGAAATGCTGAGAAGTGAAGTCATATATGCCATGCATGTTTATTTATTCTTAGTCTAATACACTGCATCTTAGGAATGCATTCTTTGTTTTTCCCCTTCTCTCAGATTGGTGACGTATGATCTGGAGGAGATGCAAATTGAAGGTGATGGAAATTGCCAGGTTTGGCTCTAGAGATAATTCTTTCATGGTTTGTCACGATGGAAAGCCATTTTGTGATGCTATTTCAAATTGAGCAGTTCCGAGCATTAGCTGATCAATTATTTCGCAATCCAGACCATCACAAGGTTGTAAGGAAGGAGGTAATAAAGCAGGTATGATTGATACTTTTATCCCAAGTTTTTAATAGTACTCCCTTTGATCTTCTGCCTCTGCAGAGATGTATTGGAAGAGATGTAATCAAATGCCTCAAAGATTGCTTATGTTGTCTATTAAAATTTAGAAACTTTCATCTTATGATTTTGTCTGCTTTGATTCCAATTTTCGTTTTATTCCAGCTAAAGCATGAGAGGAAATTATATGAGGGTTACGTGCCCATGAAGTACAAGAGCTATTTAAAGAAGATGAAAAAGTTAGATATCTTCAGTAACATAGCTTTGTTTATTTTGCTATCCATATGCTAGTTGTGGTTTTCCCGAGTCTGATTTTTTTTTTCTCCGTTTGCCTCCAGATCTGGAGAATGGGGAGACCATGTCACGCTGCAAGCAGCTGCAGACCGTGTGAGTGGAAGTTTTGTTGTTGGATGTTTTTTTTTTTTTTTTTTTTTTTTTTTTTTTTTTTTTTTTTTTTTTTTTTTTTTTTTTTTTTTTTTTTTTTTTTTTTTTCTGGTCAAGTGAGCATACCTTGCTGAAAGGCCTAATGTTTTTCAGGTGGCATTGCTGCTGTCCAGTTTATCTTTTTGTAGACTTGAATAACCATTCATGTTGTGATGTGAATAGGCTAAAACCGTGTTTGGCTTCAGTTTTGGTTTTTTGGGATATGACTTCTGCCATCAGTTACCTAAACTTTGCTAAAGTCTTTCATAGCATGTTATTCATGCAGGATCCTGAGTTAGTAGCATCTTAAGCTGAATGACCTTGTTTCCAAAGCATTCAAAGCTCTCTTAAGGAATAATCTGCAAACATGAGCTTTGTTCCGCTCTAGTTGGACTTCTTTCTTCAGTGTAACTATGTTCAACCTTTCAGATTTACTGCCTTAAATTAACTTTTAGAAAGACATCTTTCTGTCAGACTAGCTATTCCACAGTGACTGAGTCATGATTGCATTTAAGTTTTGCCAAAAATAAGAATAGTAAACATATATCTGTTTCAAGATAACTAAAGAGTCCACAATCAAACTAAATTGAATGAGGAAAGCATCATATAATTCTATCTGGTGCGAAGTTTGAAGCAACTAACCAACTGGATGGCAAGTCTTTTTTAGTCTTGAAAATATCCAGAGCTTCCCCTGCATTACTGTCTTCAAATTAAAATATAGCTTCTGTCACATGTTGCAACATTTTGCCAGCCTTAAGCTTTCTACATGCTCTTTTTTTTGTGTTTCTGATTTGGTCAGTTTCTCATTATTTTTTACTACAATTTTTCATGCTATTCTTCATCATGATCTTAGTGTTCCCCTCTTTTAGTAAATTGAAATGCCTTTCTCTGATGACTTGTTGACTTATTCATGCTCGTTCGGTGATATTTGTAGTTTGCAGCAAAAATTAATGTGGTGACCTCTTTTAAGGAAACTTCATACATTGAGATTGTTCCAAATGGGAAGACTCCTACAAAAGGTAAATAATAATAAATATTGTGACAATTCAGTAACCTCCCTGCATGTTTGAGCCTACTGGTCGTTCCCATTCCTTTTGTAATCTGTCCACCCAAACATGGTTTGTTTCCTTTTTTCTATTTTGTTTGTGAATAATGATAATACTGGTATAAATAACTGCTATGAGCCTTTGAGTTTAAATGTCTACTTTAACAATGTGTCTTGTGCATCACATTGTCAAATTTTTGTGGACTTGGATTGCCTCTTTGCCTTCACAAAGCTACAGATGACAACATAGCATCGAAATTATATAAAGGGAATAGCAAGCAGTACCCTTAATTGGTAACCAAAGCCCTTGCAGCGGCCCTTTTTTTGTTGCTGGAAAATATTAATCCAATGGTTTTTCATAACTTCTCATTGTTAAAAGTAAATGCCTCTCTCTTCATTAGCTAAATAAAGATCCGACAATCAAAAAATTCTGTTTTATGTCAAAGCAGGTTCTTTTTCCATTTTGGATTTTTATTGGCTACGTGTTTTTTTGACTCTCAGTTTGATTATTACGTTTGTTATTGTGGGACATATATGTTACTCTTACTTTGGTAGCTCGTAACTCCAATGCACCACTAAGTAGCCATCTCTGCATGATACTTGCCAGCTGTACATTGTACTGTTTATGGCAATTTATGTGAGAGACCTGGTTGAAGTGCTGCTTATTTTTTAACTGCCGGCTTATCATGGCCTTCTTGTGACTCCAGTGTTGTGGCTCAGCTTTTGGAGTGAAGTACACTACAATTCATTATACGAAAGAGGAGGTGAGGATGCGCAACCTTTCATATCTTTGCTCTTCTGCTTATGGTTACTTCTCATGTCTCTCACTCTTGGCCCTAAATAACAAAAGATGCTTTGGTGGTTTTTGTTTTCTGCAGATGTTCCTGCTCAAAAGCCCCGAAAAAAGCACTGGATTTTCTGAAGAGTCAATGTTATCATGAGGTCGACCTGCAGCATTGGCAGCTGTTAGTGGAATGCATTGTTTGCATATGCTGTGCCATCAGCGTGACTTCAACTGCCGAGAAAACTTAGTTTGGAGATCTGTTTTCAGATCATCGTTTTCTGTACACAACAGCAGTCCTAGATTGACGAAGACAGACACTCGTGGGCACATGACAACCCAGAGTTCGCGGAAATTACTTTTATTGTAGACCTTTCTGGTTTACATTCTTTGGAACAAAACTAAATTGGAGGAAGATAGCAAACGAAAGACCTGAAGTTGTTTAAAGGAATTATAAATTGAAACGTCGTCCTTTCTACATTCTAGGCATTGTATTTATTCTTACATAGCTATGGAGTGGTTGGTATGGGGGATCTATTTCAGGCATTTTGACAGGGTAGGGTAACGAAACCTAGTGTTTCGTGAATTTCCCAAAGACATGAGGACGTTGCCGATTCTCTAGCTTTTTAGCCGAAAGCATAGTGAAAGATAGATTCAAAGAAGCTGATGCATCTCACATTCAGAGAATTTCGGTATCCCACGTTGTTGTGGTTCATCTTATCAGCCGGGGCGATAAAGCCGGAGTCTCCAAAGATTCATTCCTTCCTTGAACTAGAAAGCATAGTCGAACTGGAAAGGAATTATAGCGAAATCGGAATCAGGATTTCGTAGGGACTCTAGAATGATTCGGTATGGTAAGCCATTCTTTTCCATGGCATAGCAACAAACTGCTACAGGAGAAGAAAGGAAGATTCAAAGGATATACTTTGAGTGAGCCCTACTCTGAAGAAAATCCCTCAATGGTAGCAGACACCCAATACAACAGTCTTTCTGCTTGGAGACAGATAGTGGACTAAAGGGAACTTCAAGGACATGAAGTTCTGTGTATAGAGAATTGATACGAGGTTCCTCTGACATTGAAAGTAATTTCGAGAATGACAAAACGATAATCACGAGTCGATCCCCATGTTGTTGTTGGACACATCAGCAGAATAACCTTCTCAATCATGAATTAGAGTCCATGCCCTTCGTGATCTCACCTAATGTGCGAAGGCGGGAACGATGATGCATCACGCTTCGAAGGGTTTTATCGAATCTTTGGACGGTCACATCCACGTGGATACTGCTTTTGCTTTTGCAAGTGCATTCCCTTTGCCGTGAGAACTTTCTTCTGTACACGCCTTTTGGTTTGGAGTTATCTATCTGTTCTTTTCATGTAAGATGCCTTCAAGTACTGCTGTTCACTTTTAAGAAAGAATTCAAGGAACCAAAGAGTAACACGCGTCGAGCAAATTGAAAAGTCTAGTTAGATCACCATGCATCTAAATCATTTCCTATATGCGCAAATCTCGGGTTCTCCGTTGCTGTCAAACCAGCCCGAAACGCGGTCCCGGACAGCAAACACGTTGTCGGCAACTGCAAGCATCGACATCTATCAGAATACGGATATGGACCACTATACGTTGGAATATACAGTGCTTCTCCGACACAACGGTTGAAATACATTTATTACATGCCTGTAAGAAATTATTACTACACTCATTAGCTGCAAAAGTAGAAAACAAGAAAGAGAAAAAGCTTCGTCCTTTAATGGCTAAAAGCTCCAAGAATCCTTCCTCGAGGGATCTTTGGAGATCGTCTGGGTGGGTGATTGATTGTAATGACCTCCGTCGTCAACCCATCAGTCAAAAAATGTCCAGACGAATCCGAGCTAAAACACATGACGCGCCCACGACCTGTCCGATCTTGCTTCTGATGGCGATGATGATGAGACCCATTAGAACCTTGCAGAAGACGACACGCCTCTCTCTCTCTCTCTCTACCCTGCGAGTCTTGTCTTCCTCTCATTGGCTTCGATACAAAGACGCTTCGGCGCTTCCGGCTTTTCTCGTCTCGTTCCAAGGTGGGTCGGTTTCGGTGGTTGCCTATTCTCTGCCACGCACCCCATTTCGGAATTTCTCCTCTCTCTCTCTCTCTCTCTCTCTCTCTGCCGGCCGACCTGAGGTATTCGCAGCTACTCTCTCTCTCTCTCTCTACAGTGTACGAGGTGGGGGGTTGCCATTACTTCTTGTCGCTTCCGGTTCTCCATTTCCGTGCTGCATCTAAATTTGTTTCTGCATCTGTGGTCTTGACTTTCCTTCTCTTTCTGTCGGTGCTCTCTCTTGTTTTTGTCATTTTTCCAATCAATTACGCGACTCCTTCTGAATCTTTCGCCTTTCCTGTGAATTCTCCGACATCGTTGGACTTCGCGTGTGTATGAATTTCTGGGGTGCAAATCTCTGCCCTCCCTCTCTTTGAACCCGAGCAATTCCTTTGATTTGTGAGTGTTCTTTTTCTTTGTTGAGAATTTGCTTTGGGTATGCATCCACCAATTCAAAGATCCAAACTTTCTCCAATAAAACTGGACAAGATCGGCTCTGGGATCCTGCACATCACTTCTACTTCGGAAAACCACTGAATAACTTCCATATTGAGAGGCATAAAAAGGGTTGAAAAGGAAATTGTTGTCCACCAATTAAAAGATCAAAACTTTCTCCAATCCTGCATGTCAGTTCTACTTCAAAAAACCACTGAATCACCTCCAAATTGAGGGGCTCAAAAAGGGCTGGAAACGGAAACGCTGTCCTGTGATCTAGCTCTGAATTATGATTGCCTGACTGTCAGTGTTATAATTTGCAGTGATTTAGTTCGCATCAGATGGTGGTGGAGACTAGAAGAAGAAGTGGTAGCGATGGCGGCAGCACCGAGCTGGTTCGGAAAGTAGTACTAGGAATAGGATACTGTGTTCAGGGGCTGAGGTGCTTCCCATGGATGGCTGTCAACTTCTTCCTCAAGGATGGCCTCAATGTGGAACCCTCCACCCTCCAGATCCTCCAGAACGCGGCCAACCTTCCCATGGTCGCCAAGCCTCTCTATGGGGTGGTGTCCGACGCATTTTATATTCAGGGCCAACACCGCCTGCCCTACATTGCTCTCGGAGGTAAGTGTTTGGGGTCCGTTTGTTGGTCCAGCATCTACGTTCTCTTGGTTTCAATGAAGAAGTATATGGATGCTGCTTTGGAGATTAGGGGTAAAGCGAAATTATAGATGAAATTAAAGTCAACTATCTTGATGCTTCTTGCTTCACACCTTAGTTTCCTTTGATGTTCAACTTGCTGCAATTTGTGTATGTACATGAATCGACTTGAGCAATGATAGACAGTAGATTGTTGTGACCCTCAATGGACAAGAACTTGTATTCCTCTATTTAGCTGGTTAAATATGGATTTGAGAGGATTGTCTGACATATAGTAGTGCATTATTTCCTCTAAAGTATGGCAGAACTAAATATAAGAGGCACCTAGGTTATGGATATTTTCCCAGTTCGACAGTTCTTAGAGACACCTGGATTGAATAAGTAGAAGTTCATTTTTCTGACCGTGAAAATCTTCTGAGAGAACAGCATGAATGAAATAATCGCATGCCTTTTATTGTTAAATAGAGACCTTTATTTTCCTATCATGGTTTGAACTTTAGAGATTTTAGTTATTCATCATAAGTCAAAGCGATATCATTGTATCATAATATTAATAGAATTGCTTCACTGCAATCGTATCTGCTAGTGTATCTATTTGGACGGATTCAACTTAAGTCTTTTTCTCTCTTCTGTGTATGCAGCATTCTTGCAAGCAGTGTCCTGGCTAGCCATAGCAATTCTCTCCCCATCAAGTATAACAATCCTCTCGATTTATCTCCTCCTAAGTAATCTTGGCGCTTCAATCGCAGAGGTAGCAAATGATGCCATTGTCGCAGAGGTAGGAAAACAGCCTGCTTCATCTTCAAAGAAGAATAGGTCGTCTTCGTCCGGTGACCTCCCATCATTTGTTTGGATGGCTTCCTCTTTTGGCGGTGTCCTTGGGAACCTTCTGGTTGGTGTTGCTATCGGGAGAATGTCTCCGCAGATGATGTTTCTTTTTTTTGGCCTTCTCCTCGCAGCGCAGTTTCTTGTTACAATCAGTGTCCGTGAAAGCGCTCTTGACCTCCCCAAAACTGTGACGAAAGCAGGGATTGGGAAGCAACTTTCTGATCTCTTATCTGCCCTTAAAAGACCCGAGATTGCTAATTCCATAATCTGGCTTGCAGCATCCTATGCAGTTATTCCAGCTCTCACTGGGACCATGTTCTTCTACCAAACAGAGTATCTCAAGATCGACACATCGGTATTGGGGATATCAAAAGTGTTTGGCCAAGCGGCAATGCTTCTGTGGGGTATGGTTTATAATCGTCATCTGAAGTCAGTCCCACCAAGGAAACTGATTTCTGCAATTCAGGTTATGATGGCCTTGTTCATGGTTTCAGATATTCTCTTTGTCAAAGGTGTCTACAAAACAATGGGACTTCCGGATTCGTTGTATGTAGTCATCTTTTCGGGGGTCATGGAAGTTCTCTTCTTCTTCAAAATTCTACCCTTCAGTGTCCTAATGGCGCAACTCTGTCCACCGGGGTGTGAAGGATCTTTAATAGCTTTTGTCATGTCGGCCATTGCCTTAGCATTTATAATCAGTGGATTCCTTGGTGTTGCGCTTGCATCGTCTGTTGGTGTCACAGGAGATGATTTTTCAGGACTTCCACTGGGCCTTGCGATACAAGCGGTTTGCACGCTGTTGCCGCTATTTCAATCATCATGGATCCATGATGCTACAAGATCCAAAACCAGGAGTAAGGAGGAGTAGTTACTATAGTAGTGATGCTTCATCACTTTAATTCTTTTATATGATTCAATTAGATATCTATCAATAAACCGACATGTAGAATTATATAGGTAGTAGAAACTGTGAGCTGTCGTTGTAGCCAGGTGTATCTTTGTATTTAGTCCCTGAAGCTGTTGTCATCTCCTTCAAAGGTTTGCAAGATCCCTGTTTCCAACAAAGGAGTGAAAGATCTCTCTATCCGATGTCCTTGACACGATCATTTATTGAGCCCTTGATCGTATAGAACCTAGTACTGATGCAACTATTCTTTTGTTGGAGAACTGTGTATGTGATCTGGCAATTGTGAAGCTGGATTGAGTTCTGGTTGACCGTGCCTGGCCTCTTATACATTTTTAAAGTGTTGGTTGACAACTGCCTCCGGAAATCTCACTACTGACAAAATTTTGGTCATGTTTATAAATTTCCCTGATTTCTCCGAAGCTGAAGTTTGATTATCACAGATTTCAGAACAATATGAAGGAAAGATTGAATTGTGTTCATCAGTTATCCATCGGAACAAGGATGTTTGAATTCTGTTCACCAGTTATCCATCAGAACAAGGATGTTCTAAAAAGTAATTCCAGCACATTAAGTTTCATGTGAAAATTTGTCGTGCATAAAATCTGGAGGATGTTTTAAAACCAAGGATCCGATGGTTTGCAAGGAATTCTGCAGGGTGCGCAAAACGCCTTATGGTTCCTCGGATGGGTCCTTCGATATTCTTCCACTGTGTGGCCAGCTCGATAGAATGTCTGGCAACCCAGCAACAAACAGCTTTAGTTTTCTCTTGCCATTGTTCCATAAAATATTTAAATTCTGCTAGAAATGCAGATGACCAAATGTGGTGATATCCTTCAATGTCCTAGAGAGAACTTGTGCTGATGTTGATACCAGTTTAACTCTTTGGACGGTCCTCGTGTACTATGTTCCTGAACTAGGAGACGTGAATGAATATGATAAAATGTCGGATTTTGCAGCTTACTATGGTAACGAAAGACTGTCTAACCGTTGATGAGTCGAAGTGCCGGCTATATAGCATTGCTGATAAGTGGTCACTCTACCGACCCTTGAACATGCACCAGGTAGACAGTTAATCACCACTTTCAGTACAGTTTAGATATGCAGTCTGATTGTTCCAAACTCTGCTTTTGTTTCTGGATGATCTATCGTTCCATTTATCCGCTTCCTCGCAAGATATTGATATTGAGGATAATGACAGATCACATTATTGGAGGAACCTAGATGCCGTCAGAGTAAAGTATCAAATCCAATTCAGGCGGATTCTTCTCCCAACTAACGAAGAGAACTACTCGCAATAACGAACTCGCAAAAAGAATTTGTTTATCATAGAGAGAATTATTGTTGACCCTGCTTTACCCGAGAGTAGAACCTAACTATACCATGGGAATCTTGAAGCTGTTGTTGACTTTCTTCAAAAATTAAAGATTTTGTTTTCCTTCTCCTAGCAAAAAGGGTTAGAGGTAGAAGGTAAGCTCACTGTGCTTACACCAAGGAAAGCGAGTATGAGCCGAAGCGGACCCACTGACTAATCAGCAGCCATGTCGATCATGACCATTTTCCTACCTTGTCACCAGGTTCTGCAACCTCTCCTGGAGATCTCTAAAATTCAGGCAATTTAATTGATTATCGAACATGTAAAAAGTCTGCATGATTTAGCTCATCTGTGAGAGCTACCTCTTATAGCCAATCCGACTCTGCAATTATAAGGACCACCTCACATTCAATGTGCGTCAGTTGGGGGGCCATAACCATTTCTATGCGACTTCTGCCATGTCCATGCAATCCGAAGGCTTTTTTGAAGATCCGTATACTGAGCTGTCCAATTCAGCTCCTGCCTTATCTTTGAAGGATCGCTGTAAACTTCGGCGTAATCCCCTGGCCGGCGATCAAGATATTCGACTTTTATGTTGACCCCTGTTGCAATTTTGCAAGCCTCAACAAACTCCTTCACCGATTTACCTGAGACAGGAGAGACCAGAAGAGCTTTCAGTAAGCAGGAGCTACTATAGAGGAGCAAAAGAGTGTTCTAATAATCCTAAATGCGCTAATTTGTTCAATGAGAAAGCGTGAACATAACTACTTAACATGTTGGGGGTTACACTATATATCTCTTCCTACGTCCGTTATTAGAAATATAAGTTTTTTAAGACCTCTTCCTGTGCCAACATTGTAAGTCTTCACTTGTCGAGATTCGGCATTGGCCAGAGCTTTCATATGAGCGTCAATGAGGTCATTGACATCGATATAATCCCTGATGCAAGTGCCATCGGGAGTGTTATAATCTGTCCCTCTTACCTGGAAACATCATCATGAAGTCAGTATCTTTAAATTCATCAATTCTATTCACGGTTTCACAGGATGTTACCATGAGGAAATATAACTCATACCTTCAACCCGGTAATAATGCCTGAGGCAGCATCAAAACAAGCACCTGATATCCGACCATGTTCACGGAGTTCCGGTCGGGGAGCTTCACCTAATCTGCCTTCTGGATCTGATCCAATGACATTAAAATATCTGAACATGTAGTAGTTTGGCGGTTAGTAAGAGTTTGAGCCCTCTGCTTAGGACTAAAATATATGGCGAGTGAGCTTTTCTTTCAGTATTTGACCTCAACCATTTTTAAGGAATCCTCAGTGAAAGAAAAATTATGAAAAATGACAGATGAATTAATTGAAGTACAGAGAGCCACGAACCGCAGGATCACGACGGCCATGTCAGAATTCTTGGAGAAATCCTGTATAATATCTTCTGCCATCTTTTTGGCTTTTCCGTATGGATTGATGGGGAGCTGCACAATGTATTTAGTAGTACAGTCATTTTCTACATATATCCAAAGATTTGTTTGAACAGCAAATTTAGTATCATATCACGTTTATGTTTGCACAATGTTAGCAGACGACGTTAATCGCTAGCCATTCAACTGCTTTGCTTTGGCATCAGCATCTTCAGCATGAAATAGAGCAGAAGTTGTATACCATAAGAAACTTACTTGAGGAGTTCCTTCAGTGATGGGCATCTTCTTTGGCTCTCCATATGTTGCGCAGGTACTCGAGTAGATCAATTTCTTCACACCATGGGAAGCCATTGCCTCTAACACTACCAAAGTATTCGATGTGATATTATGGTAGTACCTGTCCATTACATTAAAATTAGCATCATTACTGGATTGCCAAGTGACATACTTGTATCCATTCAACAACCCCGACAAAAAGATGTTCTGCCTAGGTTTCAGAATTTGATTGGGATGTCAATTTTATAAGAATGATGAGCATGATGCTGCCATTGCTGATCTCAGTGAGGGAAATGCTTTTCATGGTGTGATGGCCTTTATAGATGAACTCGATGTTGAAAGAATTAGTAAAAGCACAACAACGCCTTAAAAGTTGGTGTGAAGTGCGTGAAATCCTGGGTGTCTCATTTGAAGGTACTTGCATTAGACCGGGTATAGGAACTAATATAGAAAGCATAAGCTTCCAGTTCAAAGAAATTCTTATGCTGACCATGAGAATGCCATGTAATGAATAATAAATAACATAAGATTTATTTTGTTAGGCCTTCGAAATCGTGACCAGCTGCCTCTTTTGGGTTTCAGAAACTGGAATTACCTAAGAGGATCCAGTGTGCTTTCCCCAACATAAGCTACAGCTGCAAAATGAATGACTGCATCAAACGCATTCTCTGCAAAAATTTTGTTGACCTGCCATTCGAATTTAAGGAGAAACAATCGAATTTTCCCCTTCCGAGTTCACTGGAAAAAAGTGATTCAATGAAAGATAAAGTCAGTATGTTTGATAAAGGTCACTGTAGGACCATCAGGAGGATACTGCTCTTGGATCTCCCAGGTCGGCATAAATAAATTGAAGACGACCAGGCTCCGGAAATAGCTTCTCGAGAACTTTAACCGCGCCTATATTTCCACGTGAAAGATTGTCCTTCAAAAGCAACGAGAAGTCGTTTGTTGATATGCACTTCAACTTTTGGAGTATAAACTTGAAAAATGAACGCTGCACATTTCTGAACACGGTGTACCACTATTGTGACTCGATGTGAATCTTTTAATAAGCGTAAGGCAGCATGAGAGCCTATATAACCGGCACCTCCAGTCACCAGAACGTGTGTTACCCCTGCTTCGTGCTGCTGAAACAGGCCATTATAGTATATTGAACAAAAATATATCATGCCTGATGAGCTCTAAGGCCAATAAAAGAAACAGAAGAATCCTATCGCAGTATTTTGACTCAGCTATTCATACCTCTTGCCTTGAAAGAGTAGGGAAAGAACTATTAGACTTGTGCTCCCCATTCCCAGAAGTGGACTGATCATAGAATGAAAGGAAGAATTCAATGAGAGCTCAGAAAATTTGTTGGCTTGGTGACATATATTATCAACTCAAATGATGGTCAATTGAGTCGAAGGAGTCAACATGGATTGAAAGGGCCATTTAACCACAGATGAAAATGTTTTGAAGTGTAAGATTTGACTTAGTCAGGGCCAGCGTCATCCATCTAAATCTGTGCGAGCAGTTAGAATTGGATATTTGGTGTGAGAAGTATTTGCAGGAAGCAACTGCGCTTGAAACTTATACTGAACAATATGCAAGGAAGGCACTCGTTTTCATTATTAAATTGCCAAAATTTGGGTCGTACTAGGCCAGGGCTATTGTAAAGGGTTGGCTGTCTCAGCATCACGATCCCAAAGATGGTAAGAGCAGAGGCCAGAAGCACTGTTCCAGCAAGAATGCTCTTCTGCTTCCGGTCGTTAATATCCATGCCTACAAATGCAGCAGCAATTAAGTTACTGGTAAGCAGCTTATTGGATTTTATGCATTGTATGCAATATGCATAAAGAACCAAAACAACCTCACACTCAGATTTCGTTTATCAATGCAAAGAAAAAGAAGAGGAAATCTCCCAAAGTAATAGCCCAAATATATACTTTGAGAAATTTGAGTTTGCCAGAAGTTAAATCGAGATGGCCTAAAAATTTCCCCACAGGCTCCCTATACAAGTGAAACAATCAAGTCATGATTGACAGAGGAATTATTTGCAAGCCTGATGTTCTATTCATCATTGCAGGGATCAACTCGACTTTGTATTCTTTGAAATATGTACGCTCCTCTTTTTTCTTTCTAAATGCGACATCGCCTATTTTGACATGAGACAACTAACACGAGAGCATCAGAGAGTAAAGCATCCTAGACAATTACATGAATGTGAAATGGAGAGTTGCTCAAACAACAGCAACTGAGTTTTTTCTTGGCCAAAGGAAACCGAGAGTTGACATGCCACGAGTTCAATCGTCCCATTACCAAAACAGAATTCAAACGCTGAAAAGCAGGGAATCATGAGCGTCGAAACGGATAAAGAAAAGAAAGCCAGAAAGGCAAAAAGAGGTGTACAGTGATAGTTGACTTTCCAAATACCACAGAGATCAGCAATCTCTCTCTACACTGGATGAGGACATAATCAGCAAACACCAACAGTCGTCTTGAGCAACCAAATCAAGCTAAAACACACAATCGTAGCATCGCAAGATCGTCCATAGAAAATCGACGCCAATCGAATCATGCAGAGAATCGATTGGAAGAAAAGTCTTAACCAAAGCAGCAGACGCATCACCAGAAAAAAGCAGAGAATTAAACATAAAGAGAGCAATCCGTCAACAAACATGTCTGTGAACTATGCATGATTGAATTGAATCTGACCACCATCTGAGACAAGCTTCAGCAGAAGAAAAGCAACACCCTCTTGAGTTCAGAATTCACGGATGCAATCTCGTACCTGAAGGTCCTGAACAAGACTCGGTATGACTTTCAGGTGCGGGTCTGTTGCAAGAAACCTCGGAAACTGCGAGCTCTGTGCATTAGAAAGATACGTCCCTGACCACCTACGGGAGGCTGGAAGAAGACAACGAGAGCAGGAAAGAGAGAGAGAGAGAGAGAGATGCCCAGGCGGGAATTCGGACCAAGTCTTGGTCTTCTAGGTCGTCACCTCCAATGCATCATCAGCTTGGACAAGGAAACGGTAACGTTCCAACATTGGACTCATACGCTTCCATTCCAAAGAAAGGATCGGCAAGAGACTTACTGCTCCACTTTCGGTTAAAGTCAACGACCCATCAAATGATCTCTCGAGGAGTTCGATTGAGTGCCAAGTGTACAAGCATTCTTGGCTAGAAATCAAGATCCGAGCGGGGACCGAGTCACTGCGTTTCGCATCCTCTTAAAGGCAACTTCCGAGAGCTCGGATGGTGGAGGGACAGGATTATCGGGATATTTTTCCTCGCAACTTGTCTGGTTGGTTTCCCTAGTTCATGTGGGATATTTGATTTCATCTAGAGCTCAAGATATTCATCTTGTTTTATTCATGTTGTATTGCATCTAATTTGCTCGTTGGACTCTTGGTAAGTAAGTATCAGCTAAAATATAACCTTGATTTTGATATGATAAAAGGGCCGCACTTTTTCCACCCCTTTTGGTTTTCAACATTATCACTTTTAGACCTGAGTATGTCCTAAAACTACTTTGTCTGAACTCTCGGATGTAAAATGTTGGAGATTTTTTTTTTTTTAATGATCCAGGAACTACCGTAAGCCGATAGCCGCGGAACAAACCTGGAGTGATGCTAGCGAAGAACCCACCACCCCGACGTCACGCTTAAGACCCCAAACGACCAAGAGGGGATTTGAACTCCTCCCTTTCATGAGAAGGAGAAAGTCCAAACCATCTCGGCCACGAAAGTAGTGGTTAAAATGTTGGAGATGTTCCCTCTCAAGAAGGAAGAAAAAATTACACTTGGGAATTAGGGAGCCCTTCAAGTGGGGAAGGCTCTATCACACCTCGAGTGTTTGGGGAATTGATAGGCCAGTATAGTAACTGAAGGTGGAGCGGTGGGTAAGACATCTACTATAAGAGTGAAAAAAGTATTTACTACTTTTCACAAATACATTCAATTTACTCATAACTTAATGTCTGGCATTACGTCATAATCCATGTATTTTAATTGTTAAACTTTTGTTTTATTCAATCAGTCTAATAGTGCAATTTTTATTTAATTTCTATGCCATCAAAGCATGATTTTTTAAAATTCATTTTCGTAAAAATGAAAAGTACGACAAAATTAACTACATTAAAAATTCTAAACATCTAATATTATTACGCAAATTCAAAAGTAGCTGCTCCTTAAAAGATTACCATATTGAATAATATCTTTGGGAAAATAAATATTTTACTTGAATTAGACAATAAAAATATTCAATTGTATTAATAAGAGAGTCATTAAACACTTAAAAACTAATGAATAACTGGGAATAAATTTGAATGTTTTAATGCAAGAAGGTCCAATCTTGCAATAGTTCTTTCAGGTTGAATTGTTGCATGCTTGAGTCCATTGTGCCTACTATATTTCACCACCATCAATTCCAATGTTCCTTGAATGTGTTGATCTAAGATCTTTACCTTTCGATTTACATGTCCAGCTATTACGGCCATAACCTTGTGTACCGCATCTCTTCCTCTATTTAACAATCTCAAATGCAAAAGGATTGCATCATGTAGAAGTTACTTCTCATTCAATTTGTGAATTGAAATGACCACCTTTATGATATGCAGCGAAGGGCTCATAAAAGAAAGGGTTGCTTGCTGGTACAAATTGCTCCATTTACTTTTGAACAACTTCTTCTTGGAAAGTGGCCACTCTTAATACCTCCTTTCCAACTAATAAAGTAGTTGTGGAATGAATCTTCTTCCTTATTTTGAGTAATATCATAATCAAGAAAGGGCTTCATCTCAAGTCTCCATTGAGGATTAATTATATCTAGAGGCAAACTATTGAAATACTAAAATCCCATCTCATGTGGACATGAAAGGCCCATGGATTGCATAAAATGCCCAGTACAAGCAGATAGCTCAACCATACTTTTAGAAATCTCACATTACTTGAAAAGCTTGTTTAAAGCAAACATTGACGTGCAAGTAATCAAGTTCTTGTAAAAGGGGATTATGAAGATGCTGAGAAACTCTTACCTTTTCATTCGAGAATTTGGTTTTGATTTCCTAAACTTGATTCTCAACTACAAGACATATTTTCTTTTTCATCTAAACTAAATCCCTTGTTGAAATTTGTATATATGCTTTCAAAGTTGAAATTTTCATTTTTTGAAGTAACACAATTCCCAAAATACATATGGAAGTTTGTCCAAGCAAGCACAACTAACTCTTTGAAAGGAAGCTATGTCTTTTTAATGTAATTAAGAACTGATGACTTGTGCTTATAATGATTTTTAAATTCGCAAATATTTCATCATATTTTACTTCATCCTTGAAGTTTGGAACCTCAAACCCATCAAATATAAAAAAATATCTCAATCATTTTCTTTTTCAAACTGAGATTCACATTTTACCACAATATTCTTCTCAATATGTCAAACTCACAACAAGTTCATACTTCTAAGAAAAATGTATTAACATCATCAATGCCAACTCTCTATCAACAACAATAGCTAAATGTTGACACTTGGCACTTAATGTGTTGCTAAACACCGTTAAAACCCAAAACTTAATCTTCCTCTTCTTCCTTTCTCAAAAATGTAAAAGCATGAGGAGAAAAAAGTATTAAAGCTGGAAACTCCAATGGTATCCAATAAAGGCATTTAGTGTCTATTAGTCTTGTAAGTGTTATCCATTACAAAGACACTTGAGGCTAGTGCCATGGAGATAAGATGAGAGAAAAATAAATGTATTAAGTGACCCTCAACATCAAATTTAAAATTGTATATGAATCCACCTACACTAGGTTCATCCATAAAGTTTGGATAATAGTGCGAAAATTCTTATATTCACGATCATTTTCGTGTTGTAAACAATTCTGACAATAGCTTGAAAGTTGGGATTTCTCTGTCTCAAGGAAGAAAGAATTTGGTGAGGAGGTATACCTACTTTAGACATCTCTTTCCCACACAAAGTTTCAACTTTAGATAAGTGATGACAAGTAAGATGTTTGGACATATTACTCATAGGATTGTCATTATATGACATGTTTAATATTTTGAGTGACCATGATCTCTTCTTTTTATGAGAATGGACTTCGAAGGGATAGAAACTTAAATGAAACTCGGTCTTTCTTCTTTGCGAAAAGCGTGATGATCGAAAGGTCAGCAAGCTTCGCCAATGGCAACAAATTCGATCGGCATTAGACCATGAGAAAGAGTGAGGGAGAGTTAAGAGAGAAAAGGAAACCAAAGCCATTATAGCGACAATCAAGCAAGATAGCTAAACTCGCCATTTCACTTAAAATCGATGGCCCAATGAGACCTTCTATAACATAATATTGTAACATCGTAAGGTCTTGTGAATTTCATAAAATCAAATAGAGAAAATTTTATGATACATAGAACTAGATTTGTACTAGTATCCATGAGAAAAAGGATGAAAAACAATAAATCAAAAATTGATTAATGGTAGTAAACTAACAAGGTAAATTAGCACGGTATACATTGCATATTCCAAACCGATTATTAATAAGTGATGGTAGAAGTACACCTTACAACATAGCAGTCTTTTTTTTTTTTTTTTGCGACTGCAGAACCCACCATCACAGTAATTCAGGTAAGAATCCCTAATGACGTCTTTGGGATTCGAACTTCTCCCCTTCGTGAGGGAGAGAGAGTCCAAGCTAGCTGCGCCACTACGGGCGGTGGTATAGCAGTCGTTTTTTAGTCACAAAAAACTTGAAAATTCAATCTGCCCCAGCTGTACATGCTATGGTACGTCACGCGGTATTCCAACAGAGAAGGTAACAGCTTTGGAAATGGCAAAAATCCAAAGTTCAAGGGTCGATTGTACCTGCTTCTTAAGCCAAAAACGATTTTTAAAAGGGTCCAAGATCGGATGGAAGCCGACACTGATCCACATGTCACTTTTGAGTAAGACCATGATGATCTAACATATGGGTTTTTTCAAGCCCCTACAACCCTAGATCGAGGTCTAACATCACCATGGTCGAGGGGGATACAACAACGATACTTGAAGGTAGGGCCGTCAAATGAATAGATTGGGTGGAAATTGATTAGACCCAACTCAATACAAATTAACCTACTTTAACCTCTTTATGTGTATATATTATTTGGATAAAATCATTATTTCGACCATAAGATGCTAAATAATTGGCCTTCAATATTTATATTGATTGATAATGAAGTATAATAGAAAGTTAGTACTTGGTAATAAATTTATAAAATATGTGGAGGAATTGAAATTTTAATTAACTTGAATATAAGAATGAAGAAGAAAACTTATGACGATTATAAATTGTAATGACAAAAACTAAAATTAGAATATTATATAACAATAACAATACCAAATGCAACCGAGAAAAGATATACCCCAATAACTAACGGATGATATTTACAAGATTAATGAAAATGAAAATTAATAGGGAAAGAATTGCGACGTCTTGATATATTTAATAAGGATGAAGTTAGGCCCATCTTGCGAGCCCACCAATACTTTTTAAAACTTGGAATAATAGGAGGTGTCAATTATTTTCTCATATAAGATAAAAAGAAGGAGTCAAGTTAGGTTTGGATAAACTACGAACTCATCTAACATCATTCTTTTTCTATTCTAAACACATTTGTAATATATTTACTGAATATAACTGATTTATATAATAACCAACCCATTACTTATGGATTAAGAAATAGATCCATGACTTATTTTGACATCAAGTGAAAGCGATTAACAAAGTCAGAGTGGCGAAGAGATTGAGATTTGTGGATGATTAAAAGTGAGGTCACGGAGAATTAAGGGTTCTCGAGTGTAAATTGAAGAAGAATAATTTGTCCTTTTTTTTTTAAATATTAGTTAACGAGTCGTGACATTAAAGATTCCACGTGCCCCGCATGAATCCCATGTCATAAATTGGCGGCCTCCAACGTGTTTCGGGTGCAACGCGCGCTCGAGAAAGGCCGCCGGTTCGTCCGTCCCGAGACGTGGACCGGCCCGATGACGTCACGGGCCCCCGGGGGGAATCGCCATCCGACACGTGGATCGCGTGGCTCCGAGATGGCACCGACAGCGTAATCACCACCCCTTCCCCTGCCCTGCCCACTCGGCGCGAAAACCGCCCCCCGTAAATTAGCTGTAAAAAAAATCCGACCGGGGCACGCGATCGGGCCGAACGCGTGTGAAATCTGGGCCGTCCGATCCGCGCCTCCCCAAAAAGTCAACGGCGAGGCTGCACGCAACCGAGAGACGCCCCGATGGAATCAGGATCATCGAGGCGAGCATATCTCTTTTAGTGAGAGAGAGAGAAGGGGGGGCGGGGATCCGCGCCACGCGGTGCACAGCGACCCCGTGCTGCCGCCCACTCGCCTCGCGCCACGTCACCGACGTCTCCCTCTAACCCCCCCTTCCCACTTCCCACAGGGGAAAAAAAAAGGAAAAGAAAAATAAATAAATAAAGGAAAATTACCTAACATGGCGACTCAGAGAAAAAACAAAAAAACAAAAAAAGAGGCTCTCTCTTTCTCTCTCTCTCTCTCTCTCTCGAGATCTCTCTCGGGGAGAGATTCGATCTCCATCTTCATCTTCATCTTCATCTTCCGGAATCGGGACGGGGAGCGGAGGGAGGGAGCTCCGAAACCCTAGCGATTCCGCCTGAATCGCGCGCTCGTTCGCGCAGCAGATGTCGTAGGCTCTGGAGCTTAGCTAGCTCCCCCCCTTAGGTTTCCCCGCGTTTTCTTCTTCTTCTTCTTTCTTCTTTCTTCTTTCTTCTTCTTCTTCTTTGTTTTCGGCGGCTCTGGCTGTCATGCTCGATACGGCCCCGGCTCCCTCCCTCAGTGTCGCTGCTCCTCCTCCTCTTGCCCTAGAGCTTCGCGGTCTCTAAGGGGGGTTCTAGGGTTGCGGGAAGCTCGGTCGTTCGCCCCCCCACACACATGGAGAGATCCGACTCCAAGGATTCCAAGGAATTACCAGATGGCTCCTCTGGTTCGTTCTTTTCCCCCCCGGAGATTTGGTCTCGTTTGAGCTTTGAATTGGTGGTTTGTGTTCTTTTTGTGGGGAAGATGGTGCCTTTTTACTTTGTAGCTTCGGGGGTTGGGGGAGGGGGGGAGGAGTGAGATTTTGTCCGGGTTGATTTTTTGGTCTCGTCGGTTTCGGTGAGCTTCCTGCGATCTGCGGTATGAAAGTCGCGGATTTTTTTGTTCTGGGAGAGTTGAGAGAGATTCAATTTGTGCGGAGCTGGGGGTTTAGGGTTTGGTGCTCTTTGAATCTCGTGGCGGTTGCGGCCGAGGAATGAGATTTGGGTTTTGATGTGGCGAGACATCTTAGAGCGGTTTCGAAAAGTTTGTTGTGGATGGTTTATGTATGTTTAGTTGGATGTAAAATGATTTAAACATACATAAAAGTATTCCTGCTCGATGCTCTACAACTGTTTGGCTGTCGCTTTTGTTTACGAGCTCTGATTTGTGTGTTTACTGTAATTCAGGTGCGCTCTTCGATGCATCCCAATATGCATTTTTCGGTCAAAATCTTGTGGAAGAAATGGAATTGGGGGGCCTAGAAGATGGCGTAGAAGACTTCCCCGTTTTTGGACCTGCAGATGATGAGTATCACTTGTTTGAGAGAGAAGAGGTTTGTGAACATCTTCTCACCTTTTATATTCCTTTACTGGAGAACAAACTTAAATCCTGTCTTAGAAATTTCGCATTTTCTTGATTGTAGCAGCTTTTCCCCCTCTTAAACTATAGCCTCAATTTTCATTTTCAGGGTGGCGGTTTGGGATCTCTGCCTGAAGTGGATGATCTGGCCACTACTTTTGCTAAGGTCACACACTTTCTATGGCTGTTCTATGTCGTTATCTGAGTTCCTAGACTACTTCTATTTTTCACTTGTGTCTGTCTGAGGTAATAATTTAAGCTCTATGGAGCCAATTAAACACCCAAAGCCTAGTCAAAACACCAAAAGACCTGTACCTTTTTGATAAGTGTTGTTCACCCAAGACAGTCATATTTAAAAAGTAAATGGTGCTATTAACTCTCTCTCTCTCTCTCTCTCTCTCTCTCTCTCTCTCTCTCTCTCTCTCTTGTTGTGATTATATTTCCTACCATTACCTTTGATGCCAGTTCACTGGACTGAACAATTTGGTAGGAGGTTTTTGTAGTCTCTCTTTTCTTTTTTCGGATGGAGTAGAATTAAAAGGTGATTTTGTGAGTTAGATGTAGTTGTGAAGAGAGAGGACGAGAAAGCAACCTCGTGTTAGATTCAAACTGAGCAATATTCCCAATGTTTAGCCCCCCCCCCCCAGGAAAAAAAAAATAATCCCCAGTGCTACATAATGTTTTTACCCATTTGACTCTTATCCTTCTCTGGGCATCATTAATCACAGTTTCCTTAGTGGGGCTTGCTCTAGATTAACCTTCAATTCTTACATGCTGTAAGTACAATAAAATATATCTCAAGCTAATTATTGTGAAGACCTGTTTTGCTTCCTGCCAACTTTAGGCCTGCCTTTAGTGCCTGCCTTTAGTGCCTCCCTTACTCCTCTTGGACGATGATTTATCCTGCTATCTTCAATTGTCCATCATGATTGGAGAGAGAGAAACCACTGTTAACCAAAATATGGAAGGGAGTTATAGATTGCAAGTACTGACCCACTGCTACATTATTTTGAGAGTCCCAGCGGTAAATTTTGAAGTACTTTTGGCATAGGACCATCATTGCTCCCTTTTGAAGTCTTGCCTCCATAGAACTGAGCAAAGATAAAGATACCAGTGGCGTGGTCTTGGAAAATCGCTTCATGACTTGATCTAGTCTTTTTTCCATTCACCTCCTCATGTATCTGATGGGTTGGTCTTGCTGATATAGTTGATGAGTATCTTGCCTTCTAGTTCTTAAATATATCTCCTAGTAATTCAAGTCCCTCTTTCTTGATTTCTCAATTATTTTTTGTTCCATCGGCAGTTGAACCGAGTAGTCACAGGACCAAGGAACCCTGGTGTCATCGGGGACCGAGGATCAGGATCTTTCTCCAGGGAAAGTGAGTAAGCTGCTCGTCTGTTTTGGTTTTTTTCAAAGGTCCTACAATTACATTGAAAGTCTAGAAACTTTTCCAGTGACTTTATCAATCCTTGTTTGTCCATGGTGGATGGATATTTTATTATTGTTTGACATTCACTTCTGATACTGCTAGTCTGAAAATGTTCTCTGTTGCAAAGTTTTAAAAGCCTAACCCTTCAAATTGCCAAAGATTGTGTCAGCTCTTTTATTTTCTTTCTCCAAATAATAGTCTCTATTACTCCATGGAAAGGAAAAGCCACAGCACTGCTTTGGCTACATCCTTTTGAGAAGTTAGTTTGTAAATTATAAAAACTTATCCATTAAGTTTGTGAAAAAGTGAAAATGTGGAGCAAAGTTCCTTGTGAAAAATATTCTGTGAAAACAAAAAAGGTAAAACTAAATTAGGACCAAATGCACCCTAATTTGATGATTCTTATCATGACATTGGTCATATTGAAGCTAGATCATGTATATCTCAGCAAAGAATTGGGGTGGGTCAGCAGTTGGTCTGTGAGTACAATACATGAGGAAGGTGCATGATGCTAAGAAGACTAAAATGTTATTCATTTCGCCTTTGCACCCTGCTGCATCCTTGCTTCCGATTGTGTATCTTGAATGCTGCTATAGATCTATATGATACATAGCAGGATGACTGCTTATAGATTGTAATCCTCTTGGGTTCTGTTCTGGGTCTCTTGGTCTTAATTTGGTTAATGGGTTCTGTCTTCTTATTGTATTCAGGCCCAGTGGAATAATGGTATTGAAATTCCAGATAGAAAAGTGGTTGGGGAAAGTTCACTGGGAAAGTTCTCTCTGTGAATAACATTAGCCACCTTTGAATTTACATCTTGTTTTCTTTTTGAAGCTGATGACTCATTTCAGATAAAAAACGAAGAAGTATAATCCATCAGGTTCGCTTTATACATGAAAATTTATGAAGAATGGGCATTGCGATAACCATAGATGATATGTGACCTTTGCAGGCAGAGAAATAAGTAATAAAACATTTGTTGCCAATTACAAGCTTACAGAGCGAACTTGTGAAGAGGGATCACATTGTGTCACTAGATATCATTATTCTCAAGTTTGTTGTATTATTGGTTGTCAGTTTCTTAGCTTCTATATACACTAGAAAGATGAAGTGGCTCCTGCTAGTTTGCGCACATTCTTATATGGAACATTTCCTGATTTGCTATGCATCCTTGTTGATTTTGCGCCCGCGTGTGCACGCACACCCGTAACATGCTGGAGTTAGTTCCCAGTTTGCCTGTCCATCAGATTCTTTGTGTACCTTCATTGGCCTTTGTTTCTGATAGAAGCATCATGCATTTCTGTAGGTTTGGAGATGTAGGATAAGGACTATACCTAGTATCTTAAAATAAAATATTATGAAATAACAGTTTTTCTAAGTTTCTCATGTTACTGAAACTGAGTCTGTTTATGTTTTGCGTTTTCTTGAGTTTCATTATTGAATTGAATTTGCAGGTTCATCAGCCACTGATTGGGCACAAGATGGAGACTTTTCCACCTGGCCGGATCCTTATTCATATGATGCAGAAAATGATCAAGAAGGCAAGAGATGGTCATCACAGCCTTCTCCTCGCTATGCAGATTCCAAGCCTTTATACAGAACGTCCTCCTATCCTCAGCAGCAACCCCATCTGCATCACTTCTCAAGCGAACCAATTCTGGTGCCTAAATCGGCATTCACATCATTCCCTCCTCCTGGGAGTAGATCTCAGCAGGCTTCTCCTCGAAACCCAAACATGCCCTCTTTAAATGGTGGATCGCAGTCACCTTTCTCTGCACCAATCTTCTCTCCTTTATCTAACAACAATCTTCAGGTTGCTGGTTTATCCCATGGGCTTGAATATGGGAATAATGTGCCTCAATTCACCGCTTCTGGCCTTCCTTTTAGTAACAGGTCACAAAGCCACTGGGTCAACCAAGCTGGCGTACTTCATGGTAGTCAGTCTGGAATCTTGAAAAACCTAATGCTACAGCAACAATTATCTCATCAAAATGGGTTTATTTCCCAGCATCTGATGTCACCTCATCAGCAGCTCCAACATCAAAGGATTCATTCCCTTCAGTCATCTTTGGCCCATTATGCTGCGATGCGTTCCCCAGTCTACAGCACTCATCCTTCACCTTCACATAAAGTGATGCTAGGGTTGTCTGATGTTAGAGATCACAGACCCAAATCTTCACAAAGAGGGAAACAGAGTGTACGCTTTTCTCAACAAGGATCCGAGCTCAGTAGCCAGAAAAGTGATACCATTTCTATACAGTTCAGGTCCAAGTATATGACTTCTGAGGAGATTGAAAGTATCCTTAAAATGCAGCATGCTGCAACCCACAGCAATGATCCTTATGTAGATGATTATTACCACCAAGCACGACTTGCCCATAAATCTTCCGGGCCAAGATCGAAGCAGCGTTTTTGTCCTTCCCATATTAGAGAGCTCCCTTCTCGATCTCGCAATAGTTCTTTGGAACAGCATTCTCATCTCGCTGCTGATGCTGTTGGGAGGGTTCCATTATCTTCTGTTCGTAGGCCTCGCCCCCTCCTCGAGGTTGATTCCCCACCTAATTCTGCTGATGGCAACTCTGAGCAGAAGGATGTAGAGAAGCCTTTGGAACAGGAACCGATGCTTGCAGCCAGAATCACCATCGAGGACAGCCTCTGTGTCCTCCTTGATGTTGATGACATTGATCGCTTCTTGCAGTTTGCTCAGCCCCAGGATGGTGGGACCCAGTTGAGGCGGAAGCGGCAGACTCTTCTGGAAGGTTTAGCTGCATCACTCCAGCTTGTGGACCCACTGGGCAAAAGTGGACACACAGTTGGTCTGGGTCCGAAGGACGACATTGTCTTTCTCCGGTTGGTTTCCATCCCTAAGGGCAGGAAGCTCCTTTCCAGGTACCTCCAGCTTCTCTTCCCAGGTAGTGAGCTCGCTAGAATTGTATGCATGACCATTTTCCGCCACTTGAGGTTTCTTTATGGTGGCCTTCCTTCTGATCCTGGAGCAGCTGAGACAACAGTGAATTTAGCCAATACTGTTTCAAGGTGTGTCAGTGGAATGGACCTTCGTGCGTTGAGCGCATGTCTTGTTGCTGTTGTTTGTTCATCTGAGCAGCCGCCACTTCGGCCCCTTGGAAGTGCAGCTGGAGATGGGGCATCTGTGATACTGAAATCCGTTCTTGAAAGGGCAACCGACCTTTTGACTGGTCCCCATGCCCCAAACAGTTGTAGCATGCCCAATCGTGCCCTCTGGCAAGCCTCCTTCAATGAGTTCTTTGCACTCCTTACAAAATACTGCCTTACGAAATATGAAACTATAGCTCAGTCAATCTTGGCCCAAACCCAAGTTAGCTCGGAAATCATTGGTACAGAGGCAACCAGAGCAATAAACCGGGAAATGCCTGTGGAGCTTTTGCGTGCTAGTCTCCCTCACACTGACGAGAACCAGCGTAAGCTCTTGTTGGACTTCGCTCAACGATCTATGCCCATAAATGCATTTAATGCACGCATGGGTGGGAGCAGCCAAACAAACTCCGAGTCTGTAAGGGGGTAGTAAGACACAATGGGGCGATTACAGGCGACATCAAGAAACTGTTGCAGAATCTAGCTCTTGAGAAGCTCCCCTCGGTTACTGAATCATGTGGATAAAGGAGTGCTTGGGGGACAGAAAGCATGAAGTCCTCGATTGTAGTAAATCCTAGGAAACAGCTCTTTCCCTTCTTTCTTCTTTTCCCTTTTTTATTTTTATTTTTATTTTCTCCCTTTACTGTTCAATCAAAACAGGATTAGTGATGTCATTTCCATGATCGTATGGATGAATGTGCATTAAGAAGGAAGGTTCTTGATGGGGGTCGGTGGCCGTCTTAGTTTCCTCTGAGGAGCTATATTTTGCTGCTCCATGTTGAAAAATTTCCGGGAGGAAAGCTGAAGTGTAGTGGATACTGAATGTTAACTTGTACATGGTAGTCTTGGGAAACAGCTCACCACTCTCCTATTAATGTGCTATTTCAGCTTCTTTTTTTTCTTCTTTTTTTCTTTTTTTTAACTCTGTAATGTTTCCAACTGATGAACATCTTAATAGTCGCCAAAATGTCTTTGGTCCAGTGTCTGGCTTTTTTTCATTTTTTCGGTTGCTGAAAGGTTTAGTGTCTGGCTTTGCATTCAGCTCTGTTGTTCCTTCCCAGCATTACTTGACAATGGATGTATAGGAAGCGTGTCCTGGTATTGGACATGAAGACATGATCCGTATTCTGCTGATTCGAAAAGAGGTTTAGAGCCGGGTACACTCTCAGTGTGCCACTAACGTCTGAGTTTTCCCTCCTTTGAAATTCTTGAGTTCAGCACAAGACTACTACATGTATCATATTCATAATTTGCTTTCATCTGATTCATATTAACGATTCTGCACATGGATCTTTCCCATGCTCTTATCTGATTTCTATTCACTTACTCCGAAAGCTTTATTTATGCCTAACTTAAGTTTGGCTCTAAACGGCTGAAACTAGGAAGAGGCAGCTAATTACCATGCCAGGGTACAGACCGTTTTTGAAGGGTAGTCTGCATTTCAAATTAACTCATCTATGTAACCAGGAACCCTATAACAATGTGAAACAGCCATCCTCAGCTTTCGCGCCAAAATCACCCTTCCGCATCCATATGCCAAATTCCAAAAACAAAAGAATCCTCAGAGCAAAGCGGATTTTAATGCAGATTGATAAACTCTCTTGTCACAGATCCATAAAAGTAAAAACGGACAGAAATTAAAAGCTTTCTAGTTAGATGGCAACACCACTTCCTAATAGCGACACAGCTTCTGTCAAATGGAGGTAAAACTGACAGTAAAACTGGAAAAGTTTTATTTTAGCAATCATATAAACAATTAAGATGATACAACATCAGCAGCAGTTGATTTCTTTCGCATCGTCCAAAAAGCAGCGTAATACCAATTCTGCAATGGACAGGAGAACTATCAGCATGAAACATGTCCTGACATATATCCACCTATACAATTCTGTTAGACTTGCAAGCTATATAACTCGAAGATGCCAGACTACATCCAAAGCTTAGCAATGAATAATTCTGTCAAACATATTTACAGATGAAAAGATCTAAGCAAGGGTTCAGAAGCTCACTTGCATCATTGCCCTGGGATTTGTGGTGTAGGTTGTCTCAATGGTTTTCTCATTCTACATTCAAGAAACATGAGAGATGACTTTATATGCAACCAAAAATCAGAACAGATGTTCAAGGGTGGCAAGTGAAACGTCAGCCTGAATTACCTCAAATATGAAACCGTAGTGCAAAGCAACTCTTTTTACATCCTCCAAGCTCAACTCAATGGACATCTCCTGCAGTTGCATTACGTAGATGCAAGAAGTTCAAAAGTATAAGAAAGCGGAGGGAAAAATAAACTGACAATTTGAACCATCCTCACTTCAACCATGTGATAAATCACTAAAACAAGGGTAACAGATGAGAACTTACGTCTTCTCCACACGTGTCAGCAAAGTGATATAGCAGAGGTCCCAAATTAATCCACACCTGCAAGTCAAGTATTTAGAAATTCCATTAGAAATCCAATAGGAAGACCCTAGGAAATGATCAAAGGGAAAAAAAAGAAAAGGAGTCATTTATCCTAAGTATTTAAGAGCTTACTCCCCCTTCTTTGAGAATTTTCGATATGATTTCAATGTATTCGACAATGTTATGCGCCGTATCAATAAAAAAGCATGTTACGATTGAATCCCAAATTCCTGCATGTTCCATATAGGTTTTCAGTGTGAAGTTAATAGGAAGATCAACATGCTTCAAACAGAATGCAACCATAGAGCAAGTTCATTTCCAATCTCATTACCATAGGACACAGCATAATAAATAGACAAGATAGATCAAGTTCAATTTTGTTTCTCCTACCTACTTGGCAGGGGTCACTGTAAACCTCAACAAAATCGCCACCGCACATGGAGAATCCTTCTGTTATCCCTGCACTGGTCCAAGGAAGGACTCCGTGATAAGCGTGAGATGAACCATGCCATAGAACACATTAGATGGCCAAGGATTTAACCCAACACTTTTCCATTTAAAAGTCAAATTAGCAAATAAATTGGGGGACAAAGCTATAAGATTAGCTCCTCTAACTTCTACATAACAGAGAGCACAACTAATAATTGAAAACTATACAAGGAGAATTAGATAAAATAAATGATATGTATTGGAATTTTCCTCATAGAACCATAAGTAGAGCAAATCCACAAAGTTGTAACATATTACATTTCAGTAGATCAAGTCATCCTTGCCAGTGTGGATAAATTGATTCCAAAATGTTAGATAAACTCCAAGGTAATGGCACATAGATATTATGGCTCGACATGCGCAACATGACAAGCTTAGGACAAAATTCTCAGACGATGCATATTTGAAGTTCAGCCTTTCCATTTTTCCTCATGTTAGCAGATAATGTCATGATGACGAACGTCACACTTTAAACTCCTCGGGCGAAGTCATCATTTTCACGGAAACGCTGATGATCCCAGTAATCGCTCGGCCTATCGACACATACTTTGAGGGTAAAGTCAGAAGTAGCCTTCACGACTGCTCATCATAACCACAGATTCCCTCTTACAACATCAAATCAGACAGAACTCTCGTGTTACCTAGAAATAAAAACCTAGAGGGAATGTTTATCCATCGTCACCTAATTAACAAGCGGATTCCTACTAATATTCTTTAAGTTAATTTCTGTATGGTATAATAGAGCCGATAGTTCCCAAGAACCCATAATAAGATTTAGCTAGATATAATCGTTGCACAAGTTAGCAGCTAAGTATACACCCGGACAGACCTCTAGAATGAAGAAGGATGACCTCTCGTACCTTGATCACATTGTCCACTCAGTAAAGAAACAGCACATGCATTTGTTCTCACATCTACTGATTCGAATGATGGGACAGAGTTTTCTGAAGTAGTGATCCCAAAGAAACAAAGCCTAATGTCATAACATCATTTCGACATGAATATAACCAGGATGAACCATGTGGAGAAGTAACATTTATGTTAGAGGAGAGATGTCAATTGGAGGTACTAGAGAAATGAACATGGAAAAAGGGCCTCCCACGTAGAAATTTTAATGTATAAAAGCATAACTGACATGATGTCTGTATAAGCGGCCTATAACCTACTAAATTATCACCATCACATGAAACCCCGGATGAAGAAGGTGAAAAATGTTTATTTGGCAAACGAGAGCAGGGCAATTTCCCCAATATGCTCCGGGTTCACAAGCTTTCGGATATTCACTCATGACAATGAAGCAAGCTCTTGCTTTTCACCTTATAAGAATTGCATCACCACACCTGTTGGAAATGAATCCATACCAAATGCATCTAATTCGTAAAAGAATTGCATAACTGAACTTTCTCTAGCATCTAGAGCCTGTAGGCAACAGAAAAATGGCAGGAAAGTGATACCTCGCTGGATGAATATCTGGAATTGACACTGACCGAAGTTGGTCACTGTCTGAAAGTGAATTGCAATTGCTATGGAACCAGGGATATATTGTCCACTCATCAGCAGTTTGAGTGCTGATAATTTCAACAGAAAATTGGAGCAGTAAGGCCAACAAACAGGAGATCTCAACAATGCATGGAACTTTGGAACAAATTGCACAAAGATTCTTACTGATTTAGAATGAAACTCGAGCATATCATCATGTAGTACGAAAATTCATTTCCCTGACTGATGAAACCTGTCTCTCAGAAGAGAAAGGATAAGGCAAAAAGGAAAAGCAACCTTAAAAAACTATCAAAGGCTGACGTCCTGACATACCTAGAGATGATATCTCCAAAGCCAACCGCCCAAGTCCAGCCCCAGGAACTAAACAAGAAGGAGGGCTGTATGAGAAAATTCTTCTCTTGTCAGCGTTTTCTCATTAGAGCATCTCTCCCAGAAAGTAATAAATTAACAAGTTAACTATTATGCAGTTAAAGAGATTCAAAAGCCTTTAGAAAACTGATAAAACAAGAAGGGAACTAAATTCTGTATACCTTTCACTGGAGCGATTGGGGAAAAGGGCATCAAGCTCTTCCAGAATAGGCTTGAAGCATTGATCACGTTCTTTCTGCCCCTATGTGAGAAAGAAATTACAGAGAAGTACTACAGTTCAGTAACAATTGGACTTGCAATATTTAAATAAGAAGATCAAATTACACGATACCTCTGCTGCCCAGTCTCTAACTATGTTCCTTATTATACAACGGACCTGTTAAAATTTTGAAAAGGATTATTTCGAAGGTGAAAGTCAATACAGATATGTGGTAAGTTCATCACTAGTTACACACATCAAGTTGTGACTTCTAATTCCTTCACCCTCACAAACATCATCATGTTGATGCACAATGCAAGCTCCCTTAAATACAGTGCCGACCAATAATTCATCTATTCAAAGAATTCAGCAATTAACTGAAAGAATATGCAATATAGAACACTAAACTAAACCACCCTCCAGTCCATTAAAAATAGCTTGAATTGACCTCAAGATCATACCCAACAGCTAGAAGTACAGCAAATCCAAGATGTCGTCTTGAAGAAGCAATACATACATACATCAAGAGACCTCACAGAGGTACTAGCTTGCTGAGTCACCAGCATTTAAATTACTTAAAGCTGCCAAAAATCTGGGCTCTGGGCACTGACTAGGAGTAAAAATGACCTATAAACCTTCACAATGTTATCAGCAGAAGCATTAGCACAAGGGTGGGCTGCTGCTAAGCTTTCGAAAACCGCAAGATCTCTGATTGACGTGGCTAAGTAGCTGTAAGGAAGCATTAGTAGCAGCATTCTAACCCATGGCAAGTGGACTTTTACGCTTCTCAAATCCCAATTCATGCTACCCTCAAAGAACAGGACATTATTGATCATTAACTGAAATCCTCCATCCACTTTGCATGCCACTCGTTTTGCATACAGGCTCTTATGCTTGAAGATTTATGACAATGACAATAACAATGTAACAAATATATAAAATCTCCTGATGCTATATCAGGGAACTTCCTCTCCACATGAATTTCCAATAAAACCAATTCACCATAGCCATTGGTCAATTAAGGACCAACCACTGACCCAGAACTCATCATCTACGCAAGGGACGTGTCACCCATGACTCCCTCGCCTCTTGTGCATGTCTTCCATGGCATGTAGAAAGAACCATGATTTACAGATACTAGAAACATGATCAAGTCAAACCGTTCAACATTCTAATTCTAAGCTCCTGCAGCAACCCAAGTAATTGCAGGATTCCAATTATACATGTACATTAGAAAGCAATGCAACCCCAGGGGAATAAAATACCATTCTTAAAAAGAAGACAAATCAATGTAAAAGTAAGAGCAGAATGATAGCTTCAGCATACCTTATCAACGTCAACCAGGGGGACATGCAACTGCAACGAGGGATCTAACCAGTCGCAAGAAGAGGAAGAAACCTGAAATGGTAAGTGACAGAGAATTAACCATCTTGCATAAAATGCATTATGGACAACTTTACACCAGCTTTAAAAATTCTTATGGAAACACAAGTGCCAGGAATCACAATCATTCGACAAGAGCAGAGACCCAGCCACATAAGGCCTGATAGCTTTTCTGGTCTTTCTTCTCCCCATCTCTGCGTGGCACTTGCATTTGCCCCATTGGAGGGGATAAGGTGATTAGTGAGCTTACATCTTTATTGGAGTCAGCAAGACTACTTCCATCACTATCTCTTCTCTGTTCGTGGGACTCTGAGCAACCACAAGGATTCCTCGCGGTGGAGTCATGGTGTCCTCTGCTTGCAAGCTCCTGCTTCATCTAGAGAAGTCAGATTAGTTTGTAATGAGAAAGCACAATTGAAGTTGGCACACAACAGCCGACAGAACAATTACTGTTACTCATGAAAGTTGATAGACCTTATTGTTAGTCTGCTCTTCTGCTTTGCATTTTGCATTGTCACCATCTCCAGAAGCAGCTTCGCATGTAGATGACCACAAACTTCCACTGTTCAAGGCAGTCTGATTTGAGCAAATTTTCCTCTCTGACGAGAAGAGGTCACCATTTTGCATGTTTTCATGATCTGAGTGCTCACAAATATCAATCTCTTGGCTCAAATCAATTGGGGGTTCAAATGCCTGCAAAGAAAGTAAGGAGATAAATTTCAAATTGCACAACATGATGCCAAATATTGATATATAGCCAATTGTGCCAAGTAGACAATTAATGTCTCAAAAAGAGACTCTAATTCAGTTGAAGTTTAACAACTCAAGAATTATAGCACTTGCCCCTGAGCTCAGTACCAGTACTCCTTTTGTATAATTCATGAGAAATGGTTCAGATGATAATGAATGTTTTTCTGAAAAGGGGGATGCACTTGACTGATTTCAAGCACTTCAAATCCTTTTTTTAACCAATTTCATAATACTAGAATTTAGGTAAAGTGGAGATTTGAAGGGCTTAAATTGGAAATCAATATGATGAATGTGTCCTTAAAAAACCAGAGAATTACATAAGAACCTCAGAACCATAGACCCACACTCCAGATTTTGCTTTAGATGTCTTATGGTCCTGCTGGTTAAGGGTGTCATCAGTCAAGTCGTCAATTATCAATTGCAGAACTGATCTGACTGAGTGTTCAAAAATTTAAAGAAACTTGAAAGATACACATAAGCTGGAGTCGCTTGACTTTTCTACATGCCTGGTCCATGTGAGGTTACCATGGCTCTAGATTTGTAGATTGACTGGAGCAAATTGAAAGCCCTTGAGAAAAGTGAAATGGGCAGTGGGTTTAAAAAAAAGTGATAAAATTGGCCCTTTTATCAGAATTGATACATTTATTGTTGCTTATAGATTTTCTTTTCTTTTCTTTTCTTTTTTTTTTGGGGGGGGGGGGGGGAGAGAGCATAGTCAATTATAGTTCGTAGAATATTGCATGGCACAGAAGTCATAAATAACTAGTTTGACCAACCAAAAATTAGACAATGGACCCTTATTTCACCCCCTTAAGGTCAAGGCAAGCCACCTCAATAACCTCACAAGGGCTCACCTTTAGCATGGTCAGCAATAGCATAAAATATCCATTATCAACAAGAATCCAGAGCGACCTTATGTAAGAAAATTATGGCATAGATAAGCAGCAACGTACCTGAAGCATGCTGAAAATGAAGTATGAATTTGCTGAGATGCACCTGTACCATTGAGAAACTCAATCAAATACTACCTTATAAATACGCTAATGATAATCTAACTATCAATATTAATATCTAAAATGCAGCTTTTAAGACAGCACATACCCAGGAATGTAAAAACCAACCAAAGAAACTGTCAAAACCTCAAGCTTTAGCAACGAGTGAGTCCAGATGGATATCTAACTTTATAACATAGAGACAAGTAGTGTGGAACCTAAGTTCAAATGCTATATGCACAGATTCAAGATAAATCAAAAGGTTAATTGGGCTCTTTTACATAATTGGAAAAGAAAATCTCTACGTATATCTGGGTGAAAAGATTAAGACAAGCAAAGCACTTCTATCTAGGAAGCCAATTTTTGACCAGCAAACACAATATCAAGAAAGTTCTCTATCTGCATATTCAGAGACCATATCTCTAAATTTGTGAGTCAAATCACATATAAGAAACTATAAAACCCCCATGCCAGCAGTCAGTTCCAAATTGCCAAGTGTAGATGCTTCTGACGTATGGAAATATGCCAGATAGGTCGCAGTGGCATAGAAGAAAAATCATCAAGTGTGCTTAACCTACATTTATTGAAGGAGGGGGAGGGGGGGACCATATTTAGTCAAAAGACTTAATCATTGTTGTTATAGTAACGTAAAGCCGGTGCTGTGTGTTGCCTAGGACATACTCGAAGGCTAGGCTAGGGTACTCACGGACAATAACATAACATAAGGACAAGGTTGAAAGGGCTAAATGATAAATATTGGCGACTCAACATAATTGGCTAAAAGAAAATACAAAATTGACATGTTTTGAGAGAATCAATTTGACATGTTGAATTTAGTATGAATGACTAACACAGCTAAAATGAATTTAGTATGAAGTCCACGATCCCTATGTATAGTGTTCATCTTCCCTATATCCTCTTACAACACTCATTTAGGTTGGATATCACTAACATATTTTCTCATTGACAACCAAGAAGAAACGCAGACCTCTGGGAAACTTGGAGAAGAACTAGAAAGACTATTTGGAGAAGCAGATCTCAGAAAGCTTGAAGAAGGATGACACTACTAAGGGGAAATGTGTTAGAGCCTTGACAATACAAACTGAACATGTCGAAAAAAAAGCATATTAAGTCAACACAAGAAACAGGTCGAAGCAACATACTGCCTCAATCTTCGAAACTTCTGGGGATAGTGTGACAGCAACGCCTGCAAGTGCATATAAAAGTAGTGAGATAACTCTACAGTAAAACTAGTAAAACAGAATATCAGTGGATTTGTAGAACTCTAATGAATTAAGGTTCGTGCATTTTATTGAGTTGCTCAGCATAACTAAAATGGGCAAACGATGTCTTGTTCAAACTACAGGCTACAGGCCAATCACTTTTTCTCCCACACAATTAAAAAAGTTCTTGTCGAGCTTAAACAATGGGAAATTATTGCAAAATTTGAAGACTGCAGAATACATATTTAATGCATCACTTTTAAGACAAAGAATAATCAGTACAATGAAAGTCAGACTAAGCGGGGAGAAGGACATTCAATCAATTCAACTACCAACAAAAAAAAGGTTCTAGAGCTTAGGTCAGAGGTCTGTTGTTTGTATTATCATGGTGTGCCTCAAAAGTAACAGACTAAGCGGGGAGAAGGACATTCAATCAATTCAACTACCAACAAAAAAAAGGTTCTAGAGCTTGGGTCAGAGGTATGTCGTTTGTATTATCATGGCGTGCCTCAAAAGTAACAGTGTTTTATCTACAGATTCTTCATAAATCACTATCCAGCTCCCAAAATTCACCACCACAGTCCATAGCAATGATTGCTTAGTAGAAACTTCATTTTGCTAGAATGTTTGATCCCTCACTTTGCAGAAAACAACTCCCTCCATAGAAAATTACCATTAAACACCTTCATAACCACTTCACAGTCTGCTTTATCAAATTGGGCTGGTGACATGATGCTGAGACCCAATTTGATATGAGACTGTCTGACCTGACAAAAGCGGTACTCGCTCAATCACGTTTATCCCAGTTATATAGCCCCTACATCTTTGTCTTCAGAATGTTCTCAATTTAACAGGAAAAAAATCTCAGAGAGTGGTTAATGGATTAGTAGCTGGAGAGTACACCAAGGAAGTGACAAGCAAGAAGCACAAAGCCAAATAAAGTCTTGATCTTTGTCAAAGTTTGGAAGTCAAATCTCTCTATATCTTACTGGAGAATCAACGATAATTCACTTGTTATTATGTACCTTATGAGCAGGAGGAAGCTTTCTGAAAGATCTTTCATATCGTTTTACATCTTCTTCTGCAGCTTCCGGATAACTGTATAAGAAGATAGTTCAGCAGTATATAGAGATAAAACCAAAATGATTGGCATGATGCCAACAAAGAAATGTATCATCTAAAACTAAAACAGAAGGCTTCAAAATTTGAATGATAAAGGCAACAAAACAAAAATGAGATAGAACTTGATGAAATATAACTTTATAATAAGGCTCGGGTTTAAATTGAATATTTCACATTGACACAGGAGATAATTAGGTGACTGCGAAAGTAATTACTTCAATGGTCAGAGCTAAGCTTTGATGCATTTGCATAGTTAAGGAGATGGGATGAGATGGATTCTCTAAAGGCATAGATGAAACATGAATGTTCACGTCTACCAGTGTGATCACAGCAGTACCTAGTTGCAACAGCTTGTTTAGCCAAAACATAAGGGTGCAACAGAAATTGAACTGATGAACCATTTTATATATGAGATGAAATATCAAACAAACGGTTCAAACTAGAAACAGGCCCAACCGAACTGTTCAAGAGGGTGTTTATAAGTTTGCTCCATGAACTCAAAGGCCAAACTTAAACTTTATTCCCCCCACATTACCCTTTTTCTTTTCTTGACAGGGATGAGCCTGTTGACAGGTATCTAGAAATAGAAACTCATGCACATTAGCTTTGAATGTGAACCAGGAGGAAGTTTGACCTCAAAATCCATCATTATAGCTTCTTTCCAGCAACTTTCCTTTTTTTCCTAACCTCCTTTCAAGTCCGTTTCAACCTAGTTCAGTGATGGAAGTATAACATGTATTGTTGGCCCGAATCGTTACTTTGACATAGATAAATTGTAAGGTTTTAAAAAACCAACTTATAAGATGAGAATGGGAAATTTGGTTCAGCTCGGTATGCAATGTTTCCCAAATTGAACCGTGCTCAACCGTAGCAACAGCTCATGACAGAGAGTATGGAGAAGGATAGTGGCCAGTAAATCGACTTCTTTTATCTCTCGTTTATACTAAGGTATACCTCAAATTACTCTCAAAACACTGCAGCTACAGCCAAACAACCTTTCAAAAATTGAAGTAGCATGGAAGCAAGCTACTACGGAATCTCCATAACCACTATAACATCAGTGAAGCTTCCTGAACATACTTTCGAAAAGCTGAAAAGGACTACAGCTCCAAATATTCTGCATGGCAGTAGCCAGAACACCGATCTGCCACCAGTTATTTCAACAGTGTCATGACAAATAAACATCCAAGAGCACTGCTTACCAATATAACCTATTGTCTCCTGGTTTAACTAGAAACAATATATATAAAATAAAATAAAAAAAGAGTAATGCCACTAGATAGCAGAGCATGGCAAAAGAAACTACAAAATCTTTCACCGAAAAAGCCAATTAAGAACTATCATCTTCACAATCACTCCTGCGCCTGAGAGAAAACTTCCCCCTTTTTTTCTCTTTCAAAGCATTCATCAGTGAATTTTTTCTGTCTTCTTTTCCTTTCATGCATCCTTCAGCCCAACAGACAGATCAATCAACAAGCTAAATCCTTGCAAAATCAATTACAAGACCCGCGCTTTCCCGCCAATCAACCGACTTCATTTGCCTACGTGTAACTACCTTGGCACGGCTATGCGCCGCTCGAGCAAATCTACTTCGAACCGACATGCGCTCACAGTCGCAGACACGCAAATGCGGAAAAATGGAAAAATCGACCGCTCCGTCCTCTCGAACCCCGCAGGAGCTACAATCGCGCGGGTCAGGGAGAAATGCCGATCGAAGGAGCACAAAAGAACGAGAGAAAGTCGGGAAATTTAGCGCGCGCGCGTAGAGAGAGAGAGAGAGTGCGTACTTGAGAAAGGCGCTGATGATGCGCCTGAGAGACTTGGCTTCGAGAGCCTCCTCGAGCTTGCGCTGACGAAGCCGCTCCGCCCCGTCGTCTTCCTCCATACCTCCGGACATCGCCCTGTCTCCGGCGGGGTGGCGCTCCGCCGTGTCCGCCAGTGCGTGCGAGGAGCTCATGGTCTCTTGATCTTTCGCGGCTTCGACGATGGAGATGACGACCGCCGGTGCCTTTTCATCGTTCGAACGGAGGATCCGAATCCAGAAACGGGCCCGGCCCGGAGGAGGAGGGCCGAGATCCGCAATTCGTTTGGGCCGCCGTCCGGATCCAAGATTTGGGGGGAAAACAAACCCACCCGCGCTTTTGACATTATTACAGTCATACCACCAAAGTATGCATTACTAGTGAGTTACCAAAAACGCACCCGCCGTCTGTTTGGTAACGTTCTAATGAATGATTTCTTTTTAGAAATTGTCTTTTCTATTTATATCCCCCAAAACAATTTTTCAATAAAAGACGTGTTTAATAACTATACAAATTTTTTATTTTCATAATGAAAAAAGAATAGAAATATGTTTGATACGATTAACAAATTTTTTTATGATATATAATTTCTTTTAATCTTTTTCTTATTCTTGCTTACCATAGTCGACCACCGTCGCTATCAATCGTTGCTGCCCGCCACCGGCGAAGGCCGACGATCGGTGGCGGCGACGATGGCCAATCGGCAAGTGGCGGCGAGTGGCAGTGACAACGGCGGTTGGCCGGCGACAAGCAACGGAGGGGGGTGGTGGCCTGCAAATAAGAAGAAACGAAGAAAAGAAAAAAGATAACTTATTTATAAAAATTGTTTTTGGGAATAAGAAGCTATTTTTTTCTACTTCTCATTTCTGTTCCAAATTTATTCCCTGGCTACTTTTTTATTTCAGGGAATAGAAAAATTAATTGACGATACCGAACAGATTTTTGTCATTGCTTTGTTTTAGGAAACAAAAGAATAGAAAATTGAGAAATAGAAACGTTATCAAATAAGGACAACTCAAATGGGTAGATTCAATGTAGGGCCGAGCCTAGATTGAGGTTTAACTTTTCGACGTTTCTGACCGACATTTCGATTTCAGAGTTAAAGTAGTGGTACTTATTCTTGGAACGTGGAGTGACCAAATTGAAACCCATGGAGCTTTTTCAATTTCAACTTCGAACGTTTGTCTTTCAA
Source organism: Eucalyptus guilfoylei (assembly GCA_016097605.1). Classification (NCBI taxonomy): domain Eukaryota; kingdom Viridiplantae; phylum Streptophyta; class Magnoliopsida; order Myrtales; family Myrtaceae; genus Eucalyptus; species Eucalyptus guilfoylei. The sequence continues at coordinate 12,071,799 of CM027870.1, read as the reverse complement.
GTTGGAGTCGCCCATCGGATTAGCCGTTGAGAATGTCCTAAAGCGTCGAGTCCATTGCTCGGAAATGTGAACTCAAGACCATCCACTCGTGGATAAAAGCGTAGGGAACTTGTCTCATAACTTTATGGGTCTATTTCCAATATCATCACTGGAAAGCACGTGATTAGGTGTCGAGTACTACCAACTTTTAAAGCATCCGACATCTTACATTGAAAGTCATGAATCTAGGCCATCTTGGTAAATTGAGATGAATGAAGCATTCATTAGTAAACCATGTCTAAATAGCAACCGACTTGATCCAAATTAGAATTGGGAGTCGACATATTAACCTCTCAACTGTATATCTATCTACTATAGCTCGTTGATGTATTAAATTAACGCAACATCATCTCGCCACCTATCTGTTCATCCAACAGTCACTTAATTAATTTGAGATAATAATAAAAACTTCATTGGAATAGAACGAAAAAGGTTGAGTGACTTTTTTGTTACATTCATTATTCAAATTTGGCATTTGCAAGAAATTATAAACAAATATTTTTGTTGATAAATTTCCCCCACGAGCACCAATCGACTGTGCCCATTTCAGTTGCTCTTCTTTTTAAGGGGACAATAGTACAAAATCACGAGTAAATATGAAAGGGTGTTTAATGGCTGATATAAGGAGCCACAGCTCGAGCCCTCTTCCTTCTTTCCTGGAGGAATCTCTGCAGCGATCTCTTCATCGAGAGGCCCGAAGACAAGGGGCTCCACAGCTGGTGGGCCTTCTTCAATGGCGGAGACGAACCAGCTCTTGACTCCACTTCTCTACTCGCCAGCCAAATTATGGCTCTCGCCTGCATCGACAAAACAAGGGGAAGAATGCGTGAGCGTGGATCTCTTCCTTTCCACTCGAAATCGCTAATCGCCCCTCATCTTTGCGCTTCTGAAATGCATGAATGAAAGCTGTGGCGTGATGGGATTATATAGAAGAGAGAAACTATCACGATTCGGGGTTCGGCAGAATCTGAAGATCAAGGGAAAATGTGGATCCAATACATGCCAACCCTCGGATAATGTGGATCCCGCGTGGGATCGGGGATCCAAGAATTCACGTGTACAGATATGCGAATGGTAAAACGATCAAGAGTGCGCGAGATTTCATTACGCGTCATATAACATATCCTGAAATCTGTACAAGAAGTATGCAGATCTGTGCATAAATGCTGATATCGTATGCTTCCTTTCCTTTCGGATTTTCTGAGAAACGTGGGGGCATCATGATGGGCTCTCATTCGAAAATTTAGATTAATTTACCTGAAATTCCGTTAAGTCAAAGGGACGGACTCGCCCCCTGTAAATAATGGCTTGCTGTTGCTGATTTACATGCGATTGTTCAGTCCTGCATGCATTGACATAACCATGTGCATCTTCGTGAGCTTTACATGCAAATTACACAGAGATCATATCAACATAGACGATCATCGATAACCAACAAACGAGCAGGCCGAAAGAAAACTAAAACGACAACAAACCCACAGAGAGAGAGAGAGAGAGAGAGAGAGAGAGAGAGAGAGGGAGAGAAGGGACGTACGTCGATGAGCACTCGTCGTAAGAAGAGGAGGAGGAAGAAGAAGAAGAAATGGAAGAGAGGAGGTGAAGATCCGGGTTGCAATTCTTCACCATGGCAAAACCGTGATCGAAACGACGGCGATCGGCACACTCTCTCGCTCTTGATCTCATCAGATTGAGATTGCAAGAATGAATGCCATAGCTGCACGGAGATGAGAAGGAGGAGGAGAAGGAGGAGAAAGCAACGAAGGAGAAGGGCAGTGACGGATCGCAGCGGTTTTTATAGTGGAGTTTTATTTTTCTTTTTTCCTCATTTTTTTTCATATTTTTCGGGATTTTTTCTTTTTTTTATTTTGTTTTTTTTCTGGGAAGTTAGGGGGAGTTCAGTGATTCGACGTAGGAGAGCACGAAAAGAAACGTACGAACAGAAAACACCGGCGACTATGTAAAAGCGCACGTGGAACACGAGCATGCCGAGCAAGCAATGTGCGGGAAAACGAAAGAGGAGAAGCATGATAATGATTTTTTTCGGCAATTCCCACAAATCACATGCCGTTGCTTTCGGAAAGGTTGTCAAAATTGGAAAGTTTTCTTTTTTCTCCCAAATTTTCCGCTTGTAGAGGAGGCTGAAATTGGAATGAGGCAAATTGATAATTACTTTCGCGTGGTCCAAAGAAATGCTAAATATCGCTCACGTTTAGTGACGTGATTAAATTTTCAAAACACGATGTGCATTAATACTATACAACTCTATACAATATATTTTATGCAGTATTTTCATCGACTCAATTATGCTCGGTTGCAATTGACCGTCATGATATCATAAGCAATCTTTATGACATGTAATGACGGTTTTGTACTTGATTTATGATTGATTACAACAATCATGTCATAGAGGTGCCCAATTTCATAGAGCTCATGAAGAATTTTGATTGGGGTACCAGTATATCCTAAAGTGATTGCAACATGCTATGTCAACAGCACGTGAGGTGTTCAATGAGCTCATTTGCGTTATTAGGCGAGGCCTAATTTCCATGATATTGCGACGCGCTCAATAATCACCGATTGATATATTCGTTACACTTTTTTTTTTTTTTTGGTGCTAGAGGAATCGGCTTGCAGCCGACAGCCGCATCGTAAACCCCCAGGTGACACTTAAGCAGGAGGACCCACCACCCCTGAGTCACACTTAATACACTTAGCGCCTCCCTTGGGTTTTGAACCCTTCACTTCTGGACTGAGGATCAGCAGGGCCTTATCCAGCGGAGCCCCTGAGTCACACTTAATACACCTAGCGCCTCCCTTGGGTTTTGAACCCTTCACCTCTGGACTGAGGATCAGCAGGGCCTTATCCAGCGGAGCCACCGCGGCCGGTGGTTCCTTTTTGGTTGCTGGCACGAGCATCTAATGGATTGAAAGTCAGAGAGAGAGAGAGAGAGAGAGAGAGAGAGAGAGAGAGGGGGAATGGCTACGGAAATTCGAAGGAAACGCTTGCGAAATGGAATACGTATAGGAGCTGGAAACGCACGCCAAATGTTTGTTCAAATTCAAGAACTAACGTGCATATGCATGAACCCGAGCATATGAGCATGAGCGATTAATTAGAAAAACCGAGGCGGCATTTTGCCGCACGTGAACAACGTTTGACAATGGTTTCCACATGGCACGTGCGCAGTTCCCTCCGGCAAAGAGCTCCCTCGTTCTGTCAATTACCGGATGTAGATCATCCCAATTCAAGCGCAAGTTCATGTGCAGTCATTCTGAAATGCTAGATTGCCGGCCAAGAGAAAATCCTAATTTATGTCCTGTCATCATCATAACCAAATCGTCTTTACCACTGAGGTGCACATGAGTTATGTCCAAAAAAATCCCATGTCGAGAATTTGATATGGTGAAAAGTAATAGATATATCTTATTTGGTTTATAACTTATTAATTTATACTTTTCAGTAAATATAGATCCAATTGAATTTTCTAATAGGTTAAGACTCGAATTTTCTTCTAGTGATCTCTCCTTTAGAGCATAGAGCTTGCGCTCTACGTCCCAATAAAATGATCAGAGCAATGATTGGTTGTTACTTATAAGGAAAAAAAAATCTTGTAATCAATGCTTGTTTTGAGTAAAAATTGTCATCACTGTTGGTCCAATAAAAAGAGAATGTGGATAGTTGGTCTAATAAGCGAAAAATAGAGACTACATGTAAATGTGAGCAAAAAATTAAAGATGACTATTGCGCATGGTTGTGGGTGCATTACAGCCACTAGAATATTGAGGTTGAAATATGTTGATGCAAAATAACACTTGGATTAAGGAGACCATGCCTAACATTGGAATTCACACATGAGAGGATCAATAAATTGCACTTGTGAGTTATATTAGAGAAGCCAATGTACTATATTTTTGCAAGGAATATTAGTCCTCATTCCATTTTCTAGGACTGTCTTTATGCCTTTGATTGGGGAAAATTGTCCAAAAAGTTATAATCTTATTTTATGACAGTCAATTTAGTTCTAAACTTTTCAATTTTGCCAATTCAGTCCTAACATCTTAAATGTATCAAATTAGTCCTAAACATTCTAATGATTTGTCAAACTAGTCCCCAACATTTTAACGAATAACTAATTTAGTAATTATAGCTAATTTTAGATGGATAATTGACGTGACAGTTAGCGCTAATGTGGAAAAGTTTTTAATTGATTGTTTCTATTTTAATTTTATTTTCTTTCTTTTTTTTCCCTCTTTTTACAGAGGGTCAACAAGTTAGGGTCGCAATCCTCGCTGAGGTTAGCAAGGATTGGTCGGTGAGGGTGTCATGAGCCTTTATGGGCCATAACAAGGCATCGCAGCCCTTGTCTACCCTTGTTGTGGCGATCATAGCCTGAGTGAGGGCTTACAACACCCTCGCCAAACCAAACAAAGGCCGCAACGTTATCACTAGATCTAGTGAGGCAAGGGCTTCACGACCCTCGCGGTCACAGTGAGGGTGGGCAAGGGCCCTGACTCTTGCCAGTGGCCAACGTGGGCTTCACAGTCCTCGCTTTGAGCCCAGTGGGGTTGCCTGCCTATGCAAAAGTATGCTGACCGAAAGCGTAATATTCTAGAAATTTATACATGACGGCACCAATACACAATTGGACCGAAAATCGAATATGGTCCCCAAAATTTTTCATTGGAGATAAGTTGAGGGACCAAATTGTAAAGAACCATATTCGATGGACCAAAACCAAATTCACAAAAATGTCACGTGGATGGATTCTTGGACAGCACCACATCATCGTGGCGTAAGCACCTCAAAATTTCACAGTAAATATCACGCTGAATTCCGCTTAAATCGTATCGGCCGTAGAATCCTATAAAATTTGGTACATCCTATAAAATTTGGTACAACGACCAACGATGGATGACGTAATTGAAAAAAAAAAAAAAAAAAACCAATGAACGCATACTATGGATGCCCGTCACAACTCGCAACCTCGATTAGCCATCCCAATCAAGGGCAATGAATCGCGGGGCCATACGAAAACGCCGATCCATCGGCCGCCTCCATTTCCCGGAAACTGTTGATCGGGGACCACGTGACAGTGTCTTTGGCGTGCGGCTTCCGGCTTTCAAAGCTTTTGCAGCTCGAGCCGAACACAAGGAATCTCCTTAGCCTTTACGAACCAGAAAGAGAAACTGACAAGAAAAGAAGTAGAAAACAAGGAGAGTTATTTTTCTTTAGGTACGAGGGAGAGAGATTTGCATGGAAAATGTGAATTTTCTTTTCCGGGAAAGGGAAGAAAAAAAACGCTTGTCGAAGGGATATTTTTCTCTCTTTTTCTGAGGAGAGGTCGTTATATTGGTTGGGGGTACCGATTCTTAGGCCCCAAGTCACGTGTTGCCCTTTTTGTTGGACCGTCCCGTTTATTCACTAGCGAATGAATTATGTCGAACGAAGATTAAAAATACTAGGATTTAGTAAAGAACGAGGTTGACAAAAAAATGAGGAGATAATTACCAGAAAAAAATCCCTAAACCTATTGTAATTATACTAATTTGATCTTAAATATCTTGATTTGGCCAATTTAGTCTTAAACATTTTGATAATTTGCCAACATAACCTATCTAGCCAATTTTGACTAAAAATCGCTAATGTGGATGTTGGCCGTTCTACAGGACATGACCGGCACCGACGTAGACAGTGTTTGCAACTTTTTAATACTACTTATGAATTATTTTTCTATTTTTCATTTCTTTTCTTTCTTTTTTTATTTTTGAAATGAGCTCGATGACGGCCGCAACGCTCTGGCCTGTGGCCAGCGACCTTTGCTGGCTATCGCTGAGGCCACAGACTAGCCGAGGGAAATAAGAGGAAAAAAAAACAAAGAAAAGGGAGAAAAAAGAAGACAAAATTTTAGAGAATTATTTTAAAAATTGTAAAAATCGTCCATGTCAATGCCTTTTGTATTAGATATGATGACTGATATCCACGTCAATAATTTTTTACCAAAATTGGCCAAGAGGATTACATTAGCAAATCTTTTGAAGGTTTAAAATGAGCTATGTTCATAACAAGAACTTAGTAAATGCAACTGTTCAATCCGCTTGCGATGCCTCTCTTAGGCCTAACTTTATTGAGACCGACTTTTAGCATTTAGCTCAACTATTATTCCAAATATAAGGCTTCTTGATCTCAATTTTTTATGCACAAAATTCTTATAAAGGCGAGTGCAAAGCATACTATCAAGATAAGATGCAGTCTTACTATTCTAAGATCTCTAATGCTGGACAGAAATTTGAAGAGAAAATGGGAGAATTAACTTTGCATAGTTTAAGCACACAAACAACAATTTTATTGCTGAAGGTTAGTCTTACCTCAATATTTTACAAACCAAGCCTTTTATAGGCATAAGGGATAAGAAAAACAACATTACATCACCGATGACTTAGGCATTTTAATGCCTCAATAAAATATATGGTTCACACTAGGACACCTTTGACTTTCAACCATGACTCATTCTGAAATATTAATGACAAAACCGTGACTCACATCATGACTCATCTTAAACATTAATTATAACTCCATGACTCCTCTAAAAACATTAAATAAACATCATGACTCATCTTGAAATATTAATGACATATGAGTCCTTAACATGACATTTATGATTACACGAGTATTAATACACTTTCTCTTTATGATATTTATGACTTATCCAATTATCAATACACTTTCTATTCGTATGATGAAGGAGCTGAGCATCGTGTTTCCATCGCTTTTTCTAAATGGCGTATGGCAACTTCCTAGTCCCACCTTTTTCTTCTTTCTCCTATACTTTTCTTTGCAGGTCAGCAAAATCCCGATGGGAGAATTTTGAGTCGCGGCTTTTTAGGAGAAGATTAATAAGAATTTGGTGGGACATCTCTAGATCCGGATGGATTATCTATTGGGTCCAAGTTTACTGTAAAATCTGGCATACTGAGAGATAGATTCGTTCTAGGCATTTTGGCTGGGGTTAGTTGTCCACATTAATCAAAGATGAGGGACTCCCTAAACTTGATGACAGTCCAAAATCAAAACAATCTTGATGATGACGGTTGGTCTGTATCGTCCATTCTGAATTTTGCTAGAGCAGCCTTAATCAGATGTTCAGTCTTGAGATAATCCCATGGATTGCATTAGTATTATCGTCTGGCTAAACTCCTTAAGGAATGGTATGATTAGCCTCATAGAGGATTCGCTGGATTTCCTTGTGCTGGATTGGCTCTAATACAACATCAGAGCGTGTTATAGAGTTTAGTAGGAACATTTTGAGCTTTATAGGTCAAAACTCCTATACCGTTAGGGGTACCTAGGAACATTGTCGTCTGGTTTGACAAAAAGTCATGGCTTATAAAAGAAAATGATTATGTGTAGCTCTGGATCTGACCTGCATGCTCTTGGTTGTTATGTGAAAAAGGCTTTCCATGCTCCTAAGGGTTTAAACCAATCAAGCATTTCAGCAAAATAGTGAAACCTTCCACTATCACCGATTTCTCAATTTGCTTGGCTGATAATTCTTGGCATTTTTGCTATTGGAAACTAAATGAATGCATACTGGTAAAACCATTTAAGTTCTTCCAGAAATTAATCATCCGGGGAATAAGACAAAGGATGAATGCATAGATAGTCCGGATGCATGCCACTTTAGATTAAATTGGCATAAGTGCAATAGATTTTAAATTTTTTTTTTTGGGTAATTTCCGCGAATAGTAAGCATGACGAAAATTGGGCACGCACGTAGCGATATGAGAAGTATAGTACTCTCATTGTTTAATAAATAGAAATTTACCGAATTAATTGTTTGTAAAATATAATCATCGAATAATCTCATTGATGCATCTGGTTTTGGGGGGCGTATGTTACCGAGAGTACATCTATCAACACGCAAAACATTGCGAGTGACCTTCCGTTCTGGGGGCTTTCTCCGATTCCGTCGACTGAAAACTCAATACGAGCAGAGTCGGATGAGAGACAATCATCATCAGTTCCCAATTGTCAGCTGTAGGATCAAGTATCGTCTACGAATTCAAACTTAAGACATAATTTAATATCGTGATTTAGCCGACAGCAACGTGGTAGAAATGCCCCCGTCTTATTCGCCAGAGTTAATTTTGTATCAGAGGAAATGGAATTCTACTGAACAAGCAAATTAGCACTAATCAAACAGCCAAAGACACAAATCAAGTGCATCAGAGCACACTTAAAGAACAAGAAACAACAAGAACGTTCGAGGGTTCATAGCCGACCGCAATCGTATCGGGTGTGGCCGAGCCGGTCTCGGAAGAACAAAATTATCACCAAAATGCAGATCAATTTCACAACCAGTGAGGTCGACTCGAGCAGCGACCCGATAGTGTAGGTCTTTGCAGACAGCCGGACCAACCTCATCCGCGGTTCGGTTATATAACTGTCCAGTGCGCCTCCTATTATTTCCCTGCTCAATTCCCCCTGGTCTGGGGAAGTCATATGCGGCGCTAAGCATCGAGCTAGGATGATCGCGTCCTCTAATGCAGCAGATCCGCCTTGTCCTAGGAATGGGCCCATCACGTGCATGGCGTCCCCGGCGACCGTCACGGTTCCTTTCCTAAAGCTTCCGAATAGCACGTCCCACGGTGCACGGTACCTTGTGCCTGTCAAGGACAACGAATCAGGCTCGCTGTTCTCGATCATCTCCAGGATTTCTGCTGGGAAGCCAGCCATCGATTCCACGGTCGATTGCTTTATCAGGTCGGAGTTCTTTGAGATGGTTGAATCTGTCAAATGATGACACAAAATCGTCATAAGATTGAGTTTACTTAGCTATCATCAACCAGAGAATCCTTCAGCAAATTTGCTGATCAACAAGCTGTAACGAAGTCAAAGGTAACATGGCTATCACCCAAAAAAACTAGTCGAAAAGACTATCAGAGATTACGCGAATCATGGAAGAGCGCGGAGTAAGAAAAGAAGTTACCTTGATGCGTCCATGGTCGAGCTATGAACCAGTAAACTGACTTCTCGTCGAGCGGGATTCTTCCGAGAAAAACACGATTATGGTTTATCGTGACGAAGTCGTGAGGGTAACCGTGCCCATCCGGATAAATCGTGAACCCTCTAACATTGCATGTGGGCGACATTCTTGGTGGCCTCAAGTCTAAGAAGTTGGCGACCTCGGAGTTCACTCCGTCACATCCTATCACGACCTGTGAAATTTACAATGAGAGACTGATCACGCAAGTGTTCAATTTCAACACGTTCTAACGGTGTCCTATCCGCTTTTGATCATAGTTTTCTCGTCTAAATGCGCTAAGAATGATATCAAAAGCAGGATACCTTAGCTTTGATGACACTGCCGTCATGTAACCGAAGGATAGGATATGAAGTTTCAGGATCCATTGCAATGGCCAGGAGACGGCTTCCAAAGCGTATTGTCCCGCTCGGTAGATCGCTGGCTAAAGCTTCCAGGAGAACGCTGCGTCTCAAGCATCGCGCTTCTCCGAGCCTGAGCAATCAAGAAGGAAAGGGAACTTAGTTTTGACCGAGCAAACATTTCAGTTTCGTTCTGATATTAACAATTTCTTATATGACATAACGTCAGTCCACATCCTAATTCTGCAGATTGATTCAATCGTCATGAGAGTATCAGCCGAAAATTTCAGCGCTGTTCGTATCACCAACAGTTTTTGCAGTTCAGCTGAATTTCAATGCTGCTTTCACCAGCACAAATCGGTGCTTTACTTAGCTCCATCAGATCGCAATACCATTTACATGGCGCATAAATTACTTCTGATTACAGATTCCACATGAAGAATTAGAAGATTACATTGGGCAAAAAAAATTTTGTTCCCTACATGGTATGCGATTTCGGTCCTACTGTTAACTTTTCCGTCGCTCAGAAGTTCTGAGCGAAAAGAAGCACAGAACTGGAAGAAACACAGAAGGAGAAAGAACAAGAGCATACCCGACAGGAACCTCCTTCAGAGTAGTACTGTTGACCGATACATCACGAAATCTGGTGCCACAAACGCAACTTTGTCAATTTACATTGATAAACAATCGGCGTCCTTCTTTTGGACAGGAAAATTTCAATCATTTCGTGACACTATTGTTTAGGATACGTTGTAAGAGTTTTCCTAATTGTGGATTACATTAATTGATATTGTAATTTACCGTTTAACGTTTATTGTTTTACGGGGTTTGGTCTAAGGTGAGATAGAAGGTTTCTTAATTAGTCTAATATGGGCTAGCTAGTGTGGGCCGAGTTGAGCCTGGCCCGTAATGAGAGGGACTGGTTGGAAACTCTATAAATAGTGCTCAAGTCTCTCCTCTAACCTAATTCTCACATGTATCCTCACCTAAGGAGTGTTTACCTAACACTAAACGTGAGGGGGTTGCCTCATTGAGCCAGTGATACGGAGGGCAATAGAGGAGAAGGACTTGCGCGTGGAACATTGTGTTTCCGCTTCCGCTTCAAGTACAATGGATCCTAAAACAGGTGCGTAAATCTTTCTGATCTATTATGCATGTTCTTGTTCTAGTTATGGAGATCTTGAGATTATGCGTAATTTGCATCCAACATGTGGTATCAGAGCAACCATAACCCTAGAACTCGAACGCATAGAATTTTGCCCTAATTTGTGATTTTCGAGATTTTTTTGTTTAATAAAAATAAAATTAAATCACAAATTCGGATTGGGCTCAACGAGACGAGCAAGATGGTCGGCGGAGCGTCACCGGGGGAGGTCTCACGCGCCCCCACACGAGGCCACGCGCCGCGCGTGAGCTCCACGCGCCGAGCACTCTGGCGGCGCGTGTGGGCGCATGGAGCCTTCATTCAGCGCGTGGGTGGCGGCGTTGGATTCGTATGATCTTCCTCTACGTCGTGATGTATTTATTTTATATTTTTGATTATTTTATGGATGTGAAAATACATACAAAGCCCTAAATACGTGTATTTTTAGTGTATTTTTGCGTATTTTTCTTGTATTTTCTGTGATTTTGGAAATACAAGTGTTGGGTTACTGGTATGTTATCACATAAACATTATAATGGTGTGATTCATTAATAAAAATTAAATTTTATTATGAACTGAAGCTGACTTAATGAGATACAACCATTATGAGATAATATTTGAACTATGTATTGAGGTCATGAGAAACAGTAAAAGTTATGGAACTTTTGTTGCTCAAGCATACTTATTTATACGCATCTTGATGTATTTTTGTTTCTTCTGATAACCTTTTAATGATGGACGTCTTAAGAATTCGTGACCAAATTGATTGTACTAATTAACACATCTGCTGAATGTAGGTAATGCATATCAATTAAGTTAGTGCATATTATACCTAAATTCATCTGGTCACTTATTAATGTCTATCAAGTTGAATATTTTTTATGGTTATGAAGTATGACAACATTTACGCAGAGTAATAGTATCTACTGTTATAATTTAGATATTTGGTTCTGTGGTTTGACTCAATTAATAGGCCACTGGTTGATGCAATGAAACTTATGAGTTGTTACTTAAAGTTGGCTAATAAATCAGTTACTGGCCTTGGAGTCATGTTTTGCCTAATGAAACTTATGAGCAATAGTTGATCAGCTATTAAGCTTGTCAATCTGGATACTCTATATTGCTATTGATGTTAACTTATGAGGGATCCTTTGGATCGGCATTCTTTTTATGTTGTTTTGGTTATCAGTAATCGGAGTGCACAAGAGATGCTTTCTTCTATATTATGAGAAGTTTCTTGTGTTGCTATAATCGATGATCTCATTGAAGTCTGACTTTCAGGTTCTTTATATATAGATATATGATTATTTTTATCAAGCAATATAAGCATGATATGTGATTTTGGTGATATGATGCCCCTATCACTGAAGTTAAAATCACATGTATATGGTGTATGTGAGAAGTAAAGTTTATATCCCTGGTATGAGAGAATTTCAAGGATTCAATTGAGTAGTGACCGCCAAAGTGGCACGCTTAATTGGGTTTGAGAAATTTCGGTCTCATATGATTATTGGGATGTCTCCTGGTCTAATGCGTAGTCATACTCCCAAAGGAGGTGATTGTGTATTAGTTCATGGAGGGATACATGATGGTGTGGTGGAGGAGTGACTGATTCTAGTGATTCATATGCCTAAAGGTGATGAATTTATGAAGAATTGGAATATATTCTCATAACCGCTATCATGTGGGGAGTGTACAACTGCATGTTATGTATTTTGCCCAAAGGTGATTATATGATTATGCGTGTAACTCTCTGGATGTGTACTTGTACGTCAAGTTACACTGTGCTCACATGATGCTAATTATATACATTGCTTGTTTTTCAATCACCTTTTTTTTTTTTTTGTAATTTATAACTCCACTATTATTGAGGTTTTTTACTACTTCAAATTTTAAGTTGTGGACATATGATTTGTTACTTGAGAAAAGAGCAATAGAATTTGCTTACTGTCCATGAAGCGTTCCACGCTGGAACACTTGAAAAGTGTTTAAATCCTAATGACATATACATCTCGTATATGGTTAAAAGGTTATTTCCAAAAGTTTTATATTTAAGGAAAATAGCCATGATAAAGAATAAACTGGTTAAAAATTAGTCTTGAAGGTTGTCAGGCCTAATAGTAGCGGTAAGTATTTTGGCAAGTATAACCATACTGAATTTCTTAAAGGGTCTTTTGTCAAATACTTGGTAAATTCCGGGGTGGTAATTTAATTACTATGCTTGAAAATCCTAATAAGAAGATTTGGCTAAAAGGCATGAAGCACCATAATGAACATGGTGATGAGTATGGTAAGTAAGACTAATTTATTCGGTCTTCTGTGGACTAATATTATGAAAGCAACTTTTTTCAAATACAAAAGGTGTCTCTTATCAAAGTAGTTTCATAAACTTCTTTTGAGTTATAGACTGGGCATAGACTACTTGAATCATATTAAATTTAGAGGTGTTATGGAAGTGAGATTATCTAATCCAATTTTAAGTGCGTTGCAATTCAAATCCACTCGGAATTATTTTGTATCTTATCTAGATTGTTAAATGGGTATTGATTTTATGACCCTAAAGAAGATACAAAAATTATAGAATCACATACTCTAAAGTTTCTAAAGATCGACGTATTTGTAGAGGATAGCTGCTTTCAGACTATTAAAGATAATAGTATGATGGAGGTTACTGTGTTTTTGTCTTTACCTATACAGATAATTATGGAGTCTCCTGTACCATAGACTAAACTTGTTGAGGTTTAAGGTACTATTCTTGATATAGTTTATAATAAAATTTCTTAAACCTCTCAAGTACAGAATGAAGTGGTTGCAGCTTTATTAAGGAGATTTGTTAGGAAAAGATGATCAGTTATACCATCAGACTATATAGTCTATTTGTGAGAGCATGATTATAATATCTACTACATGGTTGTTTTAGCAACTTATATAAATGCCGTTTCTTGTTCTTGATTAAGTTTGTGATTAGATGCCATAAAAAAATAATAATAATGTTTTCACTCTGAAAGAGGGGTGGATAGTTTATAGTGAAGAAATAAATATTTCTTTCAAGTATTTTTAAATATTCTTTCAGAGTGAATGTGGCATTAATAATTTATTTTTATATGGGGTTACGCCAAAAATATACAAAATCTATATTGTGAAACTGGAGGATTTTGCAACAAATGTTTCAAGTAAACTTGTGTGTAGACTGAAAAGTCTTAATTCATGATCAGTCTTAATTCATGGTCTTAAGCAAGTTTCTAGACAATATTATTAAAGTTTCGTAGTGTTGTTATTAAGTTCAATTGGGAACAAAGTAATTCAATATACCGCAAGGTCAGTGGGAGGAAATTTATTTTTCTCATACTCTATGTACATAACTTTTTGCTTACAAGTTGTGACCTTGAGACATCTTATATCCTTTGTACTGAGGTCTGTAAGGATTGTATTTTCCATATTATATTAGATTTTCTCGGAGGATATTTGCTGATTGTATATTGGAAATATTCAATATACATCATTGCAGGTCAGGAATTGCTCCTGTTGTTAAGGGTGATGGACTGAATCTATCACATTGTTCTTATTTAGATATTGAGAAAATCTGATTAATTTGTGTACCGTGTGTCAGTGCACTTAAAAGTATAATATATGCTCGAATTTGCACTAGACTAAATATCGTCTTTGTGACGAGACTTTTAGGCAGATATCAATCAAATCCAGGATGTGATCACTGGGTTGCTGCCAAGAAGGTTTTGAGGTACTTAAAAGGACAAGAGATTATATGCTAATTTACAGACATGTTTAATTCTTGCAGTTAGTAGGATATTTAGATGTAAATTTTGCTGTCTGTTATGATGACAAGAGATCAATAACAGAATACATATTTATGTTAGCAAGAGGTGCAGTAAATAAAGTTCTATGTCATCTTCTACTATGTAAGCAGTGCTAGTAACTTTTTTTTTTTTTTAAGTTGTTACTTGGGCTATTAGGCTCCGGAACCTCATTAAGGAGTTGACCATTTTTAATTTTATGAATTGGCCCATACGGTTGTATTGAGATAACAAATTTGTAGTATTATTTATTTACTACAGATGTCTCAATGGGTCTAAATATATGGTAGTCAAAATTTTTGACCAAAAGGAAACGATACAGAAATGTGACGTAATAATATAATATATTTTCATAGATGATATGGTTGCAGATCCACTAATTAAAGGCCTATGCCCATGTGTATCTGAACAACATGTCATTAGCATGGGCCTAGGAGCATCATGAGATGATGTTGTTTAGTGGGAGCTATTTTGGCTTTACTCTAATAAAGTTCACATCTGTGTTCGTTACACTTTGTAACGATTTGATATGTATCAACTTTTGCATTCAATAAAATATTTTTGAATGTGTTGTTATGTTGAATACATATTGATAAAGTCTCAAGATACTGTATAAACCTTGAGTGAAGGCTAGGGGCATCTAGTTATTAGCCTTGTGCATATGTCTTGTTATACATAAAGAAATGTTAACCGTAAAGACAAGACATATGTGAGTTCATTGGAACCATAAGACATTCTCTAGTGGCACAAGTTTTTTGTGACGCTTAAGGTAAGAGAATGGACATTCTCTAGTGGCACAAGTTTTTGTGACGCCTAAAGTTAAGAGAATGGTGACTGACAAATGGGATCTCTCTATGAGAGATGTTATCCATTTGCCACACTACCATATTGAATCCATATCAATAAAGTTGAGAATATTCGTGACCATGGGAGGCTCTGTGTGTATACATGCAGTTACCGCCATGATTCGGTGTTTAAGACTTTATGGGATAGGATTGACTATTAAGAATTATCTTTGGATCAATGTGCGCACATACAGTACGATTTCAATTAATATAGTCCAAGTGGGAGAATGTAAGAGTTTTCCTAATTGTGGATTACATTAATTGATATTGTAATTTACCGTTTAACGTTTATTGTTTTACGGGGTTTGGTCTAAGGTGAGATAGAAGGTTTCTTAATTAGTCTAATATGGGCTGGCTAGTGTGGGCCGAGTTGAGCCCGGCCCCCGTAATGAGAGGGGCCGGTTTGGAAACTCTATAAATAGTGCTCAAGTCTCTCCTCTAACCCTAATTCTCACATGTATCCTCACCTAAGGAGTGTTTACCTAACACTAAACGTGAGGGGGTTGCCTCATTGAGCTAGTGATACGGAGGGCAATAGAGAAGAAGGACTTGCGCGTGGAACATTGTGTTTCCGCTTCCGCTTCAAGTACAATGGATCCTAAAACAGGTGCGTAAATCTTTCTGATCTATTATGCATGTTCTTGTTCTAGTTATGGAGATCTTGAGATTATGCGTAATTTGCATCCAACATACGTATCGATTGTGCTTAATTGCAAGGCTTAGGGGACAGGGCTGGTTCAGTTATGCAGAAAACAGGACGACAAGAAAAGCCTTGCAACTTATATTATCCATTTTGAGATGGATGAGCCGCTCGAGTTTGACTGAGCAAATAGAGGCCAGCCTCAGGTGAAATCCCATATGCTCATATCATATTGTCGCCATAACACAACAGAATGACTCGAGTTCACTGTGGAAGTTGTGCTTACCCTTTGAGAGGAAATGAAGTCGGCCTAAGCTTCGACCCGACCCTGAGCTGATCAAGCGCGCGCCAACCATTAGTCTGAATGCCGATAGCTGTCCCGGTAGCCCGAAGAGCATCTGACCGTTCAAGAACCAGGCTGCTAATCCCCTTCCTGTGTAGCCAATGAAACCAAGTTGCACAAACATGAGCGTTTGCAGATTACACCTCCATGCTTCAGACATCATTTGACGGGAAGACAAGCTTATTCTTTAGAGATGCTAATAGACGGGTGACTATGGCAGCATCGTTTCGTGTCAACGGAAATCGACCACGAAATGGCGAATTAAGAATTAAAATCCAGGAAACATCACAGGATCGAAAAGGGTATGATTTCAAATAACCTGTGAAGAGCAAGTGCAGTGGCCAGGCCACAGATGCCACCACCGACGATAACTATGTCTTTATGTTCTGCCTCTGCTGTTGCCATGATGCCTCCGACGACTTCTCAGTTTAGTCACAGACCTCACTGATCTCTCTCTCTCTCTCTCTCTCTCTCTCTCTCTCTTTCTGTGCTGAATTTTGCAGGGACAGTGTCACCATGTCTAATTTATAGGAAGTCGCGGGAGGGAAGGTAGGAGAAGTTCAAGTTAAATACATGCTGCCACGTGCATTAAGCAATAGAAAAGTAGCCAAAAGACGAGCCCTCATACGTATGATCCAAGTCCATAATGTGGTCAAACATGGCAGGAACCATCGCCGGCCAAAAGACGAGCCTTCTTCGTTGCTTCTTCCGTTGACTAATCGCAATTAGCCAGTTTTAGTGATTAATTTGACTTGGGATTAAGAGAAAACAATGACTGGGTTCGTGCATGTGCTCAATTGCCGGTTAGAGAATGATCGAGTCGTATTGCTTCTTCTTTCGGCAATAAATAATTACAGCCCGTGCAATCGGTTCAGCAATTAAGAAAGAGGCTTGCGTAAGGCGATTAGATGCCCAACATAAATTCGAATTCCTCCCAAGGCCTACCGAATGCAAATGAATCAGTCGTTCGGGCCACCGGTCCGAGCGGTGATCCGCAAGGTCCCCGAATCATAGCTGGCAGACTCGTCGCCGAGCCTAGTCGGAGATCGGCTTGTAAAGAAACACGACATGCGAAGAATAATTTGGATGGAGGAATTCAATTTCTTGACATTGGAATCTTGGTGTGGTGGTCAAAGGCTTGGTGGGAAGATCTGTGTAATGAATGGTTGATTTCTGGAAACGTTCTCGCGTCTTTCTCAAAGTAGAAGGAGGTGAGTTATGTTCGTCAGCGTATACGACATTTGCCAAGCATTTTAAAAGGACTACATTTTTTAAAAAGAAAAAAAATCCAGAAAAACATGAGTTAGTTAAACACCAAGGAATCAGGTCAAACTGAAGTGCTTTCCTTTTTTTCTTTTCGGTGAAGCAAAATGGAATGGAATCGAATAGAAAATGGCCGAGTTGATTCGGTGTGAACGCTTCATTTCTCATTAATTACGTTGTTTTAGTTTAACCTAAGTCTTTTTTTTATAATTTTTATTATTTTAATTGACGAGTGCTAGAGCGAGGAAGAATCTTCTAAATGTTTAAACGTAACTGTACTGAAAATTAAAATTTTATTTTCTGATTGCTGAACACCATTCATTTGTCTAATTCTAGGGTTTTCGTTGTTGGGACTCATCAAAAGTCAAAAATAATATTTTTTGCCAATACATCAAATTCTCCAAAATGACTCAAATGTAAAAATCTATAATAAACTATATGGAGGTTTACGTATCAACATTTACATTTTATAAAAAATACAGATATTTTTTTTTTAAAGTCAAAATGCGTGTATTGTATAAATGAGAAAAAAAAAATAAATGTCAAAATAAAAATCTACTCCAGACAAACTCTTAATTTGTGAGTTGTACTATCATGACACGAGATAAAAGAGTGAAGATTTTGATATAACACAACATAACAATACTTTTTTATATGTAGATATGAACATACATATTTTTAGTATAATTTAGTTATTTGTCATGTAAAATGTAAATCAAGATACACGAATTACAAACACGACTAATTCATGTAGAAAAAAATTGACTGTGATGGAAAAAGGATGTGAATTAATAAATCCATGCCAATTTTTTAATGGATCATATTGATATTGTGAGCAGCGACTAATTCAGATTTTCTGCCTAGACGTTTTCATGTTTCTTGTTATTTTGTTTCACCATTTACAAAATTATCGGTTATATTTACATTCTTTAGATGTAGTAAGAAGACCTAGGGGTATTTACATTATTTTTTATACTGTTTTGTGCTCATAAGGTATTTGTTACTTTGACCGATTTGCAATTTTCAAAAACTGAAAAAGAACCACTCTAAAATACGCGAAATCTTTATTTACTATGCAATTCTTACCTTATTCTTTAACTTTTTATGGGCAAATAATATCTATATATTATCTATTGTTCATATCTAAAACAAAAAATAAATAAATGTCGAGAACATATCAATATGAGCATATGACTCCATATAATAAAATTATCATGCACTCAATAACACCGGTCTCTAATTCATAACTGGAGTCTAAGGGCCTGTTTGGCAAATTTTGTTTATGTTCCCTGGAACAAAATTTTTTGTTCTTTTGTTATGGAGAACAAAAAAATTGTAGAAACGTGTTTGGTAAAATTTTTGTTCTTGAAAAAGAAAATCTATTTTTTTGTTCCCAGGAACAAAATTGGAACAGAAACAAGAAGTAAAAAAAGTTTTTTTTTTTTTTGTAAAAACAAGAAGTAGAAAAAAGTTATTTCTTGTTCTCGGAAACAATTCCAAGAAACAGTTTTTCTCTCATTTTTTTTTCTTCTCTTTCTTTTCTTCTTCTTCTTCCTTTTGGCCAATCGCCGATCAGACGAGGGCCAGTGACCTCGCCGGAGCATCGCCAGCCCCCAGAGAAGCCGAGCCTCGCCGTGGCTAGGCGAGGTCGACCTCGCCCAGATCTAGCGAGGCCGAGCCTCGCCGGTGGCTAGGCAAGCTCGAGCTCGCTCAGCCTCGCTAAGCAAAGGTGATGCTCGACCTTGCCAGGCCAGGGTGAGGCTCGACCTCGCTGACCCGAGGCTCGCCTGGCCACCGGCGAGGCTCAGCCTCGCCCAAATCTGGTGAGGCCGAGCCTCGCGGTGGCCTAGCGAGGCTCCGGCGAGCACGCCCAGGTGGCCGGTGATCGGTCACAAAGAGAAAGAAGGAAAAAAAAAGGAAAAATATTGAAAAATTAAAAAAAATTAAATTAAACAAGTTTACCAAACGCATTTATATTCTTGGAGTATAAATTTTTTGCGAGTTACCAAGCGCATTCTTATACTCATAAATTGTTCCCAAGAACATAAACAAAAAAAACTATTTATGTTAAAAAATTATTCCCCTAAACGAAACATTACCAAACGCGCCCTAATACATGTTATTTAATATACATTTTACACCTTAAATTAATCAAATCACAACCATTTTTCAAGTTCAAAAGATTTTTCTTGCAAATCCTTTGAAGTTATAGCATAAAATAACTCTGTTAATTAATTTATTTATTTTGTACTGGCCAAGGCATTTACTTGTGACCTATATGCATTTAAATGGAAAAATTAATTTTCGGTTCTACCCTTAAGTTATACAAGGATAATTAATTTTGATTGTAGTTTTTATAATTCTCCCCCCATTTTTTGTGAGAAACCAATAGCCCGGGCCAAAATTTTAGCAAGGGAAATTTTATGGCTGACAAATTAATTTTAAACGTATATTATGCTAGCATCATCGACCAATTTTGATTATACATAAATTAGTTAGGAATCTTAGATTGAGATTAGATTTTGATTTCTAAATATTCTTTGCCTTTATTATTTCATCTCTGTATTATAATTACAGAAGCATTGTACATCAGAAGATACAATTGAATACACAAATTTACAGATCTCTTCAGTCTTCTTCATCGTCTTTCATGGTATCAGAGCATTGGGGCTGCTGATTCAACTTTGCTTCCGCTCTTGATCACCTAATCCAAAGGAACTCTGATCTGCAAATAGATAGATTTGCCTTCTGGAAAACAGGGATTATTTTACTAAAGAAGAAGACAAACAGGGATCATTTTTCCTCACCAACCATGGCCGGCTCTCCTTCGCAGGCTAGCTTCTCTGCTGACAATCAAACAGCGGCAGAAATTTCGTCACAGATTGCTGCGACGACCCAACCTCTTCAACCGCAGCCCGTGCAATGGCGGCCATCTCAGGCTCAGATTAATCTGGGGCAACCCATTGTGGGTCAACCAATCCAGTGGGTACCTTACCCATGGTACATTGGGTCGAGCCCTATTCATCATTGCCTAGTAACATAGGCCACCAAAGCCACGTCCAACCCGAAGGGAGCCTACCATCCATGACTGGGGCAAGCCCAACCAACGGGTTGGAGCGGACGAGCGGGTCGAGCGGGTCAGGAGACCCGGGCAGTGGAACAAATCCCTACCCGGGGACTTACAATGCAGGTTACCAATTCGGGTCAGGCGAACCGGGTTTAGGGACAAATCCCTACCCGAATTTCCCGCCCGGTTTTTTGCCGTTTCCCATCGGAGCAATCACCGGACGACCGGAGCCCGGAGACCCCCTGCACGTCTCAACAGCCGATGGCCCAGAATTGCGACTAATCAACCTGCAATTAACCGGACCAGAGAACTATTCCAGGTGGTCCCAAGATCTCAAACGAGCACTGGTGACAAAGACAAGGATGGGTTCCTAGATGGAACCGTCCCGATTCCAACCGACGACCGACTGGCGCGACACTAGAGGAAATGCAACCAGCTCGTCCGCTCATGGATCGGCAATTGCATCTCCCCAGACGTCGCGGCCGGTCTGCCACCGACGGAGGATTCCAAAAATATGTGGGAGAATATCAAGCAAATGTACGGCAAACTAGATCGGGCAAGAATTTTTTCTTTAATGCAGGAACTCAGCGAGTTAAAACGAGGAAACATGACGATTTCCGTATGTTACAACAAATTATCGTCTCTGTGGAATGACCTCGAAGCTGCAGAAGAGAAGCTCGAGGGACCAGAGGAGACGCTCGCACAGTACCGATCGATGAAAGAACGAGAAAAGGCGACCCGATTTTTACTCATTTTGAATGACTCTTACCTGACGTTCCGATCGCAGATATTGGCCATGGAATTGGTGCCGCCTCTCGGCCGGATCTTTCAATTGGCCGTCCAGGAAGAAAGCCAGAGGCTCGCTTCCTCAGAACCGGCGAAAGGAGGAGAGAGCTTCGCTCTGGCCAATCGCGACGAGCGGCGAAATTGGGGACCCAAAACCCTAGCAAACGAAAAAGGGGGCGAGCTAAGATTACAGGCATCCGGATCTGAGGATCCGCGTCTCCTTAAAAGAGGAGGAACGAGTGGCTCAGATTTGCCGCGCGGATCGGACGGCCCAAAAGGGTCTATCTATTCGTTCGGATCCAATGGACGAGATGAGGGGACTTGGAAGACATCCGACGGTCGCGGCGTTTCCCTCACATCCGACGGTGGGAATTATTTCTTGGGATCTGACGGTGGAGAAATTTTCTCGGCATCTGCAAAAAATTTTAACCCAAAAAAGGGTAAATTATATTGTGATTTTTGCAGAAGGCCACACCACACGGTGGAAAATTGCTGGAAATTGCACGGTAAACCCGGAGAAAAAGGAAGGAAAATTTTTGCAGCTTATCAGGCTAGTTTTTCTAATGCTGATCGGTCCATCACAAATGACCAATCCCAGCAACTGATGCAGGCGATACAGAAATTAGACACCTCAAACAAAGGAGGAAATTTTTCAGGTATTTCTCGTTGCTTGATTAATACTATTTCCAGAAAATCCTGGATAATTGATTCTGGAGCAAGTGATCATATTGTTTGTGAGAGGGCATTATTTTCAGATATTCATGAGGATTTGGAATTCCCTATTTCTGTTCAATTACCAAATGGAAATATTATTCATGTCAAAATCACTAGAACAGTCAAACTCAGCCCACAGATCACACTTCAAAATGTTCTTTACCTTCCAGAATTTCGATTCAATCTTATTTCTGTGTCCAAAGTCTGTAGAGAAAATTCCTGTCGTATATTGTTTGGTTCTGACACTTGCTTCTTTCAGGCCCTTTCGACTGGCAAAGTGATGGGCTTGGGTAGTCTTTCTGAAGGGTTATTTATATGGAAGAATTCTCCAAGTAATTTTGATTTGTCCTTATTTCCTTCAAATAAAATGTCATTGTGTAACACGACTACCAATACTAAAGACTATCTTTTACATTCACGATTGGGTCATAGTGCTTCCATTCCTCACTCTAAGTGTCAGATATGTCCCCTTGCAAAGCAATCACGCATTCCTCTTCCTCTTAGTAAAAATCGTGCCATGCATATTTTTTCCTTAATTCACATGGATGTATGGGGTCCTTATCATACCCAACATCATGATGGGTCCCGATATTTCTTGACAATTGTGGACGATTATTCTCGTGCCACCTGGGTTTTTCTGATGCAGTCCAAAGGACAAGTTTTCTCAAACTCGAAAACTTTCATTGCTCTATCCAAGAGTCAATTTGGGAGATCTATTCAACGAGTTAGGACAGACAATGGAAAGGAGTTTTTCAACAATAATTGCAGTTCACTCTTATCATCTCATGGGATTCTTCATGAGAGCACTTGCATTTATACTCTACAACAAAATGGAGTAGTGGAGCGTAAGCATCGCCACCTATTAGAAGTTGCATATGCGTTAAAGTTTCAGGCGTCTATTCCAGAAAATTATTGGGGCGAATGCATAATTACTGCAGCATATCTCATCAACCGTATGTCAACTCGGGTACTCAATGGAAAAACTCCATTTGAATTACTCTTCAAGAAGAAACCGGAGTTGGGACATTTAAGGATATTCGGTTGCCAGTGCTTTGCTACTGTCTTGGGTCCTCGAGACAAAATGGGCCCTCGAGCACGTCGTTGCATATTCATGGGTTATCCGAATTTACAGAAGGGATATTGTGTCCTGGATCAGTCAATGCTGGAATTCTTCATCAGCAGAGATGTAATTTTTCATGAAGATGTTTTTCCTTTCAAGGAAGAGGATTCTTCAAGGGAGGCATCAAACACTTCTGGTAAGTCATTCTCTATGGAAGAATCTCCACATACTGAATACTTTGTGACAAGAACTCAATCACCAATTGCTCCAATGGCTTCTGAGATTTCTGCACCTGAAATTGCTGAAAATTCCAATGATGAAGTTCAAGGAAATTTCTCAATGATAGAAGAATCATCCAATGAAGTTGGCAATACGGAAATATCCTCAACTCCGATTCAAGTAAATCCTCATCGACGATCTGGTCGATCTACACGACCGCCAGCCTAGACACAAGACTATGTTTGTGCATCCCTTAACTCACCAGGTATTCACTACTCAATATCATCTTATGTTTCATTCCATAGACTTTCACCGGAACATAGATGCTGTGTGAGTTGAATATCAGAGGATATCGAGCCATCTACTTATGAAGAAGCAGCTAAAGACCCAAGATGGCAAGAAGTCATGGGGGCTGAATTGCAGGCACTAATAGCAAATGGGACCTGGGATTTGATCAATCTACCACCAAATAGGAAACCCATCGGATGCAAATGGGTTTACAAGATTAAATACCGCGCTGATGGATCCATTGAACGTTACAAAGCTCGGTTGGTGGCCAAAGGATTTACTCAACGGGAAGGTTTTGACTATCATGAGACTTTTTCCCCGGTCGCCAAAGACGTAACCGTAAGATCATTCTTATCTGTTGCAGCTATTAATGATTGGCCATTACATCAAATGGATGTGCATAATGCTTTTCTGCATGGAGATCTAGAAGAGGAAATCTACATGGATATTCCTCAAGGATTACGGAGACAGGGGGAGAATAGAGTATATCGTCTCCGTAAATCTCTTTATGGTCTCAAGCAAGCTTCCAGGCAATGGTATGCCAAATTTGCCGATGCTCTCACTTCTACAGGTTTCAAGCAGTCCAGATATGATTACGCCTTATTCACATGGAATCAAGGTACGTCATTTATTTATCGATGATATATGTTGACGATATTCTTATTATGGGAAATGATAGAACTGCGATAGAGAGATTCAAGAAGTATCTCGCACTTTACTTTTCACATTAAAGACTTGGGAGCACCCAAATACTTCCTTGGGATAGAAATTGCTAGATCAGATCGTGGGATTTCTCTTAGTCAACGGAAATTTGTGCTTTGGAGATTATATCGAGGCAGGTTTGTCGGGATGCAAACCATCAGTCATTCCAATTGAGCAAAATGTGAAATTGACCACCAAGGATTATGATGCTGGGACATCTGAGAATCATGATCCCATTCTCAATGATCCTTCAGGTTATCAGAAACTTGTTGGGAAACTTATATACTTGACTATGACCCGGACGACATATCATATGCAGTGCAGACTCTTAGTCAGTTCATGCATAGTCCAAAGTTGTCTCACTTAAATGCTGCCTTAAAGGTCGTGAAATATTTGAAGAAATGTCCAGGACTAGGGATTCTTTTATCCAGAGATTGCAACATGGAAATGTTGGCATACTGTGATGCAGATTATGCGACCTGTCCTATGAGTCGACGATCCATTACAGGTTTTTGTATTAAACTTGGAAACTCTCTTCTTTCATGGAAAACCAAGAAACAGGCTACCATATCATTGTCTTCAATTGAAGCAGAGTATCGAGTTATGGCAAAGACTACCTGTGAGATCATATGGATACAGGGACTACTTGGGGATCTTGGGATAAAATTGAAGGGTCTGACTAAGTTGTTCTGTGACAACGATGCCACACTCAAACTTGCAGCGAACCCTATAGTACATGAAAGAACGAAGCATATAGAAGTGGATTGTCATTTCACTCGAGACAAGATTCAAGAAGGGGTAATCGAGACCAAAGGAATTGGAACGACAGAGCAACCAGCTGATATCTTCACCAAGCCTCTATGTCAAAGACAACATGCATATCTACTAAGCAAGCTGGGTGTCTTGGATATCTACCAGCCACCAGCTTGAGGGGGAGTGTTGGAATATATGCATCAATCTGGAAGATATGCTCGGATCATCGACCAATTTTGATTATACATAAATTAGCTAGGAATCTTAGATTGAGATTAGATTTTGATTTCTAAATATCCTTTGCCTTTATTATTTCATCTATGTATTATAATTACAGAAGCATTGTACATTAGAAGATACAATTGAATACACAAATTTACAGATCTCTTCAGTCTTCTTCATCGTCTTTCATAGCAGCTCTCTATCATGTTATCCTACATAGTACAATTCCTAAAAGAATATGTAATTAAATGAGCATAATTTTAATGTCATGTTCCTCGCTACATAGTTGTCGAGGGCAATGGACTTTATGCTAAGGGAATTGCCATTGAGAATTTTGAGAGCCGAGCTGAGCGTGCATCGGGTAGTGGCTTTTTGGAGCAACTAAAAAAATTCGACATTCTTCAAGGGCAGCTTCTTGGATACCAAGACATGTATGTGCACATTATTGGATGCAAATTATGCAACCCCAAGATCTCCATAACTAGAACAAGAACATGCATAAAAGATCAGAAAGATTTACGCACCTGTTTTAGGATCCATTGTACTTGAAGCGGAAGCGGAAACACAATGTTCCACGCACAAGTCCTTCTCCTCTATTGCCCTCCGTATCACTGGCTCAATGAGGCAACCCCCTCACGTTTAGTGTTAGGTAAACACTCCTTAGGTGAGGATACATGTGAGAATTAGGGTTACAGGAGAGACTTGAGCACTATTTATAGAGTTTCCAGCCAGTCCCTCTCATTACGGGCCAGGCTCAACTCGGCCCACACTAGCCAACCCATATTAGACTAATTAAGAAACCTTCTATCTCACCTTAGACCAAACCCCGTAAAACGGTAAACGTTAAACGGTAAATTACAATATCAATTAATATAGTCCAAATTAGGTAAACTCTTACATTCTCCCACTTGGACTATATTAATTGAAATCGTACTGTATGTGCGCACTTTGGTCCAGAGATAATTCTTAATAATCAATCATATCCCATAAAGTCTTAAACACCGAATCATGGCGGTAACTGCATGTATACACACAGAGCCTTCCATGGTCACAAATGTTCTTAACTTTATTGATATGGATTCAATATGGTAGTGTGGCAATGGATAACATCTCTCATAGAGAGATCTCATTTGTTAGTCACCATTCTCTTAACTTTAGGCGTCACAAAAACTTGTGGCACTAGAGAATGCTTTATGGTTCCAATGAACCCACATATGTCTTGTCCTTACGGTTAACCTTTCTTTATGAATCACAAGACATATGCACAAGGCTAATAACCGGATGCCCCTAGCCTTCACTCAAGGATTTAGCAATACCTTGAGACTTTTAACAATATATATATATTCAACATAATAACAATCCATTCAAAAATATTTATTGAATGCAGACAAAAGTTGACATATATATATATATATATATATATATATATATATATATATATATATATATATATATATCAAAGTGTTACTAAATTGTAACAAAAAACAGATGTAAACTTTATTCAAAGAAAAATAAAACATAGCTCCCACTAAATAACAGCATCCCAAGATGCTCCTAGGCCCATGCTAATGACATGTCGATCAAATACACACAGGCGTAGGCCTTTAGTCAGCGGATCTGCTATCATATCATCTGTAGGAATATAATTTACTATAACGTCACCATTCTGCACTAATTCCTTTATTGTCAAAAATTTGACCTCCATGTGTTTAGACCCCTTGAGACTTCTGTTGTTATTAATAAACAACACTGCAGAGTTATTGTCACAATATAGCTGTATGGGTCTATCCACAAAATCAAAAACTGATAACTCCCTAATGAGGTTCCGGAGCCAAATAGCTTGAGTAGCAGCTGAAAAACATGCTACAAACTCCGCTTGCATGATAGAAGAAGATATGGATTTCTGTTTTTCGCTCTTCCATGATACTGCACCTCCTGCCAACATAAATATGTATCGTGTCGTCGACTTCTTATCATCTTGACAACCAGCAAAATCTGCATCTGAATACCCTACTAGTTGCAAGTCTGGAACATATCTATAAAACAGCATATACTCTTTTGTTCTCTTTAAGTACCTTAAAACCTTCTTGGCAGCAACCCAATGATCATGACCTGGATTTGACTGATATCTGCCTAGAAGTCCTGTTGCAAAAGCAATATCTAGTCTAGTGCAAACTTGAGCATACATGATACTTCCAAGCACACTAGCATAAGGTACATCCATCATTTGAGCTTTCTCAAAATCTGAATTAGGGCATTGTGAAAGACTCAACTTATCACCCTTAACAACAGGAGCAATTCCTGGTTTACAATCTTGCATATTGAATCTTTCTAAAATGCGATCAATATATGCCCTCTGAGATAAACCCAATGAACGGCGTGAGCGATCCCTATGGATCTCAATGCCAAGAACAAAAGACGCCTCACCAAGGTCTTTCATATCAAAAATTTTCGATAACATCCGCTTTGTCTCATGTAGTAAACCAATGTCATTACTAGCAAGCAAGATATCATCCACATAAAGTATGAGAAAAATATATCTCCTCCCACTGACCTTGGTGTATATACACTGATCTACTTTGTCCTCAATAAATCCTAATGAAGTGACAACACTATGAAACTTGAAATACCACTGTCTAGAAGCTTGCTTAAGGCCATAAATAGACTTTTGCAATTTACAAACAAGCTTACCCGAGTCATCTGCTGCAAAACCTTCAGCTGCACCATATAAACCTCTTCATCAAGGTTTCCATTTAGAAAAGCAGTCTTAACATCCATCTCGTGTAACTCCATATCGAAATGAGCTACTAAAGCCAAGATCACTCTAAAGGAATCTTTAGAAGAAACTGGAGAAAATGTTGCTTCATAATCTATTCCTTCTCTTTGAGTGAAACCCTTAACTACCACCGGCTTTAAACTTTTCAATCTTTCCTTTGGAATCCCTTTTAGTCTTGAATACCCATTTGCAGCCAATGGGTTTATAACTTTCAGGCAATTGAACAAGCTCCCAAACACCATTGTGTTTCATAAATTGCATCTCATCTTTCATCGCATCTAGCCATAAATCTGATTGAGGACATGAGATGGCATCCGCATAAGTCACCGGATCGACAAAACAGCCAATATCATAATCATGCTCTCCTAGGTAAACAAGATAGTCTGGTGGTATAGCTGAACGTCTTTCCCTAGTCGATCTTCTGAGTGAAGCTATTTCAACCTCATTCTGAATTTGAGGGACTTGAGGAATTTCTTCAGGAACTGTCTCAACAACAGGATCTTGAGCCGCAACAGGCTCAATTTGAGGTGCAGGAGGCTTTATAATTGTTTGCACAGGATGAAATAGGGATCCAGTAATCCCCACCATATTATCATCTTCGATAGCTTGTAAGCAGCTACCCTTTTCAGCTACATCAAATTCTAGAAATTTTGCAGTCTGAGATTCCACAATTCTTGTACCTCCATTAGGGTTATAAAACCGATACCCCTTTGAATGATCTAGGTAGGATACAAAGTAACACCGAGTAGTTTTATAATCCAACTTACTCAATGTCGGATTATATAACTTCACCTCTGCAGGACATCCCCAAACTTTAAGCTGATTCAAGCTAGGCTTACGTCCAGTCCACAATTCAAAAGGAGTCAATGGAACTGCTTTAGTAGGAACACGATTTATAATATAAAGAGTTGTTTTCAAAGCTTCACCCCACAAAAAATTAGGCAAATTGGTCCTGCTAATCATACTTCTCATCATGTCCATAAGAGTACGATTGCGCCTTTCAGCTACACCATTTTGTTCAGGACTTCCAGGCATAGTAAATTGACCTACTATCCCAGAATCCTCTAGGTATCTTGCAAATGGCCCTTTAAGTTGTCCAGCATCACCGTGCCTACCAAAATACTCACCACCACGATCAGATCTAACGATCTTTATAACTTTTCTCAACTGTTTCTCCACTTTAGTCTGAAAAATCTTGAATTTGTTAAGAGACTCAGACTTTTCTTTAATCAAGTATAAGTATCAATATCGGGAATAGTCATCAATAAATGTGATGAAATAAAAATTCCTGCACAAAGTAGCCGTGTATGGTCCACTGATATCAGTGTGAACAACCTCCAACAAGTCAGAAATTCGTACGGCGGATTTCTTCTTTATCTTTGTTATCTTACCTCTACAACAATCTATGCAAGTCTCTAGATCACCTTTAAGAGTAGGTAATATGTCAGCCTTCATAAGCCTTTCTACTCTTTCTTTAGAGATGTGACTAAGACGTTTATGCCACAATGCATAAGATTGTTCCTTAGATAGAGGCCTTTTGGAAACAACATTTTCAGTTGAATAAGCAACGTACATATCGTTGGGAGATAAATTCAATCGATATAATCCATTGGATAAATTGCAACACCCAATCTTATTTGAATCATAAAATATGGAAATAGTATTACTTTTTATTTCAAAAGAGTATCCACACATGTCCAAACAAGACATTGAAACTAAATTCCGCCTAAAAGAAGGTATGTAAAAAGTATTTCTCAACGCCATCCTAAAACCAGAATCTAAAATCAAAATAACATCTCCCACGAACTCGACGTCAACTCCAACGCTGTTCCCAACAGTGAGCTTTAATTCATCCTGATTTGGCGTCCTTCGGTTTATGAACCCATGTATGGTAAATGCAACATGATTAGTTGCACCACTATCTAGCCACCACGAATTAGTCGGGACTTCAGATAGATTGGATTCATAAACAAATGCCAAAGAATTATTACCTTTAGGCTCATTCTTGTTTCTCTTAGACAACCAATCCTTAAATTTATTGCAGCGTTTCTTTACGTGTCCTCTCTCCCTACAAAAGTAGCAAAGAACACCATCCTTCTTGGTGAATGCTCTCTTAGGACCCAAACTGTTAGAAGGTCCAGCACCTTCAGAATTTCCTTTATAGTTGGAAGGTCCAGCAACTTCAGAATTGCTCTTATAAGAATAATTTCTCATCTTCTTACCCTTATCATCGCCCGTAACTAGAAACATAAAGAGCAATGTGCCCTTTATCTTTCTTCAATTTCTCTTCCTCTGCCACCACCCTTGCAATCAAATCATTAACTGACCAGGTTTCATCTTGGGAATTATAATTGGTCTTAATAATCCCAAAATCAGGAGGAAGATTATTTAGTGCTTGATGCACAATGCACGCAGTGGGAATAACAACATTGAGAGCCTCAAGCTTTGTCTCGCAAATCAACCATCCTCATAACATAATCTCTAACTCCACCGAACCATTAAACTTCATAGTAAATAATGTTTGCAAGTGTGTTCCTATCTTAGCATTAGGTGAAACACGGTTTCTAGCCATCAAGGCCTCCATCATCTCGCTTAGCGGTGCGATGCAGCAAACCACTTTTCAAGTGTTCCCGAATGGAACGCTTCATTGACAATAAGCAAATTCTATTGCTCTTTTCCCGTGCAAAAATGAGCTTTCTGAGCTTTTGTACTCTCGGCAGTAAGATCTGCCGGCCGATCGATAGTAAGAGCAATATGAACATCTGCCATCTCCATAGCAAACAGAAAATCTTCTCTCCATTTCTTAAAGTTTGAACCAGCAAGAACCTCAATAGTGACGGAGTTACCGTTTACAGAAAAGGTGATTGTAAAAATAAGCAGATTATAATTAGCATCATGTGAGCATTGTGTAACTTGACGAACAAGTACACATCCAGAGAGTTACACGCAAAATTACATAATCACCTTTGGGCAGAATACATAACATGCAATTGTATACTCCCCACATGATAGCGGTTATGAGAATATTTTCCAATCTTTCATGAATTCATCACCTTTGGGCATATGAACCATTAGGATCAGTCACTCCTTCACTGCACTATCATGTATCTCTCCATGAACTAATACACAATCACCCCCTTTGGGAGTATGATTATGTATTAGATCAGGAGACATCCCAATCAATATACGAGACCGAAATTTCTCACACCCAATCAAGTGTGCCACTTTGGCGGTCACAACTCAATTGAATCTTTGAAACTCTCTCATGCCAGGGATATAAAATTACATCTCACATAAACCATACATATGTGATTTTAACTTTAGTGACAAAGGGCGGTAAATCACTAAAATCACATATCATGCTAATTACATTGCTTCATTCATTAATAAAAATAAATTTTATTGTATAATATTAATGAATAATAATCATAAAGCTCATGTGATAACATACCTGTAACCCAGCACCTGTATTTCCAAAATCACAGAAAAATACAAGAAAAATACGCAAAAAATACACAAAAAAAGCACGTATTCAGGGTTTCATATGTATTTTCACATGCATAAAATTATCAAACATGTAAAACAAATACACCACAAGATAGAGGACAATCATACGAGTCCAACGCCGCTGGTCACGCGCCGATCCGACGTCCCACGCGCCCGTACGCGCCGCCTGAGTGTGCGGCGCGTGGAGCCCACGCGTGGGTGTCAACTGCCGGTCAAAACCGGTCCGACCGGTGGCAGTTCGACCAGTTCCCAGTCCGACCTTTCGGTCCAACCGCCCGGTCTGACCAGTACGGTCAACGGTTGACCGGGTCGGGTCGGGTCCCGGGTCGGGTCGGGTCGGGTCCGGGTGGATGCCGTCATCGTGACGTCATCACCCGAAAAGCGAATCGGGTCGGATCCGGCTCTGGGTTGCTGACGTCAGGTGACGTCATCACCCGCGAAGCGAATCGGGTCGGGTCCGGGTCCTGAGTCGGGTCGAGCTCCAGGTCCGGGTCGTTGACGTCATGTGACGTCAGCACCAGCGTGCTTCGCACACGCGAGCCGCGCCCCGCGCGTGGGAGCGCGTGGGGGCGCGTGGGGAACCCTCCGGCAACGCGCCGCCCACGGTTTCGCTCGTCTCACCGATTCCAAATCGAATATATAATTTAATTATATTTTTATTTTACGAAAAATCTCGAAAAAACACAAATTAGGGTTAGGGCAAAATCCTTTACTTCGTGTTCTAAAGTTATGGAGGCTCTGATACCACATATTGGATGCAAATTATGCAACCCCAAGATCTCCATAACTAGAACAAGAACATGCATAAAAGATCAGAAAGATTTACGCACCTGTTTTAGGATCCATTGTACTTGAAGTGGAAGCGGAAACACAATGTTCCACGCGCAAGTCCTTCTCCTCTATTGCCCTCCGTATCACTGGCTCAATGAGGCAACCCCTCACGTTTAGTGTTAGGTAAACACTCCTTAGGTGAGGATACATGTGAGAATTAGGGTTAGAGGAGAGACTTGAGCACTATTTATAGAGTTTTCAGCCAGGCTCAACTCGGCCCACACTAGCCAGCCCATATTAGACTAATTAAGAAACCTTCTATCTCACCTTAGACCAAACCCCGTAAAACGGTAAACGTTAAACGGTAAATTACAATATCAATTAATGTAGTCCAAATTAGGTAAACTCTTACAGTGCATTGGTGGCTAGCTGTATGGCAATTGCAATGCATATGGCATGATGGATTTTGTGTTTGAAAATGCGGCAGTGGTTTTCTAGAATTGCAGCCTACACGTGCAAGCAAGAAGAAAAACAGAAGAGGTCTTCACGGTGGTACGGTTTCGGTAGTTACATTACACCACCGCTCCGACATATTGATTAGCTTTACTTAACTAAATATATTGTAGCAAACCCAAAATATCTATTCCTTATTTTAACTGGAGCAGTTTTTAAGAATAAAATCCAAATAATAAAAAAGACACAACACACGACTTTTGCACTGATCTTGCACAAACCCTGCACAGAATTATATTTTCAAATTATAAAAAGTTCGTATTCCAATTCCAATGCGCCACTTTACATGGTAATTCACCATTTTGATTATCAAATAATTCATTTCAATTATTTCATTCCGACTAATCGAAAAAGGGTGAAATCCATGTTAGACTATCCATAATTATGGAATGTTTTTCTCCTTTCTTTCAAGAAGTTTACGAGAATCATTCATAACTTTCCTCTAATTTCAAAATATACAGGTTGCATATTACAATTTTGAGACCACACATTATTAAAAAATTCTCATTTTTATTCTACAATCCTTCCAGACATTTTTGGTAAGAGTGCATATGTTAATGTCCATTTTCAGCCGTGTGCTATTAATGTCTATACCCTATATTTTTTATAAGGGTCTAGCTAGGCTAACAATACCGTTACAATGAATTTGTAACGGTGCTTTTATAGCCACAAATTTTAAATTATGCTGGTTGGACTCATTTGGATAATCAGAGTACAAGTTTTCCAAAATCAATTGAAAAAAAAAATGGCCCTTATGCTGCAAAATCATAAAAGTACCGTTTAAAAGAATAATAAAAATTAGAACATTATCATTTAGCCTGATATTAAACACCTATGGGGAGCGAAAGTTGACGTATAATTATGCCTTTCATATTTATATTAGGTTTCATGCTTTGTGCCAAAAATTATTAGTAGAATGCCACACACAATTTCCAAAAGAGAAATGGAAATTTTAATTAAATTCAAGATCTAAAAATTATATGATTGTATTTCTAGCTATATCACAGACTAAATCAAGACAAAATATACAGTGATGGTATCCTTCACAATGGCGAATGAAAAATCATAAGCCAAAGAACGAGACAAAATGTTTTGTAAACTTTAATTCTAATGTAAAATATGAGAATATTCATAGGAACTTAGTAAAAGATAATAATCATTCAAGTAAAATTGCATAACATAATAAGTCAAATTCATCTTTGATTTCACGTCATGTCATTGATTCAATATTTCTCACGTTTAGGTTGTTGCTTTTGTAGACTAATTAGTCTCACCAAAACTTCAAACTAGTAACACATGTTTTAAAACTCTATAGAATTAAAGTTTGCAAAATATTTTATCTCGTTCTTTAGTTTATGATTTTTCATTCGCCATCTTGAAGTGCACCATCACTTTATATTTTGTTTTGCTCTAGTCTGTCACATAGCTAGCAATATAATCATATAATTTTTATATCTTAAATTTAATTAAACTTTTTATTTATCTTTTGGAAATTATGCATGGCATTTTACCCTTATATAAATATGAAAGGCATAATTATAACTTTCGTTCCCTATAGGTGTTTACTATTGTGCTAAATGATAATTTTCCGATTTTTATTATTCTTTCAAATGGTGCTTTTGTGATTTTGCAGCATAAGGGCCATTTCTTCAATTAATTTTGGAAATTTTGTACTCCGATTGTCCACATGAGTCCAACCACCGAAATTTAAAATTTGTGGCTATAAAAGCACGTTTGTTACAAATTCAGTGTGACGGTGCTGTTAGCGTAGCTAGACCCTTAATTTTTCATTTAGTCCTCATTTACATATTGCTCTAATATTGCATGGAATTATCTATTAAGTGGGGAAAAAGGATAAAATTGGCCAAAAAAATAAATCAATTACCCACTTTCCACCTTCCACTAGAAACTAAAGTTGAGAAAATTCTTTAACTATCCTTTAGCACGACAATCACCTTCATTCTTGCATTATACTATATGTGAATGAATTTTAAATGCTTATTCATTTTTCTGAGTTTTTGAATAATGTTTGTTTTTAGTTATTGGGAAGGTAGCCAAACGTACATTTAATATATTTTTCCGCAAAAGAACTATTATGGTAATATAAAAAAAAAATTGCCTCCAATGAGATATTTAGGGATTTCTCTTGAATACTTTATAGTATTAGAGCCTGTTTGTTAACTTGCCAAACAGTGAAAATTTCTATTCTTTTTGTTCCCGAGAGTAGATTTGGAACATAAATTTGTTTGGTAAAATTTTTATTATCGATAACAAATTTCTATTTTTCTGTCTCGGAAGTAGATTCGAAATAGAATCGAGAAGTAAAAAAAAAAAAGTTATTTTTTTTGTTTTTGGGAACAATTTTAGAATCAAGCAACTATTTTCTCTCTCTTTTTTCTTTTTTCTTGTTCTTCTTCCTTCTTTCTCCTTCTTCATCTATTGCCATTGCCATCGTTGCCGTCTGCCGCCCACCGCCGCTAGTCGCTGGCAATTGGTCCGACGAGCTCGCCAAGCCAGGGCGAGGTCCGACGAGCTCATTGAAGGCTCGCCAAGCCACCAGCGAGGCGGGCCTTGCTTGGGCCTCCCCTGGCCACCAACGAGGCTCGACGTAGCTCGCCTAGCCACCTACGATGCTCCGGTAAGGTTGCTGGCCCTCATATGACTGGTTGTCAATCATCCCAAGGCGAACGACTTGAAGATGAAGAAGAAGAGAAAGAAAGGAAAAGAAAGAAAAAAAGTAATAAAATTATTTAAAAACTAAAATAAAATGATTTGGAGTAGAAATTTTGAAAGACGGTATCAAACACAATTCTACTTTGGGAATTAAAATTTTAGACAGTTATTAAATGGCTTAAAATGTTTAGAAATTGTTCTTGGGAATAGAAAAAAATCATTTATGATCAGAAATTATTCCCGAGAACATAAGCGTTACTAAACACGCTATTGATTTTTCGTATTTTTCAAGATTATGCGCGTATCTCCATTTAATTGTCTGCATATTTTAATTGATATGTTATCATATATAATATTTAGATAAAACCTACAATTAGGCTCTTCATTCTTCTTCGAGTATATCGAAATGTACATAAATTTCTCATTTTTCTCTTTCGTGTTATTATATTCTTAACTTAGAGCAGGATGCCACGTGAGATTTTGTGATTATAATAGCCGACAATGATACCATAAATTCTCACATGGTATTAAAGTAAGAGATATTGAGTTTGAATATTTCTAAGCCTTAAGTTAATTAGATTTTAAATTACCATACCTTCATATAATAATTTAAATTTTTAAAATAGCTGACGTCTCACAAAATCTCATCACATGAAATGACCAATATCTGCATCCTATGCCGTGTGAAGGGCGTATATGAAAAAAATAAATAAACATCAACATAGAAATTTATATGTTGCTTTGCCTAATCTTTTGAAATTGTATGGCAACCCAAAAAAAAAACAAATCTTTCGAAATTGCATAATATGTTAAATTCGGCGAAAGAACAAAATAATATATACTCATAAATATACGGATTCGTATGTACGGCATCCCGTGCATTTTTCGACCGTACGCCCGAAAACCGCATCAAAAAGAAGGGCGGGAAAGATGATGATGAACAAGAAAGTGGAGCTGAAAAGCCCTCGAAGCAAGCGCAGAGATTTCAAAACCACGGAAGGTGGAGCGATCGCCGGAGTCTCCCGTCCGGCGAGAGACCATGAAGAGAGAGCTCCGGCAAACCATCGTCCTCGACGACGGAGACGACGCCGATTACGACTTCCTCTCCCAGGTCGCGGAGGCCGAAGCCCGCGCTCACTCCTCGAAAGCCACCGCCAAGCGCGCCAAGCCCTCCGCCGCCGCCGCCGCTCGCGCTCCCGCCGATGCCGGACAAGCCAAGCCGCAAGTTAAAGGAGCGTACCTCGCTGCTCTGAGAGGGGACGACGCCTCCGGCCTGTGGCGCGAGCAGCAGGGCAAGTTCGCCGGCGCGGGAAGCCGGCTCAAGGTCGTCGCGGCCGATGGCGCTAAAGTTGGCGGCGATCAGTTAGGGCTCGGCGGCGGCGGCGGCGGCGGCGGCGGGGATAACGCGTGCTTCAAGTGCGGTAAGTTAGGGCACTGGGCGCGGGATTGCGACAGTGCTCCGGTTGGAGGAGGGGCGCAATCGAGCGAGCCTCAGAAGGCGTGCTCCTGCGGGTTGGGCGATTGCTTGGTTCTCACCGCGAATACGGAGAAGAACAGGGGCAGGAAGTTCTACAAGTGTCCTGTGAGAGAGGTACGTAGTATTGATTTTCGCCTATTGCGATATCGATCGGCGATTGGAGACTTATGCAGAACTTCTTCATGATCTGACAAGGGTATTAGAACTTACGATCGCTCTGAGATGTAGTTTATGCGCAAATGTTCTCATCTTTCGTTGAAAATACGTACCTTCGTTCCTGAGATAAGCTGGAGCTGTGGCTAGCTTTCAAATCGCATGGCATTTTGGAGTAAAAAAAATTCTCAATAGGGAGTTCGAGAATTATAGTCACGAGTTGTGATTTGGAAGCTTTACAATAATCACGCAACAATCTGTGATGTTGCCATCTGATCACTTGGCGCAGATCTTTTACAAGATGGCATCGATGGTGGTGCTGCCTGTGTACCGCTACAATCATTTTGACTGAAACAATCTAGAAGATAAAAGAATCGCCAAAAACTGAAATGAATTAACTACCAGTCCACAACGACTGTGGGAAGGGTCGGTGTGTCCTTCATTTGTGTTTGATAAAATCACGGGAGAAACACTAATTGCCATGTCCTCAACAGTTCTATTAATTTTTCCTAGAGTTGCTGAAAAATATACACTGCAATCAGATTTTCTGATTCCTGAGAGCTTATGTGTTGCCAATTGAAGCATTGCTTCATTGTAGCCGAGTGACTGTTGTTTCTTGGGTTGAGTAGTGGCTGACCACCATAGTTCTGATTCTCTTTAATGCTTATCGAGCTCTCAATTAGCCATGAACCATACTCTTCGTACGAAAAGAGCTTGGCTCAATCCACAAAATAATTTCACTGATAGAGGTCTGGCAAGTTTTTCATCCTGTTGGTTTCTACTGCCTTGAGAAGGTCTGGCTTGATTATATAAGAAAGCTTTTGTTGCCTTTTGCACTAAAAGGGTTATGACGTTTTGTCCTCTCAGTCTCCTCTCTCGTTTTCTTTTCATAACTCAAGTGTCACACCAGCACACAATTCACGGTGGACTTGGTTTTCATTTCAGTTATTTCAGTGGAGATATTGTGGTTTAGGGTGAAGCAAGTTTTAAGGATATCTTGAGTGTCTCTACTCCGACAGTTGACTCATGTTGTTACTTCGGGGACTAATTGTTGCTTTTGTACAGGAAAACGGGGGATGTGGTTTCTTCGAGTGGTGCGATAATGCTTCTGGAGCAACCCACACACCTAATATGTCTTTCGATAGTCACAGAAATTCTCAATATGCAGATCTTTTATGCCCATGTGGGGCTGGGTCTTGCTTAATCTTAACCGCAAAAACGGGGAAAAATGTGGGGCAGCAATTCTATCGGTGTCCTGCAAATCAGGTATCACTCAGATGCTTAATCCTCATAGACTTCCACACATTAATAGTTTCTCTGCTTTTGCATTCCTTTCCCTCTTCATTAAATTGTTCTTCTGAAGTTTTGAGTTGAACTTCTTGGATAAAACCATAGCTATTTTCACTGTGTCATGGATGCCAGGCTTGTGACTCTTTCACCAGTCTCTGCAACAGCCTAACGGCCAAAACTCAGATAACTCCAGCTAAACATTTTTGCAAACCACAAGTCAGATAACTCCTGTTTAAGATTTTTGCACATTCCCTTTGAAGGTTCTACTTTTATCTCAAAACAAGTTACTCCCCTACCTGCAGTATGTCCTCCAACATGGCACAAGATGTGCCTAATCCCACTTGAGGACACAGTGAAAATATCAGGTGGGAGGACTCTATGGGGACTTGTTATGCAGAATAGGAAATGATTGATAGTACAAATATTCGGTTGGCTTTTTATTTTCTTTTTGTGAAACATTTGTCCTGGTATTGGTGATTATGTCATTATTCTGTCAGCAGTTTTATCGGTCTTCCTTCTAGCACTGTTGAGAGTCTTTTGAATGACCTTGGACTTTTTTTCAGATCTTCCATAGAAGTTGATGGCTGCAGCCTGATTGGCATCTAACACTTACCGAATTGGCTATTTAGAACTTCCATAAAGTGTCATATTAGTCTTGGGACTCATGGGAGTGCTTTTGACGAAATTTTGTGGTTTGTAAATCTTAGCTGTTGTCTATTTTCATGCAGGGCTGTGGTTACTTCAAATGGTGCAATGACCATATGGCAGCAGCTAGTCTTCCAGCAAGTGCCGTTAAGGTCAATAACAGCTTCCATGACTCGGGCAGCAAAAGCTATGGCACAAGTGGATCATCCTGTTTCAAATGTGGCAAGGAGGGACATTGGGCGAAGGACTGCTCTTTGCCTGCACGTGGCAAGGAGGGACATTGGGCGAAGGACTGCTCTTTGCCTGCACTTGACTATTCTTCCGCTTCAAGTGGAACTGGAAAGTTATCTGCACCTGGTTCTTGTTACAAGTGCGGCAAGGCAGGGCACTGGGCAAAAGATTGCCTTCCTCCTAGAGATGTGGGAGGGAAGGCACTAACATCGTGGCAGAGGCAGTAGCACTTTTTGC
Organism: Eucalyptus guilfoylei; assembly: GCA_016097605.1. Taxonomy (NCBI): domain Eukaryota; kingdom Viridiplantae; phylum Streptophyta; class Magnoliopsida; order Myrtales; family Myrtaceae; genus Eucalyptus; species Eucalyptus guilfoylei. Next base: position 12,032,247 of record CM027870.1, on the reverse strand, counting down.
TGTCACACTGGGATGGTAAAAAAGAAGGGAGTTTACCGTCTGATATTTGCTCTCATGCATACGTTTAAGTAACTTTGTGCTTGCTCTGATGTGATGATTTTCCTACCCTTGAGATTTCTAAAAACTCTGCTGGTTAGACCGTCCTTTTGCTTCCCTTTCTCAAAACTACAGCCAGAGAAGTGGCTTTTGAATGTTAATGCAAAGGTTTGTTTCATGCCTTTATGGAAGTAGCTTGAGCTTTTAATAGTTGAAATGGCTGATTTAACTGGACATTGTGTGTACATACAGAGCAGTACCGTATGACAGGATCGATCATTGGACGAACAACTTTGCTCTTAGGATTCGCCAGATGCGGTATATGCAACCATCCCCACTTATTTTAGGACTTGCCGAGACTCGAGAGTTTAATAGTTGTTATCATGTCTTTGTACACATGGTGTTATCCTGTCTCATCTCACATTACATCCTGAAGTCCCCTTGCCTCCATTCGTCCATAATCATTTCTCAACATATTGAAGAAGGTAAACAAGTCACGGTAACGACAGACGGATCCAGGTCAGTATCACGATGTTATGCAGCCAATTTGACATCGTATTCACTGTTCATTAGGCCCATGGCAATTTCTGACTCTCCTTTTTTGTCTTTGTAGTTTTTATTATGCTTCAACCATGCCTTACAGAATTATTCAATGTTAACAACGCTATTAATCAATTTGGCCATTCTGTTAAGACTGGATATACCGACACCAAACACGTTAGGACCAAACAAAAAGCAGGCGTTGTAAAGGAACTTAATTGAGTGAATTTAACATGTTGGGACAATATGATGAACTATAAATTCAACTTGAGTGTAAAATCCTGTGAAGGATGATATGAGATACAAAAAACACTAATTGTTCTTTTCAGAGACCCGTCACTGATCTGCGGCAGCAATGGCTGTGCTTCGGTGTGGACATATCTATTTTCTATGGCGTCATGAACATTTCAAGCTCACTGTTTACACTCCAAAGAGAAAACATCTGTTATACACAGCTCATGCAAAAATCCCAACTCAGACACTGCAGGTCTTAGCGAGGTAGTCACATCCTTGATATACTTCCAACCCTGGATTGTGTAGCTGGTCCTCTGTAAAGCAGGCGCAACGCTTGCTCATCGTCCCTGTCAAAGCAATTTCTTGAGGTCTCTGTACCAATCTCGGGAAGCCAACATCACACCAAACCTGACAAATAAGGAGATGATGATGATGATGATGATGATGATGATGATGATGTGATGATCATCATAATAAAAGAACAACATTTAGGTCCCCATGAATGATGCACTTGCAGTCATGCACGCCTCAGCAGATAGGAATGCTCATTGGGTATTGCAAAAATGACAATGTGTTCGCCTTTGTCTGACACAGCACACGAAGAAATAGTATCTGTAACATGATCTAGAGCTTGTCCAACTTCGACATCTGAAGTCATACAACTTGACATACCTGTCCTCCCTCGTCCTGACTCCATCTGGAATTGCAACTAGGCTGTTTAGCTTCTTCTTTCTTCTGCTTTTCCAATAATTGCGCACCTCTAGCGGCCTTAGCTTCAACTCCTTTCAAATATTTTGTGGGGTTCCCTTGGCTGTCATAATAACGGCCGACTAACTTGCCAACATATCTGATGACATAAGAAAACGATATAAGATACCTTTTACACAAAAAAAGAACTTTTGATTTAATTAAATAGAACTAAAAGTGACCACTACATTAGATAACAAAAGTTGGGTAAAATCTCTGCATTTGGCAAAATAACAATTACCCACTTTCTTTTATCCACGAACATACTCAAAAGCTAAGGTTCAAGCCATTAACTCTCCCCTATCCCATTGCAAATGAAAAAGGTGACAATCCTGACATGGTCAATACGTTCTTAATTACGAGGAGATCTACAAATAGACATTTAATCAAACTATTGCAGTGAGATACAAAACTCGGCAAGCCCCATCAACCTTTCAAACACTGTCTGACAAAGGTCATATTCATGTGAAATCTTTTCTACAAAATAAAAGTGGTGTGACCACCTCCTAGGAAAAAAATGTAATTTGATCAGACAAGTCACCCTGAGTCTCAACATCAAAGTTCTCTTTGTGAGGTTCAACTAAATAGTTTTTCATTCTTCCATCATTATAAGTATGTCACGTGGACAAGATTGTCTAATAAATACATGCAGACTTTAAGTGAATAGAATGAAAAGCTACTAGTAATATAAGAAGGCGGCATATACTGACTCACGTGTAACTTCTAAAATAGAAGTCCCTCCAATCAACTACACTCTTCACCTGCGTAAAATGGCAAAATAAAATCAAAGAATGACCACTATAGGTCAAGCTTGGAAGATAACATGCTTTTTATCTTAATATTTGTAGCAGACATGTCTGCATAATTTCCCCATATACAAATGAAGTCAATCCCTCATCAAGTAAGATTTAGGTAAGACACGGGTCTTCAGCAACAATAATGAACAAAAGTTACAATCCAAAAGTAAGTCTGAGACTAAAGTAGCAACATACTTGAGGAAATGACTGAGTTGGTTATTTCATCACAGAATTTAGTTTGGGGCTACCAAATAGCTTTAAACTCAGTTAATGAAAAATAGAATAAAATTTTGTGGGCAGCTATAACACATGAAATGATGCAAGCGCAACTAAGAGTTGACTGTGGCTTTGTATAGAAGATTTTGGCCGTTTTTTAATTTTAATGCCCAATGCTCATGTGTTCATCTTAAAGTCCTTCCCGTTTCATGTCCTTTTGGATGTCAATCACACAACCCTAAAGACATCCTCAAGCACAGTTAAACTTGCACCAACTGAAGAAAAGGTCTATCTGACGAGGTGAGCCACTGCCAATTCATGAGCACCAGATAACATTTAGAAGTCCAAAATAATGTTGATTACCTCAGAGCTGGAAAGGCCACGCAAGGAGTCCGTGAGTCCCTCTCCTTGATGAAACGACACAAACATACAAAGAAAAAATGTAAATAGATCAGGAAGTTTTGGTAACTACAATTTCAATGTGTCAGAGAAAGTAATCATATGTTAATATAGACTTCATAAACTGTGTCATTACTGAGATTAGTACACAGATGAGGATGAGGATGAGCATGAAGAAACCAAACTGATACTTGTGCAACTGCGGACTGAAAGATGAAAGGGCAACAATTAAAGGCACTATATAGTGAAGGCAGAGTTGATAAGGCCTATAAATATATCCACATAGAGTGCTAGACTTATTATCCTCTGTTAGGTATTCATCATTACCTTTAGAAATGCCTTGCTCTTTATAATCATAAAATCTTATACCAGATGAGAAAGAAGAAAAGGTGAAAAGAATCCCAAATTTTGATAATGTGGGAACCAACCCAATTTCTGCCCGTGGCTCTTACATTTAACTGCAATACAGTATTCATGACAAAGAATGATAAGTCTTACCTGTAAAGTTTCCTGAAACAAATGCTCGGGAGGCGTCTCTGAGTTTACCAGGGCAACATGGCAAGACTGACATCAGTATGCAAGTCATAGGTGAAAGAAATTCAAGATCCTATAGCAAAATGTTAACAGATAGCATTTTAACTGAACTAGTGGCTTGCCCAAAATTAAAAATTGCAGTAGATTTTGCCAGAGCATGTAGTGTCATTCCCAACAATTGCCATAACAAAGAATGCTCTTGAGTATCATGGCTAGAGCAAAAGAAACACCAACTCTTACAGGTGAATGGTAGGTTTTGTGCTAAGAACATAATGAGGACTTCCTTGACTAGCCAGTCTGAATCAGTGCATAACAGTGAGAATCATTTGCTATCATTTACTTATCGAACTAACCCAGAAAATTTTCAATAAGAGATCACATTAGAGGTGTTCTTTTCTGCAAATTCTTTCACTGTGAGTTCTGCTATATCTTTATCAAGGAGTTCCCTAGACCATTGGTACAAACATTCTTTCTACTCTTTACCCTTTAAAGACATTTTTCGTAAGGCAATCAGATGATAATATATTCTAAAATGATGAAATCTACCTAACATATGCCAATAGACAAGAACCTCGATACACAAGGTGAGATAGTTCTTAATTTTTTGTCTGGATAATTAAATCCAACTACAATTAAGAACGTATATTTAAAATAGCATCCTCAATTGTACAGTCTTCACAGTCTTCAGGTAGAAACGAGATGGACTCCCCTCTTTTTGAAAGATACTAAAGTAACACCATTTATGTGATTGTGCATGCATATGCCTTGCATGCGTTGATCATATAAGTTAGCAAATAAGAGCCAATACTGTCTGATATTGATAGTTCCTTCTACAAGCAGCGACCAATATACTTGCATTCACAAGCAACAAGATGCAGAGCCCAAATCAAATCATATACCTTCCAGCAAAATGATGGTAGCCTCCTCCCACACCATAGTGTGACTTTCCCTTTGTTACGTCAAACACTGAACTGTTAAAGATAACAAGTACCAATCTCAGATAAGTAGGACATACTAAATCAGCATCACAGACTACACACTTCTCGATTTTGATATGAGAAAAGCTATCCAGTAAATTCCTTCGAATTTTCTGTATGTGTTTGCTAACCTCATATGGCTCAAAATCATGCATCTCAGTTTTTTGAAACATTCTCTCATTCTCTTAGCAAGATGCATGCAATTGTTCTATGCATAGAAATCTAAGTGGTTTCTCGATTAGTTATTATCCAATTATATCATAATTCTCCTGTTCTTCAAGAAAAAGCAAGACCCACTCTGTCATAGTGGTGATTCCTTTGTTTGAGCAATGAGTAACAAGTTCTCAAACTTCACAATTTCAAGAAGTATAATTGAAGAGGATTTTCCAGGACGAAGTCAACATTTCTCTACAAAACAAAACTAACTATTCATTTGATCTAATCATATGAACATCCCCCGCAATGAGTAAAGAATCATCATCACCAGATAGCAAGACCAATGTTTTGGCGCCAAGCTTAATCAGTTATTGTTGAACACGAAAGGGTACCATGATTTTGAGGATTCCCACGTTGCGTTATCTTTTTCTTTCTTAATAAGCAGAGTCCTCACGTTTTGACATTCATTAAGAATTGAAAAACGATTACATTCCTTCAAATACAACATCAGACAAACCGATAGTCCAAGACATATAATTGCAATGAGAGGGAGAGAGAGAGAGAGAGAGAGAGAGAGAGAGAGAGTACCCCAAAATTCCTAGAAGAATAGGCAAAGCATCATCAGTCGCATTATACGAAGCTAGTTCTTCAACCGTGAACAGCCTCTACAAAAAAAATTCAATAAAAGCACCGTTAAGCACAGTCCCATAAAAAAAAATAAAAAAACTCGACGATAATAAACACTGCCATCGCCACAAAATTCGATCAGTCCCACTCAAATTCAGCCCCTGCTTGAGCAGTTAGAGAGCCGCCCGGAGTCAAAGATCCAAACTTTGATTCGTTGAGCATCAAATTTTGGAGACCCAGAACTCGAAACGACCCGAGCATCAAAAAGAGATAAAAAAAAAAAGCAGAGAGATAGCAAAGCGAGAGAATGCAGACCTGCTGAGAGGAGGAGGAGAATGGAGTCGGGTAAATCTTGATGAGGAGGGCGACGAGAGCGACCGAAACGGCGGTGATCCCCACCCAAGCGCACTTGGGCACCGACGTGTTCCCTCCGCCGCTCGCGGCGGCTCCCGGTCTCCTCGTACCGACGGCAGGCTCGGGCCGGCGGTTCTCCTCCTCGGTTGTTGGGGTTGGTGCCGTCATCCTCCCTCCTTCTTCTCCTCCTTCTTACTGCAACAGTATTTCGTTCCCCTTTATATTTAGAGAGAGAGAGATTAATTGAAAACAAAAACGAAAAAGATTGAATTTTCGTCATTCAGTTTTTATTTATAGAACAGAACTAGAGGGGATCAGTTCGTCCGATTCCAAAGTAAAATTAGGAACCTAATCAAGAAAATCTGTTCCTCAAAATTAAAATTGTGGACTGTCCGTTGATCCTAAGATTGGGAGTAGGATCAAACCATTGATTGATTCGCTCTAATGAAACTAGCCACTTATTTTTCTCACTATTTTTTTCTCATTATTTTTTTTCTTATTATTTGGAATCGGACTGAGATAATATTTAGTTTACATTTTAATAATTTTTTTGAAGAAATAACAAAAAAAGGGTATAATTAATCGATTTGATCTAGTTCCTTCTTGGAATCAAGAAACAAACTGCTTGGACATCAATTCCATTTTTACAAATCGGGAATCAAACTAATACTTTCGATAATTGGATCAAACTTGGGCGATTCGTTTTGTACCCCCTTAATTCTATACCATATTCTTAAACTCATGTTTGCTTGCCAAGGATGCAATAGTTAAAATGGAAATAAATAAAAAAATGAATGTACATAACGAATTGCTAAAACAATAAAATTAAAATATTTAATATAATTTATGGATAAGAATCCTATCACTAATTTATTTATGCGTGATAAAAATAGAGAGTAACCGAAGAGAGTTGACATACCGCTGGCTTTAATTTTTACTGTCGAAATCACGAGAGACAAGAAGTTTTTCGTGATTGCATTAGTAACGTATGGTAGTCTGTCATAAGATGGTTCTCGTGAAAGTTTAAATTCAGCAGTGCACATATAAATTAACAAGGTCAAAGAAAAAAAAAATAGGATGAAAAACGCGAAAAACGTTGTTTCTAAAATAAATAATAGATATTGGACCGTAAACGATTAAATAATGGGAAATATAAATCAATCGCAAGATTTGCAATTTCTAGAATCGGTCTGTCGCTGGTTGACCCGATTCACCTATCTTTCTCCGTCGCGATTTCTCTCTCTCTCTCTCTGCGTACTTCCCCGCCGGCGATCGCGACCCTATATCGTCGCCGTCGGGTAGGAGCTCGTGCTTTCCGGTTGCGTCGATTCCGTCGATGTTCCGCTCGTTTTCTCTTGCTTCTTTTTGGGGGTTGAACGGCCGGTAACGGATCATCTCGCGATCGGCGTTTTCAGGTGGTTGGATTCGACGATTTCTTGCGCCGAATCGAGGTGAGAAGAGCGAGGAACCGATGGGGGTCAGGCAAGCCCTGAAGAGCCTCGACGCGTTCCCCCGCGCCGAGGAGCACCTGCTGCAGAAGACGCAGTCCGGAGCTCTCGGTGAGTCGTCGCGCTTTTTGGGGGGTTTCTTTTTCTCGGGTTCGCCTCGTGCTCCGCGTTGTTCGCGGCTGGTGGTGGGTTGTTTGTGAATGCCTTTTTGGCTTCGCGGTTCCATCGATGACCGGTGGGAAGGGTCGAATCGGCTTCCTCTGATTGCGATTTGTGGGGGCGCTTGTGATTGTGATGAAGGGGGATTTGCCTGGGGCTGGCCTTTCGATGCCGGCTTTGCGCTTCGGGAGGGTCCTGGAGGGTGTGATTGCTGAGATTTGAGGGCCATTATATTGGCTTGATGCAATTTCCCCTCTGCAACTGTCTTTCTTGAATTCTTTCTGATTGAGGTTTAGTAGGTCTAAGGATGCTTTGGGAGGGGGGTTTTTGACTCTCAGGGCGTGTAGTTTACTACTCGATCCGCTTCTACTATTGGCTTCTGAGAGAAGCAAGGGTCCTCTTTGAGGCATTGATGAGTTGTTGATTAGGCTTCACCAACCTGTTATTTCAAGGTCACAAAGTGAGTGTAGAAGGAGCTGAAGAGCATAGGGTATTGGTCCTCCGGTATCGAAGTTTACTTGAGGATTTCAGAGTAACTTCCTTACTCCACCAATAAGCTAGCTCTGCTGGCTGTTAGCCACGGCACAAGTATCGGTGAATTTTATTTCATTGTAGTTGAAAAGAATTTGACTGCGGTGATGTTCCAAAACTGTTCCTCCTTTCCATTCCACAATATATTTTTTCCAAACACCAGTTTCTTATGATTATCTTGTCAATAAGTCATTTAACCCTCATATTATTTTAAAGTTTATGCGGTGGGTAATTTAAAACATGTGATTTTTGCAATGGATGATGCTTTTGCGTAGAATATGAAGGATTGGGCACAGTAATCATTGGTTGGTTCTTCTATGAGTTCTTCTGATCCTCCATGTGGATGGTTGATAATGTTTGTAACCTGACACTTTTCCTTTATGTCTTTGTAGTTTCTGTCATTGGGCTCACAATAATTGCCACATTGTTCTTGCACGAGCTGAGATATTACATTACTACGTATACCGTTCATCAGGTTTGTTCCTAACTTTATATTGTAAATATACCGATGCTGCAACTTTTTTTGGATGTCTGACTAGCTTGAGCATGTTGCATGCCTGGGCTTTAGTCCAGTTTCAGATGTTTCATTTCAGGATTGATAGAATTTATGTGGTTCTCGGAATCCATTATAGTTAGTTATGCATGGAACTCTCAAGCACATCCTTTAAGTGCTGAAGCCCAGGGACCAAAAACTGATTTGTTTTGTTTTCACGGGCATGAATGACATCAACATGCTATTGATTTATTCCTTGTTTGATATTTCTACGTCCTGACAACATTGCACATCCTTTCCTTTTGCCTCTTGATGTTCTGACATTTATCCCATTTAATTTACCGTCTAATTTTTCCAAGTCATAAATTTTCAAACAGTGTATGTCTTCTCTTCTGCAACCGTTTATGATTTTTGAGGGTTGCCACTGAGATGACTATGAGTGCACGTTTCTCCCGAGTTTTGAGGCAAAAACCACTTTTTTTTAGAATTACATTTTTTTTTGCAATTTATGCATGAGATTTCATATATTTTTCTTGTGGACCCTGCATATGAAGGACGTCTTCAAGTTTCTTGAGGATTGCTGGTACTTCTTTCTCTGCATAGTTGTAACATCTGTTTTATTTTGTTATAAACGATGCAAAATGGGTATAAATCACTTTTTCCTTACAAGGAATAGCTTTGATTACTGCTTCGAAGTTCTTGTTAGAGCATCATCCTTATTTTTCTCATAGTCTGTAATTGTTCTGCTAATGCCTCTGGACATTCTAATCCTTAAATTGTAGATGCGGTTAGAGAGAAGGGGGGAAGAGGATGGTTTTCTTCTATTCTCCAATGCTTTGTAGAGAACAAAGAGAAGAATTTAATCATGAACTTTTTCCTCATAGTTTGTATGTTTTCACCATAATATGTATATGGTGTATCCTTTCTCAAGATTGAAGTTTCTAGGGTTGTCCAAGCACTAGATATTGTTGCATTTAGTGTTGGAAGGTAAGTGATTCTAATATCTGCCGTTGGTGCCTCACTTGGTTACACGTGTGGCAGATGTCAGTGGACCTGAAACGAGGAGAAACACTTCCAATTCACATAAATATGACATTTCCAGCCTTGCCTTGTGATGGTTTGTACTAAATACCAGCAATCACTGTCAGCTTATCCATCCGTAGCCCTTGTTTAAATATTTTTTATTTCTGGCTTCATGCAGTTTTAAGTGTTGATGCTATTGACATGTCGGGGAAGCATGAAGTGGATCTCGATACTAACATTTGGAAAGTAATGTATTCTTGCTCTATAGCGAAACCCTTTATTGGTTTGAGCTGATTGATGATTATAGGCTATGCGCATTATCTCTAGTTGAATGTAAAATTACTCATTCATCCACAAGTATTGAGGAATACAAGGAGACCTTTATTAACGTATGATTGACTCTCTGCTTCCTTATTGGTTGGATTGGCAACAGCTCTCCACCACTTGCAGACATCAAATTTTTATTACACATTTAAGTAAATGAAGGAATCAGAATTAAAGCAATGGAAGAATTGCTTTGCAGTTTGGCTCGACTGTAAGGAAAACTATAGGCAAAGAGCTCTTTGTTTATTCAATTTTGAAACGTTTTCTTGCATTAATAGTTGATAAAGAGAACACGTTTTTAGGAAGTCAATTTTCAGTGAAGCAATATCTCTACCTTTATCAATAACTAAATACCACCTCAGTCTAAGGAAGGGGTAGGTTAAATAATTATTCTCTTTCCTTTGTAGGAAACTATTCTCTTTGACAGATCAATGTTAACATGCTTTGTGACATACGCACTTCAGATGATAGTGTGTTGACATAGCTAGCAGTCTTTGTGAAGCTTTGAATTTCAAATCAGCGGGGTTATTGCATCTGAAAATTGCAGTTGCAAGAGTTGTTTTAGTATGTTGTGATATGTGTTTGCTGAGGAGGGCCTAAATATACTCTTTTCACCCATATTCATATGGCTCTGTTTCCCTTGTTTTGCAGCTCCGACTTAACAAATATGGCCAGATAATTGGTACAGAGTTTTTGTCGGACCTTGTGGAGAAGGGGCATGAACATCATGAGAATGATCATAAACATGGTAAAATCCTTGGTGGAAACATCATTTTGTGGATGCGATATTGAGTTTTTGGCTGCTCTTTTTGTAATAAGTCCACAGGTGGCTTAGATCGTTGTTTATCCTAGATTCTGTTTGCTGGGAATGTCTTTGAGATGCGGTTCAGTTTTGTGGTTTCATAGGAGGTCACATATAGGTTTGTCCCTCTCAATAGTGTATCTTAAACCAGTATTTTGTGTTATACTTCACTACGCATATTTAGGGTATAGGAGTATCAAATGACATACAAGGAGGATTAACTGTCAGTTTTGCAATGGCAGTTTATCCTAGATACCAACTACCAAACTTTCTTCATTATCGTTGGTTGCACCATCAACTGCTGTCATCAACAAATCCTTTCATTCTAGATAAATCCCTGGGCTTGAGCAATGATTGTACCTCAATAGTTCCCCATTGACCATATCTTTCATCTTTCAGTTTTGTGATTTACCCTAAGAAACTATATTTGCATTGACACACTTATGAAGAAAGTTGGAGCAACAAAAGGAAATAAACTATTTACCTGATTAGCTTGATTTGAGAGGCAGAAGATATGAAAGGCATGCAAAAGGGAACAGCAAACAAACTTTACCAAAGGACCAAGAATAGGAATTTTGCTTAAAAAAAGGGAGAGTAAGGGCAATGAGAACCAAAACAGGAAGACAGGCAAAGAAAATTGCAACATACAAGTATTTAAGGAAAAATTTCAGAACATAAGTTGCTCTCAAGGCTGAAGTCTCATAGCATGGTTTTGAGGCATTTTTAATTATTTCTTAACTGCATGATAGATGTTCGATTGCCAGAAGTGATAAATGAGTTTATCAGACCAGTGATTGTGAAGTTATCAGAGATTACTCAATTAATCACTACATCAAAATTACTTCTCCCTTAATCGGGCTAATAAAATTTCATTGTCGATGGGCTTGTTTTGGAGGTTACCTACTAGTGAGGTATCTAGGAGGCATTAGACTCCATTAGGATTAAGTTGAGAAGTATTAAGCTGACCCTCCTTCAATTGATTTGTTATTTTTTCTTTTTACTGGATAAACAAGCTTTTTTACAGTCCTTGTATAGAGAATGGGTTTACTTTTGATATAGAAGAAACTTGGTTTATTCTCTTTCATTAAGTTTCAGGAGAGTTGGTTGTGATAAAAGTAGTCTATTTGAAGAAATTTAGAAATGATTCCATCCCATAACTTCATTGACTTCAATTTTTGCTGAATGCGCCTTGTTTTTGGTTTTTTATATGTTTATCACCCTCACCCCCAACAACCAACACCACCCCCCCCCCCGAAACAAAGATAAGAATTGTTTCTTTGGTTTTGTTTGTGTATCATTGTTCCTTCTGTGATTGTTAACCCATATGGGGCTGCTGATAGAGCTGATTTTATATTTTATTCTAGTAATGTGTATCAAGAGGGTGTATAATAACATTTGGAAAACTTTGACCAGATGATGGTAAGGATCATAACAAGGAATCAAGTGAAAAGACTCATAGCCATGGCTTTGATGAGACTGCAGAGAAAATGATTACGAAGGTGAAGCAAGCATTGGCAAATGGAGAAGGCTGTCGGGTACTTAAGTCCTCGCTTAGAATTTTTTGCATACATGTTCAATTAATCATCCTTGCTTTGAATTTTTTGCATACATGTTCAGTTAATCAAGTGGGCCTCTATGTTTAAAGTAGACAAAAGTTGAGATGCTGGTAGTTTCTGCTCCAAAATGCGATAGCTAATTTATTACCTTGACACTTCTTCCAGGTATATGGAGTTCTGGATGTGCAAAGGGTTGCTGGAAACTTTCACATTTCAGTTCATGGGTTGAATATATTTGTTGCTCAGATGGTAATGCTGCTTCTTCATTTTCTTTTTCTATGACATTGATCTCTAGTATTCTGTCAACTGTGTATGCTCGACTTCATATTTATCTCTTATAGATTTTGTGAAACCTAATGCTTAAAATATATGTGGGTGAACTTGAAGATGATTGATTTCTTGAAATTGTGGGGCTTGTAACATAGGATGCTTACCACTTAATTAGGTTTAAAGTCTTTTCATATCATGCAATCAAGTTAGTTAGTTAGTAAGCTCCATCCAATTTGAGTGACGGAAAATGCCAATATGGCATTTTTTTTATTTTCATTTCGGTGACACATGCTGCTGATGTGGCGCCAAGTGGTTGCCACATCAGAAAAAAGGCCAAAAGTGAAAAAGAAAAGAAGCCAAAAAGAAATAACTGAAAATAAAAAAAGAACAACCCAAAGAAAGTAAAAAATTTAAAAAGAAAAGAAAATTTGAATCTGGACATGCGGAGAGAAGGGAGAGATATTGTATAAGGCTGTAGTTGGTGGTTGAAGGGGTGCCAACACCGCCGTCTCTTCACCGACGAGGGTCTGACCCTTGCCGACCACAGCTGAGGACCATTGAAGAGAGGGTCGACCAGATCTGGGCAAGGCCACCGCTGCTACTTGAGGCCACTGTCCTCCATCGTTGTTCGTCATAAATAGAGTTTGACGGATCTTAGTAAACAAAACCAGCAAATTGCCATTTCCGTTTTCCCTAGTGTTGATATTCACCAGAATAGGTGTTGCTTGGAGATGGAGCACAAGAGAAATCCTCCACCAGCAAATGCAATTCCATTCCCACTGGTCTCCCTTAAGATTTTTGAGATTGACCAAATCTAATATTGCTCAAGGAAAAAGCTTGAGCAACTAATCTCGTTAATGGGAGACCAGGTCCGGCCCCTCAAGGCTTGGCTGTTATCGGCATGAAGCGAGCCCAGCTCTAGTCTTGCTTGAACTCTGGTTTTTAGGCATTGGCTAAGGTTGGGATGGAGGCTTGTCAACCTCAATTGGATGATGGCAGTGATAGCTTCACTTGGATCTGGTTTATCCTCTCTTTGGGCAAGGGTCGACAGCCCTTGCCAACGCCCTGATGCCCTCATTGACGAAGATAGGGTGGCAGCGGTGCTCCTTCAACCATCGCCCATGGCCATATGCGGTCTTCCTCTTTCTGTATTCATTTTCTTTGGCTTTCCTCTTGGTTTTTTTCCTTTCTTTTTTGGCTTTTTAATTTTTATTTATGGACTTACTCTGACTTGGCACCCATTGATGCCACATCTATGTGACTTGACATCAAAAAAGATTTTAAAAAATGCCACATCAATCAACTAGACAGAGCTAACAGAAGTATATGATTGCACAGATGAACAAGTTCTAAGACTTGATTGCACTACTTGAAAGTTTTAGTACTCGATTGCACCTCACAATAGATTTTAGGACATTTAATGCACTTAACAATTAGGTAAGTCGATGGATATAATTTTAACTTTGTTGTTGTAGGTGAAGCCATAGGTGGGCTTCTTAAGATCTTTCTGTAACTGCTGGTGCTACTTATAGAAGTGATCTAATCGAATGTTTTATTGAGATGCTCTCTTAAAAGATTTTGAGTTTGTTCAACGAATCTTCCTTTTCTTCTTTCCATCTATTCCTCATGTAAAACTTAAGAAGAAGAAGAAAAAGAAGATTGTTTGAGCATATTTTATCTTTTGTGCAACAAGTCTGATGTATGTTGACTCCAAGAATCCCTTAGTTGGTGTATGTTAAGCTTAGATCTGTAAATTGAGTGGGCATTAAATAGTATATTACAAGTTGTCTTAGATGCTTCTGTTGAGCCTTAAGAAACATTATTAGCTGAGAGACTGTTTTCTTTTGCTCTTTTTGGAGCTTTAGCAGTATTACCCAATTATCCAAACTTATGTAATTTGTTAGTGCAGATATTTGAAGGAGCCATGCATGTAAATGTTAGTCACATCATCCATGATCTGTCATTTGGCCCAAAGTATCCAGGACTCCACAATCCACTTGATGGGACTGCGCGAATTCTACAAGGGGCGAGTGGAACTTTCAAGTATTATATTAAGGTATGATTGCAGAAACCTTTCAATTGGGACAGAGGATTTCAGATGTCTTTCATCAGGTATAAAAGTATTTTTGGAAGGAACTAGAATTAATATGGGGTCAAGGGCTGTGTAATGACTTTCTTTTTTGACAGCAAGCATGAATAAATTGAACTAGAAGCTAGAAATAAGATAGCAAACAATGCCTTTCCTGGGAAGGAGATCTTACATTTGTCCATTTTATCTGACTTCATTACCCTCTTTGTGTGTGTTTTGGGGGGATTCTCATGTGGCTCTTTATACTCAAGGCTCAGGTTAAGTTTTCACTGTCAATAATTTGGTGCTGTTGTTATCCTAGGTTTTCATTCTTTTGAGTCTTCTTTTCTTCTACTACTTGGATTTCCTTCTTGTGAAGTGCTGGAGTGTCTAAGTGATATGTATGCATTCTCTTTCCATGAAATAGCCAATTACGAGGAAAGCATTTCAGATAAAAATTGCAGAATTCTGGCATGGAAGCTTACTGCTCTCATAAGCAGCATATTTACTCCATTTTGTGCATTTTGATTTGATTACCTGCATGCAGCAATGTTGTGGCTCTTTTTTATATTATTAATTGTGCTCATTTCTGTATTTGCATTACAGATAGTCCCGACAGAATATAGATACATTTCAAAAGAGGTTTTGCCGACAAATCAATTTTCTGTTACAGAATACTTTTCGCCAATGAATGAGTATGATAGGACATGGCCTGGTTAGACTTCTTTTTGTCCCTATACTTTTGTTTGTGGGAGCTTGTGTGCTCAAGGAATGTCATTTGACTTATTTTGTGACTATTTTACTGTAGATATTAATCTTACCTTTTCCCTCTATTCTTTTCTAATAAAACTTCTCTGCTTTTTCTTGGTTCAGCGGTTTATTTCCTGTATGATTTATCACCCATTACTGTGACTATCAAGGAAGAACGCCGTAGTTTTCTCCATTTCATCACTCGGCTTTGTGCTGTACTTGGTGGCACATTTGCTTTGACAGGTGGGTCTTGCCCTCTTCCTGATATGTGGATTGAAATAACTTCCATGAGTACCCTTGGACTGGAAATTTTAATGGGGTTGCTATAGAATCAACTTAGTGTCTCGAGAGTGGCTCTCTTGGAAATATGATAAGCATGGAAAGTCATGGACTTAGCTAGATTAAACTCTTCTTCTCTTCCTTGTTGTGTTGCTGCTAACAATGGTAAATACGATATATTTGATGTAATGAATTATGCGTAACTTATGTGAATTAAATACTGTTGAAATTGTGCTTGCAATTTATGCGTGTAAGTATTGCTTTGTTGATGGTTCTTAAAACTGTCCTGTGTTTGACAGTTACTTTTAATTGCATTTGCCTAACCTTCTGTCTGCCTTCTTCTTTCTTGCCCCATCGACAGGAATGCTTGATCGTTGGATGTACAGGCTTCTTGAGGCCCTCAGTAAGCCAAACCCGAGAAGCGTATTCCGATAAGGTTGGGGAACTTTAATTGCCAATCTTTTCTCCTGAAAATTTTGAACGGAACATTCTTAAATTCTATGGGAGATTTCTTGCCCATGCGCCATTTGGTTAGATATGAGGCTGGGGGGTTGAATTGTAGATCTCGTCTAATTATCATCACATCTAGTGTCAGCGGACAGATAGTGATTTAATGTACTGAATGTATCTTAGTTTTGCCCGAGAATTCAATTGTTTCTACATCAGTTCCAGAAATTTACTTCGACAAGTGAAGCAAATGAAATTGAAGAGACTTTCTTTTTAATGTGTGAACACATCTACCTCAGAGAAACAGAGTTTGGGAGTACTTTGTTCCAGGTGTGATCTCTATGGCGGGGTTAGTCAGGATTTGCTGTTGGATCTGCAGTAAATGACGTTGGCTGTAGTGGCTGACGGTCTTTTGTACCCGCTGGAAACAGAGTCTGGAACATGCATTAATTCAGCATGCAGGAGTGATTCCCATGGTTTAAGTGGGATTCATTGTTGAATTGAGAACGGATGGACCGTACTCCAGTTGGGTTTCGAGGCGGGCTGAATCTCTTTTATAGCCGGCCCAAGGGATAGGGCACGAAGGTTGTTCCCCCCTAGTCAACATGGTTCTGCAACGGTTTCTCTCTCTTCTCTGGTAGGTTTCTCATTTTCAACAGAAGATTGTAGCTCAAGTTTCTGTTACAATGCTTTTGTTTTAAGTTGTCCATGGAAGTATGGCATTGCCATCTTAGTAATTTATCTATGTTAATAATCAGCAATTTGACCGATGAATCATCACTAATTTGATCACATGAATTGATGGGTTCGATTCATGCATAAAACAGATGTGTCCACTCTGATTCTTAAAGAGCTTCACGAAGTATGGAGCCAAAAATGAGGATCATAGTTCTTCTTACAAGAACTTCTAATTCTATGGAATTAGTAACTATTGGGTCGAATGATTAATCTTGTAGAAATTACAGTTTTCGAATTATTAAATTTTCTTATTAATCGTGCTCCTTTTGATTTTTGGAGGATTTCTTGAAGTTTGGAGCAAAAACTGAGGGTCATAGTTAAATCTTAAGAAAAAATTTCGAATTTTGAGGAAGTTTAGCATGGACTAACTTCTACATTTTATCTTCTTCAACATTCTTGTAAGAGTCCCGCCATGGTCGTTTCTGCGATGTAAGTGTCTCCAGACTATGGAAAGATATCGTCAATGGTTGAAATTTTTCGATCTGAAGATTAGCCCGTGTTATTGCATTTCAACATGAACTTCCACGAGAAATGGGACTCTGTCTAATGGCGGCCCGAGCAGAGATGGCGAGACTTCCTGAACTCCACTATCGTGAATTCAGGTAGCTACAGCGGGTTGATCGTTTTATAGAGATGGAAATTTCTTGAATCGGTCTTCAAGAAAACTGATTTATGGACGCCCCGTTAATCCCATTACAAAAAGAGGCATCGAGGTAGCCAAGAGGAGCTCGCGACTGTGATGGCTAAGATGCTCACGACATCATGACGGACACGATAGGGTTTGATCGGTGCGCAAAACAGAGACTAGACAATTCACATCTATGCCTCCGTCTCTTAGGAAGTCACGTCACAAGTTTTTGTCCGGAGACTCCATTTTCGTGTTTGGAGCTCTAAACTAGGTCCCTGCCGACAGATCCTGGGCACCAAACGGTCCCCGAAGAGACGATACTTTCAGTCGACCTCAACAAAGAGAGACTCAATTTGATCGGTATCCCAGAATTTTTCGGACATTCCATTGTTGATCTTCTCGTAAGCATGTTCGAGCTTGGACGAACCTTGGCACTGGAGGCTATTTTACGCACCGCACATAGCGACATACAGGTCCTCAAGGATGGTGCTGGCATATATAAAGTGATGGACACAAAAATATAGCCAGCAAACACTAAAGCGACGACGATTTGACACGTCTACGTGAGAACAACGAACTGCTACCACGTCATTTAGGGAACAAGTCCTTCCATTTGAACCATCTCAACCATAAGAAGTGGTACTAGGGATGGATGTTACATAAAACCGAGCTTTGTCTTCTCCAAAGCCTCGCAGCTAAGAGAAAACGAAGAGCGGTTGTTTCACCAAGAAATAGTTACTAGTCACAGCAATGCTGACAATTACACTACTTCACACGAGCTAAGCATTATCCTATGCAGAGGTTATTTTCCGTTCTCTATCCGGTTATCGTTGGCTACATTGTTTGTTAATTGACAGAACTCCTCTTCTTTAAGTCGTTGGAGTGCAGTCTCTCGTCTTACGGCTTTTTCAACCGGATTGCTTTCCTTAGACTTCTTATTTCAATGTTCTTTAATTTCATGATCTATATTCTTCTTTCACCAGATATATTTATTAGATTTCTTGTATCAGACTATGAAGACCGCATGCACATATCATCTCTAGTTTGTACAAATACGAGTTAGATAATTATTTCTTTCTTTTCTTCTGTATTTTATACCCCATAGTTTAAGTGCTTCACGGGTTAAATTATGTGGTTAGAAGTTCTAAACACCCATTTCTCAGGAAACAGTGAAATAATTAGAGCATTAGCAATTTGAAGGCGCCGTGCAACTCTACCTCCTGAGGAAAACCAACATGCAACCCAGTGATAGGGACTTGGATTTACGTGCTTTGCTGAATCATCGTTTCTTGCCGATTGGATCTTTCGATTGGAACTACACTCGGTTCTTCTGTAGGTTGAAGTTGATGGTGGTGTGGGTTTTGACGATCTTGCTGCTGATGGATATGGTGATTATGCCATTGCGAGTGCTCTAAATGTTGTTCGCGACGGGCTTCGTGCTGCTGAGGGTGAAAATGCTGCCGCTCCTGCACTCTTCTGCTCGGATTATTGGAACGAGGTCTTGATTGCCGGCTCATTCTCCATCTAAGGTACTCCACAAGGAGGGAGTTAGTGCTAATTGCAATCCCAAAACCCGTGAAGGAGGACAAGAGGACCGAGAGAATGGCATTCACACTAAGCTGCAATTGCGAGAAAAATTAAGTTAAAGCGATGAATTACAAGGGAACGTTCAGAGACGAGTGGAATGCAAAAAGTACAGATCAAATTTGTTTCACTCACCACATTATAGAAGATATGAGCAAAAAGGATCACAATGGCAAACTGAAATGAAGCGTATGCCCAGATATAACCCCTGCTCACTGCAAATATCCGAAAGTCAAAGGTTGAGACTCCTATGGCAGGCCACACATCCTGGAGTGCTTGAAACAAAAAAAGACCTAAACGACAACAGAAACAAAGCTAAGAGTTGGGCTAAGCTTTCATGAAAGTGAAAGTCTTTTACTGTGACAAATAACCTGTTGCAACAGTGCATCCATGAACTCAAAATTTTTTTAGAGCCAAGGATATACAATACTGCAGGAGGACTTGCAACTTACTGGATTTGTGAGAGTTTAAAGTTACAGCAAAAAAATACACAGAAATTAAGTTATAGCTGTAACTAATAAAAAAAAATATAGAGGTAAAATAAAGTTCTAGGTTACAACCTAAGTAGTATTATGCTGGATAGACCAACAAAACTGGGGTGTCATTAACCTCCCATATTCTGCTTTCAAACTATTTACTTGAATATCGCCGGAAATCCGAATGGGTTAGGCTTAAGAAAGTCCAAAGATCTTGTTGGCTTAAAAAATCAAATAATTTGTCTGTAGAATGGCAAATTCATATAATGTCTGTAACTAAATTTTATTTTCATCAAAAGAGTGTAAATAAGTCAACAAGATAAAATTTGTACTTCTGATCATTCTTATCTTGATAACCTTAACAAACCAAGTTAAAAATTAAACAGACCATCTTCGATGATTTAAATGCATATAAATAATCGTTCACAAAACACCTCGTATAAAATTGTGCTAGGGTGCAAAAAAAACTCATGATTATCATATTATCATATTTTATCTAAAATATACAAGGTTAAACTACAAATGTTAATAAAGTAATATTTAGAATAATATACCCTGGATGATCATAGATGATGACCACATCTACAATCAAGTTCATCATCAAACATCATACGTGGTTGAACTTATGTTAGGCAAGATACCAAAATACAACAAATATAATTGACTTTATTATTGCGCAAAATGTGAAGAGAGCAATATCCATAATTAAAAAGGAGAAAGAGTTAGGTATTAATAAAGCTAAATTTTTTAGTTAACTATTAGAAAACAAGTAAAGAACTAAATTAGGAATATATTGAATAAATTACACACCATTTTCCCAAGAAGAACTAACAGTATCCTTTCCAACTCTTCAAACTGGAAAATAATTTTACAATTTCCAAGAAGACCACATACCCTCGAACTACCATACTCTCATTTTGTTTTTATATATAGATAAAATGTTGCTATATATATCGAAATTGGAATTTTACAACACTAGGAAAAGTAAGAATACAAATACATTGAGCAAACAGTGAGATTGAAAAATAAATTTAAAAGCATAAGAGAGAGTCCTCATATTTCTTAGTACCCCTTCTACTTTGTTGGAGATGTATATCCATTTCGTTTCACTAAACGTATCCAAATTTTGAAAAGCAACTATGCATGAAAAACAAAGCCAAAAGGAAATCATTGAAAAATTCTCAAAGAGCCATGTTATCATTATACAATTTCCACCCCAATCACTTTAAGAAGCACAGTGAATAGAAGTGAAAAGTGGAACTGACACAAATCCAGTTCTAAAGTAAGGAGAAAATACTAAATACTGGCAATACCCGATCAGAATGGATAAGCTACATGGACTTGTGACAGCAGAACACAACTTAAACTCGAAGAAAGATCAAGGAGATGGCAATAAGAGTGTTTTATAGAGGAACATTAAGTTATTTAGCATTCATATGAGACAACTGCAGCTGACAATGGTATATCTTACTAGATGAGAGATGATTGCAGCCAGAATGCAAATTGACAGAACTTTTTGAAGGATAAGCCAGGGAAACACTAAAAAGTTAAAAGAGAGCATCAAGAAATACTCAATAGAGAATGTGAGTATAGGCAAAGCACTCATGAAGACAGAGAAGTTATAGAAAACCAAATTAAAGTGTCAAAGAACACACAATGTGTGGACTTTATTCAGTCATTTGATCTTTGATAGAAAGCAATAGCATAGGATGATCCATGTATTCACCCCATTGAAGGGCAGATCATTATTTGGTAGTGGTAGGTAAACAAGGAGAAGAACTCATATTTTCTTTACCAAACAAATGGTAGGTAACATGAGGCATTTTGACTTACCCATGGTGGAAGCAATCATAGATGAAAGAAGGCCTAGAACACATGAGAAGGGCAATGATATGGCCAGAGCTCTAGGCCCCAAATCTGATACCTGGGTGAAACATATAATGTCATCAGAGTCAATAAGAAATAAAAGTTCTTTTGGGGGCATTGCTTGAAACTTAATCACCAATGGTGCTAAGACATAAATAAATGAAAAAAATTGAACATACGTGGCTATTTACAAGAAAGGCAGACATATAGACTGAACAAAAAAAATACTTGCGTGCATGTAAGAGTAAATTAAATATCCATGAACTTCTTGCAACTTTCGCCCTTGTAGTGTAACTCTATGAATGGCTAAAATGAGTGGAACTTTATTCTCATGTACATTATTGAGATTCTTCACCAAAAAGAGTTGTTCTCAATATAGAGAATTGCAATAATTTTTAACTGAGTCTTGAAACTTGCATTGTTACCCTGCTTAAGATGATCATATGAACTTGTAGAGACACAGTTACTGAAGATGGTGCTCTAATGAGAGATTAACCATCAATTGAATAGTTGCTAAGTCATATGGCACCAATATGTAATCCACCCAATGAAAAAGATATCTCATCTTAGATATAAACTGTTCAAAAAACTGTATATACCAGAAGTTGCTCCAGAAAGCAAAAGTATGCAAGCATGCTGACCATGACTAGGACGGGTACATCCTGCCAGACCCTGTTAACCACCAACCAGCAGAGGGCAAATATTAGAGATTCAATTGGGCTACCAAAATTATAACATGCAGTGGAATTGACACAATTTACTTGGATGAAATAGTCACATCAACAATCCAATTTCATACTGCTTTTCACCATCAAATATGAGAGCAAACAGCTCAATCTAGGGTTAAACTTCTCTACAAAATAAACATGGATCGAGAAAGCATCACGAGAAGAAGTCTTAGTCATTCTAAGCAACGCTATGGAACATATGACTCGTGTTGAGCCTTCAGTATTGTTGCACGAGAGGCCGCAATTCAAGTCATGATAGTGCATCAGCAAATAATCTCTATCCCTATCACAGATAACTATTTATTCTTTTTGGGTTACACAATAGTGCATCTTTATCCCTATCACAGATGACTCATATCGGTAACATTGTGGTAGTTTGATGACTCATGCAATATATCATCCGGAGAAGATACAAACAGTTAACAGACTGAGCAGTAGTAGGTAGTGTCCAATCAGCTATGGAAACCACCATGGCAACATACAATATGGTAGCAGGACCTATCGAGTGTCACTAAATTGACATGATGTTTCAAACAAATCTGAGACTCCACGAGTTTCATCATGTGTAACTGTTTTAAACTAAGACTAGTGGATGTGTGAATAAAAGGAACAGGAACACGTTGTATGAAGAAAGATTCACAGAAATTTCCTAAAATGGTAAAACTTCCCTTCAGGTCATCAACGACCACACATGAGGTTGCATTTATTACAAAACAACTTAGTGTTGTTGTTTTCTAGGAGAACACAAGTTTATTAGGACTTAGAAGACATTTATGGCACCCTACCTTGTATTTTCATCTTCGGAGAGCTGAAACAAAGCCGGCAGACAATAAACAAGTTCTTTCTCATGTTTCGTGAATGGAACGAGAAGAAAACTGAAACTCTAAGTAAGATCTTCTTTAGCATTTGATTGACTGGACCATATCTATAGCAAACTAAGGGAAAAGTCAAAAAAAGGTGAATTGAGATAATGTACCCATTTGGTGGCATTTATCTCATTTGGAGAGGGTGGAAAGGGAGAGTCAAGGTTTGCACCTTGAATCTCATGGTGGAGTGGGAAGATGCAACTGGGCAGCCACTTTACTTAGAAAGAAAATAAATTATGCATTTACACATATCACAAGACGGTGGAAAAGCAGAAATAGCTCATGCAGAAGTTTTTGTGTAGATAGAAACAAGTAGACTTCTCAAGAATTAATCGCATCCCGAAACTTTGGCAGCACTTCTCCAAACAGGTAGCTAGTAGGAGCACATCAAGATTCTTTCTCCCTTTCTAGAAAAACATGCTTTTTAATATAAAAGAATCATATATTTTACTAATGAAAGTATTGACAATCCCCACCCAGAAAAAGTGCTAGGAAGATTTCTAAAATTCATGGGGCTTGCCTGTAATGTGTTACCTCCCTTTGCTGCTGTACATTGGGTGGCCGTCTGATTACATTCTGAGGATTATGTATTTTTAATAACGTAACTGGTAAGTTCCGAACATCTTGCTTGCAAACATCACACGTCTTGTTCCCTTTTATGCTGAACCACTTCACTGCACACTCTTGATGAGCGAGCGCGAGCTCCCCTTTGCAGCTGCATTCCATTTTTAGAGTATCACCTCCTTCACTAAGCTCAACCATACAAATCCTACACACCGCTTCCTCTTCTGGAATATCTTCACTGGCATCTTCATTAGCTGAAGAAGACAATTTGCAGGACAGCAATAATTTTCAGCATGTACAACATAAACGAAGATCAAGTTTTCAGTATTGTTAATCTAACCAATCTCTTCTGCAGAAGCATCATTTGCTGAGCTAGGATCTACTGCTTCAGGGCGAGGTGAGGCTGAAATCACACGGATGAGGCCCCCAGAGTTTATCCTTTTCAGACTTCTAGTTTTGACAATAACTGGAACTGAGAAGGATCGTGTTATATGGTGATGAACTTCCGGTTTCTGTAACGATAAATAAAATTCACGTGACTACACGTTACTATTATTAATTACCACTTCTAAGTTATGATCAGAGGGAACAAATAAGGCCCGCTTACAGAGTGATTAGGACCATCAACCGGCCTTTCCCTTGCACTTTCGGGACCCATACTGGCAACTGGGGTAACCGGTACGGAATGCGCGACTTTCCCTGAGGAAGGGGAAAAGACTTCTTTTAGAGAAAATGATCTCGCAGTATTAGGCCTGTTAGGACGACCATCGGACAGTTGAGCGTCCGGGACGATGAGAACCGCCTTCTCGACATCCCGGGAGATTTCTTTCACCCGGAGGCTCCTCTGAGGGAGCAGATTCCTCATGGACGATTTGAACTTGGCGGAATTGGGTCTCGGCGGCAGCCCGACTCTACTAGAACAAGGACTCGACGCCGAAGGGATATCGATTCTCACGAAAGTGGAGATGGCGCTTTCCAGAGACCTCTCAGGTATCTGCAGGGACGACAGATTCGGCCGCCTAGGCTGCTGAACCGGGTTGATCTGCTCGTTCGTTTCAATCTCATCGCGCACCTAGGAAGATGAACGAGTTACTAAAATCACACGAAGAAAAACAGAACGAAGTACCTAAATTCAACACCGATACGAGCGAACTGAAAATGCAAGGAGCACAAACAAATACACTCCACGAAACATCCGAAAGAGTCATCGACGGAGGTAGCTTATTTATATTCGAAGGGACACTCGAGCGCGGCCTAACGAAACAACATCTCGCGAGCACGATCGTCGCATCCCCGTGGTAACGCGATCAAGCTTATCTCCATCTCCTCGCCTAGGAGTACCGGAGCGCGACATTCTCAGCGGACGACTCACGCGCCGCCGCCGCCGCCGCCGCGGAAAGAGAATCGTCATCATATTCCCTTCCCGGGACTCGACTCTTCTTTTCCCCCGCAACAGCGACTAAACCGCTCGAGACAAGAGAGGCGAACACTCCGCGAAATCGCACCGCATTCCCAACCCCGAAACCGGCGGCGAGCCGCCGGCGGAGGAGCAGTAGTACCTGGGGATCGCCGGGGGATTCGGCGGCGGGTTCCTCCGGGCGCCGGTGGTCGCCGCCGGAGCTCTCCATCCCGAGCTCGAGCCGATCAGCCGGAGAAGCAGAGAAGAGGAGAGAGAGAGAGAGAGAGAGAGAGAGGGAGGGAGAAGTAGGTTTAACGCAGACGAACGGGGGGGGATGGAGAGGAGTGAAGTTCAAAAAATGCTAATTTGGTGGTGACAGCACAGGGAAGGAGTGGGGAGGTGATGATGATGGAGACAACGTAACTCTCACTCGCCCCGGTGCGCGTTTTGGGGGTTTTTATGTCATTATTAAGAGGATCGCTTCTGTCTCCCCTCCTGCATCATTAGGCAGAAATCGTTTTCTTCTTCCCTTCTTTCTTGTTCTTTATTTCCAAAAGTTATAATTAAAATTGTGGCCATCGGTGCTAGGCTGCTAGCCATCCTCCGGGTTGTCGTTGTGCGACTCTCGTGCTCGTTACGGAAATTCACTTGAGCCCGAATTTGTTCCGCGCCGCCCCCGTTTCGAATATTCAAGGTCAACAAATCCGTCTCGTAAAATCCTGTCGAGATATTAGCAATTGTGAAGTTTTTTCTCTCGCGAATTATGATGCTGCACTTAAGCGACACAACACAAACCCTACAGACGTTCATTAGTGTAACGCGAACGATCTCATTAGTACGGTTTCGTAAATATTTTCACGAGGTATGAAAGTGCGAAATCATGATTTGTCGTATCTGCTTTGGAAACCGATTTTCTATCACCTTGCACAAAGATAATTAGACTAAAATTGGATTAAGAAAAATTGCAGTGGGTCAGAAAAAGTACTGAATAGGTTGAACAACTTTATGAAATGTTAAAATAAAAAAAAAAGAAACTGGTAAATTAATATTTTTATACAATATATTACGAATCAGACGCCCAAAGCACTAACGACCACCGACAGGGAACTTACGCACTTTCAAATAAAAGTAAGGAAAATATTTTATTCACAATTACGAACGGTAAGGATAATTGCGTACACCTAAGAAAAGTTTCGATTCGCCCAGTAATTTATCGATAAGGGAAAGAAAATTTATTATTAACTTAGACAGAAGACCTATTTTCTGCAGAATATTGTAAATCGTAGAGTCACAGCACTCACAACAAAAGTAAATAAAGTACTGGTAAATAAAAGAACGTACCAGAGAAAGCGTACTGTTAGCGAGAACAATTAAAAATAGTAATGTCTCAAAAGAAAAGATACGATCGAATCGGGCGACATCCGATCGCGTTTGACCCCTGCAGGACCGGGAGAGACGAGCCCGAAAAATTAAATCAGGCCCCCGCCAATCGTTTCGCGTGCGCATCACTAGGAATGAGATGCGCTTCTTTTTCCTCGCTTTCCCATTTATAAAACACGCAAGAAGCTGTCGGACGTATGTTTTCTTGGCTACCCAACAAAGACAGCAAAAGCGCTTAGTCCGCTTCCTTTCTCCCTTTTGTCCGCACGAGTGCTGTCCTGCTGGCGTCCAATGCCCCGTATCGCATTAATAATCAGAAAGAAATAATCAACCACTTTTACTAATACAACGTTAAAAAGGGAAACGGGCGCCAAGAAGTGAAATTTCGTTTTACTATTGATGCGGGGAGAAATTGAAAAAAAAAAATAGAAGATAAGCAACCTCTTATATCTCATGTCCGATCTCAACTACAGTTTTTTCTACCATAGAATGATGATATATAGTAGTAGATATCGACAACACGAAAAACACAAAAACCCTACACGGTTCACACTAACTTTCGCTGCTTCAGCAATTCTCTTCGGGTCGAGGAAAAGCCCTGAAGGAGACCGTGTGTCCTTCCAGCAAAACATCATTGTGTGCAGAAGCTTTGATATCAATGGACATTGAATTACCTTGTTAAACATTATATGGCTCTTCTAGGTACCTGCGATTGGAAAGAAAGCACGCATGGGAGATTTGAAAGAACACCAAATAATGAATCCTCGATACTAACCATCTCGACACTATGGAAAGCATAATTGCCTGAATTATACGAGGGGGACAACCCATTACAATCTCATGTGCAGTAAGGTAGTGAAATTTGCCCTACAGCAGATCATACAGACGACTAAGCATAAGCTAGCTTTAACAGCCAGAACAAAGAAAACAGGTAAAAGAGAACGTGTACATAAATCCCTCGACGAAACAGAGGCCAAGTGACGCTGAGAGAGGGGGTGAGTAGAGGCCCACCTTCCATGAAACTATTCATAAATGAAACGCTACTTGTGCTTTACCGAAGCGATCGTCTGGCTAGTATGTCCCTCAAAACCAGTCAGCTCGTCTCACTGATTCTCTAAGACTTCTTCATAGTTTTTCACTTATTCTAAAAAAATAAAATGAAATATAAAATAAAATGGACACTTCTACATAATAAAGGACCAACCATAATATAAACCAACACCCAGAAGCATCGCATTGTTCTTAATTAAGCTACCACCTCAATTGTAGAAAGGGAGAGTCAACGAGACAGAGACACACACAGGCCAGGAAAAGCATCCCATCAACATAGAAGCAACAAAATGATTTCACAGAATCACTATATATACTAAATATCATCATATCTTCCAATACCTGACAATAGAAGTGCTCTGTGAGGACATCTAAAAGAACATA
This sequence comes from Eucalyptus guilfoylei, assembly GCA_016097605.1. Taxonomy (NCBI): domain Eukaryota; kingdom Viridiplantae; phylum Streptophyta; class Magnoliopsida; order Myrtales; family Myrtaceae; genus Eucalyptus; species Eucalyptus guilfoylei. The sequence goes on along the minus strand of CM027870.1, from coordinate 12,004,817 downwards.
GGCGAGATAAATTAACTGGATAACTAGTTAATTTAGGAAATGCATGCAAAAACAGAGACCATTTTGTGAGCTTCAACGATGAAGACAAAGCAGACAGAAAAAACAGAATATTCGAGGAGAGGGGAAGCTCACCCTTCAACTGTATTAGATGATCATGCAGTTCACAAATCATCAGCTTTTATTATCGCCAAAGCCACCAAACCGGCTGGAATAAGAGTCGCCAAAACCACCACTTCGGCCAGAATTATTCCCTCCAAAGCCACCACTCCTGGTGGAACTGTTGTCGCCAAATCCTGAAGAGCGACCAAAACCAGAACCACCAAAATTCCCAGATCGGTTTGAGTTACCAAAGCCTCCTCCAGAAGAACCTGTACTAGGACCACCAAAGGAACCAAAACGTCCAGAGTTGCTAGAACTTCCATATCGACCGAAGTCTGAACCTCTTTGACTACGTCCAAATCCTGAATCACCAGAACGACGTTCTCTTCCACCACCATATGAGCCAGATCGACCACCACCACCATATGAGCCAGATCGACCACCACCACCAAAGTCATTCAACATATCCGCACTGCCTCCCTCAACAGCTATACTGGGAAGCTGATGAATATGATCAAGGACCAATTAGTCTAGAAAACTTCAACATGAAAAAAGGGACATTTCTACACTACCCAATATATTCCAATCACTACACCATCAAGATTTAAAGCTTTTTAGATAAATTTTTCTGCCAAGCAAGAACCTGCAAATTCTCCATTCCTTTTACACAAGTATGCTCTATTTTTATTAAAAGCATATGATTCATTTTAAAAAGAATTGAAAAAACAAAAAAATGGAATATAGCTTGCCAGGAAGAAACAAAAACAAAAAGATACATGGCTTACAAAGCTTATTTTACCATCTAAAATGTATGAGTCAAACAGGACTTCAATGCAATGCAAGTGGGAAAATGCAAGGTGAAAAATTACCTCGATAAATCGGCATCCCACTTCTCGCTCAATAACCTTCACGGCCCTTGTCTGCTCCCGTGTGTAGATGAGGATCGCATTTCCTTTCTTACCAGCTCGCCCTGTTCGACCAGAGCGGTGAACAAAAATCTCTGAATTGTTTGGAAGCTCAAAATGTATAACCTGTACATTAATGGATTATAGCTTAGAAGTTGAATAAAATGTGAGAAAAATTTAGTAGGTGTACAGAACATCTTCACATATCTATCAAGATATTATATATTAAGCAGTTTCCCCTCCAAACAAAGATTATCCCACACGCAAAAACATCAGAGGCATTGGTGGAGCTGGCAAATTAAGCATAAAGCACACTAACCACCCTTTATATCACACAAACCACATCCACTACTACCCATTATATTCCAGCCTATGATGAACACCTACAGAATATTGAGCTGCAAGAAAATCGGCAATAAATCGCATTCAGCTTGTACTTACATACTAAGAGGTTAAAACATTAGCCACTTAATAAAAGGAAAAAAAGGCATTGCGCCCAACTGTGGAGAGAGCATCAGAGAGAGAGCGAGAGAGAGAGAGAATAGAGGGAATTGTTTGTTTTGGCTCAACCTTCCTTTGCACTGTCATATCCTAGTCCAATAGAATCCAAGAATCAGAGGTCAAGCAAAAGTATAGGGTTACCCCACCTATAACTACTAAGCCTTATTCCACAAATGGGGTCAATTGACTTAGCATGAGACCAATTACACATGGCATCATTTCCACGTCCCTAACATAGTCCCCAAAGCTCTAGATCTAGCCTTCAAACTTCCCATTCTTAGGAAATAAGTTGAGAATTATTGGCTAGCTCTGAATTTTGTAAGTGATGCCTCTGGGAAAGAACAGCAAAGTGCATCATCTGAGCGTATTAAGCTTCTGAATCATCTTTTAATATGCAACACTTGTTTGGTTGAGTACATGCTACTTAAGAAGTAAAACCAAATTAAGGGCCATCAAGCCACCAAGCAACAATGACTGAACCCTAACAGAAAATATCAGTTAATATGCAACTTAGTTCATAAGCAGGGAGCAGAAGTATGAACTATCAAGAGATTGTTATCCAGAGAGCAGAAAGCAGTAGAACTAACCAAATCAACATTGGGAATATCAAGACCACGGGAAGCAACATCTGTCGCCACTAGAATATTAAACTGCCCATCCCGGAAACCTGCAAGTGTTCTCTCCCTCTGACTCTGTGAAATATCCCCATGCAGAGCCTCACATCTAAAGTTTCTGCCCATAGCATATGCCAATCTATCGGCATCTCTTTTTGTTTGAGTGAAAACAATGCACTTTCCACCTTTTGCATGTTCCTACAAGGTTGTCAAATAACAAAAATAGGAGACCGGATGAGCGGGCAACATTATTTAAGCATTAGATTACAGACATGGAGGAGGAAAGGGTGACAATTGCAAGAAGGCATCTCATTAACCAGTTTAACAGTAATAATAAGGCTTTGGGTTCTTACTGTTATCAGAGGTCCAATAATTGATGCTTTTCCATACATGTCAGATGCAATCGAATATAGTGAAATACCTTCTGCCAACTTTTGATCAGAATCTCCAACCTGCAATTTTACATGTAATCATCAGTCCAAGCAAAATCAATTGCATTCACACGTCCATTTCACGTACTCTATGCTGCTGTTTCTTATTTAATAAGAAGCTGTCTCCAATTAAGCAGCAGTTATTTCATCCACCATAAAGCTTACCCATGTTTACATTTAGGATACTACCAATATGTGTCATTTCACCCCTCGACCCAAAGAGTCACCATGTAAAGGCACAAAATGGGTGTGATTATTTTGAACTGCTGGAAAAAATCAATAAGCCACTGAGACAACCCAAAAAGGAGATTTGAAACAACATATTCTTCAATTTTTCATTCACTAAGCTGCATCAGTTTTTTTGTAATAATTCTATCATATGGCGATGATAATGATATTTTCGAGTAATATTCCAGTACGAACACCAAGAAGCAGGAAATCGCATAATTCTCAAAGCAGTCTCATAAAAGAAAAAGACAGGAAAAAGAGGGAGAACAAATGCAGAAATTGTTGCATGTTCTCATGCATAGGTCTTACCAAATCAATAGTCAATGGATCCTTTAAATATTTCTTGGTGAGGCTTCTTATCCAATTTGGCATTGTCGCTGAAAACATCATACTCTGCCTGTTCTGTGGCAACCTCTGTAATATTGTTTCAACATCTTCCTCAAATCCCACTGCAAGCATCTGATCCGCTTCATCAAGGACAACAAATTGGACTTCTGATAAGTTCAGTGCACCTCTCTTGAGAAGGTCAATAACACGACCAGGTGTTCCAACAACAACATCAACACCGTAGTCAAGCTGCTTCATTTGACTGCCAATTGGTGTACCCCCATAAACACAGATAGTATCCAAATTGGGAGCAGACTCAGCGAATTCTTTCTCAACTTGTCGTGCGAGTTCTCTTGTTGGAGCCAAGATTATAGCCAAGGGATTCCTCCCACGTCTGTGCATTTGGAGATCACAGGTGTCATTCCATGATTACATAATTCCCATAATTCAGGCCCCTTCCCACTTAAAAGCAAACAAAACTAAACAAAATGAGTATGCAAAAGGTTATCAAAGTGAACAAACCCATGTTTTGCATTAAACTGAATTATCTTGTCCATGACGGGGATCCCAAAAGCAAGGGTTTTTCCTGTTCCGGTTTTGGCTCGGGCAATCATGTCCCGCCCTTGCATTGCTGGTTCAAGCACAGCTCTCTACACAAAAAGAGGACAGCAAAAAGTAAAGGGCCTTTATGTACCATCTTCTTTAAGCTATAAATACAAAGAGATTAGTTTAGTATTTATACGTTAGAACTCCACATGATCCCAAATGTCTTAAACTGTTCACGTGCACAAGTTTTTAAATGTTTCTGGGTGTTCGATATCAATGAAAAGTTGAATATCAAATGCTAAAAGAATACAATAAGAAAAAGGTCACTCCAACAGACTTTAAAGTTCAAATTTCTAAGCAAAAAATAAAATAAAATCACATATAACAACAGAGAAAATATCATTCAATGAGGTCTTGCAATTCCAATGCGAAATTCCGCTATATCAAGGAAGAAAGATACATTCATCCTACCAGAGCACAAATGTAACCTCAGTAACAGAGAATCCAGCATAAGAACCCAGGAAAAAAACAAACGCTTTGAAAAATTCATCGATTATGTAAATTCCTTAAACGTAAAGAAATAGCCTTTAGTAATCAAACTGAAGATTATATTCTCTAACATGCCAAACATTCCAACTCTCAGTCATAATACATCCAAAGCCCCGACTATAAAACGATTAAATAAAAAAGAGAAGCCGCTAACAGCTCTACACGAAACAATTACAAGGAACCTACAATTGAAACGCAATCAAAATTTCACACTGTAGAGTCACGGCACTTTGTACCGCATCTTCCTAACAAGGTCACAATAGCAAAACAGAAGCAAACAGTGTTTACCTGTATAGGAAAGAGCTTGGCTATGCCCTTCTTAGCCAAAGCAGAGACAATCTCCGGAGCAATCCCGAGCTTCGCAATCTCAAGACCTTCATCGTTACTACTCCCCGCCGACGACTTCTCCTCGTCATGGGGCGCAAAATCGTCGACGGCAAACTGAGCCCGCGAGACCCCCGACGCCCTAAACCCCAACGGCCCGGGACTCGCGTGGAACCCCCTCGCCGAGCCGCCGAGCCCCGACGGCTGCGGCGGCGGCGGCGACGGCCTCAGGAAATGGCCCGGCCCGCCGGGAATCGCGCCATCGGAGGGCGCGGCGAGCGGCTGGGGGCGGCGGAGTAGGGTTTCGCGGGAGGTGAGGGCGGCGGAGAGCGCCCGGCTGGAGGCGGCGATCGGCGAGGAAGCCGTCCTCCTCAGGACGACGTGCATCATCTTCGTGGAGAGATGCACGCTCGGTGTAGAGAGAGAAAGAGAAGGGGAGAGAGAGAGAGAGAGAGATTAGGGTTTAAGAATGGGGTTGGGAGAGGAGTTGGGGGGTTTTAGCGGAGGTGCTGCTGCTGCTGCTGCGAGGCGAAAGGGGGGGAGGGAAATGAGAAATGTCGCTAAGGGTTTAGTGTGCGACTGTGCGAATGAGAATGCCCCTCGCTTTATTTTTTTAATTTTTTTCTTTCTCTGCACGTCCGGAGAGATATTTGCGAGGCGGGTTCGTGCGCGACGAGGTGCACCTTTCTTGTGGTGGGGTTGAAGAGATCCCCTGGGCCCTGACCCTTTGATTTCGTGAAATCCACGTGAGGAACCCCACGGGGATCGCAAAATCAACGGTCGTGATTCGTCCAGTACAGTGGACCCGAGTCCAAAAAAGAAATTCTTCCTTTGTATTGTGGGGTTCTTCAAGTCCCCGAAGGGTGGACTAACGTGGTGAGCGATGAATTAAACGAGAGAATAAACTTTTAACATTTTTTTGTGTATCATGACTGTACCCTTCAAAATGAGTTTCAAACCATTTCGTAACTCATAGGATAGATTAATTATATTCAATGAACGACTCATAAATGAATATAAGCTCATATATTAATTTAATATGGATGTTAAATGGATTCGTAACTTATTTAGACTCGACTCACTTCTATATTTATTTCTCATCCATTCAATCTCATGCTTGTTCGCTCTATATTTTTACTTTAGTTCGAGTATAAATTTTCCTATATTGAGTTAAATATATGGATTGAGTCGTTTATAAATCACTAAATTTGTATTACATAAAAATACATTAAATCAATTAATTTTAGCCAGACTATTTCGATCCGACTCGGCTCACTCATTTGATGAGTTTAATTACGACATTTATATAGAAATTCTAATGAGTAGACATGTTTATAGCTTATTACAATTTGGTCGATATCTGTCATAGAGGCCCCCAAATTTATATCATGTAGTGATATTCGAAAGTACACAAAAAAAATTCTTCTCGATCTTGAAAAACTAATGTGGTTGCCTAGACTTTTAGCCCATAATATATACAGAAGATCATGATTGCTGCTAGAAAGTCCAATCCCAAAATAATATTCTTCAAGTAAAGATGGGTTCAGACAAAAAAAAGAAGAAGTAAAGATGGATTTTATGAAGACCCCGTAAAAACCCCACAAATAAGCAATAAGAATTATTTTTAACACGTTTTTCCTGCTAGGTCCATAACTCAATCCAAGTAACCACACGTCCAAAATCACCGAAGGCGGTGACATGGATCTCAAGCACGCGAAGATGATCTTGTCCAAGTATAATGATTCGATACTCGGATATGCCCCATGGATGCGACCGAGGTTTGTGTTTGTCCAAGTTGGATACTAAAGCATATCCATGGGCACGATGCACCCTTTTCTTAGTTTTGGTGGTTGGGTCCTAGATGCCTAACAACACGGGTCCCTCATGTCCCAAGATGGGATGAGCGTGGCTCGGCCGACCTACTACCATGACGGACCGTGCCTGGTGTAGCCAGGATGCAGCAGTAACGGGCTGTGCCAGCCCCCCATTCACTCAGGGCTGCACAGGGCCTACAGGTAACCCGCCCTCGGAGTGGCGCGGCACAAGACCATCACGTGCCATGTCGGGCCAAAGGATGGCTCACAAGAAGTCACATTCGGATTTAGTCCAGTCACATCAGGAACGGGATCGATTCCACGATCCGAATTGGAACCATCGGTCTGGTGGTGGCCGAAGACAGATCCGGGCTGGGCCTCGGCATCGACCCGTGTATTCATCTCAATGAGGTGGGGCTTCACCATGAGCTGAATCTCAAGTTAAATGAGCCCAAAACAGGAGAGGAAGCCGAAACTTCCATCGCTTGAAAGCGAAGGTTTTGGCTTTGGGAAGGAAAAGACCCGACCGTCCGACCTTCAGGCCAAAACAGTGGCGGGGGCGAGCTCCAGACGTACCAGGAAAAGGCTGACGACTCTTGGGCTACAGTGCGAGCGCAAGCGTTTATCTATCCCCTCGGTACAAAATGGAGCGTACAGTTCCTGAAAAGGTACAGACAAGGACCTAATCTCCCTGTCCCTTCCAGGCTCCGACATTTGACGTTCTGGCCATCATGGTGTCTCAGAAACACCACGCGTTGTAACCAATGATGGCAAACCCGCAATGTAAATTGGAAAATCCGAATGTTCGATTCTTAAACTTCACCCGAGTAGATTTTTCTTAGCTTCGGAGAAAATGAAGCATCTTCTAAATTAATCGAGGAAAAGGGAAAAAAGAAAAAGGGAATTCAATTTAATGAAAAATTAGAAGAAACCAAGAACATCCAAATCAAGAACGAGAGGCGTTCCTGCTCCCAAACTTGGACCTCAGCAGAAGCGCGCTTCTGCTACTGCAGATCACATGCGTGGCATTAGTCCTCGCGCCGGTCGGACCGCCGCTGCCTCCGTCGCCGCCGGCATTGTCCCTTCTTCTTCCACTCCTCCGCCGCCCTTCTTCGTCGCCTCCTCCTCCTCCTCCTCCTTCGTTCTCCGTACCGGCACCTCCTCCCTCAGCCCCGTCGAACACCAACGACCCCGCGTCCACCGAGATCACCAGCCCGCCCCTCCTCCCCCTCAAGTGGCTCACGCTCTCCTGGCCAATCCCCCGGCACCTCTTCACCTTCAGCTTCACCAGGCCCGCACAACCCGCGACCACTGCCTCGATGCCCCTCGCCGTGATCGGGCAGTTCTTGATGCAGAGCTTCTTCATTGCCCCGAACTTGGCCGCTATAGCCTCCATCTCCTGGTCCCCGACCGAGTCGGTGTTGCACAGCGCCACCCTCTCGAGGCACGGGCAGTTGGAGGCCAGCAGCCCGAGGGAAGGAGCCCTGATCGGGATCCCCATCAGGACGAGCTCCTGGAGGCGCGAGCATTTCGCGGCCAGGGCCGCGATCCCCTCCTCGCCGATGGTCCGCCCCCCGAACCGGGTCCACGCGTCGATGTGGAGCTTCCTCAGCTTCTTGCAGGAGCCGGCGATCGCCGATAGACCCTCGTCGGAGCAATCTGTAACTCGGCTCAGGTACAGAGTGTCCAAGTCGGGGCACGAACCCGCGATCGCGGTCAAGCCGGGATCCCCCATTTGCACGTTCTCCATTTGAATCTCGGAAATGGAGGTCGCTCCTTCCCGGCGGAGCCGGAGGCTCTCGAGCACCCTGTCCCAATTTCCGGAGCTCCTGCAGCACGGGAATGGATTATTAATTCGAAACCACCGTCGCCCTTGTAATCGATTATTTCGAACTTCATTGTCTGTTTAGTGTCGAATAGAAGGTGCATATCTAGCATTTACCTGCAAACGACGAGGCTCTTCAATGGCTTCGAGGAGCAGAGAAGAGGGATGAAGAGGCGAGCGTTGTGCAGGTCCTTGATGCACAGTCGCTCCAGCTGAAAGTCCACTCGCTTCTTCTTCTTCTTCGACGCGTTCGCGTCGTTCGCCGCGTCGTCATCGTCGCGGTCGTAGTACGCGTCGATGGAGAGAGGCGTGCTCTGCGCGTCGAGCTTGCGCAGCCGCTTGAGCGTGAGGTCGCGGAGCGACGGGCAGTTGCAGAGCAGCGAGACGATCCCCCGCGCGCCGAACCCGCAGGCGGCGAGCGAGACCTTCTCCAGCGCCGGGGGCCGCCGGAGCGAGAAGGCGCGGAGCCCGTCGTCGGAGACGTCGACGCAGCCCTTGAGCTTGAGCTTCTTGAGGGACGGCAGCGAGGCCGCGACCCGGGCGAGCGCCTCGTTGCCGATGCTCACGAGCTTGCGGGAGCACTTGAGGGAGAGCACCGAGACGGAGCCGAACCGGCGGAGCAGCGGCGGGAGCGACGGGGCGATCTCGGAGCGGGCGAGGAGGGCGAGGCGCTGCCGCGACCGGGCGTCGACGAGGTGCCACCGGCGGCAGACGAGGGAGCAGGAGCCGCGGTCGTCGGAGCCGAGGAGGGCGAAGACGGAGGCGAGGCACTCGTCGGGCAAGCCCAGCGTGAGGTCGAGGCGGTCGGCGGCGGTGGCCTCGCGGGCGTGGCCGTCGACGGTGGCGACGGCCGAAAGCGACCGGCACGAGGAGGAGGAGGAGGAGGAGCAAGAAGGAACTTGGCCCATCGGGGAGGCTCGAATGGATTTTCTGATGGTGCGAGTCGAAGGTGAAGCAGAAGGAGAAGAGGAGAGAGAAAGTGAAGTGAAGTGCAGTGCCGGTCATGAGAGAGAAAGGGGACAAGAAGAAGAGGTGAACGGGAAATGGTAATTAATACGGTACAGCAGGTGAGACTGAGAGAGAGAGAGAGAGAATTGTATCGGTAATATCAAATAACGGGGAACGGACCGGACACGACCCGTAATCATTCGCTAACGTTGGTGTTGGAGGGTTCCTTCCTTGCGGACACAAAACAACTGGTTCCAGTTTTATATTCCCTCCTCTTCCAATCGCTTTGCCTTTTAAATTTCAAAATCGTTTTTTCTATTTTTTATTAGACTTTTTGCCGATGTAAAAAATATAATTTAACAAGCTCGCCATTATTGAACTACGGATTGTGAAAGAATGTAATTATAAAACTAACCTCGGATTCGCGGATCATTTATCCAATAGTTTTGAGTTTTAAAAAAGGAAAAAAGGCTATAAAAATTCTAAATTATACTAAGTGTGATATATTTACCGTAATTTTTTTTCTATGAAACAAAAAAAAATCCAAAAATTATACCTATGCACCATTAAAGATCTACTTAGATAGGTATAAAAAAACAAACGGTATTGATATGGTCCCACATGATTGAACTGAAATAAAAATGATGTTTTGATTGATAAGACATTAGCCAGAACCTTGACAAAGTTTAAGTGTTTTATGTAGGTATAAATTTTGGAGTTTTTTATGTTACGGGAAAAAATTTAAGATAAATATGTTGCAATTGACATAATTTGTGATTTTTTATGTCATAAAAGAATTCATAATACATGTGTAACACTTAGCATATTTTGGGATTTGTTGTGGCTTATTCACATTAAAAAAATATAAATATTCTTGCATGAAGACGATAAGTTTAACAATCTTCCTAATTTGTTTCCTTTGCATTTTGACCATTTCAGATTTCTTGTTTATCTATAGACAAAAAAATTGCGTGTTTATTTTCTCCAAAAAGCTGTTGGGTGCATTGAAAGGATCGTTTGTGCAAAGGCGTCGCATGGTTCACAAAGGGTGGATCTACTCTGCTCATATTTGTGCAATGCTCCATTTTATGACAAATTTTAAGCGTTGATAAAATTCTTATTTTCACAAATCAACTGCTGAAAATCATTAACACATTGACATGAATTTTGGGAGAGATGAAGGATTTATATCCGTCTGTAAATCATGTGACGGAAATCAATGTTTAGGTAACTGCATTGGGTCCCAAGGCCCCATAGTCAACCACGCACAAAGACTCGGTCATGTAATTTGTACGTAATGCAATATTTTTTCCTTGATGTCCCGGTGTACTTGAATTCTTGAATTGCAATGGGCAATACAAATCATGTATCTAAATCTCGCATTTTCCAAAAATCAAGATGGGTCGTGAACAATACTTCTTAAATAAATATCTGAAAAGGAATCTACTTTTCTTCCCTAACTTCACACTAAAGGCAACACAAAATGTAGTAATAATCCAAAAAAAAAAAACAAGTAAAAGTATAGTACAAAATGCATTCTCATGATATTTTAAGAATGAGTTATACGTGGAAACACCGTCAAAGGAGAAGATTTTCTCCGCACACGGCCATCATCGCTGGTGATGTGCTGATAGTAATTATCAATTGCTTCACGAACTAATACATTGATTGCAACGAGAGCCGCATCTGGAGAATTTTTTTTTCCACCGACAATGATTACAAAACAAAAAATCCTTTGAAATTACAAAATGCAAAGTGTAATTTAATCTAAAATGAGTTCGAAAGCACATCTTATTGCGATTAATCCAACTTCATCTAGACCATTTCCCTCTTGATTTCTCTTCTATATATCCATTTTCAAACCAGACAAAAAATAATTGACATTACCCCTATTTATACCCTTTTTCCACCTCTCGGCTCTTCGGTCAAAGACGGTTTGGTATAACTTCGTGGTGACTAGCCTCACTATAAAGGAGCAATATGCCTTTTATGGGATCACTAGTTCAATTTGCGTCGTGAGTGAATTTCTACATGACTCACACTTCTTGGTTAAGCTGTGGTATATTTCGTATAGAGAAACTTCTTGATTTCCATCATCTTGATGAGGATGTAGTAATAATTCGACAAGCTTGGAGTTTTGAGTCACAAGGCAGTGTAATACTTATGATTCATAATCAAACATTGCATGATTGGTGTGTAATTCTTTCAATAAATTTCGGAGAGGATTGCTTGTGTTGGTCGCCTCGCCTTTCTATCCTTGAAGAGAGAGGAGAACGTTTGGATCTAATTTATGGAGTTGATTGCGCAGGGGAGGGAGAGGAGGAGCGGGTCCCTCGCTGTCCTAAAAATTGAATGCTCATGATTCGTCGGCTACGCGGTACAACCATCGGATGCGATGTTCGTGTCTGTCTTTCTCGCTGGCTTTTTTGCCTTTTTGCTTCTCATGTCAATTGCACCGGAGGAGGGGCGGCATCCAAAAAGAGACGGAGGAGTAAAAGAAAAGGAACAAAAGGTCAGTGCAGTTTCGAACATCCAGCCCAGCTACATAACTCAAACTACTCATGGCGCCAATACTTAAATAAATCCCCCAAAAAAGAGAAAATTTGGGCATTTTGATTTCTCTTTCGTCCCTCCGAAGAAAGAAGTTTGAACAAAAATACGGGCAGCTACAAAAGAGAAGTTCAAATGTTGAGGTACTTCTAGAATGCTTTTTTGGGTTATCCATTGGAAATCTTAAACTGATGCTTGTAACGCATTTAATTATAGTAATTTTAATCTCATGAAAAATCTCAAATAGATACCAATTTCTACGCATTAGATTCCAAACTACTAACAAAGTAGATTTGAGGTAAATGTGTTATTGGGTATAGATTTGGGTTTTTTTGTGAGAGGAGGGGTATTGGCTTGAGATGTTTATTAAGATGAAAAATAGTTTGGAGCAAGTGTATCACGAGATACTAGTTTAGAATTTTAATGGTATTAGCTTTATTTTTTTTCTTTGATGCTCCGATAGAATTTCAATTGGTCATTTCAAGTGATTAGTGGCCCACAATCCATTTTGGTTTCTCTACTAAAATTAGTTTTTATGATTGCTCCTAAAGTATCATACCCTACCCACAATTATTAACCTGATTTAGATCAAACCGTGACGATCGGAGGTTTTAATTATGAAACTCATGATGGGTTTATTAGTAGCGAGTAAAGCAAGTTCAATTTGTCATCTATGGATTGAAGATGGGGAAGCGGTCCAAGAGGGAAAGTTATATTCCAAAGCACCCCTTTTTCTTTTCTTTTTTATGAAGCCAGATATCTATCGAGTCTCATCTTTTTGGTCAAAAGAGTGAACAATTCCAATGATTATGCTTTAGCCTGCCTTTCTTCCCACGCACCTGTGGATATTTTGCAGTGAAAATACTATAGTATGAAAATAATCTCATGAGCATTATAGGAGGATAGGGAATTTTTGTTCTTTTCTTTTCTTTTTCTTTTTTGGCGAGGGGACGGGAATGCTTTCGATTAAGCCATGGGCCGAGAGAACAAAGCCATCACGGAATCTTTTTGTAAAAAGAGAAACATAGACATCTATCAAGCAGTACCTGCTTTTAAACTAACGGCACAACCGGTGCATGAATTGGCGGAAGTTCATATTTTGATAAATATGAGATCATATGAAAATATCACTCGATTTTTTTAAATTTTTTTTAATAAAACATAACCTAAAAATTGGGTTGATCTTGATTCATCATGAAGCTTATTCAATTAAAAAGCGTTAGGCATATAAATCCACTGGATATGAATAAAGTATATTGTTAAGTATACAAAAATTAATTTACATTATTGATGTACTAAATAACGCGTCAAATATATAAATAGATTTGTCAAATTCAATGTTTAATAAAAGCCCACCGCATCACCCAACATACCATTTTTGTAAACTGGTTTTATTATACTTAACATTATTTTCAAGAATAATACAGTAGCTTCTAACCAAACTACTCTAATTACAATCTCTTTGAATCTATATAATCGAAGTAAGTTCTTTAAAAATTTTCCTTCACCAACTTCAAGTTTATGTTATTATTTATAATTTCAATGTAATTAAACTTTATTAGACTTTAAGATTTGCTTTATAAGTTAAGTACAGTATCTTAGAGCTGTTTATAAACCAACTAATTTATTTTCTATACAACTTTAAACTTTTACTTCTCTATAGCAATTTCATTTTTCTTTGATTTTCTTTTTCATTTCTATTGAGTTATAATTATAGTATGGTTTTCTAGAATAATTATAGGGGCAGTATTGAATATGTATGCTTGAATTCTAGAGAGTTCTTGTAGTTAATAGGTGTGAGTCATAGAGGGAGAGATCGGATTTTTGCCGTTAGATTAATGGTAGATGTACGGTTGTAAATAGAAAGGCCCAAATATAAATTGAGGTCCCCTTCTCTAGTATTGTCGCATAACACAATAAGAAATAATAGTGTATTCTTTCATAGGCATTTTCTCTTAAGCTTCTTCTTACAACGAGAGGTATGAGACGTGTACATCATTGTTCTGGTTGTTGGGAAAATCATTCTAATATTAGGAAAATTATTGGATACATAGACAATACAAAATTCTCTTTCAAAGTGCATGGGAATTCATGCTATATGTGCAGAAAATATTTAACCCACCTCCCTAATGAGATAATTTTATCCTGTCTATATCCCCTTATATCCGATTTTATCCTGTCATGAGTAAGCACCAAACGTAGAATAAGATAAATCATATCTTATTCCAAATTTTATCCCGACTGTCAAACGCAGCCTTAAAGCATTCATATAGAAACTTTCAGAAAAGCAGACAGCTTAATATGATAGCTTAATATGATGTAATTCAGGGATCTCTTAATATTGAAACCACCGAGCACTGCATGATGGCAAATGTCTCAGGCTGACACTAAGACATCTCTCGTACCTACACTGCACCATGCTAACTTCACACGATTCGCAGGAGACACACTCAATGGCCATTAAAGTAGGATTGGAGCTGAAATTAGACGATCTATCTTCACCGATATATTTTACCCATCCAAAATGGTCTGTTCCACATATCAATGATTATGCCCTCCAAGAAAGATCATTTTAGTCCTCAATGTCTGAAGCCACTCTGCACAGAGCCTTATAGAAATCTAATAGAAAATTTCATACCCTACACCACCCCCCAACCCCCAAAGTCCAAAGGGATTTTACTGATTCTCGATCAAACTACTATAATACGGCAAGCTTCTTGGTTGCTTCCAATCTCCTCTCTATAATCTCGAGTGTCTTAACTTATATAGTTGGTGGAGGGGAAAAGTAACAAATATTTAATCGACACGCTCATTAGGATGCGTGTTTGGCGGTATTAACTTCATGCGGTAGTTTTGGTTCTATAGATGTTGTATAGTTCAGCAGCCACTAATTAAAGAGAAAATTATTCTATAAGGCTTTATACACGCTCCAAAACAATTGGGAAGAGTCCCCTAAATACTGGAGTCATTTTCATCAACAAAAATTGTCTTAAAAACCCTCAAAGCCATAGCTTCACAAGACCAACAGGGTGCTTCTTGGAAGTCAAATCAATTTAAATGCCTCCTTTACAAATATATGACCTCTTCCAACTAGCCAATCTTCTTTCTACCTTTTCAATGACTGAATCCCACATCTCTGATCTTCAAATGTAGCTCCCCAAAAATGTGAAAGGAAGACTTAACTTGCTTGCACCACATTACCATCGCCAACATTTCCTCTTCCGGCACATAGGATAGACCAATATATGTTCCGGAAAAGTTGTTACAACAATACAAAACAACATCCATATATTTATGGTGATATCTGGAGTAGGAAAAAGCAAGCAACAAACATCAATCGATATTACGAGTAAGAAATTGAGAGAGAGAGAGAGAGAGGGCTACACCAAGTTGGAGGTGGAAGAGCACAAGGGTTCTCTCGGTGGTTTGATTTGGGGACGATGTTTTGTTCACATAATCCAAGATTTAACACTGCTTACGGCATGTTTGTTTTCTTTGTTTGAATTTCTTCTTTTTTAATTCAAAAACGTTGAGAAAACATTCCGTGGTTTCGATAATTGACAAAACTTACCCATTTTGGGTTTTGATTAAAAGTATTTTTCAGGAAGGAAAGTCTGATGATTGCAATCATAATCAGAGTCGTGGATGATACTTTCTTATTTGGACATTTAATCAACCGGCTAGGATGGAATAAATCTCTCGTGCAATGACTAGTGGAAAAATTGACTGGATTACTTGCTTCTTTTTGGAGGAGCTTTAAAAGGAAGGTTTTCATAAAAATCCTCATGTTTCTAAACTTTCCTCAAAGTTCGAAGGCAAGCTATTTTTTTATAAACATAGACACTCGACTTTTGGAAACCCAACTTGCTGTATGGGTAGCAAATCTTATAGGAAGTTTCAACCTCGGCGATCCTCATGCCATCAGATCTCTCAAACAAATCCAGGACCAACAGGTATATTGGCTGGATGATCCTCTTGAAAGCATGTCCAACAGTCAGCTTGGACTAGGAGGGGTATAAGAGGAGATCTCAAAGTAGAAGGATAACAATTCGCTTTCACGAGTATTGGAGCCTTTATTCTAAAGTTTGAAGGGTGTTTGTGATCATTTTGCATTTGATTTAGTGAGCAAATTTGTGTAACCCTCTAATCGGTTCTTATCAGTGGATTCCAGCCAATTGGTTGTAGCACAGAAAAAAAATGGATGTAGGCTTGCAAAAACTGAACCATTATCATCTTAAGTGTACAATTCCCTGTCCCTTACTCTTTTAATTTTCTGTAATAGAATTGTGCACTGGTAAAATCTGACCACTTTGTTAGAAGTTGTCTCACTACAATATTGGTTTAAATTAATTAATTTCCCCAAAATCACATATTCACCCCCTCTATGTGATATTTTAGCCATGACAAAAAATTCGACACTGTTGCAAAATATAAATATTGACAACACAATATTTGATCTTTCCATCATTATTGCAAACTTAATGTATTTGTTTGTGTTTGTTTTTTCTTAATATTAATTCAGTTCTAAATCTTTCAATAAGATTAATTTAGTCTTAAACATTTTTACATTGATGCCATCTCAATATATCCGGTCGATTTAGTCTAGAAATTACTGAAATGGACGTCGGTTGGTTTGACATGATTTAATAATTTTTAAATTTATTGAATTTTAATTTTTTTCCTTCCATTTCTTTATCTTTTATTTTTGTTAGTAGCCGGCGAGGGTCAACCTTGTTGGGCCTAGGGCCAGCATCACCTCGCCTAGGGTGAGCATAGTTTGGGTGAGCGGTTCTCACCTTGGAATCGGGATCTACCCACTAATGACCGGTTTCGAAATATTAGAATCGAGACTCACCCATTGGTTCCATAGATCCACCCAGGAACCGAACCGCCGGCCTGGTTTGGTTCTCGGGTGGGTTCATGGAACCGGTTCCCAATCCCTACAAAATTTGTTCGTCCTTATATTTGGGTTGAATTGCAAGCCATTAATTTTAATTAAGAATTGAAATTAGACAAAACGAATAAACAATACTCATTAGCTAAAAACTTAATTTCTTCGAAGGTCATGATGTAGTCCTCTTAAGGTTTTCCGACACCGGAAACATATAGAGAATTAGACTCTATGTTAAGAGTCTTAATATCCATAGAAGTTAAAACATTAATTGCTTGGTTCATTTTTTTTCAACGTTAACCTAATTTAATCATGGGAATGACTAAGGAGAGATATATTTATACTCTTAAAGTGAGCTATTGGCTCTTATGGACATCTCCAATTGGTTCTCTCCTTCCTCTAAGTTTGTTTATTTTGTTTTAGTTGAGAAAGCAAGTAAATGGATTATTAGAAAGGGGAAAAAAAGAGGGTTAATATTATTACACACCTAAGAGACAAAATTAGTCAATAATGTTTGATAACCACAAATACACATATAATCAAAAAGCTATAAAGCAATTAAGTAATTGAGATAGAATTATATATATATACCGGTCCGGTCCGGGTGGATGGGCGGGCGATTCCAAGCTCAGAATCAGGAATCGGCTCGGTACTTACCGATTTTACTAAATTGGAACTGGGAATAGGACCGGCCCCCATGGGAATCACTGCTTCCGATTCAGTACAGTCTAGTTTTGGGCAGTCTAGACGGTTTCTAATTCTTTTGCATACCCCTAATAGCCGATGCTCGCCCTCGGCCCAATGAGGCCAACCCTTGCCTATGGCCGGCCAGGCTAGCCTTTGCCAGCCATGGCTATGGCTAGTGATCGATGATGGCCACCGGACAAAAGAAAAGGGAAATGAAAAAAATTATTTAAAAAACAAAAAAATTATTAAAAATGTCCATGTTAGCGCACAACATGTCACGTTGGTCATCGGCATCCATATCAGTAATACCCGGCATAAATTAACTGAATAGATTAAATTGGACGTGCGGACCCCTAGAGTGCCATAACTTTGCACAAAGGGATACTTAAGTGCCATAACTTAAGAAATGTATACTTAAGTGTCAAAATCGGAGTAAAATGGATCACTTAAGTGCTAATCCGGCCAAAGTCGGGCCAAAACGTCGACGTGGCATTTTTCCAGCGAAGCGAGCCCAAAACGATGCCGTTTTGCACGCTAACGTGGCCAAATAATGCAAAAACGGCTTTGTTTTGGGTTGACGTGGTAAAAAATAAAAATAAAAATTAATTACGTTAAATTTAGTTAAAATATTAAAAAAATAATTTAAAATTTTAAAAAATTTAAAAAAATTTTAAAAAATTAAAAATTAAAAATTTTAAAAATTTTTTTTTAAAAAAAATTTTAAAAAAAAAGGAAAGGTGGGGAGGCGGCCGAGGGATCAGCCCTCAGCCGCCGCCGCCAGGAAGGGCTGGCGACGGCGGGGGGAGGGTCGGCCGGGCCCTGGCCAAGGGCTAGGCGACCCCGGCCGACTGGCGGCGAGGGCTCGCGAGCCCTCGCCCTAGATCGGGGCGAGGGTCGCAGCCCTCGCCACTGGCCATAGATCTAGGGAGGGTCGGCGGCCCTCGCCCGGCCCGGCCAAGGGCTGTCGCCCGCTGGGGATACCCTCGGTGGGCAGCGGCCCTTGGCCCGGCCGGGCGAGGGCTGCGACCCTCGCCGCCGGTTGGCCGGGGTCGCTAGCCCCTAGCTAGGGCCCGGCGACCCCGGCCGACCCTCCCCCCACAGTCGCCGGCCCTTCCCGACGGCGGTGGCTGAGGGCCGATCCCCGCCCGCCTCCCCCTCCCTTTCCTTTTTTTTTTTTAAATTTTTTTTTTAAATTTTTTTAAAGTTTTTTAAATTATTTTTTAAATATTTTAACTAAATTTAATTTAATTGATTTATATATATATTTTTACCACGTCATTTACCCAAAACGACGCCGTTTTTACATTATTTGGCCACGTCGCGTGCAAAATGGCGTCGTTTTGGGCTCGCCGCGAAAAATGCCACGCGTCGGCGTTTTAGACGACTTTGGCGGAGTGGCACTTAAGTGATCCGTTTTTCTTCGAATGTGTCACTTAAGTGTACTTTTCGTAAGTTATGGCACTTAAGTGTTCCTTTGTGCCAAGTTATGGCACTTGAATCGTTCTTTTGCCGATTAAATTGGTATCAATGTGAAAAATATTCTAATTGAAATATTTAGAATTGAATTAGTACTAATGCAATATATTTAAGATTGTTTTGGTATTTTCCACCAATCAAGAATAAGCAGAATCCAATCGAATTTTGGAAAGATAGCGATGCCGATCTTAACCGTGTTTAGGAAGGTGATGGAAGATATCCATCTATTCGTATCTCCAAAGGGCGATCCTCATCTCAACAGAACAAGGAAACAGAATCGATAATTCATAAACTCTTAATAAATAGTCCATCTCATTCCTTGCAATGGATCTACGGCGTTGAATGGCCCAGCAGACGGTGGCGCCACCCTTGACGAGCATGGATGAACTTCCACTAGCCATCCTCTCCGACATCCTCTCCAGAGCCTCAGGCAAGTCGCTGCTGCAACACCGGAGCGTCTGCAGGCGCTGGCGAGAAGTCGTCGATGATCCCTACTTCCGCAACTCGTTGCACCGCTTGAAAGAACGAGCAGTTCTGTACCACGAGTATAAAAAAGAGGAGATCTATCTCATGAAGATACACGAGGAAGCGCCAGTGGCGGCGCAGATCGAGCTAGGTAAGTTCCCGGAACTGAGTGGCTACGCGATCCAAGGCACCTGCAATGGCTTGCTCCTTTTCGGGCACAGCACTGATGCCGAGAGTAATCCTGAGCTCCTGATCAATCCCTTTACTCGAGAAGTCCTGGAACTGCCGAGAGCACCTGATCGTTCGCCGGGCATGTCTGTTCATGGGCTGGGGTTCGATTGCACTACCAACGCGTACAAGATGGTACAAATCGATGCGATCGACTTTGATAAGAAGACCCACACCGGCACGATGCGGGCTCGAATCTACGACTTCAACAAGCGATCGTGGAGGACCTGTGAAGCCCCGCCGCTTCCTCACTGCACCGGTCCTTGTCACGATTTTGTCTTTGCTTCTGGAGCTCTGAACTGGTTCCTGAAGACCAACTCGCTGTCGTTCCACCGGTTGGCGAGGGAGATGCTCTCTTTCGACCTCGCCAACGAGGAGTTCAGCTTCATCCCGATCCCGGACGACTTCTCCGAATGGGGCGACTTTCACGTGGGGACGCAAATGCAGGAGCTTGGGGGATCGCTGGCGCTGGTCCATCGTCCGGACAACACGCACATCGACGTGTGGGTGCTCAGGGACTACATGAGACGAGAGTGGACCAGGAAATACAGGATCCGGCTGCCGCTGTGGCTGCCGCACGACAGCGGCAGCCATTACCTGGTAGGCCCGTACAGGCACGACAAGCTTATTCTCCATTGCATGCGGAACGTGTATTTGTACGATGTGAACAAGGGTAGATTCACGAGTTGTTGGACCGAGGCAGATCCTTGTTATGCACTTTTCTGGTACGAGCCTCTAAGCCTTGTTTCTCTCAAGTATGGTGACGCCACTGGACTATAGGGCGCTATTCTGTTTTAAAAATTCTTTAATCATTGTAGAGATAAATTTCTGGTTATAAATTGATTTTTCTAATTCTATTCCCCAATGAGTTTCTGAACAAAATTAGGTGTTTGATTATCATACAAAATTCCTCTTCCTCTTCCTGGGATTGAATTTCGTTATTATCCCCCGGGCGGTTGTTCTCCCTCAGGCGGCATGGTGGATTGGTGAAAAGCCTTTTTTCTCATTTTTATTCTAAAAATAGAAAAGTAAAGAATTTTTACTCATCCCAATGATGGCCTTGGTTGGTTTAATATATACACTGCCGTTGCCTTATTTCATAAGGACTTAGCAAGTTGCGTTGTCATGCGTTTCTATTTCTCTATTTTTTTGTTTCACTATTCCTCGGAATAGGTTTGAAACAGAAATTGGAATGCAATCCGCTTTGGTAACGCAATTTCTTTTTTTATATTTTCTGGAATAGAAATCAAATTTTTTTATATTTCTGAAATAAATTTCTATTCCAGAAATAAATTTGGAGTAGAAATTAGAAGTTAAAATTTTTAACTTTTCTATTTCTAGAATAGAAATGAGAAATCAAAATTTTTTTCATCGTTCACTCTCATTATCGCCTGTTGCCCACCCGTTGCTAGCCACTCACCTTCGGCCTTGGCCATCAGCCACTCACCACCAACCGTTGGCCATCGAACGCCAACCGTCAGCCACCGGGCTCCAATCGCTCGTCATCGAACACCCATTGTCTGTTGCCGGCCGCTCGCCACCGGCCCTGGCCATTAACCACTCACCACCAACTGTCGGCCACCGAATGCCGGCCGTCAGCCATCGGACTCCAGCCGCTCATCATTGACCACCAGCCATTGGATGTTGGATGCCCGTTGGTTGTTGGCCACTCATCGCCAACCAACAGACACTGGAGGCCCACCGTCGACCATTGAACGTCCCTCGTCGACCGCCCATCGGTCATCACTTGCCGTCGGATGTCGACTGTTGGACTTCGGCCGTTGGCCACCTATCGCCAGCCGTTGGACTCTGGCCGTTAGCCCCCTGCTACCTGTCGCCGGCCATCGGACTTTGGCCGTTGGCCACCCACTGCTAGTCACCGGTCACTGGCCTCTGGACATCGGATGCTGGATGTTGGACTCTAGATGTCGGCTGTCGGACGCCGGACTTCGACCACCCACCGTTGATCATTGAATGACAGATGTTGATCATCGGATGTCAGACTCCGGCCACCAAATGCCGACCGTCGTCGCTCCCAAAAATAGAAATTTTATTCTCTTATCAAACGAATTTTTACTCTAGAAATAAAAATTCTAAATCGTTATCAAACACGTTTCTTTGTTGAGAAACTTGTCCATGGAATAGAAATTGAGAAATCAGATTTCTATTCCAGAAATTTTGTCATGCGTGCCCTAAACATACTCCGCATTAGTTTCTTGTTTCTGCTACACTATAATGTATTGGGTAATAATCCATACTGTTCAAGAAACTTTGCAAATGGACTTAGATGCTGTCCCTATCTCATCTCACGATCCTAATTTACTTATTGCATTGTTTCTCTTCCATCGATACATCCTAATAAAACTTGAGCACATAGTCTTGCTCCTTTATTATTTTTTTTGTGAGGATATTTTTAATAAGGTTAATACTATGAAAAATCCGAAATTAATACACATTATGTGATAAATTTATCTCAAACTAATATTATAACCACAAAAAACCCTAAATTAGTATATGTTTGACAAATTTATCCCAAACTAGTATACTTATGACAAATTTATCCTCTATTAATTTTAGTTAAATTTTACTATCAAATTACTAAGTTGGATGATTTGATTGATGTACTTAAAAAAATTAGTTTGGAGTAAATTTGTCACATATGTATCAATTTAGTATTTTTTATGGTAATTAAGAGTAAATTTGTTTTACCAAAAAAAAAAAAAAGAGTAAATTTGTAACATGTGTACTAGTTTGAGATTTTTGGTCGTCAACAAATTAGTTTTGGTTAAATTTGTCACAGATGTATTAATTTGGGATTTTTTGTGATATTAACCATTTTAATAATCTACGTAGCTATAGTAAGAAATAGATAATGTATGACTAGCACAATGAAAACCGCATGCTTAGAAAAAGAAAAACAAAAGTGTATAGTTGCATCAACAATTTTGGGGAGTCAAGTTGTACGTATAGAGACAAGTGCATTAAAGTTCTAAAACTTATTGTGAAAGTATAATCGAGTCATAAAAATTTTTAAAAATATAATTAAATCATAAAATGCATTACAAAAGTGTAATTGAGTCCTAAAATTTTCAAAAAGTGCAATTAAGTCCTAAAACTTGTCGAATTTGTCAAATCAAGTTCTTCCATTTATTGTACTTTTTTGAATGTTTTAAAACTCGATTATACTTTAATGATAAGTTTTAGTACTTGATTATATTTTTTGAAGGTTTTAGAACCCATCCATTGATCACTCCTAATTGTAATTGCATGTTTCTCATGGATGATGAATAACTATTCAACCTTCAAATTATATAGGAAAATTTCATAAATGCTAGCATTCAGTACTAAAATGCATAATGATCTTTTGTTGGTATGATATGGACATAATCATACCCTGACAAAGTCCATATAACCTCTCTCTCTCTCTCTCTCTCTCTCTCTCTCTCTCTCTCTCTCTCTCTCTCTCTCTCTCTCTCTCTCTCTCTCTCTCTATATATATATATATATATATCCACTCAAATTTTATAAATTATATACTCAAATCTTCCTTGTTCGCAAACTGTTTTTTATTCTTTTTCAAACAATATAATTCTTTACATATTTTAGCTATATATGTCGAAATCTTTTTTTTTTACTTTTCAGTTTCACTTAATTTTAATCTCGTGGCTCATGCAATTCAATTTTGTTAATTCGAAAATTCGAATATAAACGTTCACAAAAAAAAATCGTATATCATTTGTGCAGGATTATCTGAAATGTAAATAGTATTTATTTGTTTTCACTTTTTCTTAAGAAAAAAATAGGTGCCACGTCTATATTCGAACAACCAATCATGAAGCAGCAGAATCCAACCATATTTTGCATAGATAGTGATGATCAATGGATTCGAACTATGTGTATCTAGAAAGGGTAATCCTCAGCCTTATCGAATAAGGAAACAAAACGTGTATTCATAAACTCATGATAAATAATCCTTCTCATGTGCGCTCTTCTTGCTCGCGTAACTCGTTGCACTGCTCAAAAGAACCAGCGGTTCTATACCATGAAGCTAGGAAGAGAAGATCTATCTCCTAGAGACACATGAACAAGCCCCGACGCAGATGATTGAGATAGGTAAATTTTTCGGGGATTGAAAGACTACATGCTCAAAGCTCAACCAATTCATTTGGGACCTTGCAGATCCACTATTTTTCCTATTCAAAGATCAGCCATTTGTCTCTTGTGTTTTCACATCGAGAATTCTTTGTAGATGAAGAGATGTCAAAAGGGCTTTTTATAATCCAAAAAGATTCTCTTACATCTATATATAAACTCTAGTTTATCAAGAATACACAAGAAAAACACTTCGAATTATTGATTTATTGCCAGAGATAGCTTAGAACCAATAGTTCATTATCTAAGGGATTTTTCCATTTTAATACTCAGTCCGAGAGTTATCTAAGGGGGTGGAAGAGCACGAGGGTTCTTTTGGTCATTTTCTTCAAATTTATCTAGCAATTTCAGCTTTAGTCTCAAAAACACATTCTCGATATTTACTAGAGGCCTAGCAAAGATTATTTTTGTGTGATTCTCCACATCCACCTGTTACATTTAAATTGCACGAATGATGAAGATGATATTATTAAATTGATTTAGGAAGTGTATGGACGATAAAGAGGACACTTCTTAAACTTTTTTAAAGTGATAAGGTGGTTATGAAGCGGATTTGACGTGATTATGAAAAATCTTAATTAGTGGAGATTGTTATTAGAATATGTGGATTTTTAAAATCAATCTGCAATGATAAAATTAAATGAATTTTTTTTTGTCCGCTTAGTATGGTTCTAGATATAGGTAATTGATGACTTTTAATGAAGTTTTATTATTATTATTTTTCTTTCAACAAAAGTTGTGGACTACCAACTTTTTTGCTACAACAAAACTTCATTAATGCTCGCGATCACCAATATTTATCGATCTACCAATTTTATTTTATTTTTTTACATTTTGTTTAGTCCATTCTCGCGGTTCACGCTCTTTGACTTATTCTTGTAATCTGAAAATTCGAAAACTTTCACATGGACACACCAACTTGCGTATGATTTATTCATAATTATTGTCGATTTAATAAGTGTTCGCTTTTTTTATTTGCACTTTTCTTAAGGGGAAAAAAAAAGACGCGCCACGTCTATATATGACTAATCAATCCTGGAGTAGCAGAATCCACCCAAATTTTGGAAAGATAGCGACAATACCGATCTTAACATATGTCGAGAAAGATGATGAACAATATCGATCTCTATGTATCTGCAGAGGATAATCCTCATCCCTGTAGAACAAGGAAACGGAATATATATATTCTCATACTCTTTAATAAATAATCCTTCTCATTCTTTGTAAGTCGGGTTGTTCAGTTAAATCAAGGAAATTATCAAGGTGGATGAGGTCATGGAGGTGCTTGAGGTAGAGGTGGAAATTCAAATTCACTGGAAAGTATCAAACACATGACAAATCAAAAGTCAGGTGTTTCAAGTGGAATAAATTTGGACATTACGAATCTGAATGTCAAGCAAAGATAACAGGACATACACATACCGTCAATGATGACAAAAACGTGGTGCTAGCATGTTCCACGGATGACATAGATTGGAGTCATAAGGACGAAAGGGAGGCGAAAGAAGATCATGAAAATTGTTGTGGAGTTAGAGTCAGAGAGCGGAAGACTGGAAGCAAGTAGTGGAGCAATTTGTTAGCATGAGTTCCGCAAGCCACGGGTCCCAAAAACTCACTACTTCCAATGCGTCCTCGAAAGAAGAGCCCTATTAGAGAAGGGCGAGAAGGCAGGACTTTGAATATGAAATCGGACTTTTCAAGGTCACTTACTACATAGAATATGATATTTCGTAATTCCGCAATCACATCACAAAACAAGAACTACCCTTTTTATGTGCTTGAGCCTTAGTATCAAATAGGGTTCTCCTTCCCAGCACTAGATTAGTCACTAAGTGAATGTGCAACTTTTAAACCATCTATTTTTCGATTCAGCGTGTTTTCAGCAGGCCAACTAATCTATCCCTACTGCCAGCAGGACCTTCTAGAGTTTCTCAAAGATTACCAGCCTGGTCATAAAGAGATATGCCAGGCGCGCTCGTGGAGCATCATCTGGTTTTGGCTGAAGGGGCCAAACTAGTCAAGCAAAAGCTGAGAAGTAGAAGTGAAGTCATTCAAAACTTGATCGAAGAACCAGCGTTTATTGAAGAAGCTATAGCTATAAAATCCGGTACTATTGAATCTAGCTAGGGCTATTTGAATGAAGCCGAAGCTTCATCTGATAGGATAGGTCTAACGTCTAACACCAAGTCCATCTGGGAATAGACAACGAAGCTACACCAACTCCCAAAACATCGTCTGAAAGAACCCTTTTGTAGGTCTGAAAGAGGGATTTCCAAGTAGGTAATCCTGTGTTGACTGGTTTTTATTCAGCTACACTCACCTCTTCTTTCACTGAACTAGAAGAGTAGCAATAAGGGGTCAAGGACTGGCATCATAGAGAGATTGGATTGTATCGCGAGGAGAAGCCTTCTCATCAAAAGGTACAACGGCCCAAGCAAAGCTAAGCTTCTCTCTAAAATGAGGGAGTCTTTTCACTTTAAGCAGAGTAGGACAAGGGAGAAAGAGCTTGACACTCCCATGTTTGTCATTCCCATTTAGGTCCGATTTGGATCCTTTCGTTGTTTCCTTTTCCTCCCGCACCTTTTCCTCTAAAAGTTTTGTTCATTGGAGCACCGGAGTTCAGAGGTTGATTCTTCCCATCATTGAAGTCAGAGTGTGGGACTGACCGAATGAGAAAGACAAAAAAGTGCTTAGTTTCGTTGGAAAAACCAACACAAATATCATATTTACTTTCTCTCGCCCTAATGCACATACCCTCTTTAGAAATAAAAGAGGTTTCAAGAGCTAATGGAGAAATGATACTGGCACTAGGAATGGCAAAAAGTCTTGGTGAATGGCAGAGGCAATTGGTAGTGAGAAGCACTCAGCTAGGGGGAGTACACCGAGATAGTGACAAGGACAACAAAAGGCGTAGTAAACAGTGCTACATCTGTGGCAAAGTAGGTCACTTTGCCAAAGTCTGTTGGTTCAAGTAAGTAAAAGGAAATGCTACAACTTTTACCAAGAAGAAGAACCATAGTAAAAAAGAACGGAATCTCCAAGCGAATGTTGCAGTGGAGAAGCAAGAAGAGCTCGTAACCGATGGTATCATCGAGACAGATGATATGATAGCCATTGAGACGTCCTTGAAGAAGAGCAAGCCAAGTGCAAACTCAATGAAGCAAGTAGCAGCTTCTACAACCGATCGTGAGAAGGAACTGCAAGAGATGCAGGGAAAAGTTAAAAGAGAGGCATGAAATGCAGAGGCAAAAGGACAAGGGGCTCAAGCTCAAAGAAAGACAGCATGAGAAGCGCGATACGAGCTGAAGGAATTGCAGAAGCTCCAAAAAGGTTTCCCAGAGAAAAAGATCCCCAGGGGCAAAGACAAAAGGAAGAGCATAGAGAAAAAGTTCCATGAGAAGAAGGAAAAAGAGACCGATATACAAGTTGAAATGGCATTGACAAAATCCGAGCTTTGCAAAGCTCAGTCGGAAGTGGCAGTTGCAGAGGCAACTGCTTGAAGAAGACGGATATCAAATGTCATAGGAGAAGAGTATTCGGTGTTGAGGGGGAGTGTTGGAGTCAACACCTAATATGAAAATAAGATCAGTTCTGGCGGGAGTTTGCCTCCGAATATTGTTGACTTGAAGAGAGTCACTTGTGCAGTTTGAAAAGTAAAAAATAGTGGGCTGGTTGAGTCGGTTGAAGAGCTCTAGACAAAGGCATGAGACTAACAAAAGGAAGAAACACAACTTGACAGCTGGATGACGTGGACTTCTTAGCGGAGAAGAAAAAGTTGCGGCAATTCCCACTTCACACTTCACACCGAGGTCCGCAACTGAAGGCGGTGAAGTTTGAGCTTATAAGGCTTAGGAGTGCAAACGTGAGGCAGGCCACACGAGTTGAGAGAAGAAGAGATTAAGAGAGAAAGAGTCTCGTCAGAGAGAAACCAAGGTGTGACCTAAGGCTAGAGGGGGCCTCAAGTCACCAGATGCAAAAGTGAGCTTCAAATGAAAGGCAATGCAGCTTGATAGAGAGAGTAGTTCTGTGTGAGCGAGTTATCCCTCTGTGATCGAGAAGGGAAAATAGAATAGCTGAGTGTGTGCTCTTATCAGCTAGTTTGAGTGTGAGTATTGAGAGAGAGAGAGAGAGAGAGAGAGAGTAGTTGTCTATTACAACTCTCTCGCTACCACCACAACACTTTCACAGACCTTACAAGTGGTATTAAAGCAAAGGGTCACATACCCTACATCTATCACAGCGCACAATAATTCAATTATGTAAAGTGGTCTTAATATAACTAGCATCGTTTTTAGAATAGCACGATGGACACTCAACCAAACCACTTTGATCACAATCTCTTTTTTCTTTTAACTCTGCATCATATAAATCTATTGTCATAAGCATTTTAACCTAATTGCCATGCAAAACACGACTTTCCTTTTCCTTTTATAAGAATTGACATCCTATGAATGAATAGAATACTGAAACTTACTGACCAAAATAAAATAAAATAGAATATTGAAACTTATCATTATCAATCTGTTGGCAATTCATGATACTTAAAAATATTAACTTACTAGTCATTCCAAGATTATCGATGTGGAATATGCAACAATTTCAATCTAATCATCACCTTGCACGCTTCAATTTTGTCATCAAGAAAATGATCTAATGAAAAGCACATAAACCACAAATCACTTTATTAGCTATGTGCGCTTAATCTGAATCTCCATCAAAGAGAGTTGTTTGAAAATTTTCTATTATTAGTTTCAAATTTATGTAATTACTTTATAACTTGAATGAAATTAAACTTCATTAGAGTAAATGTCTTCCTTTATAAGTTAAGCACAAATTTTCTTTTGCTCTTTATAAGCCAACTACTCTATTTTCACCCAACTACAAACTTTGACTTCTCTAAGTAGTCTCATTTAAATATAAAAATATATATTGTTTCGCATTAAATTTTTATTTGAAAATTTTTATGAGACGGACATAAGGTTAGGAAAATTTCTAATCTGGTAATTTACTTTCATTGAATATTTAAATTTTCCTCATATTGTTCCAATATGGTTACAATATTCTTATTTGAAAATTTTCTAACGGGCCTAAAGTGTCATTCTTATTTTTGTTAACAATTAAATTTTTTATTTAATATTGAATTTTAATTGAATTAATTTTCCTATAATTTTTTTCTACATGAAAAGAAATTGCAATTAATTTCAATTTAGGTAATTTTTTTATTTTAGCTGTCTTCATTCATGTAATTTGTGTGAGAATTCATTCGGTCATACTTTACATGTGGGCCCAAAATGAGTTGCCCAAGGGCTTCAAACCTTGACTTAACTATATCTCTATAGACAGTTAGACCCAATAGAGAGTTGGGTGGGCCACCCAACCCAAAGTTCTCTCTCTCTCTCTCTCTCTCTCACGGTTTCTTTGAGTTTTGATTTTTTTTAATTTTTCTGCAAACCCTCTATAATTTATTTTCCTTTTTGAAAAGATATTTTTTACATGGCAACACATCAATGCCAAGTATGCAAGAAATAAATGAAAAACAAACACATGCTAAATTCTATCAAGTCACTTTGATATGTTAGGTCGTAAGCTTGTTGGAATGACTTAATTGCATCGGATTCAAAACGTTTTGGATTTAATTGTGAAAATTCAAAGTTTTGGACTTGATTTCGCATTGGACCAAACGCTTAGGAATTTTGGCGGAGCTTTCCCCAGTCGTCAGTTATGCAACTTTTACAGAAATTCGCTTTAGGAAGTAGAAGGACTTCTATACCCCCAAGATGATAGCCGTGAAATTTCCTAGTGATCGAGATTGTTTTTTTCCATTTCAAACTTCGGTTGAATTTTATCGAATTATTATGAATTTGAAGCCGATATCAACTTATGCTTAACATCGGGGCACGCTTGGGAAAAAGAAAAACAAATTTATGGATCAAGGCACATAAAAAAAAAAAAGAAGAGAATCTATATAGATGATATGTAAGACAGTTTTTGAGTTTTTTTCTAAAAAAAGAAAAAAGATTAGGTGGTTATGAAGATTTTTAACTGAGAGACTCTAATAATTTATGGATTTCTATAGCCGATTTATGATGATGGAACCTATGTGAAATTTTTTTATTTGCTTAATATGGTTCTCGATGAAATTTTGAATTGATTGTTACGTGGTTCATCCTGAAAAAGGAGCACGACATCTGCGCATCAGATCGTATCTACACTATTTATCCGATTTAACAAAAATATATCTGATCATAGGCCTGATAGTTCATGGGGCCAGCACAATTTTGTCGTGTATGCTTTTGTTCATGGGCGACATTGTCCAACTCACAATTTTGGCAATAATCTCGACTCAGTCTAAAGGTCCTAGCTTCACCTATTGATCACCTTTAATTGCAATTGCATGTTTCTCATGGAAGATGCATGATCATTCAGCCTTCAAATCCGGGAGAATTCCATAAAAGCTTGCACTTACTACTGAAATGAACAATAATCTTTTTGTTGGTACTCTCAATTGTTGTAGCTATATATTTAAATCATCCACATTCACAAAACCTTTTCATTCTTTCTCAAAATAACACGATTCTTTGTATATATTTCAAATATATATCGATCTATCGGTAATTTTTGTTTGTGGTCTCTCGTGAGTGTGACAAACAAATTAATGTACGATTTTTTCATAATTATTGTAAATTTAAATGGCATTTGTTTTGTGTTTGCTTTTGTTTTAAGCCAAAAAAGGAAAAAGGTGCCGTCTATATATGAACAACCAATCATGAAATAGGAAAATCCTACCATACTTTGGAAAGATAGTGATGCCGATCTTTGAGGAAGATATCGATCTACAAATCCGAATAGAACAAGGAAACGAAATATATAATTCATATACTCTTCAATAAATTGTCCTTCTCATTCCTTGTAATATATATGTATATACGTATATACAGGGCTGAACAGCCGCAGCAGACGGTGACTCCACCCTTGACGAGCATGGATGAACTTCCAGTAGCCCTCCTCTCCGACATCCTCTCCACAGTCTCGAGCCAGTCGCTGCGACGGTACCGGTGCGTCTGCAAACGCTGGCGAGAAGTGGTCGATGATCCCTACTTCCGCAACTCGGTGCACCAGGTAAAAGAACCCGTGTACCTATACCACGGGATTGAGGAAGAGCAGATCTATCTCCTGAAAATACACGAGGAAGCGACGACACGCAAGGAAGCCATGATGCAGATGATCGAGATAGGGCAATTCCCGGGTCTGAATGACTACAGGCTCCAGGGTGCCTGCAATGGCTTGCTCTTTTTTGCGCCCATCGCCAATGTCGGGAACAATCCTGAGCTCCTGATTAATCCCCTACTGGCAAAATCCTGGAATTGCCATGACCACCCGATATTCTGCGATGTACGTCAGTTTACGGGTTCGGATTAGATTGCTCTACCAACACGTACAAGATGGTACAAATCACTGTGATCGGCTATGATGAGAAGACTCGCACCCGCACGACGGCGGCGGCTAGAGTCTACGATTTTGAGCAGCGGTTGTGGAGGACCTGCAAAGCCGTGCCGTCTTCTCGTCAGGTTCATCCTCACTTCGCCTTTGCTTCCGGAGCTTTGAACTGGTTTCTGATGAGTGACTCCTTCCCAAGCCCATGGACGAGAGCGACACTCTCTTTCGACCTTACCAGGGAGGATTTCAGCTTGATCCCACTCCCGGACGACTTCTCCAGACCTGGTCGCCCCACTATCCAGTGGGATTTTGGGCGAATGCACGAGCTGGGAGGATCGCTGGCGCTGGTCCATCATTCGAACGCGATGCACATCGACGCGTGGGTGCTTAAGGACTACACGAGCAGAGAGTGGACCGAGAAGTACAGGATTGACGCCGGGGAACTCCCATGCCCGAACGGCCCTAACGGCAGCAATTACTACGTGGTAAGCCCTTACAAACGCGACAAGTCCATCCTCCGTTGCTTGGGGGTAGAGGTGTCAAACGGGTGGATCGGGTTGGGTTTGGGTCGGGTTTGGGTCGGATCATTAATGGGTTGACTCAAATGACCCATTAACCCATTTATGACCCATTTAAGCCTAATGTAAATTTTTCGACCCATATCCGACTCATACCATATTAATAAAATATTTTCAAACAAATTTAGGAAAACTTATTCTTCTGTTTTTTTTTAAAGATTATATTACTAAAAAACTTCCAAGCAATACAAATCAAATCTATAATTTTTCAATTTCTTATAAATTTTCAAAAAAATTATTTTTTCTTTTTCTTTCTTTTCCTTTTTCTCTTCTGCATCGAGAGAGGTTCGCCGGCCAACCTATTTAAAACCCATTAAATCGCTAAGCATCCACTGACCCAAAAAATAAAATAAAATGCTAAGCAACCCATTTATGACCCATGCTCATCGATTCTAGTCTTCAAAACCTTTTGCCTCGTAGGATTTGTCACTTTATTATTTACATTCTTGGAGGAACCATGAAAAAGTATATAGAGTTTGCACACTGCCTGCACAAATTCTTGGTGATTGCATCCTGGCTGAAAAGCTCCTCTGCTTGCACAAATTCAGCATTCCAAAGTGCAGCTGAATCCTTCGAAATGCAAGTTTGCACACTATAGACTTGAACTGAGCATTCCTCATCAAATTCTTCCCTAGCTTCTGCATACGCATCAAGCAAAGTAAATTACATTTAGCCTTACTCATGCTATCACCATCTGTGAATTTTTCGAATTCAGACCAAACAATCGAAATGTGTTTTCTTGAACGCTTAGAGCAAGTAGAGTTATCTTCCTCGTAACTCTACGTCTCTTGGATCGTTCAATAGTTGAATATTCTCCTTGATCCTCGTTATGTCTTGACATGTCAACTAAGAAATCTTAAATCATAAAATGAGTGTACCTCACCTCAATATTTGGGCGAACAACACAAACAAGCTCCCCACAAACTTGTAATGCTTCTGCTGTGACTTTGTTATATCTCTCACCAACAGCAAATAAAACAGGGGAGGAAAGCGCCTAAAACATCATAATAAAAACAGAGAAAGTAAACACCACCAGCTGCAGCTGATTTCGTATAAACCCAACTCTTGAGGAAGCAGGTAGCATAAACAGTTTATATACACAGCAAAGGTAGGAATTATACCGAATGTGAAGTCAACACCAATCTTGTAAAGATCAAAGCCTCAGTTTTCAAATTTGATGTAGATGACTTGTCCTAGAACATATAAAAACATGACGGTTAATAGCCAGAGAAATAACCGGTAGATCATTTACATCATGACAGCAATCTCTAGTAAAGACAAGCAAGTTCAGGTTCAAGATTTCCATATTTGTACATCGCTAATTACAGATTCCAAAAATCAAGTAGTAAAACCATAAACCAGGTCTGAAAGGTAACAAGCTGGACATATATATCAGTAACAGGAATGCAGGAAAACATTAACAGAAGCAAGCACAGTTCACTATAATTGTGCTTAGAAGTCCATAAAACATTACTACGCTTAAAAAACAAAAGATAATAGAAAACCGTCGAACATTTCCAAACTTTCCAATACAGAACCTAATTCACCAGCCCGAAACGGAATGACCCACATAAACAGATCAATCCGGAAGGCAAGAACAGAGGAACCAAACCGGATCACCGAAAAGACCCTGTGCACCAGCTCAAGCAATACCCCCACACCGTTCCTAACCATATGAAGCATCATCCCAACCAACCGCAACTCAAGAGGAGACCAAGGGGGCGCATGACAACCATTCTGTTCTAGAAATAATTTCTGGAACAGAAATAGATTTTTTTATTTCTATTTCTAGACGAGTTTCTGAGCAAAAAAAATCCGTTTGATAACGATACCGAATTTCTGTTTCAGAAAAGAAATTCGTTTGATAACAAATATAAAATTTCTATTTCTTAAAACAAAATTTTTTTGTTGGAGCAAATGAGATGTCCATTCTTACAAATTTCATATGCTTATGAACCCATTGACCCAAATACAAAGTAAGAGTTTTTGTTTTTTTTTTAGTCAAGTCTCCCTTTTTTGAAAAAAAAAATACAAAGTAAGAGTTGTTATATCAATTTTCTAAATTTTCACACAAAATTCTTTAGCATCCACCTAGATAGGCAATTACGGTCAAACAATATACTTATCAATAGTCTCCATACAATAGAAAAAAAGAGATCAATATGCATTACTCTTGAGCATGATAGAAGGTTTCCAAAACTCTAGTAGAATGAAGGTGGGCAACCATATTCTAATCCCCTTCATGCTAGTGTGTCACGTCGATCGCTGCCACGATTTACGATATCAAGCAATCATTTTAGAAAGAAACACAAAGAAGTGTATTGGGCAATTTGAGGCAAAATTTTACAAAATCGGCAAATTTTACGAAGTGTAATAGAGCTTGTCATAAAGGACCATTACAAATAATATCCTCAAGTAGAACATCACATTACAAGAATTGAGATAGGAATCATCAAATATAGTATCACATTACAAAAGCAAAGATTGGAAATCCCCAAATACAAAATAATAGAAATACATTACAAAAGTTGAAAACACGATTTCATGGAATCTCCGGCATATTATGATCCCTTGCCATCTTATTGGCAATATTTTTTCTAAACATATTCATCTTAGTTTCCTCCTCGGTCAATGTATTGCCTATAACCTCATCTTGCGTAGGTTCGAATGAGTACTCTGGATCTCCATATAAGGAAAAGTTTCTATCCCTCCTGTCTTGATCACGGATGTAGAACTACATGTCCTGATGAATTTTGATGAGATGCTAACTTAAAAAGTCTGAACAAAAATCGATTAAAACAGAACATCAGAGCATAACAACTACAACACCAGATTAGTACTCGATCTTTGCAAGAAGTGTCAGGCAGGGCAAACGATGGCCAAATCGCACAGATAATATGTCTATGGAAAGCTTGAGAAATTTATTACAAATCTCCAGCAGACATTAAATCCTAATAACATCATCTACCAGCTCAGTCCAGTTAAAACAGAAAATCGCAGTAAGTCAGAACAGCAAATCAACCTAAAAAGCTACTGCAGAATCAACAGACTTTGTAGGTGTTTTTTAGTGACCAAACGACATCCACTATGGGCGTGCGACATATCAAATCGAAGCTCTAGAAGTGTATTTTTTATGTCTAGAAGGGCTTGAGATCAACAAACCTCATCTAGCACATTGTTTCAGCCAAAACAGAGAGTGACATATCAGGTATACGAAATTGCAGATCAAGGCAAATCAAGTTCAATCAACCTCAAGTGCATGATCATTGATCATCAATCCACAGAGAATCATCCAATAACATTGTATAAAAGCAATCAATCAAAGGAAACACTCATAAGAGGAGCAAAGTCAGCAAACAGAACCTCCTCTCATTCTTTACTTGGTCTCTAGTACCTTATATCAAGGTTTATACTGTACACCTGCACGAAAACGAGGTCTGGAAACTATGCGTGAAAGTCCCCACATCTGAATCGAAAACAAGTCTACTTTAACCATGATAATAATTAAATCCAGCAAATCCCGTCCCATAGAATTTCAACACCAGTTTCCATCCCTGTGCAGTACATCAATCGTTCATCTTGACTACACAGCATGGAACATAGCTCAATCAAATATCTACTCAACTCAATACCAAATCCGAACCAGAGCTTAAACGGATTGAGAGAGAGAACGGAAATTGAAACCTGGAAAAACAGTAAACCCAATCCACCACGACATTAACCTGGCGAAAAATATAACCTGGATATCATAACACAGGGGAATGAGCGGCGGGGGTGCAGGCGCAAGATCTGTTGCCGAGGGGTGCTCGGACGACAAGCGGGGACAGTGGGTTGTGGCGAGGGGGCGGATTCGCGAGCAGACGTCGATGAGATGAGGAGAGGCAAAAAGCATCCAGTGGAGGAGACGATCCGAGTGTCCAGTGGTGGAGATGATGTCTCGAGGAGATGAGGAGAGGCGAAGGAGGAGGAGACGATGTCTCGAGGAGATGAGGAGAGGCGGAGGAGGAGGAGGCAAGACGTCATAGAGGAGATGAGAGTTACTGAAATTAGGGTTTGTGGGAAATTATTTCTGATTTCTATTTAAAAAATAGAGAAGTAGATTTTTTTCTATTTCTGATTTCTCTTCCAAAGCGATTTTTGGAATAGAAATCTATTCCAGAAATAGAAAAACGGAGACGGTTTATCAAACGGATTTCTCTTCCAAAAATAGGTCTGGAATAGAAAAACTATTTCTGGAACAGAAATTTTGGGTTATCATGCACCCCCCAAATCGACAGGAGCAAGAGCGAGATGAGAAAACGAAACGAAACCGCCACGAACGCGAGCGCCCACATCGCAACTCAATCTAATCGAAAAACCGAGCAAGCCCCACGCCCCCATCAACTTGCCACCAAAGAAGAGTCCGAACCCAGAAAGGAGACAAGCGAGAAGGGCGCGCTCGCGACATGATTACTTACCCAGCTGCTACGGAAACGGTTTAGGTTTGCAGCCGAACCGCGCCGGACGACAGCGACAGAGATCTAAAAGACCGCAGATCCGCAGATCCGCCCAATCAAAGCGCAATCGCTTTCCGCGGATGGCAAAGACGGCGGTGACGGAAGTTGATGGCGGAAGGAGAAGGAGGAGAAGAAACGTAGAAGTCGAAATGCTCGGAAAAAGATAGAAGAAGTCGCCGGCGAGCTCTTGGCCTCTCGAGTCCTGTCTTGCAATACGTCGTATGATGGAAATTAAGCGAGAAAACGAAGAGGAAGAGTAAATGGGTTCATTTTTAATGGGTTGATAAATTGGTCTTAAATGGGTCTATAAATGGGTTAATGACCCATTTTGACACCTCTACTTGGGGGACAAGGATTTGTATATGTACGATGTCAATAAGGAAAGATTAACGAGGTGTGCGATCAAGGACATTGCACTTCGTTCTTACGCTCTTTTTTGGTGCAAGACCCTGAGCTTTGTTACTCTCAAGTGACATGAAGACATTACACTCTAATTTTTCTCTAAATATGACACCACAAGTTGTTCTCTTGTCATCCATTGATGCATCTTAATAAGACTCGAGCACGTAAGCTTGCTCCTTTATCATCTTTTCGAGGATAGTACTAATAATCTAGGCGGCCATAGTAAAAAATTAAAGAATGTAGAACCAGCACAGAGAAAAGGATATACTTGTAAAAAACCAATAGTGCATTGTCGTATCAACAAGTTTGTGTAGTCAAGCTATACGTGTCTGGTATCCCATCCGTATATAACATCCATACCACTACTAGTCTACTACCAGTACTCAATCCTACTCGAGCTTTCTCATCCGTATTTCTTTATGAATCTGTATTTTTTAGCCAAATCTCTAGCGGCCTTCTCCTGAACTTCAGCGCCCTCTGAGTACGGTGCAGCTCTTCTCATGATCTCATCCCTGTCCAAATTCAGCTCCCGTCCACAGCATAAAATCTCACTTCACCAAGTTGTTTCATTCCGTGCAAATATTCGCAACATTGGTCCACACTAATGACTTTGCTGTTCTCATCCAGCCATTTGCTATTCACCTTTCTATAG
Organism: Eucalyptus guilfoylei; assembly: GCA_016097605.1. Classification (NCBI taxonomy): domain Eukaryota; kingdom Viridiplantae; phylum Streptophyta; class Magnoliopsida; order Myrtales; family Myrtaceae; genus Eucalyptus; species Eucalyptus guilfoylei. The sequence continues at coordinate 11,967,692 of CM027870.1, read as the reverse complement.
CAAAAACCTTGATGCAAACATGAGTAGTGTAAGTGCTAGTATGAACACCTAGAGGGGTGAATAGGTGTGAAGACAATTTTCCGCAAGGAACGGTAGAAATATTTCACTTTTAAATTGAGTTTGAAAAACAATAGACTTTGAGCAAATTTAGACTTTAGCAGTTAAATAAAACTACGAACAAAATAAAGGAGTTCAGGGAAGAGAATAAGAACACATAATTTATAGTGGTTCGGCTTATATCAAGCCTACGTCCACTCTCCACGCTGACAACCTTCTGGCTAGATTCCACTAAGAATCAAAAGAGATTTTACAGACTTGCGTTCTTAACTTCACAATGAAGAGTCTCTTGCTCTCTCACGAAGTCTCACAATGAGTCTTTCTCTTTTTTGAATACAACTTTGAGCTCAATATATCGAATGACAAGAAAATGGTAAACTTCAGACTTTAAAATTTCTCTTTCATGCACACTATCGAACAACTAGAGAGTCCATCTTAAATACTCTTTCATGCATTCTCGACCGTTGGCACTTTCCAAATGAATTCTTTCAATCTACCCGTTGGACAGAATCGATCAAGAAGATCTTGAGTCGTTTGAAGATTGTGATGAAAGCCCATCAATCCTGTTCGCCCATACAATCGGGATCTTGGTTTCCATGAGTAGATTCTTTTCATATTTACTTGCAATCCAAAATGATTTGATTTATCTAAATTGATTTCAATAAAGATAATCAATCTCGTAGGTGATATATCCATCCAGAAAGCCATTCATAAGCCATACGAATCGAACTCCTGAAGAGATAAACAAAACCTCGCATCTGGATAAGTCTTCATTCTTCAGTAGCGTTCAGTCTGGAATTTGTCAGTGTAGGCAGACTTTGACACAAAGTTTGGGAGTCTTCAGACTTTGACACAAAATTTGGTCATCTTCAGACTTTAACACAAAATCTGGTCATCTTCAGACTTTGACATAGAAGTCTGAAAATCTTCATAATAGACTTTGGATAAGTTTTGTCAACTTCAAAACATCCAATGAGTTTTCTCCAACAAGTAGTAGTAAAGAATGGCATTGAAACGATTCACAATGCTTGGAGAAAGTTCCTCCTCCCCTTCAAAGATGGGTACCAACCGCAGGTCCCATAAGCTAAGTGCCTCCTTTAAAGCCTGCTGAAGGAAAAATCAACAACTTATAAACAAAAAAAGAAAAATTGAGTGCTCTCATTATGGTTTTAGAAAAACTCTAAAGCCGACACCACCTAATGACTTAAAGAAGCTAATAACAAAATCATGCGAACGGCCCCAAAACAGACATGATCTACGAAGAGAACAAGCATAGGATGTCCAAACCCATAAGCTTTGGGTCAAAATCATTCCTGAATTTGTTCGCTTGCCTTCTTAAGAGCCTCATAACAGATTTGTGCTTCATTGTGTATATGACCAATCTTGCTTATGCTGTTACTTTCAATGCTTTTGTGAATATAGAACCATTGTTTTGAACGTGGGATGTAAGATTTTTCCTTCATGCTTTTGTTGTCTTACGTTCATGAACTAATCATTGTGTTCTAAATATGAGATTTATAAACCTACTTCTGACTACGGGTTCCCATGGTGCCCGTAGTTAAACTTTGGATCTTTGATGTTGGATTGGAAACTGTTAAAACATGAATAACTAGACCTCATCATGGTGCATGGAAATTCATTTGATATATTCAGAAGAGGTTGACGTACTAATCATTAAACAGCAGCTCTACTGCTAAAAAATGATGGACGGAGGGACAGAAACAAAATGACGAGTATCACCAACCTCAAAGCGTTTGTCTTTAACGATTGAGGACCTGTTGGGGTTTTGTTCAAGAAATCGATACTAAAATTTTATCCACATCCCCACAGTGAAAACCTCGAATTGCACGATGAGGTTAATGCAGTCAACAGCCCATTTGAAAGAGAAACCCATATCCATTGTTTCTTCTTTGCAAAAGAGGAGAAAGACCTAAGAATTGAGTAAGAGAGTTCATCTGAACCCATCCAAAAGAGAAATCATCAAAGCTACAAGACCCAAAAAAAAAAAAAAAATGAATGAAGAAAAAAACTAACAAAGATCATTTCAAAAGATACCTCGGAAAGTAGTTTTTAGTAGGGTGGAGATGAATGGGTATTTTGCAGGAAGGAGATGATTGAAGTGTGTCTACTAGTTCGTCTATGGATAGAGGCATGATCCTTTAAGTTTCTCTAATTGATGTCTTCACATGATTCCATTCTTTAGAAAGTCCACGCAACAGTTTATTGACTTTCATTAGTCCTGAGATTGGTTGTCCTTGATAAGCCAGGCCATTTACAATCTCTGTAAAGCGACTGAACATATCAGTAATGGATTCTCCAGGCTTCATCTTGAAGACTTCATACTGTTCGAGTAAAATATTGATTTTTGTTTCTTTTACTTGACCAGTTCCTTCGTAGATAACATGCAATCTATTCCAAACTTCTCTCGCTGTTTCACAAGAAGAAATTTGGTTATACTCAGTAAGAGATACGGCACAGTATAAAGAGTAGATAGCTTTAGCATTAAGAGCTTGTCTCTTGGTTATTTATGCTTGTGTTGTTTCGCCAGCATCTACAACTTCTTTTCCTCTTTCTGAGGTTGGTGTAACTTTGGGATTGATTCATTTTTCTACTACATCCCACTCCAGAGGATCTTTTAATCTCAGAAATGCATTCATATTATTTTTCCACATATTGTACTCCTTCCCATCAAAGTAAGTAGGTCTGGTGTTGCTTTGACCTTCAACCAATCCTAGAGCCAAAATACTAGCCATAGATCTTTAGCTTAAAAGTAAAAACACTTCAATGAAATAAGCACACAGGCTCCGATACCAATTGTAAATGCTAGTATGAACACCTAGAGGGGGTGAATAGGTGTGAAGACAATTTTCCGCAAGGAATAGTAGAAATATTTCGCTTTTAAAACTGAGTCTGAAAAATAATAGACTTTGATCAAATTCAGACTTTAGCAGTTAAATAAAACTACGAACAAAATAAATCAATTTATGGAAGAAAATAAGAACACAAAATTTATAGTGATTCGGCTTAGATCAAGCCTACATCCACTCTCCACGCTGACAGCCTTCTGGCTAAATTCCACTAAGAATCAAAAGAGATTTTACAGACTTGCGATCTCAACTTCACAGTCCACTCTTCACACTGACAGCCTTCTGGCTAGATTCCACTAAGAATCAAAAGAGAACTTCACAGTGAGGAGTCTCTACTGCTCTCTCACGAAGTCTCACAATGAGTCTCTCTCTCTTTTGAATACAACTTTGAGCTCAATATATCGAATGACAAGAAAATGGTAAGTTTCAGACTTTTAAATTTCTCTTTCACGCACACTATCGAACAACTAGAGAGTCCACCTTAAATACTCATTCATGCATTCTCGATCGTTGGCACTTTCCAAAGGAATTCTTCCAATCTACACGTTGGATAGAATCGATCAAGGAGATTTCGAGTCGTTTGAAGATTGTGATGAAAGCCCGTCAATCCTGTTCGTCCATACAATCGGGATCTTGGTTTCCATAAGTAGATTATTTCCATATTTACTTACAATCCGAAATTATTTGATTTATCTAAATTGATTTCAATAAAGATAATCAATCTCGTAGGTGATATATCCATTCAGAAAGTGATCCATAAACCATACGAATCGAACCCCTGAAGAGATAAACAAAATCTCGCATCTGGATAAGTCTTCATTCTTTAGTAGCGTTCAGTCTAGAATTTATCAGTGTGGGCAGATTTTAACACAAAATCTAGTCATATTCAGACTTTGACAAAGAATTCTAAAAATCTTCAGAATAGACTTTGGATAAGTTTTGTCAACTTCAAAACATCCAAGGAGTTTTCTCCAACAAGTAGTAGTAAAGAATGGCATTGAAACGATTCACAATGCTTGGAGAAAGTTCCTCCTCCCCTTCAAAGATGGGTACCAACCGCAGATCCCATAAGCTAAGTGCCTCCTTTAAAGCCTGTCGAGGGAAAAATCAACAACTTATGGACGAAAAAAGAAAAATTGAGTGCTCTCATTCTGGTTTTAGAAAAACTCCAAAGCCGACACCACCTAATGACTTAAAGAAGCTAATAACAAAGTCATGTGGATGGCCCCAAAACAGACATGATCTACGAAGAGAACAAGCATAGGATATCCAAACCCATAAGCTTTGGGTCAAAATCATTCCTGAATTTGTTCGCTTGCCTTCTTAGGAGCCTCATAACAGATTTGTGTTTCATTGCGTATGTGACTGATCTTGTTTATGCTGTTACTTTCAATGCTTTTGTGAATATAGAACCGTTGTTTTGAACATGGGATGTAAGATTTTTCCTTCACACTTTTGTTGTCTTACGTTCATGAACTAATCATTGTGTTCTAAATATGAGATCTATAAACCTACTTCTAACTACGGGTTCCCATGGTGCCCGTAGTCAAACTTTGGATCTTTGATGTTGGAGTGGAAACTGTTAAAAAATGAATAACTAGACCTCATCATTGTGCATGGAAATTCATTTGATATATTCGGAAGAGGTTGACGTATTAATCATTCAACAGCAGCTCTACTACTAAAAAATGATGGACGGAGGGACAAAAACAAAAAGACGAATATCACCAACCTCAAAGCGTTTGTCTTTGATGGTTGAGGACCTGTTGGGATTCTGTTCGAGAAATTGATCCCAAAATTTTATCCACATCTCCACAGTGAAAACCTCGAATTGCATGATGAGGTTAATGTAGTCAACAGCCCATTTGAAAGAGAGACCCATATCCACTGTTTCTTCTCTGCAAAAGAGGAGAGAGACCTAAGAATTGAGTAAGAGAGTTCATCTAAACCCATCCAAAAGAGAAATCATCAAAGCTACAAGACCAAAAAAAAAAATGAACGAAGAAAAAAACTAACAAAGATCATTTCAAAAGATACCTCGGAAATCAATTTTTAGCAGGAAGGAGATGAATGGGTATTTTGCAGGAAGGAGATGAATGGGTATTTTGGCTTTAGAGGAGAGATGACTTATAATTCTCCCTTGAAACGTAAGAACTTATGTAAGAACTCTGCGTAGAATTATGAGACCTTGACGTAATAATTGTAAAACTGTCAAACAGAATTACACTTGCTGCACGTGCAAGTCAACTCAGAACAAACTGAATTTCCCGCCTATTCTAACAAACTCACGACTCAGGCATCCCATTTGCCAACCCTTCACACGTGAAGCTAAGACTGCCAATTTCCACGAAAGAGAGGGAGGTAAAAGACCGCATTGCTCAATACTGATGGCATTGTTGACGTAGTGACTCGCAAGGTGCGGAGAAGATGATTTGTTGAAAGTACTATAGCACGGAGGAATCGGTTCGCCTGAGGAGTGACGAAAGTGGTGCGAGGAGGCCGAGCCAGTGAGGTAAAAGTGCGAAGTCCTAGAGGGAGGTCTCCTCATCAGTTTGCCAGAGGTGTGGCCGAGGGACGAGGCAGAGCTGTCCATGTCCATGGTGCTTGTGTATGGACTCGTTAATACATTTAAAGAAATCTATTCCAATTTAAAAGTTTATATATAAATTTCGCTTTGTCTACTTATTTTTATTAAAAAACTTTGTATTCCTTTTATGGCCAATTTTGAAAATAACTTACTTTGAATAGTTACTACTAGAATTCCAGTTAACTAATATTTCCACTGATTCTGGGGGCATTCATATGATAGTTCTCTATTTCATGATATTATACACCGATGGTGGTAATTTCATAAGTGCATGTAAATTTATGTTTCAATTGAAAAGTATTCACTCTCTTCTTAAACAAGTTATTGCCTAAAATGCGATCAATGTGGACTCAAGTTATACTTGGACGTTGATCACGTGAATACCATGTGACCAACGATTTTGATTGCATTGATTCATGGACACGAATTGGATGATGCTTTTTATTTTTATTGAGTCAATATGTATTTGGTCGGAGCCTATTTGATATAATATTTTTATGATGATTATAACCATCATCAAGGCGGATCTAGACGTTGAATCTTCGGGGAGCCTACATGATGTACCCAATTTTTCGTGTTAATAAAATTTTTGGATTGTTTCTTGCTTGGTAAAGTTTCATCGCCCAAGTTCAAGAGTCTTCCTTAATAATCAGACTTATGTCACGGGCCGATCGATCACTCTTGATTACTCGTAGACTGACTCGTGTGGCCTTAAGATTTTACCCTAAGCAGCTTTACAACACTCGACTCACAAGGATCTTAGACAGAGAAACTTCTAGACAGAGAAGCTCTAGATTTGTATTACTTGTGAATAAGATGGATTACAATGAGGGGAGGAGACCCCTTTATATACAAATACAAGACAAACTGTATTCGTAGATCTCCCATTGATCTAACGGTGGAGATTGCATCTCCCCAACTACCAACTACCTGCATTTATTACATAACGGTACAATTACTGTATTACCCGCCCTCAGGAGTATTCTAGAAGACTCAAAAAAACCCTAAGTCGATACAAGCCGAGGGTCGGATATGTCACGCCCGTCCCGTAGGAACCTCTTGGATCAGCTTTCTTTTGGATCGTGACACTTAGGTCTAGCTTTGCTGGATATTAATAAGCAAAACTTAAACTTTTACAATAATGTATTCCCTCCGTGGTTAAGTTGAAAAAACTAAAATGCAACTTTTTTATAAGATTAACCAAAAAATATATTAAAATTTTACTATGTAGAGAAATGATATATTCATAGGAAATTTACAAAAATACAAAATAAAATAAAAAAATCATATAGTTAGGGTAATAGTTGAAGTAGGAAAAAGCAAGAGATAAAATCTATTGAAATTACGGGTTAAGACATTAAGAGAAGAGAAAGAGGGGTACACCAATTATAAGTTGGTTACGGAGAGCGGTGGAAATTTTCACGAGGATATGCTCTAGCGAGTCGCCGCTGCGATACTAGTGCGTCTACAAGCGTCGGCGAGCGGTCGTCGATGATTCCGACTCCCGCAACTGGTTGCACTGCGTAAAAGAAGTTGTGTTCATGATTAGTCTAGCCTTGTCTGGTCCTTATCCTCTGCAGAGATTCCAGCTTTTGTCGGGCTAGCAAGTAGATATTTTGTTGAAAGTCGGTTCATTGACCGACATAACACCCTATAAATGGGGGCTGTCACCTCTCTCGTCTGGTGTGTGAAGTGTGTGTAGCGTGATAGCGATAGTGCGTGCGTGCGTGCGTGCGGAGAGTGCAGAGGAGTGACGTGAGTGACGTGTGTGTTGTCTGTGAAGTCGAGTGCGAGTGACTTGTGAGAAGTGAGGTGAGTGGGCGTAAGTACAGTAGCGTGAAGAGTTTGTAGTAGTTTTTGTAGAGGAGTATCTATTCTACTTGCTTCTCAACGTAATCCTCATGTGAATAGAACGAGGAAACGGAATATATAATTCAGAAACTCTCAATAAATAATTCATCACATTCCTTGTAATGGATCTACGGCGCCGAACATCCTCAGCAGACGGCGCCGCCACCGTTGATGAGCATGGATGAACTTCCACTGGCCAGCCTCTCCGACATCCTCTCCAGGGCCCTGGGCTAGTCGCTGCTGCGGTACTGGAGCGTCTGCAGGCGGTGGTGAGAAGTCATAGATGATTCCTACTTCGGCAACTCATTGCACCGCTTAAAGGGACGAGCGGTTCTATACTACGAGTATGAAAAAGAGGAGATCTATCTCATGAAGATACATGAGGAAGCGCCGGCGGCGGCACAGATCGAGCTAGGTAAATTCCCGGAACTGGGAGGCTACGCGATTCGAGGTACCTGTAATGGCTTGCTCCTTTTCGGGCACAGCACTGATGCCAAGAATAATCCTGAGCTCCTGATCAATCCCTTTACTCGAGAAGTCCTGAAATAGCCGAGAGCACACCCGATCTTTTGCCGGACATGTCCGTTTGGGGTTCGCTCGCACTACCAACGCATACGAGATGGTAAAAATCGATGCGATCGACTTTGATAAGAAGATCCGCACCAGCACGATGGGGGCTCAAATCTACGATTTCAACAAGCGATCACGGAGGACCGGCGAAGCCCCGCTGCTTCCTCACCGCACCAGTCCCTGTCACTATTTCGTCTTTGCTTCCGGAGCTCTGAACTGGTTCCTGAAGACCAACTCGTTGTCGTTCTGCCAGCTGGCGGGGGCAGTGCTCTCTTTTGACCTCGCCAAGGAGGAGTTCAGCTTCATCCCGATCCCGGACGACTTCTCCGAATGGGGCGACTTCAGCGTGGAGACGCAAATACAGGAGCCGGGGGGATCGCTGGCGCTGTACATCGTCCGGACCGCACATCGACGTGGGGGTGCTTAGGGACGACACGAGACGAGAGTGGACGAGGAAATGTTGGATCGGGCCGCCGTGCAACAATGGCGGCCATCACTTGGTAGGCCTGTACAAGCGCGACAAGCTGATACTCCATCGCATGGGGAACGTGTCTTTGTACGATGTGAACAAGGATAGATTCACGAGTTGTTGGACTGAGGCAGATCCTTGTAATGCGCTTTTCTGTTACGAGCCCCTAAGCCTCATTTCTCTCATGTATGATGACGCCATTGGACTTTAAGAACACAAATGATAATTATTCTGTTTCAAAAAATCAATTTTTGTAGACCCATGCAGGCGCGACGAGCCGATTCTGCATCACATGGGGAACGTGTATTGATACGATGTGAACAAGGATGGATTCACAAGCCATTGGACCAAGGCCGATCCTTGTTATGTGCTTCTCTGGTACAAGCCCTAAGCCTTGTTTCTTTCGAGTATGGTGATGCTCCTCGACTTTGACTGTTTTCTAAGTTAGACACCACAAGTTTTTCTTTCGTCATCCACTGATACATCTTACTAAAACTCTGAGCCCCTATTCTTGCTCCTTTATTATCTTTCCGGGGTTATTTTTAATAATCTACGCGGCCATAGTATGGAATAAAGAATGCACGACCAGCATACTGAAAACCGTATACTTGTAATAAAAAAAAACAGAAGTTCGACAGAGTCAAGTTGCACATTCCATGTTATCCCATCTAAATAGCCCTGTCGCCTTCTCAGCGGCCTTGTCCAAATTTGTCTTTGCTTCCGGAGCTTTGAACATTGCCAAACATCCTGTGGACGACGAGGGCGATGCTCTCTTTCACCTTGCCAATGAGGAATTCAGCTCGATCCTGATCCCCGATGATATCAACGGAGCCGGCAGCCCCAATGTCTGGTGTTGGCGCCTGAATGCATGAGCTGGGAGGATCCCCGGCCCGGCATTGTTCCATTATTCGAACACGATACACATCCACGCATGGTTGCTCAAGGACTCTACCAGCGGAGAGTGGACCAAGAAATACAGGATCGACATGGCTGGCGAATATTATTGTGTGGAAGGCTCGTTCAAACGTGACAAGCGGATCCTCCCTCGCTGGAGGGATATGTATCTGTCTGACGTCGACAAGTATAGATTCGCGACATCGTGCCTTGTTATTATCATGGGCTTTCCTGGTGTAAGACCCTAAACCTTGTTTCTCTAAATAGGCTCTAATTTTTTTCTGTCGGTTCTTTTCTCATCCGCTAATACATGTAAGTAAAACATGAGCACCTCCGGTTGCTCGTTTATTGTCTTTTACTTAATATTACGAAAAATCTCAAACCGATACACCTATAATAAATTTAATCTAAATTAATTTTTTTGACTATAAAAAAAAAAAAAGAAAAAAAGAAAAAAGAAGATGAAGAGGTAAATATGTCATGGTAGACATAATTTACGATTGTTGGTAATTTTTTTCCCTATGATATAAGATAATCATATTTTTCTTTGTCAAGTCATAATCATACTTTAACGAGATTTATATAATGAATAAATATTGTCCTTAAATCTCTCAAAAACGCTATATATAGATAGATTTACTCAAATCTTCCTATAACATATGTATTCTTTCTCAAAATAACATAACAAACTTTTTACCCCTTGCTTAATCTACATATTGGTTCGTGCACTTGACGTTTTTCTTTTGATCTGAAAATTCGACACTTTCTCGTTGACGCGCAAATTCATGTATGGTTAATCCATAACTACGAGAAATTTAAGTGGAATTTGTTTGATTTTGCTGCTGCTTGAGGGGGAAAAAAGCATGTGAACAGCCAATCATGAAGTAGCAGAATCCAATCAGATTTTGGGAAGATAGCGGTGCTCTCGATCTTAAAGCATGTTGAGGAAGGTTTTGTGTATCTACAAAGGTCTACCCCTTCCACAACTGATCTAAAATAAACCTCAACAATTTCCCAATCACATATCGGGCTTAGGTTGGAGGCCGCCGCAACAATCCTAGAGTTGGGGACTACTGCTATCGTTTTGAACCTCTCTTATTCCAAAAACTAGCTCAATGGATGATATTTTCCCTCACACTTATAAATTGATCAGTTATCCCCAACAGAGTAATTCTTATCTGAATGAGAACCAAGGAAAACAGAATATAGAAATTCAAATACTCTTAATAGATAATCCTTTTATCATTCCTCGTACAACATATATACAGTGCTGAACAGCCTCAGCAGATGGTGGCTCCATTGTGATGAGCATGGATGAACTTCCAATAGCCATCCTCTCCGACATCTTCTCCTGAGTGTCGATCGAGTCCCTACTGCAATACTGGCGCGTCGACAAGCATTGGTGAAAAGAAGTTGTTGATTCCTACTTCCGCAACTCATTGCATCGCGTAAAAGAACTGGTGTTGCCGTACCATGAGGTTAAGGAAGACAAGATTTATCTCGCGAAGGTGCACGAGGAAGCGCCAAGGAAGATGATCCAGATAACGAAATTCCCAGGATCGAAAGACTTTCTGCTCCGAGGCACCCGCAATGGCTTGCTCTTTTTCGTGCATAGAACCGATGTCGAGAATAATCCTGAGCTCCTGATTAATCCCCGTGCTAAAGAAATCCTGAGATTGCCAAGGGCTCCCGATCTCCAGCTAGACATATCTGTTTACGGGTTTGGGTTAGATCGCTCTATCCACATGTACAAGATGGTACAAATCAATGCAATTGGCTATGATGAGGGGTAAGTACACTAAAATTGTCAAAAATTACGTACGGCGTTCATTTAAAGCCAAAAGTTTCTGTTAGCTCACATAAATGCCAAATCTGAGAAAAAAGAATCACTCAAGTACCTTTAGCTTTAAATTCCAGCCAAACAATTATGTGTCTTTTTTATTTAAAAAACAAGTCCAACATGGATTATGACGTGGCTATACTCTTCATAAACGATGCCATATGAGAAAGAATCCTTCAATACACTTTTCTATTTTCCTGGAAAATTTGTAGAGAGAAGGAAAAAGAGAGGGAAAGAAGAAAGGGGTGAGATTGAAGAACGCTTGAACCGAATCAAAGCCGAGAATAGGGAGCGAGGGAGGGAGAGAGAGAGGGGTTGATGAACTTTTTACAATCATGTTTTCTCTCCCGTGATTAAGTTGAAAAACATCAAATGCAACTTTTTGTAAGCTTAACCAAAATATGTATAAAAGTTTTACAATGTAGAGAAGCGATATCCCCTGCGAAAATGTATAATAATACAAAATAAAAAAATTCATATATTTAGGGTAATAATTGAAGTAGGTAAAAGCGAGAAATAAAATCTAATGAAATTACGAGTTAGGACATTTGTGAAGAGAGAAAGGGGTACACCAACTCGGGGTGGATGAGCCCGAGGGGCTCTTTTGTTCATTTTTTTCAAATTTCCTATATTTACTCGAGGCCTAGTAAAGATTATTTTTGTGGGATTCTCCGCATCCACCTGTTACATTTAAATTGCACGAATGATGAAGATGATATTATTAAATTGATTTAGGAAGTGCACGGACGATAAAGAGGACACTTTTTAAACTTTTTTCTAAATGATAAGGCGATTCTGAAGAGGATTTGACGTGATTAAGAAAAATTGTAATTATTTGAGGTTGTTATTAGAATATGTGGATTTTTAAAATCAATTTGCTATGATAAAATTACGCGAAAATTTTTTGGTCGGCTTATATGGTTCTGGATATAGGTAATTGATGACTTTTAATGAAATTCTGTTTTTTTTTTTTTTTTAACAAAGGTTGTGGACTACCAACATTTTTTATACAAGAAAACTTCATCAGTGCTCGCAATCACCAATATTTATTGATCTACCGATTTTATTAAATATTTTGCATTTTGTTTAGTCCATTCTCGCGGTTCACGCTCTTTGACTTATTCTTGTGATCTGAAAATCCGAAACTTTCGCATGGACACATCAACTTGTGTATGATTTATTCATAATAATTGTAGATTTAATAAGTATTTTTTTTTTATTTGCTTTTTCTTAAGAGGAAAAAAGACGCGCCACGTCTATATGTGAATAATCAATCGTGAAGTAGCAGAATCCAACCAAATTTTGGAAAGATAGCAACGCCGCCGATCTTAATGCATGTTGACGAAGATGATGAACGATATCGATCTCTATGTATCTACAGAGGATAATCCTCATCCGAGTAGAACAAGGAAATGAAATATATATTCTCATACTCTTTAATAAATAATCCTTCTCATTCCTTTTATATATATATGTAAGGCTGAACAGCCGCAGCAGACGGTGGCGCCACCCTTGACGAGCATGGATGAACTTCCAATGGCCCTCCTCTCCGACATCCTCTCCAGAGTCTCGAGCCGGTCACTGATACGGCACCGGTGCATCTGCAAGCGCTGGCGAGAAGTTGTCGATGATTCCTACTCCCGCAACACGGGAAAAGAACTGCTGTGCCAGGAGATTGAGGAAGGGAAGATCTATCTCCTGGACGAACAAGAGGTAGCGACGAAGATGATCCAGATAGCGAAATTCCCGGGACTAAAAGACTACATCTTCCAAGGTGCCTGCAATGGCTTGCTCTTTTTCGCGCACAAGGCCGATGTCAAGAATAACCCTGATCTCCTGCTTAATCCCCTCACTAAAGAAATCCTGAGATTGCCGAGAGCTCCTGATTTTCAGCCACACAAGTCGGTTTATGGGTTCGGGTTCGACCGTTCTACCAACACGTACAAGATGGTACAAATCGATGAAATCGACTTGGATGAGGAGACTCGCACCTGCACGGTGAGGGCTCGAATCTACGATTTCGAGAAGCGATCATGGAGGATCTGCAGAGCCCCGCCGCCGCCTTCTTCTCACAGCGCTCGTTCTGATGGTGCTTTCGTCTTTGCTTCCAGAGCTGGCTGCACTTTCGTCTTTGCTTCCGGAGCTTTGTACTGGTTCCTATACGAATACTCGCTATCAGGCGGTCCGTTGGCGCGAGCGATGCTCTCTTTCGACCTCATCCGGGAGGAATTCAGCCCGATCCCAATACCGGACGGCCTCCTCCGTGATGTCCTGCACATGCACGAGCTGGAAGGATCGCTGGCGCTGGTCCATTATCCGAAGGAGGCGCACATCGACGTGTGGGTGCTCGAGGACTACAGGAGAAGAGAGTGGACCATGAAACACAGGATCCGGGCCCCGTGCGCCGGCGGGGAAGGCCGCTTCCACGTTGTAGGCCAGCACAACAAACTCGACAAGCTGATCCTCCTCCGTCACCGGACGGACAAGGAGTTGATTGCGTACGATGTCAACGAGGATAGATTCACGAGGCTTGACACCGCACCTGTTTCTTATTCCTGGAGGCATGAGTGGTGTGTATCTCTAAGCTTTGTTTCTCTCAAGCGACTTAGCGACGAAACCGACTCATTCATTGATTAATGTCCGCTAGACTCTAATGAAATTCCGTTTGTTCTTTTCTCGTACGTTGAATACCATTAAAAAAAAAAAAAAACTCAAGCACCTATTTTTCTAGTTGCTCCTTATTATCTTTAATAGTGGCAGGGTAAATCATTGCGGGTTCCGAAAATTGAGGAACCTATTTTGATGGCTTAAGATTCTAGGTTGGTGGAACATGGAACTTGTAATATAAAATCTGGAATAAGTTTTTATACTTTCTTGTTTTATGTCTTCACGCAATCTTGCAATATTTCATTTGATGACAGTGTATAATCTAAAACTACTAGCCTGAACTTCTATTTTATGATTGCAATTTTTACTTTGCTAATATTTCATGTTATTCATATATCTAAATATAACTTGTACTCAATGAATTGTAGTACCAAGTGGTGATTATTAAAGGTAATGATTCACTATAGTCATTCAATTAATAATACAGGGACCTACATAGACTCGGAACCGACAAAAAATGAGGAATCTATTCCAACGGGTAAGTTTCAGGTAGAACCTATACAGAATCACTCACCCATAATCTTTAAGAAAGAATCTTTTTATTATCTTTTAGAAACAAATCCAAGGATTGCGAATTTGACACCTCAGAAGACCAATTATGCAAGGGTGGACCAAACCAGTTATGGTATGTGAAAAGAAAAAAGCATGATGTCTTAAGCCACAAGCTTTGGATCAAATACTATGCACTAACGCCGCAATAAGCACATCTGAAACATGGTGAGACATCTAAAATTTGTGGTAGAAAAGCACCATTTCAATCTCGAGTACAGCATCCATGGGGATTGCCGCGTGGGAAGTGGAGGTAGGGAGTTTGAATTCCTATCTTCTAAGAAGGATTAGGGATGGGGAATGTTTAGTTTTTGGTGTGGATTTCGACTCCCACGCATAGCAAAATGAGTTAAGATTTAGAATAAGATAGACCAAATAAAGAAATATCTCAAGTACAACAAGTTCAAAAAAAAAAAAAAAAAACACTTCACTAGTAATTGATCACTTTTTAATGAAATATTTTTTTTTATCAATGGTTGTGGACTATTGCTACTGGAAAATTTTAATGCTCGCAATCACCGATATTTATCGATATATTCAATTTGTTTTTCACTTTGTACTTCTTCTTTAGTCCACTCTTGCACTTCGTGTTTTTTAACTTTTTCTTCTAATGGATAATGGTAGAAACAATCCCTAAACTTTAATCCAATGTGTAATTTAGTTCATAAACTTTTAATTTATTCAATATGGTCCCTGAACTTTAACCTAATGTACAACGTGGTCTCTGAACTTTAATTTGTTCAATGTAATCCCTAAACTTTTGATACATACTCACTTCAGTCCCCGAACTGTATGAAGATGTTCAATGTAGGACCAAAAGTTCAATGACTACATTTAACAAATTAAAAGTTCAAGGACCACATTGCATATTGGGATAAAGTTCAGGGATCAAATTGCACATTAGGCCAAAGTTCAAGAATTATTTGTATCAATTTGCCTTCTTCTAATTTGAAAATTCGAAACATTCATACGAACAAGCCAATTTGTGTATGATTTATTCATAATTAATGTAGATTTAATAAGTATTTTTTTTACTATGCTTTTTCTTAATGAAAAAAAGAAAGTAGACGCGCCACGTCTATATGTGAATAATCAATCATGAAGTAGCAGAGTCCAATCAAATTTTGGAAAGATGACGATGCCGATCTTAACGCATGTTGAGAAAGATGATCAAAGATATGAAAAAGGAAAACAGAATATATATAATCTTGTGTTGGCTGGCTAAGGTCGTGCAAGAGGTGAGCCCGAGAGGAGAGAGGAGAGAGAGTGCTCACCTTTGTGGTCTTGATTCGAAGACCAAACGTTGACGGAATTGACTCAAGTTTGAGTATATTGTTCGTGAGACTGAGAGTTCCAAGTTGATTGGTTTCGTTCATTGAGAATCTTTTTTGAATTCTCCAATTTTCTTACTCCGTTTATATTTTCCCGTCTTTGTGCTGAGGATATGCTTGTAATACTGATGTTGAGCCTCTGATATATAATTAGAGAAGAATATTTTGTGTCTTACTATTCTTAATGACCAGTGATAGTTTTTGGGCGATCCGTGATTATGATTTTTCCTGTGTGGGGTTTCCACCTTAAATCCAATGGCATTATATATTGCTAGTTGTTGTTGGGATCAAGTCAATTTTGGTCGGTTTAGTTTTCGGGGAAAAATTGATTCTAGATTGAATTTAGTTATTGGTATATTATTGCCCCGGATTCTTCCCAACAGCCTTCTTCTCATTCCACTGTTGATGAGAGCATGGATGAACTTCCACTAGCCATCCTCTCCAACACCTTAAGAGTCTCGGGTGAGTCGCTGCTACGATACCGGTGCCTCTGCAATCGCTGGCAAGAAGTCATCGCTATTCCTACTTCCGCAACTCAGCGCACCGGGCAAAAGAAACGGTGTTGCTATGCCAGGAGTTTGAGGAAGGGAAGATCTATCTCCTGATGGAATACGAGGAAGTGCCGACGAAGATGATCCAGATAGCGAAATTCACGAGACTGAAAGGCTACATCTTCCAAGGTGCCTGCAATGGCTGGCTCTTTTTCGGGCGCATCGAGGATGTCGAGAATAATCGTGACTTCCTGATTAATCCCCTTACTAAAGAAATCCTACATTGTCAAGAGCACCCGATCTTTCGCCACACGAGTCGGTTTATGGGTTGGGGTTTGATCGCTCTACCTACACGTACAAGATGGTGCAAATCAATGTTATCGACTATGATGAGAAGAACCACACCCAGAGGAAGGAGGCTCGAGTGTACGATTTCGAGAAGCGATTGTGGAGGAACTGCAAAGCCCCGCCACTTCGTCCTCACATGGTTTCGTCTTTGCTTCCGGAGCTTTGAACTGGTTTCTGAGCTACTCGTGGTCAGACGGCCTGTACCCGAGGGCAATGCTCGCTTTTGACCTCACCCATGAGCAATTCAGATTGATTTCATTACCGGAAGTCCTCTTCAAGAATGGCCTGCATATGCACGAGATGGGAGGATCACTGGCCCTGGTCCGTTATCCGAAGAAGACGCGCATCGAAGTGTGGGTGCTCAAGGACGACACGAGAAGAGAGTGGACCAGGCAATACACGATCCAGCCCCCGTTCTCGGGAAGCGGGTACTTCGTGGTATGCCCGTACAAACGCGACAAGCTGATCCTCCGTCGCTGGAGGGAACTTCAGTATAAGCACGAGGGCTCGGGGGATGGGGAGTTCATGGCGTACGATGTCAACGAGGATCGATCGAATGATACTTACAGATAGAATCAAGCCAAGCTGTGCATACCGTCACATCCCGTCATCACGAAAAATCCAACAACTCCTGATTTGACCCCGCCAAGTAACAATCATGCAAGGGGGCCCGATGGAAAAGAATAAGCACGATGTCCTAAGCCACAAGCTTTGGGTCAAATTTTACTTTAAGCAAACCAACCAATTAAGCCCTTGCACTAACGCAGCAATAATCGCATCCGAAACGTCGTGAAAGAACTAAATTGCGGTCAAAAAGCACTATTTCAGCCTCGAGTACAGAGGGACCGAGCGAGCGGGACATGATTTTGCACACCAACACTATATGATTCTTAGTAGACTTAATGTAAATGCACCTTTAAGCAGTGACTTTAGGAATCTGAACCGCATGCTTCGCGGTGGAACACGAGAACATCACTTCACCAGTGATATGCTTATCCAAGTACAAAACCAAGAGCACCACAAACAATAAACTCCACGCAACATCTTACCATTTTGCATAATTAAAAATCTTTATCACATCTCTCCACAGACCAAAGAGCCTACTAAATCGACACCTACTAGACCCAATGTCCTACAACACCCAAAAGGCCAGTGGACCAAACCGAAGAACTAATCTGCAGACGCAAGAATCCCAAAGAACCCACATCCTCGAAGACCACAAAACAGAACAAGCTCTAGCAATATCAGAGCAATCGATTTCCAATGTCTTTTTTTTCGATTCTATTATTTTATTAATATATTATGCCCATATGGATCGTTTGCTTGTATTATTTTTTCTGGAATTGGTGTGTGATTCCCAACAATTTGATGTGTGAGATTGTGCTACTTTAACAACATTTTAGATTAAAAAAAAAAACCTTGATTAAACTTTTGGGGAAAACCTTTGAAAAAATACAAAGGACTATAAGTTAAATGAGTTTTTCAAAATGCAAATTGTGTTCGGTAAATTGTATTTTAAAAGTCCATTGTGAAAGTACTTTTAAGTAAAATAATGGTGGGAAAATTATATTTATAAAGGACTTTTATTATTACAAAAGAAAAAAAAAAGAAAAAAGAAAAAAACAACTAGCCCTTTGTCGGAGTAGGCGAAGGGCAATGCCTATTGGCAAATCCAGATTTGTCATTGGCGGCCATTGTCTAAGGTTGAGAGACCTCAAGCTGCCCTTGAAGTTCACCAGCAAGGGTCGTGCAGCAAGAGCTGCTTGGGGTAACGTGACCCTCGCAACCCCTTATAGAGATCGCTCGACCTCGGCGAGGACCAATTGGATCGTGTGACCCCAAGCAGCCCCTCGCTAGGTTGCGTAGCCCTTGCGGAGGTTGTGCGATCCCCGAGTGCCATATGGATCGGGCAACCTCAAATGGTCTCGTGAGGGTCGCGCAACCCAGATGGCACTCGCCTAGTTCGTGTGACCCCTTGTTAGCACAATCCCTCGGCAATAGTCACTTGGGTCACGCGACCATGTCGACCTCTCTCTAGCCTGTCGTTAGCCCCTTGCAGACACATGCAACCACGTCGACCGACCTCAACAAAGAAGAAGATGAACAGTCATAAAATAGGGTAAAATCTGAAAACTCGAAAGTTAGTGAGGATAAATTTGGAAGAAATTTTTTTTCCTAACCCTAACCTTCTTCCATACCGAGCTGCTTTAGGCTTTCAACTTTCTGAAGGGGTACTTTTATCGAATAAGGTTGCTAAAAAACTTTCCAAACACCTACAACCCCTTGCCCCTTGCTGCAGTCCCGCAGGGAGTTTATCTATCACAACCCAACGAAAGCAACATCCACACGGGTTCTCCTCATAATCATAAAAAGGAAGAAATGTTTCTATTATAATTAGCACATTGTACCTTCTTTTTTCATCCCTCAATTACAAGAGAAAAAGATTACATATATTTAGTAGATCATGTCGGCTTATCGAAAAGCGGGACTTTCATGCCTTCCTATTAATGAGAGTACCAACTACACCCCTATGTAGTGAGTGCAAAGTGAAGAAATTTTCCCGCCATCGGAGTGGGGTTGCCGACTCTTTCTGGCAATGGTGGGGCGGCAGCAACAATGAGGGCTGTAAAGGTCCTCACTAATTTGCTACTGCTTCTCCTTTTTAGAAAAAATTAATTTATTTTTAATTTAATTTATTTAATATTTATATTAAAATCAATTTCGGGCAAAACAATTTTGCACACTCATTTGCTGAGTAGGCAATTTGATCAATTTATTCTTAAATTAATACCACGTCGGAATTCCGGCTATCCTCGCCAAAATTGACACTTAAGTATCACAATTTTTTTTTTAAAAAAAGTAGCATTTAAATATACTTTTTGAAACTTTTGATACTTAAATGTCTACATGTGCCAAGTTTTGACATTTGTGGTGTATTTAACCTTACAAACTTCATAATTTTTGAACGGCGCTTATTTAAGTGCCATAATTTTTATTTCCATCTCTTAAATGCCATAATTAACATACGACGTTTACTTAAGTGCCCTAACCTTTTTTCTGATCACTTGAATGTCATATAATTTTTCAATCAATCACTTGGTAAGTGCTATGCCATGTCAAATTCTGGCACTTAAGTGAACCATTTTAAAAAGATTACAACATTCGAGTGATTAATGAAAATTATGACGTTCTAGTGAGAGTTTTTTAAAAATTATGGCACTCAAATGGTTGAAAAAAAAAGTTATGGTACTCAAATAAGTGACATAAAAAAATTATATCACTTATAGTGTTCTTATCCCATTGGAATGCAAGATTACAAGCTATCCTCATCCCCTGGAATTCGCCCCGCGGTTCAAACCCATCCTTGCGTGCTCCATCTTGACTTAGTCCGACGCAGTAAACAAAGACGGGCACGGGTTCTTCCCATGATCATTTAATAAAAAGAAAAAAGATCGGAGGTAGGACTAAATATTATTGAACTGAAAATAGATTTACAGAATTAGCTAAATTATTAGCCATTATGGTAAATTTTTATGATAGTATTTCTCGAGGACAGGTAAACACTAAGTGGGCATCTAAACTGTTGCTTAATATTGGATATGCACTTAGCCTTGATCATGTCAATTTATACGTTAATAAAAAGTACATTTATTCTCTTATAGCTTAATTAGACTTGTAATTCTGACCCAAAAAAATAAAATAAAATAGACTTGTAACTAACAAGAGCATTCATATTTTCTCCTCACCATATAATGGACCTTCCCGTTTTAATTGTTCGAAGAACGTAGATTAGAAAATTATGAATTGACGTGTTGGAATTTACGTGTCAACGCATGTCTAATGAGAGTTTCTAGTGTTTGGGAATTAAAAAAAAAAAAAAATCAAAATGCGAGCATTGCTAAGGTTTAGACCGTTTAGATTAAATAAACAGCGAAATGAAAATAAAAGGTTTTTTACACAACCACGGTTTAGAAATTCAATTGTCCGCTTAAAATAGTGCACGCCTTTCGAAATGCTCGACTCAATTCGACACCTATGACGTACTAATCAAATGTCCATGTCCACTAATGTTTTGGGTCTCTAATAAATTGCATATACGTAGTGCATGCAAAGAAAAAGAAATTATGGATTTGGTAACATGACATAACATATTATTTCTTTGGTCAAATATCATATCATATGACATACTTTCTAGAAATTACGTGGGGCCATAAGAAAACGATAAGAGTCACTATGTGTCTTGAACTAGTTGATGAGAGTGACATGCACGCCAAAAAAAAAAAAAATACATTTGAATTATTCAAACAAGATAAGTCTCGTTAAATCTGATGATACATACATACATACATACATACATACATACATATATATATATATATATATATATATATATATATATATTAATGCATTTATCACAATTCATTGAATAATTTCTCCATACGGGGCTGAAGAAACCATTTGTTCCTTGTATTTGTCATCGATGGAAGCAGGCGAGCGAAGAAATCTGTTAAGTGAAAACGCTGTCAGGCTGTTCATGTCGTTGCGATAGTGAGAAAGGACGCAAAGGAACATTTTTGCGTGTTTTGGCGTCAATGTCGAAGGCAGAAAGAGAACACCATAGCTAATCACCTATAAATTACCCACTTTTTCTCTAAGTTATAAGTTGAATATACAGTAGAGCAAAGCCATGGGAATTATGCTGAGGTCGGCCTTGTTCCCGGCCTTCTTGCTTGCTGGGATCCAAGTCATCTGCTCATACACTGATCCTGGCGACTGTAAGTCAATTCGATTAGATCAGTTGAATTCATGTTATAGGCCAACCTTAGCTCCTAAGAGTGCACATCCTACTTTTCTTTTGATTATTTCGGTTTACCTGAAACAGGAAGACATTTGTTACTTCGTTAGGGAAGTTCATTTATATAGGCAAGTTAGGGGAAATTAGGAAGTGGTCACATGTGTTAGGAACTAGGTCACATCTATTGCTTGCTCGACACTGAAGGAAATAAAGGGGCATTTGCGTTGCATCTAATTAATCTCTTTTGCTGCAAAATGTTGCATTATCAGTCATGCCACTTCAATCTCTGAAGGGAGCATGGCAAAACACACCGCCAAGCTGGATGAAGGACGATCCTTGCAGGGCATCTTGGGATGGTCTGACCTGCAATGGCTCGAGGGTGACCGTACCGTGAGAAATTTCTGTGAACCTTTCTACTTTCTATAAGCTTTATCTGTCACACTTTCTCGTCCATATAAAGTATTTCAACTGATGCACTTCATGTTCTGTGATTATCCTGTTTCACCTATTTCCAGTTAAGTGCCCGTTGCTGTAGTCCATATACGACTCACAATTAATTGATGTACAATGGTGTTGTATGGCTACTATCGGTTTCAGGGGCCTTTCGTCTATGAACATCAAAGGGCCGTTGGGCAGTGACATAGGAGGCCTGACGGAGATCAAATCTGTGAGTCCTTCAGCCTTTAACAAATTATTCATAACTAAGATTAGATAGAAGTACTTCCTAAATTTGTCAGCTGGAACTTACGGACAATTCAATGCAAGAAGCTATATTTGTTGTATGCTCAATCTCAGCTTATGTGTATTTTTCTCTCATTCCGACCAGTTCTATCTTGTTTCCAGGGATCTGTCCTTTAACCAAGACCTCACTGGTTCCCTCACGCCCCAGCTAGGAGATTTATTGAAGCTTAATGTTTTGTAACAGCTCCTTCGCAAGACTGTTTCTTGATCTCAAAAAAGTTTGTCTTCTTGTTCTTTTACCCATTTTGCTCTGTGCTTAGTATTTTTTTAATCAGAATCTTACAAGGTTGTGGCTTCGCTGGCAATATTCCTGACGAGCTTGGCAAACTTTCTCAGCTGACCTTCCTGTAAGAATTCGAGACTGTCACTATGGGAATTTTGTTTGGTTATTCAGTGTATAAGTGGCTCATTCTCTCTATTCAAACTAACCTTCTTGCCAGGGCTCTCAACAATAATAAGTTCACCGGTAGTATTCCTGCTTCTCTGGGGAATCTGTCACAACTCAGTTGGTTCGATTTGGCCGAAAACCAGTTAACCAGACCTATACCGCTCTCAGATAACAATACCCCTGGATTAGATTGTCTCCTAAACGCCAAGCACTTGTGAGTATCATCTAATTAATTTGCTCGTATAGATTCAAGGTTACTGCAAAACGTGTTAATGCATATATGTATTAGCGTGTATGGTTGTCTGCCTGCGAACGATTGGAATGAGATCTATTTAATTTCTTTCGAATTGAACCTCAAAGAAGTCAGTCGTTCTTGGTTTGGTTTTTCAGCCATTTCAACAAGAACCAGCTCTCAGGTCCCATACCAGACTAACTATTCAGCGCGAATATGAATCTGATACATGTGTAAGTTTTTCTGTTCAAGTGATTGATGTGGAAGTTGATATTCGATTGTTTATGTACTCTGCCACCATCCTCTTAGTAAGCATACACATTTTCTTTCTTGCAGATTATTCAATAGTAATCAATTTAATGGAACGATCCCGCCCACATTAGGACGTTCTGACACTTTGAGGTTCTGTAAGTGAAAATCTCTTTATATGGTTTTCAGAGAATTGTTTTTGTTAGTCACCCGAAGCTATCATGATCATTCTTCTTCTGTCATTGAACTCACTGCCAAAAATGCGGCAGTCGTCTTGACAGGGATTCCTTTTCAGGAGAAGTTCCATCAAATATCAGCAAAGTTGTGAACGTCAATGAATTGCTAGTACCTATTTCATTAATTCCTTAGCATGTATTCTGATATGCCAGTTTAAGTCCACTGAATTGCTGCTATGATCTCTTTCAGGAGTTTAGCGTATAACAGACTGAATGGTTCCTTCCCCAGTTTAAGCAACATGAACTCCCCTAGCTCCCTGTGGGTAAATGCCATTGTGTTCAAAGGCACTGATTTTACACTGCACATTCTATTCCCTCCTTTTGCGCTGATGAAGGTCAATGTTGTGTACCATCTAGGGATCTTAGCAACAATTATTTAGACCCAACGGATGTTCCAGCTTGATTTTCGACCTTACCAGCGCTGACCACTCTGTACGTCCTTCTCATACTCAAAGCACATTTAGTAATTTTTTTTTCCCAAACTGGTGGTAAGATCTTTCGGGAATTTTCTGAACAGCTATTTTGGTCAGGGTTGTGGGATACGGACCGCTTCAAGGGACTCTACCAAAAGGAATCTTCAGCAATCCACAAATTCAACTAGTGTAAGATCATATGTGTTAGACCATTTTTCGTAGGAAAAAGGAAGTGCGATTTTGGGACCAGAATCATCTTTTTTTTCTAACTGGACAGAAAATTGAGAAACAATGCAATCAATGGCACATTGAACATGAGCAGCAACATCAGCCAAAATCTGGAGCTCTTCGATCTCCAATATAATCAGATTTCCTCGGTCAAAGCCAATTCCTCAGAATATGCCAATACACTAGTGTGAGAAATTATATTTTTTGGATTACCAGCGATGTACATTTTCCCTTCCGATGATCGTGAATCTTACCGATGAAATCTTGAACATTCAAGCTTTTTTGCTATCCGGTCTGCAACAACAGTCTTGCAAACACAAGCTACTGCCAACCTCCACAACAGCTTCTACCAGCCTCTCGCATTGGAGAAACAGTTCGTGTCCACAAGGCCAAATGCTCAGCCCTCAGAGCTGCGATTGCGCTTTTCCATACCAAGGGAATTTCTATTTCAGAGCACCCTCCTTTAAGGAAATCAATGTGACCTTGTTTCAGGAACTCGAAGAGAGCCTCTGGATAGGACTGGACCTTGCTCTCCACTCGGTTTTCCTAGAGAACCCCTTTTTCGATGCTGAAGACTATCTAAAAGTACAAGTTGCGCTCTTCCCGTCCCCAGGAAATTATTTCAATGATTCGGAGATATTTCGGATCGGGCTTGATCTGAGCAACCAAAGTTTATAAGCCACCTCAACAATTCGGACCCTATTTTTTCGCTGCATTTCCTTATGCTTTCAATATTTCCATCTTAGACATCTAGAGAGACACTGTTGACTGTTTTCCAGGACAATTTGAAAGCTTAAATAAGGAGTAAATCTCTCGGTGCTGAATGCTTTTTAGTGCAAAGCCAGCAAGCATCAGGAGCATGACTAAAGGCCTATCGATGATCTTATTATGGTTCCATTATTACACAACCGCAACTTGATTACATGTGATCATCCAAATATTGTTCAGACTGATCGATTTTCGCCTTTCAGCGCGATAATAAAGATGGCCATATCTGTCCATGAATCGAGTGCAGTTAGGAGTCTACTTTCCTCCTCATTTGTTTAGCTTTTGTCCATTCAAGCAAGAAGAGTTTAATGTCTCATCAATCCATTTCTACTGTCTTGTCCTAATCAAAACAGGCGAGGTTTAACGACAATATTATTTGAGACATTGAATTAAAATACTACTTCTTGAGCTTGACATTTACTCATGCCCTTGGACACTTGTTAACAAGATCC
The DNA here is from genome assembly GCA_016097605.1 of Eucalyptus guilfoylei. NCBI lineage: Eukaryota > Viridiplantae > Streptophyta > Magnoliopsida > Myrtales > Myrtaceae > Eucalyptus > Eucalyptus guilfoylei. The sequence continues at coordinate 11,942,669 of CM027870.1, read as the reverse complement.
ATATTTGTTTGAATCAAAAGCTAGATCGAGATTCAGTTAAGTACATGGTATGAGAATGTCTAGCATTTATTGCGTTTTATCTATCGTATATGATAGGATTATGAGGTGCTCAGAGCAATTGTTGTAAGCTAAAAAGAGACCAATTTGGACCATAACTACTACTTTCAGTATTTATTAAGTAGGTATTAGTCATTTTTTTATCATTCTAATGCTGCAAATTGATCGATTCTTGTACTCATGAGCGTGTAGTAAGATCTACATGAGCAGCAAAAAGTTCGAGGGGGAACTATCAAAGAGTCAGCTGGAGACCTCGGAGCTTTCCGTGTACTCCTTGTCTAACCATAGGTGTTCGATTGTTTTGACCGCTTCGTAATTAATCATTAAGTATGTGTTTGTTTTGGAAAAAATTTCATTATTAAAGGAATACTTTTTTAAGAAATCATTTTTTATGAAAATGTTTTTAGATTAGGAAATTCATTATCCATTTATATTTTCTTTGACTATATATAATTTTCTATTTGGCTAAAAACCTAACGCATGAAGATTTAGGATACTAATTTGTTGAAAATTCTCTCACTCAAATAAAATTACCTAAGTCTGAATTCTACGATGAAGGGTTTCATGAAATCTTTTCTTGAGTCAATCTTCTCAATCTTTATTGGCTCTACAAGGGGGAAAAGTAACAAAAAAACCTTTAGCCCATTACATAGTCATAAATCTTCAAATTGAACCAATTTAGTATTAAACATTTTGCATTTACGTCAATTGAATCTATTTGGCCAGTTTTGACCGAAAATCGCGACATGGTCGTCCTATATGACACGATCAGTGATAATATTGATATTTTAAATAATTTTCCAATTTTTATTAATTTTTCCTTTTCATTTTTTTTTACTGTTAAGGACTGATAGGGAGCCGTTGGCCACTATCAACCGAAAAACGCATTCTTTGTCATAGAGGCTTGTTGTGTCCTCTCCTCCTCTCTTCCTTCTGGGTGAATAATGGGTAACTAGTAGTGTAGTTAGTCAGTGCGCTATACGGCTTTATATTGTGCTAGACTGCTCTATACTTCACTAGTGCAGTCAGTCATTGTGCTATACTTCTTCACTATTCAAGTCAAGGTCTGATTCCTTTGGAGCTCAGGGGCCTGTGATCTGTTCGAGTCAGTCCTTCGTTCAGATTTCAGATTCGCATATCAAGACCGAGTGGGAAAGGCACTACCCACTTTCTGGTGGGGCAAAGGTAGCAGTCCGACGAAAGGATTTCATTGGCTCTTCTAAGTCTATACATTCTCGTGCTATCAAACTATACCCCAAAAAAGAAAATTCCGATGCACTTACTTCCCTGAAGCTTCGATAATTACTTTGCTTTCAGCCGGCCGATTAAAACTAATTCACCACCACTCTTTTTATTATAAAATGCATGTCGTATTGAAAAGGTTGGTTGTCAGCATGAGGAGGCGGTTCTTCCTGCGATTATTCTAATGATCGAATTTCGCGAGTACATAAACCAAAGGAAAGAGGACAAGCGAATGGCGTTGCATAGAGAAAGTACTAAGCAACAGACAGTACGAGGCAAGAGGAATCAAAGCTCTTCGTTTGTCCCCGGCCTGCTCATTCCATTGGAATCCTTGACCGCTCGTATTGCCCTGGTGATCGTGCAAAGTGCAGGAGCCATCAAGGGCCCTTTCGATTTAGATATTGACTTCGTTTACAAACCACGTAGTAATCTCCTAATGGGTCTTACGCGCCAAAGGAATAAGTAAAAGCTCCAAGTCGCATTTCCAAGATTGCCAAACCCTTCATGTTACTTTGTAAATCGATTTTGTAGGTTGATGCGTACTTTCCACCGTTCTGTTCCTTTCGTCAAAATCTTCGATTGTGTATGCGTTGATGACCAACTTTTTGGTATTGTGACCACTGATGATGGCGAACCCTCTCCCTAAATCAATGTTTGATTTCTTCGTGCCACCACGATCTGATGGACATGTTTGGAATAGACACGAGATTTATGTTTCCCTTACTAATCGAGGAAGGAACGTCATGGGGTTAATTTGTTTTGACTAGAATGACCATAGAATGTCGCTTGTCACGTGACCGGGCTCGAGTAAAAGCAAGGAAGAAAGAATGCTTGATATCACATGACAAGTCGCAGTACCGATTAAACGTTTCTTCTTCACAAAAATTCGAGGGATGATGAGTGGTGCCTCTGTACAAAACAAAGACATTTGGACTGAAAATGTGCCTTGTATTCTGCTGAGGAAATCATTGTTTCCCGGTATTTTGTCATCTTGGAAAAGCTGGCGGACGGAGAACGCGGTGAGGGCATTGTTTAGTTGTTTATGATTTTGTTCATGACAGCGACTAAGCAAAAGGCATCAACGCGGAATTGAAGCATAACACTAATTACTGTGCTTTGGCTACTAAAACAAGGCAAACAAAAGAAGAGAACCCCTCCCAACCAAAGATTAACCACCCAAACAAAAGCCTCTCTCCCTCTCCCTCCCCCTGTCTTTTCTTATGTCTCAGCTTCCATGATCTTGCGATACTACTAGCAATTCCAGGACCATATCAATTAACTTAACACCCAGATACACCCTTTTCTTGCTCCAAAAATGAGAGTTTTACTCATGAACTTAGAGTAGCTGAGGATTGTTTTCTACTAAGACCAAGCTTTTGGCTCTTTCTTTTCTTTTCTTTTTTTTCGGCTTTTTGGTGGCAATCTGAGAAATCATGATGAGGTTGGTCTTTTTCCTGGCAATCTTACTTGCTGGGATTCATGTCATCTGCTCATTCACTGATCCTGGTGACTGTAAGTAAATTTAACCCAACCAATCTTATTCATGTCTAGCTTAGCCTTTGGTCATGAGAGAGCATGTCCTCTAAATCATGGAACATCTTCCATAGAGAGCCAAGTTAGAGCATGTTTAATTGCTCTGATTCCCTTGTTTGTGAGATTGTGATTGTCAATGAACAAGCTAGAGGGGGATATTTGGGGCTTGGGAGTTTTCAACATGTATTAGGAAATATGCTTATATCATACCTATAGACTCTGTAGTTTTGAAAATTAATGAAGCACAAGCGTCTGATTCAAATCTTTTTCGCTGCAAAATGTCACATTATCAGCTGCTGCACTCCAAGCTCTAAGGGGAATATGGCAGAACACACCGCCCAGCTGGGCGAAAGATGACCCTTGTGGGGTACCTTGGGATGGCGTGACCTGCAACAATTCGAGGGTGACCGCATTGTGAGTACAGTACTTTCATTTCAACTTTATCCGTCAAATGCCCATTGTTGCCATCCATAACGACTCAATTGATTAATGTACAATGACATTGAATGGCTATTGTCGGTTTCAGGGGCCTTTCATCTATGAACATCAAAGGGTCATTGAGCGGTGACATAGGAGGCCTAACAGAGCTAAGATCTTTGTGAGTGCTCTGGCCTTTAACAAATTATTCATAACTAAGATCACATAGAAGTTCTCCCTGAATTTGTCAGCTGGAACTTACGGACAATTCAAAGCAAAGAGCTATATTTGTTGCATGCTCAATCTCAACTTATGTGTATTTTTCTTTCATTCCAACCAGTTCTATCTTATTTCCAGGGATCTGTCCTTTAACCAAGACCTCACCGGTTCCCTCACGCCCCAGCTAGGAGACTTATCAAATCTTAATACTTTGTAATAGTGCCTTCGCAAGACTGTTTCTTGATCTCAAAAAAGTTGGTCTTCTTGTTCTTTTTCCCATTTTGCTCTGTCCTTAGTATTTTTTTTTATCAGAATCTTGCAAGGTTGTGGCTTCACCGGTAATATTCCTGACGAGCTAGGCAAACTTTCTCAGCTGACCTTCCTGTAAGAAGTCGGGATTGTCACTATGGAAATTTCCTTTGGTAATTCAGTGTATAAATAACTCATTCTCTCTGTTCAAGCTAACCTTCTTGCCAGGGCTCTCAACAATAATAAGTTCACTGGTAGTATACCTGCTTCTCTGGGGAATCTGTCACAACTCAGTTGGCTCGATTTGGCCGAAAACCAGTTAACCGGACCTATACCACTCTCAGATAACAATACCTATAACAATACCCCTGGATTAGATCGTCTCCTAAATGCCAAGCACTTGTGAGTGTCATCTAATTAATTTGCTTATGTAGATTCAAGGTTACCACAAAACATGTTAATGTGTATATGTAGGAGCGTGTATGGTTGTCCGCCTGTGTATGATTGGAACGAGATCTATTTAATTTCTTTGGAATTGGACCTCAAAGAAGTCACTGGTTCTTGGGTTTGGTTTTTTCAGCCATTTCAACAAGAACCAGCTCTCGGGTCCCATACCTCACAAGTTATTCAGCGCGAATATGAATCTGATACATGTGTAAGTTTTTCTGCTAAAGTGATTGATGTAGAAGTTGATACTCGATTGTTAATGTACTCTGCCATCATCCTCTTAATAATAAGCAGATACTTTTCTTTCTTGCAGATTATTCGATCATAATCAATTTAATGGATCGATCCCGCCCACAGTAGGACTCGTTCAGACACTTGAGGTTCTGTAAGTGAAAATCTCATTATATGATTTCCACAGAATCATTTTTGTCAGTCACCCAAAGCTATTGTCACCGTTATTATTCTTCTCTCATTGAACTCGGTGCCAAAAATGCGACAGTCGTCTTGACAGGAATTCCTTCTCGGGAGAAGTTCCATCAAATATCAGCAAACTTGTGAACGTCAATGAATTGTTAGTACCTTTTTTATTAATTCCTCGGCATGTATTCCAGTATGCCAGTTTAAGTCCACTGAATTGCTGCTATGATCTCTTTCAGGAATTTAGCTTATAACAGACTGAATGGTTCTTTTCCCGATTTAAGCAGCATGATCTCGCTTAACTCTGTGTGAGTAAATGCCACTGTACTCAATGGTACTGATTTTACACTACACGGTGCATTCTCTCCTTTTGCACTAATGAAGGTCGATGTCGTGTACTAAATAGGGATCTTAGCAACAATTATTTCTACCAAACAACTGCTCCAGCTTGGTTCTGGACCTTACCATCGCTGACCACTCTGTACGTCCTCTTGTACTCAGAGCATATTCATTAATTTTTTTTTCCCCAAACTGGTGGTGAGATCATTTGGGAATTTTCTAAAGACCTATTTTGATCAGGGTCGTAGAGTATGGACCGCTTCAAGGGACTCTACCAGAAGAAATCTTCAGCAATCCCCAAATTCAACTTGTGTAAGATCATATGTTTTAGACTTTTTTTGTAGGAAAAAGGAAGTGCGATTTTGAGACCAGAATCATATTTTTCTTTTCTAACTGGACAGAGATTTAAGAAACAACACACTCGAGGGCGCATTGAACATGAGCAACAACATTGGCTCAGACCTCGTGAACGTTGATCTGCAGTATAACCAGATTTCCTCAGTCACGCAGAATTCTTTTTCATATACCAATACACTGATGTGAGAAAGTTCATCCAAACACTTTCTTGTCATCGGCAGGAACGCACCTTCTCTCTTTCTCCAATGATCACTAATTGTGCTAATGATTCTGTGCTTTCAGGTTATTAGGCAATCCCGTCTGCAACAAAAGTCTTGAGAATACCATTTACTGTCTGCCTCAGCAACCTACAAAATCTTATACTACCAGCCTCGCGAGTTGTGGGAACAAATCTTGTCGACAGGATCAAAAGCTCAGCCCTCATAGTTGCAATTGCGCTTTTCCATACGAAGGAATGTTATATTTCAGAGCACCTTTCTTCAAGGAAACAAATGTGAATTTGTTTCAGCAACTAGAAAAGAGCCTCTGGACGAATTTGGACCTCGCCCCAAACTCGGTTTTCATAGACAATCCCTTCTTTAATACTGACGACTATCTGCAAGTTCCTGTGGCGTTCTTCCCTGCCGAGGGGAAGTATTTCAACCGGTCGGAAATCGCAAGGATGGGATTTGACTTGAGCAACCAAACTTTCAAACCGCCAAGAGTTTTCGGCCCTTATTACTTCAGCGCCTTGCCTTATGCTTTTCAAGGTAACTTGTATGTGTAAATTCGTGTAAGAATTTGATTCTACTCTTGACATTGAAAACTGATATATTGACGGAAAAAGGCCACTATTTCAGCTGACGGAAGATCCTGGAGCTCTGGGGCAGTTGCTGGCGTCACAGTTGGATGTGGAACTCTTTTACTTGGCCTCATTGCAGTAGGTGCATATGCGGTCTGGCAGAAGCAACGCGCAGAGAAGGCTATCAGCTTGAGCAAACCCTTCGGTAATTTCTGCACAAAAGCTTTCATTGTCGCACTAAATTCACATATGTTGTTGAAGGACATTTGACTTAGATCAGTGTCCGTCTTGTAGCATCGTGGGCGCCGAGGGGGAAGGACAGTGGAGGCGCGCCTCAGCTGAAGGGAGCAAGGTGGTTTTCTTACGATGAACTCAAAAGGTGCACCAATAACTTTTCTGAAAAAACGAGATCGGTTCTGGAGGCTATGGCAAGGTAATTCTTTCACAATCGCCTTTCACGCAGCTTTTCGCCAATTTTACTAATTAAGTAGTTATTTGCTTTGGATCAAGTGGTTAACAAACCTGTGAAGTTCCTGCACAAAGCTCCTAATTGTCGATTCTTGTTTTGCCATTTCCTCCAGGTCTACAGGGGAATGCTCCCCAATGGACAAATGATCGCAACCAAAAGAGCTCAACAAGGATCGATGCAGGGCGGTCTCGAATTCAAGACGGAGATTGAGCTCTTGTCAAGAGTTCATCACAAAAATCTCGTCGGGCTCGTGGGTTTCTGCTTCGAGCAGGGAGAGCAGATGTTGATCTATGAATTTGTGCCTAATGGAACTCTCAGAGCGAGCTTATCAGGTAAATCACATTGACAGGAAAATCCTGAGTTTCGTGAAAACATAAGTAGATCGTGCTCAACGATTCATGTTCATTATACATTTCGTGATGCTCTCTCTAGACGCTGCTGCATATGAAATCTTTTTCATAGCACATTTCACTTGCGTGGCAGGAAAATCCGGAATTCACCTTGACTGGAGGAGGCGACTCCGGATCGCTCTCGGGTCTGCTAGGGGGATAGCGTATCTTCACGACCTTGCGAATCCTCCTATAATCCACCGAGACATTAAGTCGACTAACATCTTGTTGGACGAAAATCTAATGGCAAAAGTTGCCGATTTCGGCTTGTCCAAGCTGGTATCGGACAGCGAGAAGGGGCATGTTTCGACTCAAGTCAAGGGCACACTGGTACGTCTTGCCGCTTAATTAACCCCAGGTTTGCAAAGAAACGGCATAACGCGATTCATCGAGCGGCTTCCCTTTCCATTAAAGACTCACAAGTCTAACATTTACTTCCAAACTGGTAATCTGTGGCAGGGCTATCTGGATCCGGAGTACTACATGACCCAACAACTAACGGAAAAGAGCGATGTGTACAGCTTTGGCGTGGTCATGCTCGAGCTGATAACCGCAAGGCAGCCGATTGAAAAGGGCAAGTACATTGTGCGGGAAGTGCGCACGGCGATGGACGCGAAGGACGACGAGTATTATGGCCTGCGAGAAAAAATAGATCCATCGATCAGAAACCCGGGATATCTCGTCGGCTTCGCTATATTCCTGGAGCTGGCCATGAGGTGCGTCGAGGAGTCAGCCTTGGACCGCCCCACGATGAGCGAGGTGGTAAAGACAATCGAGAGCATCTTGCAGCACGATGGAGTCAACACGAACTCGACTTCTGCCTCATCGTCCACCACGGACTTTGGAGCATCGAAGGGACCACCTAAGCATCCTTACAATGACACGATGCCGAAATTGGACACTAGCAGCGAGAGCAACAACTCCTGCGACTACAGCGGCGGGTACACAGTTTCCCCGAAGATCGACCCAAAATAGCAGATCATCTGTCCTATTAAATAGTTGTGTTCGGCACTTTGTGATTCAGATGTTCCTGTCACTAGTCTTTTAATCTTTTCATTTGTAAAAAGAAAAAGAAGAAGGAAATTAGCTTGGCTTCAATGCAGTAAGAGATGACACATGCATAAATAAGGCTGCAGCAACATGAGCAGAACTTTTGAGGAAGACGAGGGATTGATGAGTAAACTCCATATGTCCTCTATTTGTAAAGCTAATATTACCATGAAGCAGACAATGATTACGGTCTTGTTTTGTCACAAGAGCTTCTGTTTTTTTGTCTCCTGGATACTGCAGCATTGAAAGATGTTTATGCAAAGTGAGTCGTCTGCTTCTTCATAAATTGAGAGGCAAAAGTGAAGGAATCTCATAATACGAAATTCAAATTGAGAAAAGGACACAAATGATGGATGACCCGTTTGACAAAATCACGAAACGGGATTGACCAAAAGTTAAACACCTCAATAATTAAAAATGTTTAGGGTAGAATGTTCGAACACAAGGCTCCGTTTGACAGTTATATGTTGCATAATGGAGATTTCTATAATTCTTTCAAGGACCCATTCGCCATCTTTAAAAAGTCGTATCCTAATACATTATGTCGTACTTTCTATACAAAATGTTATACGTCATAAAAATATCAAAGATTTTCGATGGACAATTGAAATATATTCTTCTTGATCCAACAGCTATTGATCTTGATGATTCGATCATGGCAATTCTCTTTCTTTTAATCTTATCCATACTCCTCCAATAAGATATCTAGCGAAATTATTTTTCTTTTGCCAAATATTACAGAATTATTTGACATGACAGCCACTAAAGCTAGACTGATAAGAGGGTACATTGAAAGCACTTAGTCAGGCGCATGTGATTTAATAGAGCACGCAAATTTTCTATGGGGCCCAATGATTGAAGGACCCACATGATCTAACAAAGTATATGCAATATTTTTGGTCAGTAGAACTATATATATTATTATATTTATTATCCATTTTCTTGATATTATTTTCGATAAAATCATTAAAAAATTAGGATAAGAGTTATCAGTTGGATTTTCTTCTTCTCCTTTTTTTCCTTTTTTTCTATTTTGGATTTTATTACCAAAATTTCTTTTTGTATTTGGGCCCAAGTATTTTTAAGAGCTTTTATTTCTAATTTTTGTTGATTAATTTCATTATTGAGATATGATGAGGCGAATCTAGGGTTTCCAAGTTTTGTTCAATTTGGTCTTGTTGATAAATAAGTCTAGGAATTCCAGACCGATTATCAAGACCACTAATATTAGGATTATTAAGTTGATTAGAAGTTGTAGCTCCATCATGATTTCTCTATGGAAGAGTGATTATAGGAGGGAGATTTGGATGGATTTCAATTGATCTTCTTGATGAAGAAGAGGGAATTGATCTTATATCAAATTATCTTCTTGGAAATTGAGTAATTACTTTTTCTTGAGGATGTTGTATTATATTTGCTAGTTCATTATTACGAACAACCTTTGGAGTAGTTCGGTCCTCTAACTCCCATTGTTTAGGTAAAACAATATCATTCCAGTTTATTGACCTAGGAATGATAGTATTGGCTCTAGTAATATCTGTTTGGAGTAAAAGGGTTTCTCATTTTGGACTATGTTTGAAAGCATTAATCCCAAAATATGAAATAATGGCTTTATAGTGAACTTTATAAATAAGGGCTAAAGGAATTGACCCCTCAACTATTTTGTAATTGTATGTTTTGACTTGGAGGGTAAATGATTTAATAATATTTAGATCTGTTGACACCTAAATTTTGACGACCCGTTTAGTTATTTATCGCATTAAAAATCAGGGGTTAATTTTATCCTTGAAAAAAATAGTTAATTGCATAGCATATAGTTTTAGGTGCATTTATTTTTTAATTTGCAGTTTTTTTTGCATTTAGCATTGGACCGACGGCGAGCATTGATTTAGGTGGGATTTTCACATATTCAACTAATATACACTGGGGTGACATATTTTGAGCGGAAAGGAAATTTTCGGATGAAATATTTGAAAAAATATAAAAAAGAATATTGCGCGATGTGCATATATTTTAATAGTATATCTAGAGGTATTATGCACAAGCGAAATTGGAAACAAAATATGCCACAAAGATCTAAAGTTCTTCCATTATATAATGTGTTGTGCGCGTACAACAAAAAAAGGGGGCCACACAATTGAGAAAACACGGCCACAATATAGAGAGAAAACATACGTGAAAGAGAGAGAGCTGAAGGAGTCACGGTCGAGACCCCTTCACGGCCGGGACTTTGCTGAGTTCGTGGCTGCCCCTCAACGCTGACCCTGCTGTCGATTGTCCGCTGCAGTGACACATCAGTCTTCGACGACCTTCACAGCCTCCGAGCAAGACACCACAGCAATTCCAATGATCTTTCGTCCAGTGGTCATTCAATGACGCCAGCGAGCCCCGCTGTTGCGCTCTTATCATGCCTCACGGCAATCCAATCGTGCCAAGCTCTTCATCGACGCTTCAAACCAGTCCACCAGCCACTACAGCCTTCTTGGAGGCTCTCCGTCAGCGACCAGGGCCACCACTGACGAGCACAGATCTCTTACATATCTTCTCTAATATTGTTTGTTTTATTTGAAGGAAATTTTGGGCTGAGTTTAAGACCACCTTCGGTCAGCATAGACGGGCTCAGACTCATGGAAAATTTAATCTAATACACGGCCACTTGCAACACGAAATATTACGAGTCTTTTTGGTTGTGTTTGCAGGTTTTTTTTAGCAACGTCCAGCCATGGCACCCCCTCACCACGCTTCCTAGTGTCTTCGTAGCAAGTCGAGTGACGGCCGCAGCTTGATATCCCATCACATCCGAACGAGATTCCTATTGAAGCTGTTAATTCTCACTATCATGCTAGGCGACTACCTGTCCAGATTGCACTAATCTAGACCATTGTTGCCGCTGGTTTTCTTTCTTCATAGGGCACCTGACTTTGACTAATCAAATAATTGACCCCTGCAGCACCATGACCCACGAACAGCACCAAGAAACCTAGCCAAGCATCGCTGTGTTCTGTTTCGCAGGTCCTCAGAAGCTTGTCTTCATTCACTAATCCAAGCTAGAGCCAACGTGGATCTGCCAGTCTTGCCGAGAAGCACCCTGGGTCAAGCCAAATTCTTCCATGGTCCCACGTTTGGTTGTGACAATCGCGAAGGTCACGAGTTCGAGCCACCGCTGAACCTATTTTGACGCTCTAAGTCCCAACAATTCCAAGCGAGATCTCGGCCCAGCGTGTCTTCTGCAAGACTTTCCAGCGAGTTTCCCATGACGAGTAACCTTGGTTGGGCCACATCAAGCTGCAGCAACGTGTCTGGTTCCATACAATCGAGACCGATCCTGCAAAGTTCTATTCTTTATTTTTACTGTAGATTTTTTTTTGGCACGGTTTCATCACCCATTACACGTAGAGGATGCCACTTTCTTATTTGTTTCGATGTATAGAAGTGGCCTAAGAGGGTTGCTCGGTCAAAGTCTTCAGTGGAGGCATTCAGCAAGCATCCGAGTCACTAAAATCTGCGCAAGAGAAGGGCACACGTCCTTTGAGTAAAGGAGGACGTATACATTGAAAGGAGGGAGGATTTCGCACACTTATTTTATAGAAATTTGGAACATCTCCCAATTGGGTTCTATAGGTTTCTCGGGTAAGCCTTGTTACTGATATGACAACAAAAGTTATCGTTTTGCAGATTGCCTCTCGAGGTTTACGCACATATCGTTGCATCAAGCAATCATCAAGGAGCTGCATGCAAAGCCCCTACGGGTAACCATCCCGTGAGCCTCGTTGAGCACCACCACATTGCGTCGTGAGTAGCCGTTTGAGGATCGGAATTCGGAAGCCGATATTCGAATTAGGTGAAAATCTTACCTATTTTGATTTCCGAAAATTCTGTTTCCTTATTTGAAAATATTCGTCAATGCACATGATTGGAATTCCCGATATGCTATCATGTCCGTAATCTTGAGTAGTCTTATAAATTGGGAAATCTTCCTAATTTCGCAACGTACATATGATTGACGGTCCGATTTCACGCTCGAAATACGACCCGCAATCGTACGGAAAAATCGTCAATCCGATCTCACGCTTGAGATACGATTCGTGATTTTATTTAAAAATTGGCTAATCCGATCTCATGCGCAAGATACGATTCGTCAATTTATTTCCAAAATTAAATGGACATGGATGATATCTTGCTTGATTTGTTGCTGTGCTGTTCTCGATGCATTTATTTGACTGCTCCCGTAAAGGAAAACCTCAAAAAATATTTGAGTTATTTTAAATGCATGTTAGGATAGTACTGGTTTTAAGGTTATGTTGCATGTTAAGGATAGGAAATTTATTTCGAATTTCTTAAATAAAAAGACCAAAAACATTAATTTAGGATATCATATTTTCTTCTCATTAATTTAAATTGCACGTTTAATTATTTGGCAATTTTAAATTTCGAATTTCATAATAAAAAAAGAAAAAATTAGAATTAGGGCATTCTTTGCACATCATTGCATATTAGGATAGATTGCATGCTTATTAAGTAAATAAAAAATCATGTGCACGTCATATGGCATTAGGTTCATGAAATGCACGCCATTTAATGATTATTGCTAGGTCTATTTAATTGGAAATTGCTCGTCATTAGAATTAAGTCATTAGATTAATTTAGATTGCACATTTAATTATTGCATTTGTTTTACCCATGTCATATAGCTTAGGCTATACTACCATGTCATATCATTAGAAGCATTGCATTGCATATGGATTTGATTCTCATTAATTAAGTGAAAATAAATAAAAAAGAAATTGCGTGTTAATTAGAAATCATATCTAGAGTTGTTGATATGAATTCTGATCTAACAACGCAGATGCTTTCGTTGCTACAAGGTAAGTCTTGCAATATATTCATTGCTTTTATCTGGGTGTTAAATTGATGGTTTGTGCACCCGCATGGTCACTTCATATGTTAGGGAAATAGGTTTAAAATCAATCCAAACTGCCTGTAAAAACATTTTTGAAAATAAAAAGAAAATGTACCGAAAGGGCGTTAGAAAAATCTAGCGTAACCAAGTCCCCGAACTCATAAATCTCTGCTTTGTAGGAGTAAAGTAAAACTCATGTTACTTTACTTGGGTTTCTAATCGACCCACCAAAAATAGATTAGTAGCGACTCCTAGTTAAAAATCAATTGCATGTTAAAAATTTGAACCTAAGTCGCAAATTGGTATGGGCTTGGGAGAGCCCGAGTTAAGTCCAAGCTTAACAATCCATTAGCCAAACCCTCGGCGGTACACCCGAAAATTAGGTCGCGACAAGATCCATGAGTGATGCTGGAAAATTTGGATAACAATCAAAATAAATTAGACCATTACAAATACTTGTTTCTACTGTTCTTAAGAGGGAATCTTTGAAATTTAGTAATATCACATCACGTAAGGCTAGGAGAATGGAAGAATTTATGTGAATAATGTGAATATAATTATATTTCTGCATATGTTTATTAAGGGAATTTTGATTTAATAATTTGATAATTTCAAAGGATCTAGAAAGGGATAGGTCTCTTTCCTCGGTTGTGATTACATAATCTAATTTTTTCAAAAATCTAAACTTTGATTGTTTATAATTTGATCAAGTTGAAGTTTAGGAATTTTCCAATTTTCTATAGATTTATTGAAATCTTCTGTGTTTATTTCTTCCTTATGTAAAGGACCTTGATATGAAGATATACGTGATACAAAATTAGAGGAAGATGTTGATCTTCTTAATAAATCCATTTTAATAAGTTTATTTTCATGCTTCCTATGCTACCAATCAAAAGTTGACCAACGAACTTACCATCCCACCGAGTTTTACTGCATGAACCACTACCGGTTCGACACGGTTCACCTAAGGAAAGTTTCAGCCAAACTAGACAAATCTATTAAAGAAAATATTAAGTTAACCAATATATTCCCTTGAATTTGATACCATATAGCCATCAGGAGACAAACTTAGAATGAGTTATAAATTGCCTGAAGCTTCAGTAATAAAAATCATGCGCACGCACACACTTGAATTGCATGAAATAGTTCCCCCAAAAGCTATCGTATACATTTTAGACATGCACTTTGTCGCAAAAGAATATATTTATACGATACTTTTATTTTCAACTTATAAAGTCTCCGCGCAATTACCCTAATTTGTGTGGTCAATATGTAACTATTTATGAGATTTCATGAGACCGACAATCAAAAATTGAATTTCAACAAAGTTAGCAAAGCACACAACCATTAATGTAATTAAGACTTCGCCAAAAATAGACGTAACCAAAACATTTTCAAATCCTCCGATGTTTGTGTAGTTGATTGAAATGTCAGAAAAATTTCAAATCATGAAATGTAATCACTCATTTGAATTACATTAACTGTATGCAAATTACTTTAAGTTGGGATCACTTGCATAGGTAAACATAAACAATTTGAATAGAACTAGTTCATATTACTTGCACGTTATTTCATGAGCTTTCAATAAATAGACTTTTTCAATGTAAAAAGTTGATAGTCGATTCACGTCACGAACTACTCGACGAACGCCACTATCAGGTTTTGACTTGAGAGTAACATAGACAATCCTAATGCCTTATGAAAAATCGATGTTTTAATTTAAAGCTCACCAAGTTCGTGGAAGTAATTCCAGTTATAAGTCACGAGATGAAAAGATAAATTTACATAATGCAAGACATATTGGCATAATCTCTCCATTTTCAGAAGATAAATGGGCATTTTCTCGAAATCGAAAACTATCATCTATCAAGTCAAGCTAAACAAGTTGAAATGTAGAAAACCCATTCGATTTCCTCTCTACTTGAGTGCTTGGGATCATCTCTGTTTTCATATAACCAAAAAGAAATGTCCGGTCACAAAACTCTTGACAACATCCTAAGCTTAACAATGAACTGTCATCTCGGATTTCTCGCCCGATTTATGGATCTACACAAGAAATTCAAGGCAATGGAGACGAAAATGTAACAGCAGGTGAAATCCTTTAGAAGGCCAAAAGGAGAGAACTCGTATTGGTGCAACCCATTTCCCTAGCACATGATATCTCGTATTGGTGCAACCCATTTCCCTAGCACATGATATCACTCTGGCTCACCTAAATCACCACATTGTCAACCATAGTCCCAGCAACTAGAAAATCCTCACTAAACCCATGATAGTTCAATTTCCCACATCATCCTCACAATCATGGTCCACATCCGCGCTGCCGACATCACCTGCCCGATCAAGTCTCCGGCCTAGTGAGAGAAATGACGAATGAGCCCAGCCGAGGCTGCATGCAGGTTCAGCGGACTCCATGCAGAGGCGGTGAGCAAGCACAGGTCCTTCCATCCGAGCTTGAGAGCCCCGTTGTCCTCCACCAGCGTGTACCCATCGCAAGAGAACATCCCGAGGAGTAGCGTTGCCTGCGTCGCGGCATTCCCGGCGAGGGAGACACCCCGGAACCCAGCCTGCTGCAGCTTCTCCCTCCAGCTGGTGAACTTGGCCTCCCCGCTCCTCGACGGGCCGCCGAACGCGAGCACATTCCGGATCTCCCTGGAGAGCAGCTGCTGCTCGACCACGTGCCTCTCCTCGCTCTCCTCCCCGTAGCTCGCCCCCAGCGAGTCGAACAGGGCCGAGTAGTAGTGGATCGCCTCCACGAAGCGGCCGAGGAACGAGCCCGCGTGGCTCAGGTCCTGCTCCACCACCGTGACCACCTTGGGCGCCAATCTAGATCATCACAGGAAAAAGACTAAACCGGTCATTGTTACAACCCAAATAATGCAGGAACATTGAACCTCAAACGCCACACCCGCTTTCTAACCATGATTATTGGAGAAACAGTGTTCCTAGGGAGAGATGCAAAGGCCAGACAATCAGATGTGGAGGACAACTTTACAGCTCCTTCAATGGAGAAAAACAAGGACCAAGTGGGCAATGATTTTTGCACTCCCTCCCCCATGGAAGCGACTTGGACGTGCCTAATGAGAACAAAAAGGAACTTCCTTTTGCGTGGAAAAGGGGGGTGCAGCTATCTAAGCTGGGCTCTCTTTTGCAATTGCTATCCTTTCACTGAATCAAGAAAAGGCGCGATCTTTCATTGCCTCAGCCCCATCCCTTTATTTCTTTCGAAACAAAGGGAAAAAAACAAGTGGGTAAATCAAAATCACACGTCCAATCCTAATCTCAAATGATCACTAACCAAACCCCAGAATGCGAATAGTCAAAAAGGGCAAAGACCACACAGCACAGCACAAGAAATGGCGATGGCGTGTTCGACACTGCGACTATATCTACGAAAGATAAAAATTTGAACTTGGAACGACCAAAACGAAGAACGAGCAAAATCGGCATGGGGATTGTGAAAAGATCATTCACGCTTTTTCTCTTCCTTTTTTATCTTTACCTCTGCAAAAGCCAAAGCGTGTTGGTATCGGAACCCGTGACGTCGTAGAGCGAGTGCTGCAGCAAGTGAACAGCCACGGCCTCCCGCTTGCTCACGTTCAGCCTCTCCGGGTCCAGGTTCCCGACCTTCTCCGCCACCGGGATGAACTCGAACGGCAGGCCCAGCTTGTCGGCGAAGTCGCCCAGCCGCTTCCCGGTGGCCTCCAGGGCCTCCACGGACGTGCCCAGCCCCGTGAGGCGGACGTGCGGCGGGCCGCCGGGCCGCGACGCTAGGATGTGGAACAGCCCCGGCCACTGCAGGCCCTGCATGATGTCGAGGTCGATGATGTGGACCCTCTCCTCGCGCTCGAACGCCTCCTGGATCGCCTGGTTCGCCGTGAAGTGCGAGAACTTGACGAATGGGCTGATCCCATTGAAGACCTGCGGGCAGCAACAAGACAAAGCACGAGAAACACGACCTTAAACACGACCGACCAAATCCGACACAGCACGGACCTGACTGTCCTAGATGGGATAATGCGACACGAATGGGGAAACCCTACCTGGAAGGCGGAGGAGATCTTGTGGCTGTGCGGCACGGAGGGGAGCGTCATGTCGATCCCCAAGCACGAGTTCACAAGCCGGGCCGAGATCGCCTCCGAGAAGTAGGCCGCGACGCGCTGCGCCGAAGTGCCGTACGGCGTCGAGAGCTCGGAGATCTCCAGCAGCATGCGGTTCGCCTCCTCGAGGTTGTCCGCGGACACGGCCTCCGCGCACTGGAGGAGCAGGGTCAGCAGGTGCAGGCCTTCCTCGTCCTTCTTCTGGTTCCGCATCTCCTCCTTCCTCTCCCTCGCCAGGGCCGCGGCCGCCGCGGCGGAGGCAGCCGTGGCCGTCGGAGTCGGCGCCGTCTCGCCGGAGGTAGACGACTTGTCGTTCTCCGCCTCACTGCGCTGCTGCTGCTGCTGCTGAGGTGGCGGTTGTTGCAGCCGCTCCGGCGGCTGAAGCTGCGGCGGATTATTAGGCGGCGGCGGCGGCTGCTGCTGCTGCTGCTGCACCTGGTTCAACGTCAGAACCGGAGCCCCTGCGGACGAAGCGCTCGCCTCGTGCTCCTGCAAGCGGCGGCTGCCCCCTTGGCCCACGGCCGCCGGTAGCGATGCGAGGCCATAGTTCAAGTACTGACCATGGTGGACCATCGAATCGGGGACAGAGAAATGCTGGTTATCATACTGCCTCTGCAACTGCAAATCCACCGCCGGAACCGGCTCCTTCATGAGCGAGCGCAGCCGGTACTCGAGGACGGCGGCGAGGTTAGGGTTACAGGGGTAGATGATCTCCCTCACGTTATGGATAAGCTGAGGGATCGAGACGGACGTGGAGTTCTGGATGAGATCCTTGATGATGCCGTCGATCCACGCCGTCGCCGAGCTGTCGTCCATGGGAACGCCACCAGCGCCGATGCTAGGGTTTATCGCCGTCGGAGGAGGCGGCGCAAAACCGGCGCCGGCGAGGGGTTTCTCCGGCGGGAACAACGGCAAGCCGGAGAAGACGCAGAGCGCGGGGGTTTGGGACTGGGGCTGCGACGGGAGGAGAGGCGAGAGGGCGGTCTCGGCAGCGTAAGGCGAGGTCGTCGTCGTCGCGATGGTGGTGCATGGAGTGGGGGATAAAAACCCTGGCCCGAGTGACGTCACGGTCAAGTTCGTGGAAGAAGGTAGCATGCTCATAGTGGAGTGGTTGGGGATGATAATATCTCTCGAGGACACGAAGCAGTTCGCGTCGGATAGAGGGCTACTCATCAACGAAGCGGCGGTGGCGACGGCGGTGGCGGCGGCGGCGGAGGAGGAGTTTCGCCGGGAAAGCCTGAAGTAATCGGCGCTGGGGGGCGCCTGCACCTCGAGCTCCGAAGCCATCCTCTTCCTCAGCATCCTGTTACCGCTCTCCTGCGGCGGCGGCGGCGGCGGCGGCTGCTGGTGGTGGAGCTGTCGGCGGTGGTGGTGGTGGTGGTGGAGGGCGTTCAGGAGGTGGTCGCCGGCGCTGGCGCCGACGTTGGAGGAGCTCATGAAGCCCGGGCTCTCGCGGCGGCCGTTGCTGTCGTCGTTGTTGCTGTTGCTGCCGCCATTGTCGCCACCGCTCAGCAAAGCGCAAGCAGCCATGAGCACCAATTCTTCATAACAGGGAGAGAAACTCAGACGGAAGTCGAAATAAGGGGTAGGTAGTGGATGGCCCGAAGCGGGTGTAATATACGCGAGGGGAGAGCGCACATGAAGTGCTCGACGAAAAGGCAAAAACAAATACTAAAAACCCAGCGTCGGGATTCTACTACCCTTTTTAATCCTCGATCTCTCGATTGTGTAGGAGACCCAACACGACCTCCAAGGAACCCTTTTTGCGGGGGGGCGGGATTGACTGGAGGGGATTAAGATAACGAGGAAGCAGGTCGAGGCTGTGGCTTTTGGATGGTTCCGACCACGCAGGGACCGAGGCAAAAAGAAAGGAAAGGGGGGGGAGGGGAGGAGGAGGGCAGAGAGCAGGTGGTGGTTGAGGGTGGCGGTGGCGGGTAGCGGGGCGTCGGTATCCGGGTGGAGGAATGGGGAGCTGGGCGTGGGCGAAGGGGGAGGGGGAGGGAGGTGGTGGTGGTGGTGGTGGTGGTGGTGGTGGTGGCAGATTTCAGACAGCTCGGCTAATCAAGTGTATTTATCAAATGGACATGCGAGGGAGCACACGGCACACCACACGAACACGTCCGAGTCGAGTTCTTGTATATGAAAGAGAGATGTAGAGATAGAGAGAGAGAGAGAGGTGGTGGTAGTGGGCTGGCAACGGCGAGTGGAGATTCGTGCGGGGGGGGTGAGGAGGGGAGTGGGAATTGATGGTTGGCTTGCGATTCGTCGTCGAGCGTTTGACTTGTTCGCAGAGGGCTCGGCAGCAATGGCCATTAAACCATCCTCGAGTGGCACTCCCGAGCTCCTTTCATTTCATCGAGCATGCAGATGTTGCGAATCGCAAGTGACAAAAGACAGCACCCCTCCCCTTATCTTTGTTCGAGTTCGATTAATCCGTATTTGGATTTAATTAAGGGCCTCATTAATTATCCTTGATTAAGATCGCCGTGGCCGCAACAGAAAAGATTTAGGGTGCTCATTGGATTAGAGAGGAAGAGCGTCTCGTGCATTTGCTTTTCATGTCACATGAACCGTGTTGAATCACGTGCCATCATGAAAGGAAAGAATCGGTATTAGGCATTGTTGAGACTGCTTTTCGTTATTGGTTTGTGGGGGGCACCGGAAATAACGAGTGGTCTTGGGCATTAGTTGAGAGGAGTATGTGCCATCACTTTCTAAATCAATTTGTTTAAGTCATTCCTAGCATATAGCGTCATTTCAAAAGAAAAAATTAATATTCGGGTACTTGACTTTAGCTTTTTCTTATTCTAATAGACAATGCTTGATGTGCAATGAAGTTGGCCCAAGCATTGAGAATGTCTAATTTGATCACACATTATTGTGGTCATTGCCAGCTAGCTAAAGAAGTACTTTTCCTTTTTTTTCAAAAAATATGTTTTTTTTTTTTTTTTCCGGACTAGTTAGGTGAAATGGTTTAAGAATTTTAATGATGTTTTTCTTTTTCATTAGAGATGTCATTTAAGAAGAGAACTCACACTGAGTTGGATTTACATATTTTTTCCTAAATCAAGATTTCTTTTATAACACAAGTTAATCAAAATGTAAGTTCCTCTCGGAAAAAATTATATGGGCTTTGAGATTGGTATAGAATCGTTTATTGGGACACATTATTCGACATTGTAACCAAAAGTCGCAATTATTGAAGTACATGTCCTGATTTCCTCGAAAACTCCACGGCATTCTCTAATTGATGATAGCTTTAATTACTATGAAACAAATCATAGCTTGGCGATATTCAGAGGCAAAAGATCGCGAACCCTTTTGAACCGATCATTGCTCGAAAAGTCTATCCAGAGTCAACTACGATAGCATAGGGATAGAGAAGTGTGGCAATGGTACTCCATCTCCCCCGGCCCCCTTCTTATTTCCTTAAAAGTAGTATATACTTTTTCGCAATCAATTATCATGCATTGAAAACTAATTATAATTGACTGAATTATAGCAAATATTCTATTACAGATAATGTAAATTGCACGAATAATTACGTCTCCTCGAGTGGCACAATGCGTAAATCACGTGCATTACCTTGGTACCATTAATCTAAAATTTATATGCATTTGACTTAAACGGCCGAAACCCTTTCCATATCTAGGCCTAAGGGTGGCACATTTCCACACATGCGAAAAGGCTAATGATCGAATTTTTTAATAAAATTTCCGAATAAACTACATGCAAAAGGAACGTACTTCATGCTTGTGGTTCCGAGGCTTACAGCGCTTACGATGCGTTGTTGTTCACCGCATCGATAGTCGCGAGGAGCTTGGACATTCCTATATCGTAGGCCTATACATTATGAAGACAATGTGACATTCTGGCCAGTGATCACGGGCATGGGCGATTAACGTTATCGCTAAATAATCTGGACGAAAAGGGTTGTGCAGGCCGTGACAGCTTCAACGATGTCGAAAGTCCCTGCTTGAGTCTTGTTGGGGGGACTCGGGAGTTCATCTCGAGATAGCAGGGAAAGTGCGGATCCAAAGCGCTTGATATAGTTTTTTGTTGTGTATTCAGTTCCACAATCGAGAGTTTTGTCTCTTCGTGACCCAGTTGTAATGAGGTTGGAATGAAGGCGACTTTCTTTCGATCTCAAACTGTTGGCAGATTGTGGGAAACCCTTTTGTCCCGTTTATGTTTTTCCATGCGAATTGAAAGTAAAAAAATTGTGGTTTGATGACCATTGGTGTAGTCTTTTGTCTAACAACATAGTTTCCCATGATGGTCAGCAGTAGCCAAGATGATTCGCCCTGCATTAACTTATATGGACTCGACATTACCTTCCCTAGACATACTAATACTATTCAATAAAATAGAATCCATGTGAACTTCACTGACCAAACAGTCTTTTATACTTACTCCGAGTCCATCTAACCATTTCGCGTTATATTCTAGATAGGATTGCTCCAAGCTAAGATGGCCAAATTGTACTTGATTTTTCACCATATCAATGTTCTGCTTAAACCAAAAGAAAAAATGTCAATGAAGATAATCTCCCAAAGAAAACCATTACTTTCTTCCTCTTCATTTTTGTAACAATAGAGTATATATATATATATCTAAACACGGTATGCCCACATCGCTTGTTTGATCGGGGAGAGAAAAGGGGTGAAAGCTATTTCCAAAAAATGATGTGGTCAAAATTCAAGCAATTAATGAATTTTTTTGACCTAGGAGGAAAGAAAGGGGGGGTTAGTCCATCATAAATGAGAATGGAGTCCTCTCTCTTTTTTGACCCTTTTTGACTTTTCACGCCTCTCAAAGACCCAGAAAAAGATGCCCTTTCTTCAAGTCCTTCGCTACAGAAAGAGCAGAAATAAATAGGCACCAAAGGGGAAGGAGCTGAGACAGGCCGGGTCCAGAACAAAAGCAGCCTCCGCATTACACGACCGAATGCAAAAGCGTCGTGCGCCACCGAACACGACAAGTTCGATCTGCGAACTAAAGGACACGAACGAGGAACAAGCTCGAATCTGGGTCGAGGAGGAGGAGCTGTAAAAATGAGAAATTGAAATTGAATTGAATAGAATAAAACAAGCCCGAAATAAAAATGAAAGAGAGAAACCTCAATTCCCCATGAAAAATGCAACCTAGCGTTTGACATTTTGCATTCAACTGCATCATCATCGCCTACTTTTTCCTCCTCCCCAATTTTTCCCTTTCTTTAAAATTTTTCAAATTTTTTTGCCCTCTACCTTTTCAATAGGGGGCAAGCTTTTCTAGCCCCTTGTTTGACTCCTTGGACAATAATCAATGGCTTCTTTTCCTCCGCTCTGCATCTTGCAGGCTTGCCGAGATCGGACAAGATACTGAACCCAAAAGCAGCACGCCCCACGAGGCGAAAAAATAAAATGTCAGTAAAAGATTTTTGAAATTTTATACTATTTCCATTATTAATCTAACAGTGACAAGAAATTATAGGGGCTTCGAGCAGTTCAATGACGATGTGGGGTCTGTATATTTGACTTTTTTCCCTCTCTCTCATTTTTTTTTTCCAAATCGATACCATTGAAATATTTGAATCGATAAATTATGTTAATCTCAATTTAGCTTTGTCTAGTCAAAAAATCAGATGATATATTCATCCAAAACTAATTTTCGTCCTATAAAAAATCCCGGATCAGTACTCTTGATTCAAATCCATTGTCGACGTCAAGTTTCAAGCTTCTAATGAAAGGTAGATATGAAATTGAAATTTTTCCAAATCAATGATATAGTTTGTGATGTTTTATGAGATAGAAATTAGTTAAGGGTAGGAATGCATAGAAGGAAGTCCGGATTGGACCAAATCGGCCGATTCTATACGGTTTTCAAGGACACTGGTCCTGTTCCTAATTCCATATCCGATGAATTTCAATAATGGTTTTGATTTCAAGTGTAAAACTACCTATCTAGACCCTTTTTTTTAATTTTTTTATATCTTAAAATCTATTTAAAAAGCCCCCAATTTATCTCTCATTTTGGGCTTCACTCATGCATGCACAAGTCGCACTACTCCCATTTCGCTCACGCATGAGTAAGACGACAAGAACAATCACAATACAATAATACTTGCTCGTTCTAATCAAATTTTACTACAAATTGAAAAAATCTTTGTGAGACCTGTAATGTTATGTGTAACTCACTAATTGTAAAAACGTCTTAATCATCAAAAACATTTTTAATTTCGTCTTGAACGCTAACGGCAAGTAAATAAATAAAAACTATACATGTCACTTGTTTCATTGGCCAATTCGAGAACCGGATCAGATTGATCAGTCCGGTTTTCAATTCTAAAAGCTGGGAACTAATTCCAGTTCCCGGGCAAGAACCAGATTGCTCAAAGAACCGATCAACCTACGTCGAAGGTAAATGCGCTATGCCGCTCCAATTTGGAAAATTATTTAGTTAGGTGGAAATTGAATGGGAGAAAATAAGTTGGGGTTGGAAATGATAATAATAGGAAAAGCTGGGAGGGCCTTTTCGGAAGGTTGGGGTGGAGACTGTACTTGGCTGAAACACGTGAGGGGCGCAATGTCCGAAGCCAAGAATGATTATGGCCTGGAGTGTTTGGACCAGCACGAGTTGCTTTCAGACAGGTCGGGGCTCTTTGGCGATTGACATTACTTTTCAATGGTATGGCTCACCTCAGGGGTGCTCGGCCTCTCTCTCTATCTATCTCCCATCGTCTACGGATGTCATGGTCCCTCTTTTCTTGTCTCCATCTCCATCTTCACGTTCCCAATCCTTCTCTTCTCTCCTCTTTTCGAATCAAAGAGAGGAAATTCAAAATGCTTTTTGTTCTTCTTTTCTTTTCCGGAGGCATAAAAAATGGGTCTTTCGTAATTTTTCAATCTGAAATAGGAAAAAGTCAAAAATACATTCGATTTAGTACGTTTCAGTTGGATATGCAAATTCAAGTCCGGTGAACATTGAGCGCTTGACTTTTCTGAAGCCCCTGCAAATTCCCCTCGTGACCAAACGTGTTGTCCATGTAACCAGTGATTCCGTAAGTGTAGTGGGGCGTTTCATTCTGTAGGTAAAAAAGTAGACAAGAGGCTATGCAAAATGGAGGTTTCCTTCATTTAACAAACAGGCCTTGGCCAATACAGAATGTTGGATCGGTTTCGGGAATGGGTTGGTTCTTGATCGAAAATCGGAACCGGCCTATTTTATGTTATGGGTAAAAATCGAATTATTTATGACAAGATTTAAAAGTTGCACCACTTTAGTGCAAAAATATATATCAGTTAAGTGATAATGTTGTTAATTCAATTATTAATAGGTGTGAAAATATATAAAGAAACTTTAGAATTGGAGACCTGACCGGTTCACAAAATAAAAAAAGTGGGAATAATCGAATAGAGCATCGGAAGTGAGATTTGTCTGAGCATGATAAAATAATAACACCATATACAGAGTCTAAATTATTTTGTCAATTTGTTTTGCCTCAAAAGAAAAGTTTGCTTTCTCATTTTATTTTATGTACTATGTACAGTTTATACACAATCTGAAAATGCTAAAATTGTTGAAATGTTCCTATTCCTTTGGTGCACTCCCTTTTGTCTTTTCTCATCAACAATGATATTTTGGATTCTTACTCTTTGCACGTCACTCATCGGTCATGGTCACATGTTAGCGTGAGGCCCATGTCTGCTTCAATCTGGCAATTGGACCGAGTTGATCAAGATCGGTTTTAAGGAGGACCGATTCGGTTTTTAATTTCACAAGCCGACCTCAGATTGGTTCAGTTTTTTATTCCAAGTCTTGAGTCACCGATTCTATCCGAGAGCCAATTCAACTCATCCGATTCTCCGGTTGAACCGGTAATCTGTATTCTTCATCTTCAACATGAACAAATAACAATATAACCACTAGACCAATAAAATATTTATGTAGTGAAATAATGTGGCTTGAATGTTTGTTATATAAATTTGGGAAAAGGTCACAAATGGTCCATATACTATTACTTAATGTGCAATTTGGTCCCTGAACTTTTGATCGGCTCAATTTGGTCTATAAACTATTGATAAATGTCCGATTTAGTCCCTGAACTTTCGATTGGCTCAATTTGGTCCCTTAACTATTGATAAAATGCTCAATTTGATCCATAAACTTTCAATCGACTCAATTTGGTCCCTGAACTATTGATAAATGTCTAATTTAGTTCTTCGTTACTGTTTTTCTTTTTTCTTTTTTTTTCTTTTTTTTCTACTTCTTCTCTCTTCCCTCCGCCGGAGCCGGCGGAGGGAAGCTAGCGTCCGGCAAGGCGAGCCGGCGGAGGGAAGAGAGAAGAAGCAAAAAAAAAAATAGTAACAAAGGACTAAATTAGACATTTATCAATAGTTCATGGACCAAATTGAGCCGATCGAAAGTTCAGGGACCAAATTGGATATTTATCAATAGTTCATGGACCAAATTAAACCGATCGAAAGTTCAGGGACCAAATCGAACATTTATCAATAGTTCAGGGACTAAATTGAGCCGATCGAAAGTTCAGGGACCAAATTGCACATTAAGTAATAGTATAGGGACCATTTGTGATATTTTCCCTATAAATTTAGCCAAAGCACAAAATGGGTCACTTTTAGTTCTACGCTTGAAACCGGCCCACTCTAAAATCGATTAGTACCAACCACATTATTTGAACTTTTATTCCTATAAATCACTTATTCAACTTGCTTTAAATAAGCCGATATATAACGGTTATAGATTACCCCTAATCACATGGATAACTTCCATTTCTATAAATCACCCATTCAACTTGGTTTTATAAATACATACATACATACATCGTATATACATACATACGTATACGCATTCCATCCCCCAACAATTCAAAGGGTTGGCTAAGTGAATCTCATATTGAATGGCCACGCCAAGGAATGATATGGCCATATTTTATTTTATTTTTTCTATTTCACTATTTCTAGAAATTATTTGTGTACGACTCTATCGACCATTCTTTTGATTACCTTTTGCATTAAATGATTAGATCTATATCTCGTTATGATTATTATGGTTTAT
Source organism: Eucalyptus guilfoylei (assembly GCA_016097605.1). NCBI lineage: Eukaryota > Viridiplantae > Streptophyta > Magnoliopsida > Myrtales > Myrtaceae > Eucalyptus > Eucalyptus guilfoylei. The sequence continues at coordinate 11,916,643 of CM027870.1, read as the reverse complement.
GCAAGTAAGAACTTGGGACTTGGGACATTTGATGAATTTAAGTTTTCTTATTATAAATGAAATTCTAGTGTAGTGACTAATTTTGTATACGTTTGAACAAGATGAAACTGCATAAAATAATATTAAAAGACTGCGTTAACCCAATTTATTCTCACAACTCTTTAGTATTTATTTTTCCAGTCGAACACACGAAAATACTTTCATTAAACTTTTTTTTATACAAATTTACAATGCAATGTCAGTGTGTTTTTCCACACGTAACGTTAACAATATTAAGCAGAGCATGAGGAGAATTGGCCCTCTCCTCGAAATGTCTAACTTCCTATTTTCTATTTGTCATTTCTAGTTTTGTTTTGTTTTGTTTTCTTATCATGACATCTTAGTTCTGATTTTCTATATGAAGTTGAATACCCGAAACTTTAAAATACATTAATTTTAAATGCCGGGTCGTTTAAAATTCTTTTGTAAACATATAAAATTTATATATAAATTCCATTTTTTTTTTTTAAGGAAACATGAAAAGTGTCAATTTTTAAGGTCAATTGTCTTCCTGGGTCATTGGATAAAGAAAATGTTGCTTATAAATTAAATGTCAAAATTCCAATGGCAAGATTATTTTTCCCCTCTCATATATCAAATAGAAAATTAACCATGACTAGTGTCAAAGGAGATTTTTCTTGTCCCCATCAAATAAAGCAACTACTTTCTCAAGCATGATGACGTTGTTGGCTGGTTTTGTTCCCATCTCTCTCGACATGACTTCACTTCAATTCCCACTTGTTTCAAGACTTTTCTCGAACAACATAAGTGCATGAACATTTATGGTGGTAATAACATCACATGTGTTTGTGAGGGGGGCGGGGGAAAAAGAAGAAATCTATCCTCATTCATGCAAAAAGGATTCGACACATGCAATGTTGTTTTACATTTTCTTTATTCAATTTGGTCCCGGATAATTCACGAATTCACTTCACTAATATAAACATAAATGCTCACTTGCCACGATCAAAATAACTTACAAAAGGGTTTTTCTCAATTACAAGCCTATTTGGAGACACTTGAATATTGTTCCAACAAATGTGCCTCCTTCAATTCCATACAATCTAATTGCAAAAGAGAAGATTTGGTGAAAAAGGTTGCCTATGGTATATCGTTAACTTCTCTCACAATAGACGCGAGTTTATTAAAATGATCATCTCCCCAAGCAACCATGCCCATTAATGTGAATGCAATCTCAATATATAAAATTAGGTCCGTTGAATTTCACAGTTAGACCGAACTCTTGGACAAATTATCATGGCAAATAAGACGATATCGATCGAAAAAATCTTAAGTGCTCGTCCCTAATAATGCACAGCCTTTTTCTTTAGCACGATCCATGTGGGGGAAATCACTCTTATTCGGATGTCCTCACTTAGAGGGAGGGAGAAAAAGCGAGGAGACATTGGAGGAAATACTTTCTTGACCTATAGCAAAGAGCAAGCACTCACTTTTCCCTGTGGGAAATAATTATTTGGATGCCATTGTTGGGCTACGAGGAGAAAAGCTAGAATGATTGGTATAGTCTATATGACCGGTTCTTGTCCTTTTCCTATCAATTACATATTATCGTTTGCGAGTGATTATCTTCTCTCCCGAACGCTAGAAAACTTGCCCAGTTCCTGTTTCATTTCATGCCCTTTTTTCATGTGACTTGCCTCCTGATCCGAGTGTTTCCAACTGCTATAGTTCGCGGAACATGCGTGGCCAGTTCGGTGGCGCCCTGTCCTCGACTCCTTGCCTGCTTCCATGAGGAACATGAGCGGAGAACAGGGATTGCCACTGAGATCTCATGTTTCGCCATCGCTCGGATTCTAGCGAGCGACGGGCGAATCTGGAGTTGTGGATTTTTATCATTGATTGTCTTTCGTATTGGAGGTGACTTGATGTTTTGCTTCAATCGTTTGTTGTGACTTTAGTGGGAATAATTGGTGAATAGTAGGGGGAAAGGAACTGGGGAGGGGGGGCAGATCTTTTCGAGTCTGAGAAAAGCAGGATTTGACTCGTGGATTTGTGAGGAAATGGTCCATTTTAAGGAAAAAGGACGGGGTATAAAATACGACGTACTTCAGATACCGTGGGATAGTTGCAAATATCATGGCGTCTAAGCCGAATTTGGCACGATAAATGTGCCTTTGGTAACGCTTATATTTTTCGGATTTTTTATTTTTTTCTCAAAATAGAAATAAAATAAAAATCCATTTATGTATATTTTTATTATTGGGAATAGATTTGAAACATAATTAAAAAACATATGAACGTTGCTTCTTTAATTGGAAAACAACTCAAGAACTAAGCCCAAATCATTTTCTTTTTTTCTTTTTTCTTTTCCTCCTCTTCTTCTCCTGGCTGTCGTCGGTTTGTGGCAATGGTCAATGACTAGCCAAGTGAGATTTGCGTCGCCTGGTCAAGTGAGGCCGACCTCACGATGGTTGGGGGAGGGGCCTTGCCCAACCAAGGCAAGGTTGAGCGTCGCCCATCCACAGTGAGACATAGGTTGACCTCGTTGGGGGTCGGTGAGGCTCCCCCGAGACTAGCCACCTCCCAAGCTTCCATTTGGTCGATCGCTAATTGGCCATGACCAAGGCCAACGACTAGCTAAAGGAAGAGGAAGAAAAAAAGGAAAAAAAAAAGAAGAAGAAAAAAATATAATAAAATTATTTAAAAATTAAAAGAAATTTTAAGTTACAAAAAAATCTTGAGTCCTATCAAACGCATTCCAATTCTGCAAATAGAAATTTTGTGCAATTACCAAATGCGTTAACTTTTTGTTCAAAAACTTATTCAAGAACATAAATAGAAAAAATTATTTATGAACAGAAATTATTTCTTGGAATAGAAACATTACCATACACACCCTAAGTGAGTGTTTCAATAGATAATCTAAAAAAATAAGTCAATCCCGAAAGAAAACGAGACTCATGATAAGTGGGGACTAATCAAGATCAATAAATGGGGAAGAGATTAAGCTAAAAATAAGGATTCAATCGAGAGAATCCTGTATAAGAGGAAAGTACATCATTGAGACTTGGCAAAAGTATTTAATTTAGGAGCGATCGATTCTAGGGCAGATTGGTTCCCACTTTAGAACTTAAAATCAAGAATTAATCCACTCAGTCGAGATCCCAAATCAGGCGAATTCTTCTATTCTTTACAAGTGGGAGTTTCCAACATTAAAAGAAAAAATATAATTTATCAATTAGGGTTTGTTTTAGAAAAAAAGAAAAAAAAAAAGAACATTAGAAATTTTAGTCGATCTATTGGTTCGGCTCCTTACATGAAACTAGAAATCAGACCGGTCTCCTCAAGAACTGTCCAGCACCGGCCCGTCAGATCCAGTTCTCTAATTGAACTGGGAACACCCCTAATTTAATCCACTAATCCCTAGCAATTATTTTCCCAAAGCCTAACCACCGACACCACACCATCCGATGCTTAATTGATCACGAAAGTCGAGTCGGGTCCGGTCCGGTACGGTACTCGGTCCGACCCCCATGGATCACCCCCGGGTAAGGCAAGTCGGGTCGCAGACCCAAGCGGAGAAAATGCATCCGAAACAGAACCCAATGGGCTCCTCAGCCCACTCTGTCGCTCGGCCCATAACGGGCCCAACCCAAGAAAAGGCCCGCGGAGGAAGTCCAAGACCCGTGTTCGCCCGACCCAGAAATCCTCCGCCATCAAACCGAGCAGAGACGACGGGAATCGGAAGAGAAGAATATCCTTCGACAGAGTCGGCAATCGGGCGATGGACGGCGGTCCGGCGTCCGTCTCGTCGTGAAATGGCGATGCGCATGATGTCGTCGAATCGTAGGAGCATAGCTGCAGCTGCTTCCGTCGCGGGCCGAGGCGGCGGGACGATCGCGGGCGGCGTTGTTGCGTCGGCTCGGTCGTGAAAAAAAACTTCAGCTTGCGTCGCGCGCCGGCGGCCGCCTCGTTGCGGAGAACCGGTGGAGGGGAAAGGGAAAATGGCGGTGCTGATGAGGGTTTTGACTCGGAGGTTGAGAGAGTCGATCGGGCCGGCGGCACCTGCGCGGCCGCGGGCGGTGCATTCCGTCGCGGAGGGTAAGCGTAGCTCCCGAATCATCATGTCGCCGCCGCTTGTTTCGCTTGATCTCCCCGATGTGTGGGCTCCCAATTTCAGCCATTCTGGTCCGCCACTCAATTACCATCAAAGTAAGTAGCTTTCCGTATAGTTTGTGTCGGTTGTGTGTGGGTGAGTTGATGGGTCTCTGTGAATCTTTTGATGCAATTTGTCTTTCTTATGCCTTTTGTAAGAAGTATGACTACTGCACTGCTTCTCATATCCTGTTTGCAGCCCTTCAAATTTTTTTCCCGTTATGTTTTGTTCCCATGGAAACCAATGTACCATCTCTTTTTGCGTCGGTTCTTTGGGTATTGAGTGGCTTTTTGGAATTTAACATTGAGGCTTGCTTTCACACGGTGTTCATATTCGTGGTCAGATTGACCCGCTGTGCAGTCCGCCAGCCCATTACACTTCTTGTTCCCACGCGCATACTCTGTCTAATTAATATGGGGAGGGGGAATTTTGAGGGTTAATTGAAGATGAATCGAACGCAGCCCACCTTGTTTAGCTCTATATGTGTTGTTTTGGCTTGACTGAAGTTTCGAATTGTTCTAGCTCAATGGTAAACTACTACTTTTCTAGTTTCAAAGTGCCATTGTTTTTTACAACAGTGATATTACATAATAGGTTAGTTCATACAACGAAAACTACACACAATCATATGACAATGTAATAGATGGCAAAACGCAACTTTTTCACTAGTAGAGAATTCTTTCATGTATTTATTGATTAGCAATAGGTGCAAAACATAATTCGCTATAGTGATGACTGGAGTGTCACATGAACTTCCCTATAATATTACTCATATATTCCCTCAGCTAGGCATTGACACTAGTTGAAAAGTTAAATTAGTTAGATTTCTGATTCACTGTGTAGACTTAAATCGCTTCCTGTCAGAACATCAGCCTTTTGGGCACTCAGATTTTAATTTTGTAGTCAATTCCTTCCTAGCATACTTTTTTATAAGATTCTTTCTGTGAACTTGAATTACACAAATATTTAAAATTGTTGAAGCATATGTAGTAGTGTTGGGATGTCAGCCATTAGTTAATAGGTAGATATTAAATAATCTAGTCGTGTCTTCTCTACACTATATACAGAACATCTTTCGTGCTCTTGTAAGAAGTCCATTTGAGTAAATATGTAATCGGCTTTGTTTTCCTCTCTTCCTCTCTGGTGATCCAAAAACATTCACTGAATTGAAATCCTTTTCTATGTCAAGAGATGGCCCCTTTGGAAAAAGTGCTATTTTTCTGGTGTTTTACCTCAATTATATTCGCTTGCTAGGAATATGGTTTTCTGTGACATGCAGGGAAGCATTCCATACATATAGCTTCAAACCTGAATTATTATCAAAGTGAGCATGAGTATTATAATTGATGAAAAGGAGTAGGGACTGTAATATGCAGCATCAGTCTTTATGTGTTCTTCCCTATAGAAAAATAATGGAAATGAATAAACAATTTTTGTATGGGTACAGTCTTTATGTGTTCTTCATTTACTCACTTCCGGAAATATGTACGAGAAGTTGTGCACGAATCTTTTTGTCACGTGTCTTGTGATGGTTTGATCAATGAGGTAAGTTTTGGTGACTAATGTGTTCAACCTTACTTTATGAATTGTATGGCCAAGATAATTTAAGAACCGATTCGTCTCATGTCTTGAAATTGATTTTTACTCTAAGAACCAGCATTGAATATATTGGGTATTCATCACAGCCAATGGGCAGACAGCTGCAATGATCGATGGCAAGTTGATTGCTGAGGGAATCAGGTCAAGAATAGCGAGTGAAGTTCGAAGGATGAAGGACTCTATTGATAGGATTCCAGGCTTGGCTGTAATTATGGTGGGACAGAGAAGGGATTCTCAAACTTATGTTAGAAACAAGATGACAGCTTGTGAAGAAGCTGGAATCAAGTCTGTACTAGCAGAGCTGCCTAACGATTGTTGCGAAGATGACGTTCTCAAGGCTTTGTTAAGTTTTGAAAATGATCCATCAATTCATGGTATTCTCGTGCAGCTGCCTCTACCAAATGTAACTACTCAAAGCTGCTCTCTGTACGTATCTCTTTTTTTCTTTTTCATGAGGTAGGGACGGGGGTGGGGGAGAACATGTACAGATCCTTGTACTTGGGATTATATGTACATGTACAGATCCTTGTACTTGGGATTATATGTACATGACTTCCTGAACTTCGATCTATCCACTTTAGTCCCTATATTATTCTCTTTGGTGAAAATAGTTCTTCTATTCTGTTGTGTTTCTGACTCGATCTTCCTACGTGTTAAGACGGTGTTATTTAAAACAACTATATTAGATGTCCTAACTGAAGGTTATTTTCACAAGCATGAATAGTAGACAGGACTATAATTATTGAAATTAGGGCACATAGGGACATGTAAAAATGCAGGAAGCCTTTAGACATTCACTCTGTTCTGTGCAATTATGATAGCACATAAATTGGCCATCTCTCGTGACTGAAAAATATACTGGCTTTATGGTCCTTAGATTCCCTAGTCCCTTGCTTCTTTTTAAAATACCCATCACTTTGCAGTCCATTCTTGAGGTATTGCTGTAGGGTTAGATGCCCCATTTGAAAGAAATTCTTCTGAAACCAGATCTGTTACTTGGCAATGCACATGCTTGACAAAGTTAAGCAAGCAAATGCTGTATCATTCCTTATAATATGGACAAATGTACATGGCTTTTAAATTTTGCTTTTACCACATCAGGAAATGCTCCACAGTGCGTTGTCTGAGACCAAAAATCTAGTAGACGTATGTCCTTGCGTTCATGATTTTTTTTTTTTTTTGTACCATTAAAGTGCATTTTGGACACAATTCTTGAGTGAATGCTCTTGTTCAGTAAGGTTTTACAGAGAAAAGATAATGGCAATTTACCCAATCCTGTCAACTCTACTATGAACATGATGCAGTATGTACAGTATTAGCTTGCTGATGCAGTATAAATTCCCTATGGCAGCAATTGAATGAGGAGAGGATTTTGAATGTTCTGAGCCTAGAAAAAGATGTCGATGGCTTCCACCCACTTAATATGGGCAATCTTGCAATGAGAGGAAGGGAGCCTCTGTTCATCCCCTGCACTCCAAAAGGTTGCATCGAGTTACTGATAAGATCTGGTATTGAGATCATGGGGAGAAAAGCCGTGGTTATTGGGAGAAGCAACATTGTTGGGTTGCCCATATTCTTGCTGTTGCAGGTATTAAGATGTTTTTTTCACAAAAAGGTGGATCGCACATATTTTTTTTCTTCTGCCAGATCATAGATGTTTACTTCCTAGCATTATCTGGCAGAGGCACCATGCAACCGTGACTGTTGTGCATGCTTTCACAAAAAACCCTGAAGAGATCACTCGGGAAGCTGACATTGTGGTCACGGCCGCCGGAGTACCAAATTTGGTCCGTGGCAGTTGGCTTAAACCGGGAGCTGTGGTTATTGATGTTGGAACTCATCCAATCGAGGTGAGAATTCTGGCATGTAGTGCAGTGTTTATTATATCACTATAATGATGGTCGGCAGATGTCCTTGATATGCATGCACTTGTTGCAGTCGACGCGTAAGGCACTCCTTTCCATTTGCTATATTTATGACAAATCCGTAATATCATTATGGACTGTGGGACAGGATCCAAACCACGAGCATGGATACCGTCTTCTGGGTGATGTTTGCTATGAGGAAGCTGTGCAGGTGGCCAGTGCTTTAACCCCTGTACCTGGAGGAGTAGGTCCCATGACAATTGCCATGCTTCTGTCCAACACTCTGGATGCCGCTAAGCGGGCATATGATTTTTCTTGACTTATAGGACACACGGAAAATATCTTTTTTTAATACTTGCTTGGATTTTTTCAATAGCTTTCCCATGGCGGGTAGCTTTTTTGTTGGGTCATAATAGCTGTATATTTAAAGGTTAGGCATGGCCGCATCACTCGTTGTCATCTTACGAGGAAGGAGTAAAAAGAATAGTTCATGTAGGTTTTTATCCGACCGTGTTAAGTTTGCCGACTGCATTGCACGGGCAACATTTATTAACTGAAGTGGAGGTCGGGCATTAAAAAATACGGTCGTTTACACAAGTATTTGGGCTTCAAAATGGATAAATTCATGCCCCAAATGACTAGCCGGTGAATACTGGCTGAGGAGACCGCTTTACACCTGTACTTAAAAAGTCACTGATACAGATATTGTGATGGTTACTATCCATTATAAAAAATCTACTGTATATGTTGAAAAAAATGAAGCAAAAGCCTGTACATACTGATACCTAAAACAAGTACTACTCATATCAGCTCTCCTATCGGGTGCGACTTCGGTAGCATGATATTTACTTCTCAGGTTAGGCATTTGGTCCTAAGAAATCTGACGGGTACACGATTCAGATACAGCTCGAATGATCCCTCTCATGCGATCATTTTAAGAGGTAAGAGTACTGTTCAAGATCAAATTCACGGGTTTATTATCCTAGATCTTCGAGAGATAGTGGAAGAAAGGAAGAAAGGATCTAGCCAGAGAGCTCGCTATCCTAGATCTTCGGGATGCAGTGGAAGAGAGGAAGAGAGGAAGAGAGGATTTAACCAGAGAGCTCGAATGCACAGAAACTCGGTTCTCGAAATTCATATTGATCGATAGGACTATCCTCCCCTCGACCAAACTCCAAGCGGGCCATCTCCCAGCTCATTCCTTCCTTTTTCCTCCATTGGTCGCCTCAATCAGCAGAATCTGAGGTTCCGGCAAAGGCATTACTGTTTTCCCGAACTTACCCAATTTATACATTCGCTGTTTATCCAATAGAGCAATTTCCCTTCCAAACAGTGAGAAAACCACGTCCATGACTGAACGGGCTAATCATGTTTCAATAATCATGAAGGAGATTTGATTACATCGTTTCGTGGAGTATATACAAAAAAGTTACAAATTCGAGCAATTTAGCACTAGGGTCACCTTCTCAATGAGAAGGACAGCCCGGTAAGATATCCATCCCAGCAAAATTTCTGGGGGCAGAGATTAAAACAGAATGTCCCAAACATTTGCAAATAAACTAACAAAGAGGCCCTCCTCACGCTTCCTCTTCAGACATGGACTGAACTGGCTCCACAACTGGAGGGATGCAGTCTACCTTGTAGCGAAGGGCCTATTTGCGAAATTCAAACTTTATATTATGAATATAGTGTACTAATACTACTTTGATTATCTTGTTGAAAAAGCAATGATCATACTACTTTCAAAAAATATTTGTAAAGCGATAAAATATTGAAGCAACATCATAAGGCCCCAAAAGAAAAGAGCATATACCTTCTTAAAGAATGTGGAATATGAATTATCCCAGACTAGCTTATAATTTCCAGCAATGCATGTGCAAAAGTTGCCCTGCCCAAAAAGCGATTAAAAGCCAAAAGTTATTTTGCTTCTCATAGAAAACAAGCTATGGAGGACATGAACCCAAAAAAAAAAAAAAAGCAGCACTCACTTGGTCAGACTCATAACGACGGTAAGGTAATATCAACTGCAAAACAGCCAACAAGATGCAGTCAAAGATCAGTGGGAAAGCAGGTGAGTAAGCTGCCAAATCCACTATAACTGAGCACAAAGCCTGCAGGCCTACAAAAAGGTCCCAAAAGAACAAGAATCTAGATAATTCAGAGCTGAGCATGTAGCTGAGCATGGACAGAACTCACGGTTTTTTCTCCAGAAGGATTTATACACTCCACACTGAATCCAATGTCCTGTCAGATGGAAGAACATATATCAAAAGATATTCTTGCAATATTCTCCAGCTTGCATACCAAAAACACTAACCATCTGGACCATGCATTCATTTCGATCCTCCTAATTCAATTACCAAATTCAACATCTTGTCTGATGTCTACAAAAGAGGCACTCATTTCAACTACCATCATTGCATTGAGAAAAGGAAATACTCGAGCCCAAGAAATTCAATCCACAACCAAATTTGAGAAAGGCGTTTGTCTGACTCAAAATCAAGCCTAAAGCCTGTGACTTGAAGAACTTGTCCATACAGTCGAGCCGAATTCAATTTAAGAGCAAGCTAACCAAGCCATAGACATGGAAGCAATGGGTAAAAGAGATGGTAGTCGGTAATCTCTCCGTAAACAAGACTGGTTTGGTCAGTCTTGGGTCTGCAATTGAAATCACAAGTTAGTGAACATGTTCACGTCATGTAGAAGAATTCTTGCTTCCAGCCAAAGCTCCAGCTACTTCTCAATGAATAGGAAAGTTTCAGGACAGTTTGAGAATACTGGGGCAATTGGCCTTCCACTTTGAGAATTTCATTTACAAATCAATTGGGGTGCAATGGTTTTTTCTAATTCTGTTCCGTCGACAAGCTTCCGAACATTTGAAGGCGTTTGATAACTATGCAAAATTTCTATTCCCAAAACAAGAATGTGTTTGGTACAACCCTAAAATATTTTTGTAGCATAGGATTTCTTTTAATTTTTAATAATTTTATTACATTGTTCTCTTTTTTCTTTTCTTTAAAAAAAAAAAAATTCTAGCTGGTCATTGGCCTTGGCCGTGGCTAGCAACCAGCCAGATGAAAGCCGATGACCTCGCCAGCCTTGGGTAGCCTTGTTGGCCTGAGCCTTTGAGGCTTGGCCTAGGTAGGGGCTGGCGACCAGCTAGAGGAAGAAAAAGAAGAAAAGAAAAGAGAAAAAAAGAAAAAAAAAAGAAAAAGCTTGATTCTAGAATTGTTCCCAGGAATAAAGAAGCGACTTTTATTTTATTATTAATTCTATTCCAAATCTATTCCTAAGAACAAATTTATTTTCAGGAACAAAAACGTCACCAAACGGATTTCTGTTCTTTTTTTTGTTTTGGGAAACAAAAGAATAGAAATAGGCACTGTTTGGCACGTTACCAAACAGATCCTTAGTTTCCACATGAATGATTTTTTAGAGCCAGTATAATAACCTCAAGAGATCATGGCTTTATAAAGGGAGGATGAAGCTGCAATCAAATACTTTTTTCTCTGTTACAATTCATGGACTATTCAAGCTAATACTTCAACTCTTAAACCAACATATCCCTCTATTCTTCCTTCAGCTGCATCAAGCAACTGCGGTCAACAGACAGTTGATTGTAAGAAAGGGCGAAAGATATGAAAAATCACGAAGAAAAGGCAAACATAAACAGCTTGCCACCTCCCTTAAATGTGGGCCACCCAGTAGACAGTCTTAAATGTAAGATGATTGTCAAGTTAAAAAAAATCCTATTACATTAAGATGACAAAAATTTCCCAAAGAACAGGATAGAAGATTCAACAACCCCGGGAAAGAAAGCCTCATGACTTACCAGGTTAATCTTCCCTTGTACCAATGAAAAATCCCATGCAATGTATGAGTTTAACGAATCCACCGTCAAGGAAACCTAGCATAGAGTCCATTATGAAGCTTCAGAAATTTGGAGCCAAAACACCATCATTGAGGTTACAGCAGGAGCAAAAAAAGTTGCTAATAGACAAGATAATTCTGTGACCCATAACCAGATACTTTGAGACATCAATTAACCCAGTTGACTTGTGATTCTGACTGAAGCACAGCAATCCCATTGTTTTATGCAATATATTTAGACTTGGACAAAGTGCAAACCATAAGTATCACATACTGACAAACTCCCAATCCTACAGTTCCTCGAGAGTCTTATCCAGTCAATTGGACTTTAAATGCTTAACTTTTGTGCGAGGATGGTAGTGTGCAGCAAGCAGAATCCAAACTCTCAGCAAGATGATGGACTTACTTACTAGGAGGGCGCAGCAAAGGAAGCTAGAAGACATTGTTTTGGCTTGTGTTAGGGAAGAACCCGTAAAAATTTAAAATATATATATATATATATATGTATGTATGTATATTGATTCCAACCATCAACATAAAATTGTCTACTGTGTTCTTCTTTGGACCAATCAGGAGTTTAGTTATTGAAACTCAAAATTCTCTGGAGTCTCTAAAATTTCTGAACCAACAAAACGTATCTAGCGTAGGAGTTAGATCCATAACATATTTTATACCACATGGCTTGCACCCTTTTAGTACGATCCATGATTAGGAAATTAAAAAGAAGGACCAAAAATAGAATTCTAAATTATAAATCATTAAGAAAAAGAATGATAAAAGAACATGCTACCCAAATTTAAAAGTTTAGAAGAAACAGTAATCCATTAATTTCCAGCTTATAATTGTCAGGATCAACGCCTCTTAATCATTTGCAATCAGAGTCTAAATTCTTAATTAAAAATCACTAGCTATTTGGCCAATGAGAATAATGTTCCCTATATCTTGTACATAAGAATAATGTTCCCTATATCTTGTACATAAGTAGAGATATGACAATCATATCAGTTTATTAACACATGCTGAATTTCTTATCTCAAATAAAAATCCATCTCTAATCTACAAGCAGATTCAACTGCTTATAACCCATCAGCTATGCATCAGGATCAACTCAGTGATGCCAAAACAGATAACTTGGTACAAAGGAATATCTTGCTTCAAATGCAGTTATTTGACAAGAAGGTTAAAATTTACCTCATGAATTTTACCAGCTGGTATACTTATCTCTTTATAGTCATCATTTTGCCTGCAGAATATAACCAAATACTTGAAAAGACATATCAGAGTTATCTAACAGAAAGGTAATTACGACATTAAGACAAATTTACCCTGCTTCTAGGGCACCTGCTTCCGCTGCTGATATGAAGAAGGGGGAATTCACGAATACTTCACTAGAAGAAGGAAAAAATACTAGTCAATACGAGAAAAACATGTTGAATAGAGGTAACAGTGAAAAAGAATGCATATATAACAACAAAGAACCTTTAAACAGTTTCTCTTTGTTGCTGTCATAAAAATTTCACCATGTGACCACAAAGTCAGCCAACTGATAAAAGCAACTGATTTGGCGTATTCTTGTTAGAAGATCAATTCTTTAGAATCTGAAAGATTGGCATATCATCTGATTCAGTTAATCATACCGCCACTTAAAATGCATGTTGCTTTCTTTAATATCTTTCAGACACCATAAGCTGAGTCTTTGTGTGCTTAAGATGTTTTATCATAGATTATACAAAATGTCTTGTTTGAATAAAGTAATTATCAAGAAAGGACTACTATGCGCCTCATCTTCCAATTAATTGTTTGCCTAGCCTCCAAAAGATGTAATGGCAATGACCCTCTTCCAGAGGCCCACCGCCCCTCAAGCCTATTATTGTGCTTCTCCAATTTCTAATATAGAACTTCAATGGCAACTAAAAATTTTAACCATCGCACCAGCAGTAGCTTCAGGACAACAAAGGCTTTGCAGCACAAGACAGTAACAATAACTGTGGAATCCGAGTCAAGATAAAGCTAATTTGGCATTGATGTGGCAGAATGCTATATGGATCAGCAAGATGTAGTGTGCTTAGTGCTATAACTCTGTCGAAGATGGGCTGATAAGATCTATAAATCATGAAGAAAGTGCATTCTGAAAAAAACATTGTTGTTTTCCTAATCAATTTGTTGAGAAGTGCTGATAACACAATTTAACTTTCAAGTTTCCGCCAGCTGCCAAGCTGTGTATTATAATAGCTTAAGGGATCCAGCACTAAGCCTCTGATAACAAAGTTGAACCATGACTTTATCAGTCAATCCTTTCCAAATAGAAGGCACAAATGTGCAGTCATTTAGTACAAATGTGACATTTTCAATCGACCAATATCATTTCCACTACCCATCTGACTGTTTGAGATAGACACACCAAAATAACTAGTTAATTAGTACTATCTAAACCTAGGCAACAAAACATTTGTCAACACCTACAAAAAAATCTCTGGTTCTGGAGTTAAGTGGTCTCTAGGAGAGCAGCCTGTTCAGAATTTGGGACTCTGTAACTATCACGCTATTACTACCTCAGCACATTTGTGCGTCTTTTCCTTTTGAACTTTTTTTTAAGATACATCTATGCCTGAAAGATTCATCACTATTCAAGAGCTAAAGGTTTTGCATTGCTAGTAATAGTTAAAACCCATTTACACTTTCAGATAAGAAAAAACTTACTATGACACATTTGTTTACCATGATAAAATTCTCCTGAAAATTCGTTCAAGCAAAATAATGGTTTTGACATCAAAAAGTTGGGAGCTTACACGGGTAAATACTCTAATTTTTTTTTTAAAAACATACCAACCTTACAAGAGACATAAATATGGACACATTTTGACCTCCAATTGCTGTTATTAATCAAGATACCAAGACATGTTTGCATGTTGTAGGTACAACATGTGACGGATGGTTTGATATTGAACATTAGAAGATGTAGTCTAGTTTGGCTTATGAGGTATCCAGAACTATTATTCCCGAAAGATAAAACAGTTCTCATACTCCAGGAAGCCTTAGAAACCAAGAGACTACTCAAAGCAATGTTCAACTGTTCTTAGCCTCCTATCCCATGAAAAGTGAAACAAAAGAAACGGAAAAGAAATGGAAAAGAAATGAATGTTCAGCAAAAAAGAAGAAGAAAAGAGAGGGAAATCATCAACGTAAAAATGACAACATGAACTTAGCATGCCTAACTATGTTTTGTAGTAATGGGCCCTTTTGTCATCTACAGCTCTTAACACAATTATCCTCATCATATGAAATAAGTACCTGAGAAATTTGATGAATCTCTCAAATTCGGAAGTATAGACATTCACTGCTTGCTCCAATGCAGATAACTCATCTCCTTTTCTGCTCATGTCATGATGACAATTGCATTAATAGACGCCAAAGAAGAAAATGCAAGTGTCATCTCTCAGAATCTAGATACAAAAATTTTCCTTATCAAAGGTTTACTAAGATGAAAGAAAAACAAATTAGAAAAGGGTAAGGCATCTCACAATTTCCGAGTCTCACAGCGTCCCCAAGATAGTGAAAGAAAAAGGCGAATAAACAGAACCAGTGACGTGAGGCTGTACAAAGGAGGTCCATATCGTTGTCTTTGCTCTTCCATGGGCCTATCAGTTATTAATTAGAAACACTCAGAACTTAGTATTTGCAGGGATCACTTGCTCACTGATGTTGAGATCAATAAAAGTAGACATGACATTAGCGAGAAGAGAACTTTCATGGAACTTACCCATCGTCATCGTTTATTTGCTTAATGAAGTCCAGTAAAACCTGTATCGGAAACATCAGGAAATTATTAAGGAGCTTGGCAAAGGGAAGGGAAGGATAAGGAAAGATATAAGTACATTTAGCAAAAGACATGAAATTGGATGAAGTGCAGATGCTTAGAAGTATTTAGCCAATCAACACCACATGGTGGAATGCGAGTTAATTTATTGCAGTTGTAGAGCTTGCGAATGAGCAATAGTAAAAAATCCAGCCCGAATAAGTTTTCTAGCGAATCAGAAGTCCACAAGCCTATCTAAACCACCATCACCCTGGCTAGAATACCAAAGGGCATGACAATGTACCCGTCGAAATTAGGAGTCTCATTCATTTTTTGGTCACTCTGGAACAGGTTAATAAATTTATAGAGCTTATAAAACAGTACACACCATCACAGCACATGGCAGTAAACTCATGATAAACTATGACCAAGCAAACAGCAATTACCATGTAAAATCAAACCATCAAAATGTGAAACACTAAACTATAGTCTCTTTCTTAAATGCAATCAATCTAAGCAATAAGATAACAAGGAAACTAAACTATTACGAGAATAATTAACAGAATTACAACAGGAAAGCATAAGTGCAGTTCCAAAAGCAGGGTGGAAATAAAAGCAGACAAGGCAAGAGGTAGCAAAAAGGAATACATACTTGTGGTACCCCTACTAAGTACTTCACAAGGGTTTTGTAGACACCTGTAGCAGAACCAAGCTGGGCTAACTGTCTTCTCCTGAGACGTCATTTAATAGTTACACTGTAAGATCACTACTAGCCTATGGCATCACAACCAGCAATTAGAGAAGCAAAGATCTCACCTATCCATTTGCTGTTTCCATAGCAGAGCATATCTGTCTCGTATACTTACACCAGAATTAATTAAAGCATCAACCTCTGCTTGCTTGTTCCTCTCAGAGCGATCCCTTTGCTGTCTAATAAGTGTCCCCCGAAAGTCTTGAGGCAGGTAAGTCATGACTGCAGATATGGATTTAATCCTCATTTAAAAGTCCTTTATGTTCTTAGCAGCATCCTATGCTACTTGAGTTAGTACACATCGATCGCAACAAGGTCCTTGGAATCAACTTCTCATAACACACCAACAATTTTCCATCAAATTTATATATAAATAAATATATAAATAAAACCCTCTTTACCACACTCAGATTCTTCATTTCTCACAGATTGATCATTAACTCATCCCACAAGATGAATGAACCAAAGTTGAGCCACTAATCGGGGGTAGTGGCACTTAAATGGAAACTGCATCTCTCAGATAGGTATGCAAATTTCCAATCATAGATTAGCACTGGCTCGTAATAGTGAGACCCGTTGCCGCCATGCATTAACATTTAAAGCTATGCCCACAAATCTAAATGCTAAAAGCTTGTAATCCCAAACATTACGGTGCTTTTTTAAGCTTAAAAGTGACAAAAGTGAACTGGCGTTCCTTATGTGAATGAAAAGCATTAATTAATCAAGACACATAAAAAGAGAGGGAGATCGAGAGAATGAGAGTAAAACCTGTGTTAAATACACGTTCAGAATTTCTAGCCTGAAAAGATATCAACAAACTCAAACTTTCTTGAACCTTATCTTTGAGCTGGCTGAAAATGGTAGCAAACTCGGTATTCTCTGTCGTCAATTGCTGCTGAAGCTGCACTCACCAAGCGAAAGCAAAACGACCAATTAAAAGAGAAAAAAACCGCTCCTTTGACAAAAAAAAAACACCCACAAGACTCAAGATCATCGCCAAAAACATTCGGCATTACGTAAACATATGTACTCGCGAACTCCTAGACACATGAATATCTTACCGCCGCTGGCCAATTCGACTTCTCGAGCAGAAAAACAATCTCTTCCATCTGCTCTCGATTCTTCCACATGTTCTCGTCAATTTTATGGGGAGGCGTCCTATCTGCCTCCTCTATCAACAATTTCTCACCTAAAAAAAACCACAACAGACTAAACCAGCATGACTTCCACGTACCGTTAAAAACGTTCAAAATCGTCCACGGCACGGCAAATTAAAAGCTCGAGCAAACACCACCGCATTGAACCAGCACAACGAGGCAGACACGCACGCGATCCAGCACCAACCTCCCGAGATCCTCCCAAAAAGAAGCAACGACGAAGATGGAGAGCGCACCTTCGGTGGGGGGGACGTCCCCGAGCAGGTCGTTGGAGAGCGAGCGGATCCGCGAGGAGAGCGCGGCGACGTCCTCGGAGAGAGGAGGGAACGAGTACTTGTCGTAGTAGGCGGCGAGAAAGGATCTGGTTATCGGCACCAGGCCATCCATCGACGACATGGTTCCTTAGGGCCGACGGTCTCCGGCGGGATCACGGCTCCGCGCGATCCGCAGGGGTTGGGGACGGGGATCCGAATCGAGCTCCGGGACTGTAGCTCCGCCGCGCGCGGTGGCTCCGCCGTGGGGGAGAGAATTCGCCGCTGCAACGAAGGCCGGCAGGAGGAGGAAGGAGAAGATATCTCGCTCTGAAATTGGAAGTCCACGCGAGAACGCAATCGAGTGCCGTCCCGGTCGGTGCATTTGTGGAGCGGAGCCTCTTTTTTTGTTTTTTTTTGTTTTTATAATTTCCTTCTTTATTTTTCTTGCTAATAAAGAATTAAACGAAATCAGGAAAAAAAAATTAGGTATGATGAAAATATTTATAATAAATACGAAATTAAGGCAGGGAAAAATTGGAATAATTTCTTTTATATCGAGTGATGTAAGTTCCCTCAATTGCGATTTATATTTTTTGCAATTTCGGGAATATGAGAAATGAAAAAGAAAATGGAACAGAGGAAAATAGAAAAGTATCTTCCGACTGAAGGAAGGAATAATTCCGTTTGGATGCACCTACCTTTCTTTAGCTATTCTTTTGGCGGGTGGAGAAAGTGGGTGCGGTGCGGCGTGTAATTTAATTAATGCGCTAATTAAAAATTGGGACGGAAAGGAGAGAAAATCCAAGAAAGATCAACAAAGTACATTTGATAGTGTTTCTGTTCTTACAAACGATTTCTTATTTCTATTCCCGAAATAGTTTCTAAACATAATAACGCGTTTGGTAACTATACAAAATTTTTATTTCCAAATAAAAAAGAACAGGAATGTATTTAGTATGATTTACAAGTTTTTTTTTTATGATGTGAAATTTATTTTAATTTTTAATAAAAAATTGAGATTTTTCTTTTTTCTTTTCTTTTTTTTCTTTCTTCTTCTTCTTCCTCCCCTAGCCAGTCATTGAGTGACGACGGATGGCAATGACCGGCGACTACCGACAACAATAGAGGGCAGCAATGGTGACTGTCAATTGCAAGCAACGTCTAGCAGCATGCGGGGGGCGACAGGTGATGAGGCTCCATCAATTTGAAAAAGGAAGAAGGAAAAAAAGAAAGAAAATAACTTAGAAATTATTCCTTAAAAACAAAGAATTCATTTTTTCTATTTCTTGTTTTTATTCCAAATCTATATTCTCATCATTTTTCACAATTTTGGGAAATAGAAAAATCAACGATGTTACTAAATAGATTTATGTTCTTTTTCTATTTCAATAAACAAAAAAAAAAAATTGGAAAGTTACTAAATAGAAAATTATTTGGGGTAATATAGCCACGAAAAAAGGAAGTAAATACCACCCACTGCGGTGGCGTCGTTGGCTCAAGCTTGGTGCCTCTCACGAAAGGTGCCAAGTTCGAATCCCAGCTGCGTTACTTGGTGACTTAACCACTGGCATGAGTGTGGTGGCCAACTTGCATCAGCTCAGGTTCTTCCCGCCGGCTGTCGGCTTTTGAGTTTTCCTGGGTCATCAAAAAAAAAAAAAAGGAAGTAAATTTTACCCACCCACGCATGGCTACACTGGTTGAGGCCTGGCCTCTTGACTGCCAAGTCAAGGATTCGACTCCCATAATCCACCACAACTCTCAGAGCAGTTCCGTGACTTAAGTGGGGGGCCCTGGCTGGTGGGTTGCTGGGCTAGTCTCTCCCGAGTTATAGTTAATGATGTGCTCCCGTAAGATAAGCTAAGCCGAATCCTCGGCATAAAAAGAAAAAAAAGAAGAAGAAGTAAATGCTAATCTTGTGGCAAAACCCCTCCTCTATGATATGTCAAGTAAAGGATCATTGTTCTAGACCAAGTAATAGACATAAGAGTTTGGATTCGGGTTCTCACGATCATGGAAAGATCGATTATAAAATAATTTTATGGAAGTCTTGTGTAAAATGTATCATCTCGTGATTATCCGACTGTTTATCGAAAATAATATAATTTATGGGGAAAATTTTAGATGAGGACGTGAAATGCTATCATTTTCCCGAATAAAAATCTAAAATGAACTTTATCTCAAGTAATGATCTAAAGTGTCATTATTTTCAAACAATGGCTTGAAGCGAAACTTTTTTAAAATAAGAGCATGAAATGGTTATATATATATTAGTAAAGTATGAAATGGTTATATTAATCTCAAAGAATGGCCTAATTTCGCTAGCCGAAATGCATTTTTGTCTTTCGCTTTTCTAACTTTTTCTCCTTTCTTTATGTGACTATTGCCTCCACTTGTCCAAATCTATATGGCTATCTCAAGTTAAAAAGACAAAAAATATACGACCAGAAAAAAAAAGTTAAAAAGAAAAAAAAAATCCACTAAAAGAAATCAAGTTGACAAAAAATCAGTGATAAAGAGAACAATCACAGAATAAACAAATAGCGGCATCAAGCAAAAAGAAGAATCTAAGACCGCCCTTGGATAATCAAGATAACTTTTTTGGGTCAAAAGATTTAAGTATATATATATATATTGGTCGGTTAGAAAAGGTTTAAATATATTTAAATAAGTTGAAAAACTACTTTTTAATCCGAACTTACTTTACTTTTTATCCGCACCTCGGACATGGTCTTAAGTTTATTAGGAGAAATTAATGAGAGAGAGCAAACGAATGAAGAACTCATAAAATTACGGTAAAAGGAAAATTTTGAATATTTATTTATAGATGATCATTCTAGAAATAAACATATATAAAAGGAAGAGCCATTTATTTTAATCATCTAGAAACAAATTAAAATAGATAAACTCCTTAATAAAATCGATATTCTAACTTTGATATAATAGAGGTATATATATGGCAAAGCTTTGAATAAAGAGGAGCGATATTCAGATGAGCTATAATGCTTATCGGAAGTATGTCTGTACGTACCTTCATTCTCTTCCACCACCGTAAGATAAAAAGCAACAACATTTTCAACAATGAAATAAATAAATTTTCAAGCCTCTGAGTACATCTCTAATTGCTAAATAGTAATAACTCGACTAACAACTAAATGAAGATTAAATTGCATGTCCATGTGGTGGCCACTTTTATGGAGAAAGTACGGAACCTTTTCCCCGAAATAATAATAGATTTATTCTAGCAATTAGGATTGTAGGTGACAAGTTTTTTTATTTTTTTATTTTCGTAAGTGACAAGTTTAGATGCGATAGAAAATATATTTATTCGAGAAAAGGTCTTCAATGATTGATTCTCACGCTAACCCCCAGGGGCATGGATTGATTGTCTTATGCAATCATCGTTAATCGAGTCCACATTGCAACTCTAATTCAACGTGAACTTTAGCCGTGAAACTCGTGTTTGGCATCATGGCATGTCACACCTTTCATGGAAAGAAGAAAGGGGTAAAGAACTTCAATCATCCAACTCTTAATGCTAGATCAACTGTAATCGGGGTGACAGATTTGAGTTACCTTGTAGGGTTGTAGTTTGCTCAAACTTGATCCTTACTATACACAAGTCACTCGAAATCAATTCGAGTACCTCTAGAGGATATTGCACACACAACTCCAAAAATGCGACTTCTTTAACTTGTATCGCCTTTCTCTTTTATCTTCATGGCCTTTTTCAACCTTCATCAAGGTGAGAATCCGAGCTAACTTCGCCCTCCCTCCCTCCCTCCTCTCATTGATTTTATTAGTGTTTCTTTTTGTTCTTTTCTTGTTTTTTCTCCCTCAATCTAGTTTAGGATTTTATTTTTTTCGGTCTAGTTTTATATTCGAGAATTTAGACTTTCCCAACCCAGTTCTAGATTTGACCATAGAAGTTATAAGTTTCACTGAATCGCGAAAATTTACTATTTCAAATATGAAATATGTATTTGTTTGATAGAGGGAACAAAGACCATAGGAGTTCTAAGTTTTGTTGAATCACGAAAATTTGCCATTTCAAATATTAAATGTGTTTGTTCAATAGATGGAGCAAATATCATAGGAGTTCTAAGTTTCACTAAATTACGACGATTTGCCATTTCAAATATTAAACATGCGTTTGTTCAATAAAGGGAGCAAAAAGTGTGTGTATCGCCAACTAGTAATACTGTAATTATTAGAAAGAATTTTTGACTCGTGCTTATCTTTAACGAAAATACGAGATTCAATAATTGGCTGTCGATTATTATGCTTGACAAATTTGTTCCTATGACATGTATATGTGCTTAATCCTGCTGATAATGCTTTTTTTTATCTTTATTTTTTTGGATTTGGTTTTATTTTGTAATATTCAAGACTTCCCGTTGCTTAAATTTGCTTTTCCATGAAATTTATGCACTTCTCACACATCATATCAAGCAATAAATACAATTATCCCGGAAAAGATAAGAACTTATCTCGCCATCGTGGAATGTAGTTAAGATACGAGTCTCCATTACTCATGTCTCTCTCACTGTGGTTAATGGTCATGCAGATTAGACAAGATTCGCGAGACCTCGATCCATTGTTCGCCCACCTTCGACAACACCCACTCGAGACCAACATGGGCCAGCTGCCGCTGTTGGGCAGCGACTGATGATTTGAGGCTCAATTAAAGCAATTAAGGACGAAGCCAGATGAGGACAAAGGACAACGTAAAAAAATTAGAGGGTCAAAAAGCTCCCCCGTTCACTTTTTTACTTTTTCCTCCTGCCGCGATCGACACGGGAAGGAAGTCAGCTTTTGGGACCCAAAAAAACAAAACAAAAATTACTATTTGCAAAGTCCTTAAAAACCGTCGAGCCCTACAAAAAAAAAAAAAAACGAGAATAAGAATAAAGTACAAAAAAAAAGAGAAAAGGGCGAAAAAAGCAGAATGGAAACCAACGCCACAGTGAAAAGAGGAGGCGAACGACATAGAAGATGCGAACGCGAATGCTAAACCTCAACCCCAGCCAACGCAGCCTCCCCGCCGCTGGCAACCGCACCCGATTCGCCGCCTCCGCCACCTCCACCGCCGCCTGAGCTCTCGTTTCCGCCGCCTCCGCCGCCCCTCTTCGCGACCTCCGCAGAGCAATGGCAGGTCCGGACGCCGTCGCGCCGCCGGAGCCGCAGGGCAAGGCCAAGCTCCTCGCGGCGCTCCTCGTCGGTGGCGTCGTCGTCGGGGCCTCGCTGCTCGGGCTCTACCTCAACGGCGCCCCGCTCGGGATCGGGGCCGGGCTCGGCGGCCGGAGGCGGGGGAAGAAGAAGCGGCCGGTGCGGGTCTACATGGACGGATGCTTCGACATGATGCACTACGGCCACTGCAACGCCCTCCGGCAGGCCCGCGTCCTAGGGGACCAGCTCGTGGTCGGCGTCGTCAGCGACGCGGAGATCGTCGTGAACAAGGGGCCCCCCGTGACGCCCCTGAAGGAGAGGATGATAATGGTGAACGCCGTCAAGTGGGTGGACGAGGTGATCCCAGATGCGCCCTACGCAATCACCGAGGAGTTCATGAAGAAGCTGTTCGACGAGTACCACATCGATTACATCATCCACGGCGACGACCCCTGCGTCCTTCCCGACGGCACCGACGCCTACGCGCTTGCGAAGAAGGCCGGGAAGTACAAGCAGATCAAGCGCACGGAAGGTGTTTCGAGCACCGATATCGTTGGTACGGTCTTCTTCATGTCCTTATTCGCATGTTTTTTCTTTCCTCTTGGCATTTGCAGTACAGGGGAAGTTTCTTTAAATGCTTCAGAATATGGATCCGTTAATCTTTCTTTGTTCTGCAATCCGTCTCATTGTATTCCAGCATGTAAAACAAGATTCCTATGACGGATCTCGAGAAGGAAAACTTTTTTCTGCTCCTATAGTTTTACATTATGATGAATTCTGGTGGCATTGGTCCTCTCAATGGACTCCTGGAAGCGAAGGTTTTGGTAACCCTTTTTTTCTGGAGATGCTGATGCTGTGCTTGGCGGTGTGTGTTTTAAAGATGGTGGTAACGAGAGTTTGAGCTGCGAGGCTGCTAATGAGATAACTCTTTTACCTCAGTGGATTAGATGTTCGAATTGATCCTTTTTTCCAACAGGGGTTTTGTAGGATGTGCATGTTCAATAATGTTTTAGCATGTACTGAGAGTTATTCAGGATGTGTTGGTCATTTCTTTGAGTCATTCCTGTGAGCAATTCGCAATTTCTGTTCTTATGGAAGTTCCCTCACTGAAACAGGTCGGATGCTGCTTTGCGTGAGGGAAAGAGCTATTAGTGACACTCAAAATCATTCTACCCTGCAAAGGCAATTCAGCCATGGTCGGAGTCCAAAAGTTGAAGATGGTGGGTCTGGTGCTGGGACTCGTGTATCTCATTTTCTTCCTACATCTCGAAGAATTGTCCAATTTTCGAATGGAGTGGTGAGCTTCTGTAAATATCTATTGTCCTTATCTATTATCAGCATGATCTTGGAACATAGATTTGTGATTTGGAGATTCTGGTAGGTCACCAGAAAGAGCAATCCCTATTTCAGTTGTCAACATAGGAAGTTGCATGTTACACTTTCAGAGTAGATGACCAACATGATTTAGAAATGTCAACCTTGTATCTATAAAATGGGATGACTTGGATCAGACGGCTATTAGAAATCTGATGCTGTAAAAAGCTATCAGCTCCCCTTCGCTTTTTGTCTTTTTTTCCTTCTCTCCTTTAGACTTTGCCTCTTCTTTAGTCTAACCCTCTTTTGCTGTTCTCTATTTGTGTAGAGCCCCGGACCAGATGCTCGTATAATCTATATTGATGGCGCATTTGATCTATTTCATGCTGGACATGTGGAGGTACTTATATTGCCTTTTTGCCTTTGCATACCCGTGGATGGGCTACCACATATCATGAGAATATTTGTGGTTAAGAGAAGGAACTATTTACCCAAAAATTCTCTCCTTTGCATTTTAATATATTTTACCCTTTCAGCTCTTCTCAGTGCGAATTGTTAACATATGCTCTTGGTGAGGAATATCTTAAACAGAATTATGGGAGGAGGACAATTGAACAGCTATTTAGCATTAATATCAGAGGAAGAAGTTAATTGTGACAAATACAATGCTGGACAGCTAGTGTCCCCCGTTGACAACTCTAGTGTAGTAAATACCAAGATCTGTTGATATTCTCCAGCTTAAGCTTCCATTAATTGGATGTCTCTCTTGGAAATAAGATGATGTCACTGGCCTTTTCAAGAGTACAGAACTAGTCACTAGCCTTTTTGTTGGCTCATGATATTCTCATAAGTCACTCTGGACACATATATTATTGGTGGGCATGCCTTTCTGTTCTGTATTATCTTTAAGCCGATAGATGAGCTGCAATATGCACCTTATCTATCATTTGTGCACCTGATAAATCGTTAGACCTTGATACTATCGTCAATTTCACCTAGACACAAATTGCTTTCTTGTCTTGCCTTTCCTTATTTTTCTCTTTTGGTGTTCTAATGTGAGGTTTATGTTGTTCTCCACATATTCATTTCTAGCGCAGTTAACTGCAGCAGTTCTTGTTCCCTTTCAAACACTGAGTCAGGCGGATGAAGCCAATGGTTAGTATAAATGAGAAATGTTGAGATGTCCGGAGAATACCAAGGTCCGTGGTTTTGATGTCTACTTTGTGTCAGAAGTTTGAACCTATTTTTGTGTCTTTGTTTATAGAGATTTAGGAGGAACATGATGGAGAAGGCACAAGATATCTACCCAAATGAAAATCAAAGAAAGGAAGCTAGACAAGCTTACAAGAAAACATAGACCTGCCAACCTGTTAAGTTACTATTTATACACTTTGAGCAGAAATACATACGCATCTATGATAATTGATGTTTCAGAGTTAAACTACAAGTTCAGTTTAGGAGAATTTGATACCTATAGAAAACTATCTATAGCATCGGCTAGCTTTATAGTAGATGATGTTAGCTTGGCTTTTCCATAGACAGTGGTTAATTTGGTATGTTCACTGTCTACTATGTCTTACATTGGCTTTACTTCCAAAGGTCACAAGGTCATAGGGAAGAGCATAAAATAAAAAACCACGAATACAGAGATAATAGGAGGCAATGAATAAAAAGCAGAGGGATTCCTTTGCTTTTCTTTTTTCTGCAGAACAAATTGATTCCACTCAACTGTCTTTTCGGTGGACCCAGTAAAAGTTACCCAGGAGATTCTATTGGTGCTACTGAAAGAGAAAGATATAGGATGAAAGCCTTCTGAAGATGTGTCTTTTCTTTCTGACGCCCTCCATTTCTCATGCATTTCAGGGCCTCTTTGCTTTCAGGCTCTCAGCTATGGCTGTTGTACACATTTTGTTTTGTGATATAGTTCATATTGCCCTTTTAATGGATCACCATTGCTAATTGCTTGCACTTCGCGAAGATAATGTGCCTTAGTGTTTATACTGGTAAGCATGAGCTTGTTGAGAAGTTTGTGGGTATTGTCACTAACTTTGGTGTTTCGTACAGATTTTGAGGGTTGCACGTGGGCTTGGAGATTTTCTTCTTGTGGGAATACACACTGACCAGACCGTCAGGTTGTAAACTCTTTCGTTTACTTTATTCACTCGTTCAAGGTTTTGTTTGGTTCATGTCAATTACATGAAACTCTAGACCCAAAAAAAAAAAAAAAAAAAAAAATTCATGAAACTCTAGAGTTTGAATGTTCACTTTGCTCTATGTCTTATTATCGGATGGTTTTATTGCCAGTTCACATGGCTGTCGCAGTTAGTCAGCATAATCTTGCAAATACTAAACAGTCAGGATTCTAGCCTGAAGACACAAATTAGTCTACCTTTTCGAAGTTGTGTGGATTTACGGTTTATTCTCTTTCAGCCATGTCGCACAGTCCTGATCTTATTCCAAGAAAGGCAATGGCAATCATTAAATGTGCTTCCCATTATGGAGCATTGATAGACCACTATTTTCAGGGTGACTAACTAGAACGATTGCTAGTTTATGGGTGAACTTGTTAATACAATGCTAATATGTTTAGTTTGCTCTTTCCTGAGTTTTTACTTCCATTCAAAAGTTGCTGCCCCACTGCCTAACCATGTCCTCACCACTGATAAGCGGTTTTGTGAACAAATTTATTAGGTTGGGCGCTGGTAAGTTGGCCATCAAACCTCCATAAAATTCCTTTTTTTTTTCAGGCTACATAAAGTTTGAATTGTCCTTAGGTCCAGACTTTGTCAGGGGTTGAACCTGAGTCCTCAAACCGACCACCCAAACCCTTAATACTCAGCCCTGTGCCCAGTGGCTCTCTCTAAAATACTCGGAGAACTTCTGGACTAAAATACACGAAATTAACAAAAAAGGAAGGTACTTATCAAAGTTTGACTAATGTGTCAGAATTCATGAATACTCATAATTAAGGATAATTTGTGACTGATCAACTTTAATAGGCAATAATAATCACATCTTTACAGATATGTTTCTTCTATATCATTCTTCCAGCAATATGCATGCAGCAGTTTACAGAAAATATCTATTTTTTGTCAGCATTGGAAATAATTTGCAACTGGTACCTGCACTATTTTGTCTTGATCTATGAATGACTGTATAAAATCGATCATATCGACAGTGTTTGTATCCTCTATTAATTCAGAAAATCAATAAACTAACAGATAGCACTCGTCTACAAGTCACCATATTCGTATTATCACATGCACTTCTAGATATCTTCAGTATTTCGCAATGCTTTGATTTCCTCCCTGTTTTATAATGGAGTCAGAAGCTTTCCCTTCCCCTTTGCCTCTTTCTTTTACTTCTTTGTAGAATTCTCTCTTCCTCTCCTTCCCTCCCTTCCCCCCAATTCCAGTGTGTGTTGCCATTACATGGCTTGAGTTATTAGACTTAGTTATCTCTTGCAGATCATCAGAGTATATCTCTAGTGTAGGATTTATATGGCTTCAGTAGGTTTAATGGAAAGTAGGATGTTTGATGCTGGGGAATCTTTTTTCTTTCAGTAAAAAGTTTTCAAACAAGACAGTATGAAAACTGGTGCACTATGCAGGTTAATTAGGTCCCAATCATGAGGCACCACTGTCTATGAATATCCTGTGAAGCCACTGATAATATTTGGTTGCGTAGTTTACATGAGTTTTCATTAGAGTAAAAGAAGTTTTGGATGGCCAAGGACTTCTGGGTGCTGAAACTTAAGTGCTTGGGCATGATGGTCATGGATATGACCTTTTTCTTAATCAGTTAGATTTTCTCCTGTAGATATGTCACTATTTGAACACTACGGGCATTCGAGTTTTCAGGGAATTTTTTGAACTATTGGTTTCTGTAGGTTATATTAATAGGCCATTCCTATTCTGGACTTGCATTATAGGTCTTTAGTATAATTACCTTGTGTGCTCAATGAGCACTATTGCTTTGATTCCACAGAAAGGCGGTGCTGTTCTATGAGATTTTTGCTGACGTCTTTCTCATAAAGATGAGTTATGCAAGCTGAACTTGTGTGATAGCATAGTTTAAGACAATTAATAGTAGAGGCAGTCTAAATCTGAAGAGAAATTAGCAGTAAGAGGTAGGAGAGAATACATAAATGATGGTGGAATCAGCAACTTGATCGTGATAATGTATTCTTCCAATTATCAATGATGCAAATTTCATTGGATAGACATTTGTGGAGTTTATTGGGAAGATTGCTCTTTGTGGTTACATAGATTTGGATAAAATCCAAGTAAGTTGCTTACACCCATCTTAAGTTACTTGCTTTTCTTTGATGTTATGTGGGACTCTGTATTTGGAAGGTAAGCTAGAATTACGTAGCAATGGCTATTTAAATTGTTGCTAGCAAAATACATTCCTTAAATATTCTTCTGCGAAAAAAGTGCTCTTTTTTGGTTAAAAAATGATAAGATATATATTTGTGACAGTGGCGTCTCTGATCTTGAATTACTCAAAGCCCTGCTGCTTATTCATGTTGAACTTATCCAATTTGTGTTAATTTCTTCCAAAAGTTACCAAAGAGGGCTTCTCTTTTCTTGTGTCATCTCTAGAGCTTGCTTTCTGTTAGTAGTTTTGGGAGCTTTGTGAAGTCAGACCATGCATATGTACAAATCTGCCTCTAGTATGATATATATGATATTCTCTTACTTCTAGTCTGATATTAGCAGTGACTCCTTGTAATTATTTGTGGTGATTGGGTTATTGTTGCTAATTTTTGTGGATATTTCTCCTTGAATGGTGTTAATTTATCTGCTTTCAGTCTTTTTTTCTGGTCAGATCTGCTTTCAGTCTTAGTTTTAAAGCATTCACTCATGGATTATATGTCATGACAATTGTAGTTCACATTAATGAGACTTTGATGGGTCCAAGGTGGCTTTTGGTTTGGATTTCTCAGACTTGACACATTTGCGGTTTGTCCACATGGCTTTGCAGTGCTAAAAGAGGCGCACACCGGCCAATTATGAATCTTCATGAAAGAAGCTTAAGTGTTTTGGCATGCCGGTATGTGGATGAGGTGATAATTGGAGCCCCATGGGAAGTGTCCAGAGATATGGTTGGTATACTCTCCGAAGCTATATACTTTAGGATGAGCTTGATATATTGTATTATCAGTTGCTTTTGTCAAATCTTTTAGCAATATCCTTTCTAAATTTTGAGGGTGTGGAAATGAAATTGGTAAAATATTATGCATGGTGAATGATTGTTAAACTTGAGGTGGATATTGTGATTTGGTGTACAAATTACTCATCTAGAGAGAGAGTGGGGGGTTATGTCACAATTCGAGGGGCAGAGAGAGCAAGGATCAACCGATTCTCAGGCTATCTTTTTGAAAAGCACTTATGTACTAGAAAGATTATCTCAGATTTCCCTTTGATATCTCGTTTGCATTATATTAGCAAGACTTCCATTTGTCACTTTAGGTTATAATATCACTAACTTGATTTCTTGTGCAGATCACAACATTTGATATTTCCTTAGTTGTCCATGGAACAATAGCAGAAAACAATGATTTTCAGAAGGTGAACTATAGCACATGGCTAGTTGTTAGACAATTGCTTATTCTGTTGAAGTACTATTGTTCTTTTGTTTGTGAATTACCCAACATTAATTCATAATGACAGGATGAAGGGAATCCGTATGCTGTTCCAATCAGTATGGGCATCTTCAAAGTCCTGGAGAGTCCTCTGGATATTACAACTACAACAATAATTCGAAGGATTGTAGCAAATCACGAAGCTTTCCTGGTAGGTCCTTCCAGACATGTGATTTTAGCTCTGTATTTCCTAGGCGATCTATGGATTATACTGTCTTCTTACTTTTCAACGACAATCAAAGTGCTATACACATAAGAAAATAAATTGTTCTTGGCCATTGCACATTAAACTATGTGACTATACTTGATCCTTGCTGCCAAGGAGGTGTATTATCAAGGTAATTGACCTTATTTGATTTCCAATGAATGTTGTGTATCCAAATTTTATCAAGGAACCAAGGCTTGGCCTTGAGGTGGTTCAACGATACCGACATCCATGATAATCTTGTTTGATTGCTGTTTTCACCTTCCTCGTCTTGTCTAAGACACTGTTCCCTGCGGGCTGTGTTTGCATTGTAGAATGTGAGTTTTACCTGCCCTGCAGTACAAGACATTAGTTGGTTTTCCATGGTAGAAGTTCAAGGGGTGCTTAGTTGACAAAGATATAGAGTTCTTTCTTTGACCTGTACAAAACAAGATAAATGGAATTTGTAAGTACAATGACTTGTTTTTTCTTTCCTGCAGAAACGCAATGAAAAGAAGGCAGCAAGTGAGAAGAGGTACTATGAAGATAAGACTTACGTTACCGGTGATTGATGTTGGAACATCTGGGGCACCTCCATGGTTTATTGCGCCAGCGACTTACCTTAATTTTTATTGCAAATTAGAAACAGATGGAGATTATTCTAGGATAAAGCTCGTGTCTTATAGGGATGTGGCACTGTATACGGCTCAATTGGGATACTGATCATGTGATGATCGCATGTACTTGATGAGTTTGACTTGCCATACCCCTCTCTCTCTCTCTGAGCTTGATCGGTGTCTTGCAGTTGAGTACACCATTGTGGTAGAGTTGTAGGGACGAAGAAATTAGGTGGGTGATTTATCAGATACTGGGTAATCACAATCATTCATTCTTGTGTCATTTGGGTCATTCTTTGTTGTTTCCCAACACCTAAAGTAATTTTGAAATCGTTGACCGCATACGGCAGGCCTTTGCTGCCTAATTACCGTGGCACCGGAAGTGCAAAGCATGAAAGGGAAAGAGAGCCAAAAGAATTATGGTTGTTTGTCGTTATGACCTTGGACATCTGAAGCAATTTAATTCACATGTTGGTGGAGGAGACTGGGAACAGAACCGAGTGAAGTGAATAACGTGTTTAAGCATTGGAGGAAAAGGGCAGTAGTTTTAGGCTCAGTTCGTTTCAAGTGAATAACGTGTTTAAGCATTGGAAGAAAAGGGCACTAGTTTTAGGCTCCGTTCGTTTCGCGGAAAATAATTTCTGGGAAAATAATTTTCGGATTTTCCGACGTTCGTTTCACGGAAAATGAATTCCTTGAAGAAAATGTTTTCCATGAAAAGAAAAAAGTCTTCTAAATTAAGGGAAAATATTTTCCTCACTTGATCTCTCTTATCTCACACCTCTACGAATCTTTACTTCCTCATCCCCTTTCTTTTTCTTCTTTTCTTTTTTCTTCGAATTATTTTTTATTTTTTTCTTTTTTAATTCGAATTACTTTTAATTATTTTTTCTTTTCTTTTTCTTTTCTTTATTTCATCTTAAATGTTTTCTTGGTGATCGTTGGCCGTTGTCAGAGGCGAAACTTGAGCTCGTCGATCTCAACCTCGCACGTTGCACTCTTGCTTATTATTTTCTTTATTTATTCTACCTTGCAGTTGTACATTATTGAAGTAAAGAGCTTCATATGCTTTACTTATTTTTTCTTTTGTTTATTAGAACGCAAAAGAGGCAGAGGAGAACATGCCACTCAACTAGAAGATTTTCATGAGAGCTGTACATGCTTTGCTTATTTTCTCTTTTATTTCTTTTTAAAATTCATACAAACATTTTTTAAAATAGATGAGCATTTGGGACAATGATGGAACAAAGATATGAAGTAAGTTTGCCCAAATTTAAAGGTAAGTTCATATTTGATGGATTTATAGGTCGGTAAGTGATACATGCCTAAGTGGTGAAGTCTTAGAAAATATTTTCCTTACTGAATACCAGAAAATATTTTCCGAAACATTTTCAGGTCTTAATTTGTTTGTTTTGTAGAAAATGGGCTATTTCCGGAAAATATTTTCCCAGAAGTCATTTTCTAGGAAAATAACAATATATTCTAGTGTTCGGCTAAGACCTAAAAATGTTTTGGAAAATATTTTTCGGTGTTCGGTAAGGAAAATATTTTCTAAGACTTTACCACTTAGGCATACATCACTTACCAACCTATAAATCCATCAAATATAAACTTGCCTTTAAATACAGACAAACTTACTTCATATCTTTGTTCCCTCATTGTCGCCAAATACTCATTTACTCTAAAAAATGTTCGTATGAATTTTAAATAGAAGCAAAAAAGAAAAGAAGCAAAGCATGTACAACCCTCATGAGAATCTTCCAGTTGAGTGGCCTGTTCTCCCCTACGTCTTTTGTGTTATAATAAACAAAATAAAAAAATAAGCAAAGCACTTTGCTTAAGCAATGTACAACTGTAGGTAGAATAAATAAAGAAAATAATAAGCAAGAGTGCAGAGCGCGAGCTTGAAATCGACGAGCTCGAGGTTTGCCTGGCAACGGCCGACGACTAGCCAAGAAATAAGAAGATGGGAAACAAAGAAAAGAAAAAGAAAAAGAAAAAGAAAAAGAAAAGAAAAAAAAGAAAAAAGAAAAAAGAAAAATAAAAAATAATCCAAACAAAAAAAGAAAAGAAGAAAAAGAAAGAGGAGGAGGAATTGATGATTTGTAGATGTGTGAGATAAAAGAGATCAAGTGAGTTTTCCACTTTTCAAAATTGGAAAACATTTTCCCATAATTTAGAAATTTTTTTTTTTTCCTTTCATGGAAAATGTTTTCCTCAAAGAATTCATTTTCCGTGAAACCAATGCCGGAAAATTTGGAAAACATTTTCTTGAAAATTATTTTCCGCGAAACGAACAGAGCTAGTGTTTATGAAAAGGCAGGAGGAGGGCGAGAAAGTACCCGACAGAGGGTTAATTTGCACGATGCTGATGAGATATCACGTTCGGTAGCAAGTAAGGTCATTTCTGTCGAAATCATGCTGTCAAGGTGTTGAGTGTGCAAGAACTACCATTGTGAATATATGTCTTGGATTGATTCTGATGCACCTCGACATCATCGAGCCCGTATCTCCGGATTTAGAAACTACCAGGAGTGAAGATCGCCCTCCTAGTTGTTATATGGATCAACCGAATAAGTCAAATCTGCATTATATACATTTGCTTGGTCAACCCCGAGGATGGGTAAATGATGAATATACAAGATGGGATCGAAACTGCAATGGATTGACGAACATTGGGATGGCCCATGGCACTTCCTAGTGACTTGAGAGTGAAAAACATGTTGGAATTGGAAATGGTAGAATGGAAAGGGATGCGATTGTTGAAATACCTATGCTGATTTCATATGACGGACGGAGAGTGAGTTAGGTTGCTCCTTGAGTTTAAGCCATGGCATTTCAAGTTTCAGACCTTGTTAGGGATATGGAATTCAAGGCTTCTGCGAACAAAATAAGATTGAACAGTATGGATTTTATGAGTGTGGCTGACAGTACTATTCATTCTCTTCGTCGTCTCGGAACACAAAACCGTTGTGTAGGGTTTCCTACAGATCCAATCCAAGATCATGACAAATGCCATGGCCAGCTCTGGGTTGAACCCGGGTTGCACCGCCAAGCTGAACGTGTCATCCCCGAGCAGGACCACCGTGTTCGCTCTCTTCCTCGATATCTTCACCGAGAGCTACTGCGTGGAGCTCCTGATGAAGCATCTTTGCCTTGTGAACGACCCTGCGATCGCGAAATCCGGCGCCCAACCGTGCTTTGCACACCCTCTGAATACCACCTCGGCTTCAATGTTGCCCTTCTTGTGAAAGAGCAGTGGAGTCCTCTTGGCATAGTTGTCTCTCCCTTATAGGAGTGCCACTGTCATTGCATGCTCAGAGCCCGTTGACAACATAACACGATCATTAAGTTTCACAGAAAGAATTGGACAAATTTTCTCAGAGAAAATTGTGGTTTGTTGCAGATTTTTGTATCTAGAGCCAATTCAAATCTCAAAACAATATCGATTACTCCCTCTGACAGCCTAGCAAAGAATCGGAAGGAACATTAATATTGTGCATTAATTGGAGTATACACACACACACACACACATATCAGTTATGAAATGATCGGTAGTATAATCTAAGTGATCGCTTTTGACGATAAACAATAAACAATATAAATTGGGAATAGCAAGAGTCTACCTCCAATTTTCCGTTGCTCTATGCAATCTAATATCAAAATGAAGGTGAAATTGAATTTCTCCTAAAGTCATAGCTGCATGGAAGCAAAATGTTTTAGCGTCAAAACTAAGCTGCTTCAGGAGGCATGGTGTAACATGAGAGAATCAAATCACCTGAAGTCTCAAAATTAGAAGGGCATTGCCAACTCCATCTATCAGCATAAGCCCTAATGTCAAAGAGTTGTGGAAGAGATCATTGATCCAAGAAGTTGAGGAGTATGAATAAATTTCTCTGGTGAGAGAAGGTTTTTGTGTTTATGTGCCTATGTTAATGTGAAAGTTTATCAATCTGTTCTTGATGTGATGCAGTCTGTCAACATTATTATACTGATGAGGAGTATGAGAAGTACTTGACTGATCCCGTAGGTACCCTCTCAAGTTTTGTCTTCGTAACCTCGGAATAGATACAGTTTTTGTTTGGTTTTTTTTCCGTTATAAGAGAATACACTTGATGCTTGTTGCACATGACTTTATTTGTTGGCTAGCTTTTCAAATTCTCCTTTCCTGACTGAGTTGTTCTACCTGTTTTCAGACATGGACCAAAGAAGAGACGGATCAATTGTTTGACTTGTGTGAAAGGTTTGATCTCCGCTTTATTGTGATAGCTGACAGGCTTCCCTCATGTCACATGGCGGAGGAACTAAAGGATCATTATTATAGTGGAAGTGTCTGTTTTTGAGGTTGAGTGAAGGTCCATTCACATGAATTTTCTTGTTTTTTATATCGATGGCTATTGTGCTGTGTATGTTTAGTATCTCGTGCTCTTTTGAGTGCTAGAGCTCCTCCTGGAGATACCCTCTTGCAAAGGCTGGGGATGAAGAACTAAGCACCTATATTATATTTCTGATAGTCAATTAGGGCCCTGAGTTCACTTTGCACCCGAGTTACATGATTGCCATGCTCATCTATTTCTTCATGGCACAGGAACCTTACAATATGTCACAGGAAGTAGAGTGTGCCTTGTCAATGGTCCTCTCTCAAACAAAACAGCAAGAGAGAAAAGATGCAGAGGTCATTATTTTACTATGCCTTTCGGCAGAAGAATCAAGCATTTCTTGACCAGTGACCGGTAGATTCATTGATGAGCAAACATCGACCTTTTCTTTTGTTTCTCATTCATTTGTTGTTTTCCTAGGTCCTAGCCGAAGCAAAAAGGATGACAGAGTCATGCATGGCTGCTGAGGTAGGTTTATTGCCCTATTGCATATCTTTCTAGTTTTGCTTTCCGTTTTCAGGAAGAGGGCATTATGACTCTTCAGAAAGAATGATCTTAATGAATAAAGAAGCTCTGGTATCCGGAGGAGTATTTATTCTTACTCCAATTCTGATAGTGCGATTGTGCGAAGTTTCTGGAGATTGCAGTTCTTAAGTCTTTTTTCTTCATTTACAGGGCCCTGAAGAGTCGGAGTCACCTGTAGCAGCAACTATTGGTCTAGAAAATAGTCAGAGAGCTGCTGTCACCGGTGATGCTGTAACTCCTTCAAATGCTACACTTCCCTTTGTCAACATTAATGGCAGACAATGTCTTCGCATGGTAGGCTCTGTTTGCATCTAAGTTGACCTTCTTTTCCCCTTAAAAGTACCTTTTGATTCTTTCCTATTATTTTGGTAAGTCTGCCCCAGTGAGTAGTTTACTGCTGCCATTATTTCCGGTACTAAACTTTTAACACCTTTCCACAACTCTCTGAGAAAATTTCAGCTCCGTGTGTACTTGAGAACGTATGCTCTGGACCAAATGGTGCAAGCTGCAAGTGCATTTGCTGGACTTCGGACAATCAAGCATCAAGTGGGTTGAGCAAATGTTGCAAGAACTTGGGGTATTTTTATTTTCTCTTTCATGGAATGGTTTCAGGACCTTTATTGGCAAGGGAATTTTATGTAGTCATTATCACATAATTTCTTATTAGGATTTGAAAAGAGTACTTCCTGCTCTATGTTATGTGAATGAATGTATTGTTCATTTTTGCTGTTGCAGTTAAGCCTTGGTCTTAATTCTCCTGCGACTTGGTAATAATTTTCTAATCTTTTTGTCAACAAGTTTACATGATTATTTCAATTCCCTCTATATTTCGGGTGAATTTGAAAACAAAAGTTCCGACCAAAGCTGTTTGTGTAGAGCATCCTGAATTAAGGAAAGAGATATTGACTCTTCTAAATCTTCAGAAGCAGGTAATGTCTTGTGTAACCATAATTATATTCGTCTCTTTGTCTTAATCTTTTGATTTCTGAATTTTTCATGAGCAGATTACGTATCTCTAAGCTTTTACATTTTCTTTCAATCAAAAATCTTGCATTTATGTTTATATCTCAGTAAAACCAACATTTGCTTATTGTGTCGTCAAACTCATGTATCATCTGCTGTCATGACATTTGATACAAGTAACCATGATGGCCTGGTGTAGCTGTTATTTAGTTTCTGGCAGCAATTGCATTTTGAATTGCTTGATATGCCTGCTAATAGTGCCTGGTTGCTCACCAACCATAGATTATATGTGTTTTAAATAAAAAAAGAAGTGATGTTCATTAAGGAAATTACACAAGAAAGGAACACACATAAAGAATAGTCAGATTTGTTGAGTTGGAAAATTACAAATTTGAAATTTTCATTAATGCACATGCCCACTCTCAAATTTCAGCTTCCATATAAGGAAGCAGAAGCTACGTCTTTTCAGGACAGTCCTTACACAGAAACACCGGGCACCCCAAAGTTCAGTATCTTGATACTTTAGTGAACTGAGATGAGATGTAGTTGAGCCACTGCAATTATTGTTTGCATTTGCTACTATTGTTCTGGACTGTCTTCAGTGTCCCACAATTATACTGCTCTCTAATTTTCTTTTATGATTCAAATGTCTCTCTTGATAACAGCGCACGTCCTGTGGGGACCAGGATTGGCCATTTATGCCTGACCCTCTTAGTTTTGGAGGTATCTATTGGTGGTTATTGTCAATTTCCAAAAAATCATTCTGTGGAACTTTTTGTTGTTTCCTATTAATAGTCTCCTGAGATCAACCTCTGCAAGTGAACCCTAGACCTGTAGCTTGAAATGATTGGGTTAAGATACATGAACGAATTGCAGGTGATAGATTTGGCAAAAGGGACCAGAAACGCAAGGTAACCAGGTTCTCCGATTGAGATAAAGATGTACTTATTCTTGTACAAGGTCCAGTGCTTAATATCACGATTCTTTTCCCTTTTATAATAAATTTGGCATCTTCAGGAACCTGGAAGAACATCAGAACCTGCACAATCCCCATCTCAATCTAAAAGGCCCCGCAAGATGAAGGCTTCTGACATCTAGTTGGGGGATGATTGAGTTTTGGGCTATTGGTAACAGTGGCTTGTGGCATGATGGTCTGACGCATAATTTATGCTTCCCTAGATGCTTGGTCAATGATTAAGCACAAAAAGCAGATGCAACTCCCTCAAGATTGCTTCTTTTTTTCGGATTTGGAGCTGAGCAGAAGCTTAGACACCAATGCTGAGCTTTTCCTGGAATGAGACAGGTACATGTGACAATTGCTTGTGAACGTTGAGATGCCCGTCCTGAGCATGAAAATCCTGCTTCCTTACTGATGTTACGTATATATAGAGTGACTTTGGTGGCGATCTTTTGTGGATGAGGGTTTTTCCCATTAGCATCATCTTTCTCTGGAAGATGCGAGACACTAACTCCACCTCCTGCAGAAACGCAGTGAAAAGAAGTCAGCAAGTGAGAAGAGGTACTATGAAGATAAGACTTATGTTACAGGTGATTGATGTTAGAACATCTGGGGCACCTCCATGGTTTATTGCCCCAGCAACTTACCTTATTTTTTATTGCAAAGTAGAAACAGATGCAGATTATTCTAGGATAAATCTCGTGTCTTGTAGGGCTGCAGTATTGTGTACGGCTCAATTGGGATACTGTTCATGTGATGGTCACATTTACTTGATGAGTTTGGCTTGCCATACCCCTCTCTGTCTCTCTGTCTCTCTGTCTCTCTCTCTTAGCTTGATCGGTGTCTTTGCAGTTGGGTCCACCATCGTGGTGGAGTTGTAGGGTCGAAGAAATTAGGCGGGTGATTCCTCAGAGACTCTGGGTAATCACAGTCATTCATTCTTGTGTCATTTGGGTCGCTCTTTGTTGTTTCCCAGCACCTAAAGCAATTTTGGATTTTGTTGACGGCATATGGTTGACCTTTGCTGCCTAATTACATTGGTGCTGCAAGTGCAAGGCATGAAAGGGAAAGAGTGCCAAAAGAATTATGGTTGCTTGTCAATATGACCTTGGGCATCTGAAGCAATGTGATTCACCTGCTGGTGGAGGAGACTGGGAACAGAACCGAGTCAAGCGAAACACGTTTAAGCAATGGAACAAAAGGGCAGTGGTTTAGTGGTTGTGGAAAGGCATGATAAGGGCGAAAAAGTGCACGACAGAGTAGATTGGCACGAGGATGATGAGGTATCGTGTTCAGTGACGAAGGTGAAGGCATTTTATAAAATTTTACTAAGTTGGATCGTTTTTGTCAAAATCATGCTGTCAGGGTGTTGAGTATTCAAGAACTAATATTGTCTATAGATGCCATGGACTGATTCTTTTGCAGCTTGACATCATCGAGCTTATTATCAGGTTTTGGAAACTACCGGCAGCGAAGATTCCCATCCTATTTGTTATATGGATCAACCAAGATTCCCATCCTAGTTGTTATATGGATCAACCAAATAAGTTTTGCTTGGTCAAACCTGAGGACGGGTGAATGGTGAATACCCAACATGTAATCGGGACTGGAATGAATTGACGAACATCACGACGCCAGCGACCATTCCTAATGACTTGAAAGTGAACATTTGGGAATCTGGAAATGGAAGAACGGAAAGGGATGCGATCGTTGAAATAGAAATGCTGATTTCATATGATGGATGGGAAGTGAATTAGGTTGCTCCTTATGTTTAAGCCGTGGCATTTTAAGTTTCAAACCTTGTCAGGAATGTACAATTTACAAGGCTTCCGCGAACAAAATAAGATCGAACAATAGGAACTCTATGAATGTGGCTGACTGTACTATGTACGCCTCTCTCTTTGCCCTCCGGATGTTCATTCACCGTCGTCATCTAAGAACACAAAACCGGTTTGTAAGCTTTCTTACAGATCCGATCCAAGATCACGACAAAAGCCATGGCGAGCTCCGGGTCGAACCCAGATTGCACTGCCAAGCAGAACACGTCGTCCCCAAGCAAGACCGTCGTGGTCGCTCTCTTCCTCGATAACTTCGCCATGATCTCCCCCGTGGAGCTCCTGATGATGCAGTTTCGCCTTGTGAATGAGCCTTCGATTGTAAAATCTGGCGCTTGACCGTGCTTCACACGCCCGCCCAAGAACACCTCGGCTTCACTTTTGCTGTTGTTGTGAAAGAGCAGTGAGCTCCTCCTCATGGAAAATACTCTCAAATTGGGAGTTTTCTTTCCATAGTCGTTCTCTCCCTTGTAGGCGTGCCACTGGCATTGCATGCTCAGAACCTGTTGACAACACAGCACCAACATTAAGTTCCACTGAAGAAAATGGACAAAATTTCTCGGAGAAAATTATGGTCTGTTGCAGATTTTTGTAGCTAGAGCCAATTCAAATCTCAAAACAATCTCAATTACTCCCTCTGGACAGCCTAGCAAAGTTTGAATCGGAAAGAACAATAACGTCAAGCATTAATTGGAGAATATATGTATATTATAATCCAGCAGTTACGTTCACAGCTCTTTTCTGAAAGCCTAGACTCCTTGGAAAGATCGATTGTATAATCCGAACGATCGCTCGAACAAGAGAAACCCGGAATAGCATGAATCTACCTCCAGTTTCCCGTCGCTCTACTCGATCCAATATCTAAACGAAGGCGAAACTTAATTTCTTCTAAAGCTATAATGTTGCATTGAAGCAAAATATATTTTAGCATCAAAACATAGGATAATTAAATCACCTTAGGTCTCAAAGTTAGAAGGGCATTCCCAACTCCATCCATCAACACAAGCCCGCCGCCTCCGGACGCGCACTGACCTCTCCTCGAGTAGTTATCGACCCGGAAGACCAGCCTCCCGCGGTGATCGAAGACCGTGAACCCGTCGGTCCCTTGGAAGCTCATGCTCGATTTCTTCCACACGGTGAGGTTGCCGCCGCCGCCGCCGCCGCTGCCGGGGTCCCCATTCTTCTCCCGGCGCGACTGGTACTCGCACCGGCTCTCGTCCGGGTGAATCCTACACATGACGGCCTCTCCAATGACGACAAACACGCGTGGAGAGACCAAAAAGAAAGAAGAGTAACGTGGGGTTTGGGCACTTGAAGGCGAGATTCAACAAGTTTCTTGTGTGAAGCATGCGTTTTATAATTAGAACTTTTGGGGGTCGATAGGGAGTGCTTGCACAGAGAGAGAGAAAGAAGTCCCTGGTTTCGGAGAGCTGTATCGCTTAGTGGCTAACACTACTCAATTACGTAGGACCCTCCCTTTATGCCGCCATCAATGACGCTGTTGATTTTTTTTCAAAATTCAACCCATCTTCATGGCTGTCTCCAGGAAGCCGCACCAGAATTTGCTTTACGTACTTCAAGAAGTAGCGTTGGATAAATGCCCTAATAACTCCATGATTTTTCATAGAATGTGGGGTGAATTAGCTCTCAAACTAGAGTTAAAATTCAATCCTTTTTCTTTTGGGGATAAAAGTATAGGAAACTTTATTTATTGGGTTAATACCATAAAAAAAATTAAATTGTTATAATTGTGATAAATTTATTTCAAATTAATTTTTTGACCACCTTTAATTTCAAACCGATATATTTGTAACAAATTTATATTTTATTAGTTTTTGTTGAATTTGGTTAATACCACAAATTGATGCATTTGTGACAAATGAATGGGAAAACCCCTTTGGCCCAAAAAAAAAATGATAAAATCTCAAATTGATACACTTGTGTCATCTAATTTAACAATTTAACTGTAAAATTTAATAGAAACTAATGGATGATAAATTTGTTATAAATATATCATTTTGAGGTTTTTTACGATCAAAAAATTAAGTTTGGATAAATTTATCACATATGTATCGGTTTGAAATTTTTCATTATATTATTAACTCTTATTTATTTGCGTATAGTACTCGAAAAGATGATACTACAAGCTACACTCGGCGACACTGGCGAAAAAAAATAGAAGTTCTCGCACGCTGAATTATCCATGAAAATTGAAAATTGCACTAAAGCTGGAAGAGATAAAATTAAGAAATAAAAAGGGGAGTTTTAAAGAAAAAGCATGAGGGTGGGTATATATAAAAATGGGAGAGTTGTCTCATCTTTACAATACGTGGGCGACTTGCACTATACAAGTGTATAAAATCTTTAGAGATGATGAAGCAGAGAATTTGGTCCTGGATTTAAGTGAAGTCATCATTTTGTCTTGGCTTCGAGTTCCAACATGGGCATGACTCATCTCCAACATCATAAAAGGAAATCTCACCAATTTTTTTTTTGGGGTCTGCATAAAGTCACGCTGACATCAAGCGAGAGTAGTTCCCCACCCTCCACGTGAAATTTATATTTTATATCCTTAATTTTGGAAAATAATTTTTTCTTCTTCCATTTTTTTTCAAAAGAAGAAAAAAAGCAAGCCTCTCTCTCTGTTTTTTTCCCCTCCTTCTATGTGGATGATTGGATTAGAAGCCGGCATTGTCTACGAGGAAATAGCACAAGGGATGTGGACAACGACCTAACATTTAGTATTTTTTTTTAAATCCTTTTTTGGGGGGGATTAATTAATTAAATTATTTTTCATTTAGGGTTGCCTTGGTCGCATCAACTTATCAAAAAAGTTCTGTGGGGGAGAGTCCCAAGTTTCTAAACTAACCCTCGATGCACAAACCTAGGACGACTTTCTTAGTGACTCCAAAATGGCTTGTGTTATTACTTCCTTATCCATTTCGAAACGTTTAAACAGTCAAGAAACGAGTTCATTGTTGTCCGTCGAACACGATCGTCCGAGAGACAGGTGAGCTATATGGACGTCAAGAATGGGATACTTTAAATGTCTATGGCGTCTTTCTTGGCTTTCGATATAATTCACAGTTCTTAATTCTTAGGGTTTGCTTTCTTTTTCTATATGTTTTTTAGGTTACCCTATATGATATAATATAACGTTCCATTTTACTAATGAACCTATCTGCTCAAAAGAGTTGAATGCTTGATGATATGATCACATGATCTCATGCCATAATTCAAGGGATTGTTGAGTTGACAAATAAGAAGGATTATAATTTCGACATGGGTTGATTGTTGCATTTGAACTAGAGAATTGGACTTTGTATCTGTTTAGGCCCTATTTGTTTAAATCTGTTTTTGTTCTCTGGAATACAAATTTTTGTTTTTTTGTTCCGGGGAACACCAAAAGAACAGAAATGTGTTTGTTTACACTTTTGTTCTCGGGAACAAAAAATCTATCTTTTTGTTATTGGGAACAATTTTGAAAAACACTTTTTTTTTCTCATTTTTCTTCTTCTTTTTTCTTTGGCCAGTCGCCGGCCTCGGCCATGGCCGGTGACCTCGTCGGAGCGTCACCAGCCCTTGGTAAGGTCGAGCTTGCCCAGTAAAGGTGAGGCCGAGCCTCATCGTGGTTGGGCGAAAATTTGCCGGCCAAAAGGAAGAAAAAAAAAAAAAAAAGGAAAAATATAATAAAAATATTTAAAAAATTAAAAGAAACAAAAAAATTATACAAGTTGGGGAAGAGTTTTTTTTTTTTTTTCAGAAATAGTTCTTTTTTATTTCTATTTCGAGGAACAATTTCGAGTAAAATAAGGTGTTTGATAACTACATAAAATTTCTACTCCGAAATAGAAAAAGAATATAAATGCGTTTGGTACGAAATAATTTTTTTTTTTTGTATTTATTCATTTTTTATTTTTGTTCACGGATTGCTTGACACGGAGACCAAGGGTCGGCGATGGTCGGCGGACGGCCGGCGGATGGCAGCGGTGGCGGTTGGCAGATGGAGGCCACGGCGACGGATGGAGGCGGCGGCGGCGGCAGCCGGTAGACGGAGGTCGGGGGTCGGCGATGGCGGAGGCCAGCGGTCGGCAGTGGCTCCAGGCGGTTGGAGGTGGCTGCGGCAAGAGAGAGGAACAAAAGAAAAATAAAAAAGAAAATTGGCTTATTTCTAGAAATTGTTTCCGGAACAAGAAGCTACTTTTTTTTTGTTTTTTATTTCTATTCCAAAACTGTTCCCGGGAACAAAAAAATAGAGAAAGTGTTCCCACTAACAAAAATTTTACCAAACGGATTTCTATTCTTTTTTTGTTCTGGGGAACAAAAGAACAGAAATTGGGAGAACTATAAATGTTACCATGCAGATCCCAAACACATTCTTCTGTTAAAAAATTGTTCCTCGGAACAGAAATAGTTTTTTCTATTTCTGTACCCTAAACAATTTTTGAACAGAAACGTTACCAAACGCGCCCTAAAAGTCGTGACCGAACTACAGCTGTGCTCAACTGCGAAGTAATGTTACTTGTATGTGGCAACATCCTAGAATCTAGGTGGAGTAGTTTATTAAATCCAGCTACGCAACTATGAGAATTAAGCAATTGTGGAGCATATATCGAACATCTTATTGGCTGCCACACCTTTTTTCTATTTAAATTGAACCTACTGTGAGAAATTCATACTGAACTTTCGTTTTGCAGATGTCATAGGAAAGCTAACTTAAATATCATTTCACTTTTCCTCTTCTTCTTTTTTTTTTTTTTTTTTTTTTTGGGAGAGGGGGGGGGGGGGGGAGAGAAACTCATAATTTTGACGTGGGTTGATTGTTGCATTTGAACCAGAGAATTGGACTTTGTATCTATTTAGAGCCGTGACCAAACTACAGCTGTGCTTAACTGTGAAGTAATGTTACTTGTATGTGGCAACATCCTAGAACCTAGGTGGAGTAGTTTATTAAATCCAGCTGCGAACCATGGGAATTAAGCAATTGTGGAGCGTATATCGAACATCTTATTGGCTGCCACATCCTTTCTTTTTAAATTGAACCTACTATGAGAAATTCATACCGAACTTTCGTTTTGTAGATGTCATAGGAAAGCTAACTTAAATATCATTTCACTTTTTTTTTTAAGGGAGGGAATGGGAGAAACTCATAAGTGAGAACCAAAAAAAAATTCCCTATAAAATGTTGATGTTCTCGAAGGAATCTCTCCAAAGGAACTTGTTCAATGGAAGTTAGGTGTTCACCATTCAAAGTCCCCGTGATCTTCCCCCCATATATATTGTTTCTTTCCCTCCCACTAATGTGCAACTTGGTCATCACGCGGGGCTAAAATAAAAACCCTTATCGGCCAAAGATTGATTGGTATACGATTGGAATAAGGTCTCCTTCGTTCTCTTGTTCTCTAGCTCGATGTCGACATTCAGAAAACTCGCATGAAATCTCCCCTTCAGAAAACTCGCATGAAATCTCCCACGTGATCGCATCGGACATCCGGTCAAAATTCGATCCTTCACTGCACAACACTTAAAAAATGCTCAGTCGGCGGAAACAAACAAGTTGGTCAATCAGTGCCGTTCAATGTGAACCAGGAAATGGCGGACTTACCAAATGAATTTTACCCACTCAGACAATATCCAAATTAATTAGGCATAAACCTAGTAAAATATGGGGACGATTAGCGAGCATTTTCAACGAAATGGACACCCCGAGAAAGACCAAGAAATGGGGGATTCATTATCAATTAAGTACGATCAAGAAAGGAAAAAAAAGGAGCAGGTGATGTGAAAATTGCACTCGTCCGAATCGAAAGAGCCTTTGGCTTCTTCTCCAACTACCTTGTAATGTTCTAGTTTCCTAATTCCGATTTTTCTTGATATCCCATGTGACATTATATGTACAATTTGCAAGCAAAATCTTGGGGGTGGCGGTGCCGGTCCTAACGTGAGGTGAT
Organism: Eucalyptus guilfoylei; assembly: GCA_016097605.1. NCBI lineage: Eukaryota > Viridiplantae > Streptophyta > Magnoliopsida > Myrtales > Myrtaceae > Eucalyptus > Eucalyptus guilfoylei. The sequence goes on along the minus strand of CM027870.1, from coordinate 11,871,656 downwards.
CTAGAAATCGAATGGGAGATTCTTGCGATGACTAACGAGGGTGTTTACGTCTAATTATATGCAAAGAAAACGACAGAAGTGGATGCTCGTGAAGTCGTGAGTAGTCAGATTACATTATTGTTTGATGACATTCTTGTTTTTAATTCGTGGGCAATTCGTGGAGGACGATGCTATCCAATGTCGTGCCAAGATCTTTACGAGTCATGCCAGCGATACCAGCCAGTTTGGAAAGACAAGGACGCGTGCTTTGACTGACGCCTCCAATGGCGGTTACTATAAAAAATAAAGAGGGAAAATTCTCTTTTCTGTTTTAAAAAAATTGGGTGAAAGAAGAAAGTCTTTTTAATTTCTCATTTAGTACATTCTTTGACGTCGGGAGAATGATGCTGATCTTCACGTCTTGTGGAAGATTCTCCGAACTGATCCTTCGAGTTTGGTTTGATCGCCGCGAGATTTCCACCTCATGAATTGGATTCTTTCTAAAAGAGAAATAAAAAATCATTTTCCTATTGAAAATAATGAAAAGAGAAGCTGATCTTTGCATCTCACGTTGAATCTGAGAATTTTAAGTTTAAAAACTGGAGATTGCTCGTTCAAATTCAACCCAACCTATGTAAGCTATTCAGACCAAAAAAAAAAAAAAAAACCTATGTAAGCTGCTCTAAGTTTGGGTTATCTGCACATGTCAAAGATCTAGACTAAACCGGTTCATGAGGTTTACAAAGTATTTCATGAGTCTCCAAGCAACCGCCGGATCTCCATTCCGGCATCTCTAGATTTTAAAAAATTATCTAAATTGAAATTCCGCGATAGATTATGACCCTACGTTTCAATTTTCATTTTAAAAGATTTTTTTTCCAAAGAAAATAAGAAGAATTGTCTCATTGGCAAGAAATCTAATTGATTCACGCAATTCTTGAATTATCGGAATGAAAAGTCACGAGACGTCGTCATATATTATTTAGTATTTATCTTAAGTTCATCAATAGTACATTTACACCAAATCTAGATATAAGCTAAGGAATTGGATCGAACATTTTTAAATGGAGACATCACAACCTAACATTCATTTCTTTTTTCTAATTAATATCAACCACCCCTTCTTATATACCTTAGTCTAGAATACAGTACATAGACATAGAGACATAAAAAAATGATATTCCTGAGTGCGCTGACGTCATTTCCTGGGTAAGGGATCAGCCTGGCTGACGCAAGAAACGGGAAAGAAGCGGACCATGTAGTCCTCCTTGAACAAATTGAAGTCTACGTACGTACTACGTATTATAGTTGCATGCACTTCGGTCCGTCGGATCCGGGTCAAGGTTGGCATTACGGGTTCCACCATGAAAATGACATGGCCCATGGACGAGCATGATCCAAAACCGTCCAAGATAGAGCCGTGTCCCGCCCAAGAGCTAGCTCATGACCTGCCCATGATCGATCCATGGACGACCCTTGATCAATACACGGTCAGCCCATGTGTAATGCAGACAAAAGCTCGTGACCGTCCACCTACTCGTGTCAGGCAGCCCTATCCTTACTTCTGACACACGCCCCTTGGGCTTTCCCTAGACCTAGAGCTATTAAGTGGCATAATGTATAGACTTGTAATGATGATATACGTTCAAATACCACCGTTGGATTAGAGGGAGGATCAATAGCCGAGATGAGGACCAAACTTGTATAAATAGGGGACCTTCCCTCTTATTGTGTCAGCTCGTTCATAAGCAAATACACTCGCCCCTTGTTCATACGACCCTTGTGTTCAAGTGTGTGTGCATAGGAGGTTGACTTGGAATTGAAATCCTAAGGTCGCATGGGTGTGTGATTATTCGGAATCGACCGACCTGTAATAGAAACATGATGGATTTGGAAGATGAGATATGTTTGGGCCGGTTTGGGTTTTTAGCCTCCTGATGGCTGGGCCGAATGACAGGGCCCGTAGTGTCGTGGGCACATGAGATGGGCATTTTAGGATACCGGGCTCAATTTTGGCCCGCGAGAGAGATGTATCCCGTCGCGATGACTTCGACTCCCCCTCTCGTGATATTTCCTCTGAACGAGAGAGATGTATCCCTTCTTTTATCGCGATAATATTGCTTTGCGGAAAATCATTTTTGAAATGGCAAATGAATAGTAAAAGGGTCTAGGTCCCATGAAAATGTCAACACTTGCAATAATGAGGAGCTATAAAGCCTATGATTTCTATGCACATTGTGTACAACCTCTATCAAATGAAGAAAAGAAAAAAAGTAATGATATAGAAATTACACATTGTGTACAGCCTCTATCAATTGAAGAAAAAGAAAAAGAAAAAAAGAGTAATGATATAGAAATTACACAAGACATAAATCACAAAGTGTCCCCCAAATTTCAGTATATACCCTCACAAAAGCAAAAAGACCAGGTAAAGATTCTAACAAAGTCGTTGACATTCTTTTCCAATTCTGATTCAGAAGCAGCACAGGAAAAAGAGTGAGTCTAGGTGATGCTAGATAGCACAGGATGCGCAGTTGCAGGACTTGGGGACGAAGGCGCACACCCCGAAGGGCTTGTTCGGGAGCTGGCAGTCGATGGCGAAGCAGCACGGCATCGTGCTGCACACGGGCGCCGGCGTGGCGGCTGCGCAGCACTTGCACGCGAGGCAGAGCTGGAACGGCCCTAGCTGCCGTCTCTCGGCAGCCCTATCGTCGTGAGGGAGCTCGAGGACCTGGGGCTCCACCGCCGCAGGCCGGAACTCGAGATTGTCGAACGCACGGGATCCTGGCATGTCCCCAAAAGATGTGATTTCTTTTTTTTGGGCGGGGGGAGATTGAATTGATCAACAATGGAAACTTCATCTTATCCAAAAGAAACAGGGAAGGAGGATGGTTTTAATTTATACCTGGAGTCGTGAGGGAGATAAGTAGAGCCACTAGAATGATCGTTCTGGTGCAACAGTTATTGAGAATGGAGTTGTCCATGGAGAGGGAGAGGGAGAGAGATGAAGGGAGGATTGTGATGTGTGGTGGGAAGGGTTGAAGGAAAGGGGATTTGCAGTGGGAAGTGAAGTTAGGTCAATGAGTGGATGGAATTGGAAGCAGACATTGGTGGGAATTGTTCATGCACAAATCCAACAAACAGCAGTGATATGATGGGGACACCAGGCACAGGAGTCGGTTCTGATTTTGATTTGTCCATTGATATTTATCTCCCTTAAATGGATCCCTTCTTTAGACGTGTAAAAAAAAATCGACAACCGTCCAAAACCAAAATGGATTGACATGAACCAATAGTTTTTCAAGAAAGATGACGCTTTCAGTGTGAAATTGTCCACTCGCCTGCCCATTCAAACCGGCTTGATGTGTATATATATATATATTTAATTTTTACTCTTTTAAAAAAAAATGAAAGTCCTAAATCCCTAATATGCTGAAACTCGCTCGTCTCGTCTCGGACTCTCTCGTTGTTTTAATTTTTATATATCTATACCTCCGGTTATTCATCACGTCCTTCTCCTGCTCTCAGTTACCTCCATTTATTATAAGTTCGAATCCCTAATATTCAATCTATTTACTAAATCCCTAAATATGTAAGTTGTTCGTTCGTTTGGTTTAGCCCAAAAATTCTATAAAAATTAAAACCCAAAATCCCTAATGTGTAAGTTGTCTGTCTGTTTAACATCGGGAAGAACTGGGCTAATAGCACCAAGTCCACAATAACATTGGGAAACCTGCAAAGTGTTGTGAATGATACTAACAAGTCTAATAATGCTGATGGAGGTCCACCGCTGCAGGAATTGTCGGGGTGGAGGAATAGAAGTCGTTGGGTTTGTTATAGGTAACTTTACTAGATAGGGATATCGCGGTTGGACGTCACGTGAAGTTTGGTGGGACCAATTTCTCAAGAATCAAATTGGTAATTTAATTTTCAGGTGGATTCATGAAATCAACGAAAAGTTTTCGATTCTAATTTTTTAGAATCGGTCTTTAGTGGGCGATTCCCGATTCTAGGGTGCGAACCCCTATTCAAACCATGCTTACCCTTAGATTGATAGCTCCATCCGTTTTGCGAAACAAAAAAATTTGAAATTTTTTTTTAAATAATCGCTTATATCATTTAAAATGATTAGTCAATAAAAAATATTTTCATTATTGTCAGCAACTTTATTTGAACATGGAAGATAAAAATATTTTTCATTCATTTATTGAGTGATCTTTATGGAAAATATTTTTTTAAATAATTTATTTTTCGCGAAATAAATTCATCATTTATATTTAATTTTTCTATGGAATGATAACGGGACAAAATTATGAATTTTCGCTCCATGCTCAATTTGGTAGCTAAACTGTAATAAATGGGCCCAGCCCAAAGCCCATTAATTTAGTCCTAAAGCTTCAATCGCCCGAAAATTGAAAAGATAAGAAGAAAAAGGGGACCGACGGCATTAAAAGGGTAAAAAAAGCAAAAATAGAGACGGTGAGAAAAGCCATAGAAAGGAAGAGAAAATAAAAATTCGCCCGTACATGCCCCGGACGTCTCGATGAGCCAAAGTAAACCCCCTTTTACAATGCCAAGGATTCAAGCCCTTCACAGTTCACATACAATGCCATCACTAACACCAATTATTGTTGTGGACTCGAGGCCGTTGTTGTTGGCCTAAATTTGAATACATTGCAGAACGATGAAATGATATTATATGACAATAATCACATATGACATAATATGACATAATAAAGATAATATATACGACGAGATGACATGATAATAATCACAAACAAAATAATAATAATAAGATAACTAGATATTGTAATAATCACATATGACTATAATGTAATGATGAAATGACGTGAAATGACAGCAATCGCTTATATCTTGACTTGGCAAATGTGAGGCAATACGAACCAATAAAACGGCATGACATGACAATAATCGAATGTAGCATGGCAAATTAAATGCAAGATATAACAATCAAACGATATGATACAATAATAATTATATGCGACATGATCATTTGATGATTAGGTCGTGTCATATCATGTGATATGTCATGACACTTTATTAGGCGTATCGGGTACGGCACCTTTGTGGGCGCCTTTCATTAAACGTTGTCCCGTTTCAATTTGTCATATTCGGATCACATCTTATATCACGCCGATTGACTCTCGCTCTTCCGCCGGGCCGTTTGGCAACAGAGATAAGAAGGTCCCGGCCGGGCAGTGGGAATAATCTTATCCTAGCGAGCCAAACACTGCGCAAAAGCACATGCAGTTTCTCGTTCCTTCTCCGCTCTTCCATGGCCCGCCATGGACTCCTGAACTCTCTCGTCAAAGCGCCAAGTGTAAAGCTGGTCTCTCGCATTCAATGGCCTCACGTCACTCTCGCTACATTCATCACTTCCATTCCAGCACCTTCTTCTTTCTTCTTCCTTCTTCGTCTTCTTCTTCTTCTTCTTTTTCTTCTTCGTCGTTGTTGAGGACGTGACGAAGTTGTTCTGGTCTGCTCGCGGATTCATTGGTACGTGCCGACTTTTGGTTTCGGTGGTTTTGAAGAGAGAGATAGAGAGATGGGGAGCTCGGAGTTCACGTGGAAGCTGCCGGATCACCCGAGGCTGCCGAAGGGGAGGACCGTGGCGGTGGTGGTGCTGGACGGCTGGGGCGAAGCCGAACCCGACCCGTATAACTGCATCCACGTCGCCAATACTCCTGCCATGGATTCTCTCAGAAAGGTACAGTTGGTCTGCCAGAAAATACTCTTTAACGTCTCGGTTTGGTGCATGTTCGCTTGCTGATAAATCTAGTCGGCTGTTCGGCGACTCCGACGTGGTGGGGTCTTTCTGACTCTAGCTCGTTATTGCTTGTCTCCTTTCTAATGTGATGATGGAGCTCGAGTTGGAATTTACTCGATTCTCGCGTGTTTTTGCCTCAGAGCGGTACCACGTTTGTGATTTTGTCTCAGAGAAAACAGGGGATGTTGTCATTTTGTCATGTACATTGTACAGAGTGCATGCACAAGGCAAATGTAAAGAAATGCCTTGTATATGTATGTAAGCGTAGGCAAAAATTGGTGGCTGGAGCTGGAACTGACTTTTGTGGTCATGGATTCCTGTGTAAAAGGGTGCTCCTGACAAGTGGAGATTGATAAAGGCTCATGGAACTGCAGTGGGGCTTCCCACGGACGATGACATGGGCAACAGCGAGGTCGGTCACAATGCCTTAGGCGCCGGGCGCATTTATGCGCAAGGGTTAGCTTCTTGCCCTGTCACGATGCTTCTTTCCAGGATTCATGTTGAGTATATATTTATAGCAGAATCACTTGCCGTGCCATGACATTTCTCGATGGAACAGCAAAGTTACATGTCTCTGGTGTCGAAGCATAAAAAGTGAATTTGTATTCCCAATGTTATATGAATTTGTGTCGGATTTATAAGTTGTCACCGAAATTGAAGGGCTTTATTACCGATATTCTCTTAGAAAGTAGGAAACTCGCTTTGCATTATATATAGGTAATTCTCACGTTAGTGTATATCCTTTGCCTGAGTTTTTGGGCCTTATAACTGAAGAAAACCAGGACGTGACATGACTCGGCCAACTTGCATATTATGGTTGCCACAAGTTTAGACTAAAAGGTTAAATGCTGATCGTTCATTAGTAAACTGACTAAAAGGAGCTACTATGGTATGGGTGGCCACATCGTGTATTATTTAGACATCCGCATGTTATTAATTATATCCAATCTACAAATTGAGAGTGAGTAAATTAATGAAGAAATGTCAACTAGATTTGTTGAACCACATAAAATTGGGATTATTTGGCCTAGTGTAATGGATTTCTTGCAATATCACTTCTCGAAACCTTGATATTCAATGATCTAATTGATTGGAACATTTGAATACACCAACTTGACTGAAATGTGCTCATCTATGTATGCTGTGTGATGCGGTGATTGTGTCTATTCTAGACTGAGAATTTGGTCAGTGAAATGGTAGAACAGGAGATTATAGCTCGTCAAAGTGTTCTGCATTCTTTTATTCATGTGCTCTTGGCATCAAAATACAGAGCAGGTACAGCATTCTGATTCTCATCCATTCTTGATGCAGTGCAAAACTTGTTGACCTAGCCCTAGCTTCTGGAAAAATTTATGAAGGAGAAGGTTTTAAGTATATAAAGGAGTGCTTTGAGAATGGAACGTTGCACCTAATTGGGCTATTAAGTGATGGCGGTGTTCACTCTAGGCTTGATCAGTTGCAGGTTGTTCCAGTGCTTGACTTAATCTCTCATCTTCTTCGGGTTTGGTAGTGGTTGTGCCTATAAAATTCACTTCTTCTTTCTTGTGCAGTTGCTTGTAAAAGGTGCTGTCGAGAATGGAGCTAAAAGAATACGAGTTCATATTCTGACTGATGGCCGTGATGTTTTGGACGGTTCAAGTGTGGGCTTTGTAGAAACTCTTGAAAATGATCTTGCGAAGTTACGTGAAAAAGGAGTTGATGCACAAATCGCGTCTGGTGGAGGTCGCATGTATGTGACCATGGACCGTTATGAGGTAGGTTACAAATGAACTTTAACTGGTTATACTGAGCACAATGACTTGTCTGAAACCATCTTCATGCATACCCTTAGATGTTTGTCCCAGAGGAAGATAGTTGCCGGGTACCTTTGACGTGAAGATCTGCCAGGGCATTTGAAGTAGTTTAGTAAACTCACCACGCTGTGTTTCTTTTACAGAACGACTGGAATGTGGTTAAACGAGGATGGGATGCGCAAGTTCTTGGTGAAGCTCCTTATAAGTTTAGAAGTGCTGTTGAAGCAGTAAAAAAGCTCAGGGCAGAGCCTAATGCCAACGACCAATATTTGCCTCCTTTTGTCATTGTTGATGAGAATGGGAAGGCTGTTGGTCCCATTGTGGATGGTGATGCTGTTGTTACATTCAATTTTCGAGCAGATCGTATGGTCATGCTTGCCAAAGCACTTGAATATAAAAATTTTGACAAATTCGATCGGGTTCGGTTTCCAAAAATTCACTACGCTGGAATGCTTCAGTATGATGGTGAACTGAAGCTTCCAAGCCATTACCTTGTCTCTCCACCAGAAATCGAGAGGACATCCGGTGAATACTTAGTTCATAATGGTATCCGAACATTTGCTTGCAGGTCAGCAAACATCAATTTGCTCTTTATAACTATAATATTGCAGGTCTTCTGTTTGCGTGTGTTGGAAGGGGGGATGTTGGGTATTTTGTCAACCATGGTAAAGAAATGTTTTTTTTTTTTTTGGGTAAAAATGGTAAAGAAATGTTGTGAACAATTAAAATGAGAAAAAAGATACTTTTATTTTTCTTCACCTATGTCCATATGTCTCCATGCTTTCCATTATCTCGAGGCAACATCTTAGGATTGAAGCATATTATCCAGTCTCATCGACGATAAAAAAACAGTAGGAAACCAATTCCTCTGTTTGGTAATTGGTAGAATGTTCTTGGATGATATTTTCAATTTCTTGCAATGCTAGTTGGTCCCGACACTTGTTATTATCTTATTACTGTCACTGAGCCGTGCATCTGTTAATCTATACATTTGTGTTTCACCAGTGAGACTGTCAAATTTGGTCATGTGACCTTTTTCTGGAATGGCAATCGGTCTGGCTATTTTAACCCCGAATTGGAGGAGTATGTTGAAATCCCAAGCGACACAGGAATTCCATTTAACATCCGCCCAAAGATGAAGGCAGTAGAGATTGCTGAAGAGGCAAGCAATGCCATTCTCAGTGGAAAATTTGACCAGGTAATCTAATGGAACTTCTTTATGGATGTTGAGAAAATGGCTAGGAACTGATCCCTTCGTTTGCATGCATAAAGCAGGTGAGGGTGAACCTACCGAATGGTGATATGGTGGGGCATACAGGAGATATGAAGGCGACGATTGTTGGATGTAAGGCTGCTGATGAGGCTGTCAAGGTTTGGTCTTCGCAAATTTACTATTCTTTTCCCCGCCGGACTTTCATCCGCTTCCGGCCTTTTCTTCCTCTTCTTTTTAGTAGTATGCAATTCTTTTTGGGGCTGCATAGCATGTTGGCACTTGAGAGGAACTCGGTCATCGTCTTTTCCCTGTCTATTGATTGTAATCTTTGTTCTCTTACCAATAATTTCGCTTGTCTGAGTGTGACCGTGTTTTAAATTGTAGATTATCCTAGATGCAGTAGAGCAGGTGGGTGGAATTTATGTTGTTACAGCAGACCATGGGAATGCTGAGGACATGGTGAAGAGGGATAAATCCGGGCAACCCCTAGTCGACAAGAGTGGCAACATTCAGATTCTCACTTCTCACACCCTTCGACCGGTAAGTTTTGTTGTGTTATTTCTTTGCTGGTAGGATTTGCCTGAGACAACATGGACATTCTCATCCCAAAAGTGGATCAGTCACCTAAATTTAGCGGCAGCAGCTTTTACGTACCATATAAGTTCTATCCGTATTGAACTTTTGGTCCCGGTATTCAATTCTAGATTGGGTCCAGGCAGTCATAACTTGAAGTGGAATTGTTTGGGCAACATGGATGTAAGAGGGGAAAAATAAAAGTACGTGCTACGATTAGCCTGGCAAGTTCTGTTTCTGCACTCTGAGATTAACAATCTGTGTCGGAACTCTGGCACACTTACAAAAGCAAATACATGGTTGAATCAAAATGGCCTCTCCTAGGAAGATGGACCTTGAGACACTGAAAATGATGTGTGTGGGCTTCCCATTCGCGTAATTCTGCATATGGTGGTGAAAATATGTGCATGTGTTTCTGCATGTGGAGGTTCTTTTGTGGTCGATTTTGGTAATTCGCAAGCCAGGCGTGATCTTGAAACCGATCATTTTGAATATTCTGTAAATCTCAATGAGTCTGGACAGTCGATTTCTTATAATTAACTATTGTCATTGTTCGTGTCCAAAAAGTTTGCTTCAGGGATGTCCAATATTTCCGTGTACCTTTGTGTGATCTTAAGCTCATGTGGAGGCTGATTTTAGGGGGTTTTTTGTGCTAGGTGCCGATCGCAATCGGAGGGCCAGGACTGGCACCAGGTGTCAGGTTCCGCCGGGATTTGGCTGAGGCTGGGCTTGCCAACGTCGCCGCCACCGTGATTAATCTTCACGGGTTCGAGGCTCCCAGCGATTACGAGCCCACCCTCATCGAAGTTGTCGAGTAGCCCTGAGCCTCGGCCAAACTCAAATCACAGAGCTAATATGCATAGTTTCGTATTGTAACTAGTCTACTGTTCATGGTAAAATAAGCTATTGGTCCTCCCGGAGTGTAGGGAACTCTTTTGGAGCATGAGCAGTTCAGCCTCCGGTTGGCCATGTTTAGCAAGTTAATAGCAATCAACTACGGCTGATTAATAATGGTCCTATAAGATAAAAGAACAGATGTCTGGGCATCTCCTTCCATCTCATGCAATCTTAGGTTGACTTATTCAGAAAAAGAGTCAAATTCATTCTTGCAAGTACCCGTACACTAAAGAAAAATCGTGGCATGTTGGATTTGTTGTCGGGTCGTTTTCCGATATCTTAGTTATGTTTGTCATATTGGACTAAAGTTTTACGTACAAGCATGTATGTATTGAATTTTGAGAAGGGATCTGTTCCTCTCTTTCAAGCAAAAGGCTTTTAGAGATTTTTTTCCCGAAAAGATGCTTAGAGATTTAAGGGAAATTTTCGGACAACAATGATGGATAGGGACTTTTAGCCTTTTTTTATACCAAAGAAAAAAAAGTATACGACACCTGGGAGAGTTGATTTGATGACTGTCCGTATAAAAAAATATCTTAACATTTAGATTGTAATTTGCGTAGGTGTTTTTCCAAAAGGTAGGACCGTTCTAATAGTAATTTCTATAGTTATGGAAAGATACCATAGGTGTCGTGTTATCCGCGTGTTTGACCGTCGAGATGTGCATGCCGTCCACGGCAGAATCCGACTCGTTCACGACACGAGCTATTGTCACGTCCTATCGAAAGTGCGTGAATATATGGTCGAAACAAAGAGAAAGAAAAGCATCCACCCATCACGATCGAAGTCGAATCGTGGTGCAGTTCTCACACGTCTCGTGTTACGATTGGTCGAGTCGATCTTGTCATGGGTCTTACTATTTCCTACCTTTTTAAATTTTTTACTTTTGCGACGGTGACATGGGACTTGATTTTCATGCACGAATTTATTCATGCTCATCCCATGAGATGGCGCGAGGTATCGGACAAAAGACTTTCCCTGGTCTCTTCGCGATTTTTCAACACGGATACATCCAACTTCTTGCACTTTATAGTAATTTCCTTGCAAAAGAATCGTGGTGGACAAATTTATAGAATTATTGGTCGATGGTTCTTTGTTTCTACTTTATTGCACTCGAGTCTCACGATGAAATCTCTTAATTTTTTGATTCAAGGATTATCATTATTGAGAGAGATGAAAAGGGTTCTAGGAGATCGATCATAAAGCCCCTCAGCAAATCGATTATTTTTGGGGGGAAATGGCATAATAGGGAACTTTTCCTAAACTTTATGTTTTTTCTTATTCACATTTGTCCTTCTATCAAAATTATAAATGGAAATGACGATGGAGATGTTAAGTTTCCGTTAGATGGTGTCCTCCTTGACGTTCTAAAAAATTTAAAATGGTCTAGAAATGATGAACATTACAAAACAAAAAAAGTATTAAAAAATAGAACAAAGGAAACTTTGAAAAATATATCAAACTCTAGTTGTGCAACCCGTGATAGATCTGACCTTTGATTAAGTAACCCCCCACGTATCGCTAGGGGTTGCACGAATTTGTTGATGGCTGGTAAGTACTCAGCGGCCCTTGTTGCCGTGTCGTGTCGCTGGTGGCACTGCTTCCACCCACCTCCTACTTCTTCTATGTCTCTTTTTCTAAGGATTTGTTGCTTCTTCTCCTTCTTTTTTTTTTTTTAATATTTATCTAGTTAACACCTAAAAATTACATGTAAGCATCAATTTATCCAGAAAGTATCGACGTAATAGTTATGTGTCAATTAACATTAGCATTTTCATTTTTAAATTTTGCAGAAGAACCAACTCAAATATATATATGTTATAAAAATTTAATTGCATATACAATAGTTTTGAAATATGATGGAACAATTTGAAAAAGTTGAGTGAGCTTGCCAGATTGGCGAGAGGGCCTCGCCATTTTCATGAGAGGGCCATGATCCTCGGCTAGATCATTTTACCTAAAATTTCATGATAAAAGAAATACCTTTCATTGAAATTATTTTTAATTAAAGTGATTTGTTTTCATTTACATGATGGTATTCTGAGAAAAAAAAAGTGACTGAAAATATTTTCAGTGTTTGGATCTCGTTGAAATAATGAGTATTGAAGAAGGTGCACAAGTGAATGCTTGTTAAGAGACTTATTATGCTTGGGAAAATGATTTCCTACATTTAGAAATGAGAATTTGTTTCATTAATTTTAAGAGTGGGTATTTTCCTTAACCGTCAATGTGTTTTCATTGATTGAACATTTTAGCGAATCAAGCATGTGAAAGTAATTAATTAGCAGAAAGTTGTTGCATTAGAGATGTGCTTGTTTGGGTGACAAAATCATCATAAATTAATTTTTATTTTATTTTTACGCGTTTTGTTTGCTAAAAATGATCAATCAATAGAAAATCATTTATAGTAAAAAAAGACATGCACGTTTAAAGTTATGTAATTTTTGAATTTTAACTCAATGCGATGTGATTCTTGAACTTTTAATTTTGTTTAAGGTAATTCTTAAACTTTTGGTACTTATTCTATGAAAACGTTCAATTTTATACAATAAGGTCAAAGTTTAGAAATTATTCGTGTGAGTATTTCATCATTTTAGGACTCCATCACCGGCCATTACACTGTGGCGAGGAAGACATGCAAACTCCTCCTCCCTCCACATGGGCATATGCCCCCGTCTTTAGTTCCGCAGCGGAAGTCGGTGCTGTTCACACGGCAATCCGACACTCTCTTCCTGTCTCTCTCTCACATGACGCATCCATGGATTTCGATTTCGAGCTCGACTTCCCAACTAAACTCCTTATTTAATGGCCTCCCTCTCTGTTTACCTCTTCCTCTCCCCGCGCTTCGCTTCCTTTCTCTTTCCGCTTTTCCCATCGCGCCCACTTACTCGGGATAAAAAAGAAGAAGAAAAAGATCAGTGGCTGGGAGAGAGAAAAAACATCCCGCGCTGCGCCTCCCTCGGGTGTTGTCATCACACTCGTCCTTCTCCTCTGCTGCGATCTGCTGTCATAAATTTCTCTTCTTGACTCCATTCGGGAGGAACCCAAAATTTCTCTGAGCTTTTACTGCGCCTTTGACACTATAGCACGCTTCGAATTTACAGCACTCTCTCAACTTCCAACTGTTTTGGCCTAATTCCGCCTCCCTACTCTAGAGACCCATCTATCCATCTCGCTTAAAGACACCAATTGGATTTCTCCTTTGGGGTCGTTTCGAAGTTTGCAGTGAGATCGATTGATTTCGTAGCCCGCCCATGGACGTCGAATCCGTACCGAAGTTCGCGAAGCCCCCGGCGCAGCGCAGGCGCAGCCACGGATGCAGGAACGCCTGCCTTGCGCCGGTGGCGGTCCTCGTCCTCATCGCGGTGCTGATCGTGATCCTGGCCTTCACCGTGTTCAAGGCGAAGCACCCCGTGACCACCGTGGACTCGGCGAAGCTCAGGAACCTGCAGGTGTCGGTCAGCATCGCCCCTTTCGGGATCAACCTGAACGTGACCGTGGACGTCGACATCTCCGTGAAGAACCCCAACAAGGTCGCCTTCAAGTACGAGAACAGCACTTGCTTGTTGAATTACAGGGGAGAGCAAGTCGGGGACGCCCCCGTCCCAGCGGGCGAGATAGGGGCGGGCCGGACGAAGCAGATGAACCTGACGCTCTCCGTGCTGGCGAACCGGCTCCTGTCGAACTCGCAGGCGATCTCGGACTTCCTGTCCGGGGTGTTGCCCCTCAACACGTACACGAAAATGCCTGGTACGGTGACCATCTTGGGATTGTTTAAGGTCCATGTGGTCTCTACGACTTCCTGCGATTTGAGCGTGTTTGTGTCCAATAGTAGTCTTGGGAATCAACAGTGTAGGTATGAGACCAAGTTGTAGTTGGTTGATGTTTATGTTGGTTGCTTCTAGGATTTTAGGGTGCACATGGTATCTTCGAAAATCCATTTTTCCACATGGACACGTCTAACTGCTTGCACTTTATAGTAAATTCTTTGCAGATGTGTCATGACGGATGGATTCCTAAAATCATTTAGGCGATGATTCTTTGTTTGTATCTTATTGCACTCAAATCTCACGATGAAATCTCTTATTTTTGTGATCCAAAGATATAATTATCAACAAAAAAAAAATGATTCTAGCTAGATTATAAGGTTACTCTACCAAATTGATTATTTTTTTAGAGGGAAAATGGCATAATAGGGAACTTTTCTAAACTATATGTTTTTTTTTGTACAAGTTGATCCTCCTATTGAAATTATATAGAAATACTAATGCAACTAGTAAGTCCCCCGTTAGATGTTGACGTGATGTCCTAGTTGATATGCTAAAAAATTGAAAATGGTTTAGAAATCATGAATATTATAAAATAAAATAAATATTAGGAAAATTACAAATAAGAGCCTAAAATATTCTTATTTTCTCAAATAAGGGTTTAAAAGAAAGGCCTAATCTTGCTCGCAAATATGCATTTTAGTCTTTTAATTGTTAAATTTATTTTTGTCTTTTTTTCTTTTTCTTTATGTTTTATTTTCTTTTCTTACCTTCGCCAAACATGGCGGAGGTTGCCGATCTCAGGCAAGAGATGCTCTCGCTCTCGTTGGCGTTAGGCTAAGGTAGCCCTCGCCTGGGCAGCATCGAGCGAGCGATGTCCTCATCAATATTGGGTGAAAGTTGCCTCGCCTAGGCTAGATAGGCGAGGTTAGGCAAGGGTGTTCCTCACCCGCCCGCCCAAGCAAGGGTGACTCTTGCTTGACGTCAGTGAGAGTGGCCCTCGCCTAAGTCCGACAACCTCTGCCATGATCGATAGAGGAAATAAGAGAAAAAGAAAAATAAAAGGAAAGTAAAGAAAACAAATCAAAAAATTTTAAAAATACACTCATAATTTTTTTTGACAAAAATACAATTTCCCTAATGACCGGAATAGTCATTGGCAAGCCAAAAAATCTTTATTTGAGACGATTTGACAATTGCATGTTCTTATTTGAGACGATTTAAACACTTCAAACTTTTATTTGAAACAATGTCTATTCCAAACCCTTATTTGATAAAATGTTTGCACTTTAAACTCTTATTTTTGGAGCTTTCCCTAAATATTAAAAGATAAAACAAAGGAGACCTTGGAAAAAAAATCAGACTCCGATGGCGATCCGAGCTACGTCCAACCTCTGGTCAAGTGACCCCCTCTAGCCGCCTCCTACTTCTCCTCTCTCTTTCTTCTTCTTCTTTTGATTTTTTCAAAATTTTATCTACTTAACACCTAAAAATTACATGTAAGCATCAGTTTGCCCGGTGAGTACTGACGTAACACTTATGTGTCGATTAAGATTAGCATTTCCATTTTTATTTTAGTAGAACAACCAACTCGAAAAAAGAATATATATATTTGCTATAAAAATCTGATTTGATAAAAAATAGTTTCGAAATATGATAAAACAATTTGAAAAAGTTGAGTGAGCTCGTCAGATTGGCAAGAAGGCGTCACCAAATTCGTGAGAGGGCTGCAATTCTTGGCCGGATCATTTAACTTGAAATATCATGTTAAAGGAAATTTCTTTCATGGAAATCATTTTATAAGGAAAGTGATTAGTTTTCATTTATACGGTGGTATGCTGAAAAAGCATAACTAAAAATATTTTCAGTGTTTGGATCTCGTTTGATATAATGACCATTGAAGAAGGTGAAGAAGTGAATGCTTGTTAAGAGACTTGTTATGCTCAGGAAAATGATTTCCTCTATTTAGAAAAGAGAATTTGTTTCTTAATTTTAAGAGCAGGTGTTTTCCTTGATTGAAAATGCTTTTTTTGTTGACTGAGCATTTCAGAGAATCAAACATGTGAAAATTCAGAAAACTAATTAGCAAAAAGCTCTTTCATTGGAGATGTGTTTGTTTGAGTGAAAAAAATCATCCATGAATTAGTTTTTTTGAAAGTTTACATGTTTTGTTTACTAAAAATGATCAATCAATGGAAAACTATTTATGATCGAAGAATATATGCATATTTAAAGTTAGGAAAATGAATTCCTCAACTTGAAAAGGGATAAAGATTTTCCTTAAAAATGATTTCAAGAAAAACACTTTCCTTTTTTCTGAAAGGAAAACTATTTTCGAGAAATTGTTGCTCATCCTTTCGGTACTTGGATAATAAAAAGCTAAGTGATCTATAGAAAATGTGTTCCATTGACTAAAAACAACAAATTTAGATTTGGGGAAAGCAACAAGAAAAAATCAATTTAAATCACTACACAAATAAAAACTAATTATTTTTCTTTAAAATGATTCATGAAAAAAATTTCAATGAAACAAATTCATCAAAAAATTTGAATCCTTTTAAGGAAAACGATAGAAGTGGTCCCTAAATTTTATCCTCATGTGCAATGCTATCTTAAAACTTATAATTGGTTTGATACGGTTCTTAAACTTTAACTCATTGAGTTCTTAGACTATATGAAAATACTCGATATTTTTCTTGCATTAATTGAAGGTCAAGGACCAGTAACCATTAAACGTTTTCATATAATTCGAGAATCCAATTGGAAGTATACAACAAATTCAAAGATTATATTAAATAAATTAAAAATTCGAAGACAATATTATATACTAGAACTCATGGGCCATTCGTGTTCCTTAGTTTTACCGCTCCATCGCCGGCCACTACATCGTGGTGAGGAAGACATGCAAACTACTCTTCCTTCCACATGCGCATATGGCCCCGTCTTTAGTTCCGCAGCAGAAGTCGGTGCTGTTCACTCGGCAATCCAACACTCTCTCTTGTCTCTCTCTCACATGGCGCGTCCATGGATTTCGATTTCGACCTCGACTTCCCAACTACACTCCTTATTTAATGGCCTCCCTCTCTCCCTCCCTTCCTCTTCCTCTTCCTGTGTTTCGTTTCCTTTCTCTTTCTAACTTTTCCCATCGCGCCCACTTTCTCGAGAAAGAAAGAAAAAGATCAGTGATTGGGAGAGAGAGAAAAAGCATCCCACCGCTGCCGGCCCCCTCCCTCGCTCACGCGTTGTCATCGTACTCGTCCCTCTTCTCTACGCGAACGCCACTATAATAGAAAAAGGGGAAAAGGGTCGCTCTCAAATCGGCGCTGCTGCGAGCTCCTGTCATCAATTTCGCTTCTTGACTCAATTGGCGAGGAACCCAAAATTTCTCCGAGCTTTTACTGGGTGCTTTGACCCTACAACACGCGTCGAATTTATAGCTCTCCCTCTATCTCTCTCTCAACTTCCAACTGTTTTGGCCTAATTCCACCTCCTTACTGTAGAGACCCATCTGTTCATCTCGCTTTAAGGCACCCATTTGATTCTCCTTTGGGGTCGTTTCGAAGTTTTCAGTGAGATCGATTGATTTCGAAGCTCCCCCCATGGACGTCGAATCCGGACCGAAGTTCGCGAAGCCCACGGCGCCGCCCAAGCGGAGACACGGATGCAGGAACGCCTGCATTGCGCTGGTGGTGATCCTCGTCCTCATCGTGGTGCTGATCGTGATCCTGGCCTTCACCGTGTTCAAGGCGAAGCACCCCGTGACCACCGTGAACTCGACGAAGGTCAGGGGCCTGAAGGCGTCGGTCAGCATCGCCCCTCTTGGGCTCAACCTGAACGTGACCCTGGACGTCGACATCTCGGTGAAGAACCCCAACAAGGTCGGCTTCAAATACGAGAACAGCACTTCCTTGTTGAATTACAGGGGAGAGGAAGTCGGGGAGGTCCCGATCCCCGCGGATGAGATAGGGGCCGACCAGACGAAGGAGATGAACCTGACGCTCACCGTGCTGGCGAACCGGTTCCTGTCGAACTCGCAGGCGTACTCGGACTTCCTGTCCGGGGTCTTGCCCCTCAACACGTACACGAAAATGTCTGGTAAGGTGACCATCATGGGATTGTTTAAGATCCATGTGGTCTCCACGACTTCCTGCGATTTGAGCGTGTATGTGTCAAATAGTACAGTGGGGAATCAACAGTGTACGTATAAGACCAAGTTGTAGTCGATTGATGTTTATGTTGGTTGCTTCTAGGATTTTATGTTGCACACGGGTCTCTGTTTCTTGGGCCTCTTTTACACTCTTTTTTCCGGGGGATATTTGTTGGGATAAATAAGTTATGAGGGTATGGAGATTTTGTGCATATTCTAGATTCGAATTAGTTGTTGTTTTGCAATCCATGTCTCCCTTGCCTCCGGGTATATCAATGTCATACAGGATGCTTTGGCATTATCTGCGATGTCGAAAGTTGCTAGATTTATCAGATGTACTTGAATGCAAACATGCAGTTGCATTTGCAATGCACTGTTTTTGGCTTATATAGACAGTTATGAAGGACACAAACAATATACTGGATACAGGTTTCCTTTGAGTGCTTCAGCAGAACAATTTCTCAAATTATGTTCTTGCTGCTTAGCAGTTAAAGAAAGGAATTTTGGAACTCAAGACAATTGCATCGAATTGTTTTGTATACGTTACCAAAGGTAGCTTTGATTGAGCTGCGATGTCTTTCGAACCAAAGATAACTTCCAGCGTGTAATTTGGCTATTATCATCAATTAGCATGGAAGGGCATGATTTTGTGTTATGTCCCTGAATTGCTGATATTCTATATATCTTGTCTCATTAATGACAGATAAAAGAAAGTTGTTTGATGTGTGACCCAAGTGTTGCTTTTTCTAATCTTGGACTGAAACGAAAATTTAACTCATGATGTTATGGACTTCATAAAGAATTTACATCTTGTGTTTGTGTATCTTTAAGATGTCAGTTTGCGTGATGTAAATCATTCTGTTATTGGTCAGTTATGTCCAAGTTGTTCAAACAGTGGAAAATGCTAGGTGCCAGAGTGTACTTGTATTCGTTAAGGCAAAGAAGATAATAATATGAAGGTTCTCAACAGGTGAATAATTTTATATTAACAGGATACAAGGTGAATCTGACTTATTTTTTGGAGTGCAAAGCAATGAGACCGGGGTGATAATCTGTAAACATGTCCTAGATTGAAACTTGCAGCTCTGTCCAGCTAGACCATGAGAATGTATATATTCAAGTGTTTTGATTCACATATTTGTTTTGTCAGTCAAAGGTGTTGTAAAATCATGAAGCTTTTTAGTTAATCCATTGATTGCCGTCACCAGTTTTTGAATGGAATTTGACACCTCACAAGCACAAGCTTTATTCTTATGTATCTTACTAGTTTCATTCCTAAAAACAATAAAACAAATATTGTTTGTTGTCTAGTTGCTATAGCAGGGCATTGTTATAGTTGACATTAAGCATCTCTTTTAATCTTGAACTTTATTCTTATGTTTGACAACCCACTCTGATTAGCATCTCTTATGCTGAGCTTTTCTAGCAAAATAGCTCATCACTGTTTTGACTTCATCTTCTTGAATCGACAGTGCTGTGGTGGGATTTGATGAAATTCAGGCGCTCTATTTTTCAAAGCTTGTTTTTAATCAAAGTAGCTGTTGCAATATTTCTTTGCCTTTATTGGGTTATGGAACTTAGGATCTAGATGCCACTTCTCAGTCATTTTGGTTGGTATCTACTAGTATTTATGATCTGTCCTTGCTGTGAAGTACTGCAAGTTAGTGCATTGCCTGCCTGATAAGAAGTAAGAACCTCCTGCAAGCATGGAGGAAGTAGAATTTATCTCTGAACCAGTATTTGATGTAGAAGATAACTGAGTTTTTGGTGTTGGTCATTACCATTTTGTTTTTTGGGTGGCTCTGCTTTTACATTTAACTGGATCTAGAGTCCTATCTGGCGAGTGACTTTGCATGTTTGATTGATCCAAGAATGTCTTGATTGCTGGACGCGTACACTTGCTAGATTTGTCGTTGGCTCTATAGAATGCCCAGTGAAATTTTACTTGTCCATGTAAAGGTGATCTACATATCCAGTAACTGAAGAGTGTGTAGCACTAGTAAATTTAAGGCCATTCAAAATGTGCATGAAAAATGGTTTCCAGTCTCATTGGAGTACTGCTTCCCCTAAAAGAATATCTTGGTAGATCTGAAGTTATTGTGCCTGTCAAACTCCAGTAGAATTCTAGTCCTTTGTGAATCATGCAGGTGGTAAAGAAAACAGCAATATGTCAATGAAATTTGATGAGATCAGAGTACATACAAATGGTTTCATATGCAGATTCTCTATGTCCCATGTTTGCTTATGATGTTGTTACAGTAGACCATGCCGAGGACATGGTGAAGAGGAAAAATCTTTGCAACCCCAGTCGACAAAAATGGCAACATTCTGATCCTTGCTTATTACACCCTTCGACCAGTAAGTTTTGCTGTGTTACTTCTTTGCTGGTAGGATTTACTTAAACAACACAGACATTCTCATCCCAAAAGTGGGTCAGTCACCTAGATTTGGAGGAAGTAGCTTTTACATAGCTTCACGCGGGATTGTTTGGACAACATGGATGCAAGAGGGGAAAAAGAAAAGTGTGTGCCGCAATTTGCCTGGCAAGTTTTTTTTCAGCACTGTGAGCTTAACGATCTGCGTCGGAACTCGGGCACTCTTACAAAAGCAGATACATGGTTGGATCAAATTGGCCTCTCCTAGGAGGATGAACCTTGAGACACTGAAAGTGACGTGGTTTTTGGCTTCCCATTTGCGAAATTCTTCATATGGTGGTGGAAACATTTTTATGTGATTCTGCATTTGAAGGTTCTTCCGTGGAAAAAAAAATTAGGTGGTTAGAGTCAACTTTGGTAATTGGTAAGCCAATGGTGCGTTTGGTAACGATTTTCTTCCCGAGAACAAATTTTGATAAAAAATGATTCTTTTTTATTTTGTTCTCGCGAATAATTTCTAAGCATTTTAAGCCGTTTGGTGACTATCCAAAATTTCTGATTCTGGAATAGAATTGCATTTGGTATCGTGCTCAAAATTTATAATCCAAATCATTTTTTTTTTCTTTTTTTCCTTTCTCTCTCTTTTTCTTCTTCTTCAAGTGGCCGGTCGCCGATCTGACGGCGACCGGCCAGACGAGGGTCGGCGACCTCACCAGAGCGTTGCCGGCCCTCATCAACCGAGCCTCACCAGGGGCCAGGCAAGCCTCGCCGGGGCTGGGTGAGGCCTGCCTGGCCATCGGTGAGGCTGGGAGAGGCTCACCTGGCCACCGGCGAGGCCAAACCTCGTCGATGGCTGGGCTTGCCTTCGGCGAGCTTGCCGGACCTCGCCGAGGCTGGGCGAGGCCTGCCTGGCCATCGATGGGACTAGGCGAGGCCAAGCCTCGTTGATGGCTGGGCTTGCCTTCGGCGAGCTTGTCGAACCTCGCCTTGGCCTGGCGAGCTCATCGGATTGGTTGTCGGCGACCAGCAGTGGTGAGCGGCGGACGGCGGCGGACGGCAACCGTGGGATGGCGGTAGATGAAGAAGAAGAGAAAATGGAAGAAGAGAAATATGGTCCTGATTTTTAGATTTATTCCCGGGAACAAGAATCAACTTTTTTTGTATTCTTGATTTTGTTCCAAATTTACTTCCGGAAACAAAAAAATAGAAATTTGTTCCCAGAAACAAAATTTTTACCAAACACGATTCTATTTCCAAACTGCTCCTGAGAACAAAAAATCAGAATCATGTACTATTTGGATGGTTAACAAACAAGCCCAATACAATCATTTCGAATAATTTGTGGATGCCAGTGAGTCTCGATAGTCTATATCTTGTATTGCTCGTGTCCAAAAAGTTTGCTTCGGGAGTGTTTGATGTTTCCGCGTACTTTTGTGTGATCTTAAGCTCATGTGGAGGCTGATTTTAGAGTGCCTTTTGCGCTAGGTGCCGGTCGCGATCAGAGGGCCAGGACTAGCGCCGCGTGTCAAGTTCAGTTGGGATGTGGCCAAAGCCGGGCTCACCAACGTCGTTGCCACCGTGATTAATCTTCATGGCTCCAGCAATTACGAGCCCACCCTCATCAAAGTTGTCGAATAACGTAGAGCCTTGATGGGAGAACGATAACAACCTGAACAATGTCGGATCAATGCAACAGAAAAAATAATCTCTCATCTTATGTAAACCTCCTAGAAAATGATATTTAGATTAATATAAATACCAAGTACGCAAATACAAGATGATTTTTTTTTACGTGGAAAACTTTCTTAGTATGAGAATGTCAAAAACCACAGGACTGAAGTCCTTCCAAAAATCTTCACTATCAATAAAATTGGATGAACAAAGTTATTCTCTAATAAATATTAGAGGCACATACAGCAAAGACTTAAAGAACATTATTCTTGGCAATACACATAAATTTTACAAAAATCAAGGATAAATATCACCAAAAATGTCTTTACCAAAAAAAAAAAAATATCACCATAAATGTAGGTTTTGTTCAACCCACGAAAAACTTGATGTAGGGAACTTTAAATGAAAATCAAACTATTCAAACTAGAGACAAGTGTGTCACAAACACACTAACAAAATTTCAGTTCAATCAAATTATTAATCGACTTCCAATGCTAGCTTGATGAAAATCAGACTCTACCTTTAACTCAGATTTTCTGTTTTTTCTCTCTTTTGTTATTGTGTCTTAACTCATGTTCTTCATAGCTATCACATAAAAGATAATGAGAAATCTTATTTTTCCATGCAGTTTACCATATGGGTTCAAACTCATTGGGCTCGAGCTCACATGGAAGTGCTTGCCAAATTCGAACCACAGAGCTAATATGCAGAGTTTTGTTTGTAAAAGTGGTCTACCGTTCATGGTTAAAAAAGCTATTCTCACCCAAGTGTAGGAAACTGTTTTGGAGCCTAAGCAGCGTCTACTGTTTAGCCTACGGTTAGCCATGTTCAGCAAGTTAATAGCAATTAATAACGGCTGATTGACGGTGGTCCTATAAGATAAAAGAACAGATTTCTGGTCATCTCCTTCCATCTCATGCATCTTAGGTTGCCTTAATTGAGAAAAAGTCAGATTCATTCTCGTTTACGTGTACGTAAATGTTGGGTAACCAAAGAAAATTCAGGGCATGGTGGATATGTCGTCGTGTCGTTTTCCTGTTCGCATCGCCATGTCCTATTTTCTTAATTATGAATTTCGTATTGGACTAAAGTTTTTACGTACAAGCAAGTAATGCCACGTGCTGTCTTCCGTGTCCCGTATTGGGTCTTGAGTAGTGATTTGTTCTTCTCTTTCAAGCAAAGGACTCCAGAGATCCTCCAGAAAAGATACGACGAGATTTTAGAGAAAATTCCGGACAACAATGACGGATGGGGACTTCAGCCTCTTTTATGCCAAAGAACGAAAAAGTATTTGACGCTCGGGAGAGTAGATTTGATGACTGTTCGTAAAAAGATATTTTCACTTTGAGATTGTATTTTACGTAGATATTTTTCTAAACGGTAGGACCATTAATTGTTATGACTAAAACTATTACTTAGAGGAGCATGAATAGGCGATTATATGAAAACAAAAGGGTTTAAAGAAATTTTTTAAGGAAACACCGCTGGTAGTGGAAAGAGATTATCAGATCTTATCGGCACACAATTTCATCATGAAAAATTTAAAGAAAGTAAAAGATAGAGAATTGCACATAAAAGATTATAGTAATTCGATTTTTACGAGCTTGTATCCACTCTCTTGTACTACAGCTTATTTGCTGAATTCCACTAAAAAGAATCAATCAGATTACAAGATCTGAGTTATATAATTTGAAGCTCATGTGTATCACTTCTCACACACTCGACCCCTAAAAAAGTACACAATTAATCTCATAGAGACGAATAGATTTGATCCTAAAACACTTTTGAGAATTTGGAATTGCAAGCTTCGATTATCTTAAGTGAGGGTTCTCTTAGCTTCGAGACCTCCTCTTATACTCTTTCTAGTGCCAGCTAATCGTGAGACATATCTCCAGGAGGATAATCCATCCAATCTATCCATTGACCTAAATCTCATCAAGAAAGTCTGATAGCCTTAAGATCGCTGAGGATAAAGCTTCTCATTGATTTTGCCGCCTGTAGAGCAGTTCGGATTTCCATATGTCGAATGCCTTTACTTAGAAAGAATAAAAGATCTCAAGAAGATTGTTCTAGGAAGGTTGAGTCTCCAATAGATAATTTGAAGACTTTCCTTTTGGAACAACTTATAAATATGGTAGGGAATCCAATCAATTGCTAATAGATATTATCTCATTCCTAACCGTTTGATAGGACACATAAGAAATGAAATAATTAAGCCATGACTCTAGATCTGATCGATATCGTTTGATCATATAGATTTTTCACCTAGAAAATACTTATCATTAGAAACAAAATCTTTACGTTAGATAAGTTTTGTCAATCTTCAAAATCTTTTAGGGAATGTCTTTTCAACATTAGTGTTGTGTTATCTGCATGTTAGACTGTCGAGGCATCCATCCTTTCATGACACTAGCCATCCTCATGTTCGATCAAAGTGCATGAATGATCGAAACAAATGCCAATGTCGCATTTTTCTAGCAAGATAAGTGCAAAACAATATCGTTTCGCATGCTGATGTGATTAAACAAGCAAAAAACAACGTTGTCTTACTTTCATTTTGAATTTTAATATAAATATTAATTAAATTAAACTTAAAACTAAATTAAAACAATATCGCAGCACTTGTTCAACGAGAGCTTATTAAAATTCAAATAAGAGATAAAATGATGTCGTTTTTGCTCTTCTATATTTACTTAGCTTTCTGGCAAGTCATGTAGGCAACTTATATAATTAAAAATAAGACGCATCAAATTTTCAGCACCTTTCACTAGAATTGGCACTTAAATATCTTATTTGAAAAAAAATGACATTTAAGTATAATTTTTGAAACTTTTGATATTTAAATATCATCCTCATTAAGTTTTGACGCATGTATCGTACTTTTGCCTGCAAACTACTTTTCCCCCCACATGCGCATATGCCCGCCTCTTGTTCCTCAGTGGAAGACGGTGCTCTCACACTGCAATCCCATCTCTCTCTCTCTCCTGTCTGTGTCTCGCCTGGCGTGTCCATGGATTTCGATTTCAGCTTCCCGGCTACACCTCTTATCTATTGGCGTCCCTTTCTCTCTTCCTAAACTTCGCTTCCTCTCTCTTCCTACTTTTTCCATGGCGCCCACTTTCTCGAGAAAAAGAAAAGATCAATGATTGGCAGAGAGAGAAAAGTATCCCACCGCCACCCCGCTCCTCACGCTCGACTGTCCCATCCTCGAACGCCACCGGAGAAAGGAAAGGGACAAAGGGTCGCCCTCAAATCGACTCCGCGACGACCTGCTCTCATCAATTTCGCTTCTTGACTCCATTCCTGAGGACCCAACACTTCTCTGAGCTTTAAAGACGCCCATTTGATTCTCCTCTGGGGTCGTTTCGAAGTTTTCGGTGAGATTGATCGATCTCGAAGCTCCCCCATGGACGTCGAATCCGCACCGAAGCCCGCGAAGCCGCCGGCACCTCCCAGACGAAGCCACCGATGCAGGAACGTCTGCATTGCGGTGGTGGTGGTCCTCGTCCTCATCGTGGTGCTGATCGTGATCCTGGCCTTCACCGTGTTCAAGCCGAAGCGCACCGAGACCAAAGTGAGCTCGGCGAAGTTCAAGAACCTGCAGGTGTCGCTCAAAGGCGCCCCCATCGGGTTTGACCTGAACGTGACCCTGGACATCGAGGTCTCGGTGAAGAACCCCAACAAGGTCGGCTTCAAGTATGAGAACAGCACTTGCTTGTTGAATTACAGGGGAGAGCAAGTCGGGGAGGTCCCGATCCCCGCGGGCGAGATAGGGGCCGACCAGACGAAGCAGATGAACCTGACGCTCACTGTGCTGGCGGACCGGTTCCTATCGAAGTCGCAGGCGTACTTGGACTACCTGTCCAAGGTCTTGCCCATCAGCACGTACACGAATATGTCTGGTAAGGTGACCATCATGGGATTGTTTAAGGTCCATGTGGTTTCCACGAGTTCCTGCGATTTGAGTTTGTTTCTGTCCAATAACACTGTGGGGATTCAACATTGTAGCTCTGACACCAAGTTGTAATTGATCGATGTCTATGTTGGTTGCTTCTAGGATTTTATGTTGCACACGGGTCTCTGTTTCTTTGGCCTCTTTGACACTCTTTTTTTCCAAGGGGATATTTTTTTGGATAGATAAGTTATGAGGGTATAGAGATTTTGTGCTGATTCTAGATTCGAATCAGTTGTTGTTTTGCAATCCATGTCTCCCTTGCCTCCGGGTATATCAATGTCATACAGGATGTTTTGGCATTATCTGCAATGTCGAAAGTTGCTAGATTTATCAGATGTACTTGAATGCAGAAAGGCAGTTGCATTTGGAATTTACTGTTTTTGGCTTATATGGACGATTAAGAAGGACACAGACAATCTACTGGATACAGTTTTCCTTTAAGTGCTACAGCAGGACAATTTCTCAAATTATGTTCTCACTGCTTAGCAGTTAAAGAAAGAAATTTCGGAATTGCATCGAATTGTTTCATATACGTTACTGAAGGTACCTTCAAGTGGGCTGCTCTGTCCTATTGTTCAACCCGAAGATGACTTCAAGCACGTAATTTGGCTATTATCATCGATTAGCATGGAAGGGCGTGTTTTTGTGTTATGCCCCTGAATTGCTGATATGCTATTATAGTTGTCTCATTAATGACTGATAAAAGAAAGTTATTTGATGCATGACCAAGTTTCACTTTTTCATATCTTGGACTGAAACAAAAATTTAAATTATGATGTCATGTACTTTATAAAGAACTTACATCTTGTGTTTGTGTATCTTTCAGATGCCAGTTCGCGTGATGTAAATCATTCTGTTGTTGGCCAGTTTTGTGTAAGTTGTTCTAACAGCTGAAAATGCTAGGTGCCAGAGTCTACTCGTATTCTTTAAGGCAAAGAAGATATAAATATGAAGGTTCTCAACAGGTGAATAATTTTATATTAACAGGATACAAGGTGAATCTGACTTAGTGCAAAGCGATGAGACCAGGGTGATAATCTATAAACATGTCCTAGATTGAAACTTGCAGCTCTGTCCAGCCAGACCATGATTATTTCTATATTCAAGTGTTTTGACTTTACAAGTTTGTTTTGTCAGTCAAAGGTGTTGTAAAATTATGAAGCTTTTTAGTTAAACCATTGATTGCTGTTGCCAGTTTTTGAATGGAATTGACACCCTACAAGCACAAGCTTTATTCTCATGTATCTTACTAGTTTCATTCCTAAAACCAATAAAACAAATATAGTTTATCGTCTAGTTGCTCTAGCAGGGCATTGTTATAGTTGACATCCCACATCAATAAGCATCTCTTTTAACCTTGAACTTTATTCTTATGTTTGATATCCCACTTTGATAAGCAATCTTGTACTGAGCTTTTCTAGCAAAATAGCTCATCATTGTTTTGACTTCATCTTCTTGAATCGACAGTGCTGTGGTGGGATTCGATGAAATTTAGACACTCTTTTTTTCAAAGCTTGTTTTTAATCGACGTAGCTGTTGTAATATTTCTTTGCCTCCGTTGGGTTATGGAACTTAGGATCTAGATGCCACTTCTCAGTCATTTTGGTTGGTATCTGCTAGTATTTATGATCTGTCCTTGCTGAGAAGTACTGCAAATTAGCACATTGCCTCCCTGATAAGAAGTAATAACCTCCTGCAAGCTTGGAGGAAGTAGAATTTATCTCTGAACCTGTAGTTGATGTAGAAGATGACTGAGTTTTTTGTGTTGGTCATTACCATTTTGTTTTCTGTCTGGCCATGTTTTTGCATTTAACTGGATCTAGAGTCCAATCTGGCAAGTGACTTTGCATGTTTGATTGATCCAGTAATGTCTTGATTGCTGGATGCATACACTTGCTAGATTTGTTGTTGGCTCTATAGAATGCCCAGTGAAATTTTACTTGTCCATGTGAAGGTGATCTTCACATATCTAGTAACCGAAGAGTGTGTAGCACTAGTAAATCTTAAGGCCATTCAAAGTGTGCATGAACAATGGTTTCCAGTCTTAATGGAGCACTACTTCTCCTACAAGAACATCTTGGTAGATCTGAAGTTATCGTGCATGTCAAACTCTAGTAGAATTCGAGTCCTTCATCAACCATACAGGTTGTAAAGAAAACAACAATATGTCAATGAAATTTGATGAGATCAAAGTACATACAAATGATTTTGCACGCAGCTTACATATGTCCCGTGTTTGCTTATAATGGTGTTGTGGGCTTTTGCATAGTTTCTCTAGCAAATTTGGGCATCTGTCTATGCCTACATAGCAAGTAACTCTGAAAGCCAAGGGCTATTTATTAGATGATGATTGTAGTTTTTCTGAGAAGCAGAAAATGTGTGAATGCTGCATAGTCAGAGACAGCTTTTAGGATGAAGTTTTTTAATTTTCCCCCCCGACTGCTCACCGAGACAGCCTTTAGGATGATTCAGTTGTCCGGTCCTGCTCTGTCTCGCCTGTCCCGTCTTACTATAAACGTAACCGGAAGCCAGCATGCCAGCATAAGCACCATGAAAATAGGGGACGCATGACCAAGATAAGCTCTGAAGTTGCTTGATTCAATGATTAGTGCCATTCATTGGTGATTATCTGAAACTCTCTGGAAATGACGTTAGACAGCAGTACTTGCATGGTGAGTACTGCTTATAAAGCCTTCATGGGCAAGCCTAAGAATATGAGAGATTGATATGAGAGATTGACTGTGCTAATCATGGTAGAAATTTTTCATGTGATTTGAGCCCAAATTCTATTACGCATCTGTGAATATGTGTGGATTCTGATGAAGACATTACACCACGGGTGAAGAAGGCTCCGATTTCATCCTCCATCTTATTCTTCCAGAAATTTCATTTTAAGGCATCGTGAGAGAGGATCAAACCCTGCTTCGCGTAGGGTCAAGTCTTCTTGTTTGCAAACAGGCCCACCACCTTCTTGATTAATTGCCTTTGATTTCGGTTCTGTGTAAGCTCACTTGACTAGCTCACTCTTTCGGTTTTGATTGACTTGACTTTAGTCAAGTTCAAACGATTACTCAAATCACGGGGTGCTCTTGGGGGTATCGAGGAGCTCGGTTTGAATATCAACTTGTAAGAGGGATGGTAATTAGATCCACCGCCAGCTTGACGAAATTTTTACTCACTATTGGATGATGAAACATCTACCGTTTGTAAATATCAACCTTACCCTTTTTAGAGCATTTGAGTATCAAGCTGCGCATCATAGATCATGCATGCCAGGCTATGGCTACGTCCATCTCTTTGCTGTCGCCTATTTCCATAGGCCACTGCCATGGACCAGCAACGTAGCATTGTCGTGTATACATTGTATTCCTGAAACACGTTCTCATATATACAACATGCTCTCGAACAGTTTGGTAGGTGATCGGGTGCATTCAAAGTTCCAACCTCCCACCGCTCCATTAAAACCTCTGTTCATGCGCGTGCATTGTGCAATGTCCTTTGTCATTCTCTTTATATCCCATCATCTCTCCGCCTCAGATTGTTTGCCGTTGTCATTTCTACTCCCAACCTATCTCTCTCTATCTCGTGAGCAACAAATACCCATGAATGAGCCATGAACACTGAAAAGGACGACCAAGGTCTCCCCGCCGAAGGCCGAAACTCCATCAGAGGACGACGTTGCCTCATATTCCTCCTTGCAGCACCTCTCCTCCTCTTCCTCCTCTCCGTTGTCGCTCTTGTACTCTCCCTCACCCTCCTCAAGCCGAGAGATCCCACGATCAGCGTAGCCTCTGCCACCCTCAGCGGCATCTCTCCGCGAGTCACCTTATTTCCTGTCCTGAAGGTCGAGCTCAACGTCACCCTCAACATCATCCTCCTTGTCCACAACCGCAACCACTTCAGCTTCAGGCATGGGCCCGGCAAGAGCATCGTCTTGTACCGAGGCGGACAAGTCGGTGAGGCAGAGCTGCTTCCAGGGGAGATCCCCGCAAGGAAGTCAGCAGAGATGCCTTGCAGGCTGATGCTGGAGGTGGACAAAGTAATAACGGAGGACGTGGCGTCGCTGGTGAGGGATGTTTTGGGTGGGGAAGTCGTGGTCAAGAGCAGGACAAGTATCCCTGGGAGGGTGAGACTGTGGAAGGTGTTGAAGAGGCACGTGGTGGCAACGTCGGAGTGCCAGTACACAATCGGAGTGCCGGCGATGACGATTCAGAGCCAGGATTGCAAGTACGAGACCAAGTTTTGACTTTCTTAGAGCAAGCGTTAGTGGTTTATTATATACCTCAGGGAAAGAGGTTCATTCGTCATGTATGATCTCTTTGTCGTGTTTAATTAACTATACTCTGCAGATATTCTCTTCCCTCAGTAATTTAAAATTCTTCCAATGGCACTCATTGCAACTCCCTAAGTGATAGAGGATGCTCGTCTTTCTCATAAATGAGTTGTACGATCCATCAAGTTATCATAAATCATACGAAGTAATTACATATCGAAACGAGTTTGGTTTCATACGTCATGTTGGCTGTTTTACAATAAAAGATTAGCAATAGCATGTTGGCTCTGTCCACATTCGAACTGCTTCCTGAAGCAAAACCTGACCTTTTAGAACTAGTCACTGCTCTCGAGTCTTGACACGAGACAGAGAGGGCTTTCAACAGAGTCCAGAGGCACACGCCTTTGTTCATCATCGATTCAGTAATGGGACCTTTTTTTCTTTTTTTGGTCAAAAAGAACAGTAATGGGACCTGTAACTTCTGCAAAGTCACATTTTCGCTAACCAAACAAGGCATCTTTTCAAAGCGATATCTACGCAGAAAGATCTATACTCTGTAATCACCTAAATGAACTATCCATTAAGTAATAACACGAAAACATTAAAGGCTAGTAAATTCAGGTCTGATATAAATTCAACCTCACGCGACCAGCAAAAATGATACTCGCTGAAGAACGATCACACGATGCTATACTTCAATGAAAAGAGCAAGTTTGCCAGAATGCAATGCCAATTACATAAGTTAACTGTACAACTAAGCAGCATAAGCATATTGGGCAAAGAGTAAAGACAGACACGTTATTTGATTACGACATCTTCCTAGAACAAAAAGCTACTGGAAAAGCTGACAGATTACAGTTTCACAGTCAGCACATTTACTTAATGAAGTTAGTACCGCTGTTAAGTCATGCCTGCGAGAGCCGGATAGTGATCAAAACTGAAGCTTTCTGCACGTGCCCAAACTGGTATTCCTCGACGCCATTGAAGCCTTCATGGGAGCGGCAGGGCAGGTCTCAGCAATGCCATTCAAAAGGGGCGGTGAATGAGGAGTCTTGCATTTAGAGAAATCCCAGTCTGAAATGCTAGCAGAAACTTCTTCCATCCGGTTCATTATAACAACTTCCAAGACGATATTGTACACCGAATCAACAATCTCTTTGTCGGATGGAGTGCACGAACAGTCTGCGTCAATTCGATCTTCCAAGCTACTACCGAAGCCCCCGAATTTGAGACGGCGCGCGACGCTGCTTCTCCATTCATCGAGGCGCTTATCACATCGGGGTGCCAGCAATAAATTTTCCGGACCAGGTGCAAATGGGTCAAAGACGTTGTCTTTAGGCGTGTGCGGGCTACTGGTCTGATCGCCATGAGGAAGCGCTTGATCATCGTTTCCCCTCGAGGAATCGAGGACATCTACTTCCGAGGTCATCTCTGGCAGAGTAAGGGGGCATTTGAGGCTCACAAAAGTGTCCCCATCCTCTCTGTCCGTATCAGGAGTATTCGGCCCAAGATTATCTCCATCCTCGTTGCCGACAGCAGCAATTTGCTTCAAGACCTGCTTATCAGCATCGATAACTCCTAAAAGATGGAACTTTTTCGCAGACTCTCCACAAATGAGGTCTCCACAGTCCCCAGCAAAATCCGCCGTTCCTCCAGAACCCATTCTAACCCAGAATGAAGTAAACAATCGCTGCTAAGAAAGCACAAAAAAGGGTCGCATTAGCTCAACATCAAAGTGCTCTGCTCCTGGAAACTAAGACACCGGAAACCACGAATTGCTTCTGTCGTTATGGAAACCCTAGTTCTCTTCTACCCACACAAGAGAACCAATAGCAACACAGATTACCCACCAAATTTTTAAAAAAACGCAGCAAAAAACAGTTTTTTTCGAAAGAAAACATCAACCCGCGACGGGAAAGCTCGAACGGCGCGAGCGCAAAGGGGAAATTTCGGAACTTGGTACAAAAGGTCGAAGCTTCGCGAACCCAGAGAAAAACCCACCAAGAGAAAACGAGAAGTAGTAATCTCCACCAACTCAGCAAAGCAAGGAGAGAGAAAGAAATCAAAGAAAGACGTACCCTCGTTCTCTTTCGGGAACTCGACCGAGACGGGGAGGGTTTCTGGGGGAGAGGGGATCGTCTTCTTCTCCGTTCTTGCGGGAGTTTCGAAGCAGCAGCGCCAACACGGATAAGGAAAGCGTCGAAGGCCAGCCCAGCTCGAGCAGCAAAAGACGGGTCGTAACTCGAAGGCGGGCTGTGCTCCCCGCTTTGCCGTTTCGGCAGCAAGCGGGAGGAGGCGGAGGAGGAGAAAACGGACACGGCGTGCCTCCCCCACCCCGGCCGCTCGCGTAAGAGTCTGGTCCGTCGGATTCGAATTTCCGTGCCGACCGATCGACGGTGAGGATGCACGAAAGGTCTGCGGGGCACGCGTTTCTTGGTTCCCGCGCCGAGTTCGGAGAAATTCAGGAAATCGCGTTGCCTCGGGTTGCCTTTTTAGGTCCTATGATGTAATGTGATGCGTCGCCGATGCTGACCATTTTGCTCATTCGGACCGAAAGCTTTCCATCGTCCGGAATTCAAGCGAGCGCGATGGATGCTAGACTTTAGATCACGGGGCACGGCGCCGTACGGAGACCTTTTGGATAGGCTTGGGCAGTGGCATCCGGCGAGAGAAAGTCTAGCTGGACTCGGCTCGGCCCGAGCAAAACCGGCCCGGTTCGAAGATCTGTGTATGTTCAGATTTTATTGTGATGGGCTCGGGAAAAGATTTAGCATCGACTTTAAATCCCGGTCCGATCTCGCTTAATGATGATAGCTAAATAATGTGACTTAAATTGAATGATCGATGGACGGGGAAGAAAACTGACGGTTATGAATGTCCTTGTTGGGTCCGCCCCTGCTCCAATATTTATTCTTTATATTTTATAAAGTTGTTCGTCTTCACATATTTGTTCCTTTTGATATGATCTCAACTTTTTAATTTTCCATGATGGGACTTATTTTTGTGACACGCTCGATTAAAATATTTTCACAAATTGACGGGAGTTGACAACTTGGCGAATGATCTCTTTGAATCTGTTTTTTTTATTCCTTTGCGCTTTCTAGTGTCACGCACATAGGCATGGGTCAAATGGGGTGAGCCTGATCGGGTCAACGAGTCGCGGCCGATGGAAAATTGCTGCTCCTATGTTAAGGAGAGATATTCGGCTGTACGTGTACCCAATGGGAATAAAAAATAAAGAGAATTCAAAGCCTTGGATCTCAACGAGAAGTGGACTTTTTCGTGACAACCCTTCTAGTCTCTCAAACTCTTAACTATCCAAAAACAAATTCCCTCTCTCATCAAAATGCTTTACGGTAGTAGCGGGAAATTCTTTAGCACACCCGGTGAGCCCGAATTCATGTCCACGGGCGGGGTTCACGAGGTCCCATCGCAATCGGGTGCAATGATCAACGTGCGCGTCGAACTTTCGGAGGAAAAATGGAACCCAAAATGCCTTTAAAGCGGAGGAGAAACGACAGCGAAATTACCCAAAAAGAAAAGGCGAAAAACGAGCTCGCTTGCCGTTCGAGGAAATGAAGAAGAGGGGGAGAAGAAGAAGGGTCAAACGCGTCGTCGTGCGCCCCCACATAGCCATATAAAAATCCCAGCTTTCAACGGCACAACAATATGCACAGACACACCCCACGATCCATCATCGTCCACCGGCCACCGTTCTCCACCAGAAGAAACCGAGCTCCGATCATGGACGCTGCTCCGGCGACCGAGACCAACGGCTCCTCCTCCGCCTCCTCTCGCCGCCCCGCGCTCGGCGCCAAGTCGGCCTCCTTCCGCCTCCACTCCCCGAGCCTCAACTCCCTCCGCCTCCGCCGCATCTTCGACCTCTTCGACAAGAACGGCGACGGCCTCATCACCGCCGAGGAGCTCTCCAAGGCCCTCGCCCTCCTCGGCCTCGAAGCCGACCTCTCCGACCTCGAGTCCATCCTCCGCTCCCACATCAAGCCCGGGAGCGACGGCCTCCGGTTCGACGACTTCGTGGCCCTCCACCGGTCCATCGACGAGGCGTTCTTCGGAGGAGACGAGGCGGAGGCCGCGGGGTCGCCGTCGCAGGAGGAGGCGGATCTGAGCGAGGCGTTCAAGGTGTTCGACGAGGACGGCGATGGGTTCATCAGCGCCGGGGAGCTGCAGACGGTGCTGGCCAAGCTGGGGCTGCCGGAGGGGGAGGAGATCGGGCGGGTCGAGCAGATGATCAACTCCGTCGACCGGGACCACGACGGCCGTGTCGACTTCTTCGAGTTCAAGGACATGATGCGGAGCGTCCTGGTGAAGAGCTCTTAGGAGCGCCTTTAGAATTCTCGGTTCTTCTTCTTCCCGTTGTAATAAATGCCTCCGCCTGTAATAATTGTCAAATGTGCCAACAATTTGATCTTACTTCCATGGTGGAAAACTGCGTAGAATTCACAGAACCAGTTAAGTTTGTCGCTCGATCTTGATCTGTCCATGGTTACCCACGTTGGATTCTCTTCTTGTTTTCTTAGTTCTGGTCCTTTCCATGGGTAATTATAATTCGTTCTGGTAAGAGCAAGTTCGTGCGTTGATCAGAAGAAATGTCTGCTGCTTTTGACGAGTAGAGAGATCCGTAGGGATTCCGAAAAGATCGTTGACCGAACGGCCTCTTGACTTTCGGCCGAGCTCGTGGTGTGACTGAGTTCGGCGGCGGATTTCGAAGCCGAGCCGTGGAAAATTAATGGTGCGTTGAATGATCCCGGCCGAAGACGATGGCCGTCGTTTTCATTCAACTACCGTGGACGGTGAAGAAAGTGGGAGAGAGTGGAAATAGCTAAATTTCCTAATGGGTAATAAATCTTGTCTTATTTCTTTTTAGGGTAATAAATCTTGTTATATTTCTTTTTAGGGTAATAAATCTTGTTATATTTCTTTTTAGGGTAATAGTAATTTTGATTTTCAGATACATTATAGTTCAATCATAATCAAATAATAGCAATTGGTTTCTGCGTGAGTTGAGTTAGTTCCCACACTTGGAAATGGAAACCGGACCGGGTAGGGTAAATTCCTAGTTTGTGGAACTGAACTTGGTCTAATTCTAGGATTGATTCTGAAACCGATAATTTTATTTTATTTTATTTTATTGTTTCTTCTATCCTAGAAGGGCGAGTTTCCTAATATTAAAAGAAAAATAATTTAATAATTACGATTTGCCTCAAAGTAAGAATTAAAAGAAAAAATTGAAAACCTTGGTCAGTCCATCGGTTTGGTTCAATTTTTGAGTTAAACTGAAATCGATGCACACCCTATAGTCTAGGAGTTACATAACTTCTATTTGAAAAAATACTAGATATAATCAAGACAATCCCCTTGCTCTCAAGAATATTACCTCCTATCGTGTTAGAAAAAGCAATCGTGAAAATAAGTTGAACCAGGCACCGACCCACTCAATTTTGGGATTGGACCGATATGTCCAATCCAGTTATAAAATTGAACTCAAAACCGGTGATTTCAACTTTTATTTTTTGGTCTCTTCCATTCCTTACAAGTGGGAATTGTTGGAAGATAATACGCAAAAACGACAGGATCTTGTAATTTATGTTAACGCAAAATCACTAGAAAAATAAAATGAGAATTAATAAGGACACTAGAAATTTACGTGGTTCGATCTGAATATTAGTCCATACATCCACGGGAAGAGCCAATAACAAATAATCTACAACAATCGGAAAATCAAAGTTTACAATTGCTCATATGCTCAAATGTTTTCCACACCTAGATTTAATCCCAGATCTAAAGTGTTTATAAATAAATAATTCACTTAGACGTAAACTCACAGCATAAAATCACAGCGCGTTCAAGCTTAAAGTAAAATACTTTACGTACGCCGAAACTAAGAACTCATATGCTTGCTCTCTTCTTTCCGTTTCTCTCTTCGTTGCGCGGATGTGCGGCTCTCTTTAGCTTGTTGTGCGGCTTCTACATGCGGCTCACTTCTCTACGTAAAAGAAACCCTTGCCTTTTTATATTATGTGCGCAGTGTCAAAACTTTGACTCTAGGCCCACCTTGGATTCTATTTTTCTTCAACGTGAACTAGGCTTTTCTTGCAGGTAAAAGTGAAACCCTTCATTTCTCTTTTATTTTATATTATTTACTCTTTTGTCTTGTAGTGGTAGATTAACTTCATTCTTTTATTTCCTTGCTTATTTTGCTCATCCAAAAGAAAGTCCAATAAAAAGAAAGACTTCTTCATCCGATTTGTAAGAAAAATCTTCCTCAAACAAAATTCGATTTAACAAATCGTTATTCGAATTCAAACTCGAAACATTTATTTAACAATTCTTCACCCTGGCTCGATATTTGAAGCTAAGTTATAGTACTCATCATTTATGTTACTCTCCCAACGCCCCGACGGGTGCTCACTCTTCACATACGTTAATGGAGCTCAAGCAAAGCTTGAGCTTCGCCAAAGGAACAAACTTAATCATCATGTCTGTTGGGTTATCTACTGTAGCAATCTTTTTGACAATAACATTACCCTTAGCTAAGACATCTCGGATGAAGTGGTACCTAATGTTAACATGCTTCGTTCACTCATGATAAACTGAATTATATGTCAAATATATCGCACATTGGTTATCATAGTGTGTATCCACAATTGTTTGTTCTAACCCAAAGTCCAAAAGCAAACTTCATAACTATATCGCCTCATTCACTATAAAATGTTAGTGCCATTTACTCTACCTCAGTCAAAGACAATGCAATGAGATCCTATAAGGACGCTTCCCAACTAACTGCACCACTTGCTAGCGTAAACACATACCCTACTAAAGATCTGCGATAATCTAAGTCACCGGCGTGATCTAAATCCACAAAATCAGTGGTCTCACTGCCATTGTTGTCTCTTTGAGACACTATACCCATATCTGTTGTCCCCTTCAAATATCTGAGGATCAACTTCACAGCTTCCTAATGAGCTTTATCAGGACGCTTCATATAGCGACTAACCACGCTCACAACTTGTGAAATATTAGGTCTAGTGCACACCATAGCATACATAATACTACCCATGACACTAAAATAGGGAATACGAGACATGCTCCTTATCCTCCTTAGTCTGCGATGATAACTTATCTGAAAGTTAAAAGTGCTTCGCTAAAGGTATACTTACAGATTTTGCCGATTACATATTAAAACGTGCCACGATATTCTCAATATATTTCTTCTAAGATAGACGTAAAACTCTTGTAGTCTTGTCACGCAAAATCTCCATATCCAATATTTTCTTTGCAACACCTAAATCTTTCATCTCAAATTTAGCATTTAACCGCATCTTCAGCACATCAATACATACATATTTTTAGCTGTTATTAGCATATCATCAACATATAAAAGTAGACAAATCAAAGAACCATCCTCTAATCTCCTAAAGTAAACATAGCTATCCATCTGACTTTTCAAATAGTCTTGACTAGCCATGAAAGCATCAAAACGTTTATATCACTACCTAGAAAACTGTTTCAGCCTATACAAAGATTTCTTCAACAAGCAAACATGATCTTCCTTACCTGAAATAGCAAATCCCTCTGGTTGCCTCATATAAATTTGCTCCTCCAACTCACCATGAAGAAACGTAATTTTCACATATAGCTGCTTTAACTTGAGATCTTATGAAGCAACTAAGGTAAGTAAAATACGAATTGAAGTATGTCTTACCACGGGAGAGAACACCTCATTGTAGTCAATGCCCTCACGCTATGTATATCCCTTCGCCACAAGTCTCGCCTTATACCTCGTTGCCTCGACACCGGAAATGCCCTCTTTCCCTTTAAAGACCCATTTAATTCCAACAATCTTCTGGCTCTTAGGTACTTTGATCAGCTCCCATGTCTAATTTCAATGGAGTGATTCCATCTCTTCACTCATAGCCCCTAGCCATTACAATGACTCATAAGTGGCCATCGCCTCAGAGTAAGACGGAGGCTCATCTAACTCCACCTCGTCACCTATAGTCAATGCATAAGCAATATCTATATAACCGTAACGTACCGGTGATTTAATTTGCCTTCTCTATCCATCTGCGGCTATAATGTACTGCAGTTGTGCTAATTGTCCACTATCACTAACTTCAGGAATTGCGGCCTCATTTGCAGTCTCAACTTCTGTTACCTTTGAGGTCTCCGAAATCTCCACCTGAAGCTCCACCTCACTAATGATACCATGATCTGTCTTCTCTACTGGTTGTGTCTCAAAATTCTATTGCAGTCTCGTCAAAGATCACATCTCTGCTAATTAGAAAACTGAGTGATCTTGGATCAGTACACCACAGCCGGTAACCTTTCACCCCATGTGCATAACCCAGAAATATGCACTTCTTCGCCCTCGGCTCAAGCTTACTATCACCCACATGAGCACACGCAGGACATCCGAATATACGTAATCCAGAGGAATCAACAGGTCTCCCCGACCATAATTCCTCAGGAGTCTTCCACTCGATAGCAAATGATGGAGATCAATCAACTAATTAACACGCCATATTTACTGCTTCGGCCTAAACTTCTTTGCTAAGTCCTGCATGCAAAAGCATGCATCAAGCTCGCTTAAGCAAAGTTTTGTTCTTCCGTTCTACCAAACCGTTTTGTTGTGGTGTCCCAGGTACTGTGTGGTGTCTCACAATACCTTCTTTCTCGTAGAACTCGGTAAAATCTTTATCATAGAACTTCATGCCATTATCGGTTCTCAAGCTCTTGATTTGTTTATCTGACTACTTCTCGATCAATGCCTTAAATTTCTTGAACCAATCAAATACATCATATTTATGCTTCAGAAAGTATACACATACCTTCCTTGAATAGTCGTCGATAAATGTTAGCATATATCGAGCACCTCCTTTCGAAGGAATCGAAGACGGGCCCTAGACGTCTGAATGAATATATTCAACTGGTCGTTTGGTTGAATAAATAGCTGTAGTAAACTTAACTCGGTACTGTTTCCCAAAGATACAGTGCTCACATAAGTTCAGCTTCCCTGTCTTTTGACCCTTCAACAACCCACTTTCACTCAGCATTGGTATACCTGCCTCACTCATGTGTCCCAAACTCATATGACATAATTGAGTCAAGTCAGAATCCGACTCACCTGATGAAACTGCAGTGGTTCCAGTCATGGTCTCTCTCAATAGATGATAAAAGTATTTACTTTCTTCCCTTTCATCACTGTCATGACACATCGAGAGATCTTTAGTACTCCACCTTCAGTATTGTACCTACACCCAATGTCGTCGAGTGTCCCTAGAGAAATAAGATTTTTCTTAAGTTCCGATACATGCTTCACATCTGTCAATGTGCGCACTATCCCATCGTGCATCTGAATCCGAATTGTCCCTATCTCCACAGCTTTACAGACTGCATTATTCCCCAAAAGAACTCTACCACCATCTGCAATCTGGTAAATAGTAAACCAGTTCTTATGAGGCGTCATATAATAAGAACACCCCAAATCTAGCACCCATTCGTCTCTTGATGAAGTAGTAGTCACATATAAAACAACTTAACAACTTCTGCATCACTAGCGCTCCCCTCAGCAACATTCGCCACACTGCTTATAACATTCTGCTTGTCACCTTTATTCTTCCGCTTTGGACAATCTCTCATGATGTGCCTCTCCTCGTAACACTCAAAGCACTTCACGCGTCATTTGGACTTTCTATGGCATTATTTCGATCTGATTTTACCTCTGCTGCTGCTAGTCTCTAAAAATGTTGTTCTCTACCCTGAAGCGTCATTGCTTGTGCTACTCCTTGCGCCATATCATCATCTCGCAACTTTCTCTACCACTCTTTAAAGAATAAGGCGGACTTTATCTCTTTTGAGGTAATTGTAGTACACATTTGCAACAGTGAATCAGCTCCCATGACTTTGGTAAAAAGGCTAACAACATCATACCATGTTCTCTATCATTAAGTATCTTACCGACGTTTTTAGATCTATCATAAGTTTATTATATTCATCTAGGTGGGTTCTGATAGACGTAAGTATATCTAAATTGAAACATCCTCTTCAACATGTATAGACGATTGTTCAAACATTTCTTTACATAGAATGCTTGAAATTTTGTTCATAATGCTGCAGCATCCTTCTCCTCGGCAACCTCTATTAAAACCTCTTCTGACAAGTTTAATAGGATTGTTCTCTTTACTCTTTCCATTATCTCTACCCTCTCAGAGGCTTTCATTATAATTGGCAACTCATCTTCATCATCCAGTGCCTTAGCCATATCTTGGGTTGTCAATAATGCCCACATCTTGATGCTTCATAACCCAAAGTTATTCCTCCCGTTAAACTTCTCAATTTCATATTTCCTCTCAGACATAATAACAATAACAGAATTTCTAGATAATAATTAGACAAGCAAAAGCTCCAAATCACAATCAAGAAATCCAATCCCAAGCTCTGATACTAATTGTTGGAAGATAATACGCAAAAACGACATGATCTTATAATTTATGTCAACGTAAAATCACCAGAGAAATAAAACGAGAAATAATAAGGACATTAAAAATTTACATGGTTCGGTTCGAGTATCAGTACTTACGTCCACGAGAAGAGCCAGTAGCAAATAATCTATTATAATCGGAAAATCAAAGTTTACAATCACTCACACGCTCGAGTGTTTCTCACACCTAGATCTAATCCTAGACCTAAAGTATTTATAAATAAACAACTCACTTGGACGTAAACTCACAGTATAAAATTATCGCGCATTCAAGCTTAAAGTAAAACACTTTACGTATGCCGAAACGAAGAACTCGTATGCTTATTCTCTTCTTTTCGTACAAGTTTACGTTCTTTTCTCTTCGTGCGCAACTCTCTTCAGCTTGTCGTGCGGCTTCTACTGCGGCTTCTACGTGTGGCTCACTTCTCTACGTAAAAGAAACCCAGGCCTTTTTATATTATGTGGCCAGAGTCTAGGCCCACCTTGGATTCCTTTTTTTTCTAAGGTGAAGTAGGCTTCTCCTCTGGGTAAAAGTGAAACCCTTCATTTCTCTTTTATTTTATATTATTTCCTCTTTTGTCTTGTAGTGGCAGATTAACTTCCATCTTTTGTTTCCCTGCTTGCTTTGCTCGTCCAAAAGAAAGTCCAATAAGAAGAAAGACTTCTTCATCTAATTTATAATCTGCTTGGGAAATTCTTCCTCAACAAAATTTGATTTAACAAATCATTTTTCGAATTCAAACTCGAGACATTTATTTAACAAAAATTTCCCAATATCAAAAGAAAAGCATAATTTTTTAATAAAGGTTTGCTTCAAAATAAAAATAAAAAATATAAGAAGCCTTAGGCAATCCTATTGATCTAGTTCTTTATGTGAAATTTGTCCCCCTCAAAAATCACACAAAATCAGTTGGTTGGGTCTGATTCAGTCTAGTTTTCGAGTTGAATCAAAACCTATCCACACCTCTATAGTCTACAAGTTTTATATATTTTTAAAAAATTAAAATTTTGATTATTTTTATTTTTAAAAAATCGATTTGTTTTTTATTTTTAATTTTTCTCTTTCTCTTTCTCTTTCTTTTTTTTCCTTTTTTCTTTTCCTTCCTCCTTCTTCCTCCTCCTTCCTCAGTCGCCACTTACCTCAACGATGGCTAGCTACCTAGCAACCAACCAAGACGCGGATTGCCAGATCTAGCGAACCGCAAGCTCACGGACTCGATCTAACTAAGCCCGAGTGCCGCCGAGGCCAGCAAGCTCAAGTCTCGCCCTCTTGAGCCTTGCCCTCGCTGGATTTAGTCTTGGGTGAGGTAGAGCCTAGCATACTTCGCCATAGGTCGATGAGGAGCTCGCCGGCTTATGACAAGGCTGGAGTTAGCTTATGGCCAGTCGCCGACCGTTGCTATAGTCTGCCAAGGAAGAAAAAAAAAGGAAAAAAATTAAAAACTCAATTTTTTTTTAAAAACAAAACATAAAAATTAAAGGTCAATGTGTCTCATGAAAGAATATGAGTTAAAAGATGTGGAAAATATTTTCCATTTTCTAAAAAATGGAAATGGAAAACATTTTCCCAACTTTTGAATGTGTTTTTTCCAATAGTGGTAAACGTTTTCTTTGACTAATTCATTTTCCCTTAAACGAACGTCAAAATATTTTCTCTGGAAGTTATTTTCTATGAAACGAACGGAACCTAAGTAATAGGGTTTTTGTAATTTAAAAATATTAGATAAACATCCGTAAGTTTTTCAAATTTGGTAACACAACACTAGTTGATTATTTAATGGGACAAAAGTTGGCGTTAAATTAGTTCGATATCTCAAGAAAAAAGAAGAGAGAGTTAATAAATGTAATGGGCTGCTAATCAAGACAAAAAAAAAATTGACAACTCAATAGAAAAGTTGACAAAATATAACAAACTTGTGCAAATTGTGGTTAATAAATAAAACTAAAGCTGATGATCTGAAAATAGTTGGTAATTTAATCTGACAAAAGTTAGTAAGTCATTC
The DNA here is from genome assembly GCA_016097605.1 of Eucalyptus guilfoylei. Lineage (NCBI taxonomy): Eukaryota > Viridiplantae > Streptophyta > Magnoliopsida > Myrtales > Myrtaceae > Eucalyptus > Eucalyptus guilfoylei. The sequence goes on along the minus strand of CM027870.1, from coordinate 11,828,721 downwards.
TAATCCTGGTAAGTAATTGGTACATTCGACGGTTAGTGAGTTATATAAAAATATGTTGGTAATTTAGCACAAAAATTACTAATTTGTAGACTATAAATAAAAAAAGGTAGTTATATTTATAAAGTATTGGCCCCTATACTCCGGCGTTTAAGGGAAAACAGAATCTTTTTATTATTTTAGAGTTCTAGATAATGACTTCGGGTTGTCCGCTCATTGAGCTGAAGGATTCAGTCAGTGCGGTCAATCTCTGGGAAATACAAATTTAATGAGAAAATTCGAATTCACACATGACAAGACGAGCACAAAATGCAATCCATTTTTATATCATTGCTTGTTTCATAATTTAATTGTACTTGTCTAGTCGATGAAATTATTGCGGTTAAAATATGAGTTTCTACCTAAATCAACACGCCAAGAAAAAAACAGAAAAACAAATGTTTGTTATTCGGGAACGGCCGACTCCATGGGATAAAAAAAACGAAAAAAAGGGTAAAAAAATAGTAAGATATTTCAGGCATTGCCTGCTTTCCTAACATCGGATGCACCAAACCCTTTATTAATGAAAGGAAATGCTAAGATTATTTTATAAAGTGACACGTCAATTTGACATCAAACAACTTTTAGTCAAAATTGTAGGTTGCTCATTATAATTGACAGATGTAGAGAGAGAGAGAGAGAGAAGGATTCTTCCTGATGGAGATAATTTGGTCCTTTGGGGTGATGATTGTATGCAGCCTCGTGCTTCACGGGTGCAACATACTGTGGCTGAATCACAGGAAGCTGAGGAGGAATCTCAAGGCACAAGGCGTGACCGGACCGCCGCCACACTTTTTCCACGGCAACGTTGCCGAGATGCGAAGCATCGCAACCCGGTGCAAGCCGGAACCGCTCCCTCGAGGCCAAATCTCCGACGACTGGACACGCTCCATCTTCCCGTATCTCCACCACTGGGCTGGCCGCTACGGTAATGCCTCGCTGCTCTTCGTCATGGATTTCTAGGGAAGAATTAATGCGTACTTTTATTCCGTCATATTTTACGGCGAGCAAGCACATGTTGAGTCCGTAAGCCACGGGCTACTTGTATTTTACTGCAAGTCTATGAGATGAGATGGCTCCTGTCTGAAACTAGACTGATGAGATCCGACAATTCACTCCATCACGAGTTCGTGCTGTCCTCAAATCGACGACTATAGCTACCTTTGCATGCTCACCAGTCGAAGCACTGCCACGATAGGTGATCTAGAGAGCCATATAACTTCTAATCAACTCTTAGACCGAGCTTATTTCATTTACCAGACAAGAAGATGTTATCCCTGAAGTCGTTGCTTGATTACATTTACTACTCTTTTTTGAAGCAACGATGTCCTGATGTTCCAACCCATGACTGCTTGCTTTAGCCTTATAATTATGTCAGACGAAGTTGCGCTATCACAGAAGCATCAGTAGATCACTTGGAGGTCATTGGTTCTCTTAATGGTAATACAGATGGCCATATTCACTGGCCAGTGAATTTTCAGATACCATTGATGTAATTGATGGCTTCAACATTTGAGATCTTACATGAATTTCCCTAACATGCCCTAGTGTCCGCTCTGATGAATTAAGAGGACGGCCTGGAGCTTGTTCCATCCCAGACTTACGTGCTGGTTTTTCTATGTAGGCTCGCTGTACATGTACTCGACGAGCCAGAAGCTGAATTTGTACATGAATAGGCCGGATTTAGTCAAGTTTCTGAACTTACATAAGCCTTCGGATTTGGATAAGCCCTCAGCCATAGCAAAGAAGCCGAGTCCTTTATTCGGCAAGGGCATTATGAGGGCCACCGGACAAAACTGGGCTTCTCAGAGAAAACTAATTGCTCCCCAATTCTTCCTCGACAAAGTTAAGGTAAAAAGATACTGACTTGAGCTCGATCTGTTCAGTTGGTGTAAACGGGATTTGGTAATGAGGTATTTCGATGTTCAACCACATTGTATGACGATCCTATAGCATAAAAATGTATTTACTGCTGCAACATGAAACGGGAGATGGCTTGTATGCAGGGCATGATGGATTTGATGGTGGACTCAACCGTGGCAATGATCAAGAAATGGGAAAGTATGATTTTGCGGAGTGACGGGACCGTGGCTGACATGCATATAACTGAAGACTTGAATAGTCTGTCCGCCAATGTCATCGCAAGGGCATGTTTCGGCAGTTCTTACTTGGAAGGTAAGCAGATTTTCGCTAAACTGAGGACCCTTCAGCATGCCTTGGCGAAACCTGATCGATTGTTCGGATTCCACAATCTTGGGTAGGTAGTTCTCTTGATGTTTGGTCTCCTTGAACTAAACAGATGGATTGTATTGGTGAAGGATATTCCCTTTTACGGCATTCCCTAGATTTCTTCCTTCCAAGGCGAACAGAGACTTATGGCGGATAAGAGAAGAGGTCGACTCGCTTATACTGAAGATGGTTAGAGCTCGCCAGGAAGAAAACCGGAAGGCTCTAAAGCCTGAGAAGGACCTGTTGCAAATGATCCTTGAAAGTGCTGATGCTGATGGCGCCATGAATGAGAAAACGCGCGATAGTTTCGTCATGGACAGTTGCAAGAATATCTACTTTGCAGGTCACGAGACGATAGCTACGACCATCTCCTGGAGTTTGATGCTGCTTACAGTGCACCCGGAGTGGCAGGACCGCATCCGTGCTGAGATCTTGGAATTCTGCGGACGACTTTGTCATCGTGGTTCCCTAGACTTCGAGAGGCTTCGGAAGCTTAAAGTCGTAAGTGTTGTATGATTCGGCTTTTAGACCTCACACAGGCTCCGCCTAACGGACTGGGAACCCTGCAAGAACTCAAATCAGCGGATCAGTTCTATACTTTCCATTTGAAAACCTTTTACACGTTAAGTTACCGCATCTTAAAGATTGAACACGGTCGCCTTAATGGTCGATAGTTAGTCCTCCGTGGCGTTATCATGACTCTTATGGCTCATTTCTCTTGGTGAATTTTGTTGTGCAGCTGACCATGGTGATTCAAGAGACATTGCGCCTCTATTGCCCCGGGATCATACTGCCGAAAGAAGCCATGACAGAGATCAAGCTGGGAGAGATTGTCGTGCCCAAAGGCGTCATCCTCTGGACATCGATCCCCGCACTGCACCGGGACCCCGAGAATTGGGGTCCGGACGCCCACGAGTTCAAGCCGGAGAGGTTCAAGGACGGGGTGTCCGAGGCTTGCAAGCATCCTCAGGCAAACATACCGTTCGGGTACGGGAGCAGGTTGTGCCTGGGACAGACTTTCGCGATGCTGGAGATGAAGAACGTCCTTGCCCTTGTCCTGTCCCGGTTCTCGTTCTCACTGTCTCCCGAATACCAACACTCCCCGGTTTTCAGGATGGTGTTGGTGCCGGAACACGGGATGAGACTCGTCGTGAGGAAAATCTAATGTGTCATGGATACTGGATTGAGGTTGTCCCCAAATACTAGATCCGAGGATGTAAATAGTGTATAAACACTTTTCTTCTCAGAGATTTTCCGATGCTTCACTGCTCTCAGGACCGGATTGTTTGCATTTAGATTCTCTGTGGCAAGCGGACGACTCGAGAGCCTCAATTATGAGATTACAGCATTAGACTGTTGAATGACAAGAAATAATAGGACCCTGTTACCTCTATTACCTTGTTAACCAGCGGGCCTGCCTGGATCATAGGTATTGGTTATAGGATAACCTCACCAAGATAGGGGTCCAAGATAGGGGTTATTTCCAAATAACAAAAGTCGCATGTGCCTGTCCTCCAAGCGAGTTGCCAAGCTACATTCCTTGTTTTAAAGTGTTGATGACCACATGCCTTACTCCTCCCACTTCCCCTTTGTATCTTTTTCTTTCTAGGGAGGAGGGAATACCCTCTAAATGCTTTACATCTTGGAAATCCCGAAACTCTTAGATATTCGAGTTTCCTTAACTCCATCAAATCCTTAAGAGGATCCTCCTCCCTGGGGAGAATCTCAAACCATTTCCTTCATCAATGGATTCAACAAGGATACACCCATTTATTCGACAAAACTTGTCAGAAGCTTGAATTGCAAATCTTTTTACCAAAGATACCTAGATGGCAATTCTTCTTTCGTCATTTTTTATCTCTAATCCTATCGAGTCATTTTTTCGACAACAGCACCTACTAACAAATTCAGGTAAAATATCTTACCAAAAAAAAAAAAATTCAGGTAAAATATCCCATTTTGATAGTTTGAATCTAATGATCTGATAGTCATCAATCGGATGATGAGATTCAAACAAAAGCAATCACAAGCATATCAAGATGATCCAGAAGGTTGAGAAAATAAATCTCTGCAAATATATTTCTAGTAGAGCTCAAAGGAGAACTACTAAGCAGCAGAGTTGGTGTTTGTCGAACCAGACAATGATGTTTCTTGGTACCTACGTCCAACAGCATTATAATGTCGAATGACCGAGAAAATAATAGGTTGTTTGTTTGGCGAGACGCTGGGAACCTCATGTCTGACCAGTACCTTGATGGCCCGGTCAAAAGCAAGTTAATAGCCACTTTTTTTTTTTTTGCTTGGTTTTCTGCAATTTGATCGGAGACTCCATTTTTATTGAGACCTCTGGAGTTACATGATAAGCGAACATTAAATTACATCCTGAACATTGGGCTTTTGCGATAGAGGAGAAAATGTTTGGGATATTAAACGGATCTCACTGAACAATACCTACTATTTATAAGGCTGTGTCGTACGATGAGGCACTTGGAACCTGATCTGAATTAAGTGAAGTCATAGACACTTTCTGATTTCTCGTTATGACGATTGATTGCTCGATATGTTCAGGGCAAAAGCTCGCCATCTTCGATTGACGATGAGATGATGAACATCAAAGAGAACCGTATTGGTGGCATGTGTTTCTTCACCGTGCCATAGAAGTATCGAGATCCAAGACCCATCTACAAATGGTTACTTCGTCCCGATTTCAAGATAACTGGCTTAAAAGAAAAGATTCAACCGACGATGTCTTTTATACGAATCATTCTAAGTACGAGATTTTCGAATTCTTACACGCGTGGCAGGAAATGGAGTCCCCATTTTCTAAATTTCCGAACTCTTTATTCGATTGAACTCTGCCAGTAATTACCTTGCTCAACAACGTTTTCTGGGTGCCGCTATTCAGCTGAAGGTTTGGGTTCGCGCTGTCAATTTCTTGGAAAAAAAATACGAGGAACACGACCTCGACGGTGTATATTCAATGAGAGATTCGAAACTTGTACAACAAGAACCCAACATGGTCAATAACGACAAAATCCATTTGAACTCATTACTTATATATCGCCTTTATTGTATTGGCGTTATGGAATGGCTAAAGGACAAGTGCGCTTTGATGTCAATTGTATACATAGGACGAAATCATTGCGCTTAATATATGAGATTCAACCTAATCAAACGGATCAGTATGGAAGTTTTTTTCCTTTAACGATCAAGTGGTGTCAGGATTGATTCTCACGCACCTTGATTGGTCTATCTTCAAGCAATTTTAAGGGCGTGCTCTTCCACATTAGGCCCCGATGGATTTAGGGATCTTACTCTTGCTCCCGACAACGCCGTGATCCCGAGAGTGCAAAAGCAGAAGCAAACTCTTCTGCTGTCAAGTTTAGGCATTGCTTGCTTTCCGAACATATGCTGGACCGAACCCCTTATTAATGAAGAGAAATGTCAGATTTAGATCGGTTTACAGAATTGGTTTATAAAGCGATGCGTCAAGACTGTTAGTAGTTTTTAAATATGACTTGTTTGTTTAAAGAATCGCTCATTTTCTGACATCAATTAGTAAATTAATTTTTATAAATTAGTTTTGGGAAGTCTACCGTTGCTCGTTATTAATTGCTAGAAAAATGGAACGTTGATGTTGTCGTCTCTCCAACAAAAGTTGGTGTTTTTTTTTTTTTGGGCACTTTTTTCGCTCGTTTGAAACGTGGGATGTTTCTGGTCCGCACGTTGGTGCTTAAGGTAACACAAGGCCCATCCGTGTCCATTGATTTCTCCACGAAATTCTGATTAATCCGAGGACCAGAAGAAGCACATCACTTTCCTCCCTCCTTAGGCCTAACCCAATCGGCCAAGCCCAATCCATTAAGATTGCTGGTTCTACTTGATAAATGACATTTCGTTCGATGAATCGCTCAAATTAAATTGATAACTTCGTGCAAGAGTCGGTGAATTTTAAGGCGTAATTAAGAAGGGTTAATAAAATCTGGTAACAAATAAGATAATTTGGTTGTTAAAAGAAATTAGTTTGTTGAGTAACTCAAATGAAAGTTGATAATAAAAGAAATTGGTCAATAGCTTAACCAAAGAAAAGGTTAATAAAATCGCTCTAATTAAGACTGATAATTTCTAAAATGGTTGGTAAGTTGCTAAAAAATGCACACAAAGCTTTATAAGTAATAGGGTTTTTGTAATTTAAAAATATCAGATAAACATCGGTAAGTTATTCTAATTTGGTAACACAGATACTAGTTGCTTTTTAATGGGACAAAAGTTGGCGTTGATTTAGTGAGAGAGAGAGAGAGAGAGAGAGAGAGAGTTAATTTGGCCTGCTAGTCAAGACGAAAAAAAAATGACAACTCAATAGAAAAGTTGATAAAATATAATAAAAAAAATGTGCAAATTGTGGTTAATAAATAAAACTAAAGCTGATAATCCAAAAATAATTGGTAATTTAATTTGACAAAAGTTGGTAAGTCATTCTAATCCTCATAGGCAGTTGGTAAATTTGACGGTTAGTGAGTTATATAAAAATATGTTGGTAATTCAGCATAAAAATTACTAATTTGCAAACTACATATAAAAAAAAAATGGTTGTTATATTTATAAAGTATTGGCCCGTCAACTTCGGCGTTTAAGGAAAACAGAAACTTTTTGATTATTTTAGAGTTCTTGACAATTATTTCGGGTTATCCGCTAGTTGAATAGAAGGATTCGGCCGGTCGGTGCAGTGGATTTCTGCGAAATACAAATTTAATGAGAAAATCCAAATTTGCAGAAGACGAGACGAACACAAGTACACAATCCATTTTTATATTATTTCATAATTTAATTGTACTTGCCTAGTCCGATGGCTAAACTATAATTAGTGGACGAAATTATTGCGGTTAAAATATGAGTTCCTACCTAAATCAACACACCAGAAAAAAAAAATGTTTGTCATTCTTTTGCAAAATTTGTTTTTCAATGGTCGGATCGTGGCTACATTAGATTGCACAACTCAATTAATCCACCTCTTCGAGTAATTTTAAGGGCACATTCCTACACATCGATTGTGGTCCAATGCATTCAAAATTTTACTCTCATTTTCAACCAGACTTGATTCCAAGACCATAACAAGAGAAGCAAACTCTCTCGCCTTGCCGGTTACTCTTTTAGGAAATTTAAGAAGTAATGATATTTTTGCAGAGCATCTTTCACCTTATTATCATGGTAGGAACAGAGCATCTTTTCGCTTTCAGAGGACACTATCAACGACCGGCCAAAAGACAGGATCCTCCCAGTTGCGCATTCCCTGGACCGTCCGTGTATTCAGAAACAGCCGGCTCCATGTGATAAATGAACAAAACAAAACAAATAAAAAAACGAAAAAAAAGGGTTAAAAAATAGTGAGATTCCGGGCACTGCTTGCTTTCCTAGCATCAGATGGACCAATAAGACTATTTTATGAAATGACATGTTAATTTGACACAAAGTAGTTTTAGTCTAAATCTGAAGTTGTTCATTATCAATTGCTGGCCATTTCAAGATCAGTTGCACAGTAGAGAGAGAGAGAGAGAGAGAGAGAGAATATGGGACGATTCTTCCTGGCGGAGATGCTTTGGTCCTTCGGGGTGATGATCGTATGCAGTCTTGTGCTTCACTGGTGCAACGTACTGTGGCTGAATCACAGGAAGCTGAGAAGGAAGCTCTCGGCACAAGGCGTGACCGGACCACCACCGCACTTTTTCCATGGCAATGTCGCCGAGATGCGAAGCATCACGACCCGATGCAGGCCAGAACTGCTCCCTCGAGGCCAAATCTCCGACGACTGGGCTTGCTCCATCTTCCCGTTTCACCACCACTGGGCTGGCCGCTATGGTAATCCCTCGTCGTTCTTCTTCAGGGACATCTAGGGAAGAACTAATTCGTACTTCTATTTTGTCACATTTTACAACGAGCACAGGCTCTTGTTATTTTCTGCGCCACGGTTGGTTCATGGATTCATTTCTGTTAGAACGATTTGGTATAATGTCAGTCTTCTCCGCAGACTGGACTGCGTTTTCTTGTGAATGTAGCTTTCTTGTATGTTACTGCAAGTCTGTGAGATGAGACGGCTCCCGTCTGGAACTATACCGATGAGATCCGCTAATTCACGCGGTCATGAGTTTATGATGTCCTCGAATCGACATCTAATCTACATTGGCATGCTTACCCGTTAAAGCATTGGCACGTCAGCAACAAGCTTAGTATCCCTCAATGTAGCAATCACCCAGTCGAACATTAACCATACCAAGATCGGCGATCTAGCGAGCCGATAACTTCTAGTCAACTGTTCGACCACTCTGATGAATTCGTAGGACGGCCTGAAGCTTGTTCCATCCCGGGCTTACGTACTGGTTTTTCTATGCAGGCTCGCTGTATATGTACTCAACGAGGCAGAAGCTGAATTTGTACGTGAATAGGCCGGATTTAATTAAGTTTCTGAACTTACATAAGCCTTTGGATTTGGATAAGCCCTCGACCATAGCAAAGACACCGAGTCCTTTATTCGGCAAGGGCATTCTGAGGGCCTCCGGACAAAACTGGGCTTTTCAGAGAAAACTAATTGCTCCCCAATTCTTCCTCGACAAAGTTAAGGTAAAAAGATATTGACGGTGAGCACGATCTGTTTCAGTTGGTATAAATGGGGATTCAATAATGAAGTATTTCGATGTTCAACCGTATTGTATGACAATCCTATAGCACAAAAATGTATTTACTGCTGCAACGTGAAACGGGAGATGGTTTGTATGTAGGGCATGATGGATTTGATGGTGGCCTCGACCGTGGCAATGATCGAGAAATGGGAAAGTATGATTTTACAGAGTGACGGGACAGTGGCCGACATGTATATAACTGAAGACTTGAATAGTCTGTCCGCCAATGTCATCGCAAGGGCATGTTTCGGCAGTTCTTACTCGGAAGGTAAGCAGATTTTCACTAAACTGAGGACCCTCCAGCACGCCTTAGCAAAACCTGATCGGTTGTTCGGGATCCACAATCGTGGGTAGGTAGTTCTCTTGATATTTGGTCCCCGTGTACTAAACAGATGGATTATATTGGTAAAGGACATTTCCTTTTACGGCATTCTCTAGATTTCTTCCTTCCAAGGCGAACAGAGACTTATGGCGGATAAGAGAAGAGGTTGACTCGCTGATATTGAAGATGGTTAGAGCTCGCCAGGAAGAAAACCGGAAGGCTCTAAAGCCCGAGAAGGACCTGTTGCAAATGATCCTTGAGAGTGTTGATGTCGACGGCGCCATGAATGAGAAAGCGCGCGATAGTTTCATTGTGGACAGCTGCAAGAATATCTACTTTGCAGGTCACGAGACGATAGCTACGACCATCTCCTGGAGTTTGATGCTGCTCGCAGTGCACCCGGAGTGGCAGGACCGCATCCGTGCCGAGATCTTGGAATTCTACGGAGATCGACTTTATCATCATGGTTCCCTAGACTTTGAGATGCTTCGAAAGCTTAAAGTCGTAAGTGTTGTATGACTCGGCTTATAGACCTCACGCGGGCTCAGCCTAACGGTCCGGGAACCTTGCAGGAACTTAAATCAGCGGATTAGTTCTATATTTTCGATTTGAAAACCTCTTGCACTTTAAATTACTGCATTTTAAAGATTGAACACAGTCGCCCTAATGGTCGATGATCAGTCCTTCCTCACGGCATTATCATGACTCTTATGGCTCATTTCTCCCGGTGAATTTTGTCATGCAGCTGACCATGGTGATCCAAGAGACACTGCGCCTCTATTGCCCCGGGATCATACTGGTGAAAGAAGCCACGACAGATATCAAGCTGGGAGAGATTGTTGTGCCCAAAGGCGTCATCCTCTGGACATCCATCCCCGCGCTGCACCGGGACCCTGAGAACTGGGGTCCGGACGCCCACGAGTTCAAGCCAGAGAGGTTCAAGGACGGGGTGTCCGAGGCTTGCAAGCATCCTCAGGGGTACATACCGTTCGGGTACGGAAGCAGGTTGTGCCTGGGACAGACTTTCGCCATGCTGGAGATGAAGATCGTTCTCGTCCTCATCCTGTCCCGGTTCTCGTTCTCACTGTCTCCCGAATATCGACACTCCCCGGTTTTCAGGATGGTGTTGATGCCGGAGCACGGGATGAGACTCGTCGTGCGGAAAATCTAAATGGGTCATGGATTCAGGTTGTCCCCAAATACTGGAGCTGAGGATGTAAATAGTGCATAAGCACCGTTCTTCTCAGAGATTTTCTGATGCTTCACAGTTCCTAGGACCGAGTTGGATTTAGCATCGAATTACTTTGCATTTGGATCTCTGTGGCATGTGGACAACTCAAAAGCCTTAATTATAAGATGACGGAATTAAAATGTTGAATGACGAGAATATAATGCGTGGTTTGTGTTGGAAAATTGCTTTGAAATTGGGTAGAACAATGAAGTCATATATTGAGGCGTGATATTACTTATTTTAAGAAATTATTTGCCCCACAATATTGTTAATGATCACCAACAAATTTCCTCCAAGACACAATAAAGTTTTGATTGAAAACACTTAATAGTAATTCTAGTGTTTCTTCGAGATTTCTCTATGAAAAAATTGAAATGATGATTATTTTTTAGAAAGAAAAACTCGAAAAAGACTTGATCCACATTCATGCCAAACTAACATATTTATCTTGGTTTTAATAAACACAGGCAACCTTCAAGAAAAGTTGCAAAGTGAACAAAGCTACTAAGGCGTCGAAATCTCTCCATTATATTTTTAAAGTATTGGCCCCTCAACTTCGGCGTTTAAGGAAAACAGAAACTCTTTGATTATTTTAGAATTCTTGATAATGATTTCGGGGTTATCCAATAAATGAACTGAAGGATTCGGTCGGTCGGTGTAGTTGATTTGTGGGAAATACAAATTCAATGAGAAAATGCAAATATGCGAAAGACAAGACGAACATAAGACACAATCCATTTTTATATTATTTCATAATTGAATTGTACTTGCCTAGTCCGATGGCTAAACTATAATTAGCGGACGAAATTATTGTGGTTAAAATATGAGTTCCTACCTAAATCAATACATCAGAAAAAAAACAGAAAGAAATGTTTGTTATTCTTTTGCAAAATTTGTTTTTCAATGGTCGGGTCGTGACTGATAGGGCTAGTAAGAACACCTAGAGGGAGGGTGAATATGTGTTAAAGAAGTTTTTGCAAGACTTAACAAATTAATTCGTCTTTTGAGAATAATAGACTGAAAATGTAAAAGACTATAAATAGTTATATAAAATTACGAATTAAAGTAAAGAGTTTAGGGAAAGAGAATCGAAACACAAAGTTTATAGTGGTTCGGCTTAGACCAAGCCTACGTCCACTCTCCCGCACTGACAGCCCATTAGCTAGATTTCACTAAGAATCAAAAGATATTTTACAGCCTCACATCCTTGATTCCATAATGTAGAAACTCTCCCACACTTCCTCAAGGTCTTACAAGTATTTAATCTCTCTTTTGAGTACAACTAAAGCTCAGCAATTGAAACAGCAAAGAACTAGGAGTTTCAGACTTTGAAAATTTTCTTTCACGCACACACTCGAATAACTTGAGCGTCTTCCTTATATACTCCTCCATGCCTTTATAACCATTGGCACCTTCCAAAGGAGTTCTTTCAATCTACTCGTTGGATGAAATCAATTTAGGGAGATCTCGCATTATTTAAGGAATGTGATGATAGCCCACCAATCATGCTCGCCCATACAATCAGAATCTAGGTTTTCATAAGTAGAACATTCCAAGTATACTTCGCCGATCAACAGATCTAATAATTCGAATTGATTTCAATAAGAATAACTGATCACGTGATGCTATCTTCAGCCGTGAGATCTTCTTCAACTGTACGAACCAAATCCTTAAAGATATATTCGCATCTGGATAAATCTTCTTCATCGGATAAACCTTTTCTTCGTCGGTCTGGAAACTATCAGTGAGGGTAGACTTTAAATCTTGAGTCTGGAGGTCTTCAGACTTTGACAATAGAGTCTACAAGTCTTCAAACTAGACTGATGAAAACATTTTGTCAACTTCAAAACACTAAAGAAGTTTTCTCCAACAATCTCCTCATTTTTGATGACGACAAAACTTTCCTGCAGATTTGAACACTTTGTCCTGCAAAACAACACTTAAGCAAAACAAGATATCTCATAAAAGATAAGTAGACTAGGATATGGATAGCAACGATTCTGCAACCATAGAAAACATGTTAGTCCTGTAAAACAACTATCATTTCCATAATCATTAACATAGCTTAAGTTACTGCAAGTATCAAAAGATCAAATCAAACAGTATAAACCATCCAAACCACAACCAAACAAAAGATAAGTCCAAAAATCCAAACCACAAAAATCCAAACCAAAAGTCAAATCAAAATAAAGCCAAGCCAAATCTGCACAAACTTTCTCCCCCTTTTTGTCAACAGCAAAAAGTGGAGAACATAAAAACAATTTGGATAAAATCAAGATTGCTTGGGAATGCGGACGAGCTGGAAATCTCTCATAGACTTGACAGTCTCCTCCAGCTTCCTCAGATCCTCCTTCAATTGCTCGATATCCTCACCCTTTGTATTTGCGTGAACTTGAAGATTAAGGGCTTGAACTTGGTCGTGCAAAGAAACTGAAATAGCCTTGTGAGCATTCTTCATTGTCTAAAATTCACATCCCAACCCATAAACCTGACCTTTGATCTCCAGAAGAAGTTCAAGCAGTCTTTTAAAGTCTGCTGAATTGTCAGTTTGAGTGCTTGCTTTAGCATGATCAGTTTGTGGAGTGTTGGCGGATGATGGTACTTCAGCACGAACATCCAAACTTGGAGATGAAGTCTCATTACCAACTTCAGGAAATTGAGAGGCATACACATCCTCTGGATCAGCAGGAGAACGACTAACATCATCATTAGTAAAAGCAAGTGAAGGAGTACCTCTTTTATCAGTAGCTCCCCCTGTTTCAATGCCTTCAAGTGAAGAGAAGTACTCTTCTTGCTCTTACTCTTCTTCAGTGTCACGGTGATCTTGTCCTCCTCCCTCTGCATGAAAATCACCATGACCCTCTTCTTTTGCTTGTTCTCCTCTTCGCTCTTCTTCTTCTGTTCTTCCTTCTTCTTCTTCTTCTTTCCTCATCGCTTCCCTCTCTTCATCTCTCTGCTCTGTCTCCTCTCTGTCTCAATTCTCTCGATCCTCTGTCTCTGGAACAAAACGCTGTAAGTTCTTTAAGGCAAGAGCGGAGATAGTGATATCATCCTCATTTTCTTCATCCTACAAGATAAGTGCTCTCCTCTTCGTAGATGGTGCTGTCATTGGCTATTTGCCTTTCCTTTTTGTAGCCGCAAAGTCTTGTCGTGTCTTGACAGGGGTCTTCACCTTAAATCGCTCTAAAGCCTTGTTCAGCTCCTTCAGACGCATCTTTGAAACCATCTTCAGTCCCACCACCATTGGATCAATGGTTCGAACACACAGAATTTTAGGAGGCTGAATGTTAAGGTGTCTGAACAAATGAGTGACAAGAGCATAATAAGGGAATTGTCTATTGTCCTTTACCACTGTCCTATACATGTGAAACATTATGGTGTGAGGTAGAGAGAACTTAAAACCAATGTTAATAGCGTACATCAGCTTTGCTTCAGAGTTTGAGACATCAGTCTTTGATGTGGATTTGGGTCTGAGACAGTTAATGACAATCTTGTGGAGCATGATATTAGAGGCATTCATCCTGGAGTAAGAGATCCGGCCTTCTGCAATCCTATCTTGAACAAGCTCCATGGTAGCATGAGCAATAGACACACTGATTGATTGGAAACGCCCTCTTTCCACTCCAATCACATCAGCTAGAGTGTCCATATCGACCACAAAATCCTGGTCTCTAACACTGAAGGAAAATCTATTTGCATCTAAAAAGGATAAATTGGAATAGAAATAAGCTATAAGTTATGGATGAGCAACAGTTGTTTCAGAGCAAAAGCGTTCGAGTTGAAGCAACGTAAACTTCTCCCACAACTTTACCTTCAACGAATCGGGAAAATCAAAATCTACACTCCTAGGGTTCATCACCCCTCGCTTCAGTAATTTAGAATAAGATCGCTTGTGCTCCTTAGAACGAAAAAGATCTGTTCTTTTACTAAGAATGTTCGCAGCGACACCCATCCTAGGCTTAAAATGAGTAAACACCCTCTCATCGTCATATTTTCCCTCAAGTTGATTAAATCCTCCAAATCGTGGATCACTTGGGAAATTTGCAAAAGCCCTTTTTGTCGAACCAGCAGTAGCAATACCCAAACTCTCTATCATCTTCAAAAAGTGGGTTTCATTTCTGTACCCCTTTTCTCTCAAAAATTCATCAATAAAGGTCATTGCAGAACCACCTTCCTTCAAAGCGGTGTAGAGTTTGAAAGTAAATGTGGGCTTAAGAGTCCTTATAGGTTCCACATCCTCGATGATTTCTTCATCTGCTTGTTGTTACGGAGGCACTTGAGTTATAGCCTGAGAAGAATGGCGCGGTTGAGAATATTGTTGACTTTGATGCTGCCTTGGAGAGTTTTCTTCCTCAGTCAGATCAAAGTGCGTAGGACCCTCACGCATATGCTGTGGTCCCCTACTTGCGATCCTAGAGGACTTTCTTTGGGAAGACATTGTCACGGTCTTTGAGAGATTTCTCGAACTCGATTCACGAGAAAGATGAAAACTTTATGAATTAAACTAGAGAGAAAAAGTAAGAAAGTGAAGTTTTGTGCTCTAGGGTTTGTGAGTGAAAACGAAGAAGAAAAACAATAGTATATAAAGCAAGTGAAGCAAGGTAAACGAATCGTCATAAAAGGAAAAATAAAAATGTCTTTTCGAAAAAGAATAATTGCCTTTTTGAATAACCGCCTTTTTGAAAATGAACAACTGCTATAAATTCAAAAACTTGTAAAGATAATTTCAATCATTTAGCGATTAATAAGTAATCGTACATTTTCAAGTCTTTATCCAAAAGTTAAATTACTAATACCGAAATTACTTACAGTCGTAACTCTTGGTCTTCTGAGTCTGAACATCTTCAAACTTTATCTCTAAGTCTAAGCTCCTTCAAACTTTACTGAATAAGAGATATGATGTTCAGTCTAGTGCGAATAGACTCAAATAGGCTTTTCTCCAGTGGCTTTGTAAATATGTCCGCTAGTTGATTCTTTGAATCAATGAATTGGATCATAACTTCTCCATTTTGAACATAATCTCTAATAAAGTGATGTTGAATCTCTATGTGCTTTGCTCTTGAATGAAGAATTGGATTCTTTGTGAGATTAATTGCGCTGGTGTTGTCACATTTGATCTCGGTGCATGAGTCTTCAATTCGAAAGTCTCTCAGTTGTTGTTTTATCCATAAGATTTGAGAACAGTAACTGCCAAGGGCCACATACTTTGATTCTGCTGTTGAAAGAGTTACAGTACTTTGCTTCCTTGGAAACCATGATACTGTCCTGTTTCCCAGCAATTGACAAGTACCGAAAGTACTATTTCTATCAACTCTGCAACCTACTAGATCTGCGTCTGAATATCCAAGGAGAGTAAAGTTTCCTTCTTTGGGATACCACAGACCTAACTTTGAGGTAGTTGCAACGTATTTGATGATGCGTTTTGCAGCACTTAGATGAGATTCTTTGGGATCAAATTGAAATCTAGCACAAATGCAAACACTAAACAAAATGTCGGGTCTAGAAGCAGTAAGATAAAAAAGTAAACTAATAATATTCCTGCAGAGCTTCTGGTCAACTTTCTTTCCTCCTTCATCTTTGTCCAGTTTCGAAGAACTTGACATTGGTATCTCAGTATTTTTGCAATTCTCCAATCCGAATTTTTTAACGAGTTCTTTTGCATATTTTTCTTGGTGAATGAAAATTCATTGTTTCACTTGTAATCCGAGAAAGAAGGATAGTTCACCCATCATACTCATCTCAAATTCATCCTGCGTAGACTTAGAAAACTTCTTGCATGGGTTTTCGTTAGGTGATCCAAATATAATATTGTCAACATAAATTTGAACAAATAGAAAGTTTTTACCTTCTCTTTTAATAAACAAGGTAGTATCCACTTTTCCTTTGATAAAACCATTTTGAATTAAAAACTTACTTAACCTGTCATACCATGCTCGAGGTGCTTGCTTTAATCCATGTAGAGCCTTTTTCAATCTGAATACTGAGTCTGGCCTCTTTGGGTCTTCAAATTCGGGAGGTTGTTCCACATAAACTTCTTCTTGGATAAATCCATTTAAAAATGCACTTTTGACGTCTATTTGGAATAACCTTAAATTTTTATAACAAGCAAAAGCAAGTAATAATCTAATTGCTTCTAACCTTGCTATTGGTGCATAGGTCTCATCATAGTTTATCCCTTCTTCTTGCGTATATCATTTGGCCACAAGTCTTGCTTTGTTCCTGACCACTTTTCCTTTTTCGTCCATCTTGTTCTTGAAAACCCATTTAGCTCCAATAATGGATTTACCTTTTGGTTTAGGAGTTAATTCCCAAACATCATTAATGCTGAACTGTCTGAGCTCTTCTTGCATAGCTTCAATCCAGCTTTCGTCAGTTAAAGCTTCTTTTATGCTTTTGGTATCTATTTCAGAAATAAGTGCCACGACGCTAGACTCTTCTTACTTTTTGGATCTGGTACGAATCCCTTCATCAATGTCATCGATGATGAGTTCTTTGGAATGACTAGACTTGTACTTCCAGTTACTAGTCGGTCTGACAGATTGCTGATCTTCTACCTTAGTTGATTCTTCAATTTCTGTTCGTTGTTGTTCTTCTGAAGTCTGAGCTGCTTCAGGAGAGGTAAAGTTTGGAGCAAGTTCAAATTCTTCAGGTTAAGTCTAAATCAATTGATTCTGCAAGGAATCTTGAAATTTGACATTCATAGATTCTTCCACAGACTGAGTCTTCTTGTTGAATACTATGTAGGCTTTGCTGGTGGTTGAATATCCAAGGAAGATTCCTTCGTCTAATTTCTCCTCAAACTTACCAGTTCGATCATTTGCATTTTTCAAAACAAAACATTTGTAACCAAACACATGAAAATAAGAAACAATTGGCTTCTTTCCTTTGAATAACTCATAGGGAGTTTTCTCCAGAATAGGCCTTAAAAATACTCTGTTAATAATATCGCAAGCTGTAAAAACTACTTCAGCCCAAAAACGATAAGAAATATTACTTTCTATTAAAAGTATTCTTGCAATTTCTTACAAAGATCTATTCTTTCTTTCCACAACTCCATTCTGTTCTAGAGTGTATGGAGAGGAAAAAACATGCTGAAAACCAGATTCATCACAGAATTTGGCAAAGTCTTGATTTTCAAACTCACCTCAATGGTCTGTCCGTATGCTCAAGATAGTATATCCTTTCTCATTCTGAACTTTCTTAGCAAACTTTGAAAAGTGAGAAAATGTTTCAGACTTACTAGCCAAAAAGTAAACCCAAGTAAATCGAGAATAATCATCCACAATTACTAGGCAATATCTCTTTCCACCAATGCTTTGAGTTTTGGTTGATCCAAAGAGATCCACATGCAGAAGCTGCAAAATACGATTAGTAGAGACTTGATTTATTGGTTTAAAAGAACTTCTAACATGTTTTCCCAACACACATGGTGTGCATAAATCAGATTTTTGATACTTTAGGTTGGGCAGTCCACGAACAAATCTCTTGGAAGAGATCTTGGCAATTTACTTCATGTTGACATGGCCAAGCTTTTGATGCCAAATGTTCGCTTCATCTTGAATTGATATAAAACATTGAGACCTTTCTGGTTTTATATCCAAAAGATAAATGTTCCCATGTCTTCGTCTAGTAAAAGATTGAGAAAGAACTTTACTAGTTCCCGAACATATTCCTTCTTGGAAATTGATTTTGAATCCAGTGTCGCACAATTAGCTAATGCTGAGTATATTATAATTTAGTCCTTCCACCAAGGAAACATTGTTGATTGTGAGACTTCCAATCTTTACAATTCCACACCCAACAATTTTTCATTTGCTATTTCCACCAAAAGAGGCTTTTCCACCATTTGTTTGAACAAGTTTTATAAAACAACTTGAATCTCCTGTCATGTGTCTCAAACAGCCACTATCCAAATACCATTTAACATTTTTCTTGATAGTGACCTGCAATTAAAAAAGAAACTCAAACTTTCTTTGGTACCCACATTTTCTTGGGTCCAAGGGTATTAGTGCAATATACAGTCTTTGCCCATTCCTTCTTAACAGGTTTCCAAACCATAGGACATTCTTTCTCAAAGTATTATAAGCTGTTGCACTTAGAACATTTGAGAGCACTTCAGCTAACAGGTTTTACAAAGGCTTTTTGAAAATAATTTCTATAAAAAGTTTTTGTAGGTCTTTGTTTGATTCTTTCCTTTACTTTTGGAAAATCAATTAGAGGAATGGTTTCAGAAGTCATTCTTAAGCCTGATTTATTAAAATAAGGTCTTTGTACTGAAAAAATCTTTTTCAACTTTTCAAATCCTATTGAAAACCTTTTTGAGATATTTGAAATATCTTCTTTTAAAATTGTATTTTCTTTTGAAAGAAAGTCTGCATTTTCTTTTAAAATAACAAAACTTTTGTCTAAATTTTCAAACTTTTCTTTCTAAGAATTTTCCTGTTGCTTAAGTGTAAAATTCTCTCTTTTTAGCTCGGAAATCATTTTAAGAGAGGTTTTGAGATTAAGACAAAGTTCATCAATATATTTCGAAACTTTAACAGGAATATTTAAATTGCTTACCTCGATTTCGCTGTCTAAGTTTGAGTCTGAATCTATCTTAGAGTCTGAGCTTGATTATGATTTTGCTATTAGACATATATTGGCATAATCTTCATCACTTTCTTCGCATTCAGTATTACTCCATGTCTCTCCTTTGAGAACATTTCTATATTTATCAGCTTTTTCCTTCTTTTTCTTCAATAGAGGACAGTTGGGTCTAATGTGTCCCTTTTTTCTTGCATTCAAAACAAATCACATCTTTATTGGCTTCATCATCCTCAGTTGATTTGTTTTGAAACTTTTGAGTGCTTTATTTCTTCTAATTGAATCTTCTTCCCTTTTTGTTCAGTTTCCTGAACCTTCTTATCATAAGTGCTAGCTCTTCATCGTCCATATCATCTTCAGAGTCTATAACATCAGAGTCATCATTAGATTTTAAGGCAATTGACTTCTTATCTTTGGGATCTTCTTCCTCGTTGATTTGCTCCACTTCATAAGACTGAAGTGTGCCAACCAGTTCGTCTACCGAAAGTGGCATGATCCTTTGAGTTTCCCTAATTGAAGTCTTCACGTGATTCCAGTCTTTGGAGAGTCCACACAGCAATTTGTTAACCTTCATGGGTCCTGAGATTGGCTGTGCCTGATACTCTAGACCATTTACAATTTCAGTAAAACAACTAAACATGTCAGTGATAGATTCTCCTGGCTTCATCTTGAAAGCTTCATACGGTCCGAGTAGAATATAGATCTTCGTTTCTTTCACTCGATCAGTTCATTCATAAGTAATATGTAGTCTATCCCAAACTTCTTTGGCTGTTTCACAAGAAGAAATTATGTTATACTCAGTAGGAGATAAAGCACAATATAAAGAGTAAATTGTTTTAGCATCAAGAGCTTGTATCTTGGTTATTTCTTCTTGAATCATTTCACTAGCGTCTGCAACTTCTTTTCCTCTTTCTGAAACTAATGCAGCTTTAGGAATGATCCATTTTTCTACCACATCCCATTCCATAGGATCTTTCGATCTTAGGAATGCCTTCATCTTGTTTTGCCATACGTTGTATTCATTTCCATCAAAATAAGGAGGTCTGGTATTGCTCTGGCCTTCAACCAATCCTGGAGCCAACATACTAGCCATAGATCTTTAATTCAGAAGTAAAAACACTTCAATTAAATAAGTACACAAGCTCTGATACCAATTGATAGGGCTAATAAGAACACCTAGAGGGGGGTGAATAGGTGTTAAAGAAGTTTTTGCAAGACTTAATAAATTAATTCGTCTTTTGAGAATAATAGACTGAAGATGTAAAAGACTATAAACAGTTATATAAAGCTACGAATTAAAGTAAAGAGTTTAGGGAAAGAGAATCGAAACACAAAGTTTATAGTGGTTCGGCTTAGACCAAGCCTACGTCCACTCTTCCGCACTGACAGCCCACTAGCTAGATTTCACTAAGAATCAAAAGAGATTTTACAGCCTCACATCCTTGATTCCATAATATAGAAACTCTCCCACACTTCCTCAAGGTCTTACAAGTATTTAATCTCTCTTTTGAGTACAACTAAAGCTCAGCAATTGAAACAGCAAAGAATTAGGAGCTTCAGACTTTGGAATTTTTCTTTCACGCACACACTCGAATAACTTGAGCGTCTTCCTTATATACTCCTTCATGCCTTTATAACCGTTGGCACCTTCCAAAGGAGTTCTTCAAATCTATCCGTTGGACAGAATCAATTTAAGGAGATCTCGAGTTATTTAAGGAATGTGATGATAGCCCACCAATCATACTCGCCCATACAATCAGGATCTAGGTTTCCATAAGTAGAACCTTCCAAGTATACATCGCCAATTAACAGATCTAATTATTCGAATTGATTTCAATAAGAATAACTGATCACATGATGCTATCTCCAGCCGTGAGATCTTCTCCAACCGTACAAACCAAATCCTTAAAAATATATTCGCATCTGGATAAATCTTCTTCATCGGATAAACCTTTTCTTTGTCGGTCTGGAAACTATCGGTGAGGGTAGATTTTAAATCTTAAGTCTGGAGGTTTTTAGACTTTGACGATAGAGTCTGCAAGTCTTCAGACTAAACTGATGGAAACGTTTTGTTAAGTTCAAAACACTAAGGAAGTTTTCTCCAACAGTGACCACGTCAGATTTCGCACAACTTAATTAATCCACCTCTTCGAGTTAATTTTAAGGGCACACTCCTACACATCGACCATGGTCCGACGCATTCAAAATTTTACTCTTATTTCCAATTAGACTTGATTCCAAGACCATAACAAGAGAAGCAAACTCTCTCGCCTTGCCGGTTATTCTTTTAGAAAATTTAAGAAGTAATGATAATTATGCATTCCGCGCGGTCCAAAATTAGGTTGGAACAGAGCATCTTTTCGCTTTTTGAGGACACTATCAACGACCGGCCAAAAGACAGGATCCTCCCAGTTGCGCATTCCCTGGACCGTCCGTGTATTCAGAAACAGCCGGCTCCATGTGATAAATAAACCAAAAAAAAAACGAAAAAAAAGGGTTAAAAAATAGTGAGATTCCGGGCACTGCTTGCTTTCCTAGCATCAGATGGACCAATAAGACTATTTTATGAAATGACATGTTAATTTGACACAAAGTAGTTTTAGTCTAAATCTGAAGTTGTTCATTATCAATTGCTGGCCTATTCAAGATCAGTTGCACAGGTAGAGAGAGAGAGAGAGAGAGAGAGAGAGAGAGAATATGGGACGATTCTTCCTGGCGGAGATGCTTTGGTCCTTCGGGGTGATGATCGTATGCAGTCTTGTGCTTCACTGGTGCAACGTACTGTGGCTGAATCACAGGAAGCTGAGAAGGAAGCTCTCGGCACAAGGCGTGACCGGACCGCCCCCGCACTTTTTCCATGGCAATGTCGCCGAGATGCAAAGCATCACGACCTGATGCAGGCCAGAACTGCTCCCTCGAGGCCAAATCTCCGACGACTGGGCTTGCTCCATCTTCCCGTTTCACCACCACTGGGCTGGCCGCTATGGTAATCCCTCGTCGTTCTTCTTCAGGGACATCTAGGGAAGAACTAATTCATACTTCTATTTTGTCACATTTTATAACGAGCACAGGCTCTTGTTATTTTCTGCGCTGTCATTGGTTCATGGATTCATTTCTGTTAGAACGATTTGGTATAATGCCGTCTTCTCCGCAGACTGGACTGCGTTTTCTTGTGAATGTAGCTTTCTTGTATGTTACTGCAAGTCTGTGAAATGAGATGGCTCCTGTCTGGAACTATACCGATGAGATCCGCTAATTCACGCGGTCATGAGTTTATGCTGTCCTCAAATCGACATCTAAATCTACATTGGCATGCTCACCCGTTGAAGCATTGGCACCTCAGCGACAAACTTAGTATCACTCAATGTAGCAATCACCCAATCGAATATTAAACGTACCAAGATAGGCGATCTAGAGAGCCGATAACTTCTAGTCAACTGTTCGACTACTCTTATTTCATCTAGAAGCTCGAGGTATGGATAGGTTGATAATGATAGTATAGATGGCCATATTCACTGGCTGGTGAATTTTCAGATGCCATTGATGTAATGGATGACTTCAATAAGTGAGATCTTACATGAATTTTCCTAACATGCCATAGTGTCCACTCTGATGAATTCGTAGGACGGCCTGAAGCTTGTTCCATCCCGGGCTTACAGACTGGTTTTTCTATGCAGGCTCGCTGTATATGTACTCAACGAGGCAGAAGCTAAATTTGTACGTGAATAGGCCAGATTTAGTTAAGTTTCTGAACTTACATAAGCCTTTGGATTTGGATAAGCCCTCGACCATAGTAAGGATGCAGAGTCCTTTATTCGGCAAGGGCATTCTGAGGGCCAACGGACAAAACTGGGCTTTTCAGAGAAAACTAATTGCTCCCCAATTCTTCCTCGACAAAGTCAAGGTAAAAAGAAATTGACGGTGAGCACGATCTGTTTCAATCGGTATAAATGGGGATTCAATAATAAGGTATTTCGATGTTTGACTGTATTGTATGACGATCCTAAAGCACAAAGATGTATTTACTGCTGCAACGTGAAACGGGAGATGGTTTGTATGCAGGGCATGATGGATTTGATGGTGGATTCGACCGTGGCAATGATCGAGAAATGGCAAAGTATGATTTTACAGAGCGATGGGACAGTGGCCGACATGTATATAACTGAAGACTTGAATAGTCTGTCCGCCAATGTCATCGCAAGGGCATGTTTCGGCAGTTCTTACTCGGAAGGTAAGCAGATTTTCGCTAAACTGAGGGCCCTTCAGCACGCCTTAGCAAATCCTGATCGGTTGTTCGGGATCCACAATCGTGGGTAGGTAGTTCTCTTGATATTTGGTCCCCGTGTAGTAAACAGATGGATTATATTGGTAAAGGACATTCCCTTTTACGGCATTCTCTAGATTTCTTCCTTCCAAGGCGAACAGAGACGTATGGCGGATAAGAGAAGAGGTCGACTCGATGATATTGAAGATGGTTAGAGCTCGCCAGGAAGAAAACCGGAAGGCTCTAAAGCCCGAGAAGGACCTGTTGCAAATGATCCTTGAGAGTGTTGATGTTGACGGCGCCATGAATGAGAAAGCGCGCGATAGTTTCGTTGTGGACAGCTGCAAGAATATCTACTTTGCAGGTCACGAGACAATAGCTACGACCATCTCCTGGAGTTTGATGCTGCTTGCAGTGCACCCGGAGTGGCAGGACCGCATCCATGCCGAGATCTTGGAATTCTACGGAGATCGACTTTATCATCATGGTTCCCTAGACTTTGAGATGCTTCGAAAGCTTAAAGTCGTAAGTGTTGTATGACTCGGCTTATAGACCTCACGCGGGCTCAGCCTAACGGTCCGGGAACCTTGCAGGAATTTAAATCAGCGGATTAGTTCTATATTTTCGATTTGAAAACCTCTTGCACTTTAAACTACTGCATTTTAAAGATTGAACACAGTCGCCCTAATGGTCGATGATCAGTCCTTCCTCACGGCATTATCATGACTCTTATGGCTCATTTCTCCTGGTGAATTTTGTCATGCAGCTGACCATGGTGATCCAAGAGACACTGCGCCTCTATTGCCCCGGGATCATACTGGTGAAAGAAGCCACGACAGATATCAAGCTGGGAGAGATTGTTGTGCCCAAAGGCGTCGTCCTCTGGACATCCATCCCCGCGCTGCACCGGGACCCTGAGAACTGGGGTCCGGACGCCCATGAGTTCAAGCCAGAGAGGTTCAAGGACGGGGTGTCCGAGGCTTGCAAGCATCCTCAAGGGTACATACCGTTCGGGTACGGAAGCAGGTTGTGCCTGGGACAGACTTTCGCCATGCTGGAGATGAAGATCGTTCTCGCCCTCATCCTGTCCCGGTTCTCGTTCTCACTGTCTCCCGAATATCAACACTCCCCGGTTTTCAGGATGGTGTTGATGCCGGAGCACGGGATGAGACTCGTCGTGCGGAAAATCTAAATGGGTCATGGATTCAGGTTGTCCCTCAATACTGGAGCTGAGGATGTAAATAGTGCATAAGCACCGTTCTTCTCAGAGATTTTCTGATGCTTCACAGTTCCTAGGACCGAGTTGGATTTGGCATCGAATTACTTTGCATTTAGATCTCTGTGGCATGTGGACAACTCAAAAGCCTTAATTATAAGATGATGGAATTAAAATGTTGAATGACGAGAATATAATGGGTGGTTTGTGTTGGAAAATTGCTTTGAAATTGGGTAGAACAATGAAGTCATATATTGAGGCGTGATATCACTTTTTTTAAGAAATTATTTGCCCCACAATGTTGTTAATGATCACCGACAAATTTCCTCCAAGACACAATAAAGTTTTGATTGAAAATACTGAATAGCAATTCCAGTGTTTTTTTGAGGTTTCTATACGAAATAATTGAAATGATGACTATTTTTTAGAAAGAAAAACTCGAAAAAGACACATTCATGCCAAATTGACATATTTATCTTGGTTCTAATAAACACAGGCAACCTTCCAGGAAAGTTGCAAAGTGAACAAAATATCCTTCGGGAAATTTTGCAAAGTGAACAAAGCCACCTCTAAAATTTGCAAAGTAAACAAGAATATTTTGAAATTGTACCTTGAAAAGATATAGAAAGTGATCCATCTTCTCCCAACTTTCCTACGTGGGATTAGAAAAAGCACATTTTGTTTGTTTGTAAAACCAACAAACAACCAACTGTTTGTTTGAGGAGAGCTGGGAACCTGCCACTAATTTCCTTTCTCGACAACGTTTTCTGGGCGTCCGCGATGCAGCCGAAGGGTTGGGTTAGTGTTGTCAATTTCTTGTGAAAAATACGACAACACGACCTGGTCGATGTATATTCAATGAGAGATTCCAGACTTGCACAACACAAACCCAACATACTCAATAAGGACATGATCCATTTGAACTCATGACTTACACATCGCCATTTATTGTATTCAAGTTATCGAATGGCTAAAGGACAAGTGCACTTTGATGCGATTGCATCCATAGGACGAAACGATTGCGCTTAAAATATGAGATTCCACCTCATCCATCAAACCTGTTTTGAAGTTTATTTTTGTAACGATCGGGTGGTATCCAAATCGGCTCTTATGCGTCTCGATTGGTCTATCTCTTTAGGCGATCTTAAGGGGCACTCTTCCACATCCGGCCGGGTGGATTCGGGGATTTTACTCTTGTTTCCAACAACACTTGATCCCAAGACTACAAAAGCGCAAACAAACTCTCTTGCCATTTAGTTCAGGCATTACCAGCTTTCCTAACGTATCCTGGACCAAACCCTTTATTAATGAAGAGAAATGCTAGACTTAGATCGGTTTACAGAATTAGTAAGGTAACATGTTAGATTATTATTAGTTCTTGAATATGACTTATTTGTTTAAAAAGTCGCTCATATTTCAACATCACTTTGCAAATCAATTTTTATAAATTAATTTTAGTAAGCCTACCGTTGCTCGTTATTAATGACTCTCCATTTTCTTTTTGCTTTATACACAAAGCAGTAACAAGATCAGTTGCTGAAAGAGAGAGGGAGAGAGAGAATGAGGAGACTCTTCCTGGTGGAGATATACTGCTCTTTTGGGTTGATAACTGTATGCAGTTTGGTGCTCCATGTGTGCAACATACTGTGGCTAAATCTCAGAAAGCTGAGAAGAAAGCTCTCCGAGCAAGGCATAACCAGACCGCCACCAACCCTTTTTTATGGCAACATGGCCAAGATGCGAAGCATCGCGGCCGGATGCGAGCCCGAACCGCTTCCTCGAGGCCGAGTCTCTCACGACTGGGCTTACTCCATCCTCCTATATCTCCACCACTGGTCTCGCCGCTATGGTAACGCCTCTTTGTTCTGTCTTCTTCTACTTCTACGGGAAGAACCAATGCATACCTTTTGTTTCAGGGCAAGCACTTCGTTCTGACTTCATGTTTTTTTCCCGTGCCGTTGGTTCATGGCTTTCTTTCTGTTAGAATGACTTGGTATGTTTTCATCTTCTTTCCAGACCGGTGCTTTTTCTTTTGACATGTAGCTTCTTTGTATGTTGCTGCAAGTCTGTGATGTGAGATGGTTCCTGTCTGTAAAAAATCAGCTAGACTGATGAGATCCTATAATTCACATTGTGAGCAGTTGCATTGTCCTCGAATCGACATCTATATCTACCTTGGCATGCTCACCAATCGAAGTGCTGCCATTATGATTAGAAAACTTAGTATCAATTGATATAGCAACCGCACAGTCAAATATTGTCCATATGAAGATGGGTGATCTAGAGAGCCGCTGTTTCACCATGCTTATTTCATCCAGAATCTCCAGGTATAGATAGGTTGCTCGCGATCTGGCATAAATCCTCATCGTACCTGTTGATAATGATGGTACAGATGGTCATATTCACTGGCTGGTGAATTTTCAGATACCATTGATGCAATAGATGACTTTATTAAGTGATCTTACATGAATTTCCCTAACATGACAAGGTGTCTGCTCGGATGGATTCAGAGGACGGCCAGAAGCTTGTTCCGTCGCCACCTTATGTACTAGTTTTCTCATGCAGGCTTGTTGTATATGTACTCGAAGAGGCGGAAGCTGAACTTGTACGTTAATAGACCGGATTTAATAAGGTTTTTGAACTTACATAAGCCTTTTGATTTGGATAAGCCATCGGCCCTGGTAAAAACACCGAATCCTTTATCCGGCAAGGCAATTATGAGAGCCACCAGACAAAATTGGGCTTCTTAGAGGAAACTAATTGCTTCCCAATTCTTCCTTGACGAAGTTAAAGTAAATCAATATCGATGTGAACTCAATCTGTTCAGTTTGTATAAGTGGGGATTCAGGAGGAAGGTAATTCAATGTTCAGCTGTACTGTACGACAATGGTATCACATAAAAATCTATTTAGTGCTTCAACGTGTAATGCTACATGGTTTATATGCAGGGCATGATGGATTCGATGGTGGACTCAAGCCCTGTTTGGTTCAGCTTTGGGAATGAGCATTTGGACTCTAAAGTCCCTTGGCCAAATGCAAATGCGTTTGGTTTGAGTTTTTGAGCGACTTTGGCAAAATGCAATTGCATCTCCAAATGACCCTAAGGGCCCTTAGGCCAAAGTAGGTCCGGAGGTCTTTTGGGAACTTGCATTTCCGGAATGCAAGTTCCGATTACTGTTCACTTCGCGGTTACTGTTCATCTGCAAGGAAAACCACCGCACGGAGGCCAACGACCGTTGGCCAAGGGAGTCGTGCGCACCAGCGATCGCCGCCTGAGGGTCGCCCGACCCCGGCAACCGTTGCCGGACCTCAGGCGATGCATCGCGCTACCCAGGCGGCCGCCTGAGGTCGCGCGACCTCAAGCGACAGTCACCGGGGTCGAGCGACCCCAGGCGACGGCCGCCTGGGTCGCGCGACCTCAGGCAGTCGGGGTCGCCCAACTCCGGCGACCGTCCGGTGGCCGGACTTCAAAAAAAAATATATAAGTGTATTTTTGCTTTTTTAATTTAATAAAAGTTAATTACAAATGCAAATTTTACCAAACGATATTTTGACCAAAGTTATTTTTCAATGCAAATTTTACCAAACGATATTTGCATTTCAGAAAACCCCATTCACCCAAAGGTATTTGCAGTAAATGCATTCTCCAAAAGCTGAACCAAAAGTGACATTGATCGAGAAATGGGAAAGTATGATTCTAGAGAGCGACGGCATGTTTGCAGACATGTATGTACATGAAGACTTGAATAGTCTGTCTGCCAATGTTATCGCAAGGGCATGTTTTGGCAGTTCTTACTCGGAAGGTGAGCTGATTTTCGCTAAACTGAGGACCCTTCAGTATGCCTTGTCGAAACCTGATTGGTTGTTTGGATTACGCAATCTGGGGTAGGTTGTTCTCTTGATGTTCGGTCACCCTATGTACGAACAGATGAATTATATTGGTAAAGGATATCCCTATTCACGGCATTCTCTAGATTTCTTCCTTCCAAGGTGAACAGAGGCTTATGGCAGATAAGAGAAGAGGTCAACTCGCTGATACTGAAGGCGGTAAGAGCTCACCAGGAAGAAAAGCGGAGTTCTCTGAAGCCTGAGAAGGACCTGTTGCAAATGATCCTTGAGAGTGCTGATGTTGACGACGCCATGAATGAGAAAGCGTCGTTGTGGATAGTTGCAAGAACATCTACTTTGCAGGTCAGGAGATGACTGCTACGACCATATCCTTGTTGGAGGTTATAGGTTTGAGAGAGAAGAAGCGGTTGCTTAAAGTAAACGTCAAGTTTAGAACGCTCAACATTGTTACCTCCAGCTTAAGGAAACCCTAGAGTTTTTATGTGCAAGTTATTAGGCTCCGGCCCATATGAACCCAAATAACCATACTTTCACTTATTGGACTTGTATGTGAACATATTATTTTGGACTATATTAATAATATATCCAACAATCCTAGAGTATGATGCTGCTCGCGTTGCACCCGGAGTGGCAGGACCACATCCGCGCTGAGATCACGGAATTCTGTGGAGATCGACTGTGTCATCGTGGTTCCCTAGACTTCGAGACGCTTCGGAAGCTCAAAGTCGTAAGTTGTATGATTTGGCTTTTAGACCTCATCACGGGCTTGGTCTACTGGTCTAGGAATCTTTCAGGAACTCAGATAGGAAGATCAGTTCTATAGTTTCGATTTAAAAATCGCTTAGACAGTGAATTACCGCATCTCAAAAGATTGAAGGCAGTCGCCCTAATAGTCGGCAATTAGTCCTTACGACATTGTCACAACTCTCACGGCTCATTTCTCCCGGTGAGTTTTATTGTGCAGCTAACCATTGTGATTCAAGAGACGTTGCACCTCTACCGCCCTGCGATCATACTGGTGAAAGAAACCATGATAGAGATCAAGCTGGGAGAAATCGACGTGCCCGAAGGCACCATCCTCTGGACATCGACCCCCTTGGGGCACCGGGACCCTGAGAAGTGGGGTCCTGCCGCCAAAGAGCTCAATCCGGAGAGGTTCAAGGACGGGGTGTCCGAGGCTTGCAAGCATCCTCAGGCGTACGTGCCATTTGGGTACGGGAGCAGGCTGTACTGAGACAGACTTTCGCGATCCTGGAGATGAAGATCGTCCTCGCCTTCATCCTGTCCCGGTTCTCGTTCTCCCTGTCTCCCGAATATCGACACTCCCCGGTTTATCGGATGGTGTTGGTGCCGGAACACGGGATGAGGCTCGTCTTGAGGAAAATCTAGATGGTCATGGATAGAGGCTGTCCCCAAAATTTTAAGTGCCAAGGGTTAATAGTGTATAAAAACTGTAGTCTTCTCGGAATCGAGTTAATAGCCACTCCTATAGGACATTATCGATCGGACTGGTGGCTACATGATCAATGACCGGGCCTAGCCGGGTGAGCCTGAACGCTTTGTGTCCTCCTTTTTATTTCACTCCTTCCAAGAAGCCCTTACTCGATTACGTATGAGGGTTGTGCAACTCTATATACACCGCGTTTTTCTTCGTCCTACGACTTTGGTGGCGATCATCTAATTCCTTATGATTAGCGTCGGTATAGGCTGTTTCACTTCCAATTACTGTTCGTTCTTACTTCCTTGCATGTTTCGTATTCGAGGCTATTTCACTCTGTGGCCTATTGGTTTTGCCTCTGCAATTTACCTTGATTAATCTTATTTTACCTAGAAAAAGTGTATGTAGTCTTATACTCTCGAAAGTTACTTAAAATACAAATGTTGATCATTCTCTTTGAGAGGTTTCTTGCACCACCCCTTCATTTTTTTTTCCAAGTAGGACTCTTCCCTCCGCTAAGGGCTTACCTCATTCAATGCCATTGATTTCCATGAATTTCTCGTATCAAAAATTAGTAGTGTTACCCCTACAATAAAGTATTTTCCTCGATAACTTTTATTATTGTCTGTCCTTGTTACTATTGTATTATTAATTACATGAATTGTGACCCGACATCATTTAGTAACCATGATTAGGAATTTTTATATCAATATGTTATGTGAACTAAGAATTTCACCTTTTTTTACAAATATGGAAGATTCGCATAAAAAGAGATATAATTTAATGCATTATTTATATAAAATACATATTTCGATCTCGATACAAATGAAAAGATTCATGTCTATGCAACGCACCTATGCTGCTTAGTAACAGAAGAAAATGCAACCAATGAATGAGAAGAAAAATGATAGAGATTCATTCCTAATAAATATCAGTTAAGAAAAAGGAACATAATTTCTTATAATCCGAAGGATAATTGGAAGGTTTCTAATCTCACATTTTCCTATCATATCAAATTTAAATCCAAATTCCCAATAATTGTAAGTACGTACTTGTTTGTCATTTAGATCCTTTTTTAGACTTCAGAGCATGTAACAACATCATTTGTTCATTTGTGCTTGTAGCCTTATCGGGAAGTGGAATTAAGGGTCACTCTCTACTTATTTTGTGAAAAAATGATTATTTGAAAATATTTTCTTACAAATGATTGCTTGGATCGCTTACAACAATGAATGAATGAAAAACATTTTTATCATTCATGAAAATTTATATATTTAAGTTGTTATCGATAATAAAAAAAATCATTAATTAATTATTTCAAACTGTACAATTGATGATTTTTAAGAAAATATTTTTAAAATTATTTATTTTTCATGAAATAAAAAGATGGATGATTGATCTAAAAAATAAAAAAATGAAACGAAAAGAAACGCAGAGGCATTATTACAACGAAAATCAAATAATAAAGGAACTCAATAGAGAGACAAGGTTATAGTCGATTGGGCTTGGATTTGTGGGCCTTGGTGGCCCATAGCGAGCCCAGCTCAAGGTCCACTAAGTGCTAAATAAAAAATATTATCTTCTTCACAACAAAACTCATGCTAGCAAAAAGAAATGATTTTATTGATCAACAAGCTTTAATCACACGCTTAGATTACTCAAGAAGCAATAGATACCTTGTTGAGAACGCCTGTCCGAGCACCATTTAGAGCAGACATTCATAATTAAACAACTACAAAAACTTAACCGATTTCTAATTGAATCGAATTTCAATTTACCTGTCTATGCAAACACAAAGGTACAAGTTAAATCCATCCGGGGTTTGGATATGGTTCCATCATAAAATCACATGAAAATCAAGGCTCAATGCTCCATATAGATATATACATATATATATATATATATATAATTTTTATTACACAAAGATCATTTTTTTGGGTTTTGGAGAAGAAAAAGAAAACTAGAAGAATAGGGGAACCAAGCTTCTTCAAAATGCTCAGGAGCTAAGGACAATAACGATTCGACCAAAAAAAAAGGGACAATTATGAAGCTTCCGGCGTCGCTGTCGCCGTCAGTGAGAAAAGGCCCGGGTACGGCAACGGGGTCAGGGTGGTGCGCGTGGAGTGGGCCCGAACCCAGCCCGGGACAAAAACAGGGGAAATTGCCTTGCTTTTGTACGATGTTGGACGTGTCCCTCCTCTACTCGTGGGGAGTTGGAATTTATGTATTTACAAACAAAGGAACAAATTCATATAAAATGAGATGGGTCAATTTTAAATTCAATCCGTATTCATTTTTGCTACACTTCGCGTGCCTTCGATGTCTTAAATGTGTTCCTTAATACTTATGAATAGACCCGTCGGATGGATCGGACCAAGTTTGGGTAGGATTGAAAATGGTCCAACTCAAATTGATTAATTTTCATATAATATAAATCTAGTAATTCGTACTCAATTTTATTTATATTACTAAAATAATTATATATCTAAATTGAGGTGAGAGTACGTAAGGAGCGAGGGTGAGATTTGAGTATGGGCAAGAGAGAGTCCTAGATTGAGTTTAAAATAAGTTATAAATCCATTTAATACATATAGTATTTTAGATTTTACCATTTTAAATTATTTATGGTTCATTTACCTAAAATAACTTACTCATATAATAATCCAGCCCATCAAATATGGATCAAGAAATGAATCTATGATCCAATTTGATAAGTCCATCCATCAATCACAGACGGGATTTGAATCAACTTCTTTTGAGCGAAAACAATTTCTTTTCTGATCATGGGGATGGTGGGGCGATGAAGAAGAAAGAGCAAAGCGACCCTTCGACGGCGGTTCACGAAATGACACCTTAAGAAACGAAAAGGGAAGTGTTGATGTGGCCACCGCGGTCAGCGTCGTTCGGTTGGATTGGGCGAGGATCCTCGACGCAATTCTAGAGTTCACACTTCGTTTCCATTTCCAATTGGGCCCTACAGCCAAGCCACAATGGAGCTTCTACACGAGTCCTCAATTGACCAATCACGGATCTTTTCACGTCACGATCGAGCGAAACAAAATAAGATGAAGATACTTGTCCGCTACGCATTAGGCATCAGCACAAACGGACGCTTTGAAAACTCGGAATGGCCATCTTTGTTTTGTTTCCATTTGTATCTTTTCATGTTTAGTGTCTAGTTATCTCCAATTTTACTTTTTTTTAATCTCAAGTGTCGAATAAGTAACTTATTTTCAGGCCACATTGATAAAAAAATGAGCTGTCATGTCATGTCCGAATTTTTAGTGTGGATGATTTCTCATCTCATGACATCATTTCACCATGAAAATATCTTAGATTAGTACGCATTCGGAAGGATGGCTAGTGTGAACTATCGGCGTTCTTTTATCTTTTTTTATATTTAATCTCATATGGTATACCCAACGACAAGTTAAGTATCCTTTGAGCGAGACTCTTAAAGAGTTATCACTTCTTTTTTATTAGAGATATGATCCGTTAGCCCAGATGGATGCTTTGACGACTTGTATGCCCTTTTTTTCTTTTGTTTTCATTTGCAATTTTTCATGTTTAATATGGAGCAATCTCTTATTTTAGTTTTTTCTAATCTCGAGTGTCAAATAATTAGCTTACTTTTCCGGCCACGTTGATAGTAAAAACAAGTCATCATGTCCTGTTCGAATTTTTTTCATGGATGATTTCTCATCTCATGACATCATTTCACCATGGAAATGTCTTAGATTAGTACACATTCAGAAGGATGGCAAGTGTGAACTATCAACGTTCTTTTATCTTTTTCTATATTTAACTTCATATGGTATACCCAACGACAAGTTAAGTATCTTTTAGCGAGACTCTTAAAAAGTTATCGCTTCTTTTTTATTGGAGATTTGATCCGTCAGCCTAAATGGATGCTTTGACAACTTATATGCCCATTTTTTGTTTTGTTTTCATTTGTAATTTTTCATGTTTAATATCGAGTTATCTCCAATTTTAGTTTTTTCTAATCTCGAGTATCAAATAATTAGCTTACTTTTCAGGCCATGTTGATAATAAAAACAAGTTGTCATGTCATGTTCGAATTTTTTTTGTGGATGATTTCTTATCTCACGGCATCATTTCGACGGAAAAATGTCTTAGATTAGCACACATTCAAAAGGATGGCAAGTGTAAACTATTGATGCTTTTAACTTTTTCTATATTTAACCTCATATGGTATACCCGACGACAAGTTAAGTATCTTTTGAGCGACCCTCTAAAAATGTTCTCACTTCTTTTTGGTTTTGGTCGGAGATTTTTTCCGTCAGCCCAAATGGATGCTTTGACGATTCATGTGCCCATTTTTTGTTTTGTTTTCATTTGTATATTTTCATATTTAATATCGAGTTATCTCCAATTTTATTTTATTTTAATCTCAAGCGTCGAATAATTAGCTTATTTTTGGACCACGTCGATAATAAAAACTGGCTGTCATGTCATGTCTGGATTTTTTCTGTATATAATTTTCCATCTCATGATATCATTTTGATGATGAGATGTCTTAAATTAGCAGATATTTGGAATGATGGCGAGTGAGAAAACACTTTTTTCTACATAAGGTACTACCTCAACAAGGTGAGTTAAATTATCTTTGAGTGAGACTCTTGTTACTTGCGGCTTTAGGAAAGTTGCTATTGCATATCACGTCTTGCCCTTTAAAAATACTTTTTGTTGGAGAAATGTGCATTGAAGTGATATCTGTCTTATTCTTAGACCCCATCGATGGAATTTCAAGAGTCATCATATGCTAGGAGCCAAAATCACTTAGCCCCTACCCAATGAAAAATGGAATAAGTGCCCCACTTGATTTCGCCAAATTAGTGATGTTGAGATTGCCTCCGTTTCTTTATTGAAACAAAATCCACCATCTAGGTCCCAATTTCAAAATGGTATCCGCAAAGCTATGATGATCACTTAAAGGAGACGTCGAAGCAATAGCTAACTCGATCTCGGACGAGAGAGGGGGAGGGGAGGGGGGAATTCAAGTAATACCCATTTGTCGCGGGTCGATAGAATCGGTTCGACGGTCGAGAGAAGACTCGTATGTGCAGCTAGAAGGTAAAACAATACAGGTTCGTTCCCTCGCATCAACAAAAGTAGAGGGACCTCACATCGACGTGCATGTGCATCTACATCTATGCCTTAATCATGTGTCGTGCGCAAACGGGCGATCCCGCCATAGAAAGGAACGGACAAGAATGCCTTCCACGTATCCAAATTGTTCGGAAGGTGCATCACGCCTCTCTTTTCTTTTCTTTTTTTATCCCAAAAGCCTTAAAGCGACGCTGTCCCTTTTCGCATAAATGAACAACACGACCAGAGTGGAAGAAGACTATTGCATCTTTTGGTGACGTTATAACTTATAAGGTTTTGAAATTGGATCGTGATCTTGCGAATGACATCATTGTGGAAAAAGCTACCACAACAATTATGTAGGGAGTCTCGAGTATCAAGCAAACCCAAGGGAAAAAGGTGCACTTCCATTTCATAGGAAAAGGTCACGTGCTCATTTGGACAATTACCTCCAATCCGATCGAAAGGAATGCTCGAACAATGTTGGGCAGCCTTGCAAGCACAAGAGACGACTCCTATAATGTTACGTTTACTTTTTATACAATCAATTAGCGTATTATTTTAATATTGTATCGACCTAATTAGATTAGTGTGGTTGGACACGGTTGCATCCTCGATTTGTCTTTCTTATTAAAGTCACGTCCTAACTCGATCTCATACTTATAGGGAGTAATTCCGTGATGGTCAAACCTTTTCCTCTTTTTGGGACATTTGGTAGGATCGCTTGTACTTTGTAAAATCAATTTTCATGTGTCATCGTTAATAGATTGCGAGATAAAGGCCAAAAAGAGCTACCTTTGCAGAGAGAGACCGTGCTCCTTCGGGACAGCCTTTGAACAGACAAAATCATCCGTGCATGGACGCCACCAACGATGGATTTCATCGCAAAAGTAAAAAGGGTGAACAGAACTCATTATCATGACGTCATAATTAGAGTCTAACATCATTTCAACTTCAACAACACTTGGACATCTTCAAAGGACAAGATCCAAGGAAGATCCTCGTTACGAAAATGTGGGGGCTAATTTCTTAAAAAGTCTCCAATTTTAAATCTAATTTCAATTCTTTCTCGGATTTTTTTATCTCATAAAGAATTTCAATGTTTATGTCTAGTCCTAAATATGTCATGAATTTTTTCATCTTAAAAATAACCTCAAACTTTAGGTCTAATTCCAAATTTATTCCGAGCTTTTTTTATCTAAAAAAAACCCAAAATCCACTCCCAAATCTATCCTAACTTTTTTTGTCAATAAGAAAACCATCAATTTTTACTGTAGTCTTAAATTTGCCCCCGTTAGCCCTCTGTCCAAAGGTCATAGTTAGTTGCTCCTAATTTTTATATTCTATGACGGTTTTATTTTGAAGATAATTTTCCATATCACCTCATTGATGTGCGTTTATTATCAACGTGGAAATGTCACATTAAGTTAGGATTGACCACAGGGTAGATTTGAGAATGGATTAAAATTTTATGATTTTTTTTTAGACAAAATAAAATCTAGGGCATATTTGAGACTAGATAAGACCAACAAAAAAAAAGTTCAGGACATATTTAGGATTAGACCTAGAGTTTAGGATTTTCTTTGAGATAAAAAAAAAAAAAATTTCAGACCCACCGGTGGGCAGCTGAGTTGATTCAGCTTTGGGCATTTCATCGAAAAGGTCCCAAGGTCGAAACTCCGCAGCTACTAATACGTCTTAAGTGGGGGGCCATAGTAGTAGGGTCCTATGCTAGTCTCCCCCGAGGTATAGGGGCCCGGCCCTTCGATGCCGTCCGAGCACGGGGGGCCCGTGGTGAAGTCCTCGGTTACAAAAAAAAAAAAAAAAAAAAATCTCAGGGTAGAATTGGAATTGAACTTAAAGTTTGGGGTTTTTTAGGGAATTGACTCTAAAATGTCATAATTAATAGGATTAATACAACGATAAACTCTAAAATGATATACTATGAAAAAGTTATTTTAAATTATTTTTTTTAACATTAAAAATATCAAAATGATATACATGTGATTAATTTATCATTTGTTAGTTTCCATTAAATTTTGGCATCAAATTGTTGAATTAACCAACACATTACGGTCAATGGATGTACCAGGTTTGAAATTTCATATTTCATTTATTACAAATACACCAGTTTCTTATTTTTTTGCTGATTAATTTAATTGTATCAATTTGAGATTTTTGGTAGTTAAAAAATTAATTTCAAATAAATTTATTAGAGATGTATCAATTTTGGATTTTTAATTATCAAAAATAAGTTTGGGAGTAAATTAATCGTAAGTATATCAGTTTGGGGTTTTCGTAACATTAACCTAATAAATATCTTAGATCACCTTTTTTTATACCGAATTTACTTGGCTAGATCTCCTTATAATAAGTAATGCTTTTGGCTGTAAACTTCCGTGATTTGCACAACTAGCTAGGGCATCGGGAAATTTCCATCTCAAATTACGAAGCTCGTCTATTCAAATTTCGCAAATTGCGTGCAAACCATTTCGAATCAGATTCACATGTACATATCAAGGGTTTAACTTTAGTCGTTTTATGGAACTATTAAGCCATTCTCTGTGTCTTCGAGTAGGACGGGTTTCCATGCCCGTTTCCTTCCAGTAGTCCCACTCGCCAGCTAAAATCATCGGGTGAATGCGAACAAGCAACTCCATGTAATTGAGCCTTTGCCGCATTGGTAACACAATTGGCCACGTCCGCGAGCCATCGTTTTCTCACGGCGGACTCGTTATCAACACCTAATCAACAATTAACACTTAATTAGTTTCGAGATTAGACCTGACTCTGCTTGGACTGAAAAATAGTACTTGCGCATCTTCCCTTTCAGATGGCGATATCTCAAGTCGAAGGTGTCCAAGTTGCGTGATCAATCAGAAGGCTTCCACGAAAAAAGGTCGCACGAATTGATTGACACAATTCCAATCACCTTATACAGCGTGAGACATGAGGATTTTCATAGATTTCTTGTTTTGTTTTCTTGCGTGTAAGTCGCGAATTCTCAATATTTAGCCTAGGCTGAAGCTCCTTTTTGTTGCTGGTTACAATCATAATTCCTAGGACTTTGCCAACTATATAGGAACACGTCCCGTTTGTTATGATCTCCTTCACTTTCGAAAGCCACCGTCTTACCTACTTATCAACTTTCAACAACTTAAATTTAACAAAATAATAAATAGTTTAAACATTCGGCGAGAATGGAGCTCGCAATAACTAGAGTATGTTGAAATGATATCCGATTGTGTTGAACGAATGATGACCGATCCGAAATCAAAGGCGGGTGGTTAGGATTAGTCAGGAGTGAATATTACAACTTTTCTGATACGTATTACCTTGAGCTCCAATGATCGATCGTGCACCAACGGACTCTAATTTTAAGATAAATGATTTTTTTGGCCATTTAATTAACTTAATTAATTTAGGGTTAACTTAATTAAATCCGGAATATCAGCAATCAGATCTGGGGCCAAGAAAAGCGATGATGAAGTGACAACGAAATGTGCGGTGGTGATGTGCATAAATTATTGTCCACAATGGTACAATTATTCGCTAAATAATCAATTGCTAATTTTTTATATTTTTAATATTTTTTGGCTATATGTAATGTCACATCACTTATCAAGATGACCAGAATAAGTGGTTCGAGCCAGACAGGCCACCAAAGCAACCGCTTATCTGAGAAGTCCTATTTTGGCTTTTTCTAGTCATTTGCAATCGTAGGTAAAGAGAAAATAATTTATAAAATTACACGGTCAAATCATCGCACGGAAGAGAGTTATTGAATAAAAAGGCTGACAAGGGAGCTCGTTTTAAAGAGTCATTTATGGCGAATTTTTAGGTCCAATCTACTTTAAACGAATTACGTGTATTTTTTGTGTCAATAATACAACAAAGATATTAGACCGAAACTAATAGACAATTGATTTATTGCAAGCATGATGAAAATTAGATCTAGATAAATATGTTGTAGATTATTTATTCGAGATTTTTATAATATAAAAAATTAATTTAAAATAAATATGCCGTAAATATATTAATATTGGACATTGAAGTTGTGAGGACCGGTGCCACTGTGATCAGATAAGACATGTTGGGCGGCGGAGAAAGATTCCCTTTGAATTATAAGTACGGGGAACCATATGATAAGCATCAATCATGAAGCTGGACTAGAGATTTAGTTCGGAAAAAATGAAAAATAAAATAAAATAAAACATAAAAGAAAAACCTGCCAAACTTAGGCATCGAAGCAAATGATCTACTGCCAGCGGGAACGTGAAACTGCACTGCAGCATCAGCTTCAGATCGTGCGCATGGTCAAGATTCTGATATTTAAACGCCAATAATCCTTATGCTAAGTGACAATAACTGATATTAATCAAAACTAATCTTCCTAGGTATCTAATTTTCTTAATAATACTGCTATTTGAATAATGGTAACCCGTTTCCTCATGCATAATCTATATATAAGTATGTAATATGAATGTATTTCTTAAGGATTGCTTCTAAAATCGATACGTAAGGTTCGATTTACAACGGATTTATCTTCTTTTTTATTTACAAGAAATGAGTAATTTCATTTTGCCGCCTATTTAGTACCCTTGCCTCTCTATCATTATTTCTTATATTCTGATGGTAACTACTTTGTATTAAAAAAAATTTTCCCACCTTGATATTAACATGAATTTTATATATATTTATGCAAGTTCGTTTGCTAAAATAAAAATACCAGAGTCGCATTGTACTTAGGACGTGGTAAAGAACAAACGAAGATTGAAAGGTCAAAATATTACTTTAATTATTTTACTATAGAAGTTGTTCAAAATGATTAAAATTATGTTAGCATTGGAATATTATGAAATAGATACTTTAATATGAGGTGGGAATCTGATTTAAACATATGTTGCTTGATGGATATTCACATCACCTTGTCGAAGTCGAAATCTTATATTGAGATTTTTCCAATTTTGACAATTTATATGACTGGTAAGAAGTGTTTTTATAATCGATAATAGTTTATGCCTCATTTTTTCTAATAATGAAAAAAATTTCCACTCATTTGCTTTTGCAACAATACAAATGATCAAAATTAAGAAAAAAATATATACATATATATATATATATATATTTATAAATTACTGCTTTTCATGGACAAATGAAGCTTTAAAATTTCCAATTATCTCTATCCAAATCCAAAAATTGAATGGGGTCTTATAGGGTTGGTATGCACCCTGGCCTCGAAACTCGAGTTAGCATCCTTGGGCTGGTAGATTAAAGTGTGTCAGGTGATAAACAAGCAATGTATCAATACCTTATGAAAAAGCATCACGATTAGAATTTCGAGGTCAGTTCTCAAATGAACCAAGTAGAGTCAAGGGTAAAAATATCATAGATAGATAAGTTCTTGGGTGAAACCGGCTTTTAACATGTATCCATCTTGTTTCTAAAAAAGTTATAAAGAAGAAGAGATTCGATCCGAGGTGGCTCAAGAAGCTTTGGAACTCCAAAAATTATGTTTTATACTGACAAGTCGATAAAAGCACCCGCAAACTGGTTCTTGGGTTCGCCTAACTAGTTTCAATTCAATACCTTATAATTTGAAAAAGAACCGACAGTTTTGTTCTCAGGTCTATCCAAGAATTCTTGCCGACAGTTTTGTTCTCAGGTCTATCCAAGAATTCTTGTTCGATTTCACACCTCAGCCGCTTTGGTTCTTGATCGATGGAGACCCATCTCGGAACAGATCACCCCATTAAGGTTAAGAAGACTCTCTTGGAACGAACGCGGTCGGAAATCCGGTCGCGTCCACCTGCGTGGGCGTAGAAATTTCCTTCGTTGGTCCCTCAGCTGTGCCCGCGGCGGCCCCCACTTTCTGCCGCAAAGGCGAAAGAGGGACGTGTCCTCGGCGCGTCTCTTTCTCCCCAACCACCCTTTGATAGGTCGGCAATACGCAAAGCGACCGACAGGTGGGGGAAAGATAATATTTAATTATCATTTAAAATGCATCGGTTTCATTTATCTTGCTCTCGAATACGTGACTCCCTCCTCTCTCTCTCTCTCTCTCTCTCTTTTTATCTTAATTTCTGCTAATCCCTAGGTAACATTAAATGCTCGGTGCTACGTGACATCCGAGAAATTCTCAGGACCGAACGAGCGCAATCCGATAGACAATTTACTGATGACGAGCCAAAGCGACCGATCAGCGCACTCGGTCCAACCGATTGATCGGATGTGCCCTTGGGAGACACAAATAAGTGATGCCAATACACAATGTGCAACGCGATATATTGATAAGTCATTTATTCAAAAAATAAAAACAATTAATACATTGAGACACGTTGCATATATTAACTGAATATTTATAAATATATATTCAAATTCATAAATAAATAAATAATAATAAATGAATTTAGAATGAATTTACACTAAAAACATTAATCGATCATTTGTTAATATCATTAGTCGTTTTAATTTGATAAATTTAATTCAATTCTCATAATTCATAAAATTTTGAGAAAAAATAAGCGATCTATTTTCTAGACTTATGTGTCTGTGTCGGAAGAGATGAGAAATTTTGCACTCTTATTTTTACCCTGTCGTTTTCCTCCCAAACAAAAACCCACGAATTGTACTGAAGCCGCTCGGATTTCGTACAGTGATTTAATTTGACTTCCATGGGCCCCGTTAATCAGCAAGTCAAAGCTTGGATTTGGTTCCTCGACCCGAGAAGTCAAATCGGATTTTGAACAATCGCAAACATCATCATCAGTAGATATAAATCTCGACAGTTCCGTTCGGATAAGATCAATTCCCTCCGACCACTAATCCAAACACAAGACGAACTCCTCGAAAATTCTCGTACCCTAAATTTATTTTATTCTTTGGCCACTGAAAAATGGAATAATTCAATTCACGAAACCGTCGAGATATCGATACCAATCACGGGGTTCCTCGAATCCTAATTTGAAAGAAGGGGGGAAATTTTATAATAACGAGAGGCCATCGTAGTAGAAAGAAATTTCGTCGATGCTTCGTATGCATGCAAACTCAATACGTTTAGATTCACAGAGATCGAGAATGATATGTATTGGATTCATGTGTATCAAATCTTGCATCGAGTAGACGCTGGACCACGAAGCCTGCATGAAATCTGACTCGGGTGTTTTTGCTCCATCGAGAATCGAAATGTGCAGGCGCACGGGGACAATAGCCCCATGTCCAAAAGCGAGGGGAGAGTTGCCGCGAAATTTCCCGTTGGTACGAGCGTTTGGTACCCGCCAAGTACGAAGCCGACAAGGTTTCGGGAAAATTCAGGAGATGGCGAGATCGCGTTCTCACGTTTCCATTCCATCTCCCGCCCGGGGTCGCCTCGAATTCGAAATCGGATGCTACTAAAGCGCCGAAATCTCTCCATTAGATCTCGAACACTACGTGAACACGACGCGAGTGCCGATACCTTGCCCACGGTTGTGGTACGATGGTATGGGTCGGTATTTTGCGATCGACCAGGTCACGGGAGACAGATAACACGTGCATTTTGGCTTCGCATGAGAGTTTTGAATTTTTAAATGTGGCTCAACACGCTTGGTGTAACAAAATCGACAATCTTGGGTGCTCGGGTCATTATTCGTGCCCGAGTTGCTTTCCATTAAATAGTATCTATCAACAAACATGAAATCCTTGTGTTAGTACAAGGAAGAGCTATTATATCTAGGAGCGAGTAAAATGAATCACTCGAATTTAGAACCGATCGATTTTGGGTGTTTCCAATTCGATAAAATTAGAAACAGTGAATTTCACTTCAGTTATCAATTTCAATGGTTAAATTGTCTGACTAGACCGAATCGGTTATTTATTTATTTTTCATAATTTTATTACTACCTGAGTAATGCATAATGAAGTTCTCATTCTCAGTTAGATCCTTCTGAATCGTTTCTTAACTTAGCAAAGAAGTTTAAAAGATTATATAGAGATTTTTGTTTATATAAGATGGAATGGAAGAGGTAACTTATGATAAAAATGTCAATATGATGGACATTGGGACTTTGAGGACGGAAAAGGGAAAAAATTTCCCCTTGGCTTTGTAGGAAAGCATTTTATACTCCGATACAATTGATCTCAAGTGAAATTTTATCCATTCGGAAGATAGATTCCTAGTTCCTGAACATACTTGGATCATTTGAGAACGGATCACCCCTAATTACGTCAAATTGAGTCATCCCTTCTCGTTCCCTTTATTTTCCCAAACTCATGCGTTTCGGTTTTGATGGTAAGGAATTTCGGATGGCCACCTGGTCGCTTGCCGTAATCTCCTCGTGAAACTACGTCGCGCCCGGTCTCTAGTCCTTTAAGACACGAATTAAAACAACTACAGGAGCCTAGAAAAGTGAATTTTTTTCCTTTCTCGACCGTCTCGAAAACTGTAGAAATTACACAATTTTTTAAGGAATTCGTGCACTTCGAATGAAAGCGGTTAAGGACCAGATGGTTAATGTTTTATGATCCCTCATCAGTATGTCACGCCGCAGGAGTAAGACCGCAGTTACAGTCAATCCCTCCCGCCTTCTCTCTCTCTTCTGCGTTGACGGTCGGCCGAGGTAAGTTAGAAGAGTTCTCAAGAAGGCATTTTCCGAGATGCCGCGCACAACCAACCGGCAATCCACGCACCTTGAATGGAAGACGAGCCGACTACGAACCCATAAAAAAAAAAAAAAGATCGAATTTTTGAGAAAAGATTAATTACATAAAATTGGGAAAAAAAATGAAAAGTCTTATTTTTTCCATTTTCTCGATCCTTATTTAAATCTCGATTTCGACTTACGGAGAAGATAGGAAAGATAGGAAATTATTTGTATACCAGGAGGAGAACTCCCTGGAAAGCTTCCGGTCGGATCAACCCCGATTCTTCCTCATCTAACTTTCCCTCCTGTTCCGCTTCTGCGTCCAAGTGTTTTCCCCCCCGTACGAACGCACCTGCCCGCGTGTACGTATACCGTTTCCTCTCCATCCTCGTCTCCCTTCGTCTGCTCTGGCTTAACGCTGGTTCCGGCATTTTCCCCTTCGACTTCTCGATCTTGGGTAACGCGAAAGATTCCATTTTTACGTGTCTCTTTTTTTGGGTCGTTCTTTCTTTTTCGGGGAGTTCTTCTCTCGCGAGTTCTGGTGACCGCTTCACGTGGACGGCTGCGATTTCCGGGCTGCCCTGCCCTTCACGGGGCTGCTTGTTGCGCTGGTGGAAGATCCATGGACGACGATGGGTCGGCCATGTGAAATCTTTCGCCTTTTTTTG
The DNA here is from genome assembly GCA_016097605.1 of Eucalyptus guilfoylei. Taxonomy (NCBI): domain Eukaryota; kingdom Viridiplantae; phylum Streptophyta; class Magnoliopsida; order Myrtales; family Myrtaceae; genus Eucalyptus; species Eucalyptus guilfoylei. The sequence goes on along the minus strand of CM027870.1, from coordinate 11,784,478 downwards.
GCTGACTTATCCGTGCGCTTAAATTCGTGTCCGGTGCCGGTTTGATGGTTTGTCGTGCTGGGTGGGGACGCTCTGGTTTTTGGGTTTTCCGTCGTTTTCGGGTCGGTTGATTGTTGGTACTCGGGCTCTGCGTTCCTTTCTTGCCTTTTGGGTTCGTCGTTTTGTCTTCCTGCATTGTCGAGGATTCGAGTTCTGCCTTTTCGCGTGACGCGTTTCTATTTTCGTTCTTGACGGTGCAGATTTGAGGGTCGACCGAAATTGGTGAACGCGGCGAGGATTTGGTCCTCGGCTTGAAGGAAGTCTCGAACTTCTCGGAATTCGGACTCGACGGTTCGCATTTGAGAAGGTTCGAGCTGAATTTCAACGAGGATTGGAGGCCTAATCAAGCTTTGATCGTTTGTCGTGAATTGATTGCTCCGGAGGTTCCGAGGCGGTACCGGTGAATGTGCAGAGGGAAAGTCTCCTCTGTGAAGGGCGGAGAATATGCAGAGATTTCTGGCGATGGTGGCAGAACCGCAGGTCGGGGGGGAGTCGCTTATGGGGACCATCAAAATCGCGGTGCTCCCGATTGCGAAAGTGTTCACCATGTGCTTCTTGGGCTTTCTGATGGCTTCCAAATATGTTAACATCTTGCCCGCGAGTGGGAGGAAATTACTGAACGGGGTAAGCTGAATCGTATGTTTGATCATATGCTTGTTTTCAGTTTCCTCTGTACAAGCAAATATGGAAAGATTCGGTGGAGTAATGGCGCCTGATTCTTCGTCACAAGAACATGGATTTTGCTCCATAGATAGTGACGGTGATTTTTTTCTTTATGTGTTTATTGTGTTGTGCAGCTGGTCTTTTCCCTTCTGCTGCCATGTCTGATATTTTCTCAACTTGGACAATCCATCACTTTGGCGAAAATGATTGAGTGGTGAGTGTAATTTGGCCTTCTTTATTGACAGTGCTACTTAAATGGAAAAAGGAATTGATAGCTAAATGTCGATTTCATCTTCTTGCAGGTGGTTTATTCCAGCTAACGTTGTTCTAGGAACCATATCGGGATCACTTATTGGTTTAGTTGTGGCGTATATTGTCCGGCCGCCTTACCCTTTTTTCAAGTTCACTATCATACAAATTGGAATAGGTAAGCTACTGTTTGAGAGAGAGAGAGAGAGAGAGAGAGAGCTTCCGGAAGCTTTATCGCTTTTCTTGTTCATTCACCATGGACAGTGGCAAGATTAAGCTAAAGTCTGATTAAAAATACTCAACTAGAGAGAGTTCTTATAAGTTTGATTATCATGCCCATTTTCCGATGACAAAATTTGTGGAGTATGGTCTCATATGATGCTATGGTTTCTGGACAGTGTATAGTCTCTTGATTTACATTTTGCAAAAAAAAATGACCTACTTATGTTGCATTGGCATTTAAATTAGTTAGTTCCCTTTCATGATATAGCTGTTGCTCGCAGGGAACATTGGGAATGTGCCACTTGTCCTGATTGCTGCATTGTGTAGAGATAAATCCAATCCATTTGGAGATTCAGAAACATGTAGTACAGATGGGACGGCCTATATTTCATTTGGGCAGTGGGTAAGTTTCATGCACATTTCTTTTAACCATGAAATTTTGCTATGAATTTACATGAGTTGCCAACATGACCTGTCAGATTGGTGAATTTCCCTCGTATGGGTCTTGGTCGTTTATTTATATTGTGACCTGTAACGTCATTACTTTTGACAAACTAAATCTGGCGGTTAGATTTGATTGCGTTGAAGTTGCCACTTCTACATCAATAATGTTCATAGCAGTACAATTGATTGAGTCGCATAGATGAATTTTGTGCCTGTGGTCTTTAATCTTATTCCGGTGGTGAAAGAACACTGATAACAAATCAGTCTGCACCATTGCAAAGCTAGTCTCTAAGCGATTGAGTGCTCGGCAGACCATTAAAGTGTTCTAAACAGATGATGGTATGGGAATTAAATAGGTGGTAGAAACATCTTAAATAGTCAAGATGTTGACATACAAATAATGTTTACATCCTATTTCAGTGGACTGATTACTATTTGAATATCTGACCTGTTCATAAGACAGGTGGTGTATGACTTTGAGTGGTGAATACAGCTGGAATCGATGTTGAGTACATTTTTTGTCATGGGTAACTCTTTAAATACCAAATAATCCCTGTTGTGCATGTGGTCAGGTTGGAGCAATAATCTTGTACACATATGTTTTCAATATGTTGGCACCCCCTCCAGAAGGAACCTTTCACATTGAGGAAGCAAATCTTCCCATAAGAGACACTCCAAAAGCTGGTGCGCAAATCCCTAAAGATGATTCTTCAGAACAAGTTCCACTGCTTACACAGGATGATTTGCAGTCAAATTCAAATCCTCAGAAGAATGGAAAGGTAAAAGCTTCTTGTTCTGCAGATGAACTTTTATTGTCATATGCCAAATATGTGAGCCATGAATGAGCTAAGTCTTTATTTGTTGTTTTATATGTTTAAATATGCACTTGAAAACACTGTATTAAGTTTGCTTGAAGACCTCTCCTATATTGTTTTTGCCCCTCGTATTCTGATTTGTGAAAAATCAACAATGTAAATGGTAATGAAGATTTTCGACCAAAAAAAAAATGGTAATAAAGATGTTTGGCTACTCTTCCCCTCAAAAGAGGTCAATAATGTTGAGGTGGGGGCCTCAAATTAGGAATTGTGTAGTGGGGTCTAACAAGAAAAAGTCCACAGTGCAATGGACGAGAGACCAAGTATAGCGTAGGAGTAAGACATAATGATATGGGGAAAGTATTCCTGCAGCACATGAAGCAGCATCTTACTGTGACATGAATCAAAATGCATATACCTTTCAGCAGTGAGTGAGGGAGGTCTCAACCCCGTTCAAACCCTTTTCTTCTGAGCATAAAAAAAAAAGAGTAGGCTATTCATCATCTCCAATTAGAATCAAACTGGAAGGAATGGTTTTTGGCACACTTGCTTGTTTTGGCTCGCTATACTCAGCCATGGAAACTGATGGGTTTGAACAAGAAAAACTATGATGACAAAGTATTTCTAACTAATTTACAATCAAAAGTCACGCAGGATAGGCTTTTCTTGACACATCAATGTCATGATATTGGATACATGTATCCTTGCAGTTGTCTTCTGGTGAGTTTTTGGTGTATAGAAATTGAACTAGATTTGGATTCGTATTTCCTTAGGTGTGAGAATGTGAAGAAATTGATTACAAGTTAAAAACTTTAAATTGTGCTAAAATTTCATGAATTTTAAATCAGCAGCTTGAACTCTAGAGAGCAGTCAGGAAGGGCTTAGTTCCAAGTCGCTCTTCTGCATTGTTAAGACTTGAGAGTACTAACCTTTTTGTATGTTTCTCATTGCAGATGAAGCAACTCCTTGTTTTCCTATATGAGAAATTGAAGCTCAAGCAGATTCTTCAGCCTCCAATCATTGCTTCTGTAAGTTATATTCTACTTTTGTTCGTCATTTATATCACAATTCCATATTCTTATTGGGAATTGATGGTGTTCACTGTCGTGTTGTCTTATCACTCTTGTTTCTGAATCTTCTTAGTATGTTTGATTTACGCCTAGAAAATGACAAATAGACATTGAGAAACTACATGGAATTGTACTTTCTGGTTCAAAGGAAGAAAGGAGAGGCCAAAATAAATTTGATCAGAGATCCTGTAATTGTACTTCTGGTGGATCACCCTGATTTTGCAGGGAGATCTGGGTCATTGAATACTAAGCACCATCACCCTTTTGCCAATGATTTTGTGTCTATAAATCAATCATGACCAAATTTTCTTCCATATTGAGGTTAAAATTAAGTTGGCTTTGGTGTTTTTGTTTTTTTTTTTTTTTATAAATAACTTTTCCCTTATTTTAGAATTTGAGTTTGGGCCTTTATTTAACGAGCACAGCTTGAATCTTTGAAAACATAAAAATAACAACATTTAAAGTCACCTTTAGTTTTGTCTTAGTTATTCTTACATTTGGTGGGAAGTTTGGTGACTTTTTTGTTTGGGTCAACTGATTCAGCAATAGAAGAAAGAAAGAAAGAGGCAAATCATGAAGAAATGTCTGTGTTGGACTGCCATTGCTCTTTCAACATGTACTCTTTGGAATCTATAGGCCAATAAAATGGAGAAATGTTGCCTGCTAACGGAAAGTGCCCACCATAACCTTGTTAAGATGGCTGAGATGCTAACTTTTGGATTTGTTATGGATAATATCTATAGAATAATCAGACGATGCTCTATGTTTTGTTCTCTCTTACCACACGGTACTGCTTTTTGTTAGCTTATGTGTGTGATTGATTTCCCATCACATGCAGATCTTGGCCATGGCTCTTGGAGTGATTCCATTTTTCAAGAAATTGATTTTTACATCTGATGGTCCACTTTTCTTCTTCACTGACAGCTGCATTATTCTTGGGTACGTGTCATATACGCTACAGATTCTTTCTAATTTTTCTGATACCTGCTGATCAGAACTTCCCTCTTGTATCTTTTAGATCCGAGTAGCTGTAGTGTTATTCTCCAGTTGCTGTTACTGCTTTTATTGGCACAGTGATATCCCATGATTTTGTTGATTGCAGTGATATTTGAGATATGATATGCCAATTATTGCTTTCACCATTTTGGCAAGCATGGCTGCTTTAAATCTAAAAATTGCACCTGTTCTGGAAGCCGACACTAGTTTCAGGGAAACTAAAACATATATTTTTTACATTTATGTAGTTATTTATGGGTTATATGTGGTTTGTAGTTTCTCAAAGACTATTATATCTCCTGTGAGCCTAATTATTTTCTCATATCATAAAGCATGTTTTCTTCTTAACATGCTCAATTTCACGAGTTTATAATTCTTTCACCTTCTATCAGGGAGGCCATGATTCCATGTATCTTGTTGGCATTAGGAGGCAACCTCGTCGATGGTAAGTGAAGTTTCTGGCCACAGTTGCATGCATATTGCCTTGACAACTTTACGTTTGGGTTATGGACCTAAGTGATAAAAAATAGTTGCATTCGCCATTCAGGCATTTGATTACGAGTTCTTTTGAGCTCGCAGGTCCTGGAAGTTCAAAACTTGGTCTACGCACTACGGCTGCAATTATTTTTGGACGTTTGCTTTTGGTGCCTCCAGCAGGTCTTGGTATCGTCACGCTTGCTGATAAACTGGGCTTCCTCCCAGCTGGCGATAAAATGTTTCGATTTGTCTTATTGCTGCAGCACTCAATGCCAACTTCAGTCCTCTCTGGTAAAGACCCAAACTCTTATCTTCCAGGCCTTATTTGTTGTAAAATGAAAGCGAAGTTGATAATTTCCTTGCCATCGTCGAAGGCATTTGGTATCTTGGAAATTATGATCTGGCATTAGATCACTGCTTTCAGATAATTCAAAATAAGGTGATAATCTGGCATTAGATCACTGATTTCGGATAATTCAAAATAAGGTGATGATCTGGCATTGGATCTTACTACTTTCGGATAATTCAGTCCATCACATCGATACGACATTTTCATGACCTGTCCAAACTAAATATCCTATAAATCTGTAGCTATTTGATCGATGCACACTTTAGCAAGGACTAGTTTTGAGACTTTAGCATTAGGAATCTGACTTCTCACATACTTTGGAGGTGTGCAAAGAAAACCACTGATCACTCGTATCTTGTCCACAGGTGCGGTTGCCAACTTACGCGGCTGCGGTAGGGAGGCGGCGGCTGTCCTGTTTTGGGTTCACATATTCGCGATCCTCTCTATGGCCGGATGGATCACTCTGTATCTCAATCTACTGTTCTGAATCTGGGGCGACCCCCCTTTGCCTCGGCCAAAAGCCCGTTACTTTTTTGCTTGTTCTGCATCTCCAAATTCAGCCGTCATGCGAGCAGATCAACATAGTATCGAGAATTCTTTATATGGAATAGAAAAGCAAGGAAGGGGTGATGATACGGTCGAGGAAGGCGCGTGCAAGTCGTTCCCGATCTCCGATATATATACATATATATATCTATCTAATGATCATCATCATGTATTAGTCATCCTTTTCTTGTTTCTCTTCTTTCCATTTACTAATTTTTGTTATATCAGAAAGTAAAAAGGGCTGTTAACAGCTCGTGAGTTAAGAAATTGGCCCGGTTCTTCGGGAGGTATCTCCATTTGTTCGTTAAAAAAACGTTGAGTACCGCATCACTGAACAACTAAGTGATGGCTGAGGGTGGTGATACAGCCTTCGTTTCTTTCGTGAAAATGTGATTTTTGAAAAATGATTTTTCAGAAAGTTATTTTGCAGAAAAATAAAAATATTTTTCAGTGTTGGATTGAAAGCTAAATATAAATAATTTGGTATGCAAAATTTCATTTAATTTTCTTTGAAAAATCATAAATTTTTTTAATTTTTCCTTCTTCCTTGGCCAATCCGGTGGTCGGCCACAAGCAAGCAACAAGCTTGCCTTAGGCTGTTCGCTTGATCTGGTGAGATCGAGCTCATCTCTTGCCCATGGTCGGCAGCTAACCTGCGAAAAGGGAAAAAGAAAAAGAAGAGAAGAGAATGAGTAAAACTAAAAAATAATTAGTCATTTTTTAAAAATTGTATATATTTATAAGAGAAAACCTGGACTTGAGCTTGAGCATTGAGGATTCGGGCATATGATTGTCAATTACCCAAGCTTGAGCATGAGGGACCCAAGCAGAGACTTCATGGACCCAGGCCCAATTATCAGGGCCTCATCAAGCACAGGCACTAGGGCTTCGGGCTTGACCTTGACGAATCCGAGCACTAAAGACCTGGACCTGAATGCGGGAACTAGTGTTGGGGTTTTCGTGCTTAAGTATAAATTTTCGGATTCACACGTCAATATATAGTCATACTTTGAAAAATGTGTTTCTTTTTTTAAAGATACGAATTTAAGTTTAGATTTTCCGTTGATTAGAAAAAATGATAAAAATATTTTTCATGAAATAAATGATGCATAATTCCTATTCCAATTCATTTGCTTTAAAGAGTTCGTTTAAATAATAAAAGTTTGGGGTTTTTTATGTTATAAAATAAAATTTTAGGGTTTATGGTATCACACAAGTATATGTTTCTGGTATCATGGAAATTTTTTTTGGGTAAATATGTCATATGAGTACAAGTTTTTGGTCTTTAACGTCACAAAAAAAATTTAAGGTAAACATGTCACAATTAGTAAAATTTGGAATTTTTGATAGCTTTTTCCCTATATATAATGCAGCAAGGATAGTACCATCATTTTATAAAATAGCCAAGATCAAGGATGTGAATCGATGAGTTTTGACACTCCACAAGTATCATTAGATATAATTTATAGTATCAAATAAGTTTCATCATTAAAAAAATTCACATTATGTATAATTATATTGAAATTAATATTGTATGACAGGAATAATTCCTTCAATAACTAATTATGAATATAAACCGATAAATATAAAATAACAAATATTATATTTACATACTATAATTGCTTATTAAACAATAGTTGATAGTTCTTCATATAATATGTGATTACTTTACAATAGATGTGACGTTATTACATTATTAAGGGTATAATTGAAATAACTAAGTATTTGGCTCTTTAAATGTTAATTAAAACAGTTTCTAATAAGATAATCATTATATTTTCTATAATATTTAATTGAGTAGTGAAAATTATGGATAGTCATACCTATAATAAGCAACTTATATTATTCTAGTTATTACTTTATAAATTTCGATATTAGCAAGACAACATGATTTATTACTCAATTTTCACTTTTTTTTTATACTTCATTTATGATTATGATCACCTATCAATGTGATTATTGGAGGATATTACAATCTGTTATCACTATGTTTATAATATAAAAAAATTAAATTGTAATTAAAACAATTTCCCTGATGTTTATTGTAACTTCAAATAGGTAAACGCAAGTGAGAGAAAAGAAACAAGGGTATGCTAGAAATAGCTGCGATATCTTTAATACAGAAAGGGTCATGTAATTAATCCGCAATATTCGACCAAACAAAAATTAATCCGCAATAGGCCTACAATGTAATAGTTATTACCGCAACCAAAAGTCCGAAAGCATCTATTGACTTTGACCTTCATAAGATGAACGACCGAGGAGAGTCAGAGACTACATATAATGAATTTATTTTGTAAAAAAATAAATGATTTTAACAATTATATTCTTAAAAATCATAGCTTATATCAATTATAGAAATGAACAAACAGAGAAAAATTTCATCATCTAAAAAAATGTCTGAACAAACGTTGTTATTGATTAAATTATTTTTTAAATAATTCAATTTTCACAAAATAAAGGAAGCATTAAGTTTCTCCAGACATGCATGGATTTATGGCCCAAGCGATCACATCTTGAAACTTCGGCCAACAGAAAAAGGGTGGCTCATAAATCATTTCCATTCGTTGACATAAATGCCAGACCCCCAATTTCCCATGGAGAGAAAAAGGTTCAGGCCGAGAACACCTGCTTTTGACCTTCAGCGCAACAATCTGGATGCTGAACCCAAAATATAAGACATTATACTTCAATCTGAAACCAGAAAACCACCACAAATTGGTGATCGCTTTGACAGCAACGGCCCACCTTGGAAGTTGCTGCATCACCTAAGACAACATACTTACATCTCCCATAGCCAAGAACATTCTCAGACTTGCGATGCTAGGCGGCAAGTTAACAATTGATCACGAAACCTCTAATCCATGGAAAAAGGTTCTGATCAGCACACGTTCAGAATCAGCGGAACGAATATTTCACAACACGATGCCCGCTTAAAATAAGATTAGATAACTGAATTAGCGATTGGAGTAGTTACTCCATCACCTGAAAACACGTTAAAAGGGGAACCACCATCTCCTGTTTGTGCGATCACTTCTGTTAGATGCAGGAGCGCCAAAACCGGGAACCCGGCGTAAATGCCCTTCGGTGAAGTTGTGATTGTTAGTTGCTCTCCTCCTCTGAGCAAGAGGATTCCCCAACCACAACACGAGAGCCACACCAACGAGGCTAATAATTGGAGCAGCAGCAAGGGCTAACCACCTGCCTCTTCCAGCCTCTCCATCAGAACCGTTAACACGAGGATACCCTTCTGAGACGTCTCCCTGCTCCAAAATACTTTGGTTCAGTTCACGCTCTTCTTCTGCTTCAGCCCCATCTGAGGAATTGTCATCAATTGCTCCTGTCCACCTACTACTATCATCAATCTGCCTGCTCCTACTGATGTTCTGTTTAGCCTCCTCATAGTCTCCATCGTCAGTTGGAAGTTCATAGCGACAAAGGGGGCATGAGTTGCGTGTATTCAACCAAGGCAAGATACAGGAGGGGTGATAAAGGTGACGGCATGGAAGCTGGTTCGCTTCTGTCCCAACTGTTAAGATGTCCTTGCAGATTGCACAGGCTGTGTCATCATTCTTCAAATTATCCTCATCAATGACAATGATAGGTAAACTATTTACAAAAGAAACTGCTGCAGGAGGAGCTCCTCGACGCAAATTCTCATTATCTGCAAGATACTCAAGCAATTCTTCAAAGCTTCTTGCATCCAGATAATCTCCTGAATGGCCAACATCTGATGGCAACTGTGATTCATCTAGATTAGCAAGGATGTCACGTAGATCTACTCGCTGACTTCGCCGCATTCTCCCACGTATCATACCCTCTCGGGGAAATACAATCAAGTGACTCCAGTCAGGGGGGCCACTGCCTTCGGCTGGACTTGAATTAACAGAAAATCGTATCTGACCATGGCCCTCTGCCAATTCAGGTATGTCTTCCTCTGCATCTGTTTCTTCCCATTCATCTTCTTCTGAAGAGTCTTCTTCCTGTTCTCCTTCATCTTCTTCTCGGTCATCCAAGCTCCAGTGGTTGATACCAGCATGCATTGGATCAATATCAGTATCGCTGTCTAGATTACTTGCCTCATCTGGTCGAAAGTATACTTCCGCATCCATGATACTGTTACGCCCATCAATTGATGCGTCTGAGTCCCCTCCATAAGCACTAAAGGAAACTCCATCACTCTCGGCATGAAATACCCTGAACCGACCAAAACCGACACTTGTGTCGCTCTCCACATAAGTAGAATCCATATTGTCATAACCATCACTCTCTGCATCAGAAACCGCATGCCTCCATCTTCTAGAGCCAGTTGGAGTAGTGTAGGTGCTTGTCCACTGCAATAACCTTGCAGAACTTTCACCATCTGAGAAGTTCTCCTCATGCATATAGGCAGTTGACTGGTTTTGCCTGATCAAATTAAGCATTTGTGAGAAGTGTCGTGAGAATCGACTCTCTGTAGACTCAGAACTGCTGTACCTAGTTCTTCTTCTGCTAATTCTACTTCCTCTGTGAAATCTATCACGGGATTCTCCAATTGGGTTCTGAAAATCTTCAATTAACAAAAATTTACAATCCCCACATATATTAGATGGTTCCTGATTGCCATTCTCAACACTATTGTGACAAAAAGCACATACTGCTGGCTGGATCAAATTCTCTCTAGATAAAACATCAGCCAAATTGCCATTCTCCGTGGACTGGGGCAACTCCCCTGACACTACGTGTAGGTCCGCATCCATTGCAGGAGGACCTAAAGAAAAGCAAAAGACTGAAACTATGATATGAATGAAAAAGCAAATAAAGAAAAGGGAAAAGAAATCAGAATCAGGGACCACATAATGGTCATGCAACAAATGTATTCATGATGTCCTCACAGCTTTAGCTAAAATTTCAAGGCAGTGATGGGACAAGATGCATGGAGATACCCACAAGATACAAGTTATACGTTCAAGAAATTTGTAATAGCACATTCAGATCGATTCAAGCAGTGTAGAGCCAATATAGGATTGGGCCACAAGCATTAGGATGCTGAGTCTCAAGGAGAGAAGCACCACTACGGTTGGAAGTAGCAAATTCACAGGAAAAAATAGAAAGTCATTTGCAGAATTGACAGGTCAACCTTTGATCTTATAAATACATCAGCAAGACAAGAACATTACACATGATGATGATAACCGCTGCAAGAGGCCTCCAGCTTGAAGGCATTCAAGGTGGCATTGCAAAACCCATCATATAGAAAAGATGAATATGCTTCCCATTCAGGTTTTCCAAGATACCATAATAAAACATTTCCCGAGAGATCTGCCATTTGACCTGCTCGTCCCATGTCACGGAAAACCACTAACCTGGAACACTGAGATATCTCAGTGTTCCAACACCACAGCTAAGCATGTAATCTGGTCGTTTAGCCATGGATCATGTACTTTAGTATGGATATCATCCAAAATGAAAATAGAGACCAGGTCATCATATCTTCAACAACCTCATGTAGAGGACCTTTCCCCTATAGCTACACATCTTAGTCAAAGTCAGTTTCCACATACTGATAGATCCACACTCCAGTTAACCTTGCAAAAGAGACTTAGGCAAGTAATAAACATAGAGTACATGAGGTAGTTGCTATAGGGGTAAGGTCTCTTTTGCACACACTGGTAGATCCACACCCCTGAAGGTTTATAAAGTTCTTTTAAAGGAAAAAGCCAAACCAAACCGGTTCCCTTTATGCCTCTATCCTGTGGAAGGGCTGTGTTACTCATAGCCTTTCTTATACGACCCTTTATTGCTACACAAATTAGATCACTCGTTCCCTCTAACCAAAAGTAATGCTTAACAGCAACCTTGCAGTTAGGATTCAGACACCGAAGAGCCATGCAGCACGCACATAATTCAAATTGCAGAATAACAAGATACCGATCCATTCGCCATCATTTCCCTCGTATGCATTCACTGGACCCTTTTAACATAGAAATTCAAACTAGCGACTTGCCCCCACTTGCTGAAGCAAACCCATGATTCTCCCACACTAACAGAAATCATCAATCAAACAATCAAGCGAGACAGGTCCTCTGAACATCCTCCGGGCCGAATCAAGAACCGCAGAATTCTCTTCTCGCCCCTCATCCACACCAAAAATCTACCAGAACCCAACAGCCGAAAGGGCACAACCGGCTCCGTACCGCGGGCGAATAACTCAGATGCCAGAAAAAGAGTAAATTCTAACCAACCCAACAAAGTAAAGACGAAAACGCTCGAACCGGAGCTCGTAAAAATTTACCAGGAGAAGGAAACACGGCACTCAGTACCCACCAGCACAGATCAACAGCGACGGCGGCGGCAGTGTCGGATCAACCCCTCTCTCCCCGAAATGCAGCGCGATCGACGATTTGCCCAAGCGGGTTCGGTCAATACCAGAGTCAATGCGAATTTCAAGAACAACCCACCCACCCAACCAAGTAACGAGCGGGTAAGAATTTAGGGTTGACGGGGCAAATGGACTTCGCCGGTCACTTCAAAATGAGCAGTCGCACCCAAGATGGCGATTTCGAGCCAAGGGAGTGAGCCAAGATACGATTTTTTTTCACCGTAGAAGGGAGAGAGAGGGATCAAAAGCGAAAAAGATGAGATTTTTATTTTCTCCAAGAAGAGAAAAGAAAAAAAGAACAAAGACAGGTGATTGAGTCAAGAACAATAATTTAAGGTACGAGGGGAAAGAACGTGTGTGTGGCGGTACACATGTAATGCATCCAAAGACGGAAAGACTATGCACATGAAAGGGGCAGGACGATCGCCTTCATTGTCATCACCTAACCCCCTCTATTTTGGCCTAGCCTCCCCTCCCCCTGTCCTGTAAAAGAGGAAACCCAAATAAATTGGGACACTTTACATGGTAAAAATTAGCCGGGTTTAATGAATTGTCCAAATTGGTCCATACCTCAAAAAGTAAATGACACGAATGGTCCATCGACTCTCACCTAACATGTAATGCGACCCTAAGTTTTTAATTTATTCAATGTGATATCTGAATTTTCGATTGATTTAATGTGATCTATGACCCTTTTATACATATTCAATATGGTCCATGCATTATATAAAAATATCCAATATTATCCTTGAACTGGAATTAATAAAAGAATAATATTAAATATTTTCACATAACGATGACTAACTTGAACATATACCAAAAGTTTAAAAATCACATTGAACAAATTAAAAGTTTATAAACAATACTACACATTGAGCTAAAATTCAAAGACCACATTGCATATTGAGTTAAAGTTTAGAAACTATTTATATAATTATCTCTAATATAAATTTGTACGCAAATATTCGCGTGTAACCCAAGTTACAATTAAGCAGGCCGGGCTTTCTTTTGTGAGAACATTAACCAAGTCTACCGATTTACTTTTCGGGCATCTTGGACCTAGGGCAGGCCAAGTGAACTGTTCACTCATTGATCAACTCTATAAACTAAGATAATGGTAGGAACGTTTATGTTCCTTTGTTCTTTTGCTCCTAAAACAAAACAAAAAAAATAGAAATCCATTTGATAATGTCAATTAATTTTTATATTCTCCATAATAGAAAAGTAATCGGGAGATAGATTTGGAAGAGAAATAAGAAGTAGAAAAAAGTAATTTTTCTTGTTCCCAAAACAATTTCTAGAAATAAATCATTCTTTATTTTCTCTTTTTCTTTTTTTCTTCTTCCTTACCGCTCCTCAGGGGCTGCCATCCACCGACGGGCTGTCGTTGACAATCAACCGCCGTCGTTGCCACCCGCTGCTCTCCTCCGCCCATCGCCCACCAACCATTGCCGTCACTTGATGGCAGTCGGCGGAAATAGCGGTGGCGATCAAACGCGATCCTATTATTTTTCGAATCGTACAAAACGAATTCTTATTCTTTTTCTATTTCAAGAATAAAAATTTTATATAATTACCAAATGCATTGTTTTACTTAAAATTATTTCGAGGAGTAGAAATAAAAAAGTACTTCTAAAGATAAAATTATTCTCTGGATCATAAATGTTACCATCCGCACCCTAAAAGTACTAAAACATGCATTGGAGCAAAGCCATAAAACATTTCGACCATGCAAAAGGTGTGTCGGCACAATTCGAAACTCGGCATGGGCAAACAAAAGAAAAGGGTGCATTTTTTCTCGAGCGATGAAGAAGTTGAATGACTTTTTTTCATTTGATTTTGCCTTTTACTATATATTTTTGTAATATTTCGACACTGACGTAGTGCACAATACTCGTATGTTAAAGGCGAGGTACAATGATACTCGCCGTGTTTAGGTGAGAAATGAGAGAATAGCCCCATAAGCACAAAGAATCCAAAACGCTTAAGCACTTTTGTCCTTATCGTAAACTCCATATTAATAAAAGGGGTGTCATGTGGCATTCATCAAATTCGACGATAAAAATATATTTAAGTGCTTTCATTATATATAAATAATAATTTTTCATTATTAAAGTTCCGGTCGTGTAGGTTAAGGTTTGAAGATTCCCTCTCCCTCCCCCATCCCCGCGAGCATTTGTCATCCATTGGCTGAGGTCAATTTCTTGTGACAATAGCCAAGGTTAAAGAGTCCCCTCCTTTTTTCATGTTATCATTATTCAAATTCTCTATACTTTTATAATTTTAAAAATCAACGTTCTTGACGTGACTCCTACTTAATGTTACATCGGCACCGAGTTTCGTAACATGGACAGCAACAAAAAATTCAACGTAGAGACAAGTTTGACTTCCAGTCAACTAAGGCCAGCGGACTCGAAGAAAAGCACTGGTTCGCACAATTTCCGCGAGTTTTCATTGCACGACCTTAAAAGTCTCAAAAACTTGGGATATTTCCACCCAAGTTCTACGACTTTGCTGCATATATTCCGACATTATACTGCTCCTTTAGACTTTTCAAAGGGTTTCATTTCCCTTCCATCAAATTTCAGTTTCCGCGAGAGATTTTACCAACCCGGAGATTCGTTTACCATCTCAAATGCCCTCGAAATGTGTCACTCGCAAGCCGGGGGATCGAATGTCATCCGAATTCGGACTAACTTGAAATCTCGAAGTGGTCTGAGATGCGAAAACTTCAAGGGGGTTATTTGATGCAAATCAAACTTGGGAGAGCATACTGCACCAAGTTTGAAAGACAGTGAATGAGAATGATGGGAAATCAAGAGTAAGTGAGAAGAGAAGAGGTGAATGGGCATGTGAATAGGCTAGTGCAGCTCTTTACTACAGAATGCCTGAAGTCTCCATCCATCACTAGATACGTGAGGAAGATCCGAGAATCAATTCACATAATATCGAGATAAACAATAGCAAATCAAGATATTGCATCGCAAAAACTCTCTCCTCGCCTACAACTCAGACATGAGTATTATTTACTTCAAATTTCGAATCCCCTGTTGTCGCAAATGCAATACCTCAAGTTAAGCAGCCTATACGTCAGTTCAAATGGAAGAAGGCTTTCATTGATGAAAAATGGGTACAATTACATATGTCGATTGTTTTCTATGAAACGTACTTTCTTCTATACCGGAGGTTAGGTACACTCGGCACAACATATGAACATATAGCCAGTTTACAATCCAGGGCTACTTCGATCAATCCGATTTTCTCAGAGGAACACAAATATGGGACATAGCAAGATATTGGAGGATCTGCCTCTGCAGTTGAAAAGGCCAATAAGATTGTACCTGGGATTCGACTTCTTCACGAAACTCCAAGGCTTTTAACAATATAAGATCCTAAAATATCTGGAAGAACAGACTCGTCGATCCATCGCCAAATGATCTAAGATCTGCAGATTTCACCAAAGCCCTGCACAGTGGGCATGTCCTTTCCCTTTCAAACCTGTTTGTACAGAAACATCGATAATGACACCTTAATCCAACAGAAAGTACACAGAAGAATATGATGGCAAAATACAGCACAAAGAAAAGAATTGCAACACATGATTGAAAGTGAACATGCATCCGCTCGAAGATGTGTGGAGCCATATTTGGCCTCATTTCCCTAGAGAACACGGTGTATCAAAAGGTTATCTTTAACCATACTAAAAACTTCAATTTACCCAGGCTCCAGCATATCAATGAGCAGCTTATACAGACAGTCTAACCAAAATAAATTTATCAGTTTCAGTGGGGTTGCAACAAAACTTTTGCATGGTATTCATTCTTAAGAAAGAACTTCAGTACTCATCTTTCATTTTGTTCGACACCCAACTTTCTCTTTCTTCCCATATTGCATTGAGTGTTGTCAGAGATATTATTATCAAAGGGAATTGGTTCATAATAATCGAATGCAAGCCAAGAGCTGTGAAATCATAGGGTCTTTGCAAGATGCTTATAACAAGAAGGATTGAGCTCGGTCAAAGAAAAATACAATTCGAAATGCTCAATTCTAAAGAGTATTTACAGCACAAACTGATGTAAGTCTATATCAGGCCTCGTTTCTGAATAGTCCAGGTTCTCAGAGATTCTTTTTAACAGACAAGAAGTTGCACAATCAATTAAAACGAAAGATGTGCAAACGATAAGAATCTGTAAGCTGACATGTGCAATTATAAGTGGCAAAAGCTACGTTCTCAGGGATGCAATATAGAAGAACTTCATCAGTGGAGAAAGTGTCGTTCTGACCATTCAGAGACACAATCTTCGCAAAAGATGTGCTTGCAGCGAAGTAAGATGGGAGCATGCATCTTTTCCTGACAAATTGCACACAAATCTCCAGCCGCATTCACCTGCATAACATAAAGTAACTCTTTCAATGCATGGGAAACTCTCAACTGGAAGAAAGGACAGAACAGAACTGCATGACCAATAGCTCAAAAGACGAGTACAAACATTGCACGCAACCAGGTATTTATGCTAGGCATCAATGCATGCTATTATTCTAGCTGCTGAGGTTTGATCATGTATATATAACTGCCAGTAACGCCGTGTATAAAAAATCCTAGCATTGCTCTTGTAAGGAACAGCAGCATGGACATAAGACATGCAACATTCAGTTCAAAATATTAAGCTGAGAAGAATAACAGATGTAAGTCCAATAACCTGCTCGGCAGTTGCATAAGCCCCGTAGTGGATGTCCTTACGAGACAATGCCTTTAATGCAGTAAAAAAGGACTGTACCTGAGAACAATATCGCAACAAAAGTATGAGACTATCAGGACAAAAGCTTAAAATCAGCTTCCACAAGAAGGAGATGCAAGTTTCCTTGATTTCTACCTTCTCGACAACAGATGTGAGCTTGAAAGTCAGATACAATCCCGTCATCAGAGAAGAGAAAAGGCTTCCGTACTCTTTATTCAAGAAAAACCGGTACCAAACAGGTGTCGGCAATAACGCGCGATACAGCAAAAGCAGATACTCTACCAGAGTTAGCAATTGACCCTGCAAAACACATGATAATGGGTGAGAAAGCAATAATACTGAAACCTAATAAATGTCTCTGTGTGCATCTAGTACAAACCATCCACCTTTCCTGGAAAAATTAAGCAATGAGACAGCACCAGTAGATTGAAACAATGACAAGGCAACACATTAAACTCCATATACACCTGGAGCTTTTACTCTTGTGGAAAGGCGAAAGAGTGCAGGGAAGATGAAGAAGGCGAGAGTTGAGGGGTAAAAGAACCTAGAGATGAGAAACCTACATATTCTACTCTTCTAACAAGGCACTTCAAGAATCACAAGTTCAAATGGGCAAGTGTAACAGTTCTCTAATTGACCTCACCTGCTTGCGATAATTCCGCCCTCGACTGTTTTTGAAATATATTAGCAGAAGACACTTGATCACCATAGCTGCTTGCCGGACCAAAGTATCTAAAAGAACCACATTCAGAAAATTCAGAAAAAAGTCAAGGAATAATTCCGGAATCTCATCAAGTAAGTAAGTGAGAAATAATGAAGAAGGCATCTCAAAGAAACGAGATTCAGAAAATTAGAAGAGGACTGAAACAAAACTTTGTCCCCAAACTATAAAGGGCATAATGATACAGAAGGAAAAAAGTAGAAAAAGGCAAGTCATATGACTTGGATCACAATGATTACTAGATGAACATGCACTCTGTACATCACGTGCCTATGTTAAACCAACCAGCATTGGCAAAGATATATAACTTTCCATCTGTTCAAAATAAGCCTTGAAAAGAGAATGCATCATAGCACCTATCAGGAAATGCCACACTCTTGTTTTGGCTCCAGAATCCCCTGGCTAACACACGCTTCTATCACGCATTTCTTCAGTTGTGATTAATGCCTAAAAATAATAATGCTCCACTCCAAACTTTAAATCTTAAGATCTACCAGTCGAAGATCAATATAACTGACATGCTCCATCAAATATTTAAGGATAATCGAGTCATAGCTATAGCTTCCTACAAGGGTCATGAAGGATCTTCAATAATCCCACCTCTCCCTATCAAACCCATCCTTTCAAAAGTCTTTCCTGTTCCACATCTGAATCTTCCTTGCTAAACCTTCTCCTAGCTTTCTATTGAGCAACATCCATCTCCTCTCAATTATATATCCATAGAGACCCACTATAATCAATTGAGTATAGGAGGCATGCCCAAGGGGCAGCGGCAACAGTGCAATAAGCTTTGTTCAATTGAAGGCCGCACAGAGCTCACGAAGGCAGACAGAAGACCAACCCACTGATCCCAAGAAGTGAACCTTTTCCAATTGCTCAGTTAACCTTCTTCCACTGTCTTTTGCTATCCTTATCCACTCGAGTTTCCTCCAACTTAATTGAAACATGACAAATGATATGGTTGCATGATAAAACTCTTCAGTCCGATGAATGCATTATGTCAAGCAATCTCTGCATAGTAGTACAATGGAGTGGAGGAAGAGAAACAATCCCTCCATTTTAGCAGTTGCCAAATTCAGCTCAAGACTGTCCAAATCCTCCCTTAATCTCAGCATGAAACAACAATCAAGGGAGACATTGCTTCACTCAAAATGGGCTACTTAGTTGGCTACAAGAAAGCTCAGACTCTTGTCTACGTTCTCTCGAAACTTATTTCTGGCAACACATGACATAATAATAACTATAAGGTAAGTACTAATACACAGGATATGCCGAGTTACTGATGTCTCTGTTCATCAACGGTATTATACTTCAAAGACTTCATACAGATGTAGCCTGCAGTTATGTCTGCTAACTGGTCATACATAGCTTTTGCTTGGTGGGATTTAATTAGTGCCACCACCCCCCCCCCCGGGCCCCCCACCAATGCAGTAGAATGTTTATTTATTTGTCACAATGATATGGACAAAACCCTTCTTTGCACTGATTTGCAGTAGCCAAAGATAGGCTCCCACTCATCTAATACAGCATTCAGAGGCCTTATATCTTTTATATCAGAGGTTGCGAGGGGAGATCTAGTCATAAAGGGAAAGTTTTCCATGGTTCCTTTTGGCTGTTCATGAAAGATCGTTGATAATAAGCCTATAAAAAGATATCATAGTGTAATTCAGCACGGACAATTCCTGAATGTTACGTTCTAATCGATCCATCGCTTAAATATGAATTTCCCAATTCTCTTGCTCTTTTAAATGCCATGTGAATTAGGAATAGAAGGGTTTTTTCTTTTCCGAATGGTAACATAGGCTAGTACTCAAGCGCAGCACCAAGAATTGAAAAAAGATTGTTAGAGCAAGGGAAAGAAGAAAGTTACATTGGAAACAATACATCTATTATCATGGAGAAAAAGACATACCATTGACTACAATGACGAACATCGCGTGCCAAAAAGGGGGTATTCCCTTGGGAGGAAACATGATCAACGGGTACAAGAGATCGTCCTTTCGGTACCACCAGTATACCCCAACAATATGAAGTGTGAATAAAAGTGAAATGCCGATAAGATAAGAAATTTTCCTCTCCCCCTGCAACCACAACCAATCGCCCCTCTTAACCAAACAATCAAACGACTCTGAATAATACAGACTGCCTACAAAATTAGGAAGTACCATATCTGTGAAAAATAAGCACCTTTAGAGCTGTTTGCTTCCGTAGGATATCATTTGACTTGAACAAGAAAGCGGCAATCCAAATGGTAACAAAGAAACCTGCAATTCCTTGCCAAAAAGAATTGTGAATCACTCAACATGAACTCCACTCTCATACACAAATTCCCTCCAGTTAAAAGGAAGATAATATGACATTTACTTCTACAGATCTACAAACGGAAAGCTATAGTGCTTTCAAATAACTAGGCTGTACTACAAATTAGTACTTCCGCAAGAAAATTCAATCACCATTTGCAATCTAAGGAGCCAAATCACATTGTTGCCCTGGGTGACCAAATATGGCAACCACTTTTGACCTCACAATGATTTGTTGTTACCATATCCAAAAAATGTTCTTTTCATTTTGGCCAAGCCAGAAATGATCAGGACTTTAACTCCTCCAAAAAATTTCCCAAAAACTAAAAAATATCCATGCTGCACACATATCCACACTAGACCAGGAGAAACAGCCTAAAATAAAGCATGTATTAACTTCTTAAATATAAAGTGAAAAGGTTAATAGTTTACAATAATTCCATAACAATTTCGCAAGTTTTCATGCCAATTGATTTTAACGTTCAGCAGAAATTTGATTTTAACAAGAGTATGCTTGAGAGAGGGCTACTCAACAAAAAAAGTTCGTGAAGCGGCTAATATACATAAACAGTCACAAAGAGCAGCTTCAACTATAACAACCAAACCTTGAATTATTAGTCACCCAAACTCAAACCTTCACATTTCTTCCTATAACGATTCATAAAAACTTACAAATGATCTCTGGATCATCACTTCATTCATAGTGATCATCAATGTCAAATTGCAGCAGTCATCCATTTGTAGAATAATTCCAAAAGATTTGATATGGCCATTTCATGTTCGTAACCTATACTAGCATTTCATTTTAACACAGCTTCAAACTGCACTTTCAGCTTCTCTCTCATGCATTCTTGACATAACCAAATCAAGACAGGCACCGAAAGTTTTGAGAATTGTGTGATCAACCATAACATGCGATATCACAATGAGGTATAAGGACATCAGGGAAAAAATCCAAAAGAAAGTTAAAGCAGACAATCATCATTCATCACTATGCATTTGGCCATTTGGAAGCTATTGCTCTCTCACGAGCATTCATCTCTAGCCAAACTATCAATCTCTTAATGGTGCAGACCACTAAATGCCAGGAAGATACCTTGCAAATGCTGCCTGATGAAGACCACCAGCAAGAGCAGTGAGAATGGCAGAATCTGCTCAATCCACCTTGCAGCCTGCTGAATATCATACCTCTGGTACGAAGACTCCCTGCCATTAGTTTCCCCGCCTTCTGAATCACTGCCTCCATTCCCCGGCTGCAAAGCCCCCTCACCCGCTCCACTCCTAGCATCTCCCTGACCATCGGCTGCTGCAATTGCAGCCGGCGATCGTGTCGATGCCTCATTAGTTCCGCCAGCTTCTCTCACCTGCTGACCCACCACCAATCCAGCCCTCTCCCTATGATTCTCCTGTTCTCCTGCCCCGATTATCCGAATCGAAACCTCCCCATCATTGCTCGTCACCGTAGAATCCTCCGCCCGACCGTGAAGACCTCCAGAGACCCCTCCATGGAACAAAGGCTCAGTCTCTAGATGGTTTGGCCTCGTTCTCAACAGACCCGAGTACTCCAGTAAAGTCGATATTGGCGCCTGTATGAGGTTCGAAGCCGATAATAGACTGTATCTTCTCGAATTACTACTGCCACTGCTACCACTACTCCCGGTCACGGCCGATCCTCTGTAGGGGTCCGAATTGCCGCCGCCGGACGCCTCCATTTGCCTAGACGCCGAAAACCTAGAAGTACCCATAAACACAACCACGCGCCCACGATCAACTATCCTCGAAATTCAGAACCTTGACCCACACCCACTTCAGAAAACCAATCAAAGAAGACGCGAAGAACAGCGACACCGCTTCCGACGGGTCCAACAAGCAAGAAAAAGAAAAAAAAAAAAATGGGGTCGGCCGAACGCACCTTCGAGAGCGAAACTCCGTGGATAATCGGGGGAGGAATTCAAAGCGCGAGCTCGAGGCAAGAGACCATAACCCTAAGACCCACCGATCGCAATCGCGAAGAACGGAGATGGAGGAGGAAGAAAAGGGAGATAGAGAGAAAGAGGGGAGGAAAAGGGTTGCGAAAAAGTCAGCGACCCAGATATGATAAAAGCAGCTTGGATTTGACCGGAGCGAGCAGGAACAGCACCAGGATCAGCGATCTTATACGCGGCCGCTAATACTTTTTTTCCTTCTCTTGAAAAACCCACCAAAAAACAAAGCAAAGAAAAGAGAAAAAGAAAAAAAAAAAACAAGATAGCGTGGGCGAAGGGCAGGCGAAAGGGCAGGCGTAGGGCGATCAAGAGGAGACCCGCCCCATGACGAAGATCGATTAGAAAAATCCGCAAGAAGAGGAACAGGTCCCCCTGTCGTCTCCTCTGACCGACCCTTTATTTCTTCCCCCTTTTCTTTTCACCTCTCAGTTCTCGCCCAAGAGAGAGAAAGAGAGAGAGAGAGAGAGAGAAGATGAAGAAGGAGAATGAGAAGGAGGGAGGAAGAAGAAAAGGACAAAGGGCAAACAGTTAAAAAAGAAAAGAAAAGGAATGGGGTCGTCCGCCCTTGCTGGGGTCTCTCGCCAGTTCCTCTTTCCGCGTCGGATTCATGTACAACTTGCCTCCTCCCTTCCTTCCTTCTTCCTTTTTCTTGGTTGCTTTTCCTATATGCTCTAAAGTCTAAGAACTCATCTCATCGTTTGACCGGTTCGTTCCATATATTAATTTACCATGATGAAATGGATTAAATCGGTCTCGCGAAACTGTGGATGGAATGAAAACGATTGAGCAGCCCTCTAAGCGCAGGGCAACACAAATTCCATTACAATGTATTGGTAAGTGAATGTCGGCTTCTTTGTCGGCTTCTTCTGACTCCAAGAAAGTTTTTCGCCTTGAAAAGATGTATTCACAGTGTTGGCCAATGGGCCTGTGGGCTCGATTCGGTTGGATTTGGTGCGTGATGAGATGCTTGATTGGATAATTTGCAAAGTTAGAAGGATTTGATTAGCAAAAAAAAAAGTGTAAGGACTTAATAAGAAAAACCCCCGCGAAGGGAGAAAGTGCGAAAATGAGTCAATTATGTATTGTCGATCGTGGGCCGAAGAAGGTAGTGGTGTCATAAAGCCCACCCTTTATGTGGCCGGCCCATTCTGGGGCCTTCTCTTCGCCAAGGCTCACCTCCACCGAGAGTGACAATACCAGCGACTTGAGAAGCCCGACCGGCCCGGCCCAAGTTAACGAACCCAATTCCGACTCCTCTCCGGCCTCTTCTCTGGCACCTACAGCTACACTTAGTGCAGTGGAGTATTACGGTCTTCTGGTTAAATATCCACGGCCGGCGTAATCCGTTCTTTACACACCTATCAGGGTTAGTATATAGAACTGCCTGGATCAGACCGAACCGATTGATTTTGGGCAGTTTTAAATGGCACTTGTCTAATACCCAATTTCAGGGTAGGGATTGGACTGCCCGAGCAAGACCAATTTATATATATTTTATTTTTATTTGTTGAAGAAGTAACGTGTAAACCTAAACTCTAATCTCCTCTCACGCCTCACTTGTTCCAGAAGACGAAGCAAATCTTTATTTCTTCCATATTGTTATACTGATCTGTCCAATTTGCTCCTTTCTTTATTTTATTATCTTTCTTTTTACTACAAAAATTCACCGATTTTATCTCCTTCACTTACTCGCGCTTTCCTTAAAGTTGTGAGTCCATCATTTATGGAAAAAAATCCACCAAATCCTCCTCCTTTTTTCCGGTGTGCCCCTACAATCACAACCCATCATTGGCAATTCAATCAACGTAAAACTTTTGACCAAGATACGTGAATTCATCCGTTCTATTGGATTATCAAAATTTGGGGTTCTATTCAGTCCAATCCTAGGACCGAATAATTTACCAAATATTTTGAATTTTCTAGGTCAATGCACGCCTCTTTTCAACGGGTTCGACAGGTTTTGCGATATCGATGATGGGGAGCTCTTTGAGTCTTCTCAATTAGGCTAATCTCGCATCGAATCAAGTGAATGTCAATGTTGACAACACACCCGTGCATCGCGGTCATGATTTCCCGATTCCGTCGGTAATGATTGCGCTAGTAATTAGGGAAATGGTGGCCGTACAACATGATTGATTCGCGGAACCTACCTAGAATGCATCACAAATGAATTGAAAGGCAGGACATAAGGTTAGTTAAAAAGGCTTGAAAAAGCAAATGGGGCGTGGCATGTGTGAAAAAAGGGCCTCTTTTTCCTCCACGCCACCCCCACGGACTTTTGTCCCGTCTTCGTCGTCAAGTGAAAATCAGTTATCGGCTCCTATCAAGTATCAATCATTGAGCATCGACCTAGGAGAGAATAATTATCAGAAGAAATACGACACAACGAGTATGATATTGATGGAATGGTGTAATGTTCAAATTACACCAATCTCCCCATCTCGAGTGGGGTGATGCCTTACCCGATACACAGGGACGGGATGGTTTTGCGCGTGTTCGCACAGGGGATTAACCGGGTTGGAAAGATGAGATCTTCGACGCGATGTCTTTGTCCCATTTAAGTCCGATTTATCACGAGCGAAGTGCTGTAAATCTTCTTGATGACGAATTGGGGGGAGCTAGCACGAGAGATTATCCCCGGCCGTTTGATGTTTGGTGCAACTATTGCCAAATGTACACTATGTATATGAAATTTCATGTGGAATTTCTACGTCTCCCCCTTGAGGCCGCTGCGTTTGTCCATTGAAACTCTTATTTTCTTTCGAAGTGATAGCACATCTTGCACAGTGACGGATTTGCCTGAGAGACTCTTCTTTGTACCATTTACGGTTAAGAACACTCCAAAGTTCCAAATTTAAGACACTCATCTATGCAAGACCGGCATAATAATCCACTCCGCACGCTTAAAATCATTTATTTTTTTCGCAAAAAGGAAACAAGAGAGACTGATTTAAAGATATTCTATACAATCTCTGAATTGTAGCTAAATTAAAATAAGTGAAGGGGACAACACTCGAAAGGCTAGATTGCAATATAAACCAGCATAATTATCCACTACACTCACTTAAAATCATTCATCTTTTTTTTTTTTTCTCGAAAAAAGAAATGAGAGAGACTAATCTAAAGATATTTGAGATGGGGTATAATAATCTCCGGGTTGTGATTAATTCAAAATAAGTAAAGGGGACAACACTCGAAAGGCTAAAATTACGATATAGACAAGCATGATAATCCATCGCACACACTTAAAATCATTTATCTTTTTTCCACCAAAAGGGATCACGAGAGAGACTAATTTAAAGAAATGCGAGATGGGGTATAACAATCTCCGGGTTGTTAAGTGAAGGAGACAACACTCGAAAGGCTAGATTGCTATATAGACCGGCATAGTAATCCACTCCGCACACTTAAAATCATTTACCTTTTTTCCACAAAAAGGGATCACGAGAGAGATTAATTTAAAGATATTCGAGATAGGATATAACAATCTCCTGGTCATGGCTAATTTAAAATAAGTGAAGGGGACATCACTCGAAAAGGCTAGATTGCGATATAGAGCATGAGTCGGGTGCGAGGTGGGTGGGTCCGAATTCAAAAATTAAAGAGAGAGAACAAAGCGGCCTCTCTTTTCTCCATTTTCTCACCCGGACACGATTGGGCAGTTCAATCAATCCTTGTTAGGTAAGCAAGACGAGATCGGCGCATCACTCGCGAGCCCACAAACACGCAGACTCCCACTATTCACTTGGGTGCTCATCTATCTTCTTCTCCTTTCCCAACAACCGCAATCTTCACCAAGTAAAAGGTGGTCCCATTTTCCCACTTCATTCATGCTCTCTCTATCTTTTTTTTCTTCCTTTCAAAGAAAAAAATTGTGGCATTTGAACCCGCCCGCCGCCCGCCCGCCCGCCCGCCCGCCCGCCTGACCGATTTCCATGGAAGTGTGCAGACATGGCATCGAACAAGACTTTGGCATAGCTTGAAGGTCGTGGCCCTTGAGACCGCTTTGAGTTAGTGCCATGAGCCGTTTTATCTCCAATGCTTCGTATCTTGAGACAAGTTTTGTGTTAAATGATGATGTGGAGAATTGAACCGGGATGATGAATACGACAACTAGGTTGAAAATTTAATCGCGGAGTCGGTCGCATCTCTTAATAAAAAATTTATGAGCTAGCGTAGTATACCTATATTTTCATTTAGGCTCCTTCTTTTAGTCGATTCTCATTTATTTCTCATCCCCCGAATGTCTAAGCAATGTAGACAAAGGACTTGGACACTCGCGCCGATCTTGTCTTACAGACGGGAGCAAAATACGGCCATCCCGTTTAGACATCGCTCGGGAAATCAAACGCATGGACTTGGTCGTGGGGGTGACCATGAACAGGGGCTTCTCAGACATCCCTTTAATGTCAAAAGTATATTTCATTTGCGATGTGTGGTTTAAAGTTAAAATAAGAACATGTT
Source organism: Eucalyptus guilfoylei (assembly GCA_016097605.1). NCBI lineage: Eukaryota > Viridiplantae > Streptophyta > Magnoliopsida > Myrtales > Myrtaceae > Eucalyptus > Eucalyptus guilfoylei. The sequence continues at coordinate 11,758,038 of CM027870.1, read as the reverse complement.
GAAAACTGTTGCAATTTAAAAACACACAAAAAACCAGCTTAGAATACCAATCGACCATAATCAAATGGGGATTTGTTAACGGATAGCTTGGGACATTAAAAAACAACTGTCAATTATAAACCATTGCTTTCCTTGTAATACGCAACTGTTAAATTGAAAACGTAATTGTTCATCTTTTTTGTTAGGTATCCAGATTAAATTCAATGCATCTATTAAATTTTATTTTAATTTAACTTCCCACTAACTAGGACGACTGTAATATATAAAAAAAAAAAAACGAAACTGGCGTACACTTTTTTTTTACAGCTTTTCTTCTTCTTTTTTACGGCACACACAGCTGTCGCTATTTTGGGGGGTTTTGGCGATTCGAAGTTACTGCTTCCCCACTGGCCGGCTGGCCTCGCTGTCACGTGCGTACGGCAGAGGCACGTGTGGACCACCGTCCGAAGCCAAGGTGAAAAGTCGTCCCATTCATTCACGAAGCGAGTCAAAATGGCTTGTGAGCTGGCACGGCATCTGGACCCATGTCTAATTAATTTTTCACTTAGCTATACACCAAATTAATAGCTAAGGTTCACTTAACTTAAGTCTTTAGCCAAACGGGTCTTAAGATTTCGTGTTCACCGGTGGGTCAATCTGAAGAATGATTCTGGGTACGCAATACACATCCGAGGAATGCACCATACTCTTATCCGTACATTCGTATCATACTCGTTAATTCAAATTTACTAGCCGTGTTTATTCAAGTTGCGATTGTTAGTCCTAACTTTGCGTTCTAGGGGAGGAGGGGGATTCAAACCCCACTTTTTCAGAAGCTTGGGATATAGACGATATTAGATGTGAGTTTTGACTTTTACGTCATATAGGAATGTAGAGCAAATGTCTAAAAAGTGACAATTATGATAAAAGTAAAGTAGAACTGACAAAAAAAAAAGAACTTGTATTTGATAGGTAGGGTTATTATATGGGTTAGTTATATCCGGTGAATGGATCATAATTAATATAGGTGTTAAATTAGGTATGAGTTTATCTTAAAGTATTTTAGCGATATATGTTAGTTTCTATATGGAAAACTAGATTTATATTATATGAAAATCAATCAAAACGAGTTAAAAGGAGTGAATTTCAATTGGATCATTATTTCACGAGAATCTTGATTTTATAATCATTTTGTCCGCATTTCTAGCCTCACACAGGCATTTTCCCCTCTTTTAAAAAGGCATTGCCGATGATTGGAATCACTGAATTCCTTAATTAAATATATGAGGCTGTTTTCTATGGCTTGGCCACAGCTTTTTCCTTTTTTCGAGGCTCGAGCTCGAATAAAATATAGATACTCTCTGATGACTCGACAACTAAAAATATTCTCAACTGCCCTTGTTGAGATTATAACATATTAGTTAATCAACCAATTAATAATAAAGAGCATATGCTGTCACATCACTCCAGAACTTTCATTAATATGCACATTAGGAAAGTAGAAAATCTATCCTAAGTCGGATTCGTCAATCAACTGATTGACCGTATTAACGCGCTAAAAAAGTTGACCCTTCTATTCACACGAATAGTGCAAATTATCTACTCTCTCTAACAATCTACATTGCCAACTCTTTCATCTTTCCAAAATTCAAAATAATTACGTATCTTTATTTATTTTTATTTTTTTAAGGATGGAGACGGATCGAATTTAGTCTGGGCTCAAGTGTCGGATGGCGAGTAAAATGTTTTGCGGGGGCAAAGCTCAGTCAATGAGGAGAGACGAGATCGATGCTAGAGAAAACCATGTCGGTATTCTTATTTATGGATTCCAAATATGAAAGTTTTTGCAAGGATGTGACTATTATGGTAAGTGAGTGAGATCTTGCCTTATTGCAATTACGTCATAAAGAGATTAGCGAATGGTGTGTCGCCACATGTTATGAGGACAAGAGACCATAAAGCCCTCTAAAAAAGGTTGAGGGTAGACCTTGCTTGGCTTCCTCAGTGAGTCTACTCTGAATTTACCAAGTCAAATCTCTCTAATATATCCCAAGAAAAAGAGATAATCCAAGATTACATCACTAATCTAGAGTTATCTCTTAAACCCTCGTGGTCACGAAACATAGCTACAATAAGTCCATAGATTTGAACTTTCGTTAATGAATTCGAAACTTCACAATGATGAGTGACTTATTTATTTATTTATTAAAATTTCAAATATCATACAGATGTGAAAACTGCATTATGTCTTTTTAAATTGTTTTCGACACTTTAGGATGATTGCAATTCTACTTTGTCATTATCAGTCACCACCCTTCTTCTCGAAGCAACCGAACATCCGTGGGCTCCATGAAAAATTGCAATAAGCTTGACAAGAGATACTATTAATCGACCAAGGTGGGCACAAGAGGTACGATTCGGCCTCCTATGCACGCTTGGGCAAAAGATATTACCCAGATATAAAACGGGCAAAAAAAACAAATCCATAAATTTTATGCTACAAATTTCTTTCCCTTATTTCATTTTTCTCGTTCTCTACAATTAATGGCCACAAAAGCCGGGAAAGGACGAGTCTTAACCTCATTTATTAATGACCTCTTGTTGGGGATTTGATTGATTAAATCTCGGGAATTAAAGGGTAGGGAATAAAAATCAAATCGAGGAATATTCAATCTCATTCCGAAAATGGAGCGGATCGGAAAAATTGGGGAAAGGATTTTCGACCGAAAAAAAAGGAAAAAAATAAAAAGAAAAAAGCAAAATTGGAAAGGAATGCCGGGGGGGGACAAGAAAGAGAAGGAGACAACCTGCTTCCCACGCATGGTGTGCTCGTATCCAATTTTTTCTGCTTTCCGCACTCCTCTCTCTCTCTTCTCTCTCTCTCTTCGGACCAGTCTTCTTGCTCCACTGGCACTGACCGGTAAAAATCCTTCCTTTCTCTCTCTACCCCTCCCCCTTTCTCTCTCTAGAATTTACAGTCCATCAATGTACTCATCCTGTCCTTCTCTCTCTCTCTCTCTGGCTCGCATTTAGCTCCGGTACATCCCCTCGTCTCGTGGCTCTTGACTTCTTCGCCGACGAGACCAGCTCCTCATTGGTGCCTCCGCCGCCGCCGCCGCCGACGACGACTACGACGACTACGACGACGGCGACGACGACGGTCGGTGAATGCGTCGGCCCGTCGCCCCGTCCGCGCCTCGCGAGCACGGCCTCGCGCTCCTCCGCTCCCCTCGCCTCTGCCCAGATTCGGTCGTAATGCGGTCGGCTGCTTGAGGGCCCGCCGTCCGATCTCCGTCTCCGGCCGGCGCGTTGATGATTTACCTCAAGATCCTGCGGTCCTTGGTGGGTTCTGGAGCTTCCGGGGATCCGCATTCCGGCTTCTCGCCCAGGGTGGTTTCCCCGCTCCCGAGCGGCCGGCGCTGAGCAGGCGTTCCGGCGCGGGAGGTCGCGGGGGCTTCGGCTCCGGATTCTAGGGTTTTGAAAGCGAGGCTTCATCAGGTACTTCGCTGCGACCGCCCTACGTTTCCCTGCGTCCCTTTCGGATTTGCTCTTGGTTGGATACGCGTTACTTTCATCGGGGAGGACCAGCATACCCATGGCGTTGGCGACTAATAAATGCCTTCTTTATTTGCGATAGCGACGCCTGGTTGACCGTTCCAGGACGGGGGAGGTGATCAGACGGCAGCTGCCCCCCTTTTCTTCGCGTCGCTCTGTCCGATCCCATCCGGAAGGCGAGACCTTTGATGATGAGGATGGGAATGCGGGCGGAGTGATGGGCTCGTTTCCTCGTGGAAAAGGCGGAGCTTTTGAGATTCTCCAGCAGTTGTTGTTGGTCCAGGAGGCCGGGGGCAGTAGCTTCTTTCGCAAGGATCGGCAAAGGGGAAAAGTAAATCTGGGCATTGCCTTGTTCAGGAATTGCAACGGCTGAATAAAGCTTTTTGCCTCTCGCCTCCTCTCTGGAAACCCACGTTCCCCTCTCCCTTTTTCCTCTGCGGCACCCGTTGGTGCTGCTTGTCATTTGGTTGGAAATCTTTTTCAAGAATCTGGAATTGCAGAAACCCAGTTTCTGGAAGGCGGTTTACTGGGCGGCTCTTGGAGTGTTCGTCTACTTTGTGGGTGTTGAACTGGGATATCGGTTCGAGTAGAGTGGCATTCTGCCGATTTTCGCCACCCCACTGGGAGCATCCATGGGGCGTCTGTGGGGTCTCATGATGCATGTCCTTCTGTTATGCTTATTTGAGGTCGAGAGTTTGAATGCCCAGTCTACTGTCGGATCCCCACGAGCTTTGGATGCGGTTCTCCAGGATTATGCATATAGGGCTTTTAACCGCCCTAGGACGGGCATTCCCTACAACGGAACTGTTCCCCCAAACTTGACAGGGATTAAGGTATCTGCAATGAGGCTTCGGGGTGGCAGCTTGCGAACCAGAGGTGTTCCGGCGTACAAGGAGTTTGAAATTCCAATTGGAGTTACTGAGACTCCATATGTTGAGAGGCTGGTTCTTGTGTATCAAAATCTGGGAAATTGGTCTGCGGTGTATTATCCATTACCTGGTTACACGTATTTATCACCCGTTCTGGGTCTTCTTGCTTATGACGCATTTAACTTGTCGTCTAAGAATTTGCCAGAGTTGGATGTCAGGACATCTGCTAACCCCATATTGATTCATTTCACAGATGTGAAGTCTCCTCCACTGGGGTCTGTTGCCAAGTGTGTTTCATTTGATATAAATGGTTCTATCAATTTCAGCAATCTGATATCGAGCAATGTATGCTCTACAACAGAACAGGGACATTTTTCCATAGTGGTTGAATCTATTGCTCCATCCCCTCCTCCAATCTCTCTGTCTCCAACACCTGGTGGAGGAGGACCAAGTCATGGAAAGTCCAACACCAAAGTCTGGATAATTGTTGGGTCTGTCGTGGGGGGATTAGCATTGATTTTGCTACTGAGTTTGTTAGCGTTATGGGCACAAAAGTTCAAGCAAAGAAAGAATATGCAACAGATGGAGAAGGCTGCAGAAGCCGGGGAAACACTGCATATGACTTCGGTTGGTGATACGAAAGCACCAGCAGCTATGGTCACCAGAACCCAGCCCATTCTCGAGAGTGAATATGTGCCCTAACTTCAAATATTCTGGCAAGCTTCCACGTTCATGGAGCTGCCTCTTCTATTCAAGTTCACTTCCTCTGCCCAGAGAAGGATTTTTTTCCCCTGACCGCACCTTCTTTTTGGTGGTGTCTCCCATCTAATCTCTTCATTCATGGTAAGTCCTTTGCTACTAGTGTGGGCAAACTAGGATTTTTGTGTAAATCTATTTCTTTCACTTGTGAGCGTCCATAATTTTGTGATTCGTTGTCGTGTGCATTTAGTGAAAAAGGTCAAATTCTAATCGTGTTGAATTTACTTGCCAATTGGGAAGGAATAAAAGGAAATTTCCGCGTCATTCAACTCTTCTGTCTGTCCTGTACCGCTCCACTTTTGATTAACAGCATGATTAATCGATTAGGACGTGACTGTTTTCCAAGGGCCTAGACCGCCTTAGAGTGTCTTCAACTAGGGTAGTCTTAATGTGCTCTTACGAAACGTTGCAATCAAGCATTGTCGTGTCTGCTCGTCTCTTTTAAGTTTCACCCCGGACCCATGCTTGCGAACTGTTACTCCTTAGGAGGTCGGGTTTTTGGGTCTGGTGTAAGAAATGTGTACACAGGTTCTACACAAGTTTCTATACAAGAGCAAGCTTTCAGGTCGGCCCGCATAGCGAACCTTGACCTCCATGAAAGGGACTGGAGTACTTCAAGAACCCTATCAGTCCCACTCGTTTATGTGGTATTTGAAAATGATGATGAGCATTAGATGTGGAGTCGGAAAGTCAATTCCTTATTTCCACCCTTTTGCCATGGCTAGGTTGCTTTCGCTTTCAGCTTTGTCAAACATTGTATAAAAGCAAAATGGTGTGATGGGGAATCCTCTTAATTAGCTAAGCCTTTGGCCACTATGTCCAAAACATGTTGCTCATTACTCTTTATTGAGTCGGACTGGCCTGCTTGTCTCCTGTCTCCATCCTCACCAACTTGGAATCAGAATGTCGAGCCGGGGCTTTTTCGTGCTATTATGATTGACTGGTAGATGATGGTTAATAGCCTTCAAGATAATCGCACGAATTTAGCTACTTCTTATTGCTACGAAGTTGGGTCAAACTCGAAGATCTCGAGATCGAAAGTTCTATTCCAGGTGGAGACTGAGCTCACTAATATTTTTGATATATATGACATTATGGGCAATTACATAATAAAATGGCTAAAACATAGATAAAAACAGATTTGACGAACTACTATTGTTTGAATAAAATGGAATGCGGGTACTTTTCCACAATTCCAGAAAATCACGAAAAAAAAAACAAAAACCAAACGTGTGGGTATTTTATGAAAAAGAAATTAGCATCCTAACAGAGGTCATAATGTCGAGATTTTAATGAGTGAAGATCTCACATGGAGTAATCAAACTCGATCCGACAATTACCTTAAGCTTTCCAGCCGGACTAAAGCAACTAAAATAAGTTTACCCCACTCGATTGAACAATGCCGACAACAAATTCGATCCTACGTTTGTCTCAGATTCTCTTAAAGTAGCTGGTTGCTTCAGCATCACGAAATAGAGAGGCGTGAAAAGAAAAAGATCAGTACACAACCGTTCAAATGAACGAATCGAGTTGCTTGGGATTAACTGAAATCGAGCGAATTGCAATTATGATTCTCTCTCACTGAGTTCTCTGTTTAGCCCAAAAAGAGAGAGAGAAGAGAAAACCATAGTACATGTACCATAATAATCTTGGAACAATGTGGTAAGCAATCGGATTAAAGGGTGGGAACTTCCATAGCTAAAAAGAAATGGTGCTAGATCAGATAGATCCACGGCACCACACGGCCAAGCGGGACGAGGAGATCAGATTCGAAAGTGAATTTGGGTAATCACGGGAACATCTGTTCCGTCATGGGTTCACCTCCCTTTTGCAGAATAACTTGTTATTGCGTTGTTATTTATCGTTTATCACATTAATGACAACAATATGAACAAAATTTCCTCTGCGAAACACGTTCCACTGTGACTTCACGTTCTCTCTTTTGGTATTAGTTATATTATTGTCCTTATGCAGAGGAAAGAGCCCCTAGTAATTGTCCATTTTCGACACCGATGGTAATGGTAAATGAGGTCCGGCTTTCGAAGCCTATGTTGGGGTGACTTTGGCTCCTGGTTCGAGTTTTAGGCCAAAGTATGAAAGCTATTGCTTTGGCTTGGTTGCCTTTAAGTACCGTCCTTTATATGCTTTGCGACGTTCAACATTCACCTAGAGTTAATGGAAAAAGCTAAAAATTTTAAAGGCAAAGCTTCGTACCGAGCATCCCGGCTTTCATGGTGCCTTTTTCACTCACGAATGAAAATGTTTATACATGATCATATGGCATATCCGAACTTGACGCAAATTTAATATGCACTCAATTGGTAAAAGTACAGTATTTTCCAATGACACAGACAAAACCCGATTATGGTACGGGAGCACGTGTTGACAACTCTTCCATCCAATGATTTGCCAGATTGTTTCCACCCAGAAAGAAAATGGGCTGTTACCTAAAAAGCTGAGGAGGAAAAAAGAATGAGAGCCCCTTTCATGGTTGGGCGTTTCTTAATGATGATGGAAAGCCACGAGTCGGAGAAAGTGGGAGCCAGAAGCCCCAAAATCATGCCAGCAAGTGATAAGTCAACTGTTATGAGAGTCAGATTAGGGTGCGAATAAGGCATAACTACAAGCTGCCCAAAATTTAGAGAGGAACAAGAGGATTCCCATCCTTTTGATAAAAAAATAAAAAGGACCTGTTTAGAAAATGGAGGAATCTAATGGCTTTCACGTTTAAGCACATCAAATTGGGATAATACTGATACTAAGGACCATGTGCTATCCCAACCATTGGTTGGTTCGAAAATGAGTGAGTTGAGTCAGGTAAAAAATGGTTCAATCCATATTGACCTATCTTCCATGCAATATAAATTTAATGATGTACTTGACCTAACCCATATTAGCAAAACACATTATTATTTAACACAATTTAGGAAAATCCATACCCACCTATTTAACCCACTCCAAGCTCTTCACGTGTATGTTATTAGGATTAAAATTCCACATCAAATTAAACGATAAAAAAGTTAGTAAATAAAATAAAGAACATAAAAAAACCTATAAATCAAAATACTTATAAAGAACTTAAGGCTAGCAAAATGAGTTCCATACTCATTTTGAGAATCGGATTTAATGAGCCCAATTTGGTATGAGTAACTCGTTTTTTTCTAAATGGGTCATAAATGACTTAAAAAAATAAAGACAAAAAAGAGTCATAAGTAGGTCAAAAGCCCACACCTGCACCCGCACCTATTGAAGTAAGCTATTTGTGATTTAACAATTAGCATCATAATTAAAAGTCAATTACTGGCCATAGGTCAAAAGACAACCTCAGATGCGCACTCATTGATATTGCCCCAACAGCTAGTGTGGGGTGATCCTACGCCTCTTAAGTACTGTTCATCGTGCTTTCGCACTAATTCAGTTGAGCTCAATCTTCAATCTCTGATCATGCTCTTCACTTGGCACGATCCTCCCCCTCTACCTCGCGTTCGGGAATCATGCGGAGTCGATGCCTAGAGGGAAATTTTTGGATTGAAAGTTGGGGTTCAGGGTTGGGATTTGATTTGAGTTCGGAGGATTTGAAGGTTGTTCAGCCAATCATGCTATCGAATCACCTACAGAACAGCATTGAAACAGCCAGGCTAGTCTGGTCTCGGCTTCCGAACTCAAAGACAATGAGTTCAATGCGGTCGGCATCTTGAAGAAGAGTGGCAAACGCAGCAATATAAGACTTGACTACGAAGTCGCCGAGTTTCCTTATTCAATATGTTTAGGAGGAATTTTCAGCTTGAGTAAATGTGAGTGTGGGCTCTGGAATTGGTTAAAATATGGATCACCGTCACCCATTAATGACCACTTTTTTTAGGTTTTATTTTTTCTCAACCTATTGATGACCCATTTAGAAGGAAAAAAGAAGTTATCCATAAGAAATTGGGTTCATTATATCCGAGTCACAAAATAGGTCCCATTTTGTCAGCCCCCCATGAGAACCCAGAAGGATCTTTACTGTGATTGATCAACCATGGTTTCCATTAGGTTGCTCAACTACGTTGGAGAAAGCCCCGTCTGAAAAGAAACAGCCCAAAAGCAAGGATGTCTTCAAGAAAGGATGTCTGAGAATATTACAAACCAGGCCATTTCATATCTATAACAAGGTGATGAATATTTCTTATACCCTATTAATAGCTAGCCAAATATACCTCTCTTCAACCAAATCATGGTGTTTCTTCCTCAGACATGGGCAGTTACAAAAAATGGAACGTGTGATCGATTTCTTAGAAACTAAATATTAGTATTCTTCCAAATTCCAGGCCTCTATGCATCTCAAATTACTAGTTAATCCAACAGCATAACAATAATCTGACCCCAAAAAAACAAAATAGTATTGCTATAAGACCAGAGCATAAGCAAGCGACTGTCTCAAGACTTTATGCATCTCTCCAAAAGTTCAAGCACATCAGTACCATGAAAACTACACCAAGGAGAATGTCACAGTGAAATGGTTGCAAAGCAATACACAAGAAACAGGTGATAGTCTTCTCTGAAGACCCCGTGAATCACCATTCAGACCAACTTTTTGATAGGTTTGCAACTGACGACTCAAAAGAAACTTTACATGACCAGCTGACACAAAAAGATTAACAGAATCTTCGCATCCCTTAAATATTTTCACCATACACTCCTCAACTTCTCTCCCCAGCTGTAAATCAAACTGATTTTTTCTGTCTATAAATTGACACCTCAATTTTTTCACTATACTCTGAGAACTCAAGTTTAAATGTGCAATTTCTTATAGTAATGACAGCAGTGAAACATAAACTAGATGAGGATCATCAAACCTCCACAAAAAAATTCATTAACAGTCATAAAAAGTACATTTAAGGTCAAATATCTTCAAATGTCCCCCAAATGGTCTATAAGGTCACCAAGATGCACATGCAAAAACGGGAAAAAAAAAAAATGATCCCACTAGATATTGCTTCCAGACTCCTTGCCATGGATGGAACACGGATCAGCATTTTATTAATTCACTGACTTGTTTGAGATTCCTGCATAATACATTTTAATTTAGGAATTTGGATATCGAGCTGCATTCAGATGTAATGAGGGAAGTGCAGAAGAAAAAATGCCAAAAGTAGTTGCCATGTCTCTATGTATGTAATATGACACCACACTTGAGCCTCATCTGTCGCAACCCTTGCTCACATACATTAACAATGGGGGCTAGCTGAAAGACCATCATTTTAAAGCTCCTTTGACAGTAAATCAAGGCAGATGGGATAGAAAGGAAAAAATGATGCAAATTATATATATATATATATCTTTTTCACTAATAGTGAAATAATAACATGGTCAATCACATTTCTATCCTGAGGCAATTATGGGAAACAATAAGCAGAAGCAAGATGCCGCATCCTCAGCTTATTCTCCTTTTCCCATCTTCTTTCATCAAAAATGCACAAAAACAAGAAAAGTTCAAAGAATATTCAGGCAATCAAAAAGGCATGTTATACTAAGGCTCCGTTTATTTTGCGAAAAATGAATGATTTGGAAGACACTTTCCTAAAAATTATTGCTTATATCGCTTGAAATAACTATTTAAGGTAGAAATGTTTTCATTATCGATTATAATTTATGTCTAAACATTTTCAAGAACAATAAAAATATTTTTCATTTGTTCATTTTTGTGAGCGATACAAACTATTATTTTTAGGAAAATATTTTTCAAATCATTCATTTTCCGCGAAACAAACGAAGCCTAAATCATCTCAATAAGGCCCTCACTCCCCCCCCCCCCCCAAACTGCAGTGCACAGCACTGGAAATTCAATAAAAAATCAGATCTAAATACTACTTCAAATTCTATCTCCAAGATAGTGGTTGTAACAAGTCCCAGAGCATGGTTTCTAACAAAACAGTATGCCCATGGCAACTGTCAGTCTAAAGGAAGGACAGGACAAGACAGTCTGTTTGGGGAAACAAAACTACTATGACAGGCAAGTTCCTGAGAGTTTGCATGGTTAGCCACTCCGTGCATAACTCCATCACTCTGACAAGAATTTGAGGTTACACTACTCCAGTTGCAGCTAAATGGTTTTAAAAGCAATAGAAACTGATTAACAAATTGACCACCCTAAAAGGTAAGAATTTCCACCATGTTCCCATAGAAATATTATGAAGTAGCATGCTGCCACCTCCAACTTTAAAATTCAAAAGATGAAGACAGGAGTAATTTCTCTCACCAAAACAAGACTTTCAACAAATGAAGTTTTACTTAAAAAAACAAGAAGAAGAAGTTTTACTTAAACCATCATCCAAAATTATCTCAAGTTCATCAAGCTAGCCTCTGTTTTTAATACGTAAAGCCACAACAGACCTGTAAGATAGATTTTTCAACTAACTACACTCTCTAAAACCTTCTTAAATTTGACTTCTACTTGATTGAATATGATGGCATGCTATGACCAACGAAATCAAACCAAACAAGGGGTCATGGGAAACTATGAGTTCAGTTCAAAAAGACCTTAACCATGGCTAGGTTAGACTGGCGAACCAAAAATGCTTGTGCAGATGTAGTAGTTCAAGGTGAAGTCTGCTTTGTTAAGGAGACAAAATGGCACCATGATCCAAGAAAATTCTAGAATGAAGTGGGATCAGGGGGTTATGATGGCATCTAGATGATGATGGTGGCGGAAGTCAGTACGGAACAAGGAGATGCTGCCCAACAAAGTTTCACATTATCAGCAGTCCAACATGGAGGTAATGGCTTGAATTCTAACTAGTGGTGCCCCAAGGTTTCTAGCCAGCTCTTGGGAAGATATTCCCGCATCTTTCATCCCTAGAGACTCACCTCTTTTTTGGTCAATGAACATAAAACAATGGGAATGAGAGCCGTGGTTATGGAATAGGCGACCTAGAAACCAAATGGCGAACCAAATCACAACCTTTCCGACTCTAGAGTTCTCCTGGCTCTTAAATTCCCTCGCGCACGAATAAAGACGATGGGCCTCCCAGTTCAATTTTCAAGAAATAAACACCTTCTGTTCAAAAAAGCAGGTTGCAGCATTTTCTCCTACTGACCTCTAACTGTAAAGGAGAGAAAAACATCCTATTCCACTGCTATAACCCTTTACTGATTCTGCCAAGACTAAGTTTTTACCATCTGTACTCCACTAAATGAACATATCTCATGGTGTTCTGCACCCTGAACCATCAACCAAAGCAATCCAAGCTATTGAACATTAACCTATCAACCACGGAAATATTCTGGTCGAGATCATCGACTCAACTTGCAGAAGCGAACAATGTCGCCATCTCAACACTGCCCGAGCCACTCACTGCTTTCAGCCTAAAAATTCGTTCCGCAATTCTATTCTATTGGGTCGCAAATGCCGCAAGAATAACTGGCACCGTGACAGCACCACATGGGTAGACCAATTCAAAAAAGAAGCGAATTGAGCCAAACAGTCCAACCCAAACCCTAAAAACCAAATCCTCGCTCAACGCGATTAAGCCCACACTCCCAAACTTCACAGGCAACTCGAAACCACATAAGATTCCATGGAGAGATCGAATCGGGGGCATACCGAGAGACACGAGATCGGGGGCGGAACCCTAGGGAATCAGCCGGAATGAGCGGAGGAGGGGTTGTCCACGAGCTTCTTGTCCCGCCGCTCCATGGCCACGTCCCACATGTCGTTCCCGATGTGCTTCGGCTGCCCAAAAACCACCAAAAAAAAAAATAAAATTCAAGATCAGGTCGGAGACGTTGACGGAGGCGGAGGCAATGGGGAGCCGATCTGAGAGGGAGGGAGGAAGGGGAGGATGAAGCTTACGCGGCCATGAGCGGCCTTGTGGATGAAGTACTGGGCGTTGCCCATGACGCAGAGCATCCCGGCGATGATCCCGAGCGGGAGAGTGGCCTCCAGCCATATCCACGACATCTCTCCACCACTACCGCCGCCGCCGCAGCAAAAGCTTGGATTTTTGAGGAAGGAAAGGATTGATTTTCGCAGCTTGAGAGTCAACCGGATGAATTTCAGCCCCAAATTATATGGTCGCCTCAAGGCTCTTTCTTTTTTCTTTTTCTTTTCTTATCATTTTTTGTTTTCTCCACCTAATTGGAGAGCTTTTCCTTTTTCTTTTAATATATATATATATATATATATATATATATATATATATATATATATATTTTATTTATTTATTATATTCGTGCTCCTATAAGATGTTTCCCTTATTTTAAGAAAAAATAGTTTTATGAACACCTAACCATTTTTTTCATATGTTTTTACCATTATCATTTCTATAATTTATATTAGGGGTGTGTAAAATAATCAGACCGGATCAAATCGGCAGCTACTCAAACCGAAGGTGCTGGTTCTAAATGTGGAACTGCTTATCTGAATAACAAAAATCGGACCGATACATACATATATATATATTTATGATGTAGGATTGAGAGAGTGAGAGAGCCAACTCCCCGCTCTCTCTCAAAAGTTCTAATTCCTCTCATATTCCTCACAATTGGCTCTCTCTCTCTCCGTCTTGCATCTTTCTGATTTAAAATCTTTCATGAAGCAGTATGGAAGAAAATTGAGAATGGAGACAAAACAATGAAATGCTAGTATTGACACTCATAATTGATCTAAGTGATACGCGCTTGTCATGAAAATGAGAAATATATAATATTTGAGCAGAAACAAGCTACAGTCAGTGAGTCACATGCATAACACATTGGTGATGTCTAGTGTATGCTGAACCATCGATGGACATATTAGTAGATGCCTGATGATTGACGATGAAATAAAGGAATGCTCTCTAAGAAATACAACGACGACGGACGGTTGGTAGCTTGCTTGTATGAACCTTGGTGATAGCTTTTTGATTAGAGATGTTTTGAATATTACTCATAACACCAAGATAATTAGCATCGGAGACGCATGTTGTACTCATGAAATGGCCATCGACAACTGCACGATGCTCAAAACATGACTAGAACAGTTATATGAAACATGGGGAAATGGGTCTACGGGTATAAAGGGACATAGATAAAGCCAGTGATAATTACTAAAGAAGATTCAATCACCAAACGATTATCGTATCTTCACTCTAAATACTATCGGTCATTCAGCAAGAACCCGATAAATCAATCAAAATGTTATTTTCTTTTAATTACTTTTCTAATAGTAGATTCTAATTTCCTTAGCTATATCTTCTAAATTCCCGTCATCGATTAGATCCCAATGTGTTTTTTTATCCTAGAACATCGTTGTCGATTAATTTTTGGCATTATATCTTACTATCTTCAACACGTTTCATCGATTAAATTCCAGCATAGTTCAAAACTGGTTTAGTAGCATTTGGGCCTTTGTCTTTTATTAAATTCCGACCCAACATGAGATTATACAATTTTGTTTGGATCAAAGAAGTTCAATTTCTTATTGCATGAGATATTCTATGTCTGGAGTCGGTATGGAACCCTTGTCCCTTTTGATAAAATCGAGAAATAACTTTCGATGAGAGACATTTCGTAACTGGAGCAATTCTGACGAGGGAGATTGTGGAACATTTCCCTCGTTGCCATTTTGCGGGGACTTGGCTTGGGGGGGTTATGACAGCCTCCATTTTCATGTTTTCTTGCACTGTAAGTCCCACCTTTCTCTGCACACTTCGATTCCCAGTCCCCCAGGATAGTGGACACGGCCGGTGCCATTAACCCATTGGAAACTCGACCGGACTAGTGATCCCATTTATGAGCGACTTTAAGAATCAACGGTTTTCAATTTCAGAATTCATAAAATCGATCCTAAGTGGATGGTTTCTGATTCTAAAGTGAGAATCGGTTTACCCTGAAATCAATCACATTTAATATATATTTGAACTATATTAGAATCGAGATAAATCTAGATTGCTTTGTTGTATTGATCTTTTTTAATTTCTTAACTTTGGGCCTTTAATAGCGAGAAAACTCATGTTGAATTGCTTATTATTGTATACAATGGTAAAAAATATATGTGAACAAAATGATTTCGATATCCATAACCAAGTTAGCGATTCAAGAAACAAAAGAGGCAACATATAGTAGGGTATTAGGTATTCTTTTTCATTGGGTTAATACCATTCAAAATTTCAAACTAGCAACCCATGGCATATTCATTGCAAATTAATTTTCACCTCACAAAAAATTCCAAAAATATACCCCATAATACATTTATTCCAAACTAACTTTCATTATGCAAACATCACAATCTGCTACCTTTTATTCAAATTTACCCTCCACATTAGATCATGAAGAATAAATATTGGGTCAGGAGTACTAGTAGTGGGACATATTATGGAGTGCCGGCATGAAATTTTTAAGGAAAAAGTCACAGAAAAACCTAAAACTTTATAAATTGCGACACATTTACTTTAATTTTTTTTATATATTACAAAAAATCTCAAACTTATACTTGTATGATACATTTGTCTCAAACTTTTTTTTGTGATATCAAAAACTCTAAACTTATACTTGTATGGCATATTTACCTCAAATATTTTTTTATGATGCTAAAAACCCCAAACTTTTTTTGTGACACCAATACAAGTTTAAGGTTTTTGGTGTTATAAAAAATATTGAGTTAAATATGTCATAATTAGTAAAGTTGAGGAATTTTTGTGGCTTTTACTCAATTACGGCATTGCACGAAACTAGGGAATAGTAGTGCCATAAGGCATGCTAATTGTGTTGTGGGCTTTTCACCCACCTTCATTTATCTTAGATGTAGGTGGCTATTATACTAGCCTACCCGGCGATAGCCTACCCGATGGTAGCCGGAGCATGCAAGCACGCTTCGACATGGAGTCTACCTTCCCTCTTCTCTACCGTGAGGCCTCCTAATTAGGGATGATCGGGTCTAGGGTGGGTAGAGTATAGACTTGAACCATGTACTTGACCCTGTTATAACCGATTCTCCTTTTTTAGACCCTGTACCCGACCCTATTTGTATTGGACCTTATACTCGACCCATCATGTTTTTCTGATCCTGTTCTAAGGTCAACCCTCTTTCCATTAGAACCTATTTTGCAATCTCTCGATATCCTATACGACTTCAAATTTTATATTAATACACGAGAAAATAACGTAATCCTCCTAATTTGTATTGAAACATTAACTACTTGTAATAAATAAATACATAAACTTTTTGATTAAACGAAAAATTAAGGATTCACATGGCTAATATAATAAATAAAATCATAAGGCAAATAATTAACAACAAATATGAGTCTAATATTAGTTTTATTCCTACAATTACTTCATGAAGTTACTCATTTATGCAAACATAACTCCTCCTATAAAAGAGAAATTAGGTGAGCCAATCCATGTGGTACATAAAAATTTGGCAGTGACGAACACCGTCCGTCCGTCGGACAGTGCGAGAGGGAGCCGATGAGGGAGAGAAGCAAGTGAGGAAGAGAAACAACGAAGGAGGAATGCCATGCGTGATTGAGAGAGCCAAGAGGAAAAACGCTATGTAATTGCGGGAGTAAAAATAGAAATAAGGGGAAAAAATTGTGTTTTGGACATATACTTACAAAACTGGTTCCCAAACCGGTTCGGAAACCGGTTTATGGGTGGGTAATCAATCGGATCCGATTCCTGGACCGGTTTAAACAGGTTATGAATTTTGGGAACTAGTTCCCAAACTGGTTTCAATAGGAACCGATTCTCGACCCTGTTTTCAGGGTGGGCCGGTCCGGTTTCCGGATATATTCGGTCCGATTGCACACCCCTACTCCTAATTCCTTGTCTATTTTTATCTTCTTAACGGAGAGGAAATACGAATGATAGTGTAGGTCTCCCATTCCAGGGTGAATCTCCAGTCTTCTTATCGAGCCTTTTAAGGACTTACTCAAGTCCTAAGTTGTTATTTTTGGTAGAAAGAAAAAAATAGTCTTACGTTTACTGTAAAAGATTTTTTTTTTTTAGAAAAAAGAAAAAGAAAAAACTAATCTAGGGTTTGTCTTCTCGAGACCGGTTCATGTGCGAGGTCATTGGAGGGAGGGGGGGTATTTATGCGAGAAGCTTATGTCATCTACGTCCCTGCAACACCACTATCTCTCTCTCTTCCTCCCTTTTCCTCTCTCTCTTCTCTCTCCTCTCCCCTCTGCGCTCGCTTTCCCTCTGACCATTCCCATTTTCGCGCACGCGCGCCCGCCCCATGTTGAGGACTTCCTCGATCCGCCGCCGCTGAAGACCGGATTGACTCCGTCCAGCCCCGTAGGCACCCATTCGTCGACACCGCAGTCAGTTCTCGCCGGTCACGTTGATCCGCTCCTTCCCGGCGGCGTCTCTGCTTCTCCTCGAATACCCACTTCAGGTACTCGTTTTTTCCGCCAAATGTGTCGATGTGGAGCCGTTCGTGGCGTGTAAAGTTGCTTTCTTTTTTGACCTGAGGCTTTAGTTTGGTGGTTAGCTTTAAGTTTCTCTGTTGGATTGACCATCGTCCTAGACCATTGATTCGTTTTGGATCTTTTGCGTGATCTAGATTTGTTGAGATTTGCTGGGTTTTTTTTCTTTGTTGATTGGCTTGCATGATAGTTGGTGTGTGTATATGTGTTTGTATGTTTTTCTTGTTAAATTGATCTTGGGATTGGATGTGCAGGCGTGGCTGGTGGGTAGGTGAGGTTGGTGACCGAGCTTTTTTTGTTCTAGAGATTTAGAGACCGAAACATGGCTACTCTGTCTCAACTGCGTTACAGACTGCGTCACAACCCACTTGCCGGGCACCACAGCTTCGGCGGTAATCGCCACCGGATCAACAGTAACCCGTCTGTGGTTGCTTTCCCACCTTCCTCATCCTCTCTCAATCTTCAAAACCAGTCTTTTCTCCTGCCAGAGATAAAGCCTTTCCCAGCCAAATTGCATGCAAAGTTTGATTTTTCGTGTGGTGCGGGAGGTGGCAACGGTGGGGTTGGCCATGGAAGCGGTGGCGGCGGTGACAACAGTGGTGGGTGGAGTGGGGATGGCAGTTCTGATGAGTCCAAGTCGTCATTCGGGGGTCTGGGGATTTTGGGCCTTTTCCTCAATGGGTGGAGGTCCAGAGTTGCTGCAGATCCCCAATTTCCATTCAAGGTCTTGATGGAGGAATTAGTGGGGGTCAGTGCGTGTGTTCTTGGAGATATGGCTTCTCGCCCCAATTTTGGGCTAAATGAGCTCGACTTCGTGTTCTCGACTCTTGTTGTTGGATGCATACTGAATTTCACTCTTATGTACCTTTTAGCGCCCACTGCATCTGTAGCATCGTCCAGTCTCCCTGCTTTATTTGCTAGTTGCCCAAAGAGTCACATGTTTGAACCCGGTGCTTATGGCATAGTTGAAAGATTTGGGACTTTTGTGTACAAAGGGACGGTTTTTGCTGCAGTTGGGTTTGCTGCTGGCCTTGTAGGGACCGCTCTCTCGAATGGCTTGATGAAGATGAGGAAGAAGATGGATCCTAATTTCGAGACACCAAATAAGCCTCCCCCGACCATTCTGAATGCAGCCACTTGGGCAATTCACATGGGTTTGAGCAGCAATTTAAGATACCAAACTCTGAATGGTATCGAGTTCTTGCTGGAGAAGTGGCTTCCCTCGCTGGCCTTCAAGACATCTGTGGTGGCTCTGAGGTGCGCGAACAATGTGCTTGGCGGGATGACGTTTGTTATATTAGCAAGGTTGACAGGATCACAGAGTGTTCAGGAAGCGAAGCCTGGCAAAGTCGAAGACGGGTTGGTTTCGGAGAAGGAGAAGTTGGTTGATGGGGAAGCTGAGGGTGTCCAGGGCAATGAGAACAGTTACAAGTGATGTATGTTTAATTATATCCGTGTTGCTCTTTCAAAGTTCTCTATAATCGTAGGCCTTTTCTGTTGATAGCTTTGATCAAAGGCTGCAATAAAGTTTGAAGAGGTGGGTGTTACTGGGTGGTCTTGATTATGGCTTGGAACTGATGTGCCACGTACTTGTTCCTACAAATTCATTTTTTTGGCTTTGATGGAGAAATCTTAAAACAAAAAACCAAATAATTTGGGCTGTGAACTGATGACCGTTTACCAGCATGAGTCTGACCAACCAACACGGCCAGCCGTTGACAAACGTGTTTTTTATTCTGTTGATGTAATGTCGGTATTTTGTCCCAAAATGTTTTGTTCAATTTCTCTTGTTCTTTTCTACGGGCGGTTGTGATGCTACCGATGCCGGCTTCTTTGTCTGCTCTTGAAGACTTGAGCTATGAGTCCTCTTGTATGGTGGAGCCTTTGTCCTATGTCCTCTTCTGAAACTAATCATGCGAAAATGCCTCCCTCACCAGAATATGTTCGTGTGTGTGTGAGAGAGAGAGAGACAGAGAGAGAGAGAGAGAGAGAGAGATGTTTTTGTGCGTGTGCGCGCGTGTGATAGAGAGAGGGGCTGAAAAATCTCTAAAATGACTAGTCTGTCTCCTAGCCATGGGGGCTTCATTAAGAACATGAAATTGACATCTAAAATTCATTTGTATCTTTAGATCTCAGTTTGGGTCCCAAGTGTATTCAAGGACGATGGCTGCTATGGCTATAAGAACTTAGAAATGCCAATTTTCCGTATACGCCACTGAATAAGTCTTCAGCAGCCTAGAACGTACAAACAGCAATCGGGAAAACCAACTAGCGGACATCAGTCCTTACACTTCAGAGGGCAGAACGATGACTTGACTTAAAAATCTGATTTTTCTAAGTTAAAATATCTACAGCCCATCATCCTGCTCATTCAAAGTCCAATAACCAGTCAATAAACCGGTCATTTCTGGACGCACTTCATGAATTAGAATTGCTTTCTCTAGTACAAGGGGCAACAGCCACCAAAAATTGGCACTTTCTTTGCATAATCTACATCAGGTGAAAAATCTGAGTTCAATAACTTTCATGCATCGAATCTTTACATGTGCTGTGTCCTCCGGGTACTTCTTGATGGCGTTAGCTTGTTCCATGAGTCCAATCCAGTAGAGTCGCCAAACGGATGAGCCAAAAGTAGTGATTCCTGTTCGCTCCTGACAAGTCCACAGCAAGATATGGAGCATCGCCAAATTATCTGACAGCCTCCGGGGCCGAATTGCAGTAAGGTGTGTGCAAGCACACCAGCTTGGTGCATGTTAAGCAAATGGTGGCAAAACCGACTCCCATTAACAAACCACAACTGCTTTTCCTTGCATCCAATCTCGTCGCTCTTTGTACTATCTGAGCAAAGCTCGGGAGTAATGCCCCGCAAGCAAATACCATCACGTGGTCAAGACCACTGTAGTCAATTCCTGCAAGTATGGCTCCAATGGCAGAAGTCGGGCCCATAAACCCAATAAGCGCAGCAGCAGCAAGGGAGCCGTGCCAGCTGGCAGTAGCTCCAAAGATACAACTAGCGACAGCCGCACCCCTTGGAAGCCCGTGCAGAGAGACTGGAAGGACCATATGCCGGCCCAGCCCGTATGCTTTAGGTGCTGCGACTCCTAGGGCAAGTCCTTCAGCTAAAGCATGCAAAGCAACTGCTCCACATGATAAAAAAGACTGGAGGGTGATCATGCTCAATGGAAAGCCAGTAACTGATGGCAAGCTGTTTGCTGAAGTTTTCTTGCGTCCTGCAATGTTTAAGATGCTAGATGATACGGCATGGAAGAATGCTGATCCAGCAGCAATAAGTGAAATCAGAGGAATGAATCCCATCTTCGAGGAGAGTAGCAGTTGCAATGGTCGCCAAGCACCAAGGACAAATGCAATTCCAGAGGCGGCACCCATGAGGAGGGTCTGCTGCAGACGGAACGCAAGGGCAAATGCTACAAGAACAATGCCACCCAGCAGTGGCCCAAGACCAAATAGTAAAGAGACAAAGAAGCCAGAAGCATCCTCTGAGCTGGATGATATCCCACAGTTAGTTTCATAAGCATACAAGATGAGACATTGAAAAGAGAGGAAAAGAAAACCAAGAAGAGGTAAATCCAATGCAGCAAAAAAATCGTGACTAATTGGTACATCCGGTGCAGCTCAAGAAGATTAACGTGGATAAAAGATAAAAATTATCATCCCAATCCTTATTCTGTCAGTTTATAAACCCCAAGTGATCGTCCAATGCGTACTAAAGTAGAAAGACTAATCATTAACCAGATAAGACAACCGAATTCAAATACTTTGGCTATGGTGACGAAAACCAAATTAGGGACTGGGTGAAAAAAGGATGAGAAAAATGAGAGCGACTGATAAAGAAATGCCAAAGGAGGACAGTTGGCAAGCCAGCTAGATCCAAACTCAGCAAGAGCATTGGTTACGGACTGGAACAGTAACATGACACATACTCACAGCTTGATGGCTGCTAAATTGACGATGCCTATGCATGACCAACAGAGGACGCTATGGAAAAGAAAATGTCTTGAAAGGGATAGCAAAAATCATACATTCACGATCATACATTCGCTAATCAAAGGAAAAATTCCAAGTAATTCTAGTATGGATGGGTTCTTTACCCTTGATGTATTCAGGCCTTCCTTTGTGTGCTAGGATATGCGAATTTGGGAGCCTATTACTGAGAAATTGAGAAGACATTGCTGGGTGGAAAAGATCTTTCCTTTCGAAAGGAGGAATATTGATCCCCTCAACAAAACACTCTCTCCCATCTTCCTATCTACCTGATGTCTCCCTTTCCTATCCCTTGTTATATTGCCAAAGGCTATTCAGAAAAGACTTCTGTGGGAAGGAGTATAACGAGTCATGTAAATTTCATCTGGTTAATTGGTAAGCAGCTAATCAACCTTTTTCTGACAGCGGTCTTGGCATCAACATCTCTTTTCTTGCTTAACAATGCTCTTCTAGGCAAATGGTTATGGACGTTCAATGTTGAAAATGATTGTCTTTGGAGGAAAGTGGTCCTAAAATTGGCCTTAAAAGAACCGGTTGGATTTTCAAAAGTGAAAGAATAGCTCATGAGTTGAGTGAAATTGTTACTCATATGAATCCTATTGTGGGAAATGGTAAGCAGATACAATTTTGGCTTTACGCTTGGCATGGGATATTTCTTTCAAAGATCGTGTCCTTAACCTCTTTGACATGGTAGGAACAAAGAGGCTCTTTTGTCGGATTGTTATAATTTCTCCAAAGGGATTATCGCCTGGGAAATTGACTTTACAAGACAAGCCCGAGATTGGGAACTTGAATCTTTTGGCAGTTTTTCTGATTGCTGTATGACTCAAAGATTTCCTGAGTTACTGTGGATACTGTCTTTGAGTAATAGTAGAGATGGAACCTTTTCTGCGAAATCTTATTATAATATACTCTGAAAGAAGATTTTCGGTGGCAAGGAAGTTTTTGCTTGCTATTCGGAAAGGAAGAGTACCAATAACAGTTTCATAATGCATAGCATCTTGAGAACGTTATCTCACATTAGACAATTAGCAGAAATAGGAAATATGCTTATTAATAGGCGCTTTTTTATGCAAGAGAGAGGCAGAGACAATGAGTCATCTCCTCCATCAATGTCCATGGACAAGAATGGTCTGAGTGGCCACTTAAGGGTGCACTGGGCTATCTTGAGTTATAAAAGGATCTACTGAACAGGAATTACTGGCATGGCAAGGTCAACTCTTGCATTGAGGACGATTTCCTCAATCCCTCTTGCTGTTTTATGGTTGATTTAAAAACAGCGAAAAAAGAGAGCTTTCATTGGAGAAGAAACACCCTTTTTTTTTATAATTTTTGAAAGCTGATTGAAAATCTTAAACTTCTGGTATAGTGGACAGTAATGTGTGTGTGTTAATCCTTTAATCCATATCATAGATGATTTGTTTTGTACTTGAGCTCTTTGCATATACGGGTTTGTACCCCCTTGGTGCCCTTCAGTATTATTTTTGTTTTTTCATAAAACAATAAGATAAACATTTCTCTGTGCTCATGTTCAGGATCAAGGTTTTGAACAGACAGACCCACCTGTAGTCATGGCTGAAATTCTCAAAAAGGGTGCTGAGAGCTTCCATGAATGCCACAGAAAGCGTTGCTGCTGATGCAACCTCAGATGGAGAAGCTTCCTACAAGTGAAAAGCCCTATGAACCTTAAATCTCTAGATGCACTAAAACAATTCTCAGGGCCTGATGGTTAGCCAGCCCTTTTTCAGACGCAAGGTACTGGGTTAAAGGATCACAGAACCAATCCAATAAAAGTTTAGCAAATAACTAAGGGTGCGTAGATCATTACCTTAAACGCATCAGGAAGGACTTCTGCAACAACCATCCAAATCATACATCCAGCAGCAAAGCCCGTACAAAAGGGCAGAAACTTGCTAAACGCATCAGCACAGATGAAAGAAGGGACTGCTACAATTGGCTGCAAAAACAAATAATAATGCCAGTTATTGACAGAAAAATAAGGACATGAGCAGGTTGCAGGTATTCATTGGTATCAAACAGTCACCACTCAAGCAAACTGAGTAGTGAGCGCCCAATATTAACTGACTAAGGTTTGGTCAGGTCAATCCAATAGTTTAGTAAATTTCACAAGAGACACTATATGTTTGGGCTTCTTCAAATTTTCAGTTCTAAAATTTTCAACAGCAGGAGTAAAATAAAATCAAGAAGATAACATAATGTACTTGATTTAGTCCAAGGAATCCATGTGCTAGGCCTACATCATATATTCCATAAACTAGAGAATGTGATATATAGTTTTCATGTTCTCCTCATACTTCATTATGAAACTTCCACGCTTATTTCTTTTCTCTGGATGAAAACAACTAAAAGGGTAGTGTAAGCAACAATTAGGAGCAGAAGAGCCAACTCGATGGCATTTGATAGCCCAATAATAAAGTTGCAGCAGCAATTAAACTAAATAAATTAGACAAACAGCACCAGAAAAAGAAAAGAACAATCTGACAAAGAATTGTAATTGGTAATATTCATGCTTCACTATTAAGAAGCATCTGTCTGCTAGTTTGAGCAGCCTGGCATGGACAATCCTAAACAACTATGAGTACCATGGACAACAGATATAAGAACACATCATATCCAATGTAATTCTAACTCAGTCAGGTAAATCTGGCTTAGGAAAAGGCTTTGAATTTCCCATGATGAAATATATTTGAAAGGTAAACAGGAAAGAAAAGGCTTGCCAAGGAGAAACTCCTACAACATTTCACTCCATACCTGAGGTAGGGAGGTAATTACACTCCATAACATAGCATTCTGTGGAGAAACACCCCTTGATGCCAGTACCATGCTGACAGCTAATCCCTCCGGTATATTATGAACTGCTATGGCCAAAGTCACTAGTAGACCTTGGGAGAATCCTTTAGAACCAGCAAAAGAAACTCCAACTCCAGAGCCTTCCCCGAATGAATGAAGAGTCATAATCCCAATAACGAGAACTACTTTAGTAGCATCTGCGCCTTTTATGTCTAACATACTGACTTCTCCATATTGTTCCAAAAACTGAAACCGTCAAAATAGAATGCAAATTGTGACCGAAACTAACATGTGTTTTCCTTCTCTCCAAAAAAAAAAAAAGAGACAAAAATTGTAGAAGCATCAGTAAACTTTACACAAAGGTGAAATGGCAATTAAAAGACAATCTATTACCTTCTTACAGAGCCAGATAAAAATGCCCCCTGATAAAATCCCAAAAACAACCCAACTTCCAGCACCATGTTCCTGCCCTTCCTGTACAAGGTCAAAACTTGCAGCCAGCATTACCCCAGCCGCCATTCCATTGCATAGTCCTGCCCATTGTGGAGCAAGCTCCACAAAGAAGAATGGAACAGCACCGAGACCAGTCGCAGAAGCCATTGCCAGGGTAAATAAAGCAACAGTAGAGATTGAGACCTTCCTGTCGGCATTACTCCTCCCGCCTAGTATGTTACTTGCACCATCAAAACTTAGGACCTTCTCCTCACCAGTACCATCTATGACATTACTCACCACATTCTTGTGTGGGGCAGCTCTCAGACGTGTGATTTCATTTTCAGATTGTGCCGCAATGCAATCTAATACCACCAAGGAAAAGAAGAAAAACGAGAGGACTTGTTTTGCTCCCATCTTCTTCTATGCACACATGAAAAAGATATGGGGCCTTCAATATATCAAGAGATGCCCCCGACAGATCCTCTTGCAGACAATTTGGTCTTTCTACCACTGACTGGCAACAAATAATTCGTTTTGCAGAGAGTTCAGAAGAGAGGAATTCTCATATGCTTGGTGCTACAATTACGAAAACGACCCTTCTGCATGCAGGTAAGAATTACACCGACAGAAGCAAATGCAGGTGCAGGGACCAAGGATTGAGAAACCCACTGCCCGCAAAATTTTCTGATAATGACCCAGCTGCTGCAGTGGAAAAAAATTAGCATACCATGAGCAAAAAGCTCTCAATATCAATTCGATTGGTAGCAGAGATCATCGAATTATTCCATGCAAGGCAAATTCCATCCTAAGCAGGCCAAGGTACAAACTTGAAAGACCAGATAAAACAAAAAAAAGTAGCCTGGAATTGACAAAATCCACCACCAGTCAGTCCCTCCAACCAAATTAAGCAGCTCATTAGTCCCACCTTTAATCAAATTTTCAATAGCGGGCAACGAAAAAAAGAAAAACGTCGCACGAGAAACACTTGATCATCGGACAATTCAAGGGCAAATAACCACAGAGAAACGAAATCCGCCGAAAGAACACGCACCCATGAAGCATATTGACTCCGTTTGACCAAAAAAAAAAAAAAAAAAGAGGAACCCAGAAAGTCCGCCACATCAATTCACGAACCAACGAGGCGCATCAAGATCAGACAATATCGAGGACGAACCACCTGCCCGCAAAACAAAGAACCCAGAATCCGAAATGCTTTGATCTCACCCTCAAAAATTTTCGGGGAGGCGAAAACAACCCTAGGACGAACAATGAAACACACGAGGAATCCACGAAAACCAAAAAAAAAAACGAAACCTTCATCCAAAAAGAACAAGGAATTTACCAAGAGGACGACGGAAGCAAGAGTCGTCCAAAACGCCAGAGACACCTAAAGAGAGAGGAGAGAGAGAGTCTCTGGCGAAGGAGAAAGAGAAAGAAAGAAGGCAGGGCAACACGGATTGAATATTATCGCTAATAGATTAATAATCCATATTTGCTATTTTGGTTAATTGGGATCTGAAAATTTTTACGAGGGAATATAATAGATTCGAGCTGAGTCAGGTACGATGATGTACTAATGACGCGGGCACACTGTTTTGCTCCCACCGCCAACGCCAAAACTGTGGTCTGCCCATGATAGTCAAAATTGGCCAAATCGCCGTTGACGTCACGCGCACTCTTTCCGGTGGAGGGACCCACACCACACCCATTTTTATGCTTTTTGGATTTTACTATATTAATATTTGTGGGTATGAGTCGTTCGTTTTTTTATTTTTGTCTTTCCTTTTAAATAGCCCGGCAAAGCATTTGAAAATGTTAAGTAATCCGACCCAGCTCGAATCTCTCGAAAGTGCACCGAACCATTGCCGTGAAAAGGTCATTCGAATTTCGATGGAATAAGTGATTGAATAATTGTTTAGGCGTATTCAGCGGGTAGAGAAATCGAATCCAGACCGGTCGGATCCGGTTATTTATGCAGAACCTCACATGAGTACTACGATGATGTTTAATAGATCAAGTATACGTGTCCATTAATTAATTACTGCGATTCATCTCGGGTTGGTGGGACGTTGCGTGGAAGTATCCCACTGATGGAGATTTCATACCACTATGATAACTCTTGTGCTAACTAAGAGCAGAGAGGTGGTCATGAACTTGGGTAAAAGTATACCAAATTCGATCGAGGTCAAGTCTCATCGTGCTTCTCTCAATCACACATCAAAGGCCATCGGATGAACAGGCGCAGCCCATTTCGGCAAGATCCCGGTTGAATCCTGAATTGGTAGGAATCAGACCAGATGAATAATCCTGGTCCGTTACCAAATGCAGTAGACGATGCATAATCTGCAAAATGAATTGTTAGATTAATAGATTGCTACTGAAATGTACAATCTTGTTTCTTTTCAAGGCATCGCCAGACGGAAAATCGAGTCTCAACCTCAGTGCGACACAACCCGGCCGTGAAGAATGGAAAGCTTCGCGATGAGGAAATGAAGTACAGAGAAAGTACAGATGCTTGACCACTAGTGGCGAGACCATTCTTTGCGTTATAATGAAGGCTCGTGAGAGTGAAATCAGCGGCCAAGTGTCTGAACTTTTGCCCACCAGAATCTAGAAACCACCCCGTCCGTACTGAACAAATTGCTACTCTAAAGAAAGAATACACCGCTATCGTCTTGATGAATCTTTGAAAAATCTGGATCACGCTTAATGGCTACAATTGAGGGACGAGACCCAGCGAAGAATTAATTTTTGGACTCGGTCTTACAGGATCGACCTTTACAATGTACATTTCTCGAATAAACAACATGCCACAGCTTTCATCTTACTGGTCTTCTATCATCAATGTCAACGGCTCCTCCCATGGCTCTGCAGCAGCAAAATCATGCTTGTGGTAAAGAACCAGCCGCTAATACTTCGGGTACCAAAACATTCCTTTGATTCCCTCTGGGTCAGCTTCAAAACCCAAGTTCCGGTAAAAATCTACAACTGCAATGAAAGCGATGAAGCAAAGTGAAAAATGCATATTTACTTGAAATCAAAATGAAAGCCAATTGAGGAACTCTAAAATTAGTCAAAGCTTCCAAGCACTCATAACAGCTGGAATCAGAGGGTAACAGATGATCAAATAACAATATCCTCAGACTGATACATGCATTTCATTTATTAATTTATTCTCAGAACGTGGAGGATGTCATCATGCACTACTCATACTGCAAAGCACATGCTGCTACATAGGAAGGAGGAGATCGATGCTCGTAGAGAAAAAGGAAAAATGAGAAGCAAATCAATTTGCTGAGAATAGTAGATGGGTGTTATCAGTAATTTCTGCAGCATTGGAAATCAAAAGTAGGTTTATTCTGCAAAATATATATACAGCACCAAAAGATATGTGAAAGTGGCATGATCAAGAAATTTGCCTCGACCCTCAACAGCTTTTATGATATTACAGTCTGAAAATTTTCAAAAAACAGAGAAAACAAAGAAGAAAGAGAGAAAAAAAATGAAGAGGGGTCATGATAAGCTAATGATATAACAGTAGTAATAACAACAAACATAACAATAAGAACCAAAATCAGCAATTTTGAAAGAGTGTAGCATTGTGTCTTAAGAGCCAACCTCCAGTCCACAATCAAGGCATGATAATAGCAGGGACAGAAAACAGATGGGAAAATTTTGGACATGATTTCTCTCATTTTTTCTGGGTCACATGGCCTCAATATTCTATTACTTCTAGTCCACTGTCCTTATTTCCTCCAAATATTATTAGAAGGTAAAGCATTTCACCCTAGAACAATCAACTTTCAGACTCCAAATTTTCCATCTCCCACAAAGAGGCATAGATTAAATGACTAGATAAGCAGATGCACAAGTTTCATAACTTGGGTATACACCGAAGCCATTCAAACTCCAACAAGATTGACTAAGCTCAAAGGTAATAATAGGCTTTAAACTGAGATCTGCTGTACAAACTTTTTTCTTTTTTTCCTTTTTCAAGAAGAGAACTTAGGTGTGACCTTAATCAGTTGCCAGACAATATATATCATATAGGAAGGATCAAACAACATCACTGCTCACAGACCTTTACTATCCGCAAAGAGTGATATATTGCCTATATCCCTTTGCAGAAGAGTCCTGATAAGATTTTCCACGAGAGTCTTCCCAAGGCCTTGACCCTGGATGAAAAGAACGTCATTAACACTACTGCTGCAGTATATAAATCAGGACACGAACAATTTCCGGTTATACTCAAGCAGTGAATAACCCATGGTACTCTATGTCATTATCAGGTAATAACTATCCCATTAAATCTCCCAGAATGTTGGCATTAATGCTTTGTTCGGATGGTGGTTGTGGAAAATGGGGTAAAATTCTCCATCTTCGCAAACAAAGCACCAGGGTCCCTAGATCTGTATTATAAAATCAAAATTCATCTACCATGATGAAAAGGTTCAATTGGAAGTTGGGATAATAAGTAATAGTAGCATGTGCAATTAGTTGCAAGAAACAGTGTTGCATAACAGATATCCACTACATAATAGGAATATTTTAATAAATAATTATTCTGAGGTAACCTATGGATTGGCTGTCTCAATTAGACAATGATGCCATAATTCAGCTTGGTCATGTGCAAATATTATGGTGCAGAAGCAGTACATATGAAGGCCGATGACAAATATAGCACAAAATTCCATATTTAAAGCCTAAAACTCATGATTTAAAGATCATGGACTAAACCATTAAAATGGTAAAACTTTAGGAACGGAAGATGCTGTTTTTCCACTTTGAAAGTCATCACTTATCAGTCAAGCCAAAAAACCTTTTGGCTCAACTAAATCTCATCCGGATTCTTATGATTTTCTTACACAAATATTTCTCTGAAACATGAATTTAGTCTGTGACATAAAATTACCTGATAAGAAGGATCAACAAGGACATCCCAAATGGTGGCATTAAAGGCATGATCAGACGTAGCGCGTGCCATCCCGATGAGCTTCGTTTGGGCACTCTCATCTGTAGGTAACTTTTGCAAGTACAATAAGACTAGCATCAAATAGTCTTTGACTGAAAGGAAAATGCAAATAGTCTTTGACTGAAAGGAAAATGCGTATACAACAGGGGTAAATGGATCTACCGCAACACACTAATTTCATGTTTTAAAGTACCTGATTCAGGGGAATGCCTTATAGAATGCAACGTGGCCACAATGTAGCTATTTTTCAAAGCTGCAGCCAGTTTGGACAATGGCCTCCGAGGCCATCCCACCTACAAAACATGTGAAACTGATTTATTTCTAATTACCATTAGAGGCACAAAAGTTATTGTTTAACACATAAATAGAAAAACAGGGATGCAATAAAGAAGAGATGACATGAATGATCTCGATTGAGCAAATTAACTCCACTTCTACACTATGCAGCTCAAAGAAACCTAAAGACATACCTAACACGGCATTACAAATACAAATTTAACCACCAAAAGGAATTAAGTATTAGCTAGCTCTTGCAGATGAAGATTAAGGGGACACAACAATAAACTTAAAATCACCTTATCACATAGTGCTTGAAGATCATACACATCAACATCACCACCAGATGAGAACATTATCTGTTCAAGTGAGCCATCTGGTAGAGTCTTCTCAAATAGTAAAAACTCCTGAGGTAAGATATCTTCCTCCTCTTCAGGACTGGTTGGTGGATCAACGATTTGTGTCGCACTGTCCTTTAAAAAACTGCCAAAAGAGAATATTGGTATTAACTAAAAACAGGCGGCTACATTCCACCAGAGAGTATTGACAAAAGGTTCTGCCAATAAATACACATTACAGAAAAAGGCATGCCAATGTGTGCCGCACAAAGCTTAGAATGAGGAATAAGATATGGCCGAAATCTAGCATAAGAAATAAAATGGCATCCAAAATAAACCTGTAATATATGATAATCATCAAGAGCAACAAATGAACTTGAATATTAAACTATGAACTTGAATATTAAACTACGAGGGCTTTTTATACTCCTGGAACTCACATTTTATAAGTGAAAAAACTTAGCTTCATCCCATCTAGAACTGGTTGGGACTTAATAATTGTGATAAAACTAAAACCTTCTTGCAGCACTCCATATAGGTTTCAGAATCAGCTCCATATAGTTAAATTTGTGGTTCAGGTTTGATTGTGCTCATACAATCACAATGAATAGTAAATTGAGATGCTTCGGAGAGAGTCCTCACCATGTCCACTATTGCTCTAATAAACACAGGCCTTTATCAATTTTTAACTAACCTATTGTACATCCTCATACAATAATTGTTATTATGTCAAAATGGGCTATTTTCTTGATTGAAATAAGCTGTGGCCATGAACTAAACTACCTGGCGAAAATACATGATGCCCAACTTTAAATCTATTGCTCTCACAAGGAAAGTGTTCGAAACTATGAGATTTCGATAAATATATAGGTGACTAATGTACTGATAGTGACGTCGATTTTCTTCGCCTGGTAAGGCTGACAAGCAATTCAGTAAAGAAGATAGATTTATAAAATATAAATTAAAAGTCCTTTTGTTTGAAATGTTTCGTGCTACTAAAAGCTTTGAGAAAACAAAGTAACTCAAATAAAAAGTTTCTTCCAGTGAAGCAACCATGCTGATGTAACTACCACAAGTAAGGATAGTATTTAACTCTTCAAATAAAGATGAATGATCAGAAAACGAAAAGAATTTGATATTTGCAATTCAAGCGCATGTGCATCATATGCTTGACAGCATAATCAAGGTTTTTATGATTTGTCATTTACCCTGATCTTATGGTTTCCCAAAAGCTAGACTTGAGCGGAAGAAATTTAATCCTTCGACTTGCTGCAAAAAGAATGTCAGATATCAATCAAATGCCAACTAAGAGACTAATAGAAAGAAAGTGGTCATGATTTAAAGGGAGAAGCCGAGAGAACAATGGAAAGATCAGCACAAGAGAACTGGACCTTTAGCTATTAGAAAACGCAACTAAAGTTTTCCAGTTTCTCCTTTCTTACCCATGTGGTTCAGATGTTCAAACAAGGAGTATTACGGTGATGATCCATCAGACAAAGTGTATCTTAAAGACTGAGTGAAATGCAAATACTTCAGCTTGGAACTCAAAATGCAAGCACAATTGCCAAACTATAAATAATATTTTGACATAGCCAACATGAGAAAGTTATCTGCAAATTCGAATAGATTTTTCTACCAGATGAAGAAACTTCATTCTCTAGTTGAAGATATGGCTTATTTAATCTG
Source organism: Eucalyptus guilfoylei (assembly GCA_016097605.1). Classification (NCBI taxonomy): domain Eukaryota; kingdom Viridiplantae; phylum Streptophyta; class Magnoliopsida; order Myrtales; family Myrtaceae; genus Eucalyptus; species Eucalyptus guilfoylei. Next base: position 11,725,967 of record CM027870.1, on the reverse strand, counting down.
CATCTTCATGTATCCCCTTCCTATTCAAACATTTGATTTTTGTTTCACAACTTTCAGTTTCACGTAATGACAAGACTTCGGATGTACAAATACAAGTACCTTTAAATTCAATTCATGATAAGAAAAACTCCCCTTCATTGGGTACCATTATTTACATTGATCAAGCTGGTTTGCCAGACTTTTATCTTCAGAAGCAACAGATACAAGAATGCGGCACAAATCCAATAAACGAGCGCTTGTTTTTCATGATGTACATTCTACGAATCTCAAGGAATTAAATCTCCAAGTAACATGGAAAGCAGCTTGAACTGTTGCGTCAAGATCAAGTGCTTTCTTCTACTGCAATGACTCCATGAATTTTGATGTCTCCAAATTTCAAAAGTTCTTGATCGTAATCCTCTTCCACTTTAAAATGGATAGTGAAAGCAAACGTTCCATCTCTTTAAAGCACCAAAACCCAACCGATCCTTACACGAGAAAGGCTTAATAAGAAACTACACAATAATACAAGAAGTACTTCTACGGGAGAGGTATGCATAAGATAAAATCTGAATGATGCACTAATGGTGTTAATGAGGTTCAAGTAAAAGTAAAAGTAAAAGTAAAAGAATGATCAGGGGATGGGGAGTTCATTCTAAAAGAGATGTGAGTTCTTGCGCGTGGCGTTTAACAGAGAGAAATTGAGTAAAGAAGTGATCTTAGTACTCAATCCCCCAAAATTAGACTTGCATTTACTGATACTTGGCCTTCTGATAAGCCGAATCTCTCTTTTTTCTTTGGGGGGGTAGAAACTCTCCCACTTTAACTTCTACCCAACCTCTCACCTCTTCTCTAGAATTTTGACTTCACAAATTCAACTCGATTCCTTCTTTCACTCGGTTCGAATTGCCGGACCAAACGTCGTTCCCACACAACCGAACCTTCACCAGCAAAATTTCATCCACTTAGCCCGAAACTACGCCCCGCGAACGGAAGTCAAACCCAATTTGCGTCTGTCTCGCTCGAGGGAAGCCGAGAAGCAGGCGGATCGGCGCGATTCTATCCTAGCATTCCCAGAGTCGCGTAATCATCTCAAACGACGAAATCAAACGACGAATTCTTCAAAAGAAAAAAATGGCGTCGAAAAAAGTCAAGCGGCGGACTTCGAGGCGGAGGCGGCGGCGGCAGCACGGCGCTTACCTCCGGCGAGTCGAGCAGGGGAGGCGGCGGCGGCGGCGGCGGCGTCGGAGAAGAGGGGGTGGTGCCGAGGTAGACGGCGGCGGTGGCGATCGAACGCGAACGGGGAAGGAGAGGAGGAGGAGGGCGACGGGAGGACCAGGTTGTGGGCGAGCATTTTTCTTCGCGACTATGTCTGGCTGGCTGCCTCTGTGGCTCAAAAACTGCCTACCGTTTTGAGGATGATGAACCCCGCGCCAACGTCACCGCCATTACTTTATGTTCACCTTCCCCGTTCGCGTGCCTACGATCCTGTCGTGACTCGATTAGGAACGAATTAGAATCTTGGATTGGGCGCGGGATGCTCAATTAGGTGTCTCCATATATCTCGAATGTTAATCCGTGAAAATGACTGCGGTTGAGATTTGTTGAAATTTCGGGGGGGAAAAAACGCTACACGAAATAGTGAATTCCTAACCTCAAATGTACAAGGATATAATTAGTGAGGATTGGCCGGTACTAAAACTGTTAAAATGAGTCATAACCCTTTTTCTAACCCCTTTTTTGATTTTTGGATTCAAAAACCTCCCATTTAATAGCTGAATTAGTATATATAGATGGGTTGAGAATGATAAAACCCAAATAATATTGGTGTTAAATGGTTCATAACCTACTTAAATCCACGTTTATTACTCTTTCTCACTCTCATTCCATCTTGTCCACATTTGTTCTCTACTCTAACCTTGGTTTTGGTATGTTAAATATAGAAATGTTTTAGAAATATGAGTTTGGTCGGATATAAATCGCTAGATTTATAATGTATGAAAATTGATTAAATGGGTCAATTTTAGTTAGATCATTTTTTACCTTACTCATTCGTTTGACCAATTTAATTAGCAGACCTAATCCTCCTCGCTTATAGATTGCCATGATCGGATCTAAACCATTACGCCAAGCAAAAGGGAGTTTCTAACTTTCTTGAGTTCGCATAGCTTTCAGGAAATTATACGTGAATGGAGGATTTATGTTGATCACTAAACATACAGATAGGTGTATGTGGAAAATGAGAAATGGAATAAAATGAGTGGTTTAGTGGATCGCTACATCCGTCCACTCTTTGGGAATGTCCTCGGCGTTGGGGAACATGTGCTAAGGTGTTTGTACAACTCGTTCAGATCATAATGAATGGCAAAAAAAGGAAATAAATTCTATCGTCTCAAGGATCAGTACTGTTGCATGGCTTAAAAAGGAAAGAAAGACAATGCTCGCTACCAAAATTGAACACGTGTTTGATTCTTCTACTGTATATGAAATTTGTGATTTCCGTTAGTTCAAATGTAGCGAATTCAAATTTGAATTCGACGTGCAAAAAAATCTGTCTTTGTCTTTGACAACAAACAGTTATTCATTCAATGGGGAAATCTAATCTACTCAAAGTTGAAATCTTATGATCATAATAAGAAAGAAGGCCATCAAGTCAAAGAAGGCATGGATTTGGGGGTGGGATGTACCTAATGAAATTTTTTTCATTTTTATAAAACACATTAAGGGAAAATTTGAGAGAACCACCAACCCTTTTTTCTACCGAAAATAATTTAGATAAATTAGTCTTGTTTAGAAAAAATTTAGACTTCGTTTGTTTTGCGAAAAATGAATAATTTGAAAAAAAATTTCCTAAAAATGATCGTTTCCATTGCTTTGAAATAATTAACAAATTTAGACTTGATTGTAACATGCCAAGCAAAAACGATGGTTAACAATAGCCAGAGAGATGGCATGGACACGAGCTCGTTTGATTCGACTTTTGGAGAATGCATTTACAAAAATGCAAATACCTTTGGGAGAATGGGGTTTTTCGAAATGCAAATAACGTTTAGTAAAATTTGCATTGAGAAACAACTTTGGCCAAAATACCGTTTGATAAAATTTGCATTTGTAAATGACTTTTATTAAATTAAAAAAACAAAAAAAAATGTTCTTTTTTATTTTAAATCCGGCCACTGGACCGTCGGATTTGGCGGCCGAATGGCCTCATTTGGCCCCCAGACGGTCGCCGAGGTCGCGCGACCTCACGCGACCGCCTGAGGTCCAGCGACAGTCGCCGAGGTCGGGCGACCCTCAGGCGGCGGTTGTCAGCGCACACGACCCCTTGGTTGACGGTCGTTGGCCTTCGGTCGGCTTCTTTGTGCGGTGGTATGCGATGGTTTTGGAGAAGATGAACAGTACCGGGGACTTGCATTCCGAAGATGCAACTTCCCAAAATACCTCCGGAACTACATTGAGCTAAAGGCCCTTAGAACCACTTGGAGATGCAATTACATCTTGCTAAAGTCGCCCAAAAAAACGAACCAAACACGTTTGTATTTGGCCAAGGGACTTTAGAGTCCAAAAGTGCCTTCCAAATGCCCAACCAAATAGGGCCAGCATTGCTATAATTATTCTCTCTATTATTCACCATCGAGACAAGCGGTCTTCGGAGGGATTGGGCCTAGTTACAAAATTAAGCCCACTCTCGAAGGTCGTGGGCTGGAATTTTGATCTTTTTGGAGGCAGCAGAAATTAGTTTAGAAGAAAAGGGATCTCATGCGAGGGTCGCGCCATGCCCACGACGATGCGTGGTTCGACAAAGCCCATCAAAAATCGGTAATTCCAAAATTCAAGTGCCATGTAGGATCGGATGTTTATTATGCAAACGATGTGATCGGTTTGTTATAAGTAAATGTACACTCGAAAAAATTCTTTTATCATTCAGAAAAATATTTAAAGGTAAACTGTTGTTGACAATAAAAACACTTTTGATTTGCTAATTATATCAAGTGCTATAAATGATTATTTAAAAAATATATTTGTTTAAAATATTTATTTTTCGCAAAATAAACAAAGTGAATAGGAAAATAGATTTGGGATGGTCAATCTTCTCAAACAGGAAAGTGATTAACCTTGCACATGTGTCTCAATCCCGACTCGATTTCTTAAATAAAGCCCCAAATCATATGCTTAAGCTCACCAAAACAATTGACACTCGGGGCCTATCGTCTTATCACATCACTATTGTCCTAAATATCATCTTCTTTTCTTCTTTTTTTCTCAAACAGATAAAAAGCGCATTAGTGAACTTGATCTGATCTGTCCAGAGTGAAATGAGTACTAGAGAAATTCATCTACCCGAAATCACGAATTACGTGCCCGTAAAATTTAATCCGAGATGCATTCCAAACCTCTAGGGCTCCCAGTTTGGATCTTGAATTCGGCATAAAACATACATTGGTCCGTTCGCGATTTGACCGAGCCAAGAAATCCAATTTCGTCGAAACCATAATTCATTTTCGTATCAGGGTCCAGGCAGATACGCAGGAGAGGAACAACTCCTCATCCGAGCATTTCCTCAGAGGCATCCTCAGCTTCGAGTCATTAAAGGGTCGCCTATCTCGGGAGATTAATTGAGGGTTCGAAGAGTCTCGAGCGCTTACAGAAAAATAAGAAAGAAAGAAAAAGGAGACGAGGAGTCGAGAATTATGGGGTCGTAGGTCCCTGTCTTGGCGCGGCTCTCTCGCTGTCGGATTCCTCGTGCGTTCCTGAATGTTTTTTCCGCGCTGAGAATTGGCGAGAATCACATGGGGGGTGGGAAGGGAGGGTGGCAATTCATCCATCTTTTTCCAGGATCCCACATAGCCGGTGGCACATGGCTATTATGCTGGCGGAGACGAATCTTTTTTCTCATTTGGTCCAGCAACTTCATCTCATTAGCAGGCCTGATCCGATCCGATCTGATCCCGGGAGAGACTACGTAGGATTTTAATTGGTGGGGTTTTTCCATGCCGCAGGACCCACTCGCATTTTGGAAACCCTTTTTTATTTTCCATGTGTATCTGTATGATATGGCTGGTCCACCTATATCTGTTGTGAATGTCCTTTGATCCCAATTCCAACCGCACACGCCTTCCCCTTTTAACTTTCGAGACTCGGATTTTCCAAATTCGTCGACGAGCGATAGCATCGTGGGAGATTAAATGAACGAGTGTCCCTTAGACACTCATTTAAGTTAACAATACCCATTAATTTCTACTTAATCATGATTTGATGTGTATATACACACAATTAATTCACCTATGTATAAGTTAAAATAGTCATTTCTTGTCCCATATTGTTATCAAAGAAAATTTAGAAAACCCGGGAGATTGCGAGTTTCATTTGTCTCATGAAAATTCTCCTTAAAAAAACCTTCTCTTCATTTTTCCATTCGCCGGCATTTGAATCACTTAAGGAAATGAATCGATAGAGAAATCTTCTCATAGTTGACGGAAAACCTTCAATATTTTGACCAGACAATGTCACTTGAACACGGAAGCCCCAACACCCGTGTTGGGGATTGGCTGCTAGGTCCAAATCCATATAGGCTAAGCTCAATACTCCCATGTCTATGCTCGAATCCCCGATAGCCATGATATGGTACCTAGCTCACACAAGCTCGCAAGACTAGTTTCTTGGTGGTCGAGCCTAAATTCGCAAAAGCTTGGCCAAGGTCCTTCTAGGCTAGACCCAAAACCTCGGCAACAATGCTTGTGTACTCACCTTCGGGTCCAAGTCATCAACATCCAAGCTCGAGTCCATCAAGACCAAACCAAGTCCCACTCTTCAATACTCTAGTTCTTAACAGTTGGAGAAATCTCGGCTCTTACTATCAACGCCCGATAATTGGGTATTCCTTATATCACACGAATGATACATGTTTTTTTAGGAAAATAAAATCAAGTTTTTCTTTTCAAAAGGCGAAAAATAATTTATTTAAAAGATATTATTCAAAATATTAAAATTTTGTTATGAATTAAACGAAGCCACGTAAGAAATCTACATCTAAAGTGAGGGATAAGACCCTCCTTGCTCGCACCACGCCGTATCCCACAAATCCATCCATGTGGCTAGCAGCTGGCGTGCAGCTCGTGGACATGCACGTTGCAGTGCACATCTATGATTTTAAAGGACATATTCGAGCACACTCTTGAGCGTTACTAAATCTAGCAGTCAAATTATGAAGATGTAGAGATCACATCATCCCATTGCGTGCATTTTGCCCCTGCTGGTGTTATGATCACCACCTATCTGAAATATAATAATCACATCAATGTTATTCACAATGCATTTAAAGTGTCTTTCTTAATTGATTCGCGCATTGATTAGACGCTTGGACCTCTCACCTAAAAAAGCAAGACCAAATTCGACCGTGAGTCACTAGTCACGGACTTTTAGAGTTACCTCACAAGTTAAGTGTCTGTCTGATTCTAGAGTTGTAGGGTACAATTCCGTTGGTTTCTAATTGATATTAGGCATCTGATGATGCCAAAAGAAGAAGCCTCTCGAAACTCCGAGGTAAATGAGCCTCATGTGAGAATCGCATGATGGAAGGGCGACCTCAACCCAAGTCATCAACACTCGAATCGACCCAAATAGACAGGCGGTCTCAAGTCTCGTATACGGATCAACATAGCGGAACACAAACATGGGAGCCTGCGGGCAAAAAAAAAAAAAAACAATTGGTGATGGGGACTTTAGGGGAAGTCGCTAGACGATGATGCATTTATTCACATCCACCTGCCCCCTTCGCGTCACTGTTATCTTTCCTCTTCGGAAAACCCAACTTCCCATCTTCCCTTCTTTCTTTTCTTCTTTCCCCTTTCCTCAAAACACGTTCAGTTCATGCCGAAGTGACGTGACGACGCTTGTTGGGTGTTAGATGGGTCGTAAACTCGATTGGCCGACAGTTGTCCGGAAATGACCTTAAATTTCGAGGGATGATGGTACGGACGGGGATGGCGCGACGTCGATGGTGGTCCCGTACGATCCCCAAGACCGACCGACCGACCGACCACCACCGATGCCAAATCCGCAAGTGCACGAACCCTTCCATCCTATTCGTTTTCCGAGTTACACGAGCGAAAAGAGGCAAAAAGGCCACTGTCCATCGCGTGATCCGATCTTTGTGCGATTTGATCTTGTGCGATTGCCCGGAATTCTCGGTGTTGAGGGTAAAAAGGAAATCCGATTGGAGGTACGTGCGGTTTTTGCTTAGCATGTGAGCTCACATAGCCTCCGATGGCCACGTGGGTCGAATAACGATGTGTGCGTGTGGGTTTGAGCACACGGCAAAGGCCGAAATCAACGCCCCCGAATGCGAACGATCTCAGTAGGTGGGATTGGAAGGAGTGTTCTCTCCTCAATTTCATTTTAGAGATGGAACCAAAAACCAGATTGGCTTGAGCAATTTGAGGTTCTGTTCTGCCCAGAACTTACTCAGTTTCTCACTTTTTGAGACTGACATTTACCTTACAATTCATTGATCACAATTTATTTTTAGACACATGAAAAGTATGAAATATTAATAAAATAAAAATCTCAGTTATAAAATGAAAGTTTAGACCAGTGGTTCCATATTATACACTCATCATCAATTCTTTATGGAATATCGTACTATCACGAAAAGATATAAACTAAGAAAAATATAAAAATTTATTCCAAGTTTCACCTACATAAAACTAAAAACCCGTTATTGAAACAGGTTCCCCAAATTTTGGAACTCGAAACCTAACTTATATATTTTGGAACTTGGAACTGGATAAGTTTCCATTGGTTCCATTCTTTGGCTCCAAATTCTACTCTAAAACCATGCCCACCTCTATCATCTGCAACCCCTTGAAGAGTAGGGACTCATCACGGAATATTTTTTCATGACATAGTGATTCAAGTAATATTTAGGATAAATACAACGAAAATCCCAAACTGGTATATCTATGATAAATTCACATTCTGTTGGTTTCTATAAATTATACAGTCAAATTGTCGAGTTTAATGACACGTAGTAATTGATGGGTGTATCAGTTTGGAGTTTTACCTTCAATTTATCATAAGTGTACTAATTTATGATTTTTCAATACATTAGTCCAATTTAACGAAAATCAACGGAGGGTGAATTTGTCACAAATGTATAATTTTGGAGTTTTTTAATATAAAAAAAAGTTTTAAGTAAATTTGTTATTGGTGTGCCAATTTGGAGTCTTTGATGATATTAACCCTAATATTTATAGGATATCTTTAAGGATTAGAACTTCCAATGAATCATTCCCAATAAGATTATGTGGGGGATAATTATCCAAAAGACCATACAACTAATTTAATTCTAAAATTTTCATGTTGGTCAATTTAATTCCTAAACCTTTTGACCATTTGTTAATATAGTTATTTCGGCCAATTTTAATCAGAAATTACTAACGTGGACATCGACGCTGTATCCTAAAATTGATATAGATAGCCTTTGTAATTTTTTCAATCACATGATCATATTTTCACATGATTTTACGCAATTGGCCAAAATTCTCAATTTCAAGGTTGTGTGGAGAAATCCGATTAAAGCTATGTGGTTCGGCTACACAGAGCCTCCGATAGCCACGCGGGATAGAGTCTAAGATTTTCCCGACGAGGTAAAGTAAAAAGACTATCAGGCCATCGTAAAGCAGCCTAAACAGAACAAAAACCCAAATAAGGGAAGAAATGATTGGACCAAGACACAAAAGGGCATCTTAGATTTAAGCGTGACCGGTTGGTACATTTCAACTCGCCACGTGTACATATATATGTCCATATATTTTACTTAGTGGGTAACCTTATATTTATTATGTAGGGAAACAAGACCTGCATGTCAATATCGATTGTGTCATATTACATTATTGACATCTATATCAATAACTTTTAGTCAAAATGGGCCAACAAGTCGGTTGAAAAATATTGTACTAGCATAGGTCGACTTAGCAGGAACCCTTCCAAGTTTCACCTTGTCACCCAAGCACAGGATGCTATTATACCTACCTGCTCGACAGTTGTTACGTCCGAAGACATAACATGATATCTACCTTCACCACCCAATGCCCCACTTGTTCTTAGGTATCTTTATCTTCTCCACTCAAGAGAAAATATCTCATAATTTTACGTCCCATAATTCAAACGAATCAGTTTAAGGACTTACTTAGGTCCAATAGTGGGTAATCATGTATTTACTATGTTCACTTGCCAATGAAGGGAAATACATCAGCACCAATCATGCTATGATTGATTGTTGATATTAATGTCGGCAATTTTTAGTCAAAATTGGTGGGGAGAATATATTGATCAATCATAAAAAAGGTCATGATTAAATTGAGCAAATTAAAAAGCTTATGACTGAATTAGCCGCCGCATAATAGGTTTATGACTTTTTGAATAATTCCCCTAATCATATGCCTTGTCCAAAAAGAATTGGTCCTATAAATGATACTATTAAATTATAGCAAAATAGTTGCACTTAAAAAAGTAAGAATGCATCCCGCGTACATCCTTGACTTTATAGTGGATCAGATTCTACTCGATGCATCTCGTTATTCTCCCTGCCTAGTGAAAAAGTTTTAGGACAAAAATCATGGAAATTCATGATACTTTTTTTCTTTTCTAACGATAATTTATGATTCTTGATATGTAATGTTCGCATGGATTGCGCCGATAGGGACGTCGTCTAATTAGCGAACACTTCTTTGCGGAGGTTAACTTATTTCTCCTTATGGCTCTAGTAGAAAGTGGAACTACATGAAATATATATATATGCTTTCACGGTTTAATAAATTGCAGGAGGATGAGTTTCTAATATTTCTAATATAATCATGAGTAAAATAATGCAACGGCTGAAACCAAGTCCGCGTAAATTGTTAGCAAAAATAGCTAAAGATGGATACGTGAAGCAACAAGAATGGCAACAGCATCGACTTTCACACTAAGAAAAGAGAAATCTTGAACTCAAGAACATGCTTCCTAGAACGGATTGATTGGCCTTTGTTGTTGTAATACAAGCAAAATAATAGTAATAATACAAAAAAAAAAAATTCTAAAACCGGTATGTCCCCTCCAAACTAATCATTGTATAGCTAGAAACCTTAATTTAGTGCACTGTGACAAATTTACTGAATCTTATAACAAAATTTGTGTAGATTTAGAGATTTTAGCATATTTTCAAATATGAGGGAGCTCTAAAGGAAAAATTAGCGGATTTTTAAATTTTCCAATCTCAATTCATTTTCTTTATACGTGAATTCCCCTAAATAATGTCGTTTAAAAGGCTCATTTATGTTGTATTTTCACATTGCATGCTGATCATTTGAGTTGTTTGCCAAGTGTGTTTTCTTGTTAGCAATTTTAAAGGCATAGTGAACGGAAGCTAACTCGAGGTAAATTTTATTACTGGTATATTAGTTTGGGATTTTTAGTGATTAAAAAATTAGCTTTGGAGAGAACTATCAAACTAGTGGCGAGTTGAAATTGACCCAATCCAAATTGATCAATTTAATTTGTATTTTGATTTCAATGTAATACACATGACTCATATAATCAAAACACTTATATTTTAAACCCAATGTATGAAATCTCATGCCAAAACTAAAGTGAGAATAGGAGTAAACGAGCATGAGATCAAATGAGGGTAAGAGAGAGCAAAAATAAAATCATAAAGATGAGTTAGGTCTAAAATTAGTCATGAATCCATATGAAACCATATAACCAATTGATATATAATCTATTTAATATGGGTTGATAAATGGGTATATATTCCATTTCAATGGGTCTAGCTTTGAATAAATATGGTATGGGTATTATGGTTCGGAATTTTTTTTGTGATAAAAAGGTAGAGCTTTGATGAAGGACGCATGATTATTCAATGTGGAAGTTGGGAAGTTCTCGGCGATGGAGATTAAATGCCGACGGTAGTTGCTGTGTCGTTTGGACGTACCATAATGATGTTTCGTTTAAGGAAAAAAAACAATATAATAAAAAGGGAGGGGGGGCTTTTAGGCTTTCTTCTCCAATTTTTTTCTCTTGCATCGTCCCTACTAACGTAATAATCAAAGCTCATAATTTGTCAACGGCACAGAAACTTTTGCTTGGGCTTTTCACCATGACCTTTTCTCGATCAACCACTCCACCTTCTTTCCATCTTTCTTTATTTTTTCGGTTAATTTTTTCAGTACTTAATTAATGGCGGAAATTATGTCACCACTAATGAGCTGATTCACCCTTTTAGTTAGGTGGGTCCAAATTTGGCTTGGAAAATGGCATGATTCGGACGTTTAGCCACGTACCCTATAGATATAATCTGCGGCTGTTATTAAATTTCGGCGGAACGGATTTAGTTTCAAGGGTTTTGTTAATGAATTCGCCTTGGTAAATCGTATTAGACGAGGAAATATTTTTCTTGAATTTTAATTAACTTACTACACAAAACACAAGATAGATACTACGTTTTTTGACGATGAAAATTTATTTGTTAATGTGTTTAATAAGTGTCCCGATCGCTTATTTACAAAAATCCATTACTACAACATCACTTTTGAAAAAATAAATAGTTTGAAAAATATATATTTTTAAATGATTGTTCATAGTGTTTCTAAAATGAATGAATGAAAAATATATTTATCACCCATGTAAATATTCGAACATAAATTGTTATTGATTATGAAAATATTTTTTATTAACTAATTATTTCAAATGTTATAATTGCTCATTTTTAAGAAAATATTTTTTAAATAATTCATCTTCTCGAAATCGAGAATCTCATTGAATTTACTTTCTTCAAATTAATAAAAAAATCAAACCAAATAAATATATTTTTTGTTTACGCACGGATAATGTCTTCTCCATTTATAGTGATTAGGAAAAGAGAATATGCGCACACGTGTAATTGTTGCGAAATTAAAGAAATTGATTTAGGAAAGATTTAAATGATTGCGAAATGAGGCAGACTTGCATTCCATTTGAGAAAAAAGTAGGGCATTCAATGCGATGAGTTGACGATTATCTCAATTATTGAAAAATTACGAATTTGTCTATTTGGGTAATACTATATTGTTGTGATTTTTCTTAACAAAATATGTGGGCATTTAATAGCGTTTTTTTTTGGGGGGGGGGGGGGAATAGAAGATTCGAGATTGAAATTCTCCATTTGGTTTTCTTTTATAGGTGACAATTATGATAACGTGTTATTATTTTTCTGACTAAACGACCTGCTGATCTTTTAATCCTTTTGGTCGGATTCATTACAGTGATGGTCTTGTAAGTACTAAGACAACAGGCACACGTGCGAGTGTTAATTGACATTCGCAAGATCAAACTTGTTAGGAAATATCGAAATGGTTAAATAATGAAAAAGAATTGATAAAAGTATGCAATATAAATAAATCGTATATATGAAAATAGAAAGTTATTAAATCTCTTTAAAAAAATCATGGTAGATTAGGAAAAATTTATATGACCGGAAACTAAATAACTACAAATATTTGAGAGTACGAAAGGCGACACCTTGTCCAATGCCCAAAGGATAAGAAAGCTAGTGACTTGATCACACAAGAGAGCCGATCGACTGATGATCTGATGAAAGGTGGTTGTAAACTTGTAGCTATAACAACCTTAAGGTAGCAAAATTTCTTACGACGGATGAGTTCCGAGATAATGATCTGGATACTATATAGGAGAAGAGACTCGATGAAATAAAATAAACTTGTTTTCAAAGAAGTGAATTATTTGCACTCAGACCCTATGAAACTTTTTATTATTCCCCGTGATTGGCTGTGAGACTTTCTTGCATACCGAAGCTTATTAATTCTATTTGCTCTATACGATACCATACATAAGAAAATCTCAAATCACGGACAAAAGTACATCTCAATTCATGTCATCTTCTTGCCAAGATGAAAGAGAAGTACGCGACGTTCTTGCACTCGGTTTCATCATCCGATTGGTACAGCATAATATTAATAGCAGATACACGCAAATCAATCCATAAACGGAATAATAAATATTTATGGAGCATTGAATATGATCAACTTATTTTCAGCAATATTTGTTTTTTTCTGAGAAAACTGTTACAGCCTAGATTTTTGGCGTCATAAATACGAGGAGCAGTCAAGATTACGAGGTGGGGAGGGAGGAAGACGAGGGAGGAGAAGAAGCCCACCATATTTCTTGTCAGGGAAGTGCTGCTGCAGCTCTCGCTTTCCTTCTTCGTCACCCCCCTCCCCCCATTTACTGCGCACGGATCTTGAAGCTGCAAGCATTCAGATCTAATCAATCCCAACCTCTCTCTCTCTCTCTCTCTCTCAATCATATGACGTGAAGCTTAATCAATCTCGAGAGAAAAGAAGGAGAACACCCAATCCGTGGCCACTTTACTGTCCTCTCCTCTCCCTTCGCATCTACTGCACTCACCTTCCCATCTTCTCTCTCTCTAGATCTCTCCTCGTTTCTCTCTCTCTCCCTCCGTTCCTCACGCGCTCGCGCGGCTCCCATGAGTCGCATTTGCCATTTGCGATTCTGGGTCGCGGCGGGCTCGCCCTGAGGGGACGCCGGAGGAGCGGGGATGAGCAGGAGCGGCAGGGAGTACCTGTTCGGGGGGAGGAGCGGGCCCGCGGGGACGCCGAGCCACCACCGGCGGGGGCACAGCCTGGCCGGCGTCACCTCCTCCCGCAACGCCAACGCTGCCGCCGCCGACGAGAACCTGGATCTCTTCTCCAAGAACCGCCGGAGCATCTCCGTCGCGTCCTCCGACGAATCCTCCGACGGTAAATGGTTCCGCCCCCACACTCCCCTCTCAGATCGTCGTCGGCGATCGTCTCTCCCGTGTCTGCGATCGCCGATTGGCGATGCGGCTGTTGCTTTCGTGTCGTTTTGGCCAGATCGCCATTAAATTTTTGATTTTTTTCCGGGGAGAATTTGGATTTGTCTGCTTTCAGCCGGTTGTTTCCGTCTTCTCGGAGGAGAAGATATGGGGATCGAAAACGATGTTTTTCTTGGACTGCACATTAAATGGAAGCGACCCTTTCGGACAATATACGAAACGATCACGTTTTCGGAAAAGTTAATAGTCGGTTCTTTTTCTCCTTTTACTTCCTGCACAGGAAAGTAGGATTTGCTGTTGCTTGTAATGATGATCCATGGCCTCTCGGCAATGATCCTCTTCCCACTCCGTCGACCCAGAAAAAAATTTACTCCATTTCCATTGCTCGTTTCGCAATGCGACGATCCCAAGATTTGGAGTTTAGCGTGCATCTGACAAATTGCATCTCCATGGTTTTTTAATTTTTTTTTTCTTTTCTTGAATGGATATGTTGGTGGTATAAGATTCTTGAGTTTTTCTGATTCAGTTTTTGATCCACAACAGCTTCTTCGATAAAGCTAGGAAGGCTTTCCGTCGGATCAGTGGCGAAAGTGGCGCGCAGCGGGCTTGATGATCTGCTTACATCTACGGATGGAGGGAAGCACGATTACGACTGGTAATTTTTTTGCGATGATCCCACATCAATGCAGTGCTCCTTTGCAACTGTACTCCTTCTTGGTCGTTTCTTTCCTTTTTCCCTTCATTTTTAGATTCGCTTTTCACTGTTAAACTTTGGCTGTGCTGACATTCTGCTGAAGTAGATTTGCCTTTGTCACGGTTATGTACTCAAGTTTGGTCCTCTGCTAGAGATGTTTTAGCGTGGTTGTTCAACTACTAGATTTGTTCATGTCTATTCAAATCCGTGATAATACAGCTGGGATAAGTTTCCGTGTGGGAAGGGATCTAGCGGTGTCTTTTCTTATGTCGACTAGGTGAGTGGCATGATGTGGTTCGAGCATGATAAGGACTCTTTATCTTTTGAATTCTTGACCAGGAATGTTCATGTGCTCATCAAGCATAGAATTTGAAACCGAGGAAATTGGATTTGTGTGATCTGTGATCTATAGATATAAGTTTCTAACTGCTATGAATTGAGACCTCGCCATCTATCTGAAAGCATTTTGAGGTACCCTCTGAACATTGGCTTAGGACTTTGACTTTGTCTATCAACAAGATGAGGTGTCCTTTCTCCTTTTGATAGAGACTAGACAATTAGTATTATGGAATTCCAGCTCAAACAAGGAAAAAGAGCAAAAAGAGGCCTAGTCATCTTTGATCAATTATAGAATGGTGCATCTGAGATTCATGATACTATGGCTAAGCTAACTAAACAGTGTTTTAGCAACTATTCAAAAGCTTCCTGCCAGAACTAGGTTCCCGAGTGCGTATTTTATTTTTGCAGCAGCCTCTAGTGCAAGACTTTAGATTGTCTTCATTCTTCTTTTTTCTGAAATTTCTGATATGGAAAAATGTTATCAGGCTTCTCACTCCTCCTGGGACTCCTCTATTTCCTTCATCGGATGGAAATGAGTCTCAATCAAACACGGCGGTGCCGAGAAGCAGTTCCAATGTCCGATCAACCTCTACAACCAAGGTCTCCAGGGTATGTACGTCTTCTCTAATTTTTAGTAAATATTACTCCCCATCCGGAATCTAAACCTTTTACACTTCATAGTGTGTTTGCTTCTCTTAATCTGGTTCATGCAGTAATTAGAAGAAATTAGGCACAGGCTCCGTCATGTTGATTTACTTCTGCTGCCAAGTCTTAAAAAGAGTTAATTATCGCCTGCTATGGGTGTTATGATTTTCCGTGGAGTCTGAGCTTGAATAATATTGCTAGCAGTAATCAGTCTGCATTGTGTGTATCTCTTGCAGTTATCTGTTTCACAGTCAGAGACCACTCATTCCTCCAGACCTACCAGAAGCAGTTCGGTGACTCGCCCTTCTATCTCTACTTCTCAATATAGCACCTATTCTTCTAATAGATCATCATCAATTCTGAACACCAGCTCAGCCTCAGTCTCATCCTACACCAGACCATCTTCCCCACTCACCCGCTCTTCCTCTGCGGCCAGACCTTCCACCCCATCTGCCCGTGCAACTGCATCACGATCCTCAACTCCTTCAAGAATTCGTCCAGTCTCCACAAGCTCCTCTCTTGAAAAACCTCGACCATCACAAAACTCGAGGCCTTCCACTCCTAGTTCAAGGCCACAGATTGCGGCAAATATAAGTTCCACCACTGCTCGATCTAATTCTCGTCCATCTACCCCCACTCGTAGGAACCCTGCACCTTCCCCATCCCCATCAGCAGGCACGTCAATCTCTAGTGGACGAGTGCTTTCAAATGGTCGCAGTGGAACCCCTGCATCAAGACCAAGCTCTCCAAGCCCACGACTTCGATCTCCCCAACAACCTATTGTTCCCCCCAATTTTTCTCTGGAAACGCCACCTAACCTTAGAACTACCTTACCAGACCGGCCACTTTCTGCTGGTAGGTCGCGTCCTGGTGCCACTGTCACTGTTAAAGGGAACTCAGACATCTTGGGGCCAGTAAACACAACAAGACGGCAACCATCACCCATTACTACCAGGGGAAGGGTCGCAACTGCAGAGTCCACCGGAAGAGGTCGAGTCCATGCTAATGCGACTGATATAGTCGAGCCCCGTAGATCCCCTAATTCACCAGAGTTGGGAATGAGAAAGCCTGTGAAAAGTGTGACATCCCTTAGTGAGAGCACTGGATTTGGAAGGACTATCTCCAAGAAATCATTAGATATGGCTATCAGGCATATGGTACGTCCATCCTCATCATATCAAGATATGGTAATTTTAGCGAAGTTGATTCACAGTAACATTACTTATGACATGTCAGTTTGCAAGCTTCACAAATAAATTTTAATTTCTACTGTGAAAATATAGTTTAGGTATATCAAGTTTCTTCATTCCTTCCATGATTGTTTGGGATTGTGACTAATAGCTAGAGCTCTTCTCCAATCGTAATTTGATTTCTCTTGAATAGGCCCTTCACTCTTTAGTAGCACTGATGGAATCAGTTATTGCCAACAGGGTATCTAGCTAATTACGATGCAGCTGTAGATCTATAGCTACAGTCTCGTTTGTCCTCTTCATTGAGGTCTCATATATTATTTTTAATGTGACCTGTCCCATATCATAAAGTTTCTTCCAACTACCACAGTTTCAACCAAGTACTCCTACAATAGTGATATGACTTTTACGCCGTCAGAATGGATAAAAATAATTAGTCTTGGCTTGTGATCTTTTGGTGCAATAAAGTATAAGTGCATTTGAAGTTGAAGCTCAAGTCCCAGGTGTAGAATTAGCTTTCCTTAAAAGATTGCTAGTCTGCTTCTTCTGTAACTTCCACTTGAAGCAATTTGCAATTCATAAGGAATCTTTCTGTTGCCTTAGCAAGAACAGAGGGCTGGCCTCTCAATAGTCTCCAGAAAGCGAACTTTCTAACTTTCTGATTCCATATATACAAACAGGATATAAGAAATGGAGCAGGAGGCAACCGGGCACTTTCAGGCACCACCCTTTTTCCTCAGAGTATTCGGTCTTCTGCTTCGAAGAACCAATCAGCTCGCATTTATAGCGCACCACCATCCGTCAACGGCAATGGCAACCAGCACAACATGAACGACGTAGTCTTTCTGGAGAATGGCAGCAGAATGAGAACTCCACCAGTTGGTAGCGAGGCGGGCAGTGGAAGGTACTCCGCCAAATTGACAGAAGTCGATATCTACGAGAGCTCCCGATACGATGCGATGCTGCTCAAAGAGGATTTGAAGAACACAAACTGGCTCCACAGCTTCGACGATAAATCTGATCAGGGACTGATCTTCGATAACGGGTTCGAGTCTCTGCCCGAACCATTCGCCCCCTTATAGCGACTGAGAGACTGCACCCTTCCTTACAACTCTGGTTATTTATTGGTCGGAGTATTATTTATATCTCAGTCCTAAAGCAAGCAGCTCTCGGACAGAGAAACATGAAAAGTGCTCAAGTGTCCTCAAGGAGAAATCAGCTTTGATGTGGTCTTTTGTTTTGTGGCCTTTTCTCATGGAGAAATCGATGTTTTCTTTTTCTTTTCTCTTTCTTTCTATAGCATCCTACGGTTTTCTTGGCTTGGGCAGTGTAGGATCAGCAACGCATTATTGATGGGTGATACAGGGGGAAGTGAAGAACTTGGTTTGATGGATGTGTTCATGAAAAATCGTAGTTTAATAATTTAAGCATTTCGGGCTTCTTTTTTAATAAAATGGAGGCGCCGTGTGCACTGGCCAAAACCAAATTAATGAGAGCTAGAGTCTTTTTTTTTTTAAAATAAAGCTATACGATGTAGAGAGTGTATATATGGATTTTTTGGACGAGAGCAACTAAATGCAAATCGAACTATTAAAACCAGAGCCCAGATCAAATCAGTAACCTTGATTAACTTTCAGCATGGTTCAATTTCAGAATGTTAACAGCACACTGACACGAGAATGAAAAGTCGTAACACTTTAATTATATCCTGTGAGAGCTAATTAACTTGAGATTTTTTAAAATATATTGTGTTATAAAAAATGCAAATTTCTACAAAACCCATCAAGGAAGAAGTACAACCACAAATGCATCAAATTACTTATTTATGACATAGAATAAAGTATATAACTGAGCTAAACTTAGGAATGTGATGGACCATGGAAAGCCCTATCATGGATATTAAGTCTAAGATTCAGAGTTTTCATCAACAATGGCGGCTTTTGGGAAATATAACATCCATTCTTATAGCAGAGGAATGAATAACAGAGTGGCTACTTTGGCTAGGTTAAGTTACCAATTTTATCTAGTTATCAAGCTTGTAAATTTAGTTGAATTTTAGCATTGATGAATCGAAAATAATAAACCCAACAAAACCAATCCTATAAATCGGACTTTCTATGAATAGTCTCGACAATGTTAACTTGATTTTCTCTACTTTTAACCGTAAATGATATTCATCGTAGATCCATGTATTCGTATTTTGGCTCATGCCACATTTAACTCATGAATCAAATGAAACGTATATGCACTTCTTTTTTTGGTCAAGAAAATGTTTTGCGAGTTTTCAAACCGGCAAGGTTGACGGTTTGGAGAGGCTTGTCAATCCTAGGCAACGAACGTCGGTGGGGCCGTGTTTGGATTATCTTATGAGGGAAGTGTCGAGCTCGACAAATCAAACTCGGCAACTACTCTTTCGTGGGTTAGCATCCGAATTCGTCAACCTGGGTCGCGTTGCTTCTGCAAAAGGCAAAGGCGAAAATCCCCACTTCCTCGTCGGAGTTTCCATCGCAACCCCACGAGGCGAATCGAACCGAGCACGCTCCATTTCGTCGAGTCCGTCCGTCCGTCCGGGTTGTCTTGGCCAAGATTGGCAGGCTCGTGCGTCGCCCGAGTTCGCGGCTGCGGCAGTACTTGTCTCGAGATCCGACACTTCGGCGACTCCGCTGCTGCTCTGCGGGTAGACCGGCTTGTAAGAGAACGAACCTCCCCGCGGTTTGTGGGTTTGTTTTTTCTGCCGAGCGAGAAAGGGTTGTTTCGGTTATCGTCAGGTGGGTCAGTCGCCCGTGCTCGCTAATGCTGAATCTTGAATTCCTTCGTTTTCGTTTCGAGTTCGTGTGGCGTGTCGGGTGACTCGTGGGGATTTGGAGTCTCGCGAGTGTGAAATTTTCGTCGATTGTTGTGACTGCTCGAACGAGCCGAAGCAGGAGGTGATTGTTTTTGTATTCGTGTTCTTGATTGATATAGATAGCGAGCTCGTTTATCGCACTGTTAATCTGCGCTTTCCTTTTCAGAGATTTTTATGGGGTTCGTGTCTTACTTTCTTGGGTGAAATCAGAGAGAGAAGTTTGTGAGATTTTGAAAAAGAATATTCTTTGACTTGTGTGGATAGCATTTAAGAATAGAAAGGATTCAAGAGTGAACTTACTATCCAAAAAAGATGAGATTTTTAATGCTCGACAGCATTTATGCTCCCCAACATTTACTTTTTGCTAAAATAAGGAGTTGGGGGGCGGTTTTTGGAATGATACATGATAGAACTTTGAAAAATCAGGACTTGACTTGAGCGGCCCCTCCAATTAGCCGGTTTTGCAAGTGTCGGAATGGTTTCATCATTCGTAAAGCTGAGTATGCAGTTTCCATTTCAAGCATAATTGCCCTGTGAAGTTTTCAGGACCTTGAAGATGTGAGCTCAGATTAGAAACATTGAAACTATGAAATTTTCAATGTTTCAGCCTTGGAGGTTTCTCTAGGCAATGATCGTGCTAACTCTTTTCTTCGAATTGCTTTTGTTAAACTTGGTTTCCATGTTTGTTCGACGAGGACCACCCAAGTAGCTTAATGGATGCTTAAGAATCTTTACTCTGGCAAATGCTATACTTTTTGGGTGCCACAAGGAATTCGTTTCCTCTCACTTCCTCTCAGCTTAATCCAACTTCTTGGCATGCGCTTAAATGGTCTAGAATGCTCTAGTTTGTCTACCAATTTATTGAGGTGTCTAATTCATTTCCTTTGTATCTTATTGGTTTAATATGTAGCCTTGGATTCGATAAATATTTTTCTTTTTTACATGTACTGATAGGTTTTCTGCTGCTTTGTTTGTCAGGGTCCTTTTGTGTCTTAAGTATTGCAACTCCATTCCTGATACATCATCATGGGACAGTGTTACCCTAAGGTAAATTTTTCATGGGATTAGCTAAACAATTGATGGAATGGAATCTTATTCAGTCACAAGTTTGGCTCTTCAATCTGGGAAAGTTTTAGCCTATATTTAAACCTGTCATCACATTTTTCATGTGATATATAATAGCATTTAAGTGAGAAGAAACCTTTTCTTTGTAGTTATCTTATTCTATAACATCATGCATGTAATCATATTGAATAGCAGTCAAATTTATCTATCGTTGCTAACTAAAAAGTAAAAACAAATCGAGGTTATATGCATTTGCCTGCATAATCTGCGGGGTATGCACTCAGTTTAAAAGTCCATGTTCGTTAGGTGCTTTCTTGGTGCACCTATGGAAGGCTGCCTGTTAAGCATCTGCTGATCAGCCGCATGTAGCAAATTTTGTCCAAAAAAGTGCATATTGAAAATACATGTCCCGGTTTCACTACGTGTGTGCTCGCATCGTGTTTACATGTTTTTTTTCCCTTGATGAACCTCGTATCAGCACACTGGGTGAGATGGGGGAAGGCAGGGTTGTGAGAAGTCGAATTCCTAGCCTGTGTAAAATTTGTGGGAATTTACTGACCTGACAAAACTAACATCAAAAAACTTCCCCACGGCAACATTAGTTTGTGGTTTTAATGCGCCATTCAATCCATCAATTTCAACTATTTTATCCATCACCTTGCTTTTGAATGCATGGATGTGATTCTTCCAATGGAAATAATGGATACATAGTCCTTCTGAAGGACCTTGAATTGCCTGCAAAAGACAGCCGATAAATGTCGCTTTCAAACTGAGCATATGTCAAAAGCCTGAGGTGAAGAGAATGTACTATGGACAATTTCAGCGGATACCAGATGTCATGACACATGACCATTGGAAAATTTACTTTGTGAATTGAAAGACTATTTGGAATGATCACTATGGCCTTTCAATTTCATGGAAAAAATTTTGCCCTAAGCCAATGGCTGAATAGGTAATTCATAAAATCTCACTACGATCGAGATACTAGTAATGCAATGCGGACTTTAGCTCTTTGAACCACATAAAGAGGGAATGGTGGTCTGTGGGTTATGCTGAACGGTTGACAACAGGATATTTACTGATCATCAACAGCCCTGGGTAATACTGGTTTTTCCGTAGCCACACACCTAAAGGTGCATTCATGATGTCATAACCTAATCTAGACTTGTGTCTTGCTTATTTCTAAAGCCCTTATCACATGTGCAATTCCTGTAGAACCAAATGCGTGGAGATGATTCTGATGAGCATGTTGAATTTGCTGGTGGGAATGTACACGTCGTTACTACCAAAGAAAGCTGGGATCAGAAGCTGTCAGAAGCAAATAAAGATGGCAAGATTGTAAGTACTCTGCAGCTGCTTTTAGAAGTGTTTCATGAGCAAAATTAACACAATGCTAATTAGTTTGATTTTTATGAGGTATGTTGGGAAAAGATTTTGTATGAGCAATTGTCAAGCATCGCATCAGCAGATCATTTTTTTTAGGTCGCAAATTTAACTTATAATTATTTGTATTAGGTAGCATGCCTAATTATGTCTTTCAGCATTTTCTCTTTTGATTGAATATGCTCAAATAAGATGTTCTTTACTGCATCAGTTAGGCCGCAATTTTATGAACAGTCTCAGAGCTGTGCTTCTCGCATAAGAATACCATGGGAGACTAAATTGTATTTATCCGAATATTCTTGAATTTGCATTGGTTTCTAATTTAATTGGATTTCTGTGCAGGTTCTTGCAAATTTCAGTGCAACCTGGTGTGGTCCTTGTAAGATGATGGCACCATTCTATTCGGAACTGTCCGAGAAACATACTTCTATCATGTTTCTGGTGGTTGATGTAGATGAACTAACTGTAAGCAATGAAACTTACTTATTTGCCTTAATCCTTAATTCCAACCGCTTAGCCTAAACAACAAACACATGCTCATGCAGTCGTCTTCAAAGTTTTCTTCCACTTTAGCCCTTAAACTGAATGCAGCAAGTGCACAAGTGTTCACAATACATGAAAAGTAAAACACAAATAAGGATAAGAAAGGCAAAGTACATTCCATTAGGGGTTATTGAAATTTAGTGGAATTTGCAGACAGGTCACTGATTTTGATTTCAGTCAGCCAATATACTAACTTTTCACCTTTTTGCAACTGATACGCTATGGCTGGAATGAAATCTATTTTCTTTCAAGTGCTATCGTCAATGCCCACATGGCAATTACATGGCATCTAGAAAATTGTCACATATCTGCCATGTCAGTACTTTGCCAAAAAATTGTTGGATTCCGGTCAGAGTACATATGTTGTAAAAACTCGAAAGGCTAGTGCATTTGGTGATCGAAGTTAAAAGTTCAATGATTTGATTGCCAGTTCCACCAAGTGATCCGTGATCTATTTATGCAGAAAAACAGGAGTCACATAGCATCGTGATCATCATATAGAACAATAGACAATGTTTGTTGTTTCTCTCCACTTTCCCGTGTAAAATGCATTGATGATTTTGAACTTATGCAGGAGATGAGCACATCTTGGGATATTAAAGCCACTCCCACTTTCTTCTTCCTCAGAGATGGCCAGCAAATTGACAAGCTAGTGGGTGCCAACAAGCCTGAGCTTCAGAAGAAGATCACTGCAATCCTTGATTCCGCCAAAGCACTTTAGACACGAATTTGTAATCGGTTGTCAGTGTGTGCGCGCGTGTGTATTTAGATCCTGTGTGTATGTGTGTATTTGGGATCCTTTCTTCAGCAGGTGCAAGGGGACCCTTTTCTTTTGCTTTCTTTTGGTGTGATTATTCTGATTCCTACTCATGAAATTCTCTGTTCCTAAATCTTTTGGCTTGGGATGTGTATTTGTATATATGAGTATGACCGCGTGATATTCTGGAAAAAATGTTTGCATTGTGTTCGAAACGTTGGTTCTGGTGTAAAAGATGTCTAGTTCTCTGGTTGCCTCTATTCTTCTACCATTTCTTCTTTCCACCGTCCATGATTGTTTTCTCTATAGTTTCTCAACCTGTTATTGCCTCGCTTAGTTTTCATTAATGCTCTGTTTGGGAAACAACTATGAATAGGGAAGGAATGGAAAATAGAGCATCTTTCCTCTGTCGCAATTGACAAGAAATATTCCAACATTTCTCGAATTTTCACCCGGTCTTTCTTTTCCTTCCATTCCTCTCCTTTCCAAAATGGAGCATCAGATATCGACAAAAAGAATAACATAATTATTTTGAAATTTACCATCGGGTTGTTATAGCCTCGAGCCTTTGAGTTATATAAGTAGTGCCGAGTAGTTATAGTTCAAACCGAGCAATATAAGTAATGCCAAGTAGTTATAGTTCAAACCGAGCAAAATAAGTCATAAGTAGTGCTGAGTAGTTATAGTTCAAACCAGGCGGTATGTATTGAAGTAATTTGAAGTCTCTTCTACAGGGTGATAAATTCTGTAACAGATTTCGTTGAGCCCGGTTCTTGGTAACCAAGCATTCCTTACTCTCACTGGATAAACCAAACATTGCTGACGCGGCAAAAATGCAACCTCTGCTGACTCTTCTCAGTTTTCCCGAAACAAACGATCGAACAAACGAAGAAAGCTCCCTCCTTTTCCTTTGCTTACGTCGAAGCAACAATCCCCATGGCTTCCTTGCTATTCCCAGCACCGCCAGCTTCAACCCAGCAAAACCCGAAATGCGCTCATCTCTCGCTCTCTCCTTCCTCTCCGAGACCCACTTCAGCTTCCCATCTGTGCTTCTTCTCGAACAGAGCCAAGGCCGCGAACACCCTCAAATGCGACGCCTTTACGAGCGAAATTGCCCAGCTGGTAGACCAGTCGCTGTCCCAAGTCCCTCTCTTCCAATCTGGGTACGAGCGAATTCTGGGCGCGGCCGAGGAACTGCCGGAGATGCAGAGATGGGGGGTCGTGATATTCGGTGGGCTTACTTGGATTTACCTGACGGCGAGGCCCGGGGTGTTGATCGGCGCCATCGATGCCTACGTTCTGGCTCCGCTGCAGGTGGGTGTGGACAGCTTGAGCGGGAGGAGGAGGTTTAAGAGGAGTGACTTTCTGATTGGGGACAAATTGGGGGAGGGGTCTTTTGGGGTTGTGTACTTTGGGGTTGTCGTCCCCAAGAATGCGAACGTTGAGGAGAGAGTGCAAAAGAGAGGGCGTGGCAGGAGAGCTTTGAATTTGGACGAGAGGTTCAAGGAGAAGGTCATCTTGAAACAGGTAAGCCACAGACACCCAGAAACATAAATCATCAAATCATGCCTTTTGTGACTCTAGTTTTCGCTTAGCTCAAAAAAGGACTAAGCTTGGTGTCTTGCGTATGTTTTTGCAATTTGAAGCAAAGGGTGAATCTTTAATGGGTTTGTGTTGGTTTTATGTGAAGATGTTTGGTAATGTCGAGAAAGAAAGATAATCTTTTTGTTGGTTGCCTCGATGAGAATGTTCAGGTTAAGGTTGGAGTACAAGGCGCAGAAGAATGTGGGGATTTTGAGGAGTGGTTCAATTACAGGCTGTCCCGGGCAGCGCCTGAGACCTGTGCTGAGTTTTTAGGGAGTTTTGTTGCTGATAAGACAAATTCACAATACACCAAGGGCGAGAAATGGCTGGTTTGGAAATTTGAGGTACTTATTTCTCAGGATAAGCGCTAACTTTAATTAAACATTGTGTCAAGATCCTCTGCTATATCTTCATCGGATCACTCATGATTTGGCTGGAAGAGTTGTCTCTCTTTCAATTATGCTCGCCTTTCAAGTGCACAAAGAGATTGTAATCTACTATAACTGCGACTTACTGACGAAGGTCAGATACTTGCCATTGTATTTGTGTCCTCATGCTGACCAGGTAATTGTGTTTCTTGCAATAGGGAGATCGAGACCTTGCCGATTACATGAAGGGTCGCAGCTTTCCTTTGAATCTAGAGTCCATCATGTTTGGCAAAGTCTTGCAAGGGGTAGATTCCATTAAGCGGAATGCGTTGATCATTAAGCAAGTGATGCGGCAGATTATAACTTCGCTGAAGAAGATTCATGATACTGGCATTGTCCATCGGGATGTAAAGCCAGCCAACTTGGTTGTGACAAAGAAAGGGCAGATTAAGCTCATTGATTTTGGGGCAGCCACAGACCTCCGTATTGGCAAGAACTTTGTGCCAAATCGCGGGTTGCTTGATCCTGATTATTGTCCCCCCGAACTTTATGTACTTCCAGAGGAAACTCCGAGTCCACCTCCAGAGCCAGTTGCTGCCTTTCTTTCCCCCATCCTGTGGCAGGTAACTGCTGTTCTGCTGAGTAGGTTATGACTTGTCGTATATCAAATGAAAGAGAAAGGTGTTTGTTATCGTCTTTCTAGTTCATCAACGATGCTTTCAGCTTTCTGGACAAGGCTTCCATCAGTTAATTTGAAATATTTGACATTGAATAATCCTAATGAATTAGAATGAGAATTGTTTCAGTCTAAAAGGAAATTACTACAGTAAAGGAAATATTGAGAGCATAAATCTTATTTTCACGTCAATTTTTGTCATAGCTAGTTTTCTTTGTTTGTTAACTAGATGGGGAGTACCAATTTGCTCCTTTGGAGCTTTGATGGGGCAAGAAGATATTAAGTATTCTATGCTTGGATATGTTCTGAATGCGAGCTCAGATGAGCCCGAAATATCGACCATTTTCCATTTGAAATGCTAAATTATGGTTTGTACTGTATTTGCAGCTGAACAGTCCTGATCTGTTTGACATGTACTCTGCTGGAATCGTTCTCCTGCAAATGGCGATCCCAACCTTGAGGACCTCCTCAGGCCTGAAAAATTTCAATTCTGAAATCAAGGCAGTTAAATACGACTTGAATAAATGGAAAGACTACACGAGATTGAGGCCCGACTTGACAATTCTTGAGCTCGACTTGGGAAGAGGGTGGGACCTGGCCACGAAGCTCATCTCAGAGAGAGGTTTCCTGAGAAGGGGAAGATTATCGGCCGCAGCTGCCCTCAGGCATCCCTATTTTTTATTAGGAGGCGACCAAGCGGCTGCGGTTCTTTCGAAACTGACCTTGAGAAAATAGGAAGTTGGCAAATGATGTAAGTGCAAGCATCGCCGCTCATTCATTGGCCATTGTTTTGCGTTCAATTCTACATTAAATTCTCTTTCCTGCTTATCATGTACAGATTTTGTAAAGCCAGGAGCTTTCTCATTTACGAGCAGGTCCTAAGATATAATTCATGGTGCATAAAAGGAATACTGGTCCAGTCTTCTTCTACTCGCTGCCTGTACCTGTTGGCTCTCTGCATGTCTCTGATATCGGCTCGGCTCTCCGGTCTTGTGATCGCGAATCTTAAGAAATCGAGTCCAATGTCTCAGGTAAGGCAGTGTTGCAGGAATCATCCTGATGACATGGGCAAAACTCACTGTCCTCTGTACGATAAGGTCGTGTGGGTCGGATGTTTTTCCTCCGGCGTGCGGCAGTGGAGCTACTCGGTAGTTTTTTCTGTTTGCTTGAAAAGGAGTTCGGATAGTGTCGCCACGAATTGTAGAGGAACCCTCTTTCAAGACCACCGTGCCGGTAGCATGTTTCCCTCGGACTGAGACTGAGACTGAGACTGCTGCAGATCGCCGTTAGACAGTGAATCTTGTCACCACGCCGTGCTTGAAAACGGATCCGGACAAACCGGTTCCAGGTCGAATTCGGCGAACTAATATAAAAGAGAAATGCATCTCCGGTGCGGCTTCTTTATACCACACAATCAATGTTTGCAAAGGATGTCTTTTTACTCTGTCTGTCAGTGGAAACTTGGTGACTCTCAGGCCATTTTATCATGTACAATAGCAAGCGTAATATCATCATGAACATTAATTACGCTCGTATAATATAATATCTCTTCAAGAAAATGACTTCTCTGTCGTTCTCTTTAATTTATTCTTCTCATCAGAAAGTTTTTCCCGGAAAACCAAAATTGCAAAAGCGTCGAAGATGAGCAAATTACTCGTCATTCATTCTTCAAAATGATGGAAATCGTTCATTAATCTCTGTGAAGCGCCGACACAGTGACACGTGGATATTATCTTCTCGGCTTCTCTCTCTCTCTCCATTGCAGCGGCACACGCTGACCAGTGACGATGATGTCCCGCCACAGTCGTTGAGGTTCGAGCGCTCGGCGTTCCACCATGTGCGACTGCGTCCCGTCACCTCCTCCTCCTCCTCCGCCGTCGCTCCTCCCCAGGAGGAGCCGCAAGCTAGCCTCGACCGCCTCCTTCCCGACGGCGAGGGCCGGGCGGTTCGCCACCCGCCGTCCTCTTACCTTCAGAAACCCGCCGCACGCCCGGCATCCGGCGGCCAAGTCGGCCGGCGGCGCCCCCGGGAGGGGCGCGGACTTCGGTTCCCGGGACCGCGAGTTTTACGGCCGGCTAGGGCTCAAGGACGACGGGGAGGAGCGGTTCGAGCTGGAGACGGACCGAGGCGGCGGCGCCGGATCGAGGGAGGGAAGTGGGAGCGGCGAGAGTGATGCGGCGGAAGGAGGAAACTTGGGCGCCGACATGCCGGCGCGGTCCGGGGTGGAAGAGGAGGAAGTGCTCCTAAGCGGCGACGGCGGCGGCGATGCCGGCGTCGCGTTGAGGAGGGAAGAGGAATCGGAGAGTAAATTGAGGGTGAGGGGTGGGCGACAGGTGATGAGGCGATCGAGCATGGTGGCGAAGCAAGTGATCAGCATCGAATCTGCTCTTGCCTTGGGGTTCGTCTCTCAGCTCTGGGTGGATACCCTCTCGGTAAGTGACGGAATTCTTCATCTTGGTTCGTGTAGCAAAACCTCGCGTGCCTGCAGAAGATTGTCCATTGAAAAATTTAGGTGGGTTGTGCTGTAGCAGGTGACTTTGAACGTTAATGAAGGCTTAAAAGTGTTGTCTTTATAACAACTCCTGGAGTTTACTAGTATTCATCGTGGTTCTTGTAGTTTTCTGTTGTCTGTTGTGGGAAGCAAAATCTCTGTGCCTGCAGAAGATTATCCATTGAAAAATCTAGACGGGTTGTGCTACGGTAGGTGACTATGAATGTTAATGAAAGCTTGAAAGTGTCGTCTTTATATACCAACTCCTGGAGTTTACTAGTATTCATCTTGGTTCTTGTAGTCTTTCTGTTATCTGTTGCGGAAAGCAAAATCTCTCGTGCCTGCAGAAGATTATCCATTGAAAAATCTAGGTGGTTTGTGCTTTAGCAGGTGACTATGAATTGTAAGGAAGGCTTAAAAGTGTTGTCTTTATATACCAACTACTGGAGTTTACTGGTATTCAATTCGAGTCAATCAGAGCGAACCACTTCAACAAAAAGCTAACAAGACAGATAATAGTAAATGTCATGTTGGTCTGTGCATTTATATATTTTTTGCATTTGGTATCTTATTTGTAGTTATCTAAATTTATTCGATAGTTGGAGGAAGATAGAGATGTACCTAAGTGAACGCATTTGCTTTCGCATTTGATTGTACTACTTAATCAGCCTTCAAGTCAAGTTTGCCTTGCAATCACTTAATAATGGAGTATCCATTGGAAAACCAGTGATTAAGGGAAGAATCAGGTTCATTTGCAGTCTTTATTATTCTCATATGCTATAAGGACACATTGCATCGCTTATGGGAATTGGAGATTGTCATCTTTAATATGAGATTTTTCTTTGGACTAGTGGAACGTCGTGATTGTGGAAGTGAGGCCGAACTTGCTTTCTGGTGATTCAGAGAGATTTCTTCTTGAAGATGTCTGCCAGGTGCTTTTTTCTTTTTCACTTTTTCTCTACTGAGTAACCTTGCATTTCCCTTTTGTCTGCAAATCATTATGGTGGATGCATTTACTCTGTGGAATAGTGAGATGTTCGTTGCTGTGACGTATATCATTCACAAATTTAAGGTTCCACCACTTTGCTTAGCAGTTATCCAGAGTCGTTGCTTGGTAGTTATATGGAGTAAATTTGACTATGAACATACTTGATATATTTGTCAGTCAGTGAATCTGAGGCGTTCGATATATTATGGCCCTCAAGTTCCTGCTTGAGTAGTTTTTTTGATGGTTAATATCGCCCAAAGTTTTGTGGCAGGTAGGTGATGTTGTGCTTGTTGAGAATGAGAGGGTAATGGAGAATGAGTTGAAAATGGTGGGGCTGGAGACATTGGTATGTTTCTGTACGCTAGAGTTTCTTTTCTTCTTGATTTTCAAATTATTTATCTGCATAAGTAGTGCTCGACTTGTTATGGAACTTGTCTAAGGAAGGTCTGAATGAGGTTTGACGACGTGTTGGGTTAATTTCTCCTTGTAAAATTGACATGTTCCGGAGAAAGGTGCACAAAACATAGTCGATCAACTCATCATATGCACATATAAAAAGGACGGTGGAGTTTTGGTTGGCTATTGACAAGCGTGCAATACTAAGGGAACATGAATTCTGTACCTGAAAACTGTTATTTTTCTGCATCAGTTGCTTGCTTGTTTCAGGAGCTTATGCATAAGTTTGCTATTAAGAGCTTTCTATTTCTGTTAGGTAGGGTATGAAGTTGTAACTCCTGGCAGAAGAAGTATTGGCAAGGTATAATGATAATTTGCACTAGTTATATCTTTTTTGTAGCTATGTTTGCAGGAGCTACAGCATGTCATCATAAGTGTTATCTTTCTTAAGTAACTTCCTTTTGGTATTTGCTAGGTCAGAGGTTACACATTTAATGTTAATTCAGGGGCTCTCGAGTCCCTTGAGCTTGATTCATTCGGTATCTCAATCATTCCATCAAGTTTGGTATGTGAAGCATTCCTTTTGATCTTGCAAACTGAGTGTTCTACGTGTGCCCGGGCCCCTGTGCGTGCATGCGTGCGCGTGGGGTCTTGATGGGTATTTTTATGGAATATGTGTCAACTTCAAAATTCATGTTTGTATATGCTTGCTGTTGTTTCAGGTGACTACTTATGCTTTGTTTGTTGAGGATGTGCTAGAAGTTGCATCGGATAAAGTGTTCGTGCATGAAGCTGCAGCAGCACGCTTACAGAGGCTAACAAAGGTACGTCAGAGTGACAAAAACCAATCTTCATGTCCTCTAGAACATTTAGCGTATCAACAGCTGTTTCATTGCTACATGCCCAATGATGGTCTCTAGAGCATCTCTGACATCAACCATCAGTATTTCCTAGTCGATATAATCACCTTTTAACTTGCTTTTTGGTCCATTTCCCCTTTGTTTCAATCTTATGCACATTCCCCCTACTTAGCAACTTTCATCTCGTGTGCCAGGGTTGGTGGGGTGCCCAGAACGTTGGGAAATCCTTCAACGAAGTGGAAGAATATTATGATCTTGAAGAAGATAGATTAGCTAATGATCGCCGCACAAGAAGAGAGTTCCGGCGCAGGAGATCCCGTCCTAAATCGAGGGAAAATCAGGACGACTTGGACCTTCCAATGGACTTTTTATGATCCTTGAGCATACGCACTATCCCGGCATTTAGCGTACAACCATTACTCTGTGGAGGACCTTCCAGTCGAAGTCTATAAAAGGGCTCTTTGGTGATGCTCGTTACCGGTCGATCAGTTCGAAAGAGCCCACAAGAGCCTTTTCTATCAAGTACTATAGTGATTGCGACGGACCATTCGACAGAGTTCGAGGAACGACAGCTGCAATTCGATGTAGGTTTGGATGAGCAAAAGGAGGCCAAAAGAGTAGGCGATTAAAGATTGACTTGGTAGCTTTTTCCAATCTTTGCTCCAATGCATTAAGGATTCTCAATGATTTGAGCCATGTATAGTCTTGTATTGCGCTAAAACCATGAGGTCTGATGGGCCCTGCACTATGGCATTCCTTGGAGCACTGTGAATAATTCCATATTGTTGCTAATTGTTGTCGCAAGAGCCACATTGCGCATCTCGTGAAGCAACTCAAGGCAACGTATGTTTCGAGAAAAATTTCATGATTAAAGAAAATTCGAGATAATTTTTCAAGAAAATGTCCATTTTCAAGTTAGAAAATTTATTATTCTAACTTTGAGTATGCATATTTCTTTGACCATAATCATTTTTAGTCAACTAAACAAAAGAAATTTCAGAAAACTAGTTCGCGGAGAATATTTTTACTTGAATAAAAGCAAAAAAGAGCAATTATTTGATTAGATGCGTTGCCTAGAAAAATAAGAAAGGTAACTAGTTATTGAGCTTAAGGAGTATCTAAGGTTGTCTGCAGAACTCTTCCAATATTCTATCTAGTTTTTATAGCTTTTGAATTTTGGAGTTTTACTTGAAGTGACTTTTACTTTTTCCGCTATGAGATTTTTTTTTTCAAATCTCGCGATTTTAATCTATAATATTATTGGACGAAAATCAGCTAAACCTTTTTCACCTTTTTATATATATACTGATATGATGACACATAAGGCGGCTCTTAATTTGTCTCTCCAAATAAACTCAAGTAAGACGTAGACTTTCATTTCTTAACATTTTATTACAATTTACCGACCAAAAAAGGAAAACATTTTATTATTATTTCTTTGTCGAAGTATAAGGTGCTCCAATAAATTTATTTAGCGCATCTCTCTCTCTCTCTCTCTACCATTCAAATTCTCCGGCCACCGAACCGCGAGACCGGACCTCGAGCGACCGATCGGCAAGCAGACCGGTTCTTCAACCTCTCGGCGGTTCGCACGAGCCCCTCGCCGGCCGTCGGCCGTCGCGAGCCGACCGCGCGGTGTCTTCTCCTCGCCGTCGGCGGCGGCTCTCTGTTTCGGGTAAGCAGCCTTTGCCTTTTTTCAGCGGTGATCGGGTAGCTATACATCTCAAATTCCACGCATCTCCCACTCGCGAAAGCCCTAGCGCGCCCTTGAGCTCGAGCCCACCTCTCGGTCTCCGAGTTCCAGGCGGTCGGGCGGCGGTGCGGCTGATGCTTTCTTCGCTGTGGCCGATTCCCGGTCTCGCGCGCGTGCTTCGTCTAGCGCGTGTTCGAGGACTTTTTGGAAGTACCCTCTTCTGATTCTTTATGCAACGTCTAAATGCGGTTCTTGGGAGTTGACTTGGGAGCGGAAAAGGAATTGACTTGATCATTTTCGGGGGAGCTGAGTTTAATCGGGCTGTTGAAGAGGGATTGAGGAAGTTTTGCTTCGCGCGGGCGTTGCGATTGGAGAAGGATTACTGTTAGTTAGCTAGCGTGTGTGTGGGATTTGAATGAGAAAAGATGGTAAACGTGGCCCGCCGTGATGGGTGGCGTCAATTTACACGCCATGTTCGCTTTGCTGCACCGTAAAGCGGGGAGCGGGAGTGGCGTTCGCTGGCAGTGAAGTTTCAGGATTGTTTGTTTGAGAATGTGAAAGGGTTGATGGGTGTCTGCTCTTACTTTTACTGGATGATACCTTTGCCGGTTGAGTGAGATGGGTTTGCATCTGCTTGATTGCGGGTGCGGGTTTATCGTGAATTTGCGATACTTCAGTTTAAGATTCGAATCGCATAACCATGAAATCGGCACTAAAGTGTGCAGTTCGTATCGAGAATCTCGTGTAGTTATGATCACTAGGCCAGACTATTTTTCCTTTGTGGAATGAGGAACTCAGAGACCCGGTGCTGCTTTGAGGTGTCAATAGTTCTCTGCAAGCCTTTTCTGAGAGTTAGTTGTCTTGTGTTGTGCTAAGAAAAGGCACTGTTTTCCTTATGTGTCACGGTTGGACTTTGCTTGCTTAAACATGTTGATTATTTTGACTGATTTGGGGGGCAACCTTTTACAGATTGTTTCTGATGATGTTCCTGCTTTTCCTTTTCAATCGGTAGGTATAAATGGCATCGGCAGAAACTGCAGGTACTGAAAGAGGGCCATTACCAACCAATGGTGCTCCAAGGAAGCCGCGGATATTGCTGGCCGCTAGTGGAAGCGTGGCTGCAATCAAGTTTGCGAACCTGTGTCATTGTTTCTCTGAGTGGGCCGAAGTGAAAGCAGTTGCCACTAAGGCTTCTTTACATTTCATTGATAGAGCATCACTGCCCAGGGATGTAGTCCTTTACACTGACGAGGATGAATGGTCAAGTTGGAGTAAAATAGGGGACAGCGTCCTTCACATTGAGCTGCGCCGATGGGCTGATATCATGATCATTGCTCCACTATCAGCGAATACGCTGGGCAAGGTAAAGCATACGAGCAATCAGGATATTCTTCTTGTTGTTTGTACTGGATACTTGGGTCATTGAGTCCTTCACATTGAGTCATTTCTTGGTTATTTTCTGAAGTTATATACTTCATTGTACCTTTATGTCATCTGGAGACAGCAGAAATCTCTTTCCTATAAAAAGATTTTGATCTGTGCTCGTCACAGACTTGCATAGAAGTCATTTAGTTTCTCTTTGTTCATTTAATTGTCTTTCCTTTGGTTATGGAGAAAGAGTTTGATTTGTTAGTTCTTTGTGCCGTCTCATTGTAGATTGCAGGAGGCTTGTGTGACAATCTGCTAACATGCATCGTTCGAGCATGGGACTACACCAAGCCCCTCTTTGTCGCACCAGCTATGAACACTTTCATGTGGAACAACCCCTTCACAGAGAGGCACCTTATGACAGTTGATGAGCTTGGAATTTCTCTGATTCCTCCTGTATCAAAGAGGCTGGCTTGTGGTGACTACGGAAATGGGGCAATGGCCGAACCTTCGCACATCTACTCAACCGTGAGACTTTTCTATGAGTCTCGAGTTCAAGCAGGCGGCAGTAACTTTTAGAAAGCGTGTGTATGTTTTAAGAAGTGACAGGGACACTCACCTAATCCGGCAGGCATTATCACACTTTCTTTTTGACATATGTTCAACTAGCAGGATAACGTTGATTCGAGACTGAGGTTTATCTGATCACTGGGCCAAATTTTCGGTTTGGTTGTCTAATTTTACTAATCACCTATGTAACTCAAGCATCTGTTGTATAAACTCTGAGTTGGTTTGGCATCATTGGCTGCTGCTCTTGGTAATCCGACTGAAGTTCAACTTCCCAACCTTTTGCTGATCTCTCCATCTATATATGCACTGTGCACACAATAGGTTTAGCTCCATACTTTTCAGCTTTCCTTCGCTGTTTTGCGATCTCCATCTTCGACTCAAATAAGAAAAGAGTATTCATTGTCATGACTGCTCGATAGATTAACATTTCTTTGAGAACAACTCTGGTTACAACAATATGAAACTTCTGACTCCGGTGCCCCGCTACATCTGTTGTGGAAATTTCTTTTAGATTCATCAGCTTGTAAGTTGCCTACGTTCTAATTTACTTGCTGTTCTGATAAGCTCCTTGGTTTCTTTTGTCCACTTCAGCATTCCTCTACTTCATGTTAATTTACCTAAGGTCTGACCACTTTCTCAAAAAACATGTCTGTAAATATATGGCTGAAAATGTTGGACTGGGTCGGTCATCCTAAACAGGACAGGTCGTCCAATCTTTCTTATGTTGTCTGCCCCTGCAACCATGGTAAGGGCTTGGCATCCTACGAACGTGATCAATCTCACTTTGTAAAGTTATGCAACTATGCATTAGTTATTTTCTTCACTCGTAATTTTTCGTGATCAAATGTAAGTTTGGTCACCTTTGCGTTGGTAACTTTCCTTTTAGGTTAGTAAAGTTTTTAAAGCAAATCCGATTTGTTCATGATTTTTCCTTTTTATCAAATGCAAGTTTGATCACCTTCGCATCGGTAATTTCCCTTTTGATGTCAGCAGGTCACGAGAGAAAATCGATTTGCTTTTTTTTCTTTCCTTTTTAGCCAACAATCCACATTGATGGCGAGACTGGTATTGTAAGAAGCACTTAAGTACAGCAACAGTATGTTTTAAATATAGGTATCGTGGTGAGGGATATGTATGTGCTGGAAGTCCTTTTCAAGTATCTTATTTTAATTTGAGCGGCCTCGAATTTTCAAACATTAAAGTTTTACTGGTGATGAGCCTGTGCCCACAGCACGATGAGACTAGTATTATACACAATTATTTTGTCCATTATTTTTCTAAGACTAAAAGTTGTGCTCTGAACGATCTCTTAATAAACATTTGGAAAAGCGGATAAAATAAATATGCAATTTGTTTGTATTTTTATAGTTTGTCTGCTGTTGTTTGAAATTTTGCAACGATCTACCATTGACGCATGTTTCATAAATGTATTTGCTAGATGAGTGAATAATAATATACATCGAACGTAATATTTTTTATAAAAGAAAGATATTGAAGAAAAATTTCTACTTGTTGTGATATAAAAAGTTCTAGATACTACTTATATAAATCAATAACTTGCATATCGAATGAAACTAGCTAAGAATTGGGAAAAAAAATAGTAAGTTTGGAAATATATAGATGACTTTAAAGATATCGACATTGGATAAATCTAGACGATTTTTTGTTTTGGTCAAAAACCTAGATGATTTTGAAACCAATGCAATTGCTATGGAAATGCTTTGCCAATTTCACATCAGGAGTTAATAATAAATTACCCTGTGGATGAAAATTACATCAAGTGCAAAATATATATTATGTTCTTATACGAAGTCTATTAAAGGGAATCAAGTCCGAAGAATTTGTGCCCGATTCTCATATGGGATATTATAACACATAGTGTTTGTGATGTCAATCATTTCTTATCAAGTATATTTAAAAAAAAGAATTTACTTTTAGGCAATTGCATTGAAATAAGAAAAAACTCCAATAGATTAGAAGAAAGTTAATCTCCATCGTGTGTAGTACTTTGCCAATTTCACATCAAGAGTTAATAATAAATCACACGGTGGATGAAAATTACATCCAACACAAAATATATATTGTGTACTTATACGGAGTCTATTAAAGGGAATTAAGTACATAGATTTTGTGCCCAATTCTCTTATGATATGTTATAACGCATAGTATTTGTCATGTCAATCATTTCTTGCCAAGTATATTTTAAAAAAAGGATTTACTTTTAGGCAATTGCATTGAAATAATTAAAAACTCCAATAGATTAGCTTGGAAGGAAGCTAATACGTGCAGTACTTTGCCAATTTCACGTCAAGAGTTAATAATAAATCACATAGTGGATGAAAATTACATCAAGCACAAAATATATATTATGTACTTATACGAAGTCTATTAAAGGGAATCAAGTACATAGATTTTGTGCCCAATTCTCATATGGTACGTTTTAACGCATAGTGTTTGTCATGTGAATTGTTTTTTGTCAAGTATATTTAAAAAAAAAGTTTACTTTTAGGCGATTGCATTGAAATAAGAGAAAACTCCATTGGATTATTAGCTTGGAGGGAAGCTAATGTCCCTCGCGTGCGGTCAACCGGCTTTGATGTACATAGATGAGCGGACGTGTACAATCTTCACTGCACCTTTTTTGGAAGGCGCATTATTCAATCAATCGGCACTATTGGTCCAATTGCACACATTTTGTCAATTGAATTTATCCGATTACTTTTCACTAAAATTCGTTGATATGAATGCCGATTATCTTACATGATAGGATTAACATTGATGTGAATGCTTTTTAATTTTATTCTTTTGCTTTTTTTCTCCTTTATTCTTCTCTTTGTCGATGGCCTGCTAGCCTCGCCTTTGCCATGGGTGAGGCTCGATTGGGTGAGAACTTCCCTCGACATATTTAGTCTAGGGGAGGCCGACCTTCCCAGAGCTCACCCTCACTCGAGCAGGTTGATGGCTAGTGATCACCCATGGCTAGTGGCCCACCAATGACAAAATTGGCACATAGGACGGTCGATATTTACATAATAGGCTGGATAGGCTTAATTAGTAAAATGCGAAAAGATTTAAGACTTAATTGATAAAATTGAAATATTCACAATTAAATTCATAAAAGTGCAATAGTCTTTGAGATTTCTTGAACAAATTTTCTCTTAACCGAGATGCCTCCAAGAGTTTTGTGCAATGCTTTTGGTCCTAGGGCATATTGGTTTTTTTGTAAGTTGAAAATGGAAAGATTCACCTTTGCATTGAATTTTGGGTCATTCCGAATTCAATGAGATGAGATACGCTTGATCTTGTGAGTTTGGAAGCTTAATCATGAGATGAAGAGAACCAGAAAAAAGTGGCAGAGGATTCCGCAAATGTCAAGTTTCTTAATAGCGATGGTGACATTCCAAGGCCCCGACGGGTCCCTTTCCCTCGCCTTAAGCGACGTCGCCATCATTATTCTCTTTATCAAATAATTAAAACTGTAAAATAAAAATTAAATAAATAAAAACATCTATTTCGTTCAGATATGGTTAGATGGGACGTCGGGCATTTTTCTCTTTTTCTAATAATTAAAACTATAAAATAAAAATAGAATAAATAAAAACATCTATTTCATTCAGATATGGTTAGATGGGACGTCGTCGGGCATTTCCTGATTAATCTTACTTTTCCTGTATTTTTGGATCGCAATCTTCGATTTGCAAACCCAGTTAGTGACATTGCCACGCCACCGATTATCGCCCATTGCTAAACTTTAATTGATTTGACCTGACCTCTTAACCTTTAATTTAATTTTAAATAGTTTAAGAACTCTATTGAACATTTATCAATAATTTATAAATTACATTAAATAAATTAAAAAATTATGGATAATACTATCATTCAGCCAAAGTTCATGAATTATATTGCGTAAATTAAAAATTTATAGATGATATATGATTATTTGTGCTATTGTTCTTTTTGAATCTCAACTCGCGAAATTTCATAAACCCACGTTTTATGTGATTTAAATGATAATCATATGTTGTTTAAATAACGGATAAAATGAGGGTTCGAAATGGCAATAAAACAGTCGCAATCAAATCATGAATCTCTTACATATTCTCAGTTCATAATCAAGCCTTCGTCTACATATCAAGAAAAGATGGGGCTACATGAATTCCTTTTGCGTCATTTTGCTCGATTTAGAATCAATAAAAAC
Organism: Eucalyptus guilfoylei; assembly: GCA_016097605.1. Classification (NCBI taxonomy): domain Eukaryota; kingdom Viridiplantae; phylum Streptophyta; class Magnoliopsida; order Myrtales; family Myrtaceae; genus Eucalyptus; species Eucalyptus guilfoylei. The sequence continues at coordinate 11,687,480 of CM027870.1, read as the reverse complement.
TCATATAACACCGTATCCTTTTCAATTTATATGGAAATATAAATTAAACGCAATCGTGACATTTGACTAAAATTGAAGCTACAATAGTCAAAGCTCGAGCAAAATAAATTGAGGAAGCAAACAAAGTGCGTGCATATTCGCATCATGATTCGCGTGAAGGATGATGAACTTAATGAACTTTGACTTGAATAAAAATTAACATTTTTGCGAATTAGAGTAAGCGAGAGGGGGCCCGACAGATCCTCGGTTACCAAAAAAAAAAATACTTATGCGAATTCTTCTTATAAGTTTACTATCGTTATGTAGATCTATCCAAATAAGGTATAGTATAACCAATAACGTCGAATTATATGCAAATTGAGATTTTATACATTTGATTTCTTACTAACTTTGGTTTCCAACGGATTAGTACCGATAGATTTTGACCCAAAATTAGGTGATGTAAGTAGATCATGACCCAAGATCTTGTAGTGGCTGATGCCATAGCTGCCGGCTGTTCTGTTAGCTTTGGATGTAATGCTACGACTTTTGGATGTAATGTTATGACTACTTAAATATGAAATTTCTTTCTAACCAAAAAAAAAAAAAAGTAGATCATGACCATCATGACTATTTTTTTTTTAAAATTTTTTTTTAAGTATGGTACTTGTTGGGTTGTCTCCATATATCCAAAATATAGAGAAGCAGGAGGACGAAATAAATGACTCCTGAAAAATACTAAATGAATTTTTAGTATCCTCATGATCATTTTTTTTAATTAGATATTATCTTTTAAATAATGGACACACTTGGTCCTAAGCAAGACCTTAAAAGGCTTTGATCACTGGGAAAATCCGGGTAGAGGTTGGGATCCGGGTCTCGAAAAATATTCTGGCCCCATTGGTCACCCCCGTTCAAAACCCCTCTACGGGGTAAGGGGGGCCACCTTGGAGCCCGCGACGCCAATCCTCGGGACGTTCCGGGGCAGGTACAGGCGATGAAAAAGCCCGGCTGGGGAGACTTGGCTGAGGTGGACGACGATTAGAAATCCAAAATTAACCCATTTAGTCACGAAATACCCACACTTGTCGAGATAAATTAGTTTTATCGGCACTTTCTAATATTAAATTCAACGCAATCACATAACATGTTTAATGTTCGAGGATTAGATTGTGCGGATTAAAAATCCGACCACCCAACTGCATAATGGACGATACTAAATAATTCCTTTCAAAGACGGCGAGCAATTTTTGTACATCGATCATTCAACTTGAACGAGAATATAGTAAGTGAAATTGGAGGTTTCAATCGCTAGTCTACGCCTAACAGAGAGCTTTACTAAACTTTTTTACAAATCAAGCGACATGTGGAATCAACAGCTATCTACATGTAATTGGCGTGGAGGATCATACCTGTACAATGAATTGTACCTGCACACCGAAATTCCATTTCTCAACTGCTATAACATCGTTCTAATTATTATCATCATTATTGTTGTTGTTGTATTATTATGGTCTCTTGAAATTATAAATTGATGCACAACGTTATTTTGGTAATGAAGAGCAAAAAAATTAAATATATATTTTTTTTTTGGGGGTGCTGTTGGTGAATATAAAAGGGAGGGAATAATTCGGAGTTGTGCGGGCAAAGAAGAGCCAAAATCGATGGTACACCGCTCGTCCTCCACTCTGTCTTCCTCCGTCGGTCACGCCTTTGGCGACACCCATCCGCACAGACGCCACCACTTCTCTCTCTCTCTCCTCTCTCTTCTTTCTCTCTCTTCTTTCTCTCTCTTCTGCGTATGCGTCTGCGTCTCTGCCTGGAGCCCTAAGCCCTAGCTCTCCCTCCATTCCCCCGTCGCATCGTCGAGCGCGCGCAGATTGGATTGGATTGGATTGGAAGGCCAGACCGATCTGGTGTTCCCTAATGATTCAGGTGCAGTAATCGCCCCCCCTGCTCTGCCCCAAAGGAAAGGAAAGGAAGGAGAGATCTGTGGCCGGAAGTACCTCCAGATCTGCGCGATCTGCGATCTGCTGCTGCCTCCTGCGCCTTTCTGACGTTTCCGCCATGATTTCGCATTCAGCGCATTGATTGAATCGGGGGTTTGCGATTCGCCGAACGAGGCACGAGGCTCTTCCGTCGTCAGCTGCTGGTGGCCCCCCCCACCCCGCCCGTCCGTTTCGCGGTTCCCCCGAGGCGATAGAGCTTTCCTCGATCCCGCTGAGGTTCGTGTCTCGTAATTGCGTTTCCCTTGTCGAATCATCATTAGCTCCCGGATTTTCAGAATCCCTTTAGCTTGGTTGGATCGCGGGCTTTAATATTTTTTTTTTTTTGGCCGTCGGTTTTGGATTGCGGTTTGCAGGCCTTCGTATCCGTGTGAATTTTGTCGACATTTGATTGAATTGGGTGGCCTTTCTTTTTGGGATTTTTTTGGTAATGGATTCTGCATTTGCAGGCCTCTGCCTGTAAATGATGAAACTCGGGAAGAGGCTCTTTTTGTCCGCGACCGAGCTTGTGATTTATCTCGTTTAAAACGGAAAAGTTGAGGACTTTATCTGCTAGAAGCGTGCGGGAGCCTTCTTCCGGGTGTGCAATTTGGGCGATAATTGCCTTTGTCCTCAGCATCTGCTTGTCATCGGTTTTTGGCATTGCCCTTTTTTCTTTCTTCTTTGTAGTTTGAATGGTGTGGGCGTGATGAATTATCAGATGTTGGGATGATCCTGATTGATTTGAGGGGAACGAGAGCGAGTTTAAATGATCGATCTTCATGTTTGTGAGCTGTGAAACCCGGATGTGTCGGTATGACTTTGGTTTCTCTGCGGATGGAAATGCTCTGCAATGTGGTGCTTGACCCTTCTTTTTTCCTGAATTTTTAGGAATCCAGCTGTCCATGCGTCCGGTTCTCCAATGTGGTCGTTGGAGGATTGTTATTTATGACTTCTGGCCTGCCGTTGCTGTCATCTTCAGATCCGCCATCGTTGAAGCTTAATAAGAGCGCGGGCTCTTTTGGATGTCTCTGCCGGGATGCTTCGTTCACGTCGTCTACTCTCGATGACAAACAGAGCAATCTGACAAGCGAAGAAGGAGACTCATCTCCTTCGGACATCTTTCCTGATAAACCACTTGCACCAGCCTATCGACCTGCACTGAAGAAGCAGTTCTATTCAGCTGACTTGCGCTATCATCAGCGGTTTCCATTGGAATGCCCCACGCCGGGGAGGAAACGGCAGGTAGCGTGGGGTTCAATGGAGCTGCCCAGATCTAACAACAGCAGCTTCGCCCCTTTTGAAATTTCCGGGGCCTCCTCGGTGGGTCAGAACAAGAAGTCCGAAAGAGTACGGCACAAAAGTTCGCAGTTTGAAGAGAACCTGTTTCCTGAAGAGAATCCCAGATCGATATATATCGATGATCCAAGGAGGACAAATGAAAACTATGAGTTCTCTGACAATGAAATCCGAACCAGCAGATATACCATTATCACTTTTTTGCCTAAGAATCTCTTCATTCAATTCCATCGCGTTGCTTACCTATATTTCCTTGCCATTGCTGCTCTCAATCAACTCCCTCCACTTGCAGTCTTCGGGAGAACAGTGTCTCTTTTCCCCCTTCTCTTTGTGCTTTCGGTCACGGCTGTTAAGGATGGCTATGAGGACTGGCGAAGGCACAGGTCAGACCGGAAAGAGAATAATCGGGAAGCACTAGTGCGTCAAGGAGGTCAGTTTCATTTGAAGAGATGGAAAAATATACAAGCTGGCGAGGTGGTGAAAATTTGTTCGGATGAAACATTTCCATGTGACATGGTTTTGCTGCGAACAAGTGACCCTAGTGGGCTTGCGTACATTCAGACAATGAATTTGGATGGCGAGTCCAACCTGAAGACGAGATATGCAAGGCAGGAAACTGCTTCAGATGTGTTTGAAGGTTGCGCGATCTCTGGAGTGATCACTTGCGAGCAACCGAACAGAAACATCTATGAATTCACAGCTAACATGGACTTTAATGGGCATAAATTTTCTCTCAGCCAGTCTAACATTGTTTTGCGAGGTTGTCAGTTGAAGAACACGGAGTGGGTGATTGGTGTTGTCGTGTACACTGGACAGGAAACAAAGGCGATGCTGAACAGTGCAGCATCCCCTTCCAAGAGGAGTAAACTAGAAAGTTATATGAACAGGGAAACCATGTGGCTGTCGATTTTTCTTTTCATCATGTGTGTGGTGGTGGCACTTGGAATGGGGTTATGGCTAGTACGTCACAAGTATCAGCTTGATACTTTGCCGTTCTACAGAAAGAGATATTTCACAATGGGAAGAAATGAGGGGAAGACATACAAGTATTATGGAATTCCCATGGAGACTTTCTTCTCATTCCTCAGTTCTATCATAGTTTTTCAGATAATGATTCCAATATCTCTTTATATTACGATGGAATTGGTTCGAATAGGACAGTCGTATTTCATGATTGGAGACAATCATATGTATGACAGTAGTTCTGGATCAAGGTTCCAGTGTAGATCATTGAACATAAATGAAGATTTGGGCCAGATACGCTATATCTTCTCTGACAAAACTGGCACCTTAACTGAAAACAAGATGGAATTCCGCAAAGCAAGTGTCTGTGGTAAGAGCTATGGGAGTTCTTTGCCATCGCCGGAGACCAGCATTACAGGTATAGATTCTGCTTCTTCTACTCTGCAGATGATGATTGCGGTGTTTCTTTTTCGATTGCATTTTGAACTTAATTGTTTATGTATTTATGCTTCTATTTTATCCTCTATGTCAAGTTATCAAATCTGCTGTGTATACATTTGGAACCAAAATGTATAGGATAAACGCTTTCATACATCTAGGAGGAAAAACTCCTACTTGTTGACTATGTGATGCAAATTCACTACAGGACAAGGGTTGAAATTTCTAATATGGGCTTGATTATAACTTGAGGACAAAGAGTCATAATTTTGTACTCACTAATAAAGATAATCTCAACCTTCCTTTTTTGGCTCAAAGAATCAAAGACATCTATATGTGCATTTGTTTTAAAGTTTCAATGGTGTTTCTTTCTGGTATATTTGCAGGTACTTTAATCTTTTGATCCATTGCAATCTGTTAGTATTTTAATTGCACAACGTAGTGTTTACTTTTGTCTGAACATGTGCTTTGTATTTCACCATTTTCTTGTTACAATGTTTTTTTCACATTTATTTATCTAAGATTATGTTATGGTCTTCTCCAATATATTATCAATTTGGCATGACTTTCTGTAGAGAGAAGTACAGGGACACAAAGGTGGAAGCTCAAGTCGGAAATTGCTGTTGATCCTGAACTTATGAAGTTATTGCACAAAGAAGTAATTGAAGGAGAAAGGCTTTGTGCACATGAGTTTTTCCTTACACTAGCTGCATGCAACACCGTGATCCCAATTCTACAAGATGACACGGTATCGATTGATTATCAGGGTGAATCTCCAGATGAGCAGGCATTAGTTGCTGCTGCATCTGCTTATGGATACACTCTTTTTGAGCGGACATCTGGGCATATTGTTATTGATGTGAATGGCGAGACACTAAGGTAGAGAACCCCGCTCTCTCTCTCTCTCTCTCTCTCTCACGGGTACACAGACACATGCTCACTGAGTGCTTAACCGGACAGTAGGCTCTTTATGTGATTAGTAGTATAATGGAAATTTTTGGGTTTTGTTTGCTAGTATCTTTTTGCCATGAATTGAGATCTAGCATACAATTGTTCTTACTTTGGAAGTTTCTTGTACACCTGTCAAATAGGTTGGATGTTTTGGGACTGCATGAGTTCGATAGCGTGCGCAAAAGGATGTCTGTTGTTATAAGGTTTCCCAATAATGCCGTGAAAGTTCTTGTGAAAGGAGCTGACACCTCTATGTTCAGTGTTATTTCGAAAGATACTGAAAGAGGTGATCATATATGGGAAGAAACTCAAAAACATCTGGTTGAGTATTCATCAGAAGGTCTACGTACACTTGTCCTTGCAGCAAGAGATCTTACTGTTGCAGAACTTGAGCTGTGGCAAATAAGGTACGAAGATGCCAGCACTTCCTTGACAGATAGAGCTGCAAAACTTCGTCAAACGGCTGCTCTCATTGAGTGTAATCTAAATCTTCTTGGTGCAACTGCAATTGAAGACAAGTTACAAGATGGAGTTCCTGAAACCATTGAGTCTCTCCGGCAAGCGGGAATCAAGGTCTGGGTTTTGACTGGAGATAAGCAGGAAACAGCGATTTCTATTGGGCTCTCTTGCAAGCTACTAACGACGGACATGCAACAAATCATCATTAATGGCAACTCAGAGATTGAGTGCAGAAATCTTTTAGTTGGTGCTAAAAACAAGTATGGAGTGAAATCATTGAATAGAAGAAATGAAGATTTTGGAAGGGGAAATAATTCTGAAAATGGCTATCATGAGGTCTCTCTTCGTACAAAGTCTTCCCAGATGCCCCAGTGGACTGTTTTTAAAGAAGATGTGCCACTGGCACTCATTATTGACGGCAACAGTTTAGTTTACATTTTGGAGAAAGATTTGGAGTCAGAGGCATGTGTTTGCTTTTTATTTAGTATATGCTGCAATTCAATTTCTATGAAGGATCACCGTGACTCCTACAGATTTTTTTCTTACTTTTGAGTGTTTCGGATGTATTTGAGAATCACTCGCAGAAGTATCACTAATATTTTGTTTTTTCTACAGCTTTTTGAGCTGGCAACTTCTTGTAGTGTTGTCCTGTGCTGTCGTGTTGCACCCTTGCAAAAAGCTGGGATAGTTGACTTGATTAAGAGCAGGACCGACGATATGACGCTGGCTATAGGTGATGGTAAGCTATCTTCTCCAAACTGCAGCTAGTAGCATGTGCATGCTGTTTGTGTCGATTGCTGTACTTCCTTAGTTCTCGATTCTCAGTCGTGTTAGGCCATTTGAGAAGCTAGTTGATGATTACAGTCAGACATGGGAAGTACAAAAGTTGGCATTAGCAACCTCATATATCTATGCTTGGTTTTGTCTAACTACTTGAGTTTTGATAGGGGCAAATGATGTATCCATGATCCAAATGGCTGATGTTGGTGTTGGAATATGCGGTCAGGAAGGGCGTCAAGCGGTCATGGCATCAGATTTTGCTATGGGGCAATTTCGGTTTCTAAAAAGATTACTTCTAGTGCATGGTCACTGGAATTACCAGCGAATTGGTTATCTCGTTCTGTACAACTTCTACCGAAATGCTGTTTTTGTCTTGATGCTTTTCTGGTACGCCTTTTTGATTCATTTTGGGTGTCCAACTGTATTTACTTGATGATGGCTTTGACATATGTTTCAACTAGGACCTAAACAAATGCACGTGTTATGGGGGACCTAAAGTGGCACACTCGGTGTTCTGCCTCCCATTTCCCCTATTTTAACCATGAAACTTGAATATTTTGTAGACAGAATTCCTGGCAAATGCTTGTCTTTTTCTTTTTGAAATTTGTTTTTTTGCTGAAAAACATCTCTTCAGAGTGTTATACAATGATTTTTTTGTAGATAGTTTCTTCTTCATATTTTTGGCTACATGCAATGCTTGGTTGTAAAACTGGAGAAAAGGTGGAAGTTTCATTTTATGCTAGCCATTAATTTGTTTTACCATACGAGCTGTAAATCTGGCCAGGGGTCTTTTGAAAGCTTTTCTGCTGTTAAATTTTGAAAACTTAGTCAGCTCCCGTGTATGGCTGTGGTCCTAGCTTCCTCTTTTGTTCATTTCTTGCTGTGTTTGCAGGTATATTTTGTGTACAGCCTTTTCAACTACTTCTGCCTTAACAGACTGGAGCAGTGTGTTCTATTCTGTTATATACACTTCAGTTCCTACAGTCATAGTTGGCATTTGGGACAAGGACTTGAGCCATAAGACACTTTTGCAGTATCCAAAACTTTATGGTGCTGGCCATAGACATGAGGCTTACAATTTGTATCTTTTCTGGATCACGATGATTGATACACTATGGCAGAGTCTTGTTTTGTTTTACATACCACTGTTCATATACAGTGAGAGCTCAATTGACATATGGAGCATGGGCAGTTTATGGACCATATCAGTTGTTGTTCTCGTCAACATTCACTTAGCAATGGACGTTCAGAGATGGGTATCGATCACACATATTGCTGTATGGGGATCGATTGTCATTACATATGCCTGTATGGTGGTCTTAGATTCCATTCCAGTCTTTCCGAATTACTGGTCAGTCTCATGCATTTGTGACTTAATATGGTTTATTTATTTATATCTTTTAGCTTATTTTCTTAATGCTTATTTTCAGGACCATCTATCATCTGGCAAAATCACCTTCATATTGGCTCACCATTTTGCTAATAATTGTAGTAGCATTACTCCCTCGTTTTCTTTTCAAAGTGGTGCGGCAAGCTTTTTGGCCTTCTGATATCCAAGTGGCTAGAGAGGCTGAGATCCTAAAGAAATGGCCTGATCATTTGGTTTCTAAAGAAAATCGAACTTCCACGTGACATGCACTACTTTTGGAGACAAAGCCAATTCAAGAGCTTCCCTTGTGCTGGTCTGTTGTACAGCTCTCTTGAAACACATCGAATAAAGCTACAGTAAGTATGCGTGACGTTTCAAGCACTTATGTTTTTTTGTTCTTTTTCTTTGGTTGAGATGCTTAAGGATTTTTTAGAGATTGCCTGAGACTTCGAAATGAAATTGTGTTCATCTGTCTTTATGTTGAAAAGTTCAATCATTTGCCATGCTTTGTTAACAGTTCTTTTGCCATTTGCACTTCTCAGCTTCATTGAATCGGCTCATGGTATACAGAAAATGAAGACCTGCTTTTATAGCATAGAAGTGTGAAGTGCAGCACTGTTCTTGGCCAAATAGGGAAGATATTCGACATTCGCTGGGAGAGCTGTTTGGCAGCGTGGAAAATGATTCAGGTCGGGGCTCTAGGGGGGTTTGGGGGGAGGTTGACAGAGTGGCTCAGGGATACCGATCAATGTAACTTAAGACGTTAGTTGGGCCGTTTCGGTACGAGGGAAATTCTAGGCCGAGTGTATCATGATGGTACTTATTTAGGGCATTGAATACAAAGGAAGGAATACGAGAAAAGAGAGTACATAATAGTTTGTAAAGTAACCTGTCCAGTAACCAAAAGAGGAAAAAGGTTCGAATCTTTGAGACTTCGAGAAATGTGGAAGCGTTCAGAGATGTTCTATTTATCTCCTTCCTCTCGCCAATTTAACTATATTGCCTGAGGCCAGAGCCTATCCTACCTTATGAACAGGTAGTGCTACTTCCCACATTGCCCGGTGGGAATAGATATGCAAAAGCGGGTCCTCGTCTGATATATGCACGAAGCTGTAGGGTTTCTGATCTTAGGTTGCCTGATGAAGGCGGAGACTTTGAAACTAGTTCTCTGGGTACATGGTTTCTTTATTGTCCTCTTTGTTGGTTTGAAGGATAGATTTCGAAAGTCGAATGTGGTTTCTGTCAATTATCAAAATTGTGATGACATCTCACAAGGACGAATGACCAATCTATAAGTAGGTATAATGGCAACATATGCGCCGACTATCTAGTCTAGCGAGACATACAAATGAAAAGCTCAATTGTGAGTAAATTTGCGAGTGTTCACTCGATATTCTATTACAGTAAAAGAGGTTAGAGGTGTGTAACTAATTGCTGACTCAATGGCCGCAATTGGATTATATAGTAGAGCGCCCGTCTCCCGAAATAGAGCGAGGCATGCAAATATTTTCTTAACCATATGCTTTTAGTATCAATCCATTGCTAACTTTTGTTTATCTATCTTAATTATCAACATCTTGCTAAATTTGCTGATCGATCAGGTGCTCAATCCGGTAACAATTCTGGTTGATCTGGTCAGGAAAACTGTCCCTCAGACAATAGGGAACAGTTTATGAACTAATTTGATTCTGACATCCCTTCACCCCATACAAATATGTATTAGGAAGAGTATGAGCTCTTGTAATTCTTCGTGGACAACTTCATTTGGTAAGCAAATCCCACAACGAGGAGTGCCTACTTCACCAGAGAGCTAATTCACTGTAAAATTACAAAAAAAAAAAAGAAGCTTTCTGAACCGAATTAAAAAAAAAAAATAGAGGGACATGTGAGAAACTAACCCCCACTAAAATTGCAAATACAATGTGGTACGAGACTTGAAGGAGTCTTTAGGTGAGAAGGACCATAAACTTGGAAAGATCGTTGTGTTGACTACTCTTCTTCCGGTGGCAGCTAGGAAACTATAGTACTTCTGATGAAATCTTGGACTTATGCGAGGCTGTGTTCATAGACTCTCTCTCACTCATCACATGATGTACCAAAGTCCTTTGGGATTGCCTCGGGATGGATACTGGACAATGAAAAAGACATTTTTTTTAAAACTTGGTACGAGCCTAAAACTTAGAGCTGATGTTGTACTCATTAGCACTTGGTTTCATCTCCTCTCTACAATTCACATATATTTTCTCTCAAACCATTTCCCATATCATCCAACTTGTTCCCGACATCAACTTTCCTTATTCACATAACAGTATTTGATACATGATAAAAGTTGACAAACCCGATTTGCATAAACCTCCTCATTTTCGACCAAACTCCTCCCACTTGAGGATACAGCTTTTCTCAATTTAGGATAGACAAATCAATCACGCCCACTTTCTAAATAACCCCAAGTCCCAGCGTAAAAGAGAACTCTATAAATTCAAGGAATTACGAGGAACCATACGTTACCTAACCTGCCATTAAAATTGTAGACAAACCCTACTCCAACAGAGATTTTTTTTTGGGGGATCAATGTGTTTCTCGTGAGGCCGTGTTTGAGCAACACGGTACATCGAATCATAAACAAAGTCTTGGGTCTTTGACTATTTACTCCCTCCAACATGGTGATGGGTCAATGGTCAGCCGCAGGTCTTGGGGCAGGTAACTCCCCTCCTCCATAATACCCACGTGGTCAAACGAACGTACACGTCCGTGGAAGAGTCCCCTCACGTTAAATTTTTTCCAAGAAGGGTCCTGCGCAATTTAAGGTATAGTGCAGTGATTAACGTGGGGTTTAAAACTCCAGTGTGAACGGTGCGGTCCTTCGTCTAACGAACGCACGAAAGGGATTCGATAAGAACGACTCTTTTTCAAGAGGTTTGAACTGGGAATTTGCACTGTAGCTTTCCATGTAGCGACGGGTGGGTTCGGATATGAATTGGAGAATTCGTTTTCCCATTATCTGGTGATGCCTGTCCATGGAGTCAAAGCAGGACGTATCCAACCACCATTTTAAATTGATTGGTTTTGACCAAATGGTGCGAGCGCTCGCTGTCACCGAGCTACACGAGGGGCCGTCTACTGGTCATTCGCTTCCGTCCGCAGGAGAAATAGCTCTCGACGGATATTGCTAAGTGAAGGTGCCTCTAGATCTCATGTGAGGGTAAAATTTGTGCTGATACCGAAATAAAGTTTGGATTTTTCTTGTGCGATTGTATGGGTGTTTCGTGTAGTTAGATAGGCACGTTGGTAAAATTGTTCAAAAATCTTAAATTTATTGCGCTTTTGTTAATTTAGTTATAAACATTTTTATATTCTCCCAATTAAGTCGATCCGATTAATTTTAACCGGAAATTGTTAATGTGGACATTGGCTGTTCTACGTGGCATAATCGATACCAATGGATGGTCAGTGCTGACGTGAAAAGTTAATATGAATTTTTTTTTTTAATTTAGGATTTTTATTTTCTTCTTTCTCTTTTCATCTTTTCTTTCTTTCTTTCTTTTTCCTCTTCCAAGCTTGACAAGGGTCGCTGGCCAAGCCTTGCCATTCATAGGTGAAGGCCAGGACCCTCGCCCACAACCAGCAAGGGCTTCATAGCCTTCACCTATGGTCAACAAAGGTTGGTCTGCCCTCACAGACTTGATGAAAATGAAAATGAAAAAGAAAGAAAGAAAATCAATATATAATGAAAATAATGAAAAAATCATTTTTTTAAAATTTAAAGAAATTATCAACATCAATGCTAGCTGTCCACTATGGCATTACCGGCGTCCACATCAATGATTTCCAATTAACATTAGTTGGATGAGCTTAATTTGCAAAATGGAAAAAAATTTAAGACTCAATTAGTAAAATTGAAAGGTTTAGAATTTATTTTTTTTGGTCGGTGAAAGGTTTAGAATTAAATTGATAAAAAAGTAATAGATTTAAATTTTTTTGAACAATTTTATGTTGGCACGCATCTCATTTATCATAGACAAAAATCAATCCCACATAAAGGCCCACCCCGTCATGTCAGTGTTTTGTGTGGTGAGTCAAATCACAGGGAAAATAGTAACAAATGCCTCATTATATGAACTACCGAGAAGATCATAACGAAGAAATTCAGATCTAAGTTGGACCAATCCCCATGTCTTACTTTCCTAGAAAGTTCGGACCTTAGATCCAATTCTAATTCTATCCTAAATTCTTTTTTTAAATAAAAATCACAAAAAAATTCCACCCTCATTAACCCTCCTAAAAATCACCATCGTTCCTCCAAAATTATATATATTACAACCATTTAGAGGTTCATTATTAAAACTCGCGTTTTCATTAACATCCTCACTTTCAAATGGAACAACAACTTTTGAATGTTGATAATTTAGATGGAACTAGTTGCAATCTTTTCTTTTTTTTTTGACAAATGGTTAACCAAAGAGAAGTGATGTGTATTTTTTTTGGACAAAAAAACAATAGGAAAAGAGTTAGAGTTGGAGATAAAGTTGAGGATTTTTTGTTTTAAGGAATTAATACAAACCCAGCTCACATACCTCTAAAGCAAACCCCACAATAAAGAAAAAGACTAAATTATCCATCCTAACAAAATTATTTCAATATCTTACTTAGGGTTCAAGGGATTCGAGTTCTATGTTAGTTTGAATTTTTTGTGTACGTACGAAGAATTTAATATGTTGAGGTAGGAAATTTTTCAAAGAAAACGGCGTTTCCTCAGATGATGACACGGGGATCGGTGCGAAGCGGTCTCCAAAAAGTAAAACCTGGCCATGTATTTTGTAATTATTAAAAAGTGAAATTACAAAAGCGGCTATTGGTGGAAGGTTAGATAGATATATATATTTAAACTCCTAATTACACGTTTTTTTTTTTTGGGGGGGGGTTTTTCAGTTTGTTTAGTCCCTCGGACCTCAAGTGATAATGTAGTTGCGTTAGACAGACAGCGACCACGGGGGTTGCCCCCACTACCTACTATGTTTTTGTCCTTTTCATCCTACCGAAATGACGCCCCTACCCCTCGAGGCGAGGCCTCGCGAACACGGGGGAAGCGCTGCTCGGAGGGGCATTCCCGTCATTCCGCACGCCCCGGGGCTCCGCAAGTGGACGATAAGCCCGGGGCTCCGTGAAGTCGGTGCTGACGCGAGGCGATGACGCCGGCGTGCTTACGTCAGCGCGCGCTCAGCGGGAGGAAGAGCGCGCTGTGGGGACTCTGATGGCAGACGACCAGGCGCGGGCTGGAGCGCGTGCATCGCACTCGTCGCTCAGATCCGATCTTATCTGCGCACCACAAATTATAGCGACATCTTCGGTTTCGAGCTGTACGATGATGTTTGAGTTTTGTTAACAAAATTTTCTTTTTTGGACCAATTTAAGATTTTGTCGATTTCCATCCACATGAAATCGAGACTCGTATGTTCTTGATTTGATAGATATTGATAAGGATAAGTACGGTACGAATTAGACCGGTCAAGTATGATCTGAATTAGACTGGTCTAGCATCTTATCCAAAGATAAATTTGCACAATATTGATGTCAATTTTTCAATCTAGTAGAAATTAACCAGCCCTTCTTAATCAGTTAGTATGCTATACGGCTTTATATTGTGCAAGCTGGTCACAGTGATGTACTTTTTTACTGTTCAAGTTAAGGTTTGATTTTTCGACGAGGAAAAGAGGAGAGTCCAGGTTTGGCTCCACTTTAGTCAGAACTAGTTAGGTTTGAAAATGGAAAAAGTTTGGTCGTCTTGCCCCCTTTTTGCTGCTATTGCTGTGCTGAAAGTGTCGATTACTCGAGGATGAAGATCCTTTGGCATGGATCGACCCCTTCGTCTCCACCTAGTAGGCACAAGGAAGTTGGTGACTTGAGAGGGGCCAGCTGGTGACCAAAGTCTCGGTGGACAATAGCTGTAAACTAGGTCGAACACTGAACAAAACGAACATATGTCGCAATGTTCAAAGTGACGCAGACCATCTTTAGCACAATTCATAGTAGAGGATTTGGATACACGATTTAGGGTGCGTTTATATTATTAAAAATTTCATGATAGATAGAAGAAAATATTTTTCATATGAATCACTTTCAAGGAAATAGTTAGTTTTCGTTTATTTTGTCCATTTGGGAAAGTAATTTTCTTCTTATCAAAAAAGGAAATCGTTTTTCTCCTCAATTCAAGTTTGTTATTTTCAGTTCATGGAAAATGTTATCTGTAAATCAATTAGTTTTCCGTTATCGAAATACTAAACAGTCGAAAAACAATTTCCCTTTAAATGAATGGACTCTTGAGGCATGCATGATAATCATTTTCTTTTTCCGTGTTTCTATTTTTCTGTCCCGAGAACATGCTTGGAACAAAAACCCATCCGATAACGCAATTTCATTGTTTTTTATTTTCTAGACAAATTTATGCTTAGAAATAGGTTTGAAATAAAAGTAAGAAGTAAATTTTTTCTTTTCTATTTCTCAAATAAAAATAGAAATAAAAACTATTTTCATCGCTCACTCCCTCTCTCTTCATGCATTTTCCAACAAGAAGACCACCTCCCTCCTCCTCCCTAAGACTCTCTTCCTTCTAGACCCCTAGATTGGCCCTTGCCTCCTTCGCCCCCTTTGCCTTCACCTCTTCCAGCAATGGCTATTACGCCTCCACCTCCTTCCCTAAGCTCTCCTCCAAACCCTAAAACGCCCAATTTCACGATCCTCAGGATCTAGATGTCGAGGATGCAGATCACCGCCAATATCATGCACGACCTCCATTACATCCACAACAATACCAGCCTCAGCATGATCCTCTTCACAACCACATCAATAGTAGTAGCATTGTGGTGATGGAGCGTTCGTTCAAAGCTAAGACTTGCCACTTTAGGATTGTCCAGCTATGCAGTGAGACGGACGAGAACAACATGCTTCGGGAGTGGGTGGATCCAACAGAGGGGAATAGCAAGATCAAGGAGGAGGGGTCGAAAATTTTATCATGTTATTAAATGAATTTCTAATTCGAGAACATAAATTTTATGTTATTACTAAACACAAACACGGTCAGATACTCAAAAACTCATTTAGAAAATAGATATAGAAAAATCTATTCCAAACTAGAAAATTATCTGAAAAATAGAATAATTGTCATGTGCCTCCTTGACATGGGTAGAGAGAGAGAGAGCGCGTGGGAGATTGGGGTACCCCAGCGACGCGTGTAGCTTAGCCAGGCCAATTTATTTTCTCGACTCCTTCCATGAACGTGCGACATTGCCTCTTTCCGCGGAGCTTCCTTCTATTTATTTTCCGCACTACGGACGTAATCCCTCCCAGCCCCGCCCGCCTCCACTCTCTCTTCCTCCACATTCGATCTCCATCTCTCTCTATCTACCACGCTCACCATCATCTTTAAGCGAAGAACGCCCAGTAAATTATACCCACAGCAAAAGAAAGAAAGAGAAAAATAAAATATGGAAGCTTCATCGTTCGGACATCGGAAAGTGAAGGCGATGAAGGAGCTGGTGCGGGGCCAAGATCTGGCCAAGCGGCTCCAGAAGACCATTTTCCGCGGCGGGTCGCCGTCGTCGGCCGAGGACGACGCCCAGGAGCTCGTCGCTTCCTTCACCAAGGCCCTCTCCGTGCTGAGCCACTCCGAATCCGACGACGGCTCGCAAGTCTCGGACGGCCAGAACGACCCCGCCGCCAAGTCCGACGGCTCGTCCGAGGAGAGCAGCAAGCGCAAAGACGGCAGAGGACGCTACAAGAGGAGGTAGTTGATATGTCGCTGACAGATCCGCTCGTCGCTCAGTTGATTTTCGGGAGTTACCATGGATGAGATTTGATCTTCTTTTGTCCTTTTCTTCCTTTTTTGTTGTTGGATTTGTCGTCGTTGCAGGAGGGCTTCGGATACATGGTCAAAAATCAGCCCCACGCTCGTCGACGATGGCCACGCTTGGAGAAAGTACGGCCAGAAGTCCATCCTCAACACCGATTTCCCGAGGTAAGGAAATAGCTACTTCTCTCTAGAGAAGCGTTAGGTCGCGACCTCCGATCTGAGTGTGGAGGAGAGTTCAGAAATTACCTCTAATTGATCGGTCGCGGTAGATAACGAAAGTATACACATATAATATGTGTGTGTGTGCAAGTGGGCGTTTCTTGATCTTTATTTAGGGCATATTCCGTGAAGCTTCCAGCTTAATCTTGATTTTCTTTTCTTTGTTTTCGATTCTTGGAATGCAGGAGCTATTATAGGTGCACTCACAAAGTGGAACAGAAGTGCCCGGCGACCAAGCAAGTCCAGATGATATCCAAGGACCCTCCCATGTATCAGAGCACCTACTATGGCCGCCACACCTGCAAGAACCTGCTGAACTCCCCTCAGATCATCGTCGATCATGAGGATGAAGACTCCAAGAACCTCGTCAGCTTCAGCGGCAACGCCGCGGGCTCGCAGAACAACGCCTTCTTCTCCTCGTTGAGCTTCGGGTTGATAAAGGAGGAACCCAGGCAAGAGACTGTACCCGGCGGCGATCACGCCCTATTCCGCTCCCAACCGCTGCCGCCGCCGCCGCTGCCACCGCCGAGCGAATGTAATTTTCTCCCTGAATACTGGTCGAGAGAAGTGGATCAGCTTGACGATTTCATGCACTTTGGATCTTATTGATATATAGGGTCATCTTCGCCTCGACCCAGTGTAGGTACTCCTGAGGTTCCATCTCCACAAATGGAACTGGTGGACCTCATCCATTTTAACTGTTCAGACAAATATGTGCTCTGATCTATATGATGTTTTCTGCTTGAGATGGAGATCGATGGTCACTGAGATTCTTCAATGGTGTAAAAACTAGTCTACTGATTCTAAAGAGATCCATAAATATTCCCTTTCAGTGCAAATTAACGGGAGATCCTTCGCTTCTTTTCACATTGATCAGCTACATGGGATAAGTAATCAACATAAGGAGCTAGCAGATGTTCTCCGATTAGTCTGGTCATGGCTTGTGGATTCTTGTCCTTTGATGGGTAATACGTGGAGTTCTTGAATTTTGGTCGATTTACTGTGGTAAATGCATGGACTTTATATAACTCTTGCTGCCTGCAATTTTCATATCAGGATGGTCCGATATATTTGATTGCGACATAGAAAATAGATCCTATGTGATCAATTTGTGTTTTTGAGTACCTTTAGATTCAAGTATTTGTCCTTCTCAATTATGGCCAAACACGTACTATATATCTCCTGGGTTTGTTCCGATTTTGCCAGACACGCCAGCTGTATTCTCAAAAATTGATCTATAATTGAGAATTTATTTACATACAATTGCTCATATGAACTAAATGCCGTTTGGACATGATTTATATGATAGTTTCAGAGATGATCTTCTGTTGAATCGCTGCGTATACCCATCGCTATGACGTAAATGTTTCAATCTATGTATAATAGTGATGTTGATTGCAAGCTCGGATATATGTCTAAGCTGCATGTTTAAATTGGTCGCAACTTTTTAACTTGTGATTTGGCTTTCGCCTTTCATGTCAAAAGCTATAAGATGGGGGCTTTTTAGCATGTCACGTAGGGCCAATCGAGTAGGGCAAAAGTGCATTAACTCTCTTAACTCATTTTGCTTGATAAGCAATGTAATTATCGTACTGTACAATTACTCCAACTCCTGCTGAAAGCTTCTCGACCTTTTTGCTACTGATGAGCTACACAGCCGATACTATGAATCTGCACTAGAGTCGATTTGCTTGTGTGGTGTTGTATCAGCTTGCGGATTATTTCTGTGCATCGAATTATAAATGAGTAATTGGAAACTACACATGAACTAAGTACTAGGTCAATTGGCTTGCTCACCACGGTAGAGTACATAGATCATCTTTCCTTGTGCCGATGACCAACGATAGTCTGACAAGTGGAAGATGCGTGGTTTCCTGCACCCCACTAGGTCTAATGTGCTTTATAGTAGTTAGATCTTTCACAAAAAGCTAATGATGCTGGTACGATTATTGATAGTGGGGATAGTTTTCAATCGAAGTATATTCTGCACGTCTCTTGTTAGTCAAATTGATAAAGAGCAATGACAAACTCGACTTGGGTGACCGGTGACCTTCAACAGTTTAAATTCTACGGATACAACTAGTACTTTGGATCGAAGAGGAGGGGCAAGGAATGGAATTTTGCTTATTCTTTTCGAGAAGAAGTAAAACACGTTCGAAAGAACCTCAAGGTCAACAAGTAACATTGAATATATTAGATATCAAGAGACAGTTGTCAAAGTGTCGGTGATGCTTCTTACAGTATGCCCTGTAACAATCTTTTGCTTCAATTGACGCAAAGAGGTTCAGCTCTTCTGGGGTCGGCCAGTAATTTTTGACTCTTCCACTTGCCTCGCGGGGAAATTTGTGTGCATGGTGCTGCTTCGATCTCGTCGAGTTCGAATCCTCCCTCACGCACTCAGCTCGTGTAACCCAATTGTGGATATTGACACTGATGTTGCTACCCATATCATCTAGAGAGGATAAATATGTGATAAAATAAAATCTTAATAAATTAGTGCAGAATAGAATAAATCAAGATCAAGGTTTGCAATAGACTCTCCCACGCTAACAACCTATTGGCTGGATTCAATTATATGATCAATAAGATATTATAACTTTGAGCGCAAACCCCCAGTGGTAGACCACACTATCACACTAAGTCATTCTTTTGGTATCTCTCTTACTATCACAAACGTTTAAGCACGTTAAAGGCAAATGTACGATTGAAATTCGCTTAGACTTTGGAATTATAGATTCTAGGTTTTGTCTCTTACATGCTCCTCAATCTCTTGATTTCCTTATATACTCCCCCACTTCCAAACTATTAGATAGTCTCCAGAGGAGTATTTCAATTTACCTATTGGACAGATTTATATCAAGAAGATTTGATGGCTGTTGAGTGATAAAGATAGAATCTCCACTTGATTTTGATCGCCCATTCAATTAGAAGCTTGGTTTTCATAAGTAGAGTTTATTCATTTGGAAAGTTCTTGTTATCATGATCCAATTGCCAATCAATTAGATTGAGTCAATCAAATCTATTTAGGTATAGAATTCAAACCATATTATTAATTGTTATACATTTTGGGCTTGTGTCATGTTTTGTCAATTTATCAAGTTCTGAACTTATTTTGTCTTGAACTTGTCACGTTCGAACTTTGTGTCTCATTCTGTACTTGTGCTATTCTGAATGTGTTCAAACTGAAGTAGACTTCACAATCTGGATTTAAGTTTGAACAATTTATCCTTAAAGTTTGAGTTTTATGATTCTTTCAAATATAATCATTGACAATATCATTTACACATTATATCATCTGTATATCGGCTTATGTGTCTTTCACCTAATTACTCAATTATTAATAGTAGCATTTGATTTATTTTATCATCTTAAAACATCATAAAAGATTTCTTTGACAAACACCACCATTCACTGTCGACCGGGGTGGAACGCATCAATGAAACCAAGGGAGCCGATTCGATGATTTGCGTTCGCGTCTGGGTCGAAATGACTGCGAGTTATACGTGCGCATAATCACCATGAAAGTGGACGAACCTACGGTAAGTCGATCCAGAATCAGTATCTGTCGCTGGGCCTGTAATCGACCACTTTTGGATTTCTGAAAGGACAAGAACAGACAAAGACCCTTCAGCTGAACCTCTGGACCACTCGAGAAGACCCTGATCCTTGCAGCGGCACTTTCTTCTTCGTTTTGACCTTATTGTACTCATGGGTTTCAAGGAATATTCCTGCATTTCTCATGTGAAATATAATATATGCCTTCAGTCCCATGCTTTTTCATAGAAAACACGATCGATCGTCAAAACATACATAATCAAATCGAGCGTTGAGCTCGAGGGCAAAAGATTATATCGAATCAACCGAAGTTGCGAACATGAAAATCACTACATTTGTTTATGTTCTTGGTAGGGACAGCCACAGTACGAGTTCAAAAGGGTTCTCCCCAGTTTTGAGTTCTCGTGTACCTAAATGGGAATAAGATGGGATATTTAAAAGACATGACTCGAGTTTGGAACAAGTTTGGGATTTATTTGCAAATTGGATTTGGGTTTGGACAAGGCCGATCTTCCCGAATCTGTCTCGTTATCGTCCCTACTTTTAAGGATTACATTACTTCGTTCATGCAAATCACTCTCACGTGTTGATTCTTGACCCAAATAGGTCGGCGCGATTGGATAGGCGCGTGGGGAGATCACCCAAAGAAGTGACAGGTCTCGACTTCAAACCCATTATTTGTCTCTTTGGCCACCCTCTAGAGCCACAAATTAGTGCGCCTCTATGATGACCGGGTGTGGTTTTGAGCGGGGGACTGCTACACTCATTAGGGATTAGTCAATTGCGAGCTGGCGCCAGTCAATTGCTAGCTAGCGCTTGACATCCAAATATCATATATAACCAAACACTCTAACAGATGATTGAAGCATGTTTTTTTCAATCAACATCGACTGTCGTATTCACTTCTTGCTTGAATTTTGATCTTATATTTGAGAGCGATACTTTGACGAAGAAAATTTATTACTAGTAATCTATCAATTAGAAACATGGTGGGAAAATTTCCCCCGACATATCATTCCATTTGCGATTCTTCCACATATAAGATGTTCATATCTTGCTAGAAGTTTTGGGCTTTTCAATTCACAAGCCCGATTGCATTTGTGGCTTAAAAGAGAAGTCCGGTACCGTCAACACAAAAGATCGTGGACCAAGAAATGTCATCATGAAAAATTACCACTTTTAGAAGTTGGAAGTTTCGACAGCATGGTATGATAAAGATAACACTCGGTACTAGACATATCAAGCCCTGCCTAAAGCCTTAAACTACTTCAATCCAAGCTTGATGAAGCATTTGAATTGCAATGTCCTTCTCGTCTAGAAACTGCATCGGATCCATCGCAACCTGTACAATTCCGAATCGCTCATGCTCGGGTTTTCCCAGTGTGATGTAGAGATCTTGGGGCGAAATCGAGCTCGTAAAGCCCCCACACCAACGCCCCGGAGGAGAGCGCGACCGGGACCGGCCCGAACATCCACAACAACAAGGGAAACGTCACGCAGAGCAGCCGGTTCCCAACAAGGGCCAGCAGGAACCCTCTCTCGTAAACCGCCAGCGTGTACGGGGAAGTAGAGAACATACCGTCGCTGTTGGCTGCGTTTATCAGGAAATTCGCGTCGATCAAGTAGCCGACCGCCATCGAGCTGCATAGGAAGCTGAAGCTCGAGAAGAAGGATGCCGAGCCGTACTTGAGGGCGAAGATCTTGGGGGATTTGGAACCGAAGAAGGCGCTGCTGAAGAGGTGGTCCGCACTGTAGGCGTTGTTGGTGAGAGCCGCAAGCGCCAAGTTGATCAGGACGGCTACGGTTGCCGTCAGGATGGTCACCATCAGGGCGTTTCGCGTGCTTTGGATAGCCAACATGCTCGCCTTGTCGTCGCCCTGCCGACCGAGAAACAGAACACTTGAATCAAAATTGCCACTTCTAAAGCCTACGGAAGCATGATAGGGTCCGATATCCGGCACAACCGGGAGACGAGGACTGGTCTAGTTACCTCTTTGAGGGCAAGAAACCATGCCTTGCGCTTCTGCGCGTCGTGGCCGATGGTGGTCATGGAGGGCCGGTGCTTGATGTGGTGCCAGAGGTAGGCGTGGTAGCCTACCATGACGAAGAGGCTCAGCGGCACCAACACCGTGTCGGAGTACGCGATCACCCTCATCTTTCGATCCGAGATGGACTACGATTCAGGAGGATGCTGCCTAAAACACCAGGATAAAGCGAGCCTAGCTTCTTCCTGCATCTGCCAAACTTGCCCAACTTCTTTATCGCCCACTTATCTAGTCCTTACGGAAGTGGGAGCTTTTGGGCCATGGGAAAATGTGCTTCCTAACTGGGATTCGCATGTGAAATCCATACGCACGCATCACGTGACAATGCTTCCATTGACAGGGTTAACATGACGTAACCCGGTCAATCACGACGTTGGAATGATATGCATCTCGATTAACTTTATGCTTGAATTTCGCAAGGTCCTATGCTTATTTACGTTATCATCATCATCATGCGGTATTTCTCCCCCTAAAAACAGGTCATGTTGCGTTCCATGTAATAGCGCACGACACGTAAGGAAGAGCTTCCACTAAAAAAACAATGGCAGTCGACGACGCATTAAAGAAACTCAATGGTGATCACCGTCACCATGCAATATCAACAGGCACTAAAGCGGACAAGGCAAAGGCAAGTTCTTATCATAAAGCTTGAGCCAACTTTTGCTATTTTTTCTGGTGATTTGTCCTCCGCCCACTAGCCAGATTTCGGGTGCCTTTTCCTGATCGTTTCCTTCGGTGCGATTCCTTTCAACTAGGGTCCCTAGACAAATCTATAGATGACATAGAAACCATTTTCGATGTCGGGGAAACTTTATCCATTTCCAGTTCTTTCTTTAAACAATTACTGCTCTTTAAACTCGCAGGCTGGAGTTGAGGCGAGACGATTGTCCCAAGGTTCTTTTTTCTTTGGTAGTAGTCGGTGGATTCGATGTGGAGAGGACAAAAGCCAAATACATCGGCAAACGAGACATATTTGTCTTGATTTGGGATATTAATCACTTGAGTTCCACATGATCAATGGTTATGATTATAAATAGTGTGTGATTAGAAGTTCGTAGTGAACTTCCATGTTTTCTATAGCCAAGAGTTTTTCGAGGTTGATTCTAATAATTAATTAACCCGGTCAGCATCAATTTGATTATTGGAGAGAGGTCAATGCCTAGCAAGCATCGTAACTTGTCCAGAATCCAATCGCAAGGCACACCGAGAGGAATGCCTCTTTTTTTTTTAGGGTCCTTTTTAATTTGGGGCAAGGGCATCCTATGTGGTGAGAAAATAATATCTTAAGAATTTCCTAGACTCGGTGACATGAAAAGAGAATCATCCGATGGCCAAATGGTTAGGGCCTACTTGGTAACACTCTCGGGAACAACTAATTTTATTCTTTTATTCCTGGAAGCAAAAAAAAAAGAAAAACAGAAATCCGTTTGATAAATTTTTTGTTTTCAGGAACATAAATAAATTTTTTTATTCCCGAGAATAGATTTGGAATATAATCAAAAAGTAAAAAAAAAAGTTGTTTCTATTCCCAGAAACAATTCCTAGAATCAATTTTATTTTTTTCTTTTCTCCTCTTGTTTTTCTCTTTTCTCTTCTTCTCTTTCATTTTCTTCTTCTCCTTCCTTTTGGTTGTTTGTCGACCTTGGCCATGGCTGACGACCGGCTAGAAGAGGGCCAGCGACCTTGCCAAAGCGTCACCAGCTCGCGGCAATGCTGAGCCACAAGGAGGCTCATCAACCCGAGCCTCGCCGGTGAGCTCATCGAATCTTGTCCAAACCGGGTCATCGGCCATCATGGCCGGCAACCGACTACCAAGATGGAGGAAGAAGAAGAGAAAGAGAAGAGAAAGAGAAAAAAAAAAAGAGAAAAATAAAATAAAAGTATTAAAAAATTAAAAGAAATAAAAAAATTTAAGAATTCCACCAAGCATGTTTGAAATAAAAACAGAAAAAATCATTTCTAATAAAAAGTTGTTCTTGCGAATAGAATCATTATCAAACGCACCCTTAATGTCACTCATGGCTAGATCTGATCTCTCTCCCATCTTCTTTTTTCAAACCCTTTTTTTGGGGGGTAAACTTTTAACCCTAATTTAGTGTCACCTTTAATGCCCTCTAAAATCTTATTTTTTAAATACCACATAAGTCATATGCACTAAAGAGAAGCTTGACTTTAATCACTTTATGGTGAAAACTAAGAACAAATAAAATCCTTAGAGATCAGAGCACTTGATTTTGAACCCTAAGGGCTAGCTGCAAAACAGATTGAACTTTAGAGACCAACCCACATCATGAAATGGTAGAAAACATTGGTCCAAATTTAGAGTCACGTTGGAAATTGAAAAGTATACGGTCCAAGAAGGCCAATTACTTAAATATAGAATTTTATGTTTCCAAAGCATTTCTAAGGAGATTGTGTCTTCAAGGCACTTTTTAACATTCTTCTAAAGAATAATTCTGTTTTTCTTTAGAAATTCAAGACCACTTATTTTTATACCACGCTTTGCGTCTATTGCAAGCATAATCATATAAAGGCCTAACTATTTGAAGGTTTATGGAGAACTCTATGAGATCACAAGCTTTTAACTTATGAAGATGGGCCTCACTCAGAGTAGTTTGTACGCAAATGATTGAACTAAAGAAATGACCTCCCGTTTCGAGAGAGAATAATGATTATGATGTGTCGGAATTACAAATATTAATTTATTTGAATTTAGGGAAAATTCTTACAAAGCACTCTTCTTTGAAATTTTATAAACAAATTTGATGGAAAACAGTTAATTGAATGATATATTGATTCACTTTAAGATAATAAAAAAAGAGCAGTTCCACTTCGATACATAAAAATGGTAGCATGATGGATATAATAGGGTACATGACCCATTCAGGTTCCAACTAAACGTGAATAGGTAAAATGATTAGGAAACTCAATACCCACATTAAATATATATATGTCAAAATGCGGTTCGTCATGTTGACATTCCTCAGGTGATTTAGTTAATATGCACAATTTACTTACTAGGATTTGCAACAGTTTTTGGAATTATCTGGGTTGCCCTTGCTCTGTTACAACTTGATTGTAAAAGTATACGAATGTCAACAACGAAAATTCAGGATGACTGAACATCTTTCAACGACCATCACCATTATTTCAGTCGCAGATTGCATTGAGTTTCGAATTAATAAGTAGCGTTTGGAACGGCAACCGGTGCCGTCCCCGTCCCGCGCCAGTCCATGTACGATGAATCTGTTCAAATTCTTTTTCTTCTTCGGAGCGAAACTCCCCGTGCGCTGCAAGTCCACCTGATGATGACCTCGATGAATTCTCTTGCTTACGTTTGTCGTTCAGACACGAGACAGAGAATGGAACATCTGCAGGCGGGTGGAAAGGGACCTCGTTTTGGAATAATCGAACGTCGTGTTTCGTACTTTGTAAACATCGACCCAAGTTGTCGCATGTGCTTGGACTGTTCCCCAGCTGAAACTATGACTTGGGTTCTTCTCCATCTCATGGGCAGACGCCAGTTCGATCTGTCGGGGGGCAAGAATGGCGAGAGCGTGGGAAAGATCGAAGCTTCTGATCTGGGTTTGGTGCGTCCTATGCGGGTCTTGCGTGGGAAGGTTTGTGGTGGAGAAGAGCAGCTTGAAGGTGTCTACGCCGAAATCGTTGAAGGGAAGTTACGAGAGTTCGATGGGGAATTTCGGCGTCCCTCTATATGGAGGGTCGATGCTAGGGACCGTTGTTTATCCGGACGACAATCGGGATGCGTGCAAGAGCTTCGAAGGTTTCAATGCTTCGTTGGCGACCGCTCCTAGGGGATCGCCCACTATATTACTTGCTGATCGAGGAGGTAAGGACATGTCTGCGTGTTTGTGAGTTCCTGTTTTGAGAAGTGAAGTTGACTCGCTTTTGGTTGGCGGGTTCTTGTTTTTGTGTCAATATCAATGGCTTGCTTTGTGTTGCTTAATTTAGCGACTAGCTCTTTGTTTTCCAGTTAATTAGGATTGTCGGTTTAGTACTGGGTAACCTGTGTCTGATGGTGGTTAATGTATCATTTAATGGTTGAGGCTCAAGAACATGAGAGCCGCTCTCACCTCATCTTTGACTTAAAAATTCATGCTTCCCAGAGATAGCCTATATTGACCTTGAAAAATTGATCGACAGTTTGGCTCCGGCACTAAAAAAAGTGTGTTGTGGCATCATCCATGTTTGGCCGCTGCAGAAACCGAACAATTATTCTATCTGCAAGAATAGTCATATTCTTGAATAACAGCCAGGAACTGAGTCAGATAAGGTACTTCTGGTTTCACATGTGCCTTTACTGGCCCGCAGTTAATTTGCTGTCAATGCAGGTTGTTACTTCACAAAGAAGGCATGGAATGCACAGAATTGCGGTGCTGCTGCGATTCTTGTTGCAGACGACAAGAAAGATGAGGACTTGATCACCATGGATGCCCCAGGAGAAAACCATGGTGATTCTGATTATCTTCAGAACATCACTATTCCCGCTGCATTTATCACAGAATCATTGGGAGATAACATAAAGAAAGCTTTGTCTGCTGGGGAGATGGTTATTGTTACCCTTGACTGGACTGAAGCTCTTCCTTATCCAGATGAGCGGGTTGAGTATGAATTCTGGACAAATAGCAATGACGAGTGTGGGCCAAAATGTGACACTCAGATTGAGTTTGTTAAGAACTTTAAGGGGGCTGCTCAAATACTTGAGCGCAAAGGGTATGCTCAGTTCACACCACACTATATAACCTGGTTCTGCCCCAAACAATTTCTTTCAACCGAGGAGTGCAGGTCACAGTGTATTAACAGCGGAAGGTACTGTGCTCCTGATCCCGAGCAGGATTTCAGTAAAGGTTATAATGGAAAGGATGTTGTGCTTCAGAATTTACGTGAAATTTGCTTTTTTAAAGTGGCTAATGAGAGCATCAAGCCATGGCTCTGGTGGGAGTTTGTAAGTGACTTTGCAATTCGGTGCCCAATGAAAGAGGAGAAGTTCAACAAAGAGTGCGCAGAAAAAGTCATCCAATCACTTGGTAAGGTTCATTCATCCTTGAAACTCTTTAGACTTTAGTTCGTCTTCTTAGCAGTTTCTGGATGACAGCAGGCACGAAAATGTGTAGTGATGCGTATCAGGCCTGGAGATTCAAATCATGCATGAACTCCATTAACTATACCTAATATTATCTGCTTATCGACATACTTTTTCACAAGAAAAAGTCCAGCTTTGAATGACTTTCTGGATCTAATTTCACATTTAAATCTGCTGATGAGGAATTGTTATTTTTAGTCATTCCAAATGACTTTTTTCTTTTTTTCCGGAACACTGACGACCAGACTAAAAATGTCATTCTCAGGACTGAGTGTGCATGTGGCTCTTGTGCATGTGCATGTGCAAAAAAGAGTGCAACTGCACTTGTGTTCTTTTCCTGCTTTGTGGGTCACAAATTTGGGTTCTTGTTGCTCTTATGTTGTTCTTAGCTATGTCTGCAATGTGCTCATATGTAATCTAGAGGGGAAGAACAACAAATTTAGTACTAAAAGGCCATTAGGTTGTCATCCTGCAGAATTGTTTCTAGAGGGGAATAATCACAATTCATTAGGTTGTCATCCTGCAGAATTGTTTCTAGAGGGGAATAATCACAATTATAATTGCAAAGATCCCCAATAGACTGTTGCCCCGAAAAATCCCTCCTTGGCCATGTAAAAAAGATATGACACTAATTTAACTTGAAAAAAGATATGACACTAATTTAATTGGCCATGTACTATGATGGTTGCCATCTGTTAATCTTTGCTGTGCTTGGCCATCTAACGATCTGAGGTTTTTGGACAATGCCGTGGCCATAATGTTTAAATTATTTGCTACACTCTGCAGGTGTTGATCTCGAGAAGATAAACCAATGCATAGGTGACCCAGATGCCGACATGGACAACCCAGTCCTCAAAGCTGAACAGGACGCACAGGTTAGGCTCCTAACTGAATGTTTCTGATTTACTCTATTATTCTCTCAATTGCTCAGTCTTTGTTGTGCTTTTTTAATTGGTGATGTTTTCTTCAAATTGGTTTCAGATCGGCAAAGGGTCTCGTGGAGATGTTTCCATTTTGCCTACAATAATCATTAACAATCGACAGTACAGAGGTCTCAGCATGCCATGACTTCAAAAGTTGATGACATTCTGACTAGTCTTGTTTGGCTGATCCCTTATTTCGATGGTTGTAGGTAAATTGGATAGAGAATCGGTTCTAAAAGCCGTATGTGCAGGTTTCCAAGAAACCACTGAACCAGATATTTGCTTAAGTTCAGGTCCTCATTTGTGATCCTTTTTCTCTGATCCCATGTATTATGATTATTTTGCTTTTCGCCTTCACGTACTTACTTTGTACATCATCATTGTGTTCAAACTTTCTCAGTCTCATAGGCAAGTTTAATAACCTGTTGCCCTTTTGCTCTAGTGCTTAACTGGCAAAATTGCTTCATAATCTATCTATTATGTGTATATATAGAGGCATAGTCAATTTGAGAACCAGCAAAAGAAAAACTCAAGTTGGCACCTGAATTTTTTACAGTCCTAGTGTTGTTTTAACAAAAGTTAGTTTGCTTGTCCACGTGATTTGGCCGTACCTCTTATGTGAGAGGGTAGCCCAGTAGTAGAGAACCATGCATTACCTTTTTAATGTAAAAGGGAATGCTCAAAGAGAGAGGATGACTAAATCGGATGCTAGGTCTGTTGGCATTATACAAGTGATAACCCGATGTTCTCTGAAGGTTTGACAAGATGAAATCCAACTCCTCCTTTATCCTTAGAAGTATAGAGAACAGCGCACTACTGAAGATAAATCTCTTAAAATGGCTTGCAGTTGCAAACTCTTCCTGTACGGGCCATTGTTTTCATAGAAGTTGTTCACATTGGCTCGAGAATTGTCAATTTGACCCTACAGATAGAACCTTATATATTTCAGAAAATTATGTATCTATCTGCAGATATTGAAACAAATGAATGTCTGGACAACAATGGGGGTTGCTGGCAGGACAAAGTTGCTAACATTACTGCATGCCGGGTATGTTCTCAAAATCTTTACAATATGGTTAGGGTCCTTGGCATCAACTCTTGATGCTCTGCATTGGTTTCTTCTATTTCAGGATACATTTCGGGGAAGAGTTTGTGAATGCCCTCTTGTGCAAGGTGTGAAATTTGTCGGTGATGGCTATACACACTGTGAAGGTAAATATTTTTCATAAAGTACAAATTCAACTGGTTCTGTCAAATCAAATGGAACTGGAGAATGCCTTAAATGTAACATTAAGCAAAACTTGAAGTATGGTAAAGCATACGGTCTCTTAATTTTCAGTTAGTACTGTTTTGACCAGTTAATCTGAACTTCACCAAAATAATTTTTTTCCCAGTAACTTATTTCCATCCTATCATCTTCTGAAAACCCTCTAGTAACTCACTTTTGGCTCTTTTTGAACTTGAGATAATAAGAACATTCTTTTGGGTATGTATCTTTCTCATTCAACAACCTGACAGCTTCTGGAGCTCTACGATGTGAAATCAACAATGGCGGCTGCTGGAACGAAACACGTGGTGGCAGGACATTCTCTGCTTGTGTTGTAAGCTCATGCACTCTTTGCTTTAAGCATTTAAGTTGGTCTGTTCTGTCCAAATATATGTGATTGTTCTCCCAGGATGACAGCAGCACCGGTTGCAAATGTCCTCCTGGCTTCACCGGAGATGGTGTAAACTCCTGTGAAGGTATCACAATTAACCTTTCTTAATATCAGCTCTAGAACCTCTAATCTTGTAAAGTAGAAAGGTTCTTTCCAAGAAAGCAGTTTCTGTCTGGGCATCTCAGTTTCCATCTGAAAATATTTTGCCATGGATGTAACACTGAGCTCTACATAGATCAACCATTCATAGAATCAGTTGATAAACATAGAGATTACATTCCCAGATATTTTAGTTGCTGTATTTGATAATAGGGTTGGAGATATTAGTTTCACTTTTTGATTATGGTAGGGTTGTGCCACCATGTCTTGCTCTGATGCATTTGATCCTTGTGTTAGTTTTTCAGCCAATCAATTGTGGGCTTGTCGGTGGGTAGGGGAAAAGAGTAATGACTTTTCACGTGTGAACAGGATTTGTATGCAGGCTTCTATTTCTTGTTTTGCTCTCACTGTATTTGGATGATTAAACATATACGGAGTGCTTGGTCAACTTCTGCTGAGATTTTGAGTTTGTTGATGGTTCTGCTTAGACGTGGACGAATGCAAAGAAAAGAAAGTCTGCCAGTGCCCAGAATGCAAATGCAAGGACACATGGGGCAGCTTTGAGTGCACCTGCAGTGGTGGATTACTGTACATGCAGGAATACGATACCTGCATAAGTGAGTGATCTTAATCTGCTACACTTATTAATTGATAATTGACTTTTCTGAACAATAACGTTATACCATGACCCACAGACCTTTGAATGCTGTACTTGCTAATGGGTTTCATGATAACTTTCTTTCTTTGCTTAAAAAAAGGACCAGTTCTAAGTCTTAAGTGCACATCTATTTATTCTACTTAGATAAATACAGAATGTAATTTATACATTGTAAGTCAATATGATGTACAAAAGCCTTAAGCATGCGAATCTGATGTGTATGGGTAAAAGTATTTGTAATAATCCCTAAATCCTATACAGAAAGAAAATGTATTAACAAGTGAAAGAAGACCGAGTAATTATAAATAGGTGAATGGAGACTCAAGAATCAAGATTGAAACCTATTCTTCCTAAATACTGCAATAATCCGTTCCAAAATTAAAGCTGCAAACTATCTTAACACCAATTTTGAGCTTCACAATAGATAAAGTGAGGAGGAAAAGCAGCGAATCATAAGTTAGAACCTGCTTAGGTTAATTAAACCTAAGCATGTCAAGTTGCTTGTCTATGAAATGTAGAATTTTTCAACTTTATATTTGCTTCGAGGACTTCATATTCATAAGACAGATAGTTTTGCCGTAAGACATTTTCAATGTTTTCTTTTCCTTAATGCAGGTACACACTCTGTCACAAAGTCTAATTTTGGAGTTTTTTTCTGGATTGTCATTTTCGGCTTGGCTGCTGCTGGAGTTGGAGCATACATGGTGTACAAATATAGAATCCGGGTAAGATTTTCGTTTGCTCGTTCATATTGGGGAGATCGATTGTTTCAGTTTATCATGAAGGGTCACAGAAAGCCAATTGTACTGTGAACACCTATCGGTTTATGATTTGAGTAAACTGAGTATAGCTTAAACCGTCTAGAGAAAGGCAGTGTGACAGTTGTAGACAATAAGCATTGTCCCTGAACTACCTCTTATGGAGCAACTTGAAGTTACGAAAGTTGAGAACATCAGAAGAAGAAAAAGGAGCTCCATACTATGTGATATGAATGGCCATTCAGTGTATCTCTTAGTAGGCCAGTCAAAACCGTGTTTATTGGAATTGTCATTGTAGTGATTTCCTCATTGAAATTGTGTCGCAGAGTTACATGGACTCCGAGATACGATCTATCATGGCACAGTACATGCCGCTGGATGGTCAGGCAGAGGTGCCGAGTCATGGCTCTCACACCGATATCTGAAGGGAGACGTGTGTGGAGGGACTCCATCACGTAATATAGATTTTTATATAAGCTAATGGCTTTACCACGTACATGGCTATTCTCTGACATCACTGGTTTATAAATCCTTCTTTGGTTTACATGTATCTGCGCCTTTTCAATACATTTTCCCACTTTGTATAAAGAAAAAGAATCATTCGAGACTTAAATGGGCATAGCAGTTACTTGTTTACCTTTTTGCTTTCCATCTTTTTTTGTTCTTGCTTTTCAAGTATGTGCTAACCCACTGACCCCCTCATAAGTGGGTTTGAATGCACACATTTTGGTGTTCTGTGATTAATGACATGACAATGTGACGGTTACCCGGAAATGAAATTGCTGCTGCATAATTTAGCTGTCAATAACTTCCTCAATAGTTATCTTGCAAATGAAATATATAGATACGATATGCATGCTTCTAAGAACTATATATGGTAAACGCGAATACTACTCCCCCAACAACTACCATCTATAACCCCAGGAGAAGGCGTCGGTTTCGACTGCTACTCAACGTGAGATCAGAATTTTTTCATGTCGTGGTCTACAGGTTGGTCCTGCCCCTCACTTGGAGTGTTCCTCTTTTGCGTGTAAACCCGATTTTGGATGCCAAATCGGCTTTAAATTAAACAAGATAGATTTTTATTATAGTTTATGGGAGGGGGGTCCCTGTTACCGGCAACAGACTATAAGATGTTTTCTGATTTACTCGTGCCAAAAATATGAACATGACCATTTAACGGAACAAGGACCGCGTGTGCGCTTTATAATTGTTTCGGTAAGAGTCAACACGGAGTAATTTTTTATTGCTATTGCCACTTGTGTTTTTCATCGGTGCTTAGTAAGTTTTCGTTATGAGAACTGAAAAGTAATTTGCAGCCTATCAAAACCCTGTATCTTCCCATGTAACTCTAATTATTCGTATGAATAGGTAAATTTCAACATAACAATAATTATTATAAGCAATCGATGCTGTAATTAAATTGTTACAATAACTACTTGCTCATCAGTAATTATTAGTCCCGGTTGCTTAGTAACTTTTCACATTAGCAGTCAAGTTTTGAAATACATTACCTTAAAGTTATCAACTGAGTGTAAAAAGTTAATCGGTAATCAATCATTCGGCGAGCTTTATTTGCTTTTCGTTTAACGTGATCCCTAAGATCCGAATTGCTTCGCTAGAATCTGATGATCGAAATTGCACACGGATGCATTTCCATATATTAGCGCACATCAGAATAGGTTAGGGCTCAAACTCATCGTCGAACCAAAAGAGAGAGTTCTCAGCAAAGCAATTGACAACGAAAAGAATTTTACGAGATTAACGAGCAGAAACTGCCACCTCTATCTTTCAAAGTTGCACATCTATCGCTCTCTTGGAGGATTCACTTGCTTCTTTGGGCAGGTTCAGACTGCATGCATCATAAGCCTCAGGTAAAATGCCATTTGGATCTATAAATTATGTCGCGTAACGAAACTTTCTGAGTAATAAACCAATCAACAACGCACACTGAACCACGTAGTCGCTGAACTCGCCAACTACCCACCGGCCACCTGTGTTACTTCGTCGCACCGCATGGACTTACGTAACACATCGACAATGCTATCATAGTATGCATTCAGTAAGCCGTATTATTTTCGACTGATCAACAAGAAAGATCAAACCTTTCAAGGCACAAATTCCTTATATGACAATCGACAATCCAAAGCATTAATTCACTGCAGACATCTTCAAACAAATTCTCGGCATTTAGTTTAATATACAGGGGAAAAATAAACCCCGGTACCTGAGCCTACAACAAAGACAGAACTCTGCCTCATTATTCTCACCCCGAACACTCAGTCCCCAAAGATTGAAAAAACCTCCTAATTGATTTGACACCACGAGATTTATATTAAGGTGACGCACGCAAGAACACGCCACAACTGGTGGACTCCGATCTCCAATAGCATGTAGCGCTCTCTGCTTCTGCTTGCTGCGCCTCTTGTATATCCTAGCTACTGCAGTTTTGTGAGACTTTCTACATGAAGAATTTAGAGAAGTGCACAGTCAGATTTATAGCTAAGTTAGGCCACTGGCCAGCCGCAGAACCTTGGTTTGTCTCACACAACCACAACTTTTCATCTGGCGGACACTGTAATGAGAATACGATCAACGATACTTACAGTAACTGTTTCATTGAGTTTCCGTCCCCTCTTCGTAGGAAGGACCTTTCACCTGATCTCTTTTCTGCTTGATCTTATACAGATAAAACACTAGCATCCCTCCACTGCAAAAGAAAGCAATTGATCAATCAGAAGAATAGTAGCTGTATGAAACACTGCAGAAAGATGCACCAAAGTGGGAAAAACAAATAGGTTGCTGTACAGATATCCAAAAGTTCAGTAAAAATAAAGATACTACATATTCGGTACTAGAGTTGCACATTTTCTACTATTCCCCTTCTTGTATCGCTTAATACTTGCAATGTTTTCTCATCCTCTAAAAAGTCAACCAGACAAGAAACTCACCAGTCCATGATTTTGTCAAATAACTTCACCTATGTCTCCATTTTTAGGGGGAAAGGACAAATATTCCCAAGTACAGTTTCAACATTGTAATGTACGAGTCAAGCAAAGCAATGTGGGAGTATTTTACCTACGGAGCAAGCAAGGCAAAATTCCAAAAACAGAAGACAATGAACCCAACGCTTACATCCATTTACTAGGAGTTGTCACATAGCTCCAAAGGACTTAAGTCTTACCATAAGATTAGCGAAGTAGAAAATGAACCCACAACAAATTTAATGAAATAGAAAATGACAAGTTATTTAATATTCCCACTAACCTGATGGCAGTCGTCAAAAAACTAAAAAGGGACAGCCTCTGCAAAAGAGGAAAAAAGATCATCAGAAATCTTGACAATAATCAATCGAGCACATAAGAAGGTAGAGAAATAATGAAGATTGTCTCGTGATGAGCAAGGAACACCCGTCTACCTGAGAGAGGAAGCGTATCTCTCTTAGAAATATTATTCCTGCAATGGCTGCAGATGGACAAATGTATCTCCATATGAGACCCAAAACAACTGGCGTAACGTACTCAGAGCAAGGAGGATAATAAATAAAAAGAAAAAAAAGCTTATGCATGCCGGAATCTATTCTAAAGGACAACATTCATTGCACGATGATAACAGTAAACGGCCAATGTATTTGCATCTTTACACATGTTTAAATTAAGCATGACATGTTTCTTTTCACTTGGCCCAGTCGGAAGATCCTGATTGATGCTCATTTACCCAAGAGAATCATTCTGTAAGTTGCCATGAAATGGATTAACAAAGAAACAAGAAGGTACTTGGCAAATAAATCATTGCTTGATAGTGGCAGAGCCCCCCTCAGCTCCAACCAACAGAGGCCCCCTCAATTCCGCCATGAACACCCAAGCATCATAGGTATTGACCATCAAATGGGTAAAGGGAAGCCAACAGAAAGAAATTTTTTGGAAGCCGAATCATATAAGCCCAGTTAGATTCAACCGGTTGGAAAGGGAACCATCTTCTGTCTGGTCCACTTTTCAGAGTTGGCTCATATTGGATAAGAACACAAGTAAACAGGATTTAGATTGGTTAAATCTGCAGTTAACATCAGCCCAGTTCACCTAAATTGACCAATTGAGCTGTGGGGAAAAGATGTTGAAGTCAAGCATAAAGCACGGTCCAATCCCTGACCACTAAATTGCAGGGAAAGTGCTCTGCTATCTAAGCCAAAGCTACTCTCACCACCTCATGAATACAGGAGCTAGTTTTTTCCTTTCTTCATGGACCAAGTGTTTCTGGAAAGTCGAGTACAAAATGACGGTCACGAGATTGGTACGCACAGTGGATAAGAGTTGTGCTAACTGCTAACCAAGTACTCCAGCCACCTTTTTTGATCCATTGTGAGCATAATGTGTGCATGTGAACTTTTACTAGGTCCACTGCAGTATAAAAATGATTTACTCATGTATTTGGATGATTGACAAATGGAAATTAATGTCAAAAACCTAATGCTGAAAGATAAAAAAAATTGCATTGGCAGTGGACTTAATTATTTATTCGCTAATCCTATATTTTGAGATGTGAAAATCAACAAACCAATGTAACTACAAATCGCTGTCCTAACTGCTTCTTGGTTCTGGTCTGGTTTAAATTACTAGATTCTCGAGAAGGAAAACCACCATGTGGCACTGCATGTCTTCGGTGCTTCTACTTCGCAAACATGTCACAGAAGCTTCATCATGTAGTTTTAATAAATCTTAAGTTTATCAAGCTAACCCTTGGATCTCTAGTGACAGCTCTAATTGATAGCAGAAAAAGCTTTGGAGCCTGTTTGGTTAAGCTCTTCAAAAAGCAACAGGCAATAATTTGGTTTCTCACCAAAATTGAAAATATTATCTAAATTTCAAAAAACTAAGACATATTGTATGTGGATTTACATGACAAAAAATTTGTATATTATGAAAGTGCTGGGTGTATAGGGTTAAGAAAAGGTCAAAATGCATCCCTTAAAAAAAAAATATCAAGAAAGAAGCAAAATCTATCCAGACATGCCCTAGAGGAAAGAAAAAACTTTCCACATGCAACATATTGAATACCCGTCACGTAAGCTCAAATGTTGGGCAATCTGAATTAGAAACAAAACTTTTGAAAATAGAAACCTGAAATATGGACATCTAACCAGAGCCGACAAGGCATTAACACACATCACACAAAGCCACGTCATGATGATGCTCGAATAGCTAGGTAGCCTATATTAAGTGACGGCACATAGATGGATTTGCAAGGTATAGAATCCGATCAATGAACTCATCAGCCCATAGAAACACTACTTTAACACAAATCCTGGCAGACCACTACCTAGGTGTTACCCACAATTATATCATCCGAAGGAAATCAGCCTCGAAATGGCAATTGAGACATAATTTGTTTTTATTACTGTAAACAAGATGATCACATAAATGCAGATCGGGAAATGTGAATGACATACCAATATCAGCGCCAAGAAGCCTCTTATATTGGAATTGAGACATAATTTGTTTTTATTACTGTAAACAAGATGATCACATAAATGTGGATCGGGAAATGAAAATGACATGCCAATATCAGCGCCAAGCAGCCTCTTATATTGGAAAAAGGAAAGACGTACTAACCTGCCTGCCCTTTCAACGCTAGAGGAGAAGATTTTCCTCCTTTGTAATATCTCAAACTTGATACACTCAAAGCCAAAAGAGTACCTCCAAGGATGACACCAAATCTAATGGCAGATAAGCTCCCCGTTAGCATGAAAGAAAGAAAACCGCCAACGGAAAGAATCAAACCTGCAAAGCATTTTAAAAATTGTGAAGTGAAGAAGAATTAAGTTATAAACTAACTTACAAGGAAAGAAAAGCACATACGAGATTATTTTTACATGAGCCGAAGAAATTAATTTTAAAGTACGTGGATAAATGCTAAGAATATGCAAGCGATGGAAAGTTTGCAAGAAGCCACTCGTAAAGCTACTCTTTAGAAAGTAATCACAAACGTACTTGGTCAGTCAATTCTCACATGACCAATCTTACCGTATGGTATTCCAAGGTAAAAGTCCTGGACTTTCGAGATATCATTCAGATCCTCAGTCGGAGTAGAAAACGTCTCTACAATCTCCTTCACAGGTTCGGGTGTCTTCTCCGCAGCCACGGACAGATATTCTTTACCTTCCTCGCTGAGTTCTTTCGCTACAATCTCCAACTCATATCTGGCCTTTTCCGCTTGAATTTTCAACTGCTCCGAACTCTCTTTCAGAATAACCACCGCTTTCTTCGAGAATATCTCATAGGCTTCCTGGGAGATGCTGTGCATCTTCAGAGCTTGCTCCTTGAAAGCATCTAAAGTCTGCTTCCATGCTTCTTCCGATTCTTCAGCTTTCGTCTCAAGATCCTCATTTTCCCTTTCCACATCGAGTTCCGAACGCTTCTGGTAAAGTTGAAATTGGATTAAAACAAGAAAAGGACCCGGCTTTATTAAATCTTATGCTAATTAAAGGAGACAAAGATGGCGATGAAGTATCAGTAGTAGATACTAGTACTGCCGTGGACAACAACTTAACAAAATGAAGCGAATACAGCTCAAATTTCTCAAATTCTTTCCCAAAAGAATCCAATTTACCACCGGAAAATCAGAACAATAAGCCCTAAGATGAATTACTGGATCAAAGCCTTCGGCAAAAGATGAAATCGGTTCCCTACAGTGAAATGCAATGAAATTCCGAAGACTCCTAATTCGCGCGCGCAAATCGCTCAACCGAAACCATCATCGAAAGAATAACGAAGCGGGAGCAAGATCGACGAAAAGCAAGAATCCGACGACTCAACGCGCTCAGTCACCGGAAAACGGAAACGCGACGAGAATCTCGTCGTCGCGGGGGGAGCTTACCGACTCCTCGTGAGAAGCCGCGAAGGCGACGAAAGACGAACTCCTCCGGTCGAGCGAGAGGAGGCCGAAGCGGAGCCCCTTCGGAGGGCCATTCTCGGAAGCGACGGAGAACCTGCAGGCGCGGGGCCGGAGAAGAGGCGCGAGACGAAGGGACGACGGCGGCGGCGCGGCCCGAGGAGTGGCGGCTCGCCGGAGAGGCAGGGAGGAGGCGGAGGTGAAGGTAGGGTTTTTGACGAGCAAGGACTCCATCGAGACGCTCATTCTGCGTGTCCGACGGAGAGGCAGGAGAAGGAGGAGGAGGAGGAGGAGGGTTTAAGGGCAGAGAGAGAGAGAGAGAGACACGATGGCGAAGCTTGCGAGGACAGCAAATCACGTCACTGTTGTCCAAAAATGCATAGAAGAAGGGACCAACTCTTGAAATGGAGAAGAAGAAAAGCTTGTTTATATACACACGTATACGTGTCTAAAAAAAAAATTCAGGAATATGTGCACTATAAGTCTTAAAATTTATCGTGAAAGTATAATTAAATCCTGAAATTTTCAAAAAATATAATCAAATCCTAAAACTTATGTCGGCCCTAAGAAAAGGCCAATGACCTCGCAAGGCCCAGGCAAGGCTCGCCCAAATTTGCTTGACGCTAACCCTTGCTTGGCCATAGGTAAGGGCTAGCATTCGCCTAGATTTGGGTGAGCCATGATGGCCTTAGCCAAGGCATTGCCTAAATCTAGGCGAGCCTTGCTGGACCGCGACCGCCAATGAGCGACCGTGGCAGCGCGAGAGCTAGCAAAATGATCCTTGTAATTTTTTTCTTCCATTTTAAAAAAATTATTTTGTTTTTTTAGTTTTTTTACTATTGTTTAAATAAGATTTAAAGCAAAAAAAAAAAGCCATGTAGGAAAAATAAATTAATTTAAAAATGATATGTTACCATTTTTCGTGAGATAAATTGATAGTATTAATAAAATGACTTAATTATACCAATTTGACAAATTTTATGACTCAATTACGCTCTTTGAAAATTTTAACACTCAATTGTACTTTCGCAATAAGTCTTAGGACTTGTAGAGCCCATATCCCAAAAAAAAATTCATATCAAATAAATATATTCAAGATAAAAAAAATTCCAAACTATACCCATTTTTTAACATTATAAATCTCAAATTATATCCCCCGTCACATATTTACCCTAAAAAAGTTTGTGACGTTAAAATCCTAAATGTGTACTTATGTGACACATTTACTATTCATCAAATATCTATTAGATGATTTTTTAGCCAAAATAACATCGTTTTTTATTTTACCTAAGACATGTGAACATCATGGCAACATTGTTTGCTTTTTCCGACATGCATGTAGGTAGATTTTTAACAGTTTTCACCAACAAAACTTTAACGAATGGTAAATGTATCATGTAGGTAAAAGCTATTTATTTTTTGTGTTGATAATTTTTTTTAAGGTAAATGTGTCAAAATGGATATTGTTTAGGATATCTCTTACTTCTGTCGTATATTTAATTGACAGAGGGATGTTATGACATATCATATATACGCTATGTCTATTTTGGGCAACTAACTGATTTGGAATACGTTTTTTAAAAAAGGTGACCGTTATATTACCGGTAAAAATTAGCGAACAAGATATATTTTCACCATCTATAGAAATGTTTAAATATAAATTATTGAAAATATTTTTTATTGACTAATTATTTCAACCAATACAAGCAATCACTTTTAAAGAAATATTTTTTAAATTATTCATTTCTCACCAAACAAACTAAAAACTCAACGATGGAAAAAAACATTTCTATGGGAATCCTTCTTTTTACTGTGAGCAATCTGTTTGGTTGTCTTGGAAGTCGTCTTCCTCTTGTCAAAAAGGAAAGTTGTTTTCTCACAATCCAAATTTATTATTTTCAATTCATGAGAAAATATTTTTTGTAGATCAATTAGTTTTCCATTATCCTAACACCAAAAAAACCTTCGAAAACAAATCTCTGAAAACAATTTCCCTTCAAACAAATGAGCTCTTAAGAACAGAACATATTTTTCGACTATAAGACTAACAGACACGTGTTCACATAGTTGATTTGAAATCGTTTATAGGTGGAATCAACGAATTGTGTGTTCAATACCCGATTTAGTTTGGGACTAGATACTCATATGAAACTTATGGACGTAATAAATTTCGAAATAACCATACAGTCGTATTTGAGATCGGAGAACAACGGTTACAAATCCCTTAAAACTAAAAATAAGACTCCGTGCGGTCAATAAATCAAAAATAGATGTGGTGTCCCCGGAAACTAAAACGGATAGAATAGTATTACCTTAGATTAAAAAAAGGAGGAAACTTCAATGATATTGAAATATTTTTCATTATAACACATAAAAAATAAAAAAACTGATGTTACGTACTTTTGACCTATAATCGGCTAATATTAATCTAAACTTAAATAATCGTCTCGATAACCAAATCCGTTATCAAAGGAATCCTAATTTGCTCTTGCCGCGGGGTTACCTCCGACATCAAAGTTCGCAAATCAGAATAAAGATGATTAGTCCTTTTCCAGCTGAAATGATACCTTAAAAACCTTCTCCTCCAAGTCCACGGAGGCAATTAATAGAGACAGAGGGGCAACGTGAAAAGTCGAACGACGAGAACCCGCGAGGCGAACGTGACAAGTGCCCCCGATCCAAGGAAGGCATAAAAAATTCGAAATCAAAGCAGCAATGGTGAGGCAAAGAATCGGAGCAAGAACTCAGGACCAAGCAAAGCACCCCCAACCACATGCGATCATGAATCATCCAAAATGATTTGTTATGTAAAATAAAATACAAAAAAATATCAATGATTTGAAAAATATCTTTTTTTGAAAATAATTACTTGAAATAATAAGTTTATAGAAAATATTTTCATCACCGACAATAATTTTACATATTATGAATTTTAGGGACTAACAAGAACTTGACGGGACTAAAAGTATTTCTTTTGTCAACTCTATCTCCATATTGTTGTCGGTTTTGTCATTCAAGGAGCTTCTCCACTTATGTGTCATGAATAGTGACTTTGCTACACTAACTTTTTGTGCATTATACGACAATTAGCGAAAACAAATGGGGATCCGTCCACGACGGCCGAACAATCGTGCGTGGTGGCTCAGGTGGACAACGGTAGGAAAACGGGGCGAGCTTGGATCCAACATGGCTTTAGTGACAGGAATTGGGGCAAATCGAGTGCGATTTGGGTTCTTCGAGTGTTTCCCCAAATTTGCTGATGGATCTTTCCCTTGTGCCGTTCTTAGGTATGCAATGATCGGCCAGCCTCAGTTGGGTTGGGTTTTCTGTTCTATCTTTTTCGTTGACGGCTTCTGGGTCTGAAGTTTCGACGAGTTGATCCGCCCAAGTCGGGTCGGGCTTATACTAAGATTGGGCTTGTTCGAAGGTACATACTAGCTGAGGCCCGATAAGGCTGTCCCAATCTGATCCAGAGTCAGGCCCAGATAATTCGTCTAGTCAGGTTTGCCTCATTGTCCGAATCGCGTCGCCAGGAAGAGTCCATTTCTTTGGCCCAAGAAGAGCTGTGTCCATAGTTGATCGATCGCGGGGTAATCAATATTGAATATTTTCATGTAGTCCATGGACTAACTTAAACATGTATTAATAATTTATGGATCATATCAAACAAATCAAAAGTTCAGTAATGATATTGTATATTGAACTAAATTCTAGTGACCATATTGAATAAATTGAAGTTCCGAAATTACATTACACGTTGGGTCAAAATTCAGAAACTGTACATATTATTATCACTTAATGATATTGTATATTGCCGTGCTGCGTGCTGCGTTGGTCGGCACTCTATCTGCCACAGAAGTACCAAAGCATAAACGACATCACGTGGAGATGCTTTCCCTAATCCATGGTACATAATAAATCCGAAATGGATTCGCCTTGCCAACCCCAACCATTCCGGGCGAAGAAACTGCCCCATTTCAGTTCACCAGAAGCATTGAATCGGGCACGTCTCCCCCGCTAATCGCCACGTATAAACAAGCCATGCCATGACCACTCGCGGTCGGAACCGTTGCAACCACCAACTGCTTTTTAACTAACTCCATTTGTATTAAAACGCCTTCAATTACGGGAGAGTAGTTCCAAAGCCAGACGCTCTGTCGATGTCGCATGAAAATGATTGCGGATACGTCATAATGCGTCGATTGCGATATGACCGCCTGGATCACATGTTCATCCGGCATGCATCCAAATCGATTTCGCGAATAAACTTTAACAAGACAAGGGGGGAAAAAACCCTCTCGCTTGTGATTGGTTAGCAATGGTCGCACTACCGTGCGATCCGACCGGTGCACAAAATTCGTGCTCGCCGCTTGGCCCTTGATAATATTGGCGCGTGATGTCAGGGGGATATACATCGAAAATAGAGATAAACTCTGGATGGATGTTGGGTCTTGCAAGACTAAATCATTCTTGAAATTCTAACGTTATCGCATGAACCTCCTAGTCAACTAATTCCTAGGACACTTGCAAATAATAATCTCATTCATGAGCAATGGATTGACCCATCAAACCAGTGGATCGGGTCGAAAATTCTTTTTTGATCCAAATTAACCCATTTAACTCATCTTAACTCGGTACAAACACACTAACCTAAACCTAATCCCTATTCATATTCGATTCAATTCATATTATCAAAATATTTGCATATTTAACTTAATTTAAGAAAACTCATATCTAAATTGAGTGAGAGAGCGGAGCAAGCAAAAGTAAGAAAAAGTTAATAGAAAGTAATAGAAATGAGTATAGATAGTATAAGTAAGTTATGAACCCATTTAACATTTATATTATTTTGATTATTATCATTTTAAATTCATTTAACAATTCAATTCATCAAATGTGGGTTAAGAAATGATTTTATGATTCATTTCGAAAGGTCTAGCATCGGCTTCTCTCATCTCGGATAGTGGGCGAGATGCTTAAACCCTTAGTCACTCGGCCAACTGCTCCGATGCGAGCTCCACGCATCGTTTTCCTTTTTCGCGAATAAGCAAACGATGTAATCCCCAAACACTGCCGTTCACAAACTCAGCACCCTCGGAGGCATGAAGATGGGCATCGCTCCGATGGAGGGGTCCCCACGCGTATCTCTGCCAAAAAGGATAACGTGACCCAGCAGCATTATTGAGGCGTTTCTGTGGCCGACACCGCGGCGGCAATAAATCCCCGGAGCCACCGTCTCCCTCCACCACGCAAAGCCCCCGATTTCAGCCGGCCCCGCCATGAATACCGCCGCCCTCCCTCCGCCACATCAAATGTCGTGTCTCAAGGCGATCCAAGATGAACCATGCAATCCCTTTTGCGTGTTCTTGCCGACGAATTAAGGATTCAGATCTACTGGACTCGGGGATAAACATGGTC
The DNA here is from genome assembly GCA_016097605.1 of Eucalyptus guilfoylei. Taxonomy (NCBI): domain Eukaryota; kingdom Viridiplantae; phylum Streptophyta; class Magnoliopsida; order Myrtales; family Myrtaceae; genus Eucalyptus; species Eucalyptus guilfoylei. The sequence continues at coordinate 11,644,086 of CM027870.1, read as the reverse complement.
TCGTAGAAAAATTGAAAACGTGAGAATTGCTAGTCTAGTTCCAAGTTCTAAAAATTAATGAATCCGTTATAATGAGTAAGTTCTAGGTTCTAGGTTTATTTTTCTTGTTCTATGTCTTCGAAAATAATGAAACCACTATTTGGACCTTCCATTTTTAACAAAATTTCATGATTTTCACGTATCTACATATGAGTTGCAAATAGTGAATTATAGTAGATAAAAATAATTAGAAGTAATAATTCGCTGCAATCTTTTAATTAAGAGTACGGGTGGAACCTGTGTAGACCTAAAACCTGAGATATGATAGATTCTAAGTTCATGAGTATGCAAGGTAAATTATATACCGGACCTTTTTTCATTTTTCTAGGCACGGAGCAACGCTTTTAATTTCAGCGATGTCTTGTGAAGCCATAATGCTTCGAAAACAACACTACTTGACATGTTATCTTCAAGCCCACTTGAATACTAGATATTTCGTGATTGGCGATGAGGTATCGGTCGAATTTATCATTCAAGAAACCGGCGAACGTCGATAGGAGCGTGCGAATCTCTCTCTCGATGATTTCACAAAACAACCGGCCTATCCGAATTATCGGAAAAGGACCAACACCAAAAGCTCGTGCCCACCTTTCCACCAGTTAAAAGAAGAGGTAGGGGAGATATTTGTTATTTTTCCCCGGGCATTCGTTCATCGTGAATTTCAAAATGGATCGATTCTCCTAAAGCCGACGTCGACGTCGGAGGCAATTTGGCTTTGTATCCAAAAAACGAAAAACTAGTTGGCACCGAAATCTCCCACGCTGCGCTTTCAATCCAGCCGGGCTGATAAAGGGATTTCAAGCGGTTTCCTCATTGGCTTAAAAAGATAACGTATATAGAAATCTACTTGAGCTTTGACACTTGGGGGAAAATTTTGGGCTCGCCCATATCTTTTGCTTAGATTTAGATATAAACCCCAGTTTATGGACTTTACCCAGATGCAGAATCTTTAATTTTTTTTTGCAGTGGCCAGTCGTGATTTGATGGAAGTACTTTGCTTCCTGTTCAAGTATAAGACAAATATCTCCTATCGTGGAGTACTAAGCAAACCATTCGATGCATGCGTCAAGGGAGCTTGTCTCGTAGTGACAAGTGCGGAGTAATATCTCGTGATACTGATTTTTTTATAGGACAATCAGGTGACGTTAAGTCGATATTTGTACACCTCCGCTAGTCCTTCTCGTCGTAGTGTTTTCATTAGCGTGCCAATAATTTGCTCTATGGCCGTACCAGTGACGAGGTGCTAGTGCCTAAACATCAAGTATGTCTACCTTCATTGCTCAGGATCTAATTTGAGTCGCCGTGTGTATGCATTATTACATACTTGCGCGATCTTATAATTACTCGATGTGTATGGGACAAGAGGCTACGGCATTTAGTACAAAATACATCTTATCAGTAAATTTGATCGCTATCCCGTGAGTAATTTGTCAAAGAAATTAGATAATTGTGACAAGACAAGTCGATAGTCGGGCTGTTTATTTGCTTGTAACATCTTGCCCTTCCATTATTAGGGATTGGGTGGATGTGATGTAGTGACTTGTAATTACCCAATATTAAAACCCCTTAAAATATTGATTAGGTGCCTAATCAGTAATCACTCTAATCCTCTCCCCAAATAATATCTTCACCTTCCCTCTTCCTCCCTTTATATCTTCACCGCATCTCGCTTTCTGCAACCCTTCACCCCTCACTCTCCCTCTCTCTCTCTCTGCAGCAAAATTCCGACCGTCGCTTCGCCGGCGGGTCATCAGATGACCGAAGCAGGAACGGAGCGGCGAGCTGCGATTCCGATTCCGATACCGATTCCGATTCCGATTCCGGTCGTCCTGCAGTCCCGCCTCGCTCCAATCGTCTGACGATGGAGGACCATTTGTGGCCACCAACAAGAGGGTCGAATCGTGGATGAGCTCAAAACGGTCCCAACTCCGGATAAAATCCGTCTGGCGATGTGGCGAATTACGCCCTCGCTCTCCCTTATCTAGCAGACACCAAAGCAGATGCTCTTTCCATGTCCTTTTCTAGCTGGAATCTCGCCCAACATTGCTGTCCTCTCGCTCTGATCGAACTCGAGGGAAAGCTCACTCGTCGCTCGGCCAGCCCACCCCGAAGTGACGCCCTCTGCTTTCCTGGGTTTCCAGCCATGAATCGGCTCCATCTGAACCGGAGGTTCCTGGACGCGGACCTCGGCGTGCCGCCGTCGGACGCGTCGGGCGAGAACCAGACGGCGGCGGCGACCGATTCGTACATCAGCGAGACCAACTTCGACACCAACATGGTGATCATCCTGGCCGCCCTGCTGTGCGCGCTGATCTGCGCCCTGGGGCTCAACTCCATCGTCCGCTGCGCGCTCCGCTGCAGCCGGAGGTTCGGGGCGGAGACGCCGGAGCAGGCGGCGGCGAGGCTGGCGACCACCGGGCTCAAGAGGCGCGACCTGCGCCAGATCCCGGTGGCGGTGTACGGGTCGGCGGCGGCGGCGAAGATCCCGGCCACGGAGTGCCCGATCTGCCTCGGCGAGTTCGTCGACGGGGAGAAGGTGCGGGTGCTCCCCAAGTGCAACCACGGGTTCCACGTGAGGTGCATTGACACCTGGCTGCTCTCGCACTCGTCCTGCCCCAACTGCCGGCACTCGCTCCTCGATCGCCGGCCGCCGGAGAACGAGCTCCCCGTCGTCGTCGGTTAAGCTGTAGAATCCCGCGGCGGCGGCGGAGGCGGCGGAGGTAAAAAAACGAAGGACCCCCCTTGTAAATTTTCTCGGTTTGATAGTGTAGGGCTGAGGCAGCGGCCTGCGTGTGTGCCCGCTTTTAGTTTTGGAGGTGGTGAAGTTTCAGTTTCGGTATGTGTAGGATGAACACGGCGGCGGAACGAGTTCCGGCGCCGATGCGACTCAGCGAGTTTCGAAAATTGAGCGACGTAATTTCTTTCTTTTTCAGATCGATTTCTGCCTCGTTTCCAATTTCGAGCATCACAGGAATTTTTTGCTTCTTTCGATTGAATTGAATTTTACACGATGCACCATCTCAGAAAGAAGAAAAAATGAAAAAAGAAAAAGCAAATTGAATATTTCTTTTTTTTTTTGTGGTCGGAAAATTGAATATGCAGTTTCCTGCTTTTATGGATCATTCGATATAACGTTTGGTTATAAGTAATTATTGAATATTTACTATTATATTTTCCCCCCCGATCAATTCCCCTCGTGGCTAATGAAATAAATTCCTTCATATGGAATATGAATTTCAGAACTTTCTGTAAAATAGTAGCATGTTTGCATTTCACAGAGGTGGATCAATGTATTATTGAGAATAATTAGCACGTTTTATATTTAAAATGGAAAGACGACTTGCTCTCGAGTTAAGTTTTCTTCATAGAAGAGGCAAAGTCTTAACACAGCGTTGTATGACGATGGATTGGATGGTTAGAAAAAGGATGTACCTAATTCATTGAATCGAATGAAATTAAATTATCATGACACTAAAAATGCCAGACAAGATTGAAAAATTAATGTTAAATTTATTTGAAAGCTAATATTAAAACCTAACTCGTTACACCATCCAGTTTCGCCAATAGATGTAAAGGAAAAAAAAAAAAAAGACAACAAAGAAGTTTCCGTACACATAATGGCACGGGTTTAGTTCTAAATGAAACATAACATGCTAATGTCTTCATTATTGCATCCTCACTGTTAAGTCAAAGGGAAAACTCTAGATGGGACGCTTCTTCTTCATCCTATCTCTAATCAAAATAGTCAAATCCAAAATACTCCATAGACTGCTAAATCACTGTTAGACAAATAAAATTATGCACGTGCATAAATTCAATATTTGAAAGATTACACTTCATGTCAAATTAATCGAATCATTAAATAAGATAAATAGTTATGGATGAGATACACAATATCGATAAATGATATAAATATACATAGACAGATAAAAAAAAGATGTCAAAGATTAAAATTATCCCTCGTAGGTTGTTTATGTTAAAAAAAAAAAACAAAATTTGATATTGGTGAAATAAGTAATTGGAGATATTTTGAAAAATAAAGAAAGATTGATATTCCTTAGAAGTATCCGTTCACTTTGCCAAAGAGTACCTTCCACGCATTAACTATGCTTCCTAAAGCTAAATTATTTTGGCAAGAAGCGGAAAGAAATGCTCAGGATAATAATTTTCTATCATACTCGATGCTGGTGTAAAGTTATAATGCGTCAATCAATGCGATTATTCATCACATCAAATTACAGATTTCATAGCCACCTTGACCCGGTATGGCTAATGATTTGATCGATGACGTAATCAAATGGAGACATCGACAGAAGTAAAAGACCTCGTTCACACTCGATTAACATATTAATTTCTCGATTTTTTTTCTTTTTGCAGAAATTAAAAGGGGATCCACGTGTTATCCATCTATGCGTTGGATTAGGCTAGCGCGACGAAAGCATCAAGGGCTGGTATTCGACGAACATAAGGTCAGGCATCAAAGCGCGGTGCACCGGATTCGCGTCCCTTCGTCCAATGAAACGACTTCGCGCTCTTTCTCGTCTTCTTCAGCGATCAGTACTCAGCAAGCTTCTCTCGCAAGCCTCACCGTCCGTAACTCTCTCTCTCTCTTCAAAAAGGAGGGTCGCGAACGCGAATTCAAACTCGTTGCAGAGCCGCTCTTTCTCGTCTTCTTCCTTAAGAAGCTTCTCTCGTAAGCCTCATTCTCTGGTCGTCTTGAAGGACGAGGGCTGCGAATTCAAACCTCCGCCCGCTGCGGAGCCCCCCCTTGCCTACCCTAATGAGAAGGTCGCGGAGGAAATCATCCGCAGCAGCCGTCGAAGTTCGCGATTCGGTAAACACGTCTCGTCGCCTCTTCATTTTCCGCTGGCATTTTCGGTTCCCGGACTGGACGGTGTTCTGGATTCGAGGCTGAATACTCTGTTTCGGAGTGGTCTTTTGTTTCAGTTTTCTCCATGTTTGAATTGTGTCGACCTAGCGTGTCGAGAGGCGATTTTTTGTTTCTGTGGGTTGAAGATTTCCCCGTCTGATTATCCATGTTCCTTTCAAACTTGGCAATTGAATTGGGTAGAATCCATTTCGATTCATAAAAATTTAGGGCTGAGTTTCTTGCCAGTGTATCTCTTTCTGAACAATAGCTATGACAGAGAATTTGGTGTTTACTGCTCGCTGGCTTTGAGCAATGTTTACACGTACGGTTTGAAATTCGGTTAAGAAAAAAACGATAAAGCATGTCTCAATTGGTTTTTGGGATTTTGTAGATTAGGAATTTCAGTATTGGGTTTTTTTTTTTGTGAAGTGAGCGGAGAGATTATCGTATGATCAACAAGGTTTAATAAAAAATGTGGGATTTGGTAATTTGTTGCTTATATCGAATCACACTCTTAGCAAGAATTTTTTTTTAGTCAAGATTCTTGGCAAGAATTTATTGGTTGAGAATATGGTGTTTAGTGCTGATCGGCTTTGACCAATGTTTCTAAGTACTGTTCGATTTTTGGTTAAGGACAAAAAGGATAAAGCATGTCTCAATGGTTTTCGGGAATATGCAGATTGGGAATTTCAGTACTAGGTTTTCCTCACCATCCTTTGTGAAGTGGGTGGAGAAATTATCATCTGATCAACGGGACGCAATAAAGAGTGTGGGATTTGGTAATCTATTGCTCATACCGAATCAGACTCTTAGCAAGAAATTATTGTTTGAGTTGATGGAGAAATGGAGTTGCGAAAAGCATGTCTTTGTATTTGCTCACGGGGAAATGTCCATGACTCCCATAGATGTTGCTTTGGTTTTGGGACTTCGCGTCATTGGAAAGCCAGTGATACTTCAGCAAGATGAGCCTTTTTCAGATCTGGAAGAACATTATGGTGCTGTTCCTGGGAAGAGGAAAATCACAGTTGCTTCAATTGAGAGTAGACTTGATTCCCTTGGTGGGGCAGCTGATGATGACTTTATAAGGACGTTTTTACTTTTTACATTCGGGACTTTTCTTTTTCCGAATACGAATGGAACGATTGATACTCGTTATCTTTCTTTCCTTAGTAATTTGGATTATGTACATCAATATGCTTGGGGTTCTGCTGTGCTTGAGGATCTGATAATGTGGCTGACTAGAAGAAAGGAGAAAAGTATGCAATATGTTGGAGGTTGTCTTTTATTCCTTCAGGTAATTTTTCTTTGGATATCTTTGAAGCCATTTTAAGCTTTCCGATCCACCGGTTCACCAGTTCACCCTATATGCAAGTTCATGATCATTTATAACTCATTCGGTATTTTGCTTATCTTGTTAATTAAAAAAATATCTAGTAGCATGTTATTCATATAGGACCCGTCTCTTGGGGGAACTTTGTTCTTCTTGTTGTTTATTCAATTTTAGATGCAATGTTTATTCCTTTTCAAATTTTGACATACGTGTCCAAAATAGATCTTTTGGGTTGTGCATGACTTTCCCCCTTTTTGGGATTTTGCACAAGTGACGTCTCTATTTCTATGAATTTGTGCAGATTTGGTTTTATGAGCATATTGACATGGCTCGGCCTAGTCTGCAAAATGATTCCTTAACTTTTCCCCGTGTATGCCGATGGGGAAATAGTAGACCCCATCCAAGAGAATGGGTAACTGCTGAATTTGAGAAACTAAGAGATGATCAGGTGAACCCATCGTTTATCTTTCTTTTACCTTTTTTTTTCTTTTTCATTTTTAATGCTTGAAGTTACCTGCTCTACTAGTTACAGCTATTTCCACCTTTATTGGCCTCTAAAGTAGCTGTATGGAATAACCCGTGTTGATCAATTCTCAATTTTAAATGGCAATTATGCATTAGATAATCTGGGAGCTTCATCCTACTGCGATTGAGTTGGAAGCTGAAATAATCAAAGAGATTTTGCCTGCACGAAAGGATGACTCCCAAGAGACAAGTCCACAATCTGGGCCAAATGATTTTTTAGCGAATCTTCCAATGGATCCTGTGAGCTTTACCTTTTCCATTTCCTTTAAGGTTTATTTTGTAATATTGCATGTTGTTTTAATTGTGATAATTCCTTCCACTATATTTTCTTGTCTCTTTGTTTTCATAATTGAAGTGAATATATCTCGTTTGTGGAAACTCATGAAACTAAATTATGGATGAACAGGATGTCAAAGCAAAAATTGTCTCCAATGTAGATACGATTGATAGAGTACAAAGGTCGGAGATGTTTAATGCATCGAATCCTTGGTCATCGCTAGATGAAGTGAACTCTCTGACAAACACTGATTATCTATCTCACCAAGAAGCGTGCAACGAGAATGTTGAATCACCATCAACATCATACAACTCGCCTAGAAAATCATTGGCTGGCACTGTAGGTTATTCAATTGCTTCTCTTATATGTCAATACATTCATTTTATGTAGGCTTTAATTGCTTTGATTTGTTAGGAAGATGACTTGATGTTGAAAAATCGGATATTGGAAGAGAAGATTGTGGAATTGGAGAAGGAGACGAGTGAACTGATAAAGGAAAACAATCAATTAAAATGCCAGCTACTCTTGAGTCCATCATTAGAAAAGGAAAATGATGATCTGAAGAAAGAAGTGACTGACCTGCGAAGACAAAATCAAATGCTAAGCTTGTCTTCAGATCATCTTGTGTCTCAGCTTGAGAAATTGCTCTTGGATGAGGAAATTAACGGTGCAGAAGAAACATGACTCTACTGTAAGGAGGTACTTGAATGTTTTGCCCTTGGTCCTTTTAAAGCTGTTTCTGCTTCTCTCCTTCCATGAGTCAAAGACTAACATGGCCTAATCGCCTAGTAATATCATTATTCTTTATCATGCATCTCTGTTGGCTCTGTTCTATAATCATCTCTAAGCAAATCTGTGGCTGTTTGCAGAAAGTATTGGAGAGTATGGATTATGCATGCTGATTTTTGAAGGCATCACGTATGTTGTTGGCAAGCATAGCTGGGATCCATGGCATAAAATTCAGCTAAGTAGAGATGGGGCAGTCGATCCAATGATTACCTCTTCCTTCGTCCGGGCTTGGGCAGGGCCGAAGGGGTATGAAGATAAATCATTGTATGGGTAAAAGTTTGTAGCCAGGCCTTACCTATTGAAACAAAAGAGAGTTCCCCACTGATTTGTTTTCGATCGGAGCATCAAGCAAGTCGGCAGGCACAAAAGACAACTGCAGAGTATTTGGTTCGGTCATAAGCTACGTGCTTTCTCATATTACATAGGAAAAATATTGAAGATGAGCTGTGTCAATTGGACAGGAAATTGCGCTTGTCTTTTGCATGAGCTGTATAATACCCGAAGATTTAAGATGATGTTTAGGACACCGAATCACTAATCATTGTAATCGCCTTGTTTTAAGCTCCCAGAACAAAAGGAACAATTAGCTGTTTTACGTCTGCTATGCTCTCTCTCGGAAGCACTTCAGCAGGATTCTCTTTCAAATAAGGTCGCTGTTACACGACAAGAAAATAATGCAAGGTAACATGATTATAACGAAATAACGCTTAAGTAGACATGCTTAGCTCCTCATATGCGATCCTAATCTATATACTTTATCTGCATACATCATTCTGGTTTCGTGGCTTTGGTTGTCTACAAATCATGGTTTAATGGGAGCTACCTTAGGCCTTGGTCGGGCAGGATGGTTTTGGGGGGTTGTTTGTTTCAGATGCTGCGCACCATCGCTTCGCTTGTATGGTCGTTATTTTGTTGTCACTTTTTGGACCACTTCGTAGGTACTAGCATATAATTTCTTAATTTTATTAGGTTGTCTACAATTTTTTTTTTCTGTAATTTTTCTTTTGATTTGAAAATTTTGGGTTTTTCTAATGCGGCGCTTAATTCACCCTACATTGATGTGACGTGTTATGAGATAATATTAAATTGGATAGTGTTAATAGAGAGATTTAATTGCATCAGTGTGAAAAGTTTATAGAAGTTCATCACGAATTTGTAGATAAGCTTTATAAGTTTTAGTACATTCAGAGCAAAATCAAGATGACATTCCCCATGTCCTCGAGCCCCATTCTTATCAGAAACCTCGTGGTAAGTTTTCCCGATTGGAGACCGGGATCACCAGACAGAGCAAGGCCTAAACCTGCGGGTCCAGTTTCAACGAATTTTATGCTGTGGCTTGTCTCGATTGTCATATTTATGAGACAGTTCAATTATTGTCCTTCTTGTTGGCTAACAAGGACGATGCATCAGTTCATCGCCACAGTCCATCGCCACAGAGTTTTTACTCCACTTTCCACGCATAATTGCTCGCTCCATTCAATTGAATCAATCATATCTTAGTCGGTAAATCAATCGTATCTTGAGCGCATACTGATGATCTTGCTAATCAAACTATTAAATTTCTCTGTAGTTCTAGTTTCATGGCCCATTAAATGCGAACTATACACGGCGAGGCGGGTAAGTACCTGCGAAATCATTCCAACTAGCCTAATACGTCTTAGATTTTCCGTGAAGCTCTGACACATATCCGCTCATTAATGACAGCTGGTGAAGCACTAGCTATGTGAGGGGACCTATGGAAGAAATGTCAATCGCATCAACGGTCCGAATTTGTTCTAGAAAAAAAACTTTATATCACATCGATTGCGGAGACATTGAATCGACAAGACGCCAAGTAGCCCTTTCATTAGGTGGGCCCCTCGAACCTTCCTTAACGACATGACATTCTAATGTCTTCAGCGATTAGAATCAAGCAAAAATAAAAGTTTTTCATGCACCGGTCGCCTTATCGACGCGGGGAATATCGATAATCTTTTCTTTGGATCCATGGACGAATGGTACAAGAATATAAGTTCAGTGTGTGATTTGCCTCTTTTTTCTTATCTTAATTTGAGCCAGAGGAAATACTGTCCGATTCGAAATGAGCGACCTTTGTTTGTAGATCTAGGCTGTGGAAGAAGAAACCCAGCCGCAATGCACGAACCGTCCGAAAACTCGCCTGTCGGAAGGTTACCCAGAGTTTGAGTTTAAGCAGTACTCGCTCGAGTCGCACGCGCATTCATACGCCGAACAAATTACTTCATTCTAAGCGTTTATTTTTGTGAAGTAGCGTAACGTCCGCGAGAGCCATTGTAGATTTTACTAACTTATAATCCATGAATACTAGAGACAGGTATAGTACTAAGTTATAGACCATGTTTCAATCTCCAGCAGCGCAACCCTGCCTTCGCGTGTGGATTTTCCTGCTTTGTAAGTGAAGGAGGAGAAACAAGAGAGATGAAATGGAAAAGGCAACACTCGATCACCTCAAGCTCAAGCCAAATAATTATTTAACATAAGTACCGCCACATGATAATGTCTACGGCACAGAAAGCACCCGATGACAGACAAAAAAAAAAAAAAAAAAAAACCTTAAAAAGAAACATGAAGTACTGAAGCTTCATGTCGGACTCGTCCTGCACCCTTTTATTTCGCATTCTAAGCCATTCATTCCCTAACCATAATCATATTCATTCGCTTCCCGGAATCCCTTCCTTCACGATCTTCACTTCACGCTGCAACGCAAAACGAACAGTTCATGAGTAAAAAGTGAAAAGGGTCATCAGTTTACGAAGAACTCATGCGTATACTACAGCATATGGATGCTTCGTTGAGTAAGTTAACCTGTTGCAGTTGGTGCTGGGGCTGATCTTGTAGGGGATGTTGACCCCGCACTTGCCGGGGATGGCGGCCACGACCCCATAGTTGATGCCGGAGATGCTGCCGGAGGCAGACTTAAGGCACCTGCAGGCGGCCTGGCGGTCCGGGGTGGTCCTGGCGGCGTTGTTGACCGACCTGATCCCGTTGCAGCACCCGGCCGGCACGGGGCCCCTGCCGCTCCTCGCGTAGGAGATGCACGGGGCCAGGGCGCTCGCCACCTGGCCGCACGTCACGGCGGCCTCGGCCACGGAGGCCGCCGCCACCATGCACAGGAGGGCCACGCACGCCAGCTTCGAAAGCCCGGAGCTCGCCATGTCTCAAGAAACAGCAGAGAAGATTGCTACAAACGGAGTGCTGAGTGCTGGTCAGTGGGGGATCTGTAGTGGAGAGCCAATGAGGGACGATCCAGATTATATAGGAGGGGGAGGGGGCCTGAGATCGCGACACGTGTAAGTGGGGGCCCCCGGTGGGGTCGTGATAGATTGGAGATTAGTTGGAGGTTGGGTATGTATAATTGAATGCTGGTTTTGCCATCCTCCCGAGGCCCTTCATTTCTTTCTTTTCCAAGAAGTTTTCGCCATTTCTTCGATGCAAGAGGGCCTTCATAAATACTTTCGAACCTCTCCGATCTGGACGTGGTTGTTTCTTTCTGTGTATATGCAACTTTTCTTTGGTAGAACTTCCTGTAGATATGCTACTTGGAGCTAAGTTTGATTGCCATGTGCAGATCTATTGATAAGAAAAAGCATCGACATCCCTAGCCATTACTATGCTTCAGCCTGCCCAGCGGCCTGAGCACGATCGAGAGGTCACGACAAATTATTCCGATAGAAGCGTCCTACATAATCTGGTACATGCAAATGAGTCCATGCTTTGTTTTTATAGAGAATGGCCTCGCGCGAGGTCTCTAAAATTTGGTTAATTAAATTGGGAGTTAGGTGTTGTACCTTCCATTGGGTTTGGAGTCATTTTCACGAGGAAGCTAATTTAGTGATTATTGGTGCCTCGACTTTGATAGAAAATGACAAAATTGAAAAATCTTTGGGGATCACCTCCAATGTAATTTGGAAAAAGGTGAAAAATTCAAAGAACTTTTTAAGAACGGTTTTTAGCATTCGGTAATCACTTATTAAAAAGTTTCGCCAATTATCACAATGTCACTCATCTTAAACTTTGATTCCAGAAAAAAAATTCAAAAAATGCAAATTCCGCATTATTCACAATTGCTTATAAACTTAGATATCTTGATTTTCAGTAGAAAAAATTCAATACTAATTTACCCAAAACCAAGGGTACTGTTTAACAGGTTTCTAAGTCACCAGTTAGGGTTTTCTTCGTGCATATATTGCTGTCTAATCTAACAACGCGTGTAACTTCTAGGGTTTTCTCCATTATAACCTAAAGCGAAATCGCAAGTGCCTCGGACCTAACAAAGCATTAGAAGAAGACCACCAAGAAGAGATGGGAAAAGCAGGTAGAGAAAACGACCGAACTTAGGCACGGCGTGTCTAGTGTCTACTCGATGACATCGCATAAAAAGACGAGCTCCATGTGAAGAATACAAACGGCGTTCACCCAACTCGTCTTGCGACATCAGCGCCGACCAGAAGTAAAGCTGGCTGTTGCGTGGCTTGAATTAGAACCCTAAGGATGATGATGTCTTTCGATGGATGGATCGAACATGGCTTACGCGGGGTAGGGTCGCGGTTTCTCCATGTGCTCGTTGAATTTTCGTCTCCTCCACCGCACACGTTTCCGAAATGTCAGAAAATCACTGTGGTCTCGGTTTTTCTCACATTTTTGGTCTCAGTTTTATGGCAATTGCAAGGGTGTTCCATAAAGAATTTTACCGTCGGTTTTCTTTCGCGAAAAATAAATAATTTTAAAAATGTTTTTCAAAAAATAATTATTTATTTTACTTATAAAAATGAGTGAACATAAAGTATTTTCATCACTTATGTGTATTTTTAGATATAAATTATTATCGATAATAAAAATATCTATTATTGACTAATAATTTCAAGGGATATAAGTATTATCTTTTAGGGAAAAATTTTTCAGAACATTTATTTTCAAAGAAACAAATGGAGATTTAACAAAATGAGTTTCAAGCAGCATCGATTTCGTGATTTGTGCATCTTGTGGTAAGTAGTTAAAATTTCATATTTGAGACCCATGAGAAGTATGCATCCAACAGAATTATCCGAACAACCAAAAATAAGAAAGATTACCTATTTTTAGTGTTAATTAATCACTACAGTTTTTCTAGAATCACTTCAATCTTTCTAATAAAATCTCGGTCATTATGTTTTAGTATTAAGATAGCAGAATGCAAATCATGTTTCATATTATCAACGCGGTTTATTTTTATTATGGTGTGAAAATACGGCGTCAACATCAAATGGTTTTCTTATTAATACGATGACATTTTTTAAATTCACCTTTAGTATGTTTGCCAAAGGGTATGCATATTCATAAAGGCTGTTTTTTGTTTTTGTTTTTGGGGTGGCCCATGTACGATCGATAAATAAATACTCTCTTGAGACTTACTAAACAGTTACGACTCTTTAGTTGGACTTTCACATGACAGATTAAAGCAGATTTTTAGTATCTTTATGTCAATCATATAGGAAAAAGTATACACATGCTCCCTCGTGTTTATTTTCTTTTCTTTATCCTATTTGTTAGAAAATTCAATCGGAAAAGATCGAGGCAAACCACGTGTATATGAAAATAGAATTTGTGACAAGTACACTATCTCAGACGCACGGCCCTTCCCCAACCTCAGTACGGACTGTCTGTTAGCTATCAAATTCTTTTTCATTTTGACTCATATCATAAAAAAAATTAGAGTAGCAGAATTTTGATACACAAGTTCCACATTTGTGGCAAGTTTAGCTCATGGTCCTAAGATTGAACAAAATATTTCTAGTTTAGAGAATCATACTAGACAAAAAGGAAGAAGGGAGAGTCTTTAGGGATTTATAGAAAATTACACAATATTATTTCTAGAAGGGTGCGCTTTGCCCCTTAATGTTTACATACACCGCCTCATACAAGCATGAAACAACACACTAAAATTTTATAGACACCGTTTGGTCGACAAATGCCAATTATTTGCATTTATCGAGTTTTCTATCGACAGACTGACTTTTCCACTCATTTTTCGGCTTTTTTTGCTTCGGCTACAATGCTACAATAATTGGGAGGAGGATGTGACCAAGAGGTCCGACAGTGGAGTCTCCATCAAGGTACCTCTAATAAAGTTTATCTTTTGACCGTTTCTTTCTTCTGAATAGCCTTTCATCTTCTTCTTAATCCCGAGGATTTGTAAAAGGGAACACTGACAATTGAGATCCGAAAAATTATATTTCAATAATATTCTCATTATATTCAAACTCATTCTTAATATATATATAAATCAACTCCTTAAATAGTTGGTAAGGTGACAGGATATGCATCAATATTAACCCATATGGCGGAGAAGATGAGGTTGCCAGTTTATTTTAATATCCTTTCGTACCTAATAATTTTAATTTGCTTTTGCGGAAAGTCTTTTTGCAGTAATAACATGGAGAGAGCACGTTATTTTCTGTGTGCATGAAAAATAGGAAAGAGGCACCAAGTAGGCTTTGAGTGACAACCGCCTACTAATTATCACGATTATCATAGTAAACTTCGATAAAACATTTTATTTGACAATATAAAAGTTGAGTTTTTTGAAACGGTAATTCGTGAAAATGAATTAACTTCACGTACAAAACTAAATTTTGAATCATAGAGCAAACTCCCACGAGTGTTTTTAAGGCATTGCATTAGAGCTAAGTTTGGTGCAATGTCTGTCACTAAATCGAACTGATTAGTAGATGATCTTTGAACATATGTGAAACAAATCAAAGATATTCCTTAGCCTTTTTGTACGCACTGGATTTGATAATTTGGGTAGTTCGAAGAACATGTTACGAGGGATGACGAAATGAACTCTTACACAGTAAGCAAAAGGATAAATAGAAGTTAAACGTTAAGCTTGCGAGGAGTTAAGGTACTTTCGCTTTTTAACCCCAATTCAATGTACCGAAAATGTAAGTCGCAATAAGTACACTTTAAGACACGTTATAAAGCCTGTGTACTTTTCCAAATGGACGTGTGGCATTTCGACGATATCCAAGCGATCTATGTAGTTGTGGAGACCGTAGGGTTTCGACAGCGAAGAAATTTAATGAAGGTCGAATGGATCGCCTGGTAAAACTTGCTTATCATTTTCGGAACTAGATATGACAAATTTGGCGATATATGTTTCTATTACTGTTCTGGTGAAAGGTGCTGATTAGGGATTCGGTAGAAAGTTTTGTCTCTTGTCTCTTGGATCATTAGGGTTGTCGAGCGTTACTTTGCAATGTTCGAGGGGCGGTTCAGAGGAAATTAAGGAGAGTAAAAAACACCAAGTAGAGATAATTTCACTGGCCGAAGCACATAATATAACGACAAGGACGTAGACAGAAAACCAACACGAGACCAGCCACCACACAACAACAAAGCATGCATGCAAAACATCGACTAGTCCACGTCCCTTCTTATTATCATCATCTTCAACGTTACCACGCTATCGTCAGCGACGTCCGAGCTCGTGGACCTCACTTCACGCTGCATTACAAACCAACAGAGAAAGAAAGCAACGTTAAGTGAGAGAAGTTTTTGTTTCGCACGCAGTCTGTGTGAAGCTCAGTTCACGCAAGAATGCATCGTAACCTAGAAATGATTGATGAACAGCGAGAGGGAAAGAGAAAAGGAAGAATGGCAGAGAACTTACGATTTGCAGTCGGTGGTGGGGCTGATCTTGTAAGGCACGCTGACGCCGCACTTTCCGGGGAGGCCGGCGGCGAGGTTGAAGTTGATCCCCTGGATGCTGCCGGCAGCCGACTGCAGGCACCGGCACGCGGCCTGGCGGTCCGCGGTGGTCCGGGCCGCGGTATTGAGGGACTTCACGCCGGAGCAGCAGGCGCTGGACAGGGGGCCAGAGCCCCTCAGGTAGCCGATGCAGGGGCCCATGCTGGAGGAGATCTGGGAGCACGTGATGACCGCGCGAGCCGCCGGTGACGAAGCCGCCACGAGGCAGGCGAGGAGGAGGAAGCAAGAGAGCTTGGAGAGATCAGCCATTCTCGGAGGAGTTGTTGAACGGAGAGTGAGAGGAAGAGAGATGGTTAGGGTTTATGGAATCGGATGATGAGTGAGACGAGAATGTGAAGTTGGAGGGTTTATATAGAAAAAATTTGAAGCGAGGAGAGAGGAAATGAGAGCCACGTGTCTTTGCATGAGAAAGAGGGTGGTAAATTTTGGTGGTTGGGTTGATGTACAAGGCCATTTACTCATCTAGTTTGACTGTTGGTGTGTGGCAAGAAAATATATCGAGAAGCGGTGAAGAATCATGGCAAAAAACTAGGGTTTCATGGGGTTGAAAGATTTGCATATTTTCATGTAGATGCAATGTGCATCGCTAGCATTAAGTGGCAAAGTTAGGTCGCCTGATACCCATCATCGTACGAATGTTGAATAGACGGTCGGAGAATATTGTCCTCATTGCATCTCAGCCATAAGATCAATCAATTTAGGTTAACATGAAGGGGATATTGCACCCTATGATTCGATTATGCAGTTTGGTGGGAGTACATATGGAGTAATGAATTATTATCTTTCAATTGTATAAGAGAGCGCGATTGTCCTTAATGCTTATGTAAATATTTGAGAAATGATAGATGTTCTATTATAGCCCAACAAAACTCTTAATCATGAAATGTCATGATAGACATTTCTCCCATATCATACTTATACTCAGTTATGCACCTTGTCTTTTGATGTCACGTGTTAGTGAGTGTGAGGTGAAACATTTAATCAGTTAACTCATTGTGTATTGCTAGATTAGTTAATACACCAGCTTCAATAACTAATCCACATAAGTAGAATTGCTAAAAGAGATTATGAACTATAATGGATCCTATATATAACCTAGACCATTAATGATAGTCGATTACCTCAAGATGATGTTTATGTACATACGGATGCTTCATTTAAGTATCTATCAACTTATAATATGTCACATGATTAATCTTGTATTTTTAGTTTCTATGAGTCAAATTTTAATATGCCCAGCGTTCTTTTCGTATCTTTCAGTTGCTAAAATTGATGAGTTGGCTATATTTGTACATGTGTTAAACGATAAGTGGACTGATCTACAATCCTATGTGGATGAGACAAATTTAGCAAATATGTTTTTCCTATTGCCGACCCTATGGAAAAGAATCTATCAATGATTTTGTCCCTCTATTCAATTTGTGTGTCGGTTATGATTATGGATGGATGGATTAGGTCAATTTTTTCTTTGTTGGAAAGATTTGGTCAATTGAAGGGTCATAGAAATTAATAGAATCTAACACGATCCTTGAAGCGCATTGATTAAGCGATTGACTTATGGTACCTGCACTGGCCCATGTTAATTGCAGTAAGGCATTCAGCAATCATCCCGCCAAATTTCCATGTGACGAAAACCCTACATTTTGTAGCTAACACCAACTTTAGCAGCCCACCGACAAAAAAAAAAAAAAAAAAAACTTTAGCAGCCCACATCAATCTTATTTGAAAATTTGAGAATAGGTGAATTCTCTATGAATCGATTTTTTCTCGAGATATTTCGTTGTGTCAAATATTCTCACTTATCTTGAGAGCACAAAAATATCGAACTCAATAAAACTCTAGAACCGTCAGCCACAAACTCGCTAGCAAATGCCCTTATTTATTTTTTTTCTAGTGTATTTTTGTTGCATGCGGAAGTTATGTGAATCAATCCGATCGTTTCTCTCATTTGCAAAGCTTGGGTCGACAAGTCTGTAAAGGCATTCTCAGAAATATATGTACTGATAATAAAGTACACTTTTTCGGTTGACACTGTAAAAGATTTCAAATTGATATTCTTACTACATTCACTTTTAAAATTAATTTTTATGTCACAAAAATTTCAAATTAGTAGATCCATTACAAATTCAGTTAATTCTTCATGCAAAATAAAGATAAATGCAACATGGACATATTGATTTATAATTTTTTACGATATAAAAACTAATTTAGGAATAGACCCCATTAATTTGAGACTTCTGGTGTAAATAACCATCTTTTTCGGGGCTACTTATTTTGTCGGTGGAAAACTGAACTCTGTACGTCACCCACCTCCTTATTGAGTTGATGCGCTGATAGGATTGGCGTAGGGTGCTTGTCAGTCCCCAAAACAGTTGAAAAAATGAAAATGCGTTACAAATTAGATATATGTCTTATCAAATCTTAAGATCCTAATTTCGATAGGGCGCTTTTAATATTGGAATTACAAATGACGAAATTTACCACCATTATTTTCATTAAAAATAGATTTATCAAAAATTTTGTCGTCGATTTGAGGTACATACGCAGTTTCTCTTGAATATTAATTAGAGCTATTAGAATGAAAAATTTCAAACTGTTATAGCTATGAAAAATTTATTCTAAACTTATTTTTGGACCAACTAAAATCCCAAATTGATATTTGATAAATTTACCAAAAAAAGCTCGCGCAAAAATTTGTATTATTTTGAAGTTTTTGGATAAATTTATTATAATTATTTCAGTTTATAATTTTTTTTTGGCGTTAAATTTTTCACAAATATACTATTAATTAAAAGAAATGTTCATACCGAAGAACAAAAAAAAGAGAAATGCAATTTTAAAATGAGAGTAAAACCAATTTATGATTTTTGTAAATAATCTTTTTTCTTTTTTGGTAAAAGGTAAGAATTTGTAAATAATCTTTTACTACTTCCAAATCGTGAAAATGAAAGGGGTAAAAGAGGTGGGGCCCCCATCGGAAGAGAGAGAGAGAGAAGGGACAAACGGTTCAGAAAAGAGAAAAGGCACAACAAATGCACCGTGACAGACGCTTTGCAGAAGGTTACGGGAGACACGTGTCCCCAAATGGGTGGGCCTGTCAGAAAAGGCCCCGTACCCGCATTTGTCTCCTTATTAATTCTCCGCCTTTTCTGACCGTTTCTCTCTCCCTCGTTTGGGCCCCGGCTACAGATAGCCGCGACAAGACAACTCGTGCCACGTGGCGCATCACGCTTCCTCGGTCCGTACGATGTTTTTGAACGGTCGGAATTTAATTGAAGACAACCGAGTATTAAAAAAAAAAAGAAGGAAAAATGCCACAAGTCCCCGACTGTGCGCCCTCACTCTTTTTATTTATTTATTTATGAGATCAAAAATTTCAAATTATATTCACTGCAATATATTTATCATGAATTTTTAATTTATACCTATATGATATATATATATATATATTATTCATCAGATTTTATTATATGAATTAGGCGCCATATAAAAATCATTTGTTTTCTGATGTCCATATAAGTAGATCTATAAGGATACTCTGATAGACGAAAAATATATTACATTATTGTTCGGGATTTTATATTAGGTAAAGTTTAGGAATTTTTGTTTTTTCAGAAAATGTTGTTTTGATGTTTAAGACAATTTAAAGCCCATTGGTATTCGGACCATGACTAATATTTACGGAAAACCCCTGTAAATTGAAAACAAGAAGTAAACAGAGCATAAGGGTCAAATGCTAATTAATCGACATCAGTAATTCACCAGCTATGTCAAAACGATCTGAAAATCTGTTATCGAGCACGAGGACATTTTGTTTTAGGCTGGACCGTCCGAATATCTACAGACTATCTTTCTGGTGGAAGGAAAATTATCATGTTGATTTTTTTCGAAAGCAAAATACGTACTTATCGACTTTCCCCCTAAATTTTAAAATGTCTTTCAATTAGTAAATGAATAATAAAGGAAATTTACGCAATTCCATCTACAAGTCAAAATTTACTAAATTGAAGAGTCTCCAGCGTGTTGTCCTAGAAAAAAACATGTCGCCAAAACCCACCCTTAAGGACTATGTGAAAAGTGAGACAAATCAACTGCACCCCGATTCCAATTTAATGACCCCGGCGAATAATTAGGTCAGGCACAATCGTCGAATTGAATCGATGCGAAGCCCTAATTCTCAAAGTCTCAACTGCATTGTAAAGAGACCACCATGTGCCCTCACATGCCATGGGATTTTGCCCAATTCCCCCTTTAGAGCAAGCTCTTAGCTAAAAAGATCCATAGCTACAAGAGTCCATTTATGAAGTCACTTTTCCCAATCATGGAACCCACATTTGCCCACACACTAGCCACTGCCGGATCATAGACCTCAGTAGCATTAGAGTAGAATCAAGAACCAGTTGTTTCTCTTCTCCTTTTTTGCAGCAAATGAAGTCAGGCTACACAAACATGCTCTTATTTTGCTGATAAGATCTAAGCAAAAGGAAGGAATGATATAGCCAGCCCACTTCAACATGCTCAATGCTGGCCACATCTCTAGGCCTCAACTAAACCCTACATGACTTGCATTCACAAAATGACCATTCCCCATCCGCCGTTTGATAAGAATAGTCGCGGCATTTGATTAGATGAAAGGATAAGTGGCATTATTATGAGAATTCGTGCCATTCTATTTCCTTCCTTTATGATATCAGCAAGAAATAGCAGTCCTACTTGTATTGAATATATATATTTTTTTCCATCCCTCCCAATCCCTCTGCTGCTACTCGTCGCTATTCAGCTACTCAAAATACTCTACAGAAAAGCTGCACCAACTACTAAAAGGCCATGACCCTCCAAAAATTGGAACTCGAAGCTTCCCAAGATTCCACCGGGTCATTGCGAGTTCCTAGTTCTTTTAGAAGCAAAAAGTTGGCGAATAAAAGCAAGCTTCCCTTTATTTCGAGCAGTGGACAGTGCCATGGTGCCATTACTAGTTGTTGCAGCAGCCTCGTTGGAATCTGGTTCTTGTGAGGATTGTGTAGGCGGCGAAAGAGTGAAGAGAAAAGTATTGAGCATGCGAATGATCTGGCTGAAGCTGGGCCTCATGTTAGGGTCCTCGACCCAGCATGACTGTATGATGAAGGCGAGATCAGGGGATATATCCTCTGGAAGAGCTGGCCTCTCTTGCTGCAACTCATATGAAAAACATCATGGTCAAAGAAAGTCCAAAGCTCTGCCAGATGCAGCACAAAGAAGTAAAGAAAATGATGCAATAGAATAGGAAATAACGTGAATTTGCTTTGATCAGCATCGAACCGTATCATGCCAGGAAAGACATAATATACTACTAATAACCTTCTCAGACTCATGCATGCCACCAGATAGCGAAGGATGGATTGACACATCGATAACAAGAACTAAAGTTGCTTCCCTGGCCAATAAAGGAAAAAAAACCTGATGGGCTAGAGTCTAGAGCCGTCAGATTTTACATTTTACCATTTGGGAGCAAAATTTGGCAAATATTTCAAAGCCCGGTTACTTCAGTTACTCAATGAACTTGACCTGATTCTTTCCAAAAGGCAAATCATCGATTACCCTCAGAAAAAGTATACCCTCAAAAAGTGGCACGCCTCTCTAAAAAAACCTCAACAAAGCCCAAAGCTTTCTTCAGGCTTAACAACTACTTACATGCAGATTTGTAAAGT
This sequence comes from Eucalyptus guilfoylei, assembly GCA_016097605.1. Classification (NCBI taxonomy): domain Eukaryota; kingdom Viridiplantae; phylum Streptophyta; class Magnoliopsida; order Myrtales; family Myrtaceae; genus Eucalyptus; species Eucalyptus guilfoylei. Next base: position 11,622,802 of record CM027870.1, on the reverse strand, counting down.
AGCGATAAAGGAAATCCAGAAATTAGCAGAGAAGAATTGAAACAAGTGCTCTGCTAAGCTAACCTTAAAAGCGGCTGCATAAGCAGCTTGCAGATTGGACATGCCTTCAAATGGCATTCGGTTGGTTAATAGTTCCCATAGAACGATTCCAAAGCTATAGACATCAACTTTATTGTTGTAATGCTTCTTCTCCCCCTGCCGCAAAGTCACAGTGCTATACAACTGCAAAGGCACTCAATTCAACATAAGGAGTCAGCTATTGACGGTAAATCCTCCAAACGGATATTCATCTAACAGAGAGTCTGATAGAGAGGAAGGAACCAAACGGTAAAGTTGAGTGATCCAGCAATGCAACATCAGAACTATCATCATGAGGTGTGTAATTGCATAATCTCTAATTCAAGCAGGTGAGAAGCCGATTACAAAACTAAGAGAGATTCTAATCAATGTACAAATTGGAAAAGACTTCTTGTTTCTGCCATTTTTACCATTACATTCTGAGTAAAAATCTGCAGATTCACTATTCAAGAGTCTGCGAATACACTATATGCCTTTCTATGCGTTCAGACAATAAACATATGCTCAAGTGTCAGACCTTCAAGGATCTAAAAACTATCGATACCCCTCCCTCCCTCCCTCCCTCCCTTCCTCCTTCCCTCCATGACACCATTTCTGAAGCCCCAAAGTGCTCCTAAAAGTACTGGAATTTTTATTTCCTTCCTAATATTCTTGATCACAAATTAAGTTAAGAGCCAAAGAGCCCCCATCAATCAGTATGAAAACGGTATCTCAGAAATGTTAGAAAAGATGACCCTGAGAAAAAACATCATCGCACATGATCACACCAAAGCTCTCTACCATGGCCTGTCTACTTCAATCAACACGCTATCAATCAACATTCTAGAAAGCATTTTAAAGAACCCTATTGTCTCCACCTCTACCTACTCTGTCCATATGGTCCTGCACTTAAACAGCAGGAAAGGCAGGCTAACTGTTTCGTGCATTGATCATGATACGAATGTTTTCTCCAAGAATAAATATAAGGTAACAAATTTGGTACTAATAACATCAATGTGCCTTCAGGGTCTCAAATAGAGTAAACCAAGAGCACCAAACCAAAGTGATGACCAATCTCAGTAAAGACATCGTTTTACTTCACTTATTCAGCTATAACTTTGATTTCTTGCACGGAGGTCGAGTCTGAGTATTAGTTCAAAGAATGAAGATTGCAAATTAATCAGTGAAGTGGCTCACAGAACATCAATGAACCATGACAGGGCTTTAAGGCCATTGAGATAGTTACATTGTCTGGAACATATCATCCAAATACAACTGAACTATTGTTTCGAATCCATAACGTCATAAAGATTTATATATCAAACTCAGAAAGGAGTTTTAACTATGTTTCTGAGAAAAGACAAACCTCAGGAGCCATCCAGCGGTAGGTCCCTGTTTCAGCGGTCATCATCTCAGTCACAGATTCTTCCCTTGCTAGACCAAAATCCGCAAGCTTTACAGATCTCTGATTAGCGGTAAGCAGCAGATTGTCTGCATCAAGTTAGTATTTTGAGTCATTGGCAGATGTTAATGTCATCAAAATAGTAACAGCGGCGTGCACATGCATTAAAAAAAATCCAGTAACTTAACTGTGAGTCTTTCGACCAAAAAAAAAAGCTGAGTCTAAAACTGATCGTAATTTTGCTCCTCACTTTTGTACCCATGACATACATCTAGACACAAAAACCTCAGTTATACACAAATCTGATGTGATAGAACTAAAGTATTGGTGTGGTGAAAAAATGACTACATCTCTTCTCTGCAAGAATTTCACAGGCAATTCTTAACACCAGGCTTAATTGGAAGGTGGCCATGTTCATAGGCGAAATGTCGTAAAAATGACTTTCTCAGAAGTTTTAATCAGATGCAAGACAGGACGGATGACTGCATGACCTGAATATTCAGCCTTAAAAAATGAGAACAATCTACAGAAATAATCCGGCCACTTCAACAGATGATTGCTTCACATTCAGGGTATAGAAGCTCATTCAAGACCAATACGGAGCTGTCTGCCACTAGTAAAATTCTTACCTGGTTTTAGATCTCTATGAATAATACCATTTGCATGTAGACATTCCATGGCCCGAGCAATATCTAGAGCATAGTTTATCGCAACATTAAGGTCTAATACATTTGGCCGTATGCTGAAAAGATATTTCCTCAGAGACATCCCTGGTAATAGCTCCGTAACGATTACCATGTAAGGATCTTTACAAGCACCCATAAACTACAAAACCAAAGACAGAGCACATTGATCGTCAAGCAAAATTTGATTAGATAAAATAGTACAAAATCAATTTAAGGACGCCCTCGAAAGTGCCAAAAGAACACTGGAGCTAGAGAATACTGACCTTTACTAGATTCTCATGCTTAACTCGTGACATCATATTGACTTCCCGAGCAAAACGATTTTCAAGTGCAGCTCCTTCTTCTGGTGTCTTCCCACGGTTGAGGACCTTTATAGCGACAATTTGATCTCCATACCTGGAAGGACATTAGGCTATACCTATTCAACTAGGACACTAACTATAACAAACTACTCCAACCCACTCGGTTTAATATGAGAGCGCATGATCATTGTGCATCAATTACATTACAAAGGCAATCACCGCCATGAAAGCAGCTGAAACTTACACAGCAAGACAAACTCATCAAATAAAAGATGAAAGGAAACGGAGGCATACAAGTAACAGAGAACTGTTCTTTGGCCTTTCCATAACTATAGATTGTTAGCAGCTGTTATACAGCAAGATTAGGTGAGCATAAGCAATCTTAGCTTCTACTATAACATGTAAATTACAACCCCAAAGAATTTGCAAAAGTTTGGATAGATGCACCGGGTCAAATGCAGGGTTGCCGTAGCATATCAATGCCTAGTGAGAAAACAAACACATCCGTGTAATATTACAATAAGACGCGTTCATAGACATCAGACAAAACTGATTACATTACGGTAGAAAAGGACAAATAAGGAAAGAAGCTGTCCAGTCCAGTATATACACTAAAAGCTAGTTCACAGTTGCTCCAAGACACCCAAATTCACAACCTGACCACATTATACCTTTTTTCTTCCAATAGAGAAGATAAAAATCACTGACCTTCCTTCAAAAACTCTCCCATGAGCTCCTTCACCAATTTTTGACCCGATGAACAATAACTTCGGGTTGACCAACAAATTCTCGTGTATAGACAACTGAGCGTCTGTTAAAGACCCATTCTCCGAGTTGGGTTCTGCATCGACAGACCTCCTCGGAATTGGCTCTTCGCATCGACCCTCTTGCCTCTCCCTGCAATTGGAGCTGCAACTCATGTTGCAACTCTTAAAACTACTCAAACGATACCCGAGTTCCTCATTTCAAAATCTCGAACCTTCCTTCCCCCAATCAATTCTTTCTTTTTTCCCGTTTACCCAGCGACCATCTTTTTCAAGAACTTCCAACCCGTCGGCAAAACTCTCAACTATCTATCTCACTCTCCCCAGACAGCACAGAGGCTTTACACCATAGAAAAGCCACACTCCAACTCCTTCCCACTTGGAGTACCGCTCCAACGAAAACGACCATCCGGGACAGAACGCACACAGAGACCAAGAAAATCCTAGAAAACACGGTATCAGATTGTCACCGGATAAGAGAGAGAGAGAGAAAGCAAGAGGGAGAAAAAAGAAGCGTTCTCGGTATTTTCCCCGAGAAGATAGGCTTTTTCTCCCCCCCCGCGAAAGCTTGAAACTTGAGAGTAGATTTTCGCTTGACCTCCACGCCTCGACCTTCGGGCGGGCTCATCAAAGGAACAAAACCCTAAAGAACTGATAAAGGCAGCGCGCAAAAGCAAAGCAAGAAAAGTCCCATCAAGTTTCCCGAGAAAGTTCTTGGTCAAGAACCCATTACTAGACATACATTGACATCACCATCCACTTCCTCCCCCTCCCCTCCCGAGCTCAAAGCTGCCTCCTTTCCTTTTCTTTTCGCACTAATTATCACTTAACGAGACACCCAAAAAGCCAAAGAAGAAAAGAAGGAAAGGACGAAGGAGCTAGAAGCTAAAGAAGCTTAGCGTTACGAGCCTATCGCTGCGCCTGCTGTGGGGGAGCCAATGAGACCCTTTGTCGTCCCGATGAAGATATTCCAACGACTCGACTCCCCCTCCATTCCATGCTATCTTCTGGTCCAACGAGCCCCATTTTTCGACAGGAAGAAAAAAAAAAACCAAAAAGAAATTCAAGATGACATGATCATAGATATTATTTTAAGCATTGTCCTTATTGTTATCGTGCCTGAAAAGGAGAGAGAGAGAGAGAGGGAGGGAGGGGGACTTCGTGCGGGGAGATCGAATGATGGGGGGACACGTGGGAAGCACGGACAGAGGATTTTTGTGGTGGGAGGAGAGAGAGAGAGCATCCTCCGATTTGGACGTTCTTGGTCCTCAGATGCCTTCTTTTTCCTCCATTTGGTTTGGTTTGGTTTTTGGATGGATCGAGCACTTATCACCCTTTTTTCAAGTTGTGATAACGACACCAATGATCTCTCAATTTTGATGTAATATGTAATGCAATCTATAAATTTTAAATTTATTCAATGTGATTTCTGAATTTTAGCTCAATATATAATATTATTTATGAATTTTTAATTTATTCAATACGATTTTTAAGTTTTTTTGTACATATTCAATTTAATATATTGGATTATAAAATAATGTTCAATATCATTTTTTATTGATTCAAGTTCAGGGACAATATTAAACATTTTACACAGTTTAATGACTAAATTGAATATATACAAAAAATTTAGAGACTACGTTGACCACATTGCATAATGAGCTAAAATTTATGAGTCATATTGAATAAATTTAGAATTTGAGGATCACATTGCACATTACACTTTGAATCCAAGTTCAAGGACTATTTGTGACATCTACTCTTTAAAGTTTTCAACTTTATTTTCTTTCCACACATCAAAATTCATTTATTAAATTAAGGTACTAAATGCATATACTAAATCTTAAGGCATGTCCGTCGAGTGTGGAACATCACCTATTTGGTTAAATGTAGAATGTTACTTGTATAATTGTTTATATGTGTTCTCAATCATATCATTTACTCTATTCGCATTATACACAAATCTCGACATTCCAAAAATTTACTCTTTTTCATATAATTCTTTTTAACGTGCTTAGAGTGTGTTTATTAGATATAACTTACAACGAATCGGTCTATTGGAAATCTATAACAATTCTCGTTTTTCCCTTCTCGACATTGATTTAGAAAACGAGTAAATGACATGATGCTCTCTCATAGCCAGCAAACAGAATTAATATTTTAAAATTTCAAAAAGAGATATTTTAAGAATCGAGATTTATTTTCAAAAATTTAACGTTGTACCTACCTCCACCATTTTCATGACCGTCCCTCTCATCACGACCTGAGACTCAGTATCTAGACTCTAGATCTTGAGGGTTGGATTGCGACCCCGACCCTAATGAAAGTCGATGCATTGAAAAACTGCAACTATATTCTCATTTGGCCTACCCATTGAATTAGTATAGAAAAGGGGAGTGCTTTTGGTTGGCTTGGCTTGGCCTGACGTCGACCATCTTTAAACTGTTGGGCTGTGTCGGCGTTTCCCTATTTGACTTTGATCCTGGCTTCGTGAGGGTAAGTACGGGAATAGAATAGAATATAGCCTTTTTACAGTTTCGGTGGTAGAAAATTTCAACATTGTGACCTTTCCCCCCTACTTGTACTTGTAAAGCTCCTCTATATTCTCTTTTATCTCTCCCCTTTTTCTTCCATAGCTGATTTCGCAATTAGTAAACGATTGGTGGTTGCGATGAGATTGTCAATGCGCAACGTTGACTTTAATCCGTCTGTCCATAGTATGGGAAAACAGAAACTTGTGGCGGACTGTAGGTGTTACCCTAAAAGAGATTATCTAATAACAGAATGCGATCTCCTTCTAAGATAACACCGCTTTATGTAAATGTCAAAGATCACCATTATAAGTATGCGTTAGGTATAACTTAGGCCATCACTCGTCAATGAAGAGCCCATCGTCATCCAAACTTCCCAATATGTAATTTTAAACGCGTCGTTGCAAATCCTATAATTATGATTTTTGACAATTTTTCATCAAGGAAAACGAGTAGAAACCACTCTAAACAAGCGATTTTGATGGTGGGATGTAGGGGAGAGGTCACCATCGAATTGGACTCGCTACCAGCCCATTTGAACTCTATATATCGTTCAAACTTCATTTTCTCTGTTCCATTTTGGCCGAGCGGTAGTCTCCTCTAGCAGGTTTTGCTCATTTTTTCAGCCTTTTCCACTACAAGATGTGCTCAAGTCCAACCTTCAACACTTACGTAACCCTAACAGAAGTTCTGAATGTACTCGACAGGCATCCACTCAACTCAGAGAGAGAGAGAGAGAGAGAGAGAGAGAGAGAGAGAGAGAGAGAGTTATTATGGGAGCATACGGGTTTGGATCATCGTTAGTGGGTCGACACACCATAAATTAATGCGTTAGATAATTATATTATATATGAGAATGCGAGAGATAGAGACGTGATTCCATTCTGGCCTCTCTCATAGCTAAGAATAAGTGACCCCAGTAAGCCCATCATCATCTCTCGTTTAAGATATGATTAATTTTGGATATGATTCAAGGGAATGCTACTTTTATAGAATATATTAAGAGTTGGAAGGAAGTGGAGACGTGAAACATGCCCAATCCTTGCACGGATCGCATCGATGTCCTTAAGGAAAAGGGTTTTGTTAAATTAACCAAACATTCCCCACCCCGCCTCCAATAATTGCAACATGCTTGAATTTCTTTATCTTGCAATTTGGACCACTGCTGCTTTAACAAAACCCTCACTAATCATGAGATAAATGCATAAAGTACCCCCCCTAGCATCGTCATGAGTCTGCCTAGAGAAAGGGGAACACAAGCTATGCTTCACGCTTCTTAAGAACTAGCCAGGAGGATTCTTCTCTTATCTCGAAGTCAAATTAGAAAATATTGTGACATTCCCAGAGACACCAACCTCTTTCTTCGTTTGGTGCTATATGTAATTGCAATCAACGGTTTGAAAATCGAAATATTTATTATTAGGTTTTCTTAACGAGTGTCCTAAGTGGTCTTGACAAGTGGACTCATGCACTCATGAACATAGCACTTGTTAAAAGATATTGTTCCTAGTGGCGAATATTCTTAAAGGGTTTGGATGATAACACAACTTAATCCAAGTGTTAAACGAGTTCATTTAAGGACGCATATACTCATGTCTAAACCATGCAGAAATTAGTATTTAACTCCACAAGTATATAAGTCGAAATTCAATAAGTTTGAAGCCAAAATCTTTATTTCGCAAAAAAGTTAGACTAGATTGTCAGTCACTTTCCACTAACAGATTCAACGATCATTAGAATTTCTAAATTTAAGGCCTAGCTTATAGCAATTAACTATAATATTACAAGGTTATTTGTGCCTAAAATCACAACTAATTTGTTCAAGAGATTAGTGAGATGGCATGATAAGGACCTAACATCAATACAAAATCCGATTAGCAGCCCCAATTGAGGAAATGTTTGGTACGTGTTTCTCATGGAATCATGACGAGATTAGTTATAGAGAATTAGGTGGGTATAATGAGATCCAAGTGCGAATTTAGAGCTCTATAAATTAGAGAAAACTTGGCCAGAAGTCGTATAATTGGAAAGGGCAAAAAAAGAGGAATTGAGCATTCTCGAAAGGGTCCTAAGTTTGTATCTTTTGTAAACTCATAATACCCATATGGCAAACATTCTAATCAAGATAGGACTGATTGAATAGGTTATAAAATCTTTAGAATTTTGTTATATACTTTTCATTGTTTGGTAAACTGCGATGATAAAGACGTATATTTGTTTGATGTAACTAATATATCAATATAAATAAATCTAAAAATTGCATAAATGGAAACGTAAAAAATCTCTCATGACACTATTGTCGATTTCATTTTTATTTGCTTATTTTTTATTATTTTTCCTCTCTTTTTTAAATATTATCTTATTTATTTATTTTTTCCCCTTCCATCATTCTCTAATAAAATTTTATTACATGGTAAACTATACTAATATACCTAAAATGTTTAATAAATATAAAAACTAAATATACATATATATATATATATATTTATCTTATATTTTGGATTTATCTTAGAAGAAATGGATTTTTTTTATTTTGAAAATTATATTTTAGAATTCAAATATTATTTATCTTCAAATATTATATTAATTTTATTAATTTAAGGAGTTTGTTATTCAATAAAATTAACTTTCCCATAACGTATATTAGAAATTCTGTTCACCATTATCTCATCTCCACCATGAGATAATTTTATCTAGGTTATATTTTTCTTTCATCCGATTTTATCCTATTTTGAGCATATACCAAATACAGGATAAAATAAATATTATATTTTGAATTTTATCTTGATTGTCATAATGTAGTTGAATACTATTCCTAAGAGTTGGTAAGAGTGACAAACCAATTTGTAAACATACAAGAAGTGGTTGTATTTAGAGTGAGAGAGAGACAAAGTGTGGAGGGGACTTTTTTGTGAACACTGAGAGGTGTGGTCTATGGTTCGGGAAGAGTATTTACCATGCTATGTGTACAAGGAGTGAGGGCAACTTTATGACAGTGGTGTTGCAGAAGGAGATCAGGTTTCACGCGGCAGCAAGTCCTACGCTTGCAACAAGACGCTCCTTGTACTCATGGTGTAAAAGCAATTGCCTTAAACCAAACAGGATCTCTATAAATTATGTTTGCAAATCCTCTTCCCCTAAACTAGTTAATATCCGTTGCTTGTGATCTAGCGTGTGGGGGCGGCCTTGCAAAATTAGTATGTGTTTTCTTGAAAAACCAATTTCCCCTCTCACTTTTGATTGTTTGTACGAACCCAACAGTACCGGAAAGAGTTTGTGGGGCTGTCAGCCAACACGAACTCAAGAACCACTCAATGACATAGAGCATAACCAATGCAAAAGCCTGGGCATTATTGCACCCTTCCAAATATTTTATTTCCTAGATTAACATGTAAAGTTCAGATGGGGACCATTCAAGAAAATCCCAGCCTCTATCTCGGCCTCTGGTGTCGTGATTGGTCGTGTCCACAAATTGTATCTGCCATAGACTTGTATCTGCCATAGACAAGTTCAGGATCTATTCTCGAGTCCGTGGATTTCAGTTTGCAGGCAAATCATAGTTCAAAACGAGCAAGTAAACTTCAAATTGTCACGTTTCTACATGTATTTTCTCTCTTCTTTGCTACCAAAATCTTCTATAAACGCTTCGATGATGACATCGGACTATTCGTATAAGTAAGGTTCACCCCATTGTTATTATGATTTTCATCAAGATAACACTGAGTACACTAAAACGCTTCAACAATGACATTAGACTATTCATATAAGTAAGGTTCGGCCCATTGTTATTGTGGTTCTCGTCAAGATAATGCTAAGTATACCACAACTCAACCGACTTCCTAAATCGATATGTTAAGTGATGTGATGGGTTCCGGCCTATAAATAAGTGGGGTATACTTAGTACTTGTCACATAATTGAGCATTCTGATATAATAAATTAGTCTTAGCATACCGATCACTTTAAGAGACATCGGCCAGAGACAAGCTTGTTCTACAGCAACTCCATGAGCTACTAAAAAGCTTCTAAAAGCACGTCATAACCATCATAACATATTCAGATCAAAAGTTGGCGGATACACCAAAGGACTAACGCGCCGCTGGCGTTCTCAAATTTTGAGACCGGAAACGATGGGCTTGTCCAGTATATAAACTGTAGCGTAGCCTTTGCAGTTTCACGCAACATCGAATCAGATCGACTAGTTAGGATCGTAGCTGATGATTTGTCACCGGCCAGAGTTTGTTGTTTGGAAGTGCGAGACCTCGTGAAGTATCGACTTCGATTTTTGCAGCCTGTCTTCTCTTTCTTTTCAGTGCGAATCTTAGTTGGCTAGGCTTTTGCTGGTTTGGTGTTTACTCTCACTGTCCCTTCAGTACTGACGCGTCGAATTGCGTTTTTCAGTTCGCTGTTCACGATACCATTCGGCTCACGAGCACGAAGTTTCGCCAAGAGAAGGATGGGATCAAGAGCTCTTAACTTCTTTACTAGGTTTCGCCGACCACTTCCTGTCGACGCGATTCTTGGAACTCATTCTCTGGATGAGGTCTCTCTCTTTCTTCTCTCTCCCGGTATCGACAAGTAGGAGTATTACCACTGATTTAATTGTATGGATCTATATTGATGAGTGTACTTTATTCCTGCAAAACGAGACATCTACATGCTATTGACTAAATGAAGTTGCTATCGTAAACATGTCATTGTCTCAAACTTAATTTATGCAAATTCGAACAATCCACTTATTTAACAAACGAAATGGACATGGTTTTCCAGGTGAGGCAAGCAACAGTATCCCTGGGCAAAGTTGCTGCCCCCATTGCAGCCACCACTCTCCTCATCTTCTCCAGGTCCATCATCTCCATGCTCTTCCTGAGCCGTCTCGGTAAAACAGACTTGGCTGGCGGTTCGCTGGCGCTAGCATTTGCAAACATCACGGGCTACTCTATCCTCAAGGGCTTGGCCATGGGGATGGAACCCATTTGCTCCCAAGCCTTCGGGGCCAAGAAACCGTCCATCCTCATTCAAACCTACCAAAAGACTCTCCTCTGTCTCCTCCTCATTTGCATCCCAATCTCCCTCCTGTGGCTCAACATGGAACCTCTGTTCCTGAGGCTTGGCCAAGACGAAGGCGTCGTCAAAGTCGCCAGAGCTTGCATGGTTTGCTTCGTTCCTGAATTGTTTGCTCAAGCTCTTCTTCAGCCTCTGAGGACCTTCCTTAGGACCCAAGGTTTGACGACTCCTGTGACAGTGGCTTGCCTGTTCGCGGGCATCGTACACCTCCCAATCAACTATCTTCTCGTGGTTTACGTAGACCTGAGGGCGACAGGCGTCGCCCTGGCTCTCGCCTGGAACTCAATCAACACTACCTTGGGTTTGTTGGCCTACCTAGTCATATCTAAGAAGACCATAAAACCCTGGCAAGGAAAGGGCGTCTTCCTCCGAAACTTCCGTGAGTGGAGGTGGAGGCCGTTGCTAACCCTAGCAGCGCCAAGCTGCGCTGCCGTGTGCTTGGAGTGGTGGTGGTATGACATCCTGCTCTTTCTGTGCAGCTTCCTAAAAAACAACTCCAGAGCTAGCATCTCTGCAATGGGGATCGTGATCCAAATAGCAGGCTTATTCTACACACTCTCCTTTGCTCTAAGCTTGAGCCTCTCGACTTGCATTGGCCATGCACTCGGAGGGGGTCAACCGTGCCGAGCCCGGGTTCTATCCACTGTAGGGATCACTGCATCGATTGCTCTCAGTTTCCTCACCTTCATTTTCATGATTACCATGAGATCGGCTCTTGGCAGAATGTATACAAACGAGCTGGAGATCCTTAATTTAGAATCTGTAGCGCTTCCAATCCTGGGGTTGTGAGCTCGCGGGCTCTCCTCAAACAGCTGTCTATGGAGTCTTAGCAGGGACTGCACGCCCCGATCTGGGAGCACGTATCAAGCTATATTCGTTCTACTTCATCGGAATGCCAGTTGCTATTCTATTGGCCTTCAAGTGGGAGTTCGGTTTCAGAGGACTCTGGTTCGGGCTGCTAGCATCTCAGATCTCTTGCGTTTCTATGATGGCCTATACATTGATGAACATGGACTGGAAGCAGCTAGCTAAAAGGGCCGGCGAGCTGGCAGAGGCTGCTGGAGACAAGGATGATTAAGAATCTTAAACAATTCTGATGGGATTAACCCTGTAAATACCGCGTTTCGTGTGTGCTCGTTTGGACATCTGTAACTTGCTTTGCATTGTGTGACCAAATGTGACATTACCGCCTTTACGTACGTACCATGTAAGAATCCACAAAGCAGCTTGTGCAAACAAACCTAAGCTTTGCTGTGCACTTGAAAGTTAAGACCCATGTTAACTCACCTGAACGATACCGTGTTCAACCGCCCTGATTGCAACGAGAAACACATATAACTGATGTAACTTATAGGTTTTTATCAGAATACAAGTTCCCCATACAGCAATAAGGGCGCCAAAAACCTTTCAAGAGATCATATGCGATTCATATGAGATAACATACACAACATCGAGACTCGTCACTTGTCAGCACTGAACGCTGACAAAGATCACCTTTATAAGGGACGATATACAGAACAGAAAATACAATCAGCATACAACCTAAATGTGGTCCGTAAGGCAACCCTCAGAGGAGCATCAGACTATTCTTCCACAGGTAACATCTGTTGTCTCAATAGATCAACAGGATTGACACTAATACAGGAATTAACAGTATTATGAAGCATCCACCTATGCATCAAGCTCTCCTAGTCGCAACACAATCCAAAGATCTTCAAGAAGTTCAATAATCAATATCATTAGAAATTTACAACACATGCACACTATTCTTAGTCTCAACATAAAGCTACTTCTATTAAAAAACTCCAAAAGCTGTAAGTCAAAGCCGGCTATCAGAATAAGGAAACAATGTCTGATACTAACTAGGGGTGAGCAATTTCAGAGAGAAACGTATGCTCAGACTCAAGGAGGGATGCAATTTGAACATTTTCAAGAGGCACTGTATGGATTTGGCCAAGAAAAGCCAGTACATAAATACAGGTATAGCTCACATCTTTCTGGCCACGTAGAGAAGAATGTAGACAAAATTTCTGCAGGTAAAGCTTTTTGTCTGTTAAAATACAGATCCCCTGATAGGTCCTACAAATTCCTCTTGATGGGGCTGATTCTGAATCTACAAATAATTCCTCCACTATTCCAACAATTTGTCACTCAACTTTTGCCACTCCGCCGGGAGGCATGCTGCTCTCTGCAACAGTTTCTTTGACAAACCTAGAAAAGTGAATCCTCCATCAGAAGTGAAAAAGATGGAATAGATGATTCTCCAAATAAAATAATGGAATCATTGATGTAGATAGCAGAACAGTATCACAGCTATATGTAGGACAGCAATTTCATGATTGAAAATTACAAGGCCTTTTAAACTATTGTTCGCAAGCTTAGTATCACAGCTATATGTACAACGGCAATTTCATGATTGAAAATTACAAGGCCTTTTAAACCATTGTTCGCAAGCTTATTGAGTGAAAAAAATGGAATTGAAAATTTTAATCACTCCAAACAACCAACAAATTCTCTTTTTCATGACAAATATGGATATCTAAATGAAGTTGCATAACTTCCTTCAGCCAAAAAGGCAAATGTAAATGTTCCAGTTCTCTACTCTATATCCTCCCACCAGAAACTTAGATTCAAATCTCATGATATTTCCTCTTTTCTCTTTCTCTGTTTAATAAGCCAGTAAATAGAAGAGTATTGAAAGAATTTTGGTAGGTGCAACTTCTTCTATGATTATCCCTAGCCTATTTCCACAGTGAGCAATAACTTGGGTGGACTAATATTATTAACTTATAATCTACCAGAATCCAAAGGCAAGCTAAAATTGAAAAGAGAAAGGGACATCAAAAGGCACATGTAGAAAGTACCTTGCTAGTTTTTCCCGGGATGATTGCAAGACATAGATTGAGAGAATGAAAGACAACATGAGCCCTAGTTAAAATAAATGAAGAATTATTAATACTGAATCCGTCTCTCTTTAACTCTCATAAATATGGCCCTTGCAAGCATTAACACTTGAAAAAGGTGTAGATAGAGAGTATGAAAGATAGACATATATTGCAAAAGGAGTCGCTTGACCAGATTGATACCTGATCCAAACAAAACATAAAATCCAGAAGTCACGTCAATCTCTGACTGCTCCTCCCTGTTAAAAGAACAATATCAAATTAACAACTTTTCACATGGAAGCAAATTTCAAGGACATTAACATTTCAGGAATCTCATACAAGTAAATGCAAAGCAGAGGAACAGTTAATAGCTGACGAAAAAAATTAACCAGATTTCTAGCATAACCATACGTAAGCCCTTGAATGAAGCTTGATGAGCATTTTGGCTGGTTCGTGCTAAAAGGGGCATAGTAATACACCCAAGCATAAACGCAATGGGTCAATAGACATGGAATTAGTCCCGAAAATATAAACCCATGCGATTTGAAACATAAAGTGGATTTCCAAATATGAGATGCTTTTGACAAGATCAAACCTTATGATTTAAAAGTACAAGTGTTCCAAGAAAATAACAAAAGAATAAGTTCAATCATTATTAAACAGGCTACTCTGGTCAGAAGATATGTATATTCAAGATAAATATAGATTCCACAATGTATTCTTAGGAATGCATGGAAAGATTCATTTACTTGATCGCACGTGATAGGTATTACCATGGCCAAGACTCGCTGGTCAAAGAGTGCAAATATATCTCTATAATGAAGGTCACTGAAAGTGAGGTTATTAGCTGCTAACCTAATAGAATCCCCTGGCAATGAAAGCCAATGCTTGGAGACACTGACCAGCTTATTTAATTATTTCACTGTCGGGAGCTAAGTGATATACACTCTCTGGGATCATATAATAAAATGAGCTAAAACTTACCATGAGTATCTGACAAGCACATGTTTTGGCCAACTATTGACATCCCAAAATTGTTTCTTGATGTCGGGATGAATTTCGACAACTGTTCACAATAAGCTAAGTCAACAACTGCAACTTCTAATGAAAAGGAAGATGTAAGCCAGTAACTTGCAACCATTTTTCCTTGAAAGATTGACTCATAGACTTATTGCAGCTACCAAGTTTAGCCAGCATGATATTTTCAGAAAGTTTCAAGTTTTGCCCAGCAGGAGCCACATTAATTCATTTTCCTCACAGAAAGAGACATGGATGCGAAAAGAGTCACTTACAATGGTGAGGCATATCCACAACTTTGGCTGTCACACCAAGCAAATCACTTCCCGAGTATCTCTATACAAACATGATGGCCAAGAAAATTTGTCAAACAATTGCCATGAAAATGACAGAAAAACATCAAGGGCAATACTTACCAAATGCATGTCAATCATCGGGACCTCTTTACTGTTGCGATTGATAAGAAAAAGCCACGGGACTAGAAACTTCTCTCTTCCAACTTGGAAAGACCTGCATATGTCAAACAATTATCCAACTGAAATAAAAAAAAAAGTATAACAGTGGCGGGAAAAAAGAATAAATGAACACTATCTTGCTACACTACCAATCAGCCCAGTGGCCTCCAAAGAGAACTTTTTTCCCAAGCCCCAAACACAGGAGCAAGGACAGAACCCCCACCCAAATGCTTCTCCTCTTAAAACACCAGACCCCAGCGACAGCAGAGAAGATCCAAACAAAGAACTCTTGAACAGGAGAAATGCAAATGTCTTTATTGCTTCCCATGCTTGAACACAACGGTATTTGTTGTCAACTCCTAATTCAAGCTAGGATCAGCAATTTTAGACACAATGGACACACAAGAATCGGCACTTGCAAGCAACGCAGAGTGAAGACCACAGGAAGTACAGAGAGGTCAAAGAGATGTGAACTAGAAAGAAAGTGGAAAACGCACCCACATGAGATTCACGAAAATCAGTTTCGATTGCAGAATTTGTAATTCGTGGAAAATTTTGCAGAAGAATGAAACATCTATACAAAATGCCATCCTACATCATTCCAAAATCAGCTCATCGCGCAAAGGAACATGAAGCAGGATATCCCTCACATAAAAAACCCATCATTTCGGTTCGTAAATTCAACTGCTATTTCTGATCACTCACACTTTGTAAGGATCAGCGTTCGTAAAACCCTCCGGTCTCGGAATAGGAACCAATACCTGCTCAAGTCAAAAAAAAAAAAAATTCACGATCACGAAAGGAAGGCCTGACAAAACTTCGAACAAAGCGAGCGAGCGAGCGAGAGAGAGAGAGAGGCGAGGCAATCACCTCGCGATTGACGGCGAATTGGGGGCAGTTGCGGCCGATCACGTCTTGCCATGGCGACCTGTACTGATGCATCGCGAAAAACAAGCAACGAAATCGAACATTAACCAAAGAAAAGAAAACTCGCCGCGAACGACAACAGACAGGAGCACGATTTCCACGCAATATCCAGCGAGAACGAAGGCGTCGAGAGATTACGGAGTGGTATTGTCCCATCCTGGCCGTCGGGACGATGTCGCCCGGCCTGTAGGCGGCGCAGATCGAAGGGAGCAGCGGCAGCAGCAGGAGCGCGAGCAGCGACGGCGAGCCAAATCCGGCGCTTCCTCGGGCGGAGGCTTCCCGGTGTCGTCCCATCGGCGCTCTGTCACTGGCGTTTGACTCGGTTCTTCGACTGCGCGAGGGGGAGCTTGCGGAGAGCGGAGCTGGAAGAGCTATGGCTTCCTTCGATCTTCGCGAGGTCGCCGAAGAAGAAGAAGAAGAAGAAAGGGAGCTGATTCGGCAGAGCAGGGCCCAGCCCAACCCAGCCCAACCCAACCCGTGGAGGTTGTTTAGTTGGGCTTGGGTTGGGCTTGGGTTTTTCATTAATGGAAGGGAAGCCCAGAAGGCCCACATGTCGAACGCAAATGTCACGTGCTGAGAAAAGAAAGTGGAAATGGCACGAGCGGTCATTTTCATTTTTTTTTTTTAAAGTGTGAAGGAAAAATGTTTTCCTCATTTACAAAAATGTTTAGATGTTAAATAATGTTGACAATGAAAATATTTTTCATCAAATAACTGTTTTAGGCAATAGAAGTGATAATTTTTAGGAAAATATTTTCCAAATGAGTCATTTTTCACAAAACAAATGGAAATAATCCTAATTGTTGATTAATGTTCAATGCCATCTCATCTTTTAATTCATTTGATGCGGTACTTGAACTATTCCTAAATTTTTAATAAAATATTTAATATTATTATAGTCTTTTGTTTGATTAAACAACGGGTCAAATGTGATTTTAAAATGTGGGATATTTAAATATGAGTTGGCCTTTTCAATTGGTGGGTAAATACTATATAAGAAGATGTAATCGTGAATTCTATTTTCTTATCCATCTTCTTTTTATGTACGAAGGTTTATTTTCTTTTTTGGTCATCAATTCTTAAAATTAAACACATTGAAGGGCATGTCAGCAAATTTAGTTAACTCGAACACATGATAGAACGACATTGAACTTATTAATATAGTCTAGAAATTACACTGAACATTTAGCAATTCACGGTTCATATTGGATAAATCATAATTCTAAAGATAACATTGTACATATAATGACCCAGTCCAACGAGGGCGAGAAGTGGTCGGCGGGCCCAAACGACTTGGACAAGGAGTGGCTCCTAGCAAGCTTCTAGAATGGTGAAAGAGGTAAGAATAAACCGAATTACAAACCAAATAGAGGAAGATGTATACGAACATATATACCTATTCATATGTATATGAAATTTGGAATTAACTCATGGAGGAGCCTTTTAATATAATAACAACATTTAGTTTTGGAGCTCCAAAGTTAAACGTGCTTAGATAAGCGCATTATCATGATAGGTTGTCTCATAAGAAAATATTCACTTGTATGCTAAATGACAAAATTATGGGATTTCGTAAGAAATGAATTAAAGCGGATAATATTGTGTTTTTTTCCAATAAGGAAAAACTCAATGCATGTCAAATCACACCCGAGTTAATCTTACTCGTGTCTTTATTATATTCAAGTTTCGCAACCCTTTGTTTTCCCTTTCTATTTATTTTTTAGGATGCTGAATCAATTTATTGATTGTACTAGTAACCATGTCAATGGGGCCTGCTGGCGACAGCCTGAGGCATTTTACAATTATTTGAACAATTACTTATATTAAACCTAATATAAAATAAATTAGAAAATGGAGGGCTTCTCAAGGTTGCGTGATCTAATTACTGGGGAGGCATCATTGAACTTCCCTTTTGCCAAATTCAAAACGAGACGTGCCTCCTACGCCGTTGGATGGGCCCTGCGCTTGAAAGCTTCCGCCCACGCTCTCCAGAATTGGCTCCTCATCAACTTAATATCACTAGGCCATACGTGATCGTCACACACCCCTCCAACCTCCGCTGCTCCACGTACATGAAACCCTAGTTGATCTGCCGAGCACTAGCTTCCATGGCCACGACTAGCAACCCTACTAAGAGACATCGGTTGCCGGCGGCACTGCTGGCGCCGCTTCCGCCCCCTATCCCCAGGGGGAGAGGATCCCGGTCCGCTGCCGACGAGATCTTCACGCGCTACCTTGAAGCCTCCCTGCGCATCCCTGAGCTGACCCTGGCGGGGCCTCAGCACCCCTGCCGGGCGCCGGACGTCATCGATCTCGAACAGCTCATGCTGAGGGATGGGGCGTCGGTGCACAAACTCGTGAGGTCCGCCCGAGAGTTCGGTGCTTTCCGGATCCGTCGGCATGGGGTCTCGGACGAGGTGTCACGGTCATTGGCGAGGGAGGCCGAGAGGGTGTCGGAAGTCCTGAAGAAGAAGAAGATGAAGGGCGTCGAGCTTCACGAGGAAGGCGGTGTCACAGGAGAAGGGGACGGTTGGGATAAGGAAGAGGTGATGAGGATTTGCTTCAAGGGAAGAATAAGATGGGGACAGCATTTTGTCGAGGCCGAGACGTATCGAAACCTTAGGTAAATCAAATCATTGCAACTTGAACCATGCTTCTTAGTATTCATTTTCTTTTCCAGTGCTTTTGTGATTATGATTTTTGGTTGGCCTTCCATCTTTATCTGGGCATTTAATAACTGAAATTAAGATCGACGAGAGTCATGAATTCTAGGCAAATGTTCAAATAGGAGGACTCCTTTATGACATGAAGATCATTTAACTTGGAGCAGTGATCACATGAATTGATCTAGAGATGTTTGCGGTGAATGAAATGGATATGAACATATTGAATCTTCATTTAGTCATGCGAGCAATGCTTAGTATGTGGAACGATGTTCTGATGACGGATCTATATTAAGAACACAATTCGGTGCACGAAATCTGTCGATACTATAGAAGAAAGAACCATACTTTAAACCATTCGATGGAGTTAACATTATCATCGTCTTCTTGACGATTGATACACTTTGACTGGAGTCTACTCTATTCTTCCATGTAATGGTAACAAGACGGGAACGGCATGTTTGCCTAATTACAGACGAGCGATCGGGGAGGTGACGAGCAAACTCGACGTGGTGGCGCAGGAAGTGAGCCAAGTTCTGTCAGAAAACCTGAGGGAGCAGCAGCCTCGCGAGCGTTTCGAAATGGAAGAACCAACCTTGTGCGTGCACAGACACGTCCGCGATCGTCACTTCGAACCCAGCCCGAACGCACAGCAATACCACAGGGCCGATGAGCCTTTCGATTATGCTTTCAGCATCCACCTCCCCATCGGTGAATACAGCAGGTTCTACCTCCGGACATCGCGTTCTCCTCCGTATACATTCCCCGCCAGCCCTGGCACGGTACTTGTCTCCTTAGGAGAACCGATCGAGGTAAATATTTCGACCGTCTGTTTCTTATACTTTGATGCAGGCGTGCGATTTTCTAGTCCTCCTTCGCTTCTAGCCGATGAAATGCGATTTTGCGTGTGCATTCGACCCATTAAGTTTTCTCGTGGGATTCATGATCGAGTCTCTCTCTATATATATAGTATAGACTATATGTTAAGTCGTATATATCCAATTACCCTTGGCCCGGCCTTCGAATTCCGTCAGATTTATATACACATGTTATTTGCCTGGGGGACTACCTAACCCGATTTTCTAATGGCCTTCGGCTGAACTGCAGAAAGGTCTTGTTACAATGCTTATACCACGCGACATGCCTATAAAATGAATTGCATGTGTTCTCTCATTGTATCTTCATCGACCAATCAGCACTTACTAGGGTTTCTCTTTTCGTTTTGGTTCATGCATTGATGACAGGAGTGGAGCGATGGAGATCTCAAATCTGCTTCATGGGAACCCATGTTTGGTCACGGTGATCATGATCATGATTATGTCCAAAATGATGTAGATGAGACATTCTTCTCCTTGGAGTATAAGTGTTCGCCTCCATGGTTGAATCGGAGTCGCGACACAACTCAGACTGTGGTCTCCATTCACGATCAGATCCTCATCGCCCTTTTCCTGGCTTGCCTGATCTATTCTCTCCCGTTCCTGTTTTCGTCAGGTGCGGCACACTGAAAGAAAGGGGATCCTACTATGTACTCGACCCGATTAAAGTATTCGAGATCATGGCACGTCACTTTGGAAATTTAAAAGGCTCACGATCCTCGGACACGTCGGGCCTGGTACATGCATATGTAACATATAGTGTGTGCTCGTGATTACTACTTAATGGTCCTGTTGGTGATGTTGGGTGCATTTCCTTTGGATACGTACAATATTAAGGTAAAACAAAGGTGAACGTGCTAAGAGTATGTAATGCACCGATCCATTTTGTTCCTTGCTTCGGTGTTACTATATACTGTTTCATAAGCGTTGACGTGAGCTATGGTTACTTGCTTAAAGTAAAAGGCATAGTTACAAAAAATTAAACCTATTTCAATTGTGTTAATTTAGGCTCCGTTCGTTTCAGGGAAAATATTTTCCGGGAAAACATTTTCCGGATTTTCCGGCATTCGTTTTATGGAAAATGAATTCCTTGGAGAAAATGTTTTCCATCAAAGGAAAAAAGTCTTCTAAAGTTGGGGAAAATGTTTTCCACTTTTATTTGATTTCTCTTATCTCACACCTCTACAAATCCTCACTTCCTCCTCCCGTTTCTTCTTCTTCTTCTTCTTTTTTTTATTCGAATTATTTTTTTCTTTTTTCTTTTTTAATTCATATTATTTTTAATTTCCTTTCCTTTTCTTTTTCTTTTTTTCTTTTTCTTTTCTTTGTTTCCTATATTCTTCTTTCTTGATTAGTCGTCGGACCGGGTGAACCTCAAGCTTGTTGATCTCAAACTCGCACTTGTCAATCTGGCGAGCCTCGAGCTTGACGCTCGCGCTCGCCAATGCGGGAGCGGAAAATATTTTCCTTATTGAACACCGGAAAATATTTTTTCTCAAACATTTTCGAGTGTTTTAGCCGAACACCGTAAAATATTGTCATTTTTATGGGAAATGATTTCT
Organism: Eucalyptus guilfoylei; assembly: GCA_016097605.1. Classification (NCBI taxonomy): domain Eukaryota; kingdom Viridiplantae; phylum Streptophyta; class Magnoliopsida; order Myrtales; family Myrtaceae; genus Eucalyptus; species Eucalyptus guilfoylei. Next base: position 11,601,611 of record CM027870.1, on the reverse strand, counting down.
GGAAAAATATTTTCCGGAAATGGTCCATTTTCCGCAAAACGAACGGACCCTTAGTTTTAAACATTTTTCTTTGCTAATTGAATTTTAAATACTTTGCATTTGTGATAATTCAATCCATTCGACAAATTTTAGTCGGCTAGTGTTGATATGAACGCCGACTGTCCTATATGGCGCAGCCGGCGCTAATGTGGCCAATTTTTAATAATATTTTAATATTTTTCAAATTTATATTTATTTTTTCTTTTCTTTTTCCCTTTTTTTTTTTCCTTTCATCTTCTTCCTCTAGCTAATCGTCGGAAATCGACCACCAACCAGAGGTGAAGTCGGCCTTGTTGGCCATTGGCGACTGCAAGCCTTACCAATTTGGTGAGGTTGAGCCTTGCCCAACCATGGCAAGGCTCGTCCTTGCTATCACTGGCGAGACAGACCTCGTCCAACGATAGCACTTTCCAATGATTGGCCAGGCCGAGCTTGCCAGCCCTCGCCTCTGGTTGATTGTTAAGATTTGGTGAGTAGCTAGAGGAAGAAGATGAAGCGAAGAAAAAAAAAAAAGAGAAAGGAAAAAAAAAGAAAAAAAATAATTCAGAAATGTTAAAAATATTTTTAAAAATTGTTCACGTCAATATCGATCGCCTTACGTAGAACAACTGGCGTCTATGTCAATGCCAGTTAGCCAAATTTTGTCGCATGGATTAAATTGACATAAATACAAAAAGTTTAAGACTTAATTAGCAAAATTAAAAAAAAAGTTTATGAATGAGTTAGTACAATTACAATAAATTTATGACTATTTTGATAATTTCTCCAAAAATAAATTACCCATGTCACAACTTGTAAAACTTTTACCACCGGCCGCGGTGGCTCCACTGGATAAGAATTACCGTGAATCTTAAGCAAATGTGAGGAGTTCGAAACCCAGGAGAGGCGCTAGGTGTCTTAAGTGTGACGCCGGGGGTGGTGGGTCCTCCCGCTTACATGTCACCTAGGGGTTTACGCACCGCTGTCGGTTAGTGCGGTTCCTCTAGTAAATGTCGGTTAGTGCGGTTCCTCCAGTAAAAAAAATAAAAAAAACGTGTACAACTTTTGTTACACAACATACTCATTGAACAAATCAATTAATGAGTACGACTGGCTCTGTCGGTGGGAGTACACTCACAAGATTCCGTTACCATATTTTTACTCTGTTGATTTGCGGGCCTCTAATCGAAGCACATTTCTATTAACTTCAAAAGAAAGCAAAGTAGATGTTAATTCTAAAACTTAAACCATAAGGTTTCGTAATCATGAGCACGTGCGGGTTGCTTGAACCCAGTCCAGAACGAATCGGTAGGACCATCTCTTGATGAATCAAACAATTTGAATCTCAGGAGTTCCCATCACCCCATGGTCGATCTCAATTCGTATGGAATCGATCCTCTGAACCTAAATCCCATGCCCAAGAAAGTACCGTGGAAGCCCACCATCGGTCACGGTCCACTATCAACGAGCTTCGAAGCTGACAAATGGATATTTTAGAAAACCCGGAGCTCTTTTGGTTCCACCGGAAATTCGCAATTAATGAAAATGTTTTTCAAAAAGTTGATAGTTATTTCTCGATGTTTTGCACTTGAATAATGAATATCTTTCCTATGCTCGTGCAGGCCTAGAACACGGGATTATACACCCAATCTTTGCATAAACTCCTGATGGCCTAAAGCACCCTTTTGGCCCCTGATAATCGATTCTTTTACCTCTTTATACAAAACCCAATTATACGATACCTGTGTTCTGCTGTGGTTTCAGTTGGGAAATCGCAATTAGCGACCCCACGCCCGAAAATGTTACCAACCGTGAACGAGCGACTAAAAAGATTTGGAAAAGATTTTACACCGACCAAGGCATATGATCAATGATTCATTGATTTGATCGCCCCTCGTTTCACGGCAAAAGAAGCGATGGAGTTTCTTTTCGTGAAAGGTTCGTTAACGCACGCATCGCGGTGGATGCTACTAGGCGATACGTCCGGTTTCATCACCGACGGATCCGCAGGGGCGTCTATCCAGAATCGTTCCGTCCATGGACGGATCGATGGGACGAAGATCTGCGCGATCCCCCAACCAGACGCGAGAGGGTTTGGGGGGGTCCACCGTGGTACGTTCGTCTTCTTCTTCCTCTTTGTTGCGTGGCGGGGAGAGAGATTTTAATTAAAAGGGCGACGCGACATGAAGACAAAAGGATTGGCATGCATTGCAGACGCACGCACATGGGACCCCTGGCTATAATTTTGCCAAATCTAACATGTTTTGTCCTGCGCCCGTGCACATTTGACTCTTGCTCTCAAAAGCTTGGATTCTGCCAAGATTTTTGTCTCCCCCACCTTCTCCCTCCTCTTGAGCACGTGTACCTTATCGCTCGTCCTCCGTCGCCGTGGTCGTCTTCCACCCAACGCTTTGGAAATGCACTCGCTAGGGTCTCATAAGAATTGCTCGGTTGCTTCCCAAGAGTTGACAGATTTTCATGGGGAATAGACACCGTTAGCAATATTAGAATATTTAAATATCTTTTAAAGATATTTAAAATATTTTCTATAATTTTTTATATCTAATTTAATTATGCATATCTAATTTGATTTCCTTTATCTAAGTCTAGGCTTTTCATGTACTTTTTTCTTTATATCGAAGTATACTTAATAGACACATTTTAGGTTTCATTATGTTAGTCATGAATTGTCCTCTCGTTCTATGTTGGGATGCGTGATAACGCTTTTGTCTAGGAAATTACCGGAAGAGGGCTCGAGTGTTCGGGTTCAATAATTTGTCTAATTAGACCTAACCCGCTCAAGAACTTCGAGCGTTGAATAATGAGCCAGAAAAGACTAATCGAGGAGGGATTTTTGTAATGGATATTGTGCAGGTTAGAGAGTATTCATTATCGAGCAAAATCCAGAATCTACGCATCCATGTCCCTTTGACTACAGAAGTCGCCCCTTGCGGCTCGCCGACAAGCACCTAACAAACGACTCTCCACGTGCGCCACGTATATTGACAAAAGAAACTCTACTTGTTCACTTAGGAGATCGAATTGCACAAATCAAATCAATTCCGAAATTATTCTCACACTAGAGATGCTAAGAGTAAACATATGATCATCGGGACGCACCGTTTATTTATAATCTTTCATCGTTAGATCAAAATGCAACTGATTTAAGAAATTCAATAGATTTAGATCAAAATGATCGTAATATTTTCACTTTTTGATTTGACAATAAAAAATTCAGAAAACATCTTACTTTCAGAAGACTATAGAGTCAAACTGAGTCTACGTTGGTGGAGCTAGCTTAGAGCGCTCAAAAGTTCATTATCTCATGCCAATATTAATGAGTTGACTCCATTTCACTTGTACTTTCCATCCTCTTATACGAGAATCTCGTAATGAGATGCTACATATGAATCGGCTCATTTAATTGCACTGTATTCAATCTAAGTATGTCAAAATGAGGAATCTAAAAGCATTGGTCTCCCAGGAGTGGACATGTAGAAAAGTTGCAAAATTAAAGACCTATAGTGAAAAGTAAGCCAAGATGGACCAAGTACATGTACCATTTATTAATAGGGTGAAATTTTTTTATTCTAAATAATTAGAGACCTAGACCATAAACAGTGTGCACCTGTGGGCTAGGAGCACCCCGTGTTTGACCTTGGACAGAGCAACCAACTTTATAACATTTTTCTAGTATCCAATCCAAGCTTAGTCAGCTTAACTCTCTCCATGTTTGCCGCACGGTGCACACGTTGTACCCTTCTCTTCCACTAATAATTAGGGGCGAGCGATTCTAGATTTCATATAGGTTCTATTTGAAACTTGAAACCCATCCGTTGAAATAAGTTTATCATTTTTTGGAATATGAAGTTTACTTTACATATCCTAAAGCTTGAAACCTATCTTATCACAAGTTTAAGAGTCGATTTCAAGGTCCATTTATGTTCTACATGTATCATGGATTAAACGATTATAATTAATTATCATATTTAGTAACTACTATTTGTTATTATAGTTTATTGATTATAACTTATATATAGATACATGAAAAAGTTAACAAAGTAAGAACCTCAATTTTAAAATGAAAGTTCAAACTAGTGATTTTAAATTATATGCAAATCATCTAATGTCATGGAATATTACAAGATAACACAAAGACACAAACAAAAAAAGAAAAAAACAAAAACTTATTTTAGGTTCTAGATTATAGGTTTCCACATTCCATTAACTCGGAATTTAAAACTTGTCCATTGAAATATATTCTCCAATTTTTAAGATTCGATACCTATCTTGAATATTTTAAAACTTGGAATTGGATAGTAAAATTATGGTCACCCCTATTTAATAACAAGGTGATCGAGATTCTTCTAAAATACGAACACCTATTGAGTTCTGATTGAGTGTTACTATCTATCTGTCACTCATCGAGGCAATTGGCAGAATACCGTACTCTAAGGGACGTATCCGTGATTATGCGTGGGCGCGAGGGCTTTAATATGCAAGTTGAAAAGACAAAAAAAAAACCGGGCATACTTAATAATTGTCGATGCTTGTTGTCCGGAATTCTGTCATTTTCCGTTAACACGGGCGCGAAAAAAATTGCCCCGGAGACAACGGGAAAGTAAATCAAATCTATTGGTCTAAGCTGCCGTGTCCAAATAGGAACAGAAATCCTAGTCTTGTTTCCATACGGTCTAGTTTTCATGCCCTAATAGAATAGCATTATCACCCTTGTTTGGAATACTGTTGCTGCCCTGTCTCTTTGCTTGAACCTGCCTCGGGAAATGATTAGGAATCCCATTTACTCATCGCCAGAAGACAAATTAAAAGAAAAGGGAAGCAGAAAGAATATTGTTTCACGTAGCTGCGCTTGGACAGACTGCGTTGTCCTAAGGACACAACGCCACATCATGAAAATTAGAGATCGAGACCGAACTTATAATACAAACTTGATGAATTCGAGCAGCAAAACCAACCCGAGGATCTTGTGTCTTTAGAAACTTTAAGTCCCTCGAGATCAATTTCTACTTCGGCCCGACCACTTGAGATTTTGTCTTAGCAAGTGATGTTTTGGCGAATCCCCTAGTTATGACGCGGATGGCTTCCCCTAATGGTTGGATTGAAAAGAGAGAGCTCAGGCTACTTGATCGGTAAAATCAATTCAAATTCGAGTGGGGCGATTTCTTATATAATACTCGGCCGTTTATATAGAGGGATCTGGAACACGTCCGCGACGCACCCTATAACAAAGTGAATTCCCCTCATTCTTTAGTTTGAAAAATTGTATTAATCCAAAGCAACCCTCCCCCAGAAACATGGGAGGAACTTTTAAGACGGACCCATCACTTAATTGAAAAATGATTCCTCAGATTAATACCTCATTAGATTCTATCATGTCATTTGTGTTAGATGATGCTAATTTTATGGGAAAAGTATAAAAAAGAATTCTAAATTTATTATACCTATACCAATTCAGTGTCATACCTAATGTAGTCCCAAATCTTTTGGCAACTTGCCATTAAGTTTTTTTTTTTTTTTTATTATGTTGGAGAAACCGCTTTGGCCGACAGCCGCCACGTAAACCCCCAGGTGTCGCTAGCGGGGAAACTACCACCCCGGCGCCACGCGTCAATCACTTAATAGCCCGCCAGCCCTCTTGCAACTTGCGTCGCAAGGGTTTCGAACTCCTGACCTTCCCTCAAAGGACTGAAGCCTACCTAGCGGAGTCACCACGGCCGGTGGTTCAACTTGCCATTAAGTTCGTATAGTTAATTTTAACCATAAATCGCTAATATGGATACCGGTCATTTTTCACGACCTAACCAATACTGTGTTGACATTTAAAAAAAAAAAAAGAATTTATTGTATTTTTCTTTCTTTCGTTTTTCCTTTTTTTTTTTCTTTTATTTTGGTCGGTGAGGGGTTGCTAGCCCTTGCGGGCAGCGAAGGCCTCGCTTGCCTTTGGCAGAGCCTAGGCGAGGGCTTATTCTCCCTTGCTAACTAAAATGAAAGGCAAAAAAAGAAAGAAAAAATAAAAAAAGAAAAGAAAAGAAGAAAAATTATTAAAAAATCCAAAAATCACTAAAAAAATTATTAAAAATGTCTACGTCAAAGTTGGTCACGCCACGTAGGATGCTCAAGTTCATGTCAACCATTTCTACTAAATTAGATGACTCAATTGGTAAAATATGAAAATATTTAAGACTAAATTACAATAAATTTAACACTTTTTTCTTAACTTTTCCCCTAACTTTACACACACATATATATATATATTTTCTATGACTTTCCTGTGGGGGAGCAAATTTTTCGGCATTATTCTACAATTGGGCTGTGACTTGTGAAGCAACTAGATGATTGCCTCGTCAAAGAAGGGAGAGAGTTGGGGGGGGGGGGTGGAATGGCAATAAAATGGAAACTTTTTATCTTTTCGTGACTAGCATGCTGTGGACACGAAATCAAGCACACGAAGTTGTGTCCAGGAAAGAGAGGACAATCGAGAAAGAAAAGGACTTCACTTTCCAAGTTCCTGAAAAAAGGAAGAAGGAAAGAAAAAAAATAAACCTTTTTTCCCCTCCATTTCACAGTGAATTCTCTTCACTTTTGTTGCGTGGGATCTCTCCTCCAATAGTCGCCCAAGGCTCCCGGACAAAGGAATCTCAGGACAGTGTCGCATTTTTCCTTACGTGAGGAGAGGAAAACTGCTTATGTGCTGGTGTTTTTTTTTGAAAATCTTGCATTGCCTTCCCCCCTTTTGAAGTTCTCTAAGCAAACTTTTTTGAAAAGCAAAGTCATTTAAATATTAAGGCACTTTAGGTAAAGTTGCCAGAGTTTGAATTTTGTGTACCCATCTAATCAACTTCCGATCGCCTTTTATTCAAAACTGTTCAATCTCTTCGACAGATTAAGTTATGTTCCACGTTAAACAATATTAAAAGAATGTTAATTATCACTAAAGATTCCAAATCGATATATTCATGTTACATTTAGCTTAAACTAATTTTCGTATTATAAAAAATCCCAAAACCGATATACTCATGATAATATATACTAGATACTTAGGGAAAAATTATGATACTCTCAGATTTTTGAAATGTGAGGAAGCTCTTAGGGCTATATTAGTTGAGCAGATTCCCCAATCTCAGTTCATTTTCTTCAAATCTGAGTTCCCCAAAATGACATCGTCTAGCCGACTCATTTATGTTGAGTACGAAGATGAATTCGGGATAAAACGTGGCACGGACATATCGGTTTGAAATTCTTCGTTGGTTATTAACATAAACAAAAGAAACAAAACTGTACAACCTGAGGTTTTTTCCTCTCTTCATTGTGCATACGTTAGTGGGGCTAGGAAGGCTGAGTACTCAACACGTAGAGCCTTGATGGAAGGAGCAGAGGGACTTCTCCTTCTTGTCTCCTTTTCTTGTTGCTTTACGGGGGCTGGTGGAAAGAGGAGCAGCAGAAGGCCTTCCGATTTCGAGAGAATGGCAATAAAGCTGACGCACCTCTCGTACTTAAAGTTTCATTTTCATTTTCATTTTTGCAGTCGGAGAAAAACCCCCCAAAAAAGAAAAGAAAAGAAAGAAAAGGGCACTTCCATAATTCATAGTGCGTTCGAAAAATCTAGGAATTGATGTGAGTGGGGACACATCCTATACATGCACATGCTTATTTGCGTATTAAGCAGGGAAAAATGAAGTGGTCTTGTCCAATAACCAAACTAGGAAAAATAAAAAAAAGAAGAAGAAATAATAACATAAATAATTTATGAATTTTAACTTAATATACAATGTGGAATCTAAACATATAATTTATTCATTATAATTTCAGGATTTTTGGTATGTATACAATTTAATTCCTAAACTATATGAAAATATTGAATATTGCCCTTAATTCAAGGATGACAGTAAACATTATTATATAATTCAGGGACGGGATTGAACATATAAGAACTATATGAAAATGTTATATTGATAATCGTCATTGCAAATATGTACATTATTATTTTTTGTTATATTGAGTGGTGGTAGGTAGTCTTAAAGATATTATGTCTTTATCTCTACAGAACAATCAATCTATGTAAGGTATTATCATAAAAATAGTTAGGTAACTCGTGACATGAGACATACCACGATCGACAAGAGTTAACGGTGACATTGGGTTTGGAAAGTATCTGAATATGTAAGAGAAGAAAAATCAAGAGTTTCCACCTATGGAAAAAGCAGAAATGAAGAAGTAGGATTTCGAGGCAGGGGTTGCTCGGCCACGGGATGTTACTTTCAAGAACATGGATATCATTTTTTTAGTTTATTGTACTGGATGAAAAAATTATTTGGTCTTTGGGCGGGCCCCATCGTCGTTCTTTTAAGGCAAAGAATCTTGTTTCCTTACCTCCTGCTATGCCACTTGGTGTTGACACTTGAAAACTCCCATCATTGCTCCGAAAGATTATTTTAAAAAAAATTCCCAGTGCCTACCAATCATTCACATATAATGTGCAACCAAATGTCACGCCTTCGCAAAAAAAGGAAAAAAAAAGAAAAAAAAAAAGAATGATAATCGGAAGGACAAAGAGCAGGGGGGACTTTTCAAATTGAACCCAATGTGTTTCATTGGTACTAGTTCACCTAATCTAATTTCCTTGATTATTGCTGAACGTGGTTGCGCTAAAAAGTTACTTTGACGTCTTGGTCTTAGATAATGACCGGTTAACCAAATGGTGGAGCAGATCATGTGCGCAATCCTTATGAAAGTGATGGTGTGAAATCCGGAAATTCCGATTATGATATCTTATAGGCACGAGTGTTAAGTTCAAGTCTTATCCTGTACTGTACACAGGTGGCCATGTAACAGAGCAGTTCTCACGTAATTTGTGGGATTTGAATAGAGGGTTTTTGATTTTTGAGTCGAATATCTCTTGGCGCCTCGATGAGTTTCTAGACTTTGATTACCAGTGCCCGTGAAGCGACATGGATTCGACAAATTGAGAAAATGGTCCGACCCCGAGCAAATTGGCGCAAAGAAAATTCAATGTCAACCCAAGAAGAAGAAGAAGAAGAAGAAGAAGAAGAAATTTTTGCTCAAAGGAATTCTCTATAAGCAATGTGAGCTTTTATTAGAAGAGGACTGGTATATACTGAGGATATTAGAAATAGACATTAGGTTAAAATGAGTCAAACGTATACAAGACTCCTCGTCGTCGTCGCGTCGCCGTCGCCGTCGCTATTTGAATCCAATAAGAAGAAAGTTCACTTCAAGGGAGTGCAATTCAGGTCGAACCAGATTTGCTTGAAGACCTTGATGATGAGGTCGTGATACTCGTCCGAGTTCAGCGACAGGTAGGAAGCCAGGAGCTCCTCCAGGTCCTTGGAGGCCCTGATGTCGTTCTCCACGATCATCTCCATCATCGAGTCCCTGAAGTCCCTCTGCGGATCGACCGACGCCTTCATGACGGCGAAGCTGTCCGACACGCTCCGCCTCCTCCTCCCCGCCGCCGCCGACGGCGACGGCGACGACGCGCTCTTCCGGCCGGGGCGGGGGTGCTGAGCGCTCTGGCTCTGGCTCTGGCTCTGGCTCTGACCCCGCTTGGCGCTCGCTAGCCTCGGGGAGTTGATCCTCAGCTTCACCCCCGGCGAGCTCACGGAGAACGACCGCCTGGCCTTGCCGTGCTCCTGCACCGTGACGTGCTCCGCCTTCACGACTCTGACCGAGAGCTGCGAGGCCGTCCGGCTCCTGGTCGGCTCGTGGGTCTCTCTGTTCTTCAGATTCTCGACCATGTCGCTGAAGTTCGCAGGCTTTGTCAGTATCGGAGGAAGCTCGATCTCTGTCGACACTGACTCGCACCCATCTGGGCTCTTCGCTTTGTCGAGTACTCTGCACCGGCACGAAGAGCTGGACCAGGACACCATCTGATCGAACGACCGGTGCGCGACGACCCCCCCGCCGCCGCCGCACGGCGGCTCGTCGGGGGTCAGCCGGGGCAGATCATCGGATACTGGGAGCAGCTCCTCCGAGTCGGAGGCGGCGGAGGTGTCGGACGGAGGAGAAGCGGAGCACTCGTGGACGGGCTCGGGCTTGCCCCAGAACGAATCGAGCGTGGCGGTGGCGCGGCAGCTGCAGCCGGCGGAGACGGAGGAGGCGACGACCCGCGGGGAGGAGCGGCGGTGGGGCCGGCGCGGGGGCCGCCGCTGCCTGGCCGATTTCCTCGGCGGGCTGGGGATGTGGGGAGGGGGGATGTCTCTGGCGAAGTGGTAGGACTTCCTGGGATGGGACTGGGGGTGGTCCGGAAGCGGGTTCGAAGTCGAGCTGGAGGAGCGCGACGGCGTGGCGGAGGAGGGCGGCTGCTTCTTCTTGACCGGAGGAGGAGGAGGAGGAGGAGAAAGCTGCTGCTGCTGATGATGGTGGTCAGTTCTTGATGACCTGGTTCTGTTCATGTCCCTGAGCTTGTGGAGCCAGGAATTGGGGATCATGTCTGACAATCTGAACCTGTAATTCCCCATCTCCTTCTCCCTCTCTCACTCTCTCTCTCTATCTCTCCCTCTTTCTCTCTCAAGAGCTTGAAGTTTCTTCTGTGTTCATGTGCAGAAGAGGCCGAGGAATGTGAATGTGAATGCGATGCTGAGCTTTTCCCTGTGTCTGTTCTGTGCGGGTGTAGCCCAGTGAGGACTGAAGAGAGAGGATAAATAAAGGGGTGAAGAAGATGAATTGGGGGGAGTGGGTAGGACTAAGTATGATAAAAATAATTACTAAAGTTTAACGTGGAAGTTTGAATTTTTCTTTAAATGAACCAACGAACTATGTTGTCCTCTTAACTACTTATATTAATATGATGATGCGTTAACGTAAAAAAAAAATTAATTCTTTTTTGGTTTGGGGAGTTGCGGGGTCCACAGAGGAAGAAAAATTTGGCAAAAGGAGTGAAGGGTTGGGGGGACCCTTAATCAACGTGTTTACACTGTTTAGAGGTACACATCGTCCGGTTCCAAATCTGCATTAGGCTTTCATGATTGGGAATTTGACAATTCATCCTTTAAAGTAAGGGTTAGTCAATAACATCCAGCAAAACAAACTGGAATTCTTCCTGCATCGATCTTCTAGCCATGTTCCAGGAAACATCCTTGGATCGCATCAAGATCAAGATCCCTGATGTCTCTAATCAAAGGTTAATTGAGATTACGAATTTTGATGTTCGAGGGGTAAAAGATGAGAAAATGACACAAATAATTCATAAATTTGACTAAGTGTGTAGCATAATTCTTGAACTTTTAATTTGTTCATGAATAAGTTTAATACATATTTTTGATACAATGTCATTCATGAACTTTCGATTTATTTAGTGTGGTCTTTAAATTTTTGATACATTTTTTTAGATTATATGAAAATATTTAATATTATCTCTGACTTGAATTAATTAAAAGATAATATTGAGTGTTTTCAAATTCGAACATGTATCATAAGTTTAGGAACTATATTGAGCATATTAAAAGTTCATAAATCACATAATACAATAGGCTAAAATTCATGACCTATTTATATCATTATTTTATTAGAGATTGTAGGTGGGCGTCAAAACGAATGTGTGAGCTAAAAAATTGTGCCCAGTGAATTCAAAGATTATGATTCGTAAATCGCGCGAGCTATACAGAAAATCTCGACAATCAATCATGTGATTTTCGCGATGGGACCCACATGATCGGCGGTATAGATGGGGTCGGGCCTTAATGAATATGGCGGTGTACCGGTAAATCCTTCGCGCATCTCTCGAGACAAGACCCGAAATGACAGATGCACTCCAACTTTTCTCCCGAACGGAAAAAGCAGGCGATTCGGAAATTCAGGGAAAGTCCTTGGAGAAAGAGACGTAAAGAGCAAAGGACAGGAATGGGGGAAAGGTGAAAGGGTCGTTAATGATCGACAACAGGCAATGCCCACCAACTTGTATGTGAATCAAGAAGTGGTCCAAGGACAAGATGTGTGCCGAATGAATGATCAGATCGCAAAGTAGAAGGAAAAGGCTTCGCGTCGAGTCTCTCTGAAATGACCATTGCAGTCATTGCTTGGAGAAGAAACGAGAGAGAGAGAGAGAGAGAGATGATCGGTCGTCTTCTTCGCCGTACGAGCCGAGAACCGGCCGTTCCTCACATGCGTCCCCTTCTTTTCCGGGGCCAAACGTTGGAAGGGGAATTGGTGTTGAGCTTGACAGCCATGTCCGTCGCGGGTCGGCCCTCTCCTCCGGAACTTGTAACTCCAAATTTGGGGGATTTGTCGCTAGAGACCGATAGGTCCTCCTAGGCCCGTGGTCCCCGTTTCAGGAATTTCCATGCACAAGAATTGGAAAGGATACGAGGGGGGGTGGGGGCAATGAGCATGTTCCATTCCCTTCTGAAGCGTGGGACACCGGGGGACCAAAGGACGAATCTAATGAAACGATTGGGGGGGGGCTTCTTCTGCTGGTGCTTCGCGACGAACTTTGCTCGTCTCGGCGTGATGAGGCAGAGGGTTAAGTGGCGCACGAGTCCGGTGACCTATGTATGAGACCCTCTCGGTCCACAAACCGTGTGGAAATCGCACTGGAACACGTGCGGTTTCCGATGGAATTTGCTGTTGACGTTGCCCCGGGGACTGAAACGTTTTAACACCAACGTCTATATTCAGGAGCTCCTCGGTCATGCTTTGGCCACGACCTTGAACGTCTGGATCTTTGTGAAAAGGGAACAAAAGCATGTGGCCCCTCTTCATGATTTGCAAATCAATTCAACAGAACCATCGCAATGGGCCGATAGTGAAATCCATCAGGTTCTACACCCTTTAAATGACGGCCGTATGGTTGTGTCGGTTAGCATTTCGTAGGAGGAGAGAAACAGGAGAATTGCTCGACTGCACGTGCTACGTGCACGCGGCCGACGAAGAGTTTCTCGAGCGATTGAAACCATCATAATCATCTTTCTCTAACGTTAACATTGAATCATGCTGCTCAGTTTGCAATTCATTCTTCGTGTTCTAGCTTGCTTAGATAGCATTTTGTTTCTCGCAAGATAGTTTTGTCCTGGATAAAGTAAATCAGAAAATTCAAAGGATTTCTCTATTTGAGCTTTGAGCATGTCTCTATTCATTTGAATCGAGGAGGGATCGAAATTAGTCTCTCTACTTTCGTTTTTACTGCATTAAAGATAGAACGATCGCAACGAAGCAGGGTGAGCATCTCTAAAGAAGATGAAGAGGTACAAAGACAAGTGGTTAGCCAATATCATCACCGAATATTCAGCCAATATCATTACCTAGAATTTGTCACAATGCAGTGACTTGATGTCCTAGAAAAGAGAATGACAGCAACTTTTAAGAACTGCTGATTCACTTTAGTGACCGCGAGTGGCACTGGACATACTCAATCTTTGCACACCATGTTCATCTGTTTTATTAGGAGACTTCTAAGCAACTGCGCCATTCAGATTCTAGGTTGATTTATGGGGATTCTGATATCGAAATCTTTTCTTGCTTAGCTCATCATGACCGCGAATCTGCATTTGTTTCTCTGGCCTCTTTGTGTGCTTTCAATGAAATTGCTAAAGGGGAGGAGATATGAGGCTGAAACTTCATCTTCCGTTCAGAACCTCGAAGTCTTTTTTACAAAGACAAATACATTACGTAGAAACACCACTAAAATAGGATCTATAACTACCCACCCATGTTTTGCATAAAATACTTACTTCACTAACACCTAAAAACTAGGACAACTAACACACAAATTAGCTAAATGTGACTCCACTAACTCCTAAAGACCAGAATAACTGAAAATCCAAATCAGCAAAATGTGCAGAAAGAAACAGCTATTATTTCAACAATCCCTCCCTTAAACTGATGTTTACTAACATTCAGTTTAAAACCTCGACTGTTTTCAATGTGCAAACACCCAGTAACCTTCTAAGCTTCACAAATGACTTCATCTTGAGGGCCTTGGTGAATATATCGGCAACCTGATCTTCACTCTTGCAGTAGATTAGATCAATTGTTCCATCATTGCTAAGGTCTCTCAAGAAATAAAACTTCACATCAATGTGCTTGCTTCTTCCATGGAGCATAGGATTTTTGGAGAGTTTGATTGCTAAGTTGTTGTCACAAAAATTTTTAGTAGCTTCTAGTTGCTTGAATTGCAACTCCCCAAGAATTCTCCTTAACCAAATAGCTTGATAAGCACTAGCTGTTGTAGCAACAAATTCAGTTTTTGTACTTGATAAGGTGATAATTGGTTGCTTTTTGGATGACCATGAAATAGCACATGTTCCAAACATAAAAGCATAACCCGAAGTGCTCCTTCTATCATCTTGATATCCTATATGGTCACTATCAGTAAATCCCAACAAATTGGACTTTTCACAATTCTTGTAAAATAGCTCAAAGTCTCTATTTCCTTGCAAGTAACGAAGGATTCTCTTGGCAGCTAACAAATGCATTTTTGTAGGATTCTCCATATATTTACTGATTAAACTCACATAATACATTACGTTTGGCCTTGTTGCAGTTAGATACATCAAACTGCCCACAATTTGTTTGTAAATTGTTCTATCAACCTTCCTCCCTTTATGATCTTTGTATAGCTTTAAGCCAAACTCAATACAATCCTTCATTTGAAACCTGTTCAAAATTTTTCCCACATGTTTCTTTTGAGAAATAAAGATCCTATCACCCGATTGTACCACTTCTATGCCAAGAAAGTAATGTATCATACCAAGATCGGACGTTTCAAACTCATCCATCATAGATTGCTTAAATTCTTCAAACATGGCATCGCAATTTCCAGTAAATATAAGATCGTCAACATACAAGGAGACAATGAGCATTTTCCCTTTATCTTTAATCTTGACAAAAAGTGTATGCTCATAAGGACATTTTGAAAAACCAACTTTAAGAAAATAAGTTCAATACGACTATATCAAGCCCGAGGGGCTTGTTTTAGCCCATAAAGAGCTTTCTTCAATCTATAAACTTTATGCTCATTTACAATCTTGACATAATCAGGGGGTTGCTCGACAAATACTTGTTCCTCCAAGTACCCATGCAAGAATGTTGATTTGACATCTAGCTGGAAAATAAGCCAAGAATTTTGTGCTGCCAATGCAACCACCAAACTGATCGTGTCATGTCTCACAATTGGAGAAAAAACTTGTGTATAGTTGATCCCATATTGCTGCTTGTATCCCTTGGCTACCAAACGTGCTTTGTATTTGTTAATGTCACAATTTTATTTCAGTTTTGTTTTAAAGACCCACTTTACACCATTGGTTTTTTGTCCATTCGGAAGATTGGATAACTCGCAAGTATCATTTCTTTCAATGGCATTAATTTCATCATCCATCGCTTTTCACTATTTTTTTTTCTTTGATAGCACTCTCAAAAGTTGTAGGGTCATAATCTGAAAATAAGGCAAAGCGAGTAATTGAATCTCCAATTCCAGTTATCTCATAATCTTCCATCCAAACAGGCCTTCTTCTAATGCAACGAAGTGATTGAGCTTCTTCTTCTTTGACTTCCGCAACTGTTGGTGCAATTATAGCAGTTGTAGAAGTCGTATTTGATGAATTTTTGGGCATACAAGATGCTGAAATTTGCTCTTGTTCAGTATCATTGTCATAAAGGACTTGGGTAGGCTGCTGCCTATTCCAATCCCAAGTGTTCTCTTCATAAAAAAACAACATCTTTGCTAGTCACAATCTTCTTTGTTAGTGGATTGAATAATTTATATGCTTTGGATGCTTCACCTACACCAAAAAAGACATTTTTCAGCATTGTCATCAGGTTTCTTCATTCTCTCATCCGAGACATGGGCATATGCGATGCATCCAAAAATTCTGAAGTGATCTACAGCCGGTCTTCTTCCACTCCAAGCTTCTTCTAGTGTCATATTTTGAACATCAAAAGTTGGACTTCTGTTCAAAATATGAATACTCCAATTTACTGCTTCAAGCTAGAAAGTCTTTGGAACTTTTCCTCTTACTAATAAGCTTCTCACCATGTTGAGAATGGTTCTATTTTTCCTCTTGGATACACCATTTTGTTGTGATGTATATGCGGCTGTAAGCTCTCTTTGAATGCCATGCTCTACACACAAAGCTTCAAATTCTTTTGAGTAATATTCACCACCATGATCTATTTGAAGGGTCTTAAAAGTCTTTCCCGCTTCATTTTCCACACGAGCTTTGAAGCTTTTAAATGTGGAGAAAGCTTATGATTTTTCCTGTAAAAAATAAACCTAGGTTTTTCTGGAAAAATCATCAATGAAGGTAATTAAGTGTCTTTTACCTCCATTAGAAGATGGGTTTATAGGACTACAAATGTCCGAATGCACTAGCTGCAAAACATCTTTTGCTTTCCATGACTTCTCTTTTGAAAATTGAGAACTATGTTATTTGCTAACAATACATTCTTCGCAGATTTGGGAAGGAGTAGTAATTTGAAGAAGACCTGTCACCATGCTTTTCTGTTGGAGGGTCTTCAATCCACAAAACTCAAGTGACCATAGCGAAAATGCCACCGCCATGATGGATCTTTTTTTTTTTTTCAGCCATCAAACAAGATTGAATATTTTCAATCTTTAATGGAAACAATCTATTTGAACTCATAGGAACAACTGTAATAGCACCTCTAATAGAATCATAAATTTCACAAGCACCCCTCTTAATGGTGATAACATAACCCTTTTCTTGTAATTGACTATCACTCAATAGGTTACTTTTTAGGTCAGGAACATACAACACATTGGAGATCGTTTCCACAAAACCATTCTTGGTTCTAATCTTAATATCACCTTTTTCCCATCACTTTCACAGTAGAATGATCCACAAAACTTAGAGTGGAATGAAAATTTCCATGTAGATAAGAAAAAGAAGACTTACTTCCACTCATGTGGTTACTGCAGCTTTTATCCACATACCAAATATCTGACTCGGGCTTCTTTTCATCTTGAACAGCCATCAATAACGTTTCTACTTCCTTTCTTCAACAAAATTTGAATTCTCTGCCTTTTCTTTATTATTAGGCAGCCTAGTATAACATTCAAATGCATAATGACCAAATTTATGACATCTAAAATACTCTACCTTGGATTTGTTAGGATCCCGTCCTCTGTCATTGCCTTGAAATTGGTCATTATTGGCTTTGAAATTCCTACCAACATCTATTTCCTCGATCTCCCCTTCCTCTAAAATTGTTGGAATGAGTATTGATAGAAGCCTTCAACGCTTGCTCCTCTAGTGTTGAATTTTTGTTCATCTTATGTTCATGGACCAATAAGGAGCTTTGCAATTCATCAAGAGAAAGCGCATTTATGTCTTTCGACTCTTCAATTGAGCAGACAACATAATTAAACTTTAGTGTTAGGGAACGCAGAATCTTCTCCACAATGGTGACGTCGTCTATCTTCTCGCCATGGAATCGCATCTTGTTGCTGATCTCCATTGTTCTAGCACAATAGCTAGTGACAGATTTTCCATCCTTCATCGCTAGTGTCTCAAAATCTCTTCTCAAGGCTTGAAGCTGTGCAAGCTTCACCCTAATAGAGCCTTGATATTTCTTCTTCATAGAATCCCAACTATCCTTGGACTTTTCTTTGCAAAGAATATTCTCCAAGATGGGACGATCAATAGCTTGAAAGAGATTTTTTTTTGCCTTCAGGTCCTTCAACTTTCTAGCTTCCAATTCTACTTTCTGGGGATCTATCAAAGCCGTGCCTACTGGTGGCTCTTGAATTCCAAATTCGACAACCGACCAATACTCCTTTGACCTTAAAAAATTCTCCATTAGCATGCTCCAATGGTCATAGTGACCATCAAAGCATGGAATTGCTGGTTGAACAAAATTTTCGGTGGCCATTGGAAATATTGCTGCTGCAATTATCTCATGAAAGTATCTCACACCTCTAAACCTTCTTTATCTTAAAAAAAAAAAAAAAAAAAAAAAACTCTCACTCTTCTCATAGGCTCTGATACCACTATAAAATTGCTAAAGGGAGGAGAGATGACGCTAAAACTTCATATTTCGTTCAGAACCTCGAAGTCTTTTTTACAAAGACAAATACATAACGTAAAAACACCACTAAAATAGGATCCATAACTATCCATGTTCTGCATAAAGCACTTACTCCACTAACACCTAAAAACTAGGACAATTAACACACGAATTAGCTAAACGAGACTCCACTAACTCCTAAAGACTAGAATAACTGAAAAACCAAATTAGCAAAACGTGCAGAAAGAAACAACTATTATTTCAACACTTTGGACATTGACAATCAGGCGGATGAGAATAACTCTGCTGATGATCATGCGATCCCCAAGTTACTCATCGAACATGATGAGAAATCTGCTGAAGCCGTAGCTTGCAGAACAACATCGTATAGTTAGGCTAGTCATAGACATGTCCTTGTGAGAGGGCTGATCATTTGAGGGTCCAGAAAGAGGAGAGATTCAAGCCAGATCCTGTGGATACATCACAATTTCGATCAAAATGTCCAAAATAGTGAACACAAGGGCATGCCATTTCCTTGGCTAGAATTTGGACAGAGAATTTGACGGAATGAGAGCTTTGAATGGTTTTGTAGAATAAACAGTAATTGAAATCGAAATTCACCGTGGGAAAGTGACCGCAAGTTGTTCGCCTGACCGCGTAGGAACGTAGGTATAGCTATTTGACCATGTCACACTGGAGACCGATGCATTCCTTCGGTTAATACCAGAACTCTTCAAAGGGCTAGACTCCATTCGTGTCTAAGCATGAAACCAAGACGCTGAACAGAGCTGCAATTGATAGAAAAGAAGAAATCGTTGACTTGACTCTGTGAAAAGCAATCTTGGTTTGGTTATCTAGTTTTTGGTTGGGAGTCTTGGAGATCCCAGGAATGACCACATTGCCTTCGAGCCGTCGTCGTGGTTGATCTACAAAGAAATCTTGTTAATCTTTCTTCAAATGGCAATGCAACTTCATGAGGGCTTCTTACGATCTGCTTCGTAGCAATTTCTATTTTTGGTCTGAATTAGTTGCGAGTTGAGTTTCACATTTTGGGGTCGAAGTCAGCTGCAGAATTGCTCGTTAGATTCCAAGATCGTCCTTACAAAGTCCGGAAAACAGTTCAATTTCAGAATTTTGATGGGTCTTTTTAAGCCCTGTACATAAGCTGTTGGTCTGCCACACTGTATCCTTCCTCAACAATACGCTCAAACAAGCAAATTCTAGTTCGTGTACAAAATGCCATGCAAGTAACATCTGCGAAAACTGCATTACGGTATTGGGCATCGATGCAGATATGATTTGGATGGAGGTTTATCTTTTAGTCTGGTGAAAGTGAGCTCTGATCTGAGATGGCACTGGAGCGACTGCAAAATGAGCATTAAAACCTCGAATCTAGTTGGAATCTTCTCTCGCTTTGTTAAGAATGCTGAACTAAATTATAACAAAAAATAAAAAAGAAACTCAAGATCACAAGATTCTGTCTAGAAATGTCGTGCGAAGAACGAACTTTTGTGAAATCGATCACAACGGCATGCTTGTTGCATGACTAATGATATACTTGATCATGAGTCTGGCCAGCCGGTGGGCATGTCCAACCATCTTAAATTGGCCGGCCTAGATGATGGTTTTTGCTCTTTGTTCAGATGAGCTTAAGTAGGAATTTTAATCAGTTTGGGACTTAGGCATGTAATGTAAAGGAAAACCACGCTAATACGGCCAGCACGTAAAGAGTATTCCAAGATTTTTGAGTAGTCCTGGGCGGGCTTGGGCAGAGAGCGGAGCCTTTGGTTCAAGTCCGACAGATCGATTCAACACAGAGAGATGAACGGAACTTAAATCTTTTGACCTTTCACTGTGTTTACACTTAAGTATGTGAGTGTTGTTACATATATGGCCGTGCCGAGTTCGCACAGCACAAGAAAGAAAAGAACCAAAGAATCTGTGTATGAAGCGAATGGAAAGAATCGACGAAGAAAATCGAAATCACGACGTCTGCAACAAGCATCAGCTGATCAATTTGTTGGTGCGCTTGCTCGGGCCAGAAGGCGGGACTCTCCCCTTCGGAAGCGAACTCAGCAGCAAGAACTTGTCGTCCATCTTATCATCCCCGGACGAGGCTGAAGAACCGCCCTCCCTCCAGAAAGCGAGGTGCAAGGCCGGCTCGACGACGGCCGCCTCCTCGCGGTCCACCAGGAGCCTCGCGCTCGAAGCTGGGGACATGATCATTGCCACAAGCACCGCGACGATCAAGATCTCTTTCGAACCCATCGTCGTACGTCCCGAGAAGAAGCAGAAAAACGATGCGGGCGGGCGTCGGATTGTGGGGAACGATCTAGGCAGAGAACGTATCGATGGCGAAACTTCAAAACTGGGTTTGCCAATATAAAGAGGAGGACTTGCATTAAATGACCCAACGCGGTCACGCGGTTCGTGTCTCTCTCCACCGGCCTGCATGGCGGCAGCTGTGCGCGTTTGAAAGTCAAAGTCGTGCTAAAGTGCGATTGCGATTTTGGTACTTTTGACTTTTCGCCATTCCTTAAGATAATCCTGGTGGGAAAGGCACCTAGGCCTGCAGTTGACTTGACGATGATCCCCCCCGCCAGTCGTCCCAACGCGGTCACCCCAACTGCCATGGCGGCGGCGGCGCGTGATGCGGTTGACGACTTGAACACGCTTGGACTAGGATCTTGCCCGGACTTAATCCCGCTTTGATTTGACGTGGATCCAGTCTCTTTTTTCCTTCATCATTTCCAACCCTCTTCATCGTACGCCGTTGCATATAGAAGCTAATTGGTAGATTAACGTCTCTATCGATGTTTTCATCGGCGTGTCTCGAGAGATCTAGACTCTTCTTGCGTTAGTTGTCAATTTCACATTTGCTAACTATATGACGCACAGATCAATAATGCGTGATTTGATCACATGTTGCGTCAGATAAAGATATTAATGGAATTAGAGTATCTCGTCCGATTTTTTCGTGCTATTTATTATTATTATTGATTAGGGCTATGCAATCGATCCACTTTTACTTGGGAACTAGATCAAACAGATTAATGATGATCCGTCAAGTATCCAAATCCCAAAAGTTTACAAGTCTTGAAATGCCTCAAGTAACTCAATGAACTAGTACGGTACTTTATAGTGAGAGGACCAAGATAGATGACAAGCACGATTGTCATGTGATATTGGCGAATGATAAT
Source organism: Eucalyptus guilfoylei (assembly GCA_016097605.1). NCBI lineage: Eukaryota > Viridiplantae > Streptophyta > Magnoliopsida > Myrtales > Myrtaceae > Eucalyptus > Eucalyptus guilfoylei. The sequence goes on along the minus strand of CM027870.1, from coordinate 11,580,393 downwards.
TTGTCAAGTTTCATGAAGAGACGAGCCAATCAAGGGTTGTCGCGTGTCAGGATAACACGTGCCCACATACCAAAAGGGGTTTGGGGAGGCTATGCCCTCCCAAATGGCCCTGGTTTCAGTGTTCCAAACTAAAACTTGTTAAATCATCTCACTTTAATGTGGATAACATGGAATTCAACCACCTTATTCATCGATAGATTTAACGTGGATAACATGGAAGCCAACCACCATATTCATTGATAGAATGATACTCCGTGAAGTAAACCTGCACTAGATACCTAAACAAAGGGCATTCTTCGGTAATTCAAAAATTACATTGATGAACGATACATCATATTTTTTTTTTCTGGCATAACAAAAAAATGAGCCAATTAGCCTATGCATCATCTAAATAAAAATACTCTATTTTCCAAAGATATGGTTATTGTTTTCATTTATTTCACAAAGGAAAAAGTGGTCGGCATGTTCTAGCTCGCACGGTTCAAACATCCACATAACATAACACTAGGAGTTGCCATATTGTTTTGATAATCATACTAAGTTTTTGTCCAACTAGATTATGCTCACATCAAGCTTTGGGGGAAAACATATATATCATCAAGTAATTAGGCAAAAGAGATTTACAATTTTATCAGCAAAAAAGCCACACAGAAAACGTATTTATCTTGGTCGTGTAGAAACATTCACCAAAGGACAATGCTTTGCTAATCGATACAATCGAGGAACAAGAGGAGAAACTTTCCATATACAATGGCTCATGATTTTTGCAATTCATTCGGAAAAAAATGAGACCGATTGCGAAATGGATTTGAACTATACTTGAGAATTTGCTTTGATTTGATCGGCCAAAGAAAGAAATAAATTAAATTTAATGAGACTTTACAAAATAATTGAATGGACCGAAGCTAGCTTGGCAACATTATCCTTGTCGTCGTGGTCGTGCTCGTCGTCACGTTGGTCGTGTAGCCGGAATCCGCCATATCGCAGTCCAATCCTGCCGCCCATCGCCGGAGTATCCTCAGTAGGGTGCCCGCCTTCCTCTTCGCTCGCACGGTCCCCGTCCCCATCAGCTCCCATATGACCCTCTCGATCCCCGGCATTGTTGCCAGCTGTGCCACCGCATCCGGCCCGCCTTTCCTGCATATCATGACGAGGGTCGCCGCCGCGCTCTCCCGCGCCCGCTCCGACCCTTCCCTCAGCACCGTGCTCAGCTTCCTGATGGCCCCAAAGGCCGCCATGACCGCCACCAACCCGCCGCGCTTCACCACCGCCTCGAGGATGGTCACTGCCTCATCCTGCAGGCTCCCCATCACGCCGCACACCATCTCCACCATCCCTCCCTCCAGCAGACTCGCGACGGCCTCCCTGTCTCCCGCCAAATTCAAGATGGCCGCCAGCGCGTCCCGCCTGGCGCCGCCGTGGCCGTCCCGGGCCAAGTCCATCAGCCCCTTCACGACCCGCGTCTTCCGCCCGAGCCGCTTCATGTAGGAGTGCACGCTGGAGAGGCTGAATATCGTGGCGGCGGCGTTGCCCTTCGCCTCCCAGGTGGCGCCGGAGCGCAGGACCTCGATGACTCCGTTGAGGGCGCCGTCCGTCTCCATTATCCGAGCCTTGTTCGCCTCCAGGATCGACAGGTTGAGCATCGTCGTGATGGCGTTGACCTGCAGGGTCGGGCACTCCGAGGCGACGTCCGAGCCTAGGTACCGCACCAGGTGGGGGATGGCTCCGGCCTCCGCGATGCAGGCCCGGCTCTCCGAGTCGGACTTCGCGAGCACCCGGAGCTCGTAGACGACGCCGTCGGCGACCTCCGCCGGCGGGCCGCCGGAAAGTTTCCGGAGCAGGAACGACACCGTCATCTTGGTCGCCTCGATCGCGCCTTTGCTCCTCGCGCCGCCGCGGGCGGTCGCGGCGTCGCCGGAGGCCTCGAAGGGGATCCTCTGCTCGCGGCACCACAGGGAGATCAGGTTCTTCAACGCGCGGTTGGGGATGAGGTTGGTGTGGGCCAGGGCCTGACCTGTCTTGGGACACGTGTTGTGCCCCGATTGGATCCAGAGGCTGATGGACTCGCGATCGTACGTCTGCCCCGTCTCCACGACGACCGGGTCCCGCATGAGGTCCAGCGTGATGGGGCACCGGAAGTCCGCCGGGAACGCGAGGCTCGACGCCGACTTCCGCCGCCGGAACTCCGCCGGCGGCTTCGGCGGCGTCGATCCGCCGTAGAGGACGAACTTCGCGTACCGGACGAGCCCGATCAGCGCGATGGCCTGCGATTTTCCCTTCTCGTCGCTCTGATTGTGGACCTCCTCTTCGAGACTCTCCATCTCCTCTCTGCAGCTGGACGAATCCCGCAGCCCCAGGCTCTCGAAAACGGCCGCGAGCTTGGTTTGATCAGGCACGACCTCCCTCTCGATGCCGTCCAGTATCGCCAGCACGTCGCGCCGGAGATCGTCGTCCCTCGGATCGACGGGAGCCCCGGCCCGCGAGCGCTGGTTCTTGATCAGAGCGACGAGCTCCTCGACGTCGTCGCTCAATTGGGCCTCCCGCACCGGGAACACGTCGAGCAAGGTGGTCAAATCGGCGTTGAGCTCGCGGAAGCTGTCGGACACGAGCTCGACCTGCAGGAGCAGCCACATCTTGCTCCCGTTGCAGCAGTCCTCGATCAGCGTCTTGATCCTCTGCAGCAGAATGTACATCTCCTCGAGGCAGAGCACCGCCGACGGGGAGCAGTAGCTCGTGGGCCTCCGGAGCAGCTCCTCGAACAGGACGGCGAGGAGGTTGACCTTGCGCACGATGGAGAGCGAGCACGACCGGAGGAGGTACTGAAACGGCCGGAGGGACGCGATCTCCTGGGAGAGGTGGAGGAGGGTCTGGACGAGCTCGACATCGGAGAGCCTCGGCGAGACGAAGGCCCCGGCAGGGGGGCGCCGCTTCCGCGGCGGGAAGGCGTGCGGCGACACCGCCATCGAAGAGGGTAGGAATGGAACAGGAGCGAGGGACTCCGGCGCCGGCGGGCCGTCCAAATTCGAAGGAGAAAGCGGAGTTTCCGTTGATGGGTAAGGCTGGAAAACGAAGACGATGAAGAGAAGAGATGGAGAAACCGGAAAAAAGAAGAGCTTTCGGATTGGGGAAGGCGATGAGAGGTTTCTTGAACCGAGAACTGCGTGTGCCGGAGAAGAAACAAAAGTGTGAAGGAAGAAAGCGGAGACGGTCATCAGCCAACTCTCATGATTTTGTCTGTTTTTGTCCCCCTCTTTTTTTTTTCTCTTTTCTCCCTAATACAAAAATTAGAAGCCTTCTTTCTCATAAATAATAAAAAAAGGAAAGAACTCGACCCCCTCAAAAAAATAAATCCAATAGTCTGAAACGATTATACATACGATTAATACAGATATTCGGTATCTTGTTTCGGAGTCAAAATTCAATTAGCCTCAAATATATACGCACGGGTTTATTCGGATTTGTCTACATAATTGATCGATACAGATTTGTGCGTACGTGTCAATGATGGTGATCGGTGAGCATCGCCGACTTGGCAAAAGAAGCAAGTTGGGCAAAACCAAAATTTGGGAATTTGGGTTGAACTTTGAACAAGTAGTTATATTTAGCTAAGAACAAGAGAGACGTAAGATACCAAAAAACTTTAAAAAATACAATTGAGAAAAAGAGGGAAATGTGACGGAGACGCCACGTCCACTTCACCAGCTGGGAAAAACACGTTCCTCTTCCAACGGCTGCCGCCGGCCGCGTGCAAGCTGGACTCCCCCTCGGACTTTTCCTCAGCGAATCCCCAGAGTTGGAGCCATCGGTTTCGGCATCAAAAAACCGCTGGTCCGAATTCGACTGTACCCGGTCTTGGGGCGGATAAGTAATTGATTCGGGTTGACTATTCGTCACGTGTCTAGGACATAAACGGCCCGACCCCGTCCCATCCAAATCAGGATTGGGATCGGGATGAAATAGTATAAGGGTCATTTCATTTTTAGGTCGAGATCCATCTCTGCGTACGTCAGATTCAATTCTAAGAATTGATCGAGCGGGGCCAATACTGAAAGTCTTTTCGCACGAAGATAAAACCGAGCCGCCAATGTCTTACGTAGTCGTTCAGGTGGGGGCGGCACGTAATTGACCATAGCCTCATTTCTTGCATGCATTTCAAAGGCCAAATGATAATAAAAATAATGATTACAATTAAATAAGTCAATGAATAATCTATAAAGAGAAGAAAAAAAATGAAGAAAAATCGACTCGGCCCCAATACGCTTGAAAGCTTTGACCAAACCCGGGGGCCACGGCACAAATTCATATAAAATTTAGATTGATTATTCGAAGTTAGGTGTGTGAATATATATAAATGTGTATGTTCTTTTTTTTTTTTTTAATTATATTTTTATGTCATGGGCCGTGCATTTTTTATATATTTTTTTAAAGTATGGTTGAGCCATCGGTGTATGAACTGGTAAAGCACAAAGGGGGGCGGCTGCACATGGTGCTCCTCCCTCTCGATGGTACCACCAGTAGGTAAAGTTGTTGTGGGGGACTAGGTCCGGTCGTCATAATTGGCATTATTGTAATTAAAATTCCAATTGATTTATATAACGCATGGCTTATTCTCTTGTGCAATACCCCAAATATTTGAAAAAAAAAAACTTTGGGTATAGATTCCTTTCCTTCTCTTTGCCCTAATTTAATGCTTTTGAGATGGTCCACGATCGTTTGATTGGGAACCGAATATTGTCTAAACACCTAACAAGCTAACTAATATTATAATATTGTATTGTGTATGTATATATGTGTGTTTTTTTCTTTTACGACATCGGGGTGCTGGAATTTTCTTTTGGAGCTAGTTTTCTTGGATGTACATTGTTCTAACGACGTGTATAATGATGGTTGGTGAAATGGATAATTATTGACCGGCAATTAGGGACAGGACGCCTCAACTTGAGATCTCGAGTCACGACGGCCGTCCTCTTGAGGAGGGAGATGGATTGTTTTTGATGTCTTTTGACGGTTATTTTGAGACTTTTCCGTAGATATAACTCAAAAAAAAGGGGAAAATGCGGCAGATTTATATTTTGGACTTTCTATTATGGTTGTCTTTTCCCAAGGCATATGACATGTTCGTGTGTTTCCCCGCGTTGATGATATCAAGGAAGGAATGCGGTGGAAGCCTAGAAAGCTTTGAGGGACGCAAAATCGAGGAAGGAATGCGGTGGAAGCCGCGCGGAAATAGTCGGAGGAAAAGAATTGGCTTCCAAAAGCCGCTTTCCCTTTCGCCTTCTCTTTCTTTCTTCCTCGAGTTCTCACTAGAGCTACTTTCGAGGATGTCAAAATGTGCAACATATGTCTAAAAAATAAATGATTAATATTACGAAGAACCTCAAACCGATATACTTGTAATCAATTTACTTCAAATTAATCCCCAAATCGGTATATTGATAATGAATTTACCATCTTTTAATTTTCGTTAAATTTCATCGAATTTCTGAATTAGATGACATAAATTAGGGTTTTATCTTTCATTTGTCACAAATGTATTGATTTGTGACTTTTTCGTGGCAGTAATCAAAATTAACGGAAACTAGGGGTGAACATGGTCTGGGTTGGGCCGGTCTGTCCCGTAACCCTAGGACTAACTCGCACAGTGCTGGTCCTCAATTTTTGGGACCGATGACCGACCCTATTGAGTTTGGGACCGAGAACCGAACTGACCCAATGGGTTCGGTCCGGTTCTAGGTTACCCCGGGACCAATTGATAATTTTTTATTTCATTTTTGTACTCTTTAAAAAAGCAATTGAGGACCGAACTGACCCAATGGGTTCAGTCCGGTTTCAAGGTCAACCTAGGACCAACCAATGAGTTTTTATTTCATTTTTTGTATTCCTTAAAAAAATGATTGAGGACTGAACTGACCAAATGGGTTTTGTCCGGTTTCAGGGTTAACCTAGGACCAACCAATAATTTTTTATTTCATTTTTTGTACTCCTTAAAAGAGCAACTGAGGACCATACCGACCAAATGGGTTTGATGATGAGCGAGGTTAGCTAAGAAATGCAAGTGGTGAGGGTCAAGTGGGGTGAGCATATCGAATAGAATGAGTATCAAATGTCGAGTGGGAAGCAACAAGCCAAGTGAGCATCGAGCTGCGAGCAGCACAAGTGACCCAAAGTGAGCGAGGCGAGTGTCAAGTGGTGAGCGGAGAAGTTGTTTCTTTGATTTTGGCAAATTGTAGACTAATAGGATAAATATGACAGAAGAAAACGAATATTAGAGGATGATGCCATAAGGAGCTGTTTATGCATTTTTGGACGCCGTGAGGACTCCTCGCAAAAACATTTTCTTCTTGGTAAATTATGACTATTGACACCGTAAAAGATATTAAAAATCTAAGTTATTAAATAACAATGTAAAATTACTTGAACTCCTTATTAAAGAGTTGTTTAATATTATTGACGCCGTTTATTTTAAGGTTTTCTCTATATAAAAAATTATAAGTAATATATTATATATATAGTCGGGGTTGGTTCGGGTTGAACCGACCTAGAATTTTCAGAACCGCGAATCAACTCGCACAGTGCTGGTCTAGAAATTCCAGGACCAAGAAGCGACCCAATATTCCTGGGAATCGGATTAGGACCGGTAGGGTTGGGCCGGTCCAGGGTCGGTCCAGAGTTGACCTTGGACCGATGTTCACCCCTAACGAAACTAGCAGAAAGTAAATCTGTTACAAATGTACCGATTTTGGGTTTTTGGTGTTAAAAAACTTAGTTTAGATAAATTCATTATAGATGTAACAAATTAAATTTTTCAGTGGTAAAAAAATTAAAGGTGTATCAATTTGAGGTTTTTCGTGGTATTAACACAAAAATAAAAAGAAAATTAGGTTAATAAAATTATAATTAGAGTCCGGCTAACGGCATGGTTATGCTGAATTTGTAACGGTGCTCTTGGGACCGCAAGTTTTATATTATGGTAAATGGGCGATTGGGATTGTAGAAAAGGCGTGGATGATAAGATCTGCCTCTTGATTTTATGTAAGAAAACAAATCTAAGTGATAATATTAAAAAAACAAGTAATCTGTGAAACAGTTTCTTCGAAAAGAAAAAGTAGTCGGTGGATTTTGCCAAAAGAGATAAAGAACTCCAACAAGTAGACAAACGAAGATGAGAATCTGAGATGACGTTGCGGTGCTTTAAGGCAACTCAAAAAAGAAAAAAGAAAAAAAAAGAGCATACCCGTCGACTCACATCGACTATCATGGCAGCTCTAGAATTGTCGAATCTTTTGTATCGCTGCACAGGAATTTCAATTCATTGCATTTCAGTGACGTTGAAGTGGCACGATGAAAAGATTTAGGATCGAATTGATTATCGTGCAATAAATTTAAAGTTTTTTGGACAATTTCCTTTTTTTTTTTAAATTTTTTGATAAATAATAATTTCCTTCTTTTGATCTCCGTATATAGTGAAAAAAAGAAGATCTCCATATAAAAGGGTGTTGATTTTGATAATTTAAATGAATGGTACGATCACTTATCTAATCATGTAGTCCAAATTGTGCAAATTCAGATAGCAATTCAAATTTATTTCACAAGTATTGAAGGAAGCATATAAGAAGATTCAGATTGCATATTTGGATTGAGTTAAATAGCACTTGATCAATTCCCATCGGAATGATAGTCACGCAAAAAAAAAACATTTTCATTTCTTTTGTACAAGCAGATACTCCTTTAATCCTTGATAAGTTGTGATCAATAATAAGTGGTAATTCGGCTCAAGATTTGACATCTCGTTTTCGCAAGTGACGCAGGATTTGTTAAAGGGACAGCTACATTACATGACTTCTGTATTGTTCTTGCGTTGGTTGGGGTGACTCTTGCATGTCCTAATCCAACACACCATCGATGACGAAAAACATATAAAACACGACAAGCGAGCGTGTAGCATCCTTCTTGCCCCCAACATAAACATAGCGACGGGCTATCCCAAAAGAAAAAAATATATGGATTTGGTCATGGCCGGTCATAACCACCTCCATTATTGAGAAGACGCCAGCTGAGATGATGAATGATTTGCAATTCCTTTTCCTCCGCCTCGTAGGCCCGTGTCACGGACTGAATTCTCCCATGCTCTCATATCCTCGTGAGTGGAATTTATGGCATATGGGCGAAGAGTAATGCACAAAGGATGATACAACTAGGTCGTTGAAGTGACATCATGGTGTATGTGCTAGGAGTTTTCGGATATAACGATTATAACTTTGAGGAGCTCCGAAGACATAAGCTAGTTAGGAGCTGATACTACTCTCTTGATGAGGTCATGAGAAGTCGAAATCAGTTGTTGTGTTGAAGTGTTCTATTTGCCTCGCTTAAGGGACTAGATGTTCAAGTTAAATTGGACATGGTACAATCTTGTGTGAGGATACGATTCGCTATACTAATTTTACGAACAACTAAAGAAGGAAGGCTAATATGGTGTTCTTAGCTCATCAAGTGCCATATGAGCTATTTTGCGGGCAAGAATCTGTCGATTGGCTAGTGACACTTGCATGATCCTTTTCAGAACCCACCATTTATCCATCATAATAGTAACTAAGTCCAACCAACCCTCTCCATCCCTCTCTAGTTGAGATTTTTTCTAGTAATGAACACTTAGAATATTTTCTTTGTTGATATTTTCCCCAGGTTTTGAATTCTTCTTTTGAAGTAGTCCTTGTTTGTAATCCAAAAAAGTATAGTCGCAGTCGGATGGGGCCACGCTTTGTCTCGCAAAGAACAATTCGTGAATTAGGAGCTATGCTTATTGATATAATCTATTGACGCATTCAAAGATTTATATAGATTGTTTTTTTTATTAATGTATTGAGAATTAAAATATGCACATGATCCAATGACAAAGCACAAATAATCAATGAAATTAATTTATCAAGTGCAAGCACTTTTTCTTGTTTCTTTCAATCTAGTTGAGAAATTTCGATAGTTGTGATTCGATTTCACAAATTTGGACTAATTGGTATAGTTGTGAGCTTTGATCTTTCAATCTCCATGTGCGATAAATCCGATATCATAGCTAGTTTACATCCTCCAGAAGCACAAAGATTTAGATCGAATCTAATTCCTATTGGTAGTCAAGTCTTTCTACGAACTTGTATTGTCAGATTTCATCGGTGAACTCAATTGCCTGACCTAATGCGTCCTACATCTGTTGACCAAAGATAAAAGTGGGACAAATGATAATATTCACAAATCCCGTGTTTGGTTGCAACCAAAGCTGATTCTCCTCCTTACTCTCTAGTTCACGTCGAAGTTTCATGAAAGCAATAGGAGATGATGAATAATTACAATTCCCTTTCCTCTACCTCGCTGGTTTGTGTCATGGATCGAGATCTCCAATACTCTAGTGGAGCTTACGGTACTTGGACATATGGTGAGTAATGCACAAGGGATGACACAATTGTTTCGTAGGAGTGACATTATGACGTTTGTGCTAAGAGTTTTAGGAGATAATACTTTGAGGAGCTCTAGAGATGGGGTTGACCTCCCATGTACAAACTAGTCGGAAGTTGATGCCACTCTCTTGATGAGGTCATGTCAGGGCAAAACTAAATATTGTGCCGAAGTATTCTGTATGTCTCGCTTGAGCCTCAAGGGATTGGATACTCGAGCTAAATTGGGCGTGAACGATCTTGTGTAAGGATGCGCTTTGCTATACTATTTTTATGAACGACTATAAAAGAAAGGCTGACCTAGTGCTTTTGGCTCACCAGGCACCGTACTGGCTATTCCATGGTTAAGAATTTGCCAATTGGCTCATGACACTTGCACGATCCTTTTTAGAACCCACCATTTATCCACCATATTAGTAACAAAGTCCAACCAACCCTCTCCATCCTCTTAGCTTTTGGGGAAAAAGGAAGGGGGGGGGGTCGATGATAGGAGGATGGTGGCGTTCAGCGGGAGAGGACGGTGGCAAACTCGGGTTGATGATTTGGGTGTGTGGACTGTTTGACACTAATATATTTAAGTTTTTCTTTATCTTTTTGCAAGCGAAGATACTTTAGTCACCTTAACAGGATTGATCAACCCAAATGAAAATGTTCATTCCATAGGTAGGGCGAACTCTGTACGTCCTCAATGTGCATTCTTAGGGACGACTGCTGCAGTCTCTCTCGGAAATGATATGAAGATCAAGCAATTCTCTGGATTCGAAGGATAGCCATGTCGTTCCTAATGTACATTTTTAGGGACAGCTCACCTGGCGAACTTGGCAACAGGCTACACAAAACCGTCACCGGTTCCTTTTAGCGGCGAGCATAGGCGATAGTAGGCGATCAACAGTGAGCTGTCATTGATTATCACTCAAGACGAAGTAGCGTGAGAGAACAAACCCGCAATTTAAAACAAAAATAAAATATGGGAGTTGGAAAGTAATAATGACAACTTAGACTGGGTTTCTTTGATGTTTTCCCCGAGTTTTCTTCTTTTGAACTAGTTGTCCTTGTCTGTAATCCAAGAAAAGTATAGTCGTCGTTGGACAGGGCCACGCTTTGTCTTGCAAAGAACAATTCGTGACTTAGGAGCTATGCTCATTGATATAATATATTGACACATTCAAAGATTTTTATTTTTGTTCGGAAAACACTAGAGATATTTTCATTCAAGTACAAGTCTGAGTAGATAAAGTAGGAGGACGAAGTACAAATAATCAAAGAAAGTAATTTATCAAGTGTAAACACTTTGTCTTGTTCCTTTAAATCTAGTTGAGAAATTTGGGACCAATTGGAGTAGTTGTGATCCGATTTCACAAGTTTGGACTTGTAGGAAATAGATTCATAAAAATCGAACTGATACTCGAATGATCAAATACTGAAATGAACGTGGAAATGTGTTTGGGAAACATGTAACATCGATCGAAGGCATATCACGAAGACGAATATACCTTGCTTGCCACAGATTAAGTACTGTTATAGTCTCAGAGGAATTGTTTGAAGCCCTGGGGTTCCGTTCTTCAAGAGGGAGTAAACTGTTTCAAAGGGAAGAAGATGGGAAAGCGTAATTTTTTTCTCTGAAATGGTACATATATCATTTTTTCCTTTACTTTCTATTTTTATATATTGCAGTTATTTTCACTTAGAAAATAACTGCCATTTCCTCTAATAGGCAATTCTTTTATGGGCTGGGTTTGGCCTAACATGGGCGGATAGGCTTAATTTGGCCTATCAAATAAAAAACCCATCGGATTAGAACTAATCGGAGCAGTTGCGAGCTTTGATATTTCAATCTCCATGTGTGGTAAATTCGATATTATGGCTAGTTTGCATCCTCCAGAAGCATAGGGATTTGGATTAGATATAATTCCTATTAGTAGTCTAGTTTGTCTACGAACTTGTATTGTTAGATTTGATTGGGGAACTCAATTGACTGATCTAATGTGTTATGATATTTTGGCTACATCTGATAATCAAAGATAAAAGTCAGGAAATGATAATATTCATATATCTCGTGTTTGGTTGCTATCCAAGACATGATAAGGCAAGATACAAAATAGACATAATTTGGATGAAAATATTCCATGTGAGGGGTGTGATCGATGCAGGTAGGATTTCTTTATCTACGTGGTATAAAAGTTATCTTCAAAAAAATCCTACTCTCTCATTCTCCTCATTTATTTCATGTTGAAGCTTCCCGACTCTTCCGTAGCTCTTACGTCGAAACCTCACGAAAGCAGTAAGGTAGTCAAAAGTTCATTCCCCGCCTTAACTCTCAAGTTCACATTGAAACTTTATGAAAGCAGTAGAAGAGTCGAAGTTCCTTCTCTTTCAAAGTTCCTTGTCTGCTGTGACTTTTCTAATTCGGGTCGAAATCTTAAAGAAGCAACGAGAGATTTGAAGTTTATGTTGTTAATAAATATCGATTTTTTCGATAACTCTCCTTATCGAAAGATTTTACCCCTAAATTTGTCCCTTAAATCTCCATATTGTGAGGTGGGGAATATTCCAATGGCCGGCAACTTAACATGTAATGAATTGTGATTGTCTTGATTTCCAATCTTTCATAAAATATCTTCCGGTCTAAGCAATCAATTTCGAGCTTTTGCAACGCACGTATGGACAAGACCTTTAACGATGGGACCGGAAAAAGGTTCTTCTTCGGTCATAAAGGAGGAAAGGCAATTCTAATAAGAATGATGGTCTCGGTCTGCGTTTCCTCTTGCGTTAAATTTCGAGGAAAAGAATGTATACTTTGATTTCATATTTTGGCTCCGCTTGCTATGAACAAAGTTTAAAGAAGAAGGAACATTTTTTTTTTGGAACCGTGAGCTGCTCAGAACTCTGGTTCGATTTCAAGGTCGGTTCAGTTCCGTGCACACTCCTATCCTAAACTAGTTTTAGGCATTAATAACAAACTAGTTTTACCACCAGCTTTAGTGGTTCCGCTGGATAAGAAACCCCAACCTTGGGGGAAAGGTCGGGGGGTTAAAACCCAGTGGAAGCATCGGCGACTTAAGCGTGACGTCGGGGTAGTGGATCCTCTGCTAGCGTTGCTCCAGGGTTTACTTGGCGGTTATGTACGGCTACAAGGCTATGAACGGCTGACGGGATTTCCTGGGTATCAAAAAAAAAAAAAAAAAAAAAACCAAGATGAAAATGACCTTGCTTTAATTATCTCTACCACTTTCCTATGTATGAAAACGTGCTTAACATGCGTTGAATGACTGGGACTAAGAGATAAGCATGGTACACATATATCTCATGTTGTGCTGTGAATTACAACCCTTTCGATTCGATTTTCAACGCGAGATGTTGCTTATTGATTTTCTCGCCAAAATCCAATTAATTACTTTAACTTTAAAGGATGGTCCTAGATTCATATAAAGATTCGATGCGGTCTTTGGTTCTGGGCCTAATCTGGCCTACTTCCATTCGTTGCTAAGCCCAACCATCTCTCACTTGCTGGACAATCAATTTGTCTATCAGGCTTACGATCATGTACACTAATGTGTCATAAATTTGTTACAAACTAGAACTTAAGACTAATCTCATTGTATGGCTTTGAAATCCAAAACTGAAATCCACGTGGAGTCGTGGACGAGAGAACCATGAAATGGACTGGATATTCTAATGATTCCATCATTGATGCGTTTGAAAACATGTTAGAGAGATATTTCTTTCGTCATACTTCGACAGAGTGGTGTAAAATATTCGTATGATTTTTAAAAGATAGAAAAGGGATAAAAACGGATTAAATTTCTCTCTCTTTTTTTTTTCATCAGCTGTCCCTTCTAGTGTTCGACAAAAAGGCAGGAAATGCAAGGGCACGAGAATTAATTATAGAAGAAAGGATGTGAAGCATTGATGTTCTCAAATTCCTCCGGATCATCCTCACACCTATGGACGAATAAGACAAGTTCTGGAACATGTGAAAAACATTGGGTTATTGTTTTGCTACGGCACGAAAAGGTTTCTGACGAAGGTCCGGAAAATTAACTCGCACGGATCGACTTACCGAGTAACGGTAACGCCCTTGGTCTCCCTAGGTTTTAAGAGGCCTCCATCCTAATCGTTGATGATGCTCTGCAGTCGGTCGACCGGCATACGTCCTCCCGCGAGTCGGGCGAGAGGAACCAAAGCCCAGGAGCCGGACACGACACCGTCCAAAGATTCTTGCCAGTGTCGCCCAAGAATCGAAACCCAACCCACGATTTCCTCGTTTTCCCCAGCACCGCACAACCTCGGCAAAAGTCCGCTCATCACCACAAAAAGGAACGAATGACTCTTTTCGCAAGTCCTTTCGCACCGCCAAATTCAGCAACGCAATCATCGTACTTGTTCCAAATCTCATCCGATTAGCCTGCGCGACACACGAAATGGACATTTTGCCTTAGGTGCCTCAACATAGAATAAAGGCCGCACGCATGCAATCCCACGTCAAGGACCCCTTCCCCCTTTCCCTCCTCAAAAGCATCTAATTAAGGTCCGCATATTTAAAAGGAAAATCATTTTTGAGAAATCATTTTCCTATTTTTGATGTTTGAATGACGAAAAACTACATCGGTTTTCATAAATTGAAGATAACGAGTTTAAATTGGAAGAAAATAACTTTTTTTATGATATTAGTTTTCCTGAACCATCAAACAAATAAAAGCTAGTAATTTTTTTTTATAAGCTATCATTTTTAAAAATTTATAATTCATTTTCCTAATTTTAATGTTTATATATTTTTGATCGTAAATGATTTTCGTAAATAATCATTTTCAGCAAACTAAATGCATGGAAGTCTAGAAAATTAATCGGAGAAAAAATCTTTCGGTCAAACAAACGCACCCTTCGACAATCCTATCAATTTCATATGACGGAATGGTCAAACCGGCCGGTCCGAAACCGGAGCACCGGCCCGGGCTGCCCCGGTTCGGCTCCTCCTTATATAAGCCGAAAAATGGGCTTATCGTCATTTCTTTTGGCGACCTCTTCTTATCGTTTCACGATTTCTGTAATTCTTCTTCACAGTTCCTTTCTTCGCTAGCAAGAAGGAAGAAGGAAAAAAAAAAAAAAAAGCTCCGACCCGGATCGGCGGGCGATTGTTCCGATTCACGACCCGAAGGAGCCTCCTTCCGTCGAACGTCTCCGGCGACAGCGAGCTTCGCGCCGGTCGGGTTTCGCATTCCCTGGAATGGGCGGCCGACCTGTAAGTCTTCGAATCCCCAATTCGTTCGATTGAGAGGAAGAGGAAAAGAGGGGGAGAAGGAGGAAGGAAAAGCTCCGTGCTCTTGCCGTCTGCAGCTCCATTCCGACGAGGAGCCCTTGCGGGAATCCCTAGGGGGAGGGGGGGATCCGTTCTCGAGTTCAGCGGCATCGGGGGGAACGTAGCGCGGTAATCGAAGGGGGGAGCGGGTTTAATTTGGCGGTGTTGGGGGGATTCGAGGTGGGCTGGGAGTTGGTGCTGGGGGTGGGGGAGGAATTTTTGCTCTGCCCTTGTTCGGCGTTTCGTGTTCGATTGAGGCGGAGGAATTTAGGGTTGTGCGCTTTGGAGATAGAGGTGGGGTGCTGGGTTGGTTGTTCTAGGGTTTGGGTGAATTTCGCTGTTTTCGACGATCGAGGGGGAAGATAGGCGTCAGTTAGTGGATAATGTGTATACTGTGTGTGATTCAGGAGTGGTCACGCCGGGTTGCCACTATGCTGCCTTGGTTGGTGATTCCACTGATAGGTCTATGGGCTCTCTCTCAGCTGTTGCCGCCCGCTTTTCGTTTCGAGATTACGTCGCCGAGGCTGGTTTGCGTGTTTGTGCTGTTGGTTACCCTCTTTTGGTACGAGATTTTGACGCCCAAGCTGTCGGCTTGGCAGGCGCATAGGAATGCCAAGCTTAGGGAGAGGAAAAAGAACGAAGCCATTGAGCTGCAGAAGCTTAGGAAGACTGCGACCCGGAGGTGTCGTAACTGTTTGACCCCGTATAAAGATCAAAATCCAGGTGGAGGTAAGTTTATGTGTTCTTATTGTGGGCATATTTCAAAGAGACCGGTTCTGGACTTGCCTGTGACGCCCGGCATGGGTATTTCAAACTCTGGGATTATTAAGGATTTGGTCGGAAAGGGTGGGAAGCTATTGAATGGGAAGGCGTGGGCTGACGGTGGATGGATGTGTGGTCACGATTGGCTAGAAAATGGGAACTGGGCGGGTGGGTCTTTTCCAACTAAATCTGGTGCGTGGAGAAGAACTGGAAATGCGGTTTTTGGGGGAGATGACCATTGTTTGGCAGAGAATTCGTATTCAGGAATTGCTATTTTTTCCTGTAAGCTGCTGACATCTTTTTTCTTGAGCATTAGGTGGCTTTGGAGAAAGATTTTTAGAAGTAGTTCATTGAGGGAAGATGCAGCTTTGGATGCTGAGCATAGGGGTATTTTGGCTAAGAGGGATGGTGGGAATTCTTATGAGAGCAGAAGTGAGAAAGCACGCAGAAAAGCTGAGGAGAAGAGGCAAGCTAGGTTGGAGAGGGAACTTTTGGAGGAGGAAGAGAGGAAACAGCGTGAGGAGGTCGCAAGGTTAGTCGAGGAGCGAAGAAGACTTAGGGATGAGAAAACCGAGGCTGAGAAAGATAATGGAAAAGGATCATCACCCAACAAGGAAAGAGATAGGAGGAGGGAGGCAGAGAAAAAGCGTCAGGAAAGAAAGAAAGATAGGGACAGGGGCTCAAGTAAGAGCAACTCTGATGCGGAAGAACTGGAAAGAAGAGTAACCAAGGAAAGTGAGAGAAAGCAGGACTCCGACAAGAAGAGTTTACCTGATCGTCAACCTCAAAAATCTGCAACAGAAAGTGTAAAGGGTCAGGGTACTGATATGGGGCGTGGTTTAAAGGGTGTCTCTGCAAATAGTGCTAATAGGGGTGGTGCGGGAGCTAGATACTTGGACCGAATGAGGGGTACTTTCTTATCTTCTTCTAAAGCGTTTGGTGGGGGTAGTTTCTTTGGAAGGGCTGCAAATACTCCTGCTGCAACCTCTAAAGAAAACAAACCTATTGGTGCTGTAAATCATGTCCATACTTCTTATAAGAGAGATCATGGTCCGCCTGAGCGAATAGGTGGCAAATTGGTTATGAATTTTGAAGATAAGAGCAGTAACTCTCCTGTAAGTCGTCTCTTCATGCGTAGTTTTGTCCTGTCTTTGCTGGAACAATATATCCATAATTCCGAGCAAGTAATCGGCATGTGAACATACTTCTGAACTATTGTTGAGCAAACAAATCTTGTCTGCTATTCTTCTTTTGCAATTTTTTCATTTGCATATTACTCATGTCCTTTGTTGAACTGAATTTATTCTTGAGCAAAGAGCTGGTCTTATGCAATTACGGCTCATTTAGTGACATGATCTGCAGTGTCATGATGCTTGTGCAGCATATGCATGTATTGCTGAAATGTTGTCAGTAAAATGCTTTGATGTTCACTGACAGGTACTCTCTGATACACAAATGGCATCTGCACCGAAGAAAACGTGGCAACAATTATTTACTCGCTCATCATCTGTTCATCCTTCAGCCAATACTTATGTTATAAGCAAACCGAGTCCCAAGTTCAACGAAGAAGGTCAAAGCCCATTGGCACCTGGTCAGCCGTCAACAACTCAGTTATTTGATAATCCCCTCAACTTTGGGCTTCCATCACCATTTACTCGACCTGCTTATCAAAATGGGACACCCAGCGGTAGTTTAGGCTTTTCACCTGTCATCAAACCCATCTTTTCTCGAGCTGGAGAAGGATCTCATGAATTTATTACAGAAGAGCCGGAGCGTTTTGAAGACCCATGTTATGTTCCAGACCCGGCGTCATTACTGGGGCCTGTTTCTGAATCACTTGATAATTTTCAGTTGGATCTGGGGTCTGGCTTTTTTACAGACTTGGGATCAGAAATGCCTCATGTTAGAAACAATGTTGTCACTGCGTCTGAATTCACCAAGCCATCACCTATCGAGTCTCCAATCTCGCGGTTACGAGGTATCGATGACAGGCATAACAATGCTAATCGTTTTGCTCGTACTCCGAAGGCCCCAGACATGAGCAATTTTAATGTGGGAGATGCAAGCGATGATAAGAGAGCCTGGCAAATGTGGGATACTTCTCCTCTCGCTCAAGATGGTTTAAGTTTAATAGGTGCCCCGGCAAGCTGGCTTTTGAACCCTGAGCGGAGCAGATCATCTAAGGAAGATATTCTTCGCCCTTTGTCACAGAATAGTTCAGTCTCACTCTTTTCAAAGGAGGATCCTGTCCTACCAAGTATTCACACTCCACAGAAAGATTTTGTTGGTTGTGGACGAAGTGGTGGAACTTTAAGCCCTTTGGCGGGCTTAAATAATCAAGATCCATGGGTCCAAAAAGCTTTCATTCCACCTCTGTCAGATGGTGAAAATCAACTTCCTCTTGCTCCTCAGGGAGAGTCTATTCCAAATCAAATATATTTTGGAAGCCCTTCTAGATCTGCTTTGACTCATCCATTCGAGCCATCTCCAGCCAATTGTTGGTCCAAGTGAGTGCATGTAAATCCTTATATATGTCGGCAAGCATTGTTTCATTAGATACAGAGTTAAGACAAAGACAATAACTTTGGTTCTATGTTTCGTTGATGGTTAGGTTAGATAAATAGGAATGTTATTATTAGCTAGAGAAGTTTGTAAGAAATGTAAATGTCTATGTACACAATTGACTGCAACCTTATCTTTATTTGCATGGGCAGATAGTTGTGGCGACTTTTTGGAATAGTGTAGTTTCTGGGACCTAACATTTGCCAGCGTGTTAAGTATTTTCACCTGTGTATTGATCTCATTAGCATTTGGACTACCCTGTGATAATGTGGCACCCTTTTTTTTTTTTTTTAAATCTAACTTGAGTAAGTTGCCTACGGTAACTTTGCTAGCTACACTCCATGTAAGTGGATAATTTTTCCCGACAGCTGCTTTCAGTCATTCGGATCACGTTCTTTGCATCTCTATGCAGCATTATGAGAAAAGCAGCAACTTTCTTAGTTTTTCTTGTGAAATCACCTTCCTTTCCTCTCTGTATTTTTTATTTTTCCATTGCAGTAGAGAGATGCTTCCTGTGACAGCTTCCCGTGACTTGGAGAACTCCAGATTTACCTCAATCTTTTACAGACTTTGAGTGCCCTATGTCCTTGAGTTCAGCCAAATTTAGCCCATAATTTGCTATTTAGTTGCATGGATTGACTGGAAAGTAGGATGCTCTCAAAAGCCAAAAGGCCCAGAACACTAGCAGGCCGAGTAGCTCCAAACATACCGTTTAGGAGATGTGACAATTAGGATTTTGATACGGTTCTTTGGGGGACCAAAATCTCAACTTCAATCTCTTCAGAGAATTAGCTGTTCAGTGTCATCTTGCTGATAATGTTGAATTAGCAAGTTGAATGTAGTTGTCTGAGTAAGCTTTGGAGGGAAAATTATCTGGAAGCATTGAGCACCTCCTTGTGACTCTTCCTTCTTCATTCTGATTGTCAATAAGCTCCAAAAGAGGAAAATTTCTTTGTTGAGTACAAGTAACCTCTGTGGAAGCTCTCAGAGGCAGTCAGCTGTCTTTTGCTGCATCATTATTAGGTTAAGTAAGTCTTGCTATTTGACCAACAAAGTGCCAGGGACTAATTGGGGGTTCAGGTTGGTCATTCATGGAGGATTTATTCATAGTATTCTTTTCCTTCCAGAGATAATATCATTTTTGGTTTTCTATGTCATTCGGCCATTTTTGGAAAGCATAGATTTATGAGCTATTCCTGCTAAGTCTGAGATTGACAGTTGTTTCTCTATCTGTGTTTAGTAACTTGATCCTGGGGCATGGGATGAGATACTCGTGGAAATTTTCCATTATTTCTTAAATAGGTTTTTCCACCATGAGGAATTGATGCTAATTATTTTAGATTCGCCTCTTTGTACTTGTCTCAAACCCTTTGGCCCTCTTAGGCACATCTCTTTTCCATCGAAGAGAGAATTTTCTTATCTGTAATTAATCCGTTTGATGGGGGAGGAGTTTATTTCTACAGGTTACAGCAATAAGCTGAAGATTTATTTGAGGGTAATGTTATATTTAGACTTATCTAGCTGAACTAAATACTTCCTTTATCTGCCATTGATAGTTAGCAAATTGTTCAATTACCTTGATATGATATGAGCCACCTGACCAACCAGATCAAGCTGAACCCCCTCCAATGGCTTGGATAATGGATCTTAGTAAGAAACTCATTCATATCCTTGTGCATTTTTTGTCCTGGGGTGTTTCTCCATCCTGGTGTATTGTTGGATGTATGTGGGAGTGAGGTAGGTCTTGCTGAAGAAGCAGATCATTATCTGATATGATTACCTTTTTGGTTGATGATTTCGGTTCATTATCTCATTACTGGCTTCATGTCAACCATTTCATTTGATCAAAAGGTTGATGGTGCTCTCGGTGACCATGGTCACCGAGTCGACAGAGTTTATTAATGATATAGGCAATGTGCCTGCATTAAACCTGACAAATAGAACATCCAAGTCCCTGCTGTTCTCATATCCTAAATGACTTTTTTTTTTAAAACATCTTTAGAGTTTTCTAATGATCTTATGTTCGATTTATATACTTTTGCAGTAAGGAATGGGCAGCACAAGGATCAGGAGAAGGCATTGGTAATCCGTCAGTCTCTGGGCCCCATATTGGGGGGCTTTTCCCCCCAAACATGTATAGTCACCCTGGTGACTTGATTGAAAAGACGGAATGAACAGAATTTGAGGGATTTATATATGCCTGTTCCTGTTCTTACAGAGGCAAGCAGCCTCCTTTTTTGGGGAGAGAGTTCAGATATTGGACGCATTGTATCTTCCTTTTCTTTACAAGGGGGATTGATATATACTTAGATTAACATCAAATAGCAATACAGGTCAAAATGCATGCCCTTGCCCCTCAGGTAACCAATGATTTAGTTCATTGCTATACCGCCGGTTACTTCTCTGTTGTGGTATTTCATCCCATGAGAAAGAATTTCGTTCAGCTCACCCAGTCCTATGATTTATTTGACATTTCCTGGCATCTGGACTGTTGAGCCAGGCAGTGTCTTGATCATGTGGTCAGTCCGCTACATTTTGCTTCTGTGACCTATGGCTATAGTGAGTGGTTATCGGCCATAGGTTTATCAGCCATAAGATATGGCCGTTGAATCTCTGTTCTTTTTTTCAGCTGGAGCGTTGCCTGTGGGGGGATGTTGGGAGAACTATTGTCATATAATTTGAGATGTATTTGGTGGTTCTACCGTAAGGCATGTATTTTTGGTGCTTCAGGGCAAAAGGGGGGACCCACGATAATAGATAAGACGATTTTGCTGGAAAGCAATTTCGGTGAATTGAGTATATGTCCGAACGAGTCCTCAAGTAGATCCAGTTTGCGAAAGATAAATGGGGCAGCTAGTTCAAAGGGCTTTTTGGACGACAATGATTCTTGATAGTTAGATTGCCAATACGGTTGCGCCTGCACCCTAAACTCAGCATGAGAACTACTTCCTGTCCCGGGGGGTTCACTCAATTGTCCGAAAGGCAAAAAGAGGATATAGTCCTTGCTGATTGCACTCGTGTTTGCCTAACAGAACTCCGTATTGCCCTACGATTAATTTTGCATTTGCCCACACGATGGTTAAATTGTGCAAATTGAAAGAGTCGATGGCGCCAATCACGATACTTGGTGGTATCGTTTCGAAGGGGAATGTAGCATTGCCTTCCTTTTTAACCATTTTTATATCCTTTGGTGCAAGGGAAAAGCCTTCTCGTTTTATTCCTGCTGCAGGGGAAAATTGTAGCAGAGATTTTCAATTAAACCAGGTGCAGCAGCCAGAATTTTGAATGCTGGACTTCTCAGATGGATCCATATTTTTGTCATTCTTTATATAGAATGATCCAGGATCTAGATGACCTACTGAAGAATATGATCTCTTTCAATGGGTTATCCGCTGAATAAACCGTCGGTTCCCAACTTTTTCGTTCAGCAACAGCTCAGACTCCGTTCTTGTGTGGGTGCACGGTCCAATGCTCTCTGATATTTATCGCTTTCTTTTGGTGCTGAACTTTCCTTTGCTGTTATACTTTCCGCTGCTCCCCATATTTGGGCAGCGTAGCGAGAATTCAGCCATCAGCCATAAAAAAAGAAAAAGGGGATAAGGGAACACAAACTGACCACTATATATATACAAACAAACGCACACACATAGCAGCAATGGCTAACCATAATGTAAGTAGTTCAAACGAGGTTCTTTTGTCCGACAGATACGGCTATTGTATGACAAACATAGTAAGTAAACAAAAGTAGAACTTCGACGATGCTAGGTGTTACAGCACTAGTGATCGCAGCAACCATTAACCAACGCCACCAGACAACACGTTTCAATGTCCGTCTGGCATGCATCGGTCCTTATAGGGTTTCATTTCCAGCTCTATCCGGTCACGAGTAATGGCACTAGTGTCGGGTTGTGATCGTACGTATCGATGGCGAGTGAAACGCACATTTTAGGACATAAATGAACTATGCATCCCGCATGACGATGCTTCAAGAGTCGGATAGTAACGGCATCTCCTTGGTGGGTACTGATTCTTCACTTTTGATTTCGGTGGCGGCGCACACGTGCAACAAACTGCATACATCAGCTGCCTCCAGAATTTGTTCCATGTTGCCAAGAATTAGTGGTCCGTACTCAAAGACCATCTTCTTACACTGCAAAAAGTGAACAGTAAATCGATCTTAAGGTGCTGCCGCCTCAGAGAAAGGGAGAGAGAACTAGATACAAGAGCTTTGATGCGAGAGCAAATATTTATGTTTTTGACTTGAACTAGACGGCTTCCATCGCAAAGAACTCAATTCTCGACGTTCAAGAAACTCCTAGGAAGGTTTGTTGAAAAGCCAATCTATACTAGCATAGATTAAAAGAAACAGACGTGGGCAAGGGCAATATATTGTGCGTATCTAACATTTCCATACACGAATGTGTGTGTGAGTGCACATTCGCCTTTAAGAAAAGCAAATTTACCTTGTCCTCGTAGCTCTCAAGGGAATCACAAGCCTTCAGGAGTAGTTCAATTATGTCCATCTGAGGTCAACGTGAGAATCGTATTAGTTGTCATTTCAGTGGCAAATAGCATGGAGTGTAAAAAGGAGGAAAGTTTCTATCTTGTTTCCTTGGGCCTGAAGGTGGCTAAGCGATAGATGTAGTCCCTTACCAGGGACAAGTAAAAGAACACAATGGCTTTCTGCTGTCAACGATTGCTCAAAACATACAAACTACCATAATGCAAGAAGTACCAACCTGTGTATCAGGGTCTTTCAACTTATCCAAGACTTGTGAAACAGCATCACGGCAAAATTCACAGCTATCTTCCTTAAGCTTTGGAGAAACTCTCGCCACTAATTTGCAGGCGGAGATATCCTTGCAGAGCTCTTCAGGTTGAATTGTAGAAAGCTCTAGGAAGAAGATTGGAGCATAGTAATCCACTAGAACAACGCACTGCAGATGAGAATGACAATCATATAGAAATCATGATGCCATAGAAGCGGTTAAAGCAATGTAACAACTGGCAGTAATAGGCATCCATTAGAGAGAGAGAGAGAGAGAGAGAGAGAGACCTCTGCCTTGAAAACCGGAACTTGGGAGCAGGTCAAGTGAAGAAGTTCAATTATTTCAAATTGAGTTTTATTCTCAGCCAGATATTTGAGTGCCAATTCGGCGTACTCCTCGCACCACTCGCACATATATCCATTCGTTGAACTTCCCTTTTCCAGCATGTGGTACTGGATAGCTGACCACAAAATTTAAAAGCATCATTCAGTTGCTAACGTATCAACATGTGAGACAATTGCTATGAAACTTGGAACAAATATTCGTTCGGACATATTTGCCATTTAACTTGTCATACAATGCGAGAATGTTAACAATGACTTGGCATCAGTCGCACATGTTTTAAGGTTGCTTCCTTGTCAGCTGACACAAACAAATGTTCATCAAAATATACAAGCTGCACGAGCTATCACATTATAGCTCTTGAAAACTCGTAAGAGAACAATGTGCGTCCACCCTTTCAGCGGCAGCTGGTGTGATCAACATGACTCAGTAATCCACATGTAGCACCTGTTTTGCTCATGTCATCTCATAACAAGTTGTGCCATTATTTCTAGAATTTTATCAGCCCATGACATGCCAATAACACCTTGATATAGTTTCAGTCAAAGATAGCAAATGATATTCTGATATTAATATCAGACAGAAATAATTGTTCATTACAAGCATTTCCTGAAACTCCTTGCTCATCACAGGGAAGCAAATATCCCTATCGCTTGTGGGGAAGATCCAGAAACCAAGCAAAAAGAAATGAAGGTAAATCAAAAGCAAGCTAATGAGTACCTTCAAGATTGCGCGGCAGTTGCCTAGCGTGGAGGGCTGCAAGAGCACTCAAAACAAGAAGAAACAGGAATCCTATCTTCACACCCATGATACCTGAGACATAACATCAATCGTACGGATTTAAGTACCCACATCCAACATATGCTGACAGAAATCCTAGCCTCAATCAGATAACAACACATCGAGAAAGCATATCATGTAATTCAAAACATGAGGAGTAGAATTCAAGCCTGCACGTGAATTCTACAGCCAATTGGCCTCCTCAACATCTGCTATTCTATCAGCACGTAAGTTGCCCCTTTTCTTGGATAGAAGCGACACGGGTATGCACTCAACCATCAAGCTGATCATGCTGGTAATAATGATCGATTCCCTCTATGACACCATGTTAAGCCTTCTTGGGTGTATGCAAAATCAATTGGTGATAAACACCGCCTCGACTCCAGAGGTAAAGCAGCTAAAACGCTCACTACCCTATAAAAAGTTGCCTAATTGCAGCTCATGGACGACACTAAAGTGAGAACTGAGGCGTTTGAATTCACCACGAAGGGCACTAGCATGTGTCAGAGGATAGCTACTGGGTGTTGAGTTCCAGGTTGACATTAAGAATGAAAGATCATGCCCTGCTTAAATTAGAGATGAGGCAACATAAAGACCCTCAAGAAACATTGTACTACGCGAAGGAACAGTAAATGAGTCATCGGCGACAGGCCCGAGAGAGAGAGAGAGAGAGAGAGAGGGAGGGAGGGAGGGAGTACCTTGAGCGACGGCGACGACAGGTGGTCGGCGACTAAGGGGAATGGGTCATGAAGAAAGCGAAAGTCCAAGCCAAAGCCAAAGCCAAAGCCAAAGCCAAATCGAAAGCCGGAGCCAATCAACCGTCCGTTCTGCACCATTTTTATCAAATCTTCTGCCTTTCGTCCTTTCGGGCAATTCTGGGTCGGGGCTGGACTGTCGGATTGAGCACCGCGAGGAAGGGTAGTTGAGAGTTGGTTGGTTGGAAGTTCGCTGCTCTCTGAATACTCCGCAGCACCCTTCTGAGCTTTGACTCTTTCGGACATTTCTACATCGTAATTGGTCTCAATTTGTCTAAGTTTGATGGTACAATGATCCAACCCTGCTACGTAGCTCTTGATCTGAATCTAAACCTGGATTCCTCAAAGCTGATTTTTTTTTTTTCAATGGACTGTACTGACAATTGAAGTTTTTGTATGGATCCTGAATAAATCCGGATGTAACCCGAATCGCCGTAAACTTCACATGAATGGCACAAACATCTTTAGTTGGGACGCCGGATTATGTATGCATGAGTCGGCATGATTGAAAGTCTCGGATCATGAATATTTGACGCGAGATCCGAAAAATTAAAGTCAATGTACAGAGTTGACAAGATGAAATTACAGGGATCAATAAGAATTTATCAGCGAATATTCCCGCTTAAATATAAAATAGATACCTTATAGTGTTTTGTATGTATTCTACTTGCCCCGTTGAAAATAGACAAAAAAATGATGTTAATAAGAAATTAAGGGCGGTTCCATGTTAGAACACTACACCGACTAGTCTCGTCATAAGCTTTTATGTTCACGAAATCTCGTTTTCTTTTTTTATTGATTAAGCTTATCTCAGTTAGCCGTCTCAATTAATTATTACGTACCTTCTGCAAGCACGGACAAACCAGAACCTGAAGAGAGAGACTCAAATAACAAATATCTGAAGATGCAGCCATGGATATTATCCATTATGGGAAAAAAGAAGAGGTATATAAGCCATGTAATCGAGCTGTTGCCTCAATAGATGGAAATTGACAGAAACTAAACTTGATTTGCAAATATTAAGGTGAAATTGATGCTGATGAGGAGAAGAAAGGGACTGGTTTGATGTTTCCGTTGTGGGGACCAAAGTTAAAAGGGTGTCAATTAATTACGTCGGCTCTTCCATGTCTCCAACCCGAGACTCACAGTCGTCACCGAGTTATCTCGCTGTGCCAAACTTCACACTGATCTCAGATTGATAAAATGCTATTGATCACAATTAATGATATTGTCCATAGAAAGATGATTACAGCTAACAGGTTCATGTCATACGAGCCTATACACAAATAAAGCACCGAGGAGTGCCACTGTTCATCTTAAGTACAGCATGCTACATAGTAGAATTCCTATATACTTCTACAACAATGTGCATTGAAGAAAACTATGATGTCCAATATCATCAGCCTTCAGGCAGTAGCAAGGATAAGCAGCTAAAAGCCTGATGTCTGATAAAAACCTAAGATTCTTGGCCAGATTTGGTGACTTCGTGTATTGCATTTGCCAAATAGTCCATGTTGCTCATTGTAACTCCTGCCATGCTGTTCAAACAGGGTCCAACATAACTCATCAAACAAATGTGAGAAACACAACACTTAATGTAATAAAGAACTGTGAAAAGGCGAAGTCAGTCAGGCGAAGCCAGTCAATCAGCAGTTATGCAGATTGCAGCTTAAGCTATTTAAATGCCAACAGCGATTCATTTCAGGAAAGCTGTGCTCCGCTGATGAGATGCAGACGGATATAGCCACAAAAACAGTCTTTTGGTCAATAAAAGACAATTTTCAACTTACTCTGCCATTTGTGAAGGCAGGCTTTAAGAGAAGATGAACAAAGAAATCTTAAAGACTGCACAGATCTTTCAGGAAACATAGAAGTGCTACATGAACTGACTCTGAAGAATTCCTCTTCTGGGGGGACAAATAAATAAATTTTTTATAAACAAGATAAGGTAACAAGCACTCCTGAGTTATTAGGAGGTGGTTATCTCAAATCCAGACTAGAGCAAAGTAACTACCTGATGCGGCCATCAGCAGTCATGTATATGTGGAACTCCCTCTGTAGCTGCTCTATCTGTCGAGGAGTTAAGCCAGAAAAGCAAAACATGCCAACCTGGTTCGTTATGTGTTCCCAATTGAGAGGAGATCCCAATTTCTCGAGGCTTTCCCGTAGAGCTTCCCGCATTTTACAAATGCGATTTACCATTGCCTTACAAAATACAGGCCATGATAAGAGACTTCAGAACAGCTCGTCTAACAATATGACAACAAAATGAAATGGGAAAACTGATGAATGAGAAACGATTGTGGAAGAATAGGAAGCTACCCTCAACTCCTTGACCCAAAGTGCCTTAGTGTCTGGATCTCCTAAGATTGTTGAGACCAGCAATACACCATGAATAGGAGGGCTCCCGTACATTGCCCGTGCAATCTGCTGCAGTTGGCTTTTTACTGCAAGTGCTTGCATTGTGTCGGTGCAAAGAATGCTGAAAAAGTTAAAGAGGAAAAGAAAGATGAAGAACCGTGTAGATTAGCATTGTAACAATGGCTAGATGTTGCCTATCTGCATCACCGCATCCAACCATTTGAATAGCAGGTGTATGTGCATTGCAGGAGGATTATTTTTAAAATATATTTTAGTCATTATAAGCACAATAGTCTTCTTATAATTCTCTTCACTAATGTTCTGCTCTTCCCTAAACTCTCCCTGCCTTGTAACTTTGCAGGGACTTGCTGGGCCACGAAAGGTCTCTTTCAATGATCCATCTGTCATTTTTATTCCTGAAGCACTGCAGGAGAAAACCCCACTTAAGTGTGCAAGATATCTGTACCTGAGACAACCAACTCGATGTCCATAAATTCCCATGTTCTTCGCAAAGGATTGAGCACAACCAATTAAATGTCCATCTTGAAGAAAAGTACGGATTGCTTGTGCATCCCTGTCTAGATTGCCACTTGAAAAACCTTGATAAGCCATGTCAAAGAATGGGAAATGATTCTTCACCTGACAACAATTGATGTTTACAGTCAGTGTAAGAATCACCAAATTCTCGCATAGCCATGATGGTACATAGGTAATGATTACCTTTAAATGATATGATATTTCTCTCCACTCTTCCTCAGTTGGATCAACGCCGGTGGGATTATGAGCGCAAGGATGGAGTAAGAAAAAGGAACTTTCTGGGGCATTCTACTGGTAGAAAAAACACAAACAACATAGCAGTTGCACTTGTACAAAATGTCTGGATAGTTACAGTAAGGAAGGAAATCTATGAGGCAGTACAATAGAGCACCTCTTTGTAACTTAATCATTTTATCATGGGGGCATATGAGACGTTATTTTTATTATCATCAAAAGGGTACAGTTCTTACCTTGATATCATCTATGAGTGCTGGAAAATTCAGGCCCTTCGACTTATGGTTGTAGTAAGAGAAGGTGCCCTGAGGAACTTCAGCATCCTTCCAAATGCTATGGTGGCTGTTTTGAATGTCAAAAAACAATTAGGAATACTCATGATAATGAAAAAGCCAATATTCAGTTGTATCAAGAATGCACAGACGAGTTTAAAAGTCATAAACCACCCTCACTTCGACCAAGTTGGATCAGGAAAATAAACTTTTGATTTCGGATAGAAGCGCCTTTGGAACTCTGCAAAGAGGCGACAAGCACCAGTTCCCGAGAGAGTTTGAATGCCAGCTAATCTCCCTTCTCCTATGACATCTGTATCTTTTCCATACACCAATTTTATGCTCTCCTCAACCAGTCTAGAATTAGCCGTAGTAGAAATTGACTCCCTGACAAGGATCTCAAATCATGAGATGCAAAAATTCAGAATTAAGACAGAGCTGCATGAAGAAAATTACGTTTCATATTTCTGGTCAGCTAGATAAACAACATTTCCCATTACAATCAATATGAGATAAAATCTCATCCTAAATGCCAATGGTAGTTCCTCTGTAAATAGGTGCCAACTTTAGCTAGCAATCAATCAGTGCTAATTCAGGTCGAAGATGTTAATCCACTGCTAAACTCAAGAAAACTCTACGGCACTTCTGTTTACTATGTAATCTTCCCAGCTTAGCCAGGTAACCTTCATGTTGTTGTAACAGTCTACCGTCTCATAAAGCAGCTTATTATCCAATTTACAATCTTCCACTGCAAAGTTCCCAGCAACAATGCAAGAAACCCACAGCCAATGGTTTTTAAACAGTTTCATAACACGTTAGACAAGAATATATCGGCTCAGTAAGGAAATGTTATAACAAACTGTTACTATATGCAGAATACAGAAGTGCTGAATAACATTGATATAGTCATTACAATGACCACAATTTCTAAAGCGGAAGTAGAAGCACATCTTTTGATCAATCAATTCATTCCCAACTCAAAACACCTCATATCTTCTTGTCACTTCACAATCAACTGAATCAAGAACAAGAAAACAGAGTGCGGACAGTCACCGAGAGTAAGGGATAAATTGACAACTCACAGGAATTCGCTACCCGCAACTTTAGCCTCCGCATTCCTCACGCACCGAAGCACGACGGGCTTGCCTTCTTCATCCCTGTAAGCTCCCTGCATTCTCCAACAAACCCGTCCATCAAAAACGCACGCGATCACCGAATCATATCGCCGTCAAGCAATCATTTTGACGACCGAGCCGGACAGAAGACAGCAAAGGGTAGACAGGGGAGGAATCGCGGCGTACCACTCCGAGGTTGATCTTGTTCGGGCTCGCGTCGGCGAGGAAGGCCTCGCCGACGCCGGCGATCGGGTCCTTGGGCGCAGGCCTCACGTGATCCCACCACTGGCACACGCGTCTTCTGGCGACCGCGTCCCGGAGGGCCCTCGACATGTTGTATCAGCTCTTCTGATGAGAGATTCGGCGATACCACGGTGGAGTTGCTTCGATGATGGGCGGTGGTGGTAGAGGTCAAGTCGGGAGCTTTGAGCGGGTGCGGGGAGTATAAATGCAGGGGACGAAGCATCAGGAGCGGCGCTTCCATGGGCGGGCGAGAGCGAGCTTGTTGGCCTTCTTCTTCCTCCTGTTTTGCAGGGTTCGGTTCCGGTGGGCTCTGTCTCCCCGGTTTTCTCAGGAAGCTTTTTTTGGAAAACGAGAGCGGCGGCGTCTTTTTCCCGCATCTCAACGGTCAACGTTTCAAAAGTTCGGTTCCCTTGGCGAGAAAAACATGGCGTAGTCCTGGACTTCCACGTAAGCCATAGTTTCTTCCGCTCTTTGATCGCCACGTGTCCAGTGGCTTTTGTTACGGCCTGGACAATTTCCCCCTCTTACAACTTATTTTGTGCACTTGTCAAGTGAATCTGATGGGACTTGGGTGGGATTATAAATGATCTTATCCAAATTGGCTCCATTTATTTCACAAAAAATATGATATTTTTCAGAATGATAATATTTTTTAGTATTTGACTGAAAATTGAAAATGAGTTAGAAATTTTTGTCGCTTAGTATAGAAAATCTGATTTGATTTTCTATACACTCCTTTTAAGCATTCTTATTTTTATTATTTTAAAAAATAGAATTTTAATTTATTTTTTACTTATTATTTTTCCTGATTTTTTTTTCCTTTTTTTCTCCTCTTTCTCCCAATTGTTAGCCATCATTATTGTGGCAAGCAACAGGTGAGCTCAAGCCTCGTCGTAGGCCAACGAGGCTTGAGCCTCAGCCTTAGTTGATCGCGAGCTCGAGGCTCGCCAAATTAGGGAGGTTGGAGTCTTGCTAGCACCAAGGCTGGTGAGCTCGGCCTCACCAGATTTGGCGAGCTTGAGCTCGCCTGAGGCCAATGAGGCATTGGCCTTGCCTAATCAGCAAGCTCAAGGCTTGCTAGCGGTTGCTAGAATTCACAGGGGAAAAGAATAAAAGAGAGAAAGATATTGAAAAAAAGGAAGAAAAATATTGAAAAATTGAAATTTTGAAAAAAATAAAAATTATATAAACCGCTCAAAAAGATGACACCTCATTAATGGGTTGACTCAACTAATAACCTTTATAAGTTAAATGAGTTGTAAATGGATTCAAAGATAGACCCATTTACAATTCATGTATTATTAGACTTACATACAACCCAAACCTATTAATAATCCATTTATTTAAAACTTGACTAACCCATATATGACCCATCTTATTATAAATGGGTTCAAAATTTTGACACCTCTAAAATTGTCGCGAAAATACAATTGAGTTTTAATACTTCTAAAAGATATAATGATATTCTAAAACTTATTAAATTAGTGCAATCGGGTCCCTTTGTTAACATTGTCAAATTGTCTAATAAAAAATTGCTGATGTGGAATTTTTAAATTAATTTCTCTCTTGTATGTGGCATTTTTTTAATTACCTTTTTCCTTTAAATATTATTTAAATAGTATTAAAAACTAAAAAAGGTAAAATAAATTAGAAAAACAATATTGGAAAAAAAGGCTAGGGGCTCACTGGCCGCAAGCAATGGGTGAGTCACGTTGGCCCTAGGCTATAGTCGATGAGGCCTTAGCGAAGCCTAGCGACGGTTTTTGGCCTTTGCTTAGGGTTGGCGAGGCCTTACTCAAGGACGGCCATGATTGCCTACCCTAGGGGAGGGTCGGCATCATTGGATTTGGGTGCCCTCAACCAAATTTGGGCAAGCCTTGCCGACCCTTGCATGGGTCGACGAGGCCTGCGAGGGTCGGCGACCTTGGCTAGACCTTTCGGCAATCAGCAATAGTGACTACACCTAGCTGCGAGTCCTTACCCTTTTATTTTATTTTATTCTTTTAAATTCTTTAAAATTCTTTTAGCTTTTTTTACTTTTAAATATTAATTAGACAAGACTGGAAAGGGAAAGTAATAAAAAATGCCACATAAGAGAGATAAATTAATTCAAAAATATTACGTCAGCATTTTCCATTAGACAAATTGGTAGTGTTACCGGAAGGAATTGAGTATCAATTTGATAAGTTTAACTTAATTATAATTTTTAAAGTTTTAGAACTCAATTACACTTTCATGATAAGTTTTAGAACTCATGATGCACATATCCCTTTTCTTTTCTCCTTCTCTTCTCACGGTAGCCTCCTCACCGTGCGACCGCACATGGCATCACGCATTGCCCACCACCAAAATTGAATTTGGTAAATTTGAAAGAAACAATGCGAAAGCTTCATAAGACGCAGCGTTCTAACCGATCTAGACTTCAATTGTCGTGAGCTTTAGCTCCTAGTGGGCTCTACTCAAAACTTATACCTAACGATTCATATATTCTTGCACACCCTCGTGCATGCAAAAAAATACTTTAACAAATATGATGCGACATTTGGTAGCAAATTTTGCGTTCGTGGAGCACGCCACGCGACATACTTAACTGATCATATATCAAATGAATCAAGTTGCTTTCGTTGCTGAATTTTCATCAATCTTTTTAGCTGAATGTTAGATTAAATTTTCATGGAGTACGAATTGGCTTGACTTATGTTTGCGAATGAAGATGCATGGGACGCGAATCCTTCGTCCACACGTCCTAAATACCACAATCAGAAGAAAACAATAAAGTCTAGGATTAGATCACGGGTAAACTATGTACACAGGAAATGATAATCGGATTCAATTGATGAGGCCCAAGTTCCTAGAACGTAATCCATTAATGCCATATATAGATGTCAGTCAACCTTACAACTTCAGCGAACTATCATCACGCCTCTGGCAATTCACTTAAAACACTCACCCAAAGGAGAATTAGAAGACACTTAACTCTCAATAAGTAGCGAAGGAGAGAAAACATCATAGAATGAACACGAGTCGCCAGGCTTGCAATCAATTGACCTCCCTGCAATTCATCCTTATCTGACTGCTAGACCCGGTGAGAGGGCTAAGGCATCCCGTCTTGTCCATGGCAGCAGCAAAATCGTTTTAGAATAAACTCAAATTGTCGCTGTAGGCGGTCACGTGATCGTCTGTTGAACCTCCCTCGAGCAATTGTTGGTCCGGGTGGAGTAGGCCCTTTTGGCTCTTCCAGAATTAGCCGTTGTCAAAGGATGTAGGGCTCGTGACGTCGCGAGGGGAGAGACTTACATTGACAAAGCAGTCATGAAAGTGAAGACGGAGCAAGCATGCTTTCATGCAAGCCTCGTTGGCTACTACTAATTTCACGGAGCGCCATTGGACACTTTACTGCAGAGTAATTCTCCTTGAACAATAGTGTCGAGGTGGACGTCGATGCGATCAAGCAAACGAAAAAGAGGAAGCAGAGTTTCTGGGTTGTATTGGGTCCCCTTTCCATCTAAAGTGAAATGTGTGGCTGCCCTTGCACCATTACCAGGTTAAAATAACCGTATCATTATACTAACAATGTCCTGATGATCTTTACGTTAATTATCCTTATCTTTCAAGATTGCACATATATTACACATAAATGGCACATATATTGCACGTATAAGGGGAGAGGTTGTTTTCGCCTCTTTAGCTGGCGTAATCGACCTTCAAATACACGGTCACTGACGAGTTCATGTTGCTCTCGTTGTAGAGCCACGCCCTGAACATTGCGCACCTAGCTTCGCCTATGGTGTGGGATCCCAAGAGTGCCACCATTTTTTGGGCAGTGAACCCTTTGTTGGAGAAAGAGGTGATGAGGTCGCTAAGATTGAGAATTGGAGCCAGGAGGTTGGTATTAGCCGTGTTTAGGCTCGCCGTGGTTGAAGCCCTTCTTCCAAGCAGAAGTTGCCAATTTAGTCCACCCAACTAAACATCAAATTAATTGAATCCACATTAGTTTAGGAAAAATAATAGCTTCTTCATATGTTTCAAGAAATTTCGAGGGTCGTCCCTAGGGGCAATGGCTAAGATGTCGGCGCAAGACAACGTTGGGGCACAACTTCTCCAATGCTGACTTGATGGTGTCAATCATGATGAATCCCCTCATGGAGTTTGTGTCGAGAAAGACCGTCTTCTCTCCGGTGAAGTTCACTGTATCGTCCAGTAGAGTGGACACATCACATCCCTACAAAAAAAAATTGTAAAATTACTTTGGTTAGTTTTAATCTTATTAAGGTCACAAGATCAAACGTACATAGAGGATCATCACAATATTGAATTTATGAGGTAAGAAAATATATTTATATTTTTGACAAGCAATCGGAAAGGAATGTTAAAAGAGAAACATTTCATTTATTAAAAGAGAATGCCGTACGAAGGAAAAAAAACTAATTGGATAAAAAAAAGAGACAAAATTAGAACGAAGCTAGAAAGCGGAAGAGACTTACATTGACCAAGCAGTCATGAAAGTGAAGACGGAGCAAGGATGCTTTCATGCGAGCCTCGTTGGCCACCGCCAATTTCATGGTGGATCTCACGGTCTCGATCGAGCGCCTTCGGGCACTTTATTGCATAGTAATTCTCCTCGGACAATTGTGTCGAGGTGGAGGTCGATGCGATCAAGCAAACGAAAAAGAGGAAGCAGAATTTCTGGGTTGTATTGGGTCCCCTTTCCATCTAAAGTGAAATGTGTAGCTGTCCTTGCACCGTTACTAGGTTAAAATAACCGTATGGTTATATTAACATTGTCTTAATGATATGTACGTTAATTATCCTTATCTTTCAAGATTGCACATATATTGCACCTACATGGCACATATATTGCACGTATATGTCAAACTATTCTAGGCCCTTTCCATGTATGACAGCCCGACACTAACTGTTTTGACTTAGATATAATTAATTACCGGCATGGCTTCCCCGATCTCAAGGATGTCCTTTGCTTCAAGCTAGAAATTACATACGTTCTTATGTGCGCACGCGTGTGTATATATATATAAAGTAACGCGCAAGAAGTAATAAAGAAGTTAACCCACGTTTGGAAAGTCACTGAAATTTCCTTAGTGTGTTTGAATTATACAGCTGCTCTGTAGAATATCAAATTATGCACATTAATCAAGAGGGAGAGATAATTTGTCTGCCTTTATTTGTTACTTTGACCTTGGTAGCTGAAATATATTTCATTCGCACTGTAATTATGTATGTATATAAAGTAACGCACAAAAAGTAATAAAGAAGCTAACCCACGTTTAAAAAGCCGCTGAAATTTCCTTAGTGTGTTTTAATTAAACAGCTGGCTCTGTAGAATATCCAAGTATGCACATTACTTTAAGAGGGAGAGATAATTTGTCTGCCTTTATTTGTTACTTTTACTTTTGTAGGTGAAATATATTCCGTTCGCAATGTAATTATGTATATATATAAAGTACCACACAAAAAGTAATAAAGAAGCTAACCCGCGTTTGGAAAGACACTGAAATTTCCTTGGTGTGTTTTGCTCTGGAGAATATCCAATTATGCACATTAATTAAGAGGGGGAGATAATGTGTCAGCCTTTATTAGTTAATTTGACTGACCTTGGTAGGGGAAGTATATTCCCTTTTTTTGTCCGAAAATATATTTCGTTCACACCGTACTTATGTATATAAAGTAACGCGTAAAAAGATAAACAGAATCTTCAGACAAGCTATCGAGTTTAGAAATCTTCCCATACGAGAATACATGTATAATTCACCTTGAACACACGGCTCCGTAAAATCGGTTTTTCATATTCTCATTTGCTATAAGAATAGTTAGAGAATGTTGATCCAACAACGATTAGAAAATAATAACTAAAGCCATGTCAGTATTTTTTTTCTTAACCAAATTGGACTAAATTAACAGAATGACTTGATTTCACTTTGGCGATAAATTTTGGAGCTTTTGATACATTTATCCCTCATTTTTGGAGGAAAAATGTTACATTTCTAAAATTAAAAAAGCACAAAAAAATGGTTCTCGGGCAATCCGGTTCCTGCTTAGGAATCAAGAACTAGACCAAGGGAATTAGTTCCTTGTTCTTTGGAATCGGTATTCGGACCATGAGGTCCAGACTGAACCATACATCCGGTTCCCGAATGGAAATTTTGTCAATCCGGTTCCTCTATGGTAATTTTGTTTTGCAGACATATCAACATGCACACCCTTCTCCTCGGCTTTTATTCTGGTTCCTGTTCAAAGTCGCCATCCTGGTCCTGTTTGAAGTGTTCTTTAATTAAACTGTACAAACAGAGCAATGAGATGCAAGAACAGAACACAATATGTATCTCGATGGTGGCAGGCTAGCTACAAGTGACTCAGAGAGCCGGTGTACAATTCAGGGATCGATGACCCCAATATATTCCTGTTTGAAGAGGTCATATGTTTGATGACTTGGGGCATACATGGTAACGTTTATATTTCTTTCAATTTCTGTTCTTTTGTTTCCCGGAACAAAAAAAGAACATAAATCTATTTGGTAACGCCTGCTTATTTTTCTATTCCCCAGAATAGAAAAGTGGATGGGGAATTGATTAGGAATAGAAACAAGAAACAAAAAAAAGTTACTTCTTATTCTCGGGAACAATTTCTAGAAATAAGTTTTGTTTTTTTCTTTTCTATTTTTCTTTTGTTCTTCTTCCTTGTTGCGGCCACTGCTGGCCGCCTGCCAACCGTCGGCCACCTCCTGCCACCCGTGGCCATCGTCGGCAGCCGACTGTTGGCAACTACTGGCGACGGTTGCTACTGCTTGTATCCCACCGGCCGTCGCCCACAGCCCATTGGCCGATGACTGCCACCGTCCGCCAGCAACTTGCCATCGCCAACCGCCACATGACCGCTGCTTGCCATTGTGCGACTGCCGACCGCCGCCGTAGGATCACCGCCCACAGCTCACCGGCCACCACCCCCTCCCGCGGCCGGTGGGCCATGGGTGGCAATCTTGCGGCGGCAGTCAGCAGTCGTGCGGTGGTCATGCGACCGTCGTGCGGCCGTTGTGCGGAGGTCGTGCGACAATTGTACGGCGGTCGTGCGGCGGCGGGTGGCGGTCAGTAGTCCTTTAGTAAGAAGAAAAAACAAATAAATACAAAAATTTATATATTTTTACCAAACCATTTCTATTCTTTTTCAATTTCAAGAATATAAATTTTGTATAATTACCAAATACCCTATTTTACTCATAAATTGTTCCCGAAATAGAAATAGAAAAAAAAAACTATTTCTGAAAAGAAATAGTTCCTCGGAATAGAAACGTTGCCATGCGCGCCCTTGATGTCCCGTTGTATCATTCAAGGACTGGTGACCCAAAAAATTGCTCAGACCCAGCCGGGTGATTCCTCGCTCCTCCCTATAAAAAAAAAAAGAAGTGTTGTGTTAGACTTCCTTATTGTAATATGTGTCATAAAAGGCTAAAATGACCAAGAGTTTGATGGGAACCTAGGTATTACTTTAAATTTTTACGTGATTTTACATTTTTGGGGGATTGTATGCCAAGCAAAAAAACTCTTAAGAAAAGATTTTGCTCTTAGCAGTTGGCCTACCTAAAGTAACCTTGGAACATTAATTATCTCATACCTTGATTTGGTCCGCACAAAATGCATGAGAAAAGAAATAAACTGTTGACTTCATGATTTAGATTTAGTAAATTAGAAGCCAAATTGTCATCAATTTTCTACCTAAGTTTTAGCAAAATATGAAATATTCGACTAAAGTCATGGGTTAAAGGACTATTTTCACAATAGATTGAATCATTACGAAAAGGATCACGTCACATTTTAATTAAAGATCACTCACAGCTTCCTCGTTGCCACGATCCTATCGCAATTTGTCCGTAGTTCTCCTATAAATACCACCGGCTGAAACTCATGAAGAGTCCAAACCAACGCACAACACTCATCTGAAGAGCTCTCCCTTGTCTCCCTCTCTTTCCTATCTGACTAGCCCCTTCAGTAATAGCCCCCAATATGCCCCAGAAACTATGTTTCCTATTCTTCATTTGCTGGATCACTTCGACATTCGCCTCGGCACAATTGTTCGAGGAGAACTACTACGCAGGAAAGTGCCCGAAGGCACTTGAGACCGTGAGATTCAACGTGAAGGCGGCGGTGGCCAAGGAGGCTCGCATGGGAGCATCCTTGCTCCGTCTTCACTTTCATGACTGCTTCGTCAATGTAAGTGTAATATTTGGCTGGTGGGGCCCAAAAGAAGAAAAAGAAAAATGAGTTGAAAAGTCAATAAAGCAAAAAGGAGAGGGGAGGGGGGGGGTCGGCTAAAAAGCAATTGAGAGCTCCCTCAACC
The DNA here is from genome assembly GCA_016097605.1 of Eucalyptus guilfoylei. NCBI lineage: Eukaryota > Viridiplantae > Streptophyta > Magnoliopsida > Myrtales > Myrtaceae > Eucalyptus > Eucalyptus guilfoylei. Next base: position 11,542,573 of record CM027870.1, on the reverse strand, counting down.
AAAAAGGAGAAAGAAGAAGAAGAAGAAGAAGAAGAAGGAAAGAAGGGGGAAGAAAGGAAAGGGGTTTTGGCACGTGCATACCATGGATGCCTCGCCAAGTCGACTCTACTTTATAACGCAGCACCTGGTAAGAGATTAGGCCCCTCTTTCGTCCAATCAAAGTAATTTATGGGTTTAGGGCTCCAATTCGAAATTTTTGGAAAATAGAGCAGCGAAGTTCGATTTTGGAGTCGTTGAGCTATGTATTTTTGTAGAAATGATAGTTTAGGGTGTTGTGGAGCCGTGGAATTTTACGGATCGTGATTTGAACTTACGGTTTGCTCGAAACAAAATTTTGAAGTTTCCCGCACGTAGTGAATAGTATGCGTCCAGCAGCTTCGGGCCCTTATTTTGTTAGTTTTCAGTTTGATTTTGGGATGATCAAGTTGGGATTATTGTAGTATATTAGAAGGGTTTTCTATTGATTATAAGTATGTTTGGAACGGGGTTCAATAGAGAAAGTTATAGCGTAACTAAGTTTTAAGCTTAAGTGTTGCGTTACGAACGGCTTGAATAATTATTTTGAGTAAGCGATTTATTAGCGCATAGGAATCGTTTTGTTAACGCTTAGGCATAATATAGCTGTTTCGTGATTGATGTAGCGTGTTACCTAAATTTAATGTTGATTCTCGCTTATTTGATAGGATCGCGGGATCGAAGAATCAAATGACACACGTTATTTGATTTTGGGGCATCTCCAGGTGAGTAGTACTATTGTCTTCTTTTGTTTTGTGAAACTCATGTATTAAGGTAAGAGTAATCGACAGATACTTGTGTAAAAAAGTGATGACCTATTTGTTGTATAAAGATGTATATAGTGCTCGGTCATTTTGAGTTATTGTGAGATGATTAGACAAACCTCTCTTGAAGGGTTATGTATGTTGTCTTGGTACAATTGATTTATGTGATTATGTGATAACTATTGAAAGATGATATGTGTCATGTTGAGGAAATCAAATGTATTGTGAATAGGTAAAAGACTAAGTGCTACACGACAACGAAACTTCATGTGAGTCACCTCTAGAGCCTTGTAGTCAAGGGCTAAGTGCTATATGGCGACTTGAGTCACATGGGAGCCACCTCTAGGGCCTTGCACTATTGATATGCATAGTAAATGGCTAAATGCTACACGATAACGTAACTTCGTGGGAGTCACCTCTAGGGTCTTGTACTATTGCTATATGTGGTCAAGGGCTAAGTGTTGCACGATAACGTACTTTCGTGGGAGCTACCTTTAGGGCCTTTTGTTTGGATTTTGAGCATGGAATAAACTATCAATATGAGATAGGATCTGATTATTGAACCAAATCGGTTGTGCTTGTTCTGTTATTATAGACGAATGAGAAATTTTGCTATTTGATATAGCTAGGTTGAGGTAACATATAACGCATTTTGTTCATGCAAGTTATTCTATTTTTGTTTGGCAATAATGAGCCATGTCTTGAGTTTAAATATGTAATGTGGAAGTTTGATATGCTTTTACGATATATACTACTCACTGAGCTGTGGTTGTTCATTCCATTCATCTTCCATGTTTTCAAGTCTCAGGGTTAGCAATTAGTAGGACGAGAGCGCTGTTGGGAAACTTTTGAGAGTTCTATTTTTGGATATGGTTTAAGGAAGTGGTGCACATAATCCTTGCTAGTGGTTGGACTGGTTGAGTTCTAAATGTATATTTCTTTTTGGTGGATTATAGAAACTCTAATGTTGCAACAAATTTGTTGGTTTATCTAATATGTATGTATATATAGTTTGAGATATATATAAGTTGATATCAGGTTATTGGTTGTGTTTGAGGCAGCGTCTTTCGCATGGAAGGATGGTCGTGTCATCCCCATTCTTTGTAGTTTTAGGGTGTGACATCTTTTGGTATCAGAGCCTAAGTTTTGATCTTTCTAGGTAAAGATATGAGACGTTGGGAGATTGTGTGATAGGTTTTAATGTGCTAACCTTTTGATACTAAGGTGTAATTTTATTCTTGAGTTCAGGTGATCATGCGTACCGACTCAAAGACACTTGCCTTGCTTCAAAAGAACAGTAAAGGCAAGCGAGTCGCTACCCCTAATACTAGAGATGTGCCTCAAGCTTCTCGAGGGGCAGCTTTAAGGAGGAGACTAGAGGACCGATTTGATAGGAGTCTTGATTTGGATGAAGCTAGGGAAGAGCCCCAAGAGCCAGTTCCTCTGAGTTCACGCAGGCGATGATTCATTGATATCGTCAAGCGAAAGAATTAAGTGACGGTGGAGTAGCTGGCTCATGCACCTTCGCCAAATTCAGAATGGTAGATCCACCTAAGTTTAATGGGAAGTTGGATCCTCTCAAGGCCGATGATTGGATTAGAAACATGGAAGGGATTTTCAGAGCCAAGAATGTTCGTGATGACCAAAAGGTCAACTTCGCCACTCGATGCTTAGAAGGTGAAGCTATTAGTTAGTGGGAAGGAATTAGACCGACTCTCGGAGATAATGATGCAATCATTTCATGGAAGGACTTTACTGAGGCTTTTAATGCCCAATTCTTTCCAGAATCTTTCCAAGCGAAGATGAGAAACGACTTTGTCAATATATCTCAAGGTAACTTGATAGTTATGGGGGTATGCAACCCGCTTTAGTCAGTTAAGTAAATTTGAGGATGGTTTTGTAGCCAATGAAAGGCGTAGGGGTGAACACTTTCAGTGTGAGCTCCGACCGGATATTCGTACTATACTCATACCGTTTGAGCTAACAACATACAAAGATGTTTTGAATTGAGGAATTAGGGTCGAGCAAGATATTTTGGAGCGTGGCACACAAGGAGCGCCTTAACACAAGAGATTTAAGCCCACCGATTATCAAGACAATTGTACTAGTGATAGCGGAAAGCGAAGAGATTTCAATCGGTTAGGTAGGACTCAAAATCAAAGTGATCAAAGCCCTTGTACTACTTGTGGAAAACTTCATGGCGGTCGTTATTATTGTAAATTAGGAGCATGTTTTCTTTGCAGAAAAATGGAACACATGGCACGTGATTGCCCCACGAAGAGGAATATTCCTACGGATAGTAGGATATGTTATATGTGTGGACAATCGGGACATATCGCACACAATTGTTCTATGCGGAGGAATGCTCCTTCTATTGGTAGGCCCTAAGGGAACCCACAAAAACAAAATGCAAGTGGGAAAGTTTTTGCGATGACGAAGGAGGATGCAGAGGCGTCTAACGCAATTGTTGCAGGTAATATTTCTATTACCTCACAACGTGCTTATGTGTTATTTGATTCTGGCGCTACGCATTCATTCATTTCAACTGAATTTGCAAAGAAGCTTGATGTTACCTAAACCTCTTGAGTGTAAATTGCGTGTTGATATTCCCACTGGTGATTTCTTAGTTGCTCATCATGTGTTCAAAAGATGTGTGCTTCGGATTAATAATGTTGAAATGCTTGTGGATCTAATGGAGTTAAATATTCGAGATTTCGATGTTATTATAGGGTTGGATTGGTTATCTATATATCGTGCTATTGTTGACTGTTTTTCAAAGAAAGTGATCTTTAGACTTCCAAATCTACCCGAATTCTCTTTTTCGAGAGGTTGTAAAGACACTTTTCCAATGTTGATCTCGGTTTTACAAGCGAAGAAACTTTTGAGAAAATGTTGTTATGGTTATTTAACTCGTGTAAAAGACACAAGTAATGTTATAGGGAAGTTGGAGAATATTTATGTTGTTAGAGACTTTCCAAATGTGTTTCTTGAAGATTTACTAGGTTTGCCTGCCTCCTAATAGAGAAATGGAGTTTTGTATTGAATTGATGTCCGGTACAACACCAATCTCTAAGGCACCATATCGGATGGCACCCGTTGAATTGAAAGAATTGAAAACACAACTGCAAAAGCTTTTGGATAAGGGTTTCATTAGACCCAGTGTTTCGCCTTGGGAAGCTCCTGTTTTATTTGTGAAAAAGAAAGATGGTAGTATGCGGCTTTGCATAGATTACCAAGAGCTTAATAAGGTAACGGTAAAAAACTGTCGCGACAAAAATTTTGGGTGAACCACCTAGGGTTTGGCTAAGAAATTACTAAGTCTAAACTTCGCTCGAGCTCTCCTAAGCCCATACCAATTCGCGACTTAAGTTCAAATTTTTTAACATGCAAATGGATTTTATCTAGGAGTCGCCACTAATCAGTTTATGGTAGATCGATTAGATACCTAAGTAAAATAATTGGAGAATTATTTTACTTCTATGAACCGGAGACTTTGGGTACGTGGACTTGGTTACACTAGACTTCTCTAATGCCCTTTCGGTACCATTTCTTTTTATTTTCAAAAATGTTTTTGCAGGCAGTTTAGATTGATTTTAAATCTATTTCTCTAACATGTGAGGTGATCATATGGATGTGCAAACCACCAATTTAACACCCAAGAAAACAATGAATAAATTACATGAACTTATCTTGTAGCAACGAAAGCATCTGCAATGTTAGATTAGAATTCACATCAACAACCCTAGATATGATTTCTAATTAATACGCAATTTCTTTTTATTTTCGCTTATTTAATGAAAATCGTGCAATATGCTATGCATGCTACTAATCTAACATGAAATAATATGACATGGCTATATGACCTAACTATATGACATAAATAAGTCGCAATCTATACTAAAAAAATGAAATCAATTTATTCTAAGGCATTTTTTGGTATTTTCCTTGAAATTCGAAATTATAAAAAATGAGAAAATTATCTTCGTAGATTAAGATATCTTCTAATTTGTATTAGGAATGAGATTAAGTCAAACCCTAATTTAAACTAGAATGTTATCCTAACTTAGAAATCCCTAACTAAAATGCAATCTATCTAAAATAATTATCTAAACTTATAATAAATTAAAAAAACTATTATCTAGAATTAAACTACGTGCAATTTTATCCTAATATGCAATGACATGCAAAGAATACCATACTTCTAATTTTTTTCCTTTTTTTTTTTTTTCTCTTTTTGTTTATTTTTTATGAAAATTCGAAAGTAAAATTGGCAAATAGTTAAACATGCAATCTAAGTTAACAAATAGCAACCTAAATTGATTGATTTGATTTTTTTAAATTTTTAAATTTTTAATTTTGAAATTCGAAATAAAATTCCCATTCTAAATATGCAAACCCTAAAACAAGAAATAAACCTAATCTAACTCACATTTTTTGGATTTTTTTTACGAAATTAAGATTAACTTAAACGGCATGGCAGCAAATCAGAGCAAGACAATATTGATATCCAAATTGACGAACCATATCTCGAGCATGAGATCGGGTTGGCCAATTTTAAATAAATCGCGAATTGAATCTCGGGTGTAAGATCGGATTGTCAATTTTTCAAACGATTGTGAGTCGGATTTCGGACGCGAAAATCGAACTATCAATCACAAATTTCAGAGGTTATTTCATGTCGAACATCTCACATTTACACCACCGCCTTGGTGGCCGCGATGGTTTTGGCTCTCTCCCCCTCACGAAGGGGAGGAGCTCGAATCCCTTCACGATCGCTTGGGATCTTAAGTGGGATGCCGGGGTGGTGGGTCCTCCCGCTTACGTGTCTCCCAGGTTTACTCGTCGGCTGCCGGTTGTACGGGGCTCCTAGATCACAAAAAAAAAAAATCTCACCCTTACAATAAGGAATAATTATACTAAAAACAACAAATAAAAAAAAAAAAAATTACCTAATGTGATTTTCTTTTTTTTGCTTTTCTTGCTTTTTCACCCGAGACTTGGCAGCTTTGTGGTGGGTCACCGTCGGTTGCCGGTCGTGGTCGTCCGAACTCAGGCGAAGAGGACCAGCAGTGAGCAGGGGGACATCGGACGCCGAGTGCTGCAGCAGCGTCGCTCGGGGAAAGCTGCGAGCTTCAGGGCACAGCGAAGGCAGAGCAGCGGCGTTGCGGGATCACAGCGGCAGATCGGGGACGGAGATCGGCTGAGGCGCGATGGGCTTCGTCAGGCTGGTGGAGAGGGCGCCGAAGGCTGTTACGGGTGCGCGGGGGCGACGGAGCTGGAGTGGCGACGCAGCAGCGGCTTCGCGGAGCGCTGCAGGGGCGTCATGGGCAGGAGTAGCGTCGGTCGCTGGTGGAGGCTGGCGGAGATCGCGTACGGGGCAGCGAGACAGACGAACGGCGGCTGCCTCTGGATCTGATGGCATCGGGGAAGGGCAGCGATAGGGGAGCAACGGCGTCGGACGCGGGGAGGCTTGGCGAGCGTTGCGAGCGAGACCGGCGCAACGGCGATGGAGCAGAGATGACTCGTGGGTCGCCAGCGGAGCAGCAGTGGTCGGCGGCTCGGCTCCCGGCTCGGGTGGTGCCTGGCGGAGGCGGTGCCGGCGCAATCAGGGAGGAGCGGAGCAGCAAGGAAGACGAACAGTCTTCCCTCCTTTCTTTTTTTTTTTGCTCTCTCTCTCTCCACGTCTCTCTCACGTCACTTCCCTCTCTCTGTCTCTTCTTCTTTGCTTCCTTCCTCTCAACCTTTTCTTCTCTTTTTTATTTCTTCCTCGAACGAAGAGAAGCTCCCTCACGTTTTTACTCTAAAATTTTTTCGAATTCTCCCCCTTCTCCGTACACGCACCGCAACTTTTATAGGAGAAAAATTTAAATCTTTATTGCATATTTTGTTTCTAGTTTCGTTTGTGCATAATTCCTTAAATATATCACTGCAACCCACGCAATATTTCCTTTTGTATTTTTCAAATATTCTATCCGAGAATTTCCCTTTTGCTAAAAAATATGTCCCTCAATTTATATTATTTGAATATGTGAAAAATATCAGCGAAATATGTGAAAAATCTTGCGCTCACCGACGGTCCAATAAAACAAAATAATATAAATGTTCCTAAACTATATGTCGTGCAATTCTTATTTATTTATTTTTGGGGGTAAAAATTAACCCATTTTTTATACAAAAATTTAGGTGTCGACAAAAATAAATATCCTTTGCCTCGGATTGATGATTTATTTGATCAACTTCAAGGAGCTCAGGTATTCTCCAAGATCGACCTTCGTTCTAGGTATCATCAGTTGAAGATAAAAATAGACGATGTGCCTAAAACCGCTTTCAGAACAGAACAAGGTATGGCCATTATGAATTTCTTGTCATGTCTTTTGGATTAACAAATGCGCCTGCTGCTTTCATGGACTTGATGAACAGGGTGTTCAAGGAATATCTAGACAAATTTATTGTGGTGTTCATTGATGACATCCTAGTGTATTCGAAGAGTTTAGAGGAACACGAACAACGCTTGAGATTTGTCTTGCAGACTTTGTATGAAAAGAAGTTGTATGCCAAATTTAGTAAGTGTGATTTCTGGCTTGATCATATAGAATTCTTGGGTCATGTGATCTCGAAGGATGACATATTAATGGATCCAAAGAAGGTTGAAGCAGTTGTTAAGTGGAATCGCCCTACTAATGTCACAGAAGTGAGAAGTTTTCTTAGGCTAGCCGACTACTATAGGCAATTTAAATTACATTTTCCTTTAAATCTTATTTAAATAATATTAAAAACTAAAAAAGGTAAAATAAATTTACAAAACAAAATAAGAGAAAAAGGCCAAGGGCTTGCTGGCCGCAAATAGGGATTGGTGTCGCCCAAATTTGGGTGAGTCGCGTTGGGCCTAGTCGAGGGCCAATGAGGCCTTGGTCGAGCCTAGCGATGATTGCTGGTCCTTACATAGGGTTGGTAAGGCCTCACCCAAGGAGGGCGGTGATTGCCGACCCTAAGGGGAGGGTCGACATTGCTAGATTTTGGTGCGCTCAACCCAATCTGGGCGAGCCTTGCCAACCCTTGCATGGGTTGACAAGGCCTCGCTCAAGGTGGCAATGGTTGGCGACTTTGGTCAGTGCCTTTGGCAATGGGCGGTAGTCACAACACCTAGCTATGAGTCATTTTATTTTATTATATTTCCAATTTTATTCTTTTAAATTATTTTTTTTCATTTACTTTTTAATATTATGCCGGTATTTTCTGTTAGACAAATTAATGGTGTTATTGAAAGGAATTGATTGCATTAATTTGACAAATTTTAAAACTTAATTGTACTTTTTTGAAAGTTTTAAAACTCAATTATACTTTTACGATAAGTTTTACGACTTGTGGTGTATATATCCTTTTTCTTTTCTCCTCCTCCTCTCCTCGTGGGAGCCTCCTCACCGTGCGACCACACATGGCAATGCGTGTCGCCCGCCATGGCAGGCAGCAATCACACTAAGAACAAATTTGGCAAATTTTTTTAAAAAAGGAAAAACAATGTGAAAGCTTCATAAGACGAAGTGTTCTGACCGATCTAGATTTCAATTAATGTGAGCTTTAGCTCCTAATGGACTCCACTCAAAACTTATACCTAACGATTCATATATTTTTGCTTTTGCACACCCTCGTGCATGCAAAAACTACGTTAACAATACAATGCCACATTTGATAGCAAATTTTGCATTCGTGGAGCACGCGACATGACATACTTAACTGATCATATATCAAATGAATAAAGTTGCTTTCGTTGCTGCATTTTCATTAATTTTTTTGGCTGAATGTTAGATTAAATTTTGTTGGAGTACGAATCGGCTAGAATTATGTTTGCGAATGAAGATGCATGGGACGCGAATCCTTCGTCCACACGCCCTAAATACCACAATTAGATGACAGCAATAAAGTCTAGGATTAGATCACGGGTAATTATGTACACAGGGAATGATAATCGGATTCAACTGATGAGGCCCAAGTTCCTAGAACGTAATCCATCAATACCATATATAGATGTCAGGCAACCTTACAACTTTATCGAACTATCATCACGCCTCCGGCAATTTACTATAAACACACACCCAAAGGAGAATTAGAAGACACTTAACTCTCAATAAGTAGCGAAGGAGAGAAAACACCATAGAATGAACACGGGTCGCCAGGCTTACAATCAATTGATCTCCCTGCAATTCATCCTTATCTGACCGCTAGACCCGGTGAGAGGGCTAAGGCCTCCCGTCTTGTCCATGGCAGTAGCAAAATCGTTTTAGAATAAACCCAAATTGTCGCTGCAGGCGGTCACATGATCGTCTGTGGAACCGTATGTAAAGTCGGGGATTTTTCTAGACAAAGAAAAAAGCACAAGGCAGATTTAGATTGGACCTAAAGGCCATATTAAGGTAGAATTAGCCTCAAAAGGATCATATAAACAAGTGTCTTTTAAGGATTTTAATATGATATTGTCTTTTGTTAAAGGATAGTTATGATATTTATATTCATTATTCATATCTCTCAATATTGTACATACATTGCACGCATATTGCACATATATTGCACGTATATTTATCTTTGATTGTGCATATCTCAATTAAGATTTCTTTTTAGAAAATTTATCTAATAAAGCTTATATATAGACTAATATATTCCTCATTAATATATACATTGAAATATACAAAAAAATTCATTATTATCTTTTCTGCTTTATTATCCTCATGGCATTGCTCAACAGTGTTCATCCAAGTGCCTTATTAGTGTTTTTCCCTTAATAATATTTTTGATCTCTAGTAGAATAATTTTTTGAATCAATAGGAGGAAGAAAATATGAGTTTCCTAAACTTACATGGATTCAATTAATTTGATGTTTAGAGTTGGGAAGTTCAGTTAGGAAGAAGAAATTCGTCCACGACGAGCCTAAGCGCCGCTAATATTCATATCCTAGCTCCAACTCTTTATTTCAACGACCTCATCACCTCTTTCTCTAACAAAGGGTTCACTGCCAAAGAAATGATGGCACCCTCGGGATCCCACACCATAGGCAACGCTAGGTGCACAACGATCCGTGGGAACGCTAGGTGCACAACGATCCAATCCCGGCTCTACAATGAGAGCAACATAAACTTGTCGTTCGCCCCACCCCCCACGACATCATGAGCCCTACGTCCTTCGACAATTCCGCAACTTGGTGAGCCGAAAGGGCCTACTCCACTTGGATCTGCAGTTATTCAGTGGGAATTCAACGAACGATGAAGTGACCATCTACATCAACATTTTGAATTTGTTCTGGAGCGACTTTGCTAATGCCATGGTCAAGATGGGAGGCCTTAGCTCTCTCGCCCTTTTTTTTTTTTTTAATTGGTCAGACCGCTCACCGGGTCTAGCGGTCGGATAAGAATGAATTGCAGGGAGGTCAATTGATTGCAATCCTAGCAACTCGTGTTCTTTTTATGATGTTTTTTCTCCTTTGCTTCTTATTCTCATAACATCTTATTGCAAATTAAGTGTCTTCTGATTTTCCTTCGTACATTTATGTGTATGTTTTTAATAAATTGCCCATGGCGTGATGATAGTTTGATCGAAAACAAAAACTAATCATGCTCCGCAAAAATAGTAGATTGTGGACTCACCTTTTTTTATTATATATATTATTTTTTTTGGTGTATACAAAAAAAAAATTCTTTTATTTATGTTGACACCTAAATTTCGTCATTTTACTTAAGGCTTAATAAAATTAAATATTAAGAATTAGTCGCTAAAAAAATTAATTAATTAAGTTAAAAATAATTAATTAAAAAACGGAGAGAGGCCGGGTCGGGCCGGATCCGACCTTAGCCCGGCCCGCCTCTCTTTCTTCTTCCCCCGCGCAGGCCTGGGCGCGGCCCATCTTTCCTTTTCTTTTCTCCCTCACGCGGCTCACCAGCGCGGCCAATCCTCCTTTCCCGCTTAGCCCAGCCCGCGCACAGCCGGTCGTCCCCCTCCTGCTGTGCTTCGCGCGACAACCTGCAGAGTGAGAAGAAATGGAAGATAGAACATGACCTGTGTATGAAAGAATTGTAGATCCTGAACAATCAATGGAAAATACCTCAGCTCTGGTATTCTTCTTCAAAACTTCTGGTTCATCTTTTACATGACTTCAACTATTATCGAATCCAGAAGTAGAAGAGTGAAATCTAAAGATGAATAGAGGAAAAAATCAGAAGTAGAAAACAATGAACTAACACACCTAACTCTTCTCTCCTTCACTTATCCTTTTATACTCAACACTTTGTTTAACAACTTCGTTATAGAACTGTTACAACGAATAACTAATATGAGAAACACGTGTATTTCCTCCGGTTGTGCAGCTCCTTCGCTTAGCTTGATCAGCTTCGTGTTCCAGTTTTGATGTCATGGATCGCCACTCATCGGTTCAGCTCAAGATCGCCAGCTCATCTTCTTTTCTACTTTGAGCTTCGTTTAGAAGTTTGCGTTCCTTCGCTTCGACTTCCTCTCGCTCGCAACTTCCTCGGGTTCAGCTTTTCTACTATCACCAGCTTCTTCATTCATCTGTACTTTTAATGTCTGTTTTATTTCTTTAACATCCCCCCTCAAATTGGGAATGGATAGAGCACAGATTCCCAATTTGATTTGTAGATAAGAATGTGCTCTCCTTGACAGTGGTTTTGTAAAAATATCAGCTAATTGGCAATAACTTGGAATGTATCTGACATGTAATGATCCTGAGGATACCTTTTCTCGAACAAAGTGGAAGTCCACTTCAATATGTTTGGTTCGAGCGTGTAGGACAGGATTCGAGTAAGAGATATTGCTGATTTATTGTCACGAAAGTACAAATGAATAGGAGGAGTAAGAGAACAACCTATATCTCGTAATACAAAACCGATCCAAGTGAGATCGCGGGTTGATGCAAGAGCACGGTATTCGCTTCGGTGGAGGATCTCGCTCACTTGTGGGCTGTTTCTTTGCTGTCCAGGATATAAGATTGGATCCAAGATATGTGCGAAAACCGTTGTTGATCTTCGGTTTCGCACACCCCGCCCTGCATCCGAGTAACCATAGAGATGCATGGTACTTTGAGAATGAATGAATAAACCAAGCTTTATAGTACCTTTTATATATCGCAAGACCCTTTTTAACCTGTTGAAGTCTGCAATTGTGGGCTGCTGCATTTTCTGGCAGAGTATATTGGTGGCATAAGCAATGTCCGGTCCGGTTAATGTGAGGTATTGCGGACCGCCAACTAGGCTTCGTACTCGAGGATTGTTCAAAGGTATAGAATCATTGATCATAATAGGTGGTTTTAATGAAAGAGGAGTTGAAATTGGTTTGGATTCTAGCATATGAGCTCGGGTGAGGAGGTCTAAGGCATATTTAGTTTGGCAAAGAAATAGAGAACCAGGGGTTCGTTTAGCTTCAATGCCAAGGAAATAGTGTAAAGAGCCTAGATCCTTCATATGAAAATGAATACTCGAGAGAAGTAATGAGACTAGAAATCATTTGAGAGGAGCTTCCGGTTAGAATGATATCATCTACATACGGTAATAAGAGAATAGTTTCTGTTTCAGTATGCAGGATGAATAGGGAAGGATCGGTGGAGCTGCGAGAAAATCCATACTCTAGCGAAAGCCGCTAAACCTATCAAACCAGGCTCGAGGAGCTTGTCGGAGTCCATAAAGTGACTTTCGAAGAAGACAAACATGGTGAGGCTTTTGTGATTCTTTAAACCCCGGAGGCTGCTCCATATACACTGTTTCACTTAAGGTTCCATGTAGGAAGGCATTTTTGACATCTAATTGATGAATTTTCCATTGTTTCATCATAGCTACTGATAGGATTATTCGAATTGTTGCATGCTTCACTACAGGGCTGAAAGTTTCTGTGAAATCAAGACCTTCTTCTTGATGGAAGCCTTTAGCTACAAGTCTAGCTTTGAGTCTATCTAAGCTCCCATCAGGTGCAAGTTTTGTCTTAAACACCCATTTGCAACCAATTACATTCATGTGATCATTTCTAGGAACCAATTCCCAGGTTTTGTTTTGATATAAGGCATCCATTTCTTCTTTCATTGCTTGGTGCCATCCTCTCGTACGCTAAGGCAGACTTTACTGATTTTGGTTCAACAGGAAGCTGATACTCAACTAGACATGCATATTTAGGATTTGCTTTAACAATTCCAGATCGAAGTCTAGTCTGCATAAGATGAGTTGAGGAAGTACCTTGTATATTTCCTGTTTCAGAACTGATTTGTATTTGTCCTGTATTAGCATTTGATGTTGAAACAGGCTCTTGATTTGTAGGCATTTGTTCCTCAATTCTTGGAGATCTCTGATGAGATTCAATATCGCTGGGAGCATTATTAACATCAAGCTGCATCTCAGCATCGGGTACTATATGCATCTGTGATATATTCGTAGGATTAATCAGTGCGATCTCATTGTCCTGCATTTCTGGAGTTATTGGAGTTAATCTGGTATGCTGCAAATATCCCCTCGATATATTGTCTTGTGACTGAGCCTGCTTAGTAGAGTTGGAAATAGAAGATAGTACTCCTCTTATCCATTGTTTGTATAGTTCAGATCCCTGCTGGTACTCAGTATTTACTGTATGAGTAAAAGGGAAGACTTTCTCATCAAATATTACATGTCTACTGATGTAGACTCTCCCATTAGTAGGCAAGAGACACCTGTATCCTTTATGCTTCTCACTATATCCAAGAAAGATACATGTAAGAGATCTTGGATCAAATTTATGCTTGTGTGTAGTGCACGAGACATGGATAACAAAGCTGATCCAAAAACTCGAAGATGAGAATACTCTGGTGTCTTATTGTAGAGCTTATAATGAGGTGAATGCATATGCAGTTTTGTTATAGGAAGGAGATTGATAACATAAACTGCTGTTTTGAATGCATCTACCCAGTATCTCAGTGGTACTTAAGCATGATACATCATTGCTAGTCCCAATTCAATCACATGTCGATGTTTCCTCTCAGAGACACCATTTTGCTCTGGTGTGTGAGGACAAGAGATATTCTGCTTAATTCCACACTTTTGTAGATAGTTTTGAAATTTATTACTAGTGAACTCTCCTCCTCCATCACTCGGAAGACTTTGATCTTGTGATCAAGCTGATTTTCTATAAATCTTTGAAACATAATGAACACATCATAAACTTCTGACTTTTGTCTCATTGGATATATCCAGCTATATCGAGAAAAATCATCCACAAAAATGACATAGTAGGAGAATTTCTGAACAGATTGAATTGGTGATGGTCCCCATACATCGCAATGTATTCTTTCTAATGGAACATTAGAAATATGGTCTGAGAAAGGAAAAGATAGTGCTGAGCTCTTAGCAACTTGACAAATTGCTACATATATTCCGAGCTTTAGAACTATACTTGAATGAGATGTTGTTTCGTAAAATCTTCACTGTTTTTAGATTGGTGTGAGCAAGTCTTTGATGCCGACATCTTCTTCTACTTCCCGTTGAGTCTGGGTGAAGAAGACTTCGCAACTTTAGGTTCCACCTGGTATAGCCCCTTGACCTTCCTTCCTAGCTTCACCGTTGTATGATTGTAATTGTCCTTCATATATACCCCATGTTTATCAAAAATAAAAGAGCGGGATAATCATCTATTAGTTTTGATACAGATAGAAGATTCTTTTTGATTGCAGGAACTATTAATACATCATTCAGTGGTAATTTGCTATTTTCTGTATTCAATATTCCATTACCAATGTATGAGATTGACAAATGAGATCCATCTCCTATCATGACAGTGTCATTACCACTATATGCATTGTAGTTTTGAATCATACCAGGTTACGAGATAATATGTGAAGTAGCTCCCGTGTCGGATACCATTCTGAACCATAGGGTTCTTCAATGTGCACTGTTGCCAATGCGTTGGTATTTCATCTGCACTGGTACGAGTTATCAAATCTATACCAACATCTCGAGTCTTTGTATGACTGCTTTCTTACGATCTGGCATTGCAGAGGGCCATTACTTATAGGCTTTGTAATCTGTGTTTGTCTATCACCATTTGAACTTTGTGGTGGATAAGACCTAACACTTTGGTACCTCTGTGAAGGGTTTGAATACGGTCTAAATCCTTGTCCATAGTTAGACTAGTTATCCTTATTAACCTGACCTTGCTGAGTTGAATTCAGGTTATTCATTTTATTTTGTTGATTCCTTCCTGCTTCTGTAAAATTATTTCCATATTCCCTTCTATTGAGAGACGACCTTTGCCATAGCTAAATCCCCCGAATATTTTCTCTTTGATTTCTGGGATTGAATTTCTGCAGACTTGTTCTAGTTCTTCTTTGCCCATAATAGGCCAGGTTAGTATTGTACTCGTTCACAGAATATGTTTGCAATCTGGTTTCAAATCTCTCGAGTTGTGAGATAACCTCATCATACTCTGGCTGGGGTTTAAGGCAATACATGGTTGTCCTGAAGGTTTCATATTCAGAACCTAACCCTTCAAGTATGCCAAACATTCTGGTTATATCATCAACATGCTTTCCAATTGCATTTAATTGGTCACAGATGGTTTTGAATTCTCGAAGGTATTCACTTAATGATCTGTTTCTTTTCCTGCAAGCCTGTAATTTTCCTCTTAACTCAAATTCCTTTGCAACGAGACTTACGTGTAAATCTATTTATGAGAGCACATGCCATACTTCGAATGAGGTTTCTAAGCCAATTATCAGACTTAGAATATTTTCTGATACCGCACCACTTATCCAGGATGATATAAGCTGATCAGTTTTTATCCAATCCAGGTGATCAGGATTCATCACTTCTCCTGTCTCAGTCTGTATCATTTGAGTAGGAGGTAATGTTTCACCATTAATAAAACCAATCAGATCTTGGCTTTTCAGAAATCTGTTGAATTGGGCTTGCCATAACAGGAAGTTTTCTTCATTCAACTTGATGGTGACGAAGTTAGCTATATTCACATGGATAGGAAAAGGGTACTTCGCACTCTAGTTGCCATTCTTATATGTTCAGCGACTTTGAAGATTCGAAGAAACAATCCATAAACTTTGAAGGTAAGCTAACTAAGAAACAACAAGATCTTTATAATATCTTGCGTAAGAAGAACACATCGGATCTATCATTCCCGGGATTATACGCTCGATACCATGAGAAGAAATGGAAGATAGAACATGACCTCGTGTATGAAAGAATTGTAGATCCCGAACAATCAATGGAAAATACCTCAGCTCTGGTATTCTTCTTCAAAACTTCTGGTTCATCTTTTACATGACTTCAACTATTATCGAATCCGAAGTAGAAGAGTGAAATCTAAAGATGAATAGAGGAAAAAATCAGAAGTAGAAAACAATGAACTAACACACCTAACTCTTCTCTCCTTCACTTATCCTTTTATACTCAACACTTTGTTTAACAACTTCGTTATAGAACTGTTACAACGAGAATAACTAATATGAGAAACACGTGTATTTCCTCGGTTGTGCAGCTCCTTCGCTTAGCTTGATCGCTTCGTGTTCCAGGTTTTGATGTCATGGATCGCCACTCATCGGTTCGGCTCAAGATCGCCAGCTCATCTTCTTTTCTACTTTGAGCTTCGTTTAGAAGTTTGCGTTCCTCTGCTTCAGCTTCCTCTGCCTCAGTAACTTCCTCAGGTTCAGCTTTTCTACTATCACCAGCTTCTTCATTCATCTGTACTTTTAATGTCTGTTTTATTTCTTTAACACAGAGAACACAGAGAGGATGAGCAGCGACAGAGAGCAGGGGGATCGGTGGCAGGCGAGCGGCGTGATCCTCGGGTGGGGGGCAGTCCGGCCGGCAAGCTGGCAGCTTTAGAGGCCATGCGCGCCGGCCGGTTGCTCTAAAAGGGAAAGACAGCGAGCACAAGAAAAAGGGGGGAGAGTTCGAAAGAGAGAGAGAGAACCAGAGGGAGGGAGGAGGGAAGCTCGAGGGAGCAGCTAGCCGTTGCCGGAGGCTCGTCCGCCCGCCGTTGTCCACCGCAACTCTTCCCCGAACGAGCTCAGCAGAAGAACTCCACAAACAGAGGAGGAAACACAGGGAGACATCCAGAGAGAGACGAAGAGGGAGAGAGGAGGAGAGATCGGGGAGTAGAGAGAGTTTTAGAGGGCCGAGAACAAGAGAGCCTTATCTAGCGACTCAGCCACACTCCACCACTGTCCGACGACCTCTCCCAGCCGGCGCCCTTGAGCCAAACCGGTAAGCCCCAACCTTCTTTTTGCCATAATTTCGAGCATACCGGGCCGGAGCTCGCGGCCGTTCAGCTCAAACGAGGCGAGCTCTGGCCATCGCCAGTGGTGAGCGTCCTAGTTTAGCTATCGAGAGTCTCAACGCGGATCCCGATCTTATTCAGGCCGGAA
This sequence comes from Eucalyptus guilfoylei, assembly GCA_016097605.1. Taxonomy (NCBI): domain Eukaryota; kingdom Viridiplantae; phylum Streptophyta; class Magnoliopsida; order Myrtales; family Myrtaceae; genus Eucalyptus; species Eucalyptus guilfoylei. The sequence continues at coordinate 11,525,401 of CM027870.1, read as the reverse complement.
ATCTTTTGTTTTGATAGAGTATTCCACCTGTTGGGTAAAATGTCTGAATGAGATCTAGTCTTGTTTCGTCGTTTTGAACCGGAGTCGAGTTATTTAGGCACCGTCCCACCTAGCCGAGGTTTTCATGTGATTTTTTTAGCGTCCCAGACATAGCCACGCCACTCGACCCGCGGCCGCTCTTGTTGCGACGCACGAAAGCCGCGGATCTCTTTTGTTCCGGGGCACAGGCGGCGGCTCTTGTGGCCATCGAGTCGCCTCCGGTCGGACGAGAGCTGAGCATTAGGCTCGGCTTGGTCAAGGCGGTGCCGTCACACCTCGGTTGGACTCAGAAACGCGGCATCTTGCTACAGCACCACCTCTGTCGCGACTGGTCCGTTGCGAAGCAGCAGGTCGCGAGATGGGTCAGCGGGCCAAACCCGATGTTGTCGCTGGACTTTCGTCGTCGTCGATGCCCTGTGTAGAATATCAGTCGGCGGCCAAAGAAGTGTTGGTGTTAAGAGTTTTAGTTTCTAGAAATAAATTGCAGACGGAGGGAAACGTTCGCGTTCGGTGAAGAAGACGTAGAGGAGTAGAACGCACGAAGGGGAAGAGGCAAATAAAAAAAAAAGAAGAAGAGAAAAAGCAAGCAAAAGTTGCTTCGGGAAGGAGGAGTGGCAGAAAAGAAAGTGCAGTAGAACTAGAAGAAGACGATATAGGGAAGAAGACAAATGGCGTTAAAAAAGAAAGAAAGAAAGAAAAATATTAAATTTAAAAGATTAAAAAAATCTAAAAAATTAGAAAAAAAAATCTTTTTGTCCGACTGGGTCGGATCCAGGTTTAGGCCGGGTCAGCGGGTCGGATCGGGCTCATCCGGTCCGAACCCGCTCTCTCGAATATTATAATATTAAAAAAATTTAAAACAAAAATTAAAAATTAGAATAAAAATAATCGAAAAATAATAAAAATTCAAAAACTCCTCCGAAAATTCAAAAATTCAGAAAACATAAAAAAATTCGATTTTTTAATAAAAAAACGAAAAATCCGAAAAAATTCTAAAAAAATTAAAAAAATCTTCAAAAAGGTTAAAATCAATCTCTTGGGTAATTTTCTCCTAAAAAATGGAAGTATTCCAATTTAGAATTATGCTTAAATCTAATTGAGCCTTTAGGGCTTTACCTTAGGGGTTTTAGTTGTCCTTAAAGACGAATACCTATTATTGCGCAATTTTGGTATATTAATTTTGGCTTCCCTTTAGTCTAGTTAGGATTAGTATTTATCCTTTCTTTGATGTAAAATCTTTGCTCTCCCATGCAATTTATTTAAATGCTTTCCTTGGTTGTTAATTGTTATTTTAATGATTGCGTACCCGCATGATCATTTCACATATTAGTGGATAGGTATAAAATCAATCTAAACTGCATGACAAAAATATTTTCTTTTAAAATAAATAAGATTAGGTACCGAAAGGGTACTAATTGGTCAATTAGTGTAATAAAGTTTCCGACCCTAAATTCTCTGGTTGCGTAAGAAGCGCGGCATACTCCCGTGCCTTGGTTTTTAGCCGACCCCAATAGGCTAGTGGCGACTTTTTTTTGCGTAGAAATTTAAATGTAATCCACCAACATATTTATTTCATCTTGAAATAAAGTTGATTAAACAGATCTTTTATAATATTTTTCAAATGAAGGAATTCGTCGATGATGGTTAAATTAATGGAAGTTATGTTATCTCAGATATTGAGACATATTATTCAATTGTAAATACTAATAATTCATGGAAAAATATCGTGATATTAGGATGCATCAAATATGTGTTCACTTTACGTGTTATATAAAGAGATTTAATTAGAGTAATTTCTAAGATGGCCAGAGAATTTTGAACTCCGAAAGAAAAATAGCTAAGAAATTTTTCGTATAGCTCTTTTTTGTGGCCATCAGGTGTAAAATCACAATATTTTAATTTTATACACACCAAAAATTGAAATGTAGCCTTTGATCATGCTTATTTTGTAATTTCTCATAATGTAGACTTAATTTCAATTGGATTTACAGTATAACAAGTTATAAAGTTAATTTATGACGCCAAATGGAATAAATAAACATCTCGTACTTCTAAGTATCTGAATTGTGATTGGTTTCCTTCTTTTGTTTTTCTTTGTTTTCATTGTGGCCAACTTTTCTAATTAAGAAATTGTAAGACATGGAACTCAGTGAGAATTGCCAACAAGAAATATTGCATCAAGTGAGATCTTAAATTTTCTAAGGAAACCGAGTAAACTAAGGGTTTGTTTGGTAACATTTTTGTTCCGGGAAACAAATTTTTTTTTCAGAAGTAGTTTTTTTCTATTTCTATTCCCGAGAATAATTTCTCAATAAAATAATGTGTTTAGTAACTACATAAAATTTCTATTCTTAGAATGAGAAAATAATAGAAATGCGTTTGGTATCATTCACAATGTATAATTTCTTTTAAATATTTTCTTATTCTTCTTTATTACTGCCACCGCCGACCATTGCCGCCCATCGCTGACCATTGTCGTCGCCGGTCGTCAACGATCATTAGCAGGCTGCGGCGACGGTTGTCAGTATCGATTGGTCGATCTGCTAGCTGGCATGCGGCGGCGTCAACTGTCATCGACGGTGGGTGTAGCAGTCGGTGACGACGGCCGCCGGCTGTCAGCCAGCCGGCGAGCAGTGGCCTTAATGGTCATCGGCAGTGGGCCATAGCAAGCGGTAGTGGCGGTGACGGTGGCCGGCCGACGGTCAATCGGTGGGCGGGCGGCGAGAATCGGTCGGTTGATGGGCGGCAGGCGGCGGGCGGCGGCAGGAGGTAGGCGGTGGTGGCCGGTAATGGCGACCAACCAGTGGCAGTCGGCGGATAGCAGGGTCAACAGCGAAGGGAAGGGGCAGCAAGGAAGAAGAAAAGAAAAAATAACTTATTTCTAGAAATTATTCCCGGGAACAAAAATTTACTTTTTTTTACTTCTTATTTCTATTCTAAATCTATTCCCCAACCATTCTTCTATTCCAGGGAATAAAAAAATTAATTGACATTACCAAATGGGTTTTTATTCTTTTTTATATTCCGGGGAACAAAAGAACAAAAATTTGGAGAAATAGAAACGTTACTAAACAGGGCCTAAGCAACCATGTAATTTATGAGCATTGAGATATCAAGCCTAGCACTAAGGTGACTGGCCAAGCTTCACTTGGTTTGGGTGGGGGCGTCACGAACTACACTGGCCACAGGCAAGATTGCAAGCCTAGCACTAAGGTACAAAGTTCCGAAATTTAGAGTTGCCAATGAAGGTTTAACGATATAGGAAAATTTATATCATCTCTCTTAAAAATAATTTCTTTTAAAAAAATAATTTCTCGCAACATCCAATATTTGATGCAACAAAGCAACTCAAAGTGAGAGAATAAGAATTGTAAAATGATATGTGTCCCTTTTTCTCTTATCTTCTGCCTTAATGCTTGGGAACCAATTAAATTTGTTAACCAATTGCCTAAAAGGAAATTAGTGGCACAGAAGGCATCGTCATTCTTTTAAAAATGTAACAGACCATCACCTAAGCATTATTGGTATCATAATTATGTTGAACATAGGAAAATATTCTCTAAAAATCTTTAATTGTCTTTAACAGATGACATGAAAGCGTAGGAGATATCTTTACCTCTGGCATTGCATATGAAATCTTAAATCACAATAAAATACATTATTAATGATAATTATATTCCTAAGGAGCAATTGTTAGGGAATCCAGAAATATTACTCTCCATTCATGATGCGAATGCATATAACATACATGTTAAGTCTCGTGATTCCAAGAGCTTAGATGCCTTACGATTAATCATTATCTAGCATCCGACATCGACATCATCACATTCAATTGATGAGCCCAATTTTCTTTCAAAAAAAAGAAAAAGAGGAGAATGTAAGCCATCATTTTATATAAATATAACCCAATCTCATAACATAATCAAATTTTCATCGCGCCATGTGAAGTTGACTAAAAACAAAGTTATCATCAAACGCGGGAGCACCAAGTTATGACCCTCAATCATCTCGAAAGGTTATGAGAATAAAAGGTTAAATAAAGGAAAAAAAACATCATGAGAAGAACAATAGCTAGGATTAAAATCAATTAACTCTTCTGCAATTTGTCATGGTCTGACCCGTAGGCCTCCAATCTTGACAAGTTCTTGCTGTAGGTAGTCACTTGAGCGTTCCTCGAACCCCACTGAACAACTGCTGGTCCGAATGAAGAGGTTCTTTTGGCTTACCAAGTTGCTGAAGTAGGCATTGTCGAAGGACGTCAGGCGAATTGCCAGAGAAAGAAGATGAAGGGAAGAAAAAAAAAGAGAGAAAGAAGAAAAGGGAAAAAGAAAAGAAAGAATAAAAATAAATTGTTAAAAATTATTCATGCCAATGCCGGTCACGTCACGTAAGACAGTCGGCGTCCATGTTAGTACTTGCTGGCCAAAATTGGTTGGATAGATTGATATGATACAAATACAAAAGGTTTGTGACTCAATTGAAAAAAAAAATTAAAATTGAATTGATACAATTATAATAGGTTTATGATTGTTTTGGTAATTTTTCCATCACGCAATGATATGAACGTTTAAGAAATATTTTTGCCTTTGGCAATGTGTATGAGACCCTTGCTTAGAAGAGATGACATTATTTCGATAAATCACTTTGCCACACAGGAAATAATAATTAGATTCCTCGCTGCATCGGATTTAATTGTTGAGCCTAAGTTCCTTTCAATAGAGAATGCAATCCATTATACGATACAGATGTTACAAAATATTACGACATCATCAAATTATCATCCCGCCTCGTGAAATTGACCAGAAACAGACACCCAAATGTACGAAGAAGAATTACGAGACACTTAATTCTCAATCACATGTTGTGAGAATAAGAAGTAATGAAGGGAAAAACATCATGAAAAGAACAAAAATCGCCAGAATTAAAATCAATTGACTTTTCTGCAATTGGTCCTGATCTGACCGCTAGACCCGGTGAGAGGACTAAGGCCTCCCATCTTGACCATGGCATCGGCAAAATCGTTCCTGAATGAACCCAAATTTTTGCTGTAGGTAGCCACTTGAGCATTCGTCGAACCTCCACTAAACAACTGCTGATCCGAATGAAGCAGGCCCTCTTGGCTCACCAAGTTGCTGAAGTAGGCATTGTCAAAGAACGTCGGGCTTGTGACGTCGAGAGGGGATAGGTTGTTGTCGCCTCCAGAGCTGGGGCAATTGGACTTTAAAGACATGGCGAATGATGGGCTTATATTGCTCTCGTTGTAGAGTCGGGCCCGAAACGTCACGCACCTGGCCTGGCCTATGGTGTGGGATCCTGATAGCGTTACCATTTCTTTGGCAGTAAAGCCTTTGTTAGAGAAAGAGGTGATGAGACCACTGAGATTAAGAGTTGGAGCTGGGAGGTCCGTATTAGCATCATTTAGGCTCGCTGTGGTTGAGTCTCTTCTTCCCAGTTGGACTTGCCAATTCGGTCCATCCAACTAAACATCAAATTAATTGAATCCACATAAGATTAGGAAAATAATAGTTTCTTTGTATCTTTGAAGAAATTTCAAGTGTCGATGCTTACAATGACGACGGAGTCCCTAGCAGCAACGGCTAAGATGTCGGCGCACGAGACAACGCCAGGACACAGTTTCTCCAATTTTGACTTGATGGTGTCAATCACGTCGAATCCCCTCACGGAGTTCACGTTGGGAAACGCTGTCTTCTCCCCGGTGAAGTTCACGGTGTCATCTAGTAGAATGGATGCATCACATCCCTATAAAAAAAGAAAAAGAAAAGAAAATTAACATCTTATTAAGTTGAGAAGATCTAACGAACTAGAAAGGATAATCTAAATATTAAACCTACGAGGAAACAAAATAATCTTTTTTTGCAAGCAACCGGAAAGGAACGTTAAGAGAGAGACATTTCATCGGTCAGAATAGAATAAGATATGGAGACAAATATATATATATTGCATGAAAAAAAGACATAGTTAGAGACACAAGATTGGCAGGTCGTCTAAATGGTGTGCTATGATCAGCTCAATGCGTGTTCTTTCTTAATTTAATGGAATCATTGGCCCGCGTAGCTCACTTGTTGCAATATTCCTCAAAGATCCGAATCTCCAAAATGTTGGCCATTTTCAATCAGGAGTGAATTAAGCAGACATGCGAGGAACCATCGAAAATAAACGTGGAGGAAGAGTAATCCTTATATGGATTGGGAATGGAGTAAAAGTTTGCACGTGAAAGAACATGCAAAACATACACGAAACTGGACATGAAGGAAAAAAGGATAGAACAGAGCAAGAAAGTGGAAGAGACTTGCATTGACAAAGCAATCGTGAAAGTGAATTCGGAGCAAGGATGCTCCCATGCGAGTCTCGTTGGCCACCACCGATCTCACAGCAGATCTGATGGTCTCCAGTGCGCTCGGGCACCTTTGCGTGTAGTAGTCTTGGTTAGACAATTGCGCCAAGGCTGATCTCAACGCAATCGCACAAACGAAGAAGACGAAGTAGATCTTCCGGTTTGTATTGGAAGCCATGACTGAAGGGGGCTAACCAGATGGGAAAGAGAGGCACAGGGGATTAAATCTCGGTTTGGGTTCTTCGCGAACGCGAGCATGTGGAATTTATAGGAGGATTAGAGCACTTTCGGCCATCTTTTTAGGGTTTCTAGAATTGGCTTTGGAGGTCAACGCACGCCTGTGTGGAGAAAGTAAACGAGTTTATCTCTGGCTTGATACAAATGACATTCTTGATCAATTGTTTCTTAATCAAAATGGGTTAGTCTTGGGCTGTCATATGTGAAAAATGATGCTATATTTTCAACCTATGAATTTGTTGTATTAACTCATGGTTAGGACCACAAGTGAGTATCTAAATAAGTGAGTCAGATCAACTCGGATCGAGATTTTAGCGTACCACTAAGCATTTGAATAAGTGGGCTTCGCCTCTCTTAATTATAGATTTTTCTCTTCCTTTTGCTCATATCAAACTTGGAATCCTTGGTTAGGTCGAAATTCTAATTCAAATAAATCAAGTTTCTCATCTTAGTAGCTTGAGCATCAAATTGAGTTTGGGCCTCGTACCACAAATTCATCAGCCTAAATAGTGTGTATATTCTAATTAACTCGATATATTTATGTATTAACATTGGAATCACTTCATTTCTTTTATTGTATTTGGAAAATTGGAACTCCAACTTGAGCTTGAACTGAAATTATATCATTGTACGTTCGATTATCTAAGACTAGCTAGTACTATATGCGATGCGTCTTGTATGCTCCTTGTAAGATACGGAACTTGAGAGGTCAATTCTTGTTGTACAATATTGTGAAACTACCACCGGTTGTTAATGGAGATGTAATATTTGAGTTCTTAATACTCTTTCCACGCCAGGCTAGAGCAAATAAGGAATTTAAAAATTTACGAGATTATTATCAATTATCCTCAAATTTTAAATTGTTATATGATAGAATTGTTCAATACTATACGCATTAACAAATAACACATATAGGTGAAATTGCATGAAACAAGTAGATTGCCTCAAAGGTTGAAAGAAAGATAAATCAAAACCGATTCAACCTATCACATAAATAAGAAATTATAAATATAGCTTGAAGGAGTTTTTTTCCCGATATAGGAACTAGCACTACCTACTTCAATGCATGTGCTCCGTCAATATTTTTTTTTGAAAGGCACCTCACGTAAAAAAATACCGATAAGGGCGAGGACTATCCACCTCACACATATATTCGAAGCTGAAATAAAAGAAGGTAGATAGCCTAGCCATCTCCAGATTTCAATGCTTAAACATACATGTTGTCGATCAAAGTCAATATGACTTAACACTCAAAAATAAATATCGTGATTCATCACCACATCTAATCACTTTATTGATTAGTGATTTCTTTCATCGTATCGGGAGCATGATATGCTTTTCCACACAATATAATTAATCTATAGTGACTGAGGGAAACCAAAAGAAAAACGTGCTTCGTCGGTGTATAGTCCACGCACTTAGTTGCCTGCTACAGCTTAGTAGGTAGCCATTTTAAAAGTTAATGAAGGGTTGGTGTTCTTCTACAAGCTTTCGAATCACATTCATGCCTAGCACGTTAAACCAGAACTTGTTTCCGTCCCTTCTGATATTCAATGTAACCCAAATGATAAGAAAAGGTCAACATCGGCGAACCCTAAGACTTGTTTACGCAACATCATCTGAGTCATTGCACAACTGTGCAGGTCCCGATTGACTTCCGTGAGATTATTTTTGCCTTATAAAATGATATTTAAAAGAATCGCATAATGAATAAAGCACAAAAAGCAAAACTTATAAGAAAACATTTGGGTACAACTAGACCCTTCAAAACAGATCATAGCTCAATTTTTTAATACACATTTGAAAGGCTAAGTTGTTAAATAAATTAGTTGTATTCAGTAAATAGGTCATAAATGGACTTGGATTAGTATAACCCAAAATAATATGGATGTTAAATGAGTTTTTAGCTTACTTAGACCTAAACCATTTCTTTAATTCTTTTGCCCCCACTCAATTTTGTGCTTGTTCACTTTGCGCTCTCACCTCTGTGTGGGGTGAGTTTTCCTAAATTGGATTAAATATGAGTTAGGTCGGGTATGGATAACTAAACTTGCATTGTTTGAAAATTGGTCAATTTTGTTCAGATTATTTTTTACCCAATCTGATCCATTGTATGAGGGCCTAGGTGCAACAGCCGAGGGTCTATTAATGTGGCGATTTCGAGCATGAAGTGCTTCGTGTGTATACAGGGTATCAAACTAGAGAGGTATAATGTAAGTGGGATCACCTAGGGTTCGTTGAGAATGAATGAGTCTGCTCTTTTGCAAGACCTACTTTCTCTCAAATCGCCATATGTGGGCATTAGATTTATGCACATGATGCATGCACACTTGCTCTTAAAAATAAAACAATAAGTGTTGATTCCAAGAATTTCATTTTCTCTACTAGGCCAATATAAATGAGGCGGATGAGTGCATAACTATTTGTCTTTGAGACAAATTATCAATTTGATAATAGTTCCTTTTTTTTTTTTCAGCAATAACAGTTTCAAGTTGAATTTAACATTGTGTATTTTAAAAACTTAAACTGTTAAACAATAGAATATCTTAAAAAATAGAACCCTTGCGTCATAATGCCATTTCCAAATAAAGTCTTGACTGCGTGAATAATATCTAGAAATTCTAGATTAAAAAGGTTGCATATGAAGCTCCGTCCTTCAAAAAGAAAAAAAAATAATTATCATCCAAAACATTAAGTTAATAAAATTTTCCTTATTATTTCCATGTTTAGGTAATGACATCAGCCAACAAAAGTTAATAATATAAACATTTATTTAATATGAATACTTAATACGAAATTTCATTGTTGAGTAATAAGGGTATAAATTTAAATTGGCATTACAAATATTAAAAAAATGAAGAGAGAGAGAGAGCTAACCAACCTTCTTCAATTTTCCTCAAGACTTGGTCAACCAACCACGTTCCATGAATTATAATTTGAGAAATCTTTGTTCTTTATGAAAAATGAAGGAAAAAGACGACAATAACGGTCCAATCGTCATCGGGTCAATATTCTCCAACTATTTATATACCAAAAATGCTAATATAACCATTTTAGTTTCATGAACTATGCTTCGAAGGATCTATATTTATCTTTTTTCTAAAAGAAAGGGAAACATTGACGGTCCAATTGTTATTGGGTCAACATTACCTAACTCTCTCTCTCTCTCTCTCTCTCTCTCTCTCTCTCTCTCTCTCTGATGTTGTGTGCTTAATTGGATATTCTACTGAGCCTTCCAAACTAGGGTTTGGGTTATAGGGTTTCTCCGACTCTTCCAACATAAGCCTTTCTTGTATTACCGTGCTTCTCTCTCTCTCTCTCTCTCTGATGTTGTGTGCTTAATTGGATATTCTACTGAGCTAGCTGATTAAAACAAAATAAGGAAATTTCAGTGACTTTCCAGACGAGGGTTTGGGTTATAGGGTTTCTCCGACTCTTCCAACATCAGCCTTTCTCGTATTTTTGCGGGTAAGAGTTAGAGAGTTTGTCGGAGTCCACTTTTTTTTTGAGTTCATGTCTTTTTGTTATTCCCTGGGCCTAATTACGTCTTTGCAGAAGATGAATAAACCCGATGGAGTAAACAAAGTAACCCGACTTGAACCAGTCTACTTCAAAGAGAGAGTGGAATTTATTCCTCACCTTGCTCAAATGTCATGATAACCAACTTGAACCCTTTTTTTAAGTTTAATTGGATGAGCCGTCGATAGGCAACTTGGGCTATTCAAACTTTTTAGTATAATGATTTCTCAAAGCACTTTGTATTTACACCATTGGATAGTGCATTAAGGTAACGTGAGTCACTTGCCAAACCCATGATCATGTCTATTCTAAAATAACTCGGGCCACTTTTTGACAAAGGTTTAATTAAAATCATCTCTTAGACAGTGAGTTGAACATCCCGAAGACACTCAAATCTTAATGGCAGCCTCTCCCAACTAAAGACCTATGATAAAATTGGGCTTGGGCATGAAAATGAATCTTCAATGACAGACAAAGAGGATGGCCTAAGGGTTGTGAAGTGAACGATTTAATACTTCTAAGTTAGAACAACAAGAAGTCACTTGATAAAGTTGATGCTCTCTATGACATGTTGAGTACGTCTAAGAATCCCTAATAAGGAGATAACCGAGTGGGTTAAGACTCAACATCTAATTATGTCTTGGATACTAATTGAGATGAACTCCAAAATTATTACTGAATTTGTTAACCCAGAGAGAGAGTAGCGAATAACACTGGTCCAACATTATTTGAGGATATCATAAGGCTATTGGGCTCATTTTGAGTTCAAAATTCATTGCATTTTTCGGGAAGGCAAGTGGTCTGGTGATATGCTTGCTAATGTTGGCATAGTGAAGCATTTGGAGACTACGTTTTACTCGTACCCTCCTAGAGAATTATCTTATGTTTTGCTTAGTGATAAAATTGGCATTATAGGTTTATGACGTTAATTTTTTTTTTAAACTTACTTTCCAGCCATCTTCAGAGGCCTCGGATTTGTAATTGCGCCCTTTTCAATGACCCAACTTGGATTGGACATGTGAACAGGCATAGAATATTGCTTACTCTCGACACTAAAGTGTTCTTTGAAACACTTTATGGTTTTGGGCGAGTCAGGCCCAACAAGGATTCATAGAATGTGTTTAATCTCATTAGTCCAAAAATAGAAACTGCTTTCGGGGCTGACCCAAGACTGCCCATTGGAGCGAAATACATCACCTGAGCCCGCTCAGAAGATCGATGTGCATGGTTGTCAAGCCGCCTGGGGCAAGATCACCTCTACTTCTAATTTCCTTGTTGCAGCGCATAAGAGAATTGTCTTAACTCGATGATCATGAGATTAATCCGATACTGTAAAGAAGGTCAGATACAAAAGCGACATAAACTGTTAAGAATATTCAATGTTCATCTAGTACGGAAGTGCCAAGTTGATCAATCCAGCCTAAGCCATTGCAATTTATTTCGACAACACCCTCGATTAATGTGCATTGCACAAGATTAGTTCTTTTCTACCATTCTGTAATTTATTAAATGAATAACCGCAATGACGAAGATAAGAATAATGCAAACGTTAAACGTTAAACGGGAAATTAGTCTAAGGTGAATAGAAGGTTTCTTAATTAGTCTAATATGGGCTGGCTAGTGTGGGCCGAGTTGAGCTTGGCCCGTAATGAGGGGGACTGGTTGTAAACTCTATAAATAGTGCTCAAGTCTCTCCTCTAACCCTAATTCTCATATGTATCCTCACCTAAGGGGCGTTTACCAAATGATAAACGTGAGGGGGGTCGCCTCATTGAGCTAGTGATACGGAGGGCAATAGAGGAGAATGACTTGATGCATGGATCCCCTTGATATGTGGGTAATCCCTTTTTCCTGCTTCCGCTTTATGTTCGATGGATCCCAAAACAGGTGCGTTAATATTTCTACTCAATTATGCATGTTCTTGTCCTGGTTATGGAGATCTTGGGGTTGCGCAATTTGCGTCTTAGCTTCATCACGCGGTGGCGATGAGAGCTCCAACCGCTTAAAGCCCATCTCGTTCCCAAGACTGCATCTCTGCAGCATGTGGCCCAGGGACTTTCCTGAGCGCGGCCCAACAGAGGTTAGGCTACGGCCCATTCGCTTCGTCCAGTGACCTGATTAGACTAACAGTTGTATTGAGACAATAAATTTATAGTATTATTTATTAACAACAGAGATCTCAAGGGGTCTAAATATATGGCGGTCAAAATTTTTGACCAAAAGGAAACGGTACAGAAATGTGACATTATAATATAACATATTTTCACAGATGATATGGTTGCAGATCCACTAATTAAAAGCCTACACCCATGTGTATTTGAGCGATATGTCATTAGCATGGGCCTAGGAGCATCATGAGATGCTGTTGTTTAGTGGGAGCTATTTTAACTTTACTCTGATAAAGGTTTCATCTGTGTTCGTTACACTTTGTAACGGTTTGATTTGTATCAACTTTTGCATTCAATAAAATATTTTTGAATGTGTTGTTATTATGTTGAATACATATTGATAAAGTCTCAATGGATTGTATAAACCTTGAGTGAAGACTAGGGGCATCCGGTTATTAGCTTTGTGCATATATTTTGTGATACATAAAGAAAGATTAACCATAAGGACAAAACAAATGTGGGTTCATTGGAATCATAAAGCATTCTCTAGTGGCATAAGTTTTTGTGACACCTAAGGTAAGAGAATGGTGACTGACAAATGGGATCTCTCTATGAGAGATGTTATCCATTTGACACACTACCATATTGAATCCATGTCAATAAAGTTAAGAGCATTCGTGACCATGGAAGGCTCTGTGTGTATACATGCAGTTACAGCCATGATTCGGTGTTTAAGAATTTATGGGATAGGATTGACTATTAAGAATTATCTCTGGACCAAATGTGCGCACATACGGTACGATTTCAATTAATATAGTCCAAATGGGAGAAAGTAGCAGTTTTTCTAATGTGGACTAAATTAATTGATATTGTAATTTACTGTTTTTACGGTTACCGTAAAATAGGGTTGGTCTAAGGTGAGATAGAAGATTTCTTAATTAGTCTAATATGGGCTGGCTAGTGTGGGCCGAGTTGAGCCTGGCCGGTAATGAGGGGGACTGGTTGGAAACTCTATAAATAGTGCTCAAGTCTCTCCTCTAATGCTAATTCTCACATGTATCCTCACCTAAGGGGCGTTTACCTAACGCTAAACATGAGGGAGGTCGCCTCATTGAGCCAGTGATATGGAGGGCAATAGAGGAGAAAGACTTGATGCGTGGATCCCCTTGATATGTGGGTAATCCCTTTTTCCTACTTCCGCTTTATGTTCGATGGATCCCAAAACAGGTGCGTTAATCTTTCTACTCAATTATGCATATTCTTGTCCTGGTTATGGAGATCTTGGGGTTGCGCAATTTGCGTCCAACACGAAATAGTGCGAGACTCGAGAGAATTCATAACTGAAGAACAACTTGTGTAGTTTCCGAGACAATAGTATCAATACGGATATGCGATATGCGATACAACACGACACGATACGCGACACGTCATTTCTAAAAAAATAGAAAATTCCGACACGTTTCGATACGTTATATATTAAATATATATTTTCATATATAAATACATAAATAAATAATAAAAAGAGCATAAAATTAATTTATACTAAAAATATTAATCCAACATTTGTTAATATCATTCATTATTTTAATTTGACAGAGATTGAACGAAAAATTCAAAAATTGCAAACACAAAAAAGTAAACTCGAAAGAACATGCCTTGTTTTCTTATACTTGTTGGAAATTAGTGAGATTTTTTATAGTCCTAGACAAAGTTCGGAGTTTCTGATAAAGAGTAGCTTAGAGTTCCTCGGCAAAAACAAAGTTTGAGAAATATGAAAACTAGGACAATAATTCTCGAAGTACGACCAAAAGAAGAGAAAATCACTAAATTCGTCATGGAAAATGCAAGAGTTGGAAAGAAGCAAAAAAAATCACAAATTTAAGTCTGCTTTCACGAATCTATGAATCATACAAATACCGGGTCTCTTCTACTTCATCTTTATCAATCTTTTTGATCATGAGCCAAGCCATCTACCCACGATTGGGTCGTGAAATCACTAATCTCAAACCAACAAAAAGATGGAATTTCCTAACCAGGTCTCATTCCAAAAGTAACGAAACTACTTAAATTCCAAGTTCCGACGAATCTGACTCCTCACGGCAAACGTCGGCCCTATCCGACATTTTTCTCGGATGCAACCACACAACAACATGGCATCTCCTAGAGAGGGCCGCTAGACAACATATTTGGATAAGTTTGCACATGACAAGCGACCCTCCGATAAACGGAAACACACTTGGCGGAGATGAGGTGGGGGTGAGTTCGTTTGGGGAGGAGGTGGCTATGGCGGTTAGTGGGGCGAGCCGCGGGGGCGGTGGAGTGACGCCGACAAGAAGAGGGGCATTCCATCGTCATTCATGGGAAAGTTAGAACTTAAAAGTGAGAAACTTGAGAGTGAGAATTTTCTTATTTTCCCTTTATTTTTGTTACTTTCATTATTTTTTTTCATATATTAATATTTAAATCCCTCAAGTATTGAAAATTTTAAAATTGACCATGTGCGTGTCGGAATCGTGTGTCAGAATTTCAAACTCACATGACAGAGTGTGTTCAGAAAAGTTGACCATGTGTCAGATTTTTCGACACTCGTTGATCGTGTGTCAGTACGTGTCGGACATGTGATGGAGTGTTGGAACGATACAAAAACTTCCGGAGAGTGTCGATGCTTCTTAGATCTACTTTTAGGCTTGAACGCAAAGAATCTAGTGAAAATTGGAGTTTGTTTCCAAGGGTGGGTTGGATTGGATCACTGAATAAAAATTATAGTATTTTCAAATATATATATATATATATATATATATATATAATTACCAAAAAAAAATCTTTATATGAACTCGTATGCAGATATTTATATGTTGGGCTCCGGTATTTTGTTGATCTAAATGAAAGTCGAATTTTTTAGACAAGAATAATAATACATAAGAAATAATTGTGGGGTTTTCTATAAAATTCAATATATCTTCATGAGTTTTATGTGATGATTATCTAAGGTAACATATATCAATTAAGATATGCATAATTAAATAGAGATATACACACAATTTTAAAAGTTACGAAAAATTAATAAAAATAATCTAATTATATTTGTCTAATATAGGAAAATATCTCAAAGAATTATCCTAAATATCTATAATAAAGTACATGCCAATATGACATCCAAATTTGACCGAGACTATTTTTGATATTTTTTCATATACTCTCACAATGATGATCTAGATGCCAACAAAACCCCACATCATAATCTATTGAGTGTTGGACTATTGTTTTTTTTTTTTTTAATGCCCAGGATCCGCCGAGCTTACGCTAGGCAGCCCACGGCCTGTAGAGTGAGCGGTGCACCCCAGACCAGGCGTCAATACTTGGGGGAAGCTAGCACAGAACCCCACCACCATGTCCTCCACTTAAGACGTGTTAGGAGCTGTGTAGTTTCGACCCTGGGACCTCTGTAGTGAAGTGCCTAAAACCCAACCAACTCAGCTGCCCACCGGTGGGTGAGTGTTGAACTATTGTTTTTTTTTTTTTTTATGACCTAATAAACCCTGTACAGCCGGTAGCCGGCGAGCAAACTATTGTTAGTCCTTCACCGGGGAACTATTGTTTTTTTTTTTATGACCCAGAGAACTATTGTTAGTCCTTCTCTAATGGAAAAAGAAAATCTTTAGAGTCTTATATTGTTGCATCACATCATCGCAAGTCTCACGATAAAAAGAGACGTAAAGTATGATCACTTTTTAATTCGATGTCTCATGTCCAACGAGAAAAAAAGTGTGACACTAGCTGAGTGCCATTAACTTGATTAAAATTATTCTTCTTTCAATCAATTCTAATCTTGATAGATGTGCCTTATCATAGTTAATTATCATTTCTAGGAATGACAAAATTGTAATCGGCCATCTTCATGGGGTAATCTTAGAGATGTTGAATAAGAAATCAAGAGACTGATATCATTTGATCAACTTTAAGAATTCAATTGGCAATGCATAATTTGCCTTATTACAGGGTAAAGTAGATTGTGACGAGCGCACTAAAGCTCTCAACAGTGATAGTAGCAGTCGCAGAATTTCTCGGGACGGAAGTAATCTTGCTCGCAGTTCGCCTCGCGGAATAAGTCGCCGTGACCGCTCTTGCATTTCCACACACAAACCTGCTTGGTACAGTTCTCGAATCTTAAGTCCTCATTGCACACCTTCTCTGCTTCCGCATGAGGCCACGCGGACAAGGCTGCAATTTCCCATCGACCAAGAAATGTAAGTAGCAAAGCAGTTTATAGTCACTTCACGTCTTCCAAAGCAAGATCGCCACAGATAAACTCATATATAAAAACCTGAAAAAACGAGGGCTGCTATGAAGAATTGCGCGAACGAAAGCTTGGCCATCTTAGCTAAGTGAGTCTCGGGATCTAATCCTGGGGGTTGATTATATTGCTTGTACGAGGTAACATCGAAACGAAAGTGAATACGTGAATCCAGAGATTTAGGGAAAGTTGGTAAAGATAATGCCTGTTTTTATATTCTTTCCAAAACCGCTTGATACTTTTCCTTGAAATCACTACCTCAATTTGAGAAGTGTGCATGTGGAATATCCTCCTAAGAAAGGATTTTGGAAGCTTTCTTAATAGGATATTCCACAAAGGAAGATATAGGGAAATATCTTAAAGAATTATCCTAATTATTTTTAACAAAGTACATGCCAATAAATTCTAAATAAATTCTAAAGTGACGATGACTTATATCTTGATCGAACTATTTTTAATATTCTGTCATATAATATACTCACAATATTGATCTAGATGCCAACAAAACCCCACATTTAATATAGTCCTTCTCCAATGGAAAAAGAAAATCTTTAGTTTGTATTGTCACATTACGTCATTGCAATTCTCATGATGAAAAGGGATGTAAAGTGTTTTTATCTTTTAAATTGAGGTCTCGTGTCGACAGAAAAAAATGTACAACACTAGCTATGTGCCATTAACTAGATCAGGGATGTTATTCTGTTAATCAATTTTGCCAATGATAGCTGTGCCGTTAATTATCATATCTAGGAATGACAAAAATCCAGATTGTAATTGACCATCTTCACAGGGTAATTATATCAATATTGAATGAGAAATCAAGAGATAGGAACAAGGACTAGAGATCGAATATTATTTGATAAACTCGAGAATTGAAGTGGTAAGTCCATTAATTTGCCTTATTATGGGGTAAAGCAGATTGTGGCGAGCGCGCTGAAGCCCTCAATAGTGATGGTAGCAGTCGCAGATTTTCTCCGGGCGGAAGTAGTCTTGCTCGCAGTTCGCTAGGCGGAAAAAGTCGCCGTGGCTGCTCCTACAGTTCTCCGCACAGGCCTGGATGGTACACTTCTCGAATCCTATGACCTCGTTGCACCACTTCTCTGCTTCTGCATGAGGCCACACGGACATGGCTGCAATTTCCCTTCGACCGAGAAAAGTCAGTAGCAAAGCAGTTTATAGTGACTTGACTCACTTCACGTCTTGCAAAGCAAGATCCCCACAGAAAAAACTCATGTCTTAAAACCTGAAAAAAAGAGGGCCGCGATGAAGAATTGCGTGAACGAAAGCCATCTTAGCAAAGTGAGTGTCGGGTCAAAGATGGGAGAGCTGAGCGTAATGTGGAGAAGGCGACGCACTGATCCCGGGGGTTGATTGTATGGCTGGTACGAGGCAACATCGGAAGGAAAGTGACTACGTGAATCCAGAGATTTAGGGAAAGTTGGTAAAGCTAATGCCTGCCTGTTTTTCTTTTCTTTCTAAACCGCTTGATACTTTTGCTTGAAATCACTACCTCAATTTGATGAGTGTGCATGTAAAATATCCTACTAAGATAGCTTCCAAAGCGAAATGAATCCCCATCTGATGGTGCTACTGCTTGATGAGGATTTCTAGCAGAATTTCATCAAATTTATGTAGGGAATATCCGATTCCCTAAAACGGATTCGACACCAAATCGAAACCCCTAAAACGAATGCGGAAGACGAGCTTAGGAAGAACATGTATCACCGATCAAAAGTTACACTACATAATCGAGCGTACCTTATTGTCCACAGATTAAACACCAATGCTGAAGATCGAGGAAGAAATTCTGATCCCGTTCTATCGAGGAGCGTACTGTTGCTATTAGGGGGAGAAAAGAGCGTATTCTTCTTTTCTGTTTTCTTACGTTGTCTGGAGGGAGAGAGAGCGACTTACGCTTCTTGGAGAGGGAGAGACGTACGTTGAAAAGGTACTTTGCTCTTTTTTTTTTTCTTTTCTCCCTTAAATACATCTCCTCCAAGAGACGTAACTCTTCAACGTAATATTCTCATCCAAAAGACGCAACCCCTCAACGCATCCTTTCACACATGGGCCCTAATTTTGCGGGCCGGGTCCTTAGGCCCAACATGGGTGGACGGGCCTTAAGCCCATCATAAATAAAACTATCATCTCCCACTCGCACATGGTGGGCTGAACAGGATCTTCTTTACCTCTCTGTAACATTCATACTGGTGAATAATCCGTGCGACCAGCATACTTTGAGAGCTCGTTACCATACATCTGTTAGGAATATATAGCAGCTCATAATAGGCATCACACTCTGAGTAGATTTAGTATGCAGTACCCTAGATCGATCGATCACATTTATATCTCTCTTGATCTCTTTTAAACAATAATATATATATATATTGTATTCACAATTATGATTATCCCAAAGACAGTCATAATTGGTCGACCAGTGAATACAAAACTATAATGTGATTATCCAAATTCGATCTTCATCTTTTCTTCAAACTCTCAATTTCAGTTTAGCTTGCTTTTCTATAAATGTCCCATTAGATCGAATCAACTCATGACCATTGGCAACATCCTAAGATAGCAAACACTAAATAGAAATCTTGAGAATAAGTAAAAGTCATGAGGGCACTAAAATTGAGGAACTCTTTTCCTCAAGAGTCTCACACGGCATAAAAGTTGAGATCAAACTTTTGCCACTCTTATTGGTCGTCTCATGCATACGTAGTATGAAATACGTATTACAGTTTTAACTCATTTCCCATGGAGCGTATGTCTACACCTTCAATACTATACAGATGATAGTTCAGACATACCCAATGTCTAACTTGAGTTCACGTATCTACTCATTCACAAAATTCATCATAACTCACATCTGACATCTTAGACAGATAAAGTAAAATATGTGGGGTATTTTACTTTCGGACATAGTACATATCATGTCCTCATCTTAATACTTAGTTAAGGCGACATATATATTTTAAGCTTGAGCTCTCGATTATTACCTAGATAATAAGCTTAAAAACCATCTCATATCTATTTATCACATAGTAAATAGAGTCAATTACCTGTGCGAGTGGGCTAATCTTATATTTGCCCGACATACTTTCTCAACTTAAAGTAATGCACTGAGCATTAAGATGCATAAAGGTTAAACAAAGATTCATAGGCATTAATAATGAAAAAACATAAGTTAATAAATGTGAACAACTTAGGGAAATTACAATATCCAGTACATCAGACTCTACGCAATCCTAGAGATTTTACATGACCACAAAACACATCTCTAGGTATTGGCTTTGTCATAGGATCTGCTACCATTCTATGCGTAGATATGTACTGTAAGTTCACATCCTTTCGTGCAACTATATCTTTGACAAATTTATACTTGGTATCTATATGTTTGGTCTTGCCATGATATTTTGGATCTTTGGTGTACGTTATAGCTGCTTGGCTATCACAGTTAACCAATAATGGATTTGCAGCTTTCTCAATAACACCTAAATGATCCAAAAATCTCTTAAGCCAAACTCCTTCTTGTACCGCTGCTGATAATGCCACGAACTCAGCTTCCATCGTGGACAAGGCTATACACGTTTGCTTCTTACTGCTCTATGATATGGCGCCATTGTTTAGTAAGAAAGCAAATCCAGAGGTAGATTTCCTTTCATCTAAATCTCCTCCCCAATCAGCATCTGAATAGCCTTCAAGTCGCAGATCCTTTCCTTGGTAATTCAGCTTGTAATCAGCAGTTCCCTTCAGATACCTCAGTATTCTCTTAACGGCTTTCCAATGTGCTTGACCTGGATTGGATTGGTATCTACTCATCATTCCAACTGCAAAACATATGTTAGGTCTTGTACACATCATAGCGTACATCAATCTCTCAACAACACTAGCATAAGGAACATGTTTCATTTGTTCCTTCTCTTGTTGAGTCCTTGGATACAGTCTATGGCTCAATCCTTCACCTTTTGCAATAGGAGTGTCTATGGGTTTACAATCTTGCATACGAAATCGTTCAAGAACCTTATTTATATATGTTTCTTGCGAAAGAGATAATGATCTCTTCGAACGATCTCTTGAAATCTTAACTCTAAGGATGTATGCAGCCTCACTCATATCTTTCATCTCAAAGTTAGAAGATAACCAACTCTTGACAGTGTTAACAAACTCCATATTGCTTCCGGTAACTAGTATATCATCAACATAAAATGATATGATCGCAAATTGATCTTTGGATATTTTAATATATACATAATGATCCTTATCAATCATCGTAAAATCATATGCCATTATGGCATTATGAAAACGTATATACCATTGTCCCGATGACTGCTTCAGACCATATATCGATTTCAAAAGTCGACATACCTTTCCTTCTTAGCCTTCCATAATGAAACCAGCAGGTTGTTTCATATATATTTCTTCCTCTAATTCTCCATTGAGGAAATCGGTCGTTACATCCATTTGATGTAACTCAAGATCCATACTTGCCACTATTGTCAGAATAATACGAATCGAGGTAAATCTCATTACAGGAGAAAATGTTTCTTCATAATCAATTCCTTCCTGTTGATTATACCCTTTCGCCACAAGGCGAGCCTTATGCTTTTCTATCGAGCCATCAGCTTTACGCTTTATTTTGAGAACCCACTTGTTCCCAATGGCTTTGCGTCCCTTCGGAAGATCAACCAGTTCTCAAACTTGGTTCGACTTCATTGACTCCATTTCCTCTTCCATTGCATGCATCCATTTTTCCTTACTAGGGCAACTTAGAGCCTCATGTATATTTCTTGGCTCATCCTCATCTTGTGGGGTAATCATAAAAGTTTCCCCTTCAATGTCAAAGCATCGACGGGGAATACTTTTGCGACTTGTTCGCCGTATGAGAGATTATACACTTTGCATATCATTCCCCATTATGCTCCCACTAAGATTAGATAATGATGATGTTGTCTTATCATGTGGTTGTAATTGAGAATGAATTGAATTCAATTCATCACTTCTCATATTACTCCCACTTGGACGAACTCCACTAATATCATTATCTTGATCCAAGGTTTCAAATAGGGAGTAATCTTCACCTATTTCGCCCTTCTTAGGAAATTCATTCTCTAAGAATGTGACATCCCGTGATTCAAATTCAGTTATACTCACGCTTTCCTGCTCACCTATGAACACATACCATTTCGAGTGTTCGGAGTATCTTATGAAAATACTCTTCTTACCTCTGGGACCCAATTTCCTAAACTTGTGAGAGCTCATGAGTATAGGCAGCACAACCCCATGACTTAAGAAAACTTAAGTCCGGTTTTCTACTTGTCCATAACTCATATGGAGTGGAAGTAACTGATTTGGAAAGCACCCGGTTAAGTATATAGGCATAAATTAACAACACATCACTTCAAAAAGTGATAGGTAAGTTAGCATGCGCCATCATGGACCTAACCATTTCTAGTAGGGTTCTGTTTCTTCTCTCCGCAACACCATTTTGTTGAGGAGTATATGGAATAGACAACTGTCTTTCTATTCCTTTTTCATCACATAATTTTCTGAACTCATAAGATAAATATTCTCGACCTCGATCGGATCTCAATGCTTTTATTTTCTTATCTAATTGATTTTCTACCAAGTTCATAAACCTTTTGAAACAACTCAATGCTTCAGATTTATGATAAATCAAATAGACATATCCGAATCGAGTATAATCATCTATAAATGTGATGAAATAAATAGCTCCATGCCTTCCTCTCACATTCATCAGACCACAGACGTCAGAATGAATTAAATGCAAAGGAATTCAGCTCTTGTGCCTTTTCCAAATGGTTTCCTTGTCGTTTTCCCTACTAGGTAATGCTTACATATGGGCAAATCGACTTTTTCAATGTTACCCAACAAGCCCTCTTTGGCTAGTCTGTTCATACGTTGTTGGCCAATATGACCAAGTCTAGCATTCCACACATTCACATCATTATCATATGAATTAGGAGACGTGAGAAGGGAATAACAAACATTTGCATTAACATAGTCAATATCTAATACAATGAAACCATCTAGAAAATAACCACAACCATAGAAATTTGTATACAAAAACAAATCCACACCTCTATTATGGAAGTTCATATTAAAACCTAGCTTAACCAACACCAAAACAGATACTAAATTTCGACGAATTTCCGGAGCATATAAAATATCATGTAGGAACAAGGTGCGTCCACCACGCATGTTTAATTGGCAGGTGCCAATCCCTTTAACTTCAGCTTTGGAGTTATTTCCTACATAAATCCACTTAGTTCCAGTTGGTACTCGTCGAAATTCCACGAAGGATTCTCTATCCTTCGCTACATGGTCTGTCACTCCTGAATCTACAGTCCACAAATGATTAGATTCAGCTAAGAATACAGAACTTGACACATTAGCAAAGTTCTTGAGAGTACAAGGGGTGAGTACCTTCTTTGACTCACGACAGTCGTGAGCATAGTTACCCTTCTGGTCACTGTTGTAACACTTCACCCTTGTTTGCTTCTTCATTCGAGGACGCTTTCCTCTTTCATGTTGGTTAACTTTTGGTTTCTTGCAAGAAGGACTTGATCCTTTGCATTTCCATATATTGAACGAATCAATGCGCTTGCGTTTAGAGCTCGAAACCCCTTTTGAGCTGAAAGCAACACAGCAAATATCTGTATCCCGCTCAAATGCCTTGAGGCGGTTCTCTGCTAGCTCAAGGTGGCGTACAACATCCTCAAGATCTTCCATAACATGGTCAAGAGCTTTTAGTGCTTCTTGCTTTTCAAGCACATATTGAATCTTCATATTCAATATATCACAATTCTCGCCGTTCATTTTGTCTTCCTTTTTCAAATCAGCAATTATGTTCTTAGTTGTTGAAGCCATCAATCTAAACATATCATATGCATATATGCACGAATTATTAATGCCTATCATTTATGCATCCATTTTGCACAAAACCATCATATTAATGAATAATTTCAAGTGAGGTTTTAGAATCAAAAGGTCACTATGTTTTCAATCATCATCCAAAATCCTAACTTGGAATTATTATTGATATAATATTTTATGCAAAATAAATTCTTTGAAATTACAAAAAAATTTCTATAAACTACCCACAACAGCTTACAATTAACATAAGCAAATAATATTTGATATCAAACAATGATATAATAATAATGCTTTCACATAATACAACTAACATATTAGCTGCTATACCAACAACAATTAGGTAGAAAACATTTACATAATATGTCCATTAAGCATACTAAATAAAGATCAGTCAAAAACATCTAACACCAAGTCAACATATGAACTGGGAAAGATCATTTTTTGTTCAATTTCTTGATCTTTTCCCTTGTAACAATCTAGTAATAATCATCTATAAAAGCCATCACAATTTTTCTATACGAAACATCTTTGTTGACTTCCTATAAGCAATTCAACACTCCTTGCCATTCTTGTGGAAGAGTGTTCATGAAAAATCGTATCATCTCAGACTGTGGCATGGGACGACCATTCCATATGACCTTTTGAATTTTCCCGTTGACTTCAAGAACGTGATCAATTAAGTCGCCACTCTCCCATCGATAATCAGTTAGCTCAGCTATCAAGCTAGAAAGCCTTTCCTTTTGATCATCGGTAATTTGGCGAATAGGTATGTGTAACCTAAGGGGAGGCATTGTTTCTGCAACAAATGCAGAATAAATCAGGGATTACATATAATTCACATAGAATTACTTGGCCAAAGAAACACATTCTTTTGCTCCTCCCTTTCCTCATCTCTTTTTTTTGGTCAACGGTCAAAGTCAACGGTCAACGGTCGTCAACGGTCAACGGTCAGCCGAGTCGAGGTCGCCGGGTCGGGGCGGTCGGACCGATCAGGCCGGTCGGACAAACCGACCGGCGCATGCCACACGTGTGCGCGGGCTGACGTCACACAGATGTCAGTTGGCGCGTGCGCGGCACGCGCCAGGCTTCCGCGCGTGCGTCGCATGCGCCTGGGGGCCGAAACGGCTCATGCAAGGCACACGCCGGCGAGGGACCAAATCGGCGCGTGCGATGACCCTCGTTCGTTTCGGCTGTGCGTGGCGGCGCGTCTGACGACCTCCGGTGACGATCCGCCACTCAATTTTCTCGTATCGACGAGCCCTTCGACCCTACGCCATCAAAAAATAATTTCGACTTACAGAAAATCGAAAAAACGGATGAACGGTGCTCGGGTGTCGGGATTTTTCCGTCCCCGATCGGTGTCGGCCGATTTTTCACGAAAATTCAATCAAAAATCATTCACAAACATGAAAAAGGGATCGGGAAAACATGAAAGATGGCTCTGATACCAATGTAGGGAATATCTGATTCCCTAAAACGGATTCGACACCAAATCGAAACCCCTAAAACGAATGTGGAAGACGAGCCCAGGAAGAACATGTATCACCGATCAAAAGTTACAGTACATAATCGAGCGTACCTTATTATCCACAGATTAAACACCAATGCTGAAGATCGAGGAAGAAATTCTGATCTCGTTCTACTGAAGAGCGTACTGCTGCTATTAGGGGGAGAAAATAGCGTATTCTTCTTTTCTGTTTTCTTACGTTGTCTGGAGGGAGAGAGAGCGACTTACGCTTCTTGGAGAGGGAGAGACTGACGTATGTTGAAAAGGTACTTTGCTCTTTTTTTATTTTCTCCCTTAAATACGTCTCCTCCAAGAGACGTAACTCTTCAACGTAATGTTCTCATCCAAAAGACGCAACCCCTCAACGCATCCTTTCACACATGGGCCCTAATCTTGCGGGCCGGGTTCTTAGGCCCAACATGGGCGGACAGGCCTTAAGCCCATCATAAATAAAACCATCACTTTCCATCAATGAAAGAAGAAATGAAAATAGATCTCGTTATGGGAATTGAACGGATTAAATTGTCACTTCACAATCAACTGAATCAAGAACAGGAAACAAAGTACGGGCGGTTATCGAGAGAAAGCATAAATTGAGAATTAGCCTCCGCATTCCTCTCGCACCGAAGCACAACAGGCTTTGCCTTCTTCATTCCTGTAAGCTCTCGACATGTCGTCTTTCGCAGATTGATCTTGATCTTGTTCGGCTCGCGTCAAAGAGGGAGGCCTCGCTGACGCTGGCAATTGGGTCCTTGGGAGCTGGCCTCACGCGATCCCACCATTGATGCACGCGTCTTCTGGTAATCACATCACGGAGGGCTCTCGACATGTTGTTGCTCCTCCGCGTCTGTTTCTCAGCTCCGAGAGATTCGGCGATGCGATGGTGGAATTGCTTCGATGGGTGGTGATGGTCGAGTCGGGAGCTTTGAACGGGTGCGGGGAGTATGAATGCAGGGGACGAAGCATCAGCAGCGGCGCTTCCATGGGCGAGTCAGAGCTTGTTCGAATTCTTCCTCATGTCTTGCGGGGTTCGGTTTAAGTGGGCTCTGTCTCCCCGGTTTTCTCAGGGAGCTTTTCCGAGAACGAGAGGCGGCGTCCTTTTCCCGCATCTCAATTGTCAACGCTTCAAAGTTCGGTTCCCTCGGCGAGAACGATATCGCATGGTCCTGCACTTCCACCTTAGCCATTGCTCCCTCCAGTATTTGATTGCCACGTGTCCAGTGGCTCCCGTTTCGGGTGGATAATTTTCCCCATTCTGGCAACTTCTTTCCCTTGGAATATATGCATCACAAGTCCTAAAAATTATTACGAAAATATAATTATCTATTAAAACTTTGAAAAAGTGCAATCAAATTTTAAAATTTGTTAAATTGATGCAGTTGAGTCTTTATGTCGACACGATTAATTTGTCTAATGAAAAATGTTGATGTGGAAATTTTAAATCTTATTTAAATACTATTAAAAAAAAGGTCTACCGCATAAATAATATCTAGAAATTCTAGATTAAAAAGGTTGCATATAAAGCTGTCTTTCAAAAAGAAAAAAGAAAAACAATTATCATCCAAAACATAAAGTTAAGAAAATTTTCCTTATTATTTCCATGTTTAGGTAATGACATCGGCCAACAAAAGTTAATAATATCAACATTCATTTAATATGAATACTTAATACGAAAAATTATTGTTGAGTAATAAGGGTACAAATTTAAATTTGCATTACAAATTTTTTATAAAAAAAAAAAACGAAGAGAGAGAGCTAACCAACCTTCTTCAATTTTCCTCAAGACTTGGTCAAGCAACCACGTTCCATGAATTATGACTTGAGAAATCTTTGTTCTTTATGAAAATGAAAGAAAAAGACGACAATAACGGTCCAATCGTCATCGGGTCAACATTCTCCAACTATTTTTACACCAAAAATGCTAATATAACCATTTTAATTTCATGAACTATGCTTCGAAGGATCTATATTTATCTTTTTTCAAAAAGAAAGGGAAACATTGACGGTCCAATTGTTATTGGGTCAACATTATCTAACTATCTTTATACCAAAAAAGATAAATATTATAAATCAGATTCAATGCAACCGCGTTGTTTACGGGGAATTATATGTTTTTTTGGGACAGCAAGAAACCCCTATTTATTATGTGATTAACAGCTTCATTGAACTGGCAATCTTGACATTTGCCAAAGTGGCTTCGAGATTCTGGGACAGAACCAATTCGGATCTTTGATGTTAGACAGATACTGTGCTTCTCTCTCTCTCTCTCTCTCTCTCTCTCCTCCTCTCTCCCAGTCTACTTCAAAGAGAGTATTCCTCACCTTGCTCAAATGTCATGATAACCAACCTGAACCGTTTTTTCAAGTTTAATTGGATGAGCCGTCGATAGGCAACTTGGGCTATTCAAACTTCTTAGTATAATGATTTCTCAAAGCACCTTGTACTTACACTCTTGGATAGTGCATTAAGTTAACGCGAGTCACTTGCCAAACCCATGATCATATCTATTCTAAAATATTTCGGGCCACTTTTTGACAAAGGTTTAATTAAAATCATCTCTTAGACGGTGAGTTGAACATCCCAAAGACACTCAAATCTTAATGGCGGCCTCTCCCAACTAAAGGCCTATGATAAAATTGGGCTTGGGCATGAAAATGAATCTTCAATGGCAGATAGAGAGGAGGGCCTAAGGGTTGTGAAGTGAACGATCTAATACTTCTAAGTCAGGACAACAAGAAGTCACTCGATAAAGTTGATGCTCTATATGACATGTTAAGTACATCTAAGAATCCCTAATGAGGAGATAACCGAGTGGGTTAAGACTCAACATCTAATTATGCCTTGGATATCGATTGAGATGGACTCCAAAATTATAACTAAATTTGTTAACCCGGAGAGAGTAGCGAATAACACTGGTCCAACATTATTTAAGGATATCATAAGGCTATTGAGGTCATTTTGAGTTCAAAATTCATCGCATTTTTCGGGAAGGCAAGTGGTCTGGTGATATGCTTGTTAATGTTGGCATAGTGAAGCATTTGGATACTACGTTTTACTCGTAGCCTCCTAGAGAATTATCTTATGTTTTGCTTAGTGATAAAATTGGAATTACAGGTTTACGACGTTAATTTTTTATTTTTTTTAACTTACTTTCCAGCCATCTTCAGAGGCCTCGGATTTGTAATTACGCCCTTTTCAATGACCCAACTTGGATTAAACATGTGAACATGCATAGAATATTGCTTACTCTCGACACTAAAGTGCTCTTTGAAACACTTAACGGTTTTGGGTGAGTCAGGCCCAACAAGGATTCATAGAACGTGTTTAATCTCATTAGTCCAAAAATAGAAACTACTTTCGGGGCCGACCCAAGACCGCCCATTGGAGCGAAATACATCACCCGAGCCTGCTCAGAAGATTGATGTGCATGCCTGTCGAGCCGCCTTGGGCAAGATCACCTCTACCTCTAATTTCCTTGTTGCGGCACATAAGAGAATTGTCTTGACTCGATGATCATGAGATTAATCCGATACTGTAAAGAAGCTCAGATACAACAGCGACGTAAACTGCTAAGAATATTCAATGTTCATCTAGTACGGAAGTGCCAAGTTGATCAATCTAGCCTGAGCCATCGCAATTTATTTCGACAACACCCTCGATTAATGTGCATTGCACAAGATTAGTTCTTTTCTATCATTCTGTAATTTATTAAATGAATAATCACAATGACAAAGATACGAATAATGCAAAAAATAAAATTAGAGAATTTTTGTAAAATTTGATATGTATGTATGTATGTATGTATGTATGTATGTATGTATGTATGTATGTATGTATGTATGTATGTATATTAATGAAGAATACACTAACCCATTTATAGGCTTCATTAGATAATTATTCCAAGATAATATCTCAATCATGATATGCACAATTAAAGGAAGATATATGCATGCAATATACATGCAATCTTGAACAAGATAGATAACTAGCAAAAATACCATAATTATCTCTAACATAGGAAAATATTCTATAGAACTCCCTAATCATCTCTAATAGTCGACATGAAAAGGTAGAAGATATTTTTGCCTTCGGCATTGAATATAAATTCCCTTTTTCCTTTGTGTAAAATGTCAATATTATAAAGCAGATTAAGAACAATAGCTTAAATGCATTCCCTAGCATTACAAATAGAGCTAATAATTCGAAAAGATGGAGGTGAGAAGTCTCAACATAGTAGCCAAAATAACATTTGTCTAGGAAGGTCTCATTCTTTGCTCTATCTCTTACATTTTTATGTATATTAGCCAAAATAATATAAATTTTAGTTGACTGGTTTTGATACCTTCTACGGTTGCACTCCATCCAAACGCCATATAGGATTGCTAGAAAGGATGCTTTGAGGAGTTTTGCTGCCAAGTCCTTACCCTTTGTTGCTCTAATCATCCATTGAAGTTTCTCATTCTATCCTCCCAGAGGATGCCTAATCCCATGTTGTGCAAGGATAATGCGAAAAATGCTACTTGTCCACCCACATTGGAAAATAAACGAGTTTTGTCTTCGGTACTGGCCTTACAAAAGTTACATTGGATATTGACAAAAGTCATCCATTGGTCGATGATCTCTACTGTCGGTAGTCTATTTTTGCAAATGAGCTAGCTACTAAAATTGTAATTGCTAATTCCGGTGGACCAATTAGGTTATACCACTCCACAACCAATCCCAAATGTTTGAATTCATCATAAATTTCTTGGCAACAATACCCTGAACTATGGATTATCAATGTTAGAATAGGTGACAATTTAAGGAGACATCATCAACTCCAAGTCATACTTGCCCTAATGTTGATCACAATAATTGGAGTGCCTCTGCATTTGGTGTTGTGAACCCATAT
Source organism: Eucalyptus guilfoylei (assembly GCA_016097605.1). Taxonomy (NCBI): domain Eukaryota; kingdom Viridiplantae; phylum Streptophyta; class Magnoliopsida; order Myrtales; family Myrtaceae; genus Eucalyptus; species Eucalyptus guilfoylei. The sequence continues at coordinate 11,495,554 of CM027870.1, read as the reverse complement.
GCTTCGAAGGGAATGGACGATTAATGAGGTTCCATAACATCCGGCCTAACAATACATTGTTCCATAAATTCAAATCGAGCAATCCTAATCCTCCTTCTCTTTTAGTTAAGCAAACTACTTGCCATGCCACCTTGTGCGATCCATGGTTTATTGCATTACCTGCCCAAAAGGATTGACGGATCCTCTTCTTTTCCTCGTATATAATTTGCCTTGGAAGTAAGAACATTTGCATCCAAGAAGTGCAAATGGAGATGATGACTAATTTTGCTAACTAAGACGCCCCGCATAACTCAAATGCTTCATGCCCAAGCTTTCAATTTTCTTAAAAGACTTGTTAATAAGACTTTTACAATCTATGTGAGTGAGTCTTCTAAAGGGGAACACCCAGGTGTTTGATAGGGAGGGCTTCCAATCTTCGTTAACCTAGATAAAAAGATTTAAGGGCGTCAACAAGGGAAAGGACGGAATCTATATCTCCATAAGCAAATAAGAACAAATTGTTGACAAAGCATAAGTGGGTAATCCGTTGCATTTCGCAGTGCCAGTGATACTTGAAAGCAATAGGAGAAAATTTCGCACTGATAATTCTATTAAGAAGCTCCATAACTAGAATGAAGAGGTATGGAGAAAGAGTATCACCTAGTCTTAACCCATTAGTACTATTAAAACAGCCGGCCTGTTCGCCATTGAAGGTCACTAAAAGCCTTGGTGTAGTGATGCATTCAGTTACCAGATCAACCAAGTAATGAGGTGTATTTATAGCTTTGAGCATCCCAAGAACTACATCCCATTTTGCCATGTCATAAGCTTTCATGAGATCAATCTTTATGGCCACTTGTTTACCTTTGTCTCCCTTATGGTGGTTGGGTAATAGATATCGGCACAATAGGATGTTCTCCAAGATCTGTCACAAAGTGATGAAAGCAGTTTGGTTGAGGTCAATGATCGACGGAAGCACGCAACTTATTTTCTCTTCAAGCCACTTAGGTATGATCTTGTATAGGACATTAGCATGAAATGGTCTAAACTCTTTGAGGTAGGATGGGTTTATACCTTCGGTACAAGGGAAATAATGTGAAATTTATAGATTTAAATATTCTTTTTGATGAGATGAAGTCCATGACATCTTCCTCAATGTCCTACCCTATGATGGGCCAAGCACATTTGTAGAATAGACTGTTAAAAACTATCTGGACTCAGAGCTTTGAAGTGGTTGAAGCACTTTAAGACTCTGAGGAAATCTAATCTCTTAAATGCCGGAAAGGTAACAAGAGCATTGACCTCTTCATGATGATAATTAGATTCCTGAGGAGCAACTGTTATGGACTTCAGAAATATCACTCTCCATTCATGATGCGAATGCATAGAACACACATGTCAAGTCTCGCATTTCCAAGAGCTTAGATGCCTTACGATTAATCATTATCTAGCATTGGATATTGATATCATCATATTCAATTGACGGCCCATGAAATAGACTAAAACAAAGTTATCATTACACCCAAAAGCACCAAGTTATTACACTTAATTCTCAATCATCTCGAAAGGTTACAAGAACAAAAGATTAAATAAAGAAATAAACGTTTCCAAAAGAACAATAGCCAGGATTAAAATCAATTGACTCTTCTACAATTCGTCCTGATTTGACCAGTGGACCCGGTGAGAGGGCTAAGGCCACCCATCTTGACCATGGCCTTGGCAAAATCTTTCTGGAACGAGCCTAATTTCTTGCTGTAGGCAGTCACTTGAGCATTCGTCGAACCTCCACTGAACAATTGCTGGTCCGAATGAAGCAAACCCTTTTGGCTCACCAAGTTGGTGAAGTAGGCATTGTCGAAGGACGTCGGGCTGGTGACGTCAAGAGGGGAGAGGTTGTTGTCACCTCCCGAGCTAGGGCAATTGGCTTTTAAAGTTGTGGCGAACGATGAGTCTATGTTGTTCTCGTTGTAAAGGCGGGCCCGGAATGTCACGCACCTGGCTTGGCCTATGGTGTGGGATCCTGAGAGGGTTACCATTTCTTCGGCAGTGAAGCCTTTGTTAGAGAAAGAAGTGATTAGGGCACTAAGATTAAGAGTTGGAGCTGGGAGGTCAGTATTAGCAGTGTTCAGGCTCGCCGTGGTTGAATCTCTTCTTCCTAGTTGAACTTGCCAGCTCTGTCCCCCCAACTGAAAATCAAATTCAATGAATCCACGTAAGATTAGGAAACTCAGATTTTCTTCATATTGATTCAAAAGAATATTATGAGAGATTAATAATAAAATTACGTTCTAAGAAATCTCGAGAGTTGGGTGCTTACTTCGACGACGGAGTCTCTCGCAACAATGGCTAAGATGTCAGCGCACGAGATGACGCCGGGGCACAATTTTTCCACTTCCGACTTGATGGTGTCAACCACATCGAATCCCCTCAAGGAGTTCAAGTTGGGAAATGCTGTCTTCTCCCCGGTGAAGTTCGCGGTGTCATCCAGTAGAATTGATCCATCGCAACCCTGTAAAAATAAATAATAAAAAGAACATCAATATTTCATCTTATTAGGTTTACAAGATCTAACGAAGCAGAAAGGATGATCTAACTATTGAATTTATGAGGAAACAAAATAGTGTTTTTTCCCCTTACGAACAATCGGAAAGGAATGTTAAAAGAGAGACGTTTCCTTAAAAGATAAGGGGAAGAAAAGACGAAATGGTCAGCTCAATGTCTGTTCTTTCTTAATTTAATGGAATCGTTGGCCCTTGTATCTCAATTGTTGCAGTATTCCTTAAAGATTCGAATTTCCAAATTGTTGGTCACATCTTTTTCTACTAAACGTGCTGTACTCACTGATGTATGTGACATGCGTGGAATTATATAACCAACGCAAGATAATCAAATGGAAAAAAAAAATGAAGGAAAAAAAAACAATGTTGTTTTGCAACTCTTCTAACATCGGACGTGCAAATTGTTTTTAGCGAAGCAGGCATGGATGATCAATCGAAAATACACATAAAGGAATAATCCATGTATGGATCGGGAATGAAGTAAAAGCTTGCACATAAAAGAACATGCAACACATGCACAAAAGGATGAAAATGGACGTGGAAGTGAAAAACATAGAGCAGAGTGAGAAAGCGAATGAGACTTGCATTGACGAAGCAATCATGGAAGTGAAGACGGAGCAAGGATGCTCCCATGCGAGACTCATTGGCCACTGCCGATTTCACGGCAGATCTAATCGTCTGGAGTGCTTTCGGGCACCCTTTCTCGTAGTAATCTTGGTTAGACAACTGTGCCGAGGCGGATCTCGACGTCATCACGCAAACAAAGACAAGGAAGCAGATTTTCAGGGCTGTATCGAAAGCCATGACTAAAGGACTAATCAGATGGGAAAGAGAGACGAGGGAGAGATCTCGCAAATGCGTGTCGTGTCTTGGTTTGGCTTCTTCATGAACTTCAGCATGTAGTATTTATAGGAGAATTACAGTACTTTCGGCTCTTAATTCTTAAAGTTTTTCAAATTGGTTTTGGAGGTCAACACACGCTGTGTGGAAGAAGAAAACGAGTGAATTTTTTTTAAAAAAGAAAATAATTGGGGCAAGAGCGTATGTGCCTTCTAGCTTGAAGCAAAAGACATCCTTGAGATTGTTGAAGCCGTGCCGGTGATTAATCATATCTTAATCAAAAACATGTTAGCGCCGGGCTGTCATATGTGAAATTTGCCAGAATAGTTGACCAGTGAAAATGCCATTAGCGACGAGGAAGCTGCTGATGATCATTAATCAGAATGAGACGTTGATCATTTTTGTAATGATTCGGTCCATTGGGAAAATAGTCCATTAACCCTTGACTTTAGTCGAATATATTTATATTTTACTAAAACTTAGGTAGAAAATTGATGACAGGTTGGCCTTTAATTTAGTAAATCTAAATAATGAAGTCAACGGTTTAGTTATTTATTTTTGCATTCATTTTGTGCGGACCCAATCATGGGATGATATAATTAATGTTCCAAGGTTAGTCTAGGTATGCCAAGAACAAGATCTTCTCCTTAGAGTTTTTTGGCTTGATTAAGTGAAGTTGCATACAATTCCCCTAAAATGTAAAATCACCTTAATTTAAAGTGATACCTAGGTTACCCATTAAACTCCTTGCCATTTTTTACTTTTATGGCGCATGTTATAATTAGTAAATCCAACACAACACTTTTTTGGTTGGTAAATTAAGAAATTAAGCACATTTCAGAAATGCGACCTTTTTTTCCTAAAAAAAATTAGGGATAAGTGTATCAAAGGTTATAAATTTGTCACAAAAGTGAAAATGAGCCCTAAAACTTTTGGATAGTACAATGATGTCTTAATTTTTTTTTTTTTTGAATTTGTGCAATTAAGTGCCTCTACTTACTCAGTCTAATTTAATTTAAGAAAATTGCTGACGGGACTTAAGTTATTAATTTCCCTATCTTACGTGACTATTAATGTTAACTAAGTTGCGTATTAGTGCCCAACCATGTCGTTTTATCCCAAACTTCATTTTTTTCCCTAACCCTGATTAGAATTGATTAAATAAGATAAAGAAAAAATAAAAGAGGTTAAGAAGGCCAACAGTCCTCCCTAACCATAGGCATAGGCTGTGAGGCAACACTCAGATCGAGGCGTGTGTGGCTGACCCTTGTGGTAATGGTGGTGACACTACCGCCAAGCGATAGGCGAGAGGATTCAATTCCTCATCTAGATCTAGGGGAGGGTTCACAGCCCTCACTTGTTCACCCCTGCTCACCCCGACCTCAATATATATCTTTAGACGTGGAAGACTAAGTAAACACGAATGAGAATAGATAATCAATGTCATCTTGCAATGTTTCTTCGATTTTTAATTACCTACTAGAGATGATGTGGTCAACTACACAGGAATTATTGCAAATGATTTGAGCAAGATGCCTCTTCAAGGTTAATCGAAGAGGCGAGAAGGCCATATACATAGAAAAAGAAAAGGGCGTTGCTAAGAGAACAGTGCTTTGTGGACCATATATTCCCATTCAATGGGAATAGCAACTGGTAAAACAAATTTGGAAGATAAATCAAGATAGAAAATTTGCATAGATTCAATAACAACTATTTTTTCCATGAAAAATAAGAACTCTTGTTTGGCCCATTTAATACTTTGCATAACTACTTATATATAAAACTCAATTCTTTAGCGGAGTACTTGCAAAAACATTTTCACTAATTCTAAATATAATAAAAGTCAAATTTGCAACCCGTACATGCATTTTAACCTAATTTAATGAGATTTCTAATAAGTGAAAAATTTGAAACTTGGCTAGCGTGGTAATAAAGTGGGGTTGTATAAAAGAAAAAAGCAATGAGGTAAAAATTTTTAATCAAACAAATCCAATATACTTAAATTTTTAATATAAAATTTATTTAGAGTTAAACACAAAATTATCATAATTTCAGTTGTTGAGTTAACTTGGACCGCAATTGCTCGAGCAAGATTTATTAATGCTTTAAGTTATGTAAATTGGATATTCAACTATTTTGATAATTGTATTCAGTTTGTTCATTGATGAATATTTTCATTCAAGATAGCGAGTGTGAAAAATGTTTAATCATAAAAGTAATGTTAATAGAAATCCAACATTTGTTTTGTCTTATAATAAAGATGTTTAAACCCTTCTTTCTAAATTCTAAGTAAAGATATTTTATATTTATGATGTTTCTAATAAGTACCTTTTTCTAGTTTCTTTTATTGTTTTTATTTATTTATTAAATTCCACTTGGTGGGACCCACCAAATGGGATCCACAGTTCTCTCAAGGGATCGTTTCCTTGAGAAATCTAGTGGTGGAGGCAGCACCATTACTGTCCAAGGAGTGACGGTGCCGTTGCCTTCTCATTTCTCAAAAAGAAAATCACAGAAGATTGAGATGATCCATCTATGTTATCTTTTACAATACAACCATTTCGAAACGTCGACTCAATTCATACCCACCAATACCTAAGTCAATGGACCAACGATCCACATGCCGAGCGTCTCTCAAAGTTACTTAAGTGATAAAAAAGATGGTAATTGGAACATAACATCGCACTAGAAACAAGTATTTAATCACGTTGCAAAGCATCTTGACTTAGCTTCAGACTAATCTTCACATAATTAAGTTGTCCAGAGATTTTAACTATTGAAAAGTTTAGTTAGTTAATTCCAAATCCACCTATCTCATATCTCCAAGCATTATTCTTTTAGCTAACGTCTTAAATTCTTTCATAGCATTTCTTAGAAAGAAAATTAATTCTACAGAAACTATCGATTTGGCATACTAAATCATGTGAAAAACTGCAAGAGAGTATTTCCATAAGTGGGCTAAATCAATGCCGAACAAGATAACTTCATATACTGAGCATTGAGATAAGTGAGCATCTGCCTCTCTTAATTAGAAAAAGAAGGTAGGTAGCTTAGCCGTCTTCAGATTTCCAGCTTATGCTTTTCTGTCATCGATCAAGATCGAGATAATTCAACACTGAAAAATATGTACCATGATTTGTCGTGAAGCATAATCACTTTGTCGATCAATATGTCGGAAATATGATCAGTATATGATGTGCTTTTTCACATTAATGATTAATTTATAATGACCGGGTGTAACCAAAACAAAACGTGCTTTGTCTGCGACGGCTTAGTTAATCAAGGGCGGTTCTTCTATAAAGCTTTGAATCATAGTCGTGTCAAGCACGTCGAACAAAGCTTGTCTTCTGTCCTTTCCAATGTCCGATGAACCCCAAACAAAAGAAAAAGTCAACTTTGGTGAATCATAGACTTGTTTCCGCGACATCAACTGAGACATTGCCCAACTGGGCAATTCCCGATTGACTTCCATGACATTATTTTTCGTATAAAAAAAGAACACATTAAAGAATCACCGATTGAAAAGAAAAAGAAAAACCCAAAAAAGCAAAAGTAATTAGAAAACTTCTTGGTACAATAGCCGAGGATATACCAATGTGGGGATCTTGAGCATGAAGTGGTCGGCCATGTGTACAAGGTATCATCATCTTAGAGAGGTACTCTTTTCCGAGACCTACTTCCTCTCAAACCTCCATTTGTGTGCCTTAGGTGCATTCGGTAATTATTCTATTTCGAGAAACAATTTTTGATGAGAAATTGTTTTTTTTTCTTTTCCCAGGAATAATTTCTGAGTATAAGAATGCATTTGATAACTACAAAAAATTTCTATTCCAAGAATAGAAATGTGTTTGGTAAACTTGTATAATTTTGTTGTTTCTTTTAATTTTTCAATATTTTTATTATATATATATATATATTTTTTTTTTTTCCTTCTTCCTCCTTTGTGGTCGGTGTCGGCCACGGCGGTGGCCAGCGACCGGCTGGGCGAGGTTCGGCAAGCTCGCTGGAGCCTCGCTGGTGGCCTTGGTGGCCAGGCTAGCCTCGCCAAGCCATCAGCCTCGCCCTAGCCTGGCGAGGTCAAGCCTTGCCTTGGCTAGGCGAGCTCAAGCTCGCCTAGATTTGGCGAGGCCAAACTCGCCCAGCCACCGACAAGGCTCGCCCTCACTAGGCCACCGCTGGGCAACGCCAACCTAGTGGTGGCCCGGCGACCGGCCAAAAGGAAAAAGAAGGAAATAAAAGAGAAGAGAAGATAAAAGAAGAGAGAGAAAAATTGTATCTAGGAATTGTTCTTGGGAATAAGAAATTACTTTTTTCTACTTCTTGTTTCTGTTTCAAATTTGTCCTTGAGAATAAAAGTTTTACCAAACACATTTTTGTTCTTTTTTTGTTCTCTAGAACAAAAGAACAAAAATTTTTGTTCCGAGGAACATAAACAATTTTTACCAAACAGCCCCTTAGATTCATGCATACATAGCTCTTAAAAATAAAAACAATAAGTGTTCATTCCAAGAATTTCATTTCTTTAGGCAGGATGAGTGCACATCTATCTATTTGAAAATTTAAATTACAAGAAACAAATGGTGTTTATATTTTATTTCTGATACACACGAGAAAGATGTTTAGATAATCTTACTCAAACCTTACTATGAATTTGGTAATATATATATATATATATGTGTGTGTGTGTGTGTGTGTGTGTGTGTGTGTGTGTGTGTGTGTGTGTGTGTGTGTGTGTGTGTGTGTGTGTGTGTGTGTGTGTGTGTATGTATATATATATATATGTATGTATATTTATAAATTTTAAGATGATAGTTTAAAATCCAACAAAACACTGTTTATTTTAAAAGTTCAAACTCCTAAAGAATATAATATCTTAACAAATGGGAACCCTTGCGTTATAATGCCATGTCCAAATAAAGTACTGATTGTGTGTATAATATCTTATAAAATCAAGGATAAAGAGGTTGTACATGAAGCTCTGTTTTACCAAAGACCAGAATTATTTTCCAAAACATAAAATTAAAGATAATATTCCTCATTATCTCCATATTAAGGTAATAACATTGGCCAACAAAGGGTAAATATGTCGACATTGATTTAGTATGGATACTTAATAGGAAATTCACTGTTGAGTAATAAACATAGAGAGAGAGAGAGAGAGAGAGAGAGAGAGAGAGAGAGAGAAGCTAACTAATCCATCATGGGCCAAAACTCACCTAATCTCACAACGGTATTCTCTCCATATGGAGGCAAAGGCTTGATCAACAAAACCAAGTTGCACAAATTATGACGGGAAGGATCTTTATTTTTCCTTAAAATAGAGAGAAAAACGAATAACAACGGTCCAATGTTCAAGGGTCAATGTACTCTAACTATAATTAAATCAAGATGATACCGAACCGCGTCATTTAAGAAGAATTAAATGTTATCTTGTGCAACAAGATTTCAAAACTCTTATTTATTATGTGATTAAAAGCTTCATTATGACTGGCAAAATTGACATTTATGACTGGCAAAATTGACATTTATCAAAGTGGCTTCGGGAATCCTTGGAAACAGCCAAATCGGATCAATTATTAGGTTTCTTAGACAGACACGTTGCTTCTCGATGAGTTGTCTTGGAACTTCTTTTTTATCTTTTAGTTTTATATTTTTGCAATTTGAATTAAAATAAAGCATCCTGGAGACAGGGAATAGCCATCATGGATTCGTTATTAAAGCGGACTCTTGCAAGGTTGACCTCTTTCTGTGCGTTACTTTGCATACGTACATACATATATATATAGGAATATTGTCAACGGAAGAAAAGGCAGACAGATTTTCTCTCTCTCTCTCTCTCTCTCTCTCTCTCTCTCTCTTCATGTGCTTAATTGGATATTCTACTGAGCCAGCTGACTAGTTAAAAGAAACAAAGAAAGTTTCAGTTACTTCCCAAACGTGGCTTAGAGTTTCTCCGACTCTTCCTTGTTCGTACACCTGCTTTTCTTGTATTATTGCTCGTAGGAGTTAGGCAAAGAAGTTTGTCGAAGTTCACCTCTCCTCTTAATTCATTTCTTTTTGTTATTCTATGGGCCTTCTTTTGTCTCTAAAGAAGATGAATAAGCACAGTGGACTATGCAAGATACTCAACTCAAACCTGTCTACTTACTTAATAGAGAGGTCCGACTTTGTTCTAGGCACCATATAAAAATGTTTTGCAATATACAGTTCAGAATGTCATTTCCGCTCATTTTGAATATTAGTACATATAATTTTCAAGTTTAATTGAATGAGCCATTAATAGCAACTTGGGTTTGTCAAGTTTTTTCATATGATGATTTCTCAAAACACATACATTTACACTCTTGGACAACACATTAGTATATGGCGAGTCAGTTGTCAAACTCATTATTAGGTCTATTCTAAAGTAATGTGAGCCACCTTATTGACAGAAGTTTAACAAAAATTGTCTCTTAGACAGTGACTTGAACATCACAAAGACTCTTGAATCTTGGTGGCGGTCTCTCCCAACTAATCACATACGATAAAATTGGACTTTGGCACAAGGAGTCTTGAATGATAGACAGAGAAGAAGGCCTTGAAAGGTATGTGAAGTGAGGGATATAATACTTGAAGTTAGGATAACAAGAAGTCATTTGATAAACTTGAGGCTCTGGATGGCATATTAAGGATGTCTTGCAAACCATAATAAGAAGTAAAACAAGTGGGTTAAGATTCAACATCCAATTATGCCTCTGATACTGAACGAGTCCCAGTAACTCGAAGCCATCTTCGGGGGCTTGGATATGTAATTATACCATTTTAATAACGAGCTTGGATTGGGCACGGGAAAATGCCTAGAAAGCTGCTTACTCTCATTGCTAAAGTGCTTATCGAAACACTTATTTAAGTCTGGACGAGAAAACGAGAATTCATAAGACATGTCCAATCTCATTAATCCAAGAAAGTACTTTTAGGACCGGTTCATGACTACCCATTCGGAGCGAAATACATCGTCAAAGCCCACTTCTGATCGATCGCATGCCCATCAGGCCGCCTAAGGCAAGACACCCCTCCTAATTACGTTGTTGTGGCGTATAAAAGAACCATCATGACTCGATGACCATGAGATTAGCCCCATACTCCAAAGAAGCTCGGAAACTAAAAGGCCATGAACAGCTAATAATCATATTCAACGGTCATTAAAATAATGTTTATTTCTCATTACGTGTCTCATTATCTTCCTCATAAATTATTAATTTTAAGCGTGTAGATCCGGTGAGAAAGTCAAAGAGGTGCGCTCGAACGCAGCCAATGCATGCATGCATGCAGAGCTTTTTAGCGCAGTCCCCACACGCTTGCTTTTGTTTACTGATCCACTTAATATATAATAATAGCCCACGACAGGATTGGTCAATGTTCATAATGATTTTGCTTGCTCTGCATGTACTCTAGTGGATGCAAAAATTACTCTTACAAAATGCGAAGTGACATCAGATTGAAGATACGATGATTGAGTGCATATTGTACACGACTTGATTCGCTTATGTTGCCCGTCCATTAATCTTTCTTGCTAAACGTTAGATCGACCTTGTGTGATGCTTTCATGTATTATGAATTGGCATGAATTGTGTCTGCGATGGAGATGCAAGACAAGAATCCTTCATTTACTCGTCCTAAGTACCATAATCAAATGAAAATTATAAGTTTAGAATTAGATCACAACAATTTGCCACCAAAATTTATAGCAACTTCAATTGGATCTTATACATAAGGATTGAACTCATATACTTTTTTTCACGATAGGTACAATTTGTACTTTGAGAACCAAATCGTTGCTTAAGAAAAGACACTCATTTACATGACCCTTATAAGGCTACTTCTACATTGCCAAGGCCTATGGCATGGCAAAAAGTGTCAAGGCGCAACAATCGCGGCTGACAAAAATCGACTATTGATCCAGTGTTCGTCAATCCAACCGAAATGATAGATCAAGTATGGAAGTGCCAAGTTGATCAATCAAGCCTTAGCCATCGCAATTTATTTTGACAATACCTCGTTTGATCTGTATAGCACTAGGATTTGTTCTTTTCTAAATTACACTCTGTAATTTGATAAAGATATAGTCACAAGTACGACATGAGAGCGTGAGAAATATCTTTTGCATTGCATATGAAATCCTTAATCACAAGAATTTATATTATTAATGATAATTATATTACTGAGGAGCAATTGTTGTGGAATACAGAAATATTACTCTCCATTCACGATATCGTATACACATTTCAAGTTTCGTCAATACAAGATCTTAGTTGCCTTAAAATTAATCATTATCTAGCGTCTAACATCGATATCATCATATTCAATTGGGGAAAATTGTTCAAAAAGTCCTAAACCTATTACACTTTTGCCAATTGAGTTCTAAACCATTCAACTTTGCCAATTGAATCCTAAACTTTTCAACATTTTGCCAATTGAGTCCGTTCGGCCAATTTTGGCCTGAATTTGCTAACGTAAACGCCAACCATCCTATGTGGCACTGTTGGCACTGATATGAACAAAATTTATTATTTTTTAAATACTTTTCGAATTTTTTTTTGTATTTTTAATTTCTTTTTTCTCCTCTTTTTTTTTGTTTTTTTTCTTTTTCTTCCTCTAGCCGGTCGCCTAGTCTCCAATGACCACTAGAGGCCACAATCGGTGAGGGTCAGCCTCGCGGGCCTCTGGCGAGGATGAGCCCCGCCTGAGGCCGGTGAGGTCACCCCTCGCTAGATCCCAACGAGGGCGACCTCGCCTGAGGCCGGCAAGGCCAACCCTCGCTAGTCGTGGCCTTGGGTCCGTCGCCGGAGGTTGGGCAATCGGCTAACGAGAAAAAAGAGAGAGAGAGAGAGAGAGAGAGAGAGAGAGAGAGAGAGAGAGAGAGAGAGAGAGAGAGAGAGAAAGAAATATAAAAAAAGAAAAAAGAAATTAAAATCATAAAAATAATTTAAAATTTTGAAAAAAATTAAAAAAATTGTCCACGTCAGCAAATTCCGGCCACAATTGGCCAAATGGACTTAATTGACAAAAAGTAAAAAGATTTAAGACTCAATTGATAAAGTTGAAAGGTTTATGATTAAATTGACAAAAATGCAATAGGTTTAGAACTTTTTGGACAATTTTCCTTATTCAATTGATGAGCCCCACTTTCTTTCAAGAAAAAATGTAATCCATCATATGATAAAAATATAACCATATCTTATAACATTGTCAATATCATCACGCTTGGTGAAATTGACGAAAAACAAAGTTACATAGCGCCGAAGAGCACCAAGTTATTACATCATGAAAAGGAAAAAAAAATCACCAAGATTAAAATCAATTGACTCTTTTACAATTCGTCCTGATCTGACCAGCAGACCCGGTGAGAGGGCTAAGGCCTCCCATCTTGACCATGGCCTTGGCAAAATCGTTCTTGAACAATTCCAAGTTCTTGCTGTAGGAAGTCACTTGAGCGTTCGTCGAGCCCCCACTGAACAACTGTTGGTCCGAATGAAGCAAGCCCTTTTGGCTCACCAAGTTGCTGAAGTAGGCATTGTCGAAGGACGTCGGGCTCGTGATGTCGAGAGGAGAGAGGTTGTTGTCACCTCCCGAGCTGGGGCACTGGGCCTTTAAAGATGTGGCGAACGACGAGCTTATGTCATTCTCGTTGTAGAGTCGGTTCCGGAACGTCACACACCTGGCCTGGCCTATTGTGTGAGATCCTGAGAGTGCCACCATTTCTTGGGCAGTGAAGCCCTTGTTAGAGAAAGAGGTGACAAGGGCACTGAGATTGAGAGTTGGAGCTGGAAGGTTGGTATTAGCAGCGTTTAAGCTCGCAGTGGTCGAATCTTTTCTTCCTAGTTGAACTTGCCAACTCCGTCCACCCAACTGAAGATCAAATTTAATGAATCCATATAAGTTTAGAAAACTCATAGTTTCTTTGTATTGCTTCAAAAGTATATTCTATTAGGGATCAATAATAAAATTATGTTCCAAGAAATCTCAACGGTTGGGCACTTACTTCGACAACGGAGTCCCTAGCAGCAACAGCTAAGATGTCGGCGCACGAGACGATGCCGGGGCACAGTTGCTCCACTTTTGACTTGATGGTGTCGATCACGTCAAATCCCCTTGCAGAGTTCACGTTGGGAAATGCCGTCTTCTCTCCGGTGAAGTTCGTAGTGTCATCCAATAGAATTGATGCATCGCATCCCTGTAAAAAATATTACAAAAAGGAACATCAATAGTTCATCTTATTGGGTTTACAAGATCCAGTGATTCAGGAAGGATCATCCAAATATTGGACTTGTGAGGAAATAAATAGTGTTTTTGTTTTTCCGACCAACAATCGGAAAGGAATGTTAAGAGAGAGACGTTTCATTTGTTAGAATTGAATACAATATGGAGAAAATATTAGGGACAAAGGAAGAAGACAAATTTATAGACACAAAAGTATGAAAATGACGTGAGGCGCATAAACATAGAGCGGAGGGAGAAAGCAAATGAGACTTGCATTGACGAAGCAATCATGGAAGTGAAGACGGAGTAAGGATGCTCCCATGCGAGCCTCCTTGGCGACTGCCGATTTCACGGCAGATTTGATGGTATCGAGTGCTCTTGGGCACCTTGTAGCATAGTAATTTTGGTTAGACAATTGCGCCAAGGCAGGTCTCGATGCAATCAAGCAAACGAAGAAAAAGAAGCAGATTTTGGGACCTGTTTTGGAAGCCATGACTGAAGGACCAACCAGATGGGACAGAGAGAAAGACAGGGGAAAGATCTCGCAAATCTGTGTCGTGTCTTAGTTGGGTTCTCCATGAACTTCAGCATGTGGTATTTATAGGAGAATTACAGTGCTTTCGGCCTATAATTTTTAAAGTTTTTCAAACTGGTTTTCAGGGTCAACGCACGCAGTGTGGAAGAAGAAAACGAGTGAAATTTTAAAAGAGGAAAATAATTAGGGCAGGAACATATTTAATTTCTAGCTTGGAGTAAAAGGACGTCCACGAGATTGTTGAAGCCTTGCCGGCTACTAATTATTTATTAATCAAAACAGGGTGGTGTCGGGCTATCGTATGTGAAATCCGCCCAGAATAGTTGACCAGTCAAAATGCCATTAGCAACGAGGAAGCTGCTGATGATCATTAAATAGAATGAGAAATTGAACATTTTTGGAATGATTCGATCCATTGCGAAAACAGTCCACTACCACATGACTTTAGTCGAATTTATTTATATTCTACTAAAACTTAGGTAGAAAGTTGGTGACAGGTTGGCTTTTATTTAGTAAATCCAAATAATAATAAAGTCAACAGTTCTTTTATTTTTCATTCATTTTATGCGGACCGAATGGGGTACGAAATAATGTTCCTAAGTTAGCTTAGGCATGCCAAGAATAAGACCTGTTCTCAAGACTTTTTGCTTGATAAGGAGAAGCTGCTTATACTGCCCCTAAAATGTAAAATCGCTCAAATTTAAGTAATTCATCCTTAGGTTCCCCAATAAACTCCTTGTCATTTTTGCCTTTTATGACATACGGGTTATAATAAGGAAATCCAACACAACACTTTTTTGGTTGGTAAATTAAAAAATTAAGCACACTTAAGAAATGCAACATTTTTTTTCCTTAAAAATTGACCAGATAAACTTAATTGGTAAAATTTGAAAATATTTTGGACTCAATTAGTACAATTAAGAAGGTTATGACTGATTGGCATAATTATAATAGGTTTAAAACATTTTTGTAATTTTCCCCATGGCAATGGCAAGTGATGATGCCTCCATTGAGTGATAGGCGAGAGGCTTTGATTCCTCACCCAAATCTAGGACAATGGTCCTCTCCAACCATAGGCATAGGCTATGAGGCCTCGCTCAGATCGGGTTGA
The DNA here is from genome assembly GCA_016097605.1 of Eucalyptus guilfoylei. NCBI lineage: Eukaryota > Viridiplantae > Streptophyta > Magnoliopsida > Myrtales > Myrtaceae > Eucalyptus > Eucalyptus guilfoylei. Next base: position 11,480,292 of record CM027870.1, on the reverse strand, counting down.
GTGTGGCCGACGCTCATGTTTGTGGCAATTGGTGATGTTGCCCCCGAGTGATAGGTGGGAGGTTTGATTCCTCACCCAGATCTGAGAGAGGGTCGCAGCCTTTGCTTACTCCCCCTGACCTTAGAGAAAGTTTGCCGACCCCTCTGGAACCGGAGAGGCGAGAAGGTCATATACATGGAAAAAGAAATTCGTGGAAGATTGGGATGATATATCTTTGTTATATTTTGCAATACTAACAATTTCAAACGGTCGACTCAGTTCATACCCACGAACATGTATAATTCCCTCTGTTCAAGTGAATGGACCAACAATTATATGAGTCAATTTTAATGTAGCTTGAATAAATAGATTCTCTCAGAGAGAGATCCGTCATGTATCTTAGTTACCAATATATGAGTCAATTTTAATGTAGCTTGAATAAATAAATGAGAACTACCGTGATCACTTCCATCAGTGGAAAAGAAGACCACCTCGTAATTGCACTGTTGTGCCAAACGTCTTGACTTAGCTCTAGACTAATCTTCATATAATTAAGTTCTCAGAGATTGTAACTATTGAAATGTTTAGTTAGTTATTTCCAAATCCACCTACCTTGTATCGCCGGGCGTTATTCTTTTGGTTGACATTGTAAATTCTTTCATAGCATCTCCTAGAAAGAAAAATAATTCCACAATCACTATCCATTTTGTGTACTAAATCATATGAAAGACTGCAAGAGAGTATTTAAACAAGTGTGCCAAATCAACGCCAAGCTAGATTCTTTCATATACCGAGTGTTCAAATAATTGGGCCCTGCCTCTCTTATTTAGAGATTTTTCTCTTCCCTTCGCTCATACCAGACTGAAAATCCTCGAGTTAGGCTGTAAATTCTAATTCACATGAGTCAAATTATTCATCTTGCTACTCATATTGGAACTTGAATTGGCAAATTTCGCTATAGCTGGTGTATTTTTATCATTATCGAAAACAAAGTCAAGCAGCTTAGAGCATCAAATCTAGTTTGAGCCTCATAATTGATTTGAACAATTGAGAAGCCTAAATTGTGTGCATATTCTAATCAACTTCCTATATTTTATGCATTCTGAAAACAGTGCAATTACTTCATATTTTCATTGTATTTGGAAAGTCGGAACTTCAACTTGAACTTAAACTAAAATTATGATTGCAAAAATCTCTTAAACTGATATTTTTATCGTACACGAAGGCGTAATTTTAAGTACTTTATTACCCTCTTTATGTGTATGCCAATGCAAATAAAGAGCTTGAAAATATTTGAACTCAGAATTATCTGCTGTTCCAATACCGTATAAAAGTTGTTAAAGATCATTACCAACTATTCTCATTTTTAAACAACTAGATGATAGTACTGTTTAATACTCACATATGTTAAAGAATAGGCATATAGGTGAAATTGCATGAAACGAGTAGATTACCTCAAAAGTCAGAAGCAAGATAAATCACAGTTATATCACATAATTAAGAAATTATAAGTTAAGCTCAAATGAGATTTTTCCTATATAGGAACCTAGCACAGTCTACTTTAATGCATGTGCTCCTTCGATTTATGTTTCTTATGCGGCGCGTTGGCTTTAGTTTTCACGTGAAGCAATACCGACAAGGCCATGGACTATCCACCTCACACATATATTGAATCTCAATATTAGAAAAAGAAGTTGGGCAGCCTAGCCATCTTGAGATTTCCCCCACTTATGCTTTCCCGTCATCAATCAAGATCGAAATGATTTAACACTGGAAAATACGTATCGTGATTTGTCGTAATGCATAAACACTTTATCGATCGTTATGTCGAAAACATGATCGTTACATTAACTGCTTTTTCACATAAATGATTAACTTATAGCAACCGGGTGTGGCCAAAACAACACGCACTTGGTCAGCGACGGCTAAGTTAATCAAGGGCGGTTCTTCCTTTATAAAGCTTTCGAATCACATCCATGCCAAGCACGTAAACCAAAGCTTACCGACCAAAAAAAAAAAAAAACACCAAAGCTTGTCTTCTGTCCCCTCCAATGTCCGATGTACCCAAAACAAAAGAAAAAGTCAACATTGGCGAATCATAGACTTTTGCACAACTCGGCAATTCCCGATTGAGTTCCATGACATTATCTTTCCCGTAAAGAAAAAGCACATACCTTTCCCGTAAGGAAAGAGCACATTAAAGAATCACAAAATGAAAAGGAAAAAAATCCCAAAAAGCAAAACTACTAAGAAAAATAACAACGGTCAGGACTTGATGAATAAACCAAGTTGGTAAATTATGATTCGAAGGATCTTTAAATATTTCTAAAGATAGAAAGAAAAAATAACAATGGTGCAATAGTCAAGGGTCATCATTCTCTTAACTATTTTTACATCAAGATGATAAGGAACTATCGTTCAAGGTGTTTTATATGTTTTCTCGTGCAGCAAGATTTCTAAAGTCTCATTTATTATATGATTAAAATCTTCATTTTGACTGGCAAACTTGACATTTACCAAACTGGCTTGGGGAATCTTTGGAAACAGCCAAATCGGATCAATTATATGGTTTCTTAGACAGAGACGTTGCTTCTCGATGAGTTGTCTTGAAGCTTCCTTTTTATCTTTATTTCTATTTTTATGTAATTTGTTCTAAAATGAAGCATCCTGGAGACAAAGAATAGCCATCATGGATTCGTTATCAAAATAAACTAAGTTTCAATGACTTCCCAAACGTGGGTGAGGGTTTCTCTGACTCTTCCTTGTTCCCACATCAGCATTTCTTGTATTTTTGCTGGTAAGAGTTGGGCAAAGAAGTTTGTCGGAGTTCACCTTTTCTATTTATTCATTTCTTTTTCTTAATAGAGAGGTCCAACTTTATTCCCCATTGTATTAAAAAGTTTGGAATACACTGTTCAAAATGTCATTTCCGCTCATTTTGAAAAATAATACATATAATCTTTCAAGTTTAATTGGATGGGCTATCGATCAGCGACTTGGGTTTAATGAGTTTTTTTTCATATGATGATTTCGCAAAAAACATTCATTTACACTTTTAGACAATACTTTAGTATAAGGTGAGTCAGTTGCTAAACCCGTGATCAGGTTTATTCTAAATTAATGTGGACCACCTTATTGATAAAGGTTTAATAAAAATTATCTCTTAGATAGTGACTTGAACGTCACAAAGACTTAAATCTTGATGGCGGTCTCTCCCAAATAAGTACATACAATAAAATTGGATTTTGGCATGAGGAGTCTTGAATGACATACGGAGAAGAGGGCCATAAGGAATGTGTAAGTGAAGGATATGATACTTACAGTTAGGATAACGAGAAGTCACTTGGTAATATTGGTGCTATGGATGGCATATTAAAGATGCCTACAAAAACCTTAATAAGGAGCTCACCGAGTGAGCTAAGATTTCCAATTATGCCTTAAATACTAAACGAGTTCCAATAACATAGCTTTCCTCTATGCCATCTTCGGGGCCTGGGATTTAAAATTATACCTTTCAATGACGAGGTTGGATTGGGCACACGAATGGGCCTAGAAAGCCGCTTACACTCATCACTAAAGTGCTATTTGAAGCACTTACTGGTCCGGATGACATGACGAGAATTCATACGACATATGACATATCCAATCTCATTAGTCCAAGACAGGGAATCTACTTTTAGGACCAGCTCAAGACTACCCATTCAGAGTGAAACACATCGTCCAAGCCCCCGCTCAAACGATCGACGTGCATGCTTGTGAGGCCGCCTGGGGTAAGATCACCTCTACTTCTAATTACCTTGCCACGACATACAAAAGAACCGTCGTGACTCGATGACCACGAGATAAGTCCGATGCCCTAAATGTAACGACCCGAGCCCCACTGTATAATATTGTCCACTTTGGACACTGAGTTCTCATGACTTTAAAATGCGTTACACAATTAAAGGGACCCAAGTCATTATAAACTGGCCCAAGACTCCCTCCCTAGGCGATGTAAGACAGGGACCCCTTCCTTGCGCACGTCCGGGGACTGAGGCGCGGACACACCGCCATCCCTCCTCCCTGCACACCGCCGCTCGGGCCGTCACACTCTCCCCTCCTTGGGATCAAGGTACCCTCGCTGTGGCCCCACACGTGGTCGGGAGTCGGCTCTGATACCATTTATAACGACCCGGGCCCCACTTTGTAATATTGTCCGCTTTGGACACTAAGTCCTCACGGCTTTAAAACACGTTACACAATTAAAGGGACCCAAGCCATTATAAACTGGCCTAAGACTCCCTCCCTAGGCGATGTGGGACAGGGACCCCTTCCTTGCGCACGTCCGGGGACCGAGGCGCGGACGCACCGCCATCTCTCCTCCCCGCACACCGCCACTCGGGCTGTCACACTCTCCCCTCCTTGGGAGCACAGCGCCCTCGCTGTGGCCCCACACGCGATCGGGAGTCGACTCTGATACCATTTGTAACGACTCGGGCCCTATTGTGTAATATTGTCCGCTTTGAACACTGAGTCCTCACGACTTTAAAACGCGTTACACAATTAAAGGGACCCAAGCCATTATAAACTGGCCCAAGACTCTCTCCCTAGGCGATGTGAGACAGGATCCCTTCCTTGCGTATGTCCGGGGACACAGGCGCGGACGTACCGCCATCCCTCCTCCCCGCACACAGCCACTCGGGCCGTCACACTAAAGAAGCTTAAAAGTTAAATCGCCATGAACAGTAACATTCATATTCAACGGTCGTCATAATCATTGCTTATTTCCCACTCCGAGCCTCATCATCTTTCCTCATAAATTATCAACTTCAAGCGCAGCCGATGCATGCAGAGCTTTTTAGCTTAGTCCCCACACGCTTGCTTTTTGCTTACTGATCCACTTAATATATAATAAAAAGCCCTCGACAGGCTACATCATCGTTGAATAACTCTGATTCCTTTACTTTATAAAATGAATTGTTTTCGAAGTCGGTCGCGATTGGTCAATTTTTATAATGATTTTGCATGCTCTGCATGCGCTAGTGGATGCACGTGAATGGAATCGGACGCGTAAAGAGGATTACAAACCACGAACAATCAATGATAATGATGACTTTTTTGTATCAACCTCAATTTGCTTAATAAGATGCTTAGGCAGCGATCGATTGGCGTGCCAGGGGCCTTCACTTGTAAACAGTCGTGATGAAATGCGTGTAATATAAAAGGTAAATTAAGTTTTTTTTTCCCCCTCTTTTAGGCAGTGTGAACAAAATGAATGAGGAGAAAGTTCGGTGCAAAAAACTTTATTAAGTATACATGAAAATGAAATTTGAAAGAAAAATCGATACCCAACGCAAACATATACAGTTGTCCTGGGAAAAAATTCAACGTATGAGAACTTTAGTCGTGAAAGGCTGAAGGCCCTTTCGTTTCTCTTCGGCCTCAATCAAAAGTGGCCACTTTTTTCGGTTCGAGATGTGGTGTCTATCGAACTCGGCCTTTGGTCTCATTTGAGCAAAATTCATTTTCTTCATTTGGCCTTGAAGAAGAGCTTGGTCAGAACTTTGTAAAGGCGTGTGGCGTGTCAAATAGCATGGTTAAAAATAATGGAGGGAAAAATTGAAACATACACGGCCAGTACGAAAGAAAATGTTACGCTGACCATCTTAGCCACCATTGATTTGAGAATTTTAACTACTCAATTTTTCAATAACCATCGAGTCAATGGTGGATTAGGCTGTTTAAAGAATTTTTTCTTACACAGGATGTAAACTATAAAAGTTCTTAATTAAACCACTCATCTCGTACTAATTTATAGCTAAAATTAAATAAAGACATTATCGTTAACTATAACAAATAATCTCAAAGGTGCGCACAACTTGATTTGATCAACAATCTTTCACTAAGAAGGCACCTGTGATAATGGAATCACCTTACAAGATATTCAATTTACTTTCTTAATTGAGAGAAACTCAACCTATTATCTTTGACCCTCCTCAGTGTTTTAAAAAAAAAAGTAAATAGGCGTAAATACTTGAGTTGTCTTCTATATTTGATGTAAAATGAGGATTTAATGACAAATAGTGAAGAAAAGGCGTATTTACAAAAGAAGTTGCCTCCCTCCGATCAAAGGAAAAAGCCCTTCTATGCACATGCCTCTCTCAAAAAGGATAAGAAGAGAGCTAGAAAAGGTGGAGAATTATACTCTCCCCTTACTGTGGCTGCCTTGAACTCGAGCATTTCATGCAATGCGAGGCATAAAATATCTGGGGAAATTGCTGAGTTTTTGGTGCTTAAAATGAACTAATTTAGTCGAAAAACATCAACGGGGGATGGCAATGCACATCTTAAATTACAAGGAGAAACTCTTGAAAAATTTTCATCTACATTTGATGATCTAGAACAAGAGAAATGGAAGTAGAGATACAATGCTAGCAAACTACGGGAAAGAGGAGGGCTAACAAGCTAAGCAAGCAGAGTTTTGATAAACATCAGTCGTCTTGGCTCACTCATTCCTTTCACTCCAGCTCTTAATAGCCTCCAAAACTGCTTGCTTCACCACCTGAGCATCCATGCCGTCACCATGATCCTAGAAGGAAAAAAATTATCTCCGTTTAATCACAAGATATAGTTCTATATATATATATATATATATATATATATATGTGTGTGAGAGAGAGAGCATAATAGATCTATGGTGGATTGAATCAAGCCGAGCTATCCATATCGTGTACAAGACACTTATATTGACGAAGCCCTGAAGTTTTTTTTTTTTTTTTTTAATTTCCTGATATCTGCACTATGCGAATCTAAAACAATTTTCATGCACACGACAAGAGTTGGCATTTCCAGCAGAAAATTATCACAAGGATGATCAAGCTCTTTTCTAGGAGGTATTTTCAAGTTTCAAGGTCCAGACATTATGTTAGTTCAATTTGCATGTATGCTTTTGTTCACGAAATGTTATGCACCCATTTCTACAAATCAGAAGGGAGAAAGAAAAAAAATATATTATTGCATCAAGTGCTGTTTTATCACAACCGTCGATTTAAAACTCATTTACATGGATCAACGGCGATCTAGATTGACTGAGACGTCAAGGGAAGCACCTGATGAGATACAACAGTTTCATCCTTGCATAAATATTCATGTGCCTACACAATTTAATATTGGGAAGTAGGCAGGTGACGATGACTTCTATTCCAGGTGCATCCACGATTAAGAAGCTTTTATATCATTCGTATACGAGCGACACTAGCATACCGTCATATCTTCATATAAACTAGAGATGCACATAAAATCGCCCGTGAAAAGTGATTTATCTGCTGACAGTGATCAGATTAATTGGTACAGAGGATTGCCCAAGCCCTGGTTCGAGAAGAAATGAGAGTGAAGAGTTAGAATAGAGGAGAAAGAGTTACTTCTCCTCCTACAGCTTCGAGGTGGAAGTTGTCAGAACAAGAAACCCTAGCATCGAGAACGTTGAGCCCGAGCTCCTCAAAAGCTTCCAGTATGGAAACCAGCAAACCCGGACAGTTCCTCTCTGAGTACACGTTGATGCGGAACCCTCTATCTAGGGTATCCACAGTCACCTCCTGAAAAATGGAAGATCTATATTAGACAAACCCAATTTTAATGAAGATCAGTAGAAAAGCACAAGCGAAAAAGTCATGTCAGCTAATTTTCTATAGTGAGAGATGATACTTCTTTCTTTTCCAACTCGGAAAAACAAAAATGGTCCCAGCGGAACTGTGCTAGACTTTGCTTCCGCTCGGATTGTCCCTTATCTATATCTATCTATTAATACCCGGTTTTTCCCTATCCAGACTAAAAATAAGAAGGAAAAAACAGGAGTAACTTTGGTCTCTGCCTTGCATGACTCATCCCTACGCAACTCCTATTGAATGATGCAAGAATATATCGTCCCTGTCCTTCAATTTCTTCATTGTAATAGGTGTGTAATCTCATAGACAATTTACCACAAGAAAAGACTACTAAAAAGTTGGATAATCCTTCTCACGTCCCTTGAAAGATGAAATTATATTCGTCTAGTGGATTGGAGTTGATCTTGTTCATTACATTAGACAGGGGAAGGAAAAATGTTGATTTAAATTCAATTCATACATCTTGAACTATATAACCTCGTAAAAATCAAATCGATAAACCCTTATGCATGGCTCATATGCATGATCTCGAGAAAGCTCACGAGGTGAAGGGGAGTGTTCCAGAGTTCTAATTTAGTTGCATAAAGCAGAATCCTTCTCTATCCAGGAAAAATAGAAAACTGTATTCTCATGCAGGCCCGTGAACGTACCATAGGTAACCGATTTGGCGAGGAGGTTCCGGCTTCTTGGTTGAGTCGCTCCACTTTCTCCTTCAGCTTGGAGATATACTTGGTTGCATCCACTATGATGGAGGTCTTATTCACCTGCACATCAGAAGGAAGATACACAATTATGGAGTCCACAAACTGACGTAGCCCAGACAGGTAACAACAACTATAATCAAGTGTTTGTTTAGCCAAAGAAACTTGGAAAGGACTTGGATTTGGTCTTCACTTTGATTCATTCCGAGAGCACATTATATGATTCAACTGATAATCAGTATCAAATTGTAATTGAATTATGAGGAGGGGGACTACTATTGTTAACCTTACCGCGGTGGAATTGGTAGCAGCGCGAAGCTGCTGCAACTTCTGATAGAGAGCTGCTCTCTTTCTCTCCCTCGAAGACATTGTGATGCTGCTGCTGCTGCCGCCGCTTCTTCTTCTTTCTTGACTTGCTTTCTCACCCAATCTCTCGTTCAATTATTCCAAATCTCTCTCTAGCTGTGGGGGGCCTATAAATAGGGAGGTTGGTGAGCTTGCAAAATTCATTAATTATTATTTTATTTCCTTTTGTTGTTTTCTGAACATTTCCCATAGACACTAAAGAGGGAAATTGTTTAATCAATCTTTAACTTACTATACAGATACCGATTTAGTTTTAAGCTTTTTAGTTTGTCAATCTAGTCTTAAATCTTTGCGCGAAATTCCGATATAACTCTATCAGCCAATTCTTCAATGAAAATTACTAACATGGCAATGTACCATGTAAGACGACCAGCGGTGACTGTATTGCGACATTAGTGATGTCTAGTGGAAATTGACCAGAAGTACTACATTAGAATTTTGCGCAAAAGTTTAGAACTAAATGGACAAAATTGAAAATCTTATGACTAAATTAATATTTGTATAATAGATTTATGATTGATTGGGTAATTTTCCCTGTTATAAAGATCTTTACATGATTTATAAATCATACGAGTCAATATCATTCAATCATTAATTATGCAGATTCATCATCAGGCTAGCATAATGAAGATCGGTTTGATCTATACAATATCATAACATCTTTTTGTACTACTGTGGTATGAACCCATAAAATCTTAGAAATTATTAACTCTTTTATTCTTTGCAAATTATTAATTTTTATATTAACTTACCAACTAATATTTGCATAACTTATTAACGCTTCAAACTTGTTAACTCCTATTTGAAATTATCAACTTAATTAGAGTGCATTTCCTGCTTTCATTTGAGTTGTCTGCCAATGTTTAATTATATTTTAAATTTTCATTTGAGTTACATACTTTTATTGTCTTGCTCAGCAACTTTTACATTTACTTATTCTTTTTAATTGAGTTACATGCTTCCATTTGTTCCCTAGGATGATGTTGAAGTAAGGCCCCGTTTGGTTCAGCTTTGGGAATGGGCTTTGGAACTCTAAAGTCTCTTGGCCAAATGCAAACGCGTTTAATTCAATTTTTTGGGCGACTTTGGCAAGATACAATTGCATCTCCAAAGGACTCTAAGGGCCCTTAGTCCAAAACAGGTCTAGAGGTCCTTTGGGAACTTGCATTTTCATAATGCAAGTTCCGTTATTGTTCATCTTCGAGGTTCCTATTCATCTTCGAGGAAAACCACTGCACGAAGGTCGACGACCACCGGCCAAGGGGTCGCACGCGCTGGCGACCGCCGCCTGAGGGTCGCCCGACCCCGGCAACCGTTGCCGAACCTCAAGCGAAACGACCCAGGCAACTAATGGCCTGAATCGGGCAACCTAGGCGGCCTCCGGGGTCACCTGACCTCAGGCGACCGTCGCAACCCCTTACCTTAGGCGGCCATCCCTAGGGTCCCCCAACCCTGGCAATCGTCCGGGGGCCAGATCTGGCCATCCAGCCACCAAATCTGACAGTCTGGTGGCCGAATTTCAAAAAAAAGAAAATACAAATATTTTTTTATTTTTTTAACTTAGTAAAAGTCATTTACAAATGCAAATTTTACCAAACGATATTTGCATTTCGAAAAACCCCCTTCACCCAAAGATATTTGCATTTTTGCAAATGCATTCCCCAAAAGCCGAACGAACGGCCCTAAATCAAGTTATCCACCAATAAGCTAAATGGTTCCAAAAACAAACTATGCCATGCAAATTTGAAAGAGTAATAATGTTCTCTGCAAAGTGTATTTTTATCCGTTTACATGCCTATTTACATAATTATTTAGAATTTAATTTGCACATAGTGATATTTTATAGATCAATTCATTATGATGAGCGGAAAGCAGAAAATTATTGGAGAATTTACTCTGATGATCTAAACCATACCACCACTCGTAAACATGATTAGGCAAAATCATTGTATAAATCATTGAAATGCGGGAGTCAATATATGTGAGAGTTTAGTTTTAAAAATATTGAGAATGATCAGTTAAGCAAATCTCTTGGACTTACAATTGTCTGCTTTAGAAAGATTTACTATATAACATATATAACATGTTATCAATTGAGAGAATATACCTGTTCACATGAGGTTTTTTTGAGACTTTGATAAATAGTAATCAGTAAACCCTAATCAGAAGATGCTTCTCTACATGCATATTGAGCTACGCATAAAGTTCATGGAAGAGAATGAATACATACCTGACAACAAAGCTCTCACTACGTGTACTAGACAACAATAGAATAGTAACTTAGGACTGAATCTCTTGATCGAACTGATATTTGACCAATCAATTGATTGTTCATATTCTAAACGTAAGTTTTAAAAGTTAGATCGTTTGTTAATGCCACTTTTTCTCAGGAGAATAAACTGTGATATGACATACCTCAAAAGTTAGAGAATCACAATCATATATGTATTAAAAACTACATATTATTTTGGTGCATACCCCATTCTACAACCACAACTGGCCAGCTTCTTGGCTTTTTTTTTGGGGGGGGGTGTCATTGCCAGCTTCTTTGCTTTGAATTGATACTACCTTACAATGATTATCTAAGGACTTCCTCGTCGCCCATTATTAACTCTGACCGGCTTTTGACCTATTATTCATGTTTGCGGTGTCCGGATACAATGGGCATTCTTTTTCACCTTGGCGGCTACTTGGCACCTGCCAAGATGGGGCTGTGCCTCCATTGCCTCAATCCCATCTTTGCGAGAGCACTCTTGAATGCATACTTCTAATCTGATTATTGCATATATTTTACTTGAAACCCTAAGCCTCAATCTCTCCTCTGTCTACATGGTTGATGGCTCCTTCTTTAGCTGGCAAGAGCTATCGCCACCAATGCCATCATCATTACCTCTTTACAGAGCATAAGAGTCAAACTCCACACCTAAAATTAAATGTCCTCACCCTCAAGCTCTCTCTGAGAATGTGGGAAATCGAACTCCCCACATTTCCTTTCTCATGTGAAACGGGCAATCACTAGGGTAATTTTTAATTTTTTTAGCATGTCGAAGAAACTCTTTTTTAGTCTTGCCCAATTTTATATTTTCTTTCCTTTGTTTCAATGTATCATTATTACTCCTTATTGTCCCCATATCTGATGACAAGGCATTACGCCAAATGGGTCGCCACATCATTCGGTAAGAATTCCTTAATAACCTCTTAGGTAACAATTAGTCAGCGGTTATAATCATATCTCAGTGGCACGGTGCCCTAAGCTCGGGCAATTACACTACAATTGTGGAAAGTAAAAACATTGCCGAGACAGGTCTGCTCTTGTGGGTGTCCTTGGTGCGTTGGGGGGGAAGAGAGAGAGAGAGAGAATAATCCCGTGAGAAAGTGTTAACGGAAAGGCAAAACACGAACCGAGGAACAATTTTTGGAGGCTTCTCTTTCTCTGGCATCGATGTGTCCCTTCCTCCTCACCTCCTATTGCCCTACCTCTCACGAGCACGTTATTCCCTCTCAAACCGCGTCGTATCCGCACATCCACACACACCTCTACAGAAGAGATGAGAGCGACAAGAGGGCAATGGCCAACGCACCCTACGAGTGAAACGAAACTGGATTCGGCTTAACGTCACTTCAGTGGACCATGCGATTCTCGTCACGATGAGGTCGTCCTCGGTAGCTCGCCCGTCGTTTCGTCCCACGGATTGAAAAGCCCGAGTTTGCGCTCAATTTATTTTCACTTGCTCGTTCCCTACTTCGACTTCATACGGATGGAGTTGCGTGTTCGCTATCACATTTGGACACCATGACATCTTTTGATCCTAACCATCTACTTATGTTTTGGCATATAATGAGCTTTGCAAGAATGTAGTATTTAGCTCATTCCAGCCGTTGATTACCTCAAGTCGAGACTACGCATGATGCGTTGTGTTGTCATTGATGAGAAAGAAGGGAATGGACCGAAAGACGGTGAGATTCAGAGCCAAGGGCAATATGACTGGTGCTCTTACTTCCACATATTAAACACACTTTTTCATCGATTCGTAGAACTATGTCCGATCTGTGACCTATGCTAAAAGCATAACTCAAAAAATCATGCAACTCCGAGAGATCAAACGAGTTATTGGACGGTTGAAATTTCGTGTCTCGAAAATATGCATGGGATTCTCTAATTCAGTTCTGTCTCTCTTCCCCTTCTTTGACTAGATTAACCAAGTGCAATTATTACGGCATGCACGATACTCAAAACATATAAACTGATGCCGCAATCGACTTATTCTTGATATTTTCAAGAACCGAAAGAACAAGAAACAAGAGAACATGAAACGCCCCCGCCACGATCCCACATATTCACGTGTGTTGCCCTAATGATTGCAAGAAACCAATTCTCCATATGTACAATTCAACATACGTACAAGGCCTTCCATCCTTGTTATCTCGTGTTTCTTTCGCGTTTCATCTTCTTAGGGTTTCTCCCTCTCTCGTGCATACCTCGGTAAGTCTTTCGGTTTTGCTGTATGGTGGACTTGTGCATTTATCTTCGATTAGTGCTAGTCATTCGCGAGGCATCACCGCCTTAATCACGTCTGTTTACATTTTTTGTGTGGAAGAGAAGCAAATTTGGATGGCTTTTTGCCTCGCCTATTTGGGAACAAGTACAATGATTAGATCACTACAAAAGTTATTATTGGTTTATCGTCATGCTTCATGGAGATTTCAAATCCCTCGTATTTGGCTCCGATAAAGACAAAGCTGGAAAGCACGCGTCATATATATTATCTGATATAGTATTTATATATATTATATATATGAGGCCACCTCGATTCTATCATTGATGAGAATATATTTCCACATCTTTCTACCGCAAGCCCATATATATTTTTCGCTTCCTTAGTATACTTGTCATTATCAATTGAAGATGAGGATCAATTGAAGTTAGGAGGTCAGTCCATCGAATTCAACTACCCAAATAAGTGGGGATTCGGGATTATCACTCAAGGGACAATCATACCTTAATGCATTATATTATAAGAATCAAATTTGGTAATTAAAAAGATAAGATGTAAACTCAAATCCGACAAAAATGTAGGAATATGCATTATATCAATGAAGTGTTATCTACAAAAAAACAACACAGATAAAAAAATATACGCAGATTTACATAAGTAATGAATACAAAAATCGTGAGATTAATCCATTTTCTTCTAAAGTTTTAGGCACCATGTTGTGCACAATATACTCTTGAGTATATTGAACTTGTGTAAGCTCGTAGTACAATAGATGCATCATTTTTCTCAATGTATGTAAGCGATTCATTAGATTTTATTAATTCTTGAGCAATTTAAAAATTAAATTACTAAAACGCAAAGCTCATTTATCACCAGAAAAAGAGAATTAGTGCAAGTGATGGTTAAAGGATATAAGAATATATGAAATGCGTTAACAATTGAGTTTCATTAAGTCTTCAATTTTAGTTTTTCGAGGGACGTTGTGGGGATGGGGTAGGGATTCCCGTTGAGATGTACATGTGAGGAAGTTATGTTAAAAACAATTTCTCATATTAAAGAATTGGTGTGGTGTGGAGTAGTAAACATATTTTAGATGAAGATGAGTTCAATCGAATACATTAACAGGTTTAGACTCAAGTTTCTTTTTGGCAATCTCTCAACAAATAGTATCAGATCCCAGGGATAAAGGTGAGGCATTGTTATTGATGTGCTCCTAACACACAACAAAGTGAAATTAATTTGAAATTTGTGATGTGAAAGGGTAACTGTATTAATTGTTGAGACACACGTATAAGTTGTGTAAAAAAAAGTCCCACAATGGAGATGGAGAATTGGTGTGGTGATGAACAATTAATATATCATGGTTGCCGACCAATGTATATATAAATGTATATATACATGTATATATACATGTGTGTATATATATATATATATATATATATATATATATATATATATATATATATATATATATATGATTCATACTTCATTAGTTTCAGGTTTTGAGTAAAGAAGAATTCAACTGGAAATACTGACAAGTTCAAGCTATAACTTTCTCTTCTATGGCACAGTTCCAACAATTTCTTTGTATTCACCTTGTCACTTGTCCCGGACCCTTGAAGTCCTACTCAAGTCGGTTCCGAATCAAATCGAGTATAATCTCGAGTCATAATCAAATCAGCCAGAAGAAAACCTTTCCATTAGCTCTTACCTTGATATGCATGCACTTTCATTGGAATCCGTCATGGTCGCAATCACATCACATCCTCAGTGATGCAAAAGTAAAGTTACCATTAGTGGTATATGCTATGATGAAAATCTCACATTCTAGATGTCTTTCGTGTTCCTCTTTGCTACGTTCAATATTAGTTTAGACATCTATTTCTTTCTATGCTTAAAATAAATCTAAAGATCACTGGCTTCAGCTACCATTCTAACCTCCAGAGAGGATGTCACTTTGATGGATAGAGCGTCGACAAAGTTTCATCTCGGCTGTTGACATTGCACTTGGAATTTGCATAAGAAAACCTCATTGACCGAGTGACACAGCTCGCCGTGAGACAGATATATAGTATACTAGGTTATTTATAAGGACTCGTAGAATAAGACAATTGCCAATTGCGCTCTTAGAAAACACGGCCTCAACATTCTCATGAGAGCTACACCACTGTTATCAAATTCTTTGTAGAGATCTACTTGGGCGGATTTCGACTTCTTTTGACTTTCCTGTTCTTACGTTGTAGCAGTGACCATGACTTCAATTCACCCACAACCAAGAAAACGCCGCAAAGCAAGGAGCAAACTTTGAATTGCACATACCCTTTGAGAAGCCAAAGTTGCACAGACCATGTATGTACTATACATCTGGCTCGTATGCCTTTCGACTTGCATGCCATTTACTTCCACTGCCGACCTAGAAGAAATCTTTGACATTTGGATCACCCTAGAGCAAAGGTCACAACTCCGAGAAAGATCATGTCGCCTGTTAAATAGCTCGTTCTCTAGTTAGACAGCTTATTTTCGTGCTATCTCTCGTGTATCTGTCGTAATTCTTTTTTTTTTTGGTCAGAAGAGCCGACAATCTGTCGTAATTCTTCAAGGACCCTCATCGACAGATTTGCACGGTCAGTACTGGTCCCCTCCGCCGCACAAGCAGAAGCCCTAGAGCTCCTTGAAACCCTAAAGAACTTCGTCTCCAGAAAACACGAACCCCTCTGACTCGAGTCAAGTAGCCTCGAGTTGATCAGTGCTTTGCAGAACACCAATCAGTTTACTTGGTAAGTACGTGTGGTCATCGCCAAATGCAGTGATTTGTTACTCTAATTTTAGACATTCATCTACTTTGTTACTTTAGAGAGGCTAACATGTTTGTAGACTGGATTGCAAAAACCCAAAGGAAGAAAATTATTTCACGAAATTGGTGTCCCCTCTCCCGCAAACCCTTTGAATCTACTATATATAGCAGCCCCGTTCGTGGGCCTCTTCGTCTTTCCTTAGCAAATGAATAAATTCATTTTTGACAAGAAAACAAACACTTGTTTTCGTATTGCGGAGATTTGTAATGACTTCTCTAGTCCCCCAAGAAGGGTTGTTATATTCCGCCACAGCCAAATGCAATGTCTAGTAATATTAGTACGAAACGTGATATACTAAGAGCTTCTTAATACGTGCCTGCAGTCTAGTGATTCGTGATCCGACTCACTCAAATCCTAAGTAACAATTCGTCGAGGGATTGCAAAAGTATTCGAGGACCGACCATGGAATTGCTTTGTGAGAACAGGGTTTACCTGCACACCTGTCTGATTTGGAACATCAAAATCAAGCAAGGAGAAAAGAAAGGCAAGTAATCAAGTTGCCTGAAAAGAAGGAAATACTTGGTAGCTAGTACTCACCCATCCACCTGCTTGTCTCATCTCGATCATGCATATCACCTTCATCCATCGCGCACGTTCGAGCTTTGACTCATCTGAACACAGTTATGTCACATGTGAAAGCAGCCTCGGTTGCAGCGGGGAACTTTGAAAAGTAACGTGCCGGACTTTTCTTGATAGCACTGAGACGAGAACGTATCGTCATTGAACCAAGTGAGATACAACCAATGTTCCATCAGTTCCGAAATCGATCGTGTTGACCCCCTTCGATTCCTTGTACGATGTTGAGCCGTGACGTTCAGAGTTCACGGGCTAAAAGCTCCAGCTACAGAAGCAAAGACAGTGTCGCCTCGATTGCGTTTACTTTCCGTTCGATTCCTAAAGGTACACAGGCCCTAGAAAGATGGAGATGATGATGGACAAAGCGAGAAACATGTTGATTCCCCTTTATTGTACAAGTGTCCTTGTCCCGTTACCCCTCACGTGTGGAATAGCAACAAAAGGAATTCCAATTGATTGGGAAACGGACAAATCGCATGATTGTTTCGGCGTAAAGAATCCCTCTCCCCTAAACGTAACATCTACATAAGGACACGTTCATCTGGGCCTGCTGGACAGCTCACATCACCCCTCCTCCATTACCAATTTCTTCCCCCTTTTTTAAATATTTTTCTTGAATGCCCCATAATTTTGTTTTTAGGTCAAGTCCAATAACAATTCAAGTAATACTCATATTGATCTTCATAATAAAAAAGAAAGAAGAAAAAAAGGCATGTTCCTGAAGGAGAAAACATTCCGTCGTTGATTGATTAAATCTGGTATTTTAATTGGGCAATGAATTTGAATTTAATCAAGTCTTACACCAAATAAAAGATTAATGGATGTGAAGTCGCGATTTCCTATATCAATTGACAATCAATTAGTCTCGATCGAGCTTTCTTGGTCTTTCTATGCTAATGGCACTGGCTTTCTCTTTCTATTCCTCACCAAACGTAGTTATGTAGACTCTTTTATTAGTAAAAAGGGTAGGAAGAGCAACCGGGGCCGATGATCCCTCTTGGGCATTATTATAGGAGTTTCACACCAGGACCGACTACCGTCGGCGTGTCCAAATCCTCCACGTTGGCTCATTGGGATGGAAGCCCAAGGGAAAATATGATGGATGAAAATTTTAATCCCTAGTTGCTTCAAAGCCCATAAACACTTAGCTCCAAAAGGCCCTTCAAAACAATACGAAAATTTCTCCCTATGATGGACCGAATCTATGCTATTGTTGGGGATTTGACCAAATGACAAAGCTAATTCAACAATAAATTGGTACATGAAGTCCATCAAAGCTTGGAATCAGCAAATTTGGGTCAAAAGAAGATCTGGATCCTTTAAATTACAGAAACGCATGAGTGTTGCGAAGCAAGGGACAGTTGTGCAAAAGAGATGGAGACATCTCAGACATGGACCATTTGGACCTTTCCTGTGAGGCGGGCCCCCCCCCCCAAAAAAAAAAAAACCAAAAAAATAATAATAATAATAAGGCTTTCACACCATGCATAAGCTTTAAGCACTAAGGCCATTGCCCATGTTTCCACTTGTGGGTTGCTATAGCTTTTAAGGTGAAAACCCTCATTGCATTATGTTGATATTTGTATTTTACTACGATATAAACCTCGTATATTAACGATACCGATGAAGTTGAAAGACAAAAGGCGACAATTACCCCTACGCCCCTATCGAAACGTTGCATTCTCGATAATCATGAATGACTGGTATTTCTCGAGAGAGAAATTATACGTTGCATCCTCCGCTTTACACGAAAGTCCACTTTGTATGAAATTATGAAGGTAGAAGCCCACCAGGAGCATTTAAAAAAGAAGAAGGATAATAGTATAAATGATTTATAAATTTCAATCAAATATACGATGTCATTTGTGCAATGTAGTTTCAAAATTTTGATTCAATGTGCAACTTTGTCCCTAAACTTTTAATTTATTTAATATACTCAATAGTATATATTCATTAAGTCCATAAATTATATGAAAACATTTAAAAGTTTATGGACCACCTTAGATCAAGATTTATGAACAATAATTAACAAATCAAAAACTCATAAACGACAATGTCATTAGATCACAATTTAGAGACCAATTGCATCAATTTTTCCTTCGAAAATTTTCATTCCGTAGCGAAATTAAAGTGTGATTTAAGTCCTAAAATTTTGAATGAAATTGTGGGTGAAGGCGGTACAAATTTGAGATTTACGGTAGGCTTTAGTTCCCGCTCTAACCCTCCACTCCTCCGACCGAGCGCGGCGGAAGTCTTCCCTCCCTGTTCAGCCCAACCTCGTCGGTCCCATCGACCGCCACCGCCACCGCCACCGCCGCCACATCAACGCCGAAAATCAAGAACCGCCTCTTCGATCCACCCCCCACAAACCCACATTCATTTCTCGTCTCCCTTGGACGCGAAGCTTTCGATTCGTCTCCTCTCCTCATCAGCCGCACAAATTGCCGCATCCCACGTCGGCGCTCGAGCTCACGCGTCCCTAGGTTCCCCCCCCCCCTGTATATGCACACCAACGCGGCTCCGTCGCTTTACCTCACGCGATGCGCCGTCTAGTTCGCGCCAATCCATACCGTTCGCGGGTGGCAGGGCCGGTTTCCCGCCGAATTGGAGTTCTCTTCTTTTGCTCGATGGGGGAGATGAAGTTGAGCGTCGGCGATGGCGATGAGTGGTCTCGGCGAAGGAAGGACCCGAATTCTCGCGGCGGTTCTGGGGTACGTCCTGACCCTGTGGGTAGATTCTCTTTCTTGTGAAAATTCGTCCTTGTTCTTTTCTGTCGCAAGCGGTTCTTGAATGTGGAATTAGCTGACGTGGGTTCGATGGAAGTTTTCGTGAAAGGGTTGTTCGGACTTATTTGTGATGCTGAATTATGCTACTGAAGTTCCGAGGTAGTATTAGGTCGTGAACTTGCGGTGCATTGTCCTGTTTTTCTTGTTTCTTGATTTGAAGTGTTGACTGGTGAGGGAATTACCATCCACCTACAGAACCTTCTCCTTGTGTTGCAGAATTAATTGGAGCAGAACATGTTGTGAATTGCTATTTACTCTATGCTTTCAAATCTTTGGGAGGGAGTCTGTCTTCTCAACCATTGGTAGTTTCAATTCAAGTTCAGACCGACGCTATCGGTGCAGCAAGTGTCTTTTTGACTATTCAGACTTATCATGGTGTTCTTTGCTAACTTCGTTAACAGGTTGGGGATGATGGAGGTTCTTCTGGACTTTCTTCTGTGCCTGCAGGCGGTGATATGCTAAATGGGGGGCGGAATTCACGGATTATGATGTTCGATGATGTTCCTGTTGATCTTGAGGCAACCCCAAATAATCCATTATTCTTGACTTCATCATTCAACTGCAATGAGAGTCCTGGGAAAAGAAGAGCTGCACAAGAGAGGGACATTGGTGCAGATAGCCAGAGATCACCAGAGCATTGTGAGGTAAGGGCTGCACCAGAGGTTGTCCGCAAGAAAGAATTGGCTTCATATGACACCAATACTCATAGGAGAAGTGATGGTATAGTCAACTTCATCAAGAGGAAAACTCAGGTAGACCTAAGGAATCAAGAGACGACTAGGTCTGATGGTTCAATTCAAGTTGAGAAGCTGCATACTTCTATTGGTTTGAAGGATACTAGGAGCTTGAGTGCTTCCCATTTTGTGAATAAGAGAAAACCGTTTGATATTTGTGTTCCTCAAAGGAGACAATTGGACTTTGCAGAAACTTTTGACCACATAGAGGATTGTGAACAAACTCATGAAGCGGTACAATTGGTGGAACAGGAAAGCCAAGTGTTAAGGCCTGGAATGGTTCTGCTGAAGAACTACATTACCCTCAGAGAACAGGTAATTTCACACTTGTTCAGTACAAAAACTTTTATTTTATTTTGCTTTAGTTTAATTCCTGGTTGAAACATTTGGCCATTGGAACATTTTCATTTTGATACTCATTGTTTCAAAGTATGGAATGTCGTTGATAGATATTAAGCAGTTGGCATTGTCCATGATTACAAAGGATATTCATCATTGTAATCTCGAACCCTGCTTGTACTTTCTTCTCATTTTTGTCATGTTATTTTTCATGTTTAATATCTCAAATATCTTGACATAGACTGCTGGGTCTTAGCTTTTTATCTCGCAGTAGCAGTTTTATCCCATTTCGTTCTATCTTATGGTACATATAAAAAAATATTGCAGATTGAAATTATAAGAAAGTGTAGAGAGATTGGTATTGGTCCAGGGGGGTTTTACCAACCGGTATACCAGGATGGAGCAAAGCTCCGTTTGCAGATGATGTGTCTTGGTCTCGACTGGGATCCAAACACAAGAAAGTATGAGCGACAGAGACGAGTTGATGGTTGCACCGCACCTGATATTCCTAATGAGTTTATTCTAGGAGTCAAAAGGGCAATGGGGGATGCACAAGACCGTGTGAAGAAGTGTGACAGAAGAAGTAATCTCAGTAAAGATCTCCCAACAATGTCTCCAAACATATGCATCGTCAATTTCTATACTACCAGTGGGCGACTTGGTCTTCACCAGGTCTGTGACGAAGTAACTATATCCTTTGCTCTTCCATATAAGTGATTTTGATTTTTCGTATCTTAGATCAGTTGGTGATTTGAATAGTTTCCTCAGCGTTTGTCTTCTTCCAATATTTCAATTCTCTTATTCAATCTGCATTTCTCGTATTCATTTTTTGGTAAATTGCGTATGTCAACTGGCACGAAAACTTGTGAATCCTGAAGTCAGTTTGGTCTTGAAGTCCTATTCTCAGTACAGAAATCATTGTTCTCGTGCATGGTTCTGTTTGAGAACTTCTTGCAATTGCTGCTGAATTTTCTTTCTTTTGCTACACTTACTGTTTTGGATTAAGGAGCAAAACAGAACTTATTTCATGTGTTTCGTGTTTAGTTATTTCATTTGATGCAGAGGTTGTTCGGGAAAATTCTCACCAGATTAGTCACTCTTCTATGTGGCAGGATCACGACGAGAGCCGGGAGAGTCTGCGAAAGGGATTACCCGTGGTCTCATTTTCCATTGGCGATTCAGCCGAGTTTTTGTTTGGAGATCACAGGGATGTGGACAGGGCAGAGAGGGTCGTGCTGCAATCGGGCGATGTGGTGATATTCGGTGGCGAGTCGAGAATGGTTTTTCATGGCATATCGTCTGTCATCCCTAACTCCGCTCCCAAGGCATTGCTCGATGAGGCCGGGCTCCGCCCCGGACGCCTTAACCTCACCTTTCGACAGTTCTGAGTTTTGGTGGACATGTCTGCTATCTGGTTAAAAATGTATTGAAGTGCAAGCGCTGATGTATATGTAAATGTCGTGATTCGCTATGCTAATTGTCCTTGATTATTATCATTTTTTTATTGTTCTTTGTAAAATCTTCTCAAAGAAGCAATCAACCTCATTAAAAACCAAAAATGTGCAGAGCAACATAAATCAACTTATGATTTAATTTGTAGTATGGCAACAAATTGGTTTATTAAATCACTGGGAAAGTTTCTAACGCAACCATCGTTTTGGAAAGTCTCACGACTCTATTGATGATCAATATTCTATAATGGGGTGAGTAGGATCGCCCGTACTGCCCAACTGCATTGTTTAATTGGTCATTCAGTATCAGTGCAAGGGAATCTATTATATTCTATAAGTTAAGTTGAAATTAAGAGAATTTTTAATATACTACTCGCGTGGCACTTTGCTTCTGTGATCGTCGCATTGGCAAATCACGTTGCGTAATTGTGTCGCAATGTCCATATCCAATCAATTAGCTACTGATTTGTTAGTCACATCTTATTACTTATTAAATTTAGAAGGAAGGTCTTTCAAATGAATTTGACTAATAAAGTAGTAAAAGCAGAAAATACATATATTGAAATAATTTTTTCAAGAATCCACTTAATTTAGAATCGAGACACATTTGAGAACGAATCAGATGAGAGATAAGTTCACTTAGCTTAGGTTTGTTAGTTTATTATTCGACAATTATTCAATTATGTAAATCAAAATCAACAGCCAAATTTGAATATGTGACGAAACTTGTAGTATTCAAACTCTTTGTTTTAAAATTTTTCTATCATACGAGTACCAAAATCTATTTTTTCCTAGTAGGTCTATTTTAGCAAAACTTTAGGTCTAAACTTTCAGTCGCATCTTGAACATCCGATTCGACAAATACGTCTACTATGTATTTTCTACAATAAATGGATAACAAACCCCAGACTGTATAACGAAAAAATTATCGATACTAACAACGAAAAAGAGTATAAACCCATGTTGAAGTACGTCGATTAATACATATCCGCGCAAAGTCCAAGCTACGGAACTAGGTGCTACATAAATCTATATCAGATAGCAATGCTTCATTATCATAGTTACCAGAATGCCGGAATGCAATTCGATCAATTCCCTCCTGCGAAGGGCCAGAAAAGCCAACTTCTCGAGAGTTCTTTTTGGGTGTTCATTTCTCTTTGGTGATGTTTCTCTTCAGCATGCGACCAGAATTGGCAGGATAAGTTGCGCCACGTACTCCATGCATCATCGCAGCAAGCGGGCAAAGCAAAGATAAGATTCCCTCTCTCACGCTGTCTCCCCCAAATTATGCGGACAAATTCGTCTTCTAGCTTCAGCTGTCGTCGTTCGGGTAGGTGAGTGGGACCTCTCGTGGCCATTTAACGTGCATTATCGGTTTGTCAAGCGTCCATCAGATCATTATCAGCTGGTGATCTCTTCCGGGACTGCATCGCCATCGATCTCCATTAAAGAATAGGGTTGTGCGTTCTTGGGTGGGAGACTGGGAGTTCATTCGATTAAAAGTGATCTGTCAGCTTTTCAAGGTGATCTTTTAGGTGGTTCTTGCTTTCGACTTGCAGCAAACGTTTCTGTTGCAAAGCACGAGGGACGGTCTTGTCCTCCGAATGGCATATTCCCAGGACGAAACACCTAGGCATTTGAGTAAGGAAATGGCTCACTTGTCACGCCACTAAGGTGGGATAGATCCAGGTTGTTTTACCCTAACAATCGGGTCCAAGCATGCTCAAACAATGGAAACCCACGCTTAGGAAACATCTTAGCTTTTTGCTTTTTAAGGGATTATATATGTTTTTATATTCTATATTGAATATCTTGTAAATCAACAAAATGGACCACCAATAGGAAACAGGCCAAAAGCGAACCCAATTGGGAGTAGCATATCATGAGATGATTATAATAATTGATTGAGGGATGACTATTCCTAATATGATAGTTTAATTGTTAGTTGTTATGCAAGTCCTTATGAAGATTTTTTTTATTCAATGGTGGTTTTTTTCTTTTTTCAGGTGAAGTATAATCGTGGAATGCTATAAAGGAATTATCTCGAAATGAGAAAAGTTCGGTCCTTCAAAGAAACTCCAAAATCATAAAACCCAAAGTTTACGCATCCCATTTATGTGGTACTATTTATCTGAAATTTATCTCAATATGAGAGAAGTTCAATTCTTCTCGTAGATAAATTGCTGTGAATCGACAAAGACCACAAATGGTCCTTTATTAGATTTTTGGTCAAGAAAATAAGTAACAAAGAATTTAAATGTATGAAAACTAGTAATAATCATGTTTGGCCATATAAAATGCAAGAAAGTAAAGATAAAAGATAAACTTGTTGCGTTCTTTGATTAATTAGGAGTTGTACATTAAATACACTTGAGGTATACATAACCCTCTATCAACTTTATATACAAATGGTTATTGAATTTGGATAAAGAAATAACTTGCCAATTGTATCGATTGTTACAATAAGTTACATAATCTCCTATTATCTGGTGATACCAATATACAAGAAATTATAAAATCCTAGATTAGTGCCAATAGACATTACCATCCTGCGGTTATATTTTTATGTCAATCGCTTGTTGTCGATGATTTTGCCGATTAACTTCTCAAGTCTTGATGAAGGCTCTCGTCTATAACTTTTAGGATGTTGTTGATAACTTCCTTAGCAACTTGTCGATTCCCTTCAAGCTATCGATTGTTCTGTTTATCGTTGACCAAAATCTCCTCTCATTGACTAAATCTAATATTTGTCAATAATAACCAAAAATTGATCATTCGTGTTTTTGTCAACCGAGACCATGTGACTCCGAACCTCCAATCAATAGGACCGATTGCATATCAGCATGTTACACCTTTCTTTTTGTGAGTGAATATTAACATAGAGCGAGAGAAGGATAAAGGTCGAGTTGAGCTCATGGAAGAAAGACAAGTCGGCAATAGAGCGAGAGAAGGATAAAGGGCGAGTTGAGCTTATGGAAGAAAGACAAGTCAGCAAATTTTAGGTCCAAACCGAGCCTGCAAATAGTAATTTTCCTATATTTTGAGGGCTCTAGGGTTTGGGCAACCAAAACCAAATAGATTTTCATTTATTTATATATTGTAATGAAGCCAACAAAAGTAATCAGCTGTTTAGGTTTGGAGTCTCCCAAAAGAGAATGTCTCCTATCATAGAAAACCACATCATGTAAAGGGAAACAAGACGTGGAAATCCTACGCGGCAAACACAACATAAAGGAGTGACCTCTGATCAACACACGATGTCGAAGTTTGAACCATTTTCGTCCTTTTATCAAGAGATTTTTGCATTGTACAATGCACTTCCCTTTGTTCTTTAGTGGACTATGAAATTAATGACAACACGAGATAAATCTATTGGACAACCGAGGTTGTATTATTGCCATCTACTTACCCCTAACCTCAGCCACACCTTAAATAAATACTTCATTATGAGCTTTGTTTGTTGATTGAAAAGGTTTGTTTGTGGAGAACTTTACAGGAGAAGACACCACTTCTAAAGTTAAGTTGGACCCCACTGAAGCTTATTCCGATTACATTGTCACCTTGTCCTCATTCACAAAGTAGCTCTCTCTCTCGTTCTAAAGAATGGGTAGATGCATCTTTAGGGCTTCATCGGACCGGAAATTCCAGCTAGGTACATCGAGAGTAAGGATTTAAAAATGAGCCACGTCCTTGCAATTAGTTAATGCTTCTAGTCCAATCAGAGAGATGATTATTGAAATGATCGAGCTCACCTTATTGTAGTTTCAAACGCCATTATTGGATTATGTTGATTCTTACTAGGTTGACATTAGGGCTTCTGAATTGTTAATTCATTAAGTCCCGAGACTCATCCATGTTGGCGGATGCAATGCAAGTTTTGAAGGCTCTTATCAATGTTGGCTTTCATGAAATATTTATGTTTCGACAAACATCAGAAGTGAAGATACAGAAGCTAAACTTAGCCAAACCAAACTTCATTATATGTTAGCCAAGATCTAAGTGGATAGATTATTTCGTAATAGATCATGCGATGCTAAGATGGGTGGTAGTAAATATTATAGGTTTTCATGAAACTTTTTGATGTGGCGCGCACAATCTGAAATTAATTGAACCGAACTCCCTTAGATGCGCCATACTATGGGGCGGCTAATGTCTTCCACTAGATAGTGGAGGACGAGTTGTATCATCCGACACTTGACACGACAAATTGTAAGATGATTTTCCTCTATGGTATGTCGTCGCTTTTATATACAATCATAACAACTATATGAAATGATAAGTATATCTCACTAATTATCTTACATGCGTTAATTACTAAATATTATTCTACCCGTCCGTGTACCTTTAGGAACAGTCCATCACAAAGGGCAGATAATATTATGTTATGTCCTTTAGGAACAGTCCGTGTTTTACTTGGCTGTATTTAAGGACTATTTCATGGGCAAACGGAGCTTTCTTATATAATGAAGATATGCATTCTCGTGATAAAAATGGTCTATCACTACCACCACCGATGCTTTCTTGTAAACAATAGATGTGAGTGGAATTAAAAGGACAAGCCCCTCAACCTCGAGGTGCCAAGTTTACTCCTCGAACTATGACTAGTCAGGTCGATAGCGATGAATGCGAGTTCCGTAACAATAGATCATGCAAGTTGTGCGCAATAAAAATCCTGGAAAAAGGTGGGGAAAGAAGCAGAACAATTGCACAAACACCGACCTTGGTTTTTTCAAGTACATCTAAAAAGGAGCGTGCACTGAAGCAAATAGATTTATCTCTCTTGAATCATTAGGTGATAATGCCAGAAACCAAAAAAAAAAAAAAGGTCATTAAGTGCTGCGATAGTACTTGGTCAAAGCTTTTTTTCATTTAACCGGGATATAAGTGTAAGAAATTCGATTATCTAGACATTCACATAATTCTTTACAAGTCTCATGAATTGGTCCAAATTATTCACATATACAAGGGACCATAACCCAAAGAAGTTTGCACTCAATAAGTAAAATTTGAACCGACAATCTTCAGTTCCTAAGCTAGACCACAACCAATAATTCCGACCCGAGGGTTAGCTTGGCCAAAGTTAATGGCATGTTATGTGTTCTATGATAAAATATGGTAATTTCCTTTTTGGCACGTCGATAAAGGGCCAAACTTAACGAGAGTCGCTGGGTGTAAAGCGACTCCCCCACTGAGAGATATGACAGAATTCCACCAACTTTTGTATAGCGTGTGGTCCAGAAGACGGAGAGAGCATGAACTTTGACATGAATTAAATGCGAAACACGAGTGCTACTCGCATCTCCCTTCACTGAAATATCATCAACATCATCCCAAACATCAGCCACCTGAACCTGCCTTTTCTTACCGACCAAAAAAATAAAAAAACCTGCCTTTTCTTCATTTTTTCCTCCACGAGAAAAAGGTGACCCACGAGTCCACGGGTCCGCTTTGAAGTTATGGGTTAAGCAAGGTAACCGGTCGGAGACAATCAAGGTTCCCTATCTGCTCGGGTTCTTGGTTTTCAAGGTCGACCTGTGATCCCGGGCGCAAAACACTCCAAAGGCTTTACGATTTTTCATTTGCCAGGGGTACAACGAAACCTAAACCCCCGCATCCATACTTGAATGGCCACGAAAAGTATTTCGCATCCTCGATATTGTGTATGATTATTCATTACGTCTTTAAATGAGTCACGCGTGTTAGGGGTGTTGTCTCCCGAGCTGATTAGGCTAATTTAGGTCTTTTCTTGATGGATTTGTGATGGGTTGTTTGGTAGCCACACCCCTTCTCTTTCCCATTTCTAGTTTGTGAGGTTACAATCCGGACTGGTCCCTAAGCCTCTCTTCCCCCCAACCCGGCTGAACGCCTTGGTCGGTGTAGGGATTGTTAATGGATTCGTGTGCCTCAAGTAGAGAACATGTGAGATTCAAGCGAAGACCACCACCAGATCGCTTCACTTCTAGGGTTTGGATAACATGTGTGCACGGTAATTACCAGTGAGAGAGGCATTTTATAACCCCTACGTCTGCACCCGATACTAGGGACGGAAAGGAGCCTCGCCATGAGTCATTTACGTCACGATATCTTCTATCCTAGTCGCAGGAACACTCGTGCCCTCACAATTTTACAATGTTTTGCGATCGTATAAAGATTGTGCGAGACTTACTTATCGGCCCAACAAATTAGAGCAGAGTGATGCGGGATCTTGTTAACACTCGTCAAACTCCGTCCTCAAAATTCATCCTTGTAAGGAGAAAGACCCTAAAGATTTTATTATCCTATCCTCCTGCCTCATCCAAAGTCCGACCACCAAAACCCAATTGAGCAACTTCCCAATTCTCAGAATTCTTTATCATATAAATAATAGCTCGGTCGGATCATACTTTAGTAAAGAACATTAATTCAAAGTACAAAGATTACCCGAAATGCAATCAATCCGAGGGGCGCCAACCGCTTGTCATTTTATTTCTAAGTGACCAAGCGCATCACGAAGTCAATTCCCTCTTTGCTTCTTCAATGGACTCGTAGGTGTTTTCCGTTTGGAAGAACTTGACTAATATCCACCCTCTCTTTGGATGTATAGCCTAATTTGCAAAATAAAAAATGGTAATAAAATAACTCACAATTTGAAGGAAGGGCCATAATGCTAGCAAATGTCAAATTTTATACTACATATTATGATAGATACTAGCTTGATTGAGATGAGGTATAGATGTCACACCGGTGATGCTCTTTTCTTCTCGAAAGCTCCGCCTTATATTATTAGAATCGAAGCAGGAAGGTCCGATCTTACTATATATCATCTTTTTGTAGCTTGATAGCATGCGTTGTTAAAGTAAACGCACGGTGTCCAGATGCACATCCCTTATGCATACGCTTGCTTTTATCATGCTGATTAATCAGCTTAGTTTATCGAGATTGAAAATGTAAACAGAGAAGCAAGCAAAGAAATTGGTGACATTATTACGATTATTTTTTGGTTATGTGATTTTAGACATTGCGTTGTTAAATACTTTAATACGATGTAAGATAGTCCCTTGTACTCAATCCCCGTCTTATCCGTATCTATCGTGTAAAGTCACCGTGTGACAATGTGACAAATTTGCCCCATTCCATTTGTATCCATCGTTGACAATGTGACACATTTGGAAAATCCAACCTCTGTCTCATTCGTATCCATCGTGTAAAGTTACGGTGTGACAATATGACACATCTTGAAAACTCGACCCCCTGTCCATTCATATCCATTGTCCATCGTATAAAATCATTGTGTGACTATGTGACACATTTGGGAAATGCTGTGGTGTAAACACACCGACCTTAGACCTTAGGATTTTTTTTTTTTTTTTGCCGGTTAGACCTTAGGATTTGAGTTGCAGCGAGTTAACATAGGTCAAACGAACATTTTACGGTGCGTGGGACTCCTACTATAACAACCGAGGGAGGAGTCGAGGATGATTGGCCTTCTCTGTCGTTTTGGCTATTAAAAAAAAACATTCATTATAAAAAAGCAGACCCTCGCTGATGATGACGGCCCTTGCAGCCGGCGGAGGTAGTTGGGAGCGAGGGGAAATAGAATAAAGAAGGAAAAAAAATCAAAAAATTTATAAATAAGAAATTTGTAACTACAATTTTCGATTAAAATTGGCCCAAAGAATTATACGGACAAACAGTCAAAAGATTTATGACTAAATTGATCAAAATGAAAGATCATAATTGATTCGATATTCATTTAATAAATTTATGAATTTTTGGAAATTTTTTGCCATTATGTTTAAAATAAGAAAACTAAATCTTGTTAATTGTGGCAATTCCATTAAGAATTTTAAAAGCACACCTAAGATTTTTTTGGCAATGCCATTTAAGGAAAATGACATATATGATCTATTGTGATCTTTAAATTTCTAGTATGTTCAATGCCATTTATAAACTTTAGCCAAACATGCAAAATTAGCTCCTAAACTTTTGGTACGTATTTGATGTAGTTCCTAAATCATGTGAAGATATTCGATGGTGCCTCTAATCTTGAATTAACGAAAGGGCGATATCGAATATTTTCATATAATTTATAACTCGAGTCAAAAATTTGAGACCATTTGTGTCGTTGTCCTTCCATGTGGCAAGGCAATCGAAGGACGTCACTGGTGCACGAGGTGGATCATCTCTCTCTCTATATAAACCGTCTTCTTCCACCTTCTGATCTCCAGATCAGCACTCTCTCTCCGTCTCTGCGCTTGGATCCACGCGAGCCCCATACATGCCCCATACCCCCTGCATTCTCGGAATCTCTACCTCCCTCCTGTGACGCTGTAGAGAGAGAGAGAGAGCCTGAAAGAAAAGTCGCGCGGAGAAAGGCAGGAAACAGAGTGTTTCCTTTCTGTTCCAGGGGAAGGAAGGAAGATCTCTGCCCGAAGGCAGAAAGGGAAAAGCGAAAAAGAAAAAGAGGAAAGATGATGCAGAGAGGGATCGCCAGGAACACCCGAAGGGCATTATCGGGATCTTCCTCCTCCTCCTCCTCCTCCCGCCACCACCAACGCCCCCGCTTCGTCTCCTCCTCTCAGGCCGCCCAGAAGGCGGAGCGGGAGAATGATCTGCCCAGAATGCCCCCCTTCGACTACTCCCCTCCGCCCTACTCCGGCCCCTCCGCGGCCGAGATCCTCGCCAAGCGCCAGCAGTACCTCAGCCCCTCCATGCACTGCTTTTACCAAAAACCCGTCAGTCCCCTCTCCTCTCTCTGTCTCTCTGTGGTGTCGTTTTGTCCCTTTCCCGTCAAAATCTTGTCTTTTCGTCTCGTTATCACCAATTGAGGATAATAAAATTGACCCAAGATTGCGCCGGCATTCATCGGAAACGGGTCTTGTGAAAAACTCCTTCTTTTTACGTGGATTCGTGTTTTCTTGGGGTCCGATCGGTCGATTCCTGATGGGTGGCGAATTTTTCTTTCTTTCTTTCCGCGCAGCTGAACGTGGTGGAAGGGAAGATGCAGTACCTGTTCGACGATACCGGCAGGAGGTACCTGGACGGGTTCGGCGGGATCGCCACCGTGTCCTGCGGCCACTGCCACCCGGACGTGGTCGCCGCCATCGTCGACCAGACCCGTCGCATCCAGCACTCCACCATCCTCTATCTGAACCCCGCCATCGCCAACTTCGCCGAGGCCCTCGCCTCCAAGCTCCCTGGCGATCTCAACGTAATGAGAGCACGACAATCCTTAAAACTTTTTTATGCGAACGCTGCCCAAAGATATCAATTTTAATTGATCGCTTACATGTTCCCGCCAACCCCACTTCGATTTAACTTAGTTCTGCGCAAATCGAAGATCGGGATTCTCTCTGCGCGCTTGAACGTTTTGAGTAATTGTTGAGTTTTGTCCTTTCCTTGGCCGTGCGGCGCTTGTAGGTGGTGTTTTTCACGAACTCGGGGACGGAGGCGAACGAGCTGGCGATGATGATCGCGAGGCTGTACACCGGTAGCCACGACATAATATCGCTGAGGAATGCGTACCACGGGAACGCTGCCGGGACCATGGGCGCCACGGCCTCGAGCAACTGGAAGTTTAACGTCGTACAGGTAAACATACATACATACGTACATACGCCTTAGTAGATTGTGATGACGATAATGACTCATGCACATGGTGGTCGGGCTATACTCTCTATAGTTACGAGGATAAGAAGGAGGAAAAAGGGTTTGCTTTTTGTTTATCTCCGGTTTGGGTCTGGTGTATCTCATGCTCTGATTCGATTCGCACCACGAGTGTGGACCCAACAGTCAGTAGATATTTGTGGTCATGATTTTGACTTGGGGTGATGTGGTGGTGCAACCTGTTGATACCCATTTGCATTGGATAGCGCAATTCCACCTAACCCTGCTTGTGCTTTGTCAAGAAAAGAAAGAAAGAAAACAGAAGATTGGTCTAAGGATTCTTTCAGCATCCTCTACCTCGCATGTACAGTTCGGTTTTACCAGAAGCATGCATTGAATCTCTAGGGCTTTTCGGGTTTCTCTCTTACTTTTCCGTCCAGGATCTTATCCTATTGACTGTTTTCTGTGTATGTTCGCTGTTGGGATTGCAATTGCTAGTGAAAACTTAGACGATTCCCTCTCTCTCTCTTTTCTGTTATCATTTTTTTTCTAGCTGCAAGTCTACTGAAAAGGATGTCGAACTCTTGGTTACGAATGTTGTCATTGCTGCAATTCTGAAATGAGATGAAATAATGATGGCCATTAGCTTGTTGGTTGCATACCTTAAATGTATGGATGTAAAAATTGTAGTATGCTGGTTTATGTGTATTGAATCAACCGATGAACTGGCTTCTTGAATCATGTCCTGTTGACAGAGTGGAATTCATCACGCCTTAAACCCAGACCCCTACAGAGGTGTTTTCGGTTCAGATGGAGAGAAGTATGCCAATGATGTCCAAGACCTCATCAATTTTGGCACTTGTGGCAATGTGGCTGGTTTCATGTCTGAATCTATACAGGTAAGTCATTTCCCATGGTCTTTGCTTAATGTTAACCCAATACATTCACATGTCTATAGTGCATTACCTATCTATGTCAATTGATTTGTCGTAAACAAATATCTGGATCGACATGGTGAAAAATCATTGCTTCAGTTAACTTGCTAATTGATCATAGGGCGTGGGAGGCATTATTGAATTGGCCCCAGGTTACTTGCCCGCTGTATATAACAGCATCAGGAAAGCTGGTGGCCTTTGTATTGCTGATGAAGTTCAAGCTGGATTCGCTCGCACCGGGAGTCACTTTTGGAGTTTTGAATCCCAGGGGGTTGTGCCAGACATTGTCACAATGGCAAAGGTGTTTATCACATCTGCTCTCTGCTCTGCGCAATTTTTTTATTGGCCAATATTGCAGTTTCTGCGCTTCAAATTGGTCCTCAATTTGCTATCTTGGGATTACTTGGCAAAATAACAAAACTGAAAGTTCTATTTTCTTTTATCCCCTGTGGTTATGTATGCTTTGAGCACCTGTAATTCAGCTTCATGTAGGCCTATCCAGTCCCATGTCCGTGTCTTTTCTCAGTCTCGAATCTTGGTCATGATTAGCTTAACTGTTCTTTCTTTATTTACTGTAGGCCATTGGAAATGGTATACCTCTCGGAGCTGTGGTGACTACTCCCAAAATTGCAGAGGTGCTGACCCGTCGCAATTATTTCAATACCTTTGGTGGCAACCCAGTTTGCACCGCGGCCGGGCTAGCTGTGTTGAATGTGATCGAGAAAGATAAACTTCAGGAGAACGCCCATGTTGTGGGGTCCCATCTGAAAAACAGACTGACATCGCTCATGGACAAATACGAAAGTAAACCTTCTTCCTTGAATCCTTTTTACCTAGATGCTCTTCATGTTTGACATGGTAGATTTTGCATATCATGATGCGCATGCCCTTGTGCCTCAGTGTTGTTCGTTGCCTGTGGTTAGCTGACTCTATTCAACTAAACATATACAGCAAATATGTTTATGTGATATCGTGTCAATCTGTCTACGATATCAACTCTGTAATCAGGATTTCAGCCATTATGAATGTTCTTGACTATAGTTGATTGATCATGCTCTTGTGCCGATGTAGTTATTGGGGATGTGAGGGGTCAGGGGCTGATGCTTGGAGTCGAACTTGTTTCTGATCGCAAGTCGAAAATCCCTGCAAGTGCTGAAACTCTACATGTGATGGACCAAATGAAAGGTGTGTATTTCCTTCCTTCCTTCCTCCATCTTATTTACTTAGTCAATTGTAATGAAAACTTGATTTCACCATCTTATAAATCCTGCAAAATTCTTACAGAGATGGGTGTACTGATCGGCAAAGGAGGGTACTACGGAAATGTGTTCCGAATCACGCCGCCTCTGTGCATCACCAAAGAAGATGCAGGTATGCCTTTATGTTTTTGTTTTCACATTTGTTGGAATCCAAGGGGACTTTTAAATAAGATATATTGTTTGATGACCCTCTAACGAGTAATTTTCATTTTCATGTGCAGATTTCCTGGTGGACGTGATGGATCATGCGCTGTCAAAGATGTAAAGTGCCTGAAAATGTAAATCTTTACATAAGCATCTGCGTAATCTGTCACGGATTGATCTTTCTACTGCTGTATATTGGTATGCATGCTTCTAGTTATTCCTGCTGTTATCAGACATAGGGTCTGCACATTCGACTGGCAGCTGGCCCATTTAATGGTGAGTCAACAACTCGTTGTCTCTCTGAACCAATAAAAAAAATAAGCTCTGATGTTGTTTCTTTTATTCCTTCCTGTTCGTTTTGGCATATTGAGGTGGACGCAGTATGGATACAATCTGTTTTGTGTTGATGTTTGCTTCGAAAGAACCCTAGAGAACCTTTTTAGACTTTGCAATCTAGTTTTGCTTCGTGGGCTAAATCTCGCCAGTGTTGTCTACTAAAAAGTCGCGGTTCGGGTCAACAACTTGTTGTCTCTTTTAAGCATTTCTTTCCTCTGGCAAAATACTCGTTGGATGCAGTTTGACACCAAATATGATATTCAACTGATTCTGTCGCGTATGCAAAATATTTTCCAAAGGTTCGTGGAAACCTCTGCAGAACTTAAAAAGCTTGCTTTTGCAATAAGTGTCCGAATTCGAGCGAGAAACTCATCACTTGATTTTCGATTAATCTGTAATACTCTGGAGGGAAAGGGAATACGTGCTTGATTCACCAGGCCCTTCATATCGAAGAAAAGTGACCGATCAGCTAGGACTCGAACTCGAGCTTGTATTTGGTAGCAGAAAAATGCTTGAAACAGAGCATCCGACATCGTTCCGCTCAGTTCTATTGCTCAAGGGCCCATCGCAAAATGGGGCCAGAAATCGTGGAGGGGCGAGATGAGATTTGTTCTTTAAGGCAATACAGCTGATGCATCTAGATTGACAAGTTCCTTCTTTTCTGCAGAAGCTGATGTTGCTCAAAATGATTATTTGCTCATGGAACATTATAAGTTTTTCAATACATATGGCCGAATCACCTCTTTGAAATCTCAAGAGTCACTTTCTTGTGGAAGAAAGATTTTTGTTGATTCTCATGATTATATCACAAGTTGTTGATGTTGACAAATGGAACTTCCCCTTGAAGTATGGTTGAGTAACCTTTGATATGTCTGATTTTTCAAAAGCTGTCTGATCTTGAATTATGTCTTGATGTTAACTGTGCCCTTCTGCTCAAGAATATGCCTCAGGATAATTGCATATCTTATAAAATATATCTAGCTGTATAATTCCTTAATTTGCTTATCCAAATGACATTACATATGAAAATTCTTTTGACCATTAAAGTTTTAACCAGAACCCCGCAACCCACGGATACGGACACTAGTTTCTTGATAAAACTTCATTCTTCAATGGAATCTTTATTTTTTCCAATCTTTTATAGGAGAGCTAAGAAATTATTTAAGGCAATATGTCGTTACAATATCAATATGGACAAAACAAGAATATGCACAGGATACATAATCTATTAATGGAGATATGGAGAATCTTCAAATCTTCTCTAATGGTTAGACCGACAATCAATCCAATAAAATCAAAAGGGATAAAGGAAAAAGCTAAAACCCGAGTAACACTTTATTTCATTAAAGCAAATTCACATAAAGAAAAAACAGGAAAGAACATTTCTCTCCCCACTTAGATGTTACATGTGTTTTTATCTCTTTTGCCCGCTAGTTTTAATTAAACTAAAACAATGGTTTGCATACTTGTCAAATCTGAAAAGTTAGGAATGCGTCTCAACCTCTTTTGGGAGTGACCAACCACGAGCAGTGGACATGGGATGAGACAATGTGCAACGATGTGCGCCCCCCCTGGACATGGCTGAACATAAAGGACAAATCATGAAAAGTAAACAAAGTGGTTAATAATTCGGGGTCTTTAACTTTGTAATGGCTAGATGATCGAAGGGGAATGAGGTCACGACAGCTACGTCACCTCCTGTATGGCTTTGCTTTGTCCTTGGAAGTATATTTTAAAGCTAATCATATTGGCCTACATTCGGAAAAATTATCCAAACAAGTCCTAAATTTATAATACAATAATCGATTCAATCCTATATTATCCAATTTGATTAATTCAATCCTAAATCTTATGATGATTTGCTAATTTTGATCAGAACTCACTGACGTAGAAGCGGGTTGTTTAATGTGCTACGGCCAGAGCTAACATGGACAATTTTTATAAAATTTTATGAAATTTTTTTCCCTTTTTCTTTCTCTCTTCTTTATTTTTCACCCGTTTCACTCCTTTGGTCACTGAGTCTCAGCAATGGCTAGGGGAGGTCAATCCACAGGCAAGGATCACCCTCTAGCAAACCTCACCCTCAGTAGTGGCCGACAGAGGGAGGTAAAAAAAAAAGGAAAAAAAGGGAAAAATATTTTTAAAATTTACAAAAATCATCAACATGAGTGTTAGTTGTGTTGCGTACCGCCTCTATGTCAACAATTTTCGATCAAAATAGGTTGAAAATGCTACATTGGCAAATGGTCAAAAAATTTAACATCAAATTGATCAAATTAAAAAGTATAGGACTGGATTGATTGTCATACAATAGATTTAAGATTTTTTTTAATAATTTTTTCACCTAAACACTTTATCTCCCAGAATTCTTTATGCTAACTTTTGGCAGATTTGGTGACTAGTCTCCCTCCTAAGTGTCTTAGCTATTGCTGATTATAGTGCCAAATCATGGATCAATATTGAGGAAGTTCTATAGCCGAGATCATCTCAATGTTCATAACCCAATAATTTTTGTCACATATGAAGTAATCCCTATCTAGCCATATCACGAACTGATCGTCCATAAATCCTAAAAGTTGATAAAATGACATTCTATTTTACTTTTTGTTAAGAAAAATAATACATGATTTTTTTAATCAAAAGTGTCAATAAATATATGATAACTGGCAAACTTTTTAAACTAGTCATGTGTCACTGAGTTATGAATTGGCAATCGAAATCTTTTGATGTTAATTGAGTGAGTTGCCATTTTATTTTTGGCTTTTACTATTGGGTAGAAAATTTACCAATATTGTTAACATGAAGCTACCGGAAGCATTTGGAATGTTACCATCTTTGATTGGAATTTATTAATATTTAGTATCAAAGTATTACCAACTTATATTTGAATTTTATCGGTGTCAAGTATTTGTTTAACTCTATAAATTTGATCGGTACTGTTAATCTCGTACATGAGTTGGTAATTGATAGATCAAACTGTATATTGGTAAATTTCGAATTTAAGCTGATGATGTATCAACAGGTAACCGATTCAAACTCTAGGAATTAGGGGATATTTACTGAGGTGTTTTATATATTGCT
This sequence comes from Eucalyptus guilfoylei, assembly GCA_016097605.1. Lineage (NCBI taxonomy): Eukaryota > Viridiplantae > Streptophyta > Magnoliopsida > Myrtales > Myrtaceae > Eucalyptus > Eucalyptus guilfoylei. The sequence continues at coordinate 11,443,026 of CM027870.1, read as the reverse complement.
ATCAAAGATGATCAGTCCATTAATAAGGAAAACCTAGAATTTGGCACTACAATTATTTTCTTACAAACAAAGCGCATACGGTTTCTAAGTTAATCCTACCCGTTAATTCCAGAAATTATACAAATGTGGGTACACTTAATTTGCTCATTCTATAATCTATATAATGCTTCTTTGTAAAGGTAAAATGGTGGGAAGAGGAGATCAACGCTCCAATGGTCACCTTCTCTTGGCATTATCATGAAATTTCACGCCCATCACATAATGTTTAGTTTGAGTTATACCAATTATCCAAAAATCCGAGGTTGGTGAGCTAGTTATCGCACTCACTAGATGCTCATAGTCATAGTAAGGGTATCTCTTCACTCAAGGTGTACCGTGTTTACACAAATCGTGTAGAGGTTCTCTCACAATATGAATCGAATTTGTGGCCTTGTGGAAGACACATAGCCCATATATCATTGACCAATTACCTTGGTGCTAAACTCTGTAATGTACGCAGGTGAGTGCCTGTCAATGAATCTTACACAAGATAGTATCTTTTATCTTTGGACCACAAGGTAGCTCAATCTCGGTTGAGGATTCTCTTACAATTTATGCACGTGACCAAATTGCTTGTTCACCTGCCCTTTAGCAAGGAACGATTGGTATGTATCGATATTGAATATGGCATAGAGGGTATCCGTCGTACTTGGTTGCAATTTGTCGATATCTCTCCCAAGCAAAGTAAATGCAAATGATGTTTTAGCACGAATGAAAATGCATTTGGCATTTTCTTGTTTATATATCTTCATTCACCAAGTCGATAAAATATCATCTAAGCATCAAGAGCGAGTATGGTATCGTGTTTAGTTCCAATTTGAGTTACTTACCAAGTCATGAATACAAATGTTCACGATCCATGTGGGCCAATTTCAAGCAATACCGCTATATATGTCGAACTAGAAGCCTGACCTCATCGAGAAAGCAATAGTCGAGAAAAAACAACTTTATTCCTAAGAATGATTTTAATGTTTAGAAATATCATCCCGTTCACTATCGGGATAAACAATTACTCCTTGAACAAAGTTGAAATGCAAACAGATATGCAAAATTTACTATTAATAGTTATGTCCAATATGTCGATCGATGAATCTTTCCGTTCTAATGTGAATAAGAATAAAAATACCAACATACATATGAAGTCAATATCAATAATTATATTTATTTCGTTGGTGGATGATTCTATCCGTTTATGATGCTTCTTGTATCAAAAGTGCTTTTGATAAAGCAGTTATTTTTTTAATATTCTATAGCCTTTCGAGTATAAGGTAAGGTGAAGTTTACTCCAAGCAAATGGGTGGAGGAAGTCCCAAATGTATTGGTCAAAATAAATAATATCGAGGAAAAATTACAGAGGAGAGACCCGAGATTGCATTGCATAAAATAAATATAGCAATATATCCCGTCCACACCAAATCCACCAAAATGTATTCCATCTAAACCCTAGCTTCTTTTTCTGGGGGCCACTTTCCATACCAGCAGGTCCAGCACTTTCAAATTTGTTACTTTTGTCACTAGACTTGCATAAAAAGAGATAAAATTCGAACCGTAAATATATTGATTGAGCAATTAAGCATTTCGTTTTGGATACACGTTTCATTGCAAAATACGACATTTTCCGTTTGATTATCGCCGGTGGCCACTCACCATAACGTGGGTGGAGTCTCCTTTCTATGGACTCAGATGAGGCAATTTGGCACATTCACTGGATTAGTTGTGTTGAAAAAGTTTAGATGGTAATATTTTTATAAAGAATCGTCGTCAGTCAATGAATCATAAATTTTACCTAATTGTGAAATTAAGGAAAAAGAAAAATCGAATTTTGATGAAAAGGAATGGTAAATATTCAATCAGTGAAATCGTATTCATTTTTCGACACAATCCTTAAATTTACAATCTTTGTAATCTCGTAATTGGATTGGTAGAATTTGTTTTTGGTTTTTCAAGTCAAATCCCTTCTCCTCTAATTCCAATTGGTTGAAATCATCGTGTCAATTAATGTCATCCACGAATCTCGTGCCAAAAAACAAAAAGAAAACGGTCGGAGTATCTATTAAATGAAAGTCATTCGGAATCCGTTTAATTTTAATTTTATTATCGCGACACCAACAGTACAGACTGATTTATTCATAACGTAGTCATCCTTTTTGCATCAAACTTCTTGTCAGCTTTCAGCGACCTGATGGCATAAACCGCAAGCTCATGCATCATTTTTTTATTTCCATACGTGAAAAATGCGGAGCAAAGCAAAATATATGCGAAATATTCACATAGAAGATCCTTAAAAAAAAAAAAAAAAAGGTGTCACGTGAAAAGGGAAATAAGCAAAATTATAAATCTCGTCGAAGGAAAGGGGGAAATATATAAAAAAAATAAAAAGAGGGGGGGAGAAAAAGAGGAAATTTTGCTCAAAGCAATATTCTCTCTCTCTCTCCTCTCTAAAATACCAAAATTCGGAGGAGAGAGAAAGTGTAAGGGAGAGAGAGAGAGAGAGAGAGAGAGAGAGAGAGAGGCAGCTTCCTCCCCCTTCCTTTTTCCCATTTCCTTTTTCGCCTCGCCTCGCTTCGCTTCGCTTCTTCTCTTCTGCTGCCGCCACCGTAGACAGTCCCCCCTCGACGCGCGCACGCGCACGCGCTTCCTCCGCCGCCGCCGCCGCCGCCTGGTGAAGAAGCCATTGCCGTCGCTTCCCTCTCGCCGCTCCGCTCCTCCTGTTCAAGTTCCCTTTTTTCTTCTCCTTTTCCCGGGAAAAGGCTCCATCTCTGTCGCTCCCTACCCCACCCTTCTCTCTCTCTCTCTCTCTCTCTAGGGTTCTTCGAGCTGGATTCTCTATCCTTCCGCCTGCGCATCTCCCTGCGCCGCTGGTTCAGCGGCTTCGTCGATTAGGCCCCCTTTCCCGTCTTCGCCTGAACCCTAAGCCTCCTCTCGCCGTCCTCTTGATTGGGTAGCTCCGGTTTTTTTTTTTTTTTTTTCGATTTTTGGGGTTTTATGGTTGGCGTCATCGAGGGGGATTGGTTTCCAAATTGATGGCATTGGGCGATTTGATGGCGTCCCGGTTCTCTCAGTCGTCGGTGTCCGTGGGGTCGAATCACCTGGACCACTACGTCCCTTCCTCCAGCAACGAAGATGGCGATTTCGGCACCAGCAACCTCTCCTACTTGCCGCAGAATGTCGTCTTCTGCGAGCTCCGGCACGAGGCCTTCGAGGCCTGCGTGCCCTGCGGCCCCTCCGAGAGCGGCTTGGTCTCGAAATGGCGGCCCAAGGACCGGGTATCCCTTCCGGCGTCCCTTCTCTCTTTCTTCTTTTCTCTGCCCTTTGGCTTGGCTGATGATGATCCATCTTGTTAGCTTGTGAATAAGTGCGGGCCGAGTCTTATCGCCGACTTGTTTTTTTTTTTTTCCTTGTTCACATTACTGCCCGCTGAACTGGTTCTTGCTGCGATTCAAGTCGAGTGATTTGCATTTCACGGGATTATGTATGTAGAGTTGTATTGCATTTTTTGATGGGTAAGAGATGGCCAGGGCAAAGAGGGATGGATTATCTTTTGATAACTAAGGCTTATGAGTATTCTCTGATGGCACAAAACATTTTATTCGATGTAAATGTGTGAGATGGTGAGGAATTTTTGTTGGCATTTTGCGTGTGACCTCCATTTCTAGTGAGGACAATTGGGGATTTGGGGAAGCTAAGCCTAACATTTAATTCTACTAGAACTGGCTGCCACATGGGCCTTGCCTTACCCTGGCTAACTCACCGGATTTGTTCTCAACGTACTCTTTTCTGAACTTTAATTTCTGCGCATAGTGATCTTCTGAAGTTAGCTGAGAAGTCGTCTGGCGATCAAACTTCCAATTGTAGACTGCTTTCTGTCATTATCATTTTTGATCTATGCAGGTAATGGATTTGCTAATTATGCACCTGCAAAATGGTTCATTTGTTTGGATGTTCTGCTTGGAGTAGAGAAGTATTATTGTGCATTGTCCTCAAGCTCTCCTGCCATTCATTCCAGTTTTTGATGGGTTCAAGTTGCCTGGAATGTTTGTTGTGCTCATATAATTGATTCCACACAAATCCAAATATACAGACGCGTGGGAATTGATTGATTCAAGAAACATCTGCCTATGAGGCATGCAACTTGTGGGATATGTAATTGCATATCCTGATGGCAGAGTTGCAATATACTATGGCATAGATTTACGTAGGTATCAATTTCAGTTTTAAAATGGTAATTCAATAAAGCTCTTTAGCTCTAATACATGCAGCAGGGGTAGCAAATGACTTTATGCCTATAAAACCTTCCATTTTCTTGGAGGATTTTTTTTGGCTTTTCTAGTCGAACAAATTTCCCTAGTCATTCTGCTTTGAAGCAATACTCTTGGATTGGGAAATCCATTGGCAAAAAGAAAGCAATTGTTGTAATAGCAGGGTCAATTGTGTTTAGCTGGAGCTTTTAAGAAGTGTAAGTAAATTGAAATTTCAGCTGCCTCATGTGATATGAACAGGAAAAGCTAATCCTTATCTAACAAATTATTTGCTGAGAAACCAATGGCTTTCACAACAGTTAATATAGTGATATTAGAACTATTTATCTCCTGTTAATGAAATGGTATTAATATTTTACAAGTGATAAGGGTTAAATTACATTGAGGAGAAGCACTGTTATCCTCTGATATTGGTTGTGTATGTCTGTATTTTTTTTTCCTTTTGAGTTTGTTGGGTTGGCGGGTCGCAGTGCTCGTGCTTCCTGAGTCCCAACTTCTGGTGTTGCATTTGCTCTTAGTTCCTAACGAGGTGCATGACACAATAGCGAATGGGCTGTTTAAAGTGAAAAGCTGAGAATCATTCATTTGGTTTTGATTGAAACAGTGATATGTCTACTTTATTACTTTAAGTATGATATAATCCACATCAGTCAAAGTAAAGTTATTGCAAAAAAAGGATCATATAAGGTGTTGTGCTCTCTTAAGGTGTAGAGATGAAACCATCTCTTTGTGGCATGGATTATTATCATGAAGTCATTGCTACGATTAGTCTTATCTTGTTAAGATATTCTTGCTCGAATGGCTTCTCTCTCTCTCTCTCTCTCTCTCTCTCTCTCTCTCTCTCTATGTTAGAGGAATGGCTTCTTTCCTAAAGTAAAGGTGATATTCTTCATGTCTCCTTTCTTTGAGAGATACAGCAGTGTCTGTGCATTTTTCAAACATGTCCAATTGTGCTTTTTACAGACCACTCTATTTTATTTTATTTTCATTTAATTCCTTGAAGTTGGTCGTTGAGAAAGTAGTCTAAGGAAACTCATTAATTAGAATTGTAAATTTTACAGAGGTAGAATTTAAAGTAAGAGATGATGCTAGTCTGGCAAATGAGATGTTTCTAATGGTTCGTTCTTGCTCTGCAGATGAAAACCGGATGTGTAGCTATTGTCTTATGTTTAAACATAAGTGTTGATCCACCTGATGTAATAAAGATATCTCCTTGTGCCAGAATGGAATGCTGGATAGGTAGATCATTTTCTTTCATGCTTGGAATTCTTTTCTGTTTTTACAGCATCTCCTTGCTTTGCGAAATTGTTGCATGATATTCTTCTGTGTGGACGTATGTTGTTTTCTTAAATTGAGAATAGATGCTTCTTTTTCCAATATCTGGACATACTTCATTGCATATGATCCTTGGCTCAATCTTAATTTTTAATCAATTGAAATCAGAGTTTTTGATTGGATAATTATCGAACTATCTCTTTATTCAGTAACTTTGAGTTGCTCCTTTTCCGTCTTACTAATGGCAAGCACCTGAATATTATAGTTGGAGTTTTTACTTATAATAACATTTTTTACTTATTACAATGTCTTGGATTTATTTCCCTTGTTAGATCCATTTTCCATGCAACCTCGAAAAGCTATTGAATCAATTGGAGAAGCTTTGAAAAAACAGTATGAAAGGTGGCAGCCAAAGGTGAGATTTCTTAAATCCTTTTTAAATGATTATCTTTTGATTTGTTTTCTGGAGTTCATATCACCAAATTCTTGCAATCCGAGCAGGCTTCATATAAGGAGAAACTTGATCCTACCGTTGATGAAGTAAAGAAACTCTGTACGACCTGTCGCAGATATGCCAAGTCCGAGAGAGTTTTGTTTCATTACAATGGTCACGGTGTGCCAAAGCCAACTGCAAATGGTGAAATCTGGGTCTTCAACAAAGTAATATTTTATTTTCTTGGCTCTTTTTGGTACTTTGTTGAATTTATACTTTGGCTGGACTGGCTATAGTAATTAATAGTCACGTTTGATTAAATTTCTTTTCCATGTATTATTGTGCCCAATTTGCAGAGTTATACACAGTATATCCCCCTGCCGATCAGTGAACTTGATTCTTGGTTGAAGACACCATCGATATATGTCTTCGATTGCTCTGCTGCTGGTTTGATAGTCAATGCATTTATAGAGGTACTCAAAGATGGGTATGCTTTCAGCTGTGATTGTTAATACAAATTTAACCATCTTGAGAGTGATTTAATGTTTGTCATATATTTTTGGACTTTCCAAATGACTGCGCATTTGTAATTCTATGGTAGCTTAATGACTGGGGTGCTGCTAGCACCAGTGGATCCACAAGGGATTGCATTATTCTGGCGGCCTGTGAAGCGCATGAGACCCTCCCTCAAAGTGTTGAATTTCCTGCTGATGTCTTTACATCTTGCCTCACCACACCCATTAAGATGGCTTTAAGATGGTGAAACCTAGTTCCTTAAATATTACTGTTTTGAATTTGATCTCACTCATTTTTGTGCCTTTGACAGTTTATGTCATTAGCCTTCAAATATGTGCTGTATCTGGGTTTTTTCATGTGATGGCGCGCTTCGTTGGTTTATTTTAACGTAGCAGCAAATAGTTGTTTTCAACAATGGCTTGAAATAGGTATATATTGCATTTTCTAGAACCCCGGGACATGCTCCAGTTTATATGTGCTGGGTTTTCCATAGGTATTTCAGTAAATAGAATGATCTTTGGGCAAGTGATGCATGTGCATGCTCTGCTCTTCTTTGCTGTGATGTGGAGGTTCTTATGCTTAAGTTTATATGAGTGATATAGCTTTCTTGAAAATAATTTATAGTTAGAGATGTTCTGCTTAGCTTCCTCTATTATTAATATGAGAAATATGTAGATGAAGCTTGGCTATATGATCCATCTGAAATTGGTTAATTTGACATTTATTCTGAGAATACTCCTGTTCTCAAATGTTGGCTGTCAGGTTCTGTACTAGATCACTATTACGGGAGTCCCTTGATCATTCTCTGATTGATAAAATTCCTGGTCGCCCAAATGATCGCAAGACGCCTCTGGGAGAACTGAATTGGATATTTACTGCAGTGACTGACACTATTGCTTGGAATGTCCTCCCTCATGGTAGCACACTATTTACTTTTTGTAATTAATTGTGCATCTTTTTTAATTTTCTTATTTTAATCAATTGCGTTTTCTTTTGCGACTAGTCAATATTTGATTGTTGTGCTGCAGATCTGTTTCAAAGATTGTTCAGACAAGACCTTTTGGTAGCCAGCTTGTTTCGAAATTTTTTACTTGCTGAAAGAATTATGCGTTCAGCAAACTGTTCACCAATATCTCACCCAGCACTGCCACCAACGCATCAGCATCATATGTGGTACTGCAATTTCTTTCATCATCAAGTGGTTTCACGTGAAGATTTATTACTGATTTTCTTCTCGTTGGTATGTAGGGATGCATGGGACATGGCTGCCGAAATCTGTCTATCGCAGCTTCCATCTTTGGTGGAGGATTCTGGTGCAGAATTCCAGGTTCAAACTTTTACTTTCTTCCTTTCAAATTACTTGATCTCACTCATGGTTTGTCCTCAAGTAACACTGTTTGGCATTCTTTCAGCCAAGCCCTTTTTTCACCGAACAGCTAACAGCATTTGAGGTATGGCTTGATCATGGGTCTGAAAATAAAAAACCACCAGAGCAGCTGCCTATTGTTCTGCAGGTATGATATGGCTTGTCATAGTTTGCAGTCATCTTTTGACCATGTCGCAGTTATAGTTTTCTTGCTCCACCATTCTTCACTTTTTCTTGTTTACTTTTAAGCCGTTAAAATGGTTAGTATAACACGATCTTATCAAGTTTAAGCTTGCTTGTTCAAGTCATGCTGTCAGTCCATCAGTTAGTGTAATTGAGGAATCTATGCATATTCTTAGGTTCTGCTCAGCCAGAGTCATCGATTTCGGGCACTTGTTCTCCTTGGAAGGTTCCTTGACATGGGACCTTGGGCTGTGGATCTGGTAATAATGGTGCTGTTGATTTTGCGTTCTACGTTCGACATACATCCTGCTAATTTAAGTGTACTTTTCAAAAAAACTTCCTCATAGGCCTTGTCAGTTGGAATATTTCCATATGTCCTAAAGCTGTTGCAGACCACAACTCCAGAACTGCGGCAGATTCTTGTATTTATTTGGACAAAAATTCTTGCCCTTGACAAGGTAATGATGATAGCGTATGTTGTTGAACTGCATAACATTAGAAATGTTTGGCTGGCATTGCTATAAATTGATCTTGTTGCATGTGTATAAAGTGTTGGAGTGCACTGCTTGATCCCTCGCATTCTTTTGTGGAGATTGGATGGTACTGGGAGGGTGTTTGGGGCCACAGCATTGTCCATTTTTTAGATGAATCTCGATTCGACAATTGTGTCTCTGGTTGTCCAGATTCAAAAGAGTATTTTTTCTCATGGATGTGCATAACTTAATTTATTGAGACTGTTTTCATCCTAAGAGGAAAGAATGATGCTTTTTATCTTAGTTCATTATATACATCAATTGAATTGCCATAGTGGAAGTTGAGTGTGATCCGTGAAGTAAATCTTTTGGAACCATATTTCATTAAGCACTAAATAGTGATGGTAGAAAATGTGAATATATGGTCCTTTGGAGAGAGATATATTTTGTTTAGGGGAAGGGGACCATATATTGAGTAAAAGGAAAAAAAGAATTTGATTCTAGTTCATTGACTATTTGAGTATAAGCAAAAGAAGAATATGGGTCTAATTCAATGACTATTTGAGAGTATGTTGCTTTCATTAGGAATTCCTCAATGATTTAGTGGTGTGTTATTCTGAATGGCCATTATGTTTTTGCTTGTGCAATGATAGTCATGTCAGGTGGATTTAGTAAAGGATGGAGGGCACGCATACTTTATCAGGTTTCTTGACGGTATGGAAGCGTATCCTGAGCAGCGTGCAATGGCTGCCTTTGTTTTGGCTGTCATTGTGGATGGCCATCGAAGGGGTCAGGAAGCATGTATCGAAGCAAATCTTATCCATGTCTGCTTGAGGCACCTACAGGGTCCAAATCCAAATGACACGCAGACTGATCCGTTGTTCCTTCAGTGGCTTTCTCTTTGTCTGGGAAAGGTTTGGGAGGATTTTACCGAGGCCCAAATGGTTGGATTGGAGTTAAATGCCCCTGCTATATTTGATCCTCTATTGTCCGAGCCCCAACCTGAGGTCTATAATTTAGCTTTATCATTTAAATCTTGTCAAAATAATTCTTTCCTGTTGTATGATGTTAAGGAAATTAGTTTTGTCAATTCTCTATTGTAAACTTCAGGTCAGGGCTTCTGCTGTTTTTGCACTGGGCACCTTGCTTGATGTTGGGTTTGACTCAAATACAGAGAGTGTTATTGGAGATGAAGAGTATGATGATGATGAAAAGAGTAGGACTGAGATTAGCATTGTCAAAAGCCTCTTGAGTGTTGTTTCAGATGGCAGCCCACTGGTGAGGGCAGAGGTCGCTGTAGGTTTGTGATCTGCCTTTTATGTTTTATGCGGTGTGTTCCTTTCTTTTATGTTCTAAGATTCTATTTAAGACAGCATAAGATGACACACTGTATTCAACCAATCTCTTGGTACAGTCTGGGATAAGTTGGTCGTAGAACTTCTAAATCAATTCATGTTACAGTCAGATTGATCATATTCTGCTTCTGAGCTTTAGATATGTGTCTCCTGAGAACTTTCATCTGTACAAAACTCTATTTTTTGCCATAAAGTTTGACAATTTCGTGCAAACATATTGTTATACAGTTTCTATTAAACAAACTCATATAAAAAAGATATTGTTCCATTATAGTCGGATGTAATTAATAGCTGTCCATATATGCCACTATTTGGGAAAAGTGTTATGCCTCATGCTTGAATTGCTCTTGCTGCTTTCTCTTTCAAAACTGTTCTCCTTATGACTTTAGAAGGCACTCTAGCTTTAAGACTCCTTTCGTTTCACAGAAAATGAATGATTTGAAGAGCATCTTCTTAAAATTGATGGATTGTATCGCTTGAAATAATTAGTCAATGAAAATATTTTCATATCGATAATAATTTATGTCCGAACATTTTCATGAACGATGAAAATATTTTTTTATTCATTTATTTTTGTAAGCGATACAATCCGTCATTTTTAGGAAAATGTTTTCCAAATGATTCATTTTCTGCGAAATAAATAGAGCCTAGTTTTTCTTGAGTTACCGGCCGTTGTCATTGGCTGCGCCTTTGGTAATATTAAATGTTATGTTTCTTCACGTGTGCTTGGTACCATCTTGTTTGATCAGTTGGGAGAAACTATGCTTTAACAAGTATTTGTTTCTGGTCTTTCAATCGGTGGAACTTTAAGTTGTATGTCATGGGCATTAGTTGGGTGTACGTATCCAGGCTATGGTGTTACTGTTGGGAGTGCAACTTTTTAGTCATTATCTTGCTCATGTTAATGCTTAAATGCATGTAATAAGATGCATACTTAAGCATTTGGAAGCATTATGGTGTTTTGCTTATGTGTCAAGTTTGCTGTAGCATCTATAAGCTTTCTCAAAATCTTCAATTACTTTAACTGATCCATCTGAATTGTTCTATTACCAACTTCTAGTCTATTAAGCTAAAATTAGGTCCATTTTGGTTACTTCATGATCTGCTATTACTTTCTATTTGGCAACGTGACAGAAGTTGATGGGAAGACAACTGTTCAAAGTGATCTGCCATGATGCTTTACCCTAGGACTACCGACTCATGCTCGTGCTCCATTGTTTTCTGGGTTGTAGCTAACAAATGACACGTGTTAAGGAAGTTCAAAGGATATTGTGTTTTATATGTTCCATAAATCATACTTTTCCCTTTTAACCACCCTTTTCTCTTCCAGCTATGCTCCCAAATGGGAGGTCTACAGTTTAGATAAAATTTGTTTTAATGGGGACTTTCCTGTATTTCTGTGGATTATATTTCTTTACCAGACTGAATCTGAATTTTTTAATTTTACAGCCCTGGGACGGTTTGCTTTTGGTCACAACAAGCACCTTAAGGCGATTGCTGCTGCCTGCTGGAAACCTCAGTCTAATTCTTTGCTGACTTCTTTCCCTTCACTGGCACAAATAAAAGGCACGGGTAGTGGATGTAATACCCCAAACCAGCTTGGAAGTATTGTTTCATCTCAAATTGGTCCCATACTTAGAGTTGGCAATGATAACACAACGGTTCGGGATGGTAGGGTCTCATCTAGCAGCCCTCTTGTTGCATCTGGAGTTATGCATGGATCTCCATTATCGGATGATTCATCTCAGCATTCTGATTCTGCAATAGCCCCTGATGGTGTGAGCAATGGTGTTGCCCACAGTTTCATGCCAAAACCACTTGATAATGCTATGTATTCCCAGTGCGTATTGGCTATGTGCACTTTGGCAAAGGATCCATCACCACGGATAGCAAGTGTTGGCAGACGTGTGCTTTCTATTATTGGTATTGAGCAAGTGGTAGCAAAATCTTTAAAAACCTCTGGCAATAGTGTGCGGCCTGGTGAAACTATAGCAGGAGCCTCTAGTCTTGCTGGTCTTGCGCGGTCCTCCTCATTTTTCGAGATGCACACGACAGGTTATTTATACTTAGCTCCAAGTCTCAAAGAGAAATGAAGTGCTCCTGTTCTTTTTTGATTACTTGTAATGGACCCCACTTTTTGTTGTATGGCTGCATTTATTTTCTATAGTTGCAAGTTTGATAGTTTGTCTTCCTTTCTTTAAATCTGCTATACCTTCCTTGATATTAAGCTATCATCTGCAGGTCAGTTGCCATTAACATTCAGAACTCCTCCGGTTAGCCCTCCTCGGCCAAGTTATTTAGCAGGAATGCGAAGAGTTTACTCTTTGGAGTTCAGGCCATATTTGATGAGTTCTCCAGAATCTGGCTTAGCTGATGCTGTTTTAGCTTCTGGAGGAACTACAGGGCCTCCAGAACGCAGTTTCCTTCCGCAATCGACTATCTATAATTGGAGTTGTGGCCATTTCTCCAAGCCAATTCTTACTGCAGCTGATGATTGTGAAGAAATATCAGCTAGAAGGGAGGAGAGGGAGAAATTGGCACTTGAGCACATCACTAAATGCCAACACTCTTGTGAGTCTTCAACATTTTTCTTATGTTCTTCTGTGTCATAAAATGAGTCTCTTGCCTTTTTTAGTGTCTTCTCATTTACTCTTTGACTTTCAGCTGTCTGTAAGCTCAATAACCAAATTGCCAGCTGGGACACCAGATTTGAGACGGGGACGAAAGCAGCCTTGTTGCAACCATTTTCTCCTGTTGTGATTGCTGCAGATGAGAATGAACGCATTAGGTATACCATGTTCTGTATAGTGATTTCACTCATCAGGGTTTGCAGTAGCTATATCATTTCCAAAGTATTTTTTGAGCTCAGCAAGCCAGTTTGAAGATTCTGTCAGATGTGGAATTTCCATGCAGATTCTCTAAGAGCACTTCAAATGCAATTCTAGGCATCATATATTTTAAATTTTTTAATATTCTATCTGAAAATGATCATTAAAGTCAGCCAACTCTGCTCAACGTGGACAGTTCATGTGTTTATACCTAAATAATGTGTTTTCCTGATAATTTATTTTCCAGGATATGGAATTATGAGGATGCCGCGCTTCTAAACAGCTTTGATAATCACGACTTCCCGGATAAGGGCATATCTAAGCTGTGCCTTCTGAATGAGCTCGATGACAGTTTGCTCCTTGCCGCTTCATGTAATTATTCTTTTTTAGTTGGTTATGATGGCTGGAAAGAGTTTACATTTTACATTGTAATGGAGAGGAAAATTTCATCTTCTGTAGGTGATGGAAATATTCGAATATGGAGAGATTATGCTTTGAAAGGCAAGCAAAGGCTTGTCACAGCATTCTCTTCTATTCAAGGACATAAACCAGGCGTTCGGAGTTTGAATGCAGTGGTGGACTGGCAACAGCAGTCTGGATATCTGGTACTAACTTAGGATGTCCATAGTAGTATTTTCTTGGTGGATTTTCTGATTTTATGTTACCCAATGCTAGACATTATTTGTAACAATTTTTTGTCTGTATAACCAGTATGCTTCGGGTGAGATATCCTCCATCATGGTCTGGGATCTTGATAAGGAGCAGCTCGTCAATTCTATTGCAACCGCTTCAGAATGTAGTGTCTCAGCACTGGTGAGTTCTCCCTTGTCCAAGTTCTGTCTAAATTGTTGAAGTAAAAGACGTTTGGATCTATGTACTTGCCAGAGTTGCTGTTCTCTTCAACTTTCATAAACTGTACTCTTCAGTTTTGGTAGTAATGTGACTAAACATTCACCATTGAGACTCGTCAATAGAGTGGAAATGGTTAAATTCAAACATGTTACTTATGGTGCTTTTAATTTATTGCCTCACTTTTTGTTTTCTTCTCAATTGATTGAGTATGCTATCTGAAGTTCCTGCACACTTTAGTCTCTCCTGAAAAACCGTTTGTGCTGGTAATCTCTATATTTGTCTCTTGAAACTTGTGGCTATTATGGATATGTCACTGTAGGTTTCTTAATGGATACTAGGACTGATAGTGGACTGCTTTTCTGTCCTTGCGCTGTAGTCTGTGTTCTTCAATGCATTGGAAACATTCTGCTATTGAGAGAGGAAAGATTTGAGGTGGATAGATGTAATATGGTCTTGTCTGCAGTCTCTCATTGTTGACATTCCTGTTCATTGTGGCATGTTGTCTGTGATGTCATCTTTGCATCGAGTTCTGTACACTTAGCTACTAATCCTTGAAAATTTGTTCTGCTGATGTTGTCACTCATTATGGTTGTGTTTTACGTAAGAATCTGCCTGTTTTACCCTCCTTTTGTGCATTGTTTCGCTTGCATGGTCTCTTCTTATTTATTTTCTCTGACTTGATATATGTAAACTCTGTTACATATATAGTCTGCCTCCCAAGTGCGTGGGGATCTTCATGCTGCAGGATTTGTGGATGGATCAGTCAGACTTTATGATGTACGGGCACCTGAAATGTATGTATCATTGTTGTAGCATAATGCAAACATTTATCTCAATTTTGCCATACTGCTTTCTGAGCATTAATCTTCCTTAAGATGTGTATTCATGTGCTTCACTTGATAAACTCACCTGTCTTTGACTAGTGTGGTCATATTCATTTTAGGGCTGGCAATTCGTGTTAGCATGTCATAATCATGCGCGTAATTCTTGTCAATGCACGTTGGTCTAAAATTTGTTAAATTAGATTCTACATTCTAAATTTTATTTTGTGTCAATTTGTGTCAACATATACAGCTAGCATGTCGAGCAGGTCTTATCATATTTGTGTTTTCTCTCTGGAATTCGTTTTTCCCTCATTTCATAACTGGTTGTGTCCAGCATTACCATCTTCTTACTATATCTTTCTTTAGATGTTGAGTATCATGCATTTTTAGGGGCTTTTGATTGCCTGGCATAACCTGCTTGGTTTTTAGGCTTGTTTCTGCTATGCGACCGCACACTAAGGAAGTAGAGAGGGTTGTGGGAATTGGCTTTCAACCAGGACTTGACTCAACGAAGGTAACTGGATTATCCATCAATATCTTTCTGCCAGCCTTATGTATGTGTTTTTTTTTCCCCTCTTCTCTTAAACCTTTTCCTCCTTTCTTGAAGCATAAGTTGTTGCTATTTGGAATGTGAGGAGTTATTTATATATTAGAATAAAGGCGATTCAAGACCCTTAGGTTATTTTTGGTCTTTCTGCAACAATTGAAGGGTAGCCATACTGCGATTGCATGGATAAGAAAAAGACTCGTGAATTTGCTTATTTGTGTCCTCGCATGAATTCGGATGTTTTGCTCTCTTAATGCTCTTCTCCCTTCTCTTTTGTCCATTGGTGATTGGATGGATGGTCGTGTGTCATGTGATTGTGGCTATATTTAAAAGAAGCATTGCTATTTGAATGGTCTAATTGAAATTATTTTCAGACTGTCAGTGCCTCACAAGCTGGAGAGATTCAGTTCCTTGATGTCAGATACAATGGGGGACCCTACCTAACTATAAATGCTCACAGAGGATGTCTTACTGCCTTAGCTGTCCATAGGCATGCTCCAATCATTGCTAGTGGCTCAGCTGAACAGCGCATTAAAGTCTTTAGCCTTGATGGTCAACCCCTTGGCACTATTCGTTACTACCCCACTTTCATGGCCCAGAAAATTGGTTCAGTTAGCTGCCTGACTTTCCATCCCTACCAAGTGCTACTTGCTGCTGGAGCTGCTGATGCTTGCGTATCCATATATGCCGATGAAAATGCACAAGGAAGATAAATGCACATTCTTTCTCTTTTGGGTGGCACTGCAGGTGCTTGAGTTTGGTGGATGTGTCACTGATGCTGCTGCTCTTTTGGTGCAAATTGATGATCAAACAGTCACATCTCTGTACAGCGAGTCTCCCGGAGGTTCACTTTGAAAATCCCGACTTATCTCGGTTCTCATGTAGACTCGTCGGGTGTGGAGTCACGTGCTACGTATTCTTTAGCCTCATGGAGTGTCAAAGATGGTCAGCGTCCTGCATATGATGGGGGCTTTGGCAAATAATCTGTTATACCAGTAAATCCCTGTAAATATTCCTCTCTTCTTTTTCATCTTTTCCTCCTTGTGTGTCCATTTTTTCCTCTTATTAATCTTCTTCTCTTTAATCTGTAAAAGCAATGAAATGTGATGATTCTAATTTAGTTGCTGCAAAATGAAATGGGTGGTTTGCTCCTATCAATTGGGGGCTTTAACTCGCTCATCTTCCTCCTGTTTGTGTCATTCTCATTGTCTAAGCTTGATGTGATGACACGGTCTCCACCTGGTAAAAGATCGAAGAATTTATTCTGTTTGACCTTTTGCTACATCTGCTTCGGCTTGGATTTCTCTATTAGTACCTGGGTGGTGTACATCTGCTGGTTAGCATCTTGATATATCATTCATAAGAATGCGATTTTTCTTCTATGAATCAGTATTAATTGCGCTTGTAAGTTAGATGGGCAAGTCATGTTCAACTTATCTGATCGTCCCGGTTCTTTTTTGTGCATGTGTGATGTGTGACTGATGTTTTCAACCACAAATACAAAAATGCGACTGATGTTAGGTCGTCATGCTCGAAAATGCTTGCATCCGGCAAAAAAAAACCATTGCTTCAAATGGTCGGGAAGTCTTGTAATTTGAAGTTACTCTGGCAATGGCAACGCTTGTGTAAGTCGGGTAAATAGATGGTTTTAGGCTGTTGCAACTCCATGCCATATTGAGTCTCCTGTTGGCTTAAGGTTCAGCTTCTGCCCCTCGATCTGTCTTGTTATATATCTGCATATCTTATGAACGTCCAGGCATCTAATATTGTCGATGCACCAATACGCAGGAGAAAAGCATTTGATGTGCCACTTGCATGACTGACGCGGCGCATTCAGCTTTGCGACATAGCTGCTAAGTGTTTAAAGCTTGTGGAAAGAATTCTATCATTGAGGAAATGCAAATTGCACCTGATCGATAAAATGAAGATGGAAAAAGGCTAAGGGTGAGTACAAGAAAAGGAGTACTTTCCAGCAAACGTGTCTTCATTAATCTCTTCAAGGATCACGACAAGGGCAACAATGAGAGCATAATCTACATTCGGATACACCGTTACGCCGAACGTGTCCTTTCCGAGTGTAATGTTTTGCGCCTTGTGATCCTTATGCATCTAGGGAAAGGCGAAAACGGTTAGCAAGCGCTGCGTATTCTTCAGACATCACACAAAATTACGAATCTGTTAACTGAAAAAAGAACAGAGAAGAAAGAAAACACCCCCTTTCAACTCCAAGCTTACTTGAGCAATGACTATAGTGCCATTTCCGGCATATATGGTGCATGATCGTTCCAGCCAGTTCCCTTTGACCTTAAAGTCGCAAGCTTCTTCTTTGGTGTTGGCTGCTAGGAACACATCTATCTCTGTCCCATGAATTCGCATTAGCGACGACTTCTTGGCCATGAATATTAGGTCGTCGGAGCACAAGCTATCACCACTATAAGCTTGCCATCTCCGATGAGCAGTCAAAATCTGATCCAACGACACAATTGAAACTGTAACTATTTGGCATTAATAAAAAGAAGGAAAAATCATCTACTATTGCTGAGTCGACGATCATCAAATATTGCTATTGTGTCAAAATATAACGAGATTTTGTAATCCGTACATATTTTGGAGTATAACAATGAGGTGATGCTCAGACAATGCATTGGGAACACGAGTATCAACCAAAAACGTTGTTTTCAAAGGAAAAGTCGAATTTGTGCTAAACTTCAATGATAATCGACCTTTTGTTGGAGGGAAACGACGGCATCGCTCGCGGCATCGTTCAAGATGAGGTGTCCATGGACGCTAACGGAGGAACCCTTAACTCTGAACACGATGTTGCCACTAACATCCGTGACCAAAAGACCGCCTCCGGGGATGGCGGTGTGTTTCCTCTCGACGATGAGTTCGACCACATAAGGCGTGCAGAATTTCCGGCTCACGACGGCCACTGGGTTCGCTAAGGGAGGGTAGGTTGTCTCGGAGGCCATAATCAGAGACCGATCGTCCATTTTTCTCTTTTCCTGTTTGAAGGTCGCGAGGGAATCGAGCGATGGCGTTTGAGCCTTTCCTTATTGAGGAACTCGTGCTTCCAGCAGTTTCTTGATCCGTTCCGGGTCGCGAATATTGCGGTTCTAACACATTGGTGTCGCGTTCGGGATGCGATAAGGATGTTTGCTCTCGCTTTTAATTTCATACCTATCCGTTTTCACATTCCATCTTTTGATCTTCGAGATGTCTTTTTAAAGTAAAGCATACGCGTTTGCAGAGATTCAAGGTCGAACGTGAGTCTATATTAAGGTTCTTTTTGTTGTCACTTCAGCAAATTCCAACGAAATAATAGAGTATGTTTCTGAATGACGAATCTTGCATTTAAATTTCTGAACATTTCTCAATCGATATTCATTTTGACACGATCATGGTCACATACGCCCAACAATTATTCATTACCAATGCATTTTACAGCTCGCAGATCTCCGATTATTTCGTGATCGAAATGACATGATCACACGAGATCGGATTCCAGCTAAAGTCTCAAACGTTCCATTATGAGCATGCGTGCGAACACACACCATACACACACCAATATACGATGCTACCTCGAAAAAAAGGCCGAGGGCTTTGGATCAATTGTTCCCGTCGTCGTCCTTGTTGATTCCGTCCAGAATCACGATGATCGCGGCGATGAATGCGTAGTCGACATTCGGGTACACCGTCACCATGAACTTGTCCTTCCCGAGCAAGACACTCTGGACAGAGTGCTTCTTGTGCATCTGCGATTTCAAAAATGAATCAGTCTTATGCTCAAGACTAAAGAAGTAACAAGATCTTGAAAAAGTCAAACCGTGTTAAACAACGATTAACACTATATTGCCGAGTGATAATTTGATCGATGGCTTACTTGGGCAACGACGTTGTTGGATTCTCCGGCGTAAACGACGCAGGATCGTTCGAGCCAGCTTCCTTCGATCCTGAAATCGCAGACGTGCTCGTTGGTGGTGTTGGTGGACAGGAACACGTGGAGTTTAGTCTTGAACTGGATCATCGAAGAGCGCTTCACCGTGAAGATCAGATCTTTCGGGTCCGTGCTCTCTCCTCTGAAAGCTTGCCATCGATCGTGCGCGCTCATGATCTGCGAATGATAAAAACACCGCACGAAGGATGATGAACGTCGAAGATTTCGACTCCCGAGTGCTGCGAAAGAACGGAAGTACAAAGCGACGGGCAAAGCAATACATATACGTTCATCAAACCTTCTCGGTCAGGGTCACGACCGGATTCCCGGCGGCATCGACCAGGACACGGCGGTCGTGGATGCTGAAGAAGCGCCCTTTGACCTTGAACAGGATGTTGTCGTTGGCATCGGTGACGACGAAGCTGCCGTCCGTCAAGGACATCACTTTCCTCACGATCGCGATGTCCACCACCTGCGGAACACAGTACTGGGGTCCGAGGATCGCCGCCGACTGCGGCATCGTGCTAACCGCCGGCTGCGACATCATTCTTATCCTGTATGCGTCTGGATGTGAGAGAGAGAGAGAGAGGTGTTCTGAAGCGACTCTGATGAATTCGATCCGATCCGATGATATGAGGACTTTTTATAGTTGTGAAAAGGTAAGGGGAGTTGACGGCGTAACGTACGGCGTACGCAACAGGTTAAATTGGATTGTATGAATATAAGACTTTTAGGTATGTTGGATGAAGTGAAAGACGATAAGGGATGCTGAGTACAGTCAATACGCCCTTTTTTCGAAGTAACTCGGATGAAAGGCACGGATAAGGGGGATCGTCGAAAGTTGCATTTTCATCTTTGTAATATCTTTGAAGCGAAAGGGTACATGAGAAACTTTGGTAAATTCATCAAAAACGAGATCAAATCAGCGTGGTCTAATCACCTTCAGTTAGATAGTGATTACCAAGGATCAAAGAGATTTGGCCCCGTTTGGTTCGGCATTTGAAATGAGCTTTGGAACTCTAAAGTTCCTTGACCAAATGCAAATAACCTTTAGTCTAAAACAAGTCTTGAGGTACTTTGGGAAGTTGTATTTTTGGAATGCAAATAACCTTGGTTACTGTTCATCTTCTCCAACTGACCGCTGCATGAAAAAGCTGATCGGAGACCAACGACTGCCAGCCAAGGGGTGGCGTGCGCTGGTGATCGCCGCCTGAGGGTCGCTTGACCTCAGGCGACGCCTGAATCGCGCGACCTAGGCAACTGATGGCCTGAATCGCGCGACTCAAGTGACGGTCGTCGGGGTTAGGCTACCCCAGGCGACGGCCACCTGAGGTCACGCAACCCTAGGCGACGATTGAACCTAGGCAGGCGATGCTTGGGGTCATGCGATGGCCGAACCGCCCAAGCGTTGCCCGCTTGGGTTCAGCTGTTGCCTGGGTGCTCGACCCAGGCGATGGCCACTTGAGGTCGCGCGTCGCCTAGGTTGGGCAACTGCCACTTGAGGTTGTGTGCTTGAGGTGGGCGACCTCAGGCGACGGCAACTAGGGGTCAGATTTGGCCGTCCGACGGCCTGATCCGGCGGTTTGGTCGCCAGATCCGACGATTCGACAGCCATACTTAAAAAAAAAACAATTTTTTTTGTTTTTTAATTTAACAAAAGTGTAATTTTTACTAAACAGTATTTTGCTCAAAGTCATTTCACAATGCACTTTAAAACTACAATTTACCAAATGCTATTTACATGTTTACAAATCAAAATATTTGTATTTTTCCAATGACATTTGCCCAAAGCCAAACCAAACGGCCCCAAAGCAGGATGCCTGAGAGCACATCAGATCATAATTTTGAAAAGCAAGAGAACCCCAAAAGTTCATAATTTCTAAAATCTCGAACTGACTTGCAGGATCTCCAAAACGAAAGGATCTCGATTTATTAGCATCTACAGTTGATGCGCTTCGAGTAAATTAACGCGTGAAACCGATCATTCCTCCTAACTCTTGCCCATCGAAAAAAGTGCTGGGCACGTCCGAAGTATCACGTCCCCGTCCACCCATCTAATCGCAGAGCACCAGTTGCCACGAACTCCCTCGACCCCATCCTGAAAATTGGAAAAGATAGCCGGTGGTGGGGATAAGCCAAGCATGCTGCAGCAGCATCTAAAAGACTAGAAAAGATCGAACGAGGGATTGAAAACGGGTGGAGAAGAGGCTCATTCCATGTGCGAAGTGGACGGACATGGGATGTGAAGCGCGAGTTCCAAGGTGTTCTTATCATGTCGTATAGCTCTTGGATATCTTCCGTGGATTTCGTCTTTTATCGACGACAATTCCCCTCGGGAAAAACAGGCAAAGGTCCACTCGAGATACGGTCCCTCTGCGCCACGATCTTGCTGAGAAAAGTGGACGGGCCACGGGCTCGACGACGACGCTAGTGCGTCCAGATATTTTTCAATCGACTTGTGGCCCTACGCATTCGTAAGAAAAGTAAGTAGAGTCGGTCTTCCCGGCCAATTGCCGCCGGATTTTCCTTGCCGTGTGGTTTGCTTATGGACCGTTCCGCACTGGCAAATTCCATGATGGTGTCGAGATGTTTTCATACTTATTTGCGACACAGCACGATGACTGTTGTGTCGCGATCCCGTAATTGGGGGTGGAGTAAAGAGGGGATGGATTTGATTGTTCTTTTCAAAAAAGGATGAGAATGTGCGGTTATCCCATGGGGATTTGATATCGTCTGGAAAAAGGGAAGAAAGTGGAGGAGAGTTGGCAAGGATGTCCCATTCAGATTGTAAATGAATAATCATATAAATGGTTGATGAACTTTTAATTCAAAATGTAACTTTGCTCTTGAAATTTTTCTGGATTATTATATCCTTGAATTCAATCTAAGTTTCAAGATTAAATTGAACATGTATCAAAATGTTAAGAATCATATTGAACGAATTAAAAATTTAAGGATGACATTGCACATTGTGTCAAAGTTCAAAACCATATTAAACAAATTAAAAGTTTATTTACTATATTGCTAATATTCGTATCATTTTCCCTAATAATAATTGAAGCACATTGAGGAGGAGCCATTCATTTCAAGTAAAAACTCAAAGCACAACGATAACTGGATATGTAACCATATTACTTTGATTCAAATTGAATAGTTTAAAATCTAATTACATTGTGTACAATTAGTTGAGAACTTCCTGAATAATTTTCCCCTTGCTCAACTATCTAAACGTTAGAGCTATCAACTTTTGCCATCAATAACTGCCTGCAGAAATTTTCCCTCCATCATCGTTGGGATTTATCACTTTTTATAATCTTGAGTCTCTCATTCGAATCGATAGAATATCGGGAGCCCCTCTCATCCTGGGTGTATCAAGAAAAGAATTGATCTCTCAGGAGCTCGAGTTATGCAAGACTGAGAAACTATGGTCTATTCTAAGCTTTTAACCAACTTTCACTTAGCGGGCTAATAGGTCGATGCAACACAATCCAAAAGACTAGTTTACGAATTTACCGTGCGTCACAAACCAAACCCACATAATAGAAGTTGGGCTTTTATCCTATCATGCATCAAACGATATACAGAGTATTGAAAATTGCATCCCATCTCATTTTTATCACATAATTCGAGCAAACAAACGCAACCATAAAGCATTGGGCTAGGCCCGATAACAAAAAGTGGTCTAAACCTGGGTTTCGGAATGTGCCCATCGGTTGTGGCCCCAAATGAGATTGGGTAGTACCAAGTAATGGGCTAGGCCCAATAAGTGTATACTCCCTCGGATCCAAGCTTCGTATTGCTTCCGGCTTTTGTGGATCTTCTCAGCTCCTTTGCCTTCACTCAAAACATGTGGAACGGAAACATTTAATTCATTTATTCTTCTCCTTATACAGGGTGTCACTCGAGGCCATCCACGTTTATTGAGTAAGGCTCTATGCAGAATGGTAAGCATGGCCTTAAGACTACACTGGCTGGTAGGTTTGGTGGTTCGAACACGAGATCTACCGCATTCGGGTCGAGCATTTGGCACGGTACAAAGCACAATTTGCCATTGCATCACAATACTTAACAGAAAAGTTGTTTTATAGGTTACGGAATGCAGGATACATGGTGAGGTCTAATCTTTATGCCCGAGACCGACTCCATGCTTCATAGATCAAAGTCGAAAGCCGAACATATCATGAAATAAACGGGGTGGTTCTGTTCCATATATTCTAATTTCTCCTCTGGACACCGTTGGTGGGGACTTTCTAGACTGCATGATATAGGGTAAGTCTGATCTTATGACGGACTTCCACTCTATGCATGATGGGGACCTTCTAAACTGCACACAATAGTTTTCATGTCATTAAATGCTCGACATAGGAGCTAGGCAATCGATAAACCATCACCTTTTTATTGTTGTCACCAAGTTAGTAAAGTAAATTGATTAATTATAAAGAGAACAGAAAAGGATTTTCCGAGCAATGCGGGATAGCAATGTAGGTAAAACAAATCTTTTGAGATACAAAATTATGCAACTCGAATTATGTAGACACTGACCATCTTGAGTTCATCTAATACATCTGGAATCCGATTGAAAGGAGTGATAACTTAATTTAGAGCATTATGAATAAGATTTTCGGCATATGGATTGTTACGAGCTCTGCAAATGAAATTTTAGGCACCATTGTATTTCGATGGATGAATTACTAAAGGCTTAGTTGTTTTGATGAACTTAAAAGGTCGTTCATCCTTCTTGTTGATCACTAGATGTACAACATATTAGATTTCATGAACTTTATCGAAAGTTTTCTCCGGTCCATTTATAATTTCTGTGATTTTGTTCACGTCGAACTATCTTTGGTAACGCATGTTAAAATGAATTTGGTGATTGACCAAGTTGGACGTAAGGTTTATAAATATAAATTATTTGTGGGTTTGTCATTTTTGCTTTGTTGATGCGCGGTTGATCTCTCGGGACTGTGGGATTCTCATGCGATTGCTGGTGAATGATCCATGAATTACATTCCATGAAGTTAGTGCCCGAAATCTTATGATAAGATTTGCAACATTTTTTTGTGAGATCAATTTATTGTCTCGCGAGGAATTGCCACAATTAAACACCGTGTGAGCTATTGGATATAATAGAAATATCGTTAGTATTTGAATGGCTTGAATCGTTGTATCGCTTGATTTACAATGAAATTTTGTGTTGCTCCTTCCATGAAATAGATCACATTAGCTGAACCACATAAATTCGACGTTGGAACTATTTTCTTATTTGTTCTATTACCGTGTTCGATTGCTTGTTATCATACCAACACTTATCAGTGAGCTTTTATACTATCTTATCGAAAATGATGAAATACTTTGCAAATTAATGATCTCGTCCAATCGATAAAGGTCTTAAATGTTCTTTGTTATTTTCTGGAGAAGAAATGTAAATGGCAAGAAAATTAAAGGTGGAAAAACGGGGAACAATCTTTGCCAGCGATGTAAATGGTACTGGAAATGTAAAATACACCGGAAAGAAAAGATGAACAACTTATGTTCTTGATTAGATTGGGGGTCCCTTCTACAAATTACATTTCGGGTGTTACGAAGAAATTAAACATACTCTAACTAACTCCTAATATTTAGTGACACTTTACAAATGGTTATAGCATCCGAGATTATCGATTCCGCTACATGACTATTACATTGCCTCTACTTATTTGATGGTTACATCATGCGCTTCTCTACAATTAACCAGGTCAGTTTATATTCTTTGACTCTTCACTCCAGCACTTAAGTCATTTTCGTTAATATCGCTGTCGAATAGCACTTAGTCTTCTTAAGTCGACTGACCATACTTTGTCGACTTACTACTCCAACATTCAAGTGATTTTCCGCCTCCGTCCACATCTTAACCGGCTCTTGCAATGCTGATCGGGCCATTGGCCTATCACTTGGGCATTTTTCCGTGTCGTCTTATAGCAATATCAATCATAATTTGGACTTCATAACATTGTTACGTGCTTAATTTCTCTTGCATGATTGCGTAACTTAATTCGAAAGATGAAAAATTCTATGGATCGTTGTATATGTCACCGCAAATGGGTTTATCAATTAATATTTATCGAAAACCAGTACGATGGCAGGAAAATGCCCACGGCATGCACAGGTTTACCGATTAACTTAATGTGATCCGTCCTAGATAAGCAGGCGGCAAGGCGTGGAATTTCTGATTTTCTACTCAGAAGACAACCCCCTTTTCTCCTCTAAGTGGGTTTAGTTGATCTGTCTTTCACCTAAATTTTAATTAATTAATCAACTTGATTCCTTCAAGGGTCATCGTTATTGATTGAGCTTGTAATGGAGGGATGTGGGACTGACGATGAAACTATTTGCTTATTTTTTCAACAATAATCTCATGCATAGAGCAATTAGGCGTTGGCAAGTGGAGGCATTATCTTGACCAATCAATCAACCCTCGACGATCTTGTCTTTAGTCATTTTTCCTAGATTTGGACCTGTCGAACGTGTGGACCATTGATGGCCGCGCTCTCGTGTGGTCCATAGACAAAAAGTCCAATGTAAGAAATTTCAAGGCATTACCGTCATGAAATGGAATGTGAAACGCCCGACACCCCGTGTCTCATGAATTGCTCAACATGTGAGATTGCTAAATGAAGGTGGGAGCAAAGTCTAAGGTGAATTCGAGGAGAGAGTGCCCAATTATAATTCGATCCGTGAAACTCATTTAAGTATCACCAATTGTACAATGCTCAAATATCTGATCTCGACCTATGTTGAGCTTCATGGTCGTGAGATGTGGGAAGCCAAATAATTTTCATGACTCGAGGTCTAGTATAATTAGTGTGGTTGTAAGTGCAAACTTGGAAATCACCTGTGGACATCTATTATAATTTAGAAATAGGACAACATGGTTGATTATGGAGCTTAAAAAGAGATTTAAGAAAACAGGCAAAAAGCGCAATCAAACTATGAGTAGGGGCACAGGAATTAGACAAAGGTCGATGTCATCCATTGCATAATCTTGATGTAATTAATGTCCTCTAATCAACCCAGGTAAGATGAGCACGGGAGATCCTTCATAATCTTTCTTTGTTCTTTTCCGCTGATAAGAGACAAAAAGATGTGTTAAATCGTCCTGTCAATCACTTGGATGGTGCTGCTTGTCCCATCCCATAGAGCATTGGAGATCGATTAGACAGCTCCAATAGAGATTTCTTCATTATGACGGCCGTATCATGCGTATACACAACGAAAATCGAACTAAAAATGGCAAACTTAATTAGCTTGAAGGCCGATTGATTCAGGATACAATACACGCGTTCGACAAGTTAGAAATATAAACGATTAAATGGCACGTCACGTAATCTATCATAACCATTAGCAAGAAACTTTAGCAGTCTTTGCACACATAGCATTAGGTCTAATCTCAACTAATCGCATTTTTGCACTTTCTGTAATGATCAGATTAGAATTCTATCATTCCATGTACAAAAGGCCAAAAAAGGGATTTTAATCCTTGAGGCAAATTGTTATGAGTGTTGCTTATATCAAAAAACTGTTGGCAAAGATAAATGAAGAGTGATTTTGTTCTGAGTATGCTATTAACGACTCAATTTTTTTTTATGGAATCCCCAACTTGTTTTGTAGTTTGCAAACTACCAATTTTTGGACCAACTTACCTTTTTCTCTTTTTACTCAACTCATTAAAGTTTTGAATTCACTAACTCTCTCATGAAATTACCAATTTAAATTAGAGCAGCTTATCAACTTTTAGTGGTTTAATTACCAACAAGTTTTGAGTTACCAATTTTCATTGGAGTTACTTATTAACGGTCAAATATTATTTCATTGAATAAAAAATTCTTATTTATTTAATTAGTGCCA
The DNA here is from genome assembly GCA_016097605.1 of Eucalyptus guilfoylei. NCBI lineage: Eukaryota > Viridiplantae > Streptophyta > Magnoliopsida > Myrtales > Myrtaceae > Eucalyptus > Eucalyptus guilfoylei. The sequence continues at coordinate 11,416,255 of CM027870.1, read as the reverse complement.
ATTACCAACTTTTTCTTTTCAGCCTTTTAAGAAATCTATTGCCATGGAAAAAAAATGATCCTTTTCTTTAAATGGAGACTCGTGCTTGGACAAGAAAAGTATCACTTTTGGGGTGCTTGAAAGCTATATCCCAGTTGGAACATTTTCAAAGAACGGGGTCAACCACAGGTCTAAATCACGTCTATGTATTAGAATCCGTTGTTTCAGACACGGATGGCACTGATTTTCCTTAATCTAATCTAGGACTAATTCAAATCTACCACGTCGATGTCCCTGCTCATCCTGGAGCCCTTATGGTAGAAAATTTTGCGTTAAAAACCCTAAAGAACATCACCCACTTGCCAAATTCAATTGACGTATGATTGACAATTACAGGCAAGCTGAGAGAGAGAGAGAGAGAGAGAGAGAGAGAGAGAGAGAGAGAGAGAGAGATCCCAATCATTTATCCATAATGGAGGTATCTCTCAGTGAAGTCGTGGAATTCGTACAAATTATCAGGCAACGATGGCTTCAATTCAAACAATCTTTTTGGGACCATGATGTTACGGGAGTAACATTCTGACGGGTCCCCGACTCCAATAATTTAATTGCTAAATCGAGATCTTAGGCTTAAGAAATCTGCATTAAGATCTGTCTCCACCATTTCTAGGAAGTGTTCCGTTTTTCTGCGATTCGTTCAGTGGATTAGTGTGTCTAATGGCGACTTCACCTACTTCTCCATTGCTTTGTCTCTCTCTCTTTTGCCCTTCCACGACCATCCCAACATCAACTCATCAACCACTCGATGGCCACGTTCTTGAACTTCTCTGTTCATCTCTTTTGTTTTCTTCTGGAAGGTGATATGCGTTCCGAGTTGACGTGTCTGAGGTAATGCTCCCTGGTGTGATCAAAAGGGCAATCTCTAGTGTATCTTGCTTTTCTAATGGCCGGGCTATTCCCGATCTTTAAGTGTGATTTGATAATAATACTTTCCTTAGTTACATCGCTGTCAGGGGGATCAGTGGAATTCCAGGTAATTTGGGCATATTCAGACACAATCGTTAGACACAAGAGACAAGTTAATTGTGTCCAATCCAAGCCCTGTAGAGAGAATGGCAGGTGGCCGAGTGCATTGTACCTTCGATCAATTTGCGTGAAATTATGTTAGGAATGGCTTTTACACACTCAACGTGAGAATTTTCGGATTGAAAACTAACATTCATTACAATGAATAGGGAAGTTTAGGGCGTGTTAGGTAAACATTTTATTTCAAAGAACAATTTTTCCTCAGAAATAATTTCTTTTATATTTTGTTTCTAAACAATTTCTGAATTTTTGAAAGCATTTTAGTAGTTGTTTAAAATTTCTATTCCCGGAATATAAATGCGTTTAATAAGATTTTTACGTTTCTTTTAATTTTTTAATTCTTTTATTATACTTTTCTCTCTTTTTTTTTTTTTTCTCTTCTTCTCCCTCCTTTGTGGCTAGTTGCTAGCCATGGCAATGGCTGGCAATTGGTTAGGCGAGGTACGACGAGCTCGCTGAAGCCTTGCGATGGCTTGGTGTTGGTGAGGCCGAGCCTCACCCACTCACGACGAGGCTTGGGCTGACGCGTCTCCCCTGTGGCTTGGTGTTGCTGGGGGCCGGCGATGCTCCAGCAAGGTCGTCGACCCTTGTCTGGATGGTCGCTCACCATGGCCGAGGCCAGTGACGGGCCAAAAGGAAGAAGAAGAAAAGGAAAGAGAAGAAGAGGAAAGAGAAGAAAAGAGGAGAAAAGAAAAAAATTAGACTTGATTCCATGAATTGCTCTCGAGAACAAGAAGTAACTTTTTTCTGTTTCTTGATTTTGTTTTAAATCTATTCTTGGAAACAAAAAATTGATTTTTGCTCATGGGAACAAAAAATTTACCAAACAGATTTATGTTCTTTTTTCATTCCCGGGAACAAAAGAATAGAATTAGTTGTTCCCGGAAGTATTACCAAATATGCCCTTATTGTCTTTCAGAAGTAAGTGTGGTTTTGATTCTAGGATGGATATGCTTGAGCAGGAAATGAATGTGTGTGCCAACGCAATGCGGGACAATATTCACTTCTTTACTTTTCACCAAGGATATTGAAACGACCTTTTTAAGCTAAGTCTATTTGATCATAAGTTATATGCATGTAATTAGTGCCTGACTTGGGTGGAAGGTCGAGGAAATTACCCAATAGAAAATATCATTTTTGGTAGCCATAGCTAGACTAATTCTATGGCCGAGTTAATAAGTAGAGTCGATCATGATACATCGGGATTTGTGTCGTAATTGTTGTTTTAGTAAGTCCTAAGAACACGATGTATCTTATTGAATAGGATGTGGCAAAGCAAAATAAAGGGAGAGAGATTCCGACATAATTGATTTCTCTGATTAGCCCAATCACATTTCATTTACATTTACGTCTTAAACACTCTAGCCCAACCACATTTCATTTACATTTACGTCTTAAACACTCCTCTTTTTCTCATAATCCAAATTATGGACGGAATTAAGAAAGTAGATTTGTCAATTGTATCTATTTTTTTGCCATGCGAACATGAGAAAGATTGCAACATCTAAAACTTCGAGACGAAAGTCTTGAAATTGACAGGCAAAAGGACAAAATTCTCAAAAAGTATCGTCTCAATGGGAACTAGACGTGTTACATTTACCGTCGGTTCTATCGTTTAAGTAGATCTTACACGGTTGATTTTCCCTTTATAATGTGTATAGTGATCATTATATTCCGGATTATTTTTCATATTCTATGGTTTGAGTGTAATTAGGACGAGTTTTGAGTAATTGATTGGATCTTCTTGTCCTGTCTTGGCAATTATTTACTGATGAAAAGAAAGTGGTGGCATTCTTGTTGTCAAGTGGTCATGGTGAATGGTGGGTGACAGAAACTTCAGGAATGAGAGGCGGCGATAAAGGTGGATTGACGAGGTGGGGAAAAGAGAAAATTATACAGGCTCAATTTATAAATTATGTTTCTAGTAATAAATGAAAAGATAAAGGCGTTGGAATATAGAGAAATATATCCTTTACAGTGGGATCCGTACGAGCCCTGCTAATCTTTTGGTACGTGATTGTCTTAGCCGGTAATCCTCAAGGAGAGCGGGAAAGATGTACATTCGTGGTAGCAGTGTAAAACGTCAGGGCTTGGAGGTGCCGAATAAGATGGTTTTTCCATTTAAGGTATATAGAAAAAAGAATGGTATAAATTCAACGCTTAATGTGACATATAGAATGATAAAACGGATAAAACTGACCACGTGTTATAAATTTATTTGAGCTAAATATTTTCTTGTGGGACCCGACCATGAACCTGTCGTCTCCTTACATTTCCTTATACAATCATGGACTTCACAATCGTATGACTTTGGACAGCCATCAAATTCATATACGTGTGTACTGGACGTCTTCTTGCATTGGGAAAACAGGCAGGATTTTGTTCGTAGCTGAGGTCCGATGTATAAAAGAATGGAGTGAGAATGGCCCTCGGCAAGTTTGTGACGAGCTGTCTTGCCTGAGGACACGTCCTTTGGCGGTCCCCAGCTAAACCGCACGCCACCTAAGCTTCCATTAACTTCACCTCTCTTTGTCCTGAATGCTCCATCAACTCTTTCTTTCTCTTATAAAACCCTAGCAAACTTTGCTGCATGAATCATCTCTCACCCTCTCTCTCTCTCTCTCTCTCTCTCTCTCTCTCTCAGCGCGCTTGGAGCGATACGTGGCGTGGCTTTGAAGTGTGCGACGAGCATGATGGAGAAGCAGGGCACGTGCATTACTAACTCACGCAACAAGCCATGGAGGAACCCGTGTCGAAGACGTTAGTTACATGGCACGGTCGCATCGCCGGGCGGATTTTGTGATGTCGCCAGCTCGTGCGCACGGTAACTTTTGAGCTCATAATCATCTCTCCTCGGGGTGATGAGTTAGTTTTTCATGTGCCCCGTCTTCCCCATCGTGGACGCCGCACATAAATATATGGTCGCAGCTTCTTCTGCAACAAACAACTAGCTCATCTCAGAAACATCCGGTGAGTCATTCGCATCAACCCGTAATCAGTCCATTTCAATGATTGGCGATGTGGGAGGAAATATAAAGATAGCTGCAACTGCAAGCAACGATTTTTCTAATTCTTTCTGCCTTGGGCTTGTCGGCCTCGTTATTAGACAGATCGCTTTAAAAACGCCGTCGCAGTGAGGCTTACAATCAGGTTATAAGAGGACCACTGTTGAACGAGATTCAGAATAGCATCATATTTTATAGGCAACATTAAAGAACTTTGATCTAAACAGAGATGCTATGCTAATCCCGCTTGAAGTGAACGTAAAGCAGGAGGCATGGACAGACTTCAAGTAAGTTCAGGAACTACTTTACCTGTTGACCATTACCAAAACCTCAGATATTTTGGAGAATGCATGGATGATTTTCTCAAATTGGTTTTTGTCTATAGATGAGGAAGAGTGGATTTCATGGGCCATCCAAGCTTATCTATATAAGGTAGCTTTTCTAATCATGAAAGAAAAGGAAAGAAGATGACTGCACTAACAAATCTTGAGAACGGTATTATGTTAGATTAATTCTCTTGTTTAACAGAACAGAAAAACGCGATCGCATAATAGATTAGAGAATGGTAATATGTGAGTTTATTTTTATCTTGTTGCAATCCTCTTCTGGCTTTGCTTGGAGAGGGTTCAATAGATTGTTAAGCAGGCTTCAATAATCCTCTTGCAAAGTAGTGCTACTGCTCACGAGCTCTCATAAGCAATACTGATTGCAACTTAAACTTTGTATGTTTCGCGAAAAATGGATAATTTGAAAAACACTTTGCAGAAAATAACTGCTAGTTTTGGTTAAAATAATTAACTATTGAAAAATGTTTTCATTATCAAAAATAATTTATATCCAAACATTTTCGCTAGCAGTGAAAATAATTTTTATTCAATTATTTTTTATAAACAACATAAAATAATTATTTTCATAAAAATATTTTTCAAATTATTCATATTCTTTGAGACAAACAAAACGGAAAGTAAAGAAATATCAAAATCTACACCAACATAAAATATGAAAGAAAGATAACAATAAATCAATTCAAGCACTATAAGTTTAGGGTAGAAATGAAATAGAACACAAAGTATAAGAAGAAAATACATGATAGAATTGGGATTAGACTTAAAGTTAGAGGTTATTTTATGAGATAAAAAGTAAAATTGGAACAAAAGGTAAAGCCGGAGGTTTTTCAAAACATCAAGCCTAATTTATCGTTGAAAACAAGTTCCGCTTTTTCGGAAAGTACGAGAAAGACGACATCGGTGAAGATCTAAATGTCAACCTATCTTTTGACTTATGGGTTATCTTATGACAAGAAAGCTCGGACGCACTTTAAACGAGTGAATCTCGTGCTCATGAAATATGGCTAACCAATCTGCAACCCCAGCTTATCTGTATCTAACGCAAAGCATACGATCCATTGAATTGTGCGGGTCCCAAATGATCCGACAGCTACTAGAACATGTACTCGGACCCCATCTCGGCTCCCACTTCTCGGTTTTGGGCCCCATCATTGGAGGAAGGACGAGGCAAATTGAAAGGAGGTGGAGTGGCGTTTCTCTGTTTGAATTTTGAAACGAGGTGCGCTCGCTTCACTCTGTTTCAGTAGCTACCCTTCTTTTTATATGTCCTGCGGCTTTCCGCGTTTGGAAGTTCTTGAATGGATGAGCGGGTCTCTGGGTTCTTCTTGAGCTGACCCCTGAGTCGCAATTCAGCACATCCCCTCGTAAGTTCGTTCGGCTGGTTCTCTTAAGCTTTCTGGGTTTTCTTTTTCTTGATCCTTCTTGTTTGCTCTGTCGTTCGCTGAATGTGCATGGGGGCTTCTGCTGAGCTTGTTCCTTCTTAAAGAAAATGAAGTTTCAGCATTTGACGCTTTCTTGCTATGGAACGAGCTCAGATTTGTCAATACTTTAGAGAAGTCAGAGCATTTGACGCTTTCTTTCTTCTTGTTGAAGTAAGAAGTGAGAGCATGTAAACTTTAAATTTTTCTGCTATGGTTCTAATGGTTTTAAGGCAACCCTTGAGGCATTCATTTGGTTCCTTATTTCCCGGCTTCCTTTTTTTCTTCTGGTTTGGGAGTGTCCTTGATTTTTCTCGTTAGAAAATGTTAACAAGATTTCGTAAGTTGAATTTTAGAACACATTTAGCAGCTGTTAAGGCGGTTACTTTCGTAGAGTATATATCGTCTATATTCGTCCATATAACATCGTAGATCTCTTTGAGGAAGTGTTTACCCTGAAATGTGTGGATGAGCAAGAAGATGATTGCTGGTTAAATAGATAATAATTAATTCTTCATTTATGCTATGAAAACTCGGCTGTCCAAGTTCTGCTCTCTCTCAATCTAAGCTACTTTGGTTGAACTAGTAAAGGAGTGATCTTGTCCTGTAGATATGTATCTATCGAATTGTTTGCAGAATGCAAAATTTCTTGAACACATTTGTCTTAAGAATCATAGTTGGACTGGGTCGCCGACATCACCCTCCATTAATTAGGGTGCCCTTGGCATGACTTATGATTATCATTCGACAATTTACATCTAAAATTCAATTTTCATTATAATGTCGTGTTGATATGGATTTTGGCCATTGCTCATCAGTGCATTTTGTATATGGTCTTGAGATCCTAGAGTGCAGAAGAGACTTAGCATATCAAGTGCACTGCCAAATTTTCAGTCGGGGAGTTTCCTAGTTTTAGGGTGAAATGGCTTCAAGAATTGAAGCTGATGCAGCCAGAGTTCAGGAAGGACTACATTCGAATGCGACACCGAAAGATTGTCAGGTCAACGGACAAAGGGCCTTGCACATTTCAACTTCCAGAAAGGGACTACTGAGTGATAAAATTCCCAAAAGACGAGGCTTCTTTCCCTTTCCCACCCCCAGCACATTCGGCCTTCTCAAGTTTGGTTCAGCAACCAATTTAGCTTCCCCATCGACAAAATTCAGGAAAGTAACCAATGAAAGAGATGAAGAATCATGTTCTGCCCCTTCTTCAACCAGCCAAGGTCTCCGGCAGCGTCTCGGTTTGGTCATTTCTAATAAGTTGGATTGGAGATCTCTTGTGAAAATGTGCATAGAATACACAAATGACCCTTTCAACGCTGTCCTCCTTTTATGGATAAGTTGTGTTGCTATATCGGGAGCTATTCTTTTTCTAGTCATGACAGGGATGTTAAACAGCTTGTTGCCGAAAAAATCGCAGAGAAATGCATGGTTTGAGGTTAACAATCAAATCCTCAATGCTTTGTTTACACTCATGAGCCTGTACCAGCATCCTAAACGGTTCCACCACCTTGTTCTCTTGTGTAGGTGGAGACTAAAGGATGTGTCTGCACTTAGGAAAGTCTATTGTAAGAGTGGCACCGTTAAACCCCGAGAGCGGATCCATATGATGGTGGTGGTTATGTTGCTTCACGTGAACTGTTTTGCTCAGTATGCCCTGTGTGGCCTCAACTTGGGTTATGAAAGATCCGAGCGTCCTGCAATTGGAGTGGGTGTGTGCCTCTCTGTCGCAATTGCTTCTCCTGCAATTGCTGGGTTGTATGCCATCCTTAGCCCTTTAGGAAAAGAGTACGTTTTAGAAGTTGATGAGGAAGCACAAGATGGAGATTTGACTTCCAGTTCTGCTCAGCCGGACAACCTTAGAAGGAAGTCAATAGAGAAGAGATTGTCATTTGCTTCCAAGAATGAGCACGGGATCATTGAGTATACGCCTGAATGGAGAGGGGGGTTATTCGATCTGTGTGACAATTCAGCAGTTGCGTATCTCTCTCTCTTTTGTAGCTTTTGCATCTTCGGTTGGAATATGGAAAGGCTTGGGTTTGGGAACATGTATGTCCACATTGCCACTTTCCTCCTTTTCTGCATTGCTCCTTTCTGGGTCTTTGGCCTTGCCGCCATTAATATTGATGACGAGATAGTGAGGGAGGCCTTGGGATTTACTGGCATTGTCCTCTGTGTTTTTGGTCTGCTCTATGGTGGTTTCTGGAGGATTCAGATGAGGAAGAGGTTTAATTTGCCAGCAGATCAGTTTTGCTGTGGGAAACCGGCAATTGCGGATTGTGTGAGATGGCTTTTCTGTTGCTGGTGCTCTCTTGCTCAGGAAGTGAGGACTGCCGATTTCTACGATATCGTTGAAGACAAGTTTTGCAGGAAACAAATGCGAGATTGCAGACAAGCCACAGTTTCTCATCTACCTTGTGAAGATGTAGCTGCTCAGAAGGAATCCAGCTCATGTTCTCCAAACCAGAACAGCTATGGAGGCTTGCTTGGTGTTGGAAACTTGCAGAGTCCGGGTAGAATTTCAAATGACAGGTTTAATTCAGAAATGCAGCTTGCTGAGCTAGTGGAAGAAAGCAAGCTAATGAAGCCGCCTTCAACTTCATTAATGGAAAGGGAAGGCATGTAGTAAAGATTAGACATACAGGCGTGGAGTGAAGAACCCGGCACTGCTTAAAGTCTACCCTCTAGATATTTCCCTTCTAATCCGTGTGTCTTTCGCATCCTTCATTTTTTTTCAAGAGTGATTTTGTATCCATTACCTTTCCAACGCCGCTAATGGATGTCGACACACAATGCTTCGATGTCTGTATTACACCTTTTGAACTATGAACCACCCTCATTAGACTGCGATAATACTTGAAGCGGGAACTTCACCGGACGGTTTGTGATCAATTTGTCCTGATTTATCTGTCCCGTTTTTCCCCTGCTTCTGCTTTGGCTAGTCCTTTTGGTTCATCTGATCATTTACTGCTCAACTATAATAAAATTTAATTTTCTTGGAGATCAGAAGCTACCCTTTTGCATATCAGACCCCCGACTCCCTTGTGGAACTGTGATGTTTCTAGTTGTTGCAAATCTTATAATGTAAGCACTGTAAATTAGCTTTACCAATGACATTGCAGCCTCTCCTTCAAGCTTCCACATGACGGCGTGCCTTAGTTCCCCACTTTAGTCAAATGTCCGTTGCCAACATCACCACCTCGGAACTATTGCAGACTATCTTACCTAATTCCAGAGGATCGCTCTCTTGTCATTAGATATTCTCGTGAATGAATGGTCGCAGAAGACGCTGATAATTTCCCACTGTTACCTGCGAAGCCTCTCGTACGTACAATGTCTGTCCACAACATACTAACTGAGCCCAGAAGCAATGCTTTGGCCAGCTGAGATTGGACCAAATGGGACAAATGCCCAGTCCTTTTGCATCCTTCAGCACCAAGAGAATTTTCGTCTTCCAAATTCTCTTTGTTTCTATATTTCGATATCCTACGAGCAAATACATTTGACTATATATAAGCTCACCAAACGCCCTACAAACCCCAGGAACTGGTTTAATCAAGGCATTTTGACCTGCGTAGGTGCCATCATTCAGAGCAGTTTGCACGGCATTAATTGGACTCTGATATATGACTTTCAATTCCTGATCTTCAGTAGCTTAATTAGGTAGACTGTATGTCATTTCGAAATTTACAGTGTTCTTGGAGCTGAAGAAATTTATCGGATATGAATCCCCAAGTGGTGATTCGTCCTTTATAACAAAGGAACGTTTGGCTCAATTAGAACATTGTACATTCCTTGAAGTTTAAACACCATTAATCAATTGTGTGTAGATCCCTCTCTTAACATCAAAGCCCCTTTAATTTCAATAATGAAATAAGACCATAATATGATTAGTTGTAATGTAACAAAGCTGTCATAGTTATCAGACTGTTTTATTTAAACAATGTAATATCCATTACACTGCTTGGTTTTATAAGTAGCTTATGTAATAAACGGTATAATATAATCAGGACTCCTAAAATACCCCTTAAAATTAAAACGACAGGGAGTATAATTATTTTCACTTTAAATGTCAATCATGAGTTTAATACACTGTATAACATTACAATTTGCTATATCAAGTATTCATTCATTTTTATTAGTTTACTTATAGCCATAATCAAATTCTAAGCACGAAAGATGTGATTTGATTGAAAATAAATATTGCATTATACAAATCATCACTATAATAGCCAATCATGCATGTAATACCCGATATATATTACCAAGATCTTACAATTTAATTAGAGATTTTATCTATCATATGATATCAAATGTTTATGAATAAATTTTAAAGCTAATAGCATAAGATGGGATTGTATTATAAATGTTATATAATCATTATAATTAAAATAATAATTTTATGACGTACTTGATATATATTACTAACCATATAATATCAAGTAAAAATTTACATAATCAGACCTAATGTAAACAACTAATTCTATACTAATTATTACATTATAAATTAATTAAGTATTATTTAGTACCATATCAATGACCACGAATAGTATTAATCATATGATAATTGATATTTTATGCCAATATAATTATAATTGGTGTTATTGCTATATATAATGTAAAAATATAGTCATAATCGATACAATCCCAATTACAATTAACATAATCTAATATTGGTAGGGTGAGTAGGAGAAAAATTATAGGGATATTTAGATAACGGCAACTACAGCTATACCGTAATGGCTATTTAGCAGGGTGAACATGTAGCAGCTATTTTGGCCTTAAAATTACTAAAAGAATCTAAATTTTTTACACTTGTACCAATTCAATCTTAAACTTTTTCATTACATCAATTAAGTTCATTCGACCAATTTTAATCGGAAATTGCTGATGTAGATGTTAATAGTGCCATGTAACATAGCCGGTGTTGACGTAGATAGTTTTTTATATTTTAGTTGTTTATTTTCCTTTTTATTCTAACAAGTCCAGCGAGGGTCACCAGCCGATCATCGTCAACCACTGGGTGAGGGCTACAAAGCCCTTGCCCATGGCCGATGAGGGTCAACTAGCCCTTGCCCGTGACTGGCCCTCGTTGAGCTTGGAGGAAAAATAAATTATAAAAATTATCCACGTTAACGTCGACTATGTTAGCAAAATGGCTAGCATCAATGGTAGCGATTTCTAGTTAAAATTAGATGAATGAACTTAATTAGTAAAATATGAAAATTGTTAGAACTCAATTGACACAATTAAAAGATTTAGAATTGAATTGGCATAAATACAATAGGTTTAAGATTTTTTTAATAATTTTCCCGATTGGGGTGGCTCTTGCTTGATGGGAAGACCCAAGCACATGCCCAACTTAATGGAGTTTCTACACACAATAGAGAGCGATCAAATATGCTCCCACTTGCCTTTCATTGTTGCTCTAATGTCATCAAAGACAATGTACATCCATATGGATATACTTCAAAAGAACCATGCTAGTTGGAATTAAAAGAATGTATTGAGATTGGGGAGAGTCTAACAATTGGTCAGCATCTCGTCCCATCATGTGGCGACCTGGCTTTTTTAATAATTCCGACGGCCCTCAAGCCTGTCGCTCGTGATAGATTCTTTATGGCTAACTCGTGACAGGAGCCCCGCCCGATTCGCAGTAAAACGTGAAGAGGAGTGTTGAATATGATCACACGTCACCTAAACAGCAATCATAACGTACTTTACGTCCATATAATCTCCCTCCACGTGATAATTTAAGCTTTCTGGTCAAACACCGTATCAAGGACATCGATGCTGGCGGGCCGAGTCGACGACGATAGGCAGCGATTTCCTTTCTAAAGAAAACCCATCTTTTAGTTTTTGCGAAAGTCACATGTCGAGGATAAACTATGTACTTTAGAGCTGCAAAACTCTGGCTCCAGCTCGCATTCATGCGAACCCCTAAAAAGATGATTTTCCTTTTTTTTTTTTTTTTTTAAATTATTACTTGGGAGATTGGCATGATCTAGACCACAGCTGGTTTTCGGTTCCATGATTAGTTAGATTCGCAAGTTTGACAAGCCCGAAATACGCGGAGGGGTCGAAGATTTTCGGTGCTTGGTAGTAGTATTTTAATTAGTTTCGTTAGATATTTATTTGTCTAAGATGAATCTAATTCCCCTCCTAGGTCTATGGAGGACTTGGACGATGTAGAACGCACGAAATACGCCGAAGGGTGGGAGATTTTTGGTACTTTATATCATTATTTTAGTGATTTCTCAAGTTCAATTGTCTAAGGAAAAGACAAATAACTCCCACCTAGTCGTATGGGGGCTTCGATATTGTGAAGCTTTAGCTCTTTGACTTTTTAGCAAGCAAGCATTATTGGGTGCTTTCGGCTTGGTTTGGGCCTCTAGAATGCCTTGAGAAAAAGTTGAGATATTTGACGATTTTTTGTTGGCACACTTTGATGAAATGCTGATATTGGAGACTTATCTTGAGGTTTTTCACAAAGTAAGTTAAAAGATAAATGCATTTTTTTTTCAAATGATCCCCGCTAATAATTTCATATCCCAATTTTGCCATTGCAACTAATCAACTCCTCTAGCAGATATAGTTTGTGACAGTTGAGGGGTTGGACTGATAGTGGTGAGGGATCGGCTGGGGTCGTGTGACACTAACGTCGTGTCACTAAGATCACGCGATTGTATCGCTAGGGTCACACGACGTAAGAGCCCAAATCTGGTGCTTGGCTTGCGTGATGTCAGAGTATTGATCTGGCTTCTTTGAGGTCGCGCAACCTTGATGTCACCTTGCTTAGGATCAGGTGACCTTGATGGCCTTCGCCTATGGTCTCACCAACCATCAGATGACCTTCTCCAACATTTGATCTGGCCCTTGTACGGCTTCAACTTCATCTCCAAGTTCGTGTCGTAGTTCAGGACCTAAATCTAGCTCTTTAGAGATGGTCGCCAGGGTCTGAGGACCTCCTCCGGCACAGATCTGGCCCTTATACGTCTTCGACTTCATCTCTGGCACAGATGAGGGTCGAGGCCCCTCGGTTGTAATCGTGGTGTTGCTCTGCTTATCGAGACTCTCCTTGACCCCTACTTGCTGTGGTCGTCGACATCACCGGTCGTCAAGTTGGCTGAGATGGGGGCTACTGCTGGTCGCGCGATTAGGCTGGGAAATTGGCGTTGCAGGTGCTACAGTTTGGAGCAATTTTCTTCTGTTTTTTCCTACTCCTTTTTTTCACTTCGAAGTTGCTTGCGAAAAATGTACCCAAATTGAGGGCAACCAAATGGCATTTGTTACCTTGAGCCATTTGAGAAAATCACTTTGCATTTCCCTAAAGTTCAACCAATCATCATGGTCTGCATCTGCTTTCTACATTGGTACGGAAAATAGAATTTGTGGAACATGTTTCTGCACATACTCACTTTGAATTTATTATAACTTTTGTATCCCCCCCCCCCCAAAAAAAAGAAAAAGAAAAAGAAAAAGAAATAAGGATAGAAAGAAGAGGTGGGTTGACCAAGTATGCGGTCCTATGCCATTATGACATGGTACTTTAGACCCATAAAAATATTCTAACTTATTGTGATCTTCAAAATGCACTAAGATAAAGTTATATAATTAAATGCGTGATATCAGGTAATACATCAGTCAGTGTATCGAACAATTATCGGATAACGTAATACTAGAGCTCAAGAAAATCTGCTCTCAAACTCCCGCATACCCACTTTAAGTTCACAAATATGCCAGAAAATAAAAGGCGAAGACAAAGTTGATGCTTGAGAAGAGCAAAGACACCATTAGAATTGTACAACCGAAGTTTCCAATTACAAAAGAAAACGGCAATCAACAAAAGGGGGAAAAAAAGAGGCAAAAAGATTAGAAAAGAAAATTCTACAAACCAACACAGTTTCTGGAAGTGGTGATACCCCCATCGACAACCAAGTTGTGCCCACTGACGTACTTGGACTCGTCGCTAGCGAGATACAAAGCGGCCTCGGCAACGTCCTTCGCCCTTAGCGTCGGCCCCCTCAGGTTGGCAAGGCTTCCCACGAACTCCTCCATCTTCTTCACTTCTTGCTCGCACGGCACCCCGAAACTCATGCATTCATCTCCTCCGTCGTCGCTGTCTCCGTCGCCGCCGCCCCACGCATTGACCAGCATCGACGTTGCCACCCCGAACGGCGAGATGCAGTTGACCCTGATTCCGTGTCGGCCCAGCTCGCACGCCGCATTCTTCGTGAGCCCCACAATGGCGTGCTTCGACGCCGTGTAGGCGTGTGGGCCGAGGCCCCCAAGGACCCCGGCCACGCTGGCCGTTGAGATGATGCACCCGCTCCCCCGGGGGATCATGGCCCCAGCCGCGTGCTTCATCCCCAGGGCCGTGCCCCGGACGTTCACGCGCATCACACAGTCGAACTCCTCGGCGTCGAAGTTCAGGATGCTCTTGCTCTTGCCCGACTGGCTCCCCAGGACCCCGGCATTGTTGAAGAGGATGTCGAGGTGGCCGTAGCGGGAGACAGTCGAGCTCACCATGTTCTCCACGTCGGGTTCCGAGCTCACGTCGCAGTGGACGTAGGTGACGCAGTAGTTCGGGCCCAGCGAGCTCGCGAGGGCTTCCCCAAGGACATCCTCGACGTCCGCCACGACGACGTTGGCACCATGTCTGGCGAAGAGCCGCACGGCGGCCTCTCCTATTCCTCTGGCACCGCCCGTGACGATGGCCACTTTGCCCTCCAACCTGTGCATACAAAAATGGGAAATGAGGGGAGCTGATTCATGTAGAGATGAACTAAGACTACAGCTGAAAAAGGAGAAGGATCTACCTCCGGTGGTAATTAGCGCCATTACTGTGGCTTTCTCTTTCCGAGAAAGGAAGCCCTTGAAGAAGCTTCTCAGACATCACTTGGCCAGGCATTTTGCAGAGAGAGAGAGAGAGAGAGGGGGGGGGGGGGGGGGGGGGGGGGGGGGAGTGGATGGTTCGGAAAGAGAAATGGGTCTAGGGTTTTTATAAGCGATGCAAGAAGGTTAAGCTCCTCAAGAAGCTGTCCTACGCTCTGCATATTATTTACTCTCGCCTTGTCCCTTCAACAACCCAACCTTCTCCCATTAAATTTTAAGCTCTTGTTTGTATGGAAGGAAGCAAGAGGAGGAGGATGTGCTTTGACCCAAGTGCTTCTTCGATGCTTCCGAAGGAAATATGGCTAAAGCTGTGCTTCCATGGCAGGATGTGCTTTGATCAAGGTGCTCATTATGTTTCACCGTGACGGGAGGTAAAGAAACACAGTCGGAAACCAATAGTCACCAGATTCATATGGGCCACTGAGGAGTAAGCAATGATCTTCTTAAGATCGATCTGTCTTGAAGTGGTCAAGGAAGTACAATCGTGCGGTTTCTGGAAATTTAAAACCCGATTTCCTCCATAAATTCTCCGATCTAAATGGCAGAGAAGTTTCCATATTTATACCTTTTCTTGTTGGAGGGGCGACCGTCCGTTGAACTACCAAAGAAAAAAGGGTAAACCAATGTGATCATGACATTGTAGGTGCTTGCGAAACCTCATTCGCGAGGGGCGAGATAAAGAAATTTTATGTGAAATTTCACATGACTTTGTATACGCGTAACGAAAACTGTATGAAGCACGTGGCACCGAGCGGGCAAACCCTTTTCCGATCCGCCAACGTATTTTCGGAGGACTACTTGCTTCGAGCGCACCAATGAAACCTAAATAGAAATGGGCAAAGCACATGTCTAAATATCGCGGTATTCGATAAAAACATGCGTACCTAGAAACCCACCAAATGATAAAAGAAATCAGACATTTTCGAAATATGATGATCTAAGTAGGCTCTTTAGTATTTTGTATTTTCCTCTTCTTCTTCTTCTTTTTTTCTGTCCTAAATCTCGACTTATCAAGTGTAGGCCTCGATGCAGGATTTTTCAAAGTCGAAACAGTGGATGTCCAAAGCTCCATGACACATGACTCGGGGGAATCGAGAGATCTCGGATCGCGCATAATCTGTTCAATAAAACAGCCACTTGTACTAGATGAAGCCGGCTGTCTATTTTTCTACTATTTATTCGATTATTCTATTCATATTCGACGACTCGGGGTTCTTGCTCCTTTTATTTTAGTGAACTTCTCTCGTTCGGTTCATTTGCATTTCTATAATCTGAACGTGGACAAGGTGACTTAGATTTGTAGGTGGATTTAGTGGGTTTTTGCTCGTCAGTGAGTGAGCAGAGAAGCTTTTTGGTCGTAATAATTAATTGGTACGGGATGCTTGTGAATTACATCCGGCGAAAATCAAGAGTGCTTCGGGAGTGCAACTTATAATTAGATTTGTTTATTATTTGTCGGATTGGGTGATGAGTTTGTGAGGAATTGTGATGGCTAAACACCATGCAAATTGTTAGGTATGATTAAGATTGTAAAACCTAAAAGTATTTGAGTGATTTGGGTGTAGTTATAATTTATATTGTATTGCTTGATTTATAATTGGGTCATCTACTTATCTCCCTATGGAATAAGTTGTGTTGATCGAATCATTTAAAGTTGATATCTGATTTAATTTTTTATTCTGTTTATTATTATGATCATTTTGCTTTAAAAAGAAGAAGAATATTCACGGATTCTGAAGCTATGTATGTTGTCGTGACCGTGTCTTATTGGCCAATCGACTGCTACACTTTGCACGGATTACATTATTAATTTGAGCTGGCAAAATGAGAGGTTATGTTGTCTAGATTAAACTAGCTTCATTTATCAGCCACAGTATTCAACCTTATTTTCTCTTTTTGGGTGGGTGGTCCATGCTCTGTGCATTCAAGTTGATAGTTCTAGCTAGCTCGTCATTGAGACGTCATCAAGAACATCATCTCCTGCATTTGATTATTCAAATTGAATATGGTAGGAATACCGAAAAAGATACTAACAAAATCTACACATCAAGTCAATTTGAGACAGATCGCCTCAGATGTTTCAGCATGTGAGCAAGACCCTTTTTGGCTTCCATGTTTATTTTATTGATACTTGCAGCCAGCAAGATGTAATTGATTTCAAATATCCAGAAATCTTTTGATAAATAAATCTTTCTATGATCATCTTAGTATCCTTAATGTTTCCTCTTTAATCATTTCTTTTATTGGTAAAAGGTGGGGGAGTGGCCAACACTCTTAACGTAATGTTCGGTTTGAGTCATAATTACTGCGTACTACCGATAATTTAAAGGTTCGAGAATAGGGAGCACGTCGTTGCAGCCACATGGAAATGCTCCGCAACGCAACAAGACATTTCCATTCATCTAATAGACCCAACGGGTTCCTTTTGTTTTGTTCTGTGGATCTCCTACAGACTGGATTGTTCCTTGCAACTTGTCTCCATTTCTTTACAGTCAAGATTAGAATTTCAGAAAGAAAGAAATAAATAAAGGGCATGCATATCCATCGTTTTCGTTGCCATCCAGAAATACTAGCTATCCTTTTTCTGGTCGAAGGTGTATGTTCGGAATTAATTCCAGGAAAAGAAGTTATGGAGTCAAGGGTTGACCCTAAGCTCTCCAACTATATTGGAGAATTTTGAGCATTATGGATAATGGTTGCAACTAGTTTCGGAGAATATTAAAGAAGAGTCTGCTCGACTTACTCTATGAAAAGTATGCATTGGAGCCAGAGTCGAAGCTGGTTCCATCCCCTTCACGTAGGTGCGTTCTCTCCTACCAGTCAAATTTTATGTGCCGCTCATAATCCAACTTATATTCGATTTAAGAGATGGTGTTGAAATATTGTATATAGTTTCGCTCCACTTATTAGGTTGAACTTTTAAAATGAGAGGCAGCAATATCACAAATTCTCATATTGTATCAAAATAAAAACTTTCGAATTCATATTTTCGCGTTTTAGCAATAGTAAAAAATTTAAATATTAAAAAATGCATTCATTCAGTAACTTAAATTTTTGAGTTAAATTTTCTAACATATTACACCTTGAAATCAATGTAGTTTCGTTTCATATCTTTGCAATTCAGTATAAATTCCATGCCGATGCAAATCACTGCTCTTCACGCTTAGATTTATAGTTTTATCATTCCGTCCAAACCCCATTCGCACACTTTGTCGTCAAGTGTGAATCGCCAAGCGATCTCGATCGCTTTCCAATCGTCTAAAGTTGGATTGTCTTTGGTCCCGAAGGCCGCAAAGTGATTTCTACCGACAGCTCTGCAGAGTCGACCTGGAAGAATCCCCGCAGTTTTTCGAATTTTCTAAGCATGAGAAGCAAACCTAATGGACTTGCCACGAGCTTGTTTTTTCTGCCCACAAGTTTTGGCTTGAGGAAGTCAACATGCCATCAACATCATAAAAATGGGCGTGGTTCAACTTGTCCTCAGATTGTTATCAAGGAAGATTTCTAAAGTACACTCATGAAGTTGTCTTGTGCGAATAAATAAACTCATTTATTAGAATTATATATATATATATATATATATATATATATATATATATATATATATATATATATATATATATATATATATAAAGTTTCATCATCCACCATGCCATGCCTCATGCTGGTAGCCAGAGGGAAATACACATCTATTCTCGTGAGCTGGGACGTTGGCCAGTATAACTACTCCCTTCGAATATTATTATTAAGTTATTATAATATTTAACTATTAAATTACGTATTCATCTAACAATTTAAATTTTAGGAATATTAATAGTGATCTCACAAAATCTCATAAATGATATTAAATTCATTAGAGGACGTTTTATTTGAGCCATAACTATTCGTTTCACTGGTACAAATCCGAAGTCATAGTCACGCTAATGTGCTAGAAATCAGAGTCTTCCAATAGGAGATGGCAGATCTCACTCACGAATGATTCGAAGTTGGAAGACAACTTGATCTCTTTATCACTAGGCCAATACATTCGGCAGCGGAAATAGAATTTAATATCCAAAGAACATGCACGAATCTCCCTCATTTAGGATATCTTCATTCATTCCAAACTACAAGTTATCTTTATCAATTCTAATTGAGATAAAATAAATGGCACCGTGGATATGTCGACATTTATGGTTCCTCTCTATCGGCATGTTATGAAGTATAAAATGTCGTGTTATGCATGAATTCTATACTCGTATGCAGTGTTTGGATTACTTTATCTTTTTTTTTCCGTAAATATAGAAAATGGTGTCAAATTGGTGCTGAGTTATTTTTGTTACTTAAATAGCTTTTAAATGAGATAATGTCCTATGTTTATGATGAATAATAAATGATTTACGCATCAGCAGGCATGATATAGTATTTCGCATTCTCGATCAACATATGTAAATTTTTTAAAAAGTTCAAGACATAATTAAGACGGGCAAAATAAAGGATAAACGAGCGTGGAAAAATTAAAGTTTGAGGAGGAATATTTCAAAGGGTGTAGGAGAAATTGTGATTTTTTGGGTATGCTCATAACTTGCTCTTCAAGATCCTCATGGCTATATAAAATAAACCAAAGATTGAGTGGGTAAGCTTCTGATTTTGCGTGCAAATTATAAGATTAATTAATTTTGGACAAGATAAGATTATTTGGGCCACCCTGTTGCTGTAGTGAGGACAACAAAGTACAGTTAAGCTGTATTTTAATTAATTTTTGTGGATTTTGATGCAAAGCAAATCTCCATCAAACCGCATCATTATAAGGTAACCTATAACCCTATAATTGAGAGTATTACTTGGATCCTTGATGTATGGTTGTGAGGTAATCTTAATAAGTTTTAGCCTAAAAAAAGGAAAAAAAAGGTAACCTCACCAAGGAGCAAGAGCCTTTTGCCTCCAAGTTGGGGCCACCCCACCTACTAGACAATCCTAGTGGATTGACAAGACTACATTCCTTATTTTAATATGCCGATATCCATACACCCAACCCCTCACCTCAAGTTTCTCTATATATATTTGTCTTCCCCAGGAAGAAGGAATACCCTCTAATTGCTTTATATCTCCAAAGCCTTGAGGTCCAAATTGAATCGAGATGAAGCAGTTTAAGAACTTACTTAGGTCCAAGGGCAACAAACGCCTTCATGAAATATGTATATCTATACTTTACTCCCTACACTGCCATGAGGTCATAAGATGACATATGAGAAAATTGACAAATCAATCATAAACTTATTGTGTGAATGTTAATTATAATTCTAAACTTTTTAATTTTATCAACTTAATCTTGAACATTTGCACGAAATTGCAATAAAACCCCCCAACGACATGCACCAACAAATAATAATACAAGTAGGAGATGTGAAATATATAAAAATTTGGCGCCATTTTTTAACCACCATTCCCAAAAGACAGGAATTCATAGTGCAGGCAATGTACTAAGTTATTAATCACCATTATTAATCGCCGTGGTTAAAAGAAAAATTAAGTCAACTTGGCTACATGACGACGAGTCTTTCGGCCTGCTGCTTAGAGTCCAAAAAGAGGATGAAAGCAAAAAACTCAATTATTGCACTATTTAAATTATCAACTTGGTTTTGACCCAAAAAAGAATTATCAACTTGGTGGTATTTTATACGTCCCAGTTGGGTAGACCTTCTTCAATCTCGATTCTTATAATTTTCAATTCATCTAAATAATTATTTTTCCACATCGGGTATAACGGACTGCCCCAACAATTTTTTTTTATATTTATTTAATTAGATGGTCTGTTTGCTTTCGAAGAAAAGAGGGGGGCCAATCATGATATTACATATCTGATCAGGTTAGTTGTGCAATCATCTAGATTGGACCGCCCACGATAAATCAAATATGCATCTTAGACAAGTTGTCTATTGATAAAATCTTAATCAGCTGTGAGAACAATCGACGGGCTTGTTAATGTGGATGTTTGGTTTGATATGCATGCCTAATACCCACTAATTTAATCGCATTATTCTGTAAACTAACTTTGTAAATCAATCTATCTACTATTGTATACCGGACATTAATTTAAGGGCGTGTTCGTCTGGTTGAAAAATGAATGATTTGGATAACATATTGCTTAAAAACAATTGCTGGTATTGCTTACGAAAATAAATTTAAAAAAATATATATTTTCACTATCTACAAGAATGTTAGCCAAAATTTGTTATCAATAATGAAAGTAATTTTTTTTACTAATTATTTCAAGTAATACAAGTGATCATTTTTTGAAAAATGTTTTTCACATCATTCATTTTTGGTGAAATAAATCAAGCCCAAATTGAAATGGTTTCATTGAAAGGAGAAGAATTTGAATTCTAAACAAGTGTAGAATTTTCTCTTAGATTTCACGGCTCTTTTTCTCCTTTCTTTTTCCCTACTTGCTACTTCAGGGCCGAGTGAGGTAAGGCTTCGCGTGATGGTTTTTAGTTGATTAAGTATTGCCTACAGCAATTTCAAATGACAAGGGCCAATCTTTTGAAGGGCCTCTTTGTCTGGCCCAAATGAGTATTTGCTGACTATTGCATGTGCACCGAGTAAATCTCTATACCCAATTACAATGGAAGTTCTTAATTAGGTATGGTAAACACAATGGAATCCACCTAATCGAGAGCTTAATGCACGGATCGCAAGCCTTTAAAATGAGCCGCATTGAACTGATTGGTCCCGCTTCCATGTCCAATTAAGAAATTCGTCGAGTTGGGTCCTGATCCCGAAACCACTATATGAAGCGTGGCTTTTATATGTAGAGATTTAAACTAAATCAATAACACAACGGGTTCTAATAACGGAATTTTAGCAGTTTCGAATCGACTTCTTGTTATGCATCTCTCATTTTTCTTCTAAGCTTTGAGGTTCGGTTCCAAACAAGATGTAATCAACCTAACTACGGCATGCTTGTTGTAAAGAAAAGCTGGTCTATAATTCTTTATTTTCCTTTTAGTCAAAACGGCATTAAAAACGTATTTTTCACACAATGAATAAGCGTTAGCATATGAAAACAAGGGAAATTATTTTCATTTTTCTTAATGACAAATCAAAGCCAGAACAAAAAAAAAAAAAAAAAAAAAAAAAAAAAAGAAGATAATTTTTGACCCTTTCATCCCAACCTGAAAGGCAAACTTCATTGTTAATATATATATGCATTCGGAAATTTCCGTTTATCAAAATAATCTAATTTCAATGTACCAAACATGCTTTCGAGAATACCAAAAACCAAAAATATGCAATTGCTTTGAAGAGTTTCGTTTTGACAAAAAAAGAAAAAATGAAAGATGAAAACACAGATATTCACGAATGAAGCAAGGCCTGGTGTTGGGTCCAACATCAACCGCCTCACGCGGATGCCCAGCGACTTCTCATAATTACGAAACTCGAATCCACACCATCAATGCGTGGAAGGAAAACCCTAATTCAGCTCGTATACATTATCAAGACACCACCCGTCGGTCAAATTCACGGAGTTTTGGTGCACCCTTCTTAGCCTGTTGCTTTAAGTTTTAGGGATAAAAGTCTTGCCTCGTGTTGTTCATGATTCTGTTCATGATTCATAATGTTAAAAGCTCGCAATGATTTCTTCACCCAGCAATGAAGCCTTAAAGTCTTTTTGGTCTGGCTTATAGTAAAATGGGATGCCCGGGGCGAGGACAATGCCATGTCGGACGAGACGACCCCGCCAATCGGGAATTTTAAGGTAAATGTACCTATATTAAAGTTTTTCCTAGGAAAGAAAAGGGATGGGGGGTCTAACTTTAGGGGCTTGAATGATGAAATATTATATATTTTTTTTCTAAGTGCACGTATAATCATGTCAACGGCCGGCATTAAGAGTAGGTGGAGTTGATGTTTCTTTGCTTCTCTTTCTCGGGGAGGGCGAAGGTAGTGGGAGTGGCCTTCATTGATACTACACCCGAACGCGAAGCAAGGTCCATTTCGTCCCCATCGAGCGAAAGCTTTGAAGCAAAGACTCCATGATTATCTCCACCATTATATTGTACAAATAGTGCACTTAACCAATTAACAACAATGTCATAAGAAATATTAATGCTGACTTAGAGTATATTATTGAGGCGGTTAAATCTATCCCGATGGTTATCAACGTGAATTCGAGATTCTGGGGATATATGACTCCGATCGGGAGTACAGGTATATGTTTCTTTCCAGTTCCTTATGCAATGAGCTGTGATTCACCATCGATAAAGATTATAAGCAATTGGTTAGTTTATATACTATTATCAATAACCGAAGCTGATAATTTTTTTATCCATGTTGAATTGTCCTTTGGTGCTAATTCATCGAAGGTGTTTTCCTTCTTATTTTTAGAGTGTACGTGTATTTGTTAATCTCATGCTAGTTTATTAAGAACCATGCGAGCTGTGGAAATTTTTTAATAGGCAATCATTTTCTCTTAAAACCATCACTCCTTTCTTTTCCTTTTTTTGGTCTTGCGACCATAAGGCGTTGCAACATAATCGGGGGTACAGAGCTAGCCTACGGTTAAGTTGTAGTGCCATAAGATGTGCTAGCTCTACAGTGAGCTTTTCACCCACACCTACTCACCCCAAGCGCGGGTGGTTATTATATCAATCTAACCGGCGGTTGTCAGGGCATACAAGTGCACCTTGACGTGGAATCTACCTTCTCCACTGTAGTGCCCCTTAATTCCCTATTTATCTTTGTTTTCCCAACAGAGAGGAAATACGGAGGACAGCGCAAGATCTCCCATCCCAGGGCGGATCTCCCACTTATTTCCTCCTTGAGCCTTTTAAGGACTTGCTTAGGTCCGATTGGTGAGATGATATGCTGATGTTCTTTATTTGGGTGGGTTTCTAGAACCTGTAAACCGGGAATAAATTAAAAGTAGGGGTGGCAAAAAGGCTTTTCCCGGCTTGGGGAGATAAGAAGTTATGAGCTGACAAATCCACTTTCCCAAGGAATCTTCCAAATATAAAAGGCCGCGCTCCAAAGAATCAGCTGAAGACGGCGAACCCTAAAAAAGATGGGAAGCTTCTTTCTTGATCATGTGGGATTGTCACCAAAAAGGACGAACATCATTACAAAATTCCAAAAAAACCATTACAATCATGTGTTACATCCAATAGCTACTCATCATCAAGTTTTCTAGTATTTGCTTGCAGATTAAAAACCAAAATGATGAAACATGATTACTAGATATTGGTAATTCGAAAATCTCGACAATAAATATAGAAGTGTTTGTTAAGTTTAGTCAGTAACTTGTTTGTGATAGATGAAGTCAATCACACGAGCATATAAAATATATGAACGTGTATTGTGATTTATTTAAATGAATCTTCTAAGTTATGTTATAATGTTCGATTTGATCCTTTAGAATGAACATTAGCAGCAATTTTTATACCGTAAAAAGTCATGACATGTGCAAAGATCTGTGTCTTGCAAACATTAATAGTTAGCAACGACAAGACAATGACCATGGTGGTGTGGCTGTATAAACTTACGTATACTTGCACCTTATCAAATGCTAACTTCCACACAAGCATGCTACAGGCAAATAATTATTTTTATGTGCTTTTTGGTGAATTTTTTTTTTTCCAAAAATGAAACTAGATGTATGTATCACAGGTCGATCGATCTACCATTTTTATATCCGTGTGGCCTTAGGAATTTCTTCTTAAGTCAGACTTACTTGCTTACACTCACAATGATCATAGAGAGAATTCTAGAGAGAGAAGCTCTGAATTATATTTTACCAATGAGATAAATACAAATGAGGAAGGAAATCCTATATATATAATAATATAAGGCTTTTAGTAGCCATAGATCTCTTCATGATCTAACAATAGAGATTACATCTCCCAATCTATCCAACTATCCTCATTTAATACAAAAGTGTACAATTAGAGTATCGCTCACCCCTAGGAGCATTCTATAATACTTGAGAAAATACTTGGACTTAGGAGATAGTCGAGGGTTACTTGTTCATGGATCAATCATGGTTCTTCATATAGAAACTCTTTGGATTGTGTTGCTTCCTTGGACGGTGACATATGCCTAAAACTACTTGTATAAATGTGAGAAATGCGCTTCATGCTTCTTCTTCTTCTTCTTCTTCTTCTTCTTCTTCTTCTTCTTCTTATTATTATTATTATTATTATTATTATTATTATTTACAAATTGTTGGAGTATGGAAACATTAAATGCAACCTTAGAAAGTGAAAGCAGTGGAATTTTGAAGAATAATATAACCGGTTGTGGTGGGAGAAGTTGCGGAGGAAATGATTACATTCACTATGTGTGTTTGCCGGTAAACTACGATGGTAATAACATGTCAACTTCTAGATTAATTGCATGATTATTATAGTAATATATACCGTGTTTATGAAGACTCATATACAATATTTAATCATGATCTTTGGCTGAAAAAATCAGTGAGCATGATCCATAATCATTTGTGTTATCTTTGCATTATTGACTTATAACAATAGCAAAGTCAATTTTTTTTTATAAAAAATATAGGGTTGTGTTTTCTATATCCACTCTTTACAAATGCTTTTATATATATCGCTAAGCTGTCGTAACCTACCCCTCGGGGAGGGAACATGTTTAGGAGTATTACCTAAAGGACGGACTTAAGGCCCATGATTAGGTACGAGCTTTCCCAAGCCCATACCCCGGATGACATTAGGATATTTTTAGGAATTTTGCGAAAATGAGTCGCCATTAGCTTATTGGGGTCGGCTAGAAACCAAGTAAGGCATGGGAATGTATCTCATTTTCTACGCACCAGAGAATCTAGGATCGGGGGCTTGATTACACTAATTGACCAATTAGTGAATTTTCGATATATAATCTTGTTCATTTTAGAAGAAAATATTTTTGTCATGCAGTTTGGATTGATTTTACACCTATCTCCTAACATGCAAGGAGATTATGCGAGCGCGCAATCACTAAAGTAACAATCATGGTTACCAAGATTCTAATTGCAGTAAAATTAAATACATGCAATTAAACATAATTAAATATGCAAATTAAACACGCGAGATAATCAATATACGAGCAAATAAAGACCTAATTGCACTAAAAACACAATACATAGCAAATCCTAACCAAACTCTACATTTTTTAAATTTCGATTTTTTTAAAATTTTTAAAATTTTTAAATAATAATAATAATAATAATAATAATAATAATAATAATAATAAATAATAAATAAATAAAAAATAAATAAATAAATAAATAAATAACAAATTTTTTTTTTTTCGGGCCTGGTCGGACCTGGGTCTAGTTTAGATTGATTGTTATTCAATTAATGGGAGAAGGACATTAGAAATGCTTTAACTTGTGTATGACGCTCACGTTAATGTCACAATTTTTCGCTGGCTCACTTAAGTGTCACTTAAAAAAAAAAAAAACTATTACTTAAGTGCCAACTTTGATCTGGATCATCGAAATATGACTAACTATATTTTATCAATTCTTTAATCCTATGTGACTTGCAGGCATGCCCAATCAATACGTAATCTCTAAACGACATCATGTAGCAAGTTAAAGTGTGATTACTTTAATGCCGGTCATTGTAAAAAAAAAAAAAAAAATATATATATATATATATATATCACTTCAGTGTCAATTATTTTTTAAAAGTGATTATTTCAGTTCCAATTTTAATGAAAAAGTAATCACTTTAGTGCAAAAAAAAAAAAAAAACCTAAACGACGTCATATAGCAAGTTAAGAAGTGATCACTTCAATGTTAGTCATTCTTAAAAAATGATTACTTTAGTGCCAATCGTTGTTAAAAAGTGATCACTTCAGTATAAAAAAATGCCACCTCCTATAAAATTTTTAATTATAAAAGCCGTGTAATTTCTATAGTCGGAATTTTCCATTAGAGGCATTTAAGTTATCTTTTATATTCGATTTTGGCACTTAAGTGAGCCGGAGAAAAGTTGTAGGACTAAAGTGAGTATCGTACACAAGTTAAGGCACTTCTGATGTCCTTCTCCCTTCAATTAGCTATATGCATATGTCTCTTCCTTGAGTCTATCTAATAACAACTTTACTA
The DNA here is from genome assembly GCA_016097605.1 of Eucalyptus guilfoylei. Taxonomy (NCBI): domain Eukaryota; kingdom Viridiplantae; phylum Streptophyta; class Magnoliopsida; order Myrtales; family Myrtaceae; genus Eucalyptus; species Eucalyptus guilfoylei. The sequence continues at coordinate 11,389,434 of CM027870.1, read as the reverse complement.
TAACATCACAGGGCGTCTAGTCTTGTGGCTTGCAATGCTTTAAAAAGAGGACTTGACCAATGGTTCAACCAAGTACCGACCAGCCCACCGGTCCGGTTCACACCGCTATACCATTCGATGGCCAAAATCAGCCTTGCCAGTCAAATTGTCACGGTTTGAGCTGGATTGACTCTAACCAACTCAACTATGGGCAAATACTTGTTAAGTTCCACACTACACTTTATATTAAGTTATATTTCAAGCCCGTCCGGTTTTTTCAATTGAACCACTTATGATTCACCTTGTCGGGATGGCCTCCAGCACGGTTTCTAAAACATTGGTGGCTTGGAGATTGGGAGATTGCAAACATGCTAGGCTCTAACAGAAAGCAGCAGACAAAGAAAAAAGAAGAAATTTTTTTATATGAGAGTCAAACGTGTTGTGTGCATCTTCTTGTATGATCTCATGATGAAGATACCATAATTGTAGCATTTAGATCTCATGGAATTATTTCGTGGACTATATCTAATTGCAAATTCAATTTTCCTGTTTTTCTCACAAATTCAATCGATCACTATTCAAAAGAATTGACGGAATTTGTAACAAAGTCGACTCGATTCCCACAACGTTTCTCATTCTAGTGATATATCTCCATAATTTTTATGGAAAAAAAGAAGAAGCTAGCATAGTGCCAAAATAGGGAAACATAGAAAAGTGAGGCCTATTCACGAAGGACAAATGATGCTATGTGGATATGTACATGTCTAGCAAAATTATTACCAAAGAAATATCTAACAATCTCATGACACAAATGGTACTATTCGGGACCTCTTGTTCACCATCTAGACAAGCTTATAACTCAAGGCAAAAACAAAAAGATAAAAATCGGGTCCCGCTAGTTGATGAAGATTCCTAGAGGGGGCTATATTCTGGTGTTCTTGCCAGCTTATGCACAGGGTTGTAAATTTTATTAGGTGAAGTCTAACCTTAGCCGCCAAGCTCTACTCATAAGTTATAATATGGTTGCTACATAAATGATCATAATGTACCAACCATACCAAAATAACTAGAATGATTAATCACTATTTTGGTAGATCGAGTCAATCATACATTGCGAATTTGAGATATTGTGCTGGAATGAGGGAAGATATTTGTCACTCGGCATTCTACGTTGTAGGCTTGTTGTTTATAGCTTGATTCCTCCTATTTTACAGTGATTTTGTGTTCATCAAGAGATTTTGATCGAAAAGTAGTTTAAAAAAAAAAGCCCGAAAAAGAAAGTCTAGCGATGAAATATCATCTTTCGAAGTTTTGCCCTTTCAAACTCTTTGCAACAGGACAAATATCGAGAGACTTGTGATTCATTCTATTTTCTTGTAATTCCATGTTTGCTAAGAGATTCGCATAAAAAAGTTATAGGAAATCAAAGAAACGGATCAATCGAATTAACTCCTAAAGTGAAGAGATTTTCTCTCCCGAAATTTTTTCCTTGGATAGTCCTTGCAGCGGGATATATGATGGAAGACATGCTCTAGTAGTGTATAATATTTGTTTAAAGAGATAAACATCAATAACCAAAGAAAAAAAAATTTCATCTTCACCTGTTAGATCTGAATTCCACGTCTTGATCATTTATTATTATTGATTTCTATTGGCTGTCCATGATATTTGGTAAGGTCATTTGGTGCATATTGGGTCAAACTTGGAATGGAGCAACGTACAAGATGTAAATGCGTTAAAACATCGACGCTCATGATTTATGGAAGCGTCGTCATTTTATTTTTCTTCCGTAGCTTTGGACTGTCTCGAAAGTGGCATCTAATATTGCCAAAACTAGAGAGAGATGTCATTGAGTTGGTCGGAGTAGGTTAAGCTCAAGAAATTAGCGGCGTGGTAGCTCTAGAAAAGAGATTTTGGATCAATTTCATAGTGAGATCATTACTAATTAAATTGTTTCCTCATTTTAATATTAATAAGCACACGCTCATCTTACAGTTTCAATATATATATATAATTTAGCTATATGAATGTAGAGATTGAATTAACTGACAGCCCGTGGAATGTTTAGGTATTATCTGCACTTGGACCAAGAGATCCAATAGTTCATGTGATGTGAGCTCATATGGTCCGGTGCACCTAACATTTTTCCTCGTAGAAGAACTCCACAAGTCATCTGAATCGATTAAGATCATGTCTTTGACTTGCACAGTTAGCCATTACCTCTAATCACTTAGCACACAATTAGTTAGATCTTGAACTAAAAACCCCTAAAACCAAATGGCAATCAATAGTACCAACCTTGGGAGGTTAACAAGACGATTTAAACTTTAAAAAAAAAAGGTAATTACACACTCAAATTTTAACTTGGCATCAAAGTCAAATGCTTCGAATTGCATTCTTTGCATCTCCCTTTAACCGATTTGTGCACTCCTCTTCTTTAAACATCTTATGATCATATTATCCAAATTTGTGCGAGGGAGAGACCTACGATTTAAAACATAATTTACGTTGTACCCTCGGTTGAATTCTAGTGTTCTACTCGAGTGGAGAAAGTTAGAAACACCCCCTTCCCCACCGACACTGCTAGGTTGCACAGATTTTTTTTATAACCCAGGCACACGGGCATAAAGACCGAGTCACCTATAAGCCCATTGAATACCTTATAAGCTCCATAAGTCTGTTAAGTCTTAGTCATTTGGCTTGTGCAGTTGGCACTCACTCAGAGCAATTTGCATGCAATTATGAGATTTGAAGAGATAAAATTCCAATTTCTATGTCGGAAATCTGCCGGCGTTGCAACCAATTGTGCGATCCCAACTTTAAATCTTTAACCCGAAGACCGAAAGGGAAAGGACCATGGATCGTGGGCACCCCTTGCGCCCTCCATTGTAACCCACAGCCACTTGATTTTCACTGTAGACTCCTTGAAACCTTCAGGACATCCGATTCTGGTGTCCCAAATCATCGCGACAGGTCGCGGGTGCCTTCGCTATCAGACACTAATGTTAATAACTCCTCTCCAGCCTTAATCAATGACGCTTTTAAGGAGGTCGACACCAACTTCAAAAGTTGCTACGAAGTGCTGGCATAACGTTGGAACTGAGAGCCGATAGCTCTTCATAAATGCTTTCTACAATTTTCCTTTCTCGCTATATTGGTAATGCGGAAATTTGACAGTTAGTTGATATTTGTGTTCTAGCGACTAGAATAGAAGGCCGCGAAGATAAAAATGGAAACAGCAAAAATCGATTTCCTTGAACATTGTAAACCAGTCATTTAGCAACTATGCACCAATCTTTCGAAATCGACTGCGTTCAGGCCGGAGTTTTATTGCCCATAAGGATTTGAACCACATGGAATTGGCTTAATGAGTGGGGAATAAGCGTATGTATGGATTAGTTGCGTGTGATACGTTTCTTTTTTCTTGTTGCTAGATGGGAATGGCTTGATGTACGGAGCATAGACAGACCACCCACTTGGACTCTCTCGTCTTACTTTACGGACAAAATTAGCGGCGTCTTACTTTCGGTAAGTCAAAATGAAGTTAGAATTTAGACGATACTGATGCGACATTGAGAAAACCACGGGAGGCACAACTCATGCCGGGAAGTTCATTCAAGGGATAATCACATTAGGAGTTCTTGAACTTTTACTTATTGTTGAATGTCATCCCTAAATTTTTCTCTCAATGTTACCTCTGAACTTTTTAAATATTGGTTCAAATTGGTCTTTTCTATTAATGGTTAACAAAATTTGTGAATGTACCCGTTAAAGTAAGTGACTTGCCATGTTTTTTTTTTTTTTTTTTTCTGAATTCCGTCCTTGAATATTATTTGTTTATTCAATTCCGTCCTTAAACTTTTATATTTTGATTCTCCTCTAATAACCTTCAATTGAGCATGGTGAGGGTCATCATAAATCTTCATGATTGACCCTTGTTTAGGACTGGTAATTATCTACGCTATATTTCGACAAGACATATACATTGACACGTTGATGTGTTTATATAAGCATGATAGTGAGATACAAATAAACATGTTAAATATGGATCAACCCTATTACTGGTGACAATGCACTTAAACTTATTTTAGTTGAAACGATTAAAAATGTCCGTTGCGTTCACACGATATGCTAAGGTACAAATAGAAATACCCATAACCTATAAAGATAAGTTGAGTATTTTCGTGTAGAGAATGAAAGTAATTTAGGAACAAAATTGGATGAATAAACAAAGTAGAATGATAAAATTGAATGGAAATATTGACAAGTTATGAACTAAGCAGAATATATTGTCTATGATGGCAGATTCTTGTCGATGAATTGAACGGAAGTACCGTGTTGAATCATTTTTCAAAAGTTCAGCAACGACATCAAATAAAAAGGAAAAAGAAAAGTTCATGAACCAAATCGAATATGAAGAAAAAGAAAAAGTGTTTTTATGGAAAAAAAAAGGAAAAATCAAAAAGAGAGAAAGAAAAAAGAAAAGAAGAGAAAAGGAAGGGGAGGGACAAGATCAGCGCACCATGAACGCTACATTAAGTACGGATCAACCCTTTTATCAGTGATAGTGCACTTACACTTCAATTTAGTTCAAACAACTAAAAACGTCCGTTGGTATGCTATATTTACAAATAGAAATGCTCGACCTATGAAGACTAGTGAAAATTTTCCATTTAGAGAATAAAAGCAGTTTAGGAATAAAATTAAATGAACAAACAAAGCATATAATGATAAATTGATCGAAAACATTAACAAGTCAACTGAACTAAGTGGAATATTTCGTCCACGACGGCAAATTCCCGCCGGTGAATTGAACGGAAGTGCCGCACCGAGCCACTTTTCAAAAGTTCAACAACAACATCGAATAAAAAAAAAAAAAGAGGAAAATTCATGAACGGGCATTAAATATGGAGGAAAAAAAAAGTATTTAAATGGCAAAACGAAAAAAGAAGGCAAAATCAAAAGAAAAAAGAAAGAGTTAAAAAAAAAAAAGGGAAAAGACAAGGGAGGAGGGACAAGACGAGCGCACCATGAACGCCACGATGCGCGCTCTCCGTATTTCGCTACTGCCCCACGCGCTCACCGCTTTACTCCGTTCCTTATTCCACAATCCTCCACGCTCGCAACTAATCTATCTTAAATTAATCAGTCGAATTAATTACAGTTAAGAAAATAAAAATATTTTTATCTCGTTCCTAATTATCGCGAGCGCTTTACAAAAAAAATAAATAATCGACGTCGCCCCCTCGTCTCTTCCTCTTCACAAACCCAAAAAGGAGCTGCGAACTCTGTCTTCTGACGGGACGACGCCCACTGTGCATATTCAGTATTCATTCATTTCGTCCTTTTTCGGCTCCCCCGAAACGGCCCGCCCCAAATCTCAGCCAGCGAGCGAGCGAGCGAGCGAGCTCTCGCCATGGAAATGTAGCGAGAGGGAGAGAGAGAGGCGAAGCGACACCGCGGAGAGTTGGCGATCGGAGGAGGCGGAGGACTGAGCCGGGGGCGGGAGAGTCGGGAGCGGCGTCGCGGCGTCGCGAGAGGAGGAAGAGAGGAAGAAGAGGAGGAGGGAGGAGGAGGGAGGAGGGAAGGGAGTGGAAATGCCGCTGACGAGGTACCAGATAAGGAACGAGTATGGGCTGGCCGATCCGGAGCTGTACCGGGCCGCCGATAAGGATGATCCCGAGGCCCTCCTGGAGGGCGTCGCCATGGCCGGCCTCGTCGGCGTCCTCCGCCAGCTCGGCGACCTAGCTGAGTTAGTCTCTCTCTCTCTCTCTCTCTCTTGCTCACTAGAATTGCGTTGGTTGAGGGAATGCGGAGTCGTCGGGCGCGATTGTCGGATTTGATCTGAACTCTTTCCCGATTCGGGAGCTTGTTCGGTAGAGAATTCGGTTTTTCTTTAGCGTCGGGCTGCAGATTTAGTCGTCTGGCTGGTCGTAGGTTGGGGAATGAGCGCTAGATTCGTGTCTCATTCGTCTTACTTTCGCTCTTCGTTTGTTGAAGAAGCTTGATTATGGTTTGGCCTGAAGAAGAAGAAGCGGTTTTGATCGAGATGGTGTCTGAAGTAGAATTTGAGCGAGCTAGTGTGGTCGCGGGGGTTAGGAACTTTCGGAACCGTGTTTGGAAGTACCAGATTTAGGAGAGAGTTTCCAGCGATGATGCTTAAGGGAGCTGGATTTTAGGGAAAACCGTGTATCTTGAGGCTTGAGCTAGGAAACGACTAGTTGAGGTTGGTCATGCCTCTCTGATTAACAGACTTTGGGAACTTGTAGATGGTAATTGGAAGCTAGTTGTTACACTGTTGTCACAGCATATAGTAACACCAACATGCAAGTACTGATGTGGCTTCTTTTCCATCGTTTGAATTTCTTTATAACCATCTCTTAGCGTTGATGTGATATCAGCCAAATTGGGCTTTTCTCTTCACCAATTCAGAACTCCTTCACAAGCATGGTTTTCTGATGGCTGTGTCGCAGTTGGATATCTCGACCATTTTCCATCATGTTTACATTATTATCGCGCGTCTGGTTATTTTTCCATTGCTGCTGTATGTTCTGATAGAGAACTGCACAATTTTTTGTTCATTGTGGTTGACAAGATTTGCTGCTGAGATATTCCACGACTTGCATGAAGAAGTTTTAGCCACAGCTTCGAGAGGCCATAGTCTCATGGCACGTGTTCAACAGCTGGAGGTAGAATTCCCTCTAATTGAGAAGGCATTGCTGTCCCAAACAAATCATCTGTCCTTTTTTTCAAATCCAGGTTAGATGATCCTCTTGAATAATCTTGGCATGGGCTCTTGTTATTTGTGTTGTCATCTTTAAGGGATTGACTGCACGGTCACTTCATATATATATATATGTTTCCTTGACACAAAATTTATTCTTGTAACATGGTTGTTGGTGATCTTGTTTCTGGAGAAATGATGAAGGCTCAGTTATTAGTATTTAGTGACATACGCGAAGGGGGATTAGCTGGCTAATAATTAAACCACCAGATCCTATAAAATTTTCTGAAGTACCTTCGCAATAGAAATTGAGTACGCCCTCTATATGACTATCTTAAGTTGTGTATCCCATTGCAATCGGACCATTGGTCTAGACTATATTGACTTCCTTTAACTGAACTCCTACTTATTGCACTGTTGCTGCCAGACAGTTTTCCTTGCATTATAGTATGGAGTGTCAGGGCTAGAAGGGTAGGATATTTGCTTTGAAGCAGAAATGGATATCTTATTTAGCTTCTTCAATGTTGGAATGAGACTACAAACATATTAATTTTCTGTGCTTAGTTTTTATAGGACTCATCTTTATCCTAAAAGTCTCCTTTTCGGTCGGTCAAAAAAAGCTTTTTCTTTTATAAATTGAAGACTACCTTGGAATTTAAGAATTTGCAAACTCACACATGGATATGGCGGTTTGCATGTGTCCATGCGGATTGTCAGGTCAAAGGTTCAGATACCTCGCGTTATAAAAAATTTGCAAACTTAAGTAGCTTGGTCGTGCATAATTTAATCATCAATAGTAGCTATCCCCATATAACATCCTTTTAACTGTTCCTCTAGTTTTTTAATCTCGGTGAAGATGTTGCCCAGAGCGACATGTTGAAGACAAAGATGTTAGGCAAATCTGAGGCAGGTGGATCTGTACTGTTTTTCAGTAACCCTTTATCATGTATATACTTCTTATGAGTCTGTTCACATCCTTCACACATGTCAATTTATCATGGCATAAGAGCCATCTATTTCAACTGCTGCAGCTTGCAACCTTAGATGTTTAAGGGACCCACTTCACTTACTGAATTCCGATTAATGCATATGGTGACATATGTTATGTTTCAAGGACTAGTCATACTATCCTTCTTTCTCCTTCCCCAGATGATCTTACCTTTAAAGAGTCGGATGATATTATGTTTGTCACTAAGCATATGTAGAGATTAAATAACTGATAAAAGTAGCAGTTGCGACTCCCTATACTTTGTGAAATTTACTGGACCCTCGTTGTTTGGAACATCTGTATTCTATTGTAGTAACAGAACCTTCTCACCCCATTTTGAGGTGTTTTATTTTTCACGTCTCCAACTGAATGAGTGAGAATATTTGTTATCAGCTGACTGGGTTGATCTGTCATTCAGAAGATAAAAGAACTGGGGTAACATTTTGGCTGGGGGCCAAGTGTAGTTTCAAAACCGAGGATTGTCTCTGATAATTTTACCACAACATAGGGCCACTGTAGCGACTGTACCTCTCCCTGAAAAAAATTCTTGGAAGTTATCCTCATGGTTTTTGCTTGTTGCTTTATAGGTGTTGATTGGCATCCTAATATGCGTTCACAGCAGAATATGATTGCACGAGGAGACTTGCCTCGCTTTATCATGGACTCTTATGAAGAATGTAGAGGGCCACCACGGCTATTTCTTCTGGACAAGTATGACAATATGATCAGAAACAAATGTTGAGATGGCATTCTTTTAGCAGAAGTGAAGAATCTTATGATGTATTCTTGGATTTCCTTAGGTTTGATGTTGCTGGTGCTGGGGCTTGCTTAACGCGTTACACCGATCCGTCATTCTTTAGAGTGGAAGCTTCAGTAGACGAAGTTCAGAGGGAAAGAAAAGTGCGCAGGTTTAAGGTATGTGACTAATTGAATTCCTTTCGACAATTTCAATACCCACTACCAACTTGTGTAAGAAAATTATTAATTGTTTCATTTGCGGATCAACACAAAAGGCTCACTACTATAATTTGGAAATAGGATTCTCAAAGTGCATGGCTGCATGCTCTGAATATGTGAAGAATTTTCACGTCTTGCATTTTGGGATGATTAACATTAAGGCGGATGTGCCGCCGGAGTCCTTCAGGAAGGCTTAGCTGTGAAAATATTATCAAATTTGTGGCAATGACTATTAAAACGTAAATTCCTGGTTAATAAAGTTAACTAAATATCACTTGCTATAGAATCAGAATTTTCAATATCCCAGTTCATTATTCAATTCGACAGTTGTCTATGATCTCTTCTTTGGGCGTGGATGGCCATATATCTAGCATTTTCTTGGTTCCTTGAATGGCATTAAGTTTGACACCTACTGTGTGAGGTCCTTATGGGTGTACAGGCACATGTCAGGAGCAACCAATCTCCTTCAATGTGTTAAGATTCTACCTCATGTTTATTTTTCTCCGGAGCAAACCTTAACAAGAAATGCAAAAGCCAAAACTGCAACACTATAATTCAGTCATCGGTTCATTAAATCAGCACTAGCCAAGTTTACTTGGTCAGACCTGGTTGTGGTTGGTGGTTTGCATTCTAGGCTTGGTCTGACATTAGTAATTATGGCTATAGGATTTACTTCAGGAGCTGGTCATTGTAACAGTACTAAAATCTTGAGACTGAGCTTGAAACTGATTATTAAGGAAATGGTGCATGTAAGGGGACTAATACATGGGGAGGGAGGGGAGGTGTGGGCGGTGTTCGTACCCCAAAGAGGTGATTAGATGAGCCAGGCTGGAGATATGATGATGGTTGACAATTATTTTATTATTAGATTAAAGCATCTTTTCTATGTGAAAATCACGATGACTAAACTTCTATAGCATTGGCAATAGTTGACTTGGAAGTCCAAGCTCATCGTTTTGTGATCAACCCACTGAACAAGTTATATCATTAGCCTAGTTTGTATTGGGGGATTGGCCTGTGAATGTGCGCTCAGGGTGAATTCTTTTGCTTTTCCATCCATGTACAAGCACAAAGTTAGAAGGTCAGAAGGAAGAGGATTGCCAAATAAATATTGCAAGCCTAAAAGATACGAAGATGTCCATTCTAATGTGCAAGTACTTGCTGACTTTCATTTGCCATTATGCTGTACCCTTCTCAGAATCATTCTCATCTTAATCCTCCCTAGGGGAGGGAGGGCAGGAAGGTTTGCTTGGTGGACTTCCCTCCAAGATGCCTGATAAACTCAGGCTCAGGAGGCCTGCCTTCACCTCTTGAAGAGCATGGAAATAAGTTCTTGCAGTTGTAAAATGAAAGTTAGAAAAATCTGCTGGCTCGATTTAACTGAGTTTCTATATTTAGAACCGTAACAAGTTACGCTTATTCAATAAGTATACCTTTATTATCAGTTGATTATTTTGTCAAAGAAGATTTTTATACAGCTCAAGTGAAGAAAGCCAGTTGGCTTGTGGCCACCTGTGCCATTAGCTTGATTAATTGTTTAGACACAGAGAATGATAGATTCATTCATGTTGGCAATTGGCAGCCTTGTTCGTTAGAGTGGCTATTGTTGTGTAGCACTACTCTACTTCGTATCCATAAATAGGGACAGCATTCAACTTTTTTTAATTATTTTAGGGCAAATCATGCATGACTCCTCCAAATGTTGGCAGTATTATACGTTTGCCCCCAAACTTTCAACTGCTACACATTACCCCCAACTTTCATTTTGTTAAAGCCATTAATTGTCCGTTATGTTTTTTCTTTTTCTTTTTTTGGGGTACGTGTATTAACCCTTAAGTTCAGAATGCTTTTGTGTAATTTTCCCTTATTTCCAAAATCTCCTTGTGATGGAGGCTCCTCCATTTAGGGAAATTCAGTTCCTCTTTATGTGGATTTCCTTCTGAACTGCGAAGATGATTCTAATAGTACTTTTTCTCTGAACCTTGTAGAAGAAAGGAATGCGCGGTAGAAATGGAGAAACGCCAGAGATTTTACCAGTGTCACATGCCAAGTGAGTCTGAAACTACAAAATTCTGGAGAATTGCTCTTCCCTATTTTGCAGAGATCGCTTTTCCCTGATGCATGTCATGGTAACATCATTTTCTTTGCATATAACAGACTGCAGCAGTTGTTTATGGAGGAGAGCATTGCAAATAGTTATAGTAACCCTTCACGTCTCGTGAAATTAAAGAAAAGGCAGTTTAACGAACCTCCATTTTGTCCAAGAAATGGGAAAAGTTATATGGGGAAGTTTGTGGAGACTCCTTCACCTGAGAGTAAAACAGTGCATGAAGTTTCCATTGCTCCACCATCCTTAAGATGGACAACGGATTATGAATCAGACAATGAAGTAGTTGATGTCAATATGGTAAGTCCAAACAAAAATCTATCAATAGAGAAGGGGAGCACTTTAACATCCATTACAGAAGCACTCTTGCCAGAACCGTCTCTTGAACATTTGGATGGGATGGTCATTAATGGGAAGGAAATGGAGGAGCCTGAGCCACCTCATGATAATGAGACATATGGAAGTCCTAATCTTTATGAGGCTGAGAAAATGGAGTTGGTTGATGCAGAAGCCAAGATGGATTGTGGCATGGATGTTTGCCGTTCTGATGAGATGACCAGTGAGGTAGAGAATTACATGGATGCCCTTGCTACCATGGAATCTGAAGCTGAAACGGACAATGAATACAGAGCTAAAAATGACAAGGGTTTTTTGAATGATGAAAAAGATGAGACAGATTCTGACATGAATGAAGAGCACCTGGAACTTCAAGCTCAATATTCAGACTCTCAATCTCTAGGCTATTCTGCCTCGGAAGATGGAAACACTTCTCTCATTAAAGGAAGTTCGAGCTTTACTTATTCCGATAGTCAAAGCAACTTGGTTGATAATATAGCATCTGATGGTGAGGGAATTGCTATGGCATTCCCATCTACCGAAACTTCTGCCTCTCATCATGAGAACATAACCTGTGACCAGCTTCCTGCACATGGGGGAACTAGAGAAATAGAAGACTCCCGTGAGCCTGTTGTGCCCAAACATATGGGCGCAGAGGATGATGAAATTAGTTATCTCGGGGAAGCAGCTACAGATTTACGTTCTATTGATATGAATGCTAAGCTTTCATCTTCAGCTCATGGACAAAGTCTACAAGTTGAATCAGAAGCAGAAGGGTCTGACCAAAAAGAGTCGGAGGTAGACAGGATCAGAGCTGTTTGTTCTGATTCTGCTTCTCAGAACCAGGATGGTGCTTTCTCCCCCATTACTTCTGAAAGCAATCCAATCTTTCAGTCAGTAGATGCAGATCCGAAAGTCTCATCTGATGATTTAATGCATTCTTCGACTGTCCTCGAGTTGCCCCATGAACATGAAAGTAACATTACCTATAAGCATGAAGAATTGCGTGATGAATATGAAGGTGTGGATCACACTGGAACTGTGACAAGTGGAAAGATCACTTCCTGGCATTCAAATATGACGTTCCCAGAAGATCAGTTCAAGTTTTTAGTAATGGCAGAATCGTCTGGATATTCAGATCTTCGATCACTGCCTGATAGCTCAGTTGCTTCTCCTGCCCGTAATCTGGATATGGCAAACCTGCATGCTACGAATTCTGAAGTTCATCCTCTGGCAGCTGGTTTGGTGAACTTGGAAAATGCAATTGTCATAGAAGATGAGCAACAGACTCATATCACTAAACAACAATCTTTTGATTACATGTATGATGCTTCATTACATGAACAAAATGCACTAGAAGTAGATGTTCAGCCTTTACAGGAAAACGTCAATTTTGGAAAGAATGAACCCCTTCTGGATTTTGATGATGCTGTCCAAGTTTCCCAGACCATGGAAGCAGTGGAAGGAGATGCCAGTCCTCTTAACGTCCCAGGCAATAGTTCAATCCTTAATGAGAATACAAATATGCATGATGTGGGGACTGAACGAGCTTCAATAGATCAGTTGCTACTCGCTACTCCTGCTATCGCCACTACTGATGACAATGCCTGCCCTAGTGTAGATCCAGCTGCAGATATAGTGGGGGGCTCATGTGCAGATTCACAGGAACCACCGCCTGGCATTGATAATTTGCCTCAGAAAGAGTTCGAGTCAGATGAGGAAGTTTCTCCAGGATGTAATAAAGAGTTGAACTTGCTTGAGGAAGCAAGAGATGCAAAAGTTGCTTATGCAGAAGGTAACTCTATCCCAAATGATCTGGTCTCTCATCGGGAATCTGAAGTGGAAACTGAGATGCCTGGCCTGTCTTTTATGGAGAAATCGCTGAGCAGACATCCTTCAGATGATGCTACAATAGGTTCAGGATATTCAGAGCTAGGCAGTGAGGAGCTTGAACCAAAACCTTCCTCTCAAGGTCCTCTTCTGTGGAGCAGTGAAGATATCTTGTCGTCTTTGCATATTTATCACCAAGTAGACCAAGGAGAAACTTCAGAGCAGTTGTTGGAAGTGCCACCGCATGAGCTTGATTTAAATCTATCACCCGAAGATGAAGTTAGTCCTCAGACAATTAATCCTGAATCTGAAAAACAGCGATCAGCAGATCTCGTGTTTCAGGAGAACATTCTTTCTAGCAGACCAGGATCTCCTTTAGAGTGTCCTTCGAAGCTTCAAAATGACAGATCTGATGCAGAGTGTCTGCAGGGCGATGAAACAAGAAGCCAATCATCAACTCTTCTGTCTGGACAACTACAATCTTCAGACAGTATAGGCAAAGAAAAATATTCAGCTTTTGAATCATGTCCAGAAGATCAACCAACCCAGCATTCTATCTCAGAATCCTTACAAGAGCCAGCTAGCCAGGAAGTTGGTGGTATTAGTCCTGTAGGGGCTTCATTACATACTGATATTGCTACATCTCCACAGGCCTCTGTTGTGGCTGAAACTATTCAGGAGGATGTTCCCAATTTGGCGCCTTTACCTCCTCCTGAATGGACGATAGTAAAGGATCATCACGTTTCTCGTGCTTCACAGAGCGAAGAAATTCAAGATGGGCAGGTCTCCTTCCAATTGTTACAAAAGTCACCAGCTGAAGAAAATCCACAACTTCAGTTGTCATCATCAGAGGGAGGATTGATGTGGCCTCATCACACATTTCTGAACGTGGAAAATGAGAAGTTACACACTGAAGAGCGAGAGGATAAATTGGCACTGCCTAGTCCATTATCTTCTCTTACTCAAGTGCCAGATGGTAATTCAGTTATTCGGGATAACAGTTCTGTAATGGAAGCTGCAGAAGTACCGAAGCACTTCTCAACAACTGTGTCTGAACATGCTTTCCTTGATTTGGGAACAGGAGTGGTGCAGTCTGATTCAAACAGTCTCCCACCTCATCCAGCTGTTGAAGACAAACCAAATAGAGATGACCTTGTTTCTTCAAAGGGAGAAGTTACTCAATATATTGAGTCAACTTCGTCTGTTTCAAAGGATAAGGGTCAGCAGAGTGAGAAATCAGATGGCAATTCAGTTATTCGGGATAACAGTTCTGTAATGGAAGCTGCAGAAGTACCGAAGCACTTCTCAACAACTGTGTCTGAACATGCTTTCCTTGATTTGGGAACAGGAGTGGTGCAGTCTGATTCAAACAGTCTCCCACCTCATTTAGCTGTTGAAGACAAACCAAATAGAGATGACCTTGTTTCTTCAAAGGGAGAAGTTACTCAATATATTGAGTCAACTTCGTCTGTTTCAAAGGATAAGGGTCAGCAGAGTGAGAAATCAGATGGCAATTCAGTTATTCGGGATAACAGTTCTGTAATGGAAGCTGCAGAAGTACCGAAGCACTTCTCAGCAACTGTGTCTGAACATGCTTTCCTTGATTTGGGAAGAGGAGTGGTGCAATCTGATTCAAACAGTCTCCCACCTCATCCAGTTGTTGAAGACAAACCAAATAGAGATGACCTTGTTTCTTCAAAGGGAGAAGTTACTCAATATATTGAGTCAACTTCGTTTGTTTCGAAGGATAAGGGTCAGCAGAATGAGAAATCAGAAGCACAGCATGATAATTCTCATAATGCATCTGGGCCATCAGAAATGAAGCAAGATGAGCATCTCCAACATGATCTGCCTCATTTAGATGGAGAAAGAGCATTGGAAGCAACTTCAGATCTACCAGAAAATGAAGTCGTACAATCAAATGGAAAAGCAATGAGTAATATTCCTCGCCCACCAAAACGTCTCATAGAGGCTGTTGCTGCTCATGATAGAAGCATGGTAATGTTGGTTCTGGCTAGACTTCTTATTTTTTCATCAGTGTCAACTATGTTTTCTTTGCGAGTTCAACCCTTATTGTCTGCATGCTTTACATTGTATGAACCTTATTTGCAGTTGAGGAAGATTCCTGAAAGAATAAAGCCTCCAATTGAACCAAGAGCAAATGAAAGAGATTCGTTGCTGGAGCAAATACGAACAAAGGTTCATATTCATTATCCAAATTTTATGCACCTATTTTTTCAAGATATTGTCTTGCTAGCTTTCTAACATCATTACAAATTCCCATTATGTTCCTATATAAGCTGTCTCTAATCATAAGCACAGTATATAGTGTCGCTGAATTTTGTTTTGCTTTTTTATTTTATTCTATTTTATTTTATTTTTTTCTCTTTTCCAGTCATTCAACTTGAAGCCTGCTGTTGCCACCCGGCCAAGTATTCAGGGTCCTAAAACTAACTTGAGGGTTAATGCTATTTTGGAGAAGGCTAATGCCATTCGCCAGGTCCCACCTCTCTCTCTCTCTCTCTCTCTCTCTGCGTGCACACGAGTATCTTCCTCCCTTTTTCTCCCCTCTTTCTAGTAGTAATTAGAAGTCTTGATTGTGACAGGCATTTGCTGGAAGTGATGAAGATGATGATGAAGATAGTTGGAGCGACTCCTGAGAATGTTCACTTCCTCGTGCGAGATTTTACTGCCGCATCTTCGTTGCAGAGGAAAATTGCCTATTGTGCCCTGATTTCTTGTTCCTTCGTGCATGTATAAATATTCCTCCCCACACACCCCACCCAAAAGAAGAAAATGTTACAAGGGTTTCACGTCCTCTCGTTCCTCGCACCAGAAAGTGGAGCAAGAGCATATAGACTTCTCAAAAGCGGCATGTAAGTGCTGTATCGGTGCATTTATGTACTTGTGTTTAGTATATATATGTGTTGTTGATGTATAGCGTGCCATAAATTTTGATACGTAATGTTTCTCATGTGACATTACAAAGTTCTATATAGTGGAATGATGATTTAGCCCTCTGTCCGTATAATATCCTAGTTTCCTCTTTGGATGCAACGATGAACTTACTAATGTCGCCCATGATATATCTTCCGAATAGCGCAATTGCTTCCTCTTTAGGCTTTTTATTCATAGTTTTCTTCTTTTTTCGGCCTCTGAAGAATGCGATGCTTGCACACTATTTCGGCGAGTGGAACCAACGCACTGCTGCTTTAGCACAGCACGTTGTATGCCTCAGACCGATGACATTGTCTTTTGCACTGCTGTTCCTTGTTATCTACTGTTATTTTAGCATATGGACCTTTTCGGAATTTTTTCTTCCCTCGTTATGTAACTGATGTATGACTTTAGTCTTTTGAATTAATGCTTTTCCCTTCTAGAACCGAAAAAAAAAAAACAAAACAAAAGAAAACAAATGGAGCAGTTGTCGAGAGTAGGTGCTTTTAGCCTATGACGTTTATCTGCATCTAATTTATGATTTGTCTGTAGAAGAGGCGATTAGCCGAAAATGCAGAAGCGTCGTATACGGATAAATGGAACATGAAACGGGGAAGCCACCGTATCCCACCCCTTTAGCTATGTACAAATGTGTTCATGCTTGATGCATCAACTATTTACAATTCAGTGGAAGAAGAAAGTACATAGTGATTTTATAGAGCTGCTGATGTGACATGTATTTACATGCTCATGTCCAATTATAAATTAAGGTTAATATCACAAAAAATTTAAATTGGTACATTTGTGACAGATTTGGTTCAAATTAATTTTTGATCATAAAAAAATTTAAATTGATATACATGTTACAAATTTATCCCAAACTAAGTTTTTGACTATCAAAAACTTTAAATTAGTAAATTTATGATAATTTTTTTTTTTAGTTTCCATTGAATTAGATTAATACCATAAAAAAATAAAAATTGATTGAGGGTATAAAACCTCCAATTAGTAAATTTGTTATAGATATATCGATTTAGGGTTTTGGTAGTATTGACCTTTTAAATTAAGACGTGGATATTGATTTGAAAAGAAAAATAACAATCTAATTTAAAAAATCCCTAGGCTAGCCATCTCTCTTGTCCTCTATCGCTATCCATAGTCGCTAGGGGTGTGTGTGGTAACATTTTTGTTCTCAGGAATAATTTTTATGCAGAAACAATTTTTTCGGGGTGGGCACAGAGGGAGTACTCAAACTTGGCATTGGGGGCACTTTGGTGCGAAAAGTTCTAAAATATACATTTAAATGCCAAAATTGGAGAAAAATGGAATACTTAAGTGCCAACTTGGCATTTTTGGACAAATTTTTTACTAACATGATAATTCTTTTAAAATTAATTATTCACGTAAACACCAATAGTATGCTAAATGATGTCGTTTTTAGAACTTAAGTGATCACTTTCTGCAAAACCTCGTACTTAAGTATTCACTTTTAATCACGAGTAGGATTTAAGTGATCATTTATATCATAACTTAAGACTTAAGTAATCCTTTTTTAATCACGGCTGGTACTTCAGTGAACATGGAAGACAATGTTATTTTAGACAATGATTGCTAAGTTGATTTTCCAGCAAGCCACATAAACCACTTACATAATTAAAAATATGATATGTCAGATTTTTAATTACTCTCGTCAGATTTTGCATTTAAGTATCCTATTTTTTTTATTTAAAAAAGTGGTACTTAATTGTACCTTTTGAAATTTTTGACATTAAAGTGTTCACCCGTGCTAAGTTTTAACACTTTGCCAAAGTGTACTTTCCTCGAATTTTTTCTATTTCTATTTCCTAAACGAGTTTCTGAGTATTTGAAGATATTTGATAATTGTACAAAATTTCTATTTGTGAAACATAAATGCGTTTGGTATAACCCCAAATATTTTTGTGATTTCAAATTTCTTTTAATTTATTAATAGTTTTTTTACATTTTTCTCTTTTTGTTTTTGTTTTTGTTTTTCTTCCTCTAGCTGATCCCGGCCGGCAACCAAATGAGAGTCAGCGAGGTCGCTCCTCGACCATGGTCAGCTGACAACCAGCTAAGAGAAGAAGAGAAGGAGGAGAAAAGGAAGGAAAGAAAAAGAAAAAAAGAAAAGAGAAAAGGCTCCTTTCTCGAGTTGTTCCATGAACAAATAAGTAATTTTTTGTTTGTTTTTATTTCAAATCTATTATCGGGAACAAAAAATCTACACAAGCAGAATTCTATTCCATTTTTATTCTAAGGAACAAAAAAAAAAAAAAAAACAGAGAAATGCAAAGAGGAGATCGAGGTGGAAGTTCTTTGATCTCAAGGCTCAGGTCGACAGCGATGAGGAAGAGGACAACGGCGAGGACGATATGTGAAAAAAGTGTATCTTTCCTCCACTGGTGTCATTCTTGTTGTGGTATATTTTGTCGTTCGTGGTGGCTATCAGGTTTCGGATGTGTTCTATGTCAATTTGGCTGTCGAGCTTGCTGAAATTTGGGCTGGGGAGACGAGCAGGAAAAGTACTAGAATCAGGCAAGTGCGAATGAAGACACTGTTCAATTGGTGGCAGTCGGTAAATTATTGTCATATAGATTGAGGAAGTTCCTTTTCTTTAAAATGATTTTGATAGGGGAGACTTATTTCTAGAACAAGTGGGCTTCATTGTTTCTAGAGTATTTCTTCCGACAAAAATTGGGTTAATGTGCAATATTTGCCTAATAGGGCGCTATACCTTGGCGGATAGAAGATAATGATGCTGAGTGTAGGTCACATGAGGTTGGTTTGTCGGCTCACTTCTCCAGTGTATGTGGACTGGATTTCATTGTGCGACGGAGGGTACCTTCCGTGGTCATATTATGCCCGAGTTTGCAGTTGAAGCGCTGAAGTAGTGATCTTTTAACAAATGTGTAACGGCTCTTTTAAATAGACCTTTTTATATAGTGCTTTCTGAATTATTCACTTGTGTAGTGGAAACTCCAAAAGAATTGAGTGTCGGGGACACTTGAAACATCGTGTCTATCTTTTTTTTTTTTTTTGGTGGAGAAGACATAGTGTTATGCCTATCTATCGTCATTTCCATTTAGTTTCTTAATTAAAGAAAGATTGTTAGAAGTGTCGAGAACCTTAAGTACACTAAAGCTATGCGCCCTCTCTTCCATCTTCTTGATGTCAGCCGTAGTCATGTTGATGGGATAATTCCTGTTCAAGGCTTTAACTAAAATTTGCCAACGTAATAATGCTTTCATCTTGATCCTCCACAGCCCAAAATTATTTTGGCCATCAAATGGTGCCACTTCAAACTTGATAGATGTCATCTCGAACAAAAAAAATCGAAATTCCTTGGCTTTGATGCCAATTTGTTGCGGAAAAAGTTAAAAGATGCACAAATCAAAGCATAAGTAGCAAATGATGAAAGGAAAATCGAAATTACACGAGATGTAAGATTTTCATGGAAAACCCAAAATGGAAAAAAAAAAAAAAAAAAAAAAAAAAAACCAGAGAGAGAGGGGTTTCACTCTCTTTAACAACAAGTATAATAGTACATTCCAAAAGTTGATTTAATCGTAAACCTTTTGTATTTGTGCCAACTGAATTCATTCGATCAATTTTAGATGTTGCTAACTTGGGCGTTAGTTGTCCTACGAGATACACTTACGAGATACGGCTAGCGCTGATGTGGATATTTATAATAATATTTTAATTTATTATTTTTTCAAAAAATTTAATTTTTTATTAGTTTTTATTTTATTTTTCCTTGTTTTCTTTTCTTCTTTGCTTTGGCTAGTGAGGGCTAACGACCTTCGTCGACCATCACCAATTGCCTTTGAGGGTCAGTGGCTCTTGCCCCCTAGATCCGAGCAAGAGCCACTAACCCTCAATGGTGCTTGGCAAGGGCTTCACTACCCTAGCTTGGTGGCTGGCGAGCTCTAGTGACCCTCAAGAAAAAATAAAAGAAAAATTAATAAAAAAATAAAAAATTTTGAAAAATTTGATTAAAAATATCCATGTCAGTGTCAATCATGTTACATAGGATGGCCAAAGTTGATTTATATCCTAAATTGGCCGGATAGACTCAATTAGCACAAATACAAAATGTTTATGACTAAATTAGTACTAATGCAATATATTTATGACTTTTATGATACTTTTCTCGTAATTTCGAAGAACGTGCCCTTCAGAGTCCTCTCGTTCAGTAGATTAATAGGATGTGTGTCGAAGACAGCATCTTCATGGGGCACTCACACAAGAACAGCATCACCCCAATCCCATCAAGAGTTTCTCATTCATCAGAATCCGTAATATTTAGTTAGGCTGGGGTCTGTAAATTCCTCGCGCACAAATTGAATGCCCGACCATAAGAAAAATGCATACCATTGTGTACACATTCGAATGCGGAAATCATGGCGTCAACATTTCCAGGTTTCAAGTCTGGAGCCTATCTTATTATAACCGGCTCCTAGTTTTTGAAACCTATAACCTACCGTATCTGCCTAGAACTAGTTCTAGAACCTACCCTATTTTTCCGAACCACTTCTAGGTGTCTGCCTGAGAACATTTTTTTCCAATTTTAGGTTCATTTTTTTAAAACAAAATAATATAAGTAACAAAACGATTTAAAGTTAAAGATAAACAACAAAAATCTCTATCTGCCAAAAACAAAAATTCATAAGTTGAACACGTATCCATGTGCAATTACAAATGATAACAAGTTAAAGCATGTAGTCATGTGTTTATAAACAATATGAAGATACCACATTGAGCATGACATTTTCATGTCAATGTTTTTTGTGTTTTTTAGAAACTCTAATAACTTCTTTATATGCTCAGTTTAAAAGTATCTCACCAATAGTTACCAAAGAAGACAAATTCTTTGATATAGTAAATATAGGGACTTGATATATATATTTTAGACTAACAAAATTAAAAAAGGAAAATTCACTAAGAAAGTAAGCTTTTGAGGTAGGAGGAACAAAAAATAGATAATTTGTTATAAGAGCAATGATGCGAAAGAGATTAGTTTTTATTTTAATAATAGCAATAAGTTCAAATTTTACCTAAACCATAAACAAAAATAATCACACGGCCAACCTACTTATGACAATTTGATATGCAAAAATAGAAAACCCTAAAAAAGAAGGAAAGAAAACAAATTTGGAGCCACCATTTTGATCGCAATTGAAACTGAGAACAATATTGTCTCTTTATGAAAATGCGAGTAGATTTAATTATATAAGGAGTGAAAATAATGCCACCCAAAAAGAAACTAGGGTTTAGGCTTTTTAGCTTATAAAACCAATTCCTAAACAGGCCCGATTAGTTTGATTCTCGAGTGGATATTCACTTGGAACTGGACCAATTTCAACCGATTCCAAAATTTTGGAACCAGTTTCGATGGAAACCGATTCCGAACCTGTTTGTCAAGCAGTCCAGTCTGATTCTCAAGTAGAATCAATCCGGTTGTACACCTCTACTTGTGGAGATGCTACTTCCACTTGTTCATTCACCAGGGCTTCATAGCAGCTAAAAGCCCAAAGAGAACCCAATTGAATTAGGCCATCAAAATATTACAAACTCAAACTCTAGCAGATTAGTTTCTATTTCCATTTTAAATGAAGGGAAAGTTTCGTGTTAAAAAGTAAAGTGTGATACCTTTGCAATGCATCACCAGACCAACGGTGCCCGACATATTTTGACATTTTTTTTTTCTGAAAGAAAGAAAAAAAATGCTGACTTGTGTTTTATCCGATGCCTAAAACACAATTAAACTAAAGTCTTCAGCGTTTGCTTTGATGGACAATGCCATTTTGGTAGGTATTTATACACCAAACTCAAAGTAGAGAAGCAACTTTCCCTCAAAGCAAACAAAAATAGGAAGATTGTGCAAGATCTATTTACGAGGAACGGTTATTTAGACTTTTCAATGGGCCTTATTATGAGAAGGAAAGATACAATGAGCCATGTGAAAACCAGTTCCTTATTTTAAATTCCCTGGTTTTACTGCAGCATTACTTCAAAATGACAGATCAAAATGTTAAAGTCCGCCCATCACCATTTATCATATCGGCGCATCAATTAAAATGGGTGATTTATAGGCATTATTAGATAACTATATAAGATAACATATTAATTAAGATATATGCACAACCTTGAAAGAAACAGAAAATCAAAAAAATTATCAAATATCTCTAACATAAGAAATCATCTTAGAGAAATTCCTAATTGTCTCTAATATTTTGTGGATAGAAATGTCCATTTTATTAGAGTTGGGCCTCATTTTGGAGAAACTCTAGTTTGGTTAAACGTGTAGAGGAAATCACATAGTTGATTTTCAAGATTGCATAATCACATGGTTCATAAACCTTACCTTTGATCGTAAAACCTGGTATCCTAGATGAAAGGTGCAAAAATTTGACTAAGTGACCCTCTTAATAATTTGATGAAAAGTGAAAAAAAGAAATTGAAGGTTCGTGCACTCGCTTGCCCAATCTATGTACTAGCAAGGACCACTTTTGTAATTATTAGCGGGCACTCTTCAATCGTCTGGTTGCCATAATTATAAACGTCCTGAAAAGTAGGCGTGAAATAAGATGAAGAATTTGTCAATGGAATCAAATGTTTGATAATTTAGAGATCTAATATAAAAACCCTGAAAAAACTATAAGATTTTGAAAAGTATTGCGACCTTTAAAATGTATTCAAGGACACTCAACTTATACTTTTAACCAGATACAATCTTCTTGAGAACATGTTTGTTTGTGACTTTTAGAAGCAAAAAGAATTCGGTCATATTTTATAACATTATACAATTTGAAAAAAAAAATTACATACAAATTTATGTGTTGAAAAGATTTCAAATATTTCAAGTGAAAAGCCAAAATGTATGAGCCACAAAATTTAAAAAGAAAAAAGAAAAGAAAAAGTCATTCTAGACACACTCATGAACAGCTAACATGACAATTTTTATCATTTAAAATTTAGAGATGAAATTAATCGTGTGGAAAAATGCGTCCCAGGACTCACCAACATCGAATCCAGGGCGCCGCGGCAGTGTCGTCGACGTCGCGCCTAGGCCATCAATAGATCTGTGGAAGGTAGCTCTTCCACATATTTGGAGATGCGGAGTGGAGGTCGTGGTGGCTCATCCACAGAACCAGCAATGGTAGCTAGTGTTCGGCCATGGATGGCGGCTCGTCTTCAAATCTGTGAACAAACCAATGATCCCTTCCTCAATTTCTTCGTCCAAGAAGAAATTAGCAGAAAAAATCTTCTAGGAACCTTTCCCAGCAAACATCTAAATCCAGATTTGATCTGCGGAGAATAGTGTAGCCGCTTCATGTACGTCGCTCGTGGCTAAGGCTCCAAATTTTCTGGATCTAGATCTAGAGTCTTAGCCGCGAGCCACGGTTGAGGGTGTTTAGATGACGCCGACGACGAAGCCTTGGCTGCGAGTGCCTAGATTTCCAAAATTGGACCTGGGTGTTGCTTCGAACCTGGCCAAGGGTTTAGATGATGCCGACGATGGATCTTGACCAGGAATGCCCAGACTTCAAGATTAGGCCCGAAGCACCAAAGATGGCCGACGACGCTGCGGTCGATGGCCGGCTAGTAATGTTGCTATTATGGACGATGGAAGAAGTTTTAATTATTATTATTATTATATTTAATTCGACAGGACGTGATCAATCCATGAATGAATGAGTTAAAAATGCGTGCCGCATTAACTGTAGATGTAGTGTGATGGAATCACTCAATATTTCCTTCAGTTGAAAACTCTTTGCAATATGGGGACTTGTTGGACCCATTTGACATCTAAACTCACTGGGACAAAAATAATTCTCAACGTGACATCGCAAGAGAGCTCAAATTTTACTCAAAACCGTTGGTTGAATTCAACCTGACTAAAAGATTAGTGTCAATATATTATGGTATACTTCTGTGCCCCAGAAAGACAGAAGAAAAGTAAGGCAGCACCTTAGCTTTTGGAGAATGGATTGGCACGATCTATGCGTGCATCAGTTCCTTTGGCTTTCCTTCGGCTTTTGGCGTTGCTAAATAAGAATTTTCTTCTCCATGCGAACATAAATCGTGCTCCTTCCTCCTCAGCCTCACCGCTCAGCCTACGTCCAGTGGCCCGACTAGAAGAGTTGTGCTGCCACGGAATTGATCAAGTCTTCCTCTCGAAGCTGAAGAGAATCAGTTGCTAGATCTTACAGGAGTAACTTGGTCAGACGATGTAACCATTTGATTTGATAGTGTTTCTGTAGCCAATTCATACGCCACCTCACCAGTAATGTCTACACAGACAAGGGCCATCAATGAAACAATGGAACCAGTTATTATCTTTAACAATAATCTCTCTATGCGTGATGTTAGTAATAAGGTTGAGTGCCTGATGACGATCAAACTCGGAGGTTCTTCACCACTCAATGACTGCCTTTGGGCCTGTGCTTAACTTTGGACTTGGAAGACGGTTCATGACGGTTGAAGAGCCATGCAGGGGTGTATAGCAATGAAGTTGGAATTTTCCCCGGTGAAGCAATTGTGAGTTGGCTTAAACGTGAAATCAAGGTGGAGATTTTTGAAAATATCTCAAGTTCGAATCTAAAGGGAAAACTTGCTTAATAAAAGTAGGTTTCCCAGTTTAAGATCCTAAAAGGGTTAAAAGGAGAACTTGTTTTTCATTTCCAGCAAGAAAGGACCGATTATTCAGCCAAAAACATTTCCAAGTTATATTAATAGGGAGGATAACATATCCAGGAGAAAAATGAATGGTTAGAGGAAAAATGAGAGGAAAAAAAAAACTTCTATTTCTCAACAAGAAAGGAGAGTCCTCTTCAAATAAATAACCCGTCCAACCGGTCTTGATTGCTATCCCTTGGCCTTTTTTTTTTTTACCATTTGGGAAAGAAGCAGCAGCAGAAGTTGCTATACATGAAAACAACAGACGAATTTGGTCGAAGGGGTCCCATTTTGCCTGTGGTGCATCGTGAGTTCTGCACAGATTTCCATTTCCAATTGATGGGGCTTTATTCATAGTCACACCATCATTACGACTTGCAAGGATTTAAGGACGAGAGTGAAGTGCAAGGATGATGAAATATGGGTGTGTGGAAGAGTGAGCGGCAGGCAATGTGGTAAAGTTAAATAAAGAGGAAAGTCTTTTGAAAATGGAAAAAGTTACAGAGAAGAGGAGCAAAACGAGAGGCATTGATTCTGACCGTGAGCTTTCGTACATGAAAAAGACAAAAAATATGATAGTTACGAGGTCAAGGTCTCTGTCTCGAGCTCCAACTTTTTCAAAAAGCAAGCTTTTGCTTTTTGCCCTGCTTTTTGGAAGGCGTCTGTCTCCCCGATTCAAGGTCCAACATGAAATGATATATGGTACGAACCAGGTAAATACTGGGACTTAACGGAGCCACTTTTCCGTAAGGAGAAGATCAGTAATCATCAGCTTCCCTCGAGCAAAATGTCATTCCCGTTCTTGATATTATATGCTCTCTGAAATCCTGAATAGATTCTGGACAATTTATACGTCTTTCGTAATTATGCTGAGCCGAAACCGGCTTATGTAAAGATGGCGTCTCATTAAGTGGTGGATCCCAGGTGGGATGTTTAGAATTTGTAGTGTTGATGTGAAATGATACGAGGATCTTCTAGCGACATTATTGCATGAAACTAGCCGCGATAGCCCATCAAATCGTCTTTCTTCGCGTCTTTCTTCACGTAACACTCCCCGAAGCAACGTGCTAATCCTGTTTTAGTTATTATACAGTCTCTGAGACCCTGAAATGGATTCTGGACGCCTCATACGTCTTTCGTAATCATGCTGAGCCGAAACCGGCTTATGAAAAGATGGTGTCTCGTCATGTGGTGGATCCCAGGGTGGATCTTTAGAATTTGTAATGCAGATGTGAAATGATGCGAAGATCTTTCACAGCATTATTTTATGAAACTGGCCGTAA
This sequence comes from Eucalyptus guilfoylei, assembly GCA_016097605.1. NCBI lineage: Eukaryota > Viridiplantae > Streptophyta > Magnoliopsida > Myrtales > Myrtaceae > Eucalyptus > Eucalyptus guilfoylei. The sequence continues at coordinate 11,363,593 of CM027870.1, read as the reverse complement.
TAACTCATCAAACCTGTCTTTCTTCACGTAACAATTCCATCCGTCTTCCTCACTCTGTCACTGCACTCTCAAATTGAACGCCATGTCCAACCAAGTGTCTAATCGCTTGGTGGTCGACAAGGCCATCAGGGATGACAATTCGGTGATTTTTCTTCATCCGGAGACCATGAAGAAGCTCCAGCTCTTCCGCTGTGACACCATCCTGGTCAAGGTTGTGAATTTATGCCTTTCGGAGATCAGTTTGATTATTTAGTTCTCGTTTCGGTTATTTGTGGGTGTTTCATGTTCCAAAATTGTTTTGGATTGGCCTATTGTGATCCGCTTTGAGTGTATTATTTTTTGAGCTTGGAGTAGCTTTTTGTTGTCTCGTGGGGTCTGGATTTTAGTAGAACTTTTGTTTTGTTTTTTTTTTTAGCTTTGAGATTGATATGTGGTTGGATTGCAAACCTAGAAGCTCTGCTTACCGACTTTGTGATATTATGTGAACTTCTGCAGACTCTGGTTCCATTCTGTTGTTTGCTTTACGCCATGTCTTTGCTGCATTCGTGCGTGTGTGAGACGATTGATGCAAAAGATCCCTTTTAGCTTCGACATCCATAGTTTCTACGCTATCATGCTCAACGTTAACTCTCATAACTTGATTTTACTAAGCCAGAAGATGTCTCTCTGAGTACTTGTGAAACAATCGGGTCTCACGAGGGCAGGGAGTGGGTTGCTGGACGAGGAGCGCCTCCTAATAGGCCTTTAGGATGGTGAAGGGAGTTGGAAAGAACCAAACTGTGCACCAAACAAGAAGAGAGCGATTTTGATATACATTATATGTGTATGTTAAATCTGAAATTAACTCATGAAAGCCCTTTCGATGTAACGACAATGCTTAAAATTGTCAATGGACAAAACTATGAGGCTCGGAATGGGATGGACCAAAGCAGACAATACCAATCCAGGGATGTCACAACTTATGCACACGCATACGTGATAGCGTTGTCTCCATCTCTTTGCTGTAAAGAACGGCTTTTTCGGTAGCATGACAATATAGATTTCGGATTGGAGGCGATGCATTGTGGTGGCCTTAAAACGCTATCTTCTTGTGTACAGGGGAAGAAAAGGAAAAATACCGTTTGCATTGTAGATGCTGATGACACATGCGAGGAGCCAAAGATAGGAATGAACGAAGTGGTGAGATTAAACCTGAGGGTTAGAGTGGGAGATGTTGTTTCTGTGCATCACTGTGCTGATGTCAAGTACGGAAAGCGTGTTCACATACTTCCCGTGGATGACACCATTGAAGGGATTACTGAAGATCTCTTTGACGCATACTTGAAGCGTGAGTTTCCCTTTTCTAAGGACTTGTAATGAATAACTGCACGTTTCCCTCTCATTTATGCAGATGTGGGACATACTGTTTTGCTCCCTTCTTTAGCTATTGGTCCTATGTGATGTCAGTGCCTTCTGCAGTTGTTCTTCTAAATCAAGCCTGCCATTTGATTGTATTGTAATGCTGCAATTTATATTTTGAAGATGTGTTACGAACCCTTTTTCTTTTTCATGGAATTTATGTCAATGCTGTGTGTAACGATAAGTGCATATTAAATTGAACACTTTATGAAGTAAAAGAATCCATGAATGGGGATGACAAAAACAAAAAGACAACATAAATCTGCCTGTGGATTTATTTCTACTCTTCATGCTTTTGCCAGTTCCTAAGTAATGATGATTAGCATCTTCAAATTTTTGTTTTATATCCGGCTTGTGGTCCATGTTAGGTGGACTCATTGATCATTTTTATCTTTTTTAAATGTTATCCCGTTGCAGAGTGTTCGTGCTTTGAAGTACAATCACTTTCCTATGGGATTGGCTACATTTTGTTGGTACTTATTGGATGGCTCTGCTTGGTCCTAATGTTTTTTGGTAACAAATTCCAGTGAATACTAAAGTTGCTCATGAACCAGACCATACCAAAACACTGGTTTTTTTTTTGAACTAACCAAAACACTGGTTTGCTTGGGTTGATTATGGACCATTCCAGTGTTTATGTTTCGTATAGCACTTCTCTGACAGTACTTTTCTCCATACTATCTATGAGAGGATGTAACTTCCTAAAAGTGATCAACTCGCATATGACTTCTGATACCGGGTAAAGCACACTAAAAGATCCGTGAATTACTGCTAGCGTTTGCAAGGGATGCCAGCGCTAATTTTCTTGTCCAACCATTACACCATTGATTGCATAATCATGTTTGTTTGAGCACAAACACTAACATAGCTCACTTCTTTTTGCAAAGATGATCCTTGGATTGGATCGACAACTTACTAACGTGATGGATTTACTCTGTAGCTTACTTCCTAGAGACATATCGCCCTGTGAGGAAAGGTGATCTCTTCCTTGTTAGAGGAGAACTGAGAAGCGTCGAGTTCAAGGTTATAGAGACCGATAATGCCGAATATTGTATTGTTGCCCCAGATACAGAGATCTACCTTGAGGGAGAACCTGTGAAGAGGAAGGGTGAGAATGGATTAGACGAGGTTGGTTATGATGATGTTGGTGGTGTTGGGAAGCAAATGGCTCAAATTAGGGAGCTCGTAGAGCTGCCATTGAAACATCCACAGTTATTTGAATCAATTGGTGTGAAACCGCCTAAAGGAACCCTGCTGTATGGACCTCCTGGATCTGGGAAAACCCTGCTGACTAGGGCAGTTGCAAATGAAACTGTTGCCTTCTTTTTCTGTATCAATGGACCAGAGATAATGTCAAAGGTGGCTGGTGAAAGTGAAAGCAATCTCAGGAAAGCTTTTGAGGAAGCAGAGAAATATGCACCTTCCATCATCTTTATTGATGATATCGATTCAATTGCTTCGAAGCGAGAGAAGACCCAAGGAGAAATTGAGAGGAGGATCGTTTCTCAGCTGCTAAAACTCATGGATGGTTTGAATTCTCATTCCCATGTCATAGTTATCGGAGCTACTAACCAACCAAACAGCATTGACCCAGCTTTGAGAAGATTTGGGAGATTTGACACGGAAATAGAGGTAGGAATTCCAGACGAAGTTGGGCGCCTTGAAGTCCTCCGCATCCATACAAAGAAGATGAAGCTTGCTGAAGATGTACAGGACTGCTCTTTTTGTTTCCCAAGCAGTTTGTTATCTTTTTCCCCTTGATTCTAATAATTTAATTGAATGTTATGCAGGTTGATCTGGAAAGAATTGCTAAGAACACTCATGGCTATGTTGGTGCTGATCTGGCTGCTCTCTGCACTAAAGCTGCACTTCAGTGCATCAGAGAGAATTCGGATGTCATTGACTTGAAAGACGAGCCGATAGACGCGGAGATACTCAACTCTATGGTAGTAACAAATAAGCACTTCCAAACTGCTCTCGGAGCAAGCAACCCTTCTGCTCTCCCAGAGACAGTAAGTATATTTAATACGGTGCTGCTCCATAGTATTATTCTCCTGCCTCTGAGTTTGAATCTAAACCCTAACACTTTTTTATCACTCAGGTGTCTGAACTGCCAGAAGAGAACTGGGAAGGTACTGAAGGTCTTGAGAGTGTTAAAAGGGAGCTTCGAAAGTTACGGTTATTTGTGGTCTTTTGTTCTCTGTGTATGCTTCTATCATTTGTGAGGTCTTGGGAATGTTAAAATATGTTATGTGTCACTTTTTCCGTTGGTCGAGTGTGGTAATGCATAGGTAGATTTGGGACCACGTGCACCATGTCCGTGTTTACCATGTGACAAGGAGGGGCTTGCATGAATTTCAATTCTTCGCATTATGTTCCGGTGCATAGTACCTTTTGTTTCTGAGCCTGTGCCGAATTTGTCATTTACCCTTTAACTAGCCATATCCAGAGATTAATATTCGTCGAAGTTATTACTACGGTTATGCATGCCAAAGACATCGATTGAGCAAGCGAACCCCTATTAAGTCAAATAAGTTATTACCTTATATCTGAAAAACCGGTTCAACAGTCAACACTCGACCATTATGCAGTCATTCTCGAACACCTTGCTTTACATGATTGCGTTGTGGTAAACAGATAAGCCAACATCTATGAAGGCAAATGGTGAAATCAAAGTGTTTAGTCAGTATTCAAATTGCAAGATGCGAAGTCTTGATTTTTGAACATACTGCTTGCATCACAAGATGTAAAAGCGTGGTCTCTGTGGAAAGGAGAGGGGTTTCCAGTTTCTTTCTTTCGCTATATCAAGAATCCTCTGTAATTACCTCAATAGGATTTTGCATCACCATAAGATGTACCCTCATACAATATGATAGTAGATTATCAGTTTGAAGTTAAATAGTCTGATCCAATCATAAATGGAGTGACTTGGAAAAATTAAGATAAAACAAGCATGAAATCAGTATTCGGTAACTAGCATGATGCATACTCTGCGATATTTGGAGGGTAGAAAGAACTAGGCAAAAATGAAAGTAATTTTAAACAGGTGATGATTTCTCATGAAGGATGAGACATTGTTCATGGTCCTACCAACAGCTCATGCAAAAACCTGAGCTACGATCACAGACAAGTAATTCATGCCGCATGCAAATCTCACCGTCACTCTTCGCATTCAATTCGCATGCATATCTTACACGTAAATTGATGAAACCATCTGCACAAATCTTGCCAATCGCCCTCTCCGTGTCAATCTGATTGTGAGGTGAACCCCGCACTTCAAGCCATGGTGCTCCTGTGCATCATCAAAGGGGAGATCCCGCTGCAAATCAAGGTCACGCACTTTGACACCATCCTCCACACGAAGGAGATGATCCAAGGTGTACTTGGCGGGGATATCGGGAAGCAGACCTTGGAGCACAACGAGCAGGTGCTGCTCGACGATGAGGAGATGTAGCTCTGCATCTTCGTCGGGAACTCTGCAATCGTGACGCTTTGTTTGGCTCTGCTGCTCAAGGGGACAAAGATTGCCGTCCGGGCTTGAGTCCTCCCTGAGGCCGGGCTTCTTGGGGACCCAGGAGATGTACTAAAATCGAGAAGCGCTGGGGTCTTGGAAACTGCTCCATCGCTCTCTACTGCCTCGACGCTCAAATGAATAAAGGCCCGCCACTCTCTGCATATTATGTCTCTGATGGAACTGAGATTGATGTTCAAGTCACCTTATTTGAGGAAGGTCGTTAATACGGTTGGAACATTGATGTTGGGCGAATCGGAAGGATAGGAAGTGGATAAGGGGTGCTTGGAAAAATCTAACGATCCTAACTATTCTAGTCTTCCAAATGGACCAAAACCAAACCGATATGGAGATAATTGAACAAATGCATCTATAAAACCAGTCGAATAATGATTCAGCAGAAACTCGAGTTTTGAGCCTCTTGAAACGTTGCTTTTCTTAGCCTTTCTTTGCATCTCTCTCTCTCTCTCTCTCTCTCTACTCTATCTATGCAGATACTCATTCTGTGCATCTACAAACATATGGCCATGCATTACACTAACCATCCAACAAGAGGAGAGACACAGACATACCCCGGATTCCTTGAATTTTGAACTAAATGGTCGATGGAGTCTGCAAGGAACTTGCTTTCTTCTTCTTCCTCTGCTCCTCCGTTCCCTCAAAGAGTTCTCCTCAGAAACTCTCTCCCCTCCGCCTCTTCAGGTACTTCGTAGTTTTAGTGAGCTAATGCGCGTCTGTTCGTCTGGGCTCTAAACTTGCGTGTGAAGCTTCCACATTTTCCCTCAAAACCTTCCCTCAAGACTGTCCTGTCCTTGATGTTACTTTTCATGGAGTTAAAGATACGGTCGATAGACACTCCAGGAAAACAAAATTGCTATCTTGACTGCTCATGGACGCGGATCGGCTGTCCCCTTCCATCGGCTGAGCTGCTGTCTCCAAGGAAAGGGACGCTGACATGTGTCCGACTGAAAGCTTCAAGAGAGAAAGCATGCTGTGGCTGGGAAAAGGCAGGCTTTACATGTGAGCTTCAATTAATTTTTTAGGCCATATTTGGTTACCCATCTCCAGTGGCCCAATCTTGTAATAACAATGAAACAAGTTAATAAATGCTGCGTTTGATATCTCGACCTTTGGATGGTATAATGATGGGATTTATAACATCTTATACAATGTCTGATAAATGTCCGAACAGAAAGTAGATGTAACACAAATTGTTCTTTCTCCCTTCTCCACCTCTGCGCTATTGTCATTAATTTGATGTCACCGCTGCTTTCTGCTGGCACCCGTCAAGCAGCCATTGGCATTGCTTCACCTTCCCGTCCACGACCACCTCCTCACTAGGTCCCCCCCTTCTCTCTCTTTCGTGCGCGCCTGCGTGCAAGTCTCTTCCCCCCCAACCCACCCCTCTTTCTGGTACCTCGACTTTTGAAGAAATGGATTGCTAGGATCTACCTGTGCATTCGCCTTTCCGCCCTAAGAGAACATAAAAAGTGTGAGTTTTAGTTCCTTTACCTTCTGGTGTCACTAAATGAGAGTTTTTGTCTACTTTTGAACATAGGTTTTGCCATTTCTCCTCAGCCTTGCCACTAAACCAACGTCCAGTGGACCGACTAGAAGAGTTGTTGCCGCAATATTAATCAAGTCTTTCTCTCGAGGCTGAAGAGAATTAGTTGCTAAGAGATCTTACACAAATAATGTATCAAACACCGTAACCATTTGATTAAATAGTGTTTCTGTAACCAATTCATATGCCATTTCACCAGTAATCTCTACACAAACAAGAGCCATCGATGAAACAGTGGAATCGGTTATTATCCCTAACAATGATCTCTCTAAGGGTGATCTTAGCAATAAGCTCAAGTGCCTAATGTCAATCACCGCATACTTGGAGGTTCTTCACCACTCGAATGGCTGCATTTGGGTCCATGCTTAACTTTGGACTTAGACAATGTCTGTGACGGTTGAAGAGCCATGCCATGGTGTCTGGAGTTTAAATTTTCCAACAGAGATTATGAGTTGGCTTAAACATCAAATAAAGGTGGAGATTTTTGAGAATATCTTTAGAGTTTGAACCCGAAAGGAAAAAATTTCTTAATAAAAGTAGTTCAACCAAAAGCACTTCCAAGTTATATTAATAGGGAGGATAATGGTTCGAGGAAAAAAGAAAAAGCAAAAAAAAAACTTTTATTTATGCATAGGAAAGGAAAGTCATTTTCTAATAAAGAGAAATGAATGTGTGACATTCTTTAATCTATTGTGATAATAACAATATATTCTCAACCATAAATAAATTAAATTAATAAATAATTATAAATTCTTGTGGATTATAAATTGTTGTGGGGCCCACTTTCTTTAAAAATTTGTGACTCGGAGTTATTTAACTCTTTTTCTCACAATAGCCCAAATACTATTATGCAATCAAAGACTTCTGTACAATATGGGTTGAAAAGTCAAAGGTAGAAAGAAAAACAAGAAAAAGAAAGGGAAAAAAATGAGGAGTTGAACTAGAAGAAGAGGAAAAGAGGGACTTTAGCTTTATAAGAGACAGAGGGGGAGAGAGAGTTTGGGGAGAAAAAGAAACAGAAAGGAAAAGGAGAAAAGAAAGAAAGGGAAAGAGACGAAAGGAAAAAGAGAGGGGACTTTTGTCCAAGCACGTCACGGGGGCCTTGCCAAGCCAAATCGACTCTATTTTGCAATGTCGGTAAATGATTCAAGCCCCTAATCTTCTATTCAAAGGAATTACCGAAATTATGGTTGTAAATTTGGTTTTAGGTGAATTATGACTCGTTGCAATTAATTGAGGAGTTTTCAAACAGTGAATATATATAAAAATGATAGTTTAAGGTGTTGTGGATCCGTAGAATTTTATGGATCTCAATTTCAACTTACGGTTTGCCCAAAACAAAATTTCAAATTTCGTCACATGTGCCGGTCAAGTTCCAACAATAACTTTCGAGGCTGAATCTCAGCTGTATTCGGTATGATTTTGGGGTGGCTAAGTTGAACTTGTGGTGGTATATCGAAATGGCTTTTCTATGACTATACGCTTGCTTGAAATGGGCTTCCATGGAGGAAGTTACGGTGCGAAGAAGTTTAGCGCACGAGCTGTGCATAGTGAACAACAATAGGTTTCTGCTATAAGCAAGCTTTTGTTATGGCGTGTAAGTGTGGTTCTATTGACGAATAGATGTAGGGTGGTCAAGTCATTCATTAAAAATGGTTTACTCGGTCGTTTGATATCGTTTTTCGATTAATTGTTAGGAATTCAAATGCGTCGGCTCGAGTAATCAGCATAGATTGGTTTTCAGGTGAGTGATATCATTTCTTCTTTGTGTTTTAAACTCATATTTTGAAAAACATTATGGATTAAGTATGTTATGAGTTGATAAATAATATCTTTTGTTTTGTAAAATAATCGAGCCTTGACTGCTATTTGTTTTTCAAATGGGAAGTCATCATTTGACTTCAGCTTAAATGATGGCTTATAAGTAGTTTGTGATACCTTTTATGAAAGAATCTTAAAATGTTTATGATTTATGAATATGGTTTTGAAAGGCACTTTGATATCTATATAGTGAATTGGTTTATAAAATGGATACTGAATTGTTTTGGGAAACTCATTGTGAATATGAAATTATTTTTGGATTTAGTTGTGGATTATTGGAGATTGAGATTATGGTTTATGCTCATTGTATCTGTGACCAATTGAGGGGTGTGTGAGTATGCGCATAATAATCTAAAATATCATTGTGGGCCGAGCCACCGGCTAATAATAGGTAGAGACCTAATCAATGGGGGGAATTTTAGTCGTCTTATTACTAGGTGTTGTGTCGTGATCAAGATTTGAAATGAGCAAAAGATTGGTCAATAGATGAACCATCAATGTGTGGTTTCATATGAGATAAATTAATGGAATAGACCATTGATGTGTGGCAATAAATTAATCAATAGAATGAACCATTTGTGTTTGCTTGTTATTATTTTGAATGTTTCTGCTTTGAACATATTATATTAAAGTAAGAAATATTTCATTTTGGTCTAGAATGTTTGTTAAATTTATAGATTTGACGAAAGTGAATTATGTTTGTGTTCTAAAAGTGCATAGCGATTGTTTGATCCACTTAGAAAAAATGTATTACTCGCTAAATCATGGTAACTTATTTCTTTCTTCTTATCATGTTTTTTAGGTGCCTTAGTTAGTGATTGATAAAATGATAGCATTACTGCGAGAATTATTGAGAGCTGGATATTTGGAGTATAGTTTGAGGTTGCATCCTTTAGTGAAACGACAATCGTGTTACTCCCTCATCTATATAGGATTTCAGGTGTGACACCTTCAAATAAATAACCCATGTAACCGGTCTTCGGTCCCATTTTGCCTGAGGTGCATCGTGAGCTCTGTACAGGTTTCCATTTCCTATTCTTGGGGCTCCACTCATGGTTACACCATCATTACAACTTGCAAGGATTTCAAGATGAGAGTGAAGTGCAAGGATGATGAAACATGGAGGTGTCAAAGAGCGAGTGGCAGGCAGTGTGGTAAAAGTTAAAGAAAGGGTAAGTCTTTGAAAATGGAAAAGTTGCAGGGAGAAGGACCAAAACGAGGGACATTGAATCTGACCCGAGGAGCTTTCCTGCGTAAAAAAACGACAAAAAATGATAGTTACGAGGTCGTCGTCTCGGTCTCGAGCTCTGGCTATTTCTAAAAGCAAGCTTTTGCCTTTTCTTTTGCTTTTACTAAAACTTATCCTCGATTTAGGGTTAGAATGGAATTTGGTACGAACCTAGTACCTAGACTTAACGGAGCTCCTTTTCGTAGGGATGAGATCCGTAATCATCAGCTCCCCTGAAGCAAAATGTGATTCCTGTTCCAGATATTATACGGTCTCTGAGATCCCGAAATAGATTCTGGATGCCTCCGGCTTATGTAAAGATGGCGTCTCATCATGTGGTAGATCCTAGGTTGGATCTTTTGAATTTGTAATGTAGACGTCAAATGATGCGAGGATCTTTAACTACGTTGTTGTATGAAACTAGCCGGGATAACCCATCAAACTTGTCTTTCTTCACTTAACACTCCTGAAGCAACATGAGATTCCTGTTTTCGATATTATACGATCTCTGAGATCCCGAAATAGATTCTGGATGTCTCATACGTCTTTCGTAATTATGCTGAGCTGAAACTGGCTTATGTAAAGATGGCGTCTCATCATGTGGTGGATCCCATGTTGGATCTTTAGAATCTGTAAAGCAGAGGTGAAATCATACTGAGCATCTTTCACAGCATTACTGCACGGAAATAGCCGGGATAACTCATCAAACCCGTGTTTCTTCACGTAACAATTCCATTCGTCTTCCTCACTCTCTGTCGCTATACTCTCAAATTGAACGCCATGTCCAACCGAGCTTGTAATTGCCTGGTCGTCGATGAGGCCGTCCACGACGACAATTCCGTGGTGTCCTTCCACCCGGAGACCATGGAGAAGCTCCAGTTCTTCCGCGGCGACACCATCCTGGTCAAGGTTTGTGGGGCTCACGCCTTTCGCAGATCAGTTCGATTATGAGTTTGACGTTTGGGTGATTTGTGGGTGTGTTGTGTTATAGGGTTGCGTTGGATTGGCGTATCGTGATCCATTTTTTGAGTGTGGAATTTATTAGAGCTTCGAGTAGAGTTTTGTGGTCATGTCATGTCTGGATTTTAGTAGCAATTTTTTTTTAGCTTTGAGGTCGATATGTGGGTAATTTGACACCTGGAACCTCTGATTGTGGATTTCGTGATATCATCTGAGCTTCTGCAGATTTTAATGTGGTTCGATTCTACTGTTTTCTGTACACTATGTCGTTCCCTGCATTCAATGTATGTGTGAGGCGATTGATGCAAAAGATCTCTTTTTTAGCTCCGGCAGTCAGTTTTAATGCTATCATGCTCAATGTCAACCTAGTTAAGTCGAGACTGAGCCATGCAAGCTAGTTAGTTACATTACTCATGGTGATTGAACATCTTTCATGACAGAATTCTCTCTCTCTCTCTCTCTCTCTCTCTCTCTCCCTCTCTCACACACACACAAACACAGAGTACTTGTGCACTTGCACACGTGATGGCGTTGTCCCGCAATGTCTGCATCTCTCTGATGTAAAGGACAGTTTTTTTGGATAGCATGACAATAAAGGTTTCAGATTGTATGCAATGATTTGTGGTGGTCTTAAAACGCTGTCTTCTTTTATCCAGGGGAAGAAAAGGAAAGATACTGTTTGCATTGCACTTGCTGATGAAACATGCGAGGAGCCAAAGATTAGGATGAACAAAGTGGTGAGATCAAATCTGAGGGTTAGACTGGGGGATGTTGTTTCTGTACATCAGTGTCCTGATGTCAAGTTTGGAAAGAGGGTTTACATACTTCCCGTGGAAGACACCATTGAAGGGCTTACTAAAAATCTCTTTGATGCATACTTGAAGCGTGAGTTTCTCTTTTCTAGGGACTTTATAACTGCCCGGTTCCCTCTCATTCATGTTGATGCAGAAAATACTGTTTTGCTCCCTTCTTTAGCTATAGGTCCTATGTGATCAGTGCCTCCTGTAGTCGTGTTTTTTAAAATCAAACCTACCATCTGATTGTATTGTAGTGCTGCGATTTTTATGTTGAAGATGTATTATGAACCTTTTTTTGTTCATGGAATTTACGTTAATGCTTTGTGTAACGATAACTGCATATTAAATTAAACACTCGATGAAGCGAAAAATTCATGAATAGGGACAACAAAAACAAAACGACAATATAAATCTGCCTGTGAATTTATTTTTACTCTTCATGCTTTAGCCAGTTTCTAAGTAACGATGATCAGCATCTTCAAATTTTTTTTCTTTTTAAATATCCAGGATAGTGGCCCGTGTTAGGTGGGCTCACTGATCATTTTGATCCTTTTTAAGTGTGCTTCCATTGCAATGTGTTTGTGCTTTGTAGTGCAGTCACTTTCCTATAAGCCTGGTTACATTTAGTTAGAACTTATTGGATGGCTCTGCTTGGTCCCAATGTTTTTTGGTAACAAAATCCAGTGAAGACTAAAGTTGCTGATGAACCAGACCATACCAAAACACTGATTTGCTTCGGTTGAATATGGATTATTTCAGTGTTTATGTTTTGCAGAGCACTTCTTATACAGAACTTTTCTCCATGCTGTCTATGAGAGGTTGTTACTTTCCGAAAGTGATTGACTCGTATGTGCTTTCTTATACCGGGAAAGAACGCTAAAAGATCTGCGACCTACTGCTAGCCTTTGCAAGGGACGCCGGTGCTTATTTTCTTGTCGAACCACTACACCATAGACTGCATAATCATGTTAGGTTGAGCACAAACACTAACATAGCTCACTTCTTTTTGCAAAGATGATCCTTGGATTGGATGGACAACTTACTAATGTGATCGATTCGCTCTCTGTAGCTTACTTCCTGGTGGCATATCGCCCTGTAAGGAAAGGTGATCTCTTCCTTGTTAGTGGAGGAATGAGAAGTGTCGAGTTCAAGGTCATCGAGACCGATCCTGCTGAGTATTGTGTTGTTTCCCCAGAGACAGAGATCTTTTGCGAGGGAAAACCTGTGAGGAAGGAGGATGAGAATGGATTAGATGAGGTTGGTTATGGTGATGTTGGTGGTGTTGGGAAGCAAATGGCTCAAATTAGGGAGCTGGTAGAGCTGCCATTGAGACATCCACAGTTATTCAAATCAATTGGTGTGAAACCACCGAAAGGAATCCTGCTGTATGGACCTGCTGGATCTGGGAAAACCCTCATTGCTAGGGCAGTTGCGAATGAAACCGGTGCCTTCTTTTTCTGTATCAATGGACCGGAGATCATGTCAAAGTTGGCGGGTGAAAGTGAAAGCAATCTCAGGAAAGCTTTTGAGGAAGCCGAGAAAAATGCACCTTCCATCATCTTTATTGATGAGATCGATTCAATTGCTCCGAAGAGAGAGAAGACTTATGGAGAGGTGGAGAGGAGGATTGTTTCTCAGCTGCTAACGCTCATGGATGGTTTGAAATCTCGTGCCCATGTCATAGTTATCGGAGCTACTAACCGACCAAACAGTATTGACCCAGCTATGAGAAGATTTGGAAGATTTGACAGGGAAATCGATATTGGAGTTCCTGATGAAGTTGGGCGCCTTGAAGTCCTCCGCATCCATACAAAGAACATGAAGCTTGCTGAAGATGTATAGGATTTCTCTTTTTGTTTCCCAAGCACTTCGTTGCAAGGGTATCTTCTTTTTCCCCTTGATTCTCATAATTTAACTGGATGTTATGCAGGTTGATCTGGAAAGAATTGCTAAGAACACGCATGGCTATGTTGGTGCTGATCTTGCTGCTCTCTGCACTGAAGCTGCACTTCAGTGCATCAGAGAGAAGACTATGCATGCCATTGATTTGAAAGATGAGTCGATAGATGCAGAGATACTCAACTCTATGGCAGTAACAAATGAGCACTTCCAAACTGCTCTTGGAGCAAGCAACCCATCTGCTCTCCAGGAGGCAGTAAGTATATTTAATACGGAGCTGCTCCATAGTATTATTCTCCTACCCGAGTTTGAATCTAAACCCTACACTTTTTTATCACTCAGGTGGCTATAGTGCCAGAAGAGAGCCGGGAAGTTACTGAAGCTCTTGAGAGTGTTAAAAGGGAGCTTCGAAAGTTACGGTTATTTGTGTTCTTTTGCTTTTTGTGTATACTTCTATCATTTGTGAGGTCTTGAGAATGTTAAAATATGTTATGTGCCACTTTTTATGTCGGTCGAGTGTACTATTGTACAGGTAGATTTGGGACCATGTGCACCATGTTCGTGTTTGGCATGTGATGACGAGGGGATTGCATGAAATTCACTTCTTCACATTATGTTACGGTGCTTAGTAAATTTTGTTTCTGAGCCCGTGCTGAATGCATCATTTAGCCTCTTACTAGCCATATCTGGAGATTAATACTTGTCGAAGACATTACTATGGTTGTGTGTGGCTAAAGACAATGATCGAGCGAGCGGCTCCCTGTTAAGTCAAAACAGTTATTAGCTTACATCTGAAAAACTCAAGTCAACACTCGACCATTATGCAGTCATCCTCGAACACCTTACTTTACATTATTGCGTTGTGGTAAACAGATAAACCAACATCTATGAAGGCAAATGGTGAAATCCAAGTTCTTGGTCGGTATTCAAATTGCAAGATGCAAAGTCTTGATTTTTGAACATACTGCTTGCATCATAAGATGTAAAAGCGTGGTCTCTATGGAAAAGAGAGGGTTTCAAGTTTTTTCTTTCTTTCTTTCGCTATATCAAGAATCCTCAAATGAATGAAGACCTGCCACTCTCTGCATAATATGTCTTTGATGGAACTGCGATTGATGTCAAATCACCTTATTTAAGGAAGGTCGTTCATACGGTTGGAACGTTGATGTTGGGTGAATAAAAGGATAGGAAGTGGATAAGGGGTGTTTAAAAGAATCTAACGATCCTAACTATTCTAGTCTTCCAAATGGACCCAAACCAAACCGATGTGGGGATAATTGAACAAATGCATCTATCAAACCAGTTGAATAATTATTCAGCAGAAACTCGAGTCTTGAGCCTCTTGAATTGTTGCATCTTTTCGCCTTTCTTTGCTTCTCTCTCTCTCTCTCTCTCTAGACTTTTTCTATGCAGACTTGTCATTCTGTCCATCTATAAACATGGCCGCGCATTACACTAAACATTCAACAAGAGGAGAGACTGCAAGGAACTTTCTTTCTTCTTCTTCCTCTGCTCCTCCGTTCCCTCAAAGAGTCCTCTCCAGAAACTCTCCCCTTTACCTACTTCAGGTACTGCAGGGTTTTAGTGAGCTAATGCGCTGTATGGGCTCTAGGATGCATTCGATAATATTTATATTTTGGAGAATAATTTCTTATTAAAAATAGTTTTTGTTTACTATTTTTATTACCTAAAACAATTTCTAAGTTAAATAACGCGTTTGGTAACTACACAAAATTTCTATTCCGGAAATAGAGAAAGAACAAAAATGTGTTTAATACGAGTCACAAATTTTTATGTGCAGTAGAATTTTTTTTTTTAATTTGTAATTTTCTTTTCTTTTCTCTTTTTTCTCTCTCCTTTGTTCTCCCCTAGCTACCGGCAGTGGTGGCGGCAACGACGGCGGCGAGGCGACGGGCTACTGCCGGTGGCGGGCGACGAGTTTCCACACACCGATTAGAAGAGGAAGAAAAAGAAAAGAAAAAGAAAACACTCATTCCTAGAAATTGTTCCCGAAAACAAAACGATTTTTTTTCTTATTATTGTTTATATTGCAAATTTATTCCCTAGCCATTTTTCTATTCTGATGAATATAAAATTAATTGACGTTATTTAACAAATTTCTGTTCCCTTTTTATTTTGAGGAATAAAAGAATAAAAGAATAAAGAAACAGAACGTTACTATAGATCCTAACTTATGTGTGAAGCTTCTACTTTTTCTCTCGAAACCTTTCCTCAAGAGTGTCCTGTCCTTGATGTTACTTTAAACGGAGTTAAAGATACGGTCAATACGCACTACAGGAAAACAAAGTTGTTCTCTTTACTGCCAATGGACGCGGATCAGCTGTCCCCTTCCATCGGCCAAAATGCTGTGTCCAAGGAAAGGGACACTGATTGGTGTCCGACTGAAAGCTTCAAGAGAGAAAGCAAGAAAACGCAGGCTCCACATGGGAGCTTCATTGAATTTTTTAGGCCTTAACCTATCTCCAGTGGACCAATGTTGTAATGACAAGAAATCAAGTTAATAAATGCTGCGTTTGATCATCTCGACCTTTGGATAGTATCATGATGAATTTGTAACATCTTATACAATATATGATAAATGTCCGAACATAAAGTAGATATAACAAAAATTCTTCTTTCTCCCCCCTCCACCTTGCCGCTATTGTCATCAATTTGACGTCACCGTTGCATTCTGCTGGCACCTGTCAAGTCACCATTGGCAATTGCCTCACGTTGCCTTCCACCGCCACCTCCTCGCCAGGTCCCTCGTCTCCCTCCCTCCCTATGGGCGCGCGTGCCTGTGGGTGCGTGTATCTTCCACACCCCAACACCACCCCCTCCCCCCAACCCACCCCTCTTTCTAGTAGCTTAACTTTTGAAGAAATGGATTGCTAGGATCTACCTGTGCATTGGCCCTTCCGGCCTGAGAGAACCAAAAGGAAAGTGTGAGTATTAGTTCCTTTGGCTTTTGATGTTACTAAATGAGAGTTTCTGTCTGCTTTCGAACATGGGTTGTGCCCTTTCTCCTCAGCCTTGCTACTAAACCAACGTCCAATGGACCAACTAGAAGAGTAGTGTTGCCACGAAATTGATCAAGTCTTTCTCTCAAGGCTGAAGAGAATCAGTTGCTAAGAGATCTTACACAAATAACATGTTAGACACCGTAACCATAGATTCTGTAGTATTTCTGTAGCCAATTCATATGCCACTTCACCAGTAATCTCTACACGAACAAGAGCCATCAACGAAACAATGAAATCGGTTATTATCCCTAACAATTATCTCTCTCCGGGTGATCTTAGAAATAAGCTTAAGTGCCTGATGACAATCACCGCATACTCGGAGGTTCTTCACCACTCGAATAACCACATTTGGGCCTGTGCTTATCAGACCAAATGCAACAGCCAGCTTCTCACTATGCCAACTCAGGTTATGCTCCTTCTCCTCTTCTTCTATGTCGAACAACACAAACTCCGTCGTAGGAACATAACCACCTGCTTTCAATTCTTTAGCCAGTTCCTCAAGCTTTGCGTAGATTTCCTTTGACATGGGATGAGACTCATCTCCAACAAGGAATTCATGGACAATACCATCTACTTCAATCCAACTATATCCAGGTACTTTTTGGATCCCTTGATTATTCATTCTCGACCTAATGTCAGCTGCATCATCCCATCTACGGCTTGAGGAGTAAATATTGGATAAGAGAACGTAATTACCTGAATTCCATGGTTCCAATCCAATCAGCTTCTTCAGTACATGTTCAGCCAGCTTGGTGTCTCGGTGGAGCCTACATCCACCAAGCAATGCGCCCCAAACAATGGTATTTGGTTCCATAGGCATATCTTTGATCAAATTTTGGGCCTCTTCCAAATGACCCGCACGGCCGAGGAGATCCACCATACATCCATAATGCTCTATTGTAGGAGGCAAAGAAAATACGTTAACCATGCTGTTGAAGTATTGCCGACCCTCATTTACCAGACCTGCATGGGTGCATGCACAAAGCAAGCCCATGAATGTGTTCCCATCAGGCCGAACCCCAAGCTTCTCCACTTGGCCAAACAACCCGAATGCAGGTTTGACATGCCCATTCATGGCAAGGCCAGTTATGGCAGCATTCCAGACCACTCGATCCCTCTCTCTCATTTCTCTGAAAAATCCCCAGGCTCGAGCGACACTTCCGCATTTCGCATACATGTCAATCAATGCCGTGCCCAAGATGGGATTATCCAGAAACTCATTTCTGTCTATCAAGTTGCTGGCCCAGCAGCCAAACTCCAGCGCTCCCAATTGAGCGCAAGCATTGAGTAACCCAACCATGACATAACAATCAGGCCTTAAGTTCTCCCTCTGCATCTGGAAAAAGATGTTCAAAGCCTCTCTAGGGAGGCCGTGAGATGCATAACCTTGAACCATGATACTCCAGGGGACCACATCCTTTTCAGGCATCGTATCAAACAAGTAGCGCGCCTTCTCCATGTTCCCGCACTTGACATACATATCCAGTAATGAGGTAGCAACAAAAACATTCTTTTCCATGCCAATGTTTGTCACATATCTGTGTATCCACTCTCCACAGCGTGCATCCCCCATACGCGAACACGCAGAAACCACTTTAACCAGGGTAAGACAATCCGGCCTGAGACCCATTTCCAACATCCTTGTAAATATCGCAACCGCCTCCCCAAACCTCTCGAACTCGATCAAACCAGTTATCATCGCAGTCCACGAAACCACGTTCTTGTCGGGAATATCGTCAAACACCTTGTACGCGTCTTCGACACATCCGCATCTCGTGTAAAAGCAGAGCAACCCGGTCTGGACATAGACATCGAGGCCCACACCCATCTTCACCACGAGAGCGTGCATCCTCCGGCCGAGCTCGAACTCCGAAAGCCTCGCGCACGCCTTCAAGACGAAAGGCAGAGTGAAGTAATCAGGCAACAGACCGTCCCTCCGCATCAAGCGGTAGAAGTCCAGAGCCTCGCCGAAACGGTCGCTCGAGACCAAGCCGTGGATCATCGTGTTCCACAGATAGACGCCGGGTCGCCTGGCCTGGAGGAACAGGAGGCCGGGGTAGCCCGCGGCGTCGGGGAAGTCGAAGGCGCGGCGCAGGACGGGGTTGAGGAGGGAGGAGTCCTGGTCGAGGCCATGGCGGAGGAGGGAGGCGTGGACCTGCTTGAGCTGGCCCGAGGAGGCGAGGCCGCGGAGGAGGGTCTTGATCTCCGAGCTCTTGCCGCGGAGCGAGGCGGCGGCCGGACTGGCGACGGCGGACATGTCATCATGGTACCGGAGACCGGGCTTGTCGGACGATGACGAAACGCATCTCTCCCTTTAATTTTCTTCAACTAACCAACGAAGTGTTTTGTCTGTTTGTGAGGTACAAGTTCCTTAATAAATAGGGAAGTTACTCGTTGGTATTGTGGTCACCTTGTAAAGGAATTTAGGCAAAGAGGATCCGCTATCTCCTTACCCTTTTTCTTGTTTGTTGGTGATGTTCTTGTCCCTTGGTCTTAGCAGGGAAGAGGTAGAGGAACCGGAAGAGGGTATAATCAAAGTGGGTCGAAGCTGAAGAGGTCATGTCCGGTGCTTTCTCTCTTGCTCTTTTGCGGATGATTCTTTTGTTTTTTCGTGGAAGCAAAGGTGGATAGATGTGGGTAGTTCATGGACCAGATTCTTCTGAATCCTCGTGAGCTGAAGAATGGAGTTTTGTGGCATCACGGTGAAGAGTGAGTGATACAATTGTTTTGTAGGAGTAGTGGGTGTTTTGGGAGTTCTGGAGAGGAATGAATATCATCTTAAAGCTCTAAAAAACATAATTGGCCTCCTGTATACAAATTATCAGGAACTTATGCCATTCAAGGTAAATTGAGCGTGGTATGATCTGGTGCAAGAATGCAATTTGCCATGCTGTTTTCAGGAACAATCTTTAGAAGGAAGGCTAGTCCTGTGTTCTCGGCTCACCAAGCATCACATGAGCTATTCCGCGTGAAAAATCTATTGCCTTGTGACACCAGCAAATGAGTTTTCATAAGTCAAGCATTTTCTTAAGTTCTAATGCGCTCAGTGAAGTGAGAGAAGAGTTCAGCAAAGTGGTTGATATTTAGGAAACTACAAAATCTTATCCAAGCATGAAAAGAAAGATTCGCAGCAATGCGAGGCATCTACATAGCAAGGCATCGAGAAAACTTGTATGGAAAGGCTGTGCGAAATCCGAACTATCGATTAAAGATGAGATTCTTTCTATAAAGGATTTTGATGGGTACATCGACTCCTATCATTTAACTCTGCTCTGGAGGATGCTCAATCGGTCTCGATGCCCTTATTCACGATTGTGAAAAGAATTATACGAGCATGTCACTTCAAATGTATATGCTTTTCAGCTTCGGGCCTAAGTTGGAAAGGGAGAAGATGAGTTTCTTTCGCTAACCGGGTTGAGGAGATTGTGCAGAACGGAGGAGTTGGATAAAATTGGGAGACATTATTAGCTTACTAGCAAGATTTGGTTGACAAGGCCTTGGATGGCTGGCTCGATATGAACAGAAGTGCTAATGCTGCAGCAGCAAATTGTTGTTCTTTTGTTCTGTTTCAAGCTGTTCCTCAGTCTCTCTTTTATGTCATTGCACTTGATCACAGAATAATGACTAGTTAAGGAAATTGGGGCGATGATGTCTCCCTTATACTTTTTATTTTTCCCATTTATGGTATCTAGCTTGGCTCGGAGACTTACTTAGAAAATATGCAAGTGATGGCCTACATATTCGGTGGGTGCATTTCCTATTTCAACATACATATGAATTTACATCAAATGTGAATTAACTCAACGCAACTTTAATAATATTTTAATAGAAGCGAAAATCAATTCGAATCAATTAAATCTCAAATTAATTTAGTTTTGAATTACCTTAATAATTGTCGAAAATCCTAATTAGTTCTAGTGATGAGATGGAACAAAATCCTTTAATTCAGAGTGGATATATATCTAATCATATAATTAAATCAAATTCAAGTGAAAAGCATAATTTTAAATCGGACAACATCTCTTTTTATGACAGCATAACATAGTATAATTGGATTTAGTGGACTTATCTACTAGACATTATGTTTTCTTCTATTTCCTACAAACCTCAAATTAATACCATAAATCTTGTTAAAAACAAAAAGGTTTTAAAAGGAGAATTTTGCCTTCTCTTTCCTAACAAGAAACGACCGATTAGATATTATTATTATTATTATTATTATTATTATTATTATTATTATTATTATTATTATTATTATTATTAAATAAAAAAGAAAAAAACTTTTCTTTTCTGACAAGAAAGGAGAGTCCTCTGCGAAATAAATAACCCCATCGAACCCCCGTTCTTCTCTGCTTCACATCACCCCGTCCTTCCCTCTCGTCTTCCTCACTTCCTCCATCGCTGCAGCTCGCTCTCGGATCGGACCGCCATGGCCAGCCAAGCCGAATCCTCCGACCCGTAAGTTCAGATCTTTCGCCTCAAAATCCCGCCTTTCCTCTCACCCGTCTCCGATTCCCGGTGTTTCTTTTCGGAAATCTGACCTCGTCCGATCGGTTTTTGTTTCTTGTTTTTCTTGTTTCTTTGGTGGGTTTTCGGATGCAGCAAGGGGACGAAGAGGGACTTCAGCACCGCGATCCTGGAGCGCAAGAAGGCCGCCAACCGCCTCGTCGTCGACGAGGCCGTCAACGACGACAATTCCGTGGTCGCCCTCCACCCCGAGACCATGGAGAAGCTCCAGCTCTTCCGCGGCGACACCATCCTCGTCAAGGTTCGTGGGTTTCGCCCCCTTTCCGGGGGGGATCAATTCGATTATGAGTTTCTCGTTTGGGTGTGATTTGTGGGCGTGTCGTGTTCTAGGGTTGCGTCGGATTGGCGTGTCGTGATCCGTTTTTCGAGTGTGGAATTTGTTGGAGCTTTACGAGTGGCGTTTTGGTCTGGATTTTAGTAGCGCTTGTTTGAGCTTTGAGGTCGATATCTGGCTAATTTGAAACCTGGAACCTCTGATTGTGGATTTCGTGATATTATCTGAGCTTCTGCAGATTGTAATGCGGTTCGATTCTGCTGTTGTGTTTGCACTATGTCGTTCCCTGCATTCAATAGACGTGTGAGGCGATTGATGCAAAAGATATATTTTTTAGCTCCAACAGTCATAGTTTCTATGCTATCATGCTCAATGTTAACTCTTATGACTTGATTTTACTAAGTCACAACTGAGCCATGTAAGCTACTTAGTTACATTACTCTTGGTGATCGAACATCTTCTCATAGTAGAATTCTCTCTCTCTCTCTCTCTCTCTTTAGTACTTGTGCTCTTGCACATGTGATGGCATTGTCTCGCATTGTTTCCATCTTTCTGATGTTAGGACAGTTGTTTTGGTAGCATGACAATATAGGTTTCAGATTGTAGGCAATGATTTGTGGTGGTCTTAAAATGCTATCTTCTTTTACCCAGGGGAAGAAAAGAAAAGATACTGTTTGCATTGCACTTGCTGATGACACATGCGACGAGCCAAAGATTAGGATGAACAAAGTGGTGAGACAAAACCTGAGGGTTAGGCTGGGAGATGTTGTTTCAGTGCATCAGTGTCCTGATGTCAAGTATGGAAAGCGGGTTCACATACTTCCTGTCGATGACACCATCGAAGGGATTACTGGAAATCTCTTTGATGCGTTCTTGAAGCGTGAGTTTCCCTTTTCTAAGAACTTTTAATATATAACTGGATGGTTCCCTCTCATTTATGTTGACGTAGGAAATACTGTTTTTCTCGCTTAGCTATTTTTCCTATGTGATCAGTGTCCTCTGTAGTCATGTTTTTTAAAATCAAACCTACCATCTGATTGTATTGTAGTGCTGAGATTTTTATCTTGAAGATGTATTATGTATCCATTTTTACATTCATGGAATTGTGGTTAATATGGTATGCAAAAATTAATGCATATCACATTAAACACTTGATGGAGTAAGAAATCATAATTGGAATAACCAAAATAAATAAATAAAGATAACATAAATTTGCCTGTTTCCGTGAATTTTTTGGACTCTTTATGCTTTCCTAAGCAATGACAATTAGCATCTTTAATTTTTTTATATCCAGGTTTGTGGCCTGTGTTTGGTGGGTTTAATTCGTCATTTTTATCTTTTATAATTGTAATCCCATTAAAGTGTTTGTGCTTTGATTTGCAATCACTATCCTGGCTCTGCTTGTTCCTCTGTTTTTTGGGTCAACAAATCCAGTGAATACTAAGGTTGCCAGTGAACGAGACCATCCCAAAACAATGGTTTGTTTGCATTGAATATGGAGATTTTCAATATTTATGTTTTGCAGAGTTCTCTTACAGAACTTTCCTCGGTATATATCTATGAGACGACATTACTTCCTAAAAGTGATAAGTTGACTCTTATATGCCTTCTGATATCGAGGTGAAAAGATCTATGAGCTGCTGCTAGCCTTTGTGAGGGATGCCAGTGCTTATTTTCTAGTCAAACAATTAAACCATTGATTGCATAAGCATGTTAGTTTGAGCACAGAAACTTAAAAAGCTCACTTCTTTTTGCAAAGATGATCTGTGGACTGGATGGACAACTACTAACTTGTTGGATTAACTCTCTGTAGCTTACTTTCTGGAGGCATATCGCCCTGTGAGGAAAGGTGATCTGTTCCTTGTTAGAGGAGGAATGAGGAGTGTTGAATTCAAGGTTATTGATACGGATCCTGGCGAGTATTGTGTTGTTGCCCCAGACACAGAGATCTTCTGCGAGGGAGAACCTGTGAGGAGGGAGGATGAGAATAGATTAGATGAGGTTGGTTATGATGATGTTGGTGGTGTTAGGAAGCAAATGGCACAAATTAGGGAGCTGGTAGAGCTGCCATTGAGACATCCACAGTTATTCAAATCAATTGGTGTGAAGCCACCGAAAGGAATCCTGCTGTTTGGACCTCCTGGATCTGGGAAAACCCTCATTGCTAGGGCAGTTGCAAATGAAACCGGTGCCTTCTTTTTCTGTATCAATGGACCAGAGATCATGTCAAAGTTGGCGGGTGAAAGTGAAAGCAATCTCAGGAAAGCTTTTGAGGAAGCCGAGAAAAATGCACCTTCCATCATCTTTATTGATGAGATCGATTCAATTGCTCCGAAGAGAGAGAAGACTCATGGAGAAGTCGAGAGGAGGATTGTTTCTCAGCTGCTAACGCTCATGGATGGTTTGAAATCTCGTGCCCATGTCATAGTTATTGGAGCTACTAACCGACCAAACAGTATTGACCCAGCTTTGAGAAGATTTGGAAGATTTGACAGGGAAATCGATATTGGAGTTCCTGATGAAGTTGGGCGCCTTGAAGTCCTCCGCATCCATACAAAGAACATGAAGCTTGCCGAAGATGTATAAGATTTTCCTTTTTGTTTCCTGAGCAGTTTTTTGTATGGGTATCTTCTTTTTCTGCTTAATTCTTATAATTCTATATAATGTTATGCAGGTTGATTTGGAAAGAATTGCTAAGGACACGCATGGCTATGTTGGTGCTGATCTGGCTGCTCTCTGCACTGAAGCTGCACTTCAGTGCATCAGAGAGAAGATGGATGTCATTGACTTGGAAGATGAGACAATAGATGCAGAGATACTCAACTCCATGGCAGTTACAAATGAGCACTTCCAGACTGCTCTTGGAACAAGCAACCCATCTGCTCTGCGTGAGACGGTAAGTATTTTTTACATGTAGTTTATGTTTTACTTTGAGCTGCTCCATGGTATTTTTCTCCTGCACCTTAGTTTGAATCTAATGCCTGCAATGTTTATTCACCCAGGTGGTTGAAGTGCCGAACGTGAGCTGGCAAGATATTGGTGGTCTTGAGAATGTCAAAAGAGAGCTTCAAGAGGTATGTTACTTGTATTCTTTTGGTTTTTGTGTATGCTTTTGTGCGGTCTTAAATTTGGAATTTAATGCTTGCTTCATTTTTTACTGTGCAGACTGTTCAATATCCAGTGGAGCATCCTGAGAAGTTTGAGAAATTTGGAATGTCACCTTCTAAGGGAGTCCTTTTCTATGGACCTCCTGGATGTGGCAAAACTCTTCTGGCTAAAGCTATAGCCAATGAATGTCAGGCAAATTTTATCAGTGTGAAAGGCCCTGAGTTGCTTACTATGTGGTTTGGAGAGAGTGAAGCAAATGTACGTGAAATTTTTGACAAAGCCCGACAATCTGCCCCCTGCGTTCTATTTTTCGACGAGCTCGACTCAATTGCTACACAGGTTTGGTTTTCTTCATCCTCTGTATTGTTCTTGGGTTGGATTTTGATAACCATCTAGGGATGGAAGTATATCCTGATTGTAATATTGATGAGAAGGGTTGAATGCCGGCAATATTCTCTCATCCTTGAGTTAAAATGTATCCTAAAAAAAAGTTATGAATGAGATGCAATTCCATCTGCTTGATGTGATAAAACTAAATATTCATTAGTAGACTGGCAACCTAGAATTATATATAGCATATGTATGATGTAAATGCTGCCCTTATGCTCAAGTTAATGAACCACTTGTTGTCAATGGTATTATTATTTTCTGTGTGTGTTTCATGTCTTTCTATGAATACCCATCACAAAGTAATCTGAGGTTTCGATGTTGATATCTTCTGTTGCCAAAACAAGAGTGGGATTGGAGATTGCTGAATTGATTTAATAAGCAGTGTGGTTGATTTTTGTTAATCCTTGAATGAACACCTAACAAGACAAAACTTGTTATGTACAAATGCCTTCGTTCGTTTTCCCTTGGTTTTTTTCTGAGATTTGTTGGGTTTTTAATTGTCTCATTGACTGAATATTTTGTAGTCCTGTTTTTGCTTAGCCAGTGACTTCCACCTTATTTTCTCGGTTGCATTACATGCAGAGAGGAAGCAGTGTTGGAGATGCTGGGGGTGCTGCTGATAGGGTTTTGAACCAACTGCTCACTGAGATGGATGGGATGTCTGCGAAGAAAACTGTGTTCATCATTGGAGCCACCAACAGGCCAGACATTATAGACCCTGCACTTCTACGTCCAGGCCGTCTTGATCAGCTGATTTACATCCCTCTCCCTGATGAAGACTCTCGACATCAAATATTCAAGGCATGCTTGAGGAAATCTCCAGTCTCCAAAGATGTTGATCTGAGAGCTCTTGCTAAGTATACACAAGGTTTCAGTGGTGCTGATATCACAGAAATATGCCAGCGTGCGTGCAAATATGCCATCAGAGAAAACATTGAGAAAGTACGGTTCCTCTTATGTGATGTTTTACTGTCTCTGCTTTCAGTGACTTGAGGTATAATGCATGTGGGAGGGGTGGGAGCCTTAGTAGAATCAAGGTTCCATCTTCATTCAATTCCCTTATTTCTGTACCGCAGGGGGGAATGACCATCTAGCTAGTGGTCTTAACATCTCAAGAATGATGCTGCCTATATCTTTTTTAGGATTCCTTTCACATTGCTTTTCTATTGCTTACATATGAATGATCGCTATTTACATTTTCGCATACTTTCCACATCTCCTAGACTGATTAGTTTCCTGTCTAGATGTTTTTGGTACCAAATATAGCCTAGGAACTAAGCTTTTCCTCTCCTGTTGTGTGTTTTGCAGGATATTGAGAGGGAAAGAAGGAGAAGGGATAATCCTGAAGCCATGGAGGAGGACGTCGAGGATGAGGTGGCAGAGATCAAAGCCGCACATTTCGAGGAATCGATGAAGTATGCTCGCAGGAGTGTGAGTGATGCTGATATTAGGAAGTATCAAGCTTTTGCTCAGACACTCCAGCAGTCGAGAGGGTTCGGAAGCGAATTTCGCTTTGCAGATGCCGGTGCCGGTGCCGGTGCTGCAGGATCAGATCCTTTTGCAGCTTCTGCTGGCGGCGCTGACGACGACGACCTATATAGTTAATCAGATAATCTATTGTGTTTCCATTTCCATTTTAAACCTTTCTCCTTCCTGTTTATTACTGTATCCTGTTGGAATTGTCTAATGGGAATGCCATGGCTTCATATTTGTTAGACTTTACTCCAATCATTTTCGGGATCTGAACTTCTCGTGTTTCTCACGCTATCAGCTAAGTGGCCATCCATTTGAAATCTGTACTGTCGTGATTTTTCTTCGTCGATACGTGTTCCTCTTTTTCGTCGGTCGAATGTGGAAATGTATGGGTAGGTCCCATGTGCACTCCTACGTCTGTGTTCAGCATGCGGTAACAAGTGGCTTGCAGGAACTTCATCTCTTTAAATGTATTCAAATTGCAAGACGCAAAAACTACTTGAAGGAATCAATGTTGGACTAATTGGATCGTTAGCATCAAAAAGGGGGATTGAAGTTTGTTTCTTTCGCTGAATCAAGAATGCTCCATCTTCAATTGGATTTTACATTATTATAAGAGGTATACTCGTACCATTTGATAGGAGATTATCAGTTTACTCTAAAATATTCTTTTGTCCAATAACAAATGGAGTGACTGGACAAATTAAGCAAAAAGAAGAACGAAATCTGTATTCGGTAACTAGCATGATGCAAGCTCCGGGGAAATTTTGGAGGGAAGAAAGAACTGAGCAAAGATGAAACTAATTTGAAACCAGTGATGATCTCTCATGGAGGATGACGTTATTCATGATCCTACTACCAGCTGATCATGTAAAAGTCTGAGCTAGGATTTAGAAACAAGTAATTCATGCAACGTGCAAATTTCACTGTCACTCTTCCCATTCGATTTGCATGCGTATCTTATACATAATCCACGAAACCCTCTGTGCAAATCTTGCCAATCTCCCTCTACGAGTTGATCCGATCGCGAGGCCACTTCAGACCATGGTGCTCCTCTGCATCGCTGGAGGAGAAATCATGCCGCTAATCGAGGTCTTTTACTTCGACACCGTCCTCAACCTGAAGGAGATGATCAGAGACGCCCTCGGCGTGGAGATTGGGAGACAGACCTTGGTGTACGACGAGCGGGCGCTGCTTGGTGATGAGGAGATCCGGCACTGCATCTTCGGCCAGGACTCCTCAACCGTGACACTTCGCGTGGCTCCATTGCCTGAGGGAACAAAGATTACCGTCCAGCTCGAGTCCTCCCTGAAGCAGGGCTCTATGAGAACCCGAGAGACAGACTCCGTTGCCGACCTACGGAACAAAATCGAGAGGCGATGGGGTCTAAGGAACTGTTCAATCTCTCTCTTTCACCTCGACACTCAGATGAATGAAGACTTGCCTCTCTCTGCATATTATGTGGTTGATGGAGCTAAAATTGACGTTCAAGTCACCTTACTTGAGGAAGGTCGTTAATACGGTTGGAACATTGATGTTACTACGGGAGTGAACTTGGCATTACTTCCTCAAAGAATAGTAATTAAGAAATAAAAGGATGTTCGCATCCCTACATCCCACTTATATTGTCAAATTTCTCGTCTCGCCGAGTTCACATTAATCAAGTTCCCGCTTTACAAATCTTCCATGGTTAAATTGAAAAAGAAATCACAGCAGCCGATTTTCCGATGCAATTAACTCGGTAAAGGAAGAAATGTAACGATCAACTAACTGTTCCTGCCTCTCACGTTAGCAATCATGCAAGTCCCGTTACAAGGAAAGAGCAAGTTTTCGTTGACTTGGGTTGAAAATAGTTTACCCTCCTAGGCATTCTCTCAGTGTATCTATCATCTTTGATATCTCAGAATACCATCAGCAAAAACTAGGGTTAATCAGTGCTCGAGCTTGCAAACGGTCGCAACCAATTTAAAGCAGCTTACCGACGATGAACTGTCCAATGCGGTAATCCAAATGCATCGAATAAGGATATTTTCCGAACCCATGTAGTTCGAGTTTGATGTTTTCTTAAACCTGTTTTAGTTGCGTTTTAAATTGTTCAAGTAACCCCCATACAATCCGTCCCCCGAAGTACTAGTTGTTAAATCTATTCATTCATGACTGTTAAAAGAAAGATAATTTCTATTTTTGCGGATAGTAACTTCCTCCTGTTATTGCCAATAAAGATCTACAGTCGAGAACCATATTTGCCGGAAGTTGATGTTTCCCATTAGCACTTAAAATCATCAAAGGAACTACTTCTGAAAGAATCAACATTCACTCCCAGAAGACGAGTTCCTTCACTCCAGGCCAAGATGGGTCCTTGCTGCAGACTTTTGAGTTCAGATAACAAAATGTTCCCGAGACCTAGCCCCACAGAGAAGTCAGTAACCCGCCTTTCATCCTCATCTTGAACTAAACCCCCGGAGCTCAGTTCCCCAGGATTCGTTTACCATCGGTATTCGTTTTCAGTACACCTGAAGTTGGCTTCTGCAAACTTGAACCATATCAGAGTTCTCCGTTAACTCCCAAGGTCAAGATGAGTCTTCCGGTCATTACTTGTCGTCTCTGTAAAGGGATAATAGCGTTATCCAGAATCTCCATAGTTTTCGTCTTCCTGATAAGCCACAGAGAAGCGAGAGAAAATGTTTTTTGGGACGAACAACATTCATTTGAAGCCAAGCAGAGATGTTACCCTTGAAAAAAAGGAAGGCCAAAATGAAATATTTATCAAGCTTTCCTACACCTTCCTCGCCTTACAGTGATCCGTCAAAGCACGATGTGCATCTTTAGGCTCTTTTGTCATTGGTACAGCTCTAAAAATTAGTTAATTTCCTGGTAATCTGAATCTGAAAACATGGGGAATGTGATTTAGTAAACATGAATTTCCAACAAATTTTGGAATATAAAACCCATGCGGAACATGCGCTAAGCACGCTAGTACATATGGTAAAACATACTTTTTATTCATTGAATGCAATTAATTTGTCCTTCTCGTTTTCGTAAATACAACCTTGTTTTGTGAAGTTTGTTTGCTAAAATCTTGTCTTACCTAAGAGGGTTCTTGGCCATTCATGAGGTACAATAAAATGATAATTATGTCCTTGTGTCTAACATCTAATGCACATAAAGTTGGAATTTACAAATTGATGAGACTCATTCTTATTCTAGTCTCTTTATCTATGTTATGTCTAATATATCTAATCACTTAGATAATTATGTACTAGAAACTACAATTCTTGCACAATATAAAATGAGGTAGGGTGTCTAATTGCATTTTGCACAATAATTGAGGTGATTAAGTCCGTTAATGCCTTTCACTTAAAGATGCCTTGGTGACCTAACCAGGATATATATATCCACACATGCGCATGCTTAGTTATAATTGAATCTTTTGCTTTTGGGTTCGAGTCTTTGATAAATGCCCGATAGCTTTATTTCGAATCCTAAATAGATTCTGGTGATCACTATAGTAGTAAGAAATTAGAGTTTTTGCTTGATGAAGAGATAATGTGTTCAATAGGGCTAAGTCTTGGTAAACTCCAAACATATAGCAACACGTTATGGGTCACTTCCCTATCATGCTCTCCACTCGGCTGTCAAACTGATCTGATCTCTTTCACCCAATAGTTTTCATTAGATGTTCCAATCAGAACAATCAGAAATGCATCTCGGCTTCTTTTGAGAGTGACCAACCAGGATCGATGGACATGGGATGAGACAGTGCGCAACGATGAACGGCCCTTCGGACAATGGTCGAACATACAGACAGATCGTGGAGAATAAACTAATTGCTTCAATGATTCAGAATTTTAAACTTTGTAATGCTTAGATGATCAAAGAGGAATGAGGTCACGACTGCTGCGTCACCTCGTGTGATCATTGGCTTTATGCTGACTTTATGGAAAACTTGAGAACTGATGATCTCCCTCCTGAAGTGTCTGTAAGCAATCGTTGCTGATAAAAATGTCGTTTCGGCATGAACTAATTCGAGTTATTGACCAAGTCATGAATACAGATTTCCCTTATCCATGAAGCCAATTTCGAGCGATGCTGCTCTATAAATGTCGAACTATAGGACTAATCTCACTGAGGAAGCCATAGTTGGAAAAAGTACCGATGGAATTGATCCTAGGAACTTTTGTGTTGTTTGCTAATGGAATAAAAACAATGGCCACACAACACAAAATCAAAATACTGGCACGATATTTGAATTTTGATATTTAACAATTTTATCTGTTTCGTGGGTAGATGAATCTTTCCAATCTAATACCAACAAAATTAAAATGCTAACACACGTATAAAGCCAACATCAATAACTGTATTCATTTCGTCAACGGATAAAATCTTTTCGTTTGTAATGCTTTACATGTCAAAAGTGCTTTTGATAAAGCGATTAATTTTATATTCAAACGCCTTTTAGATATAAAAGTGAAAGTTCGCACCAGGGGAATTGGTGGAAGTAAGAAATGCATGCGTAAAATGTAATGGCAATACATACTTTTAATCACAGTATTTTCTAATCAATCGTCACTGGAGAAGAAAAATTTACCTGCATATATTCCATCTAGCCGTTACCTTTTTTCGGGCCACTTCCTACCAGTGTGGATGGAGTTCTTTTTGAGGTACGTGGACGGGACGATTCGGTACGTCCATGAAATCAATCCGATCGAGAAATTAGAATACAAATATCATAAAAAAGATCATTTTACTTGTGTTGAATTATAATTTTGCCCAATTCATATTATTCGATTTTGAATCTCACATGAAGGTGGAAGGCAAATTTATGCAAAAAATCCTAAACTTATCACACTTTTGTTATTTCAGTTCTAAACATTTTAAAAATTTGTCAATCGAATCCATTTAGCTAATTTTAGCTGAAAATTGCTAATGTGAATGCTAGCCATTTTACGTAGCACGGTTAGTGTTAACGTAAATAATTTATATAATTTAAAAAACTGATTTTTTTTTAATTATTTTCTTCCTCTTTTTCTTTTCTCTTTTTAATTTCCCTTTTATTCACCTATTATTGGCAAGGGTTAGTTGGCTCTCACCTATGACTAGCGAGGGTACTTGGTTAAAAAAAAAAGTAAAATAATGAGAGAAATTCTAAAAAAATTCATTCTTTAAAAGAATTATAAAAGAAAAAAATATTCACATAAGCATCGATCATCTTGCATGGCATTACTAGTGTCCGTGTCAGCAATTTTCAATTAAAACTGGTCAGATGAACTCAATTGACAAATTATCAAAAGATTTAAAACTCAATTGGTAAAATTGAAAATTTTAAAAATAAATTAACAAAAGTGCAATAAGTTTATGATTTTTTGGACAATTTTTCTAAAGGTAAAAAGAGAAAAAAAATTGTTTTATGAATTTGCACTAATCGTAAACTTACAGTCTAATGTAGATTAGTACATGGAGATTGGTGGAAATTTGGTGGATCAAGTAAGGGTGATTGATTTCGATTTGGTCGATTCTACCTAGGGACGAGGGAACGGAGTGGTTGGTCTTGAGACCAGAATCAGTCACTTATTTAACATGAAGATGAAATTAAAAAAGAAAGAGGGTAAGAGATTTTGGCTTTTCTCCAACAAAAAGAAAGAGGTCCAACCAATCAATCAACGAAATCTTCCATGCTTTTTCTTCAGCAAAGGAATTAATTCCTCCAAACTACACGAAAAGGGGCAACAAATGTGGCAAATAATCAAAGAGGGAAGCAAAGGAGATTGCCTCTATTTTATTTTTGCAACAAATTGGCAAGGGAATCCGGTCATGAGGAAAAAAGTATACGGAAGGGATATTCTCTTTGAAAGGTAATATGAAGGTCAGTCAACATCGAATGTATAAAAGGAAAATATGAATAAAAAGAAAGGGCGAAAGATTTCAGCACTAATTGGAACAAAGCAAGTCAGTGAGATCATTCATAACGCTCTCTTCTCTCTTTCTTAAAGAAATTAATATATATTATTTGGTTCGGAAATTGGATCGCTACTCTCGAGAACCGGACTCAATTGACCTGGAACTGGTCAAGTCCGTTTTGCTCACCCTTAGTAGAAATGTGGTAGTAATCGAAGAGGGAAGCAACGGAGATTACCTTTATTTTATTTTGGCGACAAATTGGCAAGAGAATCTGGTCGTGAGGAAAAAAAGTATACGGAAGGGATATTCTCTTTGAAAGATAACGCGAAGGTCAGCCAACGCCGAAGGAATAAAAGGAAAATATGAATAAAAAAAAGAGAGAGCGAAACATTTCGGCACTAATTGGAGCAAAGCAAATCAATAAGATCATTAATGCCACTTTCTTCCCTTCTTTTTTCGAAGAAATGAACATATAATATACATATTCGATCCACGAATTAGGGAGAAATGAACATATAATATACATATTCGGGCCACGAATTAGATCGACACTCCCGAGAGTCGGACTTCAATTGATCCAGTCAGTCCATCTTGCTCACCCAATAGAAATTTGAAATTTGTTGGATCAAGTGCTTTTTATAATATTCAACGACTCCTTTATAGGAAAGTAATCAGAGTCCGTACGTAACGAAAGTTGCCCAAGATTTTTATTTTTTTTTTGGTCTGAAAGTTGCCAAAGATTCGGCTAACTGTATTTTTCGATTGTCGGAATCGCGACACGATCGACGCCAGTCGATTTGTCCGCGACGGCATGGTTTCTTTCTCCTAGCTTGGCTTCTTCCGCCGCCGCCGCCGCCGCCGCCCGCCGCCGTCGCGCCGCCTCTCCTCCCCCGCGAAACCCATCGTTCTCTACTCCTTGTTTTCTCCTTCGTCTCGCTTGCTCAGTGTGTTTTCTCTCTCTTCTTCGAGAAAGCTCCGTCTCCTCCTCGCGCCGCCGGTCCAGTGGCTTCGTCGATGAGTCCATGCCCTTTCCATCTCCGCCGGGAGGCTCGCCTCCTCTCGCCGTTGCGGTGATTGGGTAGCGCTTACTTTTTTGTTCTGGGGGTATCATGGTTTTCGGGTTTGAAGGGTGGTGCTGTCGAGAGGGATTAGTTTCCAAATTGGTGGCCTTGGGCGACGTGATGACGTCCCGGTTCTCTCAGTCGACGGCGTCCCTGGACCACCGCGGCCCGTCCTCCGGCAACGAGGACGGCGGTTGTTGCGGCACGAGCGGCCCTTCGTACTCGCCGCAAAATGTCGTCTTGCGTGAGCTCCGGCGCGAGGCGTCCGAGGCCTGCGTGCCCTGCGGCCCCTCCGAGAGCGGCTTCGTCTCGAAGTGGCGGCTTAAGAAACGGGTACTTTCTGGCGTTCGTTCTCTCTCCTTTTTCTTTTCACTCTGCTCGTTAGCTTGGTCGACGATGTTCGATGTTGTTAGTTTGTGATTAAGTGCTGGCTGACTGGTGGACGAAACTTGCTTTTTTCTTCTTTGCACTGTGGCTGCTCGGGAGGTTTGTTGCCCGCTGAACTGGTTTGTGTTGCGATAGTGACATGGTGCTATTTGAGTCGAGTGATTTGCATTCCTCATGATTATGTGTGTAAGTTGTGTTGCATTTTTTGATTGGTAAAAGAGATGGCTAGGGCAAAAGGGGGTGAATTATTTCTTAATGATTAAGGGTTATGACTATTCTCTATGCTACAAAACAGTAGATGTAAATGCGTAACATAGTGAGGAATTTTTGTTGGCATTCTTCCTATAACCTCCATTTCTAATGGGGACCACTGGGGGAGTTGGGGAAGCTAAGAACATTTGGTTCTACTAGAACTGGCCCGCCCCTCTGTCGCTAACTGACCAGAATTGTTCTCAGTGTACTTCTCTGAACATTAAGTTATGGGTATAGCCCAATCTTCTGAAGTTAACTGAGAAGCCCTTTGGCAATCAAACTTCTGATTCTAGACCGCTTTCTGTTTTTCGTCAATCTATGCAGGTAATGCATTTACCATATATGTACCTGCGAAATGGTTCTTTTGTTTGGATGTTCTGCTCAGTGTACAAAATTATTATGGTGACCTTAGGCTTTCCTGCCATCCATCCAAGTTTTTGGTGGGTTAGAATGTGCTTTAATATTCTATTCCCCACAAATCCAAAAAAACAGGTAGGTGGGAATCGATCGATGCAAGAAGCATCTACCTATAAGGCATGCAACTTGTGGGATATGTATTCGGATATACTGATGGCAGAGCTGCAATTTTCTCTGGCATAGATTGGCGTAGGTTTCAGTTATCAGTTTTAAAGCGATAAGTCAGTAAAATTTTTTAGCTCAATAACATGCAGCAGAGTCGTAAATGACTATAACTAGAAATTAGAGAGCCTTTTAAAATGCGTATAAAAGCTTGAATTGTCTTGGAGGATCTTTTTGGCTTATCTAGTTGAACAAATTTCTCTAGTCATTTTGCTTTGAAGCAATTGTCTTAAAAGTAGGTCGAATTGTGTTTAGCTGGAACTTTTAAGAAGAGTTAGTAAATTGAAATTTTGGCTGCCTGAAGTGATATGGACAGGTGAATTTTTTATTTAGCAAATTATGTTCTAAAAAACTTATGGCTTTCATGGTAGTGGATATATTGATATAAGAACTATTTATCTCGTCCGGTTAATGAAATAGCTTTAATATATTTCAAGTGATAAGTGTTGAATTACATTCAGAAGAAGCACTCTTATCTTCTGATGTGGTTTTTTATGTCTATATTATTTTCCTTTCTAATTTATTGGGCTGGGGGATCTGCAGTGCTGGTGCTTCCTGAGTGCCAACTTCTGGTATTTTATTTACTCTGAGTTCCTCACAAGGTGCACGTCACAATATTGAGCGGGTCATTAAAAGTGAAACACTGAGAGTCATTCATTTGGTTTTGAGGGGAACTGCGATTTGTCTACTTTATTACTTCAAGTATGATGTAATCCACATCAATTAAAACTAAAGTTATTGCGGAAACGGTGCTCATATAAAGTGTTGCTCTCTTTAAGGTGTAGAAATGAAAACATATCTTTGTGGGATGATGTCGTATATTAGGTCATCACTACATTATTCTTATCTTGGTAAGATATCCTTGCTTGAGCGGCTTTTTTCTCCGTGTGTTAGAGGAATGGCAAAGCCGTGTGTTAGAGGAATGGCTTCTCTCTTTCTATCAAAGATAACATGAAATTCTGTGTGTCTCCTTCCGTTGAGAGATATACAGCAGCCTTTGTACATTTTTTTGCATGTGCAGTCATGCTATTTGCAGAGCGCTCTATTTTATTTTCATTTAATTCATTGATTAGAAGTTGGCTGTTGCAAAAGTAGTATAAGGAAATTCATTAGTAAGAACGTTAACTTTACAGAGGTAGAAATTAAAGAAAATGCCGATGCTAGTCTAGCGATGAGATGTTTCTAATGGTTTGTTGCTCTGCAGACTAAAACAGGATGTGTAGCTATTGTCTTATGTTTAAACATAAGTGTTGATCCACCTGATGTGATTAAGACATCTCCTTGTGCCAGAATGGAGTGCTGGATAGGTAGATCACTTCTTTCATGGTTGGAATTCTTTTCTGTTTTTACGGTATCTCTTTGCTTTGCGAAATTGTTGCATGATATATGTGCTTGCGTGCGCGCATGTACTTTAATTGAGAACAGATGCTTCTTTTTCCTATATATGGATATACTTCATGGCATATGATCCTTATATCAATCTTAATTTTACTTGATTGAAATCAGAGTTTTTTAATTGGATAATTTTCAAAATATCTCTTGATTCAGCAATTGTAGATTGCTCCTTTTCCATCTTATTGATGGCAACCACATGGAGATTATATTTGGAGTTGACTTTTAATAACATGTTTAATCTTATTCCTTTTTGTTGGATTTAATTCCCTTTTTAGATCCACTTTCAATGCAACCTCGAAAAGCTATTGAATCAATTGGAGAAGCTTTGAAGAAACAGTATGAAAGTTGGCATTTGAAGGTGAGATTTCTTTAACCCTTTTTAAACAATTTCCTTTTACTTTCTTTTCTGGTGTTCATTTACTACATTCTTGCAGTCTGAGCAGGCTTTTATGGGGAAGCTTGATCCTACCGTTGACGAAGTAAAGAAACTGTGTATAATGTGTCGCAGATATGCCAAGTCTGAGAGAGTTCTGTTTCATTACAATGGTCACGGTGTTCTAAAGCCAACTACAAACGGCGAAATCTGGGTTTTCAACAAGGTAATATATCTTATTTCTTTGCTCTTTTTGGCATTTTGTTGAATCTAAATGTTGCATGGTTGGACTGCTGCTTATGTGGTTTTAATTGTCACATTTGGTTGAGTTTCTTTTCAATGCCGTATTGTGCCATTTTTGCAGAGTTATACACAGTATATTCCCCTGCAGATCAGTGAACTTGATTCTTGGTTGAGGACGCCATCAATATATGTCTTTGATTGCTCTGCTGCTGGTTTGATAGTCAATGCATTTATAAAGGTACTCAAAGATGGGCATGCTTTCAGCTGTTAATGTTATATCAAATCTAACCATCTGAGATTGTTTTAGTGTTTGTCATATATTTTTGGACTTCGCAATGACTAACATTTATGAATCCATGGTAGCTTAATGACTGGTGTGCTGCTCATACCAGTGAATCCACAAGGGATTGCATTATTCTGGCAGCCTGTGAAGCGCATCAGACCCTCCCTCAGAGTGCTGAATTTCCTGCTGATGTCTTTACGTCTTGCCTCACCACCCCCATTAAGATGTTTTTAAGATGGTGAAACCTAGTTCCTTAAATATCACTGTCTTGAATTTTATCTTATTCATTTTGTGCCTTTTAATGGTTTAAGTTAACAACCTGTACCTGGGTTTTTTGCGTGCGATGGTGCTTCACACTTTGGTCTAGTCTAATGTAGCAGTGAAAAGTTGTTTTCAACAATGACTTGAAAGAGGTATAAATTGCATTTTCTAAATCGAGGGGACATGCTCCAGTTTATATGTACTGGGTTTTCCATAGGTTCTTCAA
This sequence comes from Eucalyptus guilfoylei, assembly GCA_016097605.1. Classification (NCBI taxonomy): domain Eukaryota; kingdom Viridiplantae; phylum Streptophyta; class Magnoliopsida; order Myrtales; family Myrtaceae; genus Eucalyptus; species Eucalyptus guilfoylei. The sequence continues at coordinate 11,326,662 of CM027870.1, read as the reverse complement.
TAACAAGAATAATTCTTCACAAAGTGACGCATATGCATGCTGCTGTTCTTCTTTGCTGTGGGTGTGGAGGTTCTTATGCTTAAGTTTGTATAAGTTATATAGCTTTCTCCACAATCATTTGTAGGTAGAGATGTTCTGCTTAGCTTCCTCTATGATTTGATAGGCCAAATAGATGATGAAGCTTGGCTACATGATCAAACTGAAATTGTTAGTTGACCCAATTTAGTCTGAGAAAACTCTTGTTGTAAAAAATTTGGCTGTCAGGTTCCGTACCAGATCACTTCTATCGGAGTGCCTTGATTATTCTCTGATTGATAAAATTCCTGGTCGCCCAGATGATCGCAAGACGCTTCTGGGAGAACTGTACTGGATTTTAACTGCAGTGACTGACACTATTGCTTGGAATGTTCTCCCTCATGGTAGTAGTGTTATTCTTTGTACTCAAGTAGTGCAGTTTGTTTAATTTTCTTATTTTGATCAATTGCGTATTCCTCTGCCTTTGGTCAATATTCAATTGCTGTGCTACAGATTTGTTTCAAAGGTTGTTCAGACAAGACCTTTTGGTTGCCAGCTTGTTCCGAAATTTTTTACTTGCTGAAAGAATCATGCGTTCAGCTAACTGTTCGCCAATATCTCACCCAGCACTGCCACTGACGCATCAGCATCATATGTGGTACTGCAATTGCTTTTGGGATCAAGTGGTTTCATGTTGTTGACAATTTACTACTGATTTTATTCTTGTTGTATCTAGGGATGCATGGGACATGGCTGCTGAAATCTGCCTTTCGCAGCTTCCATCTTTGGTTGAAGATTCTGGTGCAGAATACACGGTTCATATTTTTACTCTGTACCTTCAAATTGCTTGATCTCACTCATGGTTTATCCTCAAGTAATATTGTTCGGTGTTCTTTCAGCCAAGCCCTTTTTTCACCGAACAGCTAACAGCATTTGAGGCATGGCTTGATCATGGGTCTGAGCATAAAAAACCACCAGAGCAGTTGCCTATTGTTCTTCAGGTGTGATATTGCTCTAGTCATATTTTGGAGTCATCTTGTGACCATGTCACACCTTTAGTTCTCTTGCTTGATGATTCTTCACTATTCTTGTTTACTTTTAAGCGGTTAAAAATTGTTAATATAACTTGATGCTTATCAAGTTTAAGCTTGTGTGTTCAAGTTGTGCTGTTGGTCCATAAGCCTGAGTGATTGAGATATCTCGTTGTGCTCTTAGGTTCTGCTTGGCCAGAATCATCGATTTCGGGCACTTGTTCTCCTTGCAAGGTTCCTCGACATGGGACCTTGGGCTGTGGATCTGGTAACAATGGTGGCTTTGATTTTGTGTTCTCCCTTTTGATATACTCCCTGCTACTTTTAACTGTAGTCTTTTGAAAAAACTTCCTCGTAGGCCTTGTCAGTTGGGGTATTTCCATATGTCCTAAAGATGTTGTGCACCCCAACTCCAGAGCTGCAGCATATTCTTGTTTTTGTTTGGACAAAAATTCTTTCCCTTGACAAGGTAATGATGACAGCTGCGTCGTTTAACTGCAAAATGTAAAACGTGGTTGGCTGGGATTGCTATATTTGGATCTTGTTCCATTTTTTTTTGGGGGGGGGTGGGAGAGGGGTGAATTGGATAGTTTTGGGAGGGTATATGGGGCCATAACAGTGTCCATATTTTAGATGAATCTGGATCGAGTCACTGGTTGGACAGACTCAACAAGGGCACGACTTAGTGTCATTGTGGCTGTTTCTTCATCCCAAGAGGAAATGTGGTGCTATGTATCTTATGTAATTGCCATAGTGGAAGTGGAAATGTCTGTTCTGTGCTTTGGACTCTGTTGCTCTATGATCCTAGAAGCAATTTTTGGGATTAGTTTTCATCGGGCACTGCATAGCAACTGTTACAAAATGTGAACATATGGTCCTTTGGGAAGGGATTCATCTATTTTAGGATGGAGGAAACATATATTGAGCGAAAGAAAACAAGAATATGGTTTGAATTCAATCACTATTTGCAAGTATGTTGCTTTTATTAGAAATTCCTTAATGATTAGTGATGTATTATTCTGAATGGCCTTCATTTTTTCACTTTTGCAACAATAGTCATGTCAGGTGGATTTAGTAAAATCTGGAGGGCACACATACTTCATCAGGTTTCTCAACAGTAGGGAAGCATATCCCGAGCATCGCGCAATGGCGGCCTTTGTTTTGGCCGTCATTGTGGATGGCCATCGTAGGGGTCAGGAAGCATGTGTCCAAGCAGGTCTTATCCATGTCTGCTTGAGGCACATACGGAGTCCAAATCCAAAGGACACGCAGACTGATCCGTTGTTCCTTCAGTGGCTTGCTCTTTGTCTGGGAAAGGTTTGGGAGGATTTTACGGAGGCCCAAATGATTGGTTGGGAGGCAAATGCCCCTGCTATATTTGATCCTCTATTATTCGAGCCCCAACCAGAGGTCTATACTTAGCTTTATCATCTCAATCTTGATGAAGATAATTCCTGCCTATTGCATTATGTAAATGATATTGGCTTTCTAAATTCTGTATGTTTTAACTTCAGGTAAGGGCTTCTGCTGTTTTTGCCCTGGGTACCCTGCTTGATGTTGGGTCTGACTCTAGTACAGATAGCGTTACTAGAGATGAAGAATATGATGATGATGAAAAGACTAGGACTGAGATTAGCATTATCAAAAGCCTCTTGGGTGTTGTTTCAGATAACAGCCCCCTGGTGAGGGCAGAAGTCGCTGTAGGTTTGTGATCTCCCCATATGTTGTATGCAGTTCTCCTTTCTTTTGTTTTCTGAGAATCTATTTAAGTCAGCAAAAGATGACACTGAATCCAACTAATTTCTTGATATTGTCTGGGATGAAGTGGTCATGGAACTTCTTGATCACTTAATGTTAAAATCAGTTTGATCATGTCCTGCTTCTGATCTTTGGACTATGTGTGTCTTAAGAAATTTCAATTTTACAAAACTTTATTTCTCTACCTCTCGCCATATATTTGACAATTCCAGGCAAAGATGTACAGTGTCTATTAAAAAACTGTGTAAAAAAGATATTGTTCCATTATAGTTGGATGTAATTAATTGCTTCACATATATGCTATTATTTTGGAAAAGTATTTTGCCTCGTGCTTGAATCACACTTGCTGCTTTCTGTTTCAACACCAATTTCCTTGTGATTTAAGAAAGTACTCTAGCTTTAAAGTTTTCCTTGGCTTACTTGCCCGTTCATTTTGGCCTAGACATTGTTGATATTAGATGTTATGTTTCCTCATGGTTCTTAATGCCATCTTGTTCGATCAGTTCGGAGAAACTATGCTTTAATGAAAATATGTTTTTGTTTATTTCAATGAGTTGTATATCATGACCATTACTTTAGTATATGTATCCAGACTATGGTATTACTGTCGATTGTAGTCATTATCTTGTGCATCTTAATGCTTTAATACATGTACTATGAACGATAATAAGGCTAAAATTATTGCTGTTACTTCATCATCTGCTATTCTTGTTTATTGGGCAACTTGATAGGTAGATGATTGTTCAAGGTGATCGGCCACAATGCTTCTACCTAGGACAACCAACTCATGCACTTGTGCCATTGTTTTCTGGGGCCGTAGCTTACAAATGACCCTTGTTAAGGAATTTCAATTACCACAAGAAAAAAGGGATTCCAAGCATATTGTGTTTTATATGTTCCATGAAGCATACTTTCCATCATAACCACTTCTTTTTATCTCTTCCAGCTATGCTACTAAACAGGAGTTCTAATAGTAGTTTATCTTGTCTCTTAGATGAAATTTGGTCCAGTGATGTGCATGCAAAACATGTGCAAAAATGCTTAATTGGGGAGTTTCCTGCATTTCTCTGGATCATATTTCTTTACTGGACTGAATGACATTTTAATTTGACAGCAATGGGACGGTTTGCTTTTGGTCACAACAAGCACCTTAAGTCAATTGCTGCTGCCTGCTGGAAACCTCAGTCTAATTCTTTGCTGACTTCTTTACCTTCACTGGCACAAATAAAAGGCATGGGCAGTGGATGTACCCCAATCCAGCTTGGAAGTATTGTTTCATCTCAAATGGGTCCCTTACCTAGATTTGGCAATGATAGTCCATGGTTTCGTGAAAGTAGGGTCTCATCTAGCAGCCCTCTTGTTGCTTCTGGAGTTATGCATGGATCTCCATCATCAGATGATTCATCTGAGCACTCCGATTCTGCAATAGTCAATGATAGTGTGAGCAATGGCGTCACCAACAATTTCATGCCAAAACCACTTGATAAGGCTATCTATTCCCAGTGCATATCGGCTATGTGCACTTTGGCAAAGGATTCATCACCACGCATAGCAAGTCTTGGCAGGCGTGCGCTTTCCATTATTGGTTTTGAGCAAGTAGTGACAAAACCCTTAAAAAACTCTGACATTAGTGTGCGGTCTGGTGGAACTGTAGTAGGATGCCCTAGTGTTGCTGGTCTGGCACGGTCCACTTCATGGTTCGACATGCGTGCAATGGGTAATTTCTACTTGGCTCAAAGTCTTTCCTTCTTTCCACCCAAAAAAAAAAAAAAAAGGAATAGAAAAAACAAAGTGCTTCTTCTCTGTGTTAATTACTTATAGTGGACCCCACTTTTTGTTGTCTGGTTGCATTTATTATCTTGAGTTGCAAGATTGGTAATTTGTCTTCCTTTGTTTAAATCCATTCCTTGATATCCAGCTATCATTTGCAGGTCGCTTTCCGTTAACATTTAGAACTCCTCCTGTTAGCCCTTCTCGGCCAAGTTATTTAGCAGGAATGCGAAGAGTTTGCTCTTTGGAGTCCAGGCCATATTTGATGAGTTCTCCAGGATCTGGCTTAGCAGATGCTATTTTAGCTTCTGGAGGAACTACAGGGGCTCCAGAGCGCAGTTTCCTTCTGCAATCGACTATTTATAATTGGAGTTGTCGCCACTTCTCCAAGCCATTGCTTACTGCAGCTGAGGATTCTGAAGAAATATCAGCTACAAAGGAAGAGGGAGATTTGCACTTGAGCACATGAATAAATGCCAATAACACTCTTGTGAGTTCTCGACATTTTCCTTCTATTCACCATGTCATAAAATGTGCATCCCCTTACCCTTTTTTAGTGTCTTCTCTTTTTCTTTCTTGACTTTCAGCTGCTGTAAGCTTAATAGCCAAATTGCTAGCTGGGATAACAGATTTGAGACGGGAACAAAAGCAGCCATGTTGCAACCATTTTCTCCCATTGTGACATCTGCAGATGAGAATGAACGCATTATGTATAGCATGTTCTGTTAAATGATTTCATTCATCAGAGTTTGATAGTACTTTGGAGCTCAGCAGGGCAACTTCCATGTTTCTTTTTGAGTGTTTAACCACAGTTTGCATTTGAAGATTTTGTTGGATGTGGAATTTCCATCCACATTCTTCGAGAGCTCTTCAAGTGCAACTCTAGGCACGATCGTTGAAGTCAGCCGACTCTGCTGCATGTGGACATTTTATGCATTTATGCCTAAAATATCCTGTTTTCAATAAAATAAATTTTGTTTGATGACCCTCTAATGAGCATTTTTTTTTTTTTTTTATTTCCGTGTGCAGATTCCATTGTGGATGGCGATGGATTATACGCCGTCGAAGATGTACATAAGTGTCTGAAAATGCAACACTGTACATAAGTGTCTGCCTCGTCTGTCACATATTGATCTCATTAGTGCTGTATCTAATGTACGCATGATTCTAGTTATTCCTGCTTTTGTCATACATAGGGCTGGCTAGTGGATCGTATGGTGAGTCAACAACTCGATGTCTTCTGAACCAAAGGAAATAACCTCCGATGCTTGTTTCTGTTCTGCTCCCCTCAATTACTTCCTGTTGGTTTTGGAATTTGCAGTGTCTGAATCTCTAAGTAAAATGCTTTTAAAACAAGGGAATGAGATTCAGTGTCTGTCTCTGCTCTCTGCGGTCTGTAATGAACCAAAGCCACCTCTACTAGTTTTACTCCAACTTTTTCTAACTTCTCTTTAAAAATACCGTAATGTAGACTGGTAAGGTTAATTAGTATCAAACTGATTTACAGTTGAGCGCGTTGTAGAATCAACCGATCAATGTGTTACCAGTATACATTTGAATTTAATTGGTGTCAAACATCGGTAGTAACTCGACGAATTTGATCAGTCCATCCAAAATGGATTACTAGATTTTTGAATTACGATGTTTTCTTACGCACAACTAGTATAACGTTTCTGAGTTACTTCTACTAGTTTATTGCACAAATCATAGAGAAATATAGGTATACTTGCACGATCTATACAAATGGCGAAGCGAGAATCAATATTCAATACTGTTCACTATGCCTCTCTTCATTTAATTTGTAAAAGAGGGGAATGGGGCGGTTGGTGCCAATGGATCGGATAGCCTCTATGAAATGTTCAGTTTGTGCTACAGTTATTTAGATCCAAGGTTGGCATGCTTGTCACCGCAGCTCCAGTATATGCTAATAACATAGTAATTAAAAGTCATGGCTTGGACGGGCATTGGCTGGAAGTAATGAAGATCATGACAGACATAGTAATGTGAAAGTCGGATCACCTGTTTGAAATCTTGTAGTAATTAAAAGCCATGACTCGAACGGGGCACTAGCCGGAGTTCATGAAAGAAGATGATGAAGATAGTCGGAGTCAACGTGAGAACTTTCGGCTCCTAATCCGGAATTTTGAGTGCTGCAGCATTCGCGGATGGGGCCCGGATGTCTTTTTGTACCTTCGTGCTTGCAAAAGAAGAAAATGGAGTAGGGGGCGTCATGTACTCCTCTCCTTCGTCACACCAGAAACTGAAGCAGGAGTTAAGGCCTTCTATAGGATTGGATGCTATTACCGTGTTAGACTTGTAGCTGACAAACGCATGAACCCTTCCGTAGGATCAAAGACCCGGTGACAATAGATAAATTTGACAAAGAAAAAGGATTTCTTACTCGATTCCTTTTTCTTTCCTTTTGTTTTGTCGCATTAAATAACTCGGTTATACATGTTTTGTGATACCATCAAGATTGTCGTGGCCGAAATGAAAACTTTTTCGAGTCATTGTATACATAAGCAACAGTACATGCTTTCAGTCTGTTGTATGGCTGGGCGAGGAACACGTCTTGCTCAAGCAAGCTCGTTGACTATTTTCGTTCGGCTCGATTCTGCCTCAAGTTCTGTTTGCTACGTGCAATGGCGGTAGTGACCAGCAAATCAAGAATGGAGTTGGAGGTGTTCCTAAGTTTCAAGGTGCCAGATACTCGGTTTGGCATGACTTTACTGGTTGCCTCCATGGTGAATTGGCGCATAAAGGTCTAAAAAAATTGATGAAGAGATCCCAGTCGGTCAGAACGATTGGTGGGAAGCTTTTGCAAGCCCTCGACGACTCTCAAATCTATATACCGGCTTCCCCTCCAGTCTGTGTCGTCTCTGTGAGGTTGTGCACGTGGTAGATCGCACTTCAAAGTCAAAAAGGGAAGGAGATTCTCTCCATTTTCTTCAACGTAGAGACAGATGCTATTGAGCTTACGACCTTCCCCTAAAAGGATTTGTGTATGTGGTATTTTAATCGACAGTGTATTAGCTTGCCCCATGTAACCTCAAATACTTGGATTACCATTGTGTACAACTAACGGCAAAGAAAAGGAAAAAGCTCGACTTCCGTGCACGCCAACATTGTTGGTCGCATTGTTGACTCTATATATTCATCCCTAACCCCAACCCTTTTTAGAGGCCTTCTTACGTTTCGTTTAGGATAGCTTTTGGTCAAATGTGAGTTTGATTCCAAAGGACCACTAATTACAAGAGGCTAATCTTGAAATAGAAGCCCTGGCATTGAGTAATCAAACGTTTTACTTAAAACGATCAGACTGAAGTTGTGCATGGAATGCGTGGTGACCCGTGTGGCTCGGAACCTTGGAAATGGGAATCAGAACTGAACCGGCAGCTTCCTCTGCAAGTCTAGTTCAATGGTAGTTGCTGCAGAATCAACTGATGAAACTCGGATTTATCTAAGAACCAATTCCTTTCTTATACTATAGCCGATACTAATGAAACTAAAATCGATTAAGGTTCACTTTTGGCCAGATTTGCTTGATTTATGATCATAGGTGTAAAGCTGAAAAGATCATGTCTAGTGCTTTCTCACTCGTTCTCACGAGTGATTCTTTAGTTTTTGTACAAGCAAAGGTGGATGTTGCAGGAGGCTTAAGGAAGTGGTAGATTCTTATTGCAAAGTCTCTGGCCAGCAAATCAGTTTCCATCATTAAAGCATCTTCTTAAGTTCCCATTTACCTAGTGAAGTAAGAGAAGAATTGAGCCCGGTGCCTGGTATTCTGGAAACTACAATGCTTTGGACCATATCTGGGGTTGCCAACTGTGCCGGGTAAAATTACCCAAAAAAAAAGGAAAAAGAAAAAGGAAGAGCTTTTGGGTTTTGTAAAAGTGAAGGTTATGAAGAAACTGGCAGGTTAGAGAAGTCTTTTTCGTCAAAGCTGTGAGGGAGATTCTTGCTGAATCAACTGTAACAGTGACTACATATCCCATGGGAGTTTTTACATTTCATTGGAAAGAGTTGGAACTCGTTGACTGAAGCTAATAAGGATGATGGGGATCTGGGTTTGGAAACCCGCTCAGAGGCTGCAGACTCAACCTGATGCTCTGGGGCCAAGGGTGTTGAAAAGACTGCACTTTAAACTACTTCAACTTCGATTTGAAGCTAGGAAAGAAGCATTCTCATTGGAAGGAATGTCCCGATGAATGAAAGGGTTGATGTGACAACTGACAAGTGGCGAAGGAGAATCTTCGAGCAAAGGTAGGATGACCAAGAGCTTCATCCTGCGCGAGGAGCACGAGTGGTAGACGACTTCTGTCATGGCGAACTTGACAGATGAAGACACCGGCGCCTGTAGTCTCGGCCCGGTTCGCCGAGCTCGAAGTTTCCTCAAAGAAGGCTCGAGGGACAGGAGGTGCAGCAATGGCGTTCGGAGAAAATGTGGCAACTTTTACAGTTGAATAAGCCTGCGTGCCGTCTTGACCCGTTCAAGAAGTAAGGATTGACAGCGGTGCCAAGGCATGTGCTGCTTGGAATCTCGGCCCGATTCTCTCTTTTGTTCAAAGTTCTTTCTCGGTCTTTCGCTTGTGTCATTTATATTTGACCACGTAGAGTAATGACAACGTAAGGAATCGGTAAAGGATGTCATGACTTTTTTTTTGGTTCTTTCAATTTATCGTGTATGCTTCCGTGCTAGAAATTTAATGAGAAATTATACAAATGATCACCTAATTTTAGAAGCTACTACACTCTCGGCGACCATATTCCCTATTTCTACATAAATATGAAACTAAATTAATGCACACCGATTGATTCCAAATAATTTGTAAATATATGAAGTACTAAACAATTTTTTAAATGGAAGCAAAAAATTGGCCCGAGTCAATTGTATTCCAATTTAATTAAGTTCTAAATTAGCATTATAAAGAATCCCAGTTAATTAGAATAATGGGAAAGGATAATTTAATTTGTAGCTAATCGTGAGAGAGCGTACCTCTAACAATGTTTCAAGATTAAACTCAATCAAAAATCTTATTTTAGGTCTTGAAAAGTTTTTTTTTTAATAAAATATTTTTGATAAAGTTGGATTTATTTTACACATCCAAATAGATGTGGACTTATTCATGAAAAAACTTACACATCCGTAAGTAGCCGTGATGGTTGTGCTTTACTACCTCATCACAAAGAGAACGAATTCTAATATCTAAATGCTCACGACTTAAATTAGGGTGGTTTACTGGACCAGCCCTCAAGAGTTTACGATTAAATAACGGCTTGCGGCGAGGTCCACCGGTTCATAAATCAACCAAAATTTATATTTATCCACGAAAATTTAAATAAATAAATGGTTAATAATAGAAAAAGGAAAAAAGAAAAAAAAAGAAAAAACATTTCTTTGCAAACAAGAAAGGGAGAGTCCTCTCCGACTTAAGAACCCATCCACCCCGGCGTTCTCTTCTTCACATTTCCCCTTCCCTCTCCTCTCGTCTTCCTCACTCTCTCTCTCTTCTCCATCGCTGCAGCTCCCTCTCGAATCGGACCGCCATGGCCAGCCAACCCGAATCCTCCGACCCGTAAGTTCAGATCTTTCTCCTCAAAATCCCGCCTTTCCTCTCACCCATCTCCCGATTCCCGGTGTTCTCTTCGGAAATCTGACCTCGCCCGATCGGTTTTTGATTCTTGTTTTTCTTGTTTTTCTTGTTTCTTTGGTGGGTTTTCGGATGCAGCAAGGGGACCAAGAGGGACTTCAGCACCGCGATCCTGGAGCGCAAGAAGGCCGCCAACCGCCTCGTCGTCGACGAGGCCGTCAACGACGACAATTCCGTGGTGTCCCTCCACCCGGAGACCATGGAGAAGCTCCAGCTCTTCCGCGGCGACACAATCCTCGTCAAGGTTCGTGGGGTTTCGCCCCCTTTCCGGGGGGATCGATTCGATTTTGGGTGATTTGCGGGCGTGCCGGAGTTCTAGGGTTGCTTTGGATTGGCCTCTTTGTGATCCGTTTTGGAGTGTGGAATCTCTTGAGCTTTGAGTGGCCTCCGTTTTAGTAGCAATTTTTTTTTTAGTTTTGAGGTCGATGTGTCGCTGGATTGAAACCTGGAGCCTCTGCTTGTGGATTTTGTGATATTATCTGAGCTTCTGTAGATTGTAATGAGGTTCGATCCTCTTGTTGTCTTTGCAATATGTTGTTTCCTGTATTCATGCTCGCGTGAGATAATTGATGCAAAAGGCCTCTTTTTTAGCTCCGACGGCCATAGTTTCCGTGCTATCATGCTCAATTTTTGCTCTTATGACTTGTTTACTGAGTCGCAAGTGAGCCATGTAGGCTAGTTAGTCACATTACTCATGGTGATTGAACATCTTTTCATGATAGAATTCTCTCTCTCTCTCTCTTTCTCTGTGTAAGTACTTTTGCACTTGGACATAATGGCATTGTCTTGCATTGTTTCCATCTCTCTGATGTAAAGGACAGTTGTTTTGGTAGCATGGCAATGTAGATTTCAGATTGTATGCAATCATTTGTGGTGGTCTTAAAACGCTATCTTCTTTTATCCAGGGGAAGAAAAGGAAAGACACTGTCTGCATTGCTCTTGCTGACGACACGTGCGACGAGCCAAAGATTAGGATGAACAAAGTGGTGAGACAAAACCTGAGGGTTAGACTGGGAGATGTTGTTTCAGTGCATCAGTGTCCTGATGTTAAGTATGGAAAGCGAGTTCACATACTTCCTGTGGATGACACCATTGAAGGGATTACTGGAAATCTCTTTGATGCATTCTTGAAGCGTGAGTTTTGCTATTCTTACTACCTGCATGGTTCCCTCACATATATCTTGATGTAGGAGATACTGTTTTGGTTCCTGCTTTGGCTATTGGTCCTATGTGTCCAATGCCTTCTGGACTTGTCGTTTTTAGACCAAAACTACAAACTTAACCAAACGATCTGATTCTATAGCAGTCCTGCACTTGTATATCTTAAAGATAAAATTTCGGTTTATAAATCCCCCTTTTTTTGTACTCGTGGGATTTTGGTAATATGTCATGTAAAAATAACTGTATATTAAATTAAAACACTTGATTGAGTAAGAATTCATGGATGGTAATCTGAAATTTGAAACTTATTGGTGGACAATAATCAAAAGACATAACTCTATCTGTTTCCGTAAAATTTGTCCATTCTATATGCTTTGCCAGATCCCATCAAACAACAATTTGCAGTTTCATTTTTTCTTATATTCGGGCTTGTGGCCCATGTTAGTTGAGCTCGTTTTCCTCCTTTTTTTTAAATCTTTCCTAAATGTAGAACCATTGTGAAGTGTGTGCTTTGAACTGCAATCACTTTCCCATGAGCTTTGTTACATTTAGTTAGTACCTGATGAATATTGGGATGTATCAAATATTGGATGGCTCTTCTTGGTCCTCTGTTTATTAATCAAAATGCATTGAATACTAAAGTTGCCGGGGAGCCAGACCATACAAAAAAACTAGTTTGCTTGGTTTGAATATGGACTATGGTTTAGTGTTAATATCATGTAAAGCAGTTCATGCAGAACTTCTCTTTTTAGATATCTACACGACAATACAACCTCTTAAAAGTGATATTTCGACTCATAATGCCTTCTGATATCGGGTAAAGCATGTAAATGGATCTGTGAGCTACTGCTAGCCTTTGTGAGGGAAGCTGATGCTTATTATCTTTTTCAACCATTCCATTGACTGCAGAGTCATGTTAGTTGGAGCACAAACATTAAATTCTCACTTTTTTTTTGTAAAGAGCATCTTTTCTTGGATAGGATGAATGTTTGAATGTTTTTTTAACTTGATGGATTCACTCTCTGTAGCTTACTTTCTGGAGGCATATCGCCCTGTGAGGAAAGGTGATCTCTTCCTTGTTAGAGGAGGAATGAGAAGTGTCGAGTTCAAGGTTATTGAGACCGATCCTGGCGAGTATTGTGTTGTTGCCCCAGATACAGAGATCTTCTGCGAGGGAGAACCTGTGAGGAGGGAGGATGAGAATAGATTAGATGAGGTTGGTTATGATGATGTTGGTGGTGTTAGGAAGCAAATGGCTCAAATTAGGGAGCTGGTAGAGCTGCCATTGAGACATCCACAGTTATTCAAATCAATTGGTGTGAAACCACCGAAAGGAATCCTGCTGTATGGACCTCCTGGATCTGGGAAAACCCTCATTGCTAGGGCAGTTGCCAATGAAACCGGTGCCTTCTTTTTCTGTATTAATGGACCAGAGATCATGTCAAAGTTGGCTGGTGAAAGTGAAAGCAATCTCAGGAAAGCTTTCGAGGAAGCTGAGAAAAATGCACCTTCCATCATCTTTATTGATGAGATCGATTCAATTGCTCCGAAGCGAGAGAAGACTCATGGAGAGGTGGAGAGGAGGATTGTGTCTCAGCTGCTAACGCTCATGGATGGCTTGAAGTCCCGTGCCCATGTCATAGTTATTGGAGCTACTAACCGACCAAACAGTATTGACCCAGCTTTGAGAAGATTTGGGAGATTTGATAGGGAAATTGATATTGGAGTTCCAGACGAAGTTGGGCGCCTTGAAGTCCTCCGCATTCACACAAAGAACATGAAGCTTGCTGAAGATGTATAGGATTTTCTTTTTCGTTTCCTAACCAATTTGTTGTATGAATATCTTCTTTTTCCCCTCGGTTCCAATAATTCTGCTGAATGCTGTGCAGGTTGATCTTGAAAGAATTGCTAAGGACACGCATGGCTATGTTGGTGCTGATCTGGCTGCTCTCTGCACTGAAGCTGCACTTCAGTGCATCAGGGAGAAGATGGATGTAATTGACTTGGAAGATGAGACGATAGATGCGGAGATACTCAACTCCATGGCAGTTACAAATGAGCACTTCCACACTGCTCTTGGAACGAGCAACCCATCTGCTCTCCGTGAGACAGTAAGTATATGTGACATGGACTTTATGCATAATATTGAGATGCTTACCAATTTTGAGCTGCGCCATGGTATTATTCTCCTGCCCGAGTTTGATTCTAATTCCTGCGTTTTTTTTTTTCCACCAGGTGGTTGAAGTGCCAAATGTGAGCTGGCAAGATATTGGCGGTCTTGAGAATGTTAAGAGAGAGCTTCAAGAGGTATGGTTATTTGTGTTCCTTTTTTATGGGTTTTTTTTTTTTTTTTGTGGGGGGGGGGAGCGCTGGGTGTATGCTTCAATAATTTTTGAGGTCTGAAATTTGGAATTTAATGGCTGCTTCATTTTTTGTTGTACAGACTGTTCAATACCCAGTGGAGCATCCCGAGAAGTTTGAGAAATTTGGAATGTCACCTTCTAAGGGAGTCCTTTTCTATGGTCCTCCTGGATGTGGCAAAACTCTTCTGGCTAAAGCTATAGCTAATGAATGTCAGGCAAATTTTATCAGTGTGAAAGGCCCTGAGTTGCTTACTATGTGGTTCGGAGAGAGTGAGGCAAATGTCCGTGAAATTTTTGATAAGGCCCGACAATCTGCCCCTTGTGTTCTGTTTTTCGACGAACTTGACTCAATTGCTACACAGGTTTGTTTTTCTTCACGTGACTTTGGTACTTGGTTGGATTGTGAAAACCATCTAGTAATGGAATTAGTATTCCTGATTGTGATATTGATTAGAATGCTTGATGCAGGCAAATTTCTTACCTCACTAAGTTAAAATGTATCCAAAATGTTATAAATGAGATACCATCTCATCTGCTTGATATGATAAATTTAAGTATTGGTGGTAGCAACCTAACATTCATTTCTAATACTCATAAAATAAAGTGCTTCTTGGATGTGCAAGTAAATGACTACTTGTCGTTGATGTAGTATTATTTTCCACTTGTTAATTTCTTCAAAATTTCGCGTCTTTCTAGCAACCCCCATAACAAAGTAATTTAAGATTTTGAAGCCAATATTATTTGGTGCCAAATCAAGAGTTGAATTGAAGATTGTGCTACACGGGCTTCATAAGCAGTAGGTAGTTTGGTGGTTGTTGGTTATTAATCCTGGGAGGGACACATAATAAGACGGGCTTGTTATGTTCAAATGCCTCTGTTCTTTTTTTCTTTGGTTTTTCTTGACACATGCTGGTTCCAGATATGTTGCTTGACAAGTGACTTGCACCTCATTATCTTCTTGGTTTCATGCAGAGAGGAAGCAGTGTGGGAGATGCTGGGGGTGCTGCTGATCGGGTTTTGAACCAACTTCTTACAGAGATGGATGGGATGTCTGCAAAGAAAACCGTGTTCATCATTGGAGCCACGAACAGGCCTGACATTATAGACCCTGCACTTCTACGTCCAGGGCGTCTTGATCAACTGATTTACATCCCTCTCCCTGATGAGGACTCCCGACATCAAATATTTAAGGCATGCTTGAGGAAATCTCCAGTCTCCAAAGATGTTGATCTGAGAGCTCTTGCTAAGTATACGCAAGGATTTAGCGGTGCTGATATCACAGAAATATGCCAGCGTTCATGCAAATATGCCATCAGAGAAAACATTGAGAAAGTATGGTTCTGCTTGTCTTTGATACCTTACTGTGTTTTCTCATTTCAGTACTTGAGTTATAATGCCTGGGGGATGGGCGGTAGCCGAATAGAATCGAGATTCCATCTTCATTCTATTTCATAATTTTGGTAGTGGAAATTTGAATGGGGGGATGACCATCCAGCTCGTGGTTTAAACATCTCGAGACCTTGTCAGTGCCTTCCCTAGTTAAAACGTGTAGTGTCAATTGTCACACTTTTTCCCAACTTCTTCACCATCGAGGTTCTTTTTTGTACTTATAATTTTATTCCTTTGGCATTGCTTTTCTATAGCTGATGTCAGTGCTCATTACGTTCCACGTATATTTCATGTCATCTCCTAGACTCATTAGTTTCTTCTAAATGCTTGTGTGTTTTAGGTAGCAAATATATCATGGAAAGTAAGTTTCTTCTGTTTATGCTATGCAGGATATTGAGAGAGAAAGGAGGAGAAAGGAGAATCCAGAAGCAATGGAGGAGGACGTTGAGGATGAAGTGGCGGAAATCAAAGCTGCTCATTTTGAGGAATCAATGAAGTATGCTCGCAGGAGTGTGAGTGATGCTGATATTAGGAAGTATCAAGCTTTCGCTCAGACACTCCAGCAGTCGAGAGGTTTCGGAAGCGAATTTCGATTTGCAGACGCTGGTGCAGGCACTGCGGGAGCGGATCCATTCGCAGCTTCTGCTGGCGGTGCTGCGGATGACGATGACCTCTATAGTTAAAAAGATAGTCTGTTTACGTTTCCCTTTGCATATCAAACCTTTCTCCCTTCCTGTTTCACTGTATACTGTTGGAATTGTCTCGTGGGAAGGCTTTGGCTTCATGGTGTCTGACGTACTCCCGATCATTTTGAGGTCCCCAAACTTCCCGTGTTTCTGACATTCTGAGGTAGTGGCCTTCCATTTAAAATTCTTACTTGTCTCAATTTATTTGCGCTGCATTAAGCATGAGCAGTGGAATTCAGTCCCGGAAATGGATTGCTCTTGCTGTCTACTCCAGAAATATCTAGGTATATCTTGGACCATGTGCATTGTGTACATGCTCCGAATGCAATGACGAGGTGCTTTCGCATGAATTTCATTCTATTGCATGAATTTCATCGTCAGGCGTTCAGATGCATGGGTACACTTTGATTCGGAGCCTGTGCAAGTTCCGGTTATCTACTGGTGAATGGGCACCCTACTCTATGTAGTCACCTTGTGCTTAATCTTGTTGATCTTTGCTATCGTTTTGTTATGTTGTTTTATTAAGTCGGAAAAGTTCTCTCTTAATGTGAAAGAGTGGTTCAACGCTTAGCAGTAACCAAGTCAATCTTCCATACTTTGCATTATAATTGATTGTCTTAGGAAGGCAAATGTTGTGAATGGTGAAATCCAATTTCTTAGTAGTCGATAATTTCATGCTTCTCCGTACTTTCAGAGGAAAAAGAAGTAAGAAGTAAAGGAGTCCGAAACAAGTGATTTGTCCCGAAGACATTTTGATGGTCATACAAACTGATCACGCAAAAGCCTGAGCTGCTAAAGAAACAAGCAAATTCGTGCAGCTCGCGAATATCACCGTCGTACTCCACTTTCAATTTGCATGCGTACCTTACTCAAGAATGACGAAACCCTATGCGAATCTCACCAGTCGCCCTCCTTGATTCAATCCGACCGCCACGGAATTTTGCGCAGCCACATCACCGGCCCCATCGAAGGAACAAAAATGTGGACAACCGACCCCAACGGATTTGCTGAGACACTGTACACGTCGTGTTTTCTCGAGTCCAGCCTCACAAACCCGGACCCGAATGCTCGGAAACGTCGTTCATCGATAAAATCCCCACACGACATTTCAATCACCGGATTCGATCCTACAAAAAGGAGAAAGAAATCAGAGCCGTGCATCATGGACGAGACTTTGCTATATGGCCTTAGCAAAAATATCTCGTCTTTGCTCTTGCTGGGCCGGGCAGATTCACTTGGAACCGGAGCGAGAGCGATAGAAAGAGAGAGAGAGAGAGAGAGAGAGAGAGAGAGAGAGAGAGCCCAACCTCATCCTCTTAAGCAGAAAAACTGAGTCTTTCAGCCTCTGAAATCCTCGCCTCTCTCTCTCTCTCTCTCTCTGCGACTCGGCTCTGCCTATTCAGACTCTCATTCTATCCATCCGCAGACGTGGCCACGCATTGCGCTGAAGCATTCGACGAGAGGAGCGGACACGGGCACGCCCCAGTTTCCCTGAATCCCGAGCTCGATGCTAAATGGAGTCCGCAAGGAACTTGCTTTCGTCCTCCTCCTCTGCTCCCCGGTTCCCTCGCAGAGTCCTGTCCAGAAACTCTCTCCCCGCTCCCCCTTCAGGTAGCGCGCGGTTTTTGAGTGTGCCGATAGTGCGTCTGCTTGTCTGGGCTCTGAAAGTGCGCGTGAAGTTCCCACCTTTTTCGCAAAACACCGCCGTGCGCGGATGCTGTTTGATTATTTGCCTTTCAAGATATCTTGGGTCGGACCCGTTAACGGCATTCGCCATAATATGATGGGACTGTTTCGGCTGTTCGCATCGCTCTTTTACGAATGATTTAGTGAACGAGGTTGGTGTCTTTACTGGGATTCCCAGGAGTTTGCGGAGAGAGTTTTGGGACCGAGTTCAGAAATTTTCAGGAACCACGTAGTCTCTTTTTGTGCTTCTTTTATACACAACAGCAGAACTCATCCATCACTAGTGATTGCTGGTGAACGACGAATGCATATATTTGACGATGCTAGCAATGGCTTTCCTATTCATTTCTTCAGTTTTCTTGTTTCGTGATCAAGGGGCCGTTCCGTCCGCGCCTTCTCCATCAAGGGCTCGAGCTATCACTACGTCCGTGTCCTTACAGGAGCAGCAAAATGAGTACAGGCCTCTCTTACGCGTGAACCAAGACGACAAGTCGTTACAGGTTAGACTGTCCATAGAGATGCTTTGTGCAATCCACACGGGGGTGATGAATGAGTTCTTTTGGCTGGAATGGAACTGTGATCCCTATGTGATTGTTTATGAGGTCATTAGTTTGATTATGCTACTGTTTTCGTTTGTGTGGTAGGTGTCGAGAGACGGGAAGCAGATGGAGACTGGGTTGGTGACTTTGAGAGATAAAAGTCTCGATGAGTCTGAAAGTTTAATCCAAGATTTTGTGTATCACTCTCACCGCTGGCCTGGTTTATGGTACCCGTAAGACACTTGCATAAACCAGCCTCTTATGTTGACGATTATTCAAAATCTCAATGCAAACTTAATATAGCGAGCTGTCAAGTTCTTCTTTCTTTTATCACTTAGGAGCTGTGTGAGATGAAAGTCTCATGCACGGTTTTGAATGAGAGAAAGAAGTGAGGAATCCTCTTTTCGACTCTGACTCTCCTACTCCAGTCGTTGCTTTTCTTTCTGTTACTTCAAAAGTAGCTGCGTCAGAATATTGTAACCTTCTGGGCCACCTCTTGAGTGTAACATTTTATCTATGATATCGCAGATTGCCATCAATAAAAACTAGGGATGACCAATGCTCAAACATGCAGTCAGTCACAATCAATCCAAAGAAGCTTACTGACAATGAACTGTCTAATGTGGTTTCCCTTGCTAAGAAAGCACTGGAAGCTTCAAGGGAGGCAGCCTCATTGGCAGACCCTGCGTTGCTTGGGACTGATCTTGATTTTGCACTTTCTCCCAGGTTTGTCTCATGTAAGCTTTATGCTTGGTTTGTGCTACTTGCTCTCTAGAATAAAGCTTTTTTCTTCTGATGTTAGTTCTTTGACATCTCTCGGTACAAGCACTGCAACTTCAGTCAGTATTCAAAAGGAGGAAGTCAAAACAGTGAGATCAACACGGCTAATTGAAAGGCAATCTAAAATGAGGAGGGTGCCAAAGCCAAAAGATGTGATTACTGGGAACAAGAGTTCCAAAAGGCTGGATGCTAAAAGAAAAGCAAATCAAGGTTTTGATCCTAATGATCCTCTTCGAATGTTCTTGTGGGGACCTGAAACTAAACAACTCTTGACATTTAAAGAAGAATCAGAGTTGATTCTTAAAATACAGGTGAATATAAATACCGATCCTACCATATTGTTAGCGCATAGTTTACAAGCTCTAATATCCTTTTTTCATGGATATGTGCAACAGGATCTACTTAAATTAGAGCAAGTGAAAACAAGGCTTCAGTCTCAGTCTAGCCGTGAGCCTACCCTGCTTGAATGGGCTGAAGCCATTGGCATAACTTGTCGGGATTTGCAGTCACAGCTTCATTCTGGATACAGTTGTCGGGAAAAATTGGTTAATGCTAACTTACGTCTGGTTGTTCACATTGCCAAACAATATCAGGGTCGAGGTCTCAGCCTACTTGACTTGCTGCAGGTTAATGGAAACACTATTCTGGCTTATACGTTTCCTTGTCCAATTGGGATCTTTGACTTTTGAAATATGTCATCTTTTTTATATGATGTTTATATGTGAGAATTTAGCTTTACCTGCACAATCAGTATCCCTATCTGCCTGCAGTGCACTTAAGAAGAATCTGAGATATTTGGTCCAAGTCTTTCCAAATCTGGGTCTTGGCTTACAGAGAACACCATCACACTGTGCTTATATTTGCAACTGTGTATGGTTGGGGTGGGGTTTGATTCATGTTTGTCCAGCATTTCAAACCTCCTTTTTGTTTTGCCATAGCATGTTCCTTACGTAAAACGAAAGGGTGTGAGTTCATTGAAAATAGGATGGGTTTAATCAGCATTGGCAAGATGTATCTTGTTTCCTAATCATGAGCTTGTGGAAGAGCACTTTTAAGTTTTTTTAGAGAGAAACTTTCGCATCTTGAATTAATATCTCTCTATTTGTTCACTATATTCAGGAAGGAAGTATGGGTCTTATGAAGAGCGTTGGGAAGTTCAAACCCCAGGCGGGCTGCCGGTTTGCCACTTATGCTTACTGGTGGATTAGGCAGACAGTAAGGAAGGCCATATTTCAAAATTCCAGGACAATACGTTTGCCGGTATTGAGTCTTATTTTCCCTGGGCTTTATTTATTTATTTATTTATCAGTGTCCATTGTCCAACAGCAATTACCATCTTAAAGAGCATTTTCTCTTGTTCCCAGAACATTTTCTGGGTCCTTATGATCTCATAAGGATGCTTTTAGTTGGCTGGGGAAGCAACTGGTGCTCTAGGAGTCAAATTATCTGGCTTTATTTGCCACTTAGAATGCAATTTAGTAAGTAGAAGAAATATAGACATTTTGTGTAATTCTGGATCAAAAATTTTCTTGCAGGAAAATGTGTATGCCCTCCTCGGCAAGGTGATGGAAGCAAAGAGATCTTACATTCAAGAGGGACATCGTCATCCAAGCAAAGAACAAGTAGCTAAACGTGCTGGAATTTCAGTCGACAAGTTGGAAAATCTAGTATCTACTACAAGAACACCCCTCTCACTGCAACAGCCTGTGTGGGCAGACCAGGATACCACCTTTCAGGTAATACTGCCTTTTTTCTTGGTCTGCTTTTGATCGGTCATTTTAACAAGAGAAAAGATAATGTGATGCATGTTCTCACCAAATGAAGACCATAAATGGATACCCTTCTCACAATCTCTTTAAATGGCTCATAAAGCATGTCCTTTTGAAGAATCTTAAATGTGTCATATATCCATGTTGTGATGAATGAAATTCTTGTGCAAATAAAAGAAATTTGAAAGCTAGGTGTCTGACTTATTGAGAACAAGGCTGGGGATTAATGTATTGTGCATCTGTGCTTTCTGCAGCTGTTATTTTAATCTTCTGACAATTCTGTGAATGCCGCTATGTTGTATAAGCTTGCCAGTGTGGATAATGGTTCAATTGTCGAAAGCATGCTTTAGCCTCTAAGCCTGCTGTTTTGGGGATAATCATGGCATAAACTTACTCCAGATTTAAGCATACCAGCTTATGTCGAAAGAGATGGTGACCATACACTCATGCACGTGCACGATGCTGAATTCTGACGCCAAAGTATATTTTAGGGAGCTCTAATTAACTTGGGATAGAGACGCTCATTTATGGATGGTGACATTAAAGACTACTTGTTTCATACTCATAAAGTGGAACTTAAGGCTGTACATCTAATATTTCTTCCTGCAGACCGTGACGTTTGAGATTTGACTTGCTTTTCCAAGGCATTTCTGAGCTTTTATTATTTGAATGCTGCATATGCAAATGCATTAGTTGCACCTATTTGACTCACTTATATCATTCATATCCTCATCCTCAATGGCACGCTACGTTAGTGGCTTTATCAATAATCAATTCATCTATTATCCCTGAAACATTGCATAGTCGTGCGGTAAAACATAAGGCTGCACTTTCAGCTCTAACATCCATAGAGCCAATGATTTTCTTCATTCATCTAACCTTGGTGCAATTAGTTGCTGCTCGGCATTTGAACGCTCGTTTCAACTTCAATTGTCTTTGCAGGAGATAACTGCAGACACAGGGGTTGAGAGCCCAGATTTAAGTGTCTCTAAGCAATTAATGAGACGACACGTGCGCAACCTCCTAAGCACACTCAGCCCTAGGGAGAGGCAGATCATCAAGCTAAGATATGGCATCGATGGCGGTGAACAGAGGTCACTCTCGGACATCGGAAACATCTTTGGTCTGTCTAAGGAGAGGGTGAGACAGCTAGAGAGTCGAGCTGTGTACAAGCTGAAGCAGTGCCTTGGCAGCCATGGCCTTCATGCGTATGGTCACTTGGTTATTTAATTATATGGATCCTGAGTGACATATTCAGCGGTTAACAGATCATGATTCGGAAGAATAAATCTCGACGGGGGCAAATATCGCGAAAATCATTATCCGCAGGCAATGTATCAATTTTCTCAAAATGCATTGGCTGAGCTATGTTTAAGATCTCAGCAATGTGACAAAATTGTAAGATTCAAAATTGTAATTCATTTGTACATTCTTGTAAGAGCTACGAATTATTTGATTTTGGCTATCAATATCCCTAAAGGAAAGGTTGCCCATTTATTTTCTTGGATATTAATTCTGGAATTAGTCCTTTTTCTGGAATCTGGGAAGTGCTATCAATGATTGGAGATTACTAGCCAGTGTCACTATCACGTACAGAGAGATACTTCTGTACATAGTGCAACACTTTTGATGAAGCCCAGTGGATTTTTTCTTTTGGCCCACGCTTTTTTTTTGCACCCTAATTATCTAATAATCTCCGTTAATTTATTAATTGATTAAAATCACGAGTGAAACGTGTGAGAATTGTCATTGGTATCATGAAAATACAAGACTCTTTGTTATAATCACAATAATATGGATTAATTCCATCCATTTTTGCTTCTTAGATTTCTAAGTGATTATTTTCGGTTACGAGCTGGAACCTTACCGGAAATCTTTATCAATTAAAATACCCCAAATCAATATTGTAATCATAAAGAGTTCCCAACTTTAACCATTAATTATATGTGAAAGTGAGTTATTAGCAATTGTATTTTAGAGAGAGGGATTGCAAATAAATGTTTCAAAGACATCGTGAACAAAATTTAATTAATACTCCTTTAAGTTAGATGGATTGAATGCATTGTTAAATGTTTCAAAGACATCACGAACAAAATTTTAAGTAGTATTCCTTTAAATTAGATGGACTGGATGCATTCTTGTGGTCAATCGATTTCTCATGCCAAGAATGATAGATTTGTAAAAAGGATTTTGGCATGAATTAATTAGAAGATAGCCCTCGGATAAAGGACAGAATTTTGTCTAATTGCAAAATTAATCATGACATTATCCAAATAGTCCACAAAATTAGAGTTTCTTCCCGGCCGAACTATATAATAAGAAAGTAACTACATTATTTTCATTAGTGATTAGAATAATTATGTGCCCTCGCACGTGTTCTCCTAGCGTTTAATTAATTTTCGTTTTCTTCGATGTATTTCGTTTCCTAATTTAAATTTATCCGTTGTTTTATTATCTTCTTTCTTGAGAGAATTTGAACTAAACCTGAAATAACTACCCACGGAAGCCTTCGTACGTTCCTGTTCTTGATCCTTTATCGATGGTTCTGAGAAGGTAATGAAAGCTCAGACCGCCCAATTATCGATGTTTTGCAATGCCCGGATGGGGAGAGGATGCTCCGCGCCGACAAGTTGAAGCACCGGTTTGCCGAAGTGATCCTGAAGGCGAAGTTGTTGCTACATGACAAGGTGGAAATTCAAGAGAAGCTGGCATGCAGACCGGCAATTAGATCTGGTATTTTGCAACAAAGATCAATGGCGAAAACGGAACTAAGAAAGGAACTTGAACGGAAAAGAGAGGCGGCTCGAACCAAAGTCCGGAGCATGAAGCGGACAGCAGACCTTGCAGATAATTTGGATGCTTTAAAGGAGCTCAAGAGGTTGCTGGGGCGCTCTCCATTGGTGATGGAAGTGTTTCACGGCGTTCGGAGAGAGAACCGCTGGAGAAACTCGGGTTGTTCTTGAAGGACACATCTGCAGATGAAGACATTGAAGCGGAGCTACTCGAAAGAGAAGGAGACTTGGATTTTAATCACGGGCAAATAAGCTTGCTGGCTGTCGATGAAATTCATTGTATCGATTGAAATTTTGCTTCGTCAACAGGAGAAACAGATTTTTGGTTCTCAATGTCCACATATGACGTGTTTGATTTGTATAATGATTCTAAATTTGCAATTTGGTCACATCTATTCGGCAGACCCCGAACATTTTTCCAGATGGTTTCCTTTTCTATCGCATTGTCATGGCATTCTGCAATGGTTCCTACCGACCCTCTCGGTTGGATCTGAACTCTGTGCTGAGCTGAGCTAGTAGAAGGCATAGATTGCTCATCACCATTGTAACGGACTGATAACTCTCCACACGAGCCATTTACACGTGAAACGATATATAGTGCTGTCTCGACAATACTGTATTTCTGCAGACCCTCCTTCTCTCCTTTTAAGCATCCTTGAAGGAAAAGCTGCCAAATCTTTGCTCGTATGTGCAGCAAAACCCTCTTTGAATACTCATGAACTCCAGAGTTTTCGAGGGTGGAAAGTGTCCATTTCGTAGAGAGAGCATATATTGAACCAGAGAAACAGATTACATGAATATTACTTTCCAACAAAATATTGATATCGATTCAAAAACTCGAGGGGAACACATTTTTATGGATCAAATAGAACAACAATTTCAATACGTGTTCTACATTTTACAGGAAGCTCCTTAACTTTGCATTAATGTACCAGGTCATCCTTCTTTCGTGGCCGAAACCATGAGTTTTGAGTCCTCTCATCATAGGCCTTCCATGTCCAGACTCCAGATCTAAGCGATACTCTTACTTCTACATCAAACGAGTTTTTCTATATGAGAACAATATATTACAGCACGGCCAATAATTAATGGTGTCTTGTGGCTACAATGTGTCCAACCCAAGTTCCACCCACGCCATGCCGCCTTCTTTCTACTCTTTCTTTTGCATAAACCATGCCTATTTACATTGAACCTTTGCTTCTCCGCACGCCCTGGCAACCTTCCGTGTCCAGATCCGACCCAACCACCCGCTTTCCCAAGCTAAAAAATCAACAATCCTCCTCCTATTTTTTGTTCCGGTATCCTCTTGCGTCTCTACTGACATAAAACTATTCAATGAGTCCATGCCAGTTGATTCCCTCACAATCTCGTCCACCAACCCTAACACCTCACTCATCTTAGGGCGCGACTTTGGGTTTTTATGCAAGCATTTGTTGGCTATTGTTGCAAGCTTGTGCACGGACTTGATGTGGTATGTCCCTGGAAGCCTGCGGTCCACTATCAACCTAAACTTCTTTGAATCAGATAGGTACGGCTTCACCCATTCTAAAAGCTTCTGTTCACTCTTCGGGAGGTTACGATCTAAAGGACGCCTGCCAGTGATTAGTTCATAGAGGAAAACTCCATAGCTCCAAACATCATTCTTCGATGTGAGACGTCCAGTTTGCAGGTATTCAGGAGCAGCATATCCCATGGTTCCCACAACCTGGTACAAAACCATCATTAACAATACAAGAAATATAGTTAGAATCGTCCATTGCACAAAAAATGTTGAGGAAGATCTGCATGAGGGAGACACACTATGTCGTACTTTAATTTATTCATAGTTGTACCTTAATCAAAAGTGTAACAAATTTGTGCAAGTGTTTATGTTTTTAACATGATTCACTTCTAACAAAGGAAATGAGCAGGTGTAAAATTTTAGCACCCCACCACATACAGCATGTAGAAATCACTTTCAGGATGTCATTCAGGTTTTACCAAACTTCTCACGGATGCAGGCACTATGTTGCTTTAATAAGTCTGGACAGTGAAGCATAGCAAAGAGATTAAAAGGATATCAGGGTTTCTGTGGAGCTGTACCAAACTCGGACCCTTCCCAAAATTGAGTTGGTTTCCAAATACATACTAAGTGTCACATGCATAAAAGGCTGATTAATATAAATGGAGCACACAAGCCCATTTTAGCAGTTGCTTGATGAAGTACATCATCCCAATCCCCAAAAAGTCAAAGTAACAAGAACATGCCTGCCAGAGGATGTTAAAAAGAGAAAAAAATTAAGACATGTGGAATTGATCTAAGTAGAGTATTATTAAGTTGTCTGCCATAGTAAATGGTCCATCAGAGTGTTAGTCGTACCTTTTAATATATATGTATATACGTATTGCTTAAAGACTGTGGCAGAGCTTTAACAAACAATTAATCCTAGCCATTGATGCATCAGGATGTGTTATGGCTTTTTTTTTAACCATTGACGCTGCCAAACTAACTTTCAGAAACATTAAAGCTTCTAACGACTAAAAGTACAATAGCCTAGATCACTAAATTGTCTGTAGAGAACAAAAAAGTTCATCCAAAATTTATCATACAAACATGCCCAATTAACTATGGACCTTTCTTTCTGTGACTAGACTGTCTTCATAATAATGAAAATGAATCTTAGACCAAGAACAATGAGACGGTAAAAATGATGGGAGATGCTACCAAATAGAGCATTAGTTATTTAGCACTGAATTATGTCTTTATGTTACAAAGGCACACGTGGACAAATAGGTAAAAGACTGATCAATCTATATGAGCATACCGCTGTTGAGACATGAGTTAAACCCTCTTGAGGTCCGAGTCTTGCCAATCCAAAGTCTGACAACTTGGCATTCCATTGCTCATCCAGTAAAATGTTCGATGATTTGAAATCTCTAAAAATTATCTGTATCAGAAATCACCCAAATAGTAAGTAAGAAGGCAGGCCCCTGATTTTCAGATGTGTAACCTGGCCAATGAGAAAGGCTTCTGCCATGTCACTATACTCAAGAAAATGTTTTTAGAAAAAAGTAGAAGCTGCTCATAATCATCCAGAATCATCCCAATTGACTCCCACTTCTACATAGAAAGAAACTGAAAAGAATGGAGGCAGAAGATTATGGCAACAAAATGAAAAAGGAAACTTGAAATGAAGAGGATGAGAAAGGAAATTTCAGTTCTAATGGACAAGTGATGCCTAAGAGCTATGGAAATGGGACTGCTGAACTTAAATGAAGGGAAAACAAATGATGCCATTTAGGAGTCAATGTAATATGGATCAAGGTAGTAACCTGGAAATCCATTTGCTCATGTAAGTATGTCAGGCCACGAGCAGTATCTTGAGCTATTCTTAGTCTCATTTCCCAAGGAAGGGGTGTTGATGAGCGAGCTGATAAATGATCATCAACGCTTTGATTTGGCATATACTCATATACCAAAAGCCGTTGAATTCCTCTTTCATCATCCTCGGCACAGTATCCAACTAATTTTACAAGATTTGGATGTTCAACCACACCGAGAACATTAACTTCTGTCACCCATTCTTTATGTCCCTGCAGATAAACAGCAAGCAGAAACTACATTATTACACATAATCTTAAAAAAGGATTATTACACATGATTAGGGAGGATAAAGTTTTACCTGGGTTCCTTTCCGGTTCAGCTGCTTCACAGCCACATCAAGTTTTTTAGATGGATCTTCTGTAATCTTGATTGTACCCTTGTAAACAGACCCAAATCCACCCTCTCCAATCATGACAGAGCGGCTGAAGTTCTTGGTGACCGATTTGAGTTCTGAAACAGTGAAAGCTTTGAGATTGCTGGATTTCTGCAAAACATTAGGAAAAGCAGTCCTCCCCATAGATTCTGTGCTTGCTTCGGAAAGGTTTCGAGAAGTCAATTCGGAACCAATTCTCCTAACGTCAGAATCAGTAAATATAGAAGCCGTGGACTGAGCTGAAACCCACTTTGGAGTTCTCTCATCATCCTTCTTGTCCCCGTTTAAAAACGAAAAGCAATTCATAGCTGTAAAACCAGGACATAAATCAGAGATTGAAACACCTCATCAGGTAGAAGCTACGCATCAACCAGCACCCGGCGTCAACGGGGTTAGATGATTCCATCATTCATCTTATCATCATTATTCACAAGTTACTATTTCTCCCAGGTTAAACGGCTAATCCAATTGGGGCTTTGAGGATCGAAGCACTCAAACATACTAGAAGTTAAAACACAGAAGTTTCCAGCAACCAATCGATGCACTAATGATGAACAAAACAAGGCAAGTTTGATTACACGAATCACGTCAAACCCGTCAACCGCTCTCGCAACAGGGCATCCTTCATCAATCAAACGAAGCAGCTACCGAACATATTGACGCCAAACGACGAGACAAAAACTCACCTTGGAGCCTTCACTTAGCGGGCGCTTCACATATAATTCAGCCGCGAAATCAATCAAAGTCCCGATTTTGAGGGAAATCAGGAGCAACCCACTTCAGAAAGACTTCGAAAAGTCAAGGGCACAGAGCTTGCGCGACCAAGAAGAAAGTCATCAACACGGCAGCTTCAAGTCAGCTCGCAAAAGTAACGACCCCAGAAAAGATCAAACTGCACCCAGAAGAAAAAAGAGAGAGATTTGCTGCTCTGTATCCGTCGTTATTAAGACAGACGCGGTCCGGATTCGTCCGTGTCAGAATGCGACTGAAATGTTGGAAATTTAGACCGTGTGGGTCAGCTCCGGACTCAACACAACACAGAAAGAGAGAGAGAGAGAGAAAGAGAGAGAGAGAGATAGATAGGAGGTAGAATTTCTGGGATCTCATAAATAAAAGCGTATCCCCATTTGCTACTTAGAAAAAAAAAATTTGGAACATACTTTTCTCAAGCTTCGTTAAACGATGGCGGCCGTATCATATTCTCGCCATTGCTGATTATATCTTTGCTTTTTGCCGGCGATGACAGCTGTGCTGAGCTCCCAAACTTATCACCATCTTATCAAAAATCGTAAATTAATTTTCGACCCAAATTGATTCTCTATGAATATTTTATTTAATTTTCTATTTACAATATATTCGCGTGGCGTGCGTGATAAATGATTGCCGGTCAAAAATGAGCTTTCAATATTGGGAGGGTATAAATTTGAGATTTTTTCTATATTAGAGTGATGTTTGGTCCACACATATCGGTATTTTAGCTGAAGTGTCTGTTCTTCAGGTCAAGTCCAATAAAATACTTGACCATTTGCCCCGAAGAAGACGCCATAAGTAGAAGAAGCTTCGATGAACCAGAAGGGAAAAATCCTGGTATCTTCCCTTTTTTCCCCATGGATGATTTTCACACTGCTTTGAAGCTGACATGCGAAATTAGTATATGGGTCTGGTGGGTCTGGTGCAGATTGTAGATGGAGATCTTTTTCAGTAAGCAGCATATTCTCGACGCTTCGTAAGAATCCGATAAATTCGCTCGATATATCAATTTTTGTAGAGGCTTACATAGGCATGACGCGGTCAAACCTTTGGCCTGTCCCTATGGAAAGAGTGATGCAAACGACGTGCATCATGATGATCTGTCAAACGACCCCATCGCTGTGCACATGGCCGTGATGCGCGTGAATATGGGAAGACGAGCCCTTTGCTCCTCCACCGTACGATGTGATTCCCGTGAGAATCAAATGGAGGCCAGTCAAGATCGTAGACTCACGACCCAGTGCGAAAGCGTGTGGATGGTCCGCATGAACAATTCTCGGTTTTAGGTGCTCAGTCTAAAATGGAGTATATCAATTCCAATTTTTTGGAATCGGAACTGTCCGTTAATTATATGGATCCACTTGAGAACTGGACCAACAGTTTAGGTGAATCCATGGAACTGGTCCAACCTCTGTGCTTTTCCCTTTTCGCTTTCCCCACGTCTGCTTATTCTGGCTCTCTCGACCCTAGTAGCTCTTAGCCTCCTCAAGTATTGGCGCCGCAGCAGTGTCCTTGGCAACGGTGGCCGCGACTCTCATGCCACTTCTGTCCTGACCACCACCACCTTCTTCGCCACCACCTCCACTGTCTCCCACTCCTCCCTCTAGACCAACAACAGGGACGATGGGCCATTCTTCGAGCTAAAGTTCACCCCTATCCTTGACAACAAGGACGACAGGGAGAAGCCTGAGGGGGAGGAGGAAGAGGGGAGGCAGAAATGGGACGAGCCCAGCAATGAGGACGACAGCTAATGAATGCAAAGGTGGCAACAAGGATGGCAATGACGTGGAGAGAGAGAGTTCAAATTCGAGGGGGGAAAAGAGAATCAGCTCACTGTTTCACCGAGTCCGAACTAGGACTCGAAGGGAGATGAGCAAATCCGAAGATAAATTGAAGAGGAAGAGGGAGCTAGGAGAGAGTTTGAACTGAGAGAGAGAAGATGGAGTAAGAGAGTAGTGAATTGAAATAAGATAGAAATTAGAGCTCTAAATTTTACATTTGCTAATTTCGAAAAAATGTAATATTAAAAATTAATATATTATTATAATATAATCGGTCCGATTCAAGTGGACGGGTGAGCAAATCCATCTATGCAATCAGGAATCGAACCGGTTCCGGGTGGTGTTGGTCTGGTTCCAAGTGGTCCGGGTGAATCTCGATTCTTTTGCACACTCCAAGATGGGACCACCATGGCATTTTCCTTGTTGCCCTTTTGCCTTTTTACGTTTATCCGTTCCTTCAAATCAGCCACCTCTCTCTCCTAGCCATTGCTTCATCCTGAAATGGGGACTTGCCACGTTCCTGAAACTACGTCGTTTGCTTTCTCCACGAGCTCTTCACGTTCCCATGGGCAAAACAAGAATGGACCCATTACCCTGATCTTGATTCTTGAGCCGAACCATTTCGAGAAAAAAGGCGCGGTTGATTGATGAATCTTTGGTGAAAATGTCGGAACTGGATTTCCTGACATTGCCATTGTTCATGATTGGCATCATAGCGCAAAGTCGACGTTGCATATGATTCTAGTGCCTTTCGGATACATGTATCCAAAGTTTGATGCTGGATGCCGGCCTTTAAATACTATTCCAAGAGCTCCATTTGATCCTAATGAGAGGGGGAAAGAATTGCAGGTGCCGTCGTGCCTATGTTGTGTCTCTCTTTCTGGTTGTTTTCTTGAGTTTCTTGCATCGCACGATATCTGTGGATGGGGATGATTTCAGTCAGACCAACAACCCTACCGTGTTGCCTCTGGTCACGGAGCTAATCTATGGCCGGCTTTCGAATCTTACCTCGTTTTTCAGAGACGATATATCACGCAGCTTGGGCTTCTGCATTAAGGATGTGTGAGTAGTTCCTTCTGTGTTTGCTCTCTTATGGGTCGTGCTCGTATGATTTTCCCTCTAATCCAATGTTATTTTGGCCTTAGGGATGCCGAGTGGAATGGGGCGTTTAACTTTACAGGGAAACTGGATTTTTTGACTTCTTGTATCGAGAAAACTAAAGGTGTGAGCTTTAGCACGATCTGGGATTCCCTCCATCTTTTATTGAACCTGTTATGTCTTGGAGAGGGAAAGAGAGAGACTCTCTTCAGTCACATGGTAAATTGAAAGGCTTAATGAGTTATGGTTAAGGACATTGGAAAAGTAAGGAAAAAGACTAAAAAGCAAAAGCTTTTTAAGACAGATACGGTTGATTTCATAAATTATCCGGTAGAATTTGTAATCGTGCTTCTTTTATATCTTCCGATGGGGGTAACATTTTGGATTAGCAGGAGATCTTACCAGAAGAATTTGCACGGTCGCAGAAATCAAGTTTTACTTCAGTAGTTTCTTCGAAAACGGGCCAACAGATGGAAATTATCTAAGGCCTAACAAGAACTGCAATTTGACTTCTTGGGCTTCTGGATGTGAACCTGGATGGGGTTGCTCAGTGGCAACCAATCAGAAGGTCGACCTCAAGACCTCGAAAGAGATGCCTTTGAGGAGACATGACTGTCAACCTTGCTGTGAAGGCTTCTTCTGCCCTCAGGGTATTACTTGCATGATACGTAAGTATATAAATTGCTAGGTGTAAATTCTGAAATAGAAAATTTGCGTGTTATATGCTTCCTAAGAGTAGATATTGATCGAAAAGTGTATACAACAGGAAAATTTGACAATAATCATAAGCAGAGCAACTACCTTATTCCAGGAAAATGTTGAAATGCTAAAAGCATAACCAGGAGCTCGTACTGGCAGAATAAAGGCTTAATTACACCATAACTACAGAACTAATTGAGAAAATGGAAAAGGGAAAAATTTGGGAGAGAAAAATTGACATTAAACAATGAGTGCAAATGCTTTCCAGGTCTCTGTGTGAATTGCCATCAAAGAGGCAAATGATGGTCTTGAGTATTATTTTCAAGCCATTTTCAGGGCAAGCATACTAATACTTGATAGGCAATGTGTCAGATGCAAAAACGAAGTAGGAACTCTGCTTATCCTCTGGGTTGACTAGATTTTGTGAGAACAACAATAAGTGAAGCAACTTTTCGTGCATGACTCTGGTTCCGCAGCACCAAAAGTTGACTGCTCTTATGGACATGGCATGCTGGGCTTCGCGCGCTTATTTTGGTTTTCATGTGTTGTTAGATTGATTTTCCAAAGGAAAAGAAAGATGAATTCTGCTTATATCTGTTGTCTTCCTTTTTCTTGTTCATGAAGCATGTCCTTTAGGTTCCTACTGTCCCTTGGCAAAACTCAATAAGACAACTGGAATATGTGATCCGTAAGTTTCTGGAAGTTGTGAATTGCTTTTCCCTCCGCATTGCTATATTTTTAAACTTAAGAGCAAGGTACATTGCAGATACAATTACCAAATCCCACCGGGACAGCCAAATCACACGTGTGGGGGAGCAGATTTATGGGCTGATGTTGAGAGGAGTAGCGAGATGTTCTGCTCTGCAGGATCTTACTGCCCGACTACCATCAAAAAAATGCCTTGCAGTAGTGGGTATTAATTTCCATCCAAGCCTCGATAATTTTAATAATTACGATATAAAACCCGAACAGTGTTGCAGACCTGGGAAAATTAGTTCATAATCTACCATGCATAATGCACTATCATACCAATTTTCCATGCTTGGAAAAAAGTTGATGTCTCTGTGTTCATTTTCAGACACTACTGCAGGACAGGTTCGACCGCACAGAGAGGTGAGCTTTAATTGGTCCTTCAGATTTTGATTTTATGACATGCTGAACAGAGATCTGTCTGTATATCTACATTTCTCTGCTTTGTCCATCTATGCACTGATGGGTTCCATTTAATTGGGGGGCGGAAGCAGAATTATGCGATATCTAATTTTGGTTGTGCTAACCATTGTAGAATGCGTCAAGTTGACTACCTGCCCCAAAAGCACCGCCGCCCAAAATATCCATGCATATGGTATCATCCTGATAGTAAGTACATCTTTGATTATGTATGTTTTATGCACTGGACTGGACTCCTTTCACTCTGTCAGACAGGAATTGTATCAGCTTGGAAGTTTTTCAGTGTACATCTTGCATAGAAGAACTGGTTCTAGGATTGTTTCCCAACGACCTTGAAAGATCTTTCTGAAAAAAAATATCTCGGAACATCATTTACTTGCTCATGAGATTATTGTGCACATCAATAGATGCTAATGAAGTGAAAAACTTTAGAACAGCCGAATACAATTTGCAGATCTTCCCAGTGCCGATTGACCACAAAATGCAACTTTTCAATTCAGGCTGCTGTAAGCACTCTACTGATACTCATATACAACTGTTCTGATCAAGTTCTCACCACTCGGGAAAAAAGGAAAGCTAAATCTAGGGAAGCTGCAGCAAGACATGCAAGAGAAACCGCACAAGCTCGGGAAAGGTGGAAATCGGCAAAAAATGTTGCCAAAAAACGTGCGGTGGGCTTGCAACAACAATTATCACGTACATTTTCTCACCAAAAATCCAGAATGCAACAGGACCAGTCAAAAGTTATGAATCTAGCTAAACCTGACACAGTGTCTGCATTACCTCCATTAGATACTTCCAGTTCTTCTCACCAATCATCTTCTGTTTCAAAGGAGAAAAAAGAGCCAAGCAGCCTTACCAAAATGATGCGTGCTATTGATGAAGATCCAAATAGTCAGGGAGGATTCAATATTGAAATTGGAAATAAGAATATTAAGAAGCAAGCACCTAGGGTTAAAGAAATGCATACACGAAGTCAAATTTTCAAATACGCATATGGTCAGCTTGAGAAGGAGAAAGCTCAGCAGCAAAATAAGAACTTGACCTTCTCGGGAGTGATCTCCATGGCTACTGATACTGAAACGAGAACCAGGCCAAGAATTGAGGTTGCATTTAAAGATCTAACTCTCACATTGAAAGGAACGAACAAACATCTGCTCAGGTGTGTCTCTGGAAAAATCATGCCTGGCCGAGTTTCTGCTGTGATGGGTCCATCAGGAGCTGGAAAAACGACATTTCTTTCTGCTCTCGTTGGAAAAGCTACTGGGTGTACTATGACAGGTTCAATCCTCGTCAATGGGAAAGATGAATCCATCCACTCGTACAAGAAAATCATTGGTTTTGTACCACAGGATGATATTGTTCATGGAAACTTGACAGTAGAAGAGAATCTACGGTTTAGTGCTAGATGCAGGTATGTGAGTAGTTATCAGCCAGGAAGCTTACCTATTTTTACGCATCACGACTACTTATTCCTGATTTAAATTCATATTGATAGCGGACTCTAGCACTATAAGCAGGGAAATAATGGAGAGCCAAACAGATCATCGTATTAGTAAATTATTAAAATTTGAACAGAGACATGCAAAATGGCTTTTCTTCATAATGCATAGTTTCCCAGGGTCCTCCTTTCACATAGTGTACATTAGTGATTTTTCTCCTCGTCTATCCTACAAGTGATGATGGACATTAGTATTCTTTCACACTGTGTTACTTATCCTTCTCATTTGCTGTACTTAGAAGCCTTAAGACTTTTTTCCCCCAATGTACCGTGTAAGTCAAGAAGGTTGTCCTCCCTGAACACTTTGTGGCATGATCACTAGCTCACTGAATTCATTTGTTTCTGTCAGTAACTTGTGATCGAGTAGTTTGGAAGGACAAGTCTTTTTACATTGTCTGGCATGCCCTTCTGACATTCTGGATCAGATTGCTTGCTAGCAACTTATGTCTTCTAATTTACTTCTCTGGTTGGAATGGCCAAATAGACTACCTGCAGAGATGCCCAAACCGGACAGAGTACTTATTGTTGAAAGAGTTATTGAGTCCTTGGGACTGCAGACAGTGAGGGATTCTCTGGTTGGCACGGTGGAGAAACGTGGTATTTCTGGAGGCCAAAGGAAGCGTGTCAATGTTGGGCTAGAAATGGTCATGGAACCTTCACTGCTAATCTTGGATGAGCCCACATCTGGTTTAGATAGTTCATCTTCCTTGTTACTACTTAGAGCACTGCGTCGTGAAGCACTTGAAGGAGTAAATATCTCCATGGTTGTTCATCAACCAAGGTACACTTTTACTTTCTGTTTCAAATGTATAGAATTATTAGTTGCTTTGATCAAGAGAGAGAACCTGCATCTACTTTCGTCTCTTTTCTCTGACACTGTCACTTCTTCCATGTCTTTTATACCCAGTAAGATCATTAATCTACGAAATCCTTGTTCGAGTGAAAGTAAGTGAATGATCATTCAGTTGCTTATGGATTCTAATGAATTTCTCTTTGACCATCCTTGCTGTGATTGGGAAAACAACCTTGGGATATTCATGACATCCAATTTGTCTTGGCACATGCTGGTCTAGGGCTAGGGAGGCTGATTCTATGCATGTCGCAGCCACTATCATCATCAGCATTACAAAGTGGTTCCAGTTGCAAAGAATTGTTACATCAAATGACTCTTAAATGCATAAGATGGACGCTGGGATTAAGGCATTAGTTAGTTGCACACAGTATGCCATGCATGATCGTACAGTAGTCCTGTCATTTATTGAACAGGGTTTGGGTATTTGCTATAATCTATGTTTGGAGTGTTTCGCCAAGGAGCATCGGTCACTTAGTTGTTCAAAAAACCATTAGTTTAAATTTAGTTGACACTTTAAAGATGCATGATAATTGTTTCCCTCAAGTCGAAGGTAATCATTGCCCTTCTTTATCCAGCTACGCTCTATTTAAGATGTTCGATGATCTAATACTTCTAGCAAAAGGTGGGCTCACAGTGTACCACGGATCTGTCAAAAAGGTCGAGGAATATTTTTCTAGACTTGGGATCACTGTTCCAGAACGCGTCATTCCTCCAGACCACTATATTGACATCTTGGAGGGCATCATAAAACCAACTGCAGGGGTCAATCCTGAACAGCTTCCTATAAGGTGGATGCTGCACAACGGATATACAATACCCCCAGATATGCTCCGATTTGCAGATGGACTCGAAAAGTCTGCAAATGCAAGCAACACGTCAGATCCTAGTGCTGGGGGCACTGAACACTCATTTGCTGGAGATCTCTGGCAGGATGTCGTCTTTAATGTTGAGCAAAAGCGTGATCATATAGAGCATAAATTTGTGAAGTCCAAGGACTTGTCCAACCGTATCACTCCTGGTGTACTTCGTCAATATCGATATTATCTGGGGAGGTAACAAATTCGTGTTTCTGGATATGAACACTACTGTCATAATCAAAATCTTCTAGTTCTACTGATTAAAGCTGCAACAATTGACTCGAAAGCTTTTAATACTTTGAGCTCTTGAGGTTTAACCTACTTGATGAGCCACGAGTTTTTTGTGAGATGCCACATAATGCTAAAATCTGAGAAGTTCATCATTCTGGTTGGCATTTCTGTACTTCACTGAATAAATCGATATTCTGTTTCTAAAATGCATCTGAATGAACTTGCCATGGACAACATTGTGTGGGCCAAATCTGAAACTTAAACTGTACGTGTTTCTTCTTGACTTTTACTTTTTAACTTTTGGTTTAACCTTGAACTTTATGAACTTTGTACAACTAAAATTGTCACGCTGGTAAAATATTAACGTTTAAACTTGCCCAATGTTTCTCCAGTATTTTCCACAAATTAGAATATGATTTCTATTGTGGTGGGATTTTCAAATATGGCCTGTTGGCAGACCTCTGTATCTCAACAAAGTTCCTGGATATAAGATTCTGGATATTTGTTTTAATAACCAAGTTAGTAATCTTCCTAGACTGATGTTCAGGGTGGGGAAGCAAAGACTACGAGATGCTCGAATACAAGCAGTTGATTACCTAATACTCTTACTAGGAGGAGCATGCTTAGGTACCCTTGCCAAGGTCAATGATGAGACTTTCGGGGTCCTCGGTTATACCTACACGGTCATTGCTGTATGTAAGTTTATCTCCCCTCTTGATTTCGATTAATAGCTACGCGCATATTGAAACGTCTAATTAGTAAGTTTAGAAGTGGCTGTAAAACTCTGTTGCATGGATCCGATCGATGAACATAACCATCTTCTGTTACTAGTCATTGAACCTGGCATTCTGTACAACTGTTATCTGTGTCTCTTTCTTACCAATATCCAATTCATTTCCAATCTGCAGCATTACTTTGCAAGATCGCGGCACTGAGATCATTTACTCAGGACAAATTACAATACTGGAGGGAAAATGCATCGGGAATAAGCAGTCTGGCCTATTTCTTGTCCAAAGATACAGTTGACCATTTCAACACTGTGATCAAACCACTGGTTTATCTATCCATGTTCTATTTCTTCAGTAATCCTAGATCATCTTTTGCTGATAATTACATCGTTCTGCTTTGCCTCGTGTACTGTGTGACCGGGATAGCTTACATATTTGCAATCTTCCTTCAGCCTGGCCCCGCCCAGCTGGTATGTATCTAATCTCACTGAATGAGCCATCGCCGTTATTAATTGGACATTAACTCACGTCATCTGCAACTCACCATTTGTTGGGGGACTTTTCATCGACATGCAGTGGTCTGTGCTTCTTCCTGTGGTCTTGACTCTCATTTCAACACAGCAACAGACGGAACACCGCTTTGTGAAGCATCTAGGAGATTTGTGCTACCCCAAGTGGGCTCTAGAGGCTTTTGTCATTGCAAATGCCGAGAGGTTCTTTCATCATATAGACAACTACAATTTCTGCAAGCATTAGGTCTAGAGTTTCAACACCAATTTATAAAACACCAACTTCATGGCGAGAAATAGCAAGGGGAGGCCATTCTGGGGATTCAAATTCATGTCCAATGGGAAATGCGCACTCGGAATTCATCAATGATGAGAAATAAGATAATAAGGATATGACAGTTCTCATTAGTTTGCAAGTTCATTCAAATGCATTCATCAAGACAAAACCAACCATTTGAAATATGGTTTTACCTTGAATAACGAAACATAAAAAGAGAAACTTGAAATATTCCTTTCAAATTATGCTCCTGCACTATGATTTTACATTATCTGAAGCCATATGATGTTGAGAATCTCTGGCCTTCAGGTACTCTGGAGTGTGGCTGATCACTCGTTGCGGAGCACTCATGGAGAATGGTTACGATCTTGGCCATTGGTCCGTGTGTCTGATACTCCTTGTACTCATGGGCATGGTCAGTCGTGCCGTCGCATTCCTGTGCCTCGTTACATCCCAGAAGAAGTGAATTCCAGCCTCCCTTCTTGCTGACACATTGTCTTGGTAGCACTGAAGGAGTCTCTTCTCAGCACTTTTGTACATAGTACGAACTGAGAGGTAGATCCGAACGTCAGGCAAGGTAAACGTGCATCATCTTTGAAGAAACCGGCGGTGAAAGACAGGATGTATAAATTCTAGGACACTGGCTGCACATTACGCAACCTATAGGTATCAAGATCATGTTGTGCGCGATCAAACTCCTAGAATGCTGAGTGTTTTTTTATGGATGGATGCTGTAATCTCACCAAACGATGGTCGAACCTGCCGCGAGATTGTGTGGGGCGGTCGGAATGAGGTGGAGATGTAAAGTGGTTGCTGTCTAAATTTTGGTACAGCAATACACTTGAACAATGTTTTGGAACCAGTGAACATTAAAATCTGCAGATACATGGAACTTGAGATTTGTATCGAATTGTACGTACGAGTGAGCTGTCTCATGTTTGCGGGAAAACGCGAGCACCTGCAACTGCAAGCCCATGCATGGTCAGCACCAACCATTCCATCCGAGGCATTTATAGCAGCAGCCACGGACACTGACAGGATCGGCCGCGAAGGATGCTGAGCTTTTCCAAGCGACCGTTCTCCATTACTATCCGGACAGCCAACGTGGCGAGATAAACATTGATGACATTGAAATGGTGAAGAAGAATCCCTAGATTGACTACTGACAGAGTAGTGAAAAAAGTTACATTGCAATATATATATTTTTTAAGTAGCACCGTGACCTTGACGTTCCAAGTCCCGCATCAATTAGAAGAAATCCCGTTTTTAAGCAATACATAAGTCCATCTACCTCCAAATGGTCATGATCTTGGATCATTATTAGGAATACTTCTTCCCA
Source organism: Eucalyptus guilfoylei (assembly GCA_016097605.1). Lineage (NCBI taxonomy): Eukaryota > Viridiplantae > Streptophyta > Magnoliopsida > Myrtales > Myrtaceae > Eucalyptus > Eucalyptus guilfoylei. The sequence goes on along the minus strand of CM027870.1, from coordinate 11,287,742 downwards.
TATGGGTAGGTCTCCCTTTAATAGGTGTGCAGTTTGTGGTTTTTTGAAGAATTGGCCCGATCCGACAGAAATAAGGAGTGATCATAAGAACGAGAAGGCTCGAACAAGGTGCAGCACTTGACAAGTTTTGAGAATGATGGAAGGGCCAGGAATGAATGGAACCGCACGTTAAATTAAGGAGAGTATCACATCAGCGACAGAGATCAACATCAATGAAAGCGTCATTTTAACACATGGAATTTGAAGGAAAAAAAAAAAGGTGTTCTACGCGCTAGTTGATGTGTGGAAAGTAAGCCACTCAAAAGCTACAAATTTCGAGTTTTGACCAAAGTCGATTGGCCTGAATATCACGAATAATATGAATGAATAATGCACCGTATTGCCGTATCACTGATACTCGAAAGGATTTTCTCAAGAGCGAGACTAAGGAGACGACCAAATTTCAATCATGGAAAAAAACTATCCCATATTTTAAACGATCCAAAAAAACGCACCAATTTTTACTCGAATAGCAAAAATCTACGTCATTGAGTTTTTCATCTTTACAAGCCGATGGAGTTGCTCGTAATCATCAATTTCAAATTCTGATTTTCAATTTCAGCATAGAAAGAACTCTAATCAAGAATCCTAATTTTTTCACCTCAGGATTGCGCTTTTTCTTTTTTCTTTTCCTTTTTCGGCTGAAACAAACGGGCCCTTGATAAAATAAAATACAAAATATATATTTAAAAAAAAGAGCTGAAAATCAACGTTATTATTGATTAAAGGGAAGCTGTGTCATTTCACCAAACTAGTGTGCCTTGCTGACATATCGTTAGAACCGGTCCATGCACCTGCGCGGTTAGCAACATCGGTTTGCACGTTACCTTGCTCGAAAGGGGAAAGGAAAAGACATCAGCAATTGACATTTTTGTTCTTAAAAAAAATAAAAATGTTCGTCCCACATTTTAATTGTTGGAAAAGTTGGGACATTTATTTTTTCTTGCTTGTATAAATTCATGCAACTTTTATAGAAATACAGAATTTAATTTTACGCAAGTTACTATTAGACACATTGACTCCACTTAAAAGAACCAAAGGATCGAATTGAAAGCCCGTGATGTGATAATTGAAATCCCGTGACGTGTTATAAGACAACTTTTTCTTTTATAACCAAAAAATGCAGAGTGACAACTAGCTATAGACTTTTTTAGGTTTTGTTACTGTGTATGATTCTTGCACCCGAGAGAATATTTGATTCGAGCCAAAATCACTCCGCATTATCCGCGAGCCAAAGAGTCCAAAATTGACAAGCTCATCAATGCAATATTAACAATAAGGACGTCTCTTTGTACTAGAAGTGCAGTAGTTACACAACGCAGTATAAAAGCCCATCTGATAGTTCGTGTTCGTGATGCGATTCAAACTTGTGGTCAAGACAAAAAAGAAAGAAAGATGACCCCCTATCTTTTAAAACTCTAACTATCAAAAATTAATTTTTTTATTATCAAAATTCTAAATCGATACACTTATTAAATGTCATGTGCCGTCAAATTTAATAATTCGATGATAAAATTTAATAAAAATTAATTGATAGTAAATTAATAACAGAGATATATTAGTTTTGAATTTTTTTTCAAATTCAATCATTTTCTTTGATCGACCTAAAAATAGAGAAAAAGAAAAAAAAAATGGGGGGCCCAATCAGGAGCGACACACGCGAGAACGAGCAGCACGTGTGAACAGTGGGCTTCGGACATGAAGCGCGAATTATATTTAGTACCCACTTTTGTCCGGTCACATCGAGGCCATGCATATAAAACCATTTCGATTCCGTCCCGACCAATAAAATATTACAATTATTATAAAAAAAAGGAAAAAAAAGAAAAGAAAAAAACCAGACATCATCCCCTCCTTCCTCTCTCTTCTTAACCCTCTGTCTGCAATCACGATCGTGATGTGATTTCGTGGCGCGATTTGGCGGTCGCGAGCTTTTCTTCTGCGGACATTCGCCCCAATTCCTCTGACACCTTCATCGCCTCTCTCTCTCTCTCTCTCTAGGTCAAAACCCCTTTCTCTCTCTCTCTCTCTCTCTCTCAGTCCTTCTCTCTCTATCTCAGTCGCGCTAGTTGAGCCGGCGACTGCAGTGCGTGGGGGGGACTGCGCAGATCTCGCTCTTTGCTTCCGCCGCCGCCGCCCCTCGCCGCCGCTCCTCGGCCTCCGGCCTCCTTCTTTCCGGCTTCGCTTCGGGGTAGATCGGAGGGATTGTCGGCCCGCTCCGCCCATGAACGAGGTTCGCCTTCGCACCCTCTCGTCGGCATTGCTTTTCCGATCGTTTTCCCCCCTCAAAGGTGCTTCCTTTTTGAGGCCACGGACTGCATGCGTTCGATGGGTACCCGAAATCGAGTGGAGGGGAGGAGAGGAGAGGATCGGATCGTCGGTCTTGTTGTGACGGATGAGTTTTTTCTTTTCGATGATTCTTTGGGTGAACGATCGCGTGTTTTTCTTTGGTGTGTGCTTGCTTTCTTGGTCGGCGATTGTTTGTCCGAGTGGTCGTGTCTGAGAAAAGGGGGACGGACGGACGTGCATTTCTCGCGATCGTCCTGATTAGCGAACCCCTGGGGCGTGGGGTTTTCCGTTGCTCGTTTGGGACTTTCTCTGTAGACTTTTTCTACGGATTTTTTTCATTTTCGTTGGTTTCCATTGCTGTTGTCTCTGCTGACTGCGGAAAGAAATGTTGTGGTGCTTGCCATTCAGTTAACTGTAATGGGTTCTGCTTGATGCTGTAATTCTAGAACGGAAAAGATGTTTTACCCTTTGACACTGCTTGTCAAATAGTTTTGCTGTTGTCAAAAGCTCGGCGGACTATTAAAAGCACGCGCCTTTTGCACGATTGAATGTTTGAGGGTAGGAAGAGCATAAACATTTTGCCAGGGATGGGATAGAATTTGGGGAACGATGCTGCATTTTGGTGGTGTTAAGTGGGATGAACAACTTGGGTTTCAAGGTGGACTGGATTGCCATCATTTGCTTCAACTGAAGCAGTATCTTGCATAGTCTTCACTAATAGTTGGAAAAATGAGAAACTTCCCTTTTCAAAGTCATATTAGGGCCTTCTTATTACGAGAAAGTGTGGTTCAATGGCACAGATTTTGCTTGCATGGAAGTTTGATGATCTATTTATGCAAATTCTATTGACACAAATCTCTCTCTCCCTCTCTTTTTCTCTCTCGATTACAAGATTAGAAGCCCTCCAGTTCTCACTAAAGACATATCTTATATGTCCATTACAAAATTCTTGTTTGTCAAGAAGCCTATAGCTGCATCCCCTGGGCTTGGTTTGAGTTCATATGTAGTCTGTTGGTTCTGTGCAGACATGCTTAGATGTTCTCCTGCTTACAATTGTTGTTAGGTCTAAGTGACAACCTCTATTTGAGTCAGTGCTATTGCTGAAACTGCATTCATCTTCCATTTTTGATAGGTTAAAGAAGAACCTCTTGTCCCACCTATAGAAGACGAAACTACTGAAGTCGAGCATTTACTCGAAGAGCCCGAAAATGATTACTTCTCAGTGGATGGTGTCTTTCGCTCTAATGAGGAGAATGCCGGGAAGTTCTTGGATAGTAAAGACTTCCATGATGAAGTGGAGTTTAGCCTCAGATCTACCAGTTGTAAGACAGAGCCTGCTTATTTCAGTATTTTGTTCATCGAATCAAATTGTCGGGTTCTTCAGCAGAAGCAGATTAAATGGAGATTTCTCATGCATATGAGTTGGATGTTTTCTTCTCACATTGCTACCCTCCATAGACATTTTACAGTTCCATTTCTTGCATGTATCTAACTAATGGATTCTCTGCACTTAAAGTAGGAGAAATCTAGTAGCAAGATTTACTCTAAATATATTGCTAACTTAAGTACTTCATCTTGGAATCAAGTCACCCTCCTTTCTCAATTTGACAATGCAATGAAACAATTTGAATAAAGGCTTATTCGAATGCATTGCGTGGCTCGACACCACTGGCAACTCTGTAGAAGAAACTGTACGTGTTGCAATCTTATTTGTAAAGATCGAACTGCTTCAACAAAAAATGAAGCTGCTGATAGTTTTATGCTTCATATATATATATATTGCCAGTAATCCTAATTCTGATGAACATTTTTGCTTTTCTGCAAGGTGGACTGGATTCCTACATTACTCCAGAAGGGGGAGATGCGCTAAATCTTGGAGTACGTATCCCTTACATTGATTTTCTAAGGGTCTGCTTGTCCTGTCTTAAGAAGAAGTAGCTTCTGCTTTCCTTCCAAAATTTTGAAAAGGATATGAAATTTTTTAAGTTTGGGAAAATTTTGGGAAATTTCTGGATTGCTCTATTTGTCAATATTTGTACGTATGATAGGTTTCAGGTGTTTGACTCAAATTTCAAATGCTACGAGAAAAGGAATTACCAAAAGGTATTAAGTTGTTCAGATACCCCAATCTTGCATTTACACTCTGAATCCCTCTTTTGGAGAATTTGGTTTGCAATCCCTCCCTCAATCTTACAAGATCAAAGATCGAATTTCCACCCTGGCTGTACTTTAATCAAATATGCTAGTTGCTTACTACTGTATCGTTCTCGTCGTATATCCTTTGCTTTAGGTGGCTGATGTTTGCATTGGGAACTTTTAGCAGGGACTTGAAGGATTTTTGGATGAAGTTGATATGGAGGTTCTCGATTCTATGGATGGTCCTCCCATTGCATGTGAAGATTATCTTTTAGGTAATTCCAAGTCAGCATAACATATGCTAATTTTGTAAGAATAAGACATTGATGACAGTGTCTTTCTGTATTAGACATGGATCTTGCTCAAGAAGTCTCTGCATTGGATGTTGGTCTCTGTGATGGCCTCCGCTTGGGGAATTCTAGTACAGACAGTCATTCACCGGGATATAGTGGAAGTAGTAATGGTGCCATTGAAATGTCAGAGTCATCTGATGGAAATAATCCAGAACTCAATTGTAATGACGATTCAAGTCAAGGAAGAATTCGTCCTGAGGATAGCAATTGTCTTTCACGTGATTCCATAAAGGTTGAGCAACTGCAAAATAGTCCAGATTGTGTTGTTAGTTTGCTGTCAAGCCGAAACAAAAACAATCCTGCTGCAGAAAGCAGATTGGTAGCGTGTCTCACGCAAAAGAGACAGAGAAAGCCTACTCGGAGGTACATCGAGGAATCAGCAAATATGAAATCTAGTCATCTTAGGCCAGAGCAAAAGCCTTTTGCTGTTGATTCAAAGAAGCATGTGATCTTTAGAACTCCTGATCAGCTACATAATGTGGAATCTAGAGAGTTAATTTCAGTTCCTGTGAAGGATTGTCCAGAAGAGACTAGCATCAAAACTTTGCCTCACCCTCACTTACAGGGAAGACGATTGAAGAAACGTGAACCCCTTTTGGTAGGAGAAATTTTGACCTGTTACATGTTAATTCTTTATTGTTGCTTGTCCACTATTTCCATGTGCTCCAAAGCGCAGTTTGTTTTACTTGGTAAAAGCTGTTATTAATGTGATGATCATTCCTAGTTTAAAAGCTTAGAACCTGGTTACACATGAAAACACCAATTTCGTTCTGGAGACTGTTATTATGAGACATAATTGTTTTAATTGAGTGAAGAGTGAAGTTGAAGTTGAAGTATTGCACAAAGTGGGTCACGTAATTCTAGGTTTGCAAGATAGTTCGGAGGAGTTGATTTCTGGATTAATGTGCTCTTTACGGCTTTTGAGAATTAACATCATACTGTCTGATTTATGCTATCTTCAATATTCAGGAAGATGATTTGGGAGAGTATTCTTCTGCATCTGAATCTGAAGATGACTTTGTTGAGCGGAGACCTAAGAAGGGTATTGATCGGAGGAAGCATCAAAGAATGTGGACTCTTGCTGAGGTGACAAAGTTAGTTGATGGTATCTCTGAGTATGGAGCTGGGAAGTGGACAGATATAAAGAGGCTTTTCTTTGCTACGTCTGCCTACAGGACACCCATAGATCTCAGAGTACTAATTGTGTTATATATCAATAAAAGTCTTAGTCCACATTCTTATTTTACATGATTTTGATGATTGACACTTGAATTCTGCAGGACAAGTGGCGGAATCTTCTGAGGGCTAGTCAGGCACTAAAATCACACAAGGGAGAGGTTAGCATTGCTTTTACTTTACTGGTTGTGGAGTGTGCTCAGCATTCCGTGAATACTGAGTATGCTGTAGCTTCTTTATACATGACAACAATCAAAGTCCATGAGCCACGTAACGAGCTATAATTGGATCCTTTTAGATGATGCAAACTGAGTATAGAGATTGCATTTGCATTATGCAGTAGTCTATGTCATATTTGTTATAACTTTAGATTAATGTCCTTGTTTCCACTTGTCAACGATGATCTGCATTAGATGTGGTAGGATGAGCTGCAGGATCCCTTTAGACAACTCCTTTAATGTTCAACCTTGCCTTGTTGGCATCCTGTTTCAACAGCAATTACTCCAGACCTTTTCTATGGAATCTGAGTGGTGTTCATATTTTGCCGCTTTTTCCTGAATGGGCATAAAAATGAGTCTAAAAGTAGTTTCTGTTCACTCCATTACAAGTGTTATAAAGTCCAACGATTGGTCGTGTCTTTTTATTTTATGTATCCTGTCTGTTGCGGTGGAGCTTTAGAGGTTGGGATTACCTTAAAATTAGTACTGGCATTTCGCGTTCAAGTGTCATAATCAGGTTTCACAATCATGTCGAGTCATGTCATTGGAAATACTATATATTTGCTGATTATGCTGTAATTTTGTGCATATGCGATTTTTGTCCCTTTTGGGTTTGCTATATAATCATCTACAAATGTGCTACTTCGTGTTAGAAATTGCCAACCCTACTTAAAATCTTATCATATGATTGTTTCATCTCTAGTGTTAGCATCACACGTAGCATTTATGACGTATCTGAGATTTCTCAGAGTATTCCTTACCATTCATTCTAGGGTTATCATGAGTAGTGAATTAGTGGTGCATCCACTTGATAATGGTAATATGCCTTTGACCTTGATTTGGTGTACGAGGACCATCATTTTCAATCCATGTGCCCAAGATTCAATTCTGTTTGAGACAATAATGCGGTGCAACAAACAGAGATTTTATTCAGCCAATGATAAACGTGCAGGCCGAGAAGAAGGAGAAGAATGCTGTCCGTCCATTGCCAAAGTCCTTGCTACGCCGGGTCCATGAACTAGCAACAATCCATCCATACCCGAGGAGCTACAATTCGAGATCCCGCCCAGTTCCTACTGCAAAGAAAGGTGCTAGTCTCAGCTCTAATGGAAGAAATGTACGTAGAAGAATCTGCCCTTGAAAGAAGCATTTGCAAAAGCTGTATACAAAGTAGGTGTTAAGAGAAAGAAGGAAACCAACCGTACTTTTGCTTCATATCGATCTTCGAAAGAGAGGAAAAGATTCTCTTCTATTTTAGTCTCAGCTGGAGAAATGTTGCCACCAAATGTGGTAAACATTGCATTGCGCAAATAAAGAGTAAGGGGACAGGGACAGATTAATTGGATTGTCTAATTGCAGATATAGAGCTAATTTGGCTTTATGTTTCTTTTACTACTGCCTGAGCATGGTAAGTGATGTGGGGGTGTCAATGATGCGCAAGCCTCATTTCTATACGGTGCATCCCCCTATCCCAGTTAATTGCTTATGCATCGTTTGTCACTGGCCTGTGCTTGGATACATAAGGCCACGTTTTCATGCTCGCTCTTGTGCATTAATGCATTCCCTCACATGCTTATGACTGATCATGCATACGTGCCTCATGTCACACCACCAACCAGTCGTCATGCATATCCTATGGGGGTCAACGCGACACGTGCTTGTGACAATCTTCTTCTCACGATTGCATGCATCGTACTCATACCAGTGTCATGTGTGTCCATTCCTTCGCTTCGCATCGTCTCAATGTTACCTTGACCCGCCATAGTCGTGATACCAGATTTTCATCATGACCATGAGCCAGACAGTTTTCACTACACCTCTCCACTAGGTTTGAACCCATGCCGATTTGTATAACGTCGAGAAAATAGTCTCTGAGAACGTTGCCGAGTTGCAAGAGACTGTATGATCCCTGGACATGTCTTCATCAGATCGATAAACGTGTATGTACAGTAAGATTCCTGCATTTTGGTCAGGCGAAATATCTTCGCTTTCAGAACCAAAGGAAAATTTCAAATGCGTACTAGTTAAAATCAACGTGACTATTTGTTGACAGACGGGATCGATGAGGTCGCACAAGATTCCTGTACCCCAAAAAAGGAAAACGGCAATGGCAACAAGAACAAGCACAAATTCGAAACGACATCAGATGTCCGGAAGACAATTTCGTTAATGCATTGAATACCGAATTAACTAAAAATATCCCGAGCAACAGCGTTTCAGCCTCTCTCACCCTCCACCACGCACAGAAACTGAAGCCAGAAGGCCGAGCCAACCACCATGATGCCAGCGAAAATGGTCGGCAAGGGGGTGTCGAACTTGGACCTTCCCAGCATCCTTCCCGGAATGCATAACACTTCTCGGGGAACATCGTCCAAGGGAATCCTCATGAAGTCATCCCCAGGGCAGCCTCTCGAGAATGACGACAATGATGACGAAGATATGGCGAAGACGAAGGCCGCCTCCGGCACAAAAATGGCAATGCCCACTGTCAGCGTCAGCATGGCGGTCCATGAGGCGGCACGCCACATGCGCCGCATGCATGCCACACCTACCATCCGCCGGGAAAGGGAGGCGAGGAATGAGGACGATGGCATGATCGGTGCTGTTCAGTGCGAAAGTTCTGATACAGGGTGAAGTAGAGCATGGCTCTTTGGTTGTTGAAACTAAGGGGAGGGAAATAGAGGGAGAGATGCAGCTACGATCGTGCGAATATTTTGGTTACAAGATAATAGCATATTACTCGCGCTTTGCGGCTTCATGCCAACTTCAAAATCACAGAAGATAGAGATGACGTAAATTTAAGGAGCAATAGTTTCCATATGAATATTTGTTAGTTTTCATACGCCCGCTACGGCGCCATGCACTTTATTGTGCGACATTATAAGCAAATAATAAAGTTAATAACTTTAACTGTACGAGAAATAATGAAAAAAAAAAAAAAAAAAACTTCACGTCCTCTTTTTTTTTTTTTTTTTATCAAATACAAATTCTAATCTAGAAATAAATCTTTATATAAATATTTTGTTATTTTCCCAATAAATAACAAAAGAGGTTGGTTATTGCACTACAAGAATAGTTAAATAATTTCATCCAATGCATAATCCAAATAAAAAGTGGGCAATTAATTTCTTTATTTTTTCCTTGTCCTTTTTCCTTGATCAATCTTGACCTTTGTTATCCTCTTTGCTTTACAATCGAAAATGAATTGAGTTTATAAAGGTCAAATGGGAAAGGGGGCCTGGCCTTAGAACTAGGTGAGTTCACTCTCACTTTCCATGCGTTGAACGCCGAGGCCATACACAAATATCTCGATGTCACAATAAGGCCTACGCATTCGGTGCATCACCATCAGCACACAGAAAGTCGCCAGATCTCGGATCAAAAGCGTAAACAAAAGATATATTCGATCATTGCTTATAAAAAAAACCCACTTTATTCCGTCTTATGACACAAATGACAAGCAAAGTTGGGAATTTGAGGAAACAGCAATAGGAATAGGAGGCTAAATGATCGAAATTTAGAATAAGGCCGGTCTATTTTGTAATAAACCAGAAAGTAGCTCATTCAAAATCGGGCTTCGCTGGATAACTGCAACCGGGTCTTTGGATAATGACGTTGGATGCATAGCAGCCAGCTTTAACACAGTCCTCAATGGGTTTCTCCTTAACCAGTTGAGACAGAAATCCCCCAACAAATGCATCACCTACACACGCATGCATCTATTAGGTATACACCCCAAAAAGCCCCTTCACAAGTAATAAGTCCAGCCATGCCTGAATGCACATGGATGTACGTATTTAAAGCATAGATAAAGATTAGATAGAAGAGGTACCTGCTCCGTTGGTGTCAACGAGTTTCTCTTTGGGCAACAGTATTACAGGGAACTTCTTGACCTTCCCATCCTCCGCGACAACGACAGGGTCAGGACCCTGAGTAATAACAGTGATCCTCTTGTATGTTCCTGACGCCTTGGGCCATTGGGATATCTTAATTGCTATCTCCTCAACATCGTCAGTCTGAATAACCCATATTAGTTTAAACCATTCACACAATATATAATATTGTAAATACACATGGAAGAAGGAACTTTACCTCCCAGCCATGAACTTTAGAGAATGTCCGTGCCTCCGTCTCATTTCCAAAGACAAAGTCCATATAGCTGGAGTGAGAAAGTCATGCCTTTGAGTTAAAATATGATCTCTTGTATGGTAAATACCGTGGCAGAAGGATCAAGGTAAGATGCTTACGGCAAGACTTTCTCTTGAGCATCCTTGAAAAATTCGCAGATGAATGGAGCAGAAAGGTTCATCATGAACATCTGTGAACATTTGATCAAGCAATATTAGGTAAAGCTGCTGAAAATTAACAGACACGAAGAGCTATCTACTTTTTCCTTCGAGCAACCGACCTTGTTATTTGCAGCTGCATGTTCAGCAACTAGTTGGATAGACTCTGGAGATACAGTGAGGAAAAATCCAGCGATGTAGAAGTATTTGGCCTTCTCAACTGTTTAGTGTAGGTCCAACAATGATGTCCTTCAGTGCAACCGTAAAAGTAGAAATGATTCAAGTTCAAAAATCTGAAGTTGGACAAGCTACCTAGTGCCCAGTTTTCTGGTTGTTTCAAGTGGTCAGACTTGTAGCAATTGGCCGCAGAGAGATTGGCAATAAGAGACCTAAAATGAAACAATAACACAAACTTTTTGTTAGTCCAACTAATTATAACTTGCAAGAAGAGTTTTGATAGTGTTGACAGTCTTTTTTTTTTTTTTTTTTTTTTTTTTGGGGGGGGGGGTTGTTTCAAAAATAGCGTTGACAGTTAAAACATACCATAATTGCCAACCTGAACTAGGAATACAGCCAGGTTAGCACTACCTCTGTATTATCAAGTTTAATTAACTTTTCAGAGTCCTTTTAAAGTTCCAAGTGATTGCAACTCTTGACCCTGAATTTTGAAAAATAGACAACTTGGTCCCTGAACTATGTACATGATTCCTCGGACAGATTTTTGGGTTCCAAACTACATTTTAATATCTACCATGCACTCAAATTGGGCTGTAGTACAAAGCACATTAAAAATGTAAACTTCAGGAACAAGCTGTCAAGTACAAAATGTAGGGAGTAAAGTGATAATCACCTAATACCATAGGAACAACAGGATATCTACCCTAATAGTAACAATCAAAATAACAAAATGAATGTGTCTTTTACTTATGGTAATGAATTTTGATCCCCTGACTTGTGCATCCACCCCCAACCCCCACACCTAGACCATACCAATGGCATCACAAAATGAGTTCTTTTTTCCAACTGCAAAAGAGGGGCACAACGTACAGATGTCAAATCTCTTACTGATATTACTTAATATGTTGTCGGCTTCTAGAGGAAACAGTGATCTTCTATCATTTATAGCATGACTATCTATGACCCTGAAAAACGAAGAGGCACACACATATACTAACAGATTGAGTGTGAGATTTCTGAAAAGAGTTCGACTCAATAAGCCTGAAACGACGTGAAATCATCCCAAGGACACGTTTGACAAGCTCATGCACCGAAAAAAGAAAGGAAGAGTTATTCACACATTTTGCCCCATGAAGTTATGGTTAGACTAAGCATTTGCAGATTGTAGGCAGTATTTATGAGAATAAGGTAAAAGGTCATTGGGATTAGAATGGAAAGGCAAGCTTTAGCTGGTCAAAACACCAAATGAAAATTTTAACATGTATTAAGGAAAACAAAATCATACATCAGTAAAGATTCCACTTCAAGTAGGTTTAAGCACATCATTGCATAGAATAGGAGCCTCATAACTCAATAAAACACACATTTGAAATACATACTTAAGAATCAAGAACCACTTGCATCAATATGAATTACTGTCAAGATTGAGATGTGAATATCCAAATGAAGAAGGTAGTAGAATTTGTAAAACCCGGAGCATTAACTGACCTTTCACCACCTACTACACAGACGGCACAAGTGCCAGTTCCTGCATTTTCATCCTCATAATAGTGGACCTGAAGTATGCGTTAGATTATTGCATCAGCTTAGGCATGACAATGCACAGAATAATACAAATAACCAGAGAAGAAAGACCTACATTCACACCAGCAAGTTTTGCATTCTTCTTCATCTCCTCCCCAAATTTGTCCTTTCCAATGCAGCCTATGAAGGTGGTTGCACCAGGAATCTGAAGCATCCACTGTAGAGGACAAAGAGAACATTTTCAAGTCATTAGATAACACTTTAATTTACCAGATGCCAGAATAGACTAACAATTCCTGGATGTACCTGAGCAACCCTGATTGAGTTTTGAGTAGCACCTAGAAAATAAGAAAGATATCACGTGAGGAACAGAAATGACATGTAGTTCTTGTTACAGATATCAATTTAGTGCAGGAGAGAAGTGCAAAATATGTATTACCCCCAGCAATGTAATCTACACTGTAGTTTTTAGCCATTTCGTCATACCTGCAACATGTCCACTCAGCACAGTTACCACATCATCCACGGATATAACTCTTTATAGATCATTGAGGGTGACTGATATTCTGCGTAGTTATATCGGAAAAGGTGAGAGATCTCTGCCTACTTTTGGGCAAAAGATGGCGCTATCTAATTGTCATAATAAGGGAACAAGGGGAAAGGAATGGTGAGCTAGTTCACTTTGGAAGCACTCGCTTCATCTTTCGCACAGAGACTAAGAAGTCTCAGTAGCAAAAACAGAGAGCCAAAACAGGGGATTTTGTGGCACATCCACATTAGAAGTTAACCAAAAGTTCACAGGTGACGAAGAAAACGAACCAGTTGCCATCTGCTGCTACACACGCATAAGCATGACTGGATTAACATCAAATGCACAGCATTCACCCTAAGCCTCAATCATCTTACATGCCCTAATAATAATCTAAACGCCAATCATAAATTACCCAAATCTCTTGAGAGAAAGAATCTTACATCGGCAGGTGCTTGTCCTCGGCGAGAATCGCATTGTTCAGCTTGATGTCATATCTGTCACGAAGAAATCGCCAGTTAAGCTCTCGCGCCAAACTAACAAGAATATGCAGTTCATTTTACTATCCGCAATCAAATATCCCGCAAGCTCATCGCAAGAAGCCGCCGCATCATCAACCATCACATTACTGCGGAAGCATCGAGTTACTCTATCAAAGCAGAACATCGGAACGAAGCAGCTGCTAATGCCGTCGTTCCCGCCTCTCCAACTCCGAAACAGAGCCAGATCTAACGCTAAAAGACGCAAATCACCAAACATCCGGCAAGCAAGGCAAAACGCCCGGGCATGCGGCACGAGATCCGCACAGCCGCGGCCCTCCCCTCCGCCGCAAAGAAAGCGAAAAACCGAAGCATCCGAACGAGACGCGCGCGCATCGACGATCGACCGAACGTCCGGAGAGCCGCCGGAGATCGACGGAGCGACGCGACGGCGAGGCGCATCGGAGGAGCAGGAGGACGCGAAACGAGATCGGGAACGAGGGAGGAGGAGGAGGGGGAGGGGACGTACTTGTGGAGGAAGCCGTCGTCGACGACGGCGGAGATGTCGAGGAGGGGGTTGCCCATGCCGAGGAGGACGCCTTCGGAAACCATGGCGAGAGAGGAATGCGGAGAAGCTCTAGAGAGAGAATCTTAGAGAGAGAAAGAGAGAGAGATTTAGATCTGTATGATGAAGGAGGTGGAAATGGAGAAAGGGAGAGTGAGCGAGCTTTATAGATGCGGTGCGTTTCGTCGCGAGACCGTAGACAGCGCGCAAGTGTCCATTTCTCTCACCAACCCCAATCCCTCTTTCCTTTGTCCTAATTTTAGTCTTAATCTCATTCAATTTCAACACTTGACATTTTTCTCTCTTTTTTTTAAAGATTTTTTTTTTCCTCTTCCGATGACTTTCCATTTAAACTTCTTCTTTAATGTGCGTCGGACATTCGATATTGATTTTCTGTGCATTTTTTGAGAAGAAAAGAAGGAAGATTGGGTTCAACAACTCTCTTTTGATTTGGTAGGTATTTACCATCATACTAGAAAGGAAAAAAAAAATGAGCTCGGTAGGTGAAGTGGGAATGGAGATTGAGAAAGAGCAACTTCTTTTGCTTTTCCATATATAATATGTATTTTTCCGTACTTTTGTTGCTCTAAACCTTTGAGTGCACCAACTAACCTATGAAGATACTACGTGCGAGAAGATCGATGCTTGCACGACCCTAATTCATTGATGATTTTAACAACCCAAGAAAAAAGGGCAATGCAAAACTCGCTATATTGGTGCCTAATCAGGGCAACAATCTTGGCTAAACAAAAGTCGAGATGTGAGGTAAAGGTGGCAAATCGATAGATCGGGTTAGGTCCAATCGATGATATTGGTGCAGTTAGGAGATTTCTCATTCAGAAATCGAAGGACACTCGTTCGAGCCCGTACCAACGGCTCTTAATCGAGATCATCTATATGGATCAAAGAGCCGGAATCGATTCAAATTATCAAGGATATAAAGCATTTCACGAACCCTAAGGTCATTGGTTCTCCACATCCACATATGTAGATTATGTCAAAAGAAGAAAAAAAAATACATATTGATAAAATAGCCATGATTGCCGATTAGATCCTTAAAAAAAAACATATAGCAAATCCAATTAATTTTTTTAGTAGCAATTTAGAATTGAAAAAAATGGTCAAGAAAGAAGAAGGCAGGTTTGCATTTGTGCACTTTTTACGTAATAATCTTTATAATTAGTTTGCCCATTTTAAATTCAAACTAGTCATCAACTAATACGTTATATTAGATATAGTGTAGAGAAAACCAAATTGTCATTATATTATAAAGGAGGATGAGAAAATACTGATATTACCAAAATTTATTAGTAAATTGTAATTAAAACCTAACTTTTTTTTTACTAAAAGCAATAAGTCTTTTCAATTTATCTGACCGATATAATTGAATATCCAGTTTAGCCTACCGAAAGTGCCGATGTAGTATTTCCAAGGTTACGTCACTCTGATGTGACGCGGCGCCAAGTAGGCCCCACGTGAGGGGGGAATAATAAAAGGGGCGAAAGAAACCCTAAACAAAAAAGTCAGATCGGGAACTGTGGGGACGTGGCGAGATCTGGACCGTTGGTGGGGTTCCATCTGAATGGAGCACCACCACCACCAACCACCAACCCCCAGCCATTCGCCAGCCGCCACCGACACAGGTCGTTCCTCTCTTCTCCCCATTTATCTATCGATAGAAGAGAGCCCCCCCAACAAGCACGGGCGAAGAACTTGGAACTTTCTTAATCACGTAAAAGTCACTGGAATAACGACTAATTTAGGAAAATCGGTTTAAAAATGGTCGTGGGGAAAAATGATAATCCGTGCTTAGTTTTGGTGATTTAAGTAATAATTGATCTCGAGAATTTTTTTTAAAAAATTTATAATTCAATCTATCACATAAGAAGTACGTTGTTGTAATGACATGATATGATTTTAGTACAGGCTTTTACGGAACTCATTGAGGGACATTTTGATATTGAAAGGTTCCCGGGATATTTCCTATTTAATATGGCGAGATTTGCTTTCTTTTCTTTCCTGATCATTTTATTTTTGAGGCATCTAAATTTTTCTAATTCATTTGACTAGGTTCTAGAAACTTTTTCTTTTGGTGCAATGAGGTTCTTAAAGTATCTGTGTTCCATTCAAACAAGAATAGAAAATGTTAATTTGGACCAGCACATTAGCATCACATCAATGCTGATCGAAAATGTCAATGATTATGTGTAATTTTCATTTTTTTGAGAAAATATTGATTTTGATGATTGACAAAACTTATCAATTTTGGAATTATAAGTATTTTTTAGGAAGGAAAGTCTGATGATTGTGATCAGAATCAAAGTCGCAGATAATACTTTCTTATTCGGACAATTAATCAACCAGCTAGGAAGGAACATATTTCACCACCGCCTTGGTAGTCGCGATGGTTTGGGCTCTCTCCCCCTCATGAAGGGGAGGAGTTCGAATCCTCTCACGGTCGCTTAGGGTCTTAAGTGGGACGCCGGGGGTGGTGGGTCCTCCCGCTTACGTGTCCCCCAGGTTTACTCGCCAGCTGCCGACTGTACGAGGTTCCTAGGTCACAAAAAAAAAAAAACATATTTCTCGTGCAACGGCTAAATTGACTGAATAACTCACCATCTCTTTGAAGGAACTTGAAAATGAAGGTTTTCATAAAAAAATCCTCATGTTTCCAATCTTTCATCAAATCTTCGAAGACAAACTATTCTTTACAAACATAGACACTCGACTTTTGGAAACCATACTTGCTATATGAGCAGCAAATCTTACGGGAATCTTCAACCTCGGCGATTCTCACGCCATTAGATGTTCTCAACCAAATCCAAAACCAACGGATAGATTGGCTAAATGATCCTCTTGAAAACATGTCCAACGGTTAGCTTGGATTAGGAGGGGTATAAGAGGAGATCTCATAGCAGAAGGATAATAATTCGCTTTCACAAGTATTTGAGCTTTTAATTCTAAAGTTTGAAGGGTGTTTGTGATCATTTTGCGTTTGATTCAGTGAGCAAAATTGTATAACCTCTTAGAGGTTGAGAGTGTGTGAGAAAGTTATACACACGAGCTTGAGTGTCAAAGCTTAGATCTTGTAACCTTTGATCGGTTCTCATCAGTGGATTTCGGCTAATTGGCTGTAACACGAGAGGGTGGACATAGGTTTGCAAAAGCCAAACCACTATAAACTTAAGTATGCAATTCTCTATCCCTTACTCTTTTAATTTTCCAATAGAATTGTGCACCGGTAACATCTGACCCCTTCTTCAAAAGTTGTCCCGCTGAAATTTTGGTTTAATTTCTTTCATTTCCGCAAGATCATCTATTCACCCCCTCTAGGTATTATTTTGGCCATAACACATTTTCCCAACCAAATAAAATGTTAAAAAATTAGGGGAAAAATAGGAAAGGTTGCAATAAAATAGTGGCAACGCAGCCACGTGCCGGCAAGAATCATCGAGATCTTTTTGGCCAATGTTTAGGTTACATCACCCCAGCCGAGGCCAAATTTGGCTTGGGGTCACGTGACTCTATCTTGGTGACAAGGTAGCATAACTCCTAATGTTGCCTAACCCTAATAAATTTGGCTAACCCTTGGTTGGCAACTGCTAACATCATGGGACACCCCATGACCAAAGGCCAAAGGTCACAGTGTCACTACCTTACCTGAGTAATACAAGTCCTCCGTACTTTGATGAAAACAATTATAACATTTGGAAGAACAATATGAAACCATTCATCAGATCCAAGGATTCCTTGGTGTGGGATGTTGTTTTAAGGCGCATAAAACCTTAACTTCCCTCGACCAAAGAAGAAGGCTTAAAACTAGAAGTCTCAACCTTATCCGATGCAGACATTTTTAAAAAAAGAAAGTATTAGATGCTAAGGTAGTTTATTTGTTATATTGCGTGTTATCTCCATCTGGATATAACTGAATTTCCTCATGTGAATCCGTGAAAGAAATTTGGAACAGGTTGCAAGTAATGTACAAAGGAATTGATCGGGTTAAGGAGACAAAGATAAACATTTTTCTCCAACAATTTGAATCCTTCAAAATGAAACCTAAAGAATCCATAACTGGCATCTTTAGCAAATTTACTGACATTGTCAATGGATTGACATATCAAGGGCAACTTGTATTAGACCATATGAAAGTGAACAAGATTCTTTGAGAATTATCAAAAGAATGGAACAACATTAAGACATCCATTCAAGAAACTCAAAGGATATTACCTCTCTTTGTGGATAAACTCGTGGGAACACTCCAATCTTATGAAGAAGAACGACCGAACGACAAAGATCTCGAAGGTAAAGGAATTGATTGCCTTAAAGTCTAATATTGATTCTAATGTTTCAGATTCAGAAGATGAAGAAGATGACGATGAGGAGATGAAGTTGCTAATCAAAAGATTTCAACACCTTACAAGAAAGAGAAGAAACTCCAAAGGGAAGAAGCCAATAAAGGAACATGTCGGAAGAAATTTTTATGATAAAGATGACTATAAAGGTAAGGATGTAATATGTTTTGAGTGCAAGAAAAAAGGGTCACATAAAACTCAATTTACCTTTATTCAAGAAAAGGAAGGGGAAATTTGAAAAGAAAAGGAAAGCTCTAAAAGCTGAGATGTTGACCGAGATAGAGTCTGAATCTAGCAATGATAAGCAAGGAAATCTATGCTTAATAGTGGAAATAATCCAGAACTCAATTGTAATGACGATTCAAGTCAAGGAAGAATTGGTCCTGAGGATTGCAATTGTCTTTCACGTGATTCCGTAAAGGTTGATCAACTGCAAAATAGTCCAGATTGTGTTGTTAGTTTGCTGTCAAGCCGAAACAAAAAAAAATCCTGCGGCAGAAAGCAGATTGGTAGCGTGTCTCACGCAAAAGAGACAGAGAAAGCCTACTCGGAGGTACATCGAGGAATCAGCAAATATGAAATCTAGTCCTCTTAGGCCAGAGCAAAAGCCTTTTGCTGTTAATTCAAAGAAGCATGTGATCTTTAGAACTCCTGATCAGCTACATAATGTGGAATCTAGAGAGTTAATTTCAGTTCCTGTGAAGGATTGTCCAGAAGAGACTAGCATCGAAACTTTGCCTCACCCTCACTTACAGGGAAGACGATTGAACAAAAGTGAACCCCTTTTGGTAGGAAAAATTTTGACCTGTTACATGTTAATTCTTTATTGTTGCTTGTCCACTATTTCCATGTGCTCTAAAACGTAGTTTGTTTTACTTGGTAAAAGCTGTTATTAATGTGATGATCATTCCTAGTTTAAAGGCTTAGAACTAGGTTACACACTAAAACACCAATTTCGCTCTGAAGACTGTTATTATGAGACATAAATTGAGCTGGATATAATTGTTTTAATTGAGTGAAGAGTGAAGTTGAAGTTATGCACAAAGTGGGTCACGTAATTCTAGGTTTGCAAGATAGTTCGGAGGAGTTGATTTCTGGATTAATGTGCTCTTTACGGCTTTTGAGAATTAACATCATATTGTCTGATTTATGCTAATTTCAATATTCAGGAAGATGATTTGGGAGAGTATTCTTCTGCATCTGAATCTGAAGATGACTTTGTCGAGCGGAGACCTAAGAAGGGTATTGATCGGAGGAAGCATCAAAGAATGTGGACTCTTGCTGAGGTGACAAAGTTAGTTGATGGTATCTCTGAGTATGGAGCTGGGAAGTGGACAGATATAAAGAGGCTTTTCTTTGCTACGTCTGCCTACAGGACACCCATAGATCTCAGAGTACTAATTGTGTTATATATCAATAAAAGTCATAGTCCACATTCTTATTTTACATGATTTTGATGATTGACACTTGAATTCTGCAGGAAAAGTGGCGGAATCTTCTGAGGGCTAGTCATGCACTAAAATCACACAAGGGAGAGGTTAGCATTGCTTTTACTTCACTAGTTGTGGAGTGTGATCAGCATTCTGTGAATGCTGAGTATGCTGTAGCTTCTTTATACATGACAACAATCAAAGTCCATGAGCCACGTAACGAGCTATAATTGGATCCTTTTAGATGATGCAAACTGAATATAGAGGTTGCATTTGCATTATGCAGTAGTTTTTGCATTTGCATTATGCAGTAGTCTATATGTCATGTTTGTTATAACTTTAGATTAATGCCCTTGTTTCCACTTGTCAACGATGATCTGCATTAGATGTGGTAGGATGAGCTGCAGGATCCCTTTAGACGACTCCTTTAATGTTCAACCTTGCCTTGTTGGCATCCTATTTCAACAGCAATTACTCCAGACCTTTTCTATGGAATCTGAGTGGTGTTCATATTTTGCCGCTTTTTTCCAGAATGGGCATAAAAATGAGTCTAAAAGTAGTTTCTGTTCACTCCATTACAAGTGTTATAAAGTCCATCGGTCGGTCGTGTCTTTTTATTTTATGTATCCTGTCTGTTGCGGTGGAGCTTTAGAGGTTGGGATTACCTTAAAATTAGTACTGGCATTTCTTGTTAAAGTGTCATAATCAGGTTTCACGATCATGTCGAGTCATGTCATTGAAAATACTATATATTTGCTGATTATGCTATAATTTTGTGCATACGCGATTTTTGTCCCTTTTGGGTTTTCCATATAATCATCTACAAATGTGCTACTTCGTGTTAGAAATTGCCAACCCTACTTAAAATCTTATCAATGATTGTTTCATCTCTAGTGTTAGCATCACACGTACCATTTATGACGTATCTGAGATTTCTCAGAGTATTCCTTACCATTCATTCTAGGGTTATCATGAGTAGTGAATTAGTGGTGCTTCCACTTGATAATGGTAATATGCATGTGACCTTGATTTGGTGTACGAGGACCATCATTTTCAATTCATGTGCCCATGATTCAATTCTGTTTGAGACAATAATGCGGTGCAACAAACAGAGATTTTATTCAACCAATGATGACCGTGCAGGCCGAGAAGAAGGAGAAGAATGCTTTCCGTCCATTGCCAAAGTCCTTGCTACGCCGGGTCCGTGAACTAGCAACAATCCATCCATACCCGAGGAGCTACAATTCGAGATCCCGCCCAGTTCCTACTGCAAAGAAAGGTGCTAGTCTCAGCTCCAATGGAAGAAATGTACGTAGAAGAATCTGCCCTTGAAAGAAGCATTTGCAAGAGCTGTATACAAAGTAGGTGCAAAGAGAGAGAAGGAAACCAACCGTACTTTTGCTTCATATCGATCTTCAAAAGAGAGGAAAAGATTCTCTTCTATTTTAGTCTCAGCTGGAGAAATGTTGCCGCCAAATGTGGTAAACATTGCATTGCGCAAATAAAGAGTAAGGGGACAGGGAGAGGTTAATTCGATTGTCTAATTGCAGACATAGAGCTAATTTGGCTTTATGTTTCTTTTACTACTGCCTGAGCATGGTGAGTGATGTGGGGGTGTCGATGATGCGCAAGTCTCGTTTCTATACGGTGCATCCCCCCTATCCCAGTTAATTGCTTATGCATCGTTTGTCACTGACCTGTGCTTGGAGACATTAGGCCACGTTTTCATGCTCGCTCTTGTGCATTAATGCATTCCCTCACATGCTTATGACTGATCATGCATAGGTGCCACATGTCACATGACCAACCATTCGTCATGCATATCCTATGGGGTCAACGCGACAAGTGCTTGTGACAATCTTCTTCTCACGATTGCATGCATCGTACTCATACCAGTGTCGTGTGTCCATCTTCTCACTTCGCATCGTCTCCATGTTACCTTTACCTGCCATAGTCGTGATACCAGATTTTCATCATGACCATGCGCCAGACAGTTTTCGCTACACCTCTCCACTAGGTTTGAACCCATGCCGATTTGTATAACGTCGAGAAAACAGTCTCTGAAAACGTTTCTGAGTTGCAAGAGACTATGATTTCTGGACGTGTCTTCATCAGATCGATAAACGCATGTACAATAAGATTTCTGCATTTTGCTCAGGCGAAATTTCTTCACTTTCAGAATTTCACTTGGCACTCGAACTGTCTCACAAACTACCGAAAGGACCAAAGGAAAATTTCAAATGTGTAAGATGCGTACTAATTAAAATCAACGTGACTATTTGTTATTAGACGAGATCAATGAGGGCTCACAAGAGTCCTGCACCCCAAAAAGGAAACGACGATGGCAACAAAAACGAGCACAAAAACGAAACGACAGCAGAAGATGTGCTGATGATAATTTCGTTTAATGCATTGGATGCCGAATTCACTAAAAATAAACCGAGCACCAACGTTTCAGCCTCTCTCACCCTCCACCACGCACAGAAACTGAAGCCAGAAGGCCGAGCCGACCACCATGATGGCAGCGAAAATGGTCGGCAAGGGGGTGTCGAACTTGGACCTCCCCAGCATCCTTCCCGGAATGCATAACACTTCTCGGGGAACATCGTCCAAGGGAGTCCTTATGAAGTCATCCCCAGGGCAGGCTCTCGAGAATGATGACGGCGACGAAGAAGAAGTGGTGAAGACGAAGGCCGCCTCTGGCACGAAAATGGCGATGCCCACCATCAGCGTCAGCATGGCGGTCCATGAGGTGGCACACCACATCCGCCGCGCACACGCCACACCTACCATCCGCTGGGAAAGTGAGGCGAGGAATGAGGACGGTGGCATGATCGGTGACGTTCAGTGCGGAAGTTCTGATACAGAGTGAAGTAGAGAATGGCTCTTTGGTTGTTGAAACTAAGCTGAGGGCAGGGAAGTAGAGGGAAAAATGCAGCTGCGATCGTGCGAATATTTCGTTACAAGATAATAGCATATTACTCGCGCTTTGCGGCTTCATGCCACCTTCAAAATCACAGAAGATAGAGATGACAATAAATGGAAAAATCTCAAATAGAGACCAAAGTAACCCTATTTTCTCAAAAGATGATTTGAAGTGAAATTTATCTTAAATAAGGCCCCAAAATAGTCATTTAGTATAAAATAAGGACTTGACTTACTGACCGGCAAACTGATGCATTTTCAATGCATATTCCGACGACCTAGTCTAGGGTATTTTTGTCCAAAAAAATATTCTCTTTTTGTTTTCCTTCTCCTGTTATCTTCTTCTTGATCTACCCATGGTTGTCCCTGTTCATCGTCTTCTTCGCCAATGTTGAAGATAAGCATTGCCCAAATCAAGAACATTGGAAGTGCGGAAGGGCCGGCGAAGGTCGCGGGACCGGCGTGGGTCGGCCTCACTTGAGGCCAGCGAGGGCTCAATGCTCATCGCCAGCAACAGGCGTTGGCAGCGGGCAAGGGCTTGCAGGCCCTTGCCTGCTTTTACCAGTGGTCGGCGAGGTTAGCTAGCCCTTGCTGGCCTCACCGAACTCACTGAGGATGAAACCACACTGCAATGGTGTCTTTTTCCTCCTCTTCGTCTCCGCTTCCCTTGCATGGAGCGACCTGGACGTGCTCCTGAAGCTCAAAACCGCCATGGTCGGGCCTCTCTCCGCCGCCATAGGCGACTGGGTTGACTCCTCCTCCTTCTCGCCGCCACCCTTTCCACATTGCTCCTTCACCAGAGTCACGTGCGATGCCAGCTCGTGGGTCGTCTCTCTCAACATCACATCCGTTGGCCTCTCGAGCTACATCCCACCCAAAATCGGCCTTCTCCGTGACCTCGTCAACCTCACGCTCGCCACCGACTACCTCACCAGGACCCTCCCACTAGAGCTCGGCAGCTCCACCTCCCTC
Source organism: Eucalyptus guilfoylei (assembly GCA_016097605.1). Lineage (NCBI taxonomy): Eukaryota > Viridiplantae > Streptophyta > Magnoliopsida > Myrtales > Myrtaceae > Eucalyptus > Eucalyptus guilfoylei. The sequence goes on along the minus strand of CM027870.1, from coordinate 11,264,292 downwards.
CGGTTCCTCAACCTCTCAGGGATCTTCCCCAGTAGAGTCCTACGGGCGATAACCCAGCTCGAAGAACTCCACTTGGGCAATGACAAGTTCACGGGGCCGTTGTCGCTGGAGGTGGCGAGGCTGAAGAAGCTGAAGTGGCTCGATCTCTCCGGCAATTACTTCACTGGTGAGATATTGGAGGTCTACTCGCAGATGGAGAAGATGAACAGGGGAAAAGGAAAATGAAAGGAGAATACTTTTTGGACGAAAATACCTTGATTAGTGTCACGCCCCGATCCTCGGGCACGCACCAATTTCTCACCTTGGTCGATTAAAAGCGACATCCTAGGACGCATCGCCGACCCTTTTATTTTAATACGCATACGGAAGCATATAATAATAATCCCCAGACAATAAAACAATGGGATAGACAAGTAGGACTTCAAATTTTCACACTTTAAAAGTAACCACACTTATATACATTATAAATCATAGTGCAAATATGTACAAGGCGAATTGTTAAGTCAGATTTTAAACCACCGGTTCATAAAACAAATTCTGTAGAAATGAATCAACTTCCATCAAAAGAGAATTGTCCTATGACTAACTAGTCAAACAGGACAATCAACTCTTCAAGTTTCACCTTCTATTCTTCGGGCCTTTAGTCCTTCACCAACACCATCTAAGGACCTGAAAATGGTTCTATAATAATTAGTGAGACGTCATCTCAACAAGTTCTACCCCTAAGACTTGATTAGGAAGTTAATACACCTTAGGGTTGCCTAAGCACAACACGAGTCAGAAGACTTACCTTGGCCTCAGTTCCTTCCCGCGGGTCAATATATATATATATATATATATATATATATATATATATATATATATATATATATATATATATATATATATATATATATACACGATCACATCACATCACCTAATTAGATCGAATTATCGATCAATCGACTTAGTCGATTACATGTCATCACGACATTCCCCTGGTCGGTATATTCACTTCTATCTATAAAGTCCGACAACTGCTCACCCAAAGCAGAAAATAGATAGTATAGCTCGCCCAAAACTAATAATATAGTATACTGTATATATGCTCGCCCAAAGCTGATTGATTAGAGCCCCTAGGCCATCATAGTATACTATATATGTTCGCCTAAAGTTGATAATAAGATATACTGCTCATCCAAAACTGACATATCGCCCGTAAGCTGATATAGTATACCAGCTGACATATCGCCCGTAGGCTGATATAATATACCACTCCAACCATATAGTCAATTCATCATTTTTATTATACTTGATAAAAATGACCGCGTATGGGTACACGGTCGGACTTAGCCAATATATAATAATTTCATCTTTACGAATATCCCACCAATTTCAGCAGCCCATTACATATTTTTGGTACTGCAAACCGATACCCGGTTAATTTCCAATCAAATACTGAAATAATTAATTTAGGAATTAAAATCCTAAAATCACCATTAAATCAATTCAGCATGATTTAGCACTAAAATAAATAAACAGACTGCACTACAATGGTCAACATAAAATTTCAGTCGTCGGCTATCCCAGCCTAATTTTTGGAAAATAAATAAATAATTAAATAATTACGAAAAATATTAAATAAATGCAATAAATCTAATTTAGGCCCGTAATGCCTAATTGGAAGCCGGAACGGATCCGGAAAATTTCCGGGACTCGTTTAACAAATAATAGAGCATATTTCATTACTAATTACACTAACCATTTGTCTAACATGTATCGGTAAGTCTCTAATTTAATTACTCTAATCTAATCTATTTACACTTAATTAAATATAATCAATCCATCAGTATCATTAGCATACTAAGCAAGGATTAGTGAGTAAAACTCACTGGATTAACGATCCGTTCGGATCAATTTGATAGGGATGCCACGGGGCTCGATCCTCTCCAAAGCGGCGACAACTTTCAAGCACGGCTCGAGCCCGAAAAATAGCCCGCAAAACCCACGACGCTGCTGGTTTTCCTTGGATGATGGGCTGATTTGAGCGGCTAAGCTTGTTGGTCGGTTTGTTGGTGGCGCGGCCAAAGAATCCCGGTGAGGTGGTGGACTGATGTTGCTTCGGTGGGACGCGAGCTGCAGCGACTGCGAGAAAGAGGAGGAACGGAGGTGGAGTTCGGCGAGGGTAGAAAGAAATGAAGGCTTCGGCTGCAGGGAACGTCCGCGAAGAAGAGGGGAGGGCGGTATCACGGTCAAAAGCAGAAGAAATGAGGGGATAAGCTTTGACTAAAAATCAAAGCTAAAGGAAGAGAAGGGGAAATGGGACACGGCAGGTGGAAGGAGAACGTGGGTGGGGGTTTCGCGTGAGAGAGAGAGAGAGAGAGAGTGAGTGCGTGCGAGTGAGTCGGGGGGCATTCGGCCAAAGGGAAAAGAAAATAGTAAAAAAAAAAAAAAAAAAACTAAAGAGAATTTCCTATAACTAAAAATTCTTGTCCCACTTGCTTTTGTTTAGTCTAATTCAATCTCCAAAAATTCTCATGCTAAAGTACTTGATTCTCACTTGCTTTCTTGCACCCAATTTCCTTCAAACAACAAATTTCGGGCAACAAAAATGGCAATTTCCTTCAATTTCGAATTCTGATTCATTTTTCTCGGAATCCGATTTTCTGAACAAATAAATCCGGTTGAGATCCAATTTGAATGCAGAAAAAGCCCAAACAACTTTCATTCACCAATTCACTCACACTAGATGCCAAAAATCCCTTCAAATTAGCCAATCCGAATTTCTATCCATTTTCTGAGCCGTCCACAACGATTTTCCGTAAAAATCCCGAACTCATCGAAAATTTCTCGAAAGATGAGTCAACGTTCCTAGAATTTATTGTAACATGACAGAATCTAATCGGACCTGAATTTACGGTTAATTTCCATTTGACGCGTTTTTAGCGTGACTTAGGCTACTAGGTAACTTTAAGAGATTTTTAGTACAAATGACCCGTGATCGATTTTCTTCGAGCCACAATGAACCCACTCGACTCATTGGCGACTCTCAGTTGTTGTGAAAATCTCGAGGATTCAAATACGGACATAGGGTACCAAAACGACAGAAAAATCAGTTTAAAGCCGTCGACGAGAATTTTCCAATTTAGTGGTGTCATCCACGATTAGCCACACATCTTAGTCAAACAGACCTATCTCTAATTTCAAATTAATTTTATACTGTGCCGTAATGACCTCTAAAGATGAGCACGGTCGAAAAGTCGATTCCTGGTCGAATTCTCAAGTCTATTGCATTAAAATTCCTTAATAGTTTTCCTGAATAGTCTAGTTATCTCAAGAGTGATCAGTTTTGAAAATAGCTCTATAGGCACGTCGATGAAATGCCTAATTTATTCAATAGAATATAGGACTGAAAATCTGAGATGTCACAATTAGATCGCCGGAATACACATCAGAAATGCATCAGTTCACCAGTCGGCGAGTCAAGTCCTTTTTTTAGACTAAATGACTACTTTGAATCATTATTTAAAACAGACTCCACTTCAGATCATTTTTTGAGAAAATGAAGCCATTTCGAATCCTTATTTGAGATTTTCCCCGACGTTAATTTAAGGAGTAATAGTTTCCATATGAATTTTGTTAGTTTTAATTCACCCGCGCCATGCAATTTATTGTGCGACATTATAAGCAAATAATAAAGTTAATAACTTTAATTGCGCGAGAAATAATGAAAAAAAAAAAAAACTTCACCTGCTCTCTCTCTGTTTTATTTTTTATCAAATACAAATTCTGATCTAGAAATAAATCTTTATATAAATATTCTGTTATTTTCCCAATAAATAACAAAACAGGACAAGGATAGTTAAATAATTTCATCGAATGCATATTCCAAATAGAAAGTGGGCAATTAATTTCTTCATTTTTCCTTGTCCTTTTTCTTTGATCAAACTTTACCTTTGTTTTCCTCTTAGCTTTACAATTGAAAATGAATTGAGTTTATAGAGGTCAAATGGGAAAGGGGGCCTGGCCTTAGAACTGGGTGAGTTCACTCTCACCTTCCATGCGTTGAACGCCGAGGACATACACAAATGTCTCGATGTCACACTAAAGCCTATGTATTCGGTGCATCACCATCGGAACACAGAAAGTCGCCAGATCTCGGATCAAAAGCGTAAACAAAACACATATTCGATCATTGCTTATAAAAAACAAACCCCACTTTATTCCGTCTTATGACACAAATGACAAGCAAAGTTGGAAATGAGAGGACATAGCAACAGAAACAGGAGGCTGAATGATCGAAATTTAGAATAAGGCCGGCCTATTTTGTAATAATACCAGAAAGTAGCTCATTCAAAATCGGGCTTCGCTGGATAACTGCTACCGGGTCTTTGGATAATGACGTTGGATGCATAGCAGCCAGCTTTAACACAGTCCTCAATGGGTTTCTCCTTAACCAGTTGAGACAGAAATCCCCCAATAAATGCATCACCTACACACGCATGCATCTATTAGGTATACACCCCAAAAAGCCCCTTCACAAGTAATAAGTCCAGCCATGCCTGAATGCACATGGATGTACGCATTTAAAGCATAGATAAAGGTTAGATAGAAGAGGTACCTGCTCCGTTGGTGTCAACGAGTTTCTCTTTGGGCAACAGTATTACAGGGAACTTCTTGACCTTCCCATCCTCCGCAACAACAACAGGGTCAGGACCCTGAGTAATAACAGTGATCCTCTTGTATGTTCCAGACGCCTTGGGCCATTGGGATATCTTAAGTGCTATCTCCTCAACATCGTCAGTCTGAATAACCCAAATTAGTTTAAACCATTCACACAATATATAATATTGTAAATACACATGGAAGAAGGAACTTTACCTCCCAGCCATGAACTTTAGAGAATGTCCGTGCCTCCGTCTCATTTCCAAAGACAAAATCCATATAGCTGGAGTAAGAAAGCCATGCCTTTGAGTTAAAATATGATCTCTTGTATGGTAAATACCGTGGCAGAAAGATCAAGGTAAGATGCTTACGGCAAGACTTTCTCTTGAGCATCCTTGAAAAATTCGCAGATGAATGGAGCAGAAAGGTTCATCATGAACATCTGTGAACATTTGATCAAGCAATATTAGGTAAAGCTGCTGAAAATTAACAGACACAAAGAGCTAACTTTTTCCTTCGAGCAACCGACCTTGTTATTTGCAGCTGCATGTTCAGCAACTAGCTGGATAGACTCTGGAGATACAGTGAGGAAAAATCCAGCGTTGTAGAAGTATTTGGCCTTCTCAACTGTTTAGTGTAGGTCCAACAATGATGTCCTTCAGTGCAAACCGTAAAAGTAGAAATGATTCAAGTTCAAAATCTGAAGGTGGACAAGCTACCTAGTGCCCAGTTTTCTGTTAGTTTCAAGTGGTCAGACTTGTAGCAATTGGCCGCAGAGAGATTGGCAACAAGAGAGCTAAAATGAAACAATAACACAAACTTTTTGTTAGTCCAACTAATTATAACTTGCAAGAAGAGTCTTGTTAGTGTTGACAGTTTATTTTTATTTTCTTTTTTGGCGGGGGGGGGGGGGGTGGGTGGGGTTTCAAAAGTAGCGTTGACAGTTAAAGCATACCAAAATTGCCAACCTGAACTAGGAATACAGCCAGGTTAGCACTACCTCTGTATTATTAAGTTTAATTAACTTTTGAGAGTCCTTTTAAAGTTCCAAGTGATTGCCACTCTTGACCCTGAATTTTGAAAAACTAGACAACTTGGTCCCTGAACTATGTACATTCTAAATAACTATAATTTCTCGGCCAGATTTTCGGGTTCCCAACTACATTTTAATATCTACCATGCACTCAAACTGCGCTGTAGTACAAAGCACATTAAAAATGTAAACTTCAGGAACAAGCTGTCGAGTTCAAAATGTAGGGAGTAAAGTGATAATCTATGTAGCATCGACACTCTTCAGGAGCCTTCGTGTCATGTCCGACATTCCGACACGTGTCCGACACGCTCTGACACGTCCCGACACGCTCCGACATGCGGTCAACGAGTGTCGAAAAATCCGACATATGATCAACTCTCTCCGACACGCGAGTCCAGAATTCCGACATGCGATTCCAACACGCACGAGGTCAATTTTAAAAATTTCTAATACTTGAGGGGTCAAAATATAAATATACAAAAAAGAAGTAATAAAAGAAGTGACAAAAAATGCTATAAATATACACGCACGGGGTCAATTTTTTTTCTCAATTTTTTTTAGAATTGTTTTAGTTTTTTTAAAAGTCTTTTGCTATGAAAGAAGTAATAAAAAATGCTATATATGATAAATAAATAAATTTTAAAATATCATTTCAGCATTTTTCTTTAAACAATGTTTTTTTCCTTTAAGTTTTATGTATTATTGTAACAAATTAAAATAATAAATGATATTATTTAATATTTTTCATGTAAATTAATTCTAGGCTATTTTTATTATTATTTATTTATGTATTTATATATAAAAATATATTTAATATATAACGTGTAGGAACGTGTCGAAATTATTTTTAAGAAATGACGTGTCGGCGTATCGTGTCGTGTCGTGTCGTGTCGCGTGTCCATGTCGGTGCTACATAGGTGATAATTGCCTAATACTATAGGAACAACAGGATATCTACCCTAATAGTAACAATCAAAATAACAAAATGAGTCTTTTACTTGAGGTAATGAATTTTGATCCCCTGACTTGTGCATCCACCCCCAACCCCCACACCTAGACCATACAAACGGCATCACAAAATGAGTTCTTTTTTCCAACTGCAAAAGAGGGGCACAACATACAGATGTCGAATCTCTTACTGATATTACTTAATATGTTGTCGGCTTCTAGAGGAAATAGTGGTCTTCTATCATTTATAGCATGACTATCTATGACCCTGAAAAACGAAGAGGCACACACATATACTAACAGATTGAGAGTGAGATTTCTGAAAAGAGTTCAACTAATAAGCCCGAAACAACGTGAAATCGTCCCAAGGACACGTATGACAAGCTCATGCACCAAAAAAAGAAAGGAAGAGTTATTCACACATTTTCCCTCGTGAAGTTATGGTTAGACTAAGCATTTGCAGATTGTGAGCAGTATTTATGAGACTAAGGTAAAAGGTCATTGGGATTACAATGGAAAGGCAAGCTTTAGCTGGTCAAAACACCAAATGAAAATTTTAACATGTTTTAAGGAAAACAGAATCATACATCAGTAAAGATTCCACTTCAATTAAGTTTACGCACATCATTGCATAGAATAGGAGCCTCATAACTCAATAAAAGACACATTTGAAATCCATACTTAAGAATCAAGAACCACTTGCATCAATATGAATTAGTGTTGAGATTGAGATGTGAATATCCAAATGAAGAAGGTAGTAGAATTTGTAAAACCCATCGGAGCATCAACTGACCTTTCACCACCTACTACACAGACAGCACGAATGCCAGTTGGTGCATTTTCATCCTCATAATGGTGGACCTGAAGCATGCGTCAGATTATTGCATCAGCTTAGGCATGACAATGCACAGAATAATACAAATAACCAGAGAAGAAAGACCTACATTCACACCAGCAAGTTTTTCATTCTTCTTCATCTCCTCCCCAAATTTGTCCTTTCCAATGCAGCCTATGAAGGTGGTTGCACCAGGAATCTGAAGCATCCACTGTAGAGGACAAAGAGAACATTTTCAAGTCATTAGATAACACTTTAATTTACCAGATGCTAGAATAGACTAACAATTCCTGGATGTACCTGAGGAACTCTGATTGAGTTTTGAGTAGTACCTAGAAAAGAAGAAAGATATCACGTGTAGAACAGAAATGACATGTAGTTCTGATTACAGATATCAATTTAGTGCAGGAGAGAAGTGCAAAATATGTATTACCCCCAGCAATGTAATCTACACTGTAGTTGTCAACCATTTCGTCATACCTGCAACATGTCCACTCAGCACAGTTACCACATCATCCACAGATATAACTCTTTATAGATCATCGAGGGTGACTGATATTCTGCGTAGTTATATCGGAAAAGGTGAGAGATCTTTGCCTATTTTTGGACAAAAGATGGCATTATCTAATCATCATCGTAAGGGAAAGAGGGGAAAGGAATGGTGAGCTAGTCTACTTTGGAAGCACTCCCTTCCTCAGACACTCATCTTTCACACAGAGACTAAGGCCCTGTTTGTTTAAATCTATTTCTGTTCCCCGGAATACAAATTTTTGTTCTTTTGTTCCGGGGAACAAAAAAAAAAGAACAGAAACACGTTTGTTTACATTTTTGTTCTCGTAAACAAATTTAGAACAGAAACAAAAAATAGAAAATACTTGTTTTTTGTTCTCTAGAACAATTCCGAGAAACACTTCATTTTTTTTTTCCTTTTTCTTCTTCTTTTTTCTTTGGCCGGTCGCCGGCCTTGGCCATGGCCGGCGACCAGCCGTTAAGGGCCAGTGACCTCGCCAGAGCGTCGCCGGCCCCCGGCGAGGCCGACCTCGCGCCGGCCGGCGAGCCTCACTGTGGCTGGGCGAGGCCACCAGCCCTCGTCGGCCGGTCGCCAGCCATGGCCAAGGCCGACGACCGGGCAAAAGGAAGAAAAAAGAAAGAACAAAGAAGAAAAAAGAAAAAAAGGAACAAATAAAATAAAAATATTAAAAAATTTAAAAAAACAAAAAAAATTATACAAGTGTTCTTTTTCTATTTCGGGAACAGAAATTTTGTGTAGTTCTAAACGCGTTCTTCTGTTAAAAATCGTTCTCCAAAACAGAAATAATTTTTTCTATTTCCATTCCTGGAATAATTTTTGAACAGAAACGTTACCAAACGCGCCCTAAGAAATCTAGTAGCAAAAAGAGAGAGCTGAAACCGGGGATTTTGTGGCACATCCACATTAAAAGTTAACCAAAAGTTCACAGGTGACGAAGAAAACGAGTAAGTTGCCATCTGCTGCTACATACGCATAACGCATAACGCATAAGCATATGATTGGATTAACATCAAATGCACAACATTCACCCTAAGCCTCAATCATCTTACATGCCCTAATAGTAATCTAAACGCCACAATACCGATAAAGAAATATTCAGGTACAAACCATAAATTACCCAAATCTCTTGAGAGAAAGAATCTTACATCGGCAGGTGCTCGTCCTCGGCGAGAATCGCATTGTTCAGCTTGATGCCATATCTGTCACGTCGAAATGGCCAGTTAAGCTCTCATGCCAAACTAACAAGAATATGCAGTTTATTTTAATATCCGCAATCAAATATCCTGCAAGCTCATCACAAGAAGCCGCCGCATCATCAACCATTACATTACTGCGGAAGCATTGAGCTACTCTATCAAAGCAGAACATCGGAACGAAGCAGCTGCTAATGCCGTCGTTCCCGCGTCTTTAACTCCGAAACAGAGCCAAATCTAACGCTGAAAGACGCAAATCACCAAACATCCAGAGCGCAAGCCGGAAAGCCAAAACTTCCGGCGAGCAAGGCAAAACGCCCGGGCAGGCGGCACGAGATCCGCACAGCCGCGGCCCTCCCCTCCGCCAAAAGAAAGCGAAAAACGGAAGCATCCGAACGGCGCGCGCGCGACGACCGACCGAACGCCCCGATAGCCGCCGGAGATTGACGGAGCGACGGCGGGCGAGACGGCGAGGCGCATCGGAGGAGCAGGAGGACGCGGAACGAGATCAGGAACAAGGGAGGAGGAAAGGAGGGGGAGGGGACGTACTTGTGGAGAAAGGCGTCGTCGACGATGGCGGAGATGCCGAGGAGGGGGTTGCCCATTCCGGGGAGGACGCCTTCGGAAACCATGGCGAGCGAGGAATGCGGAGAAGCTCTAGAGGGAGAAAGGAGAGAGAATCTTAGAGAGAGAGAGAGACTTAGATCTGTATGATGCAGGAAGTGAAATGGAGAAAGGAGAGTGACCGAGCTTCATAGATGCTGTGCGTTCCTCGCGAGACTGTCGGCAATGAAAACGAAATATTTAGGCCAAAATCTAGCGAAAGAAAGAATCTTTACCTTCCCGGGTTGAAGGCACGGACGAATTCACACCTGTCACGAGGAAAAAATAGCAGTTCAGTTCTCAGGGCAAACTAACAAGAACATGCGGTCCGTTTCAAAAAATCAGCAATCAGCAGTGGTTTAACCAGAAACCAAGCGATCCATCAATAACGAAGAGATCGCGAATAGGGGAAGGAGGGATTACGTCGTCAGGGGAAGACGTCCCTTGACGGAGGGGAGAACGCTGCCGACGGGCGCGGCGGGCAGATTGGTTTTTTCCGCCCCCATTGAGACACGCGAACAGGAGGCAGATGCAGAGGGAGAGGGAGAGAGTCAAAGAGAGGGCGATGGAGAGGGAGAGGGAGAGGGAGAGGGAGAGGGAGAAGGAGTGATTCATACAGATCGAAGGAGGAGGAGGAGGAGGAGGAGGAGGAGAGTTGCCGGAGGGAAGTTATATATGATTTCCCAGCATCGGTTGCCATTGCGAGAGCGCAAAGTGGCCGACGCTATGGACGTTCGGGACGGTAAAGAAGTCACTGTAGATGGTGGTCGGGAGAGGATCTCGACCCAGGTTTGGTGAGAGAACTTGGAGTTGGTGGGGGAGACGTAGACTAATTCCTCGCCGCCCTCCGTTCCTCCAGAAACTCAAGTTCCCGACGTTGCTTCACACACAAGATCATCTCCCGCCCTCTGGATTAAAAAATAGGGTCCTCGAAACTCGAGCCAATTCCCTAAAAAGAAAAATCCTAAATTTTAGATCCAATCAACATCCTCCCCAAACTCTGTTTTTTGTCTGGAAAAAAATATCAAGCTTCAGGTCTAATTCCAAATCTACCCCAATTTTTATTGAAAAGAAAATCATAAATTTACCCCCATTAACCTTTTGTCCAAAAATCGTAGTCGGTAGTTCCTAATTTTTTATATCCTAAAAATATTTTTGTATTTATTATGGATGTTGAAATTGGGATTAGAATTAAAAGTTGGTAATTTTTTTTGGGTATAAGTGGATGGTAAAACCTAAAATTAGTACACTCATCAATTATTATTTTTTTTTATTTTTTTTGCGACTCGAGAACTTCCGAACAGCCGACGGCCGGCAAGGTAAACCCAGGGCAAATTGGGTCTGTGGTAGGTGAGTCGCGCAGTGGGGACGTGGGGTTTTGAACCCCTTGCCCCTCGATGAGGGAGAAAGCTCTAACAATCGTGGCTACCGCGGGCGGTGGTTACGCTCATCAATTGTTATGTGTTATTTAATTCAATAATTTGATTGTAAAATTTAACAAAAACTAATTAAGAGTAAATTTTTCATAGTTATATTAATTTAGAGTTTTTGTTTGTCAAAAAATTAATTTGGGGTAAATTTATCCAATGTGTACTAATTTGGGATTTTTCGTGATTAACAAATTAATTTATGGTAAATTTGTCATAAGTATACTAATTTATGGTTTTTCATGGTAAAAATATTAATTTTGAATAAATTTGTCACATGTGTACAAATTTGAAGTTTTTTTTTCTGGTGGTAACTCTTTTTTTAGACAAAACAAAATTCTTGGCAAATTTGAGACTAGACTTAAAGTTTAGAGTTTTTTCTAAGATAAAAGAAAAAGTTGGGACAAATTTAGGACTGGACCTAAAGTTTGAATATTTTTAGACAAAAAAATTCGAAATAAATTTGGGACTAGACTTAAAAGATTAGAGTTTCTTTTGGAATTGACCCATCAAAACTCTCATGTAAAAAAAAGTCTCCGGGGCTGGTAACCTATCATGGCATCCTCTCTCTTCCCCCCCTCCCCCACTTAAAGACTAGAGTTTCTTTTGAAAAACTCTCATTTGATATGTTAAAGAAGTCTCCGGGGTTGGTAACCTATCAAGGCATCCTCTCTCTCTTCCCCCCTCCCCCACTTAAAGACTAGAGTTTCTCTTGGAAATGACTCATCAAAACTCTCATTTGGACATGTAAAAAAAAGTCTACGGGGTTGGTAACCCTCTCCCCCCCCTCCTTCCCCGGGCGTGCGCGTGTAACCTTTATCTTTAATATTGAGGGTAAGAGAAATTCCAAATAAAGATTCAGATTGTTTTTAATTGTTTTAAATAGAGGTAAAAAGTGGTCATTATTTTATATAAAAATCTAAAGTGATCATGTTTGTATCAAAGAACGACATGATATCAAGAGCATTTTTATCCGTTATATATTTTTTTTATTTTCTTTCGATTTTTCTTTCTATTTTTCTTTTTCAAAAAGAAAAAGCTAAAACTAAACAAAAATAAAAAGAAATATACAGGTGGGAGGGCTCGCTAGCCCTTCCCTCGACTGTGGCCACCGGCCAGGGCCAAGCTAGAACCAAGAGAGGGTTGACCTTCTCCCGATGGGGCAACGACCACATGTAGGGGAGGGCTGGCTGGCAACCCTCCCACCTATAGTCTTTTTTTTATTATTCTTTTTTTTTTAAGTCTTAGTCTTTTTTTTTTCTTTTTCGAGTTTGTTTTTCTTGAAAAGAAAAAATATATAGAAAAAGGAAAAAGGAAAAAAAAAAAGGGGAAGAAAGTAAAAAAGAAAAAAAAATTGTGAAGGATGGAAGTATCTTCACTAGCAAGTCAAGTTTTTCTTTGAAACTAACATAATCACTTCAGGTTTTTATTTAAAATAAAAAAAAATTGTGCCTTTATTTGATAAAATGAAGATATTTTAAGTCTTTATTTAAAATAAGGTTAATTTCAGATTTTTATTTGAAAAATTGTGGAAATTTCAAGTCCTTATTAAGAATTTTTTACTGCAAATTAACTCTGCAGATTTATAGGGAGAAAAAATAAATGAATTGATCTTACCAAGTTTAGCAATTCTATGTGACACTCTGTCATTAAGTTCATTAATTAACAATGCGGAGTTACATTACTTTTTTACGTCTATCGTAATGATTTCAACAAATTGCTCAAGTCCAGACCACGTGTGGTGCAATTAAAAAACTTGTGTCCGTCTCATAAAAACAAGCAATTAATCAAGCGGAGAATCCTCTAATGTCCAGTAGTTTTGTCTATGCTCGGCAAAAAAGAAATCTTTCACAGAAAAAGTTGTATTTCCATTAAAACTTCCATAAACAGATTAAGTTTGACACGGTACATGTGCTTTGCGGAAGCCGACAACAATACGATATCCAAAGAGCCCAGCTAGCGGGCTTTGGCGACGGTGCGAACCCGTCAAATTTTAACCATGCATTTTCATGGGGGAAATTGGAAGATGGATTCCACCGGCTTCAATTTTTTTTTTTTTTTTTTGATTTCCCATTGCTTCCTATCTTCTTGGCTTAATTTAGGATTAGATTATAGGATTTAAAAAGGCTTAAGAAGCCCTAATTTGAAAAGAAACTCTCGCAAATCTCATTAAATGGAATTTTTTTGAATATGAAGAACGAAAAAACAAATTAACTACTGAAATATAGATAAACACAAATCACAAGTAGAAAATATAATTACTAACAAAAAAGTAATAATTAATAATAAATTAGTAAACAAAAAAATTACCTGTTGATTTGACACTCCTTGATGAAGATACACAAGGACCTAAAACCTTACAAGATCAATTTAAGATCACATGAGTCAAAGCTAAAATAAAAATAAAAAGAAAGGATTTTCAATCGAATTTGACACAAAAATTTCTTTTTGTGTTATTAAGTTTCTTTTATTTTGGAACAGTATCTCTCAAATCTTTTATTTGGCTATAGAATAATATTTACTATTTTAAATATTACAATTTAAAACTTTTGAGTCTACTTAAGTATTCATTAGATATTCAGCTTAAATCGTTTTTTCACCGGTGAGTCTCCCATTTTCCATCTTGTACACTAGTGTTGACATCGCATTTGAAATGACACTGCCATTCTCTACTCATTTCTCATATCCAAATTCCTAGAGGAGGTTTACACCAGAAACGAGAAAGAGACAAATATAGACTTGCACAATTGTGGGAAAAAAAGGGAAGAGAAAATTAAAATCTCTACAGAGACGAGTCTGTTAAATTTCATACAAACAAATTCTTTTTTATGCAATGTTTTTATATAATTAAATTTCTTCTTTAAAAGCTTCGCATCGGAGAGTGTAACTATAACTTTATTTGGAAAATCATTAAAATGGGTTTCTTGAAATTAGGTTTTTTGAAAGGTTTTCTTTTTGACAAAAAGTAAAATCTAACATTGATAAAGAAAACATAGTGCCTACAACAAATAAAAACAAAACATGTGAAACTCTTAATTATGTGACTATAGCCTACATAAAAATAGAAAGATTACCTTACCCTTACCCAAAAAAATAGAAAGACTAGAAAAAAGAAAGAAAGTGAATAAATTTAGGGTCACCATATAAATTGCAATTGAATTTTATCTTTTTAGTGAAAATTGTGTGGATTTAGTTATAGAGGGGTGGAAATTGCACCGTCCTCTCTTTATTACCTATAATGACTATATTGGTAAATCATTAAAAAGTTTATAAATAAACTGACAAATCATCAAAAGGTTTAAGACTAAATTAATGGTATACAATATGTTTAATACTTTTTGGACAATTATATTATCAGTTGCATTTTCATGATAAGTTTTAGACTTCCAAGCGCACTTATCCTTGAAATTAAAAGATTAAGAAAGACATTACAGATTAAGCCAAAATTATGGACTATTAACTCATTTTCTCTTTGGCTTCCAAGCACACCTATCCATGAATGAAAACATAACTTGCTGGGGCTCGAAATCATCTAGTAAAGAAAAGAGAGGAAATACCTTATTGGGATCGCGGACTCTGCCAAGCCCTGGTGCCCATAAAATCAATGTAGATGGCTCATTCTTAAACGGTGAAGTAACCAACGCCATCTCATGGGTGTGTCGAGACTCCACTAGGAGGCTCATTGACGACCACGCTAGCTCCATCCGATTTCACTCAGCTCTTCATGCCGAAACACTTGTGCTGCTCTAAGCGGTGAAATGGGTGTCCTCCTATGGGTTAGCTGGAGTGATGATGGATTCTATCTGTTTAACTCTTGTAAGTACACTTCAAGGAGCTGATCAATTACCTTGGGATGTGCATGTGCTTGTTAAGGAGTGCCATTAGCTTTTTTATCAATATTCAAGATCTTCAGTTGGTCCATTGCTCGCGACCCAAAATAAGGTTGTGGGTTGTCAAAATCCAAATCCAAAATATCGTCCACTCTAATTGGGTCGCTAACCTACATCAAGCCCTTTGGAATTTGTTATGCTCTGAAACTCAATTGATATATCTATCAACTTTTGATTATGAATGATGAATGAAGCTCTTTTTTTCAACCAAAAAAAACATTTTCTCTTTAGGAAAGCACATGCATGCATCAATAACCGAACGACATAAGAAGCCACATCCTAAGAAAAACTGAAGACCGGCGAGGAAGTCAGCTGAAGACGCAGAAAGATAAAAAGAAAACAGGCAATTCGCCGAGAGAATCATCGATCGATCAAGTACGATAACACGAACAAGATTGACTGTAGCAAAGGAGGACGTACTTTGCAGGAACTCGTCGTCGACGACGGCCAGGTTTTCCAGCGGAGGATTGCCCATCCCAAGAAGGATGCCTTCGGAAACAATCGTGACAATGCGAGCGACCGAGAGAGAGAGAGAGAGAGAGAGAGAGGGAGGTGAAATGGGAGCGAGGGAGAGCGGAGCTTTGTAGGTGGTTTCCCAAGCCTTTAGACACCTGGACCGAGGAGCGTCATTGTCTTACCAAACCAACCTTCAATTGGCCGCCAAAATCATTTAGTTTTGGCATGCTGTCCTAACATTTCATCACATGCTTCTAATATAAGGTAAGGAAAAATTGGAAGCGCGTGAAATTTCAGATGATTTCCACGATTCAATTTTTTGATGAAGAGAGATTTGCTTTTGGAATGTTAATCCCATGGGTCCTCCAATTACGTGAATTTTATCTCTAATATGTAACTTAATGACAGAATTTCTAGTGATATTTAATTATCTAAGGAAGGATGATGCACCATCCTTTTCTTCGCAGAGTCTACAAATATCAGTTTCCCCGTACTCAAAAGAAAATGGGTTCAACAACTCTTGTAAGAAGTCAGAAGGAGTAGGTGAAATGAAGAACAGAAAAGGGAAAAAGTCAACTTTGGTTGGTAGAGTTTAGGTGAGGACGAGAAAGAGCGCCTCTCTCGCTTTTCGTATAAAATAATAAACACGCATTATTTTTTATTTCTAATTTTAAGGAAAAATGATAAAAATAATAATTCATGTACTTCGATTTTATACATAATTCATGAACTTTTAATTTATTCAGTTTGATTCATAAATTTCAATTTAATATGCAATTCCATGCTAAAATTCACTAGCCACGCAAATCTTCATATAATCAGGGGTATTTTTGTCAAAATCTATTTTTTTTTTCCTCCTTCCCTTTCTTTCTTTTTCTTTCCTCTCTTTTTCAATCATGTTTTCTTCTCTTTCTTTTTCATTTTCCTTCTTCCTTCCAGATCCTCGCCTCCAAGACCTCCCTCTCCACCTTGGACGGCATCCTCTGCACCCTCTCCAGCCTCAACTGCGACTTCCCCCA
This sequence comes from Eucalyptus guilfoylei, assembly GCA_016097605.1. Classification (NCBI taxonomy): domain Eukaryota; kingdom Viridiplantae; phylum Streptophyta; class Magnoliopsida; order Myrtales; family Myrtaceae; genus Eucalyptus; species Eucalyptus guilfoylei. Next base: position 11,247,712 of record CM027870.1, on the reverse strand, counting down.
CAAGAGCACCTTTGACACACTCATTACTTGCTTCTGTTGTCTCATCCGCCTCAACAAGGCCCTGCGTGTTGTCAAGATGATGGTCATCGACTTTTGCCTCAACACCATAATTCCATCGGCTAGGACGGCCACATTCGAGCCTCCATCAATAGAGTCCACCTCGACACTCCTCCGAGCGTTAGCTTAGAAGAGGAAAGATCAGACAAAAAGAAAAAAGGGTTAATACCTTGAAAAACTTCAAACTGGTATATCTGTAATAAATTTACCCAAAACTATTTTTTTTTATCACCAAAAACCCCAAACTGGTATACCTTTGACAAATTTATCTCAAACTGATACACTTGTGACAAATTTACCCTCTATTAGTTTTCGTTAAATTTTACTATCAAATTATTAAATTAAATAACACGTGACAGTTGCTTAGTATACTAATTTGGGATTTCACGTTCCGTTTGTTACAGTTTACAATTTTTGTGATTTTTTTTGTGGCATTAATTCAATTTAGCGAAGGGTATATTTGTCACAAATTTACTAGTTTTGGGTTTTTTGCTGTCGAATAAATTAATTTGGAGTAAATTTGTCATAAATATACTAGTTTATGGTTTTTTATGGTCAGTCGAAGTAAATTTGTCATAGGTGTACTAGTTCGAGGTTTTTCATGGTCAAAATAATAGTTTGGAGTAAATTTATCATATGTGTACCGGTTTGGGATTTTTCAAGGTATTAACCCAAAAAAAAAGGGGCATTGGACGAAAATGGCCATCGTCATGTTAAGATCTGTCTAGTTGGTAATCTTGGGTCCTATTCAAGACTAACTTTTACTTCATATTTTTATTTGAGATTGACTTTATCAAGTCAGACATTTATTCGAGACAAAATTCAATTTGAGTCTTCTTTTTATAAAATACCTTCACTTTATACCCTTATTCAAAATTATTCCAAAAATAAAATTGCAAAGGATATATATTTTTTGCCATAACAATTAGGAGTTTAAATGCAAAACGTTGGAAAGGCAAAGGCAGATTTGCATTTCTTTAGATTGGTCGTGCTCAAGGGCCCATCTAACAGTGGATTCATTTTCATTTGATAATGTTTAAAATTGTTTGCTCTCCCAAACATGAACTAGTCGTCAACTCATGTGCTAGGCCGGACAAATATAAAGTAAGAAAAACTGTCTCCATATTGAAAAGGAGAGAAATAGATTAGTTGAATCAAAGGCGTAACTAATAAAACATAATTGCATTTGAGTTGCAAAATTTTAAAAAAATGCAATTAAATCTTAAGATTGATCAAATTAATACAACTTAGCATTTTTGTTAGCTCCATTCAATTTGAATTGCACGCATATGCTTTTAGATATTTTCAAAATTATGTAACTCTAATGTGGCACCAATTGAGCTTTACGTGAGAAGAAAGTCAAAAATAAAATCGAGAAAAATCCCATAGAAAAGTCTGAACGGGCATGTGCGGGGATAATATCTAGATATACCATCACACAAAGATATTGAGGTATCATTCATCAAATCCACTAACATATGTTCTGTTCATATACTCTCGTACACATACTCATGTACCTATACTACAGTAATTTCATACTCCAGACGGCTTTTCATGGGGCTGAAATGGAGGAGCAGGGGGTCCAAAAATACGAGGCGGCCGAGCGGCCTCGCTCCGTCCACGGGACCTCCCGATGAGGTAGAACGCGAGCGCCACAATCAGAATGAACAGAATGGCTGGCAACGACACCACGACTATGTATCCCATGCCGTGAATAGTAGTCCACAGGCACGTCTTCAGCTGCTAACGCTGTGCTCAAACACCAGAGAATAGATGCGTGACACTAAGCGTTAATTAACAATTTCGACTGGGGGATTCACGTCATTGCGCTCTAGCAGCAATTAAAAACAATCGAAAAAGAACGTGACATGGGCCTCTGTATAACATATAGTAACTTATATATTGCCATTACCTTGGTCCCTAAGGTGCCAAATCCTTCTAAAACGGTCTATTTTCGCTCTCTTTCCCTGCTGCAACATCATCTATAAGTGTACTGAAACGATTTTGGCTAGAAGATCGAAAGGGCTTTTGCCTAATTCTATCAGCTTAAACCAAACCAAACCGCTATTTATCAGTGGAAGTAGAATCGTGGACGATGTGTTTTCAGCTCATGAGTTTGTCCACAGCTATCGTAGGGACGGAACATCCCCTCGATGCGCTTTCATGGAGGACATCATGAAAGCATTCAATTCAGTAAGTTGGAACTCTCTTTAACATACATTTTTCAAAGCAAAATCGGTTGGTGCCCCTCCCCTAGATTCTCTGCCAATGTTAATGGGGAAATTGGCGGGATACTTATGTGGAAATAAGGGACCTAAGGCAGGGTGATTACAGCTCTTTGTGACGGCCATTGAGGTTCTCTCTAAAGTGCTAAATGCTGCAACTGAGAATGGAGAGCTCAAGCGCACCCCGGTTTTGCAGATGATCTGTTTATTTTCTTGAATGGCCATGGGCAATCATTGGGAAAGCTGTTCTTGCTACCTTTTGACAGATTCGAAATCCTCTCTGGCTCGAAGCTTAACCCAGCTCAAACTGCCATGTCCGCAGCTGGTGTTCCCAGATAAGGTCAAGCGAAATCTGCTACAGCTTCGGCCCGTGAACATCATCTTAAATTTCGACCTAAAAGAAAACTTTGGATGTCCCTTTGGTCTCTGCTGGGGTTTTCTGTACAGGATCGTAAACCTCGGTGCGTATATGTAAAAGGGTTTTCCACTTTCTCTTTCAACTAAGGTGTAAGTGCATCTCGCAAAAAGAAAGAAAGGAGCAAAAAGCAAACTCGTACTGCGCAAAGCTATGGGATTTCTCACTTTCCTATCGATGCCCCCAAGACTGCATGCTATTATTATTCCAAGACACTATCGAAGATTAAAAAAAGAAAAAAAAAAGCCATCTCGTGGCGATGCTCCATCAAATGAAAACCTGCGTCCGACTGAATTATATCGCTCGACAAACCGACAAAAGAGGCAAAGAAAAACAGAAACGAATTCGATCACTGCCGACCCATGTTTATCTTCATCACAATCTATGGCGGGATGAATTGCGAAGGAACTGCTTACCTCTACCGACGCGTGCCCAGCTCAAAGTACACCAAACCCACAGAGAGAGAGAGAGAGAGTTTGTGTGGTTAGTGAAGACGATGGTGATGAGGACCAGGTCAGAGCGCGACTCGATTGATAATGAGTTTCCGTGTAAAAAGAAACAAAAATGAGAAGGTCGCCAAAGCGCCCAATGGTTTGGTCGGGAGAAAATATTCAATGGTTCGAAAGCTACGTATTTAGTCTTCTTCTATTATTTTTCTGCTAGTCCATGAAGACACATGTCTCTCTTTAAGTGGAGCAACTTAAGCTCACGCACGCGACGTAGACTGATGACATGATATTTCAAACCATCAAATATTTTCTCCGTCCCCGAGAAAGAAATTTTGGGCATACTCACGTTGAACGTTGCACGTGCCTGTGCAGTACCAAGGCTCTTCCCATGGGCCGCTTACGCGCTTTGTTTCGTGTCTTCTAATTCGATTATGTCGAGACGACGAGCCACGCCGAGCTTGATTCGACACGTTCGTACTCCCAATTCCCGCACCTCGGTTGGTTTTGCCTCCCATATCGGCGCAATACCATCGTGCAAAAGATCGACACGCTCGCACGTTTCATGGGTTGCCAATCGAACCATACAATAGAATAAAGCCCATCTAGCGTGTTTCTTTGCCTTGTCTTCTTTTTTCGGCACTAGTGCTGGACCCCAGATTGGACATCTTCGCCCTGTCTTTCTTTTGTTCCAGATAATCTGCATGACCGGACCGCCCAGAACATCATGGTTTTCGCTCCTTGCTTTCTTGCTGGGAATAATCGTCACTCCCTCATCCTCCTGATGCATAACTCTGCATAGTTCTCAACCCTTTTCGACCATTCAATCCTCCGGAAAAGGGAAGGTGAGAGAAGACTTCTCTAACCTTGAACTCAACAACTTTTACATATCATGCATGAAAGCACATATAGATAGGGGTGAGCATGGTCCGAGTTGGGTCGGTCCACCCTTTAACCCTAGGACCGACCCGCATAGTGCTGATTCTCAATTTTTGGGACCGAGGACCGACCCTATTAAGCTTGGGACAAAGGACCGGATTGACCCAATGGGTTCGGTCCGATTTTAAAGTTAATCTAGGACCAACTAATATTTTTTTATTTCATTTTTTGTACTCCTTAAAAAATCGATTAAGGACCAGACTGACCAAATGGGTCAGTCCGATTTTAAGGTCAACTCAGAACTAACTAATAATTTTTTATTTCATTTTTTATACTCCTTGAAAGGGCAACTGTGGATTGTACCGATCCAATGGGTTCGATGATAAGTAAGGTCAGCTAAGAAAGGCAAGCGATAAATGTCAAGTGGGGTGAGTATCGAACAGAATGAGCATCGAATGTCGAGCGAGGAGCAATAAGCCAAGCGAGCATTAAGCGACGAGCGGCATGAGTGACCCAAAACGAACGAGACGAGTAATCAAGTGGCGAGTAGAGAAGTTGTTTTTTTCGATTTTAGCAAATTGAAGACTAAGAGGACAAATAAAATAGAAGAGAACGAATACTAGAGGAAAATGCTATAAAGTGCCTTTTTGGATGCCATGAGAACTCCTCACAAAAACATTTTCATCATTCGTAAATTATGACTATTGACGCCGTAAAAGACATTAAAAACCTAAAAAATTAAAAATCAATGTAAACTTACTTGAACTCCTCGCTAAAAAGCTATTTAATGTTGTTAACACCGTTTGTTTTAAGGTTTTCTCTATATAAAAAAATTATAAATAATATTATATTTATATAGTCAGGGTTGGCCCGGATTGGACCGATCCAAAACTCTTAAGACGGAGAACCGATCCGTACAGTGCTAGTCCAGGAATTCTAGGATCAAGGACTGACCCAGTCTCCCTAGGAACTAGACCAGAATCGGCATGGTTGGGCCGGTCCAGGGTTGGTCCAGGGTCAACCCTGGACCGATGCTCACCCCTACATACAGATATACAATACAATCACGCAAGGCCGATCCTCGTGTCATGATTTCTAGGGCAATGCCTTCTACAGTACGTCCCATAACAAGGGCCTGCGACTTCAGTAGTAAACTAGGGCAATTAAAGACACTGCAGACTTAAAAATAGTATGGCTCTTGGTGCTCGGAATTTATCCCCAGCTCAAGGAAACTCTCTTTTTCAAGTGCTATTGTCAACTATTTTAAAAGTTCAAACTATTAAATGAAATCATGTGAGGTAGTGAGCCCGCAAAAGTACTCGGGGAAGAGGACTGCAAGTCCATCCTTGACTGTGAAGCCAAACATGAGCTTGATTACAAAGGAAGAGTTGGAAAAATAAAAGGGGCCCCAATCAGTTTATGTACGTTCACACAGATATCAGCAAAAGGCAACAGATATTCAGATATCATTCATAAAATCCAACTGTGTACAACGCGTTCATATACTCTCGTAGTACACATACTCATGTACCTATAATGCAGTAATTTCATACTCCGAACGACTTTTCATGGGTCTAAAATGGAGGAGCAGGGGGTCCAAAAATACGAGGCTCCGTCCATGAGACCTCCCGATGAGGTAGAACACGAGCGCCACGATCAGAATGAACAAAATGGCTAGCAGCGACACCACGACTATGTATCCCATGCCGTGAATAGTAATCCACAGGCACGTCTTCAGCTGCTAACGCTGTGCTCAAACACCAGAGAACAGATGCGTGACACTAAGCGTTAATTAACAATTTCGACTGGGGTATTCACATCATTGCGCTCTAGCAGTAAGTAAAACAATCGAAAAAGAGCGTGACATGGGTTTCTGTCCGACATATAGTAACTTATATATTGCAATTAACTTGGTCGCTAAGGTGCCAAATCCTTCTAAAACGGTCGACTTTCGCTCTGTTTCCCTGCTGCAACATCACCTATAAGTGTATTAAAGACGATTTTGGCTAGAAGATTGAAAGCGTTTTTGCCTGATTTTATCAGCTTGAACCAAACCGCTTTTATCATGGAAGAAGATACGTGGACACTCTGTTTTTAGCTGATGAGTTGGTCCTCCACAACCGTCGTACGAATGGAACGTCCCCTGGACGTGTTGTCACGGCAGACACCACGAAAGCATTCGATTCAATGAGCTGGAGCTCTCTGACAAACACTCGTAAAGCCATTGAGGCCTGCATTACCACACCTAGATTCTCTGTCGCCATTAATGGGGAATTGGCAGGTTACCTTCGTGGAAAGAAGGGACCAAGGCAGGGTGACTGTATCTCATCATATCTCTTTGTTATGGCCGCTGAGGTTCTCTCTAAAGTGTTAAATGATGCAGCCGAGAATGGGGAGCTCAAGTTTCACCCATTGTTTAGAAAGCTCATCTAGCACACCTGGGTTTTGCGGAGGATCTGCTTATTTTCTTGAATGGTGGTAGGCAATCTTCGGAAGCTGTTGTTGCGATCTATAACAGATTTGAAATCCTCTCTGGTCTGAAGCTTAACCCAGCTAAGACTGTTGTGTTCGCAGCTGACGTTTCTAGACGAGGTCAAGCAAAATCTGCTAGAGCTTCGGCCGGTGAACTTCATGTTAAATGCTTGGGTGCCCTTTCTCTCTTAAGATTTTGTGTACAGGATTGTGATCCTTTGATTGATTAAGTTTCTTGCAAGTTTAATTCCTGGACCGCTTGTCAGTTGATTTATGCTGCTAGGCTTCAGTAAATGAGCACCTTATCTGAAGCACTGCCGATTATTGGTGTGATCTTCGCTTCCTAAGAAGGTGATTAAGATGATCGAGCAGAAGATTGTAGTCTTTCTTTGGAGAGGTAACACTTCAAGTGTCAAGGATAACAGAGCGAGGCTCCATTCGTCTCATGGAAAATAACTTCCTAAAAATACTTTCCAAATCTTCCGTTATTCATTTCACGAAAAATGTATGAACTGATCAAGGCAAAACATAAGTTTTCTAAAATAGAAGAAAATATTTTCTGCTTTTCAAGTGGGGAATTTTCCCCGTACACTCTCCTATCTCACACTCTTGCTAGTCCCCTCTTTTTTCCCTTTTTTTTTTTTCTCTTTATAAAAATTCTTTTTTATTTTAAATTTTTCTAATTTTCTTTTCTTACTTTCTTTTTTTTCCTTCTTTCTCGACTAGTCGCCGGCCATAGGCCAACCTTGAGCTTGCCACCGCCAGCCTTGGGCGAGCTTAGGCTCGTTGATCTAATGAGGCCCAAGGCCACAGAAGAAGAAGGAGGAAAATAAAAAATAAGAGGAAAATATAAAAAATAAAAGAAAAATAAAAATAATTAAAGTTATGATTTTAAAAAAAATTAAAAAAAGTAAAAAGAAAATCAAAAATCAAAAGGGAGGAAAATTCTTTTCCATGCCAAACGGTGCAAAATATTTTCTAATGCATTTTCAACATTAGCTTGATATTGAAAAATATTATTATTTTTCTGGAAAATAACTTTTGAGAAAACTATTTTCAGAAACCCCACGTTTTCCACAAATCGAACTAAGCCTAGATGTCATCTGTTTATCTAAGAAGGGGCGAGGTTTAGGTCTCAAGAGGTTGGAATGGTGGAATAAAGCTTTGATTATAATTCAGAGAAATGAGGATGCATCTAAACATTGAGAGACCCTGTCCTACACATATGGCTTTCCAAATTATCAGGGCTGTGAAGGAGTGCGAGATAACGTAGACAGTTAGGGTAAGAAAAGCACACGAGGAGAAGCTGAAGGAAGCAATCAAGCGGATTTGCAGGCGATGCAGGCCGCAACACAAAACCGTGATAAAATATTTCAAAGAGGAAAAAGCTCTTGCATTGCAAGAGGCACCACTGTCAGCACAAGCAAGACATAATTTGCGAAGTTACCATAGGAAATAAATGTTGAATTAGGTAAACAAAGTCATGTTGCGCTAACCGAGCTGCGCAACCCATCCTATAAGACGAGAGAGACATAACAAGTGAGGAGAATTGCTAAAGTACATCCTAATTGAATTAGCCCTTCACCTTAGAAAGGGGACGTGTCCTTTAAAATTGGTGAGTTCGATCCCCTCTTCCTCGTTGAACATGTCTCTTGGTTGAAAAAGATAATCATCCATGAGTCAGGACATAACAAAATGTTTCGAGGTCGCTAGTCATTTAAGGACGCAAGAGTACACACGGGAGATAACTTTTGCATTCAGTGCAACACCAGCAGAGCATACAAGTCATCAAATTTTGACATAAAAGTGCACACAATAGACCCGATACTCAGTATTATGCTGAAAAACTGCATAATACATTATTGTCTTATAAGAAAACTCCACGTCATTCTGTCTTATAACAGATAAATAACAAGCAAAGTGGACGCATCGTGATCAGAATCTCAAAAAGGGCTGGTTTACCCAACAATTACATCAGAAAGCGACTCATTCAAAATTGGGCTTCTCTTGGTAACTGCAACCTGATGTTTGGATCTGCTGAACCAGTTGAGACCCAGATCCCCCAACAAATGCATCACCTACACATGCACACTTTGATTAGATATAAACCTTAAAAACTCCCTAAAAAATTATAACTCCAGCAATGTCTTCATGCGCATGTATATCGCATGTATATATGTATCTAAAAGTGTATATGATGACGTTAGACGCATAGAAGCCAGCCCTAACACATTGCTCTAATGTTTTTCTCCTGAACCAGTTGAGACAGAAAACCTCCCAACAAATGCATCACCTACACATATGCATCTATTAGGTATGTTAGGAATAAGCATACAAACACAACGAAATAGCAAGTAAAGGTGAGAGAGAAATTGAAACATTAGGTTTTATTCGAGTTCACCCTTAAATTAGGGCTACATTCAGCAACGGATTACACTATAATTGGCACCTCCCACCTCTTTGTTACACCTCCCAATTCCATAAGAAAGAGATATATAAGTGACACGGTAGCTATTCACAGATCCAAGCCCAAATTACCGATAAAATATAGACCCAAACTATAGAAGTCCTTTGGCATCGCAGGGACGCTACGAACACAAACATTTGATTGAGCAACCTTAGGTAAAGCTGCTGAAAATTAATAGACACGAAAGGGCTATTTACTTTATCCTTCAAGCAACTAACCCTATCATTTGCAGCTGCATGTTCAGTAGGGGTGAGCATCGGTCCAGGGTCAACCCTGGACCGACCCTGGACCGGGCCAACCCTGCCGGTCTTGGTCCAGTTCTCAAGGAGATTGGGTCGGTCCTTGATCTTAGAATTCTTGGACCAGCACTGTGCGGGTCGGTCCTTGGTCCTAAAAGTTCCGGGTCGGTCCAACCCGAACCAACCCTAACTATATATATATAACATATTATTTACAATTTTTTATATAGAGAAAACCTTAAAATAAACGGCATCAATAACATTAAATAACTCATTAGTGAGGAGTTCAAATAATTTTACATTGTTCTTTAATAACTTAGATTTTTAATGTCTTTTACGGTGTCAACAGTCATAATTTACGAAAGAGGAAAATATTTTTGTGATGAGTTCTCACGACATCCAAAAAGACATAAACAGCTCATTATGGCATCCTCTCTAGTTTCCGTTTTCTTCTATCTTATTTGTCCTCTTAGTCTTTAATTTGTCAAAATCGAAAGAAGCAACTTCTTCGCTCGCCATTCGTCACTCACCTCGCTCACTCTGGGTCACTCGTGCCGCTCATCGCTCGATGCTCACTTGGCTTGTTGCTCTTCGCTCGACATTCGATGCTTATTCTGTTCGACGCTCACCCCACTTAACCCTCACCGCTTGCCTTTCTTGGCTGACCTCGCTCATCATCGAATCCATTGGGTCGATACGGTCCTCGATTGCCCTTTCAAGGAGTACCAAAAATGAAATAAAAAATTATTGGTTGGTCCTGAGTTGACCTTGAAACCGGATCGAACCCATTAGATCAGTCCGATCCTCAGTCGCTTTTTTAAGGAGTACAAAAAATGAAATAAAAATTATCGGTTGGTTCCGGGTTGATCCTGGAACCGGACCGAATCCATTGGGTCGGTCCAATCCTTGGTCCTAAGCTCAATAGGGTCAGTTCTCGGTCCCAAAAATTGAGGACCAATACTGTGTGGATTGGTTCTAGGGTTAGGAGGTGGATCGGCCCAACCTAGACCATGCTCACCCCTGTTCAGGAACAAGCAGGATAGAGTTTGGGAAATCCAATAATGTAGAAGTATGTGGCCTTCTCAACTGTTTAATGTAGGTCCAACAATGGTGTCCTTCAGTGAAACCGTACAAGTAGAAATGATTCGAGTTAGAAAAACCTGAGGGTGGACAAGCTACCTAGCGCCCCATCTTTTGGTTGTTTCAAGTGGTCAGACTTGTAGCAATTGGCCACAGAGAGATTGACAATAAGAGACCTAAAATAAAACACCAACGCAAACTTCTTGTTAGTCTAACTAATTATAACTAGCAAGAAGATTCTTGAAAGTGTTGGACAGTAAAAATTGTCGACCTGACATAGGAATACAGCTAGGTTAGCACTACCTCTGTATTCTTAAGTTTAATTAACTCGCATGAGTCCTTTTAATGTTTCAAGTGATAGCCACTTTAGGGCCTGAATTTTAAAACTAGACAACTTGGTCCCTGAATTATACATTCTCAAAATTTATGATTCCTTAGCCAGATTTTTGGGTTCCCAACTGTTAGAGAAAACTCCTTTACTATTTTGAAGTTAACAAAACCTTTCCAAATTTAAGTATGGAGATTTCCAGACTCTATCGTCAAAGTCCGAAGACCGCCAGACTTTAGTTTCAAGCTCTACCCTCACTGATAGTTTCCAAACCGAAGAATAAAGACTTATCCAGATGCAAGATTATCTTCAAGGATTCGATTCATATGGTTTATGGATGACCTTATGGTTGGATATAGCACCTACTTGTTTGATTATCTTTATTGGAAACAATTCCGATTTGAAGATCTTTTGAGAAGCGAGCAAACTTGGAATGTTCTACTTATGGAAACCAATCTAACGACTCGAGATCACCTTAATTGATTCTGTCCAACATGTTGATTTGAAGAATTCATTTGGAAAATGCCAACGATCAAGAAGGCATGAAGGAGTACTTAAGGTAGACTCTCCAGTTGTTCGATGTGTGTGTGAAAAGAAAAAGTCTGAAACTTTTTAGTCTCTTGCTTTTTCATTCATCGAGCTCAAAGTTGTAAACAAAAGAGAGAAACTCTTAGTGAGATTTTGTGAGAGACCAGTAGAGACTCTTCACTAAAAAAGTCAAGATCACAAGCTGTAAAATCTCTTTTGATTCATAGTGGAATCCGGCCAGTGCGCTGTCAGCGCAGAAGAGTGGACATAGGCTTGATCTAAGCTGAACCACTATAAAATTTGTGTTTCTATTCTCTTTCCCCGAACTCCTGAACTCCTTACTTTTATTGGTAGATTCATTTAATTGTTCAAAGGTGTAATACGTTTATAGTCTGTTATCTTCTATAAGCAATTTACTTCTACTAAGTCTTGTAAAATTTCTATTTACACCTATTCACCCCTCTCTATGTGTTTGTATTAGCCCTCTCAATTCGTATCAAAGCTTGTGTGCTTATTTATTGAAGTGTTTTTACTTCTTAAGCTAAAGATCTATGGCTAGTATTTTGGCTCCAAGATTGGTTGAAGGCCAAAGCAACACTAGATTAACTTACTTTGATGGGAATGAGTACAATGTGTGGAAAAACGAGATGAAGACATTCCTGAGATCGAAAAATCCCCTAGAATGTGATGTGGTAGAAAAATGGATCATTCCCAAAGTTACATCAACCTCAGAAAGAGGAAAAGAAGTTGCAGATGCTGGCGAAATGACACAAGCATAAATAACCAAGAGACAAGCTCTTGATGCTAAAGCCATCTACTCCTTATACTATGCTTTATCTCCTACTGAGTATAATAGAATTTCATCTTGTGAAACAATAAAAGAAGTCTGGAACAGGTTGCATGTTACTTATGAAGGAACTGATCGAGTCAAATAAACAAAAATTAATATTCTACTTGGACAGTATGAAGCATTCAAGATGAAGTCAGGAGAATCCATCACTGACATGTTCAATCATTTCACAGAGATTGTAAACGGTCTAGCATATCAAGGACGGTCAATCTCAAGACCAATGAAGGTCAATAAATTACTGCGTGGACTCTCCAAAGACTGGAATCACATAAAGACTTCAATAAGAGAAACCCAGAGGATCATCCCTCTTTTAGTAGACGAACTTGTTGGCACACTTCAATCATATGAAGTGGAACAAATCAATGAATAAGAAGATCCCAAAGGTAAGAAGTCAATTACTTTAAAATCTAATGATGATTCTAATGTTACAGATTCAAAAGATAACATGGACGATAAAAAGCTAGCACTCATGATTAGGAAGTTCAGAGGGTTGAATAGGAAGGGAATAAGGTTTACTGGAAGAAGCAGAACACTCAAAAATTTCAGAAGAAATCAATTGAGGACAATGAAACCAACAAAAATGTGATTTGCTTCGAATGCAAGAAAAAATGGCATATAAAACCCAACTGCCCTCTGTTGAAGAAAAATAAGGGAAAAACAGAGAAATTCAAAAAAGCTCTCAAAGTAGAGACATGGAGTGATACTGAATGCGAGGAAAGTGATGAAGAATACGTCAATATATATTTAATGACCAATTCGGAATCAGACTTAGACTTTGAAACAGACTATGATTCAGACTCAGACAAAGAAGTTGAGGTTAGCAATTTAATAATTCCTATTAAAGTCTCTAAATATATAGATGAACTTTGTCTTAGTCTCAAAACTTCTCTTAAAAGGATTTCCGAGCTGAAGAAGGAGAATTCTAAACTGAAACAACAGGAAACCTCTTGAAAAGAAAAGTTTGAAAATCTGAATAAAAGTTTTGATGATTTGAAAGAAAATACATATTCTTTTTCGAAGGAAAATGCTTTTTGAAAGAAGACATTTTAAATATCACAAAAAGATTTTCAAAATGATCTGAGAAGTTGGAAAATATTCTTTCTGTACAAATGCCTTATTTTAATAAATCTGGTTTGGGTATGACACCAAAAACTATTCCTTTAATTGATTTTCCCAAAATGATTGAAAGAATCAAACAAAGACCTACAAAAACATTCTACATAAATTATTTTCAAAAAGTTTTTGTAAAACCTGTTGGCCGAAGTGCTCTCAAATGTTCAAAGTGCAACAACTCATAACATTTCAAGAGAGAATGTCCCAAGGTTTGGAGACTTGTTAAGAGGGATTGGGCAAAGACTGTCTTTAATACTAACTCCCTTAGACCCAAGAAAATGTGGGTACTAAAGAAAACTTGAGTTCTTTTGATGATTGCAGGTCACTATTAAGAAGAAGATCAAATGGTATTTGGATAATGGCTGTTCGAGACACATGACAGGAGATTCAAGTTATTTCATAAAGCTTATTCAAATAAATGGTGGAAAAGTTTCTTTTGGTGGAAACAGCAAAGGAAGAATTGTTGGATGTGGAACTGTGAAGATTGAAAGTCTCACAATCAATAATGTTTCCTTGGTGGAAGGTTTGAATTACAATCTACTCAGCATAAGTCGATTGTGTGATACTGGATTCAAAATTAATTTTTAAGAAAGCATTTGTTCGGGAACTAGTAAAGATTTCTCTCAATCTTTCACTGGACGAAGACATAGGAATATTTATCTTCTGGATATAAAATCAGAAAGGTCTCAGTGTCTAATATCCATTCAAGATGAAGCAAACTTTTGGCATTGAAAACTTGGTCATGTTAACATGAAACAGATTGCCAAGATTTCCTCCAAGAAGCTTGTTCGTGGACTGTCCAACCTGCTTTATCAAAAGTCTGAATTATGCACATCATATGTTTTGGGAAAACATGTTAGAAGTTCTTTTAAACCTATAAATTAAGTTTCTACTAATAGAGTTTTGCAGCTTCTGCATATGGACCTCTTTGGACCAACCAGAACTCAAAGTATTGATGGAAAAAGATACTGCCTAGTAATCGTGGATGATTACTCTTGCTTTACTTGGGTATACTTCCTGACAAGTAAGTCTGAAGCCTTTTCTCACTTTTCAAAATTTACCAAGAAGGTTCATAATGAAAAAGATATGCTATTTCAAGCATACGAACAGACCATGGAGGTGAGTTTGAAAATCAATACTTTAATAAATTCTGTGATGAATATGGTTTTCAGCATGTTTTCTCTTCTCCATACCCTCTAAAACAAAATGGGGTTGTGAAAAGAAAGAATAGATTCTTGCAGGAGATGGCAAGAACCCTCTTAATTGAAAGTAAAATTTCCCCTCGATTTTGAGCTGAAGCAATTTCTACAGCTTGCTACATCATTAACAGAGTATTCTTGAGGCATATTCTAGAGAAAATTCCTTATGAAATGTTTAAAGGGAAAAAGCCAAATGTTTCTTATTTTCATTTGTTTATGTGTAAGTGTTTTGTTTTGAAAAATACAAATGATCGCTTGGTAAGTTTGAAGTAAACTCAGACGAATGAATTTTTCTTGACTACTTAACCTCAAGCAAAGCCTATAGAGTATTCAACAAGAAGACTCGGTCTGTGGAAGAATCTATGAACGTCAAGTTTCAAGACTCTATGCAGAATCAACTGGATCAAAATCAACTTGAAGAATCTAAACTTGCTCCAAACTTTTAAAGTCTATTTCCCCCGAAGTAGTTCAGAATTCTAAAGATCAACAACAAGAAGAACCAGAAAATTCAACTGAAGCAGAGGATCAGCAGACTCACAAACCAACTAGCAACTGGAAGCATAAGTCAAGTCATCACAAAGATCTCATCATTGGCAACATTGATGAAGGAATTCGTACCAAATCTAAAAGGTGAGAAGAGTCTAGTGCCTTGGCACTCGTTTCTGAAGTTGAACCCAAAAGTATAGAAGAAGCCTTGGTTGATGAAAGCTAGATTGAAACTATGCAAGAAGAGCTCAGACAGTTCAGCATCAACGATGTTTGGGAACTAGTTCCCAAACCTAAAGGTAAGTCCATTATTGGAACTAAATGGGTTTTTAGGAACAATGTGGACGAGAAAGGAAAAGTGGTCAGGAACAAAGCAAGACTCGTGGCCAAAGGATATACGCAAGAAGAATGAATGAACTATGATGAGACCTATGCAACAGTAGTGAGGTTAGAAGCAATTAGATTATTACTTGTTTTTGTTTGCTATAAAAATTTAAGGTTATTCCAAATGGATGTAAAAAGTGCATTCCTAAATGGATTCATTCAAGAAGAAGTCTATGTGGAACAACCGCCTGGATTTGAAGATCCAAGAAAGCCAAACTCAGTCTACAGATTAAAAAATGCCCTTTATGGACTAAAGCAAGCATCTCGAGCCTGGTATAAAAGGTTAAGTAAATTCCTAACTCAAAATTGTTTTGTTAAAGGAAATGTAGACACTACTTTATTCATAAAAAGATAAGGTAAAGATTTTCTACTTGTTCAAATTTATGTTGATGATATTATTTTTGGATCACCAAATGAAAATCTATGCAAGAAATTCTCTAGATGTATGCGGGATGAATTTGAGATGATTATGATGGGTGAGTTAACTTTCTTTCTGGGATTACAAGTTAATCAATCAAAGAAATGTATTTTTATTCACCAAGAGAAGTATGCAAAAAATCTCATCAAGAAGTTTGGAATGGAGAATTGCAAAAAGACGGAGACACTAATGTCAAGTTCTTCAAAGCTGAACAAAAATGAAGAAGAAAAGAATGTAGATCAGAAGCTATACAGGAGCATTATTGGTTCGCTTATTTACCTTACTGCATCTAGACCTGACATTTTATTTAGTATTTGTATCTGTGCTAGATTCCAATCAAATCCCAAAGAATCTCACTTAAGTGTTGCAACAACACCAAAGCTACATCTGTGATATCCCAAAGAATGAGACTTTACTCTCCTTGGATATTTGGACGTAGATTAGCAGGATATAAAGTTGATAGAAAAAGTACTTCTGGCACTTATCAACTGCTGGGCAGCAAATTGGTATCTTGGTTTTCAAGAAAATAAAATACCGTAGCTCTTTCAACAGCTGAAGCAAAATATGTGGCTCTTAGGAGTTGTTGCTCTCAAATCTTGTGGATGAGGCAACGGCTAAAAGATTTTGGTATTGAAGAATCGTGCAGCGAGATCAAATGTGACAACACCAATGCCATCAATCTCACAAAGAATCCAATTCTTCATTCAAGGGCAAAGCATATAGAGATTCGACATCATTTCATTAGAGATCATGTTCAAAATAGAGAAGTTATGATTCAGTTAATTGACTCAAAGAATCAGTTGGCAGACATATTTACAAAGCCACTGGAGAAAAGCTTATTGGAGTATATTTGCGCCAGACTGAATATCATATCTTCTACCGGGTAAAGTCTAAAGGTGCTCAAACTTAGATTGTCCAAAAACTACATCTGTAAGTTAATGTTTTCTAAATGAATGTGATTTTATTTTAGGATAAAATTTCAAAAAAGTACGTTGATTTTTGAATCGCTACTTGCATATTGTGTTTTTAGAAATTATCTTTTTTGAAATTTTAAATTTTTGGCAGTTTTTCATTTTCGAAAAATGTAGTTTTATTTTTTCCTTTGTGATGATCTGCATATTCCGTTTTATTTGCTTTATATACTGTTAAAGTTCTTCTTCTCCGTTTACGCTCACACAAACCCTAGAATACATAAGTTCCACTTTCTCACATTTTCTCTCAAGTTTGATCTATAAAGCTTTCACCTTTTTCAACGAGCGAATTCAAGAAATCCCCCTTGACAGTGACAATGTCTTTCCAGAGGAAGTCTTTTAGAATTGCGAACAGGGGACCACAACACATGCAAGAGGGTCCTACGCACTTTGACTTAACCGAGAAAGAATATTCTCCTTAGCAACAACAACAATAACATTCTCAACAGTGTCACTCCTCACAGCAAGCAACTCAAGATCCTTCACAACAAGAAGCAGAAGAAGAGATCATTGAAAATGTTGAACCAGTAAGAATGCTGAAACCCCAATTTCTCTTTAAACTCTACTCTAACTTAAAGGATGGTGGTTCTGCGATGACTTTGATCGATGAATTTTTGCGAGCGAATGGTTATAAGAACGAAACTTTGTTCTTAAATACTATGGAAAGGTTAGGCATTGCACCTAAAGGTTTGGCAGTAAGGACTTTTGCCAACTTTCCAAGTGATCCGCGGTTTGGTGGTTTTAATCAGCCAGAAGGAAAGGATGATGATAAGAAGATGTATACGCATTTTCAGCCTAGGATGGGTATTGCTGTAAACGTTCGTAGAAAGTGAACAAGTTTATTCCTTTCTAAGGATCACATGAAGACCTATTCGAAATTTTGAAGAGAATGGTGATGAACTCTCGAACTGTAGACTTTGATTTTCTGGATTCCTTGAAAGTGAACCTGAGGGAGAAATTTACTCTCCTTCAACTCGAAAGATTTTGCTCAGAGACTGCAGTCGCTTACCCCAAATTGACTGCTTATTTCTATTCGAATCTATCTTTCATAGATGCGAATAGATTTTCTTTTACAGTAAGGGACAAAGAGTTTGTGGTGGATGTAGACACTCTGGCAGATGTGATTGGCGTGGAAAGAGGGAGTTTCCAACCAATCAGTGTGTCTATTGGTCACGCAAAATTAGCTCTTGTTTGGGACAGATTTGCAGAAGGCAGGATTTTTTATTCCAGAATAACTGCCTCCAATATCTTGTTACACAAGATTGTGATCAACTGCATCAGACCCAAATCCACTTCAAAGACTGATGTCTCTTGCTCTGAAGCAAAGCTGATGTACGCAATCAACATTGAGTTGAAGTTCTCACTGCCTCACACTATCCTAATGCACATGTATAGGACAGTTGTGAAGAACAAGGGGCAACAACCTTACTTTGCGCTTGTCACTTGACTATTTAGACATTTCAACATTCAGTTTCCTACTACTTTGTGTGTTCGGACCATTGTTCCTATGGTGATAGGACTAAAAATGGTTTCAAAAATTAGACTGGATGAGCTAAATAAGGCATTGGAAAGCCTAAAGGAGAAGTCCCCCACCAAAACAAAACAAGACTCTGCGGTGAAGAAAAGAAAAGGAAAGGAGCCCATGAGCGCACCCATTGAGAAGTGGAGAAACCTTATCTTGTAGGAAGAAGAAGAAGATGAGGATGACATTACTCTCTCTGCATTTGCCTTAAGAAATCTATAGAGCTTTGTTAGTTTTGAGCAGCAAGAGGACAGAGAGAACATAGAAAGAGAAGAGACAGAGAAGAGAGATGAAGAAAGAGAAGAAGGAAGGAAAGAAAAATAAAGCAGGGAAACTCAAGAAGAAGATGGTCAAGATGACTCTTTTGAGCCAACATATGTTGTATCATTGTCAGAGGATTCAGACAAGACTCGAAGTGAAACTGCAGGAGAAGAACAAGAAAAACATCACTTTGGCGCTGGAGCAGAGCAAGAACAAGAAGAGAAATTCTTTTCTCCACTCAAAGGAATAGAGACAGAGGGAGCTGCTAACAAAAGAGGTACCTCTTCACCTGTTTTAACTAGTGATGTTAGTAGATCTCCAATAGATCTAGAGGAATATCCTGAAGCAGATGTTGAAGAATCCACTCTCAGTCCTGATGGTCGAACTGCTAATTTTCCCCCACATCTCAATACTCCTGGAATTGATTCAACTAGACCTAATGCTAGAACAGAACCAACAGCAGACTTTCAAAGACTGCTGGAAATCCTTTTGGATTTGAAGACTCAGCAATATGGAATGGAGTGTGAGATCAAAAATCTCAAAACAGCTTTACAGTCTACTTCAGACTCTCTACAAAAACAGTTGATAGCCCTGAAGCTTCAAGTGCAAGAAACTGCAAAGGGTGAAGATTTGGAACAACTGAAGGCGACTCTAACGAAGCTGGAGGAGTCTGTCAAGTCTATGGGGGATTTCCAAATCGTTCGAATCCCCCGACAGCTATGATTTTATCAACATTTTTAAGTGATTCTCCACTTTTTGCTATTGACAAAAAAGGGAAGAATTTGTGCAAATTTTTATTCTATCTATCTTTTGATGACTCTTTGCTTGGTACTTTGGACTTTGGATTTTGGACTAACTTTGGACTTTTGATTACTGTTGACTTTGAATCTTTTTTACGCTTGCAGCAACTAAGTTTGTAATATTGTTTATGACTGGATAGTTATGTTTGAAATTAACATATTTTCACTAGTTGCAGAATAAATACTATCTAGGTTCAAAAGCAACTTATTTTTATAAGATATCATGTATTTCATAAGTGTTGTTTTGTAGGTCAAAAGTTTTTCAAATCTGCAGGAAAGTTTTGTCACCATAAAAAATGGGGAGATTGTTGGAGAAAACTCATTTACTTTTTTGAAGTTGACAAAATCTTTCCAAATCTAAGTCTGAAGATTTCCAGACTCTATCATCAAAGTCTGAAGACCGCCAGACTTTAGTTTCAAAGTCTACCCTCACTGACAGTTTCCAGACCGAAGAATGAAGACTTATCCAGATGCAGGATTATCTTCAATGATTCGATTCATATGGTTTATGGATGACCTTATGGCTGGATATAACACCTACTTGTTTGATTATCTTGATTGGAAATAATTCCGATTTGAAGATCTTTTGAGAAGCAAGCAAACTTGGAAGGTTTTACTTATGGAAACTAAGATCCTGATTGTATGGGCGAGCATGATTTACGGGCTTTCATCATAAATTATCTAACGACTTGAGATCACTTTAATTGATTATGTCTAATGGGTTGATTGGAAGAATTCATTTGGAAAATGCCAACAATCGAGAAGACATGAATGAGTACTTAAGGCGGACTCTCTAGTTGTTCAATGTGTGTGTGAAAAGAAGAATTTTAAAGTCTGAAACTTTCTAGTCTCTTGATTTTTCATTCATCGAGCTCAAAGTTGTAAACAAAAGAGATAAACTTTTAGTGAGATTTTGTGAGAGACTAGTAGAAACTCTTCACTGAGAAAGTCAATATCACAAGCTGTAAAATCTCTTTTGATTCATAGTGGAATCCAGCTAGTAGGCAATCAGCGTAGGAGAATGGACGTAGGCTTGATCTAAGCCGAATAAACTTTATGTTTCTATTCTCTTTCTCTGAACTCCTAAACTCTTTACTTTTATTCGTAGATTTATTTAATTGTTCAAAGGTGTAATACGTTTATAGTCTATTATCTTCTATAAGCAATTTACTTCTACTAAGTCTTACAAAATTTCTATTTACACCTATTCACCCCTCTCTAGGTGTTTGTACTAGCCCTCTCACCAACTACATTTTGATATTCACCATGCACTCAAACTAGGCTACATTACAAATTACATTAACAATGAAAACTTCAGGAACAAATGGCCAAGTTTCAAAATGTAGGGAGTAAAGTTATAGACGCATAATATTGTAGGATCAACAGGAACTTTATTCTAATATTAACGGTCAAAATAACATAATGAATGTTTCTTTTCCTTGGTAAAGTCTTTATGGTAACGAGTTTTGATCCCCTGACCTTGTGTTTCCACCTCAACCCCCACACCTAGGCCATACCAATGGCATAACAAAATGAGTTCTTTTCCTTAATTGCAGAGGAGGGGCCCAGCATACCAATGCCGGATCTCTTTATCATATTACCTAATAAGCCCGACTATCTATGACCCAGAAAAACGAAAAGGCATGTGCATATTAACAGCTTGAGGGTGAGATTTCTGAAAAAAAGGAGTTCAACTCAATAAGCCTGAAATGATGTGAAGTCACCCCAAGGAGATGGTTGGATGAACTCACATCTGACAAGCTCATGCCCCATAGAAAGAAAGGAAAATTTATTCACACATTTTCCCTCATGAAGATATGGAACTAAGCATTAGGAGATTGTAGGCAGTATTTATAAGAACAAAGTAGAAGGCCATTGGAATACAACAGAATGGCAAGCTCTAGCTCATCAGAACATTCAATCAAATTGTAGCATGTATTAAGGAAGACAGAATCATAGATCAGTGAAGATTCCACTTCAGATAAGTTTAAGCACATCATTGCACACAATAGGAGACTCG
This sequence comes from Eucalyptus guilfoylei, assembly GCA_016097605.1. Taxonomy (NCBI): domain Eukaryota; kingdom Viridiplantae; phylum Streptophyta; class Magnoliopsida; order Myrtales; family Myrtaceae; genus Eucalyptus; species Eucalyptus guilfoylei. Next base: position 11,226,552 of record CM027870.1, on the reverse strand, counting down.
TCAGCCATTTCAGAGTCACTGCAACATGTCCACTCAGCATAGTTACCACATCATCTACAGAAATAACTTTTCTCAGACACTCGGCTTTCACAAAGAGACTGAGAAGTAGAGAGAGCTGAAACAGGGCATTTTGTAGCACATCCACATCAGGAGTTTAACCAAAAGTTCACAAGCGAAGAAGAAAACGAACCATTTGCTAGCCGCTAGCTGCTGCTACATATGCAAGTCGTGACTGGATTAACATTAAATACACAGTAACGACCTCAAGTCTAAACGATCTCCCACGTCTTAACCTTTATATCGACGGTCGGTAATGAAAACGAAATATTTAGGTGAAAATCTAGCGAAAGAAAGAATCTTTACCTTCTTTGGTCGATCGCATGTGCGAATTTACACCTGTCACGAGAAAAAATAGCAGTTCAGTTCTCAGGGCAAACTAACAAGAATATGCGGCCCATTTCAAAAATCGGCAAGCAACAACAGTTTAATCAGAAACCGAGCGATCCATCGATAACGAAGAGATCGCGAATAGGGAAAGGGAGGGCGTACGCGACCATGGGGGAGCTCTCCTGGGGGAGGGGCTGGGGCCGGGGGAGGAGACGGGGACGGGGGCGGGGGCGGGGGCCGGCGCAGCCAATTGGAGAGGCGGGAAGGCCGCCTTCCGGCGCCTTTGAGATACGCGAACAGGAGGCAGATGAAGAGATAGAGAGAGAGAGTGAAAGAGATGGCGATGGAGAGGGAGAGGGAGTGGTCCATTCGGATCGACGGAGGACGAGGAGGAAGATGAGGGGGAGGAGGCGAAATGGAGACTCGTCGGAGGGAATTTATATACAATTTTCCGCCGTTGGGTGCGATCGCGAGAACGCAAAGGACCAACGCTCTGAACGTCTTCGCCGGCGAAGCATGGAGACTCAGGTTTCGTGAAAGAACTGGAGTTGGCGAGGGAGGTGTCGACATATTAACTTCATCACGTTGCTTAGGCGTTAAGAAAGAAGTCGCGAGAGATGGAGCTGGGGAGAGCATGGAGGAGTGCATTGCCGTGGCACGAAGTTTGGTGAGAGGAAGACCGGGTCGTCTTCTTGTTTGGAATTGCAGAACACGGAGGCACTCTCTCTCTCTCTCTCTCTCTCTCTCGTGATGTATAAGCCCGCGAACTGAAGGGAATATCTCGTATGTGGTAACTTACCACTGGTAAATGAATGCTTCTAGCATCAATTTAAAAAAAAAATTGCTCAAGTACAGACCACGTGTGATGCAATAAAAAAACTCATGTCCGTCTTGTAAAAACAAGCAATTTATCAAGCGGAGAATCCTCTCATGTCCAGTAGTTTTGTTTTTGTCTATGCTCTGCGAAAAAGAAATCTCTGACAGAAAAAGAAGTATTTACATTAAAACTTCCATAAACAGATTAAGTGTGATACGGAACATGTGCTTTGTAGAAGTCGACAACGATACGATGTCCGAAGAGCCCAGCTAACCTAACGGCAGGCTTTTTGCGACGGTAGGAACCGTCAAATTTTAACCGCGCATTTTCATGGAGGAAATTGGAACATCGATTCCACCGGCTTCAATTTTATTTTATTTTATTTTACTTCTCATTACTTCCTATTTTCTCGGCTTAATTTAGAATTAGATTAGAGGATTTAAAAAGATCCAAGAAGCACTTTTTTGAAAAGAAACTCTCACAAATCTCATTAATTGAAATTTTTTGAATATGAAGAATGAAAAAACAAATTAAACACTGAAATTTAGATAATCACAAATCAGAAGTAGAAAAATATAATTGCTAACTAAAAAGAAATCATTAATAATAAATTAGTAGTCAAAAAAATTACCTGTTGATTTGAATCTCCTAGATGAAAATACGCAAGGACCTAAAACATTATAAGATCAGTTTTAAGATCACATAAGTCAATGCTAAAGTTAAATTTAAAAAAAAAAAAAAAGGGTTTTCAATTGAATTAGATATGAAGTTACTTTTTTGTGTTTTTAAGTTTCTTTTACTCGGAAATAGTACCCCTAAATCTGTTCTTTGACTAAAAAATAATATTTAATATTTTAAATGTTGCAATTTAGAACTTTTGAGTCTACTTAAATATCCACCAGATATTCACTTTAAATATAAAAAAAATGGCAAGTCTCGCATTTTTTATCTTTAACACTTGTGGCTGAGAGCACCGTTCTCTACTCATTTGTCATATCCAAATTCCTATAGAAGGTTTACACCAGAAATGAGAAAGAGACAAATATAGGCTTGCACAATTGTGGGAAAAAAAAAAAAGGAAGAGAAAATTAAAATCTCAACAAAGACAAGTCAGTTAAATTTCATATAAACAAATTCTTTTTTATGCAAAGTTTTTATCTAATTAAATTTTTCTTTAAATGTTTCGTATCAGAGAATTTAACTATAATTTTATTTGGAAAATCTTTAAAAGGGTTTCTTGAAATTGGGTTTCTTGAAACGTTTTCTTTTCGACAAAATTTCTTTGAAAATAAAATCTAACATTAATATAAAAAAAAAAATAGTGCTCACAACAAAGAACAACAAAACATGTGAAATTCTTAATTATGCGACTATATCTTACACAAAAATAGAAAAACTAGAAAAAAGAAAGAAAGTGAATAAATTTAGGGTCATCATTTAAATTGCAATTGAATAATTCAGGCCAGTTTTATCTTTTTAGTGAAAATTGGGTGGATTTAGTGATAAAGGGGTGGAAATAGCACCGTCCTATCTTTATTACCTAGAATGACTATACTAATAAATCGTTAGAAGGTTTAGAAATAAATTGACAAATTATCAAAAATTTTATGATTAAATTAACCGTATATAATATGTTTAGGACTTTATCTTATCAATTGCGCTTTCATGACAAATATTAGGCTTCAAATGCATTTATCCTTGAATGAATTAAAGTCTTAAGAAAGACATTATGCGTTAAGCCAAAATTAAGGGATATTCACTCATTTTCTCTTTAGAAAAATATATGCATGTATCAATAACCGAACGGCCACATCCTAAGAGAAGCTGAAGACCGGCGAGGAAGTCAGCTGAACCGAAGAATGACGCAGAAAGACAAAAGAAAACAGGCAATTCACTGAGAGAATCATCGATCGATCAAGTACGATAACACGAACAAGATTGACACAAGCAAAGGAGGACGTACTCTGGAGGAATTCGTCGTCGACGGCCGAGCTGTCTAGGAGAGGATTGCCCATCCCAAGGAGGATGCCTTCGGAAACAACCGTGAAAATGCAAGCGAGAAAGAGAGAGAGAGAGAGAGAGAGAGAGAGAGAGAGAGAGAGAGAGAGAGAGATCAATAATTGAAATGGGAACGAAAGCGAGCGAAGTTTATAGGTGGCTTCTTAAACCTCTAGACAGCGTAGACGGTGGAGCGTCAACGTCTCACCAAATCGACCTTCAATTGGCCGCCAAACTCATCTCGATCTGGCACGCTGTCCTCAAATCGTAGATATTTCATTTAACATCAGATGTTTCTAATTTAAGGTAAGGAAAAATTGGAAATGCATGAAATTGCAGACCATTTCCACGATTCAATTTTTTGATGAAGAGTAAGCGATGAGATTTTGCTTTTGGAATGTTAATCCCATCGTTCCTCCGATTACGTGAATTTTCTCTCTGATATGTAACTTTATAATAGAAATTCTAGTGATCTTTAATTATCTGAGGAAGGATGATGCACCACCCTTTCCTTCGCAGAGTGTACGGGTACCAGTTTCCCCGCATGTGAAACGAAGGAAAGAAAAGGAAAAAAAGTCAAATTTGGTAGGTAGAGTTTAGACTGCGTGTCTATATATATATACTTCTCGTATTCTAAACTTTAAGGAAAAATAACAAAAATAATTCATAAACTTTAACTTAATATATAATATGATCTCCGAACTTTACTCCAATATATAATTTCACACTTAAATTCACCCTACACTCAAATCTTCATATGACTAGAGGCATTTTCATCAAAAACTTTTTTTACCCTCCTTCATTTTCTTTCCTTTTCTTTCCTCTCTTTTCATTTATGTTTTCTTTTCTTTCTTCTTCCTTCCTCGTCCTCGCATATGAGACCTCCCTCTTCGCCTTGGATGGCATCCTCTACGCCCTCTCCAGCCTCAAGTGAAGCAAACATTTTCCTCATTCACTCTCTCTTATCTCACACTCTTGCTAGTCCCCTCTTTTTTCTCTTTTTTCTCTTTTTTCTTCTTTTTTAAAAAAAAAATTCTTTTTTATTTTAATTTTTTCTAATTTTCTTTTCTTACTTTCTTTTTTTCCCTTCTTTCTCGACTAGTCGCCGGCCATAAGCTAGCCTCGGGCCTGCCAGCCTTGGGAGAGCTCGGGCTCGTCGATCTAGTGAGGCCCAAGGCCATAGAAGAAGAAAGAGGAGGAAAAGAAAAAATAAAAGAAAAAAGTAGAAAGAAAAAAATGAAAATACTTAAAGTTATGATTTTAAAACAATTAAAAAAAGTAAAAGAGAATAAAAAAATCAAAAGGGAGGAAAATAAAAACTAATTTTCCATGCCAAACGGTGCAAAATTTTTTCTAATGCATTTTCAACATTAGCCTAATACTGAAAAATATTATTATTTTCCTAAAAAATAACTTTCTAGAAAACTATTTTCAAAAACCCCACGTTTTCCACAAATCGAACTAAGCCTAGATGTCATTTGTTTATCTAAGAAGGGACGAGGATTAGGTCTCAAGAGGCTGGAATGGTGGAATAAAGCTTTGATTATAATTCAGAGAAATAAGGATGCATCTAGACATTGAGAGACCCTGTTCTACACATATGGCTTTCCAAAATATCAAGGCTGTGAAGGAGTGTGAGATAACGTAGACAGTTAGGGTAAGAAAAGCACACGAGGGGAAGCTGAATGAAGCAATCAAGCGGATTTGCAGGCGATGCAGGCCGCAACACAAAACTGTGATAAAATATTTCAACGAGGAAAAAGCTCTTGCATTGCAAGAGGCACCACTGTCAGCACAAGCAAGACATAATTCGCGGAGTTACCATAGGAAATAAATGTTGAATTAGGTAAACAGAGTCATGTTGCACTAACCAAGCTGCGGAACCTATCCTAAAAGACGAGAGAGACATAACAAGTGAGGAGAATTGCTAAAGAACATGCTAATTGAATTAGCCCTTCACCTTTGAAAGGGGACCTGTCCTTTAAAATTGGTGAGTTCGATCCCCTCTTCCTCGTTGAACATGTCTCTTGGTTGAAAAAGATAATCATCCATGAGTCAGGACATAACAAAATGTTTCGAGGTCGCTAGTCATTTAAGGACGCAAGAGTACACACGGGAGATAACTTTTGCATTCAGTGCAGCACCAGCAGAGCATACAAGTCATCAAATTTTGACATAAAAGTGCACACAGTAGACCTGATACTCAGTATTATGCTGAAAAACTGCATAATACATTATTGTCTTATAAGAAAACTCCACATCATTCTGTCTTATAACAGATAAATAACAAGCAAAGTGGACGCATCGTGATCAGAATCTAAAAAATGGCTGGTTTACTCGACAATTACATCAGAAAGCAGCTCATTCAAAATTGGGCTTCTCTTGGTAACTGCAACCTGATGTTTGGATCTGCTGAACCAGTTGAGACCCAGATCCCCCAACAAATGCATCACCTACACATGCACACTTCGATTAGATATAAACCTTAAAAACTCCCAAAAAATTATAACTCCAGCAATGTCTGCATGCGCATGTATGTATGTATCTAAAAGTGTATATGATGACGTTAGACGCATAGAAGCCAGCCCTAACACAGTGCTCTAATGTTTTTCTCCTGAACCAGTTGAGACAGAAAACCTCCCAACAAATGCATCACCTACACATATGCATCTATTAGGTATGTTAGGAATAAGCATACAAACACAACGAAATAGCAAGTAAAGGTGAGAGAGAAATTGAAACATTAGGTTTTATTCGAGTTCACCCTTAAATTAGGGCTACATTCAGCAGCGGATTACACTATAATTGGCACCTCCCACCTCTTTGTTACAACTCCCAATTCCATAAGAAAGAGATTATATATAAGTGACAGGGTAGCTATTCGTGGATCCAAGCCCAAATCATCAATAAAATATAGGCCCAAACTATAGAAGTCCTTTGGCATTGCAGGGGCGCTGCGAACACAAACATTTGATCGAGCAATCTTAGGTAAAGCTGCTGAAAATTAAAAGACACGAAGGGCTATTTACTTTATCCTTCGAGCAACTGACCTTGTCATTTGCAGCTGCATGTTCAGTAGGGGTGAGCATCGGTCCAGGGTCAACCCTAGACCGACCCTAAACCGGCCCAACCCTGCCGGTTCTGGTCTGGTTCCCAGGGAGATTGGGTCGGTCCTTGGTCCTAGAATTCCTTGACTAGCATTGTGCGAGTCAGTCCTTGGTCCTGAAAGTTCCAGGTCGGTTCAACTCGGACCAACCCCGACTATAGATATATATATATATATATATAAAATATATTATTTACAAATTTTTTATATAGAGAAAATCTTAAAATAAACAGCGTCAATAACATTAAATAACTCTTTAGTGAAGAGTTCAAATAATTTTACATTGTTCTTTAATAACTTAAATTTTTAATGCCTTTTTACAATATGAATAGTTATAATTTACGAAGGAGGAAAATGTTTTTGTGAGGAGTCCTCACGGCGTCCAAAAAGGCATAAACAGCTCCTTATGGCATCCTCTCTAGTATCCGTTCTCTTATGTCTTATTTGTCATCTTAGTCTTCAATTTACCAAAATCGAAAAAAACTTCTTCACTCGCCATTCGACACTCACCTCGCTCGCTTTGGCTCACTCGTGCCGATCGCCGCTCGATGCTCGCTTGACTTGTTGCTCCCTGCTCGACATTCGATGCTTATTCTGTTCAACGCTCACCCCACTTGACCCTCACCGCTTGCCTTTCTTGACTGACCTCGCTCATTATCGAACTCATTGGGTCGGTACGGTCCTTGGTTGCCCTTTTAAGGAGTATTAAAAATGAAAAAAAAAATTATTGGTTGGTCCTGGGTTAACCTTGAAACTGGACCAAACTCATTGTGTTAGTCCAGTCCCTAGTCGCTTTCTTAAGGAGTACAAAAAATGAAATAAAAATTATCGGTTGATCCCGAGTTGACCCTAGAACCAAACCGAACTCATTGGGTCGGTTCGGTCCTTGGTCCCAAGCTCAATAGGGTCGGTCCTCGATCTCAAAAATTGAGGACCAACACTGTGCGGGTTGGTTCTAGGGTTAGAGGGTGGATCGGCCCAACCTAGACCATGCTCACCCCTGTTCAAGATCAAGCAGGATAGAGTTTGGGGAATCCAACGATGTAGAAGTATGTGGCCTTCTCAACTGTTTAATGTAGGTCCAACAATAGTGTCCTTCAGTGAAACCGTACAAGTAGAAATGATTCGAGTTAGAAAAACCTGAGGGTGGACAAGCTACCTAGCGCCCCATCTTTTGGTTGTTTCAAGTGGTCAGACTTGTAGCAATTGGCCACAGAGAGATTGACAATAAGAGACCTAAAATAAAACACCAATGCAAACTTCTTGTTAGTCTAACTAATTATAACTAGCAAGAAGATTCTTGAAAGTGTTGGACAGTTCAAGCATGCCAAAATTGTCAACCTGACATAGGAATATAGCCAGGTTAGCACTGCCTCTGTATTCTTAAGTTTAATTAACTCGCACGAGTCCTTTTAATGTTTCAAGTGATAGCCACTTTAGGGCCTGAATTTTAAAACTAGACAACTTGGTCCCTGAATTATACATTCTCAAAATTTATGATTCCTTGGCCAGATTTTCAGGTTCCCAATTGTTAGAGAAAACTCCTTTACTATTTTGAAGTTGACAAAACATTTCTAAATTTAGGTCTGGAGATTTCCAGACTCTATCGTCAAAATCTGAAGACCGCCAGACTTTAGTTTCAAACTCTGCCCTCACTAATAGTTCCAAACCGAAGAATAAAGACTTATCCAGATGCAAGATTATCTTTAAGGATTCAATTCATATGGTTTATGGATGACCTTATGCCTGGATATAGCACCTACTTGTTTGATTATCTTTATTGGAAACAATTCCGATTTGAAGATCTTTTGAGAAGCAAGCAAACTTGGAATGTTCTACTTATGGAAACCAATCTAACGACTCGAGATCACCTTAATTGATTCTGTCAAACAGGTTGATTTGAATAATTCATTTGGAAAGTGCCAATGATCAAGAAGGCATGAAGGAGTACTTAAGGTAGACTCTCCAGTTGTTCGATGTGTGTGTGAAAAGAAGAAGTCTGAAACTTTTTAGTCTCTTGCTTTTTCATTTATCGAGCTCAAAGTTGTAAACAAAAGAGAGAAACTCTTAGTGAGATTTTGTAAGAAACCAGTAGAGACTCTTCACTAAAAAAGTCAAGATCACAAGCTGCAAAATCTCTTTTGATTCATAGTGGAATCCAGCCAGTAGGCTGTCAGCGTAGGAGAATGGACGTAGGCTTGATCTAAGCCGAATAAATTTTGTGTTTCTATTATCTTTCTTTGAACTCCTAAACTCTTTACTTTTATTTGTAGATTTATTTAATTGTTCAAAGGTGTAATACGTTTATAGTCTGTTATCTTCTATAAGCAATCTACTTCTACTAAGTCTTGCAAAATTTCTATTTACACCTATTCATCCCCCTCTAGGTGTTTGTACTAGCCCTCTCACCAACTACATTTTGATATTCACCATGCATTCAAACTAGGCTACATTACAAATTACATTAACAATGAAAACTTCAGGAACAAATGGCCAAGTTTCAAAATGTAGGGAGTAAAGCTATAGACGCATAATATTGTAGGATCAACAGGAACTTTATTCTAATATTAATGGTCAAAATAACATAATGAATGTTTCTTTTCCTTGGTAAAGTCTATGGTAACGAGTTTTGATCCTCTGACCTTGTGTTTCCACCTCAACCCCCACACCTAGGCCATACCAATGGCATAACAAAATGAGTTCTTTTCTTTAATTGCAGAGGAGGGGCCCAGCATACCAATGCCGGATCTCTTTATCATATTACCTAATAAGCCCGACTATCTATGACCCAGAAAAACGAAAAGGCACGTGCATATTAACAGCTTGAGGGTGAGATTTCTGAAAAAAGGAGTTCAACTCAATAAGCCTGAAATGATGTGAAGTCACCCCAAGGAGATGGTTGGATGAACTCACATCTGACAAGCTCATGCCCCATAGAAAGAAAGGAAAATTTATTCACACATTTTCCCTCATGAAGATATGGAACTAAGCATTAGGAGATTGTAGGCAGTATTTATGAGAACAAAGTAGAAGGCCATTGGAATACAATAGAATGGCAAGCTCTAGTTCATCAGAACATTCAATCAAATTGTAGCATGTATTAAGGAAGACAGAATCATAGATCAGTGAAGATTCCACTTCAGATAAGTTTAAGCACATCATTGCATACAATAGGAGACTCGTCAGCCATTTCAGAGTCACTGCAACATGTCCACTCAGCATAGTTACCACATCATCTACAGAAATAACTTTTCTCAGACACTCGACTTTCACACAAGAGACTGAGAAGCAGAGAGAGCTGAAACAGGGCATTTTGTAGCACATCCACATCAGGAGTTTAACCAAAAGTTCACAAGCGAAGAAGAAAACGAACCATTTGCTAGCCGCTAGCTGCTGCTACATATGCAAGTCGTGACTGGATTAACATTAAATGCACAGTAACGACCTCAAGTCTAAACGATCTCCCATGTCTTAACCTTTATATCGACGGTCGGTAATGAAAACGAAATATTTAGGTGAAAATCCAGGGAAAGAAAGAATATTTACCTTCCCTGGTGGATGGCATGGGCGAATTTACACCTGTCACGAGGAAAAATAGCAGTTCAGTATTCAGGGCAAACTAACAAGAATATGCGGCCCGTTTCAAAAATCGGCAATGAACAGCAGTTTAATCAGAAACCGAGCGATCCACAGATAACGAAGAGATCGTGAATAGGGAAAGGGAGGGCCTACGCGACCATGGGGGAGCTCTCCTGGGGGAGGGGCCGGGGGCGGGGACGGTGGCGGGGGTGGGGGCCGGCCCAGCCAATTGGAGAGGCGGGAAGGCCGCCTTCCGGCGCCTTTGAGATACGCGAACAGGAGGCAGATGAAGAGAGAGAGGGAGAGAGTGAAAGAGATGGCGATGGAGAGGGAGAGGGAGAGGGAGAGGGAGAAGGAGTGATTCATTCGGATCGACGGAGGACGAGGAGGAAGATGAGGGGGAGGAGGCGAGATGGAGACTCGTCGGAGGGAGATGGAGAGGGAGAGGGAGAGGGAGAAGGAGTGATTCATTCGGATCGACGGAGGACGAGGAGGGGAGATGAGGATGAGGAGGAGGAATTATACAAGAAAGGATCCGAGGCAAGACGCTTAGGCGTGAAGAAAGAACTCGCGAAGTGGCGTTGGAGGGAGTTGGTGAAAAGAAGACCAGGTCATCTCCCGCCGTGAGGCATCGAAGAGTTCTCGTTTGAACATCAAGGTATCCTCTCTCTCTCTCTCTCTCTCTCTCTCTCTCTCTCTCTCATGTGGTAAATGAATGCTTTTAGCATCAATTTAAAATAAGAAAAAAAAGATATGTATATTATAAATCCTAAAACATATTACAAAAAAACAATTGAGTCATAAAACTTATCAAATTAATCCAATTAAATCAATTTGTTAACACTATTGACTTATTTAACGGAAAATGCTAACGTCGCATTTTTAAATTAATTTATCTCTTCTACATGGCATTTTTTTAATATTCTATCCAAATCTTATTTAAATTAGATTAAAAAATAAAAAAAGTTAAAATTTATTTAAGGGTTAATACCCTGAAAAATCCCAAACTGGTACACCTGTAACAAATTTATCCAAAACTATATTTTTGACCATGAAAAACCCCAAACTGCTACACATGTAACAAATTTACCCCGACTAACCATAAAAAGCCTTAAACTTGTACATTTATGACAAATTTACCCCAAACTAATTTATTTGATTGCAAAAAACTCAAAACTAGTAAATTTATGATAAATATACCCTCTGCTAAATTGGATTAATACCACAAAAAAATCATAAAAATTGTAAACTGTGACAAACGGAGTGTAAAATCCCAAATTGGTATACCAGTCAACTATCACGTATCATTTAACTTAATAATTTGACAGTAAAATTTAATGAAAACTAACAGAGGGTAAATTTGTCACAAGTGTATCAATTTGGGGTAAATTTGTCAAATGTATACCAGTTGGAGTTTTTAGTGGTCAAAAAAATAATTTGGGGTAAATTTATCACATGTGTACCAGTTTGGGATTTTTCAGGGTATTAACCCTTTATTTAAAAAAACAAAACTGAAAAAAGGGTGGTAGGGTAGACTCTTGTCCACGAGTGCTGCCGCCACCACCACCCCTCACCGAAGGGACTAGCGACCTCAGCGAGGGTGGCTGGCCCTCACTAACCCTAGGTGAGGCCTCGTCGATCTCAGTTGTGGACTAACAACCCTCATTGGGCCCGGGTGAGGGCACTTAGAATTGAGCAACTTCGACGCTTGCCCGTGCTTGCCCAAGCCTAATGAGAGTCGCCGCCCCTCCCTAGAGGCTAGCGAGGCTCGTCATCTATCGGTTGGGGCCACCGAGGCATCGCCTAGGGCGGGCAATGGCCATCCACCCTCACTCATGGCCGGCAACCTTCACTGGTCCCTTCGCGAATGGGTGGCGGTGCTGGTGGCAACGACAACCCATTGCTGAGGCCCTGCCCTATCCTCCTCCTCCTCCTGCTCGTCCTCCTCCTCCTGCTCGTCCTCCTCCTCCTTCTTCTTTTCTTTTCAATTTTGCTTTTTTGAGTAAATTTTTAGCTATTTTATTTTTTTAATATAATTTAAATAGAATTTGGATAAAAATATCACGACAGTATTTTCCATTAATTAAATTGACAATGTTAGCTTTAAGACTTAATTCTATTAATTTGACAAATTTTAGGATTTGATTATAAAAGTTTTAAGACCCAGTTGAACTTTCGTCATAAATTTTAGGATTTGTAATGCACATATCTTAAAAATAGAAAAGCTCTTTATCCTTTTTGTTTTTTTGGTAAACTTATCCAATGTTGAGTATACACGGGATTTGACGGCATATAAGGAACCCCCGGGGAAGACGTCAACGACAACGACGTATGCATATGTGAGAGAACTGGGAGTTGGTGGGTGAGACCTCGCCATATTCCTCGTCGCCCTCCACCACGCCAGAGACCCAAGTTCCTGACGTTGCTTAGCAGACAAGATCATCTCCCGCCCTCTGGATTAAAAGATAGGGTCTTCGAAACTCGGGCCAATTTCCAAAAAAAAAAAAAAAAAAAAAAACTAAATTTTAGATCCAATCAAAAATCTACCTCCAATTTTTTTTTGTCTCGAAAAAATCTCAAATTTTTGGTCTAATCCCATATCTACCTTAATTTTTTACTAAAAAAAATCATTAATTTTTACTCTAATCCTAAATTTGCCCCCTTTAGCCCTTGTCCAAAAGTCGCTATTAGTAGTCCTTAATTTTTTATCTCTCTACGGAGACGAGTCTATTAAAGTTCATATAAACAAAATTTTTTGTATGAAATGTTTTTATATAATTAAATTTCTTCTTTAATAGCTTCGCATCAGAGCTATAATTTTATTTGGAAAATCTTTAAAAGGGGTTTCTTGAAAATAGGTTTTTTGAAAGGTTTTCTTTTCAACAAAACTAATTTTTGTAAAAGTAAAATCTAACATTGATAAAGAAAACATAGTGCCTACAACAAATAAAAACAAAACATGTGAAATTCTTAATTATGTGACTATATCCTACATAAAAATAGAAAGACTAGAAAAAAGAAAGAAAGTGAACAAATTTAGGGTCACCATATAAATTGCAATTGAATTTTATCTTTTCAGTGAAAATTGTAGGGATTTAGTTATAGAGGGGTGGAAATAGCACTGTCCTCTCTTTATTACCTAAAATAACTATATTGACAAATCGTTAAAAGGTTATAAATAAATTGACAAATCGTCAAAAGGTTTAAGAATAAATTAATAATATGCAATATATTTAGAACTTTTTGGATAATTATCTTATCAATTGTATTTGTATGACAAGTTTTGGACTTCCAAGCGCACTTATCCTTGAAATTAAGAAAGACATTACAGATTAAGCCAAAATTAGGGACTATTAACTCATTTTCTCTTTGGCTTCCAAGCACACCTATCCATGAATGAAAACATACCTTGGTGGGGCTTGAAATCACCTAGTAAAGAAAAGAGAGGAAATACCTTATTGGAATCGTGGACTCTACCAAGCCCTGGCACCCATAAAATCAATGTAGATGGTTCATTTTTGAACGGTGAAGCAACCAGCGCCATCTCGTGGGTGTGCCAAGACTCCACTAGGAGGCTCATCGACGGTCATGCTAGCTCCATCCGGGTTCGCTCAGCTCTTCATGCCAAAACCCTTGCGCTGCTCCAAGCGGGTGAAATGGGTGTCCTCTTGTGAGTTAGCTGGAACGACAGTGGAGTCTAATTGTTTAACTCTTGTAAGTACATTTCAAGGAGCAGATCAGTTTCCTTGGGATGTCCACGTGCTTATTAAGGAGTGCCACTAGCTTTTTATCAATATTCAAGACCTTCAGCTGCTGGTCCATTGCTCGCGACCCAAACTGAGGTTGCGGGTGGTCAAAATCCAAATCCAAAATATCCTCCACTCTAACTGGATCTTTAACCCATGTCAAGTCCTTCGGTTTATTATGCTCTGAAATTCAACTAATATGTCTATCAACTTTTGATTATGAATGATAAACGAAGCTCTTTTTTTCAACAAAAAAAGAAAACCCATTTTCTCTTTAGGAAAACACATGCATGCATCAATAACCGAACGACATAAGAAGCCACATCCTAAGAGAAACTGAAGACTGGCGAGGAAGTCAGCTGAAGACGCAGAAAGACAAAAAGAAAACAGGCAATTCGCCGAGAGAATCATCGATCGATCAAGTACGATAACACGAACAAGATTGACAGTAGCGAAGGAGGACGTACTTTGCAGGAACTCGTCGTCGACGACGGCCAAGCTTTCCAGCAGAGGATTGACCATCCCAAGAAGGATGCCTTCGGAAGCAATCGTGAAAATGCGAGCGAGCGAGAGAGAGAGAGAGATAGGTGAAATGGGAGCGAGGGAGAGCGGAGCTCTGGAGGTGGTTTCTCAAGCCTTTAGACACGTGGACTGAGGAGCGTCATTGTCTTTACCAAACCAATCTTCAATTGGCCGCCAAAATCATGTCATTTTCGCATGCGGTCCTAACATTTCAGCTATTTCATTTGACATCGCATGCTTCTAATATAAGGTAAGGAAAAATTGGAAGCGCGTGAAATTTCAGATGATTTCCACGATTCAATTTTTCGATGAAGAGAGATTTGCTTTTGGAATGTTAATCCCATGGGTCCTCCAATTACGTGAATTTTATCTCTAATATGTAACTTAATGACGGAATTTCTAGTGATATTTAATTATCTAAGGAAGGATGATGCACCATCCTTTTCTTCGCAGAGTCTACAAATATCAGTTTCCCCGTACTCAAAAGAAAATGGGTTCAACAACTCTTGTAAGAAGTCAGAAGGAGTAAGTGAAATGAAGAACAGAAAAGGGAAAAAGTCAACTTTGGTTGGTAGAGTTTAGGTGAGGACGAGAAAGAGCGCCTCTCTCGCTTTTCGTATAAAATAATAAACACGCATTATTTTTTATATTCTAACTTTAAGGAAAAATGATAAAAATAATAATTCATGAACTTCGATTTTATACATAATTCATAAACTTTTAATTTATTCAGTTTGATCCATAAATTTTAATTTAATATACAATTTCATCCCGAATTCACTGGCCACGCAAATCTTCATATAACCAAGGGTATTTTTATCAAAAATTTTTTTTTTCCTCCTTCGCTTTCTTTCTTTTTCTTTCCTCTCTTTTTCAATCATGTTTTCTTCTCTTTCTTTTTCATTTTCCTTCTTCCTTCCATATCCTCGCCTCCAAGACCTCCCTCTCCACCTTGGACGGCATCCTCCACGCCCTCTCCAGCCTCAATCGCGACTTCCCCTACAAGAGCACCTTTGACACACTCATTACTTGCTTCTGTTGTCTCATCCGCCTCAACGAGGCCCTGCGTGTTGTCAAGATGATGGTCATCGACTTTTGCCTCAACACCATAATTCCGTCGGCTAGGACGGCCACATTCGAGCCTCAATCAACAGAGTCCACCTTGGTACTCCTCTGAGCGTTAGCTTAGAAGAGGAAAGATCGGACAAAAAGAAAAAGGGTTAATACATTGAAAAACCTCAAACTGATATATTTATGACAAATTTACCTTAAATCATCTTTTTACCACCAAAAACCTCAAACTGGTATACTCTTGATAAATTTACTCTAAACTAGTACACTTGTGACAAATTTACCCTCTGTTAGTTTTCGTTAAATTTTACTATCAAATTATTAAATTAAATGACACGTGACAGTTGATTAGTATACTAATTTGGGATTTCACGCTCCGTTTGTCATAGTTTACAATTTTTATGATTTTTTTGTGGCATTAATTCAATTTAGCAAAGGATATATTTGTCACAAATTTACTAGTTTTGGGTTTTTTGCTGTCGAATAAAATAATTTGGGGTAAATTTGTCATAAATATACCGGTTTATGGTTTTTTATGGTCAGTCGAGGTAAATTTGTCATAGGTATACTAGTTTGGAGTTTTTCATGGTCAAAATAATAGTTTGGAATAAATTTATCACATGTGTATCAATTTGGGGTTTTTCAAGATATTAACCCAAAAAAAAAAAGGGACATTAGACGAAAATGGCCATCGTCATGTTAAGATCTGTCTAGTTGGTAATCTTGGGTCCTGTTCAAGACTAACTTTTACTTCGTATTTTTATTTGAGATTGAGATTGAGTTTATCAAGTCAGACATTTATTCGAGACAAAATTCAATTTGAGTCTTCTTTTTATAAAATACCTTCACTTTATACCCTTATTCGAAATTATTCCAAAATTAAAATTGCAAATGATATATATTTTTTGCCATAAAAATTAAGAGTTTAAATGCAAAACGTTGGAAAGGCAAAGGCAGATTTGCATTTCTTTAGATTGGTCGTGCTCAAGGGCCCATCTAACAAGGGCCCATCTAACAGTGGATTCATTTTCATTTGATAATGTTTAAAATTGTTTGCTCTCCCAAACATGAACTAGTCGTCAACCCATGTGCTAGGCCGGACAAATACAAAGTAAGAAAAATTGTCTCCATATTGAAAAGGAGAAAAATAGATTAGTTGAATCAAAGGCGTAACGAATAAAACAAATTTGCATTTGAGTTGCAAAATTTTTAAAAAAATACAATTAAATCTTAAGATTGATCAAATTAATACAACTTAGCATTTTTGTTAGCTCCATTCAATTTGAATTGCACGCATATGCTTTTAGATATTTTCAAAATTATGTAACTCTAATGTGGCACCAATTGAGCTTTACGTGAGAAGAAAGTCAAAAATAAAATCGAGAAAAATCCCATAGAAAAGTCTGAACGGGCATGTGCGGGGATATATCTAGATATACCATCACACAGATATTGAGGTATCATTCATCAAATCCACTAACATATGTTCTGTTCATATACTCTCGTACACATACTCGTGTACCTATACTACAGTAATTTCATACTCCGGACGGCTTTTCATGGGGCTGAAATGGAGGAGCAGGGGGTCAAACAATACGAGGCGGCCGAGCGGCCTCGCTCCGTCCACGGGACCTCCCGATGAGGTAGAACGCGAGCGCCACAATCAGAATGAACAGAATGGCTGGCAGCGACACCACGACTATATATCCCATGCCGTGAATAGTAGTCCACAGGCACGTCTTCAGCTGCTAACGCTGTGCTCAAACACCAGAGAACAGATGCGTGACACTAAGCGTTAATTAACAATTTCGACCGGGGGATTCACATCATTGCGATCTAGCAGTAATTAAAACAATCGGAAAAGAACGTGACATGAGCATCTGTCTGACATATAGTAATTTATATATTGCCATTACCTTGGTCCCTAAGGTGCCAAATCCTTCTAAAACGGTCGATTTTCGCTCTCTTTCCTGCTGCAACATCATCTATAAGTGTACTGAAACGATTTTGGCTAGAAGATCGAAAGGGCTTTTGCCTAATTCTATCAGCTTAAACCAAACCAAACCGCTATTTATCAGTGGAAGTAGAATCGTGGACGATGTGTTTTCAGCTCATGAGTTTGTCCACAGCTATCGTAGGGACGGAACATCCCCTCGATGCGCTTTCATGGAGGACATCATGAAAGCATTCGATTCAGTAAGCTGGAACTCTCTTTAACACACATTTTTCAAAGCAAAAATCGGTCGGTGCCCCTCCCCTAGATTCTCTGCCAATGTTAATGGGGAAATTGGCGGGATTCTTCTGTGGAAAGAAGGGACCTAAGGCAGGGTGATTACAGCTCTTTGTGACGGCCATTGAGGTTCTCTCTAAAGTGCTAAATGCTGCAACTCTACCTTTTGACAGATTCGAAATCCTCTCTGGCTCGAAGCTTAACCCAGCTCAAACTGCCATGTTCGCAGCTGGTGCTCCCAGATAAGGTCAAGCGAAATCTGCTACAGCTTCGGCCCGTGAACATCATCTTAAATTTCGACCAAAAAGAAAACTTTGGATGTCCCTTTGGTCTCTGCTGGGGTTTTTTGTACAGGATCGTAAACCTCGGTGCGTATATGTAAAAGGGTTTTCCACTTTCTCTTTCAACAAAGGTGTAAGTGCATCTCGCAAAAAGAAAGAAAGGAGCAAAAAGCAAACTCATACTGCGCAAAGCTATGGGATTTCTCGCTTTCCTATCGATGCCCCAAAGACTGCATGCTATTATTATTCCAAGACACCATCGAAGATTTAAAAAAAAAAGAAGCCATCTCGTGGCGATGCTCCATCAAATGAAAACCTGCGTCCGACTGAATTATATCGCTCGACAAACCGACAAAAGAGGCAAAGAAAAACAAGAACGAATTCGATCACTGCCGACCCATGTTTATCTTCATCACAATCTATGGCGGGATGAATTGCGAAGGAACTGCTTACCTCTACCGACGCGTGCCCAGCTCAAAGTACACCACACCCACACATAGAGAGAGAGAGAGAGAGAGAGAGAGTTTGTGTGGTTAGTGAAGACGATGGTGATGAGGACCAGGTCAGAGCGCGACTCGATTGATAATGAGTTTCCGTGTAAAAAGAAACAAAAATGAGAAGGTCGCCAAAGCGCCCAATGGTTTGGTCGGGAGAAAATATTCAATGGTTCGAAAGCTACGTATTTAGTCTTCTTCTATTATTTTTCAGCTAGTCCATGAAGACACATGTCTCTCTTTAAGTGGAGCAACTTAAGCTCACGCACGCGACGTAGACTGATGACATGATATTTCAAACCATCAAATATTTTCTCCGTCCCCGAGAAAGAAATTTTGGGCATACTCACGTTGAACGTTGCACGTGCTTGTGCAGTAGTAGTACCAAGGCTCTTCCCATGGGCCTTACGCGCTTTGTTTCGTGTCTTCTAATTCGATTATGTCGAGACGACGAGCCATGCCGAGCTTGATTCGATACGTTCGTACTCCAAATATATCGGCGCAATACCATTGTGCAAAAGATCGACACGCTCGCACGTTTCATGGGTTGCCAATCGAACCCTACAATAGAATAAGCCCATCTAGCGTGTTTCTTTGCCTTGTCTTTCTTTTTTCTGCACTAGTGCTGGACCCCAGATTGGACATCTTCGCCGTCTTTCTTTCTTCCAGACAATCTGCATGACCGGACCGCCCAGAACATCATGGTTTTCGCTCCTTGCTTTCTTGCTGGGAATAATCGTCACTCCCTCATCCTCTGATGCATAACTCTGCACAGTTCTCAACCCTTTTCGACCATTCAATCCTCCGAAAAAGGGAAGGTGAGAGAAGACTTCTCTAACACTGAACCCAACAAATTTTACAAGTCATGCATGAAAGCACATACAGATATACAATACAATCACGCAAGGTCGATCCTCGTGTCATGATTTCCAGGGCAATGCCTTCTACAGCACGTCCCATAACAAGGGCCTCCGACTTCAGCAGTAAACGAGGGCAATTGGTGCTCGGAATTTATCCCCAGCTCAAGGAAACTCTCTTTCCCCCTTTCGGGAAGGTTCGGGAAAAACCAATTCCAAGAAGTGTAGTGAGAACTTGAGAACTACAAAACTTCAACCCATTGCCAACCCCTTCTTTCCATGAGCTTTGACTAAGCCGCAGCATTTACATATCAGTATATCACATTACATACTAATGGTTCCATCAGAACTAAAGAAAAATTTGCAGCAAAAAGAACTTTGGTACAAGGAGAGAGAGAGAGAGAGAGAGAGAGAGAGAGTTCAGCTGTGCTACGAGACATAAGAAGCTGAATGTGGAATCTTGCGGACCCCCTCCTGTGAACCGACTGGTTTGTTGGACAGTCGACGCTTGTATCGTTTGAGGACAGATGCCAAATTTTCTTTCCCCTTTGGGAAAGCCACATCACCTGCTGCAGTGCCCGTCCGACCTTTCCTGCCAGAGATTGAAGTCTCCACGTCCTTGACTATTTCAAGGAGCATCGCCGCCGTTGTGCAGTTGCCACGGGCAGTTTTTGCAACCGGAGGTAATGAATCATTATTTCCAACAGCAGGGCTTGGTACTTGGTGGAAATTTACTCCAGGAATTTGGAGGCAAAAGCATGGGGACATCAGTGTCCGGGGCTTCAAGAATGCCGGTTCAATGATTCCCTGTTAACAAGGCATGCATATAGTATGACAATCAGTGGATGCATGATGAACTAAGAAGTTTTGACTAAAGCTACTGCTTAAGGCTTCTTGCAGGGTTAACCAGTTTGGACAACATAAAAATTAACCATTGAGGAAACGAAAGCAAGATCTAAAGAAAGATGTGAACTTATGCATTATACATCCCACCTAAAAGTGGCTGACAATCTAAAATCAGCATGCACATAACGGTTGGACTGGCACAATATAGGATAAGGGCTCGTAAACAATCATCCAATCAAGTTAGACAACTGTGACATATGCATACTCAGCAAACATGGAAATAGGTCAATCAGGATCCATATAGTTTGGCAGAGTCAGGTATGGCCTACAGGCAATTTGATGCATCCACAAAGATCTGACTCTAAGGTAGATCAGCAGCAGCAATCTGTTTAACTCAAAATGTTTCCACAGTACACTACCTGAAGTCGGTTAAGTACGTAAGTATATTTTCCCCATAGCTCTGGCCGGCTTTCCATGAGCGACAGATCAAGAACCTTGTGTACACACCACACACCAAAGCTTATTACAAGATCGGCTCTATAGATACACTCTTCACCACAATGAGGAATAGATGCAATAGCAAAATTTGCAGAACCAAACTCTTCATTCTTCAATGAAGGGATGTTCATCTCCCTGTTCTCGAGCTCATAAAGAAATTTCTCCCTAGCAGCAACCTTGTCAATTAGATCCTCGTCAGCACCGCAACTGTTCTTAAACAGCCAGTCGGATCCCTCCAACTTCAGGAGTTTCAAAATGCAATGTCTCAAGGACTGGAGAAGCATGGCCTCAGCATCCACAGCAGAAGTAATTTCTCTAGAAAATGGGCTTGACCTGCTTCCTATGCTGCCCAACATCCGACTTTTATCAGCAACACCAAACTGCTCAAAAGGCTGTCTTGACCAGAGGGATGAAGTATCTGAGTTTGATGTCATCTGCATAGACAACGGATCTCGATATCTGCTAGACGGAGAGGGCTCATCAGCCACCAATGGGCCTCCTCTAGATACAGAACTAGAGAATACTGATGATTCATAACTCAGTCTATTTACAGATGGACCATATCCGATGGAAGTGTCCCACTGAGCATTCTTGGCAGACAAACCTGAATCACGATTAAAGAGAGACACTCCAGAAATATCAGGCAAACTACGGTACTTCTTCTCATTGGCTGAAGCCAGCACACTCTGGGAAGGATTAGGAGAGAAATGCTCATAATTTTGTCTCTCTGGATGCATTAATCTGTTTCCAGAAACCGCAACATTCTGAAAGGATGTCTGTACAGGGCTCAGCCCATTCTGTGATTTTTGCCCCAGAGAAAAAGCATTAGAGTCCTTGTAGCTGGTCGGGCCCAAGGGCAGGGATGCTGAGATCGACAGATCACCCTGGCCGTTAAAACAATCAGAACTTTTTTCAGTTGCAATCCGATTGAGAATTGATGCTAGCTGATAACCATGAACCGTGGCAGGCTGATTATTCCGCCCATCAGAAGAGGGAGGAAGACGCAAACTAGAATAACGCCTCTCGCCAGCATCTACTCCACGGTGAGAACTTTGAGCATGTGCACTTAACAACTGCATTTGGTTGGACCATGGACCAGAGGATCCCCTTTGAGAACCATAAGGTGACTCTCGGCCACTCTGTACCCTCTGTTGCTCGGGAGAATCAAACATACTTGGGCTCATAAATGGGTCAGATCCTCTTCCAACCAATGAAGGGAAATATGCAGAAGAGTCCAACCCACATGTGTCCATTTTGATCGTTGAAGCAACGACCTTCGCATCAACCCCGAGCAACAGATCAAACTTTTTAGCTCTTGCTTCTTGAGTTACTACTCCATGATAGTCAAAAAGCTGTCCCCAAAATTCCTCGAGAGTGGCGGCTAATTGACGCCTTGCAGCACGCCCTAACCCTGCTAATCTCGAAAGACTACCCGCACCATTTCCACTATCATCACTTTTGCCACTGAGACTCCTGAATGATCCTGGAGCCTCGGGTATAGTTGGAGTGCTCCCCAAAGCTCCTTTGGATGGTTCCTCACCTTGCCAGGAATCTTTTCCATCATCCTTTTTAGTCGGGAGGTCTACCTCAACTCCCACAGTCTTCTCAACAGGTTCAACTGATTCAATCACCTCAATTGTTGTGGCCTTAGTTTCAGAAATCTCCTTTGATGCAGCTAAGTGCGGCATGCATCGTGTCACAGAAGTCGGTATTTCGGAAGAGCATGTTTGTGAGTTCATTGACACAATGTTAGGCTGCTTCTCATCTACAGTCATCAAACTGCGCTCCTGATCAGATTCTGTCACTGGTAAATCGACCTCAGAAGTCACTACTGATGCAACAGAGTTCCGAGGTAAAGGAGATGCATCCAGCTCTTGGCTGTGTTCTTCTGCTAAATATCCAACTCTACCAAAATCAGACTCCTCTCTCTCAGCATAAATCTCGGTTGTCCTTTGCAAATCCCAATTCCATGCCTGTGCATTTGTCTGCAAACTCGCAGATTTTAAAGGTGTAGCTACTAGCCATAGCATCAAACCCAATGATGCACAAGAAGTGATAACAAGGACAACATAGAGGTAAGATGAATTAATGCCGACATTCCATCTCAAATTACTGGCCCAATCACTACTTCCAAAGATCATCTCCCACACAAATATAATCTTCAAGCCAAGCATTCCGATAGATGTCATCAGAACCAAGAACTCCATAACCTGAGAGATTTTGTGGACACCCATCACTGTTCTGGATGAGGCAACACGAAAAAGAGGGACTACACAGGAGGGGAGCAGCAGAGCTACCACAACCTGCGTAAAAATGAGTAATTGGTACAACCCCTCAGCCCCGGAATTCCATACACAATAAATAGCAGGAATGATGGCTAGAATTCTGATTGAAGCACGGTGAAGCCAGCTCGGGATGTCCACCATCAAGAAATTATGCAAGATCACTTCTCCACTTATATTCCAGGTTAAAGCTGTAGCTTGACTAGAGCTGAGCAAAACCAGTAGAAAAAGAAAAGGTGCAATTGTACTCCCAAATACCTGTACGAGTTGTTCAAGGAAGATATAAGAAGTTAGTGGCCAATAGAGAAAAATCATAACTTATCGAGGAGAGACCTAACATAGTAAAGAAGCCAACCTGCTCCACTAAGGTCAGTGCATCCTGAAAAGTAAGCAAAACAGGGCCTGCACTATAGAATACATTTGCAGCTGAACTCATCAATGCACAACTCGCCAGATAAATGCAACTGAACGCACATATAATGGCAAATAGATGGTCGTGAATCAGGGAACCAATAGAAAAATTTGGCTCTGCCCAGTAATGCTGCAAGAAATTTCAACAATGTTATTAAAGACCAAAAGTCACAAGCAAATGTATGACGCCAAAGAATTATTATTATTAATACATCAGTTTTGTGAATATTACATGATTGAACCATAAAAAAATTATGAGATAATCATGAATTGGTACTTGTACTGGATTGCATCTTTGACTACCAAAAGAAACAATCTCACTCAGTTGCCTGCCCACCACCCCCCCCCCCCCCCCCCCAAAACAACCCAGCCATCTATAAATATCTATTGTGTCTTTTGATCGGCTACCACAGAGCTCTTTACATGATTCTACAGCATTATCTTGCTTTCATCCCCTCAGTAAGCAAGAGACAGAATTTGATATCCAACTAATCGGGTGCATGTATCCTCACAAGAGGACCCATGTAATGCTAAAATGCTTATTTTTCATTGTAGTTGTCTCCTTGTTGCTCTACTAGTATTTAGAAGGTTTATTACCCCAAAAAGAGAAGACTAACATAGATCAAAATTTGAAATCCATACTTCGAAGTGAAATGACACGTCAACTTACACAAACGTATCAAATCTAGTCAATTACTTAGTTCGATGCATCTGATGAAATTGGTTACCGGACACTATTATCTTTTAACAGATCAATAAACATCTGATGAAGATGTCTGAGACTCTTTTGCTTTTTTCCTTCCACGAGAAAAACCATTATATGTGCGACAAATCTATGATGCCATTGCTTGCACCTATTTATATATATGTTTCAATTTAATATGTATAATGTTGTTCTTCTGGATTTTTTCCACAAAAGAAAAAAAATCACCTCTTCAATGCATGCTTTTCTTTTTGATTGGCAATGGTTGAAGAAAAGATGAATGTTTAAGAATAGCGGAGGAAGCATGAATATTTATGCTCCAGTTTGTAAGCATACAATTTGGTAACATTGAGATTGAAGAGTGGGGAGCTATGATTTTTGAAAGGTTTTAATAGAACACTCAAAGCACAGATTCAAGATGTTGTAGTTTGTCTTTCATCCCTGCTATTATTCTCTCCCTTTTCCCACTTGCCCTATTCTCTTCGCTAAAGCAAATACTATCCAAATATTTCACACATTAGCAAGTCAAATCAGCCAAAGGTTTCTAGTAAAAAATCAGAAATAGATGCTCGCAAAAGAAGAAGTACGTAAATAATGAACTTTGAAGTACTGTATGGAGAAGAAGTGGAATCTTTCTTTCCCAAGGGAAGGCTTCAAAGAAATGTTATTCTAAGCTGCAAGGGTCCCTTTATGCTTTACAGTGCATGTGACACAATCGGGCACGAGAGAGAGAGAGAGAGAGAGAGACCTGAACTAGAGCAGAATGGAGGTAAAAATTCTGAGGCAGTATACTTGATCCAAGAAGACCCATCAGCATAAATATACTCTCCCCACTAAATACAGTAGGCATCCCATTCATGTTTTGAGGGATTTCTGCTTGACTTACCAGTACTCCAAAAACAAAAGCACAAATTATGAAGCATGTAATGCATACACATAGGAGTTTGGCCTTGCAGTTCTCCTGAGATAAGGAACTTAAAGAATTAGATCACGACAGACACTGCACGGTCAATGAGTGTTAAATTGCAGCTTACTCCCAGGCTTACCAGGAGGTTTGCAAAAAGAGGGTAGAAGACAGCATCTATCGCAGTCAAAAAAATGCAACTGAACAAATCCACCCCGAGAAGAAGATTTAGTGCGTGTGCCATTCCCACAATCTGGCATGAATCAGAGTGAAGGCCAAAAAAAAAAAATAATAATAATAATAAGAACAGAGAAATACTTCTAGGTACTAACGACATCAAAGAAAAACTAGTAGCCATCAAAAAAAAATTTAATACCATAGAGAGGTCTGATGCAATCATAGAAAACTCCATCTGAATCCCCAATAGAACGCAAACACACCTGTCGTACTCATCACTGCATATCTGCGACATTATGCAATGGGGATGAATATTTCTCAAAACTCGAAAAAATGTGCAACATTAAAGAAAAGAACTCACATCATTTAAACTTAATGCCAGGTTGCAGACTGAAAATACATTTATGGGCACATTAACTCCTTTTAAATGCAATAAAAGTTGCACAAGCAAACAGTGACACAGCAGCATGTGGACTTCAGCATTGAATAACTGTGTCCTACGTCCTACTGCTCCCCCCAGTGTAGAAGTTCAGTTCTTACTAAGGAAAATCTGGGATGAGTTTGCGAAAAATCAAGTGAGTATGAGTGCTTCAGATACAAGAGACCAAGGCCCACAATAGGGCGAAACTAATAAAGAATATGATCGTATGTAAACCTACACCATGCCAACAAATCTTGTCTAAATGGCCTAATAAGGAAAAGGTGTACCCATTGTGCGTCAACTATCAAGTACCTTCCTTTCTAGTTACTTCATGTTCACACA
This sequence comes from Eucalyptus guilfoylei, assembly GCA_016097605.1. NCBI lineage: Eukaryota > Viridiplantae > Streptophyta > Magnoliopsida > Myrtales > Myrtaceae > Eucalyptus > Eucalyptus guilfoylei. Next base: position 11,200,880 of record CM027870.1, on the reverse strand, counting down.
AAGGGAAAAAGAGAAGTATTTCCTAACACCAAAATCTTTCACCCCAGTATAAGATGGGTTAATGTAAAAGCACAGTTGCCACGACAACGGCGAATGCAGTAGCAACGTCTAAGTTTTTTTCTTAAAGGGGGGGGGGGGGGGGAGAAAGAGAATACCTCAGCAAGATCTCTCTTAGTGACCACACCGATTTGGGCTGACAGGTACTGACACAGAATTGCCGCCAAATTGAAAATAAGCATAAATGTTACAAGATCAACCCCATATCGAGCACCTCCTTCGACATTAGCAGCCCACTTTCCAGGGTCGATGTATCCAACTGAAATTAGAAATGCTGGTAGGAAAGCTGGCAGCACGCGATGAAGGCCAACGGCCAAATGGTTTGTACTTGCAGTTTCAGATTCCATGCTTCTAAGTAGTACCCATGCAAAAGGTCAAATCAGCAAGAGTGATTCTTATGCAAGATTAACAATGTAGAGAAAAACCCCATTAATTACTAATCCTCAATAAATATCCCTTAATGTCGTAGCAGCTGCAACTAGTAGATGAAACACAATGCGGCAATTCAGAAGTATTTTTTGCAGCAAGTAATCAGCTAACCATACTTAGCTAGTGATAATCAATTCCGACATGCTTCGGAACTCCACATTAGGGCGCTTAAAAACAGGACCACCGGTGATCAGGTTAAAAGGTAGATATCTTTCTAATCTCGACCAACTCTACCAGCTTTTTCCGCATTCAGATATAGTTACATAACAAATGCTTGCACATCACATAAAAAATTCCAGCTGTGTGACCATTAGATACCAACCTGCACTTTGCTATGAAACCACAATGCACCCTGGCACAATGTGATATAAAGACCTCATGAGATTCGCCACTCTAAGTCTGCACCATAGAGGAAGATGATTCAGATTCAAGCAACCATTTCTCAGCAGACTGAATCGAAGCTGCATGAAATAGTCTCCTCGAAAGTCACCAACCTGGTGCCAAATATAAAGAGTAACTTCCGTGTCGACCCACAACTCCAAAATCTAATGATGTCATAGCACAGAGGTAACAAATTAATCAGTGAAAAGGGGATGATAATTTGGCACCAACACATCAAGGATATGGACATATTCTAAGCAGTAAAGCATTCGGTTCGCCGACCAACAATAAACGCAACATCAACGCTAAACTATCAATTTTCCTTCATCCTTTTATCAGCTGCTGATTTTAAAGAGACAGACAGACAGTCTCGGAACCTCGAGGCAGAACTCCCAAAACCCTATATTAATGAAATCGGAACTCATCGCTCTGACTGGTTCATCCACCAATAGAAAGTCAACTGGACCATCAAAACGGAAAAAGGGTGCCATCATCATGATCTAACGAAACACATTTCGCGCCAGCGCAATCATTCACACGCTAAAATCAGAAAGTACAACAGGAGGGGAGGAAAAAGAAAAAGCCAAGAAGCCCACTTTTATCTACACTCGCGAGAGCTCCAACGGCACAAGTCAAAGCATCAAATCCAACCCTCCAAAACAAGAACACCCCCAGATCTCCAGAACCCCACAGAAGAAGCGAAGAACAGAGCTCGAATCAAAACCAAGCAACCCGAATGGATCATTCAACCCCAGCGAATAAAACCCACCCTCCCCAATTCGCAAGAAATCAAAAAGACTTCATTCAAGCACCCCAGAAACCCAGGAAAAAAACTACCCAATATCAAAGAAGAATCAAGAAACCAGCCGCAATGGATCCGATTGGCCTTAAAAGAGAAAAAAGAAAAGAAACGAGCAGAGGTCAGACAAAGGGGAAAAGTACCCACGAGCACGAAACTCGAGGTCGACCGATTGGAAGCCTAAGAATCAGAGGCAAGACAGAAACCTAAACAGTAGTACCCAATTCACCTGAGATTACGTCCCGTCCTTTTCCTTCCCCCCCCTCCCTTCGCCGCAATGACTTGCGAGGACAAAAGGGCAAGAAAAAGCAAAGGGAAAGCGTGGATCAGAGAGGGTCTTCGAGGGGGAGAGGCCGCGCGATAAAGAGTTTCTTACAACTCCAGGAAGAGTGAGCTCAAGTTTTCACGCACAGAAAGAGAGAGATAGAGAGAGAGAGAGAGGAAAGAGAAAGTGAAAAGATGTGCCATTGGTGCGTATTTTAACCCCAGCCTCGAGGAGAGAGAAGGAGAGAGAGAGAGAGACGATGATGATGATGTTAGTGGGGAAGTGGGCAAAAAAAAAAAATATAACCTTTTTTCATTTAACGCAAACCCAACCAGTTTAAAAAGGCTAGAAAGATCAGAAAGACATGTAACGTTTCCCCTCTGCCTCTTCATTTATAGCTGTGACAAGGCAGAGGACATAGAGAGAGAAAGAGAGAGAAAAAACAGGGAGAAAATAGAGAGAGAAGGAAGACCGTGTCGTCTTTCCCCTCTCTCTCTCTGTCTCTCTCTCTGTCTCTCTGTAACTTTAGGTTTTAACACTTCGGAGTTGACCATCTTTCTTGCCCTGTTCTTTTGGAGGCGGAGGAGGAAGCATCATCCCCCCATAACTCCATTTCCCTTAAATTAAAGCAATCATTGATAAAGAAGAATTTTTACTATTTATTCTAGGAGACTCTTCATAGACCTTTACAAAATTAACGAATTTCCTAAATTCAAACTATACATGTCACTCGCGAACCTTCGAATTGCCCACCCTGTATTGCCGAACCCCAACATGTCTCTCGACAGCGAGACATCCTAGCATCTTGAGTTTTGGATTGCCGGCGATGTGAAATAATTATGCTCAAATCAAACGTTCAAGTGGTATTGAATTCTCGTGGTTATGTTCAGAAAGGATCGTTGATATTGACCGTCTCGTCCCTTCTCATCTTTGTTAGTGATTAGATAAAATATAACCGTGTATGCATGGATTCTTTTACAGATTAAAGTGATTGCTAAAATGAGCAATAATCTTTTATTGGTGGTCCACCACAAAACAATATTTTAATAAAGTTTACTTTCGCTTAATAAATACATCCCTTGAATATCTCATAAATTATATCTAAGAGTCAACTTTTTCAAAACCCACTTCTAAACAAATATTTTTCAATAAATTATTGCTTTTAAATATTATAAAAATATATGAATAAAAATATTATATTATTCATGAAAATGTTTAGAAATAAAATATCAATTAATTATTTCAAATGATATAATTAATTATTTTTTAGGAATATATTTTTAAAATAATTTATTTATTGCGAAACAGAAGGACAATAATTGTACAATCTCCCTCACGCTGCACCAATAGACGCACTGCTAATTTTCTTCCTTTTTTTCAATTTTTTTTTTCTGCAAACGCATCTGTGCGTACTAAAAATAAAAAAGTACAGAGATAAATGAAGGAAAACGTTTGTTAATATCCCACGCATCATTAGTATTGTAAAGGATGATATTGGTCACATCACTGCGTTGTCCGATGTGACCAAAAAAAATAATGATAATATTATAATATTGCAGGAGAGATTCGGTTTTCATATTATAAAGAATACCCTTCACTTGAATGATTATTTAGGCCACGGTACTTAAAGGCGAGCGTGATTTGAGAGTATAACTTGGCACCGAAGAACTTAGAAATTTGTCCGGTTTTAGGTTTCAAGTTATAAAGTAAGTTCTAGGTTTTAAAAATTGAGAACACGTTTCAATGGATAAGTTCCACATTATAGAAAGGTGAAATCTCGAATGAGTTTTTGCGTTTTCCGTGATATATATATTTGCTCGGTCTTGTTTTATGGGATCAAATTATTAGTTTATAATCTGGAATTATTAATTTGTGTTCCATTTTATGATTGATATTTTACTTTATTAATATTTCATATTATTAGTGTATCTAAAATATAAGTTATAGTCAATGGATTGTAGTAGAAAGTAATCATTAGTTATTAAAAATGACAATTTAATCCAATTCTTCAATTAATAATACATGTGAAATTTGGATAGATCCTACAACTAACCCTAGAAGGTTCTAATATGGTAAGTTCCAAATTCCAAGATCTATATAGTAAGTTTCAAATTCCACTCCCTATGCTACCTATACAAGCTTCCTCATTGCCCTCAAAACTGCCCAAGCAACGTCACTTTTCAAGTTCACCTTAAAATATAAGGGAACCTAGCTTTAGGGAGTTGCTATACAAATATCAATTCGAATAATTCAATATTACATTACAAGATTTATCTCCCTCCACGTCAAATCATGCAGATTTCAGTTGCGTCATTCCATACTAAATTCATCTAGAGATCTTTTTCTCTCTCATACTTGATGTAAATAATGATTACATTGATATCAATAGGATCATTTGATGTTATGTTGAATTCATCTTGAAATGCCCATCCCTCTCATACCCAACTTTAAAGAATGACTAGTCAAACATAAGTTAAATCATTTAACGTCACATTAAATTCATATTTATCACCCAGATCCAAGTACATAAACATCAATTGAATGATTTGATATTATGAGATAAAATTCATCTCTAGATCTCTCTCTCACTATCTCTCTCATACCCAATTTCAGAAAAGATACATGTGAATAGCAATCAGATCATTCGATATTGAGTTAAATTCATCTCAGAATCCCTCTGTCTCTCTCCTTTACTCGTTTTGTTACTAAGCAGATGCGTCATCTGGCGACTGGCAATCAATAGGTCAAATCCCCTCTCTCTCTCTCTCTCTCTCTCTCTCTCTATCTATCTATCTACCAAGCACATGGTCCATCCAGTCATCGGCAACTCAAAGGGTTAAATCCATTCTCTCTCTCTCTCGGTAGCAGACATTTCCCAACATTTTCCTTAATAAGATAATGGAGGCAAGAAAGAGATCGCCGTGCATAAATGCCCCGACCGAAGCAGCAAAAAGATGCATCCCGGGAACCTGAACCCCATTCACTGAACTTCGATGATGCCAACCCACGTTCGCGACCTTTCTTTTTACGGTCACAGCGCAGAGCATGTCGCCCTAATGAACGGCCAATCTCTTCTGCACATTCCTGGCTCTTCCATGGCCATCGTCACCTCGTCCCAAGAACTTAAGAGCCCAGCAACGGCTCGGATCACCAAGATGCCAGGAATCTAGTTCCTGTCCAGTCCCTTTTTTTGTTTACTAGATTACGATTTTTGGGGCTCCGCAGATGCCCTCTTATAATATACATAGGCCCCTACAGTTGCAGTGAGGGGGAAGGGTTCAGTGGGTTCACTGAACCTATTTCCTCCCAAATAACACATGCATGCTCGAGCCTCTTCGCGCAAAAAGAACCGGGACACGTGCTCTGGACCACGGCGACCCGAGTTGACCCGACGCGTAAAAACATGGAACCCGATCCGTTCGCCAAGTTTTCCGGAACACGGTTCTGCGGCTTCTTTATTCTGCTCATCTAGGGTCTTGCCCTGGGGAATTCTCCTGACCAGCGACCCCCTCACGGAAGATAGGAGCCCACGTGGAGCGGCGGCGGCGGCGCCGGTACACGTGGACTATCGACTCTCGATCGGTATTTCCTCACCTCCGGTTGCCGTCTCCCCGGGACGACTACATTGAATAATGCCGGATCAAAGTTACGGGTATTAACTCTATAAATCAAGACTCTCGAAGATTTGATTACCACGTAAGTTATAAGATAAGGGAATTGATGGGATTACCTCATATGGGATTACCTCGTTTGTTTAAAGATGTTTTCAAACGAAACCGAAAGCGTCGCGTGGCACTCGAACGCAACGCTTCGCCAGAAGTCAACGGGCGAAACTTAGGATGGGCTTCCTGTAAGAACCGGGCCGAGGGCCTTGCGACAACGAAGGCGTCGGCTCGCGTTCGGTGATTCCTCGATTTCATGTTTTAGTTCCGACTAGAGATTCTCCAAGACACAGGTTTTTCCAAAAGTTTTTTTAAACAAGGAATGAAGAAATGAATAATGCACTAATGTATATAAGATTGATATACAAGAGGGGACCCATCACGTAAAAAAAAACGGATATTGCTGAGCTAATCATGCGGTAATCCCTTACGATGGATTCTGGACCACAAGTGCTCTTTCGTAGGTCCTTTGGAACCAGCAAGTTCTATAAAAAGTGGAGGGCCACCCTTGAGAAGCAAATTTAGGAAAATATTTTATTCAAGGAAGGCCACAAAAAATCCCAAAAATTTATGATATATTAATGTACATGACAGCAAAAATTCTGTCATTACTCAATTAAATACAAATTAGTCTCTCTTTCCACCATTAATATGTTTAGGATATCGAGAAATACCCAGCTCATGAATGAAAAGTCACCCATTCAAATCCCATTAATTATATACAAACTATTCGAATTCAAAGTCACTTTTATAGGTGAAAGGTCATGACTTATTGCACTTGGATTGCAATGCTCCATGGACTATTTTACTTTCATGATTGCAAGTGTAAAAAATGTTTTATGATGGTAATATTTTCTTCTTTTTTGGTTAAAAATGTAAGTATTCTAGAGCATTTGAAGTGCAGCAGGTTAGAGGCATCCCTCGGCATTACAAATAGAGCTACTAATAATTCAAAAAGATGGAGTAGAAAGTCTCCACATGGTAACAGATACAACATTTAACTGGAACATTTAATTTTTTGGTAAAGTGAAGCTTTACCTCTTACATTTTATGCACTTGGCCAAAATAATATGGATGCCAATTTGATTGTTTTGAAATTGTTTATGGTTGTGCTCCATTGAAATGCAATATATGGTTGCCAAGAAAGATACCTTGAGGAGTCTTGTTGCCAAATATTTGCCTTTGTTGCCCTAATCATCCATTTAAGTTCCTCATGAATCGGTTTGAAAATAAATGAATTGCTAATCGTGGAATATTATTCTTATCATACTTAAACCTAACTAAAGGTTCAGACAATTTGACCCGCCCCACCACCGCCTCCGTCGCCGGCGCCGGAAAGTTGCTCGGACTCGAGAGCGGGGTCGGCAATGAGCTCGAAGCCCTTCGACTCGGCGTCGCCGCTGAACCTGTTTCCTCCCCCAAGAACACATGCATGCTCGAGCCTCTTCGCCCAAAAACATGGAACCCTATCCGTTCGCCAAGCTTTCCGGAACACGGTCCTGCGGCTTCTTTATTCTGCTCTTCTAGGGTCTTGCCCTGCGGAATTCTCCTGACGAGCGACCCCCTCCTGGAAGAGAGGAGCCCACGTGGAGCGGCGGCGGCGGCGACGCCGGTACACGTGGACTTCTTGCTTCCTCCGCGTCATCGACTCTCAATCGGTATTTCCTCGCCTCCGGTTGCCACCTCCCCGGGGCGACTACATTGAAGGCCGGATCAAAGTTACGGGTATTAACTCTATAAATCAAGACTCTCGAAGATTTGATTACCGCGTGAGTTATAAGATAAGGGAATTGATGGGATTACCTCATTTGTTTAATCTTTAATTGATGGGATTTCCTCGTTTGTTTAAAGATGGTTTCAAACGAAACCGAAAGCGTCACGTGGCACTCGAACGCAACGCTTCGCCAAAAGTCAACAGGCGAAACTTAGGATGGGCTTCCCGTAAGAACCGGGCCGAGGGCCTCGCGACAACGAAGGCGTCGGCTGGCGTTTGGTGATTTCTCGGTTTCATGTTTTAGGGTCCGTTCGTTTCGCGAAAAATGGGTCATTTTCGGAAAATGTTTTCTCAGAAGTTATTTTCCAAGAAAATGACAATATTTTCTCAGTATTCGGGTAAAACCTAAAAATGCTTCGAAAAATACTTTTCGATATTCGATAAGGAAAATATTTTCTGCTCTCTAAATTGGTGAGCACAAGCATCAAGCTCGAGGCTCGCCAGATCGATGAGCGAGTTTGAGATTGACGAGCTTAAGGTTCACTTGGTCCGACGATTAGTCAAGAAAGAAGATGATGGAAAATAAAGAAAAGAAAAAAGGAAAAAGAAAAAAGAAAAAAATAAAAAGAAAAAGAGAAAAAGGAAAAGAAAATTAAAAAGAATTCAAATTCAAAAAAGAAAAAGAAAATTTAAAAATAATTCGAATAAAAAAAGAAAAGAATAAGAAGAAAGGGGAGGAAGAAGTGATGATTTGTAGATGTGTGAGATAAGAGAGATCAAGTGAGGAAAATGTTTTCCACTTTTGAAGACTTTTTTCCTTTGATGAAAAACATTTTCCCCAAGGAATTCATTTTCCGTGAAACGAATGCCGGAAAATCCGAAAAACTTATTCCCGGAAATTATTTTCCGTGAAACAAACGGAATCTTAGTTCCGACTAGAGATTCTCCAAAGATAGAGGTTTTTCCAAAAGTTCTTTTGACCAAGGAATGAAGAAATGAATAATGCACTAATGTATATAAGATTGATCTACAAGAGGGGACCACTCACTTAAAAAAAAAAACGGACATTGCTGAGCTAATCATGCGGTAATCCCTTACGATGGATTCTGGACCACAGGTGCTCTTTCGTAGGTACTTCGGAACCAGCAAGTTCTATAAAAAGTAGAGGGCGACCATTGAGAAGCAAATTTAAGAAAATATTTTATTTGAGGAAGGCCGCAAAAAATCCTAAAAATTTATGATATATTAATGTACATGATAGCTAAAAATTCTTTCATTACTCAATTAAATACAAATTAATATCTCTTTCTACCATTGGTGTGTTTAGGGTATCGAGAAATTTCCAGCTCATGAATGAAAAGTCACCCATTCAAATCCCATTAATTATATACAAAATATTCAAATTCAAAGTCACTTGTATAGGCGAAAGGCTATGACGTTGCGTTTGGGAACTGTCTTCCCAAAGCCCTTTGGGTGTGTAAAGGCCTTTGGGCCAAATATTTGGTGTCGGCAAATATTTTTTGACTTGCCTTTGCCAAATGTAAGCCTTCAAAAGGTTGAAAGCCGAAGGCAAGTTAGGGGCTGCCTTGGGCTTTCTTGGCATGTTGGCTTTCAAGCTAGTGAAAATTTCTCCCAAAACTATCCTCACTAATCTTTTGTTTTTTCGGTTTTACCCTCGATAATTGTTCATCATCTTCATCTTCTTCCCTTCTCTCTATTGAACACGACCAACATCTATGCGTGGTCGCCGGTGAAGGGTAGGCAATCTGGTGAAGGGCAAGTGGTCCGACTAGGGTCTCGCGACCCTCTGATGAGGGTTGCCGCGCGGAGGATGCAACGTGACGAGGGTCATGACGACCCATATCGTGCGCAAATTTGGTCGCACAATTTAGGTTGGGACGACTAGATTGTGGGCCCCGGCCACCTTAGCACGGAGGTCGCGAGGTGGTGGGTCACGCGACCATTTGGTGAGGGTCTCCATGACCCGAATTGCGCGATCTGGTCGTGATCTAGGTCGTGGCGACCCTCGTTGCGCCGCATCCTAAGCACAACGACCTTAGCCGGATGCTTGCCCTTCGCCGCATCGCCTACCCCTTGTCAAACCACCTACCCTTTGCCGGCAATTGTTAGCCTTTGCCGGCGGTAACTAGCCAAGCCCTTGGCTTGCCAACTCTCATTTTTTTCCTTTTTTTTTTTTAATAACAAAAGTCTCTTGCAAATTTAATTTGTCCAAACACTATTTTGCTCAAAAATACTTCAAAATAGACTTTCACAAATGCGAATTACCAAACACAATTTGCATTTTGAAAAACTCATTTAACTCAAGGGTTTTTGCATTTTCTCAAGGACTTTCCCCAAAAACCTTCCCAAACGCACATTGCACTTAGATTGCAATGCTCCATGGACTATTTTACTTTCATGACTGCAAGTGTGAAAAATGTTTTATGATGGTAATGTTTTCTTTTTTTTGGTTGAAAATGTAATTATTGTAGAGCATTTGAAGCACAGCAGGTCAAGGGCATCCCTTGGCATTACAAATAGAACTAATAATTCAAAAAGATGGAGGTAGGAAGTCTCCACATAGTGGTAAATACAAGATTTAAGTGGAAGGTTTAATTTTTTGGTAAAGTGGAGCTATATATCATACATTTTTACACATCTTGGCCAAAATAATATGAATGCCAGTTTGATTGTTTTGAAACCGTTTATGATTGCGCTCCATCGAAATGCATTGTATGATTGCTAGGAAAGATATCTTGAGGAGTCTCGTCGCCAAATTTTTGCCTTTTGTTGCCTAATCATCCATTTAAGTTCCCCATTCCATCCTCCTAAAGAATGTCTAATCCCATGTTGTGCAAGAATATTATGCCAAATGCTACCTGTCCATTCACACTAGAAGAAAGGATGAGTTTTGTCTTCTATACCGGCCTTGCAGAAATGACGTTTGCTAATAAAAATCATACATTAATTTGTCTTGTAATAAAGCTGTTTGAATCATTCTTTTCACATTGAATTAGAACTATTGTATATTGATGACGTTTCTCATTAGTGTATTTTTCATTCCCTTATATTTGTTTTAGTTGATTTTTTTTTCTAAATCCCCATGAAATGGTATTCACAATTTGCTCAAGAACCAGGCAAACATTGTTAATGAGTTTCTTTTCTTTTCCCCAATTGCAATTTTGGATGATTTTTATGTCTAATAAGACCTATTCAGCGGGTTAGCAAACCCACGAGAGAAAATAACGGTACAGTCATGCTCTCATTTCCCCAAAAAAAAATCCCTCCTATTTTCGGGGATCTTCTTCGAAAATCGGACATTGAAGGAGCGTATGTTTCCGCTTTCAAGGTCTTGATTATAGAGTCTTTTGGTGTGTGCTTATTCTTGAATGTGTCGTTTAATTCTTCATACGTTTTGATAGACTTTTTTTTTCTTTTGACTCCCTGCTTGACGCAGGTCTTGCGACAAACATATGTTGGCTCTCTCTTATTACGGAACACCTAAAATTTTAACAATATTTAGATGTTTATATGCAGGTTCACATATATAAAAAAACATATCATTTCAAAACTTGGATAAAATTTTAAATTTAGGTGAGAAAACAATAAATTTCATTTTGCTTTTCAAACAGCACAAACAAACGGGCCTGTGCTAGCTAGCTAGGAGATTTTACTTAGGGAAATTTATAATGGACTCTTAAATTGGGATATGCACTTCAATTTGTAATGAGAAAATTACCAAAAAAATCTTAAGCCTACTGTAATCATGTCAATTTAGTCAAAAATATTTTTTTTGGGCCAATTGAGTCCTAAACCTTTTGTGTTTGTCTCAATTCAATCCATTCGACTAATACTGACAGTTTGGCATTGATGTGGATATCGACTGTCCTACGTGGTGTGCATTGGTGTTGATGTGGATAATTTTTAATAATACTACAATTTTTTTTTTGTTTTTTTCTTCACTTTCTTCTTCCACCAGCTAGTCATTGGCTAGCGAGCGGCCAGAGATAGGGCCGGCGAGGTCTTGCTAGCCTTGGGGAAGCAAGGCTTGCCCTCATCAAAGGCTATGCAAGGTCTCAGCCTTGCCCATCCACGGCCAAGCTCTTGCCGGCCTTGCCTCCAGGTAGTTGCTAGGCAGCAACCAACTAGAGGAAGAAGAAAGTGAAGAATAGAAAGAACAAAAAAATGAAAAAATGAAAATTTTATTAAAAATTATCCACATCAGTATTGGTGGCGCCACGTAGAATGACTGGCTATCATGTTAGCGTTAGCCCACCAATTTTGGCCGGATGGACTAAATTGATGCAAACGCAAAATGTTTTTTTTTTTTGGTAAGTATGCAAACACAAAAGGTTTATAACTCAATTGGCAAAAAAAGGGGTTGAGGACTGGATCGGCACAATTACAATGGATTTAAGACTTTTTTGGTAATTTTCCCATTTGTAACCAAAGACAAATAATAATGAAAGACGCAAGGTGTCACGATGTTAAATATGAAATTGAAGGTTAGTTATCAGTATAACCAAAATTTACATCAAAACTCAAATCTAGATACCTTAACATTGGTTAGCTACGATTTAAGTCTACATATAATCCACATTTAAGCTTATAGTTGGTCGAATAAATGAAAAGATTTAGTCAACGCAAAATTTCGTAGAGGATTGCAATATATATCTTTTGTATAGATGGAGAGAGAGAGGGAGGTGGTAGCCATTGAGTTTGGATCATTAAAACTAAAGTTTAACATCTGGCACCGATTAGGTAACCAAACTTCGCATAAAATGCTCCGAGTCAGAGCCATTTGCATTTACCAAAAGGCTCGGATTTCACCGGTCCCTGGGATTTGTAATGTCCGTCATACCCATGCATCTAGACTAAGAAGGAAAAAAATAAAAATAAAAGCCGGCCTCCTAGGCGTTTGCGAATTCCTCACATTATGACAATGTTAGGGACAGTTTCCTAAGCCTGGCGCGAGTAACGCATCGATCCATCCTTCTGTCAGTGCATGATATTCCATCGCGTTTGTAACTTGGGAAAACAGATCTGGATTGGGTGTTTTCCTGATGCAGTTCTGCCACGTGCAAACTCGATCCTAGGCAGAACCTAATAAGTTCTTTCTTGACGCGGAAAAGGCCAACTGCCGAAAACGAAACACTGTTTTGGCAGTTTCCTTCTCGCGTTTTCGCATTTCGTTTTCATCGTCAGTTTCCTCTCCTACTTCTTCGTCAACTTCATTTGTGCCTCTAGATTATATCTTCACGCTCAGTGTCTCTCTTCACGTAAAGAGAGAGAGAGAGAGGGAGAGGGAGAGGGAGGTGACAACATGGGATTCATCAATAGCTTGCTGGAGATCGTCGGACTCGGCATCGGAGTCCCACTCGGCCTCATCGTGGGTTACTTCCTCTTCCTGCGTTTCGAGCCCAAAGATGTGAAGGTGAAACGCATCACCCCGAATTCTCCTTCTGTTTTTTTTTTTTTTTCCTTTTTTGCTTCTTTTGGATTCGTCTCGCTGTGTTCGATTTGACTTTTGTTTTAATGCCGGTGTCTGGCGATTCCGGGTACTTGCTTCATCTGCAATTTGGGCCCCTGTGGTTTCAGGATCCTCTGTCGAGGCCGCTCCACGAGTTCGACACTCGCTCTTTGCTTGATCTTTTGCCGGATGTCCCTCTCTGGGTGAAGCATCCGGATTTCCACAGAGCAAGTCCTTAGTGACTCACAGCTTTCTTCCAAGTTACATTGTCACAATTTGCATGTGACGTTGATGGAATTTTTGTTTGCCGAAGCTGATTGCGTCCTGGTTTTGATTGCAGGTTGATTGGTTGAATAGCTTCTTGAGATACATGTGGCCCTACCTAGATCAGGTGATTATATTTAAGTTCCAGAATCCGATTGGTCGTGAGGATTTACATAGGTATTCAATGTGTTCTAAAGTATCTTGTGATTTGGGGTATTCGACGGTACTGCAGGCCGTATGCAATTTGATAAGAAGCTCCGCACAGCCAATATTCGCGGAGGCTGTTGGCAGGTATCAGCTAAAAGCGGTGGACTTCGAAAGGCTGAGTCTCGGAACTCTGCCTCCGGCAATTCATGGTTCGTTCCTCTCTTTTAACTGAAAGGCCGCCTTCGACCATCAAGGTGTCTGATTCCATGATCGCACTCAATTTTGTTTCTGAATATAGGAAACCAATTAGGATGCCTTTAATATGATCAACGTCTGCTTGTTAAACCATCTGAAGCCATAAATGCCAGTTTCAGAAAGCAAAATTAGATGAGATCAACCCATGCTAGCCTTTTGACCTTGAATTTTTTGTGAGATCATCTTACTCTTGAATTTGTTTCTTATGCATATAAAATGGCAGGTGTTAAGGTGCACGAAACTAATGAAAATGAATTAGTGCTTGAACCTGAGATTAGATGGGCTGGAAACCCCAACATAATATTGGTGCTGAAACTCTTGTTCCTACGGATACGGATTCAGGTTAGATACGCATCTGATGAATATTTTAGCAGTCACATTGTATAGCAATGTATAGTGCTGGGACGTCTAGCTGCAGTTAAATTTTGCTCATTCAACTTTCAGAAGCAAACCATCCAATAATACCATGCAACACACCGTCTGGTAGTGAATGCCGCTTTGTACATTTGAAGATGACATCTGAATCATGTAATTCAAAGGAAGTACTGAACTCAGAGAGCAAAGCTTAGCACAATGTTTTCTGTCTTAGCCTCTTAGGCGAGTCAAGCCAAACCTTTTCTTAATGATATTCTTTGAAATGAAGTGAACTCTTGCAGTCGATACAAGCATATCCAAAAAGGCTTACATTGCCATCTTTTTACCTTTGAAAGTTAATCTGGTCTAGGGGAAGAATGGGAAGATTGGAAGCACATGTATTGCTTTTGATAGCTTTGTTCGATGGCCGACATGAAAGTTCGGCTTTAGCCAGACCCGTAGCAAAATTCAGGAAAGAAACAGGCTGCCCAGGATAGGGATTGGATATACAGTATAGTTTCTGATTCAGAGAAGGATTGTCGGTATGCATAATATTTATCACTGTTGTGTTTTGCTCTTTCTCAGCTGTTGGACGTACAGATATCCATGGTTCCCCGAATTGTTCTTAAACCTCTTGTGCCAACATTTCCTTGTTTTGCAAGTATAACGGTCTCCTTGCTGGACAAAGTAAGTGCATCCAAGACTCGAGATCTGATGACCAGGCGTGCTTCACATATTTAATCAAATTCTTACATATGGATATGTCATTGATAGCTTATATTTTCATTAATCCACAGCCTCAGGTTGATTTTGGATTAAAACTCTTCAACGGGGATATGATGGCGATACCATTGTTATATCAATCTGTTCAGGTGCTCTCTTTATACACTTTGTGCATTTGTATTGGTCCATGGAGATTACTTGAACTCTTCATAAATGAACTCTTCTTTGAATTATTTATTTAATCATGTACCAGCTGTAAGTTGACTTTAGTGATAGAATAGCAGAAGCTAGCGCACAAGAAAGAAATTGAACTCTGAACACTCCAGAGAATATAATAAAGTTCCTTAGTCGTTGGCAATTTTAAATTCAACTTTTGAGGAATAAATAATCACCAGAAGCCATATCGTGCATACACGTGGTCTCCGATATATTTTGAGCTAAGGAGAATGATCAAAGGAGTACATCAACATTGGTAGAGTAGCCACATGAAACTCTGATTTTTCTATTTAGTCTTCTCTAAATCAGGAATTTTCATTTCATTACACCTGTTCATATCTGATTAACCAAAGAAAATTAGGACAAAGACATCTGGAAAAACTCGCGGCTGGCATCTATGTTCTCGTCTCGTTTGTATCATACCATAAAACACAGTCAATGAGATTGTGACATCTGAGATCTTGCAATGTTCTGTCAACTTTGACCATTGGAGAGATTTATTTACTATCAATGCTTACTTGCATTTGTTTCTTGTCGATGATATCAGGAAGCAATAAGAAAGCAAATAGCTAATCTGTACCTTTGGCCTCAGACACTGGAGATTCCAATTCTTGATGGTCCAGTGTAAGTAGTTTTGACTGCCGGCCTTGTTATGCAGTAGATGAAAGATAGAAGATTAGGTCTATATCTACCAGATGGCCAAGTACTTTATCGTCTAAATTTGTCTTCTTAATCCTGTGAAAGAAGGATCACTTGTAGTTGGCCCTGAAATTGCTAGATGAAACATGAAACAATTTTATCTATTGTAAAGAATCAAAAAAGCTCAAATACAATAACCAAGACGATCAAACTGTCCATGCAATTGAACAATGAGCAAGTGGCTGGGTAGGCACGATGAACATCAAGGAATGATAAAAAATTTGCAGAGAGTTACTTCAGATATTTTATTGTCCGCGTATCTTGTGGTTCATCAACAAATTTAGGTAGCCTTCTCTTATGGCTAACACGCTAAAAATGCGTGGTTGACACAACGTAAAAATTTGAGTGACTCGTGTGTTTTTTTCCCGAGTTCCCTATATCGGTTAGTTTGACTGTTTCTTAGACCATGATTAAATGATCCTTGGCATCAAGATGCTTTCGCTCGTATATGTCTTAGTATCTTCCATTTTCCCTTAATAGAAGCTTCTTTTTAGCCTGCAACACCCATGAAAGAGCATGTTTCTCCATTTCATTTGCATAAGCACTGATTAATATTAAGTGTTAATGTCTGAATAATGTTGCAAACAGTGGAGCGACGAAGAAACCCGTGGGCATAATCCATGTGAAGGTCATACGAGCTCGCAAGCTCCCGAAGAGGGATCTTTTAGGAACCTCAGATCCTTATGTTCAACTCAGGCTGAGCGGGGAGAAACTTCCCGCTAAAAGAACGACCGTGAAGATGAACAATCTGAATCCAGAGTGGAATGAAAGTTTCAACCTCACCGTGAAAGACCTTCAGTCCCAAGTACTTGAATTATATGTCTATGACTGGGACAAGGTACAGATTTACCGCCTTCTGATAATTCTGTGCACGAGTACCTACATTATCGACTTATGCTGTAGATGACATGCATGCCTTCTAGTCATACAATACCGAAGATGATCTTAGTGTCAACAGAGACAATATATTAATTATTTCCCATTTTTAGGCCCAGTTTAGGCCATTAATTGCTCGTTCAGCAAGCACTTTTGGTGATTCATCTGCAATGTGTCTTTCCACTCTACTGATTGCTTTGTTTGACGTCAGTTTGGGCCTCATGACAAGCTGGGGATGCAAGTGGTTCCACTGACGTTGATCTCGTCTCATGAGCCAAAAGAGTTCATTCTTAACCTGGTCAGGAACCAGAATCTCAATGACCCTCACAACAAGAAACCGAGAGGGCAACTAACGGTCGAGCTATCGTACCATCCACTGAAGGAAGACAGCCACAGACTCAGCGGACCGCTGGAACAACATGGGAGCCAGAGAATTGAGAGTGAAGTTATCGAAAGGCCAAACGAGGAAGACTTGAATAGTTGTCAAGCAGGTCTGCTTCTGGTCACGGTGCAAGGTGCAGAAGACGTGGAGGGCAAGCGTCACACAAACCCTTATGCACTGGTTCTGTTCCGAGGAGAAGAAAGGAAAACCAAGGTGAGACAACTTCCTGGTTTTGTTCAATTTGAAGCCGGCGTGTACATTAGTGCAGCACAATGCTCGACAGCGGACACACGAGATGGGTTCACAAAATTGGTGCACGGAAAAGACACAACAACGATAACTCTTTGTATTACTTGTACTTGTCAATTCATAGTTCATGTCCTAGAGAGCTGAACAGTGATATGATGTCTCTGTCCGTACAGTCGGTGAAGAGAACTAGAGATCCGTGTTGGAACGAAGAGTTTCAGTTCGTGCTAGAGGAAGCTCCTCTAAAGGAGGAGATTCGAATACAAGTCATGAGCAAAAGGACCAAGTTTTGTTTTCGTTCCAAGGTGGGTTTGGTCTGGACAAACTCATACTGGGGTTCAAGATTATTGCTTCCTCCTGCTCTTGAAGACTTGTTGAATGATGTCAATTGAAACTCATGAGACTTTCTCTATGTACTTATGGCTTTGGTTGCAGGAATCATTGGGTTACGTTGACATAAACCTCAGCGATGTCGTCTTCAATGGACACATCAACGAGAAGTTCAATCTGATCAATTCGAGGAACGGAGTCATACACGTCGAGATCCGGTGGGAGATGACTTGAAGCGCGTCAAAGGAGCCGGTTCGCGATGATATTTAATTAAAAAAATTTCAGATAATCAACTTTGTCCGATCAATAGTTCTGTTTTTTTCCCCATTTATCATGTAGATTATTTCTCTCGGGTCAATAAAGGTTCATGTTTGTAAGCATCGCTTGTGGAGTGCTAGGGATAATAGCAAAAGAAGATAGTTGGCAAAACCAGATTTGTAAATATGAAATATCGATAGCAAGTGAAAGGTGAGTAGTAATTTAAAAATGACGGTCAATTGCCATTGAAAAAAATAAAATGACGGATTACCACTTATTTTTTAGATTTTACGAGTGGCTGTGTAACTCTTTGTAAGTTACTGATGAAATGTCAAATTTACCATCCATAAACCCAAAAATAAATTATCACTATTTTTAATCATTTATAAGTGGGAAGTTAACAATTTTACCCTGTTAAAACCCCAAAAAAAATTGCCACTTGTTTTTAGATTTTACAAGTGAGCATGTATTTTCATTAGTAACATCACAATGGAATGATATTTCTATCACTTACAAGTTAGATTATCGCTCGCTTTTAAATTTTATAAGAGAGCGCCTATTTTCGCAAGTAAGTTATCGAGGAAATGATAATTTTACCATCCACGCACCCAATAGTAGATTACCACTTGTTTTTAAAATTTATAAGAGGGGCGTAACTATTTCTAAATTACCAATAAAGTTTCACGAGTAGATTACCACTTGTTTTTAAAATTTCAAACCCCGAGAGTGTACTACCATTTGTTCTTAGATTTTATAAGTGGGCGGCCTTACTAACTTTCCTAGAATTGTCGGTTAATGATCGTAATTTACAAACAAAATAAATATTTGACCAATATAAATTCCTAATATATTATTTTCATTGGTTGGATTTTACGAGCAGCAACGTTTTTTAGTGAGTACCACACTAACATAAGAAATCGATTTTAATAGGTTACTAATCATTTGTCAGCATACTTCTTCTAGCAAATTAATTACTCTCTTGAAAGGTTACTATTAATTTTAGTGGCAACTTACTATTTACACCGTTAATATCAATTGCATTGGTATTGCTAGAAACAAAGTTGCTAGCTATGTGATCTATTATATTGATATTAAAACCGATGCCCTGGATTTTGGGTTTATTCATAACTTAAGTGTCCATGCAGAAACTAGCGCTATATTGGCATGAAAGCACATAAAAAGCCCTAAACATTTTACATTTTTGTCAATTAATCCTAATATTTTTAATTATGTTAATTTAGTCATAAATCTTTTGTCGATTTGCCAATGTAGATCATTTGGCTAATTTTAACTAGAAATTGTTAACATGAATATCAATCATCTTACATGATATAACTAGCGTTGACGTATATACTTTTTAAAATTTTTGAAAATTCTTTATTTCTTTTTTCGTTCTTTTTCTATTCTTTTCTTTCCTTTATGTATTTTTCCCAATTGTGGGTCAGTGATGTCACTAGCCTACCCTCAATAGCCACAATGAGGTTTGGGCAAGGGCGTGCCCTCGCCTAGATCTTGGATAAGGCCACAACCTTCGCCTAGTTTGGGCATGGGCCATGATGTCCTCATTGGCCATAGGCCCATAGGTGAGGTTCGCGAGCACCTCACCTATGGTCAATGAGGGTGTCACAGCTCGTGGCCAATGATAGCCGTGATGCCCTTGCCTAGCGTAGGTGAAGGTTGCTAGCCTTTTCTGGGTTAGAATTGTTAAAAAAAGAAAAGAAAAGAATGAATGAATGAAAAATTCTTTAAAAAAAATTTAAAAATTGTAAAACGTATTAATATTAACGTCGATCATGCCACGTAGGATGACCGGTGTCAATATTAGCGATTTTCAGTTAAAATTGATCGGATGGATTATACTGACAAACCATCAAAAGGTTTAGGATTTAATTAATACAATTGAAAGATTTAAGACTTAATTGATATATATATATATATATAAACACCCAGTAAATTGAGGACTTTCTTCGCACTCTTCTCTCGTATTGGCAATATAGCTTTTGACCAAGGAAAAATTCGCACTTCAATTATTACTACACGTCAGCGCCACTCTAGGTTAGGTTATTGGGAATATATATTATTTCCGTTGCCAAGATGACTGCTTTTGAGATGCGAGAATGGCGCATGTTTTATCTAAACAATCCCGATATGCTTTCCACAACAACGATGTCTCCATCGAAATCTCGCTCGGGCCGTCGATTAGGTCACGTTTGACCATCGTCGAAGGGATCTCGTAGCTCGTCACCTCCATAAGCTCACAACGATTCGTACGCGACGGCACAAATTTCTCATTGGATGGATATGGTTTTGGGATGAATTATATAAAAAAAAAAAATAACGCAATGTGACTGTAATCAGCCGATGTGATACATGATGATTTATATGATTCCGAACGAGCAAATGATGACTGGTGATTGGAAAACTTGATTTCTGCCAAAATCCTCAAGGGCCCCGAGTCATAGCGATTGGATCTGGGGGACTTGTACGTCCGCTGTGATGCCACCGTCGCTGCGTCGTCGGGTTTCAGATGTCTCGGTGACGTAAAACGGGGGGACGTCGATCACCGACGCTCATAGTGATGCGCGCATCGGTATAGATTATGCATCCGCCAGAAGCCCTTAAAGGCCATTTCTTTTTTCCTTGGTTAGGTAATTAACAAATGGAGGGACGAACAAGCGGTTTGATCGACTCAGCTTCGCCAGAATCAATGCCAACTTCCCATTTTTTTAATGTCTGCATGGAAGGTCAAAGATAAGATCTTTTAATAAAGGGCTTGCAATTCATTCTCTTTGCCGACGATCAATGCCTTCTTATTGGATATGGTGATCCATTTTCTAGAATTTCCTAGATGAAGTTTCTGAAAGAAAGAGGAAAATGTCCAGCATGTAAGAGAAGTCTCTAGAAGAACTACAATCTAGAATTTGCTAAAAAAAAAAAGTTATCATGGTATCAGAGTTAGGCATATCGGATGGTTATGGGCGTTTGTCCTCACCATCCTTAACTAAAAAGGCCAGAGCCCAAGCAAGAGCCGGAGCCAGAGCCAAAATCAAAGGCCAGAGCCTGAGCGAGAATCAACAGAGCTAGAGCTAGAGCCAGAGCCAGAACCAAAGCGAGAGCCAGAGCCTACGAGAGCCAGAGCTAGAGCCCGAGCTAACAACTATTACTAAGAGCATTTTGATACCCCGAGACATATGGGACATCATTAAAGAAAAGACATGCACATTCAAAGGCAAATGCAAGTGTTTCGACGAGAGAATGCAAGGGATCATGGAATGAAGACGGAATAAAAGACATGGGACAAACTACAATATCCGAAATATCCCGAAAATGGATCAAGGGGAGTGTTGGATATGGTGATCCATTTTCTAGAATTTCCTAGATGAAGTTTCTGGAAGAAAGAGGAAAATGTCCAGCATGTAAGAGAAGTCTCTAGAAGAACTACAATCTAGAATTTGCTAGAGAAGCCTACATGGTTTGCATTCAAGAGAAGTCCGGAATCTTCTTTAACAGCTTATATAAAGGAGCAAGTGCTCCATGTTTTGTTGTTGGGAGCTTCCCATAAAAACCACATCATGTAGCTCCCCACCAACACCTCCTTCAACTATTGTAAAATTATTTTATCCAACTAATGAAACTATTCCCCATATCTCATGTCCTATATCCTTCAATTATCATATCTTGTCCCTTGTTCATCATCTACAAACTATACCATACACTTGCACAAACACTCACGCTTCCGCAAAAACACCAACACTTCTTTTAATAAGGGGCAAGAGAAAAAAAAAACGACCCGGGGATAATTCGCACTTGCCAAATGTTGCAGAACTTGTCACGTGGGGGGTTGGCGGGGGTGGACGAATGCGCGCACTGCGTCTTCGATCGTGCACATAAATATGCACGCACGCATGAACCTAGGAATGTCTGTTCCAGGAAATCCAACGTACTATTCCGTGCAGGATTAGAACTCGTTCGACCCGTCAAATAAATTTGCAGAAAAGCCAAAGTATCCGGCCGGCAGCCTCCATTCGGTATTCACACGTATAGCACAGTGCTATACTGATTCGTTACAAACTCATTCATCACATCAGTCCAAAAACAGCAGAAGCTAACAGACAAAAGGCAACCTTCTGACCTCAATCGATTGAAAGTACAATAAACTAGTGTGCATAAACAATCGTCAAGAGGACGAACAGAACAGAGCAGCCCACAAGCTATCTCTAAGTCTCCTAACTACGTGAAGCTATTCATATGCAGAACTTTACTTCAGAAAAAAGACCTTTTCACTTCGAATTTCCATCGATGCATTCGAACAGACACCGCAAGATTCCAACTTTTGAACTAGATTCTAACCAGAGACAGAAATCTCAGTATCCGGGCGAGAATAAATACTTCAATCCACAGACCATCGAAATCAATAAGCAATGCGGTACAATAAGCAATGCAAAGAAAAACTATACCATTTCTTATCATCAGAAAATAGAGAAAAGCTGCTCAAGGGAAAGTGTTCAAAGCACCAAATCAATTTTCGGAACAATCAAAGACCAACGAGGAACTTCCTGATGTCCTTGCTCACATGGCATTTCTGTTTCAAGACAAGCAGAAATTTAATCTCAGCAAGAGCTTTTCGGAAAATGATGAGTAGGACGTACCTGGTTTATGAGGGCGCAAGACCTTGAAACAAGCTCGATGTCATTCCCATCCACGACCAGTTCATCCTTCACCTTCTCGGAGACCACAGATACTCCTTCAAGGATTTCCACCTTCCTCACCTGAGTAAAACGAGCAAAGAAAAAGATTATTTGCAGTTTCATCAGTTCTCGTGTGTTGTCACATTTCTGCTCCATGACTTTCTATACCCACTTATTTTTCGAGAGTAGTTATTATACTGGATCTTGAAGCCTTCGGGGTTTTGCTCCTGGGTCTCGATGCAATTTTGGGAAAGCCAATAGAAGCGGCGAAATAAGGAAGGAGAGAGATACATGAATAATTCAGAGAAGTAGATACCTGTACATTCCACAGGTGATACGTAGTCTGTACATGAGAGATTTAGGGGATTTTTTTTATTTTTTATTTTTTCTATGTTGCGAGAGAGTTTTGTTTTGTTCTGGCTGACTGCTGCAAATTGTAATTGTACAGAAACAAGCCATGATATGCTCAATATACAGAGGGTTTCTGGGGGGATTATTGAATACATGGATTTGGATGTATGGAGCTACGCCTCTTTTCATAGTAAATTCAATCGTTTGTGTCTTCATGGACAGATACAAAATGTTCACGGGAATTTTACGAAGCACAATTCCTCATTCCTATTTCATTCACCAGGCGTTTGTGACTTCAAGTAGACGCCACTGACAGTTTCATGGCTCGATGCAGTATAAAACGCCCACAAGCGACGTTATCTTTTTTTAATGGATGGTTAGGATAAGAATGGTTTGACAAAGCTTTATAAGCCCTGAAAGGCAAGATGACTTGAAGTTAGGCTAGTTTGTGTAAGGCCATCTTAGTTTCAAAAGTCGAGTACTTTTTTTGAATTCGCCTTTTTTAAGTTCTAGAATCTTTGTCTCACTCACTTTCCTTGCTTGAGTTGGCTCATCTAGAGTATTACTCCCAGTCACACTCTTGAGATAGAACTAGTGCTGGTTTTATTTTATTTTATTTTTTTGAAGGCTGTTTTTTCTAGCTTTCTTATTTGGAACACTCCACACTCTTTTTTTGGTAGCGCATTCTTGAGTTGGCTCACCTTGAGAGAGATAAATAGCTTCTTGAGTTGGCTCACCTTAAGAGAGATAAGTACTTCCGAAGTTCTCTCACACTACAAAAACATAGCCATTTGTCAACTAAATGAATTCAAATACAACAAATTAAATACATGAGGTCTACAATTTGAAGAAGAATAAAATTCTATTGAAATTGCTAGAAGAATTTGGTTCGGTCAATTGTTCTTAAAATGGCACTTGAGCTATTAGACTCCAAGGAGCCATTTACAAATGTGAAGTACCAATAAGTTTCTGCATGAATTATAATTCCTTTAATAGGTTTATTCTTCATCTTTCATAATATAGTTAAAAAATTGCGTATAGTTTTAGCTTACTTGTTCTGACCTTGTCGTTTAGCCGGTTGTGGTTCTTTTTTTCTCTATAAGTAAAGAGAAATTCACAGTGAGGCTTTAAGGGTTCCGACCTATATATAAAAATAGCTGAAAGCCAAAAGAAAGCTCATTTACTAGACTAGTGAGTTAGTTATGATCTCTGATTGTACTTCAAATTTGACCTCTCCCTATGTTTCCAACTCTGTAATGATCCTTCTAATCCTCTCTTTCCTCTTCATTTCCTCCTCCTTCACATGTTAGAGATATTTTCACTATCAAC
The DNA here is from genome assembly GCA_016097605.1 of Eucalyptus guilfoylei. NCBI lineage: Eukaryota > Viridiplantae > Streptophyta > Magnoliopsida > Myrtales > Myrtaceae > Eucalyptus > Eucalyptus guilfoylei. The sequence continues at coordinate 11,176,985 of CM027870.1, read as the reverse complement.
TGCTAATTTATTCTACTTAATTTCCTCTTGTCAAATGGACTGAGTATGATGAGCTAATAAATACTCTCGTTGTTTTCTTCTTTTCCCTGCAGAAAACAAATTTCCTGATGGAAGTGGAGCTAAGACGGTGTGCTTATGCTACTATGAGCAAGAAAACAACTGGTATTAGCTTCTATTTCTGGGTTTTTCCCCTTCATTTTTTTTCATTTTATTTTTCACAATCTTATGTTGGGTTGGACATGTATTCTTCTGATGTGCTTTTTAGTAAGTCATCACTGACTGATCAAGGATTTATGGGTGATAAGTTTTCCAAACTTGGGGGACAAGTTGGTTGTGTTCACTGCATTTGTCTGCTTGAGGTTGGCGTAGGTCATTTCTGAGTATGCGATACTCATGGATGAGCCTTATGTAGTTGTGGAAGCACATATAAATGGCAAAACGCAGAAGTTCACGGTACAGGACAATGAAGAGGAACAAATAGTATTCTGGCAGGATTGATGCTGTTGTACTGCTCATTTCTTTAGTAGAGTTTGAAGTGCAAACTCCAATGGAGACTTCGAAGCAGTGCTGTTGCTACATATATGAATCAAATATCCCTCTTGCAGTTACTCCAACAGTTTAGCATTATGGCAATGAAGACCCAGATTAGAAATTAACTAGTTACTGATATGCTCTATAACTTTGTAATGAAATGAGATGGTTACATATCAAAAAGACAGGAGATTAGTCCACTTAGTTTCTGATTTTGGTAGCTCTTCAGGAGCAGTTATTAATGTATGTTCTGTTGTAGGTGGGTCAGTAAACTCATCGGGAAAAAGACACAATTCATCGATAACTAGTGTTGCTTGACATCCTAACAATGTGAGTATGTCCTCTTTCTCACATTTTTGTGGTGTTGGACACTAGCAACAAAGCTTTGTATCTTTTTACTGGCTGCACCCATGAATGCCCTTGTTATTTACAGTCATGCCTTCCGTTTACAATTTATTTGGGTTACTGATAATCACTGTCTGTTTGAGTGATACCTACATATGAAAGCTGTGAAAATGAATTATATGCGCGAAGCACCATGGACTCCTCGGTTGGTTGGGAGGTAGGGAAAATAATAACAAATAACAAATTAAAAAGGTGGAGGTTGGGGTAGAAATTTATCCTGAAACCTCGATCGCATGTTAAGGAATAAATAGAAATTCCTCTTAAGAGAAAGGCAGTTGGGTGGAGATATCAATCCCCCACCCGTGCCCCTCTAATGCTCCTACGTGAGTCGCAAGCCCACATTACCGGCCCAGCAACTTCTTGTTCTTGTCGGTGGAGACAAAACATAAAGTCCTGGGTTGCACACTTTGTGGGCGATGTGGGATTGCTGGTGCGAGAAAAGGCGAGAGCTTAGAGGGAAAAAATTATGGTTCCGTGCTAGAGGGACTGTTGCGGCTAAATGCAAAAAATGGGTCGCATTAGCTCTACATGAACTGCTCTAATCCTGGGAACTAATACGCAGAAACTTATGAATTGCTATTTGCAAGTTTTGTCGTGATGAAAGCCCTAGCTCTTCTTGCCACATAAAAAATTTCAATTGCAACACAGTAAGAAGATACCCACAGAATCAAAAGAATATAACTTTTCAAAAGAAATCACCGATTAGCAATGAGAAAATCGAATGGCTTGAGGGAAAATCGGAAAATTAGAAAGTCGATATGAAAGGTTGAACCTTCGAAGTGGGCATCCAAAGTGGAAGCGTGGTTTTTAAGCCTACAATTGCAATAATATTCACTTTCTTCTTCAATTGGTTGACACGATCTTGAGTCGCTTTTGCTTTGCTCTGTCCTTAAGATTGCTAGTGATTATGTGGGGAAAGTTTGACTTTAAGTCGGATAAAGATATTCTTGGATACTCTTATACTAAGGAAGCATATAGGGTATTCTGTGAAAGAACCAAAACGCTTGAAGAGTCTATACTTGTCATCTTTGCTGATCCCTGTTGAAGATTACGTTGATGTAGAAGCAAGTTATAGAGAAGCAGAATCTAGAGAAACTGGTTTTGGAAATGCAGGCTATGCAGAAGCCGACTCTACAGAAGCTGGCAATCCTACTAGTTTTACAACAAGTGCTTCTAAAAAACTAGCAGACCCGAGTCAACGCTAATTCACATATCCCCCAAAGTGCACATCAACTAGCAAAGAAACAGATCTAGATCAGCTCATTGGAAAATTACCCGAAATGTCAAAACGACAGAATTAGAAAAAAGAAAATTCTGTGGAAGCAGCACTGTTAAACCGCAGATTTTAGATGAATATGGTACACACGAAGAACATTGAAGAACAGAAGCAAGGAGGCAGGAGATAGAGAACAAAACCTGAAGAGAAAAGAAGGCAGGACCTGAGGAAAAAAAAAATGGTGTTGGGGGAGTGGAGGACGATGCTGATGCTGATGCTGATGCACTGGCTTGGAAAGTCCGAGAGTGAAGGACTCGAAGTGAGTGCTTGTTTCTGAATGTGTGAAGTAAACAAAGATGGCTTGTTCTTTATAATGAAGCTGTAAGATGGAAGCTATTTGAGGTGGGTAACAGCCGGTGAAGTAGACGAAGATGGCCCGCCCGTTAATTTAGGAAGACCGAAGGATCAAAAGAAGATTTCTGAGTTGACTTAGTAGATTGACTTCATCAATCAATTCCACGGAAACCATATTCACACACATGAAATATCTATATAATTCTAAGTCTTAAGTCAGCGATGGGTCGATAAATTGATCAGAAAAGGGTCACAAACATTATATTTGTCGACAGCCCACGGTTGGTGGCCACATTGCATGATATGGGTAACTATTTTCCTAACATATACATTGTTAAGTGTACTTTAGATTTATATATTCTTTGACCAAAAAGGCCGCTCATACGATCTTTTGATGATCCACCAGCTCCATTTTTGTCCAATCCCTATTCATCCCGATTCATTGCGACTCCGAGCTGCCCATATTTTGTCCTCTTTTTCTTTTTTCATTTTTTTTTTCAGACTGCTTGAAAATAGAGAGTATTGATTTTTGGAAGACCCACTGATAGGTCAAAGTACTTTTCTAACATGCTCGGAAGAGTATCAAATTTTGCACGTCTATAGGTAGAGGAAATGTCTGTGAAAATTTGACTCCTAAAATATCATTCATTAGTGAGTCATATGACAATTCAGGTGCTTTTATCACAAGAGACATAATTTTTTTTATTGTTCTTGATCGAGTAGGTGTTTGCCAATGGAGGTTTATAGGGGTTTGATTGTTTGTGGCTCTTCCCCTTCAGTATACAATTAATGTCTATCACCATTAATCACAGTCATGACCTAAAATTTGACTAATTATTCATCTCGAAGGTGATAGATATGAATTGCTCAATAAAGAGCACACAAATTTATGTATTGAACTTTTTCCAAAACCGCAATGAACAATTAAACAGTGAGGGAGGGGGACTACGAGGAGAAATCTCCTCTGTTTTGAGTTTGGAATCGTAGCTTCCGAGACTTTTCTCTCGGTCGGCCCAACTTAGTAGACCTGGCCAAGTATATTTACTGATGTTTTCTCATGTTTTGACGTTGACCTTGACGTTGACACGGAATTGTAAAGTAGGACAAGCAAATGAATAATGGTTCCTGTTTGTTTGATAAGTGAGAGATCAAGATGATGATGGGGTTGGTCTTTTTCTTCCATATATTTTCACGCGTGTTGACGACGATGAATCACGAGCATATCATTTTTATAAATTAAGTTAACGGCCCCCATTGAGATATAAGTCTTTCTTTATTCATTGTTTTTATTGACAATGACGTCTGACAATGACTTGGTGCACAACAACCAAATCTTTGGATTTATAGTAAAAGATTTAAGCCTAAACAATGATTTTACTAAGTCTTTACTTCATACATATGAAGTTTATTTAACTATGTAAAGAGAAGCAACCACAGCTCAATATAAATGAATGAAATTATTTTACAGATTACTCAGTAAGCAATTCATAGAATCTTCGCGCCAGCTAGGATGTTAATTCCATGAAAAATATAGTGGGACACCTCCATCGTCCTAAAATAGTAAATAGAAAGCCAATGGAGGGGTTTTATTCTGTACATTACTGGTTTAAAAGTTAATTATACAACTAGATTTTGGAAAATGACACGTGTAACTTTTTTAAATCTTTAGCAAGTTTAATTATTTTATAACAAGGTGAATATTTCCATTTTGAGACTGCTTGCATAAGAAAAAGCGGGTTTAGATTTATTTTAGATTTACTTGGGCTCTTTTTTCCTAGCTCATAACAATGGTGCTTTGCATGCATTTCCTAAACTTACTAAAAAGTCCAAAAGGAGAATGGGCTTTAGCATTTCGTGCATTAGAAGCCATCGTCACTTTGAATCGTTTGAATCGTTTTGTGATGGTAGGGCATTTCGCACAATTTTTTTCTGCTCTTTACACGGTTACACTTCGCAACAAAATGATACTGTGGAGAGGAAAAATAGGACTTCGCAACAAAATGATACTGGAGAGGAAAAATAGGACCTTGCAAGAGATGGCCCATATCTCGTCAATGGAAAGCAAAATCCCTAAGCATTATGGGCCTGAGGATGTACCTGAGGATGTAGGTGCCTCAATAAGAACACTTGGGACATAAGGTAGGAAGCCCGATGTTGCTTACATTCATGCACTTATTTGTGCTTGCTATGGAAGGTTTGACGATACTAATTTACCTAAAGCATATAGTTTATACGACGAAAGAACCAACGAAAGAACCAAAACGCTTGAAGAGTATATTCTTGTCGCCATTGATGATTCCTTGAGAAATCTAATCCCTGCCGAAGATCATGTTGTTGTAGAAGCAAATTCTCTGTAGATGCAGAATCAGGAGAAACTGCTTTTGGAAATGTAGACTATGTAGAAGCAGACTCTGCGGAAGCCAGCAATCCTACTAGTTCTATAACAATTGCTTCTACAGCTACTGTTGTCAGAATAACGTCCTAGAAAAGGAATGGTTTTAATGCTAGCCATTCTATGGAACTCTTACTCAGTGGCATTGGACTAAAGATGGGAACAGTTCCTCGTTCAGAAATGAAGATGGACATGTTGCCTTAGTTCCTCGCATTGATCAATTCGCAAATATGGATTTTTGTCTCAAGTTGAGCCCAAAAATATCGAGGAAGCTTTAGATGATGATGGTTGGATCTTCGCTTTGCAAGAAGAACTCAATCAATTTGAGAGTAGCCAAATGTGGACTTTGATTCCAAGACCTAAAGATAAATAGATAATTTATATCAAAGGAGTGCCAGCCCTAAATATTAAAAAGGAAAGGAGAAGAGTCAGCACGTACATCTTTTATCCCCTCGTCCTGCTTTGAGTCTCAAATCCTATCTCAAACTCTTTTCAAATAGCATTTGACTACATGAATTAACTTAAGAAAATGCCTAAATCAATGACTGACTGAAAGCTCATCAACTCTTTTTCCCGTTCCAATCACAAAGTCTATTCTCAGACTTATATCGTGTCATACAAAATACTCATCAGGGAATAACAAATCTAACTAGTGAACCATTTCAATTTTACTGTCTTCATGTCTATTTCTCCAGCACTGCACTGCGCATTTTTAACTATTTCCTGCTGAAACTGGTTACCATTCCTAACAGCTTTCAAATGCAGGTATATGGAGAATAAGATCATATTCTGCCCTAAAAAATTCATGAACTCACACTCAAACAGACAGAGTGACTATTAGTAACCCAAATAAATTGTAAGCAGAAGGCATGACCATAAATAACAAAGGCATTCACGGATGCAGCTAGCAAAAAGATACAAAGCTTTGTTGCAAGTGTCCAACACCACAAAAATATGAGAAAGAGGACATACTCATATTGGTAGGATGCCAAGCAACACTTGCCACCGATGAATTGTGTCTTTTCCTAATGAGTTTACTGACCCACCTACAACAGAACATACATCAATAACTGCCCCCGAAGAGCTACCAAAAGCAGAAACTAAGTTTACTAATCTCCTGTCTTTTTGATATGTAACCATCTCTCTTTATGAAGTTATAGAGCGCGTCAGTAACTAGTTAATTTCTAATCCAGTCTTCATTTCCATAACGCTAAACTCTTGGAGTAACTACAAGAGGGATATTTGATTCATATATGTAGCAACAGCACTGCTTCAAAGTCTCCATTGGAGTTTGCACTCCAAACTGCACCGAAGAAATGAGCAGTACAACAGCATCAACCCTGACAGAATACTATTTGTCGCTCTTCAAAGTCCTGTACCATGAACTTCTGTGTTTTGCCATTCATATGTGCTTCCACAACTACATAAGGCTCATCCATGAGTATCGCATACTCAGAAACGACCTAGGTCAACTTCAAGCAGACAATGCTTGGCCAATGCTCATACCCAAATTTAAAAGCTTTCATCATAAAAGAATGAGTTCAAATGCAGTGAACACAACCAACTTGTCCCTCAAGTTTGGAAAACATATCCCCCATAAATCCTTAATCAGTCAGTGATGACTTACTAAAAAGCACATCAGAAGAATACATGTCCAACACAACATAAGACTGAAAAATAAAATAAAAAAACAATGAAGAGGAAAAACCCGGAAATAGAAGCTAATACCTTCTTGTTCCAACAGCAAATTTGTTTTCTGCAGGAAAAAGAAGAAAACAATGAGAGTATTTATTAACTCATCATACCCAGTCCATTTGACAAGAGGAAATCAAGCAGAATAAATTAGCAGTCCATAGTGAAAATATCTCTAACATGTGAAGAAGGAGGAAAGGAGGAGGGGGGAGAGGATTAGAAGGACATTTACGGAGTTGGAAACATAGGAAGAGGTTAAATTTGAAGTACATTCAGAGATCATAACTAACTCACTCGTCTGGTAAATGAACTTTCTTTTGGCTTTCAGCTCTTTTTCTATATAGGTCGCCACCCTTGAAGCCTCATTGTGAATTTCTCTTTACTTATAGAGAAAAAAAGAACCACAGCCAGCTAAACTACGAGGTCAGAACAAGTAAGATAAAACTATATACAATTTTTTTTAACTATATTATGAAAGATGAAGAATAAACCCATTAGAGGAATTATAATTCATGCAGAAACTTACTGGTACTTCACATTTATAAATGGCTCCCTGGAGTCTAACAGCTCAAGTGCCATTTTAAGAACAATTGACTGAACCAAATTCTTCTAGCAATTGCAACAGAATTTTATTCTTCTTCAATACAATGTAAATACTCTAAGAAGTCTTTGACAGGCAACATTCAAGATCGTCCTGTATTCAAACTCAATGATTCTGCATACCTTTTGGGCTCCATTGAAGGCAAACCACAGCTCGGTTTAGCCTGAGCATAACTAAGGTAGGTACCCACTCTGATCCTTCATGATTCCATACATATCTACATAAGAACAAAAAAATGCATTTGATACTTGAAAATATGCAGAAGGGAGGCAGAACACAAGGTGGTTCCGATTAGGTAATTTTACTCACAAATTTGGATCATGGGACACTGTTACTATTCTGTTTGACCCAGCACTCCAGTCTATTCCAGAAATATTTGGTCATGTTGTGACATTGCATTCCCCATTGTCAGCACCAAGAACAAAACTCTTCATTTAAACTATTAATTAGCATAACATAAACTTCAGTCATTTAATCTTGTTATGTAGAATGCAAAATTAAATTCTCAAGCAAAGATAAGAACAAAATGAACCATCATCATGTACTTATTATATGTTCAAGGCAACAAAACATCAGTGAGGTGCATGAGATAAGCTTTGTTAGCAAGATAAAACAAGCAACATCAAATTTCAAAGGTGCATCATCATTCACCAGTTCATTTCCTTGACATCCAAGGGGAAAGAAGACAATGTGGAGCTTAAGTTAGAACTCCGGCTTGCTGGTCATATGTGGTCATCAAATCACTGTTTGGAAATGACATTTGACATTGTGGAGAAAGAAGTCATCAATACGATAAACTGGAGAGAGAAAAGAACAATAGAAGAGACAAGCAATAGGAAAGTGGGAAAACTAAAATAGAGTGTCTTCTGGTCCTATTTCTTTAGTTTCGGAGAAAAACAAACATGGCAGGAGAATTACCACGCTGAAGACAAGAAATCAGATAACTCAACACAAATGCAATTTTGCTTATCTTTGGGTAAATATAGTTTATAACTTTTATTTCTGTGCTCACATAAATACTGTTTAGTATATTGTCATCCCTCTGTTTCAGTCATTTGAATTCAAAGTCACTTACTCTTTAAGGATGAAGTACTGCAATAGTGACCTTTTGGAGAATATGCGCTTGCTCCCACTTGTCTTCTGGAAGTCTGTAAATGTGAACTTCACTATTGTTCAGACAGAATGCAACCACTACAAGAAAGCAGATGTTATAGTTATCATTAATACAATCTACTGATATGCAGAGACTATAAAGGCAGAAGCATACAAAGAGATTCTACAGTTCAAAGAAATTACAGTAGAACAAGACAGACAGAAAATCCAAAATCAGAAGAATCTCAATGCCTAGTTTTGCATGCTTGATGACATGATGAGGCAAGGAACAACATCTGTTGACATTCCTGATTTAAAATGAGACTGTGAAAGGTATGGACTTGATCTCAAACTGAAAACGTGCAAGGTGCAGAAGACAGATGAGTAGGATTCGATGTAAAAAAATCCATAAAGATTGGTTGAAAAGCATTCTAATTTGAAAAGATCATCAACTAGAAAGAATAGAGTCACTAAGTCAAGGTACTGATGAGGAGAAAAACTAATGCGAGATTTGTCTACGGTCAAGAAGCTTGTCAACCATTGACAACAACAATCAAGGCATATACTTGCTAGGTTGACTTTATTTAGATTTAGCCAGAACAATTAAGTTTTTAAAGAACAAGCAAGAAATAGTATATGGAAGGCAATAGTGTTAAATATTACAAACACGCATGAAACACCTAATTGACAACAAAGTAGCAATAACCATAAAAAGGGCAATAATTAGCATTAAGAAGTACTGATAACTTTTACTAACTACAAAGTGATTACACATATTAGTAGAATCACGAAAAGCTGATGTTCATATTTCATCCGCTCTAAGCAGATTAAGAATAGGAAGTTGTGGTGGATCCCAGGATGAAATATAAAATTAAACGTCATCCTTCTGCTGTACCTAGTTTTCTTCAAAATTTACTCCCTCATAACTCAGCACCTGGCACAAACACCATTGCCTTTGGTCACCCACTCAGATTTCAAGACACTGATTAAGTGGGACATTTCATGGCCCAGTATTTATTTATCTAAGGTGGAGATCCTCATGAGCTGTTATAAGTTAGACCTGCCATTCAAAATGCATTTCATCTATCCGTAGTGGTTAGAATGCTTAGCTTAACTTCTCACACTGCAATCTATTACTTTGTTACTTGTTAGAAGTGCCTTCAAAAACCCGAATTTGGAATCCCTTTTTGGCCCATAACAGTTGATGAATACAAGGACTACAATACCATGATAGACACTGAATGATAGGAAAGACAGGACCACCAGGAAACACATCAAGCGAACATTTGCAGCATTCAAGGGAAAGATATAGAGATTTGCACCCTCCAAAATGCGCACTTCGTCATACATTGCCCTCCGTTTCATCGATCATTACCCTAGGCAAAGGCTTTCGTTAACTTAGATCGACTGTGTTTGCTTAATTAATTAATTGATTAATTAAGATAATTTGTTATTATTTTTGTTATTATTTTACGTTTTGCTTAATTAAGATAATTTATTATTATTTTGCCTCTCCCAACAACAACCCAACAAGGTAGCGTATAATTCCTCGTTTCACATCTTTTTTGCTTAATTAATTAAGATAATTTGTTATTATATTATTTTGGCTCGCTCCAACCGAGGAGTCCAACCAAAGGAGTCCATGCACCACCGGTGGTTAGCGCATATTATTTCTTTTCACATCTTTTACCCCCTCATTCCCAATATGCAGAGCAGGTGGTAAATAGTAATCCATCAATTCTTCATAAAGTGGTGATGAACTTAGGCCGGATACTAAGCCGAGGTGTTCATCGGATCCTCCAAATTCGGTTTCCCGAGTCCCTGTTCATCCTGCTGGTGTTTTGCTGATTCCCGGGCCTGTGGTGGTCGGAATGAGCTGATTTTTGGAGGGAATCTTCATCTCTATCCCCTCTTCACTTCCACCGAACGGTTTTGCAAATGAAGGTCTACATTGTGAGAAATCGTCTGTCCTAGGTTACGATTTTCTGCCCAGTTTCGCCTCTGGTTTTCCAGCTGTTCTTCTCTTCGGTTTGGAAGTTCCCATGGGTGCATTTGGCTGATTTTTCGAGGAGAGTCTCCCCTCACCTAGTCCTTCGTAACCTCCGAAAGGTTCCGGTTGGTTTGAGCTGGGGGCGGAGATCGGGTTGTTCGCTGAGCTGCGCGCGCGAGCTGTTTTGCGCGCGTCTGGAGCGGCTCGGCTCTGTCTTGCGGGCTTGAGGGGAGTGGATTGGGTGTTCGGTTCTTCGTTTGTGGCAGTTCGTGGATTCTTCTGGCACGGCATCCACCGAATTCGAATCCCAGGTCAGTTTTCCCTCTTCCCTTGCGCTCGTCGCTGCTGCACTGGGTTGTCTGTCCGGTTCTGTGGCGGTTGTGCTGGTGTTTCTGCTGCTGTTTTCTGGAGTTGGTTGGCACCTATAGTCTGGAGAAGGATGGTTGAAGGTTGGTGGATTCGTTACCTCGCCTTCGATGTTCTGTTTTCCGGTTAATTGTGGGATGCAGTCCAGCTGTTTGTAGAAATGTCTGCAGAACCTGTTCTAGCCGCTAATGCTTCTTCAAGCCGACCTTCGGCTGTCATCTCTATGGGGCATCTGAACCCCGCTCTTGGCAATGTTATGCCGTCGGTTCAACCTGGTCTAGCTATGGCTTCCTCATCCGGTGAAGCTGATCCAAGGAGCAAGCTGAAAGGCTCGCAGGTGCCGGCCTCCAGGCTGCACCGCTCGAGAGGCGGAAGTCGCATGCGGTCGGCCTCCAAGCGCCCCGTGCAGCCTCCAGCTGGTCACCATGAAGCCCCGGCACGCTCCTGGGCAAATGTGGCTCGGTTGGTGGTAAAAGAGTCCGACTTATCCTTCGTTTCACCTACATTTGTGGATGGAGAGGCTGTGGTGAACCTTCCGGATGAAGCCCTTGACGCCATGGACCCGAAGTGGCATGATTTTTTGGTGGGTTATCTCGTTGGGAGGAGGAAACTCCCATTCGGTTTGATGGAGCAATCCTTGAGGAAGACTTGGGGCTCCAAGCTCGGGGAGATGTTCGCCAATGATCAAGGTTTTCTTTTCCTCCAAATCTCGGACCTCGGGTTTAGAAGGAAAATCCTTGAAGATGGGCCGATGACCATCGCTAGAGTGCCGCTCATTCTAAGGCAATGGAAGCCTCTTATGGACCTCAAGAGAGAAGACCAATCCGCCATCCCGGTTTGGATCCGTTTGCAGAACTTACCGCTTGAATGCTGGACGGTGCCGGCAATGAGCGCCATTGCAAGCGTGGTGGGGAAGCCTCTCTATGTTGATCAGCGGACTGATCAAATGAAGATGATATCCTTTGCAAGAATATGTGTCGAGATCACGGTGAATCAGCCGAGACTGGAGTCGGCCAGAGTCGTCTTGAAGGGAGTTTCTCGTACCATCGACATTCAATATGAATGGCTCCCGGCTGAGTGCCTTGATTGCAGAGCTTTTGGCCACAACTGTCGAGCCCCCCCACGAGAACAGAACTCCGATGGTCGCACTTCCAACCCAAGACAGTCCATTCGTCGCCCGGCCAGACCCGCCCCTGCTCCGTTGGCTGCCCCTTCCCATTCGGTTGTGGTAGAGCTGGATCTGCAGAAGACAGCTGCTCCCCCTCCCATAGCTGATGCTTTCGGTTCGGTTGTGCCTAATGCCGTGGTTGAATCCGTCCCTCCTCAGTCCGCGATTGGCCTTGCTCGAGTCCAGTCCACTCCGATCCCGTCGCTGTCCGTTCCCCCGGAGGCTGAGGATCTTCCGGTGGTGGGTGCTCCTCCTCAGCCCGCACAGGAACAGCCTTGGAAGAAGGTCAAGGGCAGGAAGAAGAAAAATCAGGTCCCCTTCGTGTGGGAGTCACCCAGTTCCTCCGTTGTTGCAGGGCCTGGACAACCCTCTCGGGACAAAGCCCCGGCTGTTGATCCGCCTCCGCCCGCAGCGGGTCCTTCTCCGCCCGCTCCTGTTCGGAAGACGGTAAGGGGATCCAGTGCACCCCCCATGGTGGTCCTTTCTCTCACGGCAGACCCACCACAGCTCCCGGTTCTCTCCTCCAGCGTGGATCATGGATTGGAGTCGGAAGTCGCGGCTTCTTTTGCATCGTCGGACGAGGAGGATATAACATCCCTTGGTTCGCCTTTTCATCAGCAGCCTTGTGCCGCGACAACGGTGGAGACCATCCAAGATCGGCTTCTTGCATTTGCCTCGGATCCGGTACCGGATGAGTCCATTGGCGGCACGTTGGGACCCCCTCGCCGCAAGCTTCAAAAGCCGAGGTAGGCCTTGCCTCCTTAGTCTTCTTGCATAGCGTAGTTTGTTCTTAGTTTCGTTATGTATTTCAGCTTTTGGAATATTCGTGGTCTTATGGATCCTTTGAGGAGAGCCGAGGTTCGTAAATTGGTTCTTTCGAATGGTCTTTGTTTGGTCGGGCTTATAGAGACTAAAGTCCCGGATTACCTTTTTCGTTCTTTTGCGTCTGCAATGTTGTCGGGGTGGACTTGGATTGCCAACTATGGTTCGTCTCTGGGGGGCAGAATTTGGGTCGGTTGGGACCCTTCGCTAGTTAATTTTGAGGTGATAGATTCCAATGATCAGGTCATCCATGGCAGAGTTAGGCTTCTGTCGTCCGGTCTTTGTTGTTGCACCTCAGTTGTCTACGCACAGCACTCTTTTGTTTCTAGAAGGCCCTTATGGGCGGACTTGATCAGGATGAGCCCTTGCATCTACGACCTTCCATGGATGGTTGCTGGTGACTTTAACGCTATTAGAGACCCCTCTGACAGATTTGGCGGTACTAATGCCTGGCCTTCCTCCTTTGAGGAATTTAATCATTGCTTGCATCAGTCGGAGCTTGAGGATTTGAGATATGTGGGCCTTTGGTTTACCTGGTCGACGTCTTCGGGGGCCAACCGGAAAGCGAGAAAAATTGACCGGGTGCTGGTTAACGCTCTTTGGAGTTTGCATTTCTTTTACTCTGAAGCGTCGTTTCTGACACCTAGTATTTTTGACCACTCTCCGATGTTGGTCAAGGTGATTCAACCGGTTTTGCGAAGGAAACCTTTCAAGTTCTTTAATTTCTGGATGGATCACCCTTCATTTCATGACATTGTCACCCAGGTGTGGGAGGCTCCGAGGGAAGGTGTTCCCATTTTCAGATTGGTTACCAAATTAAAAGCCTTGAAGAGACGACTCAAGCAGCTGAATAGACTCATTCTCTAACTTATCTGAGAGGGTTGCCCAATCCAGGAATGCTCTAAGGTTAGCACAAGAGGACCTACAGCAGGATCCGACCAACATCCTCCTGGCGGAGCTAGACAAGGGGCACCGTAAGTCCTTTGTGGAGTTAAGGAATCAAGAGGAGGCCTTCTTTAGACAGAAATCCAGGATCCGCTGGCTGGAGAATGGTGACAAGAACACCAAGTACTTTCACCATTCAGTGATTGCGAGGCAGCTGAAGAATAGAATCATCTCGGTCCTTGATAGAAATGGGAATCTTGTCAGCGAGCCGAACCTTGTTCAGGAGACATTCGTTTCTCACTTCAAAGAGCCGTTTGCCTCGCGATCTCTCCCTCCTAGGCCGGCCTTGGAGGACTTATAGTGAGCTATCCGGTGTCCGCTCTCTGAGGCTCAGGTTGCTTCGCTCGCCTGTCCATTCTCAGAAAAGGAGATTCAGGATACCTTGTTCTCTCTAGCCAGAGGAAAGGCTCCGGGGCCAGATGGGTATGGCGTTGAGTTCTTCAAGAGTAACTAGGACCTTGTTGGGTCGTTGGTCATGGATGCAGCGAAGGACTTCTTTGTCACGGGGAGACTGTTGAGAGAGATTAATGCCACCATCCTGGTGTTGATTCTCAAGGTGCCTAATGCGACCTCGGTAAATGATTATAGACCTATTGCTTGCTGCAACACGATCTACAAATGTTTTACCAAGGTCTTAGCCAATCGTGTTGCGGCTGTTCTTCAGGATACCGTTAGCCCTTCTCAAAACGCCTTCGTTAAAGGTCGCCGGATCAGGGATAATATTCTTCTAGCCAGGAGTTGTTCGCAGGGTTTCATCTTCAGCTGTATACTCCCAAATGTGCAGTGAAGGTGGACTTTCAGAAAGCGTATGACACGGTAGATTGGGACTTCCTTGAGATGGTTCTCCGGGCTTTTCACTTCCCGGACCACTTCATTCGGCTTATCATGGTATGTGTGCGCACACCTATGTTTTCTATTTCATTGAATGGAGATCTCCATGGATTCTTCCCTAGCAGCCGTGGCCTTCGACAGGGGGACCCTATGTCCCCTTATCTGTTTACCTTGGTGATGGAAGTCTTCTCAGGGATCCTCACTTCCCGTGCGGAGCTACCTGGCTTCAACTTCTCCTGGAGGTGCAAGGCCACTCGGTTATCTCATCTATTCTTTGCGGATGATGTGTTTCTATTTTGCCGAGCGGATATGGCCTCCGTCGGGCTTCTTAAAGACGGGCTTGATACATTCTCGGCTTGGAGTGGATTGATACCGAACATCAGCAAAAGTGAGGTATTCCTCGCGGGTGGCTCGGATGAATTGAGGACTCAGATCAAGGATGCCCTTGGATTTGTTGAAGGAAAGCTACCGGTGCGCTATCTAGGAGCCCCTATCATCTCCTCGAGGCTCGGCAAGGCGGATTGCGTTGTCTTGGTCGATCGCATTACGGCAAGGGTGCAATCTTGGACTCATCGCTTTCTCTCATTTGCAAGAAGAGTTCAACTTATAAAGTCAGTGCTTCATGCGATTTAGGCTTATTAGGCCAGTGTATTTATTATTCCTGTCGCAGTCTTAGATCGTATAGAGCAGATCCTTAGACAGTTCCTGTGGAAGGGGCCTGGCCTTGGTAATGGAGGTGCCAAGGTATCCTGGGAGGATGTATGTCTCCCTAGGGAGGAAGGTGGTCTTGGGATTCGTAGACTACGAGAGTACAACAAAGCGGCCATGCTTAAACATATTAGGACCCTCTTCACTGACAAAGAGTCCTTGTGATGCAAGTGGATTCACACTACTTTTCTGAGAGGGAAGAACTTCTGGATGGTTAAGGCTCCGGCCTGCTGCTCTTGGGCCTGGAGGAGGATCCTACACCTGAGAACCGAGGTCCGACTCAGTTTCCGCTGGAGGATTGGTGATGGGCGGACGGTCTCCCTCTGGTTTGATCATTGGCACCAGAGTGGGCCGTTGGATCTGATTTGCTCGGAGCAAACTATCTTAGAGTCGGGGCTTCCTAGGTCTGCAGCCGTTGCGGACCTTTTCTCTGAGCCAGGTCGAGCCTTTAGGATGGTGATGGACTCATGGGGCCAGCTCCCTATTCTCCTCCCTGAGGTTCCGGATAGATTCGTGTGGAGTGTCGATCCGTCTAGTCTCTTCTCGGTGGCTTCTGCATGGCATTTTTTCAGAAAGAGGAAAGCGAGAGTGGACTGGTCATCCTTTATATGGAGCAAAGTTATCACTCCGAGGTACCAATTCAATTTATGGCTGATCATTAAGAACCGTCTTCCGACACAAGCTTTTCTTATGTCCTATGGGAGGATCAGGAGGGAAGTTTGTGCCTTCTGCAAGCTCACGCCGGATTCTATAGACCATCTCTTCTTCGGCTGCGGTATTACTTCGAGTATGGCTTATTTTTGGGCGGCCAAGTGCAATCTCCCGTGGAGAAACGGGTCTTGGGTGGAAAATCTTCAATGGGCGATGAAATTCCTATCAGGTAAGGACTTCTATCTTGCTTTAGGGCACTTCTCTTTTGCTGCGCTCTGCCACCTTATTTGGAGGTATAGGAACGACATTCTCTTCAGAGGTCATCCAGTGGTGCCTGTGGCTGTCAAAAATCATCTCATTAAAGTGGTTAAGGACAAAGCCTTAACCTTTAGAAGCGTCGAAGATTGCTCGAGAAATAGAAGGCTTCAACGGAATTGGGGGCTCGACCCTTCTATTTTCTCTTCTCCTACGCCGACCGCCTAGTATCTCATTCAGTGTGTCTTGTGGCTGCCTCCCCGTTTTTTGCGCCTTCCTCGGCGGCCTTGCCTCGGATCTTTGGGTCCTCCTGGTTGTTGTTCCTTGATTGGTGTTGTTCTCTTTGTTTCCCCGGCCCTGCGTGGCTATCTTGTCTTTGTTTTCGGCTGTCCGTGTTGGCCTGCTTGCTTTGACCGCTGTGCGGTGTTCTTTTGCATCAGGCGCCCTTTCACTCCTTTTGACGCTGTGTCTCTTTGAGTGAAAGTTTTGTGGTGCATAATCTTCTGTAATTATTGGTTCTAAGCTCATTATATCATTACCTTTACCAAAAAAAAAAACTTAGGCCGGATACTTAGAGCTAAGCTAGGCAAAACAATTGCAATAGTTGTAGATTCAATTGAAGCATCATGTTGTGTGGTAGAATAGTAGAATAGTACGGTATGTCTGTCAAACACCAAAGGGGCCAGGGCGAGGGCCACGAGGGATACAAGTTTGCAGACTACTGCTTCTGCAAATATCTCTATGGATTTTAGCGCTTCTCATTTTGAGATGGACTATTTTTCCAAGTTGGTGGCACCATTCTTTGGGATTGCATTATGGTGCGTTACTATATATTTTTGGAAGAGTTTGTGTTTTTTTGTATGATTTGTGGTATTTGTATGATTACATCTCATCCACACACACAGTACCAACGTTGTTAATTATATTTGGGAAACTTAATCGCCGTATTTGTGGGGAGATCTGTGTTGTTTGTGAGAAGATTGTGGGGGCACGCGAGGGAGGGCAAAAGTCTGTCCCAGGTACAAAATTTGTGGAGCCTTTGCACCGAGTGTGATTGTTTTTTTTACATGGAAATTACTGGCCGGAGGGCTCTTCCTTCTCTTGTTCGCAGTCTAGTTAATGTTAGTTTTAATTAATTCTTTTCTTGGTAAATCAATATTCTTTTAGTTGATTGTTTGACTGCAACTCTGCTTTGCAGTTATAAGCTAGAGGTAAATGACTGGCCTTCGCCCGAAGAATAGTTGCTTGGCAATGTGGGGTTCCCTATATAGATTCTCGAAGAAGAAAGGATTTTTTTACTGCTTCTTGAAAAGTTGCAAAATGAGTCCTACTTTGACTAATATAAGTTCTCCTGCTTTTCTTTGTACAATTATTTTGCAATGAGCTAACTGATAGCTTTACTGTGAATTAGTTTTGCCTTTTGTGTTTGTACTCAATCAATATATAATTTTCAAATGTGGAAGGCTAACTTCACTGGATGTGTGCTAACATTTCGGACAAGATGCTAATAACCGGGCATTTTCTCAGTTTTCGCTCTTGGGGAAAAACCATGAAACCGAGATTCCCCTCCCTGTCACCCTCATCATCGCAAAAGATCTAGGGTTCAATCTCCGCGGAGAACCTCGCTCAGCTCAGCTATGGACTTCGACCAGTACGAGTATTTCGAGAAGACAGTGGAGAAGCAAGACCATCTAGGGAGCTCCTCCAAGTCGAAGGAGAGCAAATACGGAAGCAAAAAGTTCAGGAATGGTGGACAAGAGAATGGCCCAGGAAGAGACCACGAGCAGAGAAGGAGATGGTGAACAGAGCAAAAGGGGTAAATGCTGGATCAATGTATATATGGGCAGGATGTGCGCTTATATGTTTAAGTTTCTTTGCCGTGGATGAGAAGCAAGAAATTTGCTGAAAATCCCATATCGGAGAAAGTCTCTTCTAGCACCAGCATTTTATATCTTGTCTACAGGATCTCTTCCTAAGGATGCTTTCGGGCTACTTGCCAACGAGATACCCTTTGAGCCAAAATCTTTAAAGTCAGCACTTGAAATATTCGGGTTAACTCTCAGCAATGATAAGAAGAAATTAAGGCCCCATATATCAAAATGAAATGACAGGGAATTAGCTTCACGAACAGGGAATGAATAACTAGGCTGGTTTGACGCGAGAACGGAACCGAATCTACATTACCCTATCGGTTCCAAGCTGGTTTACATGAGAACCGGGCTTGGATGGTTTATATGTAATAATTAGCATTTAAAATTGAAAAAGAAAAGAGACATTTTTCAACTGTAGAGACGAGGGCAGGACAGGATGGATAATAATAAAAAAGAAAAAGAAAAAGGGAAAGAAGGTAAGGTAAAAAGAAAAAGAAAAAAAAACGAAAAGAGAGGTGAATTTGACGCGGAGATGCCATGATGACCCCTGCCAAGCTGAATTAACTTCGTCTTGTAGGGCCAGGAAGAATTCGCACTCTTTGTTCGAGGAATTTTCGGAGGTCGGCCCTAAATACTTGTGGCATCCAAAAATTTAGATAATCTTCGGACAAGTGACGGTCATGACCAAATTGATGAAAGTGTTAGCAAATTATAGCAATGGTATAAATGACGGACAATCATCTATATTTGTCGGATTGGCATAGTATGTTAAGCAATGGATCGATCAATCATGCAACAAGAGAAAATCTTTGGACTATGATTGATTAATATTTTATTTTGAACCGAAGGGATGGAATTAGGTCTCTTGTAAGGAATATGTGTGCTGAAATTTAAAGAATAAAATTTTTGAGAATATTGGACGGCACGCAAGAATTTCGATTACATCCTTGTATATGGAACAAATTGATTATGGGAATGTAAGTTGATTTTTTTTGGAAAAACAAAGTGCTTCTTAATGGTGCAAAACTATGGGCTTATTATTGATATTTTAACTATGGGCTTATAAGATTTTGGGCCATTTAATTAGACCCTTTTGGCCCCAATTTTTTGGGCCCAAGCAGCCCATGAGGGCCTAGAGGTGGTCGACTGAAAGAAGAACTGGAAAAGGGGGAGGGAAGCAGTCACTTACACTTGTCCATGCTTACCTTCCACTTGTCCCTTCCATGAGAACACTTGTCACCTGCATGCAAGATTAATAAATTAGCTAATCAATTAAAAGCAAAAGCTTTCAGCAAAAGGAGAGAGAGAGACCGAGAGAGCGAGCGAGCGAGAGGGAGGAAAGGAGAGTTCGAGCGGGAGGGAGAGAGAGCGAGCGAGTGCGGGCCGCGAAGGGGGAAGAGGAGGACCGTCTTCTGCCGTGTCCAAGCTGCTGCCGTCGACGCCGCTGAGCCCCGCCGCCGTTGAGCCAAGCCGCGATCCCCGAACCCCTGTTTTTGGCTAGCGATCGAGTAGAGAGGTTTAAGGCAAGTAGAAGTTCTTCAATCTATGTTTTGCTTGCTGTTTTATCTAGCTAAAATTTGGTAGATGTGAGAAAAGTGAAATTTTAAAGCTGCATGTTGGATCTTGGGCATGTAAGAAGAAGCTCAATCAAGAAAACTAGGAAAAACAGGGCATGCATTGTGGATTTCGAATTTTGAGATGGAATAAGAAATTAAAAATCTGACTATGGAGGAATTTTGGAAGTGATAAGACTGTGTTATAGTGTGATATACTTGTATCTATTTAAGTGTGGATGTTGGAGGTCGAAATACAAGGAGAAGGAAGAACTCTCGTTAGGCTAATGGACTGTTTTGTGAAGAACAGTGTGACCCTCGGTGACTTTTTGATTTTTCTGTGATTTTCTAGCCACAATTTGACTTTGATTTCTTAATGAAAGTTGGAGAGTACATCTGTAGGTACAACATATCAAAACATTAGGGCAAATGGACGAGATTTAATTGACGTAATGATTTTTATACGAAAATGTTAAATCTGGAATTTTACAGAAACTTTAGCAAGCAATACCGAAATTTTTACCCTCGATACGTAAGAAATTTGACTTAGTGTTCTTCATAAAAATTTTTCCTTAAAGTCTCATTGATAACATGTCAAAATTTCACAATTTTTCGAGCTCATATTGTATTTATTCGAAATATTTACCAAAACTGTGCATGGTAGAATCGAGTGCTCTGTTTTCGAATTTTCACAAAGTGTCCGAAGGTGAATGTGCTTCTCAAATGGCTATGTGATATGATGGTATTGGCTGTGGATATTTGCTCAATATTGAGATGTGTAGAGGGTCCATGAGACGTCTTGTTTTAGCATTTGGAAGTGTTTTGTAAATTAAAATGCTAAGTTGTTGCCATTGGACCTTCGGGTCAACGATGCCCCGGGAGTCGGGATGCCCAAAGGATCGAGTGAGTCGATGCCTTGTGGATGCCCAGTGGCTCTTGTAGCTGAATGCCGGAGGTTATTCCTCGGGAGCTTCGGGATGCCCAGTAGTATGCTAGTCGGTACGTAAATCCGGATGGCCAGGGTAACCATTTTCATGGGAGGCCCTCGAGGTTCCTCGTGATGCTGGGTGGGGTACGAGATGCCTGGAGGCGTGATTCGCTCTAGATGCCCAGTGGCCTTAAATGGCTGAATGCCGGAGGCTTTCGTGATGCCTAGAGGGGTGCGAATGCTGGAGGGACGCTTACATTGGTCCTCCGGGGATGAAACCTTTTGAAAAATAAAATGAATGATTCCATTATAAGTGTGTGGGTGTGGATATAAGACTGAGTGTATGGCATGGAACGGAACGTGATGTTTTAGTTAGACCCTATAATTGAGATTTGTCTATCTTGGATATGTTGCACTACACATTAGGACTATATTGTTATTACATTGATGGTTTTCATGATTTTGATACATACCTATTGTTAAATTTCTTGTTTTGTCTATGATACTTGAATTTGGATATTAATAGTAATGCTTGATATAGCTTGAGGAATCTTTTACTGCTGAGTACCACCCCTTTTGGGGACTAACATTTCAGATTAAGAGATGCCTCTGTTACCGGTCACACGTGGTACTTTCTATGGCTTACCATCCGACGTTGAGGTTGAGTGTTTGGAGCATTCCTGTGTTGGTGTTCGTGGACTCGTGTTCATCTGTGTTCGAGTTTTAGTTATGTATGACGTGAGTCTACCTGATAGCCCTATAGTCCAGGAGTTCCTGTCCGTGCATGTTCGTCACGATGGGATCATGATGGGGATGCTGCCGCCGCCACCAACTGATGCACCGGGTTGGGTGTGATTGTGCGGGTGACTGGTAGCGGATGACACTTTTTGGATAGCCGACACTGGATGATGGATTGGTGTACATGACCGATGTGGGGTCGGGTACTTTTGGGTTATAGCCGAGCTTAGTAAAGCCTTGGCCTTTTGATGTACCGACTCTTGATGTCCGATCAAGCTATGTAAATAAAAGTGTTTCGACTTTAACACACACACACACACACACACACAGATATATATATATATATAAGAGGTGTAGTTGGTGTGCATTGCATTGTATTATTTAGTTTGAGTATGGGTTAGGGAGATGTCGAATATGTTTCCATTATATGAACTGCACTGGGACCGATTGAGATAATATAAACCCCCAGGACATATGGACCCACTACAACTCTATGGTATCAGAGTGAATATTACCAAGTTGATGAAGGGTAAGTGAGCTGTGGCGACCCTAACGGTTCGGGGGCCATTCGTGGGGTGTCACATCCCACCCTTTTTTTGATACCAAAAAAAAAAAAAAAAAAAAAAAAAACGGATGTGGCACCCCACGAACGGCCCCCGAACCGTTAGGGTCGCCACAGCTCACTTACCCTTCATCAACTTGGTAATATTCACTCTGATACCATAGAGTTGTAGTGGGTCCATATGTCCTGGGGGTTTATATTATCTCAATCGGTCCCAGCGCAGTTCATATAATGGAAGCATATTCGACATTTCCCTAACCCATACTCAAACTAAATAATACAATGCAATGCACACCAACTACACCTATATATATGTGTGTGTGTGTGTGTGTGTGTGTGTGTGTGTTAAAGCCGAAACACTTTTATTTACATAGCTTGATCGGACATCAAGAATCGGTACATCAAAAGGCCAAGGCTTTACTAAGCTCGGCTATAACCCAAAAGTACTCGACCCCACATCAGTCATGTACACTGATCCATCATCCAGTGTCGGCTATCCAAAAAGTGTCATCCGCTACTAGTCACGCGCACAATCACACCCAGCCCGATGCATCGGTTGGTGACGGCGGCGACATCCCTATCATGATCTCGTCACGACGAACATGCACGAACAGGATATCCTGGACTACAGGGCCATCAAGTAGACCCACGTCATACATAACTAAAACTCGAACACGAATAAACACCAGTCCACGAACACCAACACAGGAATGCTCCGAACACTCAACCTCAACGTCGGACGGTAAGCCATAGAAAGTACCACGTGTGACCGGTAACAGAGACATCTTTTAATCTGAAATGTTAGTCCCCAAAAGGGGTGAGTACAACCACTCAGCAGTAAAAGATTCCTCAAGCTATATCAAGCATTACTATTAATATCTAGATTCAAGTATGGTAGACAAAACAAGAAATTTAACAATAGGTATGTATTTGATCATGAAAACCATCAATGTAATAACAATATAGTCCTAATGTGTAGTGCAACATATCCAAGTTAGACAAATCTCAATCATAGGGTCAAACTGAAACATCACGTTCCGTTCCATGCGATACACTCAGTCTTATATCCAGACCCACACACTTAAAATGGAATCATTCATTTTATTTTTCAAAAGGTTTCATCCCTGGAGGACCAATGTTTGCGTCCCTCAGGCATTCGCACCCCTCCAGGCATCACGAAAGCCTCCGGCATTCAGCCATTTAAGGCCACCGGGCATCTGGAGCGAATCACGCCTCCAGGCATCTCGTACCCCACCTGGCATCACGAGGAACCTCGAGGGCCTCTCATGAAAATGGTTACCCTGGCCATCCGGATTTACGTACCAACTAGCATACTACTGGGCATCCCGAAGCTCCCGGGGAATAACCTCCGGCATTCAGCTACAAGAGCCACCAGGCATCCACAAGGCATCGACTCACTCGATCCTTTGGGCATCCCGACTCCCGGGGCATCGTTGACTCGAAGGTCCAACGGCAACAACTTAGCATTTTAATTTATAAAACATTTTCAAATGCTAAGACAAGACGTTTGATGGACCCTCTACACATCTCAATATTGAACAAATATCCACAGCCAATACCATCATATCACATAGCCATTTGAGAAACACATTCAGCTTCGGACACTTTGTGAAAATTCGAAAACAGAGCACTCGATTCTACCATGCACAGTTTTGGTAAATATTTCGAAATAAATACAATATGAGCTCGAAAAATTGTGAAACTTTGACATGTTATCAATGAGACTTTAAGGAAAAAGTTTCATGAAGAACACCAAGTCAAATTCCTTACGTATCGAGGGTAAAAATTTCGGTATTGCTTGCTAAAGTTTCTGTAAAATTCCAGATTTAACATTTTCGTATAAAAATCATTACGTCAATTAAATCTCGTCCATTTGCCCTAAATTTTTGATATGTTGTAACTACAGATGTACTCTCCAACTTTCATTAGGAAATCGAAGTCAAATTGTGGCTAGAAAATCACAGAAAAATCAAAAAGTCACCGAGGGTCACACTGTTCTTCACAAAACAGTCCATTAGCCTAATGAGAGTTCTTCCTTCTCCTTGTATTTCGACCTCCAACATCCACACTTAAATAGATACAAGTATATCACACTATAACACAGCCTTATCACTTCCAAAATTCCTCCATAGTCAGATTTTTAATTTCTTATTCCATCTCAAAATTCGAAATCCACAATGCATGCCCTGTTTTTCCTAGTTTTCTTGATTGAGCTTCTTCTTACATGCCCAAGATCCCAAGATCCAACATGCAGCTTTAAAATTTCACTTTTCTCACATCTACCAACTCTTAGCTAGATAAAACAGCAAGCAAAACATAGATTGAAGAACTCCTACTTGCCTTAAACCTCTCTACTCGATCACTTCGCTGGCCAAAAACAGGGGTTCAGGAGGGTCTCGGCTTGGCTCAACGGCGGCGAGGCTCAGCGGCGTCAACGGCAGCAGCTTGGACACGGCGGAAGATGGTCCTCCTCTTCCCCCTTTGCGGCCTGCACTCGCTCGCTCTCTCTCCCTCCCGCTCAAACTCTCCTCCCCTCTCTCTCGATCGCTCGCTCTCTCGGTCTCTCTCTCTCCTTTTGCCGAAAGCTTTTGCTTTCAATTGATTAGCTAATTTATTAATCTTGCATGCAGGTGACAAGTGTTCTCATGGAAGGGACAAGTAGAAGGTAAGCATGGACAAGTGTAAGTGACTTCTTCCCTCCCCCTTTTCCGGTTCTTCTTTCGGTCGACCACCTCTAGGCCCTCATGGGCTGCTTGGGCCCGAAAAATTGGGGCCAAAAAGGGTCTAATTAAATGGCCCAAAATCTTATAAGCCCATAGTTAAAATATCAATACTAAGCCCATAGTTTTGCACCATTAGGAAGCACTTTGTTTTTCCAAAAAAAATCAACTTACATTCCCATAATCAATTTGTTCCATATACAAGGATGTAATTGAAATTCTTGCGTGCCGTCCAATATTCTCAAAAATTTTATTCTTTAAATTTCAGCACGCATATTCCTTACAAGAGACCTAATTCCATCCCTTCGGTTCAAAATAAAATATTAATCAATCATAGTCCAAAGATTTTCTCTTGTTGCATGATTGATCGATCCATTGCTTAACATACTATGCCAATCCGACAAATACATATGACTACCCGTCATTTATACCATTGCTATAATTTGCTAACACTTTCATCAATTTGGTCATGACCGTCACCTGTCCGAGGATTGTCTAAATTTTTGGATGCCACAATTCTCCCCTCCTTAGAGAATTTCGTCCTCGAAATTTGACTTTACCTATGTCTCTTTAAACAAGTGAGGGTATATTTCCCTCATCTCATTACCTATGTAAATATTAAGTTTTGGGAATGTCGGAGTTATTAAAGTGTGAAACTATGTGAAAATGATAATTTATGATGTTACAAAGTCGATTTGAAGTTATAATATTGCGAATTTCTAAAATTTCATGGAAGTTGATAGCTAGTTCCTAATTATTATTTTTGGCAATGGTTTTTGCTTGCCATTGGCCATCTTCTAAGTTGGTGAATTTGGGATCTTTTAATACTTTGAAAGAATTAAAAGAGCCTTTTTTTGGCAGTAAGATCACTTGAAACAAAGTTCGGTGGAAAGAGTTGCCGTGCAATTAAATTCGAATTACAACCTGCAAATAGTGGACTACTATAAGTGCCTGCTATAAGCTAGTTTTTCTTTGGCTCATAGGAGTTATTTTGTTGCCGATTAAGTTTAGTTTAATTGAGCTGTAATGAATATAGCTTTTTACTTGATTTTTGATATCATTCCTTACTTAGTTGATAAGATTTCAAGTTCATTAGCTCAAGTGAGTGGTGCTTATCTCTTTTTGAAGAATAAATTCATGGCTTGAAAATGATGGAGATAAAATAAATTATGAGTTATGAAATGACGTTTTAGTTATGTGATTCCATAGATATTAATCAATGCAATTAACAATTGATGTTGGTTTTGATGTTGTTAATTAAATCAATACGTAAAAACCTTTATTGAAAAAACATAATTCATTTTTTCTATTGCACTTATATTATTTACCCAACTCATGATAATGAGGTTTTGATATTATTTCATAAATATGCATAATGAATACTCAATTTAATTAGAAAAAAATATGTATTACTCTTTGAGTTGTGGTTGTTCATACTATTCATCTTATATCTTTTGTAAAAATATAATAAAAAATCATGGTTGGCAAGAGAGAGTTCTATGATTGCGACTAGAAAACGAGGATGCATAAGAATGCTTCACCTTCTAAGTGTTTGAGCTGCCTGCCACTGCTGCGTGAATCTCTTTCAGTACAATTTTTCTTTTTCTACTTATTTCTGTTTTGTCTCTTTGATGTAGAAAGGAAATGGCATCTTGGCTTTTGTTCATATTAGTCTGCCGATGTTGATTATGGTGTTGAACTATGAGGATCTCGATGGTGGTTGATCATATCAGACCTTTTGCGATTGGCCGGCTCAATCTGGGATTATATAACGTGTGTAAGTTTAGAGAGTTAATAATGCTAGACTTATAAAAACGGTTTACAAGATTAATTTAATAAGTGCTGTGTTAGACTATGATTGATTTTTTAGACAATTCAACACTTTAATAATAAATTAGAAATATTATTTGTTTTTCATGGAAAAGATACTCATTTATAAATGCGGTGGCCAATGTCACGTCCCCCCGAGCGGGCTTATAATAGAGTGGTCATTAAATTTACAATTCTCAAACAGGGATGATTTCTAAGCTACTACTTGTATTGAAAGCTATTCTTTTGAGCTCTCTTGGATGTATCTCACAGGAATTTTTTTTTATTACTTTTTTTTTATGCTAAGAAATGCGAAGGGCCAGTGAAGGAAGGAATAAGGCAAGGGTTGATTAGCGGAGTTGGGTTTGGCCTATCGTGTTTCTCACTTTTTGTGGTCTCTTCTACGCTGGAGCTCGACTTGTCCAGGATGGCAAGACAACATTTTCAGAAGTTTTCCGCGTAAGTTTTGTGTTTTCTGGTCTTGTCAGTTTCCTGGAACACTAACGAGTTCACTGCGCTGGAGAGGACATATTTAATTTCTATACATCAATTTATGGTTTACCTATTTTGTGCTTTGCAGGTGTTTCTTGCCCTGACGAATGCGGCCTATGCAATTACTGACTCAAGCTCCCTCACTCAGGACTCCACCAAGTTTTGAAATAATTGACAGAGAATCAAAATTAGACCCGAGTAATGAGTCTCGAGAAACACTAGAAAATGTTAAGGGAGAAATAGAGCTTTGATGAATTTATTTTGATTAATAACTACACCAAAAAGTAAATTGGTAAATTATTTTGAATTAATTTTTTTGGGTAAATTTAAGTACACTAAACATGTCCATGTGGTGCCCAAGTATGTCGTGCCTGTTGCTTCTTCACCACTTAGCATAACAAAGTAATTGGTGAAGCATTTACGATTTTAGGATTGGTTGTTAGACTTAAGTGCTTTGACTTGGAATAAAATTCTAGGAGAACAATGAAGAACTGCCAAAAATAGAAGACAGTGGAGTTTTAGGCAATCCTCACCATGGCAACATATTATGATACAGGGAGAAAAAGGGAGAAAAAGACCATGAGCCCAATGACAATTTCCCTGAGATGTAGCAATAAATGAGCCATAATTGATTTTCTCCATCCATCCTTCCATCCATCCTTAGAATATGGAGGAGGATATGGAGGAGGTTAAGTCTGAGTTCGTACAAATGTTAACTTAACACTAAATATTTTTTTTCTTTTTTTTTTAGTAACCTAGGGAATCCCGCTTCGCGATGGAATAAACCCTGAGAATAGGTAGAGTCACCACCACCCTTGCTTACCGGGTAAGTCATGGGTTCCTTTCTCGCAAGGCAGACAACGTAAGGAATCGAACACTGGACCTCTCATGAAAGGAACTAGTGCCTAACCAACTACACCAAATATTGTAGCTCAAAGTACGAATGAAAAGGAAAGGGAACGCGTGCTCCAATTTTAAGTATGACAAAAAAATGCTCAAAATCTGCCTAGCTAAAAGAGAAAAATGTGGAAGCAATTGTACGCATACATGTTATGCGCACGACCACTAGCAATTGCCACATATCAGACTCGGTTGGGGAGCGCAGCAAGTTGAGAGAGTAATTTGCAGTTCTCCCTGGTTGGGGAGTGTGAATCCATCTCTCTCGCTCTCATTGGGGTCTCTCATCGGGGCAAGTAGTTGCGAGCCGTGCTGCTTTCATAAGGACAATATTCGATCATCCCGACTAATTCACTCAAGCCCCGTCCAAGGGCTTGCTTCGCTTAGGAGTCCTACTTTTTGCCGTCTACGATGCCCCCACTCGGGTCGCAAGCCCTTGTCATCGAGCTTGACCATCGAATATGGTGACGCGATGATCCTCACCACGTGATGAATGGATGTCGTTGTTGATTTCTCGATCTTGGAAAGAAGTGAGATCTTGGAAAGAATCATGGACGCTTCCATAACCCTCCTTTCATGGACGCTTCCACGTCGTTTTTTTTATTATAAATAATTATATATATTTTAATAATAAAAATCAAAAATCAAAAAAATAATTTATTTTTCAAAAATTAGAAAAATCCAAAAATATTTTATATTTTCCCAAAAAAAAACAGAAAAAGTCAAAAATGATTTCTATTTTCAAAAAAGATAAAAAAAAATCCAAAAATGCATTTTATGTTAAAAAAAATAGAAAAGGACCAAAAATATGTTTTTCTCATGGAAAATTCTTAAGAATCCAAAAAGTGTTAGGATTTATATAAGATTAGGTATGAGGAGGGCGGTAGAAGGGCATTAGTGATCAAGTCCCCCATGGTTGCTTAGGAGCAATAACTTCATGTAAGCGTGAAAAAGTCATATTCGTAATTTGTCATCCTTCCTAACATCTCCTAATAATAGAGAAAAATGTGTTGATTCTATAGCCAAAAATATATTTCACCGATCAAGGCTCTCAAGGAACTGAGTGGAATATTCACCATAATTTAGAGGAATTTGTCATTATGGTACATGCTCATCCCTAGCTGCATAAGATCCCTTTTTCTTTCCAATTCGGTCACATAAATGCACTTAGGTAACTGAATAAGGCTTATTATTTTGGACTAAACTATGTGGGAATCCCGCTGGCCGCACGGGATCTTAAGTGTGACGTCGGGGTGGTGGGTCCTCCGCTAGCGTCACCCCGGGTTTACCTCGCCGGCTGCCGGCTGTACGGGAGTTCCCGGGTCATCAAAAAAAAAAATCCGAAATGTGGAGTACCCAAAATGCCCCTCATGATGCGTAGGGGATGCGTGGAGCGTACACCTCAAAGGTGAAGGAGAAAAACGTTGCATGCAAGCCCAAGCTGGAGCGACGTCCCAGCTCTCCCCCCTGAAATCTCTCTCTCTACAATGAAGAAGAAGACAAGCACCGTCATCTCTCTCTCTCTCTCTCTCTCTCTCTCTCTCTCTCTCTCTCTTACCTAATTAGGGGAGTAGAGACGACAGTCTTTACTCAAAAGGGGAAAACATCAGCAATGTCGACTTCGTCCCTCCGCTCCTCCTGAAACCTGAACGTTTCACCAGCAATGGGTAGCACCGCATTCACACATACCCACAAGCACAAGAGGCCTTGAAAACCATCGGCGAGCGATGAAGGGCAGCGGAGGCGGTAGGGGAGGAGGAGGAGGGGAGGAGCGGCCGAGGAAGATACTTGTGACATCCCGAATTTCGACCCCGTCCCGAATATATGAAATGGGCATTTCGCCGGCGCGCCTATGGTCCTTTTTCTCTGAGCTAATCACTCACGAGTTAACCAATCTATTGGGTGAAGCCGTTAAGGGATATAACCGCGGTAAAATCCCTAAAAGCTACTTGATAGGTCGGATCGGACTAAAATCGCGTTTGATCGATTTTAACCACAAAATTGAATTCGGTTTCGGAAATCGAATGTTCGAGCATATCACAATTCATTTATAGGATGTCGTCTTGTCTTTTGGAGTAATTTCGTTGAGTTCGAGATTTTACGGAAAACTGATTCGGACGTTACGGAAAAATAGCAGAAATTCGGATGGGCTCAATTGAAGAAAATTTAGACTTCCAAGCCGAGCTATATGGTGTTGGGGACTTATAGAAAATTTATGGGCTTTTTCCTTGGAATATTTGGACATCGATTTGGGGAATTGAGTGAGGAAATTGAAGTTCATTTTGGTTAAATTCGGAGCAATGGAAGAGAGCTGCATTTTTGGCTTCAATTTGGATTATTGGTGGGATTAAATGTTGAGAAAGTATTAGGGGACATGAAGATAATCTTGGGGGCATATGGGGACCAAATTAATGATGAGATGAGATATTTATTTTGGCTTTTGGCTTCAAGCTTCCATCGCACGTCTTGACCGCCGCCCCTCCCTTCACGCGTTGCTATCTTCGATTCTCCCTCTCCTCTGCTTCTGTTCTTTTCATTTTTTTCATCCGTCGAAGCCCCCCTCAACCGAATCTCTCTCTCTGCTTATGGGTTGTTCTCTTTCACCTTTCTTTCATTTGCCGAAATTCCTTCGGCCATCTCCACTAAATCTTGTCTTCTTTAGTCAACACTCATCTCACCGAAGTTTCATTTGTTGACCGCCCTTGCTTGTTTTCTTTTAATTGAAACCAATGTTGCCTTGTCTCTTCATCTCCACGAAGACAACCCCAGCTTCCGACACAACCCATCGGGAAGCAAGCCCGCCGAATCAGCCTGCTTTCATTTCCTTTGTAGACTTCCGGTTTTGTTGACTGAAGAAGCCTGAGAATTCCACCAAGCTACCACTCGTCCAGCAGCTTCGTCCGTGTCTCGCCAGCAGCTCCTTGCTGCTTCCTTGTTCGGTCAACTTCAACAACCCACGAAGCCACCGACCGAAGTAGCTCTCCACGGTTCTTCATCGCCAGCTGCCACGTTGAAGCCCATCTCCCCCAGCGAAGCGTTTCTCCGCGTGTCTTTACGGCTCAGTCCATAAGTCCAGCGTCAATTCCCTTGTTCGTGGCCCAGCTAGCAAGAAGCCAGCCCACTTGCTTCTCTTGTTCGGCCCGTGAAAGGCTGCAGCAATTCGGCCAAGCAACTCCAGCGAAGCCCAGCAGTCCGCGCCACTTGAAGCCTAGCAAATTCAGTAGTTCAGCCCATCTTGGGCCCATGAAGTAGGCCCAAGCCCGCGAAGCAAGTCGGGCCAAGTTAGGCCCAAGCCCAGCTTTTTTCTGTGGGCCTACAAGGCCTTTGGGCCCGGCCCAAGTGTCCGTCGACGTCGCCGAAAATTCAGATTTCGGCTCGCCATCGCGGTG
Organism: Eucalyptus guilfoylei; assembly: GCA_016097605.1. Taxonomy (NCBI): domain Eukaryota; kingdom Viridiplantae; phylum Streptophyta; class Magnoliopsida; order Myrtales; family Myrtaceae; genus Eucalyptus; species Eucalyptus guilfoylei. The sequence goes on along the minus strand of CM027870.1, from coordinate 11,145,986 downwards.
TTCCGGTCTTCGCTTTGCCAAGTGAGTAATCTCACTAATCCTTGCTTAGTAGACTAATGATGCTTAAGGGTTGATTAGATTTAATTAAGTACAACTAGGTGGTTAGATTAGCATGGATTAGTAATTATTAGTTAATTGCATTGCATATTAGTTAGGTGGTTAGTGTACTTAGCTAAAGAACTGCCTATACTATTTATTGAATGCATCTCGGGATTTTTCCCGACCCTTATCGGGCTTCAATTAGGCATTACGGGCCTAAATTGGATTTTTAGTATTTATTTATTAATTTTCAAAATTAATTATTTAATTATTTAATTATTTATTTTTCAGAAATTAGGCAAGGATAGCCGACGACCGAAATTTCGTGCTGATTGTCGTGGTGCAGTCCGTTTATTTATTTGAGCTATACGTTGTGCTGAATTGAATTAATTGTGCAATTTGAGGAATTATTCCTAAATTGATTGGAATTGAGTGAAATTGAATGATTGATCGATAGATAGCCGAGTATGGTTATTTAGTATTTATAATGCTTTGATGAGTTGTAAATCGGAAGGAATCAGGAGATTGAACTAAGAATACTCTTGGCTGAGACCAATCAGGTATGAGGTATAGACATACGTGGTTTGGTGATAAGGAAATCACTGGTGAAAACGGCGCCTTAAAGAACGCACGAGTGCTGTCTATTACCTGCATTAGTATAGACATACGTGGTTCGGTGATAAGGAAATCACTGGTGAAAACGGTGTCTTAAAGAACACACGAGTGATGTCTACTACATGCATCATTATGGACATACGTGGTTCGGTGATAAGGAAATCACTGGTGAAAACGGCGCCTTAAAGAACGCACGAGTGCTGTCTACTACATGTATCATTCTGGACATACGTGGTTCGGTGATTAAGAATATCACTGGTGAAAACGATGCCTTAAAGAACGCATGAGTGCTGTCTAGTATATACGTCACCTTGGCGAAAACAACACCTGAGAGCATTACTGTAGCTCCGTGACTGAGAGTGCAAATGGGAGGTTTTATATTGAGAAGTGATTTGACCTGGAAATGGTCCGACTAACATGTAATCGACTAGGTCGATTGATCAATGATTTGATCCGTTGTCGTGAATTGACTGATTGAGTGGAAGTGACTTTGAATGGTCCGATTGACATGTAATCAACTAGGTCAATTCATCGAGATATCGATCTAAGATGTGATTGCTAGGGTGCCTATTGAATTGTGCTAATATGCAGGTGGAATCTGAGGCCAAGGTAAGTCCTCTGACCCGTGCATGTATAGGCAGCCCGGTTAGCGTATTGGTTTCCTAATTGAGTCTTAGTGGGATAGAACTTGCTGAGACGTAGTCTCATTCTGATTGTGGGACAACATTTCAGGCTCGTAGATGAGCCTGTGGAGGAGGAACCAGAAGAGGACGATGAGCCGGTAAAAGATGAAGAGCTTGAAGGATGTGAGCTTAGTGAAGAAGAGTCAGAAGAGGATAAGGATGATCCTGAGTACGACCTAGATGAGGACTGAGATCCCATCCTCTTTTGTGAATCTTGTCTAAATGTGAATAGTGTGAAACTAGAATGTTATGAATAGTCTTGTGAATAGATTTTGAGTTATGCCATGTATAAACGTTTGGTTGTGGATTTCAATATGAAAAATATGGCCTTACTATTCTATCCCATTGTGTTATTGTCTGGGGATTTATAACTGCTTCCGCATGTGCTTAATAAACGAAAGGGTCGGCGATACTTAGTCCTGGGATATCACATTATAAAATCGACCAAGTAGAATGATGTGTGCGTGCCCGAGAATCGGGGCGTGACAATACTCAAAAAGGGGATGTGGAGTTGGCAAGAGGACAAAATACTAACGGAGTCATAGGGAAGGTAACTGGAACGCGGTGCAGAGGTGCACCCCACTGCTGTGATGCGGTGCAGCAAGAGCTGCCGGCTGAGATGGGTGAACCACCTAGGCCGAACTTGAAGAAGGGCGCCTTCTCGCCAGAGGAGGAGAGCCTCGTCATCCGGCTCCACGCCCCACGCCGAGCACGGCAACAAGTGGGCCCACATGGCCTCCCAGGTCAGTGTCTTCTCCTCCTCCCGATTCAAGACGCGACTTAACTTAAGGTGGATTTGGTCGGAATGGTGTCCTCCTAGGAAGTGATCCCTGGATCTTGCTTTAGCGTTCTTTAGGGTACATCCATCTCAACGGCAACCTGCATGCAATCGCTTCTTGTTTATCAAGAAAAATTTTCTTAGGCTGGCCTTTCTCTTCTTTCCTTTTTTCCCCTCATCTTTTCTTTTGCCTTGCTAGGTTGAGGAGGCCTGCCTTTATTAAATTTATGTTTTCTATTGATTAGCTCTACAACTATTTCATGCCACTTCCAATTCTCAACTTGCATTTGTTTCAGGAAAGATCCGCCATTTAAAAAATTATATTCCTAAGTTTGATTGCTCATATCATTTGCAAAATGTATTTTTCTTTTTTTTAATACTAGACTATTATAGAATTTTCTCAAAAGACTATAAAAGCATCATCTTTGCATAAATATATGCTGAATTGATAAAAGAGTAAATCACAAAATTGTTGCGTTTTCTCTTTTTCCCACCTAAAAGTCATTCGTTCCTCTTGTCTTGTTCCTCTTTGTCGCGCGGCTCCCAAGAGGCAGAGCCAAAGCTTCCGATTGGATGGCACCTCTCCTCGGATCGCGCGGCTCCCACTGGAGCTAGAGTGCTTCCCCCCTCTTCCACCCAACATCTCGACCGAGCCCAAGAGCTCAAGCAATTCGACGAATCCAAGCTCGGAGTCAAAGGTCTCATCGACTCCGGCCTCACCTCCATCCCTTCCCTCTTCATCCACCCACCCGAGATCCTCTCAAGCCTCAAGCCCGCCCAGCCCGGGCCCGATTCGATCCATTCGATCCCTACTATCGACCTCTCCGGCTGGGACTCCTCCCGCCGGCCCTCGATCGTTGAAGAAGCGGGAATGTTTGTCAATGTTGCGGTTGATTGCCCTACATACAGAGGATTATTTATCTCTGAGATCTAACAACGGTGATGAAAAGGGAGATGCAAAAAGGGAATCTAATCTTACCTGGTATGCAGAAGAAGCCATTCCGAACAGGAAGCCGGCCAGGAAGCTGCTCCGGTTGAAAGAGGCAGTGTCGTAATCGCTGGGCTCAAAGGCACCATACTCAGCCTTGCAAAGACTCGCTGAGCTCACGAGGACTAGAATGCATACGAGCACATTCGCAGTGGCCTTAGGAAAAATCTCAGAGGGATACACGTGCTCCTTGGACACTTTATGTGCCTCGATACATTTGAGGCGGTCAACTGAGGATGCTCAGTTTCCTGCTGATGTATCTTCTGGAGTTGGATGTCTGACAAATGTGGTGCTGTCGGATATCTCACTGTTGGAGGAGCAAATATAAGCAAAGACACTATTACGTTTGCATAATGAATAGGCAATGATTCCAACCAATGGTCCAGAACGTGCTGCTATCCATATTAACAACTTGACTAAACCTACCTGTAACAATCTCTAACTTGAAGCTGTGTGACATGGCTTTTTACTTTTGTGTCAAAAGCTTTAAGTTGGGCGGCCAAAGTTTCCATAAACACAGTCCATATGCTGTGGTTTGGGAGCAGCGGACTCCATTTATTGGAGTTTCTTTTGGAATGTTTCAAGCAATTTGTTTGTGACCGGGCCTCCTGGAGGGGATCGACGCCATGGCCGTCATCTCCGAGAACTAGGCCGAGTCGAGGTGGTGCCTGGAGGAGCTCGCGCGCATCGTCGAGCGCCGGAAGCTGTTGCTCTCGGTGTTCTACAACGTGGACCCCTCGCACGTGCAGAGGCAGGCAGGCCCGTTCGAGCGGGGGTTCTGGAAGCACGAGGCGAGGTACGGAGCGGAGGTGGTCCACCCGTGGAGGACGGCCATGGAGAAGGCTGGTGGAATCTCCGGCTGGGATTCGCTACTGAAATGACGGAGCTAGGAATTTCGAAGTTGATAAGCGCACCTGCAGCTGCACCGGCACAGGCTTTGCGGAGGTCATCTCGAGCGTCCCAGCTTGCGGCGACGTGTGAAGCTCTGCCTCCAGAAGAATCTTGATGATTTCAAGGAAGTTGGAGCGAAATCGCAATGCAGATCTGCCTGTAAATTTGGCTTAACGAATTCGATCAATCCACATATATAATGAACATAGACAGAGAGAGAGGGAAAATTCGGGGGAAAGTAAAGTCCTCCCATACGTCAATTAATAACTTTCTTATATATATGATATTACATAGCAAAGAGGAAATTCTTAAAGGAAATGAGACAAGACGTTAAAAGCAGTTCTTTGAAGAGGCTTCGTCGATGGAGAATTTCATGAGATCTAAAACTAAAACTAATTATGTCTTCATGCAAGTTTACAAATATCTATCAAGTACAATAATGCAAGTAGAAGTGATTTTCTCATATTGAGTTTAATGTTGCAGGGATGCGACTGTTTGGGCTACATAAAATACTTTGACGCACATTTTATAAATTTTACTGGAGGTGTAGAAACAATTGAAAACTGTGTTTGTTTGCATGAAGAGGATCATGGGATCCTGTGGAAGCATCAAGACTGGAGAACTGGTTTAGCAGAAGTCCGGAGATCCAGAAGGCTAACAGTGTCTTTCATTTGTACAGTGGCCAACTACGAGTATGGATTTTTCTGGCACTTCTATAAGGCAAGTTATATAATGACTGCCACAAAAAACTTTACAGTGCTCGATTTTAACAGCTCTGATGATATTGATGTGTTTGTTTCCTTGGATCACCACTTGCTTTATTTTAAGTTACATGGTGTCAAAGGGTGTCATTCATCTTGTCAATGACTTTAATTTGACATGATTTTCATTTTGTTTGTTGTTGCAGGATGGGAAAATTGAAGCGGAGGTTAAACTTACCGGTATTCTCAGTCTTGGGGCATTGCAGTCTGGAGAAACTCCAAAATACGGCACCACCATTGCACCTGGGCTCTATGCCCCTGTTCATCAACATTTCTTTGTGGCTCGGATGGACATGGCTGTTGATTGTAAGCCTGATGAAACCTTCAATCAGGTAGTTTATAAGCTTGAAACTTTTTGCGATCCTTTACTTTTCCCTGGCAATAATTGGCTTTATTTTTCTTGATTGTTTGCCGCCTTCTTTTGGAATTTCTGAACCATATCACCATTCTGTGATGGTTCTTACATTTTCTGCTTTGAATGTTAAAGCAAAATCTTTTCTTTTAATCATAAATGCATTTGTTCAGATAACTGCATGCTTGTCGTATGATAATCCTGCAGTGTTATCTCTAATCTGCAAATCATGCATGTTTGTGCAGGCATAAGGCATATCGAGAGTCAACTGGGACGGTTTCATGCAGCCATGGTGAACTTGCAGACCCAGTGGCTGCAGCGGAGGAAATAGCTTTCTGTAGAGCATGTGCTCGGTTTGGCTTAGGCCTGTATCTCTATCATGAAGAGTAGACGCTGTATGGAATCAACCTATAGACCAAGGGACAGAAATGGTGTGGATTGGGTACAAGATGCTGCTAGATGGATTTTGTTGGATTATAGTCCACAGTTCTAAAAGATTAAACTATTTGATGAAGGCGATTTTGACCCGGTACTAAGCATGAGAGACACATAATAAGCAAGGCAAATAAGGGGCAAATAAGGGGCCTTGGGACCTCTTGCTCTATTACTTTATGAGTTTCGTGGAAGCCCCTCATGGCCTAAGTCCGTTTACTCCTTGATGGGATATTGACTCTGATTGCGCTAATTTTTTGGCGCCCGTTGGTCTCTTTATGTTGGGTATTTCGTCTCATAGCGATCTTTTCCCAGTTAGACATCTCTAAAAATTATGCTCCTTTAAACATAGCTATTAAGCATAGCTATGTTTTCGGTTTGTTTGTTAGCTGTACTATTGTGGGAGTACTTTTTCTAAACTTTCAGACTTTGTCAATATAATCCAAAAAAATTTGCATGAGATTCCAATGAGTTCTTCCAGCCAATCAATAGAATTAAAAAGTTTAAAATTGAAGTGCAATGAGTTTAGTTTAGGACTGATTGAGCAGTTTTCTCAAGATACGTGCTTCTCTCGTTCCGTTTCTTCGTTTCTTCCCACATATACTGCTCAAAAGTGCCTAAGGGCATTGGGTGGCCATAAGTCTTGTATTTGCCAGCTCGTTCTTATGGCAGTGCTCCTTCAGAAAAAGTCCAAAAGAGTTTTCGCCCAGCAACCATACTTCTCTATATATTATATCCTTGAGCCTTACAGGTCTGCCCCTATCATCGTGCTTTCTTTTTGGGATGGTTACCATCGTTTGTACACGAAGTCAAACTGACCCTTAAATATTTCTAAGAATCAATGCCTTGGTAAGCTAATGAAGATGCGAGTATTTCTGGCCATTAGCCATAAATGCTGACCAGCGACTTCTAATAGCTAACCACTTGAACGGCTGTCTTTTCATTAGCATAAGTATTGATAAGTAATTGCATTGAGATGTTCTATCTAAACCTTGACAAAAGGAAGAACTTCTCCTTATGTATTGCAACTCAGATGGATGCTAACTATTGATGACTGCAGGCGGTTGCATTCAAACCTGTAATTGAGGGAAACACTTGTAATATAGCTGATCAGAGTGGTTCGGAAAAACGCTGGCTTATCTTGCACCAGTAGTCCAACATCTCAGGCAAGAAGAGCTGAAGGACTTAGCAAATCATTCTCACGAAGCCCTCGAGTTGTGATTTTGGTGCCAGCTGTCGAGTTAGCTTCACAGGTTTGGCAGTTGGTATCCATTGCCGACACATATTTCCCTAGATTCACAGGATGGCTCGTCTGTCCTTCATCAAACCATCGGCCAGCACACTGCGAAACAAATGTTTTCAGTATTTGATCAGATCCCTTCCAAATACGAGAATCACAGCACTAATATGCAATTCATATCAACCATGGGAGCACAGTGATCAAACAGACGTGCATTGCTCTCCAATAGTAGGGGAGGAAGGACACCGCGTATGCCGGGTCGCGGTAGTTCTTAGAATTCATGCAATAGTGGTATAACTAGATAAAAAAGGAAAGTCGAGCTTCCCACCAAGTTGACTTTCTATGTTTGATTCCAGTAAATCAAGAAATAGAGAAGATAATGCATAGGATATGGAAAAACCTCAAATTGAAGAGCCTCCGAGATTCTACGCCACAAGGCAGGCATAGGACCACTCAGTACCCATTGAGCAGTGCTTTAGGATTGTTGCTTCAAGCCCCGAACGGTGTAGCCGGAGCCCCACTCGAAGTTGTCCAACAATGACCATGCCAAGTAACCCTTCACGTTCCTAGTACAAACTTATGAAATTTGAGACTTTGTGCCCAATTATGAGAAGAATCTTGCTTGAAAATTGCTTACTTGATTGCCTTCAGGAGATGGGGCGGTAATAATAATCTATTGGATCCATTCCTGACGAATTCAACAACTCTACACTATCGTTAATTCTGTCAAAGAGCAACACAGGAAGCTCACGCTGGCTCTCTTGGAGAAGGCCAAGGAGATTTGCGCTGCTCGAGGGGTAATTCCTTCGATTCCGTTTGATTCTTTTTCATGTTGGAACAAACGTGATGATGGTAATAGGACATGCTTGGAGTCATTGGAATGAGCTTGCATGTGGAGAATTTGAATTTGCACATTGCTGTGAAATTGAAGAACCCTTCCGCACTCTCAACACACCCAAAATTACTTAAGAACCGGTATGCCTTAAAGCAATCATCATGTTGTTCAGGAATAACATCCTAAGAAACCTAATTCAAATTTAAAATAGACTAAATTCATGTAATAGTCTTCCCCCGGCAGATTATTAATATTATGCCTATAGTAATTTTAACTACAATGTTTGTGTTAATAACTGTTTGGATTATGTTTAATTTGAATTAGGTAAATCCTTCTGATACTTACTATAAGAATATCATTTTGTGTGGACAGTGTTGTTACTACTAAAGCCAAGTCCAGTTCTCAACTTGCATTTTTGTTTCGGGCAAGATCCACCATTTAAAAAATTATATTCATTTGTAAAAGTTTTTTTTTTTAATACTAGACTAGAATTGAATTTTGGAATTGATAAAAGAGTAAACTTTTTTTCATAAGAAAATCAATTCCAGTCGAAAAATTTGGGACACGTCACCCGGGGGCACTGCGCACTGGGAGTTCGTTGGGGGCACACAAAATCGTTGTGTTTTCTCTTTTTCCCGCTTCCCGCCTAAAATTCACAGCATTCTTCTTCTTGTTCCTCTTCTTTGTCGCGCGCTCCCAAAGGCAGAGCAAAGCTCCCAGAGGCAGAGCGAAAGCTTCCCATCGGATCTCGCACCTCTCCTCCGATTGATCGCCGGCCGCACCTCTCCTCCGCAACTCTCCTCCGATTGCCGGAGTCTGCGCTTGCCGCATCCGAGTTCCTCCCCCCCTTGCAGTCCACAGTCAGTGAGCTTGTTCGTTTCCGTTGGCATTGGATAGTCGGTTTGCCCAAGCCCAAGCGAGTCGAGTAGCGCAAGCTTGTTTTCGTCATTTCTTGTTCTTCTTCCATGCATTTCTTGTTCTTCTGTTTTGCGCACATCCGAGTCGAGGTAAATCTATTGGTGAGCTTGTTCGCGCATCCTTGTTTCCCTCGGGACGTCTCTCATGTGCACTCGTGTGATTTCATAGCCATTAATCTCCCTGTGTGATTTTGTAGCCATTAATCTCCCTGTTCTCTGCCGAATCAAGAAAATACAGTGGAGCTCGAATGAGGTAAATACAGTTTATTCGATCGTCGGGATTTAGGATTTAGGATTTAGGAACTACTTGTCTCGTAGGTGCGACCTAGCCATGATTTTAGAAAAGTGTTTGTTTCTGACCTTGTCGGCTTTGAGAATGGGATTATGGTATTAGGGAGGAGGATTAGTGTGTTTAAGTGGTTTTTGTCTCCCTGTCTCCCTGTTTTGCACGCATCATCACTTCAGGATTGATTTAGCAACTCCTTTCATTAGGCTTCATTAGGCTTCTGTGAATTCAACGCCTAATAGAGCCCCATACTATGCATTAGCATTTTACTTTTACTTTTGGGGACATTTTTTTACTGTAATCCTGTATTGTGCTGGAACTAGCATTTTTATTTATAAGAATGATTCTGGTATTGGTATTGCATGTGCATGCTGCACCTAATTTTGAGCTGTTGTGCCATTAATCTCCCTGTGTGATTTCGTAGCCATTAATCTCCTTGTTCTCCGCCGAATCAGGAAAATACAGTGGAGCTCGAATGAGGTAAATATAGTTTCTTCGATCGTCGGGATTTAGGATTTAGGAACTGCTTGTCTCGTAGGTGCGACCTAGCCATGATTTTAGAAAAGTGTTTGTTTCTGACCTCGTCGGCTTTGTGGAATGGGATTATGGTATTAGGGAGGAGGATTAGTGTGTTTAAGTGGTTTTTGTCTCCCTGTTTTCCGCGCATCATCAGTTCAGGATTGATTTAGCAACTCATTTCATTAGGCTTCTGTGAATTCAACGCCTAATAGAGCCCCATACTATGCATTAGCATTTTACTTTTACTTTTGGGGACATTTTTTTACTATAATCCTGTATTGTGCTGGAACTGGCATTTTTATTTATAAGAATGATTCTGGTATTGGTATTGCATGTGCATGCTGCACCTAATTTTGAGTTGTTGTGCCATTAATCTCCCCGTGTGATTTCATAGCCATTAATCTCCATGTTCTTCGTCGAATCAGGTAAATACAGTGGAGCTCGAATGAGGTAAATACGGTTTGTTCGATCATTGGGATTTAGGATTTAAGAACTGCTTGTCTCATAGGTGCGACCTAGCCATGATTTTAGAAAAGTGTTTGTTTCTAACCTCATCGGCTTTGGGGAATGGGATTATGGTATTAGGAAGGAGGATTAGTGTGTTTAAGTGGTTTTTGTCTCCTTGTCTCCCTGTTTTCCGCGCATCATTAGTTCAGGATTGATTTAGCAACTCCTTTCATTAGGCTTCTGTGAATTCAACGACTAATAGAGCCCCATACTATGCATTAGCATTTTACTTTTACTTTTAGAGACATTTTTTTACTATAATCCTGTATTGTGCTGGAATTGGCATTTTTATTTATAAGAATGATTCTGGTATTGGTATTGCATGTGCATGCTGCACCTAATTTTGAGCTGTTGTGCCCATTAATCTCCCCGTGTGATTTCGTAGCCATTAATCTCCATGTTCTCTGCCGAATCAGGTAAATATAGTGGAGCTCGAATGAGGTAAATACGGTTTGTTCGATCATCGGGATTTAGGATTTAGGAACTGCTTGTCTCATAGGTGCGTCCTAACCATGATTTTAGAAAAGTGTTTGTTTCGGACCTCGTCGGCTTTGGGGAATGGGATTATGGTATTAGGGAGGAGGATTAGTGTGTTTAAGTGGTTTTTGTCTCCTTGTCTCCCTGTTTTCCGCGCATCATCAGTTCAGGATTGATTTAGCAACTCCTTTCATTAGGCTTCTGTGAATTCAACGCCTAATAGAGCCCCATACTATGTATTAACATTTTACTTTTATTTTTGGGGACATTTTTTTACTGTAATCATGTATTGTGCTGGAACTGGCATTTTTATTTATAATAATGATTCTGGTATTGGTATTGCATATGCATGCTGCGCCTAATTTTGAGCTGTTGTGCCATTAATCTCCCCGTGTGATTTTGTAGCCATTAATCTCCATGTTCTCCGCCGAATCAGGTAAATACAGTGGAGCTCGAATGAGGTAAATACGGTTTGTTCGATCATTGGGATTTAGGATTTAAGAACTGCTTGTCTCGTAGGTGCGACCTAGCCATGATTTTAGAAAAGTGTTTGTTTCTGACCTCATCGGCTTTGGGGAATGGGATTATGGTATTAGGGAGGATGATTAGTGTGTTTAAGTGGTTTTTGTCTCCCTGTCTCCCTGTTTTCCGCGCATCATCAGTTCAGGATTGATTTAGCAACTCCTTTCATTAGGCTTCTGTGAATTCAACGCTTAATAGAGCCCCATACTATGCATTAGCATTTTACTTTTACTTTTGGGGACATTTTTTTACTATAATCCTGTATTGTGCTGGAACTGGCATTTTTATTTATAAGAATGATTCTGGTATTGGTATTGCATGTGCATGCTGCACCTAATTTTGAGCTGTTGTGCCATTAATCTCCCCATGTGATTTCGTAGCCATTAATCTCCACGTTCTTCGCCGAATCAGGTAAATACAGTGGAGCTCGAATGAGGTAAATACAGTTTGTTCGATCATCGGGATTTAGGATTTAGGAACTGCTTGTCTCGTAGGTGCGACTTAGCCATGATTTTAGAAAAGTGTTTGTTTCTGACCTCGTCGGCTTTGGGGAATGGGATTATAGTATTAGGGAGGAGGATTAGTGTGTTTAAGTGGTTTTTGTCTCTCTGTCTCCCTGTTTTGCGTGCATCAGTTCAGGATTGATTTAGCAACTCCTTTCATTAGGCTTCTGTGAATTCAACGCCTAATAGAGCCCCATACTATGCATTAGCAATTTACTTTTACTTTTGGGGACATTTTTTTCTGTAATCCTGTATTGTGTTGGAACTAGCATTTTTATTTATAAGAATGATTCTGGTATTGGTATTGTATGTGCATGCTGCACCTAATTTTGAGCTGTTGTGCCATTAATCTCCCTGTGTGATTTCGTAGCCATTAATCTCCCTATTCTCCGTCGAATCAAGTAAATATAGTGGAGCTCGAATGAGGTAAATACAGTTTGTTCGATCGTCGGGATTTAGGATTTATGAACTGCTTGTCTCGTAGGTGCGACCTAGCCATGATTTTAGAAAAGTGTTTGTTTCTGACCTCGTTGGCTTTGTGGAATGGGATTATGGTATTAGGGAGGAGGATTAGTGTGTTTAAGTGGTTTTTGTCTCCCTGTCTCCCTGTTTTGCGCGCATCATCAGTTCAGGATTGATTTAGCAACTCCTTTCATTAGGCTTCATTAGGCTTCTGTGAATTCAACGCCTAATAGAGCCCCATACTATGCATTAGCATTTTACTTTTACTTTTGGGGACATTTTTTTACTGTAATACTGTATTGTGCTAGAACTAGCCATTTTATTTATAATAATGATTCTGGTATTGGTATTGCATGTGCATGCTGCACCTAATTTTGAGCTGTTGTGCCATTAATCTCCCTGTGTGATTTCGTAGCCATTAATCTCCATGTTCTTCGCTGAATCAGGAAAATACAGTGGAGTTCGAATGAGGTAAATACAGTTTGTTCGATCGTCGAGATTTAGGATTTAGGAACTGCTTGTCTCGTAGGTGCGACCTAGCCATGATTTTAGAAAAGTGTTTGTTTCTGACCCCGTCGGCTTTGTGGAATGGGATTATGGTATTAGGGAGGAGGATTAGTGTGTTTAAGTGGTTTTTGTCTCCCTATATCCCTGTTTTGCACGCATCATCAGTTCAGGATTGATTTAGCAACTCCTTTCATTAGGCTTCATTAGGCTTCTGTGAATTCAACGCCTAATAGAGCCCCATACTATGCATTAGTATTTTACTTTTGGGGACATTTTTTTACTGTAATCTTTTATTGTGCTGGAACTAGCAATATCTTTGAGAAGCTACATTTCTCATTTTTATTTATAAGAATGATTCTGGTATTGGTATTGCTTGTGCATGCTGCACCTAATTTTGAGCTGTTGTGCTTGGGTGCTGGGTACACGAGTGATTGCATATGCAGATCATAAGATACATTCCTTGCTTGCATATGCAGGGAGTATCAAAGGGACTATGAAAGGTGTATGGAAGCTTGCAAAAGTATGTAGCTTATCGAAGCTACCGAGTGCCACTTTTGAAACTCTAGGTGATTTTAAGATTTTCCCTTTTCCCCTCTAATTTCAGTGGTTAGCCTAGTAGATAAGAAGTTCCATATAGTGATTGCCTGTTTTGATAAACCCATCAATGCTCCCCTGATTTTTCCCTTCATACATTGCAAATTTCCAATCTTTCAAAGTATCTGCAGGTCAGCTCTCAACAATGTCCCGATCGCAGCGAGCCGTTACTCACCATCTCTTGCTGATCCTCGTTGTCAGCGTGCTATTGGTTCACCAATGTGTTGCAGATGTGGGCACCGCCATTCAGTACGATCCTCTACAAACCTGTGAGTATATATGTTGTGGAACTGGCTGTTAGTTTCCGGTATATCAGCAGGCACATCACTACGATCTGATCTTTGTCTAAACACCGACACATTATGGGTAATCAGATCGCAGTGACGACTTGTGGGTACGATCCGTTCCAATTTCCCCCCAGCCTGTTGTTTGCAGCTGCTGGGGATCAGATTTGGGACAACGGGCCGGTTTGTGGGAGACAATATAGGGTGCGATGCATAAGCGGCGACTGGCCGAAGGCCTGCAGACCGGTCCAGTGGATCAACATCAGGATCGTGGACCAGGCGTCCGGCGTGGTCTTCCATTCCTCGTCAAACCGCGCCACCATGATCCTGTCCACGACTGCGTATAGGGCCATTGCTGATCTGTCCGCAAAGCCAATCAAGATTGAATTCGAACGGTTAGCACCCCGTTCTTTGATTGGACAACTATGGTTCATTCTTTTGCTTTCAATTTGTGTCTTTGTAAAACTGTATCGATCTTGAGGATTTATGTTGATCGCTGTGTGATTTTCATGCAGGATTTGAAGTGATTAAGAGGAAACTTTGGAAATCAAAGCAAGGGAAGATTAACTTGATGCTTTCTTGTATTTTTGTTTTTTTTGGTCGATGATGCTTTCTTGTTTGGGAATGAAATTATATGCAACGATTATTAATTCAGAAAATCTTTTATTGCGAGAATCTTCAGTTTTCTTTTGCACTTAAACCAACCGCTACCACTTGCAAGCGCAAGGTTTAGCCAGAAAACAATTAAATTCATCACGGTTCAAATTGAGATTTTGAGTTTCGGCGTCAACAGAAAAAAAAAATGCACATGTCTTGATGAAAACGCCAATATCAATCTCAAGAATAATCAGATTAATAGTAAAATACTTTTTATCGTGAAGATGGTTATGTGAATCTCAATGATGAAAAGAGATTATTTCTTTTTTCTTTTTCTAAAACACGAAAATGGAAATTAAAAAAAAAAACCGACATAAAAGTTGGGTGGAGGGAAAATTTGCAGATGCTTCAAGACCAAGAACAAATTGTATTTAATGCATCTACTACTAACGGAAAATATACATTATACATTAAAAGAAGCATAAAAACCACTAAAATGACATATCCTATTAAAAATTTTGACCCAAAAAAAGGCATATCCAACTAAAAATACAACTTTTCAAAACGGTTGTAATAAATACTTTCCAAACATCATTAATCTTTATTGCTCTCTTTCAAGCGCAACATTGTTCTAAATAGATGACATATCCTATTAAAACTTTCGACCCAAAAATAGGCATATCCTACTAAAATACAACTTTTCAAAACGGTTGTAATAAATACTTTCCAAACATCATTAATCATCATAAATAGATGATGTGCGAATTCGAACCCACCCGAATTGAATTTTCTCGGGGGCTATATTCTCCTCCCCTCCCCCTCCACCCCCCCACCCCCCCCCCCCCCCCCCCAAAAAAAAAAAAAAGAACCCAAATCGATTCCACCCGAGCTTCCTCATCGGGCCGAAATATCCCCCGACCTGACATGTTCGGTCCGGGCCAGATATTTTTCGGGGACCCCCTGCCCCATATCTCATCCTCTCTTTTCTCACCTCTTCATAAACGAAACGCTTGCTCTACTTTTCTCCCTCACTGCCTCTCTCCACCTCTGCCTGAAAACTTTATCCCTTCGAGCTTCGTCACCAGCCTGAAAACCAAATCCCCATTTTTTTTAATGTTTGAATAGAAGGTCAAGACAAGATCGCTTCTGCTCAGAGAATGGACTTGGATCGCAAACTCTTCACCCTTTTTCTGCAATTCTATGTACTAGAATATGGCACTATAGGAATGTCATATTACACGGTCAAGTTATTCCAAATTCTTCCTAGGCAATTAAGTTGGTTTTACAAGAGTTCATGGAATTTTTAAACAAGTTCAAGAAAGACAACATAGTTGCGACAAGTCCAAGGTCCGATCTGATTGGAAAAGAGATAGACTCCTAACTCCCACCGTTAGATCAAGAATTGAAATTTAATGTAGATGGGGCATGACAAAATAACAAAGAAGCCATTGGTATCATTGCACGATCGGCTAGTAGTTAGTTGTCCAAGCTTAGACAAGGTAAGCTTAGACAAGGTAAGGACATTGGAACTCACTGGATGAAGTGGAAGCAACAACTCTCCTTCTTGCCTGCAATTATGCTCGGTCCCTCAGTATCCAAAAAGCGATTTTTGAAAGCGATTACAAAGTCTTAATTGATGCCATTTTTGCCCTTAGAGTATTCAGCCTTTCATTGCAAATTCACTTCCTTCTTCAGCATAATCCAGGTTGGAGCTTGGCCTGGATCCGTAGACTCAAGAATGGAGTTGCTCATGTGCTTGCAAATGGACTTATAATCAAATAGTCATTGCATCTTCTTTTCTTTTCCATGATCACCTGTCTAAAGTTAAAAATTATTAATTTTGTCGAGTCTTCTTTTATCTATTGTTCTAGTATAGGTACTACATCTATTTTGTAATGTTTTGTTTTGAAATGAGAAGTTTATTTCTAGAAGAAAAAAGAAGAAGACAATATCGCTTGTTAATAGAATTTTACCACCCACACACCCAATAGTATATTACCACTTGTTTTTAGAATTTAGGAGAGCACATAACTAATTTTAAATTACCAATAAAATTTCAATTTTACCATCTACAAACCCCGAGAGTGTACTGCCATTTATTATAAGTGCGCGGCCTTACATACTTTCCTAGAATTGTCGGTTAATGGTTGTAATTTACAAACAATAACTATTTGACCACTATAAATTCGTACTAGATTATTAGCATTGGTTCGGTTTTACGAGTAGCAACGTTCTTTTGTCAGTACCACACTGACAAAAGAAATAGATTTTACTAGGTTACTCTTAATTTGTCAGCATACTTCGTTAGCAGATATATTACTCTCTTGAGAGGTTATTATTAAGTTTAGTGGCAACTTACTATTTTCACTGTTAATATCAATTTGCATTGATATTGCTAGAAACATAGTTGCTAGCTATATGATCTAATATATCATTATTAAAACCACTGCTCCAATTTGGGTTTATTTATAAGTTAAGGTTTCGTTTGTTTTGTGGAAAATATTTTCCAAAAAGTCATTTTCCAAAAATATAAATATTTTCCGGTGTTTTGCTGAAATCTGAAAATGAAGTGGAATAATTCCCCATTGTTCGGTAAGGAAAATCTTTTCCTTCATACATTCTTTTTCAATAATTTTTCTTTATTTTATTTTTAAAATAGATTTTAGATTATTTTTTAATTTTTTTTAAAATTGATTTTAAATTATTTTTTCTTTTTCTTTTTCTTTTCTTGGCCATGCTACAAACCAAAGGCGAGCTCAAGCTCGCTCGACATCAATGAGCTCGAGGCTTGCTAGAGGCTTGCGCTCGCCAATTTGGTGAGGCCCGAGCTCGCCACCCAGCCTTGAGCCTTAGCTCACCACTCCCCTGGCTCACTATCAATTGGGCAAGCCTCGAGCTCACCCAAGGACAACAAGCTTGAGGCTCGCTCGTGGCCGATCACTAGCCGTCGTTGTGGCTGACAATTGGCCAAGATAGAAGTTAAAAAAATGAAAAAAAAATGAAAAAAAAAAATTTATTTTTTTTAATGGGAAAAAAAGAAAAGAAGAAAGATCATGGTGTGATATAAGAGAGAGTAAGGAAAATGTTTTCCTTATCTTGAAAAGTGAAAAATATTTTCCTCTATTTTAGAATATTTTTTTTCCATTGATGGAAAATGTTTTTCCTGATCAATTCATTTTTCATAAAATAAACGTTAGAAGATCCAAAAACTTTTTCCAAGAAGTTGTTTTTCACGAAACAAAAGGAGCCTAAGTGTCACTAGAGCCTTTAGATTGGTGGAAAAAGTACCCAAAAAAAAAAGTCATAAATATATTACACTTATGCTAATTTAGTCATAAATATTTTAATTATGAGAATTTAGTTTTAAACATTTTGAGATTTACTAATGTAATTCATCTGGCCAATTTTGGCCGGAAAATCATTGACATGAGCATTAGTCATCTTATATAGCACAGCCGGTGCTAACATAGATATAGATATTTTTAAATTTTTCTTAGTTCTTTATTACTTTTTTTTGTTATTTTCTTTCCTTTCTAGTTTTTTTTCCCAAGTGTGTGTACCCTCACCGGCCACAAACAAAGTTTGGGCTAAGGTTCACCTACATCCAAAAAAAGGCCACGATACCATCGCTAGCCATAAGTGAGGATTGCAAGCCCCTCACCTGTGCCTAGTGAGGGCGTCGCAGCTTGTGGCCAGCGGAGGTTGCAATGCCCTCACCCAGAGTAGGTGAGGGTCACTAGCCCTTATTGTTCCAGAGTCTTAAAAAAAGAAGAAGAAGGATAAATTCTTTAATATATTAAAAAATTATAAAATTTATTGGTATCAATATCGATTGTGTCACGTAGGACGGCCATTATTTGTAATAGTAGTTTTCAGTTAAAATTGATCGGAGGAATTGTATTGGAAAATCGTAAAAATGTTTATGACTTAATTGATATCATTAAAAAAATTTAGACTAAATTAGTAAATTCGTAATTAGTGTGTAGGATTTTATCTTTGGGTTCTCTTCCCTCGCATTGACAATTTAGCTTTTGACCAAGGAAAAAGTCGCACTTCGATTATTACTACACGACAATGCCACCCGCGGTTAGGTACCTGTGAATATATTATTTCCATTGCCAAGACGACGGTTTTTGAGATGCGAGAATCGTGCACGTTTTATTTAAAGAATCCCAATATCCTTTTTCACAATTACGCTGCCTACACCGAAATCTCGCTCGGGCCGTCATCGATGTGGTCACGTTTGATCATAGCCAAAGGGATCTTGTAGCTCGCAACCTCCGTAAGCTCACGACGATCTGTACACAAAGGGGCAAATTTCTCACTAAATGGATGTGGTTTTGGGATGAATTAAATAAAATCATTGCTTCCTCCCTGCTCTTGAAGACTTGTTGAATGATGTCAATTGAAACTCATGAGACTTTCTCTATGTAATTATGGCTTTGGTTGCAGGAATCATTGGGTTACGTCGACATAAAGCTTAGTGACGTCGTCTTTAATGGACACATCAACGGGAAGTTCGATCTGATCAATTCGAGGAACGAAGTCATACACGTTGAGATCCGGTGGGAGGTGACTTGAAGCGCGCCGAAGCAGCCGGCTCGCGACGATATTTAATTAAATTTTTTTTGGAGAATCAACTTTGTCTGATCAACGGTTCTGTTTTTTCTCCATATATCATGTAGATTGTTTCTCTTGGGTCAATACAGGTTCATGTTTGTAAGCGTCGCTTGTGGGGTGCTAGGGATGATAGCAAGAGAAGATAGTTGGCAAAACCATATTTGTAATTATGAAATATCGATAGCAAGTGAAAGGTGAGTAGTAATTTTAAACTGACAGTAAATTCCTAATGAAAAAATAATTTTATATTTCACAAACACAATGGCAAATCACCACTTATTTTTAGATTTTACGAGAGGATGTGTAACTCTTAAAATTACTACTCATTTTTAGATTTTACGAGTGGATGTGTAATGTTTTGTAAGTTACGAATGAAATGTCAAATTTACCATCCATAAAAATAAATTATCACTATTTTTATCATTTATAAGTGGGGAGTTAAGAATTTTACCGTCTCGAAATCCGATAATGATTGCGACTTGTTTTTAGATTTTACAACTGAGCACCCAATGCAATGACATTTCTATCATCCACGACTCAGATTACTACCCGCTTTTAGATTTTATAAGTGGGTGCTTACTAAGGAAATAACAACTTTCTGACCAAAAACAAAAAAAGAAAAAGAAAGGAAATAACAACTTTACCATCCCCACCAACTAGTAAATTACCACTTGTTTTTAGAATTTAAGAGAGAGGGCATAACTATTTCTAAATTACCAATGAAATTTCAATTTTACCATCCGCAAACCTGAGAGTGTACTGCCATTCGTTCTTTGATTTTTTAAGTGGGCGGCCTTACATACTTTCCTTGAATTGTCGGTTCATGGTTGTAATTTACAAACAAAATAACTATTTGACCAATATAAATTCCTAGCAGATTATTAGCATTGGTTCGATTTTACAAGTAGCGACGTTTTTTAGTCAGTACCACACTGATGAAATCGATTTTACTATGTTATTATTCATTTGTCAGCATACTTCCGCTAGTAGATTAATTACTCTCTTGAGTAGTTACTATTAATTTTGGTGGCAACTTACTATTTACACCGTCGATATCAATTTACATTGATATTACTAGAAACATAGTTGCCTTGATTTTGGCTTTATTATAATTAAGTGTCCAAATAGAAACTAGAGGACAAAAGAACACCCAAAGTGTCAAAACTTGGTACAGGGGATACTTAAGTACCAAAAGTTAGGAAAAATGACGTTTAAGTGTCAAATTTTTTAAAAAATTGGACACTTGAGTGTCATATCCAGCAAACCTTACTGAAAATCTTACGTGATAATTTTTTATTAATTTTACTCGCTTATGTGATTCGCCATAAGGCGGACTTAGCAAATTAACACAAAAACGACGTAATTTTGGCACAATTCGAATTTTAATATAAAAATTAATTTAATTTAATTTAAATCATTTTTTTTTTTTTTAAAAGGAGGAAGATGAATGATAGCCATGGCGGAAGCCGGATGTGGTTCATCTTCCTCCCTTTTTATAAAATTGATTTTAAATTTAATTTAATTAATTTTTTTATTAATTATTTACCAACGTCGGTAGCAAAATAACGTCGTTTTGGCACTTGTTTAGCTACGTCAACGTGCAAAACGACGTCGTTTTGCACTTGTCTTATAGGAAAATCATCACGTTAACGTTTTGGCTGGATTTCTTGTCGTTAACACTTAACTGATCCATTTTACTTCAATTTTAGCTTTTAAGTGTCACTTTCCTAACTTTTAGCACTTAAGTATTCCATTGTACCAAATTTTGGCATTCTAGGTGTCTCGGACTCAAAACTAGAGCCTTTAGATTGATAGAAAAGGGCCAATTCCATAAAAAAAAAAAAACACTACTTTAGGTATTATCCCAAATCTAGCCTAAACTATATTTTGTTTATAAAAAAAGCCCAGACTTTTAGTAGCATCCCAAATCTGGCCTCCGTTAATCATCCTTCCATAGTCACCGTTAGTGGCTTTCTCTTCTTCGTCTCTAAAGCACGAGAAAATCTGCTCATCAAGTCTCTCTCTTTGACATCCTCCGGCTAGAGTCACCGCCGAGCTTGACATCCGCGCGTCCACCGCCGATGCCCGTCCAAGCCAAAACTGCATGTCCAAACTAGACCACCCCTCCGTCGTCTTTGTTGTTAGCTTCGTCTTCACCGGAAGGAGTCCTCCATCTCCATTGTCTTTGCGGTCATCTTTACCGGTCCCGTTTTTGGTCTGAGCAAATGGCCAAAAATCTGGAAAAAATAGAAGTCTCCAAGAAAAAAAAAATCTGGGGAAAAATCTTCGAGACAAGGAAGGGGCAATGGGTGTCTTGGCTTGTCTTTTTAGCCAAAAGATCTGACATTTAGAGGAGTTTACAGAGCAACGTGGGTCAAAAATCAGTGGGTCTCCTGGCTCGTCCTTTTGGCCAAACATAGAAGACATGGCCGCAAACAACTCGAGCTATGCGGAATCTGTAAAAGCTGGGTTTTGGGAAATCTGTGGAATCTTGGGGAAAAAAAAAGGAAACCCAGAAACTTGAATGCTAAAGGTTTCCTTTTATTCAGTGCAGCTCATCGCCGGAATAGGAAAAAAAAGAAGAAGAGAAACCCATACTTTGATTCAGAAATTCACAATCTGCTCGCGATTCCCTCTATTCGTCTTCGTCTTCATCTTCTCGACGGCCAACTCCAGATCTGAAACAAAGCCCCATCCATGGCCGCACAAGCGAGGTCGAAGTAGGAGGAAAAGACAGAAAAAATAAAAAGACTTGGGTGGGTCGATAACCCACCGTCGTCCTCGTCGTCCTCCTCTTCCTCGCCGTCATCCTCGTCGTCCACGCCGCCGTGCCCATTTCCTTCGCCGTTCGCTTCCTCCTGGCTTTGCATGCCGTCTTCCTCCTCTTCTGCCTTGTCGACGGCGGCGGGGACGCCGTCCTCCTTCACAACCTTAACTTTCTCGTCCTCTTCGAACTCGATCTCCTCTTCCTCGTCGGAATTCATCGTCACAATCACGACCTCACGCTCGCTGGGACAAGAATCCGGTGATTTCTCGGCTCGATTCTGAGCAAAAATGAACGGAAATCTTCAAGAAAATGGAAAATAATGGGAAAAAATTTTCTGGGTGATGTGAAAATGCCTCGGATGACTAACGTGTGGAAGGGAGTTAAGTTAAGGGGCAGATTTAGGATACGAGCTAAAGTTTAAGTTTTTTTTTTAGATAAAATAAAATTTGGATCAGATTTGGAATAATACCTAAAGTTGGTGCTTTTTTATGGAATTAGACCGATAGAAAAAGAGCCAAAAACTCTTAAATTTATTGCACTTATACCAATTTACTCATAAACATTTTAATTATATTAATTTAATCTTAAATCTTTTGAAGATTTGTAAATGTAATTCATTAAGTTAATTTTAACCATTTATGTGGTACAACCATCGTGGTACAGCCGGCACTAACGTGAATAATTTTTAAAATTTTATAAATTCTTTATTACTTTTCTCTTCTTCTTTTTTTCCATTTTCTTTTATCTCCTTTCTTTTTTTCCCAATTGTTGGTTGGTGTGGTCGCTCTACCCTCACCGACCATAAATGAGGTCTGGGCAAGGGCCTTCATGCCCTCACTCATATCCAAGAAAGGGCCACGACCTTGCTTGGTTTAGACGAGGGTCAGGATCCCCTCACCTAGGGCTAGCAAGGGCATTGCAACTTGTAGTCGACGAGGGCTACGATGCCCTCACCTAGAGCAAGCGAGGCTTGAGCCTCGCTAACGAGAAAAAAATAGAGAATAGAAATGAAATTTTTTGAAAAAAAATATTAAAAAAAATTATTTGTGTCAATGCTGGTTGTGTCTCATAGAATGGTGGACGTCCACGTTAACGATTTCTGATTAAAATTAATCGGATAGACTATATTGATAAATTGTGAAAATGTTTATGACTTAACTATTCAATTGAAAAATTAAGACTAAATTAAGACAAATATAATATTCATGGAACCTTTTCAATATTTCTCCTTGGTATTGGCAACGACACCTTTTGGCCAAGGGAAAATTCGTACTTCAATTATTACTACACCACAATGCAACTCCATGTTAGATAATTGTGAATATATTATTTCCGTTGCCAAGATGACTGCTTTTGAAATGCGAGAATCATGCATGTTTTATATAAAGAATCCCTTTTCACAATTACAATGTCTCCATCGAAATCTCACTCGAGCCGTCGATTAGGTTGTGTTTGATCATAGTCGAAGGGATCTCGTAGCTAGGATCATTGTGTTTCTCACGACGATCTATACGCGAAGGCGCAAATTTCTTAGTGGATGGATGTGGTTTCGGGAAATAGTCAAAGAGACGTAAATGTGATTGAAATCGATCAAAACGATTTATGAATTTTTGATATGGTTCCGAACGATCAAATGGTGATTGGTGGTTGGTCAAGCGATTCGAGATTTTGATTCCTACCGAAATCCTTAAGGGCTCCAAGGCATAGTGATTGGATGGATTCGTCCGCCATGACGCCGCTGTCGCCGCATTGTCAGGGTAAGATACGGCGGGACCTCGATGGCCGCCATTCATGATGCGCACATTGAAAAAGATTATGCATCGGCTGGAAGCCATACGAGCGATTTCCTTTTCCCCTGGTTAGGTAATTAACAAATGAAGGAGCGAAAAGGCGGTGTGATGTGATCGACCCGACTTTAATAGAATCAATGCGAGACCCCATTTTTTTAATGTTTGCATAGAAGGTGAAGATAAGATCTTTTCAATAAAGGGCTTGCGATTCATTCTCCTGGCCGACGATCAGTGCCTTCTTTAATTAATTAAAGGGCAAGAGAGAAAGTGACCCGGGGACAACCAAATGTCGCAGAACATGTCACGTGGCGGGAGGCGGAGGCGGAGGCGGACGAGTGCGCACGCTGTGCCTCTCGATCTTGCAGCTACATATACTCATTACACATGAATCTAACTTGTCTGTTCCACGAAGACTAGCGTTCGCGTTCCGTGCAGAAGAGGGCTTCGATTCTGGTATATTTTAAGTGTCGAAGCCTTGGAAGACCTCGAATACCCAAAATGTCTCTCTCTGTATTGTTCGGCCTCCTTCCTCTGTGGCGGCTGCTAGGAGAATTTCGAACGGGTTGGTCAAGCTCGGATCATCATCGGCTTGATCCCATCGTTTCCCCAGCTCGTCGTCGAATCTTCCGTCGGGGACTCGCTTCCGTGCTCTCCGTCAAAGGTACCGAATCGAAAACCTCTTTCTTGTCCTCCTCTTCTCCTCTTCTCTTGATACTTCCCCTGCGTGGAGTTTTTGCTGTACGTTTACGAGCCTCCCGACAAGGCGCGGATCCGAGTAACCTTATCGAATCAGCGCGGTTTCGTCGGAGTCGCTCCGTCCTCCGAGAATGCGCTTTGGTTAATCATGCCTTGGAAGATTTCTAGGGTGGACTCTAGTAATCAGAAAATTTTCTCTCTTTCTTCTCTTTTTTTTTTTTTTTTTAGCTAGACTCTAGTAATTGGGAATTTACTCTCTGTTGATATTGCTCAATTGGGGGCCCCATGTTTTGATTGGAAAGTCTCTTCTTTGGTTTTTCCTTTTCCCCCGAATTTTAGTCGTCTCTTTCATCAGTTCATGGCCATAGAAAATGGAATCCGTTCTTTCTGCTGCTGGTTTGGGGGATTTTGATGATGGTCCCGAAGAGTTCGGAAAATGGGGAAAAGCACTGTTCCTAGTATTTGGAGACTTTGATAGATCTCCCAAAGCGTTGTCCTTTCATCCCGCTTCAAGATCTTTCCTTTTCCCCTGCAATTTTAGTGGTTAGCCGAGTAGATAAGTTTAACTTCCATTTAGTGATTGCCTGTTTTGATGAACCCATCAATGCCCCCCTGATTTTTCCCTTCATACATTGCAAATTTCCAATCTTTCAAAGTTCTGCAGGTCAGCTCCCAACAATGTCCCAATCGCTGCGAGCCGTCCCTCACTGTCTCTTGCCGATCCTCGTTCTCACTGCGCTATTGGTTCACCAATGTGTTGCAGATATGGGCACCGCCGTTCAGTACGATCCTCCACAAACCTGTGAGTATATATGTTGTCGAACTGGCTGTTAGTATGATCTGATCTTTGTCTAAACACCGACACATTATGGGTAATCTGATTGCAGTGACGACTTGTGGGTACGATCCGTTCCAATCCTCCCCCAGCCTGTTGTTTGCAGCTGCTGGGGATGAGATTTGGCAGGAGGGAGCAGCTTGTGGGAGACGCTATAGGGTGCGGTGCATAAGGGGCGACCGGCCGAAGGCCTGCAGACCAGTCCAGGGGATCAACATCACGATCGTGGACGAGGCGTCCGGCGTGGTTTCCCGTTCCTCGTCAAACCGTGCCACCATGATCCTGTCCACGACTGCATATAGAGCCATTGCCGATCTGTCTGCAAAGTCCATCAACATCGAATTCGAACGGTAAGCAGCTCGTACTTTGATTGGACTGTTATTGTTCAGTCTTTTGCTTTCAGTTTGTCTCTTTGTAGAGCTATTTCAATCTTGAGGATTTCTGTTGATCGCTGTGTGATTTTCATGCAGGATTTGAAGTGATAAAGAGGAAACTTTGGAAAGCAAAGCAAGGGGAGATTAACTTGATGCTTTATTGTATTTTTGTTTTTTTTTTTGGTCGATGATGCTTTCTTGTTTGGGAATGAAATTATATGCAACAATTATTAATTGAGAAAATCTTTTGTTGCGAGAATCTTCAGTTTTCTTTTGCACTTAAACCAACCACTTGCAAGCGCAAGGTTTAGCATAAAAACAATTAAATTCATCACGGTTCTAATTGAGATTTTGAGTTTAGCGTCAATAGAAAAAAAAATGCACATGTATTGATGAAAAAGCCAATATCAGTCTCGAGAATAATTAATTTAATATTGAAATACTTTTTATCGTGAAGATGGTCATGTGAATGTCGATGATAGAAAAGAGATTATTTCTTTTTCCTTTTCCTAAAACACGAAAATGAAAAAAAAAAAAAAAACAAACGACATAAAAGTTGGGTGGAGGGAAAATTTGCAGATGCTTCAAGACCAATAACAAATTGTATTTAACGCATCTATTTTAACAGGAAAAATACATTATACTTTAAAAGAAGCATAAAAACCATTAAAATGACATATCCTATTAAAAATTTCGACCAAACAAAAGGCATTTCCTACTAAAAATACAACTTTTCAAAACGGTTGTAATAAATATTTGTTGGGGGTTAAGAGATTTTAAGTTAATTTAGTTTCGGGGGGAGAAATTGATTCATGTGGGGCCAGCTAGCATTAAATAATAAAAAAAAGAAAAAGAAAAGAACAAAAAGAAGTGGAGTGGTCGTGCGTGGGTGTGCGTCAAAAAAGTGAAGAGAGGAGAGAGAACAAAAAACGCGTCGAAAAAGTGAAGAGAGGAGAGAGAACAAAAAACTGCACAAGCAAGGGAGAAGAGAAGAAAGGACGAGGGCTGCAACTTTATGGTTTCGATTCGAAGGCCAACTATTGTCGGAATCGGCTCAAATTTCAATATGTTGTTCGTGAGACCGAGGGCTACAAGTTAATGGTTTTTGTTCGTCGAAAACCATATTCGAATTCTCCAATTGCGGTTAAGGTTTTCTTACTCCAAACTTGTTTATCTACCTATGTGGTGAGAAAAATATGATTGTAATTTAATGTTGAGCCTCTAGTGTATGACTAGAGAAGAATACTTTGTGTATCCTGCTATTCTTGATGATTAGTGGATGTTTTTGGACGGTTCGTGGTTTTTCCTGCATTGGGTTTTCTACGTTAAATCCTTTGTGTTGTTATTTGCTTTGTTTACTTATCATTTCGGCGTTATATTTGCATATTGTGAGGCTATACATTATTCAAGCATTTTCTTGTTTCTTCATTAAACAAACTTTCTTTAACCATGCTCATAGAAAGCACACCAAAAGAAGCCGAGTTGTTTAATGCCACAATCAAGGTGTCACAATTATCAGGAAGAGTACCAAGTAATAAGCATGCTTGTAATTCATTAGCAAGATCAATCTCAATATTTGTCAATTGATTTACAACATCTTAAAATTCACTCAAGTGTTTCGCCATATTATTCCCCTCCTTGTATCTCAAATTCACAAATTGCTTAACTAGAAGAGCTCTATTTTGTGGAGTTTTTCTCTCATAGAGATCTTGTAATTTCTTCCACAAAGTCTTCGCCTTCGTTTCTTGAGCAACATGATGAAACACACTATAATCAATCCATTGTTGGATAAATCCAACCGTTTTCCAATTCATTCTCTCACATTCTTTGTCTTCCTTATCTCCTTTGGTTTCATCACCCTCAATAGGATCATATAAGTTTTTGCAATATAACACGTCTACCATCCGAGGCTTCCAACTAAAATAATTCGAGACATTTAACTTAAACATGGTGCTGCTAGTATCTTTCATTTAAGATTAGAATTTCAACCTTAGCTCTGATACCACTTTGTTGGGGAGAACTCGGGTGTCGCGACCTAATTTTTGGGTGCACCACCTAAAGTTTAGGCTAATGGATTACTAAGTTTTAAATTTAACTCGGACTTTCCCAAGCCCTTACCAATTCGTGACTTAGGTTTCTATTTTTTAACATACAAAAGATTATTAACTAGGAATCGTCACTAATCAGCTTACGATAAGTTGATTAGACACCTAAGTAAAATAATGGGAGAATTATTTTACTCCTACGAATCAGAGACTAAAGGTACGGAAACTTGGTTACACTAGATTTCTCTAATGCCCTTTCGGTACCATCTTTTTTAAATTTTCAAAAATGTTTTTGCAGGCAACTTGGATTTATTTTAACCTAAATACTATCATGTCAAAAGATGATCACACGGATCCTCAACCATTATTAAACATTCAATAAATAAAATAAATTGCATCACACAAAACAAATGATTTTTTTTGTTTTCTTTGAAATTAGAATTCTTCTATAAAAATGCATTTTTAACTACATGACCTAATTTTGCTAAAAAATTTCTAATTAAATGATCCTATTATGTAAACTAGTTAATATGCACCTAATATTTTTATATTTTTTTATTATAAATTTGGAATTAATAAAAACCCTAATTAAACTATCTAAAGTGAACAATTTTCTAATTTATTTTAGGGATTAATGTGACTTAAACCCTATCATATATTAGAAAATTATTTTTTTTAAATGATTATTAAAATATGTAACTTTATCTAAGACTATTTTTAAAAAAAAAAAAAGGTTATTTAGGTCCAACCCTAACCTATTTCAAAAAAGTTATCTAAAAATGCAATCCTAAAAAATATAATCCTAAAAAAAATTAATTTACTAAATCTATATACTCATGCAAGATTTTGATTTTTTTTTTATTTTTTGATTTTTTAGTGTTTTTCCAAGATAAATGAGTTTCAAATAAACTAATCAAACAACAAATAAATGATTAAAATAATCAAAAAAATAATATGTCGCCTCACAAGGTTAGATTAACGATTATTCTAACCCTAAACATTACGACAAATAAACTCAAAATAATTAAAAATATGATCCGAAATCTTACGAATCAAATTAATAATTATATTGATTCAACAATTAAAATACTATCAACAAACTCCAAAAATTAATATAATTAAAAAAATGATCCGACATCTTACGGATTAAATTAATAATTACAATAATTTTGGGGAAAACCCTTGCAGATAATGCCTACAAGATTTTATTAATATTAACATCCAATATTGCAATTTAAATAACTAAACTTAAAGATGCTATCAAATAAAATAAAAAAATAACATAAAAAATAAAATAAACTAAACTCCCTAAACGGGGGGACTTGCAGCAGCGTTGGTGGGTGCTGGGCGGACGGTGGCCGGCGTCGGAGCTCCGGCGAGGGGACCGGCAGAGGTGTGGCGCGGATGTGCAGGCGTGGCGGTGAGCGAGCGGGGGCGGTATCCGCGACGGCTGCAGGTGGAGATGCGCGGGCTGATCGCCGCAGGTCGCGGGCGTCGGGTCGGAAGGGGCAACAGTCCGGCGGAGATCCTGCTACAGGCGCGGGCAGCAGCGGCAGGCGTTGCGGGCGGTGCTGCAACGACGTCGGGCGGAGCAGCGGAGGCGTCGGGCGGAGCAGCGGAGGCGTCGGGTGCTGCTCGAGGTTCGCCGGAAGGAAGCGCAGCAGTGGGCGTCGGGCGCGACTGACTGAACGGCGACGGCGCGGGATTGCAGCGGTGGCGGACAAACGGAGGCGCAGGCGAACAGCGGCGTCTGGAACTCAAGGACGGTGGTGCGTGGCGCGACGGAGAGGCGGGCGCGGAGAACGCCGGCGAGCGGAGGGCTACAGCAGCGGACGCCGGCAGGGTGAGTCTGCGAGGAAGAAGACCAACACTTGCCTTTCTTTTCCTTTTTTTTTTTTCTCTTTTTTTTTACGTCCCTTCACGTCCTCTTCACTGTACCCATTCTGCAATCACGTCTTTTCTCCCTTTCACTCTTTTCTGTTTTCTTTTTTTGACTTTTGAACTCAAGAGAAACCGAAGGAAAATTGGCTCAACAAAAGAAAGGAAAACAAGCTTTTTTCTCGACTTTTTCTGAATTTTTTCGAATTCGCCCCCCTTCGGTCACAAAAATTGTGGCTCCTTTTACAGTGATTTTCAGACAGCCATTTTTATAGCAACTTTCGACTTTCCATCTTTTTGTCGCATTAAATCAAGGTCGCAAATCGGAAAGATTTATTTTCGAATCAATTTCGATTTTGATTTATTCTTTCCATTTTATCAAAATCATTGCTTATTATTCACCTGATTTTTAATTACTTCTGCATTTATCAAAATCTGAATATTCATCAGAATTTCAAACTTTTATGCATAATCAATCAAATCAATTTTCTCATTTTTTTTCCATTTTTTCATTTTATTTGTTCTGATGCATTTTTTTTAGGGGTTAAAATTAATTCCTAATTTTTATGCAAAAAAATCAATGACTGAGTTGCCAAAATTTAGGTGTCAACACACGGCCAAACGTAATTCAGGATCAATTTCTCCCCCTGAAACTAATTTAACTTAAAATCTCTTAACCCCCAACAACAACCAATAATGTATAGCCTCACAATATGCAAATATAACGCCGAAATGATAAGTAGACAAAGCAAATAACGACACCAAGGATTTAACGTAAAAAACCCAATGCGGGAAAAACTACGGACTGCCCAAAAACATCCACTAATCACCAAGAATAGCAGGATACACAAAGTATTATTCTCTAGTCACACATTATAGGCTCAACATCAATATTACAATCATCATTTTCTCACCACAAAGGTAGATAAACAAGTTTTGAGCAAGAAAACCTTAACCGCAACTGGAGAATTCGAAAACGGTTCTCGACGAACAAAAACCATCAACTTGTAGACCTCGATCTCACGAACAACATACTGAAATTTGAGTCAATTCTAACAATATTTGGCATTCGAATCGGAGACGCAAAGTTGCAGCCCTCTTCCTTTATTCTCTTCTCCCTGGCTTGTGTAGTTTTTTGTTTTCTCTCTCCTCTCTTCACTTTTTCAACACACACCCACGCACGACCACTCCACTTCTTTTTGTTCTTTTCTTTTTCTTTTTTTTTTCTTTTTTTTATTATTTAATGATGGCTGGGCCCCACATGAAGGTGGACCTAGCCAACCATACTTTCCAAACATCATTAATCTCTATCGTTCTCTTTCAAGCGCAACACTATTCTAAATAGATAATGTACAAATTCGAACCAACCTGAATTGATTCCACATGAGCTTCCTCATCGGGTTGAAATATCCCTCGACCCGACATGTTCGGTTCGGGCTAGATATTTTTCGGAGACCCCCCTGCCCCATATCTCATCCTCTCTTTTCTCTCCCCTTTATAAACGAAACGCTTGCTCTACTCCTCTCCCTCGTTGCCTCTCTCCACCTCTGCTTGAAAACTTTATCCTTTCGAGCTTCGTCGCCAGCCTAAAAACCAAATCCCCATTTTTTTATGTTTGAATAGAAGGTCAAGACAAGATCGCTTCTGCTTAGAGAATGGACTTGGATCGCAAACTCTTCACCCTTTTTGCCACGATTCTATTAGAGGTGGTAAAATGGGTCTTAGACCCATATATGACCCATTTAAATCATAAATGGGTCATATATGGGGCACTTGTTTTTTTGACAAAAAGTAGTTAAATGGGTTTAACAATAAAAGACTTTGATAGGTGGGTCTTAAGTGGGTCTTAAATGGGTTGGATTTAGAACCCATTTTCAATCAAAACCTCACAATCTCTCTCCTCCCTCTTTAACTTTACAAAAATATTTTTTTTATAAAAACCGAAATTATAATAATTTTTCTTTTTAAATATTTCTTTCTTTCTTCTTTCTCCAGTGGCCGGCACGGCGATGGCTGACGACCGGCCAAACGAGCCTCGAGCTTGCCAGATCTAACGAGGCGGAGGCCTTGTTGACATCCAGCGAAGGGCGAACTCGAGCATGCTGGCGTCGGGCGATGCTCGAGCCTCATCGATCTGGTGAGCCTTGAGCTCGCTAGCATCGGTCAGCCGAGCGAGCTCGAGGCTTGCTTATGGCCGGTCGCCGACCGTCATCATGGCCAACAGTCGGCCAAAGAAGAAGAAGAACAAAAAGAAAATTAAAAATTAAAAATTATATTTTAAAAAATAAAAATAAAAATAATTAAAAATTGTCCATTAAATTTGTGTTGTATTAAACTATTTTAGCAATACCATATTTAAAAAAATAATATATATAAGAAATAAGTTTTCTTAAGTTTAGTTAAATGGGTCGGGTATAGATAAAAAATTTTGCATTGTAATAAATGGGTTATAAACGGGTTAAATGGGTCGATTTGGCTCAAACTATTTATGACCCGACCTAAACCAAACCCGACCCACCCGTTTAACGGGTCTAGATTCTATGTACTAGAATATGGCACAATAGAAATGTCATATTACACGATCAAGTTATTCCAAATTATTCCTAGGCAATTAAGTTGGTTTTACAAGAGTTCATGGAATTTTTAAACAAGTTCAAGAAAGAGAATATAGTTGCGACAAGTCCAAGATCTGATTCGATTGGAAAAGAGATAGACTCCTGGCTCCCGCCGTTATATCAAGAATCGAAATTTAATGTGGATGGGGCATGGAAAAATAACAAAGAAGCCATCGGTATCATTGCATGATCGGCTAATAGCTTAGTTGTCCAAGCTTGGACAAGGAAAGGACATCGGAACTCACCGGAGGAAGTGGAAGCCATAGCTCTCCTTCTTGCCTGCAATTATGCCCAGTCCCTTAGCATCCAAAAAGTGATTTTTGAAAGTGATTACAAAGTCTTAATTGATGCCATTCAAGAAAATGATATTTGCCCTTAGAGTATTCAGCCTTTCGTTGCAAATTCACTTCCTTCTTCAGCACAATCCAAGTTGGAGCTTGGTTTGGACCCGTAGACTCGAGAATGGAGCTGCTCATGCGCTTGCAAATGGACTTTTAATCAAATAGGCGTTGCATCTTCTTTTCTTTTCCATGATCTCCTGTCTAAAGTTAAAAACTATTATTTTTGTTGAGTCTTCTTTAATCTATTGTTCTAACATAGGTATTGCATCTATTTTGTAATGTTTTGTTTTGAAATGGGAAGTATATTTCTAGAAGAAAAAAGAAGAAGACAATATCGCTTGTTTATATAATTTTACCACCCACACACCCAATAGCATATTACCACTTGTTTTTAGAATTTACGAGTGAGCGCATAACTAATTCTAAATTACCAATAAAATTTCAATTTTACCATCTACAAACCCCGAGAGTGTACTGCCATTTGTTCTTCGATTTTATAAGTGGGCGGCCTTACATACTTTCCTAGAATTGGCGGTTAATGGTTGTAATTTACAAACAAAATAACCATTTGACCACTATAAATTCGTACTAGATATTAGCATTGGTTAGGTTTTACGAGTAGCAACGTTCTTTTGTCAGTACCACACTAACAAAAGAAATCGATTTTACTAGGTTACTCTTAATTTGTCAGCATACTTCGTGAGTAGATAAATTACTCTATTGAGAGGTTACTATTAAGTTTAGTGGCAACTTACTATTTTCACCGTTAATATCAATTTGCATTGATATTGCTAGAAACATAGTTGCTAGCTATATGATCTAATATATCATTATTAAAACCATTGCTCCAATTTTGGGTTTATTTATAAGTTAAAGTTTCGTTCATTTTCGTGGAAAATATTTTTTAAAAAGTCATTTTCCAAAAAATATAATTATTTTCCAGTGTTTTGCTAAAATCCGAAAATGAAGTGGAATAATTCCCCATTGTTCGGTAAGGAAAATCTTTTCCTCAATACATTCTTTTTCAATAATTTTTCATTATTTTTTTTTAAAATAGATTTTAAATTATTTTTTAATTTTTTAAAAATTGATTTTAAATTATTTTTTAATTTTTTAAAAATTGATTTTAAATTATTTTTTCTTTTCTTGGTAGTGCTACAGACCAAAGGCGAGCTCAAGCTCGCTCGACATCAATGAGCTCGAGGCTTGCTAGAGGCTTGCGCTCACCAATTTGGTGAGGCTCGAGCTCGCCACCTAGCCTTGAGCCTTAGCTCACTACTCTCCTGACTCATTGTCAACCGGGTGAGCCTCGAGCTCGCCCAAGGACAACAAGCTTGAGGCTCACTCATGGCCGATCACTAGCCGTTGTTGTGGCTAACAATTGGCCAAGATAGAAGTTTAAAAAAAAAAAAAAAAATTATAAATTTTATTTTTTTTGAATGGCAAAAAAAGAAGAAGAAGAAAGATCATGGTGTGTGATAAGAGAAAGTAAGGAAAATGTTTTCCTTATCTTGAAAAGTGAAAAATATTTTCCCCTATTTTAGAATATTTTTTCCGTTGATGGAAAGTGTTTTTTTTTACCAGTTTATTTTTCATGAAACAAATGTTAGAAGATCCGAAAAATATTTTCCTAGAAGTTGTTTTTCACATAACGAATGGAGCCTAAGTGTCCAAATAGAAGCTAGAGCCTTTAGATTTGTGGAAAAAGTACAAAAAAAAAAAATCCTAAATATATTACACTGATGTCAATTTTGTCATAAATATTTTAATTATGTGAATATAATTTAAAACCTTTTGAGATTTACTAATATAATTCATCTGACAAGGTCTCTTGCGGCCTACCCTCACTAGCCACAAACAAAGTTTGGGCGAGGGTTCACCTACATCAGAAAAGGGCCATGATTCCCTCGTTGGCCATAAGTAAGGTTTGCAAGCCCCTCACTTGTGCCTAGTGAGGGTGTGGCCAACGAGGGCCGCAATGCCCTCACCCGAGTAGGTGAGGGTCACTAGCCCTTATTGTCTTGGAGTCGTAAAAAAAGAAGAAGAAAAAGGATAAACTCTTTAAAATGTTAAAAAATTATAAAATTTATTGGTATCAATATCGATTTTGTTACGGAGGACGGTTATTGTCCATGATAGCAGTTTTCGATTAAAATTGATTGAAGGGATTATATTGAAAAATCATAAAAAGGTTTATGACTCAATTGATATCATTAAAAAATTTTAGACTAAATTAGTAGATTCGTAATTAGTGTGTAGGACTTTATCTTTGGGTACTTTTCCCTTGCATTGGCAATTTAGCTTTTGACCAAGGAAAAAGTCGCACTTTGATTATTACTACAGGACAATGCCATCCGCGGTTAGGTACCTGTGAATTGAAAAATCTCATTTTCAAAGATATAAGCTTAAAATGTAAAAAAGTTTTTTGTTGGAATCTTTTTTTTTTCGTTTTACATTTTAAGAGGAATTGTTTCATCGTAGAGTAACAAGTAAAAGGGGTAGATAGTATTGAAAAAAAGAAGAGAACAAAAAAAAAAAAGAATTGAAATAATCGGTATTCGTGATGCACACATTGTTTTCTTGTATTAGATTGAAAGGTTCTTTCTAGAACTAGCAGCGAGGATGGGAATTTGATATGAAAAGACAATTTCTATTTCTAATAAATATGGAAAAAAAATGTAGAACCTAGAAAAGAAAGAAAAAATTATAGGAATTACTAGTCTTAGAATCGAGTTGGACAAAAAGAAAGATTTGATGTTCGTGAGTGATTTGATTAGTTGTACGATACCTTTGTTATTTTTACTTTATTTATTTTCGTTTTTACTCATTAAATTCAGAAGTAGATTTATTTCCATTGCCAAGGTGACGAGCAATGAAAAATTCGATTTCTGCCAAAATCCTTAAGGGCCCTGAGTCATAGTGATTAGATCTGGGGGACTTGTCCATGCGCAGTGATGCCATTGTCGCCGCATCCTCGGGTTTCAGATGTTTCAAGGACACGAAACGGCGGGACCTCGACGACCGTCGTCCATAATGATGCGCGCATCGGTATAGATTATGCATCGGCCAGAAGCCTTTTGACGGCGATTTCTTTTTTCCTTGGTTAGGTAAATTAAGAAATGGAGGAGCGACCGAGCGGTGTTGTCGACTCAGCTTTGCAAGAATCGAGGCCGAATCCCCATTTTTTAATGTTTGCGTAGACGGTCAAAAGATGAGATATTTTGATAAAGGGCGATTCATTCTTTTCGCCAAGGCTCAATGCCTTTTTGTCACCAAACATGTCACATGGGGAAGTCGGGGGCGAAGAGAATGCGCACTCACGTACACGCGCACGCACGTAAACCTAGGAATGTCTGTTCCAGGAAAACTAGCGTCGTGTCCCGTGCGGGATTAGAACTCGTTCGATCCGTCGGATAAATTTTCGGACGAGGGCTTCGGTTCGGAGAGTGAAAACCTCGCAAGAGCTCAGATACCCAAAACCTCAACCTCAACCTCAACCTCAACCTCAACCTCTCTCTCTCTCTCTCCCCATCCTTCCATGGCGTCTGCTAGGAGAATTGCGAACAGGTTCGTCAGGCTCGGATCATCATGGGCTGATCCCATCGTTTCCCCGGCTCGTCGTCGAATCTTCCTTCGAGGACTCGCTTCCATGCTCTCCGTCAAAGGTAGCGAATCGAAAGTTCCTCTTTTTTCCTCTTCTCTTCACTTCTCTGGATACTTCCCTGCGTGGTGTCTTTGCCGTACGTACACGAGCCTCCCGACAAGGCACGACTCCGGTTAACCTGATCGAATCCGGGCGCTTTCGTCGGAGTCGGTTTGACCTCCGAGAATGTCCCCTGTGTTGATTTTGCTCAATTTGGGGCTCCGTGCTTTGATTAGAAGTCTCTTCTTTGTTTTTTCCCCCCCGAATTATGGTCGGTTCTTTCATCAGTTTTACGGCCATAGAAACTGGAATCTGTTCTTTCTGCTGCTGGTTTGCGGATATTCATTGGGGTCCGGAAGAGTTCGGAAAAAAGGGAAAAGCATTTTTCCTAGTTTGGAAACTTTGAGAGATCTCCCAAAGCATCGTCCGCCAATTTCATCCCGCTTCAAGATCTTCCCTTTCCCCCTCTAACTTCAGCGGTTAGCCTAGTTAGATAAGAAGTCCGATTTGGTGATTTCCTCTTTTGATAACCCATCAATGCTCCCCTGATTTTTCCCGTCATACATTGCGAATTTCCAATCTTTCAACGTAATGTGCAGGTGGGCTCTCAACAATGTCCCAATCGCAGCGAGCCGTCCCTCACCGTCTCTTGCCGATCCTCATTCTCGCCGTGCTATTGGTTCACCAATGTGTTGCAGACGTGGGCACCGCCGTTCAGTATGATCGTCCACAAACCTGTGAGTGTATATGTTGTCGAACTGGCTGTTAGTTTCCGGTATATCAGCAGGCCACATCACTACGATCTGATCTTTGCCTAAACACTGACTTATCATGGGTAATCTGATCGCAGTGACGACCTGTGGGTATGATCCATCCCGATTTCCCCCCAGCCTTTTGTTTGCAGCTGCTGGGGATCAGATTTGGGACAACGGGGCGGCTTGCGGGAGACAATATAGGGTGCGGTGCATAAGCGGCGACCGGCCGAAGGCCTGCAGACCGGTCCAGTGGATCAACATCAGGATCGTGGACCAGGCGTCCGGCATGGTCTCCCGTTCCTCATCAAACCATGCCACCATGATCCTGTGCACGACTGCGTATAGGGCCATTGCCGATCCGTCTGTGAAGTCCATCAAGATCAAATTCGAACGGTAAGCAGCTGGTACTTCGATTGGACTGACGACTATTGTTCATTCTTTTGCTTTCAGTTTGTGTCTTTGTAGAGCTATCTCAATCTTGAGGATTTCTGTTGATCGCTGTGTGATTTTCATGCAGGATTTGAAGTAATAAAGAGGAAACTTTGGAACGCAAATCAAGGAGAGATTAAATTGATGCTTTCTTTTTTAGGGGAATAAAATTATACGGGGCGATTATCAATTGAGAAAATCTTTGGTCCGGAGAATCTTTATTTTTCTTTTGCACTTGAACCACCCACTTGCAAGAGCAAGGTTTATCCAGAAAACAATCAAATTCATCACAGTTCAAATTGAGATTTTGAGTTTTAGATAGACAACGTAATCCGGACCAATCTGAATTGAATTTTTTTTTCGATCGTGAAGAGTAGCTTCATAATTTATATAAAAAAAAAAAACAGAGTCCAAATTCAGACCCAAAGCATCATAACATAAAATGGTCCACAGGACCGAATATGGTAAAAAAAGCCCAATTAGGAGGAAGGCCGAAGCAGCCCTGCGTCCTGGCCGATCCGTTTCTATTGTGAAGTGAACGACGTCCAGTTTGGAGAAACCCACCAGCAACTCATGAATCTTGTCCAGATACGCCCATGCCTCCCAGTCGAACTGATTTGTGGTTGAACTGAAGATTGCACTTGCACCTATCAATTCCAAACGGTCGGACTCAAGCGCGAGCGACCGTCCTCTTCGCGTGGGGACATGTTCTAGGGTTTGAAGAGCGGCGATGTCCTCTGCCCGATTGGCCAACGACACCGGAACCACGTGAGGGCGAGCCCATCCACCACAGAACTTCGTCGGCGCCGCGGCACACGCCAGCAATCCGCTCCTCCCATACTTCATTCCACGAAAGAGCCGCCGTCGCATTCGATCCGAGCGTCCTCACTACCGGGCCGAAATATCCCCCGACCCGATTCGCTCGGTCCGGGCCAGATATTTTTCCTGGCGCCGGCCCGGCCCGGCCCGCCCGGCCCGCGACCCCCGAACCGCTTGCATCTGCTCTGCCCATATCTTATCCTTCTCTCCCTTTATAAACAAAACGCTCAGCCGTTTCCTCTCCCTCGCTGCCTCCTTCCTTCCTTCCTCCTCCTCAGCTCGAAACCTTATCCCTTCGAGCTCCGTCCTCGAGCGCCATGTCGACCTTCTCCTCCTCCGCCGCCGCCGCCGCCGCGTCCCTCGTCCTCCCTTCCTTCGCCCCCAAGGCGGCGGCCGTCCGCTGCTTCGCCCTCAAGCCCGCTGCCCTCAGGTCCCTCTCCTCCTCTCCTCTGCTGTCCTTCGACTTAGCTCCCCCCAGGGCCGCGGCGGCCTCCTCCTCCCGCTTCCTCCGCCGCGTCTTCGTGTCCTCCGAGGTCGACCAGGAGGAGCAAGGGGAAGAAGGTGGCTTCCTGAGCGAGGAGGACGGCGACGACGAGCGCGGGACGCGCGGCTTCGCCCCCGACCTTAAGCTCTTCGTGGGGAACCTCCCCTTCACCGTCGACAGCGCGCAGCTCGCCGGCCTGTTCGAGAGCGCCGGGAACGTCGAGATGGTCGAGGTGATTGGTCCTGTCGGGTTTTGGAGACGAAATGATGTCTTTTTGGGTCTTGGGTGTTTTACTTTATTTCTAGGAACTGCGTTTTCTTGGTCATATGTGCGTTAACTGAGTGAAGTTCGAAGTCGAAATGTGTTATCCGGAATTTGACAAAAACCCTTTTTTCCCTCTTTTGTGGCAGGTGATTTATGATAAAGAAACCGGGAGGAGCAGGGGTTTTGGTTTCGTGACCATGTCCACGGCGGAGGAAGTTGAAGCTGCTGCTCAGCAGTTTAATGGCTATGTCGGTATCTGAGACCGAGTCTTATTTGCTGTTCTTTATGTTTTGCTGTTCAATCAAAGTGACTGTTGTTCATGCGAGGCTGTCTGTGGGGTGATATTGTTAAAAATGCTTCTTTGATATTGTTAAAAATGCTTCTTTTTGCTGGATGTGATGCAGTTGCGCCAGTACTTTCAAAGGGCATGCCTCCATAGTGTCTTTAAATCAAATGGCTATAAATATCTTTCAAGGCATATTTCCGGGGGAATTATTTTACTTGCTGAGAAAACATATGGTTTCCATGACTCTTGCTTTGATTTACATTACGATAGGTGGTTTCTTCAAGTCACAACTATGCATGGTGTCACGTTATAGACTTATTAGCTGCCTCTAGAAGTCAATGCTTTTGTTGTAGTATGATTGAAATCTTACTTTGAGAAAGTTTGACACTTATCATGCAATTGAATGTCACTCCTACTTGAGTATCCTCCATTGCCTAATTAAAAGATCGAGCTATCTCATTGAATCTAACAAAGAAGCTACGGCATTGGGCAGGAACTCGACGGAAGGCCTTTGAGGGTTAATTCTGGACCGCCTCCTGCTAAGAGGGATGGTCCACCACCTAGAATGGGTAGAGGCGGGTCAAACTCCTCTAACTCCTTTAACTCCTCTAACCGTGTGTATGTGGGCAACCTCTCATGGGGTGTGGATGATCTGGCACTTGAGACATTGTTCAGTGAGCAAGGTAGGGTTTTGGAAGCCAAGGTGGTCTATGACAGGGAGAGTGGTCGGTCAAGGGGTTTTGGCTTTGTATCTTATGGTTCTGCTGATGAGGTTAACAATGCTATCGACTCCTTAAATGGCGTGGTAAGCACAATATGACTTTCTCGAAATGGACCCTGTAGTTGAAGCACAACATTCTTGTTATTGCAGTGATGTTAAGTTCCTCCTGATAAGAATTCTTGTTTCTCTTGTCTTCTTTTGAAATCTTTCCATGGTGGGCTCTTTTTGAAGACAAGTGTCTTTATGGATTCCAAGTGGTTGCATAATGTAATTTTTGTTCTATATGTTGAGTGCTGTTACATGGCTATAGTTTCTTTATTGGTATCTGTTGTATACTCTTCTACATTTGTTTGCTCTGTTATATCGGTTTTTAACGGTTCACATCTTTAATCCCGTGATGATTATGAAATTTTGTCACACAATCTAAGATGAAATTTGCTTGGGTATGCCATGGTGAAGCTGACTGTGCACTGACCTTCTGGCTATTACCACCTTTGTTGTTGACTCTTACGTTGAATTCAAGTTCACATATTAATCTTCATTGATGCAGGACCTGAATGGAAGGTCAATTCGAGTCACCCATGCAGAAGCTAAGCCAAGGCGCCAATTTTGAGCCTAGGTAATATGTTAAGAACATTGGAGTACACTGTCGATGTGGCTCTTGATTTATGGATTTGGGGGCTGAAAATGTTGTTCTTTGTATACAGGAGGAGGATTGTTGGACCTGTCACAGTTCAAATGCTTTAAGTGAAAGTAGAGAAACTCTGGATCCTAGTCTTTTCAGGTGCCATGAAGTAGCTAGCAAGTAATTTTCCTCATGGCCTTGATGATCCAGAGTTGCATCACCGGAGCATCGTATTACACAGCCGGAAGCTGCGATGAAGGTTATTGCAGCAAAAATTGCAAGCCGTGCTCCGATCTCGATGGACTGCTTGATTGGCCTCGTTGACCTCATAGTAGAGTTTTGAGAGACATGGAATGCCATACGTCGGTGCTTTGTGTGTTTTGGGATTTTATAGTTCCTTTTCAGAACATGATCAGTGTAATCTCTTGTGCAAGAATTATCCAGTTGTTTACCCGCTTTTTAAGTAGTATATGATTTCGGTTTCAGATTTGCGGCGAAATATGCATCAAGGATAGGTCCCATCCTAAGGTTACTGAAGCAAAAAAAAATTTGCCATATGTTTATAACTTAGAGTAGATTTCTTACCAATTTATTTGCCATGTTTGCCAATTGGATTGCCAATTGCTAGCCATGTTGATTCAGCAATTTATTTGGTATTTATGGGGATTTTGATGAGACTTAAATAGTCACTTTAAGAATAATACCGTGATTAAAATTGTGGCAAAATGAGGCATGAACAGCGACCTGGCCGAAGGGATTATGAATTGACTGACCTTCCGAGATCCCAAGAAAGAGAGAATGGTCAAATACCCCTTCTGAAATTCGACTATACTCACCACCTTGTCAGGTATAACGCCACTCCCCTCCTGATCATGACATACTTTTATAAAACAGAATTTTGATAATTAAAAGGGAATTATGAAAATCACCTTGATGATTTCTCTCAATTACATTCCGTACTATCTAAAGTTGAAACACATAATTTGGCCCCTAAAGAAAATTTTTCAAAGATATATATTTTACACCCACTGCTTTCAAAATTTTATTTATGCCCTTTAATTTCAAGACATCTAAGCGCCCTCAAAACACATATCGGACCAAATGCTTTGATTGTCAAAGTTAATTCAGTGAAATAATAAATTTCTTGATTCTTGAAATGTTTATTGCATGGTAAATAACGGAGCACGCCAAAATTATGGACTTTGCTAATTTGCTAGCTAACAAGTGCCTAAGAACATTGCCTAATGAATTACAAATTTAAAATCTATATTGTTCGTTATGAAGTTCAACAAATTAGAATTTTCCTTTACTTTTCATTATTCCTCATAATCCAAGTTGGAAAGTATTCTTTTTTTCTTTGAAATGTCACCGCGTAATACAGGAGCGCAGGCTTAAAGGCTTGACCGCCTTACAGGTGTTACAAATCAATTAAAGTGTACATTTGAAGGTGAGGAATGCAAAACACATGGGAAAAAGAGCATAAATATCGTACACTTCTCTTTTACTACTTCCTTGATTCAAAGATTTCTTCCATTCCATATTAAAAATATCTCTCATTTTACTTTTCCTATCGTAGGATGGATCCCATGTTCAACATCTTCTTTCTTCAATTTGCCTGCCCTTTCATTGGATTTACTTATCATACAACCGACTTTCACACATTGGAACAAGGTTTGCTTTCGCTTTCTCTGACTACCGAAGGTTTATTTGCTTGTATTGAGACAAACCCTCCGCCGGTCTATTTCCCTTGGTGCACCAATTTTCCGAACACAAGCGACGACTCTAATTATGTTGAATTCACCCAAGGACAGTTGGCATTGTTTATGAATTCCGTGAGAGACAGTTCTTTGTTTCCTGGTTCTAATTCGGCTGGACTCTGCAGTGCTTGAAGTTCGATTCTGATGGACATCTGAGGGTGTATCGGTGGGTTCGATATGGGTGGATCATGGCATACGATACTCTAACAAGCTTCATAGGGGATTGCGGCTATCCGATGGTTTGTGGTAATTATGGAATATCTGATACACAAGGGAAGCGTAAGCCAATAGATGATTTAGCTCTTACACTCGGGTGCTCTGAAAGGATTCCTTTGTCTTGTGCAGCTTCGCAATTTCAAAGCTTTTTGGGGGTCAGCAGGATTGCTCACTTCACCTACTTGGCAGATCCCCAAAGCACCCCGGATCTTGGAAATTCAGATGAGGAGAGCTGCAGAAAGGTTTGTGCGAACGATGGCTCGTGCCGAGCGGCTTTTTTTCAATAGCAGGTGTCTATAATTCTTCCGGTTCATGCTACTTAGTATCTGATTTTCACTAATAAGCTTAAGCTAAAGCCCTTCAGATTTGGATCACCCCTCAAACGTATTCCTTAAAGTGCAGAGTACCCCGAGGGAAGTTCAGATTGAACCTGCTGGTTCGCCCAATACAGATGAACCTCCTGTTTCTCCTAAAATCAGTAGGAGGGCAGTTGCCGTGATCATCACTTGGAGCCTCGGATCACTCTTAGCCTTCATCTTACGCCTACTTAGAAACAAAGGTGTCTACAAGGTCGAAGAGGACTATTTAGATCAAATACCTGGAGCACCTAAGAGATTTGCCTATGATGATTTACAAGCCATTACCAAGGATTTCAATGACAAGCTCGGTGAGGATGGATTTTGTTTATCAAGGCACTCTTGATAATGGCACCAAGGTCGCTGTGAAATGCCTCAATGGTTTATGGCAAAATGAAAAATCTTTTCTTTTTGAGGTTGAGAGCATTGGTAATATTCATTACGTGAACTTACTATGACTCTTTGGATTTTGTACCAAGAACTTTCACAAACTACTTGTCTATGAATACATGTCCAAAAGATCCCTAGATAGATAGATCTTTCATAGGTTAGATGAGTCATTAGGAGGAGCATAATTTGTGACATAGCAAAGGGCCTATGTTATCTCCACAAAGAATGTAGATGGAAGATAGTCCACAAGGATATTGAGCCCCAAAATACACACTTAGATGACAAATTTAAAGCTAGGGTTGCAGTTTTTTGGCTTGTCTAAGCTAATTGATAGGGACCAAAGCCAAATCGTGACCATAATGAGGGGGACTTTGGGGTATTTGGCCCCGGAATGGCTATACATAGCAATTATTGAGAAAGTAAATGTTTATAATTTCGGTGTGGTAATTTTGGAGTTAGTTTATGGAATGAAAGTTTTCAATGAATAGCAGAATTAGAATGATATGTAGCTAATAGGAGTTTTAAGAGAAAGAGCGAAGAAGGACAATTGTTGGATATGATCTACAGGAATAGTGAGGATATGCAATAGAATGGATCTCACATGATCGACATTATGAGACTCGCTGCGTGGTATTTGCAAATTGATTTCACAAAGAAGCCTTCCATGTCATCAAAGTCTTGGAAGGAGTGATGAAAGTCGCAAATGACCTGTCTTATAACTTCTTGTATCCCACCTTGACGAATGTATGTGTACAAATTGGACAAAAAGGTGTTGAATCAAGTGTCACCATTTCTGTGGTATCCTCTGTTTTATTTGGTCCACGATGATTAACTCGGGTTGTGCCGAGAAAATTACCAAAAGAGTTTTAAATTTATTGTAATCATGCCAATTTAATTATGAACTTTTTTTTTTGGTCATATTAGCTCTAAACATTTTGTATTTATGTCAGTTCAGTCCATTCGACCAATTTCGGCCGGTCTTTGCTTGCAGTGGGCGAGGGCCGCGATGCCCTTGCTAGCCCAGATTTGGCGAGGGCTAGGATGCCCTAGCAAGATCCGGCTAGGTGAGGGTCACAATGCCCTCGCCAACACTAAGGGTAGGGGAAGGGGAAGGGGAAAAAATAAATAAAATAAAATAAAAATTATTAAAAAATTCAGAAAAAATTAAAATATTATTCTAAAAATGCCACGTTAGCATCGGTTGGTCAAAATTGACCAGGTAGACAGAACTGGCACAAATGGAAACGATATATGATTGAATTGGCTAAATAAAAAATTATGACTAAATTGACATAATTGCAAAAGTTTAGAACTTTTTTCTAGTAATTCTCTCCCGTTGTACCACATACTTCTTCTTTGCTGGAAAACTGGGCACTGACTGCACTATAATGTTCATAAACTGCATCGGACTGTAAAATTTTTCATATCCCTCTCGTTTACTTCCCTAAAGATTGAAAATGCATGCATGTATGCCGGTGAACTTTCTACCAGACTGAATTGCATGTTTATTACGAAGACAATCAAAATATATTTAACTTGAACCATGTACTACCGAATACTGAGCACGCACGGTTTAAAATTCCCATCCGTATTATAGATATCATGATACTGCTAACTAAAACTCGAGCAAGGAACAGATCTCTGTAGGGATACCATTCCAGTGCATAAAAAGTAGAGGAACGGCACGATTCTCCGTCGATTTCTGAGGCATCTACTTCGTACGCGTCCTTACTTCTCACCCAACATATTTACTTTGCCTCACGCCCTGATGATCCCGAGTTGCATTATGGGAGTATCATGCTGCGGTCTCGACGGACTGCTTGTCTGGCCGACTGCATGTCTGGCCTTACTTGACGTCGCAGCAGAGTTTTGAGAGACAGGGGATGCCGTATGTTGGTGGCTTTTGTTCTAAGATTT
This sequence comes from Eucalyptus guilfoylei, assembly GCA_016097605.1. Lineage (NCBI taxonomy): Eukaryota > Viridiplantae > Streptophyta > Magnoliopsida > Myrtales > Myrtaceae > Eucalyptus > Eucalyptus guilfoylei. The sequence goes on along the minus strand of CM027870.1, from coordinate 11,101,574 downwards.
TTGTAATTCCCTTCTAGGACGTGATCTGCGTAACCTCTCTCCCAAGAACTACTGAGTCGAGGTACGAGAAGATTGTTCTTGCGAGTTCGATAAGTACGATGGCCCGGTCGTTAAAAATGAGGAGGAATTGGACTGCTTCAAGATTAGTATTATCTGGGAAAGAGAGTCAATGCTGGATACATCTGGAGATCCGGGAAGCATTGGGAATTGAGAGGATCAAAAAGTCCGAAAGAAAGTTGCCAAGATGGTCAGTTTTAATAAAACTGGAAAGTTAACACGTTGGTTAACCGTAAATTGAAACCCGAAAAAAAAATTATTGACTAATTAAATTATCTATCAAATCATGAAAAATATTCAACATAATATGAAAATAAACTCATTATCTATTTTACATCAAGCAATCCGTGGAGTAGCTCTCGATGCAGCAGTAAAAGCAAGAAGTGTAGGCGGGTTGACTCATCAAATTCTCATTGAAATATGATTCACACAAGAAAAAACATTTGCTATTTGTTGGTTAGTAAGAGCATTCCAAAATTGTTCCGATCAAAACATGGCATTTAAATTAAGTTCCAAATTAGTGGATGCTGTCAAAAGGAATAACGATACCAAATGCTAAAAGAAAGAGACCCATAAAATAGTAGAAGGAGATAGAGCTTTTGCGCATTTTGGGTAATTCATAAACAGAGGATCTCAAGTTAATTTTAATCAAATACTCGAGTTTTACAACTTTTAGTTTAGCACTTAAATCCTTAAACTTATCGCCCTCCTTCACATTGGTCTTTTCATTAGCTCCGTCAACTTGTGTTCCTCTTCCCTATTCTCTTTTTAGTTTTTAGCTTATTTCTTTAATTGTCAATTTATTTTTAACATGAAGATGTTTCATGTTGAACTAGTCATTTTGAGTTCTAACAAGTTTAGTCGGCTTATCAACGACCACATGGACCAAAAAAAATTGGTAAAAAAGTCGCATCGAACTTTTCCATCCACTAGAAGCTAGTGGAAGGATTAACAAGAGGGACGACGACAACTTTTAAGATTCAAATATATGGAACGAAAAGCTTTAGAACCCAGGTGCCGGAATAATGCAAGTTTTCAAACTCCTGCTGCACTTGATTCCTTTTCTAATCAAATGCACTATGATTGGAATCTATGAACACACTAGCCAAAAATTGATGTCACGCCACGAGGCTTCAAAAGGGCTACTTCAAATTTTTTGTACGAGCGCACACACATGGACTTTTTTCATTCATTTATTAAACAGCAGATTTTGATTTCACATGTCTATAAAGTTCTGAACGGAAATCAAATTGATTTTTCTAACCGCTACAAGAGGAAAATATAGTGGCTACTCTTTTTCATTGGAACAAGATTTAAAGATCAAAATTAAATATTGTCCCTTAAGAATTGTACCATGATTAAAATAGTGACAAAAAAGAAAACGAGGGATGAAGGTCAAACCGAAACTTAAAGAAAAACAGGAATTTTAGTGTAATTTTGCCTATATGAAAATATATTTTTATAGGTAATGTATGATGGACGGTCATGAACCGCAACCTGCTCAAAAGGGATTGGGAATTGACCGACCTTCGGAGATCCCAAGAACAAGAGAATGGTCAAAAGTCAAATACCCCTTCTGAAATTTGACAATATTCACCTCCTTGTCGGGTTAGAAGAAAGACGCCTCTCCTAATCATTAAATACCTTTGTTAAACTGAATTTTGATAATAAAAAAAATTATGAAAATCACCTTGATGATTTCCCTCAATTACATTCCCTACTATCATAATTTGTCCGCAAAAGAAAATTTTTGAAAGATATATTTTACACCATTTAATTTCAAAATATCTTATGAACATGTTTGATGGAAAAGTGCTTTGATTCTCAAGATGCTAATTAAATGTAATAATAAATGTTTCGATTCTCAACTTCTTGAATACACGGTACAACAATATGGCGCATCAATATCTCGAAACTTTGCTTACTAATTAGCTTTGAAAGTGGCTAAAGACATGCTCTCATTTTTAATTTTTCTAATTTTTTGAAGTTTAAAATATGTATAATTCCTTTCCTCTAATTTTTGTCTGATGTAAGGCATTCTTTTTCTTTTCGAATTGTCACATCATAAAGTGTAGCATTTCATAGTACAGAAGTATAGGTGCAGAGCCCCCGATCATATTACAACTTTTATAAATCGGTTAAAGTGAATGTTGATGGCGAGTGATGCAGAAGATTTTGGAAAAAAAGTCCATGAATCTCATAAGATTTTCTATCCTTGCTGAATGGTTCATTTCTTGCTCTGAGCTGAATCTTGTTCCTTCTTCTCCGAGAACTTTGAGCTGGACTGTATTTGCTTCTCTCTCCAGCCTGTTCTGCTTTCTTAAAATTTCATGGCCTCGATATAATCCCAGATATTCCTTCTTTTGGTCTATTCTCTCTCTCTCTCTCTCTCTCTCTCTCTCTCTCTCGTTTCCAAGAACTGGACTCAGGTGTTGTCATTTTCTCATGATTCTGAAAAATGCGAACTCATCAAATCCTCCAAGAATGCAGAAGAAAAACCAAAAATTGGGTCGCCAGAAAAGAAAACGGTGTCGTGATTGCTGATCACATGCCACCATATCTTCCTCTGTTTCACATGGTCTTGCATGCTTTTTTCAGACAAGAAATGCAAGTCCCCCAACCTCTGCAGTTTCAAGTATCCCAAGACATGTCGGACTAAGAAGAAAATAGCCATGACCGTAGATCGGCTGTGAGTATTTTTGAACTTGTTGATTGAATTATTTAAAAGCACCTCACCTCTTGATTCTCTCTTTATGTACGTATCATCAGTTCACGACCCATGAGATACGGAGTAGCCCTTGTCCATGAAATGGACCAATAAAGTAAGGGAGAAAAAGGGCACAAGTCTTCTTAGATTCAGCGCCATGCATGCTCACGGAAACAAAAAAGTTCGACTTTTGTATGCATTTTGAACTCAGCCACTCCTTTGGATCGGTTGACGCGCTTCTGGAATTCCCTTTTCAGGGTCCTGTGCTGGCGGTGATTATAACATGACCGTGATCTTATTTAATGTTAGTTGGGAGAGTCAAGATTTTGCCGCATCTACTCTTTACTTGATGACGAGTTCACGGCCTCACATGTTTTTCTTCGAAACGAAAAAGGATTGTTTTGAACTCGTCAAAGGATGATGTGCTTCATCTTTCACGTGATTCTCACTAAAATAAGTTCGAAATCGTGTGGTTGAGACCTCGGATTTCTGGGTTGTGGACAGTATTCTTCGTATCTGAGACGTTCTTTCGACTGCTATTTCTTGCAGTTAAGACCCTCTTGAGTTGTAACAATCAACGGCATTTCTTTGTCTCTTTCTCTTCGAAGCCATGTCTTCCGGTAGTCCGAAATCAGTGAGGTCAGTCAATTAGCAGAATTAAGTAGCAAAATCTGTCTACCCAAAGTGTAATTATTTATCTGCTTGTCTAAGCAGTCTCACATTTCGTTGCTTGCCTCATTGACAGTAGCGAATCAAATAAATTGATACATGCATTGGTTAGATCATCTGAGTTCTGTTTCACCGAATGCCTTCATTTTGCAATTTTCAGATTTCAAGATGATACCGAAACAGCTGACTCTGTGCAGCCAGATACAGGAGGTCATGACTTCACATTTACCAGTAAGATCAGAGGGTGGCACAATGCTGATTTCTGGTCCGAGAAGGGTGCCATCAGAAAATCCTGGCACGGAAAAGAGCTCTCCAGAGTTTTCTCTGAGGACTACGACGGGGTAGACACGAACATATTGGATCCTCGAGGACCCATAATCACTAGGTGGAACAAGATCTTCTTGGTGGCATGTTTGATCTCTCTCTTTGTGGACCCTCTCTTCTTTTACCTGCCAAGGGCCCATGAGGACATTTGCATTGATGTATCCGTACCTCTCGAGGTGGCTCTCACCATTGTTCGCTCAGCGGTCGATGCGTTTTACATAATTCAGATATATGTTCGGTTTCACACGGCTTACATTGCTCCTTCCTCTCGCGTATTTGGTAGAGGAGAGCTCATTGTGGATGCTTCTAAGATAGCTTCGAGGTACCTGCAAAGAGATTTCTGGCCTGACATCGTGGCATGCTTGCCTCTTCCACAGGTAAGCGACTAATTTCTGGCTTCCGAGAAACTTTCTCTCTCTGGCTTACTCAGTTGAAAATAATAGCCTGCAAGGACAAAAGATCGGTGCTTTAGATATTTAGCTTGATACTCATGATTCATAGTAGCTTTTGCATAGAGTATTTTAAGACCTGCACGAAGAAGCTTATCATCAGGGGTCGCTAATGAAAATTTCACTTTTCTAATTTGACTGACCGATGGATACTCTGCTCCTAATGCAGCAGCTGATCCTGCAATAATCAATTAACCCTTTGGTTCGTCTATGGCCAGTTAAGACAAACTTTATCGACTAGGTCTGTAGCTCCAAGCGTGTTCGTTAACTGAACATGTGTGTTAGTATTCCTTTATTTGTGATGTAAGTCTCTCGCATGATGTAATTTTCAGGTTTTGATATGGCTGGCAATCCCGAATTTGAGGGGCTCTTCTGTGGTCAGCTCCAGGAACCTGATTCGATTCATTATCATATTTCAGTACCTCCTGAGGCTGTATCTTCTGTTTCCGCTCTCATCTCAAATAGTCAAGACCAGTGGGGTGTTGACGGAAACTGCCTGGGCTGGGGCTGCTTATAACTTGATGCTGTACATGTTGGCAAGCCATGTGAGTAGTGCCTGCTTCTTCTTAGCCAGCGTGCTGTTTAATGCTTGCACAATTGATTTCTCGAAAAGAGTCCATGGTTTTTGTTGATTCTTTCCAATTTTTTATTGTCGATTTCTGAACATCCAGAGTACACCATATCGATTTTGAATACGCATGCCACTCAAATTTCGTAAATGCATCTTGTACGGTTAGATAGTGGAATCATTTTTGGCATTCCCTAGTTCAGCTGCTAATATAGCAATATGTTGTATCGCAAATGTCTGCAGGTTCTGGGATCGTCTTGGTACCTTTTATCAATTGAAAGGCAAGAAGAGTGTTGGAGGAAACTATGCAATCAGGAAGAACCACAGTGCCGCTTTGCATACTTTGATTGCCGGAGCGTAGGCAACCCGAGTAGGGCTGCCTGGTTTGGGTCAAGCAACATATCGAGCTTATGTGATCCGAATGACGACTTCTATAAGTTCGGCATATATGCTGATGCATTGACTTTTGGAGTCACAAACTCAGGGTTCTTCAACAAGTACTTCTACTGCCTGTGGTGGGGCCTGAGAAATCTAAGGTATCGAAATTTGGCTCAGTTGATCGTGGTTGTGGAATTTTATTTTGTTCGAACCATTCTCAATCTGGCGAGTAACCGTACATTATAGTCGTCAAATTTTTTCTGTTAGCTTTTAGTCTCAGGACACGATTTGATTAAGCTGTTAAAGATCATATGGACAAATCCTGTAACTAAACCCTTGATGAAATACTGCAGCTCGCTTGGGCAAAATCTCCTCACGAGCACTTATGTCGGAGAAATAGCATTTGCCATCGTAATTGCAAACCTCGGATTAGTGCTCTTTGGACTGCTTATTGGGAATATGCAGGTAAGCTATCGGCTTAAATGTCCGACCTTGCCTATAGGGTCTCATTTGTTGGAAATCGAGTAATGGGTGAGTTTCACTTCGAAGCATTCTGCAAAACTCACAAGAATCCCGAAATCACTTTAGAAAATGGGATGAACAAGGCAGATTGTCATTCCTAGGATTTTTTCCTGGAGCCTAGAGGTGTCAGATGTTCACATCCTTCAAAAGATACACAGCTTATATGCCGGTTCGCAAGTGCAAGGGATTTCCAGGATTTAGCAATTGTGTTATTGATGAACTTGACTTTAAGTGCAGACGTATCTCCAATCGACGACAATGCGCCTGGAAGAGTGGAGGATCAGGCGGACAGACACGGAACAGTGGATGAAGCACCGACAATTGCCGCACGGACTGAAGCAGAGTGTCCGAAAGTATGATCAGTACAGGTGGGTTACCACTCATGGAGTCGATGAGGAAGCCATTTTAAGGAGCCTTCCCTTGGATCTACGGAGAGGCATTAAGCGCCACCTATGCCTCAATTTAGTGAGACAAGTGAGTTCTTTCACCGCGGCACTTCCACGAGTTGTTTGCGCTAACATTACGTGAATTCAGTGGTTTGCCAGAGTCGAATAGAGATTGATACAATTACGTTCCCATAAACCAACTTCCATCTAATGTCTTTTGTCTAATTTTCGTTATCCTGCTCTTCCTAACAAAATTTAGGTACCGCTGTTCGATCAAATGGACGAGAGGATGCTCGATGCGATGTGTGAGAGGCTAAAGCCTTCTCTAGGTACCCCTGGAACGGTCGTGGTTAGGGAAGGTGATCCCGTCAATGAAATGATCTTCATCATCCGTGGCCACTTGGACTCCAACACGACGAATGGCGGTCGGACTGGGTTCTTCAACTCTTGCCATATCGGCCCGGGCGATTTCTGCGGCGAGGAGCTGCTAACGTGGGCTCTCGATCCTCGCCCAAGCATTATCCTCCCATCTTCCACGCGGACCGTAAAGGCTAGAAGCGAGGTCGAAGCCTTTGCTCTCGTGGCGGAGGACCTGAAGTTCGTGGCTTCACAGTTCCGTAGGCTGCATAGCAAGCAGCTGAGGCACACCTTTCGCTTCCACTCGCACCAGTGGAGGATGTGGGCGGCGTGCTTCATCCAAGCGGCATGGTTCCGATACAAAAGGCGAAAAGAAGCAGAGGAGCTGAAGAGAAGGGAGAGCTTTGTGGCTTCTATGTCGGAGCCGGCCCAGGACCAAACTGGCATCTCCTCCTTGCCTCGGACAGGATCCGGCTTCGTGTACGCGGTGAGATTGGCCACGAGCATTAGGAGGGGCGGGAGCCAACGCTGCAGAGACGACGTCGATATCTTTAGCTCGTTGCAGAAGCCGATAGAGCCCGACTTCACGGTTGAAGATAGATGAAGAGTTAGAGATTGATATAGATAAGCTGAGAGAAGTTAATTTGAAGATCCAAAGGTATGTAAGTGTTGAATTTTGGCGAGAGATGGCGTGTGACATTGGAGTAGTAGGATTATTAGCTAACTGTTCTAGCAATGTCCATGAGCGGTAACCCTATGTAGGGAGAACTCTCCAAAATTACTGCAATGCGTTACTCATATCCCCGGATCTCGCCGGTCTCGTTAACTTTATGCACGATTGATGACGCATGGATAACGAACTTTTATGCGCACTTTGGTCCCGCGTCAAATGCACGGTGAAAGCTGAGTGTGAACACACGAAAGCACTTGAGAACCGGACCGAGTAGAAGTGGAAAAAACAGGTGCCTGCAAATTCCGTGGCGAAATTTGAAAGACAAAATTTCAATCGGGTGATCATTCATGGATGTCAACAGCTTCCTTGACCCGGCGCAACGGCAGCCTTTCCGGTAGAACAGAAGATGGCGACTTCCGGAAAACGACCACCAACCAACGGTGGAAAAAGCAACCTCTTCATTTGGGCAATTGACAAATTCAGGAGGAAAAAAAGAGAAAAACAGTTGAGTGCATGGTATCTCCTAAAAGGCCCAAATCTTTAGTTCCAAGAAACCATCCTTGTTTACTTATGTTGGATCCCAAGAACCAATCCTTGTCTAAATAGTGCTTCATGTTGGATCCATATCTCTCTCGGCGCGAGATTTGACAAAGCATGACATGCCGGCTAAAAATTGAAGTCGAGGACGACCATTCTTATCGACCCTTCCGTCTCTCTCTCAACTTATAGATCCTTCATGTCACTGGTTCTTGTTGATTCTTGACACGACTCACTCGTTCAAATGTTCATGCGCGACGTGGTGAACCAACTTTGCAAATTGATTTTTACAACCTTAAATTTCGCACTCGTCTCTTTTTCCGCACTTTAAAAAAATATATTGTCCTCTTACTTCATTAGCTTTTAATGACGTAGCCCTCAAGCCAATGAGGATCCAGTTCCCATTAATGGGATTGCAATTAATTTAATTAATTAATTTAATTAATTAATTTAATTTTCTCAGCGATTCATTTTAAAAAAAATAAAATCCTTCTAGGTAGAAACCATGCCACATATGGTGGAAAGTATGGGAACTGAAAACAAAGCAAAAAAAAAAAAAAAAAAAGAAGAGGAATCGTGTGCTTTCAATAAACCGAAAAAACGCTTTGGAAAAAGCCTTTGTCCCCCCCACTTTCTCTCCCTCTCGATCCGCGCTTTTGACGGGGATCGGTTTTGACCGTTTGATTTCTCCTCTTCCTAATTAATTTTTGGTTTTTAATATGTGATTTTTTTTAATTATTTATGTCCACTTGCCAATGCACCAAGAGATTATTGATGACCCTTGATTCTGCTTCTTCTTTTCAAATTGGCATTTTTCCATAAACAATACAAAAAAAGAAAAGAAAGGAAAATTTAAAGAAAAGAGGAAGAGACGCATGAAATTAAGGTCTAGGGATCAAAACAAGTTCATAATTTTCATTGCCTTCGACAAATTAGCTTCTTGAAATCGACAAGATTCGGCTGTGATATCGAATTTTCGGCTTTAGGGTCAAATTGAGCTCTTGCCTTAGCTTGACAGATTCAGGCTTCAATGAAATACTATTTTCCGTGTGGCCTCATTATCGAATGCCTTGATTTCATCTAGGAATGGTATATTGATAGACTACGACTTTTCTTGTGAAGGATTATAAAAGTTGTGCTTCCACTTTGTTTTCACTATTAACGAACGCCTAAGATGGAATTTGAAAACATAAAATCTTTGGAAAATATAATTTTTCCGTGCCTTATATAGCCAAATCCTTGGTATTGACCAATAAAACCTCTTAACTTTCGAAACGTGCAAGGAAAGCCAAGATTGTCCGATGTCGTGCCACTTTTTCCTTTTCTTTATTAACAAATTGACACCAAAAGGTGGTTTTCTAAATGGATTGAACTTCACTAGAAAGGCCAAAACATAAAATAAAATAAAATAAAAAAGAAAAAAATCACACACGTGGGGGTTGGTTATTATATTGCGGGGACTGGGCCCCACCAATTGAGAAATTTTCAGTCTTCCGTACGTGTATATATATTATTTTATCATTAACTATACCATGTAAATTCAACGCCACTAGAAAATGATGGGCTGAAAAGAAGGAAAAATATGCTATTAAAATATGAAAATTTTGTTTTCATACTCCTCCTCATCCAAGAAATTCGAAGTTGCACGCCAGCCCTAATTCAAGCATTTTCGTAGAGAAATTTACGACACCCACGAATTGAAACGTAAAGACAAATACATTGCATGTGATTCCACTGGTCAGAAAAATTGAATCGGAAATTACACGAAAAGTCATAATTCCACTTATAATTTGAATCTCACGATAAGATATTATGAATTTTTCTGTCGTTACGCTTGGAAAGATAGAGAAGGAAAGGTCATCACTGTAGACTCAAGTTAGGGTACTGTGAATTATCGACATGAAATAATATATATATTTATATAGTGAATTTTCTTGGTTTCGACCAAAATTTTTTTTGGTAATTTAATTAATAAAGAGAGAAAAAAAAAAGGTTGGTTGGAAATAGAAGTAAACGTGGCCATCGTTAACTCATCGGACGAGATATAAAGGGACCAATTTCTCGCGAGATACCGCGGTGGGTCCGACCCGACAGCTTCATATGGTTTCGCGTGAGTCAAACCGGATTTAAAGGCCCGGTTCGACAATTTTTAGGACGAGAAAAAAAAATTTAGATTATCCGATTTTTTTTTTTTAAATGAATTTACAAAACGGAAAAGAGGAACAGCCCGATCATCGAAACGCCGCAACACATGCGCAATACATTAACGCGCGCACGCACGCGCACACGCACACGCACGCACGAGACGAGCTGACGTAAGCCGCACGTGGGCCCCCTTCCCAATTATTAGCCCCTAACCCCCACCGCGTGGGACCCCGGCCCCCTCCCACGTGCGGCGGATCCACCTCCAGTAAAAAAAAACCGGCCGCCGTGAAAATTCGGCTTCCGACCCCTTTGACACCATTTGACCGGCAATGAGCAGCGGAGCTAGCTGCATGCGAGAAGATCCTCTATCTCCATCGGTGTCTTCGAATGATGCCGATTCATCTAGTCATAAAGATTGTAACAGATATATTAAATTATCCCCATTACAAATCACGATCAATTACGTCACCAGTTCATTCTCAAAACTGTCCGGCTAAGTCCGGCTCAATTTTTCAATAGGCATGTCGTCAGAGCCCTATCAAGCTCAAATGAGTATAGAAGATAGTCATTCTCGCAAATATTATTCTTAGTGCCTCGGTGACGGTTTGTCAACCTCAGCAATGATTCATCCGCCATTCTTAGTAATTAAGGTCGTGCTTTTCTACAGAGACAAAGGAGATTCTCTGCCTTGAGTAGCATTCCACTAGATGGCTGGTTAAAATCTCAATCGTTGGGCAAATCCCACTTTCACAAAATTAACGATCACGATTTATTGGGATATCGAAAAGGCAGCTGAGTGCACGACGGAGCACCGACGGACAAGAGAATATGTTCCGGAATATGTTCCGGTGGCAGCTGTTCTTGCCGGTAGAAACAACCATTGACTAGGCGTCCTCTCGTCTTTTGACATCCTAAATCCCGGTGGAAACGAATTGATTACACTAATTAAATCGTACATTAAAGTCTAATCCTACACTTGCGGCATCGGAACAGGACATTTGTGTTTCCCCCACCATTCATGTCCAGTTGAAGTTAAACCGCGAAAAGAAGTGGAGAGGGAAGGCCTAATTATGATGGTGCGTTGGGAGTGACATCTCCCTTTTTAAAAATATGACTCCCACTTTCGAATTCAATGGTCATCCGAATCAAAAAAACGTACGTATAAGAAGCAAAATCCACGAATTCTTTTTTTTCTTGATCGAATTCGATACATTATAAATGGCGCGACGGATTGTGAGCCGATCGAAATGGTCGGGTCGAACGAGAATGCCAACACCCAATCCTATAAAAGACAGGAGATTGTTAACACTCATAATATGACTTGTCTAGCACAAGCACGTGAGCAGCACACGATATAAGTATTGATTAGGGGTGTAAAGGAGCCATGAATTGCTGAGACTGCCTGGAACTAGATCGAACCAAAATTGCCTAGAACTGGACCGGCAATATATATATATACTTAATTTTAAAGAAAAACTTATGACAAAAAAGAAAAAGAAAAATTAAAACCCTAAAATTTATAATTTGAAGTTCAACACCCATTATCTGAGTGCTTGTCTCGTCTCACTCTTATCTCGTATAAGTGGTCTCTCCATCTCTCACTCAATGCCGATTAATTCACGGTCTTGACTCTCAACTTTCAATATGAGCCCAATTTTTTTTATTGATCTTGCAATTAAAAATAGGGAAGTTCTTTGTTTTTTTCTTTATTTTGGCTTGCTAGAAATTGTTACACTAGTGCTTGAAGCTTGGTGAGACCAGTTCAATGGACCCACTTGGAGACTAGACTGGATTAGCAGTCCGATTTTCGAGTGGATCTATGAAACCACTTCCCAGTTCTAATTTTTCGGAATCTATCTTTCGTGGGTGGTTCCCGATTCTAAAGTGGGAACTGCCCATCTGAACCATGCTCACCCCTAATATTGATAGTCATGTGCATACTATGTGGATAATAATACAAGTGTGCTAACTTATCAATGAGTATGGGGATCAATATATGTTGATCGACGGTGGTATCCATTGACACCATATGTTCGATTGTCAAAATACAGTGACAGACCACAAATAGTTATTTATATGAATATTAGCAATATTTATTAAAAGAGCGTTAATAAATTACTATGAAGTTTAAGGTTGATAAGATCAAAGGCACACGGTTTTGGAGAGAACAGTTACCGTTTGAAGACCAAATGATCCAACAAATCAATTGAGAGTAGAAGCATAATTTTGGAGGGAACAATTACCATTTGAAGACCAAGTCGTCTAATGGGTTAGTTGCAGTCAAAGACACATTTTTTAAGTGGATAGTTACCGCCTTGAAGTAAGATTGTGGAGCATGCACTAATTAGAAGAAACCAGTCACGAAACAGTTTGTGCAAATAAATTTTAGAAACATGGAGATAAACGGTAGGATTTACTTGGGAGATTGTAATGGTTGGGAGCTGTGGAAAAGCAGTTACCATTAATCATTATAAATACTATCAATCACCTACAGAAAGATCCCTGCACATATCAAACAAACTATTGTCCTTCAATTATATTTCCGCACCACACTTTAACTTTCCTTAGCTATAGTTTTCTAATTCGCTTCGTTGATCGAATTTTGATGTGTATATTTATTTTGGTGCCGCATTGTTGATTAAATTTTGATATTGTACATTTATATTTACAAACCGTGTCATTGATTAAGTTCCGGCATAGTTCATTTGTATCCTATTATAATATTGAGTCTATAATTTTTAGATTTTGCCGTTAATTAAATTCCGACTCGACTTGACATAGTACACTGCTATTTGAATAAAAAAAATCGATTTCTTTCCGCATGAGATATTCTTTATACGTATCGAAAAACTCGATATAATTCACGCGATATTTTCCGCAGGGACGGTTTGTAAAATCGAATTAGATTACACCATGTTCTCGCCTTAACCACTAAGAAGAAATTCTTGGGTCAAATCCGGGTTTCAGCATGCGCCAAGTGGCGGTCGTCAGGTCGCTAGGAATCCCTGGCACGCCATCTCTAGGAATCTGTGGTCGTGCGAAACGACACATGCCATGAAAAAATTTCTTCTTCTCCTATCTCTCTCTCTCTCTTTTTTTAAATTATTTATGGAAGTTTTTTTACGAAAAGCAGAAGAGGAGAAGAACACCTCTCTCTCCAAACCCAACCAGGTGGAGGTGGTGTTTTCTAGTCAACTCGAATTGCCCGTGTGGGATTTGCGGTGACAAGACCTTTAACCACCAGACTTCTGTGCAAGGAAAAATCATTATAAATCGATTTGTGTTTTAAGGAAAAGGAAAAGGATTCCTCAAATTGTAGCTTGTCCTCTTTTGGGGCGGCATTCAGCATCTGATCTCATCACGCCACTTGGTAGTTTGACCGTTTAACCATCGCTAACACCCATCTGATTTCATGCCAAATCATCGTGGTCATAATCATCATTACTATTTAGCCGTCCACATTGGGGCATCAATAGTTCGATTTGATCTGAATTTTCAGAAAATCCAAACTAAATCGCACCGTTCGGGTGTATATGAACTTTGAACCGAGCCGCACTCCGAATTGAATATAACCCAAACCAAAGACTTGATTCAAATTGGCTTCAATTTTTCGGTTTTCCTTTTGAAATATTAAAAAGAAATTAAATGAAAAATGAAAGATGTTGTGTAAATTATAGTATTAAGAAAATGAGAGATTTTCAGTTCGGTTCCATTAATCAAATCGAATGGAATTCGAACCGAGATATAAAAAAAGGTTTTTTTTTTTTTTTAATTATCCAAACTGAAATCTGAATTAAACTGAAAATGCATGAAAATTCAATTCAGTTCAAATCTGTTCTCGTATTGCTTTGATTTTTTTAGTTCAATTCCGACATCCCTAATGAATGTATGATTTGTGTGAGTTGAGCGGCAATGTTGCTTCTATCACGATCACTTATCGAAATTACCTCGCTCGAATGTTTAGTTCTGACACACAAGACGGCCTCTGAGATTTTCCCTTATCGACAGCTTCGTTGGCAATAGGCACCAACATTCGACTTTCAACATATCTATGTTGCGGAAATCGGGCGAAAAAACGATGAAAAGAATTCGATTCACATTCGCACATAGTTTGGCTACAAATCAACCATAGTAAACGTTAAAATCGAATTTGCATAAAGAGACCAAATGGCCTGAAAAAGGTTGATGATGCTTTTGACCTGTGACCACAACAAAGGAGGACCAAATCCTTTTGACTTGTGTCCGAGAAAAAGTCCATATGAAGTCCTTCCTTCCTTCATTGATCATGCCAGAAGAATTTCGCCTTCCCGGAAGGATTCCAAGCGCTTTTGCCGGAAGCCGTTCCCGCCGAAACAGTTCCTCTGACCGTGGTTCGTCGGATTCGACCATCGACGGCCGGAACAAGACAGAAGGAAGATAGGACAGTACGTAGAAAGAGAAGACTAGACACCAATGAACAAGACCCATAACGAGACGATATTCACTGTGCTTCGAGTCGCTCCTGTGAAAAAAGAACGGTCTCGAGGTGAATCCAGCTCGGATCGTCGCGCGTTCTATTCCAATTGGCGGATGCCTCGGTCCATCAAAATTGCAAGCGAAAGTCAGCTTGTGAATGGAGAGGGTTTGGTCCATTAGCTGTACACGTGAAGGTCATTTGTTCGGTTTCTCTCTAGCTTCCTACGCCGTTGCTGCTCGAGTTCGTCAAAATTGTCAATCTCTTGGCCGTTCTGATGAAATCGCTGCCCAACGAAACGAGAGATATGTCAACAAGAGTCGAATCAACCACCGTGCCAATGCAATAGATCACGGGAAGTCACAATGCGGACATACGGAAAAGGGGAAAGAAACTCCTCACCTGTATGGCTCATCGCCAATGCGCTTCTCTGCACCTTTGTTATCCTGATACAGCACTTGGCGGGCTAAGCTTTGAGAATTCTCGACGCCAAACATATCTGTTAGCTTCCTGCACAACTCGTCATATGAGGCAAGCAATGAGAGATCAAGCGTACGACCCACGTCCTCCGATGCTATGAAAACTTTGCAGTGGCCGATTTCTGAGCAGGCTTCCATCTTCTGTTGGTGCTTATCCTCGTGTATTCTCAACTGCTCACATGACGACTGCTGCTCTCGTTGGCCTGACTGTTGACGTGCCGAATCAGGGCCATCGGGGAAACTACCTGTTTTGTCTATCTTCTCTTCTGATGAAGCACGAGCAGGCGAAGCTGTAGTAGTGGTGGTAGTAGCAGAGCTGCTTAGAGAAATCTGCTGCTCAGTCAGTATCGGCTTACCAAAGAGCACCAACTGGGGAGGTTTCTTAACTTCCTCGAGTTTCTTAAAGACTTTCCCATAATTTGTCATTGTCAAGAGGGTAGAAATGTCGTCGTCGCTGCTAGATTTGTGCATTCTCGGACCATTGGAGGTTCTCATGGATCTAATTGAGTGGTCGAGAAGCGGAAAACCGGCAGGGAACAGACTCGATGGCTGTCTGCTGAGGTGGAGATCCGGTAAGGACGGAGAATAGTAAGCGTGCCTGGCTCCCTGCATACCAGCTGCAGAATGGCTGTTGGGAAGACAACCAAACGGGCTGCTGGGCCCAAGGAGGTCGCCGGAGAACGATGGCATTGGGAAGTGCCCATCGAGGGGGAAATCCGGGTGATGTGGAAGCCTTAGCTTCTTCCTCGGTGGCGAGAAAGGGGAGAGATGGATTGCTGGGATGCTGGAGACGAGTTCAACCAGCCATGGGCTCACACGTTTCACATTTTGCAGCAAATCCGGCTCGTCCCAAGTTACCTGTTAATTTTGATTTCTTTTCAGCGTGTAATATAAATACAGTGAATGCTCAAGATAGCGAAGCTAATTCATGGGCAAATCGCTGAACAAATGAGCGAAAACTCTAGAAGCTACACCCATTATCCAATAACAAAACAAGTGAAGGTAATGTATTCAAAATCGATTCTATGCAGTCGACTGAGGAAAGCAAAGCTGCACAAAGGAACTATAAAAACCGAAAGTTTAGGTTGATTCACTGAACTACCTGGAGTAGCCTCCAAGGTGAATCCGGCCAACAGGTGGGATCGGCCACGTGAACCGAAGATATTGTCCCCATAAACCAACTAATCCGTGAAGAATCCTCTGTTTCAAAGGCCATCTTGAACCGCATTCCGGAACACCACCGGATCTGCATCGCCGTTTTTACCAGGGAAGACTTCACACAGAATTCGGGGGTACTTGCTCGAGGGTAGTAAACCACCTCGAAAGGATGCCCATTTGCCGCCAGTGAGGCTGCTTCAACAACCGCCTCTGGCGTGACCCGTTTCTTGCCCATCAAACTTCCATTTCCGCTCATGCAGTTCCCATGCCCGTTGGTGATCAATTTGTTCTCGTCCTCTGTCAAGAACGCAGAGAACCCACCATAAGGCACTGCACAGTTCCCGCCGACTGGGTTCCAACCAGATGAGGACTCTGGTCCGCCGCCAATCCCTCTTTTAGCCCGGCGAATCCCGACGCAGAGGTCCCCATTCTCTGCCCTCATGAACACTATCGAGTCCCCAGCCACAAGCTTCTTGTGGTTCACAAAAGTACTCCAACCAGTGGTCAAGAGATGGCGCCGTGGCGTCCCTCGGTAGATATGCCTGAACTTCCACGTCTCTCCATGAACGTCCTTGGCCAGGATGGTCTGGACAGGAGGGTCTACAGAATAATCCAGCCGTGGGAAAATCGTTTCTGCACAGTACCTCGGGACAGAGAAACCACCGCCGTTATTAGCATCAGACTGGGTCAAAGTTTTGGCGAAGGACGCGGGCTTATCTTGACCATCTGATCCTTGAAGCCCTCCGATTCCATCATCCCCAAAATCAGGCTCATTACTTGTCAACGGAACCAATCTCATCTTGGCGAAGACCTCGTCGGTCTCTGGATCAGCCATGAACCTAATTGCAGAAACCCGGCAAGGTATGTATGCCGGTATCCTGGGGCAGCTCCGGAAATCCACGGGACCGGATGAATGCTCGGCGTGGCCTTGAGGGAAGTAGAAGACCTTGGAGTTCATTGGCGGCATTTGCACCATTCCTCCGGCGCAGGCATGCCATAGCTGAGAATCTAATGTTTTCTCCACCTCTTTCAGCTTCTCCTTAGAATCCATAAAAGTGATCATCTTGGCCAAAGGGCGGTTTTTCCAAACCGAAAACAGATTTTTTTTTTTTTTTTTCAGAGCATAAGAATCTTCTCCCCGCAGCTAGACTAGATGCTTGTGGTGCTTGTTTTAACAATAAACGCTGAAAGTAACATGCAAGAACATGAATCTGATTAGGAACGGGACTAACCAAAATCAGGCAGCTACCTAATTCGCCTTCCCGAAAAAGCAAGAAATATTACCTGGCGGGTCGATCTTGTTCGAAGCTCGAATTCGGAAAAATCCCGTCCCCACGTTTCGAGCCAGGAGGAAAGGGGATTAACAAACTTCTACTTGGAAGAACACACAATCACAATCGCACAGTAACACCCCGAAAAGTCCACAAAAGCTCAAATTTGCTGATGAGAGAGAGAGACCCTTGAAACGAAGCCAGTCCATTTTTATTCTCAGCTCAAAGGCTCCACCAATTCATCTTCTTTGTACAAAATTCACTCTCACAATTCCCCAGAATCTACAGTGTCATACCATTAGCAGCAAGAAGCTCACTTGTTCACAGCTACAAGAAGACCCGCAACTTTCATTTTTCTTTCTAAAAATAAGCTTAAGAATGAACTGTTGAATTCAGGGAACTCAAGATCTACACCCAACAGAATCAGAAAACAGTAAGCTTTCCTCCCCCCCTCTCCTCAGCCTCTGAAAATATCTCAATTCCCAGCATCAAAATTCGCCAACAAAATCATCAGTACCCACCAAGAATCTCTCTGTGTGCTCACAAAAGAATCTCTCTGCTTCTGCCACTTTCTCCCCCCTCTCTCTGTCTCTATCTCTCTCCCTCTCCCCCTCTCTCTCTCTCTCTTCCAATTCAAAGATTCAATCGAGAGATCGATGACCGACAGAAAGCAGATAAAAAAGGAAAAGCCGTATTGCACACACCATACACCCACCAACACAAAGTGAGAAAAAAAAAAGGAAGAAAAGAAGGGGAAAAAGAAAGTTATTCAAAGATTCATTCAATGCTCTCTTGGAACATAACAAAGTGTCCAAAAGCAACACGCGCGAGCGAGAGAGCAAAAACAAAACACATAAAAGGCCCTCCCTTTTTTAACAAAGGTTGAACTTTGAGCACAGTGAAGACTGCTCCCTTCACTTTTGCTTCACTGGGTTTTTTCCATTTTCCCTTTTCTTTTTCCTCCTCTCCTCCGTTTTTTTCTTTTGGGTTCGCGGGTCTTCTGTTTCTAATCTCGGGTTTTTCGATTTCAGACCTTTTTCTTCGGATCTGAAGAAGCTGTTTTGTATCTTCAGAAGCCAGCAAGAAAACAAAGATCTTTAAGGAACCTATCCAATTTTATCTTTCGCCCCCCCCCTGCGTCAGCAATCTCATTTTCTTTCCCTTATTTAATGGCCGGTGTCAATAAAGTAATCATTTGCTAATTCCCCTGCTGAATAATCAAACCGGTTCTCTGCCCTTTTTTTTTTTCCTGTCAACTTCGGTGAAATTTTAATAATTGTTGGGCTCTGACAAAGAGCGTGTCCTTCCGATTCCGTCGCGGTATTTTGAAAGACTCGGGAGAGGAGAGGAGAACGAGAACGAGACGAAGGGGGAGAGGAAAACGACGAGTCGTCGGCTCGTGAGGGAGTGCGACAGTTCTGATTCTGAAAGCAAGGCAGCGTGTCTTAACTCGACATGTTAACCGTGGTTAACTGATCTTGCACCTAACGAACGGGACATGTTAACTGTAGTTGGTCTGTTCCAGGAATTTTGCAGAAGAGAAGAGAACGGGGGGAGGCGACTCGTTTTAGTGCTCAAAAGTCCTAAAGCCCGGTTTAAATTTGTTTATTGTGCGTGCCAAATGATTTGTAAATCGTCTCAGCATATGTCACAACCACAATTATAATGTTATCCTGATTAGACTTGCCGGTTTTAACGAAAAGACAGCATTTTGCTAGTATATGCATTTAAGTTTGGGATTGCCGACACCACTAGATGAACGAATTATGGACATGATCAAAACCCGACAAGCATTTTTTAGATGAAACAAGTAATTTGCAACGTAGTTTGTAATCCAAAATTCAAGGCTTGAGATGACCTGTCGGAGCTCCGACCCCATTAAACCCGAACCCCCCATTTGGGTTTGACGGGTATATATGCGTACCTAGCTTTCTGGGTGAATTATTTGGGCAAAACTGACAGAGACCTCAGTGCATGAATCCGAAGTAACTGATTCACGGTCAAATTAGGTCCAAACTTACGCAACCAGAAGAGAGAAATAAAAGACACGAGATGGCCAACGGAGTTGTGACAGGCAAGGAAGTTACAGAATGATGCTCAAATGGTTCAACAGTAAAGAACAGGCAAGCTTGCTGCAATAGTGAGGTCTAATTGGTAAGGCATCCGGGTCCGCAAATATATGATTCCGTGACATTGCTTTACAAAATTTTGAAGTTGTGTATGGTGACACTGCTATAAAATGTTCAAAAGTTTCCAAGGTTTAGGGAAACACAATCTACCGTACACAGGACGTAATGGTATCATTGACTGCTCGGTTGGAAACCATCTGATCCTCACATTGATCCGCAAAAGAAATTGCCTTTTCCGTGTCAATGACATCATCATCATCCTCTTCCTCTTCCTCTTCCTCTTCCTCTTCTTCGTGATCATCGTTATCAACAAATCTTAAAACCCCATTCGCCTTTGGCTCAGGGTGCTGCTGACTTACATTCCCAACAAGCAAATTGGCCTCTGCGAGTTCCTCTGTTGTTTTTGCCAGGGAGAGAAGCACGTTCTTTGCTTTCTTGTCAGGATGAACCCCAGAAGACTCCATTTCCTTAAACCACACCAATGCGCTGTCAAAATCTTTGTTCTTACCGTATGCATCCATGATCGTCGTGTATACAGTTTGATTTGCTTTGAATCCGCAGACTCGCATTTCTTCATACACCTCCATCATCTTCTCCAATTTATTCACCCTAGCATAACCTTTGATCATCGTCCCATAGGTAACAACATTCGGATCAAACCTGTCCTGCTTCAGCCTTCTGAAGAACTTCTCAGCACCATCCATGTCCGATGCATTCACATAGGCTGATAACATGGTTGTATAGGAGCAAAGATCAGGCATGTACCTACAGTGAAAAAGCAAAAAGGTCAAAGCTGTTTTGAAAGAAGATGGAAGAATCTAGTACCAGATATGGTGGTATCACAATGCTAGGCAAGAACATTCAGCAATTCAGGAGAAGTTCTACTTAGCCAGAGATTTAAGGGAGAACTAACTGACAAGAATAAGAGATATAAATAGGACAACACTGAAGAGGTAAAACCATTTCTCCTCCTCTTTCAGCAAAGTTTGTAGGTTAATGTCAGCTCTGTCAAAAACAAGACTACAACCGTGAAGGCAAACCAATCCAGTATCTTTAATCACAACGATTTTATTGAAATGGGTGAGGAAATGTGCTCTTGTGCCACAACTATATAGATGACTCTTCCTAAAAAGCTTAACAGTCAACGCTAACGGTAAACACTACATGTTCATCCCAGCAACTTCATTTTCTAGAGTCAAAATCTGACATGTTCAACAAGTCTTTGCACAAGTGTTAGTATTCACATGTCCAGTGCAAAGTAAATATGAGGTGTGGTTTACAATGGTTGTCTCATGATGGATAATTGGAGTCCAATGTATTATTGATATACTAATTGGCCCCCAACTCATTGACATGAACTTTTTGAGCAGAATGAGATCTAAGAAAGTTAATAGGCTCAAATTTGTGCACAATCTGGTGATCTCCCAGTAATAGGTATAGAATTAAAAGGTGTGCCTTATGTAGCAATAAAATAATTTGGCATTATAAAGGTCCAATAGTACTGTTTGAGTTATGGAAGGTCAGATGCATGCTCTGTTTACATAGATAGGACTGCAGAAAGCTTTGTTGGGGATCCTAGCAAGTAGTTTGACTACTGGTCAGGATGATGAATTTATGAGGCGCTCTCTGTGATTCAGTTGTGCCTCTCCAACGAGTTTAACATTAAGTGATTCTTGAGAAGATGAAAGCTTGACTGCTTTTGAGATGACTTTGTGTATGTTGCAGGGGATTCAGCCATCAGTTCTCAGTATTCACCTTGATGAATTCAGAACCATGGTTATGGATGTAGAACATACAGATGCTGAAATCAATCATGAGGATTATATATTCTAGGTGTGTTCATTGCTTCCTCCCACAAGTTCTTTATAGAATCTATCACATATAGCAAAGACGCAATTTCTATCGATGATGTTAAGGCGGCACTGCAGTCTAGGAATTGATTGAAAAAGAATTGACTTTTGGTTAGGTGGAAGTTTGGTTACTGGAGAGAGGTCAAGGAGGAATTCCAGTCGTCATATATATAAATGCACATCAAAGTCCGGTGATAATAATCTTCCTTGCAATAACTGTGAGGAGAAGTGGCATGCTAAGGGGAATAGTTACAAATAAATAAATAGACCGCCTATGGATGGTCAAAGGGATAAAAACAAAAACGAGAAAACATATGCTAGTGCTCATGGCTATGTTGATGCTGATGTTCCTTCAGGGACCAATGCTAAGCCATGGTCAGCAATGCACATGCCAGATCCAGAATGAGAATTGAGTAATTCTTCCACATCTCGCAATAGAGATTTATTTTCAACATAAACCACTTAATGGTGGGGTTGTGTTAGTGGATGTTAATGTCACTTGTCAGAGTTTTATAATGGGAATGCTCCAAGTTAAGTGGACGATGCCATTATAAGAACATTGATCATGTTTCAATACATTCTAGAACCTATGTAGGACTTGATTCCAATTAAAGTAAAAAGGAAACAGAAAAGGATTTCAAACTACCTGTCCCTTCTCATGCTCTTGAATACGATTCGTGCTTGCTCCACCATCCCAGATATTGCAAATGCATCAAGTAAAATATTGTAAGCTTTGTGGGTAGGCCTGGACAACAATTAACAAAGTAGATAACTATCACCTCAAGTGTTTGACAGCATTATCATGAACACATCATCATTATTGTTCCTTTACCCAGAGAGAGAGACAGAGACAGAGACAGAGAGTAAGTATGACCCTTGCTTATTGGAAACAGGATGCTGTGCTCCCATGGACTAATACTACAGGAAGAAAGAGTAGTCACATGTCCTAAACAATCATGGGATGACATTCGACACTCAATGAAAATAACATATCACGCAATTATTCCTCTGTTCAACAAGAAGAAAACAGCAAGTAGTGGTGAGATGTTAGATTGAATGACAGCTTTCACTTTAGCAAAAGGATTGCCATACTTCTTTTTAGTGATAAATGGAGCCATGGATTTTTTTATAGGTAAAGCAAACATTCACTATAGGGCACTGAGAGGGTGCAAAACCATATAGAAAAGGAGTTTCGACAAACCAACACCAAGTTGATTTAACAGACACAGCATCTAGAAGTCAGTCCACAAAAATGAAGCCATTATACAAATGGGATTTTCTTAGCTGCTTCCCATCACAAAAAACCTTTTGTCTCAGACTAACTGCACTTCAGTTGGAAAGTATACAGAATTATGAAAGGTTCAAGAACTTAAAAGCTATCAATTTTCTGCTTTAATCTCAAGTATTAAGACAATCACCACATTTACCTGACACCAGCATTCAGCATCTCCTCAAATACAGCTAGTGCTTCTTCCTCTCTCCTGGCTTTCCCATAAGCATTTATAAGCAAGGCATAGCTCACAACATCTGGCTGAAGACCCGCTCTTTGCATCTAAAGGTAACCAGTTATTTCAGAAAGCTGATGGACACATAATCAATGAGCAACAAAAACAGAAAGAAGGATGTAAATTATTTAGCCAAATAAACAGGTAAAATAGCATAGTGAATATTTCAAACGCTGTGTTTTCCAGATATTCCAAATGTGCAAGGATTTGAAAAGCACCCCCACATGTTTAATGTAAGTTGTTAAATTGAAAGTTTTTAATTATGCTCTGCAAACATCACATATATGTAATAATATGAGAGAATATTGGCAGCAGGTACTTGAGGTTGATGATACCATGTAAGATGACAGAGAAAGAATCCACTAAAAGTCAAAGGTATTAGATACAGCAATCAAGCCTTATTATGACATGCTCCAGAATCCTGATGACAAAATCAAGAAATTTATGGCCCTAGTCTCCAGTCATAATACTTCATTATCAAATAAAACAGTTTTTGCACTCCAAAAGCCCAAAACCCTTCTCTTTTATCTGTTTCCGCTTTTTGGCCTCCACCCCATCACCAAGCTAGTTCTGTAAAGTACCTGATCATATATCTTTGAGACCTCCTTGTAATTAGCTTCAAATGACATGAGGCTATTGTACGTCACGGTAGATTGCTGTACTCCTCTTTCGGCCATCAAAGAGAACATCTGACGAGCTTTCTCATAATTTCCAGCTTTCTTATGCATATAAATCATCATGTGGAACAGTTTCTGGTCAGGCGTTAGAGGGGATCTCTCCTTATCTAAAAGGGTCTCAAAGACTTCTTCAGCCTCCATAAATTTGTTACCCTGCAGCAGCCCCAATAGCAGATATGAAGTTGCAGGTTCAAAACCAAAGCAAAATTGAGCATTCTAAATAAGTACCTCAACAAATGTTTTAAGAATGATTTGATATGTCAAAGCAGAAGGCTCAGGGCCTGAAGACTGCATCCTTCGAAATATAGCTTCTGCATTGTTATATCGTCTTCCTCTACCATATGCTTCCATAAGGGCAGTGTAAGCAATCACATTAGGGGCATATTTTTTCTTCTTTATAAAGCTCATGACTCTTTCAGCCCTGTTGAAGTTCCCTTGCTTTCCATAAGCAGTTATAAGCATCAGTAGGTCCATCTCGCTGAAATCCCACCATTGCTGAATCCTTAGCCACTCAAGAATCTAGAAGGAAATATGATCATTCAGTAGAAAAAAGCCAAACATTCAAATTATCCAGCATAAAAAAGTGAACCACTTCAATTAACTCAGGAAAAGTATTCCTCACTCTATTCTCATTACTTCAAGGAAAAGAGACAATCTAACTTTTAACAGATTGCACACCCAGGAGGTGTGAGATGAAAAAGACAAATTTAAGCAAAACCGTCTAATTTCATTATAGAAAAGAAAAGACATTCTCAACTTACAAAAGGTCCTATTTTCTCACGTATTTCCAGAAGGAAGAGTCAAGGAGATAAGATTCTCTCACGCTATTTCTTTTAGAACCGAAATGAACTATCATTTGCAAGGTGTCAATATATTGACAATGGTTTCCCATGTGACCAAATTTGAAAGAACCTCTAACGGGACTAATATTAAAACAATTATCCTGATTATAGAACATCTTCATCATTTAGCAAAACTGCATCAACTATCCAATAATGAGATCATCACAACAATGCTTGACGCTCTACTGTTAAACAAAACAATGCATAGGCATCAGCATAACAAATTGTCACTTTATTGACGAAGAAGACGTTGGCACTAGACATCTCAAAGACTTCCCACACCAAATATTTTTCAGAAGCATACAAACATCTGTAGTTATAGGTAATCGTATTGTAAATTAGTTTCTTAGGAGATATTGCAGTGTCCAAAGTCTAGGTCTTCACGGTAGTATATTCTGTTCAGATATCTCCTCTTCTTAATTAGCATAGCAGGATACCTAACCTCATAGTAGAGAATGTCTGATTTGGGTTTTCTTTTTGTTTAAACATTACATAGGATGAACAAAAAAGAAGCTTCATGTGCAACAACGTCACATACTTGCACAACGCATTGGCCCCTGTCACCATCATCCTGTGGGAAACTAAAACTAAAGCTTTTGCAGGATGAGGTAGTTCTGGAAACATGCTTTTAGAAGTGTATGGGCCATGAACATGGGAAAATTAACTTAGAATTGGTCCCCCTACCTCGCTAACAAGGTTCCATTTCTTTAGCTGCTTGAACCTTTTTAAGGTTCCCAACACAAGGTCTCGTGGAAGCACCTGCGTCCGAGCCCTCTCAGTCCTGAGGACATTCGCCGCCGAGCCTGCTTCCTCGATTTCCTTCATCAGCCTCCTCCAGTTCTTTTGATCGGCTTCATCCGCTGCATCTTTGAAAACCTCCACCTTCCTCCTCTTCTGCATGAATTTCCTCGGCACCAACATCCGCATACATATTACCCCCACTCTCCCACGTACACTGACCTTATCGCTAATGCACGTCCCACATATCTCTGGTCTACTGATGGGGAAAAAAATCACAGTTCATTTAAAATTGTCACAAATTGCAACTACCCAAAACTGCAGCAGAAAGAAAGAACAACGACAGTTACGGATAAAGAACAGCAAACTTAGATAAGAGCGTTGGTAATCGATTGAAAGAAAAATTCAATTTTGCACATGGGTGGTAAGAAATGGAGCCAAATTCCACTTCCCCATTTGCCTCCCCAATTCGCAATGCGCAAGAACGAAGAAAACCAACGCCCGTATTGAAGAAAACCATCAGACATTATTCAGGGTTTTTGATGGGTTCAAGAGAGCGCAAGAAAAACTCAAGGAAGAGGACTGCAGTAGAAAGAAAGAACAACGACAGTTCCAGATGACGAACAGCAAAATTACATAAGAGCGTTAGTAGTCGATTGAAAGAAAAATTCAATCTTGCACGTGGGTTATAAGAACTAGAGCCAAATTCCACTTCCCCATTTGCCTCCCTGTCCCGCAATGCGCAAGAACGAAGAGAACCAACGCCCATATTGAAGAAAACCATCATATACTATTCGGGGTTTTTGATGGGTTTAAGAGAGCGCAAGAAAAAACTCAAGAGGAGGACACACGATACAAACCTGCAGTCATTCAAAGGAGCTGAAAGGAACGGCTTCAGAAACAGGGTTTGGGTCATTTGAGAGAGAAACAGAGAGAGAGACTCTGCTTTTTTACAGGCCTTCTTCCCGAATTTGCTCCAAGAAGATTTGCAGGTGAAGCAGCCCCTGTCGTTGTGAGGACTTCTGATGGTTTGGTTTCGCTTCTTCAATAAAAATCTTATCTTGAGTGGGGAAAGAAAGGAACAGACCAGCAAACCAACCGCCACCAACCGACCGGGTTCAACAGTGTTAAAAGAACCGGTCCGTTCCGATCCATGTGTCCAAGAAAAACTAAGGACAGTGAGCCTCGGCCAGTCTCGCCTCAGATGTGATTTTCTTAGTACCTGAAATTGTAAGTAAATTTTTGAATTTTTGTATCCAATCCCAGTTTATTCTGACTCCTAGACTAAATTTTTTATTCGGCATTTTATCCGGACGTATCCAAGTTTATCTAGTCCAGAGAACGTCACAAAACATCGGACCGGATAATTTAATATCCTATCTCGTACTCAATTTCGGATCACAAAACATAACTTATACAATTAAATTCACACATTTTCATCAAACGGATAAAATTATCATTAATATTAATTGCAATTTAAAGTAGTAACTCGTAATTTATTTACTGTCTTTCTTTTTTGAATTTTTCTATTTCTAGAAGCTAATTGCCATATTATAAATTATAGTGTGTTTTGTTTAATTTATTATGCGTATGCCATTTATACTAAAGGCAATGTGTTTTTTTTTTAAAGATTTTATTTCTGTATTAAGTCGTTTTGTTGAAGAGTGAATTTCCAAGAAACCTAATTTTTTTTTTATGGTGTCATGCAAATTAATAGATTAACTATCAAGTGGAATCTAGAAAAATTTCAAATTATATAGCTTGTCAATAGAGTCACATACTCACATGTTTATAAATTTTTATGTTGTTGTGCATGTCATCATCAAATTTATTCTTTTCAGTTATCTTTTTATATACATATATGATGGAATGAACGCATGAATAATAAAACCCTTGATTTTTCAAAGAAAAATCACTATTAGATTATTCACTTGAAACTTTAAAAGATGAAATCTAATTAAATCAAAATTTTGCATAAAATAAGAATTATGTTTAGGAATGTCAGTGATATTTCATTTATTTTGGATTGACAAAAATTAAAGAGCGTAAATTTTTCATACTCAGCGTTTTTAGTGTTTTCACATACTCCTATAACATATCACATGCTTTGTCTAAAAGTGTCCTATAGTAAGGAAAAAACACGGATTCTTTAATATATATAAATAAAAAGATTTGATGTTTTCTTTATACCGATGAAATTAAAAAAAAAAAAAGTTCACCCAGAAAACTGAGCTTTTGAGATAAGGGGTACAAAGAATAGATCATTCATGGAGTAACGATGAATAAGATACAACTAAGTCAAAGGAAACTAATAGCTATGCAAATATGGAACAACTAAGGCCATTTTCGTCTACTTAGTAAAGAAAAGAGTAGACGCAATCACATAGTGGTTAGAAATAGTCCCACCTGGACACTCACAATGCGCATCTTCTTCTGTGCTTTTTAGCTTGAACATACCGCATTATGTACTACTTTATAGTTTGATGCACCAATTCAACAAAGACAATTGAACGATTTTGCTTGTTAATTGTGCATAAGCTATATTTTTTTTGAGTAATGTGTTTTAATGGGGGGGGGAAAAGAGCCATGGACGAAAAACAGGGAAGACAATGAACTTCTGTATGCTAAAGCACCTTAGTTTTCCCGAGTAACATGTGAAACTATCAGTCTTCTGGTATATAGGTATATCCTGTGAGGCATATATAGTTATTTGACAAATCCAAAAATGACACAAACTCAATATACATAGTTTATCAGCTTGATCAACAAAATATAGATTTTTCTTCAATGACACGATTTGATGCAAGTACCAAATTCAAATGTAACACTTGATTACGAACATGAATTGCTGACCGTATGTATGCATCAGTGACAAAGGAACTTGTTCATATGGATTAGAGAGGCACGAATGCATGACGATTGTAGTGCGCTAACCACTGTGACAACTAATGTCCGCTTGCAAAGCACATTGCAAAAGTTTCGGCCAAAGATGCAGTCCTTTCTCATTTCATGGGAAGGTTTCTGAGATTATATTCAGGAGGCTAAAATCCGTAACTTTAGCTGGTTCAGGCACAACAACACCATTTGCTGGTCTGCAAATTCACACAGTAGTCACCATGCATGATAAAACTTTCAAGATGCACCAGAGAAACCTTTCTAATTGCACGGGACAGTACTTCCATTCCATGAGACTAGCAAACTAAAAATAAATCGGAGAAAATTCAGACAAAAGGACTGAGAAGTCGGCGATATACAAAAATTCCTGTGTCTCTATGTACTGGAAGCAGCTATATCATGCTGCCAACAGGGATCTCGACCCTTCACTTGCTTCACAGAGGACAGGCTATGGACAATGTGCCTCTTCAAGGAGTTCAGCCAGAAAAGAAAGCTTATTGGGCAAACAATGAGCGCAAATGCAGTATTGCACTCATTTGCAGGATGCAACTGGCTTTATATAGGCAGGAGATCGCAACTGAGAAATGGCTGTGTCACCATCTGCATCCTCAACAGGTACTGATGCTCCACTAAGATTCTTCCTGCACAGCAATTCAGAAGTATCAGAGTAAGATCAGATATGCACCATTAAAACAACGAATATCATTACCGAGTAATAAGAACCGAAAGCTAAGGACACTTACAAAAGTACAAACTCAATGAACTAGCAAAGATGATGGCATTTTCACATACTCTACCATTTCTTTGCTTTAACATTTCATCAAGATGTTCATTCCAAAGCTGAACGTAAATTCACTAAGAAGGCTGCTAAGGGATTCAGATGAAAGCTTAAGCTAGCTTGAATTAGCCACCTATTCAAATAAAGATAAAAGGCACGGCATAAAAAAAACACAAGAAGAGGGACCAGAGTTGCAGATTCAACAGACAAGTGTACCTCACAGAGACAAAAGTTTCCTCAGATAAAGCCTTTTCCAGCCTCTCCTCAAATGGTGTTGCATGCCAACTTACTTTCTGATCCTGCAAAGAAAGCAAGATCTCCTCACATCTTATGGCGATATATTCAAGTTTGTGTCTATTAGATGGGAAACAGTAAGACACACCTCCTTATACTTGTTAGTCGAATTAGGAATTCCGTTCCCATCCCACCACTTTTCTGGGACATGAGACTGTTCATCTTCCTTCCAATGTGCAGCAACAAGCCCAATGATTGGTCTATCTGTGGGACTTCTACTATGACGAGTTTTCCTGTAAGATACAGAGCCAAATTTGCCGCCGTCATTTTCCATCTGAAGAGGCGGCTTCAGCCAAGCTGACAAGGTTGTTTCACCCTTAAAACCCTGTCCCAAAGGAGTCTCATCCAGCCGTGTTCCCCTGTTCAATGTTTCATTTACAGGCTGTGCAAGTGATTCATTTAGCTCGCCCAAAGATCGATGATTATCAGCATCTTCCTCCTTAAAACCCTTCAACTGCATGTTGTCCTGGTAGGAATTTGGAACTGAATAAATATATTCGGACCTGATCCTTGGCTTTCCATATGGTAAATTTTCCATGTTTGCCGGGAAAACAGTTCCAGGTGTCTGCATCTCATCAGATAGCTTGAGAGGGGTTGGATAAGGTGAAGGCTTCACTGTACTCTGATTACCCAGTAATTCAGAATCTTTGATACTGTGGCTTGCAGCTTTGGTAAACGAACTTCTAAGTGAACAAATATCAGCATCAGGATCAAAATGAACCGACTTGCTCCTACACTGAGTGTGTGAGGTGGAAGGCCAAGGTGTGATTGGGGTTGAAATACCACTGTTCTCTACAGCTAGAATGCCGGTTGCCATAGTTGTATTCTCTTCACTACTGCATTCAGTAGAGTTCAGAGGAATGCTAAAAGTGCTCTCAACGTTTGATTTACAGCTGCAAAGGAGGGAAGTTAACGAAATAATCAATCATCTGAAGGACAGAAGTTTTACCAAAAGTTTAGCAAGACATTGATCCTAGAGTTGAAGGAAACACCAATGGATTCATTAAGAAAAGACAAAAAAAGTATACTCAGTTTAAAATAATATTCAGCTTCTTAGACTAGCAACAGGTTCCTTATAACTATGGGAACGTGTAAAAGTTAAAGTTTTGCTTTGTCCCTTACTGGATAACAGAAATTAGTCCAAAAGCTTCTTTGTTGAAGATCTATTCCCTTGCTAATCTAAACATTTCATCTGAGAAATTCATCTTTGCATATTATGAACTACTAGAAAGCTTCACCTTGTAGGTGCATGCTCTTGGGAAGCAGAATCGCTTCCAGAATCTACAAAAAGTTTGACAGGTGTTGGGGAAACTTCAGTAGGCTTAGTCAGCTGAAGTTTCCTGATAGATGTATGAGGAAGCCATGAGTGAAACTCTGAACTTTCTGAATCTCCATGATTCGGCGGTGAAAACATGAACTTGTCTGTTGCTTTCCGAATTTCTGCAGGAGTCTCAGGTAAGGTTCCACAAGCTTTAAGGAACTTAGCCTGTTAGATAAATCTGAGTTAGTAGGAAGTCAATGAAATGGATGGACCAGAAGTAGCCAACAACAATAAAGTAAAAATCTACATTCGTGACAATGAAATCTAAAAGCATAAACTACCTTACTCAAAACTCCTCATTCAGTGTGACCTCTAAGCAGAGAGTTAAGTTGCCATGATAATTTAGCCTTCTATCCTCTAAACTAATAGAATGTACATA
Organism: Eucalyptus guilfoylei; assembly: GCA_016097605.1. Classification (NCBI taxonomy): domain Eukaryota; kingdom Viridiplantae; phylum Streptophyta; class Magnoliopsida; order Myrtales; family Myrtaceae; genus Eucalyptus; species Eucalyptus guilfoylei. The sequence continues at coordinate 11,071,033 of CM027870.1, read as the reverse complement.
TGACAGACAGTTTATATCATTTAGAATAGAAGACATTGGCATCTTGAGGCTTTGGCCAATATCAAGAACAGGAATTGACAAATTGGGAGGAAAAAGAAAGGGACTGGGAGGTTCTCCAGGATTACCAGAAGTGCCTTAAAGCCTATAAAAGTATCGTTAAATAAGTTTTAACTTACGTAAAACAGAGAGCCTTCATCCTTGGTTTCCTCTTGACTCTTAATTATAAGAGTACGAGTAGAAAGTTCCTCAAAGCACACGATTCAGTCAAACCGTACAGTCACTTCATAATAATGTTCATATTAGGGTCATATTTTCCTCCATCCAGTTTTCTCCAACCATACTATGATTGGTGGGTTACAAATCATAGATGTAGCCCACTTCTAACCCACCAATCAGAGGCATGATTGGAGGAAACCTCCCCTGCCGACGATGGAGAAATATATAGCCCAACTAGAAATTAGTAACTCTGAAACAAAATAGAAATTTATCTTCTTCTCATATGATGCCTCTAGAGTGTATAGGTGGCTAAATTTCAATTGCACTGACAGCAACAAATCACTTAGGCTCGCATTCATCTCTTACTAAGATACAGGGAAAATAAGAATGCATCCCCAAAATATTTGCCAAATTACAAGGAAGCCGTGTCTTTATTCAGGAGAGTATATACTCATACCTCTATACGAAATATGCGTGACATGGTTTATAGATGCACACCGAGCACTTCATTTACCTGGGATAAAGGAAAATCAATTCGGAGATCGAAGTACCTCATCTTTGACATCCTTGCTGATCTGCGGGCTTCCAAAAGCGCGATTTTCCAGATCCTCCCCTCGAATGTCTTCTCTATCTTAAGAGAAACAATGAGACACCACATCAGAGGGCAAAAAACAAAATGCTAGACCGAAAGCCCTACACCAGCTAAAGCATAGAACCTAACCCGCGACTCTGTTCACTCATAACAGATCAAACCCATCCCGAACAAAGTCAAGAAACAAACCCAATCTTTGAGGCGGCCTAACAAGCAAAACACTCACCTTCATCCAAAAACAACGACGCCAGCCGATTCCGAGACCCCAACGCCTCCTGCAAACAAGCAAAACGCAACGAAAGTCGAAAACTCAGGCCCCTGCGGACAGCTTCAAACAACAGCAAGCAAGCAAGCAAGCTCGCGACGGGGGAACGAGAAAAAAAAAGGAGAGCGCTTTCCCGCGACTCCGCACCCGATGCCACAAACCCATTTGCGCAACTCACCGCAGCTTTCTTGGGTCGGGCCGGCTGAGCGGGATGGCGGCACCGATCGCCGCCGCCGCCGCCGCCGCGCAAGCAGACGAGGAAGCAGCCCATGGCGATGCCCAGCGACCGGTCGAGAAGCCCGAGGACCCTCCTGAGCGCAAGCCCGAGCTCACGATTTAACAGTGCGCATATCATCTGGGACCAGCCGAGCCCCACCACCCCCTCTCTCTCTCTCTCTCTCTCTCCTCTTTGCGTTATGGTGTCATCTCATCGGTGAGGTGAGGGAGAAGCTCGACGCAGAAGAGAGAGAGGGAGAGTTGTTGAGTCGTTTTGAGAATTTTGAACGCAACTGAAACGAGGGAAAAGACGGGCCTCCCCATTGGAAAGCTCAGATCGGACGGTCACGCGCCCCCGAGTAGAGGATCTGGCGGTACTCGCTCTGCCAAGCTGACGCGTCGCGATCGTCCGGATGATTAATGCCTTTTTTTTTTTTTTTTTGGAGATTTTTGTTTTTTTGGCGCAATCGATTCATTTAATCCCATTTAATTTGCGGGATCAGGTGTTTCCTTATATTACTTTCATCTTCGCATCCTCTCTTTGAAAACGACGAGGAAAGAAATATATTCGGCATCCGGAAATTTAATTTGATTTGAATGAGTTTCGAAATGAGAATGGGAAATGTTACGTGCATTTTTTTAGGCGGGTGTATTTTGAAAGATGGAAATGCATTTTTTTTTCCCCATAATATAAAAGCACAACTTGAATTTGACGAGAATGGAAATAAATTTTACTTAGAGAGACACATGAGTTGCACAAAGAGTATGATTTTTTTTTTTTTTGTTAGCATGGCAAGGATGATTGCAAACTCTCATGATGAAGCTAAATTATAGAATATAAGCTAGCTAATGAGAGTAAGAAAAATATTATTTAGGCTCCATTTATTTCATGTAAAATTTATATTATTGAAATTTTTTTTTAATAAATAATTTATTGGTAAAAAATAATTTTTTTGTCATTTAGCTTATATTTGAAAGTTATTTTCAATTGTTTATGGAGGAAAACTTGATTTCATTCTTCTAAATAGGTATGCACGGCTGGAGTACTAACAACTTGAATAAGGGCAATTGGGGAACTAAGCATAAGTATGTTCGTTGGGATCTCGAGTCTAACCTCTATGGACTCAGGCCTAGGTCCATGAAAGCTAGATCTAAGTCCATTGAGGTCCAGCTGGGTCTTTGGTTCCTAGGTCTTGATCCATCGAGTCAAGTCCCAAGTGTTGTGGATTCAGGCAAATGTGTTGAGGTCTCAAAGGACCGACCTTAATGAATTTGAGCCTAGTCCCGATCGCTAGAGATCTAGGCACGAGCAATGGGGTGTTAAGCCCGCCTCTATGGACCGGGGTGCGGTTGGAAGAGGGAATACCCATTCCATTTGAAACGAGCATTCCCCGTTTTAAACTTGCACCACCAGATATACCTAAAAAGCTTTGTTAATAAGCATCGAAGAATATTTGATAAGCTCAGGCATGCTATTCCATTTGGCAAAAACGACGCCGTTCGACCTGTAAGCTTTCTTGTTTCCCGCATATATAAGGAAGCGAGCCCTAACGACGCTTGGGGAGAGCGGAGGAGGAAGGAAGGAAGGAAGGAGGTGGGAAGTGAGAAAGGAGTAGAAGCGGCGAGAAGCGAGGAACGTGTGGATTCGACCCAAAAGCACTCTGATCGTGGGGATCGTGATGCTCCTCATATCTCATTCGCATAGTTTTCAATCTGAATCCTTGGCTTCTCGCTGCTCCTCCTTCTGAGCCCCCTTCTCCAACCCGGTCTCTCTCTCTCTCTCTGCCTCCCCTGTTCTGTCTGTCTGTCTGTCTGTCTGTCTAGATGCGTAGATGGATACGGGGTGACCTCCTGCTGGCCTTATGATGGTACTGATAACGTCTCTGAAGGCTCAGACTCTTTTCCACTCTCTCTTGACTGGGTTGATTTCTCTCTAGTCCTGTTTGATCTTTTATGGTTGGTGGTAATTTTCTTCTTTGAGAAATGATAATCGTGCCTTGAAGCTGCAGTGAAATTGTGGTGGATGTAGAAACTCTGTTAAGTTCCTATAGTGTTATAGTTGGGGAAATTGTTGTTTGGTGTCGTTTCTTGTTTTTCTAATGCTCGGGTGATCAGTTTTAGGGTGGATCAGTTGCCATTCTGAATCGGATAATTTTCAAGTGGTGATTTTTTTTTTGTTTTCTATTTCTTGCACGACTGCCTGGAAAGGCTGCAAATTTTTTAACCCAAACAAACCCAGGTAAATCCAAACTGGTCTGGATTGCTTCTCAACTTCCGGTATTTCCAAACCGTATTCAAATTCATCAATCTCTTCAAGCAGAAGAAAAGCCTGCAAATTTCTTTAACCCAAGCAAACCCATGTAAGCAATGACCAAAGCTTAAATCCTATAGACCCGTTCTATTCTAGTCGGTTCAGTATTCGCATTCGAGATGATGTTCACAACTTCAAAAGTCAGACCGCATGCCCCTATAATCTACATTCACATCTAAATCCATGATTTCCAGAAAAAATATCCCAAATTCATTTGTCGTGTGTGCCCTTTGCTAGGGTTGTTTTCTCATATCCTCTCATAGCTCAATCGGCACGAGCATCCACTGTGCATATTTCGAATTCATCCCACCGATTCTCTCAGCACCGCAGATACACACGCAGAGGGAGCTCTGTTGAGGTCATTAGAGCCAATGAAAAGAGAGATTGCAGACTCATCGCTGCCGTTGAGGAGGAAACTAGTCCAGGGATGTGAGTCGGGATGACATTGAGCGATAGGGAGGCGTCAGGTGAGAAACTGAGAAGTGGCAGGGGTGACTGGTGAGCCCGAGCGAGAGTCGAGAAGGATTGAGCCGGGGGTTATTGGTTCCTACACTGGAACTGTGGTCCGGTTTTCAGGTGCATCCATGGAATTGATTGAAATCTTCCCACTAAGAGCGGAGGCTGGAGGTAACCAAGAGCAGAAGTGATAGAGCGAGATAGTGAGGCAAAAGATGGAGGAAGACGGAGAGAAAACTTGGTATGAAAAGTTAAAATTTAAAAATTACTGGTCTAGGTGAATGGGTGAACTCTTCACACCTATAACTAGAAATCAGATTGGTACTCACCAATCCCAATAAATTGGATTAGAGGGAATTGGGAATTCGATTGATCCCATGGAAATCGTTGGTTTTGGGCTGATATGGTTCCAAGCTGTTTTGGGTTCTGTGGCACACCCCTAAATTGATCAAGGGTGGGAAATTAGGGTTTTGACTCAAAGTGAATGTGAAGTTAATGTGAAGTTATGTATATCAGACGCAATCATTTGCTAAGAAATCTTTTGTAATAATCAAAATCATAAATAAATTAAAAACTATTAGTCATGTTTGGGTAGTTCGGTTCACACCTAGAGTTGGAACTGGAACCAAGAATCAGATTGGCTCCTGCCCAGAATTGATCTAGTCCTAGTTCAGTGCTCTACCCTAAAAAATTGTTTCCTTAGTAGCATGGCCGAGCTCTGGCTTTTTCGCCTGACATAACCTACAATGGAGGGATCGGGTTGAATTATCAGTTGTGATTTGCTCCTTACGTGAATCAAATTCATGCTTTTGTCTAAGAATTGTGATATTTTGTCATGATCAAGTGTTGAAAAACTGTCACGAAACACAACAAATCGAACGATAAGCCACTGCACCATAAAAATCCCCGATCTTGTCAGGTACAATGAATCGAATTCTCGAATTAAGCTTCCATACTTGACTCCCTTCGACTAGTTGACTTGAACGACGATCACTGTCGAAAAGAAAAGGGGTTTGGCGAAGGAAGAATGCTCGCAACATGGCAAAGTTTAAACCCCTCAATTGTCTAGATTATTTAATAGTGATGCGTGGTAAGTTTGGGTGAGATTGCTGAACGAGTTTTGACGGAGCGGAAGTATTTTATGAGTTGGTGGGAAAATAAGATTGGGATGGAATAGATTCACTATCAAAGGACTAAATAAGAACGCACAATAATTAATCACTCGAAAGAAATTCTTATATAATATCAACTTAAAACTTTGCATACTTACAATTGAGAATGCACCTCTTGCTTAAAGCAAATAGAAACTGAGCTAAGGAATATCATACTAGGAAACGTGAAAACGGGAAACTTTAAACTATGGCATATTAAACTAGGAAACTTTTAACTTAGGAAACATCAAATTAGGGAACCTTCAAATAGGAAACCAACTAAAATTAGGGAAAAATAAAACCCCTCTAGCCTTTGATTCAGTTTATTCTTCAGTTTCTAGAAACACCATTATGGATTTTTCGTATCATTGGACCCATTGGATCATGTTGTGGCCGAAATCTCCCTTTGTTTACACAAACATCAAATGGTCTCTAATGTGATATGATGCTCTCACGTTGAGTAGCAACCGTGAAGGTGTTGGTACCCCTACGAAAATTCACAGGGACATCACTTAAAACGTTGATTTATTCGAGATGCAAATATGCCAAAGAGAGCAATGGCAACGAAAGGATTATATCTACCGTCCAGATATATCAGGTAGTATACACATTGCATGAGTATTGTAGTATCCAGATAAGTGACAGAAAATCTTGCAAAGAAATTCAAGGCAAGGAAATGAATGCGAAGTCAGATTTTTCTGAGCTAATCCTAGTCGCATACCAAGTTAGGACTGTGCACATTGGATCCCCAAAGTTTTCCGGTAGTGATGGGTGCAGTCGGTGCATGATGGTGTTAACAACTTGCTGCAACTTCGTTAATGCTCTGAGAAGAGACCTCTTTTTAAACCCAGACACAGAGTTAAAGAGTCATTGACTGGTGCATCAAGGAGGGAGAAGGAGAGGAAGAAAATGGTGGTGAAGGTGTACGGGCCTGAATACACAGCGCCCAAGCGAGTGCTGGCGTGCCCGATCGAGAAGGGCCTCGAGCTCGAGACCGTCCCTAACGATATCTTCAAGGGCGAGCACAAACCCCTGAATTCCTCGAGTTCCAGGTGTGTCCCTCTTCCGGAAACTCACTTCTCTTTGAGTCAAACTCTCAAACTCGAGCTGTTTTTTATTTATTTATTTTTGGGTACTTAGCTTTTAGAGTATTCTATCTGGCCGATCCTGAGACGGATCGTGTGTATATGTGTATGTGTAGCCCTTCGGATCAGTTCCTGGGGTTCAAGATGGGGACTATACTCTCTTCGGTAATGCTCTCAGCTCTGGCTTGCATCATATATCTTTTTTGTTTTGTGCCTTTGAATTTCAACATCATGGTCCATCGCTCGCTCGGACTTTTTCTAGTGGTTCTTCAGCGCGCTACCATCTATGCAGCTCATTACTCACTCGAGCACTTTAACAACAATTCCGAGGCTTTGTTTATCCTCTCATCAGGAGAATGCAAGCATAATCAAACTACATTAGTGACAAGAGGGTTTGAGCTCGGCAATCTGCACCATCCGGCATTTGTTAGGTTAAAGTGAGGCTGTCCTTATAATTATTCAGACTTTCTAGGAGTCGTTCAGTCTTAATCTGAACTCAAATCATTTGCCTAAGGAACATATGATTTAAATCACAGTGCTATGGCGAAGTAGTCTGACTTATGAAGCATAAAGAGTACCTTCGATGACTATTGTGGAGTTCTTTTTATATTCGTATGTTGGCCAAAGGCCATCGATTATCATTTTGACCTGCATTTTCGTCCGATTATTTGCCTGACCAATCTTTAAGCAGAACCAACCATCAGTGCATAGACATTGAAATGTCGTTCTGCATCTACACTGTTACTGTGGGTCTAGGATCGTGAGAGTGAGACTGCTGGGAAATTCAAGAGCACGGTGCAGGCCTCCTTTAGGTTGCATCGTAGATTTATGGCGCGTTTCATCTGCGGGGAAAAGATGTCTGTCCACTCACTGTAATATTGATTCATACAGAATCGCAGGCCATCGCAACGTATTATGCCGAGAAGTACAAGCACCAAGGGACCAAACTGCTGGGGAAGACTATAGAGGAGAGGGGGCTCGTCGAGCAGCGGCTCGAAGTTGAGGCCCAGAACTTCCACCGGCCGATCAATGACCTTGCCATGCAAATTGTTTTCAGCCCGCTTATGGGACTTACCCCGGATCCAGAGCTGATATAAAAGAGCATGGACGAGCTCCGTAAGGTGCTGGATATCTACGAGGGAGGCTGCCGAATAGCAAGTTCCTGGCGGGGGATTTTATCAGCCTTGCTGACCTAAGACACCTCCCATTCACCCGGTTCTTGGTGGGCGCAATGGGGAAGGAGTACCTGATGAGGGACCGGAAGAATGTGAGCGCATGGTGGGATGATATCTCGAGCAGGCCTTCATGGAAGAAGGTCGTTGAGCTCTGGCCCAATCTGATTTAGGATCATTTTATCAGGTGCTCCCGGTGCACCCGAGTCTTTAGTCTATGCGAAGGAGTGGTCAACTTCTGTGGTTAGCGTCTCTCTCTGTCTAATTAGTGTGTTTCTACTCGATCTGAATCGGCGGATTCAGGCGATCTAACGAGCTTTGTTGAGTATGGTCTGTGATGTCTTGTGTCAAGTTGGATCCTTTTTGGGTCTAGAACTGAGTACTCTCTGGACCTGTCCCTTTGCTTTTATCCCTTCAAGTTCTCTTCTCATGGTGGTGTCGTGTGGTTAGTGTGACTTAGTAGCACAACACAACGAGGCTATCGCCAAAAAGATTGGGCGAGCGCACGAGAAAAGTTCATATTGTTTAATGAACATCGACACTTGAACATTCATTCTGAACTTTAAAGTAAGCTCTTATGTAGTAGTGTTGGGCTAAATTTCGAGCTTAAATGAGAAAGATTGTGTCAAAAATCTTGTGTTGTCCTAGGAGGTGATGTTCGAGCTGGAGACTCACCGGAAATCTGTCGATCCTATATGCTTTCCTTCTTGGACATAAAATCGCTCGACTCTGGCTCGACTCCTAGAAAGATATTGCTCAACGGTTTTGCATGTGGTGTGAATAGAAAATTTATACATAAGAGTAATGAAGCGCCACGATCTTGGGAAATGGTTATTAAAGCCATGTTAATGCCCCCTCTCGGGGGATATAAAGTCTCAATTCTCACACTTTATATAAGTTAAGTCCGCATTGCATGCAAGGGAAGTGGAAAAATTGTCCAAAAATTCATAAATCTATTGTAATTTATCAGTTTAGTCATAAACTTTTTAATTTTGTTAATTGAGTCTAAACCTCTTCGAGTTTTGCCAATTGAGTTCGTTCAATCAATTTTGACATGAAATTACTAATGTGAATGTTAGACGTTGTATGTGATACGGCCGGCGATGACTCGCCCTAATATGCACAATTTTTAATAACTTTTTAATTTTTTAATTTTTTTCCTTTACTTTATTTTTTTTTCCTAACCCTAGTTGCAAGGTAGGAAGCATTGACATTTTCCAAGACCTTTCGTGTTGTGTCGAACACTCTGACATGTTTCGACACATTCCGACACGCAGTCAACAGGTGTCCAAAAATCCGACACACGGCCCGACACGATCCGATATGTGAGTCTATAATTTTGACATGTGATTTTGACAAACATGGGGTCAATTTAAAAAGTTTCACTAAATGAGGAGTCAAAATATAAATATGTAAAAAAAATAAAAAAAAATAAAGGGGGAAATAAAGACTTCTTGTTATATTTGATGGTGAAATGTGAATTGTTTTTTTCTTTTTTTGACTTCTTGTTAAATGTTAAATTCAACAGTGGAACACTCTGACATGTTTCGACACATTCCGACACGCAAATGATCAACAGTGTCCAAAAATCCGACACACGGCCCGACACGATCCGATATGTGAGTCTATAATTTTGACATGTGATTTTGACAAACATGGGGTCAATTTAAAAAGTTTCACTAAATGAGGAGTCAAAATATAAATATGTAAAAAAAATAAAAAAAAATAAAGGGGGAAATAAAGACTTCTTGTTATATTTGATGGTGAAATGTGAATTGTTTTTTTCTTTTTTTGACTTCTTGTTAAATGTTAAATTCAACAGTGGAATGTGAATTGATTTTTTTTTCCTTCAAGTTTTATAGATCATTTGAACGAAATATAGTTGGATTTGTCAAATTGAAACAACAAATGATATCAACAAACAGTAGATTAATGTTTTTAGTGTAAATTCATTTTAGGCTCTTTTTTATTATTTATTTATTTTTGAATCTAAATCAAATTAATTTTATTAAAATAATCATAAAAATGATAATTTATCATATATATATTTAATATACAATGTATCCCAACATGTCGAAATTCTCTATTTTTTTTTTAAATAACGTGTCCACGTGTCGTGTTGTGTCGTATCGCGTGTCGTCTTATGTCGTGTTGCATATTGCGTACTGGTGTCAGTGTTACTTAGGTTGCAGGCTACAAGCAAGAGGATTGACCTTTGCCTAGATTTAGGCGAGAGCCGTGACACCCTTGCTTGGCTTGAGTAAGGCGAGGGCATCCCTCACCTAGTTTTGGGTGAGGGCCCCTAGCCTAGATGAGGCGAACGTTGCTAGTAGAGGGTTAGAAAAAGAAAAGAAAAGAAAAGACTAAAAATTTATTAAATATTTTAAAAAATTAAAAATTATTCACTTCAGCGTCATCCATGCTACCTAATATAGTCAATGTCTAGTTAAGTGATATTTAGCTAAAATCGGTGGGATTGACTTAATTGGCAAAATGCGAAAGGGTTTAAGGATTAGATTGAACATTAAAAAATTGAAGGAATTCATTAAATTAATAAAAGTCAAAGATCACGATGTACTTAGGCTAAAGTTTTAAAGACAGTCATTTTCTCCGAGGAAATTTATGCGAGCATAATGAATTTCAAGTCTACCGTACAAATATGTCAGATAGCATGCTCATTGCCAGAGAACAATCTATCAAAGATAAGTCAGAGGAAATGTTGCAAAGCTTTCCAAGGCGTGAGCGAAGTCAAATTCGACGAAGGCAATTAGTAGCATGCCAACGTTGACCGATTATCTAACCTTGGATCCCCAAAGGAATCGGGTCGCGAACAGTAAGTTGGTGCATGACGGTATCGTGTGCGACTTGGTTTAATCGTCTAATAAGAGCTTCCTTTATAAACCCAGACGCAGAAGGAGAGAGTCGATCCCGAAAGATATTTGGAAATCAACTGGTCCGTCGACAAGAGAGAAGAAGAGGAAAAAATGGTGGTGAAGGTGTACGGGCCTGATTATGCAAATCCGAAGCGAGTGCTGGTGTGCCTGATCGAGAAGGGCGTCGAGTTCGAGACCGTTCCCATCGATATCTTCAAGGACGAGAACAGAGCCCCTGAATTCCTCAAGCTCCAGGCTTGTCTCTGTTCTTGAAACTCGCGTCTCTTTGGATCGAACTCGAGTTTACGTTTTCTTTGTGGGTACTTAGCATTTGAGGTACTTTATCTGATTGTTTCTGATTCGGCTCATGCGTGTGCGTGCCTGCAGCCCTTCGGATCGGTTCCTGTGATTCAAGATGGAGACTATACTTTGTTTGGTAATGCTCTCAACTTTTGGATTTTCACATCGCACTCCGATGCTTGGACCGAAACATTTGGAAGCACGGATGGTTCTTCAGCATGCTGTCGCTAGTGTAATTTGTCGGTTTAAGGTTTGGTTTTTAAAGTCTAAGAAGCTCTGCAATGAATAGATACCACAGGAAGTTGAAAAGCCCGACTCTGCTGACATATTCAGTTGATATTAGCTGCTCGTTTTAGCTCATAAACGTTCGGTGATTTAGCTTTGCGACTCTTTAATCACTTGCGTGCTTTGACGATAACTTTCGAGTGTTCTTTTATCCTCTCAATAAAGAATGCTGGTGTAATCAAAATGCATTAGGGGAGGAGGATTTGTGCTCGGAACTCAGCACCTTCCGGCATTTGTTAGGTTAAAGTTTAGGTTGTCGTCTTTATAATTTGAACATTCTAGGAGTCTGATCACTCTGAATCTCAAGTCAAAACATTTGCCTAAGCAATGGATGATTTAAATCAAAGCTCCATGGCAAAATAGTCTGAATTTGGAAGGATCGGGCATGCGTTTCAGCGATGAGATGCGAGTCTTTCGAGTATTTTCCCCATTAGTGAGGATTGCTCAGGTTTAAGGAAAAGAGGCCAGACTCGTCAGCTGGCTATCTGGGAAGTATCCAAGGAAGAGTAAAGAGTAGCTTCGAAAACTACCGTTTCCTATGTTGGCCAAAGGCCGTCGATTATCTGTTTGAACCTGCATTTTTGTCCGATTACTTTCCTGACCAATGTCGAGGCAGAATGATCAATTCATAGTCATAAAAACATCCCACTGATTCTGCACTGTTACTGTTGGTCTAAAGTTGTGAGAGTAAGACTGCTTGTAAATTCAAAATCTCAGCGCTGGTCTCTTTTAGGTTGCGTTCTAGATTTGTCTCTGTAATGGATCCTATTTTGTTCATGCAGAATCGCGGGCCATCGCAAGGTATTATGCCCAGAAATACAAGCACCAAGGGACCGACCTGCTGGGAAAGACGATAGAGGAGACGGGGCTCGTCGAGCAGTGGCTCGAAGTCGAGGCCCAGTGCTACAGCCCGCCCATCACTGACCTCATCTACAAAATTGTTTTGGACCCGATTAGGGGACTTACCCCGGATCCGAAGCTGATCAAAGAGAGCGAGGACAAGCTCTGTAAGGTGCTGGACATCTACGAGGAGAGGCTGTCGAAGAGCAAGTACCTGGCGGGGGATTTTTTCAGCATCGCCGACCTGAGCCACCTCCCGTTAACGCAGTACCTGATGGGAAAAATGGGGAAGGAGTACCTGATAAGGGACCGGAAGCATGTGAGTGCGTGGTGGGATGACATCTCGAGCAGGCCTTCTTGGAAGAAGGTCGTCGAGCTCTGGCCCGGTCTGTATTAGGACCGTTTTTATTAGGTCCGTCGGATGCACCCGAGTCCTTGGTCTGTGAGAAGGACTAGTCGCTTTCCGTGGGCCATCGAGTCTTCCCATGCCTAATTAGTACGTTACCACTCGATCCCAATCGACGGATTCAGGGGATCTAATAAGCTTTGTCGAATCTGGTTTGTGAAAGATCATGTGTCAAGTGGGATCACTCTAGTGAAATTGTCCTATATAAGACCTTTTCTAGTGTTGTATCATTTTCTAGTCTAGAATAATGCATTCCCGCTAGATCTGAAACATCATGTAATGGTTGTTACATGACGTGATAATGATATGAAATGTGACAAGTTAATAAAAAGTATATTACATTAGGCACATATTTACCTGAAGAATTATGATTGTCAATGTTGGGCGACTCATTTAATATCCTTGTTAGAAAAATTGTTAATTCATTGAGTAATTGGACTTCTCTTCTAAAAAAAAGTATGCCATTTGTAAAAGATTCTAATGGATGAATATGGACATTTCTTTTCTTGAAAGCCCATATGTAAATATATTCCTTTCATTCGTCAAATAGAAACTTAGGCTCCATTTGTTTCATATAAAATGAATAATTTGCAAAATATTTTTCTAAAAGAATTGTTTGTATTGCTTGAAATAATTATTCAATACAAAATGTTTTCATTATAATGTCTAAACATTTTTCGTATGATGAAGATAATTTTATTCATATATTTTTGTAAACAATAGAAACAATTATTTTTTAAAAATAATTTTCAAATGATTTATTTTGATTTATTTTTCGTGAAACAAATGCATCCTTAAAATATATTTTACTCCATGACCATGTAAATGGTGTAGGGGCTGCTAGAAGAAAATCTTGTACCGACAATGTTTTTTTTTCCTACTGCTTTGGTCACTGTTTGGTCACTGCTCTGGCTTTCTGCTTGCTAGCATTCAAGTCATATTTCTCAAGTCATCGGGTTGCACTCCTGCCCTCATGGATAGCAATCTTCAATTGTGATTTTCTGGAGTCATGGAGCGCAATTTCACCCCAATTTTGATTTGAGTCGTAAATATCTTACGTCATTATGATGACAGGTCAAAAAGTCGTAACAGGAATCGAATTCCTTTCAAAAGTTACAATGTTTTGTGGTGATTTAGAGTTGAAAAACATCACAAAGCAATTGAAGTTGTACAGCAAGCCGTTACGCAGCATCAAGATCCCTCCTCTTGTCAAACACGTCGCATGACTCCGCTATTGAGTTTCTGAATTGGGCTTTCACCACCTAACTCCCTCGGAAAGTGACTAGAATGACGTTTCGTTGTCAAAGGAAAAAAAATTGGCATCGTGCAAGTCGATCGCAACTGGCCAAAATTGCACCCCTTCATAGTCTTATGGTTTGTGTAGCGGTGACTTTGACCCCTACAACAAGTCCACACGGACATGACTCGAAAAGTTTGATCCCATACGAGGGAAACGATACTACTGCCCTTCTACTTGGAGAACTCATCCTCAATCCCAAACTTGATATTAAAATATAAGTATATCGTATTATCTCAACTCATATCCAAAACGCAACTAGCAAAAGCTCATTGCCATTAGCGCTCTGTTCTTGATTGTCAATAACTAAAGAAGTTGAAAATAAGCAACTATAGCTCAGTAAGAAGTGCATATCTTTTCTAAGCAGATTGAGCATCTACTATGCATGTTTACAGTACCAAATCAAAACTCATCTAATTCAAATCCACAGTATTGCATATGTATGAAATCAAAAACAAGTTTTATCTTTTCAACAAAACTTTATACATATAAGAAATACTCTTTTCATCAATAATATTAAAGCAAATATTAATGGTCCAATATATTGATCAATCTCATCAATTCACATATTGATGGTCTATTCCATTGACCAATGATTAATTTCACACCACACATCCATGATCTATTTCATTGATTCATTTTATGCTTAATAATCAACCATAATCATGACACAATGTCTAGTGAAAGAGGACCAAGGCAATGTCTCCGCCTGTTAGCAGCTAGTGGTTTGGCCTATAACAATATCCTTAAGCTTTAAAAACTCCTATCTAAGTTCGCAACAATAATAAGTATCAATCGTCATATTCTAATAATCCACAATACCAAACCCAGATCCATCTCATAATCAAAATACTTTGACACGAACCAAAACATATATCCTTTCAAAAATCAATTTCTTCCTCAAAACCAATCCAGAATTGATATCATAAATGGTTTTCATAATATTAAACATATATCCTTTCGCACTATAATATCTTTATAAATCAAATTCACAAATCAATACATATAGCTTTTATGCAATAAAGCATTTCCCTAATTTGTCGGGTTAAGGTTTGGTTTTTAAAGTCTAAGAAGCTCTGCAATGAATAGATACCACAGGAAGTTGAAAAGCCCGACTCTGCTGACATAATTCAGTTGATATTAGCTGCTCGTTTTAGCTCATGGACGTTCGGTGATTTAGCTTTGCGACTCTTTAATCACTTGCGTGCTTTGACGATAACTTTCGAGTGTTCTTTTATCCTCTCAATAAAGAATGCTGGTGTAATCAAAATGCATTAGGGGAGGACGATTTGTGCTCGGAACTCAGCACCTTCCGGCATTTGTTAGGTTAAAGTTTAGGTTGTTGTCTTTATAATTTGAACTTTCTAGGAGTCTGATCACTCTGAATCTTGAGTCGAAACATTTGCCTAAGCAATGGATGATTTAAATCAAAGCTCCATGGCGAAATAGTCTGAATTAAGAAGGATCGGGCGTGCGTTTCAGCAATGAGATGCGAGTCTTTCGAGTATTTTCCCCATCTGTCAGGATTGCTCAGGTTTAAGGAAAAGAGGCCAGACTCGTCAGCTGGCTATCTGGGAAGTATCCAAGGAAGAGTAAAGAGTAGCTTCGAAAACTACCGTTTCCTATGTTGGCCAAAGGCCGTCGACTATCTGTTTGAACCTGCATTTTTGTCCGATTACTTTCCTGACCAATGTCGAGGCAGAATGATCAATTCATAGTCATCAAAACGCCCGTTTGATTCTGCACTGTTACCGTGGGTCTAGCGTTGTGAGAGTAAGACTGCTTGTAAATTCAAAATCTCAGCGCTGGTCTCTTTTAGGTTGCGTTATAGATTACGGTCAATTTCATGCGTGGGGATAAAGATTTGTCTCTCTGTAATGGATCCTATTTTGTTCATGCAGAATCGCGGGCCATCGCAAGGTATTATGCCCAGAAATACAAGCACCAAGGGACCGACCTGCTGGGAAAAACGATAGAGGAGACGGGGCTCGTCGAGCAGTGGCTCGAAGTCGAGGCCCAGTGCTACAGCCCGCCCGTCTTTGATCTCCTCTACAAAATTGTTTTGGACCCGATGAGGGGACTTACCCCGGATCCGAAGCTGATCAAAGAGAGCGAGGACAAGTTCTGTAAGGTGCTGGACGTCTACGAGGAGAGGCTATCGAAGAGCAACTACCTAGCGGGGGATTTTCTCAGCCTCGCCGACCTGAGCCACCTCCCGTTAACGCAGTACCTGGTGGGAAAAATGGGGAAGGAGTACCTGATAAGGGACCGGAAGCATGTGAGTGCGTGGTGGGATGACATCTCGAGCAGGCCTTCTTGGAAGAAGGTCGTCGAGCTCTGGCCCGGTCTGTATTAAGACCGTTTTTATTAGGTCCGCCGGATGCACCCGAGTCCCTAGTCCGTGAGAAGGAGTAGTCGCTTTCCATGGACCATCGAGTCTCCCCGTGCCTAATTAGTATGTTACCACTCGATCCCAATCAACGGATTCAAGGGATCTAATAAGCTTTGTCGAGTCTGGTTTGTGAAAGATCATGTGTTAAGTGAGATTACTCCAGTAAAATTATCCTATATAAGACATTTTCTGGTGTTGTATCCTTCTATGGTCTAGAATAATGCGCTCTCTGCTAGATCTGAAACATCATTTAGTGGTTGTTACATGATGTGACAATGATATGAAATGTGATAAGTTAATAAAAAGTATATTACATTAGGCACATATTTACTTGAAGAATTATGATTGTCAATGTTGGGCGACTCATTTAATATCCTTTTTAAAAAAATTGTTAATTCATTGAGTAATTGGACTTCTCTTCTAAAAAAAAGTATGCCATTTATAAAAGATTCTAATGGATGGATATGGACATTTCTTTTCTTGAAAGCCCATATGTCAATATATTCCTTTCATTCGTCAAATAGAAACTTAGGCTCCATTTGTTTCATATAAAATGAATAAATTGCAAAATATTTTTCTAAAATATCGTTTGTATTACCTGAAATAATTAGTCAATACAAAATGTTTTCATTATAATGTATAAACATTTTTCGTATGATGAAAATATTTTTATTAATATATTTTTGTAAACAATATAAACAATTATTTTTAAAAAAATAACATTCAAATGATTTATTTTTCATGAAATGAATGCATTCTTAAAATATATTATACTCCATGACCATGTAAATGGTGTAGGGGCTGCTAGAAGAAAATTTTGTACCAACATTGTTTTTTGTTTTTTCCTACTGCTTTGGTCGCTTCTCTGGCTTTCTGCTTGCTAGCACTCAGGTGATATTTCTCAAGTCATCGGGCACCACTCCTGCCCTCATGGGTAGCAATCTTCAACTGTGGTTTTTTGGAGTTATCAAGCGCAATTTCATCCGAATTTCGATTTGAGTCATAAATATCTTATGCCGTTATGATGACAGGTCATAGGTCGTAACAGGAATCAAATTCCTTATAAAAGTTACGTGTTCTATGGCGATTTAGAATTGAAAAACATCACAAAGCAATTGAAGTTGTACAGCAAGCTGTTACGCAGCATCAAGATCCCTCCTCTTGTCGAACACGACGCATGACTCCGCTATTGAGTTTCCGAATCGAGCTTTCACCACCTGACTCCCTCGGAAAGTGACTAGAATGACGTTTCGTTGTCAAAGGAAAAAAAATTGGTATTGCGCAAGTCGATCGCAACAGGCCAAAATTGCACCCCTTCATAGTCTTGTTGGTTTTGTGTAGCGGTGACCTTGACCCCTACAACAGGTCCACGCGGCCATGACTCAAAAAGTTTGATCCCATATGAGACGCGTGCCACATCCTGAATTCTATGGAAATGGGGAAACGATACAGCTGCCCTTCTACTTGGAGAACGCATTCTCAAGCACAAACCTGATATTAAAATATAAGTATATCAAACTATCTCAACTCATATCCAAAACACAACTACCAAAGGCTCCTTACCATTAGTGCTCTGTTCTTGCTTGTCGATAACTAAAGAAATTGAAAATAAGCAACCATAACTTGATGAGAAGTGCATATCTCTTCTAAACAGATTGAGCATCTACTATGCATGTTTATGCATATTTATAGTACCAAATCAAAACTCATCTAATTCAAATCCACAGTATTGCATATATACGAAATCAAACATGAGTTTTATCTTTTCAACAAATCTTTATACATGTAAGAAATACTATTTTCATCCATAATATTAAGGCAAATATCAATGGTACACTATATTGATCAATCTCATCAATTCACATATTGATGGCCTATTCCATTGACCATTGATTAATTTCACACCACACATCAATGATCTATTTCATTGATTCATTTTATGCTCAATATTCAACTATGATTATAATACAACATTTAGTAAAAGGGGACCAAGGCAATGTCTCCGCCTATTAGCAGCTAGTGGTTTGACCTATAATAATATCCTTAAGCCTTAAAAACTCCTAAGTAAGTTCGCAACAATAATAAGTATCAAACCATCATATTCTAATAATCCACAATTATAGATCCATCTCATAATCAAAATACTTTGACACAAACCAAAACATATATCCTTTGACCGACCAAAAAATAAACATATATCCTTTCAAAAATCAATTTCTTCCTCGAAACCAAGCCATAATTGATATCATAAATGGTTTTCATAATACCAAACATATATCCTTTCCCAATATAATACCTTTACAAATCAAATTCACAAATCAATACATATAACTTTTATGCAATAAAGCATTCCCCAAATTATTTCACAATAATCAACTTGTAAATTGTTTCAAAAAATGTTTTCCATGCTATTTCGAATAATCAAAAGGGCAATGAATAACCGATTCAAATTTTATGTATCAAATATGCAATGAACATTATCTCTGCCATTTAATTAAATCATACTTTACACATAATATGTCTAATCCTTTTCATTTTCAAAATATGAGTTTAGAAATTCAAAAAAGGGATAGCATCATTCACTTGAGAATACCCAAAACCAAACGACCTAGTTATACAATCTAATGATCTCGTAATTTTATAGATTAAATGAGAATTTACATCAAAACCAAATAAAACACTATCTCAACTACGAATCGGCTGAACTAAGCTTAATCCCTAACAAAATTACTCCCATGCGCAACAAAAATCGCTCATCCATTGCGATGATTCAAAGCTAATCGCAATGTAGAGCTCATGCAGAAATCTCTAAAATTTCACTTCGACTAAAAGTTATTTCAAAGCAATTCCCATCATATTTCATGACTCCATAATGCCCCAATTATGATTTCCATGTAATTCCACATCTTAATAACTCAAAAACCGAATTCGTAGTTTAAATTTCACATAATTTTGAATTCGTATCCTGATTTCGAAAACTACTCCAAATAAACAAACTAATGCCGTAACCCACTGGTAGACGGTTGAGTTGGTTTGGCTTTGGGCACTTCATTCTAGGAGCTTCCGTGTCGTGTCGGACACGCTTAAACACGCTCGACATGTTCGGACAAGCGGTCAACATATGTCGAAAAATCCGACACGCAGTCAACTCTTTGGGACACGCTTCGACTCGCGTGTTCGGAAATTGTGAGAAGCATGGTGGTTTCAAGGGTGGGTCTGCAAGTGCGAAGGTAGAGAAAATTGTTAAAGAAGGCGATGGAAGGTGGATGCAAGGGCGAGGGAGCAGAGGCGAGGCTGCGGAGGCGACGGCATGGCCATGACTGCAAGGAGGAGGGCTGCGACTGCAATGCGCGACGGAGGACCGAAGGCTGCAGCAGCTGCTGCAGCTGCGAAGGAGGGAGGGCCGCAGGCGCGGCGGCAAGTGATTATGATGAGGTAATTGAGTGAGAGCAGAGAGATCAAGATGAAAGAATCAGGCGAGGAGGAGGAAGAGGAGGCCGCGGAGGGGGGTTTTAACTTTTAACAAGAAGAGTAGATGAAAAAAATAAATTAAAATGGGGATCTAGTGCGAAGGATGGCTGAGAGGATGATTTTAATTTTTACGGGAAATGACAGCCATGATGGGTGATGGGGAAAGAAACGACGGGAGAAACCCGGGGCGGAAGGGGGGATGTTGGTTTTTTTTTTTTTTTTTTGACAAATGGGGATGTTGGTTTTTGTGAGGGGGTTTTGTGTATGGGGGAGGGGGTTTTGGAGGGATGACGGTTTTTGTGTTTAGGGAGGGGGTTTTGGGGATGGCGATTTTTGTATGGGGGGGTTTTGAGGGGTTTTGGGGCGGCGGTTTTTTTTTTTTGTTGGGGGGGGGGGGGGCGCGGAGACGACTTCTTTTTGTTAGAAAAAAGTGATTTCAAAAAATTTAAATACTAAATATTAAATAATAATAACATAATAACAAATTTTAATTGTTATAGAATATAATAGATTTCTATAAATAAATTAATTCTAATCTTTTGTTAGTAGTTAGTTTCATTAATAATTTTTATTAAAGTTAGAAATATTTTTTTAAATATGGGTACACATTAACTATAGATATATATTTCGAATTTCCTATAAATAAATTTATTAAAATTATTAGTGTAAATTTATTATAGGCTCTTTATTATTTATTTATTTATGAATTTCAAATCAAATTAATTAAAAAAATTATTCATTTAATATATAACATGTTTCAATGATGTTTAATTATCTATTTTTGAAAAATGACGTATTGGCGTGTCGTGTCGTGTCGCGTGTCCGTGCACATGTCGATGTTACTTAGGTCCTCGATTACCAAAAAAAAAAAAAACAAACAAACAAATGCCGTAAATTCTTATCATAAAAATGAAGTTAATCCAACTTGACGAGAATTCCAAGGTGTGCGCGCTAGTTCTTCCTCTTTACTTTTTCCCTTTGGTCTTCCTTTTCTTTCCCGTTTCCTTTTCCTTTCTCTCTCGGTGCGGGCTGTCCCATTAGTACTCTTCTTTTTTCCTTTCTTTAAATATGAAAAAGCCCACTTTTGATCAAATATAACAAAGAAAGACCAAATATTACGATTTGTCTTTTACGATGGTGTGCCCTGAGCATCAGCTGCATCAATATTCGTTATAAGGTTTCTCCGCATTACTCGGCTCGATTCAATCCAAGACAGTAATTTTCAGGACTCACCCTAATCAGTGGGCAGCCAGGAAGTCAACCAAAGCAGCGTACCTGACCAGCATTGCAGGGTGAAATCATCACGGCTTACTTTTGCAATTAGGTTTGACGAATCAAATACGAAAAAGTTTCGGAGGAGAGAGAGTCGCGTAAATGATCCTTCCTAAAAACACCTCCCTTCTAACACTCCAACCGATAGTCTTTCCCATAGCAGTATTTCGTCCGAGCGATGATGCTTTTTGCTCTTCTAATTCCGTTGTCGCATGGAAAATGTTATGAGGTTTATTATATTCTCATGCGCAATGACTGATTTGGGTGAATAATGGCGTCGAACATATAACAGTCGATTACCCCTTTCTTCCTCGTTCTCCTGTGGAGGTTAGGTGATCAATAGTTTACTCAATTGCAGGGGCAAAGGAAGTCGACAAAGAAAACCATTTTGTAAATGATGCAAGGACAGCTCAAGTGTGCATTTTCGATTGGCCAAATCTTCCTACTCCCTTGAATAATTTAGATTAAAAAGAAGACCGATTATTAGAATCTATGGCTTGTGGACATAGGCCAATTTGACCCCTCACCTACTACCCTATTTGAGCAAATTGGTAATTGCCTTTCCAGAAGCAGGCGGGCCATGTGAAGAAAATGAACACAGTGCTTTTCGTCATTTATGGTGACGATTATTGAAAACTTTCGGCCGAAACTAATCAAAGGTGTAGAGCATAGGTGCGACACCAATTTAGTGCAAAAGAAATCGACAAAAGACAGATCTTTCAAGATTACAAATGTCCCATGGAGCATGACGGATTTTAACAATTTTAGGCGGTCTTTGTTCATTTGGATTTCTAGTTAAGATATAGATTGAATAAAATATGATATGGTAAGATATGAAATTAACAAAATCTTATCTATTATGTGGTGAATCGTTGTAATAAAATTGAATATTTTCATATCCTATCATGTCTAATGTTTGGAATGAATAGTATATCAATATAAAATGAACTTGAAAATGTACAAAGGGAGATGTTAAGAATATCTTATAGTTAATTGCTAAAGAAACCATAAGTAGATAGAGATAACATCCATAAATAAATCCATAATTATTGGATGATCCAAATATTAAATGACAAATGAGCTCATTGCAGTATTTTAGAGTCATGGTTCGACTTTGAAGACAAATGTAAATGAGCTATGACAACATCGATAGGCGGATTAGTCAATGCGTGTCAAATCTATTAAGAGAAAGAAAACATGATCATTTAGCTTTGCGAATCTGAATTAGTGTTTAGACTCTCTAGCCTACCAATTTTATTTACATCTTTTTATATTATTTTCACTCTCTTTTTTTGTTTTTGTTTTTATTCCTTTCCATCATTTCTTAATAAATTAACCATATCAATATACCTAAAATATGTGATAGATATAAATGCTAAGTATGTATATATAGAAAATAAATTCAGATATATAAATAAAAATAAAATGAAAATCGTTGTTATTTTGAATTTCCCTTTTAATATTAGAACTCATATATTGTTTATATTTAATTACTTAAATTCGAAGAAATTTGTTATTAGACAAAAATGATTTTTATATCATAAATATAAAAAATTCTATCTATATTTATTTCCTCTTTCATGGGATATTTTTAATCTAGGGCAATAAATCCCTTGACAACCAAAGGAGGCCCTACTTGCCATCCCAACTTTACCCAGATAGCATAGCCAAAGAGTAGCAGTAATTGCAAATAAGTTGAACTTTACCTAACATTGGATTGGTTGTGGGTTGGTGCATCATTGACGTGTGCAGCTTCTGTCTGCTGCTCTAACAAAGAGACTTCTTTATAACCCCCCGGAGACAGAGTGGAGAGAGTCGCTGACTAGGTCCATCAAGAAGGAAGAAAGAAGCACAGAGAGAGAGGGAGTGACGATGGTGGTGAAGGTGTACGGACCTGACTTCGCGTCGCCGAAGCGGGCGATGGTGTGCCTGATCGAGAAGGGCGTCGAGTTCGAGACCGTCGGCGTCGACCTCTTCAAAGGCGAGCACAAAGCCCCCGAGTACCTCAAGCTCCAGGTCTGTCCCGTTCGTTCTTGAAACTCCATCGGTCAAACTCTTGACCGCTTGACTTTTCATTGTGTCTCCTTTCGTGGGTACTTGGCATTTAAATTGTGTCTTGTCTGATCGACGCTGATTCGGATCTCGTGCGCGCGCGCGTCTGTGTAGCCCTTCGGATCGCTTCCTGTGGTTCAAGATGGCGACTATACTCTGTTTGGTAATGCTCTCGACTCTTGGCTTCTTGCATCGTTCTTTTCTTTCTATTGCTGTTTTCTTGCGGTCTTGAGATCAGAGCACGGGGACATACGGTTGGTTCTTTAGCATGCAGATGTTCCTAATTTACTGGGGCTGTTTGCGTTGTAATCGGCCGGTGAAGCGTCGCAATTGTCTAAAGAGTTCTGCAATGAGTGGATATCAGAGGAAGTTGAAAAGATTGAGTCCACTGGCCTGTTCACTTGATATCAGCCACTCGTTTTAGGTTACATACATCCACTGCCAATCTCAAGTCTAATCATTTGCCTCAGGAACAGATGATTTGAATCCAAAGCTCTTAAGGCCAGGCTCGTAGTCTCCATATCTGTTCTGGAGTTGTTCATGATCTGTCTCTTTTCGTATGTTGACCAAAGGCCGCTGATTTTCCGTTTGGACCTGCATTTTCATCCGGTCATGTTCTTGACTGGAGTTTAAGCAGAATGATCAGTGCATAGACATTGAAATGTCCTGCTGCATCTACACTTATACCGTGGGTCTAGTGTCATGAGAGTAAGACTCTGCTGGTAAATTCGAAGGCACAGTGCATGCCTCTTTTAGGTTTCATTCTGGTTATTTGTTGCTTTTCATATGTGGGGATAAAGATTTGTCTGTCTACTCTCTGTGATATATCCCTGTCTGATTCATACAGAATCGCGGGCCATCATAAGGTATTATGCCGAGAAATACAAGGACCAAGGGACTGAACTGCTGGGGAAGACAATCGAGGAGAGGGGGCTCGTTGAGCAGTGGCTCGAAGTCGAGGCCCACAACTTCCATCCGCCAATCTTTGACCTCGTCCTCAAAATTGTTTTCGGCCCTCTTATGGGGCTTACCCCGGATCCGAAGCAGCTCAAAGAGAGCGAGGACAAGCTCTGTCAGGTTCTGGATATCTACGAGGAGAGGCTGTCAAAGAGCAAGTACCTGGCAGGGGATTTCTTCAGCCTTGCGGACCTGAGCCACCTTCCGTTCACCCAGTACTTGGTGGGCAAGATGGGGAAGGAGTACCTGCTAAGGGACCGAAAGCATGTGAGCGGTTGGTGGGATTCTATCTCGAGCCGGCCTTCTTGGAAGAAGGTCCTTGAGCTCTGGCCCGGTCTGTATTAGGACTGTTTTATCGGGTATGCCGAGTGCAACCGAGTCCTTGGTCTATGCGAAGGATAGCGAGTCTTTCTGTGCCTACTAAGTATGTTTCTACTCGATCTGGGTGATCAAATAAGCTTTGTTGAGTCTGGTTTGACCGATCCTGTCGTGGACCTCCTCCTTCTTGTTTTATTCATGACAGTGTTGTGTGTTGTCGGGCTATGTACGCAGCTGATTAGTACTATGTGAGCGACTTTGGTGAAATTAAAAATTAATCACCTACTTATCAACTTTTGAGGATCTTTTACAACTTGAAAGGAGCAACTTCATAGACTTTCATTTATATGTCCAGTACTCACTGAATTGGTGTTAGATGAGCTGTTAAGACTCATTAAGAGATAATGAACTCTTTATAAACATGGATACCGACCGCATCAAGTTTTATATATCAGATGTGGGCGCGTCTTGTTGGCATGAAGAAGACGAAGGTTTGCCGACTCTTTTGCATCAGAAGAAAAGCCAAAACTGCTGCAGAAAACAAAGTAGCATCACACGATGAGTTCATCCCCAAAAAGATTAGCTGAAGCATACGAGAAAAGTTCATATTGTCTCATGAATATCAACGCTTGAACATTCTTCCTAAACTTTAAAGAAATTGCGGAAAAAGACCGATTAGTATCCCCAATACCCAATTCCAGCAAATTTGTAATTGCTTTTCTAGAAGCAGGCAGGCAATCGGGCAATATCAACATGGACGAACAAAATGCTTTTGCCGTTTCTACCGAGGATTGTTGGAAATTTTTCGGCCAAAACAAGTAACGTAAATTGACTGTTGAGCATAGGTTCGACATTCATCTAGTGAAGTCAATGTAAATTGACTGTTGAGCATAGGTTCGACATTCATCCAGTGAAGAAAAAATTGACGAAAGATAGACCTTTTAAATTTCAAATGGCCCACAAAAGAATTATAATTAGAAATATGTAAATTATTGGAGCATAATGAAATTCAACGATTCTACTGTCCAACTATAGCCAACATTATGCACGCTGCAAGAGTATATAATATGTCAAAGATGGGCCGGAGAAAATGCTGCAAAGCGATTCCAGGCCAAAGATATGTTCGATGCTTGCAGGTATGGTGGTAAAACTGTTTTCGGTTAGGTCTAAAGACCTCAAGAAGGGTAAGCAGTCAATATCACTAGGAATTTCTCCTTCCAGAAGTCTATAACCACTCAGATCCAACTCTATCAAAGAGGATAGCCCTGAAAATGAAGGCAACCTCGGACTTCTAGAGTTCAGAGCTCTTCTCAGTGTTTGGCCAGTGTCCTCCAACAATTTTGTGGCCTCCTTTTACTAACATGAAAGCGTATTTTTTTCAGATTGTGTGAGAACACCAAGCTGGATGGGAGGCGTGTCATGGCACTTTCACTAATATCAAGCTCCTCTAAGCACTCTAAGCCCCCGATGCTATCAGGCAGTTCTTCAAGATTTGAACATCCACACAGATTAAGAACTCTGAGAGATTTTAGATTACCTAGACTATTTGGAAGTCCCGTGAGGTTTTCACAATCACCTAAGTCAAGTAGACTGAGTCTTTCTAGATTTCCAATTGAAGGATGAACTTTAGATAATGCTTTGCAACCTTTGAGAATTAGTCTCTCTAGATTTGGGACATATATGAAGTTTGGAGTCTCCACGAATAATTTGGAACCATTGAGGTTAACAACTTTTAACTTCTCTAAGACCTGCATCTAGAAAAAATTGATCGAACAATTTTATTAGCCTGTTAAACATAATAAAGCATCTGATGAAGCATACACATGCATTAGTACTAATTCCAACATTTTTCCCTCTCCAGATGCTGCAAAGGAGGCTATCCTGCATATGGAGTTCGACAAGATTCTTTGGAAGAAAACTTGGTGGAAATGATTTAAGACTACAGTTGTCCCATCTTAGTAGGCGTAGTTCATTTGAAAGGTGCTTGAACCCAGAAGAGAGGTGGATGGCCCGAATATCAAGCAATCTTAATTTAGTCATGTTGGTGAAGGACTCTCCACTCAAGCGCATTGTTCTATGATCCTCAGATTGCAAGACTATGACTTTGACTTTCCAGTTCCCTGATAAATAACTCATATAGTGTCAATACATGACTAGCAAGTTCTTTTTAAACTCTATCAAATAGGCATGCTTGCAAGTTAATTTTTTAGATACTAACCGAGTTTTTTGACAGAATATGGCATACATCCTCAAAAAGCTAGACTCGACTTCGTTCTCCTAGCTCTTCAGGAGACTCTCGACGAACAATTTCCCAAGCCATCTCTTGTAGCAAATCATGCATCCTAGGTTTGTTGCCCACGATTTGGATAAGAGCTCTATTGACAAGGACTTCGATTCCAATATCTACATACAAACCGCAATTTTCCAGAACTTCTGTAACGTAAGGTTTCTCATTTCCCTTGAAAAAACAGGCAATATCTAGGAAAATCTCCTTCTCTTTCTGTTGTAGTCTATCATAACTTAACTTAAGCCGGTAAAATTTTTTCCCTTGTGGACATTCCTTGAGTTTGGCTAGTGCACTCTTCTATTGCTTCAAGCTCCTATAAGCCAAAAAGGAACCTAAGATATCAAGGACTAGAGGAAGACCACCAGCATATTCAATAACCTGCTTTGTGAGCTCCTCGAACTCTATTGGAGGATGGTCACTTCTAAAAGCTTTTGAACAAAATAGTTGGCGAGCCTCATAAAAGGATAGTCCCTATATATGGAATTTACATCATATTGGAGAAGCAAATGTTCATCTCCGGTTGTTATAATGATCCTACTCCCATGTCCAAACCATTCAAGACCTCTTGCTAGTTTTTCCAGCTGCTCCTTTTTGTCCACGTCATCAAGTATAACAAGAACTTTTTTATGTCACAGTTGTTCTCTTATCATGTTCGCTCCTCTGTGATCATCCCTGATTGTCAAATTGTCCTCTTGGAGAATATCACTGAGAAACTGGTTTTGCAAATATACCAGACCATTCTTTTTTGAAATTTCTCTGACATTTGCAAGAAAGCAACATCCATCATCAAATCGGCCACGGATTTTGTCAAAAACTGCTTGTGCAACAGTTGTTTTGCCTATGCCACCCATTCCCCATATGCCAATACTGTGTACATCACTCTCGTCCAAGCATAAACATTCAACTACATTTGCAACCCGGGAATGCATTCCCACAAGATTACCTACAACATAGGACAGCCGGGGACCCAGTTTATCTTTGATTTCTCCAATGATTTGCCGAATGAACTGTGTCTCATATCTACAATGAAGAAATCCAGATGATTGGTTCCCTAGGTAGCATTGAGGCGGTGTAGTTTTGGAGGAGTTAATCATATATTTTGGTTTAGATGAACTAACATAATACAGAGTATGATAGTCATGACATTCATGGCACACTCAACTTAAAGAAAACAAATAATTTCAAGTTAGTAGAAGAGAGGCCTACCCATATTTCAATTCTCTTCCGGCGAGACCGGCTACTTTACTTAGTGCATCCTTCCACCTCTTTATATCTCCCCTGTCGCTAGTATAAGTTTCCTCACATAAATGATATTTCCTAAAAGCACCTCCCTTCTAACACTCGAACTGATAGTCTTTCCCATAGCAGTATTTCGTCCGAGCAATGATGCTTTTTGCTCTTCTAATTCCGTTATCACATGGAAAATCTTATGAGGTTTCTTATATTCCCACGCACGATGATTGATTTGGGTGAATAATGGCGTCGAACATATAATAGTTGATTACCCCTTTCTTCCTCGTTCTCCTGTGGAGGTTAGGTGATCAATAGTTTACTCAATTGCAGGTGCAAAGGAAGTCGACAAAGAAAACCATTTTGTAAATGATGCAAGGATAGCTCAAGTGTGCATTTTCGATTGGCCAAATCTTCCTACTCCCTCGAATAATTTAGATTAAAAAGAAGACTGATTATTAGAATCTATGGCTTGCGGACATAGGCCAATTTGAACCGTCACCTACTACCCAATTCGAGCAAATTGGTAATTGCCTTTCTAGAAGCAGGCGGGCCATGTGAAAAAATGAGCATAGTGCTTTTTGCCATTTCTGGTGACGATTATTGAAAACTTTCGGCCGAAACTAATCAAAGGTGTAGAGCATACGTGCGACACCAATTTAGTGCAAAAGAAATCGACAAAAGACAGATCTTTCAAGATTACAAATGTCCCATGAAGCATGACGGATTTTAACATTTTTAGGCTGTCTTTGTTCATTTGGATTTCTAGTTAAAATATGACTGAATATAATATGATATGGTAGGATATGAAATTACCAAAATCTTGTCTATTTTGTGGTAAATTACAGTAATAAAATCAAATATTTTCATATCCTACCATGTCTAATGTTTGGTATGAATAGTATATCAATGTAAATGTACATGAAAATGTACAAAGGGAGATGTTAAGAATAACTTACAGTTAATTGCTAAAGAAACCATAAAAGGACAAAATGGAGATAACATCCATAAATAAATCCATAATTATTGGACAATCCAAATCTTAAATAGCAAATGAGCTCATTGCAGCATTTTAGAGTCATGGGTTCAACTTTGAAGACAAATGTAAATGAGATACGACAACATCAATAGGCAAATTAGTCAATGCGTGTCAAATCTATTAAAAGAAAGAAAACATTATCATTTAGCTTTGCGAATCTGAATTAGTGTTTAGACTCTCTCACCTACTTCAATTTTATTTACTTATTTTTATATTATTTTCACTCTCTTTTTTTGTTTCTTTTTTTTATTCCTTTCCATCATTTGTTAATAAATTAACTATACCAATATACCTAAAATATGCTATAGATATAAATGCTAAGTATGTATATATAGAAAATAAATTCAAAAATATAAATAAAAATAAAATGAAAATCATCGTTATTTTGAATTTCCCTTTTAATATTAGAACTCATATATTGTTTATATTTAATTATTTAAATTCGAAGAAATCTGTTATTAGACAAAAATGATTTTTATATCATAAATATAAAAAATTCTATCTATAACCAAAGGAGGCCCTACTTGCCATCCCAACTTTACCCAGATAGCATGCACAGCCAAAGAGTCGCAGTATTTCCACATAAGTCTTAACTTGCAGAGGGATTCAAACTCATGCAAGTAAATGCAAAATGCGAAACTCTTTAGTGATGGGGACCGATTAACTAACCTTGGATTGGCGGTGGGTAACGTGGGTTGGTGCATCATTGACGTTTGCAGCTTCTGTCTGCTGCTCTAACAAAGAGACTTCTTTATAAAACGCCGGAGACAGAGCGGAGAGAGTCGCTGACTAGGTCCGTCAAGAAGGAAGAAAGAAGCAGAGAGAGACGGAGAGAGAGAGAGCGAGAGTGAAGATGGTGGTGAAGTTGTACGGCCCTGACTATGCGTCGCCGAAGCGGGCGATGGTGTGCCTGATCGAGAAGGGCGTCGAGTTCGAGACCGTCGGCATCGACCTCTTCAAAGGCGAGCACAAAGCCCCCGAGTACCTCAAGCTCCAGGTCTGTCCCGTTCGTTCTTGAAAGTCCAACTTCACTTTCGGTCAAACTCTCGACAGCTTGACTTTTCATCGTGTCTCCTTTCGTTGGTACTTGGCATTTGAAGTGTGTCTTGTCTGATTGACGCTGATTCGGATCTCGTTGTCGCGCGCGTCTGTGTAGCCCTTCGGATCGCTTCCTGTGGTTCAAGATGGCGACTACACTCTGTTCGGTAATGCTCTCGACTCTTGGCTTCTTGCATCGTTCTTTTCTTTCTATTGCTGTTTTCTTGCGGTCTTGAGATCAGAGCACGGGGAGATACGGATGGTTCTTTAGCATGCAGATGTTCCTAATTTACTAGGGCTGTTTGCGTTGTAATCGGCCGGTGAAGCGTCGCAATAGTCTAAAGAGTTCTGCAATGAGTGGATATCAGAGGAAGTTGAAAAGATTGAGTCCACTGGCATGTTCACTTGATATCAGCCACTCATTTTAGGTTACATACATCCACTGTCAATCTTAAGTCAAATCATTTGCCTGAGGAACAGATAATTTGAATCCAAAGCTCTTAAGGCCAGGCTCGTAGTGTCCATATCTGTTCTGGAGTTGTTCATGATCTGTCTCTTTTCATATGTCGACCAAAGGCGGCTGATTTTCCGTTTGGACCTGCATTTTCATCCGGTTATGTTCTTGATGGAGTTTAATCAGAATGATCAGTGCATAGACATTGAAATGTCCTGCTGCATCTACACTTATACCGTGGGTCTAGTGTCATGAGAGTAAGACTCTGCTGGTAAATTCAAAAGCGCAGTGCATTCCTCTTTTAGGTTTCATTCTGGTTATTTGTTGCTTTTCATATGTGGGGATAAAGATTTGTCTGTCTACTCTCTGTGATATATCCTGTCTGATTCATACAGAATCGCGGGCCATCATAAGGTATTATGCCGAGAAATACAAGGACCAAGGGACTGAACTGCTGGGGAAGACAATCGAGGAGAGGGGGCTCGTTGAGCAGTGGCTCGAAGTCGAGGCCCACAACTTCCATCCGCCAATCTTTGACCTCGTCCTCAAAATTGTTATCGGCCCGTTTAAAGGGCTTACCCCGGATCCGAAGCAGCTCAAAGAGAGCGAGGACAAGCTCTGTCAGGTTCTGGATATCTACGAGGAGAGGCTGTCAAAGAGCAAGTACCTGGCAGGGGATTTCTTCAGCCTTGCCGACCTGAGCCACCTTCCGTTCACCCAGTACTTGGTGGGCAAGATGGGGAAGGAGTACCTGATAAGGGACCGAAAGCATGTGAGCGGTTGGTGGGATGATATCTCGAGCAGGCCTTCTTGGAAGAAGGTCCTTGAGCTCTGGCCCGGTCTGTATTAGGACTGTTTTATCAGGTATGATGGGTGCACCTGAGTCCTTCGTCTATGCGAAGGATAGCGGGTCTCTCTGTGCCTACTTAGTATGTTTCTACTCGATCTGGGTGATCAAATAAGCTTTGTTGAGTCTGGTTTGACCGATCCTGTCGTGGACCTCCTCCTTCTTGTTTTATTCATGACAGTGTTGTGTGTTGTCGGGCTATGTACGCAGCTGATTAGTACTATGTGAGCGACTTTGGTGAAATTAAAAATTAATCACCTACTTATCAACTTTTGAGGATCTTTTACAACTTAAAAAGAGCAACTTCGTAAACTTTCGTTTATATGTCCAGTACTCACTGAATTGGTGTTAGATGAGCTGTCCAGACTCATTCTAGGAGATAATGAACTCTTCATAACCATGGATACCAACCACATCAAGTTTTATTTATCAGACGTGGGCGTGTCTTGTTGGCATGAAGAAGACGGAGGTTTGCCAACTCTTTTGCATCAGATGAGAAGCAAAAACTGCTGCAGAAACCAATGTAGTATCATGTGATGAATTCATCCGCAAAAGGATTAGCTGAAGAATTGTACTAAGAAATATGTAAATTATGTGTTGGAGATGTGTCTTAGTGCTGTTGTTGATGTTCTGTCGTTTTTTTTTTTTTATTCAGTCAAGTTTATTTGTTATGCGGTTGGTTTGTTAGCTATTTTCTAGGAAGTGGAACAAGACGTTTGTATGCTGTTATGTTTTGCACGTTTGTGTGCGGTTTTAAAATAGATTCTTATTTAGCTTGTACTTGACAGTTTTTTATTAATAAGTTCAATGTTCTGCTTCATTCCTTCTCTCTCAGAAACAGAGAAGTTTCTTTTTTAGCTGTTATATCAGCAATAACATTATGCGAGCATAATGAAATTCAACGATTCTATTGTCCAACTATATTATGCACGTTGCAAGAGTATAATATGTCAAAGATAGGCCGGAGAAAATACTGCAAAGCGATTCAAGGCATATGCGAAATCAGACTTCACAAAACTGATAGAAGCAGCATACAGCATACCAACCTTGACTGAGGGTCTAACCTGGGATGCCGGTCGTGATGGGTAAGTTGCCGCATGACGGTAACGTGTGCAACTTGGTTCAATGCTCTGACAAGAGCTCTGTTAAACCCAGACAGAGTAGCGAGAGATTCTTGGAATTGACTGGTCCATCAAGAAGAGAGAGAGAGAGAGAGAGAGAGAGAGAGAATGGTGGTGAAGGTGTACGGGCCTGATGCTGCAGCGCCGAAGCGAGTGTTGGTGTGCCTGATCGAGAAGGGCGTCGAGTTCGAGACCGTCGCCGTCGATCACTTCAAGGGCGAGCACAAAGCCCCTGAGTACCTCAAGCTCCAGGTCTCTCCCCCGTTATCGAGACTCTCACTTCACCCTCGTTCAAACTCTCGACAGCTTGACTTTTGATCGTGTCTCCTTTTGTGGGTCCTAGGCATTTAAAGCGTGTTTTGTCTGATTGATTCTGATACGGATGTTGTGTATATGGGTGTATGATTAGCCCTTCGGATCAGTTCCTGCGGTTCAAGATGGTGACTACACTCTGTTCGGTAATGCTCTCAACTCTTGGCTTGTTGCATCTTTTCTTTTTTTGTCGTTATTGTTTTGAGCCTTCGGATTTTCACGGCATGGTCCAGCGCTCGGGCTTTTTCTTGTGCTCCTGAGATCAAAACACGTGCAAATACGGATGGTTGTTCAGCATGCAGATGCTCGTAGTTCGCTAGCGCTGTTTGTTTTGTAATTGGCCAGCAAAGCGTCGCAAAAGTTAAGAAAAGTTCCGCAATGAGGAGATACCGGAGGAAGTTGGAAAGGATGAGTCTCAGTGGCATGTTCATTTGTTATCAGCCACTTGTTTTAGTTTACCTACATCCACTCTCAATCTCAAGTCAAATCATTTGCCTGAGGAACAGATGATTTGAATCAAAGCTCTCAGGCCAGACTCATAGCTTCCATATCTGTTGTGGAGTTGTTCATGATCTGCTTTTTGTATGTCGGCCAAAGGCTGCTGATTTTCCGTTTGGACCCACATTTTCATCCGACTATGTTCTTGGCCGGTGTTTAAGCAGAACGAATAGTGTGTAGAAATTGAAACGTCCTGCTGCGTCTACACGTATGCCGGGGATATAGGGTCATGAGAGTAGAACTATGCTGGTGAACTCAAAAGCACAGTGCATGTCTCTTTTAGGTTTCATTCCAGTTTTATGGTGCTTTTCACATGTGGGGATAAAGATTCTGTCTACTCTCGGTAATATATCCTGTTTAATTCATACAGAATCTCGGGCCATCATAAGGTATTATGCTGAGAAATACAAGCGCCAAGGGACTGACCTGCTGGGGCAGACTATAGAGGAGAGGGGGCTCGTTGAGCAGTGGCTCGAAGTCGAGGCCCAGAACTTCCACCCGCCCATCTTCGACCTTGTCCTCAAAATTGGTTTCGGCCCATTTATCGGACTTACCCCGGATCCAACGCAGCTCAAAGAGAGCGAGGACAAGCTTTGTAAGGTGCTGGATATCTACGAGGAGAGGCTGTCGAAGAGCAAGTACCTGGCAGGGGATTTCGTCAGCCTTGCCGACCTGAGCCACCTTCCGTTCACCCAGTACTTGGTGGGCAAGATGAGGAAGGAGTACCTGATAAGGGACCGGAAGCATGTGAGTGCGTGGTGGGATGATATCTCGAGCAGGCCAGGCCTTCTTGGAAGAAGGTCCTCGAGCTCTGGCCCGGTCAGTATTAGGGCCGTTTTATGGTGTGCCGGGTGCACCCGAGTCCTTGGTCTATGTGAAGGATAGCGAGTCTCTCTGTGCCTACTTGGTATGTTTCTACTCGATCTGAATGGGCAGATTTGGACGATCAAATAAGCTTCTGTTGAGTCTGGTTTGTGAAGGTCATGTGTAAAAGTGGGATTTCTCCAGTAAATGATCCTGCTGTGGACCTCTTTGGTGTTGTATTGTTCATGGCGGTGTCATGTGTTGTCGGGCTATGTACGTGGCTAATTAGTACTATGCCAGCGACTTTGGTGAAATTAAAAATTAACCACCTACTAACCAACTTTTGTGGATCTTTTACAACTTGGAAAGAGCAACTTCATAAATATTCTTTCGCATGTCCAGCACTCACTGAACTGGTGTTAGATGAACAGTTAAGATTCATTCTAGGAGATAATAAACTCTTAAACATGGATAACGACCACATCAAGTTTTATATATTGGACGTTGGTGCATCTCGTTGGCATGAAGAAGACCGAGGTTTGCCAACTCTTTTGCATCAGAAGAAAAGCAATAAACTGCTGCAGAAACCAAAGTAGCATCGCAGATGAGTTCATCGGCAAAAAGATCAGCTGAAGTGTATGAGAAAAGTTCATATGGTCTCATGAATATCAACACTTGAACATTCTTCCTAAACTTTAAAGAAATTGTGGAGATAGACCGTAATACCCAATTCGAGCAAATTTGCAATTGCTTTTCTAGAAGCAGGCAGGCAATCGGGCAATGTCAACATGGATGAGCAAAACGCTTTTGCCACTTCTACTGAGGATTGTTGGAACTTTTTGGCCAAAGCAAGTACCATAAAATGACTGAAGTATACGTTCGGCATTCATCTCATGAAGAAAAAATCAACAAAAGACGGATCTTTAAATTTCAAACAGCCCACGAAAGAATTATAATTAGAAAAATGTAATTCATGCGAGCGTAATGAAGTTCCACGATTCTAATGTCCAACTATAATCGACGTTATGCACGCAGCAAGAGTATAAAATATCAAAGATAGACCAGAGAAGATGATGCAAAGCGATTCAAGGCATATGTGGAATCAGTTTCTACAAAGCTGATGGTAGCAGCATGCCAACGTTGACTGATTGTCTAACCGGGGATCCCGGTCGTGATGGGCAAGTTGCCGCATGACGGGAACGTGTCCAACTTGGCTTACTGCTTTGACAAGAGCTTTGTTTATAAACATAGACAAAGATTTTTGGTATTGACTGGTCCATCAAGAAGAGAAGAGGTAGGAGAGAGAGGAAGAGAGAGAGAGAGAGAGTGAAAATGGTGGTGAAGGTGTACGGGCCTGATTATGGAAATCCGAAGCGAGTGCTGGTGTGCCTGATCGAGAAGGGGGTCGAGTTCGAGACCGTCCCTGCGGATCTCTTCAAGGGCGAGCAGAAAGCCCCTGAATTCCTCAAGCTCCAGGTCCATCCCTCTTCTTGAAGCTCACTTCTCCTTTGATCAAACTCTCCCCAAACTCGACTTTTTCATCGTCTTTCTTTCTTTCCTTTTTTTGTGGGTACTATGAAGTACTACTTCATCTGATTAATTCTGAGTCGGACCGGGTGTGTATGTGTAGCCATTTGGATCAGTTCCTGTAATTCAAGATGGGGACTACACTCTGTTCGGTAAAACTCTCTACTCTTGGATTTTCACCTTGTAGTTCGGAGAGGTCTTGAGATCAAAAGATGTCCATATACAGATTGTTCTTCAGCATGCTACTGTAGATGCTCGTTCACTCTGAATCTCAAGTCGAATCCTTTGTGTTGTAGTTGGCGTCGCAGCGGAAGCGGATCGTATAATTTGCAATTATGTCGGAAGCTATAGAAATCGATCGAAATAAAACGAGGAACAATAAAAGGACACCAGAAATTTATGTGGTTCGGTCCGAATGTCGGAACCTACGTCCACGGGGAGAGCCAGCAAAATAATCCACTATAAATCGGAGAATTACAGGATTACAATCACACATGCACTCAAGTGTTTCCCAGCCCTACTGTACACCCAATACCCACGGTGTTTAACAACTCAACTCACTAGACTCGACTTGCGCACAAACCTCTCAGAGCTCAAGTCTCTCACTCTCTCTCGAGCTCTTTGCTCTCGCTCTCTGCCGAGCTCTTTTCTTTTTTGCTCTCTTTGCATCTTCAGACGTCTTCTCCTTCTATAGGGAGAAGGGCAGAACAATAGGACAAAGAAAGAAAGTAAATGGCCTCATTAAATGCAGCGCAGGCGCCCACAAGACAAGCCCACAATCGGCACCGAACGCCCACCATATTTGTAGGCATGCATGCAGATCGTGCATGCGCATGGGCAAGCATTTAATGAGGCAGAGAAGAGTCAACAATGTGTGCCTTTGATCCTTGAAATGAGGTGGGCTGCAGTCTTCGAATTTCTTGTTCCTGGAGAGAGGCATGCGAAAAAGAGGAGTCATCTTCATGCATTTGCTGCAGGTGGTGGGTCCTTTATTTAATGCAGAAGATTGTGGCTGCCCTCCTTTTCGGCAGAAGACAATCTCTCTTCGAGACTTTGCTGGCCGAAAATCTCTATTCTTTGACTTCGCTTGCATGCTTGAAGAATTAAAACCCTAATGCAGCTTTCTTTGGTTTCTTCCTTCTACGCATACGCACGAAGAGATGGGATTAATGCCGGAACAAAATTCGAAGACATCACAAAGTCTCCCCTGAACTTTGTTATTCGGCCAGACTTATGCGTATTAATCTAACGGGCTCAAACTTAAGACACAATATAACAATTCTCCACCTTGGCTCGACGTTTGAGGCCAAGTTATAGTATTATTTTCCATGCTCGACTCTCCCAACGCCCCGATGGGTGCTCATACTCTACAGACACCAATCGAGCTCATACAGAGCTCGAGCTTTGCTGAAGGAACATGCTTCGTCATCATATCTGCCGGGTTCTCCGTTGTTGCTATTTTCTTCACAACAATTTTACCCTTCGCTATGACATCTCGGATGAAATGGTACCTGATGTCAATATGTTTTGTTCGCTCGTGATATATTGGATTATAAGCCAAATATATCGCACCTTGATTGTCACAGTGTATGGTGACACTTTTTTGCTCCAGTCCAAGGTCCGAGAGCAAACCCCTTAGCCATATCGACTCCTTTGCAACAAAGGTTAGTGCCATGTACTCCGCCTCAATCGAAGACAATGCAACATCATTTTGTAAAGACACTTTCCAACTTATTGCACCACCTGCAAGCGTAAACACGTACCCTGCTAACGATCTGCCATCATCCAAGTTACCGGCATGATCCGAGTCCACGTACCCTGTGGTCTCATTGCCATTGACGTTCCTCCGATACATAATGCCAACGTCTGATGTCCCCTTTAGATATCTGAGGATCCATTTCACAGCTTCCCAATGAGTCTTACCGGGTGCTTCATGTAACGGCCGACAACACTTACAGCTTGTGAAATGTCGTCTAGTACATACCATGGCATACATAATGCTACCAACTGCACTAGAATAAGGAACACGGGACATATGTTCCTCCTCCTCCTCAGATTGCGGTGATAACTTGTCAGAAAGTTTAAAATGTGCGGCTAAAGGAGTACTTACAGATTTTGCTGACTGCATATTAAAACGTACCACGATCTTCTCAATATATTTCTTTTGAGACAAACGCAACGTTCCTGCAACATTGTCACGCAAAATTTCCATACCCAATATTTTCTTAGCAGCACCTAATTCTTTCATTTCAAACTCAGCACTCAACTGCCGCTTCAACACATCAATATCAGACATATGTTTAGCTGCTATCAACATATCGTCAACATATAATAGCAAATAAATCAAAGACCCATCCTCCAATCTCCTAAAATAAACACAACTATCAAACTGACTTTTCGAATAGTTTTGACTA
This sequence comes from Eucalyptus guilfoylei, assembly GCA_016097605.1. NCBI lineage: Eukaryota > Viridiplantae > Streptophyta > Magnoliopsida > Myrtales > Myrtaceae > Eucalyptus > Eucalyptus guilfoylei. The sequence continues at coordinate 11,033,535 of CM027870.1, read as the reverse complement.
GTCATGAAAGCATCAAAACGCTTATACCATTGTCTAGGAGATTGTTTCAATCCATACAAGGATTTCTTCAATAAGCAAACATGGTCTTCCTTACCTGGAATGGCAAATCCCTCAGGCTGCTTCATGTAAATTTGTTCCTCCAATTCACCATGAAGAAATGCTGTTTTCACATCTAGCTGCTCCAGCTCAAGATCCTGTGCAGCAACTAAGGCAAGTAATACACGAATAGAGGTATGCCTTACCACAGGAGAGAACACTTTATTGTAGTCGATGCCCTCTCGTTGAGTATACCCCCTCGCAACAAGTCTCGCCTTGAACCTGGCTGCCTCTACACCGGGAATGCCCTCTTTCCGTTTGTAGACCCATTTGCATCCGACAATTTTCTAACTTTTGGGTACTTTGACCAACTCCCATGTCTGATTCCGATAGAGTGATTCTATTTCTTCACTCATAGCCTCTAGCCACTGTGATGACTTAGCATTAGCCATCGCCTCAGAATAGGATGAAGGCTCATCCATCTCCACCTCATCACCTACAGTTAATGCATAGGCAATATCAGAATAACCATAACGTACCGGTGGTTTAATTTGCCTTCTTTGTCTGCCCGTGGCTATGTTGTGTTGTGGCTCTGCTGGTTGTTCAATATCACCGTCTTCAGAAATTGTGGCTTCATCCGCAATCTCTTCCTCTGTTACCTCTGAGATCTTTGGAGACTCCGCCTGAATCTCCACCTCACTTCTGACACCACGATCCGTTTGCTCTGTTGGTTGAGTCTCAAGACTCTTCTTTTGAAGCATTGCAGTCTCGTCGAAGATCACGTCTCTGCTGATTAGAAAATCGGGTGATCTGGAATCAGTGCACCACAGCCGGTAGCCTTTCACCCCTTGTGCATAACCCAGAAATATGCACTTCTTCGCCCTCGGCTCAAGCTTACCATCTCTTGCATGAGCATACGCAGGACATCTGAATATTCGTAATCCGGAGTAATCAACAGTTTCCCGACCATACTTCCTCGGGGAGTCTTCCACTCGATAGCGTAAGATGGAGATCAATTAACCAGGTAACACGCCATATTTATTGCTTCGGCCCAAAATTCCTTGCCTAGTCTTGCATGCGAAAGCATGCACCGAGCTCGCTCAAGTAGAGTTCTGTTCTTTCGTTCTGCTACGCCATTCTGCTGTGGTGTCCCGGGAACTGTGTGGTGTCTCACAATCCCTTCCTTTTGGCAAAACTCGGTAAAGTCCTTACCACAGAACTCCATGCCATTATCAGTTCTCAGGCACTTGATTTGTTTACTTGACTGCTTCTCAATCAATGCCTTAAAATTCTTGAACCAATCAAATACCTCGGATTTGTGCTTCAGGAAGTACACCTATACATTCCTTGAGTAATCGTCGATGAATGTCAGCATATATCTGGCACCTCCTTTTGATGGAACTGGAGACGGCCCCCAAACATCTGAATGAATGTATTCGACTGGTTGCTTGGTCGAATGTAGAGCTGTACCAAATTTAACACGACGCTGCTTCCCAAAGATGCAGTGCTCACACAGGTCTAGCTTTCCTGTCTTCTGACCTTTCAGCAACCCCTTTTCACTTAGCATCGTCATACCTGCCTCACTCATATGTCCCAATCGCATATGCCATAACTGAGTCAAATTTGAGTCTGACTCACCTGATGAAACTGCAGCAACTCCGGTCATGGTTTCTCCCAGTAAATGATAGAGAGAATTCATCTTCTTCCCTTTCATCATTGTCAGGGCACCTCGAGAGATCTTCAGCACTCCACCTTTAGCTGTGTATTTGCACCCGAGGTCATCGAGTGTACCCAGAGAAATAAGGCTCTTCTTGAGCTTCGGTACGTGCCTTACGTCTGTCAACGTTCGTTCTACGCCATCGTGCATTCGGATCCGAACTGTTCCTATCCCGACAACCTTGCAGGCTGCATTATTCCCCAAAAGAACTCTACCACCATCTGCAGTCTGGTAGGTAGTGAACCAGTTCTTGTGAGGAGTCATATGATAGGAACATCCAGAATCTAGCACCCATTCATCTCCTGACGAACTTGTAGATACACATAGGACAGCCTCGGCATCACTGGTACTCTCCTCGGCAACATTCGCCACACTGCTTGTGGCATTTTGCCAACCGCCTTTATTTCTTAGCTTTGGACAATCTCTCCTTATGTGCCCCTCCTCGTGACATTCAAAGCACTTCACGCGACCTTTTGATTTTCTATGTCGCGACTTCGACCTGCTCTTGCTTTTGCTTCTGTTGCTGGGCCTCCGATGTTGGTCTCTATCTCGAATCACCAGTTCACGCGCTACATCTTGCGCTAAACTGTCATCACGCAACTTTCTCTGCCCTCCTTTGAAAACAGGGCAGATTTTACCTCCTCTGAGGTAATCGTAGTACGCCCCTGTAACAAGGAGTCGGTAAAGTGCTCCCATGACTCCGGTAGAGACGCCAACAACATCATGCCTTGTTCTTCATCATCTAAAATCTTGCCAACATTCTTCAAGTCCATCATGAGTTTATTAAACTCATCTAGGTGGGATCTAATAGACGTACCTTCAGTGTATCGGAACTGGAACATTCTCTTCAGCATATATAAGCGATTGTTCAAACCCTTCTTTACATAGAGGGCCTAGAGTTTAGCCCATAACGCTGCGGCATCCTCCTCCTCGGCCACCTCTATTAGCACTTCATCCGATAAGTTCAACAGGATGATGCTCTTGGCCTTCTCCATTAGCTCGTCCTTTTCGGCATCTCGCATTGTTTTGGGCAACTGAGCCTTGCCCTCCAATGCCTTGGCTAATCCTTGAGTTGTTAATAGCGCCTTCATCTTGACGCTCCACAACCCGAAGTTGTTCCTCCCTTTAAATTTCTCAATTTCTACTTTTGCTCCAGACATAATTGCAAAGTCTTAGCTCTGATACCAATTGTTGTAATCGGCGTCGCAGCGGAAGCGCATCGTATAATTTGCAATTATGTCGGAAGCTATAGAAATCAATCGAAATAAAACGAGGAACAATAAAAGGACACCGGAAATTTACGTGGATCGGTCCGAATGTCGGAACCTACGTCCACGGGGAGAGCCAGCAAAATAATCCACTATAAATCGGAGAATTACAGGATTACAATCACACATGCACTCAAGTGTTTCCCAGCCCTACTGTACACCCAATACCCACGGTGTTTAACAACTCAACTCACTAGACTCGACTTGCGCACAAACCTCTCAGAGCTCAAGTCTCTCACTCTCTCTCGAGCTCTTTGCTCTCGCTCTCTGCCGAGCTCTTTTCTTTTTTGCTCTCTTTGCATCTTCAGACGTCTTCTCCTTCTATAGGGAGAAGGGCAGAACAACAGGACAAAGAAAGAAAGTAAATGGCCTCATTAAATGCAGCGCAGGCGCCCACAAGACAAGCCCACAATCGGCACCGAACGCCCACCATATTTGTAGGCATGCATGCAGATCGTGCATGTGCATGGGCAAGCATTTAATGAGGCAGAGAAGAGTCAACAGTGTGTGCCTTTGATCCGTGAAATGAGGTGGGCTGCAGTCTTCGAATTTCTTGTTCCTGGAGAGAGGCATGCGAAAAAGAGGAGTCATCTTCATGCATTTGCTGAGGTGGTGGGTCCTTTATTTAATGCAGAAGATTGTGGCTGCCCTCCTTTTCGGCAGAAGACAATCTCTCTTCGAGACTTTGCTGGCCGAAAATCTCTATTCTCTGACTTCGCTTGCATGCTTGAAGAATTAAAACCCCATGCAGCTTTCTTTGGTTTCTTCCTTCTACGCATACGCACGAAGAGATGGGATTAATGCCGGAACAAAATTTGAAGACATCACAAAGTCTCCCCTGAACTTTGTTATTCGGCCAGACTTATGCGTATTAATCTAACGGGCTCAAACTTGAGACACAATATAACACTTTGCGTAAGGAGCGGATGATTCAAATCAACGCCCTGGGGCAAATAGTCTGAATTATGAAGTATCGGGCAGCTGTGCATCTCAGCGAGGAGAGCAAGTTTTTCGAGTGTTTCCCTCAGCTGTCACAGTTACTTAGGTGGTATTTAAGAAAAAAAATGAAGGCCGGACTCATCAGCTAGCTATTTAGGAAGTATCACAGGATGAGTTGTCGATAATCTGTTTCTTTTTATACGTCGGCCAAATGCTGTAGATTAACTGTTTGGACCTGCATTTTCATTGGATTATTTTCCTGATCAATGTTCGAGCAGAATGATCAGTACATAGATGTTGAAATGTCCTGCCGCGTCTGCACTGTTACTGCGGGTCTAGTGTCATGAGAGTAAGACTACGCTGGCAAATTTACAAGCACAGTGCAGGTCTCTTTTAGTTTGCATTCTAGATTTATGGTGCATTCCGTCTGTGGGGATAAAGATTTGCCTTCTTCTCTTTGTACTATATCTTAATTCATACAGAATCGCGGGGCATCATAAGGTATTATGCTGAGAAATACAAGCATCAAGGGACCGACCTGCTGGGGAAGACAATAGAGGAGAGGGGGCTCGTCGAGCAGTGGCTTGAAGTGGAGGCTCATAGCTACCAACCGCCGTTACGCGACCTCGTCCACAAAATTGTTTTGGCCCCAATTATGGGACTTACCTCAGACCCGAACCTGATCAAAGAGAGTGAGGACAAGCTCTGTAAGGTACTGGACATCTATGAGGAGAGGCTGTCCAAGAGTAAGTACCTGGCGGGGGATTTTTTCAGCCTTGCCGACCTGAGCCACCTCCCGTTCACGCAGTACTTGATGGGAAAAATGGGGAAGGAGTACCTGATAAGGGACCGGAAGAGCGTGAGTGCATGGTGGGATGATATCTCGAGTAGGCCTTCTTGGAAGAAGGTCGTCGAGCTCTGGCCCGGTCTGTATTAGGACATCATTTTATTAGGCGTGCCCGGTGCACCGAGTCCTTGGTCTATGTGAAGGAGTAGTCGATTTTCATGAACTAGCGAGTCTCTCGGTGCCCAATCACTATGTTTCTACTTGATCTGAATCGGCAGATTCAGGCGATCTTATAAGCTTTGTTGAGTCTGGTTTGTGAAGATCAATGTCAAGGGGGGTCACTGCGGTGAATCATCCTGTTGGGGACCCTTATGGTTATTATCCTTGCTGGTTCTAGAACTAAAACACTCTGGACCTGTCCCTTTGCCTTCACAGTAACAAGTTTTCTTCTTCTGATAGTGTCGTGTGGTGTCGGGTCGCGTTTAAGGTTGATTAGTACAAAGCAGAACTGCTGCTGCAGAAACCAAATCAGCATCACCCAACGAGTTCCTCACTTGAAACATTCTTCTTAAACTTTGAAGCGAGCTGCCTGTCGTGTGGCACTAAATTCGAGCTTAAATCGAGAAAAGATCATATCAAAACCAATCATTTCTCATTTTGCTTTCGTGGGATGAGATGATACATTAGCTCGGGGGAGAGATCGAATAAATTCTTCCCATGTGACCAGACTAGACGCTTTGTGGCTATATTAACTTCAGAAACTTTTTTTTTTTTGAAATATTCACTAAACATTTTAAAACTTATCACGAGAATGTGATTAAATTTTAAAACAAACATTATAATCAAGTCTTAAAACTTAATAAATTGATGCAATTAAGTTTTTTCATTGATTCCACCGACTTGATTAACTAAACATCTTAAAACTTGTTAAACTTATTACGAGGATGCGATTGAATTTTAAAACAAGCACTATAATCAAGTTCTAAAACTGGTTAAATTGGTGCAATTAAGTCTTTTCCTTAATTCCATTGAACTTGACTAACGAAACATGCTCAGGTGGTCTTCTTTTCCCCCTCTCGTAGGCGGGGTTAACAACATTAAACAAAAATATTAAAACGAGATCCATTTGGTCCACATGCTTATTTTTTAAAACCAAATCTTAGTTCAATTATATTAAACAATAAAAAAAAGGCTCACAGTTTTTTATATTAAAAAACAAAGAAAAGAAAAGAAAACAAACCTGCCTTACCATCTAGACAGGCCGGTGGCGCCTTGGTGATGGCCGGCCACCGTTGTACACCACCGAAAATTACAAAACGTCACTTAGACATCTTCAAATGGCACCTCGGAACCAAAAGGCGTTGAAACAACATCCGACGTTAATGACAGAGAGCCACAGAAAAGATGTCTTGAACACACAATTATGAACACAATAGCTACCTTTGCCCAGGCCATGGCGACCCACCAATTAGGGTCAGCGAGGATGGCCGGCCATTTGCCGAGGTCATGGCCAGCGACGCCATCGGCCATCTCCGAGGCACCGCTGGCCCTTCCTCTAGATGGTAAGGCAGCCACGCGCCGCCCCCACAGATGAGGAGGCCTTACCTTTTTTTTTCTTTTTCCCATTTTCTTTTGTTCATGAACACAATTCCTGTTTTTTTGTTCTGGGGAACAAAAGAAGAACATAAACGCGTTTGTTTGCGTTGTTGTTCTAAATCTATTTTTTTGTTCCCGAAAACAAATTTGGAACAGAAGCAAGAAAAACTTGTTTTTTTTTTATTTCTAGAACACTTCCAAGAAACAATTTTTCTCTCTCCTATTTTTTTCTTATTCTTTTCTTCTTTTTTTTATTTGGCCGGTCGTCGGCCTCGGACATGGCGGCGACCTCGCTAGAGGGTTGCCGGCCCCTGACGAGGCTCGGCCTCACCATGGTTGGGAGAGGCCGCCGGCCCTCATCAGTCGGTCGCCGGCCATGGCCGAGGCCGGTGACCGGCCAAAAGGAAGAAAAAAGAAAAAAGAAAATAAAAATATTAAAAAATTAAAAGAAACAAAAAGATTATACAAGTTTACCAAACGTGTTCCCGTTTTTTTCTATTCCAAGAACAAGTTTACCAAACACCTTCTTCTCGTTCAAAAATTGTTCCAAGGAACAGAAATAGTTTTCTATTTCTCGCTTCCTTGGAATATTTTTGAACAAACGCTACCAAACACACCCTAAAACTTTTAGTCTTATTATTATCATCATCATCAAATTGAATATATATTTTTTTATAATTTTAATACTCAATTGCACTTTTTAAATAAATTTTAAAATTTTTAGCACAATTACCCTTTCTTTCTATCCTTAGTTAATTTGTCATGGAATATACTTATTCATTGACATTTGAAATAGTTCACGTGTGAATTTAATATCTAAAAATTTACAGCTACTTACGACATGACCCCGTCGGTTCTTCCTCCCCCCCGGGGAAGAAAAAAAAAACCCTTCTCTCGGACACCTAATTAAACGGAGGTTGTTGGTTTTGGTATTCAGTTTAGAAGGTTCTATGATGAGTTCTTTATTAGGGTCAAAAAAATTCCAATGACTTGACTGGATCCAATTGGCCCATCTCGAGTCAAACCACTGACCTTGGACTCTCCACTCTCTGGCGTTCTAATATAGTACTTCTGATTATTCTCTTCCCAAGTTGCTTGACTTGGAACCTCCCCACATATTTGACCACTCTCTCTCTCTACCAGAGGCACCGGATTCATGTGAGCTCACTGCACCAAAATCATGAAATCACATGAGTCTCGCATGAATTATGATCAACGGTCGCAATATGTGTTATCGGGCTCATTTGAAAGCGGTGCATGTTAGAAATTTTTTGGATTCATAGCAGTTTGGATATGATCCGGCTAAAGTAATACTAGATTATGCAATGATTGCAATTGGGTATTCAGGCAAAGAAGCCATCTCAAGCACATCTAACAAGATTATTCACTATTCAGGTGAATTGTCTTGATATTTGTAGAACTTAAAATCGACATTGTATTTTATACCATAATTACATCATGCGATGGTAACATGTGACATGATAAATCAATCAGTTGTATTCTACATGAGGGATGCCTATTTACCTAAAAAATTATGACTGTCAACAAGATCAGCCGAATGATTCATTCAATATCTTAGTTGGAAACTTTGTTAGTTGGTGAGATAATTTGACTTTGATTAAGAAGATGTGCAATTCTAAAATTGTGTAGACCCTGTTTTCTACAAGGCCAGGACCACGTCGATATATTCCTTTCATACGTCATAATGGAAAATTATGAGATCTCTCGTTCTCCTTGACCATGTAAATTGCGGAGGGGCTGCTCGAGGGAAGTCTCGTACCATGGAAGTCGACGTAGACCGTGAAATTTGTGGAGGGGCTGCTTGAGGAAAATCTCTCACCATCGAAGTCGATTTTTCATTCCTTTCATACAAGTCTGCCGCCGGATGTTCGAGTTACGATGATCGATTTTGTTGATCTTAAGGCCTGCAATTGTGTGGGGGCTGGTGAAGCTGGGACGCAAACATGATACGGCACAGAAACACGAAACATAAGATATCAATATCTGTCGAACCGATTTTTGTTGATCTTAAGGCCTGCAATTGTGTGGAGGCTGGTGAAGCTGGGACGCAAACATGATACGGCACAGAAACACGAAACATAATATATCAATATCTGTCGAACGGGAGAAGAAAGATAGGTTGTCGCCTTTGCTCAAATGTTGAATCCATAAACTTAACCAATAGATACAGAAAGTGTACATGTATATAAGGCGTATTGAAATTCTATAAACAAGCGATGTGGAATACTTAGCAGCCTCTTGATAATTTGGTGATCATTTTATACGATGTATTTCATTCATGACCTATTGAATTTCACATGAAATGTCGATATCTCGCCCCCCCTTTTCCTTGAGTTAGGTATTGAAAATTCATCCCCTAATAAGTTGGTTTTCTACGTCCGCTGGTGGAAAATTATAACGTCGGTAAAATGTAAGTAACACATGCTTAAGTAAAACCTATTGAAATTACTTTTTAATTTCACACGCTCTTCCCGCGGTTCTCGTCTTCTTGACAGGATATTGATTACGTTGAATATAAGTTGATGGAAACGTTGCAATGACTTCAAAGTCATCATGCAGGATTTCCAAGTTCATAGTGGGGGAGATGGCTAAGAAATGTACTACCTGGGAGGACTTGTTGCGATAGTTTGTCATGGTAGCGCGTCGAGACATTTTCCAAAGCTTATACTATTCATACGTTATGCTAACACAGTGTCACCGTCGTCGTTTAGGGTTTCATTTTCTTTCCTTCAGTTCTCATCTTATTCTTTGGCTTTTCGATTTTTGAAGGCATCATTAACGAAGCGTCGTGTAACAGCATGACACATGATTCGGGATTGATGTCATCCGTTGGATTTGAATTTGCAATTTTTTAGTTAATAGGTCAAACGTCATGTGGCCGCTAAGGTGGACTTCCAACCTTTGTCCCTTCTGAGCTACTTTTCTTTACCTGACAAAATTGAACCTAAAAAAAAAAAAAAACTCTTGCGACCCGGAAAAAAGAAGATGGACGTCTCCATCAACGTAATAATAATGTCATAAGTTTACTTGGTCATGCGGACTGAGCAGCAAGGGACGACCCTCTTGCATTACTGCTCCATATAAGAAGCTTCCGCTTCCAGAATATGACAGACGCACTGGACAAACTCAAGAGAATCAAGAATATAGGGCTTAGAGAGAGAGAGAGAGAGAGAGAGAGAGAGAGAGAGAGAGAGAGATGGAACAACGACATAGTAGTGATACAAGGTTACATGACAAGAAGAAGAACAAGGATGATGAGGAAGAAGTGGCGCTTCCCGGGTTCCGGTTTTACCCGACTGACGAAGAGCTTGTCGGGTTCTATCTTCGCCGGAAGGTGGAGAAGAAGCCTCTCAAGATCGAGTTCATCAAGCAGGTCGATATCTACAAGTACGATCCCTGGGATCTCCATGGTAAGCAGGCATACAAGTTGCGGGTTGTTTGGTTTCTTTCTTCGCGTGTCCCTCGCTTTCCCTAGACGATGGCACGTCGCCTCAAGAAACAGATGAGAGGTTGGTGAGATCCGTTAAAAGGTGGAGCTGAGTCAATTTACTCACCAAGGATTCCGATAGCTTCACCGCAACTCTAATTGTTATTCAGCTGAATTAGTCTTTCATAGTCTAAAACTGAGATTCTATGGTGAATCAACATATGCTTGTGTAGTATTGCACCGATTTTTTTTTTTTAAATAATTACTTTTCTGATGGATGAATGTGATCAGCATAATCTTGCTTCTCAGTCATCATGTTCATAATCATCATCGTGACTAAACAGATGTTAGCAAAATGGGAGAGAAAGAAGGCTACTTCTTCTGCATCAGAGGGAGGAAGTACAAAAACAGCATAAGGCCAAATAGAGTGACTGGATCTGGATTTTGGAAGGCCACGGGCATCGACAAGCCCATATATTCCGGTAAATATCCCCACAATTGCGTCGGCCTCAAGAAGACTCTTGTTTACTACCGCGGCTCTGCTGGCAGAGGTACCAAAACTGACTGGATGATGCACGAGTTCCGGCTGCCGCCTGCAGAGAAAGGCGGTGATCTATCAGATGCAAATGACACTGTCACTGAAGAAGCAGTAAGATGCTAAATACTTGTTATGTGATTGCATCAGCTCGCTTTAATTCACTTTTCAATTGCTTTCAAACTTTCTATTAGAAAACGAGTATTCGCCGGTTCTAGCTTGAGTTTCAGCTATGTTCAACATTAGTTATTATCTTACCAGCAGTTTATTTATGTCCTTTTTTACCCTTAAATCAGCAAATGAGCAGCCAACCTGAAATAATCAATGTTAAAAGAGGACCAATCATTTTTGTCTAGGAGAGGATTCGGCATTTAAATACATGCTCAAAATTTGGCCCTGAAACTGAAGGGTTTTCTGTTTCCTCTTTTTGGTTTTGGCAGGAAGTATGGACGCTTTGCAGAATTTTCAAACGCATAACCTCTAGCAGAAAATACATTGCAACAGCAGAATGCAAAGAGACCACCTTCAAGCAGAGCTCAATCAATTCGTGTTCTAAATCGAGCAGCTTCGAATCTGAGTACGGAGACCAATGCCTGAGTTATGGATCGTACCATTCGGCCGTCCAACCAAGCGACAAAAAGCCAGCGACCCGCCATGTTGAGCAAGCACAGCTCTCATGGGTCAACCATTGCCATTCCATCCCTCAGGCCCCTGTGGCGACGCCATGCTTGAACCTTTGGAATCTAAATGGAGAGGATATTTTCACGAACGGAATAAACTGGGATGAACTGAGATCGATAGTTCACGAAGAGTGATTCTTCGTGAAAATTTGTGAGACTGGTGGGAACTGGAATTTGAGGATCCGAGCGCAAATGAGAAGGATTCGAATCAAGGGATGAACATGATGCAACTGAAGTTTTCTTCTTCCTGGGATTTATTACTAGGAAATTAGGACAAATATGGACCTCCAATCTTAGTTTGGCATGGAAGTAAACTTGAACTGACAAGTTTGACAAGTAGACTTTTCTTTTTTTTGCCTTGTCACCTGGCTTCATGTGGTTTCGCGGATGTTCACGTTCATTGGATCGACGTGTTGACTTTGACTATCGATGCCAAATTTTTCCTTACCTTTCTCTAGGTCTCCTAAAATCACTCCCAAAGGGATTTGGAAGCTCATCCCTGACAACTTGACATAAGAACATTTGTTTTGAACAAGTAAAAGTCACTTCTTCCTAGGATGATTGTTCCCAATCCGGTGATTATCGGACCAGGAGAACTGGTTCCCAAAATTCAGAATCGAGAAACAAACCAATTGGTCTTAGGATTGGAAATTGGATCACACCATCAATCTAGTCCAGTTCCAATCCGATTTCGGTTCCGTCCAATGGAATCGATCATTTATTTTTTCCCACTATTTTTTTTCTATTACTTGAAATTGGACCGAGAAATTATTCAATTCCAATCTGATCTAATTCAATTCCTCCTTGAAATCGAGAACCAGATCATCATTTCCACTTTTAAAAACTGAGAACCAGACCAACACTCCTGGAACCAGACCAACTGACCCGTCCAATCCGGTCCTAACGATTTCTGATTCGGGTGGTCCGTTCTACACGCCCCTATTTTTTCTTGGCGATTTTTTCAATTTTCTGTTCTTGTGTTTTCTTCATTTAACTTTCCCTGCTGTAATCTCGCGGTACTTGTCATGAATAGCGCACATCGTAAACAACTTTTCTATTCTTGCCCTGATGAAAAATGTTCTCTTTTTCCGTCCAATAAAATGAACCTTTAATGCTATTTTTATCTTTTCTAATGAGCATTCTATAGCATGAATCAATTTGTTAATGATACTGAAACTTTTCCAAGAACAAAAACAAAATAGTCGTCAAACTACGATCATATTATTCGCCATCGTTTTCTCTTCTTCTACCTTCCATTATTTTTCTTCACAAGCATCCAAAACAATAATAAAAATTACATCTTTATATTTCATTTTTTGTTTCTCTAAGGTCATTTTCCATTGTCCTTTCAGTTCCCTCTTTTTTTGAACAAAATTGTCCTTTCCGTTCCTTACTAATCACTACTAGATCCAAATCGAGTACGAGAGACATCGAAACCTCGTTCGATCAAAAACCACGGAAGGGCCCCCACCTCGAGATTATCTAACACCCGTGCCCACGCGCGGTACTGCTGACAGAACTAATATGTCACATTTCAGCATCAAGGGTTTTTCTCCCCTCTCTAAACATGCAGTTACCTTTTAGTTTTTGAACCACCCTCACGGCAACAGAAATCTTAGATTGTTCGATGTACAGAACGCGATAAAAGTGACCCAAAACACAAAAAGAAGAAGAAGGATCAGGACTACCGATCAAAGATGCAAAATTCGTTTCGAGAAGAATCAGTTACTATACAGTAATACAATCGAACAATTTGCCAAAGGCTGCAATATACATCGATATAACCGGAAATCAAGCTGACTGAATGTGCAATCAAATGCACGAACCTGCTTATGCTAAAGAATCCTAACCGCATCGTGGAAGTTTTGGGGTGTAAGTCCAGCTCAGTCAACTTTGCAAAGAAAGAGGCATTGAATCATGAAGTTTATATCCGATCTTCTAACCAGAGTGCACACAGTCAAATTTGTGTGCTTGTAGCTGCCAAGTGCTAATGAAACGCTTTGAAGGGGGACGCTCTTGTGCATCTCCCAGTGAAATGGATTCACCACTTCCTAATGACTGTTGTCAACTGGCTGACTAACCACAGGAATGTCAAAGCTGCCTCCCGTCTCCGGAGTCTCTGGAGCAATTTCTCTAACATCAGCTATTCTTGCTTCTGTTGCCTGAATGTCACTCCATTCCCCATCTCTACTTGACCGAAGGCTGACTTCATCAACAGGCACACTCTCTTCGGAAACTGGTATTGCTTTAGAGACACTGAGACATGCTTTATCCACATTCTCCTCAGACTCTGCCTTCTCCTCAAAGACTTTCCTTGAATCACTGTGCTGTCTGTCAATCATGATATAGAACATACGGAAAAACATTTATTTCCAACATAATTTCAACAAGAAGATTAAACATTCTCAATAATAGAAAAATGGTCCAGGATTTATGGAACTTTAAGACCCATAGGCTGTAATGATAAATTTGTAGGGCATAATACATAAAAATGACCAAGGTAGACCAAATTTATTTTGTCAAGAGTAATCATTGTCTAATTCATAGCAACATTGTCTTTGCAACTATGGTTGGCAACAAGGAAATAACCAATTCACTTTTGCTAACTGAATGACTTACTTCATCAAAGACAACTTCTAATTGAAACAATGTCCTCTGCAACTTGAGGCATTCGGCACTTTCAAATCAAATCTATCTGCTTCCTCAACACCCCCCCCCCTCTCTTTTCCCAAAAAAAAAAAAAAACTTCTGTTGTTCTTTTCCAGACATCACTTAAGTGGCCTCTAATATCACCATAAATGCAGCAACTGCGTTCACTTTCCCGGTCAAACAAAGGAAAGTCATCCATGTGACCACTTTCCTCATCCAATCACAGGAAAGTCATCCATGCTACCACTCGGATTGACCGCCAAGAGGTCGTGCTGAGTAGATTTCGAACTTGAGATCTCACAATTCTTGTGAAGCAAAGTCTCATTTGCATTATTAACTTTGTTAGATCCTTCGGCTTATCTCTCTCCCATGTCTTCATATGTTGTGCTTAGCATAATTATGTTTGATTGACCAATAACTAAACTTGAAACTTGCTAAAACTTTTAGAGCACAACGTGACAGTGTTTCCTAGTGCAATATAACTATGAAAGCCAAGAATCACAGCAACGACAGCTTCATAAAAATGGCTTGCACAGTTTGAACAAATTAAAAAAGAAAATGGCTTGCACAGATATTGAAAGTTGTCAGACAGTAAACCTTTGGAGTTGAGCTTGCAACATATTCACATATGCCAGAAGCTCTTGCTTCTCCTTTGCAGCAGCTGACTCTTTTTCTTGAACCTCCCTTTTTCTAGAATTAGCATCTGCCTCAGCAACTCTGGCCTTCTCTTCTGCCCTGACAACGGCTGCTTCCAATATAACAGAACGCTCTCGAGCTTTGCCAAGCTCAGAACGCAATAACTGTGCCTCCTGAAGAGCAGAGTCTAGCTGTTTCATTATTTCGTCTCTTTCTCCACTTAGAGCAGCGACTTTATCTTCAGACTCTTTCAGCTACATATACAGGAAAAAAAGTTAACTGAAAGCTGTAGAAGAGATGAGCAGAATAAGTCTTAAGCATTCCATGAGTTTTTCCACATTTGAACAATTTGACAAGTTTTTTCGGTTCTTCCTTCAAATCATCTAATGCAGAGAGAATAGGAATAATGTTAACCACAAATTTCTCCTTGTGCTTTTAGTTGTCTAGTCTTTGTACAATGACCTGACAACAGCATATAAACCAAAATACCAAAAAGCTGATGATATCTGGAGGACTATATCGAAGTATATGTTGAACAAAGACTAAATCTATCAAGGAAATCAGTAACAACCTTCATTTTTAATGACTCCAACTTCTTCTCACAATCTTTGGTCAAGCGCTCAATTTCAGCAGAAGCTATCCTCCTTTGTTCATCCATCATATGGGCTGCAGAAGCTGCGGCATCAGCAGCATCAGCAGTCTCCGATAGCTTCTCTGCTAATTCTTTTATAGTTGAATCTCGTGCACGAATGTCCCTTGCTAAATTTTGCAATTCCTCATCCTTAACTCGTAGTGTCTCCTGCAAATTTACTTTTCAGTTTTAACAGATCAAAGATGGGTACAATAGATTACTCTTAGGAGTTGACATATAACCTGTAGAAAAGAAAATCTACAAAGAACAAACAGCACCACTTCCAACCAAAAGCAAAGACACAAATTTCAGAAACAATAATTAATTAGTGAAAATATGGAGAAGAAAAGACTATATAATATATAGTCACTGACCGTACAAATTTTCCCACCATTTATTCCCCATGCCTTCTTCAACCGCTTTCTCTCTCTGTAAAGAGATTTATATAATTTGCAGAAGTTTCATCAGTCATCATCCGTAATTATCGCTCTTTTTAGCAGCTAACCCTTTCATCCCATAATCCGCAACTAGCTAAGTTAGCGAACACATTCTGCTCAGCTGTGCAGTCTCCCATCATGTTTCTTGGCCAGTCATTACTTCCCTCGTTGATATTTTTATCCCTCCAACTCTGTGTGGCATCATACACCTCAAAACACATGGTTCTTCTACATCCGTTTCAGTGTAGCCTCAAATAATGTTTTCTTTGGTCCAAGTCTTACTTCCCCCATGCCTTACCCGACCATGCTATGTAATGGTCGGCATTAGACATGATAGAGATCAGCATATAAAAGAAGGACCAGTCCTCCATTAGTCTAAGTCCAGAATTACCCTTCTAACATTTATTCGTCATTCTCATTGGTGCATCAAGTGCACATCTTAAATTAGCTGACCATATTTGTCATCTTATTCTCTGTGAGAGCTATTTCCATTTTCCCATGCATTCTCGTCTTATCCTGATTTATCAATGTCTTTTACTACTAAAAGCAGTATTCTTAATTCAAACATTTGTCATCCAAAAAAAGAAACATGATATGGGCCAGAGATGTATCTCATTCTTGTATTAGGCCCCCTCATTTACCTTGTCAAATCTATTGCCAATGTAAAATAATCCCTGTTCGTCGCATTTTTCTATTTTATGGGTGTATTTGCTGGACAAATAACAATCTTCATCTGCTACATCCAAGCATTGATGCACTTTAGAGGGAAATCATTCCCTCTTTCCCCAGCCCTGAAGGCTAACCTCAAGTTATTTGGACTTATGTCCTAAGACCATTAAAAAAGATGCACAAACAGCCAGCAGTTACAACCTTTAATCTAAGTAACAAAGTATTTAGATATTGAGATATTGAGAGTTCAACTTAATAGAGTGCTGGGACCCCCGTAGTAACAACTTCTATATGTAATATCTTCTCTAATTTCCCATTTCCTATCATTTCCTATTAACATATCTTTATCACTCTCCATTCTCCATATCCTACAAGTTTCTTGCTGACCCTCCTACATCCATTGCAAACTACAAGCTAATTTAGTGACCAAGTAACATATTTGATTGCTTTACATACTTCCAAACCACAAGTAATTTCACAGTATGGCACTGTGAAGGTTTCACAAACTTTACAGAAGTTACCAACATTCAGTAAGACTTTGGCCACAAACGGTACCTTCATTATCGTGAAATCATCCATTGGTCCATCCATACTTCTATTTGTGATCATTCCAAGGGCATTTCTCATTGAAATCTGCATTGCCGCTTCAATTTCCTTAGAGGATTCCAGAGTTATTGAGTTAGCTGCTGCCACTGCAGCAGCCACAGTCCCCAATTTCGCAGAACCATTTTCACTCAGAGAATTTACAGCCTCTTTATGAGCCTTTAAGACCAGTTGTGTAGCTCTGATTTGGAAGAGAGAACGATGGAATTGGTGAATACCGTGGACAGTTAAACAGAAAAACAAATTTCAATAGTGACTAGTATGATCCTTGAAGCATAATTATGCCAAGCCAGGCATACCAAAATAAAGAATTTCCCTAGTGGTCCACAATTTGGAACACATCCCATTTCATGGTACACTAACAGTTTGGAACACTAAAATCAGCATTGCCCATCATTCCAATACAAAAAAATTCCATGTTTTTCTTGGCCAACACGTGTTATTTTCTCATGATGTATTTTCCATGCTAATATTTTGTGACTCTGTTTAAGAATATGCTATTAGTACTATGAATGTTAACTTCAATATGTCTTAACAATCATTCTGATTTAATTTACATGACCAAAAGAAGCCTAGCCATCCCATGCCATATTTTTAAGAGTGACCTTTCACATTCCATTTTCATTCAACATACCAGAGAAAAGTCGATAAACCATAGCATGTGCCAGTCACTCAAATAAACATACCATACTCATGATGATTTCGATAGGAAACCTCCCAAAAACTTACTGTAGCGTTGATACCCAAGCTCTAGCAGCACCAGGAGTTTCAGCACAGAAAAAGTAATCCCTCCTCGATGGGGTCCCAATATCTAGAGAGGAAAGTTAAGAATCTTGATGCTGCAGCAAATTAACTCCATATCCAGAGTTTTACATGCAAAAGTCAAGGGAAAGAAAGCCTAAGATCGCTCAATAGTGATGTAGATGAACGAGGATACAGAAACAGCAGCCATCGTACTTCGGTAATCCACTGAAACACAATTAGAAGGTGATAAGAAACTATCTGTTGAACTGAAGCAGATAATAATAACTGCAGAAGCACTGAGGGAGCACGCTTCCGGAACATCATTCTTACTGGAAGTTCACTGGAGATAAAGTTATAGTGCTATTAGCATCGAACACTATGGTTCCCTTGACAGCTGGCTCATTTCTCCTGACCCTGGAAAAAAGTAATTAAGAAATGAGATATTTCTTTTCCCAAGTACTTGGCTTTACGTAACTATTAAAAAAATTACCGACTTGTACTCCATCCTCCCTGTGGTTGGATCTAAGATCACCCATCGCTCATTCCACTTCCTTAGCTATAAGAAAACATGAACATATATGTGAGAGCAAAGAATGACAAGAGGGAAAGAGCTTCCAGCGAACGGGGGGAAATAATCATTTTACAATCACCAACTATACTCTAAGAAAAAATTTCCAATACAAGAGAGACCAGTCCATTATTTTCTAAGCAAGCGAATGTGCCATCAAAGAAAAGCTTAGTTGAATCAACCCCCAGGCTACAGGTCACTGTGTCTCATTATTTATGTCATATAGATTTGAACAAATCTTTACTGTTGCCACTACCTTATGTGGGATAAGACCATTTGCCTGAACCCATCAATAAATAAGATAGCACGCAACAACTAGATACTACTAACCCTCACTTTCCTGAGGCTGAACGCATGACAAAAGAATCTAATCTTCGCCACTTTGGCATTCTTAGTTAATCACGTTTGCAATCAATAGTAAGCAAAATCTAGACATATAGCCTACTGTTGACGATTGCAGAGAGCACGAAAAATCAACCAAGTCTTGCTTAGACTGAGAACCACACAAATCTACCAACCACAAACCGAACCGAAAAGATGGCCTCGAACTCTCAGACAAATTAATCCATCGGTTTTGAAGTTGCTAACACAAAGGAACACAGCTTCATCAATTAAAACTCACACGTCCCCAGCCTATCCAACAACCTCAATTCATCCACACAGGACCAGCACTACTCGAAACAGCAACACGATGCGAACAGTACGATTCGACGCAGCATCTACCGAGCTCAAGCTAATCCAAAGAAACTGAAAAAGAACTGCAATGTCAAAACAAATCGACCGCGAGAGAGCGAGAAAGAGAGGGTTACGGTCTCGGATCGCTTGAGGAGAGGCCCTTGCAGCAAGGCCTTCCCGGAACCGGAGGCCAATTGACGCTTGATCTTCTCCAGGCTGCTCTGGGCACCGCCGGCTCCCTGCCGACCACGAAGGTTCAAAATAGCAAGAACTCGTCAGAACGAGCCCCGCCCCCGTCGCAGACCAATCCCGGCCGTTTCCGGCCATCGCCGGCGACGCGGAGCAGAACAGAACACGAGCAGGAGCAGAGGAGTGAGAGAGAGAGAGAGAGAGAGCGAGAGAAACTCACCGTCGAAGCACCGTTGGACGCCATGGCGGGAGCGAGCGGGCGAGATCGACAGAAGGAGGAAAAGTCGGAGCGATTTGGAGGATCCGGGATCGTCGTCTTCTGGTCGTCGGTTATTTACTGTTAGGTCCGCAGGCGAGGCGGGGACTTGTAGTTAAAGAGTAGGTGGTGGTGTTTCATTCACGCTTCGCTTTCCATTTGACATTTTCCAAGTCAAATTGTTAATGACTTAGATTAATTGAGACCTACCTACAAAATCCCGCGTCAATTGTCATGTAATTAATCATTGGGATTCAGATTTAATGGTCATCTTTCTAATTTGGAAGGGAGAGGTGGAGGGTTCGAATCCCCACATTCTCAAGAGTTGGAGTGAGACGATTTAGTTTCGGGAGTGGGTTTTACTTTGACGCGTCTTATAAGGAGATAGAGGCGAAAATTTGAGAATGAGTGTTAAAGTAGAAATAAAGCGTGATAAAAAAAAATAATCATGTAATTTTCCCGTCTTTACATGTTGGATCTTTATTAATTATATATATTTGTTTATTTAGATTTGTTAAATGGGAAATCAATTGAGTGCTTTTGGCTCGTACATGGCCGTGACCTCGATGCACGTGAACCGAGTCATGCGAATCGGATGCGTATGCAGCGATGGAGCTGCTCGACCATTACCTTCGAAATCGAAGGCATGCTCTTCAAGATTTAAATCGCCGATGTGTGGTTGACCACGTCACGTGAATCTCGACGGGCATGCCTTGATCTTTGCCTTCTTTTGGTGCTTTACACTCAGGGCTCGTGTTAATGGATTATTGCTGATATTTATTTGGATCGTAGACTGATAAAACAAGCATGATCTGAAGCATTTGATCGGCGGTGAGACATGAATAATAAGTTGCTTATAAGATGAATTTTCGATTTGCATCTTGGCTCTAAGATCCAAAACCATGCCCCACTCTTTCCTAAATTGCTCTAACATACCACGTGAGTATAGATATGACAGTTCAAATTTAGATCCCATGGTCGGTAAAAAAGACAATGATGTTTATGACTCGAATAGGTATGACGCACTTTGTTTGTTGATACTGCATTTGCTTAGTTTCGGCGAGTTAAAGGAGATTTGATCTAAGTAACTTGCATCATTTTGAGTCCAATAAGAGGAAAAATAAAATGAAACATTGTTGAGAACACCACATCATCAACCATGCCTTTCTCTGTGTTTGTATTTAAATTAAAAAAATAAATCTATATCCTAGGCTCCGCTTATTTTATGAAAAATAAATGATTTGAAAAATAATTTCAAAAAAAAAATTACTTATATGAAGCTTGAAGTATTTAATCACAGAAAAGTATTTTTATTATCAATAACAATTTATATCTAATGTTTTTCGTCAACAAAGAACATATTATTCATTCATTTATTTTTATAAGCAATACCGTCAATTATTTTTAGGAAAATAATTTTTAAATCATTCATGTTTTGCGAAATTAACACAAATTATTTTCTTTTTTATGTATTAATGACACATCAATGACGTGATATATAAAATACCTTAATGCAAAGCGAAACTTGGTGAGCATTTACATCTGCATTTGTTTACATTAGACTAACTAATAAAGCCCTCATTCACCCACTTAGGCTGCATTTGGGAACCACTTTGCCAAGTATCTTTGTGGGGGGCGGGTGCTAAAGGCCTTTGGGCCAAAATGAAGGTGTTTGGGAATTGCTTTGGAAGTCCCGTTAAGGCAAAGCTGGCATTTGTAAGGCTGAAAGCCCAAAGGCAGGTCCTAGGCTGCCTTGGGCTTTCAGCATTCTCGGAAGGAAGCCTCATGTCTACTATTCATCGTCTTCTTCTCTAGCAGCGTGGCTGATCAGAGACGAGCTCGAGAGGCCGGTGAGGTCACGGCTGAGATTGGCGAGGTCGCGGCGACCGTCACCGGCCAGTCGCGCGACCGTCACCGGCCAGTCGCGCGACCCCGACAAGTTGCGGCGACCACTCACGAGTCCCGGCGACCGTTCACAAGTTGCGTCGCCGTGACCCAACTCTGGGTCGTGCAACCTCAGGCACGACCTAGATCTGGGTCGCCGGAGGTCGTGCAACCTTGCGGCGACCGGCGCGACCCAGATTTGGGTCGCTGCGACCCTCACCGGAGGATTGCCTAACGCGCCACGACCTCTGGCGAGGCCGCGCGATCTGGGTCCTGCAACCCTCGCCGAACCGCCTACCTCTGCCGGACGGCTTGCATCGGACTTCCTGCCCTTCGCCAGACCACCTGCTCCTCGCCAGCAACTACTTGTTCTTAGCCGGCCAACTTCTTTTTTTTAATGAATAACAAAAGCCTTTTGCAAATATTATTCTTCCAAACACTACTTTACTCAAAGATAATTCGCAATGGACTTTTACAATATAATTTACCAAATACAATTTGCATTTTGAAAAATATCTTTAACTCAATGGCCTTTGCATTTCCCCAAAGACTTTCCCCAAAAGCTTTTCCAAATGCATCCTTAGTCTACATGTGCTACATTTCAAAAAACTCATTCCGCTCCTTGTCATCTACTCCTTGGAGCCGCTAAGATTAATGCATTCCATCCAACTTATAAACTTAAATCATTACGTGGAAGTAAACTATCCCATCCTCAATCCGACCCGGCTTTAAGAACGGAATTACATCAACAACCAATTTTCAAATGAGATTTCAATGAGGATCATCAGACCATGAAAATGTCAAGAGGCCATTTTGGGGTTAAACTTCAAATTCTCGTTGACGGAAATTGGAAATTCGGAAAGTTGGGAGCAAGTCACAAACGAGGACTTTGGTAGGCCTAAGCCCACGGATGAAGGCCCAAGTGGGCCCATGGCCACATTGGGTGGCCCAAGGGCCACACGCCTAAGGAGTGGGCATCCCAATGGAGGGCTATGGACCCTCTAAGTCCATCAAGCCATTATTACAAAATCTTAGCATTAATTACACTCGGGTACATGAATAGTGCATGAATAGTGCGCAATCTTGATGAAATGACTAAATTACCCTCTCATTCAACTAAGGATAAAAGGGCAAGATGAGAAAGAGGCAAGAGAGGGGGCGGTCACATGGAGGAAGGAGAAAATAATGTCATCCCCTAACCTAGTCTAAGCCTACTCTAGACCTATTTAATCAAATGCAAAATCTCTTTCTTAATGGCTTGGATTTTCTTCTTTGAAAAGCTTTCCTTTAATTAGTTGAGAAGAGTTCTAAGAGATTCAATGGGATAGACATTAATGGGCAAAGATTTCTCTTATTTTCCCTCTCCTCACCGTCGGTTTCTCCCTTTTACTCCCACTCTCTCTCTCTCTCTCTCTCATTTTCTCACTTGATTGCTTTCAAGCTCATTCTTTCTCTCCTCTTGCCACCACCGAAACCCCTACCTCTATTTTCATCTTTATCTCAAGCTTTTCCCTCTCATCTCCCTCTCTAGACTCACCGGTAACCGACCACCTCAACCGCCACCCTTAAACCACCCTTCGCACCATCGTTCCTGTTGTCGTGTCCGAGTTTTGGAGGCAAGGAGGCTACCGTCCAGCCCCTCATAGCAGCTCTCTCTCTCTCTCTCTCTCTCTCTCTCTCTCTCTCTCTCTCTCTCTCTCTCTCTCTCTCTCTCTTATTGGTTTGGACATTGCCAGCCTAGCCGTTCGCCACCATGCCGCCATCCGAGACGCTGTCTAGCCCACCCACATGAGTTGTGAAGGCATGACCAGCAGCCCTAACCACTTTCCTGTCTCGCTGCTCTTCCCCTAATGCTTTTAAAATCTTGGACTTGGGTGTGAGTGGTTTTCTAACCCTTGAATAGGGTTGTTATTGCACTTAGGGGTTAGTTTAGGGCTTGATTAAGGTTAAATGATGCTTTGATGGTGTGATAAGTGGGTTTTATATGATAAGTTATCGTAGGGCATCGATGGTTATTAGGATAGATTATCGCGTTTATCGATTGGTTATCGTGTTTTATCGATAGGTTATCGCAATAGGTTATCAAGTTTGGACAATAAGTTATCATGTTTTATCAATAGGTTATCGCGATAGGCTATTGAGTTTTGCTGATAAGTTATTATGTTTTATCGATAGGTTATTGCGATAGGCTATCAAGTTTTGCTGATAATTTGTCAATATGTGATAAGTAGTTATATGATAAGCTGTTAAGATATGATAATTGAAGGGTGGTGTATGTTAATATGATGTGCTGTATTAGAGTGATAAACTATTATGTGGTAATATGTGTTATATGACATGATGTTGTGATTGGGTACGTTAATGAAATAAGTGATGGTTATAAGATATGTTGTATTAATGAGAGATGAGTTAATGGATAAATTATGATGGCATGTGATAGGTGATTTTAATGACTTACATTCAATTGCCACGACTTATCTTACTTTGATGAGTGATCTCTATGCCATGGGCTTGTAAATTAGTTGGTGCGTTTGTATGACATGATATGAGATATGAGCATGGCATAATGGCATGTGACTAAGGTTGTTGCATATTGCATGGGCATCACACTTGATTAATGAGAAGGAAAATGGAAATCTTGTGGTGTTATTGCATGTGATTGTCCTATGAAATGTTGTTTAATATTAATAGCAATATATTATATGTGTTCATTGGAAGTAGTCACTATACATGTGTTATGTTCCTTGTTCATGGTCGATGACTAAGAACACTTTGAGCCTCCGAGACGATATATACGATGGTTCTTGGACGTGCAAGGAAGCACGTCAGGTCATGTCATGACGAGTCAATCCTTTCTTGGTCTCGATACGACTTTGAGATGTATCGTTCTCGAGCTAAGTCTGGTACTAGGTCGATGATCATATCACGACGGATCGGTCATTCCTTAATCTCGGTGTGATATTAAGGTTATAGTTTCTCATCTGGATTTGACTTAAGCCAATGCTCAACTTAACATGTCAAACTATGGACTCTCGTTTCGTACTCGGCATATTTTATTGATATACTTTCGATAGGTCATGAGACATACTTCGCTTGGCACATCATTGAGGCATTCATACTACACTAATGAGAAAGATAACAATGGACTTGAGTAGTAATATGCTCGCATGATCACATAATGACCCTGATGCGTTTATGCGGGGTAATGGTTCCATCCTGATGCATTTACACGAGACAATGCCCGATCAAGTTCGAATGCCCAGATAGATTTCGAAACAAAGCTCCTTATAGGAATGCCATCTTGATGCGTTTACGCGGGATGATACCATGCTCAATAAGGTGAGACGATGCCCAATTATGCTAGATGACTGTGGACCTTCGGGTTTGCCTTGGGCCCTAAGTGGTCATAATAATCTGAAAGCATGATCTCGAAGATAGCATGGTAATATGAGATGCCATGATATTCTTGAGATGTCAACGTGTGTATTATACTATAATTGGATACGTGGTAGAGTGTAGCATGCTGAGTGGCCTAATTCCTATTAATAGATAATGCAAAGCAAATGCTTTATTATTGATTAGCCATCGATAGGTAACTTGCACGTTTAGGCCGACTCCAAGGTGAATTACCTCCTTGTGCGACGTTTAGGAAGCTCACTCATTGAGTTTTATCTCACTATGGTGGTTTAAATGTTTTACATGCCCTAAGCATGTCTGAGCCATACCGCTACGTTCGTTTTGGAGTGCCTATAGATTAGGACACCGAGGTGACCCCCTATCCGGTCGAGGGCATGGACACTATATACGAGAAGCACATAACTACCATTTGGGTGGATAAGGAGCTGCTTAATCTAGTGCCCCATAGGTTCGAGGCCTAGTACGTTTAGTTTAGAGGGGAGTGTTGAGACTCTCTCTAGGGATTTGATGGACCATTAGGTGAGGGATCTGAGGGTGCTAGTCGAGACCCTATGGATAAAGATACCCTCAAAGGTGATGTTATTAACCCTTAGGTGGATCCAGATCCGGAGTTGGACACCGAGCCCAAGCCAAGGCTTTATAACCTAGACGCATAAGGGAAACCACTCTTTTGAAGTTGCCTTGTAACATAGAGGTGCTAGACCACTCCCTAAATCATTTTTGGAGGCTCATGTATGGCTAAACTTCGGGGGTGTAATTAAAGTTAATTTGAATTTAAAGACTTCATTGATGTGTTCCTAGCTAACCTAAAAAGCTTAAACTATTAGATAGAGAGATCACATGTACATAAAGAAGATCAAGTATTGTGGGACAATATTTTAATAATCCATCTTCACTTCCCTTGTTATCAACCAAAATAAAATCAAATCGTTGATTTTCTAATAGACTAGTCAAAATGGATGATAGACCCATTACTTTCTGCATGTTGGATGTCATGAATTGTTATATGAGTTAATTATATTCAGTCAATGGGTTATAAATGGATTTAGAATAATAAAACCCAGAATAGTATGGGTATTAAGTGGGTTTACAACTTACTTAAACCCAATCCACCTTTGTGATTCTCTTTTCACTTTCTCTTGCCCTCATTCGATTTCATGTCCATTCACTCCGCACTCTCACCTTAGTTTGGATAGGAATTTTCCTAAATTGGTTTAAATATATAAGTATTATAGTAATATAGGTTGGGTCAAATATATATATATCATTAGATTTGTATTGTATAAAAATTTATCAAAACAAATTAAATTGGTCAATTTGGATTAGATCATTTCGATCCAATCCACCCATTTGATGAGTCATTTCTAATATATAATGCATTACATAGACCTTGCGGAGGAAGTAAGAAGCGCGCAAGAATTTCAACTTCGTAAACGGAAGATTGGGGAGTAGACGAAGTGATGCTGCTTATGGCTTATGTCACTCTACGGGAAGAATCGACGAAGGATCCTCAATGAAACAATCGCAAATTGATTTTCTTTTTCACATATCAATGACACATCAATGAAGCGATATACAAAATACTCTAAATGCAGAGAGAAACTTGGTGAGCATCTAGTAACTACATTTGTTTACGTTAGAGTAACTAATAAAGCCAAATTCATTCGTTTCTTTGTCATCTCCTCCCTGGAGCCACAAGGGTTAACGTATTCATTTTTGTTAAAAAGTCCAATTTAAAATTTTAAGTTATTAAGTGAATGGAGATCTCATATATAAATCTAAATTGGACTATGAGGGACACGTGAATTTGACCGAAGGGAATAAATGCACATACACGAATGGGAGATCGTCAACTTTGATACATCTTAAAAAATCCAACCTAAAAAATTTAAATTATTAGGTGGAAGGATATTACATACATACATACATATACATATACATACATATATATATATATAAAGAAAATTAAGTAATGTGGGATAATATTTCAATAATGTCCATCTTCACGTCCCTTGTTAGCAACAAAAAAGTCGGATCGCTATTTTCTAATAGAATAGTCAAAATGGATCATAGACCCATTTATTAACTCATATTGAATGATATGAGTTGTTATATACATTAGTTATATTTAATAAATGAGTCGTGAATGAATTCAAAATGGTAAAACCCAAAATTATATGGATTTAAATAGGTTTACAACTTATTTAGACCCAATTTACCTCTATAAATATTTCTTCACTTCCTTTTGCCCTCACTTAATCTCGCGCTCGCTTATTTCGCATTCTCACCTCAATTTGAGTAGGAAATGTTTTAACAATATACATCGGGTGGTTACTAGATTTACATTGTATGAAAATGGTCAAAACAGGTTTTTTTTATCAACTTGGGTCGGATTATTTTCGACTTGACCCAAACTCAATCTGACCCGCCTATTCAACCTGTCATTTCTAATATATAATGCATAACATAAACCTTGCGGAGGAAGTAAAAGGGCGCAAGAATTCCAACTTCGAAAACGGAAAATTCGGTCGTAGACGAAGTGATGCAGCTTATGGCTTTTATCAAGCAAGAAACGCACGTCATTCTGCGGTAAGAATCGGTGGAGGATCCTCAGATACATTATTGTTTTAGAACGTGCGGTCAATCCTATAGTTGTTTATTAGATAACGATGTAGAAATAATACCCGTTTTCTGTCGAATCATGACCTAACCTAATTATAATACTGAAAAATGGACGAAACCTTAATCTTTGAAAATATTTTGCTTAATGCAATGTCCAATCGCTTATGTTCAAACTCAATATAAAAAAATAAAATTCGTCAGATGGTTGATTATGAGCTGAGGCGATAAGGGACACAAATGATCTTGCGAGGTTCTCAGAAGTCGCACGATCACGCCATCACGAAACGAACAACAGGAGCATCCTGCACGCGCCCATGGTTTAGGAAAGACACTGCCGGTCGTCTCCGGTGCCGTACGTGAAGTTAAGCCGGTATACTTCAGAGAACCGTGTTCGGAAAGGTTACCTTCCAGTGATGGTCGGGAAGGACGCAGCGACGATGGAGAGATTGCACGTGCCAACCAAGCTGGTGGGTCATCCTTTCGTTGTGGCTCTGCTCGAGCTCTCGGCAAACGAGTTCGGGTACGGGCAGCAAGGTCTGCTGAGAATCCCTTACGACCCCGACTGCTTCAGGCAGATGGTAAGGAGGATATCGAAGAAGAAGTGAGTGCCCAGGTGGACTGTCGACCAGCTTGAAGTGGCCTGTTCAAGAATCGGGCTCGCATGCTGAAGATCGAGCAAGATAGAGAAATCAATTAAACGAACTTGAAGCATGAACTCATCTTTGAGTCATTCTAATATTGATTCTCACTATTGTGTACATATAAAGATCGAAAATTTCTGTCTTTTTCATAGTAGCTAAGCGCAATTCCGAGCGAACACTTGATACTTGCACGGCCCTTGCGGCAAAAATCCAATGTCTAACATCTAAAATATTCGGAAGTTGAGCGCACAGTGATATGACATTGAAGTTTAAATCCGTTAAAAGGATTCAATGGAGTATAATTTGAATTGTGACGGTCTTTTTTTGCGCGCGAAGGTGGATGGCATAACAAGATCTAGATGCACGGAAAACACGACATGCATCAACGAATGGAATTAGAGACTCTTACCACAAATGTGTGTGTGCGTGCGCAAAGGAAGCCCGTGGAAAGGTAAAACAGAGTATCAAAACACCATCGATTAGAATACAAGGATTCCCCAAATTAGAATAGATCTCCAACTAGGGCATGATTCTCATGAAACAAGCAGGAGTATCATGCGATCAAGATCGCTTCGAACTAAAGATGATCACAGGCTTGGCGGCTCTTGAACCTGTCCAAGCCAGATGGGGTCGAAGAGCAATGGCGAGATAATGAGGTTGATGCCCTCATGGTTCCAAATTGGATAAAGAATTGGATGAGTGGAAACCCCACGGGTGAGGATGAACCGCTTTTGGGCCATAATCCGGACCACATGAGTGTTAGATCTCAAGAAGATCAAAACATTGATGCTTATTGCTTCGTCCAATTTGACATGGACATGCTACTTTTTAGAAGGGAAAAGAAAAGCGATGTTACGTTTCTACATCTATTGAAAAACCATCGTAGTACATCTAGTCACGATGGATTAGGTTGTGCTACGGACATTATCATTTTTCTAATGAAAGTTAGGTTTGTAATTGAAGAGATTATTCGAGTAGGATCCAATCATTTGACACCCAATTAGGACCCTTTCGAATATTGTCACCGTTAAGAAACCTTTTAAGTGCTCTCGAGTGGATTTAGTCCCCACTCGGAGTTGGTATTGCCCAGCATGTGCTTTGTACGACGGAATAGCATAACAAAAGACGATTCAGAATATTAGAGAAATAGGAGAAAATCAGGATAGCAATAGCAATAAAGGGTTGGGATCTCCCGAAAAGAAATCACCAAATACAAAATCCTCCGAAATTGTCTCCTCTAGGAATAAATTTCTCAACCTTGAGTATTGCCCTAATATCTTTATTATGACCTAAGTCAAGAGACTCAAGAGGCATAATAAATTCAACTGAAATTTTGGTCAAAGGAGCCTCTTTACTTGATTGATCGTGAGTAGTTCCACAACCAAGCAATAATGAAATTCCAGAAATTGGTTTTTTCAATTTCACCAAACACAAACTTCTCAAAGATTGGTCGAGCATTTGGAGAACTAAGAAATTTCGTGCTTGACTAAAGAATCGGAAGTCGAAAATCTCTTGTGATTATCGAGATATCTTCCAATTGTCTCGTTATTGCACAGTTCGGGACAACTAACTATCAATGTAGAAGAAAATTTTCTCAGGCCAAAAAAACAAATTAACTTTAGAAAAGAATTTCACAGGACTTGGGTATATTCAACCCTTGTGTATATCATCATTCATATTCATTCACTTTTTTTTCAACGTTTTTCAATCCAGCTTGTCCGAGCACGGTTTGTGCTTGCTCTTGGATGGCACCAAGAGATTATGTAAGCACAGATATGATGGCTCGGACTTAGATCTTGACGCGAACAAAGAAAAAAATGTTTATGATCCCAAAAGGGTATGGTGCAATTCACCTATTGACGTTGCATTTGATTAGTTCAGGTTAAGAAGATCCTATCTAGAGATCCTTTCAAAGTGACAAACCAATCTGAACGACTTTCCCAAATCAAAAACAAAATACATCTCATTGCTTGTCTTCGATGTCACTAGTCATGCAGCTTACTGTCGTTACAGCATGAAACATGCAGTATGATGATGCCCTATCTAAGTAACTCACATCGTTGTGGATCCTACAAAGGGAAATAAAAGAAGCATAATTTGGAACACAACGTCATTGAACATGCCTTTCCGTGTTTCTTTGGTGCCCTTTCCGACATATAATGAAGTGATAGTGTACAGAGATCACTGCTTATACCTAGGACCGATACAATAGAAAAATATTGAATAATCCCGGCTCTCCACGTCAGCCATAGTTCCCTCTAACATTTGATCGCCACTTGTCCGATAGGCCCACATCTCAGACTTTTCAGAATTCCCTTCCTCAGTCACCTGCTCTTTTTCGCCATCGCTTCAAAGCTCAGACAACCAAGCCTCAAAGCTCCACGAACACCCCTCACTTCAAAGATGAAGATGAAGCTGAGGGGCAATCATGGGGGAGAAAAAAAGGGAGCAGGTGAATGAGAAAGGGAGTTCTGAAAAGTCTAAGACATTCGCCCACCGAGCACATGGCGATCAATCATAAGACGGAATTAAGAGGGGTAGGACCACTCAACATTTTCGCCGGTACCTATTGCCTATATTTATTAATTCTGCTTAAATTCAAAATATATAAATTTTATATGTCCATTATGTACATACAAATAGACTACAAAGTCAATCTAAAAAGGCTTACCAATCATGTTTCCACTAAGTGAATCAATACGGAGAAAATTCTTTCGTATCTAAACTTGCATAAAAGTCATTTTTTTATCGTCTTATTTCGTCACATATCAATGACACGATGTATAAGATACTTGATCGTAGAGATAAACTTGGAGAATCAACATTTGTTTACATTAGACGCACTAATATGAACATCTCATTTTGCATGGGTTCTGTTTCAGCTAAAGCATTCAGTTCTTGCTCCATCTCCTTGTCGGACTCGCTAAGGTTAACGAAGCATCTTCATCTTCACTTCCCTTTAGTCAACGAAAAGTCAGATTCTTAATCATCGACAAAATCATGCATTCTGTAGACCTTGGAGAGGGAGTTAAAAGCACGCAAGAAATCCTGATTTGAAAACGAAAGGGCCGAAACTAGACGAAGGGATGCTATTTTTAAGCTTTTAATACGTGAGAAACACCGTGTTGCTTGCTGCGATGAATCAATGAAGGATGCCCAAATGTATTATTTGTTAACATGAAGTCAGTCAATCCTCTAAATGTTAATTAAACAACAATGTATGAGTAATTCATGTCATCCCCCGACAGGTGACCTAATTATATTACAGAAAAGTGGAGCAGCCTTTGTCTTTGAAAACGGCCCTTTGAAAATGCTGTGCTTCATGCAAAGTCCAATTGCTTATGTTCAAACCCCAATTAAGAAAAAAAGCGTCAGATGGTTGATTATAAGCTGAGGCAATGCGGGACGTTATCACGCTATTGTGAAACAAGCCGCTGAAAATTCCCCGCATGCGCTCATGGTAAAGGAAAGACACGGTTCGTCGTCTCCGGCACCATACGTGAAGTTAAGCGGAGAGTCTTCGGAGAATCGTGTTCGGAAAGGTTATGTTCCAGTGTTGGTTGGGAAGGATGCGGCGACGATGGAGAGATTGCACATACCGACCAAGCTGATGGGTCATCCTTCCGTAGCGGCTCTGCTTGAGCTCTCGGCAAATGAGTTCGGGTACGAGCAGCAAGGTTTGCTGAGAATCCCTTACGACCCCGACAGTTTCAAGCAGATGATAAAGAGGATATCGAAGAAGAAGTGAGAGCCCAGGTTATCTCATTCTGTACTTAACAAAGACATATTTCCGATTTAGTTAGCGTCCTACTGAGGGAAGGAAAACCCTAGCAATAAAGAGAAGCTAGTTTTTCATAAATCTTGATCAAAATGGATTACACTCTCGCCATGGCGTTTCACTTTTAGAAAAGCTTTAAGAGTTAATGAGTTGCTGAGATCTTTTGACCTGGAGAATTACCATAGCGACTTTCCTTTTTACCTGGAAAATGATTAGTGTTGAATAAAAAATTTACATATCAGAGTGTCGTTTCCAGTGCATAAGCTCCTAATGAACTTCTCCCCCTTCACTATCTTGATTTATTTTATTCTTAGTTTAAGGTATTTCGGTATCTCAGCTACCATGCATTCACTTATATCATCCACCGTACTTATATTGTTTGCTATGGCTTTCGTCATTTAACTTGGTCATATCAGAGGCTGAAAATTTAGAAGGTAGCACAAGTAGGACAAAATTATTGCTCACCAGCTAAGTAATCCACCTCAGAATTAATATAAAACTCTGATCCTAGAATTTAATTATGAAATTCATTAATCAAACTTTAACCCTCAAGGAAACTTTAAAGGAGTTTAAATAGACTTAAATTAGAATAACCTTCCAAGTAAAAACATATTTCAATGCACCTCACCTTTTGTTTTTCAAGAAGAGACCGACAATCCCTCGACAAAACATAAATTAAATTAAAACGCTTGACTCAATATGACTCTTCGAACAATATACTATGAATAGCACCAACAAACTCATAGAAAGACTCAAAGCCTCGTTCTCGAATAAATTGAGCATAACTTCCTCCAAAAAAAATTCTAAATAGCATGAAACTGGATGCATTAGCAACTAGATACATAGAGACTCCAATCATATAAAGGGAGACCAGATTGGAGCTTGAAATCCTCATCAAAATGGAAGAAGGTGACCCTTAAAATTCTACCAGTATAGTTGAACTTATCTCCCAAGCAATTTTAGATTAAGTTTATGTTTGCTTCATGAAAAATATTTTCCGAGA
Source organism: Eucalyptus guilfoylei (assembly GCA_016097605.1). Taxonomy (NCBI): domain Eukaryota; kingdom Viridiplantae; phylum Streptophyta; class Magnoliopsida; order Myrtales; family Myrtaceae; genus Eucalyptus; species Eucalyptus guilfoylei. Next base: position 11,001,127 of record CM027870.1, on the reverse strand, counting down.
AAACATTTTCCTCATTTTCCGACGTTTGATTTACTTAAGAAAATGAATCAACAGAAAATATTTTCCTAGTCAATAAAATCTATGCATAAATTTAAGAAAATGATTTTCAATTTAAAAAATCAGAAATCATTTACTAAAATATGACTAAGTATCGGTGTTTGGACTCAAAACTTTATTTGGGCACAAAAACTAACACTAATTCCTAGGTCCCCATTGTTTAGGACTAGGTCTCCAGCACCCAAGTCCAGATTCATCAAGGCCAAGCCCATGACCTTAGTGCTTGTGCTCAAGACCTTGGTGCTCATGCCTAGGTCCATTGAGATCAAGCCCCTGACCCTAATGCTAGGGCCTAGCCTTCAATGCTCGAGTCAGGGTCCATCAAGGCTGGGCTTGAAACCTCAGTGTGATATCCCGAAATTTGGTCCCTATTTAGAAATATATGAAATGATTATTTCATTGGTGCACTTATAGTTATTTACTCTAAACTGATTATTCACAAGTTAACTAATCTATTAGGTGAGACCACAAAGGGTTAAAAAGCGATAAACCGAAAAATTCGATCAAGAATCGAATGCTTGACCATAAAGATTGACAAGTGTCAAACTGCACTGTTATAAGTCAATTAGCAAAATGATATAAATCGATTCAACAAAAGTACGTAGTTGATTCGCGGGTGGTTCCGCACGATTACGATACTCACATCGAACGACGATAAACTGATTTTCTATTGATCATTTAGAATACATAATTAAACCCTTGCGATTACATGACAATTGAGAGTCGTCCACGATTCAAAGAGGCACAAATGTGAATTGAAAATTGTCGGTTACAGGTCAATCGCACGAGAACCCCCTTAAAGCCACCCGATGGTGTAGGTTGTACCAAAGTTGCATTTGATTAATTTTAACCACAGAATTTTATTCGATTTTAGGTATTTAACTTTCGAGGATTTCGAGACTAACTAATTGGGCGTTGCTTTATTATCCATTGAATTATTTGCAAGTTCGGAATTTTCGGAAAAAGAGGGATGTTAGCTTCGCGAGGAGGATTTTAGGGAAGAGTTGGTGTGAGAATGATGATTTTTGTGGAAAAATCTAAAGAAAAATCTCTCTCTCTCTCTCTTCCCCCCTCTCCCTCACGCTCTCTCTTCTGCCGAACAGCCCATTTCCTCTTCCCTCCATCTTTTATTCATTCCTTCTTCTCCTTCACATCTTTTCTTCTTCTTTTCTTGACTTCCATTTGCCGCCCCCTCACCCACCATTTTCACTGCCGCTTCCACCATCACTCACCACCGCCCACACCACCCCTCATTGCCGCAAGCCGCCACAAGCCATCGCCACAAGCCAAGCCTTGCCAAGCTACCCCTTAGCCCAAGCCGTGGGTCCAAGTTTCCCGAGCCACCCATGCCGCCGCTGCTCGAGCCACCCTCGTCCTCGCCAGCGCCACCATTGCTCATTCGTTCTTCACCACCTCAAGCCACCACCACCTCCACGAGCCCCCAACGTTCATCAAGCCGTCCACCAAGCAGACCCCCTAGGCGGCTGTGGGCTTCAAGAGCCAAGCCGCTGCCGTTCGTGCCGCCGTTCGAGCCACGAGCGTCACATTCTCAACGCCGTCATGGCCATTGCCGCGGGCTTATCACTGCCAGAAAACCCGTGAATTAACTCATAATCCTTCATTAGATAATTAATTGCCTTTAGGGGTAAATTTAGTTTAGACTAATGGTGATTAGTGCTAAATAAGTATGTTTTAGCCCTAATCATGTTTAAGTACGGTTTAGATTAAGATTAAGTGCGATTAGTTTAAGTAATTAAGGTTAATATTAATAAATCATGGGTAGATTAATTAATCGGATTTATTTTAAATTAATCATAATTATTTTAATTAATAGAGCTTATTTTTAATTAATTATAGTTAGATTAATTAATCGAGTTTAGTTTAATTATCATGATTAGCTTAATTAATCATAATTAATGTAATTAGTGACGGATTAGTTGTTAAGTAGAATTTTATGCTCGTTTTTCAGAATGAGTTTATACTTAATTTTGATTGTTTGAACTTGCTATGCTATATTATTGGTTGTGCAATTATAGGCCTTATTCAATGTATTTCCAAAGAATAGAGAATTGTGAGGTGTTGGGTTTGGATGTCGAATTTTACGTGTTAAACGGGACAATAGGGTTTTAAAGTGAAAAAGTGTAAATTTTGATGGATTAATTTTAAATACGTGACTACGTGTAAATATTTTACCACAACTGTCAAAGTAAAAATTGTCGAAACTTATTATTTGAGCATGCACTCTTTTTTACTAGGCTAATTAATGGCAAATAAAATTGGCTTGACTGTGGGTGTGCTTAGATGGTCATTTAATCGAATCCCTCACCCAATGAGAGTTTGAGGGCGATGCCCGATATCTATTGGATGTCCGGTGGGGGTCCGGATGCTAAGTCGCAGTTGAGGTTGAGCCGATGCTCATTTATAAAATGCCGTCTAAGCGGAGGTTCTAGATGATACTATGCTCGATAGGGCGGGACAATGCCCCGTTATGTCGGAAAACCGCTGACTTTGGTGTTGGTCATGGCCCAAGGGATTGTAATAATTAAAACACGTGTGATGGCAATGCGCATGAAATTTATAGCATGCGTTATGATTATTATTTATACTGGTTGCATTGATATTAGCATACGGAATATACTTGCCAATGCGAGGTAAGATTGCATGCCGTTGTATGTTTAGGTTACCTTTGAGGCGAATTGGTGTCCTACTCGAGACTTAGGATGTTAACTCGCTGAGATTTTATCTCACCCCGTCGTTGTTTATTAATTTCAGGCCCGTAGTATGGAGAGCCGCCATGGGCACATCTAGCATCACTTTTTGGTTGGCCTCATGGTAGAAAAGTTTAGATTCGCCTTGACCCCCTGTTGGTTTTGTTGGTTGGTTGGAGGTTGCTATTATAAGGGTTTGTAATTAATAAACTTCCCGAGATTAATAAGTTTTTAAATAAAAGAAATGCTTTTGGAAAAGTTTGTTGAGATGTTCTTACTATCCCTATTCTTTACTGGTTGATTGGGTGGCTATATAAACTACTTCAACATGCATTTAATCGAAAGATAAAAAGAATTGGTCAGCAATGCGTCCTAGGACATCGCAATATAATCAACCATCATGGGATGTTCGCGTGCTTAGGATTTGGGGCATGACACTAAGTGCCTATGTCCAATGGCTTAACACCCGAGCCTACCAAGCTCGAATCCCCAACACCCGAGGCTTAATCCAAAAGGCCATATCCAGGTACCTGATGCTCCATTCCTGGTCCACGACACTCAGCCCCAGGTCCTTAATAATCGGACTCAGTCCCTAGTGCTTGAGTAAGGGTCTATCGAGGCCAAAGCTCAAGGTCGTGATGCTTGAGCTAGGGTCCATCCAAGTCAAGGCTTAGCACCCCAGTGGCTGCACCTGTGTCCATTGAGGCTAAGACCAAGAAACAAGTGCCCATGCTTGTGCCTGTGCCCATGCCCATGCCCCTATCCTTGCCCCGATCCCTAGCACTCGAGTTGAGGTCTATCAAGGCTAAACCCGTGACTCTAGTGCTTGTTCCTGGTTCCTCAATTATCTATGCTCAAGTTACTAGTGCCCGAACAATGTATATCTATTTAGGAAAATCAAATTACATTTTCCATACCAAACAATAGAAAATATTTTTCAAGTTCATTTTCAAGTTTTAACAAAATACAGAAAATTATTGTAACTTCTTAGAAAACATTTTCTAGAAATGTTCTATTTTTCGTGGAAATAAGCTAAGTTATTTTTGCAGAAAATGAATTATTTGAAAACGATCGCTTGTAGTGTTACCAAAAATAAATGGACAAAAAAATATTTTTATCATTCACGAGAGATATTTAGATATAAATTGTCGTGGACAATAAAAACACTTTTCATTGACTAAATTTTCAACTTATAAAAACGGCCATTTTTAGGAAAATATTTTTCAAATCATACATTTTTCACAAAGGAAATTTATTTTCGGGAAAATTTTTTCCATCTTTACGGTATTTGGATAACGAAAAATTAATCGATCTATATAAAAAAAAAAATGTTTTCCATGAATTGAAAACATTAAGTTTTGATTAGGGAAAAAGCTTCCCATTTTGATGAGAAAAAAAATCGTTTTTTTCTAAACGCCAAACAAATGAAAACTATCTTCCTAGAAAATGATTTTCATAAAAAATATTTTCCTTTACCATGAAATTTTCAGTTAAAGTAAGAGAGCATGTGGGAAAAGTATGCAAAGGACTTAGACCAAAAGGGTTTTATACGATGCAAATACTATTTGCATAAACACTATTTACACTATTATAAGAAACGTGGAAGCATAGATCTGGCCAAACGATGGCTTGTTGCCGAGGTCGCATGACTCAAGCGAGGGCCACCAAGGCAACACCAAGGTCGTGCGACCTTAGGCCTCCCAAATATGCCCTTTCAACGGTTGGCACGACCCCAGGTGAGGGCCACCAACGTCGGGCAACCCCAGGCGAGCCTGTCCAAAGCGAGCCAAGACCTCAACGGCTCTCAACCTCAACCTGGTGGATCTCAACCTTGACGGCCTCAACCTCGACGACTGGCAGCCTTGACCTCAGCTCCCTTAGCCACTAGTGAGACACATCTAAAATGTGGACGAAGGTGATGACCGGTGTTTTCTTTCAGAATGAGAAAGAAAAAAGAAATCTTTACTTTTGTAATCATGGATGATATGAGAAATAAAACCCAAAGATTCCGTGGTTCATTTTACGGATTGATTACATGCGTGAAAAGAAAACATAACAAATGGCATTGGGCGATGCCGTGATGGGCCTCATTGGCAGCTATAAGTTTCAAGAACATTGGCCTAAATATGTCTTCAACTTAAAGATATCCCAGGTGAGAGGATTACTGCCAAATTCCTACGAATCAAATAATATTTTCCTTAGTCCAAAGCGGTGGCTCGTTGTGGAGAAACAAGTTACAGTGCTTTTTAGAGAAGCGTCTTGGATATGGCAATTCAATCAGGAGCGGAAGAGGTTAGCTACTTCAGAACATTACCTATCCAACGTGCTGTTCTGCATCAGTCACGTGTGGCTTGATCGTTGACCAGCTTGGAGTAGCCTGTTCAAGAATTGGGGCTTGCCAGCCCAAGACAATCTTAGTAAAGATATAAGAAACTTACTGTTAAGAAACATTGAATGACACTTTATATCGTCATCACTACAAGGCTACAAGCTAAGCGCGATTCAGACAAACACTTAATACATCGTGCATGGTTGGTCCTGGCAAAAGAGATCTATTCCTAACATCTAAAATAGTTGAAGTTGAGTGCACGAAGGCTCGACGAAGCAGTTTTTAACTGTTGAGAATTACACGGAATAGTATCTTGAATCGACAGTTTCTTTAAGGGTTCCTGATGGATAAAGAGAGGTGGATAACTGCAGACCCCACGTCCAATCCGGACCGCACGAGTTTTATCCGTCTAGAAGACCAAAAATCTCGACACTTATCGGTTCAACCCACTTGACATGGGTAAGATTGTAGAGAAGACAACCAGAGTTGAAAACCATTCTAGAGAACCAAAGCCGCACGGGTTTTTCTTATCCATTGAAAAACCATTGTGGAGAAGGTCCTTGGGCTCTACGTTTTAGTCGCGATGGATAAAGTCACTCCACGAACGTTATCGTTCTTCAGTGAAGTTAGGTCAAAAAGGGAAGGAGATTATTCGGGTTGGACCCAATCATGTGATGCCAAATTTGCCAAACCCTTTGATTTTGCAGGTATTATGGAGACCAAACTAGCATTCGATGCCAATTATTTTGAAAATTGTCCCTGTTGCGAAACTTTCTAAGTGTTCTCGATGGCCCCCAAACTTTGAAGCTGGTATCGCCTAGCATGTGTGATTTGGAAGGGAAGCGCCTAACAAAAGACCGATTGAGAATAGTAGAAAAGGGGAGCAGAATAGGATAGTAAGAAAGGGAAGAAAATCACATGAAAGACCGAGGACAAGGAAAGACACACCAAGACTTGGCCTAGTTTCCTAATCGGATAACTATTAAAGGAGAAACATTATCAACTAAAATCTTAATGAGGTAATGATGAGTCTAAAGAAGAAGAAAATCTAATTGAAAGTGTAATCTTGATGAGATTCTGGATTTTCATCGATATGAGCCCAACTCATGCGCACTATCGAATGACATGCCCCTAGTTTGCACGCACTTGAGGTTCCATGCTACTTGAGTTGTTGCCGACATGATAATGTTTACTCTAGGACGCCTCTAGATATGTCGTACAATTTGAGATCACACAAAACTTATCTATCGGTGCAGTGGCCCGTAATCAAAGATTGGGCACATATTTGACAGTTCACTGCCCCACACTGGCTCTAGTGCCACCCTAGGTAGTGCCACCTAGGCTGGCAGTCAGTATTATGTTGTCCGCGTCGGCCACAACTCACCCGTATCCGCATGGTTTTAGAATGCTTCGGCTGGTTTGAGTCCTGCAAGACTTATCTACCAACCTAATAGTCCAAACATAAATAGTATATGATCAAGGACATAGCCAACTACTCACTTCGCGAATTATAACATACTCTTCACTCAAATCAATCACTAAGTGACTATTGGAACGAAGCATAAGAAATTCATTTATATTCTTGCCATATGATGATTTACATGAATAGATTGGAACACGTGACTTAAAAATACCTTAAAAGTGCTTAAAAAGTAAGAGTTTAGGGGGACCAGGATTAATGTGTTTTCAAAACACTCTAGAAACACTTAAAGCTACGGAAAGATTCAGAGAGAAACTTTTCATGGTGACTGATAGTTTGATCATATGAGAAGCACAGCTCAAAAGCACATAGGTCTGATTAGTTCGGAATTAAATTAGGACGTGTCGTTAATTACCAGGAGCGCGAACCTAACAATCAATAATCTTGCACGTGGTGCAAGCTCTATCACTTTGAAAAACATGGAAACATAATCATCAAAAGAAACACGAACCGGACACAACATAAGCATGATTAAATTGAAATCATGTGGCTTTAATCCCACTGGAACTTGTTTTTAATTCAGAACACCTAAAAATTTTATGGTATTCAAATCATCGACACGTAAAACGCATATGTTTTTTTCATGGTATCTTTTTTTAAAATTCAGATAATATTTTAAACTTTAACAGAAAAGCCCAAAAAAAGGTATTCTTTTGTTATGTTTAATCTTAAACAAATAAGCTTATATCAAAAGGGAGTTTTTTTATGTTTGACTAAACATGAAATAACACAGAATTTACAATGCCAATATGCAGGGATGGCAGTGAGTTAGGTCTGACAGGATGATCAACCCGTTATGAAGCCTAATTTGACTCAAATGGGTTGGCGTTTATAGGGTTGGAATACCATTTGCAGAACCCATAACTGCCAATTACATAAAAATATCTTCACTATATCGAAAAACATGAGATCACTTACCTACTTTCATATACTCAGAATATAGAAATTACTTGTACTGATGTATATTCTTATACAACATCCAAATTTCCTTCCTTCCTTTTCTGTTTGGTCACTTTTCTTGACTGTTTAGGTTTCTACAACAACTTGAACTTGATGCGCTTGTATAATCTCGTTTTTCTTGATTGTGGATGTCTAATCAAGACAACATATTATTACATGTTTTCAGAAAACTCCGTACAAAAATTATTGAATATATGAAAAGATTATTAACATTAGGGATAACAATAACCCATTGAGATCCGACTGGTATCCAAAATGTTAGGTTGGACAATTTTAAGACACCATCTAGGAACCCCTCCGGGGCTCTAGACAGGCTTGAAAATTATCAAAAGTTATTAGGACGGGTTCCGGATAATATCAGCCATCCAAAATCAGTCCACTAGCATTCGCCCCAATGAGATGATGTGACCTAACATAGTAACTGGCATCCGTCTATTGATCGACTTGACTCAATCATGTATAGGACTAACACATAGCGATTGATGTTTTCGGATTGCAAACTCTGGAGCTAAATACACATAAATAGCAAGAAACACGTGCTCAAACACGGCATGTTCTCGACCCTTTAGATGATGACCAATCCATGAAGGAGCACTGGTTCCGTTTCGAAACCCTTCTTTCCCTTTACGATAACAAGGAGGAACACCAGCCCCTCGAATCGGGTCCGATCGATTCACGTGTATGGATGCACGTAAAGTCCCTCAGGTCACATGCATCATTTCCCTTTGCAGATGGAGCAAGCCTACGTCCTCCTCCGCGTTCTCGTGAGGCACCATCTTCGTCTCGGCAGAGTGGAAACCCGATAAAAGAACGGCAGATGACGAGTCACGCACGATGCTCCCACCTAAAAGCGCCCGAAAGGTCTAGAGAACTTTTCCCTTTTCCCTTTCCCTTTATGGAGTCCAAATTCCATGAAAGCTCTCCTCAAACACAAAGTGCGAGTCCCGAAGGGCGATGGCGAGATGCGGGGCTTTGGCTGGTCCACTGTCGTATGGGATGATGAGGCTTGGCTCAGTGTTATCGCTTTGCGGTCCCCCTCCAATTTTCAGCAATTTTAGGTACTTGTCATTGTCCAAGTGGGGTTGTGATAGCCATGTGTACCATGAGTTCTCTTCTTCTTTATGTTTTATCTCTTTTTTAAGTCTATGTTATTTTGTTTTTTGCTTTTTACATTAGGCTGACTGATTTAGGAGCGAAAACGAGCCGACCTAAACGTAGCTACGCACGAATAGCTCGGTTTATGGCTCTACGAACTCTGCAGATTGACTCGCCTACTTTCAAGTCAGGCTCGAGCTCGAGCTACCCAAATATCTTGTCAAGCGAAACTTAAGCTTAGTCCGGCTCGATGGCTTGCGAGCCTAATTGAGTTTTCGTTTTTATCTTCAAAAATATTTTAAAAAGGAGTAAAGTTAGACACAAATAGTTGAATTTACTTAACATTGGAGACTATTAAACTCAAGCTCCAACCTTATTGATAAGGGGTATGTCTAGGGGACTCTTTCTTTTTGCTTTTTGCTTACTATAAATATGCGCTTTGACGTTTTTAAAATTCGAAACTCATGAAACTTTCATGAAACTCAAATATTGGCACGTTGATTCATATGAAATTTTTTTTCATAATTTTCTGAAATTTAATTAATTTTTTTAAATTTTGGCAAGAGTTTATTATTTTGATCGTAATCAAGTTGAGTCAGTCTTGTTAAATATTTCAATTTTCTAATTGAGTCAAGCTCGAGCAGAAAAATTAAAACTCGATCAAATTCAAGTTGAGTTTTGAGCACAGAATATACAAGTCAAGCTGAACTCGACCTTGGCATGACTCAAACTCAACTTTGACTCGACATGAAATACGTCTAGGGTTACCTTGGCATAACTCAGACTCAACTTCAACTCGACATGAGATACGTCTGGGGTTATTAGTCGGTCAAGATAACTTGAAAAAGATGTCCTAGCCTAAAGTTGCACTTATGAACCGAATTGGTAATGTCAACTTACCGTCCTGTTAGGACTTATGACAATTCATCGGAAAGTGAAACTTGAACGTGCTAAATTGGGTAAAATTGACCAAAAAGTCCTAAACCCGTTGATGTTCGGTCAATTTGGTTCTACACCTTTCGACTGTGCCAATTAAATCCTAATCGTTTTTAAGTTTAATCAATTGAGTCCATTCGGTCATATTTTGCCAAGAATTACTGAAGCGAATGCCAGCCATCTTATATGATACTGTTAGTGCTAACATAGACATTTTAACCGATATTTTAATGATTTGTTGAATTGTTTTTTTAATATTTTCTTTTCTTTTCTTAATTTTTTTTCAACCAAGTACTAGTGAGGATTACCCACTGACCCTTGCTGACCATAAGCAAGGCCAACCCTCACCTAAGACCAACCACCGGCAAAAGTTGTCTACGACTGTATTGGTATGCCACATAGGACAATCGATATTGATCGGACCACCACGTAGTGTTTTCCGATTAAAATTGATTGAATGAACTCAATTGGCAAAATATAAAAATATTTATGATTCATTTGGTACAATTGAAAGATTTAAAACTGAATGGGCTAAAATGCAATCGGTTTACGGCTTTTCGGCCAATTTTCCCTTCAAAATTACTTAGATGATGATGATTTCAATTGATTTTACAAAAAGAATAATAATTGAGTTTTCCTTGCATTTGATGGTGAAGTCATACTCTTATTTGGCAACCAATAAAACTCTGTTTTTTGTTATTTAAGTTTAGGACTGAATTGGTAATAAAAATTCACGTAAAAGTTTATGCATTCATATAATAGATTTATGATTGATTGGACAATTTCTCTTAACTTTATGTGATGAAAGATCCAATTTTCCAGTGGCTGGACGTCACGGGCAATGATGTTAACTATTGATTGTGCCTTTCGAGCCGTTTAAGGCTCGATTTCCATCCAGGCAAGTCGTTCAAAATTTAGGTGTAAGTGTCCCTTGAGTTGATATGTTCCATACGTTCGAAAGGCAAGTTTTGCAAGTCTCAAAATTTGATGCCGTGTGAAATTGGTGCACCTTTGCTCATATTTGATATCTTGGGAATATAGAGCATTTACAACGTGACCTGGGGACGAGTGATATCAACAGGACCTTTGACAAGCATTATTGATTCGAATATTGCCAGAGATTTCAAAGATTTTCTTGGGATTATGTTGTTACTCAGTAATATGGTGTCGTTTCTATGCGATCCCTAGCAATACATCTACGATTTAAGACGATGTAATTCGAGACATGTGGGGCTAATGGTTGGCGAAGGAAGCCTACCACCCTTGAAACTATATAAGAAAGTCCCATGCCCCTATCCATTCCGTCTTAAGTGTCGAGCATATGCCTTAGCTGCCACGCCCAACGCCTTCTTCCTCCCTCCCTCTTCCTTTACTCCTTTTAGCTCCCTCCTTTCCCCTCCTCAGCGATGGCTTCCACCGAGAGCTTCGCCCACGGGAGCGGACCCCGCGAGGGAGCCGCTGAGCTCGAGATACCGGAAGTCGATGGGGCGCTCCTCCGGGAAATACTAGAGGAGCTTGACAAGGACGACGTAGTCATGGGCAGTAGCTTCGGCGGCATGGAGTATGCCGTGCAGCCACCCGAGGTTCACAATCCTAGCCCCATTTCAGAAGCCCCCAACACCGAGCAGGGCCGGGTCCTGGTCCAGGACCTGGATTGGCTCGAGGACGTGATGCTGCCAAGTGAGGAAGTAAAGATGGGTTGGTATGGGGAGGAGATGGCGGGGACCGTGGAGTTTCACTACGTTGTCGAAGATGGTAACTGGGAGTTCTACGATAGGATTGCCTCTGAGGACGTGGGCTACGGTTGCTTGTGGGAAAACAGTTGAGAAACATCACCAACTGGGTCCTTGGTTGAACAGGACAGGTAATAGGATTCTAGGATTGATGCCATGAGACTTAAAAACTCATGCCAAAAAAGTTCTATCTTCTTTCCTATTTTTCCATGATGCTACCTAACTCGTCGTCATCAACTCAATTAGTTCTAGCGAAATACCTCGCTCAGCCTAAGTGCTGCAATTCCAGTTATTCTACTTCAATTTTCTTTCGATCCATTTCTTTGTTATCTTGTGCGTGCACGAAACTGCGCATATGTTCGGAGAATCAACCATTTATGTATCCAACTAATGGTGGGGACGGGCAGTCTCAGTACTAAATTTCACCGAGCCTCTTCGAGCTTTCAACAGAGCAAATCCAGAGCGCGAACTAGCGGTTTAACTATCAGATGGTGGCACAGAACGGATCTCATCCATTCAATCAAATCAACAAGAATCAATAAGAACCAAACAATCCACCCCATTTAGCCAAAGCATCTAAAATCATTTGATTTAACTCAAGCGAGCAAGATTTTTCTCCATAGTTCTTTCTGGTTCCTTTGGAAACACCAGTACCCTCTCCTCACGATATATTCCTAGGTCTAATGGTTCGGTATAATCAATTAAAGTTGTTCCTTCTCGGCTTAGGGTGTAGGGTGGACATCAGATTAGGGGCAAAAATAATAGCCTTGTTCCTTCGACTCTACCTTCGCATTGAATTTTCATCAGTCCAGAATGGATGTTGCACCAGCCGTGGAGAGACGATGCAAGACACGAGCAATTCCTCATTTAGTCTGCAATAATCAAAGTTCACGAGTTGCAGACATCTGCAGCTTTAGGTTTCTTCATTGACAATAAACTTTGCTATGAAAAAACCAATTGTATCGAGAGGAGCCGATGGGTCGAATCTCTGGACAAGTTCTTCTTCCCCTGGTTTTAGCCACTCCCTGCAGACAAGCACCGTAAGTGTTGCTAAAAAAGGATAGTAGGACATACATAAAGGGTCATGTGTGATAATTAACCAGCTTACTGTTTGCATTGCCAAAAGTAAAACTTCGGCAAGTGACATTTATGAAAAGGTAGAAATGAAAAAGGCATGAGAGATTAGAAGCACAAAGACTATCAATGCTCTGTTAATTCAACAGACCATCCTAAGATCGGCTACAAGATCTATAGTCTTGCCCCAGAGCATTAAGTGTACCTTACGGTCTCATTCTTTGACAGAACATGATATATCAACCATCTCAGAAATAGGATCTGGAAGTATTTTATAAAAAGATAAGGTTGGACAAAAGTACATACTCGATATATCCATCCGAATATTCAAAAGAACCAACAAGGCCTGGACCTCCAATTCTTGGATGCTGAAAAGAACACGAATAAAGGTATCCATAAGATCTTTTGTTCTTTTTTCTCTTACTACAAATACGATGAAATACTGGCCAAATAATTAAGTGTGTCAAAACTTTGACAGCACAATTCAACCTGAGGGGCTAGAGAGAGGAACTTGTAAGTGTCCAAAGCATATCGGACCAGTGCTTCATTTTCACCAGGATTAATTGTACACCTAGCGAACCAGAAATATACACCATGGTAAATTTCACAGATGTTTGAGGCAAAAGTAAGAGCAATAGGAAATTCACCCAGCAATGACTTGACTTGGTGGCATTGAATTAATGATAGAGGCAGCAGATATGCAAGCTCGTTATCAGACAAGGATCACGCAAATGCTTAGATGCAAAAGTTGTAAGTACCTAGAATCGGTAAAGGACCGCGTTGAGAAGATGACACTTGATGACCAATAGCGACGACTGAGCATGCATATAAAACATGCAACCCGACACGGTTATGTAATTCTTGAGGTATGAATTTGCCCCAGGATAACAGGAGAAAAACAAATGCTAAGCAGTCAAACTTGGCCGCTGTTTTAAGAGTTATAGACGCTATTATCCAGACAAATGCTTTTTAAAGCCAGCTTGTGTGACATGCCACTGCACAGTACCACACCTTTCTAATGTGAGATCAAGTGCAATTGCAGATTTTTGTATGGATGGGCAACGAAATGCTCAGTGCACATTAGAAAGTAGAGATCAGTCACATATCTGCTTAGAATGCATTTACTGTACATAAGATTGCACATTGCATTGACGGCATGCATATATTGTCTCAAAAATGATAACTACAGAACTTGCAGAGAGTAGATTGTGCATACTAACGTTGAGTATACAATAACTCCACCAGGACGTACTAACTGAACAGCCTGATCAAACATTCGTCTTTGATACTTTGCATGGTTTCTTAAAGATTCTATTGTCTCCTGGAAAAAAGAACAGAGCAACATTATAAGCAAAGAATGCAACCAGAACAAACTGGACTTCATTCATCATTGAAATTCCTATTGAAACAAAATGTTATCACATCTTACATGGTGGAAGAATTACCCTTTCAGAAAACAAGATCAACTAAAAGCAATCTCAAAGAGGATAAGGGTTCATGGACAAGATATGCAAGAAGAAGGAAATCTTTCTTATGTTATAGAGTAGAGCTGATCTTATTCTTGGTCCTGAACCTAGTGATGTGCAAAATGGCAAATCTGTACATGGGCCACACTGACTACTTGGTTGTCCTCAATCCTAAGAATTTCTTTAGCAACATAGCAATTAAACTTAGGGAATGAAATCAACAAATTAAAATCAAGTTATTTGATCCATCAAATGTCTAACCTCTCCAGAAAATAATCTGGGTCTCAGGCCAAGAGCAGAACATGGAGCATCAAGAAGAACTCGATCAAAGCTGTGAGGTAGAAAACCTTTGGAATTCTCCACCCTATCGCCCTTAGACTGGTTCCTTCCTGGTCCATTCCTCATTCTTCTCATACTCTTCCTCACGTCAGCTTGGCTTGCGTAAATTTTCTCACTGCTTTTCTCATTTTTAACTATCACATTCACAATATCAGAGATCAGTGCTTTGTCACTTGCACAACTTGGAATATAATTAAAACAAGACAAGCGAATGCATATCACATGCACCAGAGGGAAGTTAAGAACTACAAGCTACGGAAGGAATATACAGATTTGAAATCCCATGATTATAAGAAAGAGATGGATATTCGCTCATTTCCAGGGGGAATGTTGTCAATAAAACGAGTCCTAGGATCTTACATGGCTCAAAGAGACAGAGACAAAGGCGGGAAAAATTTGAAGAGTCAAGTCAAAGCTAAGCTTTAGACCCCCCCAAAAAAAAAAAGTCAAAGCTGGGGTTCAATAGGATCCCAGAAACAAAGAACTGGACCCTTTCTTTTCGAATGAAAGAAAAACTCTGCATCAAGAATCAAATAGGAAGTATGTCTTAGAAGGCAATTTTTTACACGATATCTAGCAATCTCAAAAGAAATCCCTGCCTAATCCTGTCTAGACCTCTCAAACAAGACAATGAAAATCCCTCCAACCTAGGCATCTCAGGTAAAGTAAACCACACTATTCCAAAGTCTGCTAAATCGCAGAGCATGAAGTTTTTATGTGACATGAGGAAGTAGGCAATTCTGCCACGATTGAAGGACAGAATCTCCGCATGAAATAGCAATTCTGCCATGATTTAACGGCAGAATCTCAGCCGGAAATATCCAGACTAAGTATAGAGAAAATAAGCATTCAGCATGGCTCCTTTGCCTAAGGTTCAACTCCAACAACTTCTAAAACACTTGAAATCCTCAGAAAATATATGTTGTTCCAGCAAATGCACCCAAAGAACCTTAGTTCATTTCTATCCAACACAAGTCACTGAAAATTTAGGAGTACATCATAAAGTACATCCAAACTCAAGCATCAAACCCCAGAATTCAGACTCAATCCAATGATCATATTAAGTGTTATCTGATTGTGGCATAAGAGAACTCAGACAATAGAATGTGGACTGAAGTTGGAAGGAGGATCTACCTACCATTGACATTGCTAACATCGATCATACTAATTCCAGCAATATCATCGGCTTGCACCTTTTCTACCTGAGATTCAGCAGTGCTGGAGTTCTGGTTTGTAGCATCACTTTTAAAACTATCACCAGAAATGGATGTGACGTTAGCATTGAGGTCATGACTTTTGCAAACAGATTTAAGAGCATCCAACTTATATGTGGTTATACAATCCAAGCCCAATTCAGCAGCCAATTTCTGAATATCCAGCACCTAGAATCAATTGCAAAGAACTCTCAGCAATTACAACAACGTGAACCAAAACAGTCAAATGCTTAGCACGGTCAATCAAGGAACAGCTACTGCTCTGAACATGAATAATGATTCGTGAAAATTGAAGTTGTTGAACAGAATCTCTTGCACTTTGCAATTTGATTGTTTTTGTCTAGTCATGCGACATAATCCACCTGTTCCAATTGACTGCAACTGCAAGAATTCTGGTTTTATTTTCAATTATTCAAATCTTTATGCCCCTCATTTGCCTCTCTATACATAGCTATTGTCCATGCTTTTCTAGTCTTAGATTTCTTATCCTAACTGTGCAGACAACATTAAGTAGTACAGTTTAGAACATGCTATGGCCTACCAATATAAGCTTTTAATTGAATTTACGGTGGTCTCACATGATCTCCAATCTACAAAGCCACATACTTCCTTCAGTGCAAGAACACTTCACAATTATTAAGTTGATTAACAATTGAGTCAAATTCAAGGATGCTACATACAATCTAATGAGAGCAAATGTTCCAAAATAAAGCCTTTTGTCTTCTCTGGCTGTCTTTCTTTCTTACTAAACACTTGATGTGGAGAGAAATATTCTAATACGCTTTTAGAGGAATCATACAGGCAGATTAGCAGCAAGAATTCATACCTTATTATGAGACCTATCAGCTGCAATAATCTCTCCTTCACCTTTCATAAGAATTGCAATTGCAGTGGTTTTTCCTCCCGGTGCTGCACACATATCTAGAATCCTTTCACCCTTCTGAGGATCTACAAGCCCCAATATTTCAGATGCATGTACATGGTAAAACAAATATCCTTGAAACAAAATCATGCCAATCAAGTGGCACTATCTACTAGTCTTTAACTGGTCCAGTTTTTATATGCAAAGTAGCTTGTGGAAAATAAAGTTACCTAGGGCATGGGCAGTGATTATACTCGGCAGGTTTTGAAGAAATATCTCCCCCTGGAGCACATCTGGAGATCAAATATGAAGAAGTTATAGGAGCTTTCAAGCTCTATGAACTCAATGTCCAGAACCATGAGCTATATGAAGAATTTAAGTCCATCAAGCAAGATCAAATGTGTCCAAGATAATAGTTGATTGGTCGCTGAAGGTTGAGAAGTGAATCCTTCCTCATCAGGTAGATTATTACATCAAGCGCTAATACAGGTTTTGATGACAAGAATGAAATATTGTACGTAAGAAAAACCATGCCAACACATGAAATATGTTTTGCACAGTAAACCCAAAGAATTCTAAAAGAACACAGAATCACATATTTGAAATATGCCAAGAAGAATACTTCAAAAAACAGCCATTCATTGCAAGTCCTACAGGGCTCCACAGTTTATCAATTTGCTGTATCTTGATCTATCAGCTCACCATTATCAATTATTACAGCTATTTTATTCAGGAAATGGCTAACTAAGCACTTGATGCAGAAACGGCCAAGAAGCTTTATTCTTGAAGACTCGTCCGACCAAAGCAATATATTTGACAAATTGATGTCTCAAGAAAAGGGACTTTTAACATCTTCAATCCCAGTGCCAATAACAATAATAGAGGCAAACAACAGTTGGATCATAGGTTTCAGTTGAAAGGGGGTCACAAGAATTTTTAGCAGATGACTGGACTTTGACGACTGAAAATAACTAAAAAAGGATGCAAGTGTCAAAACAATTTTGTGATGAGCAACTTATGGAAAAGGAAGATACAAAATATCATCCTTCTGAAGGAATGTAGATGGAATATACACATTAGTGTCATTTCCCCAAGGAGGAGAATTTAAGAATACCATTAAAAGAAGGCAGTCCGTAGACTTGATTTTTCATATCAACAGCTACTCCTTCAGAGGCACGGAAGATGCCTGCCCTTGACATCATCGCTATTCCTTGGCCAATATACATGCCATTTCTTTCATTATAGAGAGGATCTGCAATCATAAATGAGTGTATGACTAACAATTCCAGACATAGCAAAATCAGATAATCAAATTTCAATAAGGATATTTAATCCATGCAAAGAGAAAGGCAGAATACGCACTGCTCCATGTCAGGTGAGAAAGAATTCACTATTTATATAAACAACAGGATACTTGAGCATAAACCACATCTTCATCAAAACAGTATATCTTCTCTGGGTAAAAGACCACAGAGAAGAACACTTGACCCCCTTGACAACACATGTAATATAGAGCAGTTTTCTTTCTAAGTAGGGACCCACGTGAAAGAGAACACTGCAACAGAAAACATACGATGTGGATGACTATAGATGCACTGCCCACACACCTTTCCCTAAATTCTGATTCTTTTAGTTCTCCATGCTTAGCAAGGATATTTACCCAAACTAAAGTAGGGACACATTTAAAGTACTTAATTGATCATAATTTAGTAATTAATTAATGATCAGACTAGATTGAAGGATAAAGTAGAGGTGGAAAATAGAGAAAAAACTTCAGTTCCCAACAAGCCTCTCCCTAATCTATTTCTCGCCGTTTGCCTTTATGGGCAGTAGGGTAATCTATGTAAAGTACCAAAAGCTGTTAGCTCACCATTTTACCTAAAATTGAAACGTGAGACTTTAGTAAATCTGTCCTATTTTGAGACCCACAAACTCTAGAATGAACAGATACTACTAGAGAATAAGGTAATATCAATTCAAGCAGCCTGCAAGTAGTCAATAAACAAGATATAACATAAAAGTATTGGACTATATTTAACTATATTCTTAATAAGTCTAGACCTTGATTTTCTAGTCTATTTCAGAAAGATTTATTCCTGTAAGAAACAATGGCAACTTATATTCTTCAACTTCTAGTTTGTATATGCAGACAACACATGAGATGTTTTCAGGGTAACAATTGATTGTCTATAGAGACAAAAGTAGATGAGACTCATTCTCTTGCCCTCACAAAGTGCAACATTGTCTTGCACTCACAGAGTGCAACTCTTCTGTGTAATCCACTCACTATCGGGATGTAAAACATGTCTTAGAAACATGAGTTTAAGTCTATATAACAGCCAATGGACAATCCAATAGGTTCTCACAATAATCGCCAGTTGACAAAATCAGTTGATGAAAAAATAGCTCTTTCAAAATGTTGATTGAATATTGACATAGTCCTACTTGCCTGTCTGAAATCCCTGTAGAACAGTCCCACGGGTCATATTAACACCCCATCGACCATCAGGACCTGGCTGCTCAACTCCCACAGAAACTGCAACCACATCACCTTTCTCGACATGAGCACTGCAAGCCAATGCACCCGGAACATACACCTAAACATTCACTACCATGAGGAAACTAATTAAGAATCAAGAAGCATGTATGCTTCCTTAAGAATACTTAATCACTTCAGAAAGGAGTACCTGAGCACCCCGGAGCACAGCCTCTGCACATTTCCTACTGACCATGACTTCCTTTGGAGGTTTGTCCAAAGCATAACCATAGTCAATATCATGTGGTCCCGACCCTCTGATGAAGACCACATAATCTAAGCCAGGTATGTTACATTTAGAAATCAATCTACTGGGCAAACCTTCTTTCCGTGGATCAAGTGTATCTCCTAAGGACCACCCCAAGACTTTCTTACTCTGTTCTTCTGGACATTCATCTCCTTTGGCGTTAGTCGATGCACCATCCTGCCGAGGAAGCTCATCAGAATCAACGACAGTATGAGTTCCTTGTGAATTCACGTCATTGGTGGAGCCTCCAAGACCTGCTTCCTCAGCAATGGCATGCAACTTCTCAATGACAGCATCGCTTGTCGACTTAAGTGTATTCACACGGATGCACGAATAGCAGGACGGGCGCCTGATTAAGAGAGTGAAAATGTAAAAAGCAAGCTCCAGAAAATCAGAAAAAACCAGTATCGGATAGTGTCCACAGTAATGAATGCCACTCCCACGAATACCGCACATTGTGCTAAATGTATGTAAACGCAGTCAAGGCAAAGTCATCTTCTCAAGCATCAACAACCCATTTTCCATCACTTCGAAATTGGAACAGGGTAACTCCGAAGTCACAATCTTGCTAAGAGAGAAAGGGAAACAAAAGGGAGCGACAGAAGCCGGAGCTCAAAAGCTTACGTTAGAGCTCTGGAAATGCGGGCGAAGTGCTCGGCTCCATAGGCCTCGACGAAGTACTCCTCCACTCGAGGGTTCCATTTCAGCACGGGGTTGAAGCAGTACCGCTCCGACCCATCCATCTACACACACGCACGAAGGGACGCGTCCGCGGCAACGTCAGGTCAAAACACGAGCACGAAAACACGAGAAGATAAAAAAGAAATGGCATTCGAATCGGGAAGGGAAGCTATAGACCGGAGGAGCAGGGTTCCGGGAGGCGGACGGAGGGGGGCGGCGCCGGCGAAGGTTCTGCAGCAAGCGCCTCGCTTCGCCGCGCATTCACAGAGGGAATTTCGGGCGCGTAGAGAAGAGGACGCGCGAGCTGGACGGCCGGAGATCGACGGCGGCGGCGGCGGCGGCTGCGGGGAATTTGCGATTTCACGAGCGCGCCCGCGAGGTGTTCGACGGAATGTCGGAAAGGGAAGCCCGCGACCACGAAGCTTGGGCTCGACGGCCGACGGGAAATAGACTTGACGGGCTCTTGATGAGTCGGGCCCATTCCTCGGTGATTTTCTCTTTCTATGACTACGTATTTACGAAGAGAATACAAGCTTTAGGGTCGTTTTTTTCAAGCAAAATGAATGATTTTAAAAAAAATTATGTGTCACTTATAAAAATGAACAAATGAAGAATATTTTTATCATCCACGAAAACATTTAAACATAAATTATTCTTGATAATATAAATATTTTTCATTGAATAAATTTTTTTTTTTTGGTGGGAGGACTCTGTCACATGCCCCTCGTGCTCGAATGGCTCTTGAGGACCGGGCCCCAATACCTCAAAGAAGACTAGCACAATAACCCACAGCCCACCGCCATGGCCCCTCACTTAAATCGCTAGCAACGCAGGTTTCGAACTCTCGACCTCAGCGATGAGGGAGGGACTCTCGACCAACTGCGCTACCCACGGATGGTTTTGAATAATTATTTCGAGCAATATATGTCATAATTTTAAAGAAAATATTTTTCAACGCATTCATTTTCCAAAGAACAAACCAAGCCTCAACGAGAGATGGTGGAGTGGATTATAATTAATAACTCGATTTGATCTCCTTTGAAGCTAGCATACTGAAATGTATGAGGTCTTCAAGAAAAAATCGAAAAATCGACGTACAAGATTCCCTTCGCATTTTTTTCCTTTATTTTCTTTTGAATTGATGTTAGGTGATCGTTTATACCCTATGTAGCATTGACACGAACACGCAACACGCGACACAACACGACACGTCGACACGTTATTTAAAAAAAAAATAGAGAATTTCGACACGTTCCGACACGTTATATTTTAAATATATATTTTTATATAAATGCAAAAATAAATAATAAAAAGAGTATAAAATTAATTTATACTAAAAATATTAATTTAACATTTGTTAATATCATTCATTGTTTTAATTTGACAGAGATTGAATAAGAAATTCAAAAATTGCAAACACAAAAGAGTAAATTTAAAAGAACATGTCATGTTTTTTTTATACTTGTCGGAAATTAGTGAGATTTCTTATAATCCCAGACAGAGTTCGAAGTTCATGATATAGACTGGCTTGGAGCTCCTCTACAAAACAAGGTTCGAGAAAAATGAAAATCTAGGATAATAACTCTCAAAGTACAACCAAAAGAAAAGGAAATAACTAAATTCACCATGGAAAATGTAAGCGATAACTCACAAGTTAATAACATAGACCAAAAGAGATAACTCACAGACAACACCTATGAGAGGTGGAAAGAAGCAAAAAAAAAAATCACAATTTTAAGTTTGCGGGGGCGGCGGAGTGATGCCGGCGATAAGATGGGCGTTCCATCGTCACTCATGGGAATGTCAAAACTTATAAATGAGAAACTTGAGAGTGAGAATTTTCTTCTTTCCCTTTTATTTTTGTTATTTTCATTATTTTTTCATATATTTATATTTTGACCTCTCAAGTATTGAAAATTTTTAAAATTGACCCCGTGCGTGTCGAAATCACGTGTCGGAATTTCGGACTCGCATGTCGGAGCGTGTCAGGAAGAGTTGACCACGTGTCGGATTTCCTGACACTCGTTGACCGTGTATCGGAACGTGTCAGAGCGTGTCGATGCATGTAGGAGTATTGGACACGACACGGAGACTTCCGGAGAGTGTCCGTGCTTCTTAGTTTATACCACGGCACATAAATTCTTGCCTGGACCTGTCACGTTATAGATCGCGGATTAAGGGATTTGAGCCCCTGGAGATGTGCGCGCCCCCCCGCAAGACCCGCGCGTAACTTGTGTTTTTTTTTAACCCCTCTCGAGGAAAATTCTACAAATGTGCCAACAAAACGGCGCTCAAAGTCTGCAGGTCTACGTGTATTTATTAGTGGTGATTCTTATGAGGTCGGGTTTAATCTGGAATCAAGAAACACTCTCAGTAAAGATGTAATCGAGTGAATGTCATCTCATATTTGCCGATTATAATGGAACCGTCTCGTCGATCTTTTCCTATGGAGTAGTGAAACCGGCGAACCACGCAAATCCGCTATGTGCAGGTGCTATCAGGATGGCAAGGATACAAGGAAGTAGCTAGAGTAACAGTGGTTTGGAAGGAGCCACGATCCAATTTGTTCATGCTCAATGTGGATGGTTTATAGGATGGCAATCTCCGTGAAGATTAGAATTTGGAGGGCTCATTTAGAAAAAAATTGAAAGGGGACTGGCTCGCTGATTTTGCACTTAATTACGTGGAGGGCTCAAGTTGTCCCTTGGATATAATACTGAAGTGTTTAGAAACTATTCTATCGGAAAGGGTGAAATACCTTTTTAAATATGAATCGAATTGGATTTGGATCAATAAAAGTTGTGAAGAGTCCAATCTGCCGAAAAGGGTTAAACACCTTTCTAAATATGAATCGAATCAGATTTGGATTAACAAAAGTCATAAAGAGCCCTTCCTTGATTCTTAGATAAGGAAATATAAATGGTAAGAAAATTAAAGATAAGAATGCTGAAATAAACATGCCCTAAATGGTTCATATTATTTAGCAACACTTGTCTACATATGGTTATTGCATGTGAGATTGTCCACTCCACTTGTCTACAAATGTTTCGTTTGTTGAGTGGTCTTTTTCCTCACCTGCCCCTCACACATCAGCCTCGAGTTAAAGAGAAGCTCGATACTTTTCACCAAGAGAGATTGCCAAAAGAAAGTCCAAGTTCAAGTCATTAGCCTCTATAATTTAACCCACCTTTACTTAAAAACTAAAAATAGTTATTTATGAGGAAACTAGAACTATCTGATATAAGATTTCTTTAACACAACTGTCACACATGCAAACAAAACACTAATTTTCCTAACATCAATGAAAAAGACTCGGTGAGATTGTTAAGAAAGTCCGAGTCATTTAACATCAATGAAAAAGACTCGGTGAGATTGCTAAGAAATTCACTTTCACTCTAAAATTTAAACCAATTACTTATGCAATAAATGTAATATATTAACTGCTCTATACAACACAAGTTTTTTAATGTGGTTTATATGTAAATCCTAACATACTCTTCATCAAGTGAGATGGTCTACTTCATTGGTCAGCTCTTCGCACCAACACGTGACCGCTTCTTTTGTTGACATCTTTGTCGACCAAGAATAGGCTTTCTTATCGACCGGTTCGGCTATGTGGACCAATTTTTTTCCTCAATACTTTAGCCATTTTCCGCTTCTATCGCCAATCCAGCAAGTTCTTGTCGAGCACACCATCGACTACGACACTCGCGCTTTTTTGATGTCAACAGAAGCAGTCAAATTCTCTTGCTTAGAATTGAAGATTAGAGCATCGTTAGTCATATTCCGTGCGATCTCGTCCTAACAATAGACAGATGGCGAAGCACGTAAAAATCGAAATGACCGCCATCCCTAATTCCATGGTCAATCGGCCAGGTCCAAAGGAGACCTAGAGAACTCACTTGGTCGAAGAACGAAAAGAGGTTGGTCTATCTAAGCAAATATGCGTGACAGCGTGCTTTGACATTGAATATGGATGGACACTCAAGAAGAGAGATGCAATCTATTGTTGCCAAACCAAGAAAAGAGATTTTTAGGAATATATCTTTCAAATTATTCATTTCTCACGGAATAAATGGAGCATAAATCTTCTTTCATTTTCAATTGTTTAGCTGATTGTATGATATATTTGACCATAGATTGAAAAAATACTAATTAAGGTGATCATAAAGATTGGGTTAGATGCATTCTAGCCGCTAGAAGACGGAGATGCCAAATGGAAATCCCCGTCCCTCACGGATCTCGTCCTTCAAAAACCCTTTTTTTTTACCTTTCTCCAAGCCAAGAGTACTTACTCAGCAATGCCAATGCCTAGGTTTTTCCATGGATTGCGTGTCGGTAAACGCCTCACCCCCAACGCCACCCCACCTAATCTCGTTCGTGTCTTGTCGCTCAACTGCTAAACACATGAGACAACAAGCAAAAGACAAGACTCGCGCAACTTACGTGTCACGGCAACCAAAAGACGAGAGATTCATACGAGCCACGTCTGAAGAAAGCCGTCTACATCTAAGTTCCAACGTTAGAACCGTATCGTGTTAAGTAGATCTACTACAGCGATGACACGGCAATTTCCACTCGACGGGAACGTGAGATCCCAACTTCTCTGAGTTGCTAGATATGAATGCGACGATAGTCACGTTAAGACAAAAGCAAAGCTGTCGAGGGAAATTCAACTTAGAACGTGAGAAAGAAAGACGAGATTCGTACAAATCACGTATCATGAAAAATATTGATACCGTTTTATATCATGTTAAGTAGATTTGTCTACAATTACCGTCGCCGATAACTCATTCACTTTTCTTTCATGAACTTTATAGCTCTTGCACGGTAATTTTCACTTGATGGGAACGTAAAACTCTAATTTCTCAAGCTGCTAGATATGAACGTGACATTAGTTACCCAAGACGGAAGTAAAGCCGTAGAGCGAAATTGAGCAAAATTGAGTTTAGAAAGTGGGAAAGCTCGAGCAAGCAAGGGTCTCTTTTGCATGTGATTTGGGGTTTCATTAATGTAAGGTACACATCATATGACATGACATGGAAGGCAAGGGGCGACATTTCTTCGTAAGTACGCGCTGGAGTCAACAAAACCCTAGGAAGCCTTGTGGTCCAAAAAGAACCAGATTAAATTATTCATCAATCTTGTCAAAATCCACCAACAATAATGGACAACAAAATAAAATATAAGCAAATATGGCGGCAACGGCATGTTTGTCTGCTACAAACTTCTACGTCTCTCCCTCCCTAACGTTACACATGTCTGTATACATGTACGCATACATACATACATACATACATATAGACACATTTCTATTTTATACAACTAGGGTTTGCGGCCATGTCTCCGGACAATATTCGGCAAAAACGACCAGTGATAAACAGATCCATTAGAATAGTTTTTCTGTTGGAGCACCCTTCATTTCACGTAATGTCCGAGAAGTCACGAGCTAAGCCTACGACTCCCTTGATCATTATGACCAATGTTGTGTAGATTTTCGATTCATCAAATAAAAGGACTTGCTTGAAAGAAGGAAAAAGAAAAGGCAAAAGATGGAGAACTTGATTGATCAATAATTCATCACAAAGTACACATAAATATATATAAGCGGACAAATTTAAGGATAATTAATTTTTGGTCCGGTCCAATAGAATCAGTCTTTTTTTCATGTCTTCATCCAGATATCTTATTATCGAAAGTATGACCAGGGACAAAATTTAAACTCAAGACAAATAATATACTTCCATTTGGATATCTTATTGTCAAATTATAAGATATTGTTTCCTTTGAAATAATAAACTAAACTTACTTTTTTTTTTGAAAAAAAAAAAGCATATATAGTCAACCCAGACCGACACTTTCAAGAACCAGCTAGTTTGGTCCGGTCAAAGCAATTCCTGATTTGAACGGTTCGTATACACCCCTAGTCAAATTTATAAGAAGTGAGATACGAGAAAATAAGATCTAATGGAGTGGCGGCTTTCTCACATCTTTTGCAACGCTTTGGAAGCATATCGAACGGGTTTTTAGAAAAATGTTTCTCTGCTATCATTCTGAATACAAACATGCTGACCTTCTTTCTAGGTAATTATATAATATGTCACTATTCCCTGTGTAAATATATAATAAAAAACTCTTTTTTTAATTATATAATTGTCTTTGAGAATGGCACATTAAATTTTAAATTGTAAAAAATTCATCATTCTCCTTTTGAGGAGTGCTTTTTTTGGACCTTCCACTTATTTTACTTCCAATTAGAATGAATGTTGCGTGACTTAGTCAAAGCACTATCTTTATGAATTATCGTGTTGCACATTAGCAATTATTAAGTATCCTAACATTTTCTTTTGTAACTCTCCCTATTAAATAATTCCCTGCAAAGACTTTTATTATTTTCTCTCATTTTTGTCATAGTGTCGTTAATTACATATGAAAATTTCCCTATATCATATCACAATAGAATTAGAAATTCTCTAACTGTGTTGTCGAGTCTCTACATTAAACTAATTGTAAATACGAACTAAGACTTCCTTCTCTAGTCCGTTCAAAAGAGGATGATTCAAGTACAAATTACGAGCAATGCATATTAAAATGCCAAATGAAGAAAAATTCACGTCCGCGCAACTCACGGATATGCAACCGATCTTGGGTATATACTTTGACTGGAAAAAGAAAGGAAATTGATTGCAGGTTGGGACCATATATCTGATTGGCATGGTTATCATAAATGACCAAATTGAGATGTCCCCTAAAATAATAATAAAAATAGACCACCTGATCAATAAGAAGATTCATGGAAGTTTCTACCAAACCCTAATCGTGCTGCTTGGGAATCAAATGGGGCTTGAGCCTTTAAGATTGGTTCGACTTTGGTGCACCGACTTTGCTCAGTCATCGACCCGCCGACTTTGTTATCAGCGGAAGGTATGTTGCAATTCCACTAGCTTGGGGTCGCATTAGTATATTGCTGTCAATTCAATCCGAAATCTCTTCTTGATTTACTCATTCAAAAATTACACATTAATTTATTTAGGCCTTAAAGAGGCTGCTCAACACGAGATTCAAGCCTTACATATGTGCCATTTCAACATCGGTGGAAGCTCTTGCGTAATTTCATTATTTAAATTGCCAAGATTGAATACCTCAAAAATTCGATCACTAGTCAATTTCACTTGATGAATCTGTATTTAGTACATAACTTCAATCGAGATTAAGATCTTCTTAATATAGAGGTAAATTAAATTTATCCTCTTGAAAGTGAGATATATAAGCTCATTGGATTTCAACATGATTCATCCTTTATTTTTCTTCCTTTGTTCCCCCTAGTGGCTCTTCCACCCCTATCCACGGTGGCTGCCGCCGTCACCACCCTCTCCCGAAGTCATTGTGACCTGATCCAAACATCACCGCCAACGCCCGTGCTGCCCCTCACAAAGGCCTATGTTTCTCTCTTTCTCTAGTTCCTGTAACTATTGAGGCCTCTCTCACACGCACACAAGCACGCGCAACTTGAGATTGCATAGATATTAGAGATTGTGGACCTTAGGATCATGAATCCAAGACCTCCTGCGGTTGCAGGACTCCACTCAGGTCACGAATCAATCCGCAATCGCGAAGAGGGAGAGAGAGAGATCGCCGGGGATTCCATGTCATTTGGTGAAATTTTCATTAAGCGTGAAGCCATTTTTGTCATTTTGAGATGACTGTACATAGACACGTACAACGCGTGTGTACTTCCACATCTCTTGCTCGCTCGTTTCCCTTCACTAGCTATTTCATGTCGTGAATGCTCGAAAAGGACGGTGCGTCCCCGTGGCTTCTCTCCCTTGGAAATGGTCCAATCAAACGCATCGCAGGATTGACGAAAAGCACCGAAGCGACCCGACTCGTTCCGGACGAAAGGCGAACGACTGACTGACCCTCTTTCGGATTGGGACGACGGGCCTCGTCCCTTTTCTTGTCCCACACTCAACCTCGATTCGGACACATCGGGCATAGAAATTTTCAGTAGATCGCCCATTTAAGTCTTGAATCCCAACGACCCGCTTGTTGACAAGTGCCCTCGTGATACTCGATAAGTATCGACTTAGTATGGTCATGGCGCGACGACCCGAGGCTACCGAGCGTCTCTCGATACTCAATATTTTCATCATTGTTTTGCTATCCCTTTTTTCCAGTCACCAAGCGGGTGAATTTTCCCAATTCGACCTGCTCGATTTCCTCCCCTAATTTCTGTCCGCGTCGCCAATTCGACCCAGAGAATTTCATAGAATCGAATTGGACCGCACCACCTCATGTTGCGTTCAACCTTTGTGATTGGCCTTAGCTCCGGTCAAAAACCGAAGATTCTACCTCGCGTCATCGATGAACCCAAATGCCACCAAAATATTAAAATAATTTAAATTAATTAATTAAAAAAAGAACACATACCTAAAAATTAAATTTATTAGGATAATTAAGAAAACTTTTGGCTGCTTCTGTGCAATTTGATACCTAGCACCTTTCTTTGTAGGTAGCCAAAGCAGCCCCGCTAAAGGAGGCCGTTTGCCCTAGTTATGTTCTCACACCCTGTCCCCTATGTTTGCTCCTTCGAGACAATTTCGCGGCAAACATCTTTGGATTTTTCAGTTATGGCCAGGTCAAATCCGGATTAATCTCCTTCGAAATTCGCTCATGACAATGATTATCTTTATCGCGATTGATTGTTCCTCAAATCGGTTTATAGTTATGTCCCGAATCTGAATTTACTAACATGGCACACAATTGACCCGTTCCACTCATCTTTTAGTCCATCTCATATTGTTGAATACTTGATGCATTGTGTATCAATAGTGATGGAGCAAACTGAGAAACATGGTCTTGAGGAAAGCTGGGCTTCTCTTGACATGGGCACACATGTGATTTGTATCAAAATTAAGGAAATCTTATATTCATGTCTAGTCCGATACAAATTTGCCCAATCTCTCTTTTTTTGTACCGAATATATTGTCAGACGAATGAAATTTCTTTTGCGTAAATTCATCATCATAATCAATTGCCCTAGTAGTAGCTACTTTCGTTTATTAGTCAATTTAGTGTCGCAAGTCAAGTAATATCCTAAGGTAGCTTTCTTGCATCCGACTTAATCCAATCAATAAGAGATCATTTACATCACTTGATACGACTACCATGATAGTATGTGCTAAATAACCGTAGCACTCAAGATCCGCACTTCCCAAACCTTGGAGTGTGCTACTTGAGTCTTGACCATTTCGACATCCGTACCGTACAGGCCAATCAAACCAGCTCCGATCGAGTACTCGCCTGACTTTCATTACAATCCCTTAGGCCCGTTCTCTCTTCCCCGGCTGTCGCGATTTCAAGAACACCGATCGATCGAAAGCGAAAATCCGAGGCTTATTGCAAATATCCGAAGGTTTTTACCAACAAAAAAAAAATGGCTTTTTTCCCTCTACCCTAAAAAGGGTAGACGTAAAAGTAGAATTAGGAGAAAAAAGGGGGGGAAGATATCTAATTAATGGGTACTGAGCGAGAATATCGGTGGGGCGGGGGAGGTTGTTGATGTTTTACTTCTCGAGAAGCGCGTCGCGAGCTTGGAAAGGTTCTCATTCCCGTTCTTGTGCTTTAAAAAAAGAGGGGAGCGGAGACCGAAAATGAGGTCAAATCTCAACGCTTGGACCAAAGCGCCCTCGCTTTTCTTTTTTACCGAGTGAAAAAAACCCCACCACTCCCTCTCTCTTTCTCGACTTTTTCTCGAGAGAGAGAAAGTTCGAACTTTGCAGGCTGCCCTGCTTCTTCTACTACTGTAACTGTAAAAAAGAGAGAGTTAGAGAGAGATGGGCGTGTGAATGTGGAAAGCGAATGACGGAAAGAGAGTGGAAGAAGCTAGAGAGAGAGAGAGAGAGAGAGAGAGAGAGAGAGAGAGAGAGGAGATAATAAAGGTTCTTGCTTTGGACTTCAAACCCGGCCAGAGTCTCTCTCTCTCTCTCTATCTCTAGAGGAGTAATTTATTCGTTTTCCGTTCTTCGGCCCCCGCATTGAATATTCGCATCGCACACACAACACAAGACCATGAAACCGCGTGTGAAGAGGCGGGCAAGGGAGAGGGGGAGGGGAGGAGAGGGGGAGGTGGTGGTGGTGCGGGAGTCCTGAGAGCAGTAGCCCGGAATTCAAAGTCTTCAGCGTCGATTCAACTCCCACCCGTCCCTTTATATACATGCCCCATCTCTCTCTTTCCTCTCCAGCGTCCGGTTTTGGCTTTTGATCTCAGGCACTTCCTTTCTCCCCCCTTCATTCTTTCTCCAACCCATCGCTGAATCGGCTCGGTTTTCGCCCGATTTCTTGGAAAATCTCTGGTGGGTTCGAGTTTTCGAGCCGTATTGGGCTGAAAGTTTCGAGCTTTTTCTTCCGCTGTTCTGTGGCTCTGTTTTCTTGATTCTATGGTGGTTGTGGGTGGAGGGGTCAACGCTATGGCGTCTAAAGCTTGGTCCTTCTCGTTGTTGCTGTTCTTCTTTCTGGTCGCGATCGCTTGCTTCTCTCGATCGGTCTTTGCGGGACATGGCCACGAGAGCTTCAATTCGAACGTCTCCACGGTCGCCGGGATCGAACTGCCGGATCACATGAGCTTCAATGCCGTGTCCGCTTCTTCGAGCTCCGGCTGCAGCTTCTCGTCCTCGGAGAAGCCCAAGGACGCGGAGGCGTCCTCGTCCTTTATTCAGGCTTTGACCGCCGAAGAAGATGAAGAGGACGACGATGGTGGTGGTGATGATGGTGAGGAGGGTGGAGAAATCGGCGGCGATCCGGCTTCTTCTTCGC
Source organism: Eucalyptus guilfoylei (assembly GCA_016097605.1). Classification (NCBI taxonomy): domain Eukaryota; kingdom Viridiplantae; phylum Streptophyta; class Magnoliopsida; order Myrtales; family Myrtaceae; genus Eucalyptus; species Eucalyptus guilfoylei. The sequence continues at coordinate 10,970,595 of CM027870.1, read as the reverse complement.
GAGCCGAGTCGGAACCGCCGCAGCGCCGAGACACGGTCAAGCTCCACCTGAAGCACCGGCCGAGGGGGGGCGGCCCCGGGACGGAGCCGCGAGAGTCCGCCGAGGAGTTCAAGATGTGGGACTTGAGCAGGATTCAGACGCTGCACCGGAGGGTGACGGAGAAGAAGAACCAGAACACCATCACGAGGCTGAAGAAGGACAAGAAGGCGGCGACGGCGACGACGACGACGCAGAGGCGGCCGAGGAAGGTAGTCCTCGATGTGGCCGGCCCATCGCCCGCGCCCGCACCGTCGCTGGAGGCCTACGCCGGCGGGCTTTCGGGCCGGCTGATGGCGACTCTGGCGTCCGGCGTGAGCCAGGGTTCCGGTGAGTACTTCATGGACGTGTTCATCGGCACTCCTCCGCAACACTTCTCGTTGATTTTGGACACCGGCAGCGACCTCAATTGGATCCAATGTGTGCCCTGCAACGCCTGCTTCGAGCAGAACGGGCCGCATTACGATCCCAGTGACTCCACTTCCTACCGCAACATAAGTTGCCGCGACCCCCGGTGCCATCTGGTCTCCTCGCCGGACCCCCCGCAGCCGTGCAAGTCCGATTCCCAGACCTGCCCCTACTTCTATTGGTACGGCGATAGTTCGAACACGACCGGCGACTTCGCGCTCGAGACCTTCACGGTCAATCTCACTTCGGCCGCGGGGAAGGCCGAGTACCGCAAAGTGGAGGACGTTATGTTCGGGTGCGGCCACTGGAACCGGGGGCTCTTCCACGGGGCGGCGGGGCTGCTCGGGCTCGGGCGGGGGCCGCTGTCCTTCTCCTCGCAGCTCCAGTCCCTCTATGGCCATTCCTTTTCCTACTGTCTCGTGGACCGGAACAGCGACACGAGCGTGAGCAGCAAGCTCATCTTCGGCGAGGACAGGAGCCTCCTGAGCCACCCCAATCTGAACTACACTTCCTTTGTGGGCGGCCGCGACAACCCGGCCGATACATTTTACTATGTCCAGATCAAATCCATCGTCGTCGGAGGCGAAATCCTGAACATCCCTGAAGAGACGTGGGTTTTAGGATCAGACGGCTCGGGTGGCACGATCATCGACTCCGGCACAACGCTCAGCTACTTTGCTGATCCCGCCTATGACGTGATCAAACAGGCGTTCCTGGACAAGGTCAAAGGTTACCCACTGGTCCAGGACATTGAGATCCTGCACCCGTGCTACAACATCTCCGGGGTCGAGAAGGCCGAATTCCCCGAGTTCGGGATCGTGTTCGCCGACGGGGCCGTGTGGAACTTCCCCGTCGAGAACTACTTCATCCCGCTGGTGCCGGGTGAGCTTGTGTGCCTGGCGATCCTAGGGACACCCCAGTCCGCGCTATCCATCATCGGTAACTACCAGCAGCAAAATTTCCACATCCTGTACGACACCAAGAAGTCGCGGCTCGGGTACGCTCCCATGCGATGCGCCGAGGTCTGAACACCCCTGAAAAAATCCTGGGTTAATTAGGAAGAGGGAAGGGGGAAAAGATGTTGTAAACATGGGTGGTATAGGAACCAAAAATTTTTCATTCTTATTGTCACAGCAAAGTGTAAAAATACTTCCGGATTAGATTCATTCCATTGCGTTCCATCCCTTCTCCGGAGCTCTGGGTTTAGCATCATCATAACCACATAAGCCGCACCAGTAAAGAGTAATTCAGATCCCGAGCCACCCGCCAGAGTAAATCATCGGCGTTTTCCCCCGCTTAATCTGTCCTTTTCTCTATTTATTTTATTTTATTTTTATCCACTGCAAGTTGCTGTTGATGAAATATACACAAATCATTCTCAAGTAGCTGTTCATTGCTTTCTTTTTCTGTACACGGTCGCATGATTTTTTTCCAAATTGGTGTCCGTCCCGTCCTTCGTTTCAGATTTCGTTTTGTTCTCAAGAAGCAGCGCATACCAATAAAGAATAGTCAGCGGGACAGGCGTGTCGTGTCGTCCTTGCACTCCTCTCCTTTAAACAAGTGAAAACGGGTCAACGGTTAGGTTGCCACTTCACTTTCGATCGAGATTTTTATTATGATTTTTCTTTCGGATTTTTTTTTCCTTAACGAATTGTAATTAGACTATGATTATTTATTAACCATCTGTATTTTCGGGTCCTACTATTGTCGCTGTCGCTTTCAGTTCCACCTCACTTGGACATCAAGGTTCCCTCATCGATCGGTCATCCAAGGATCCCAAGTCATTTGATTTTGCTAGCTAAGCCTATCTATTTTAGCCTACACGACCGGACCAATATATTAATTATTTTTTCCTGAAACCTTGTAAATTATGTTTTTTTTGGTAAGGACCTTGTAAATTATGTTACTAAAGGTATTATCATATTTTCATTTTACGCTAATACACAGTGTATGGAGTCAATCGTTATGTAGATGATGTGACGCGGCACTTATTTATGCATTATCATATGAGGTTAATATTTTAAGAGCCCTTGTTAAGCGGCATGTGGTAAAATTTAATGGGATCGTTACTAATCGTTAAAAATGTAAGTTTGGTAGGTGATGGCTAATATGTAATTATTATAGTAATTTTAATATTATGCTCTTTGCATTGATCTGTTGCCTTCTTCATGCTAAGTTCAAAAGGTTTGTTCCTCATTTTCAGTTTCATCCTAGTAAAAAAGCCAAATTGTCACCCAAAATAGATGGGAATTGCCAATCTGCCTCTTACACCTAAATTTTGTCAATTTAGGGTCAAATAATAGCTACTATTTCTGGACACAGTTTTTTATTAGAGATAGATTTTTCTATTTTCAATTCTCTAAACAAGTTTATGAGCATATATATATATATATATGATACAAAAATTTTGTTTCTAAAAAAAATTTCGTTTAATGAAAACACAAAAAAATTTCCTCTCAAGTGGACAGCAGGCAGCGGGGTGAGCAACTAACTAGTAGCGAGAGCGCAGTGATTATAAGAGTTTTTATTTTTCATTTATGTTCTAAAATTATAAAATTTTATTTCTTATTTCCATTGCAAATCTATTTCTAGACTATTTTGTTTCAAAAATAGAAAAATGAAATTTTGTTGCCAAACGGATTTCAATTCCAAATATATTCCCAAGAATAAAAAAATAAATCCGGATATAAATAAAATGATTATCTTATGTGCTCTTAGTCCCTAAAATCCTCCAAATTTGCTTCAATACTCACCCGTTAGCTGAATATTATTTTAAGGTTTAGCTCCATCACTTCATATAGACAATCAGTGCGATTAGATGGAGGGAGATAGGATTCTTTTTAGACCGATAGCTTATGAAGCTTGTAGGGGGTGTGAATCGCTTGCTTTTTAGTTCTCGAAATTCTTGTTCCAAATATGTTAAGCACATTAAAAATGATGATTAGCCTTTGTCCCAATCACACATTTTATGATGACGAATCGATGTGATTAGATGGGGGAAAGATGGGGGTAATTTTTAGACGAATAGCTGAAGCTAATATGAGGAGAGTAAGTCGCTTGCTTTCTATTTTTCAAACTCCCTATTCCTAATTAGCCATGCAAATTCATGATTAAAATGATGATTAGTCTTTGTCTTGATGACGCTTCTTATTCCATCATCATGTCCATTTATGCCAGGCAAAACTATCCTCTATTAAAAGAGACTTGAAAAAGTGAGAAAAATGATCCGATTAAGAAATATTCAAATAATTTGGGAGGTCAAGAGGAGAAGAGCTAGAAAACCTGTATGAGTGACGGAAGAAAGACCAAACATAAACTCTCGCTTCCACCAAAATCGATAGAAATAAGTGACAAAAATTACGCATCTTGAAGAAAACTGTGCACATGCGCGAAAAATATGAAATTGTTTTGAGATTCGGACTTTTCTCGGGAGATTGTTGTATGATATAAAGAATTCATGATCTAAAAATTGAAGTGACTGATTAGAGACTTTGATCAATGAGAGGGCAAAGTTCGATACAACTTTGACAATATGGAAGAAATTGACATATTCCACGTACCATCAATTTTCTTGGCCCATGAAAACGGCCCGAGGGGCAGCTTCTAATAAGTGGAATGGACCACGACCCACCCACAAATCCCTCCCTTCTTTTGATTAACGCACATAAGTCTCCCACCTTCTCTATTACACTACATAAGATTCATTTATTTCTTTTAATAAATTATAACATCCTACTTGATCCGATTCAAATAAACTGGGGAAGTTTTCAGGACCATGAAACCTGAACGCATGTGTCGGGTCTACTCGTTAAATGCATCTCAAATATCATGATTGCCAACTCGTTACTTCGTATATCTCGAGAAGAAATCGTCGCGTATTTGGGACGGGCCTATTGCCTTTGGGGTGGAATTCATTGATGTGCATTCGGTGAGGGTCGAGCCTCATGGTGTATAGATCTATATTGGCTGCTATTGAGTTACCACTAACCTGGATTGCGTCAAAAGCCGTCATTTTAGTGGTCATTAGAGCTTGCCTGGTCTACACACCTCCTTGCCCAGTTTGACTCCACCATCCCAATTTTAGAACAAGTCACCTAAAAAAATTGAAATTTATTTTCGGTATTGTTAGAATTATTGTGTTTTTTCTATATTTTGACTGAGAGCCTCGTTATAATTTTTCATAATTATTTAATGGAATTTTTGGGACTGCTTTTTGTCCCCCGAAACAGATGAAAAATTGCCAATGTGCCCCTCACACCTAATTTCGTGTCGATTTACTCCCTAGAACCATTGAATTTGCTTTAATGCTCCCCGGCTAGCTAAAAATCGCCTAAAGGTGTAGCTACATCACTTCACATATATAGTCGGTGTGATTAGAGGGAGGGAGATAGGGATTCCTTCTAGACCGATAGCTTATAAAGCTTATAAGAGGGGTGTGAATCGCTTGCTTTTTCGTTTTCGACATTCTTATATAGATATATTATGCACATTAAAAATGATGATTAGTCTTTGTCTCGATCAGACATTTGTGATTAGATAGGGGAAGATGGGTTATCTTTAGACAGATAGCTGAAGCCGTTAAGAGGGGAGGAGTCGCTTGCCTTCTATTTTTCAAACTCCCTATTTCAGATTAGCCACGCAAATTAATGATTAAAATGATGATTAGTCTTTGTCTCGATGACACATTTCATTCCATCATCATCGTCTGTTTATGCTAAACAAAGCTACCCTCTATTAAAAGAGACATGAAAAAGTGAGAAAAATGACCCTATTAAGAACTATTCGGATAATTTGGGAGGTCGAGAGGAGAAGCTAGAAGATCCAAATGACCGATGGAAGAAAAACCAAACATATCTTAGACGCTTGCTCCCATCAAGAAATCGATAGGAACATGCGACGACAAATACGTATCTTGAAGAAAATTGTACACACGTGTGGAAAAGATGAAATTGTTTCGAGATTTGAACTTTTCTCAAAAGATTGTTGTATGATATAAAAGATTCACAATTTAAAATTGAAGTAACTGATTGGCAACTTTGGTCAATGAGAGGGCAAAGCTCGATACAACTTTGACAATATGGAACAAATTGATATGTTCCTCGTACCATCAATTTTCTTGGCCCATGACAATGGCCCGAGGGGCAGCTTCTAATGAAAGGGATGGACCACGATCTACCCACAAACCTCTCCCCCTTTTTTGATTAGTGCATGTAAGTCTCCCACCTTCTCCATTATACTACATAAGATTTATTTATTTCTTTTAATAAAATTAAAACATCTAGCTTGATCCTATCCAAAAAACTAGGGAAGTTCTCAGGACCATGAAATCCGAACGTGTCCATAAAATTCTTGTGGGACCATAACTAGACCCGTCAAATGAGTATGTCGGGTTGAATTGATAGGAGTTCCTTCACTGAGTGATTAGATGTACTTCAAGCATCACGATTGCCGGCTTGTTACCCCGTATATCTCGGGATGAAGTCGTCGTGTTTATCGGAAGGGCCTATTGCCGTCGAGGCAGGATTCATTGACGTGCATTCAACAAGGGTTGAGCTTGGATTGTGTCAAAAGCCATCGATGTCATTAGAGCTTGCCTGGTCTACACACCTCCTTAATCTAAAGCTCTTGAATCCTTGCACATAGGCCAGTTGACTCTACCATCCCAATTTTAGAACAAGTCACTCATCACTGAGTGATTAGATGTACTTCAAGCATCATGATTGCCGGCTTGTTACCCCGTATATCTCGGGATGAAGTCGTCGTGTTTATCGGAAGGGCCTATTGCCGTCGAGGCAGGATTCATTGACGTGCATTCAACGAGGGTCGAGCTTGGATTGTGTCAAAAGCCATCGATGTCATTAGAGCTTGCCTAGTCTACACACCTCCTTGATCTGAAGCTCTTGAATCCTTGCACACAGGCCAGTTGACTCCACCATCCCAATTTTAGAACAAGTAACTCAAGAAAAAGTATAATGACACAAATGATTTTTAAACTTTGACTTAATGTATAATAATATCATTGAATATTAGCTCAATATACAATATGGTCTCTAGTTTTTTAATTTGTTCAATGCGGATATGTAATGTGATCATTGATCTTTTAATTTATTTAATATGGTCCTTAGACTTTGGTACATGTTCAATGGAGTCCTTCAACTATAAGGAAATATTCAATAATGTTCTTTTGTTAATTCAAGTTCAGGGACAACATTGAATATTTTCATCTCGCACATGAATTAAATTAAACATGTACAAAAAATTCAGAGATTGTATTAAATAAATTAAAAATTCAAGGATGACATTGCACATTGAACTAAAATTGATGAATTATGAATGAATCAAATATTTAGAGGTCACATTTCATTTTCGAGACACGCATATCACTGTCATAGCGAGATTCATTGGCGTGCATTGAATGAGGGTCGTGTATAGCTCCATACTGGCGGCTATAAACATCTTGGATTGCGTCAAATGCCATCGTTTTAGTTGTCATTAGGGCTTTGCCCGGTCTACACTTCTCCTTGATTTGAAGCTCTTGAATCCTCGCACATTAGCCAGTTGACTCCACCATCCCAATTTTAGAGCAAGTCACCTGAAAAAAACTGAAATTTACTTTTGGAATTATTATTTTTTTATTATTTTGACTGAGAACCACGTTATGATTTTTCGTTATTCTTTGGAGGAATTTTTGGGACTTTAAAAAAAATTTATTATCATATTTTGACTTGAAATTAGAAAGGGCTTTTTGCGGTCGGATTTGATCCAAAACTAGAACGACGCTGGGCTGGACAGTGGACATGCTCCCCTTAACTGGGTCGAAGACATCGATCGAAAGGAGATGTTGGATGGTCCATATCAAGTCGCAAAGGGAAAGCTAATTAGACTTTCATAATTAATGGTTCTCTCTGCTAATCCACAATTTTCTTATTTTCCAAAGAGGAATTTACTGAAAAATCGTATAAATTCCTCATGCTTAAAACGGGGTGAACTTTTATCTTATTTTATATTTTATATAATGATAGTATCCACTTTATATAATTACAAGTTGACAGATAAGATGACCCATTAATCTCTTGGGTAGTTTATATGTTATATTCACCCTCCGTTTGGTTTGCAAAAAAATGAGTGTGTTTGTTTCGTGGAAAATGAGTGATTTGAAGAATAATCACTTATCTCGTTTAAATAAATAAACGAATGAAAAATTTTTCATCGCCCATGGAAATAATTAAGTATAGATTGTTATTGATAATAAAAATATTTTATGTTGACTAATATTTTTAACAATATAAGCAATCATTTTTAAAAAAATATTTTCCAAATCACTCATTTTCTGCGAAATGTAATATTATGATTTGGAATACATTTTTCTAAAAACAATCGCTTGTATCATTTACCAAAATGAATAATTAGCTTTAAAAAGATATCTCTCAAATAAGTAGAAACAAGCGGGCTTTAACCGGTCCCTTTAATGTCATCATGAGCACGAACCACGTTGAAAGAAAATGCACGACTGATTGACTATGGAGAAGCAAGATGGATGGGGGAGTTGGTGAGAGTCACGCCCAAAGCTAACCCAAATTTCCTATTTGATTTAACGCTCCTTCAATCATTGCGATCAGCTAAAAGTTGATTCTTGCGAAAGGGTGTGATGGTGGTGGTTGTAGGTAAGGGGTAGATGCATTGACCTACCAACTAACTTGTCAGCCCCATCCACCGCATACCTTCTTAAGATTAACACTTCCATTTCTTGATTTATCCACGGCAGCCAAGCTCGCCCGCCACTCTCTCACTCTCTCTCTTCTTCATTCAGGCCATCGCAGGTTCCGTGGAACTTGTAAGCTCGTGCTATGCCTTGTCCTGCCCTTTTACTTCCGTTGTGCTGTGTTTGATCTGATGTCCTCAACGGGCGTTCTGGGTATTTGTGGGCTTTCTTGGTTCCTTGGTTCTTGAAGTTTTGCATTCCCACTCTCATGACACGGGGGGTTACTTCCTTTTTGGCAGATTTCCCTTTACTTGTTTCACTTTGATCACCAGCAAATGGCGAAAGAAGGGGCGACCCAGGACGAGGAGGTAAGCAAGGAGTGCTTCTTTTGGACAGACCGGCCAACGCATTGCGTGTGCTCTGGTACTGCAACTGGATAGTCTGTGATGCTGAGGTCTTGATTTGGTCTTCTATAGGTTGTTCTCGGGGAAGAAATTGATCATGTCAGGGTGATCACCTTAAACCAGCCTCGCAAATTGAATGTCATTTCGTCTAGAGTGGTATGCTGGATTTTTCTGCGTTGTAGCTCTCCATTGGGACATTTTCAGAGAGAGCTAGTCTTTACACTTTTACTGGAATCAGGTTTATCTGCTGGCTGAATACTTAGAGAGATGGGAGAAAGATGAAAATGCACAACTTGTGATCATCAAGGTTAGTTCTGAGTATGTGTCTCGCTTTGGGAATAGTACAACTGACTAATCAGGAGCATTATTTCTCATGCTGATCTTACAAGGAGAGTCATTGCACTGATTGACTAGACAAGTCCAGAATAGAAAAGAGTAGACTTAATATTTTACAGTATCCTGCTATCCGTCAAATATTTTGCTTGTTAAAGTTCTTGTGCTGATTAATACTTGCAAAAGGGAGCTGGTCGAGCTTTCTCTGCTGGTGGAGATTTGAAAATGTTCTATGATGGCAAAAAATCAAGTAAGGAAGCTTCACCAAAAGCAATAATTTCAGTGCTACATCTATTAGTGTCTCAGTTCTCAGGATAATTTGCCTCTGTTTTCCCTTCACCAGAGGATTCCTGCCTGGAAGTCGTCTATAGAATGTACTGGCTTTGCTATCACATCCATACCTACAAGAAAGTCCAGGTACATCTTCGATATTGATCATTGTCGTATATTGTATTTGGAAAAGAAAAAATGCTTATTGGTGTCATTTGAAAGGTTGCTCTTATCCATGGAATCTCAATGGGTGGAGGGGCATCTTTAATGGTTCCAATGAAGTTTTCAGTTGTCACAGAAAAGACGGTGGGTAGCTGATTCGATAAATCGTTTTTTTGTAGCTGTTGAAAGAAGTTTATTTAGATTTAGATCTTTTAGTATCTTGTCTTTGGGCAAGTCCAGTTATAGTTGGATATTTGAAATATAGGTTTTTGCTACTCCAGAAGCGAGCATTGGGTTTCATACTGATTGTGGTTTCTCCTACATGCTTTCCCATCTCCCTGGACGGCTGGGTAAATGCATTTAGAACAAGAAAAGTTCAAATTGATTCGACTTTCTTTTTGTGGTTTTTTCATTTGTGTGACTCTGTGTGAATATGCAGGTGAATACTTGGCTTTAACTGGTGCAAGGCTGAATGGCAAAGAATTGGTTGCAGCTGGACTAGCGACCCATTTTGTCCCTTCTGAGGTCAGCTGTAACTTCTAATAATAGATCTCTTCCCTCTCTTTTTGAACCAAATTGCATTGTTCTCTCGATGCTTATTCCATCCTTTCTTTTATGCTGCTCCAAAGGGTTTTATTGCTGCTACTGTCTTACGACCTTAAAAAACTTGCATAGCGAGTAGTGTTGACTCCTAAATCACTTTTTGCAATGCCATTTGAGAAAAAGAAAAAGAAATGAAAAGCATAGTCTCTAAACTTCTGAATATGTCATGCGGAGCCACTTTTTTTCTATATGTGGAAATTTAATCGGGCGGTATACATGGATGTGGCAATCTATATAGAAGTGTGTGAATTTGGACAAGCTTTTGCAGTATCCTAAACCAGGAAAAATACTGAGAATGGTCTCTGCGGAATGTTGACTATGCATGAGTCCATCGGCTTTGTCTTGAATTATCTACTTCATGAAACATTTACTAATTCCTGATGCTGAATTCTCCTGCTTATGTCCAGTCTATGTAGAGAAGATGCTATTTAAAACAACACTTCCTCTTATAGACTGAGTAGACTCGCTGTTGTATTGACATGCACATAAGGTTACACAGTCAGTCTTGACCTCTTCCCCGTTCATCATGCTTCTCCCTCTCTCAGTCAGCTAGTCAGCTGAAGTATTGTTTTCCTGCTTGAAGTCAGATGAAGTATTCAAAAGTTTGTAGAAATCGAAATTCAGAAAGGATGATGCAAGCAAGCAATCGTTAATGAAATATTAAATGATGACCTTACTTTTGCATGGCAATTCACACTTATTATTCTGACTCCTCACCTTTACAACTTCAGTTAATCCTCATTTGCTTTTGTAAGTCAAGCCTTCTGATATTCAAACTCAAACACTTAGCCGCTTTAAACAGAAGAATCTAATTAACTGTAATTTAGGCAAGCATTTCTATCAAGCTAGATGGGGATAAATGCAGGCATGTAGGGTATGAAAATTTCAAATATTCATGAATAGATATTTCCAAATGCATAGTATTTTTATGTTTTTTCATGAATCCTGCCTATATGATTTCATCTACCTGATTCCAATCATACGATCATGTTTGATAAGGTAGCTATAAGGACATTAAATGCGTGATGCCAATTTATTAGGATTTCATTCTTTTGGTCAAACTGCCAGTTAAAATCATCAATCTGTTCGGTTTCGTCTTGGTTCTTGATGATTTGATGATAGCTGGTGTGAGTTCATTAATTATTACCTTTTGCATACTATGGAGGTAATAACACATTCTTCACTTATTGTAGAAACTTCCTGAGGTGGAGAAGCGTCTGATGAGTTTGAAATCTGGGGAAGAGGATGCTGTCAGGTCTGCAATTGACGAATTTGCAATAGAAGTTCAGCTTGATGAAGAGAGCATCCTGAACAAGTAACGTGTCTATACAGCAAAGCCTCATACGTGATATTCTACTAAACAAATACCTTTAAGATTGATTGACATTAACTTTAATGAATCCAGGAAGGCATTAATTGATGAGTGCTTTTCAAAGGATACTGTTGCAGATATCATAAAATCATTGGTAAGTTTTATGGTCTTCCAGAATTCCCATGGTTGAGCTACTCCTGAAAGTGAACATTTATATTTCCCCTCTTTTGTGCTTACTCAATGACCAGAGCTGTTTGTGCTTTAAATTTTAGGAATCTGAGGCAAGCAAAGAAGGTAATGGGTGGATAGGACCGGTGCTCAAGGGGCTAAAGAGATCATCCCCTACAGGACTGAGAATGACCCTAAGATCGGTATAACTTTTGACGGGATTTGCTATGACAGATTATTTCATACTAACCAAGAAATTGACTTTACCTACAATGTAAACAACTACTTTTTTCACAGACTTTTCTCATTTCCACTAAACAAACAGAAAACCAAAGGGTTTGTTAATCTACAGATGTAGAAAACAAGACAAATCCTTATCTTTTCACCAAGCCTGAATATGTAAATGCAAAACCACTCCTGGTGCTTGTCCTAGCACTAGTTGTCTAATGTTTTCTGCCCTTTTGAAATGTCCAGATCCATGAAGGCCGCAACCAGAAGCTTTCTGAATGTTTGAGAAAGGAATTTAGATTAACAATAAACACTCTACGAATGGTGATATCTGAAGATGTATATGAGGTAAAATCAGTTTCTACATATAGCACTTAAGTCAGCTTTAGATTTACAGATTCAAAATCGCTTCTTTGTCTCTGATGTGCTATTTTTTTGTCCTCCATTACGTTGAAAAGGGAATCAGAGCTCTTACTATAGACAAGGACAATTCTCCCAAGGTGCTCTCTCTCTCTCTCTCTCTCTCTCTCTCTCTCTCTCTCTCTCTGTGATGAAACCGGAAATTTGTTGGCCTGTGCCAAGTTTTCTGTGCTCATTAACTTGTTGCAATTGCTAAACAGTGGGATCCGCCGACTCTTGATAAAGTGGAAGACGACAAAATCGATCTCATGTTCCAGCCATTCCAAGAGGATCTTGAGCTCCAGATCCCAGAACAGGAAGAATGCAGGTCGGAACTATCTCTTACTTCTCCACAGAATCGTCTCATATTCCGAAACTTTCTGAGTTTCGCGCACTGAGCCATGTTTCGTTCCCTCATTTCCTGTCCTCATGTGTCAATTATGCAGGTGGTCTGGGAAATACGAGAGCACGCCGTATCCAGCTATGCAAGCGACGAATGTGACGAGTTGAAATTTCTCAAGATTTATAGCTCCTGATCTCTCACGACATGCTTCCCTCAAGATGATGGAGTGCACCGTGATGTAGCTAAGGGGTCGTTGGAGAAAGCAAATTAAGAGTGCCTAGTATGAATGCGCTATGGCGAGCCTTACTATCGGATAGGATTGGTGTACTGATCAGAACTTCCGTTATTGTTTAAGATGCATATCAAGAATATGAGTTGTGACAGAATCCAAACTCAGAAATTCTAATAATCGCCCACTGTTTATCTCAATATTGCGCAATCTGGCATGGTAGCTCTCAAAGAGGCTAAAGAGAAATACCGTTCATTGGCTTGTCCGTATAAGTATTCTACTATGGGTAACGTGTTCCTAGAACAATGTCAGTGTCTGATATCTACTCAACAATGACTGCTTTATTCACCTAATCTTAGGAGCTAAATGAGAGATTATTGGCATGGAAAAAGACTGATGAGTAAGCTAACATATTACCAACTTTCCAGCTATCTTTAGTGTTCTCGATTTAGCTGCTACCTTACCGAGGGTAGGGACCGTCGATGCAATTGCTGGCAGTCACGGCTTCTCTATCATTAGTGATGGTGGCGATGACCCGTGAAGGTCATCAATTTCCATTTTTAATTAGGAAAATATGTGTTTTGCTCTTTTAGGTTCAAAATTCCCGATTTAGTAGTATTTATAATTTAATTTGTAATAATTTATGATAAAAATGTCACATTGAATTGCAATCAACTCCGTTTTCACGACTTTTATCATTAGTGATGGTGGTGATGACCATTCCCATTTCTAGTTAGGAAAATATGTGTTTTACTTTTTTTGTTTCAAAATTCTCGATGTAGTCGTATTTATCATTTAATCTGTAATAGTTCATGAGAAAAATGTCACATTGAATTGCAATGAACTCCGTTTTCAATTTGTTTAAATGAGTTCTAAAATTTTCAAAAAAATATAATTAAATCTTCAAATTTATTGTGTAATCAAATTTTCCGTTAATTCAAGCTACCATTATATTTTATCTCGAGAAATTGTTACCGGAGCGAGTAATATCTGGATCATTTAAGATGACGGGTCCCACCAATTTTGGTTTTGTAGATTTTTTTTTGGTTTTGTAGATTGAATTTGGTAATTTCTGGAATACTTTCTTGATGTGGGGCTCTTAAAACAGGTCAACAACCTCTTTTCACTTTCCCACACGAAGCAGGTCGGGGGTCATTTTGGTAACTTCGGTTTCGTGCCGACAACGAGGGAGAAATATGACCGTTGCGGAGATGCGATGCTACGAGGCCCAGGCGTTTTCAAATCTCATCATCGTCGCTGACCCAGATCCGAACCCACATGAAATGCAACGAAAGATGAGATTTTGACTGCATTGATAAATTTCCTTCAGCCGATAAACACGATCGCGCTCGTACCCATCTTCTGCAAACGGCTTCCGCAGCTGAATCTCTGTCCCCATTAAACCAAGATCTCGCTCTCTCTGTCTCTGTGGTAACTGAAGAACAGAGGAGGAAGCAAGAGAGAGAGAGAGAGAGAGAGAGACGAGCTGTGTGGCGTGTTGGGTGTTGCAGAGTGAGAATGGCGAAGAGAAGTTCCGAGGAGATGATGAAGGAGGAGACGACGAAGGAGGAGACGCCTGCGGAAGGAGAAGAAGCTCATCCCTACGCGTTTCATGTGTCTGGACCTCGCAATGTCTCCTCCCCCAACTGGAGAGAGCTCCTCAATTCCAGTTGGTCTGTTCTCCTCTATTCTCTTCTTTTCTACTCCTTAGGCCCGAATTTAGCAAGTCTCATCTTGGGTGTTGAGTTAGTCCGCCGCTCTGGGTGCTGAATTGACCTATTTCGATTTGTGGGTGGTTTTGGCTGTCTTTTTGACCCGCAAGGGACCAAAATTAGTAACTTTGTGGATTTTTTTCTGTATCAACTGGAGAGTTGTTGATTATATATGTGAAATATGAATAATGGGTTCTTGGATTTTTTTTTTTTACTTCTCTTCATTCACTTGTGAACTTGGGATAGATTGTCTTCTTGGGGCTCAGATAATTGCTTAAGACAACAGATGTTTTCATGTATGCAGGAAGGATGAGAATTACAAGAGAACGGTGCTCGCCTGCTTCATCCAAGCCGTCTACTTGCTCGAATTGGACAGACAAGAGAACCGGCCTGAGGAAAGCGCACTCGCCCCAAAATGGTGGCTGCCCTTCAAGTACAAGCTGTCCCAAACGCTAATCGACGAGAGGGACGGATCGATATTCGGCGCTGTGCTGGAATGGGATAGGGCCGCGGCACTAGCTGAATTCATACTGATCAGACCCAGCGGCGCGCCGAAAGCCGTGTTGGCCCTAAGAGGGACATTGCTCAAAGGCCCCACGATCCGCAGGGACATCCAGGACGACCTCCGGTTCCTCACATGGGAAAGCCTGAAAGGCTCGGTCCGGTTCAACGTGGCTCTAGAGGCATTGAGATCCGCGGCGCAAAGCTACGGGAGCAATAATGTGTGCATCGTGGGGCATTCGTTGGGAGCCGGGTTTGCATTGCAGGTGGGGAAAGCGCTGGCGAAAGAAGGCATCTACGTGGATGCCCATCTGTTCAATCCGCCTTCGGTTTCGCTGGCTATGAGCCTGAGAAACATCGGAGAGAAAGCCGGGATCGCTTGGACGAGACTCAGGTCGATGTTCCCTTCGAGCAGCGAACAAGAAAACCAGGCGAGCGCCGACGAGTCGCGGACGATTTCAGAGTCCGGTTTGAGGGGCTGGATGGCGCAACTGAATCGGAGCAAGACTCTGAATTTGGGAATGAAGAAATGGGTGCCTCATCTGTATGTGAACAACAGCGACTACATTTGCTGTTATTACACCGATCCGCCGGGCACGGAAGAGAACGGCGGCGACAAGGAGAATGTCAGCCCGGGCCTGATGAACGTGCAACAGGCGGCAGCGAAGCTGTTTGTGATGTCCAAGGGGAAGCAGAAGCAGAAGTTCCTCGAGGCGCACGGCCTGGAGCAGTGGTGGTCGGAGGGGCTGGAGCTTCAGCTGGCCCTTAACAACAGCAAGCTCATCAACAGGCAGCTCAAGTCCCTGTACAGCATCCCGCCTCCGAACCAAACGCCGAAAAAGCCCTAGCCATAATGAATGTTTTGCGGGCATCTTGCTCGATCTGTTTGTTAAAATAACTCATTTTTCGACGCGTGATTTCATCACATTTGATTTCAAGCAAATTGTAAAGATTGTGTGGTGTTAATGAGTGAAAGCTTCTTCAATCTTGAACTGAACTAGTACCATGTGTACTCTGTTTTATCAGAACTTTGATTTCATCACATTTGAGGTATTTTAGACCTGAGCACACCTGGTTTTGCGGAAGGAATGGAGATAGATCTCTCCAGGCTGAGAAGTGAATGAGGCAAGAGCAAAGTTTTATAAATTCAATTGAGAAAAAAGAGTACTAAAATGAAAAAGAGAAATAATGGCACTGAGACGACTCCACTGGGGATCGAACCCAGAATCTCTGGTTCCGTAGACCAGCGCCTTATCCATTGGGCCATGGAGTCGCTTTGGTGACACTGGTATTGACTTATTAATATAATGTATAAGAGTTACACACCAAATTAAAAGAATATTCAATGAGAGAGAGAGAAAATAAATCTTTTTGCAGGGTGTGAATGATCGTCCTCATTCTCGACAAAACCGGGCATCGCCTTGTTGAACCAGGTTTCCTCGCTATCGCGGTAAAACTCAATAGAAGAGCCATTCAACAAAATTTTAGTTAAGGGAGGAAAGGTTAATATCACGAAAAATCCAAATTGATAGATATATGATAAATTTACTCAAAATAATCTCAAACTAGTACATTTATGATAAATTTATCTTTTATTAGTTTTCATTAAATTCTATAATCAAATTGCTGGATAAGATGACACGTGATAATTGATAAATTTATCAATTTTGGAAATTACACTTTATTTGTTACACTTATACTAGTTTTTGATTAATCCAATTTAACGAAAACTAGTGGATGGTAGATTTATCACAAATATATTAATTTGAGTTTTTGGTGGTCAAAAAATTAATTTGGGTGAAATTTGTTAAATGTGTAGCAGGTTAGGGTTTTTGTTGTCAAAAAATTAGTTTAGATAAATTTATCATAAATGCATTAATTAAGAGTTTTTCGTGATATTAATTTAAAAAGAAACAATTGGACTACATGCCATGTGCGACCGAAAAGTGCTCGAAAGTTGCAACGAGTGTATGAAGATATGCAAAAGTGCTCGAAACTTTCCGATAGGATATTTTGACAGTTTAAGATTTTTGAACGGTCAACAGCACAAAGTCTCACGTAGTACTGGAGCCTTGGAAGAACGAGATGCTTATGGGCAGCAATCTAGGTTCGAAATCCGGAGGTTACATTTGTAGGTATTTAGGTGGTCCTTTGGAGTAATTTCGTCCAAATGAAAAGCTATGGACATCAAAGCTACGGCGCTTTCGCAAGTTTGTCCCTTTTACTGTTGATGATTTGATCTCTCAGTAAACTCCACGCCGCCTGTTTGCGTGTCGAACATTCGCAATTGTCATGGATAATCTCCATATGCGCGATCCTGTATGTGCGCATCGCAGTTCTTCGATAACACAAAGAAACACCCTGTACTGTTACCGGCATCCCAGAAATACGTCTTGGCGTTTTACAACAACTGAATTATACGAACACTAGTTGAAGCAATAAGAATTTGGTTTACAAAACGTGAATCTCTCTACAGTTGATGAATGTGATTAGAAAGGCTATGTCTTTTATATGCATATGAACCATGTTGATGAGAATATGAAGAACCTTATTTTCACCACATCCCTGAGAACCCATAGTCGTAGATGCTGACCTCCTGGGGGTGATCGTAGTAATAGCTACTCTCACAGAAGGGAACTGCCAAATGATTCACATCCTCCAAGAGCCAAGTCTCAAACTCCTCAAGACCTACCATGCTCACCGGATGATCGACGTTGCCTGTAATTTGAGAATCCAACTCCTCAAGACCTACCATACCCACCGGATGATCGACGTTGCCCGTAATTTGAGATGATTCAATAACGGGCACTTGAACCTCCACCCTTGAGCTCCGAGAGCCTCCATGATTATGATCTTGACACTCAACAGGAAGTGCCATCGGCGCCAGGATTTGTACTGATCCTTCGCTGGCTGTTTCTGGGCAGCTGTTTAGGATCGAATTAGGCGATGAGGTGACCGATGGGTTCGAAGCGGCATTGCCGGTCAGCTCCTGGACAAGCCTCTTGAAGCTGGAGGCGTCCGTGATGTACACCTTGGGCTTCAAGACTTTGATCAGGCTATGGAGCTGGTGGTGGTGGTGGTGGGGCTGTGTCTTCTTCTCATGATTCTTGGACACCTTCAGGGACGATGCTTCACTCTTCATAACTTTCTTCCCCATCTAAGCTTCCCCTCGATATGTATCTGTGGATTGGATGAGAAACACTTGCACCTTCTTTGCCGATCAACGGAGCATATATACGATTCAGAGCTTGATAAGCTTTGAGAAGGGTTCAGGAAAAGAACAAGCGAAAGGATATATGACAGAGAGATGCTGAAAGTGATGCTGCTTGCGGCCACCTCCGGGGGGTTGGTCTGATATGGATTACAGGAGGAGGAGGACTCCATGCCTGATCACCAAACTTAGAATATTTCCTTTTTCATGTGCGCGTCTGCGTCGAGTCAATGACATCCAAGCCCGAGCCACACGAGAATGTGCGAAGATTTGTATTTGCTTGCAAGCAGATGAAGGCAAGCGATGAGTGCTTGGGCACGTAGACTGGTCTGTCTATCCAGGAAGTTGGGTCAATGCATTAAAAAATATTTATAATCATTTTTGCGATTAGGACAGATCTTAAAAAAATATCTAAATACACACATGATCGTGATGAGACAGACATATAATAACAATGTACCTGCGGCTTGACTATTCATGAAACTGTCTTCTTGTGTTTGAAAAGGAGGGTCTCTTGTAATTAATTGTTTTTGGAATGGAGCTGGAATGATTGAGAAAAAGACATTCGATCGTGTGAAATTCTGCATCTAGTATTTTATGCGCCGCAAGTTCAAACGTGGGCTACGCTGAAATTGGACTCCAGATCTTGCTTTTATCTGTGTCAGAAAGGGGAATAACTGGTTTGATTCTAGGGGAAGAATCCGTTCTCGAAATCACTTCCAATCATCGATATCAATCTTAATTGGTTTGACTACTAACGCGAGATACAGTAAATCCCAACAACAAGAGGACGTAAAAGGGTAAATTTGTTTTCCAAATTATTACCAACTTGAAAAGTATATGTATATATTTTAAATTGATCGCTGATATCACTTACAAAATGAATTAGCGTGATATATTTTCATTATTAATGAAAACTTTTAGATATATATCATCGTTGATAGTGAAAGATTTTCTTTTAATTAAGTTCCTGAGTGATAAAAATAATCATTTTCAGAAAATTTTGCTCCACATCAGTGATTTTACTAAGAAATTTGGGCTAGCTTCTTTATATACATTTGGGTGTATCCTTAGGTTGTAACTTGTTACGTGACCCGTAATCTTTCCATGATGAAAAGTAAATATAAGATAAATCTCAACCATGGTTGACAATTTTTTTGCAAGTCGTAATTTTTTCACTGAGCTAGTAACTATGGACCATAATCAATATAATTTGAGTAGCCAATTTTACCATTTTTAAGCCGGATTTGTGGAAATGTCCCATTGGATCCTCTTGACCTAGTACAAGTCAGTAAAGGGAACATTCTCCAGATACAGATTGACCTTCCACTGGTGCACATCATCTGTAGTTGGTCAACAGTCAACGCCTAGCGAAGGCTTGAACGCTAAACCATTCAGACTGGAAACGTCATTTTCACAGGGACTGACCGAAATAGAAGGTCCTAATGACTAGGATTTCTATATACATCATAATAAAAAAGATATAATCTACAGGAGAATCAAATAATGAAGATGTCTCTTGTATTTTCATACAAGGATCAATAGTTCAAACGAGAATTTGTGCATTTGACTCAATCATGACTCGATCATGAGTCTGATGACTTACGATGACTCTGATCATTTACGTAGGATTATCATGGTACACCACACTTAAGGTCGCAGCGACAGAACAAAGGCACGTTTTAACTCTCCTGAAGGGGAACATGATGATCACACAAAAGCAATAAGTGAGTGTGTTTCCATAATGACTAGCTGAAAAAGCTATTGCTTGGGTTTGCCGAAATCATGTCATAATAAAGATTACTTTGCCGATGATTGCTACAAGTGCACGACCTTACCTGCTTATGCCTTCATTTCGTCCTTTCTAGTTGGAATCTGCTTGTGCCGGTTGGAATTGGCGACATTCTTCGCATTTGCCAATCTGTCCTTCTCGTCTTTCTTGAGCAAGGCTTGTCTCTGTGTGGTTTTTCATCACCTCCTACATTGTCTTCTCCTCGCCCTCGAGCTGCATTATCATGATGGTCTCAGCCTGCTTGTCAATGGGCTTGAAATAATCTTTAATGGCAGCCTCCTGCATAGGACGTTATATCCCCTTGAGATACAATATGACATGACTGGATATCCAGACATTTGTCCACGAAATTAAGATTATCTTAAATTGGTAGTTGTCCTCCCTTCATTTGATAGACAATGCAAACAGATCTAAAGTTTTAATCATGCAAGAAAACAACCACCAAGAACTGATCTAATATAATATTAAGAGAGAGCATGGACAATACCCGCAGAAGCAAAATTCACTGCCATGTCAATTGTCATGGCAGAAGCCAAAGCATCCAGGCGACCCTGAATGTGAAATATGTTCTTTCTCACATCACCAGCAGCAAGAACCCTTTTTCTCACCAGCCACAACTATACAGACTAATAAAAAACACAACCGCTTTTAAATAACCAACTCAGCTGTTACCATGTTAGAGAGCTTTAGTGTGGTACATGTGAACGAGAATTGACTTAGTATACAGACTAAAGGTCATTCTTTCAGCAAAAAGGAGATAAACTCACCGTATCTTCCAGCTTTTCATTTAAAGCTTGCATCTCTTCAACCATACGCCAGACCTCGGTCAAGATAACCTGCTCAGGAACCTTTCTTAAAGATGCTTTCCTTTCTTGAGCCCGCAGAGGGGAAAATCAAATGAAAATAGAACTATTCTTGTGACAAGTTGATGCATTAGTGCAAGAATTTCAGGAGCCCTATAGAATTCTTTAGATGTGAAGAAGTGTAAAGCAGTCCTAATGTAACTTGTGAAAGTAAACTAGAAAATGATCAACTCAGTCAAACTAAAATACTGTTCCTTGTCACCAGGACACTCACATGTACCTAAATTAGCAAGACAGATAATTCTTTCTTGAAATTTTGGAAGGTTAAGGATGATGGCACCGGTGAGGCTATGGAAACTCTCTAACTTCTAGCTTTATAGGGTTGTGAACTGAGTCTGCTTTTGGTATGCCTACGGACATTCACTTGGTCCATTATATGTGGACAGCTCAAGAAGCAAGAACTGGTAACAAATCTGTCCTCGTAGTACAATCGATTAATAGAATGAGACATCAAATCTAGCCTCGGGATCTCATGATCAAATAATTGCTTAAAGTGAGTTTAATGCACTATTATTTTCATTCTAACATAGGTCTCTGTCAAGATGACTCATCAATCAACCAGTTTTGGTAATGTGGGTTATGGCACCACTGAGTCTGTCCAGACTTCCTCCCCCACTCTTCTCCCCCTTTCCCGTGCACAAAACAAATAAATGGATGTCATATAATGTATTAAAAGACTTGGAACAATTGCTCTGGATGAAGAATAAAACGAGGCAAAAAACCTGTTGGAGGTGATTCTCCAGCTGCGCCTGAAAGACTTTATCCTCCTTTCTTTGTATTCAGAGAGGAGGCTAACATGGAATAGGGCCATTTTTCCAAACTTCAACAGTTTGTATATACCAGTTCAGCATTGAAGACACAAGAAAACCTGCATATATGGATTCAATCCTCTGTTTCCCAAACCCCAAAGGGTGTTAGCAATTACATGTTAACATCCACACAGAGATGCATATAGAGATTGACAGATGTTAAATGGGATGAGAACACCAGAAATCATGAAACTAACATAATGCAATTTATCCATAAAAACTTTCCAATTGAACAATTTTGTGATCGACCTTTTGAAAATGTCCCTTACCTTATTGAAAATGTGCAATCAAGGGACTCAAATGGCTCTGGTTGACTAATTTGCCACCACAAAATTCTATATAGTAATTTTTATACAAAAACTGTCCTACATAACCGTTGAGTACATTGAAAATACTTCATAGACAAAGGCATAACATTAAGAACATGGTTTGACTTTTGGTGCGAAATTGGCAAATCCATCATGAAAATACGGGGGGGGGTGGGGGGTGGTGGGGGAGGCATACTTTTGCATGCCAGTGACACTTTGAAAGTTCCCAATGGCCACATAAGACAACTTTTTACTTAAATCATTGTCACGTGGAATTTGGGTATCAGAAAAATTAAACAGAGCTACGAGAGTCCCCTGATTGCACTTTTTAAAAACTAAACGTGATAATTTATTAATTCCAAAAGCTTTATAATAAAGCTGTAATTTCTTTAGGACTTCTAGCAGACTTATCGCTATATATACCACTAGAAGTAACATCTCCTTCTAAGATTCCTTTAATCAAAATAAAACAGAGTGAACAAACTGAAGTTTAACAATGCAGCTTGGGAAAGAGAATATATTTCCCCCAATATATGAAAGAGAAGAAAATTTAGCTACTGAAGACACTAAAAATGAGCCCTCACTCTTATGCTAAAAAATTGTATGTACCTAAAATCTGTTCACCTCATCTCATTCTCATCTCCACCTAAAGGGGAATACAAACGAAGATACGATGAAGCATGACATTCATCGATACTAAAAATATTATTTAATGTATGCATAGAGATTAGGAGAAGAAGATGAGTGAACTGATTGAGGGTAAAGGCCAACAAACCTTTGGCTTCAAAGAAAGACCTCTCCTAGTTTCATGGATTGTTCATTTCTTTCACTGCTGCTTTCACAAACTCCCTGTGGGGGCGGGGATGAGTCTGATTAAGTCCATCCTAGTAAAATAGCTAAAACAAGTGAGCTTGAGGGGACAATGAAGAGAAGCAGGGTCCGCTCCTCTCACCTAACTGACATTTAATGTCACCTGATATGCAAAGACAAAATAACTTGATCACCCCCAAAAGTTTTTCTTCATGTGCGGACCTGTGCAGGCATCAGTTTCCTACAAGTTAGCCAAAAAAGAAAAGGAAAGGCAGAATTATTGTTGTTAGGCTTATTTTACTAAACCAAATCAATCACATTCATATAAATAGTGCGACATCCTGCAAAACACATGTTTTAGCATATTTCTGACATTAAACTTTGTTCACCACTTCTACCACGTGAGGATATTGTATGAGAGTTAATTTTCACACTGCAAAGACAGATTGAAGATATACCATATTAAAGGCGGGCTGCTGATTGGCCTCAACAGGTCACACATCATTTTGATGGACTTAGGCAAAGCCTTTATCCATCAGTGATCTTCTCTGAGGTGGACTTTAAACATGTCAGTGCTTGACTAAGCTCTGCTGGAGGTGTCAAATGGGTGGATCTTACATGAATTTAGATCAGTATGATCCATTTGACTACATTTACCTGTTTTTATACTTACACAACAAGCACGATCCATGCCCAACCAAACCAAACCCCAAGCCACTCCAAATGGATTTGATTGACTTAAATTTTGACAATTGTCCACCAGCTTTGCCAATCTACTGTACCCTGCCCATTGCCAACAACGTTGAGCCACCACGTTCGCCATTATTGATTTGTTAGCAATGTTGAAAATAACCTCGAGTGGAATAAGACATAATCACACATGCAGATGCGCCTTGCCTGGGACCCCCTCAGTATCATTTATGTTATTCAGCTTCCCACACAATCTAAATGGAGTGCGCATTGCTGTTCTATGAAACCATGCTTCTACCAGACATTAACCAAACACTTGGTGTGCACAATCTTTCACATGTCATGCATATCAACAGACACGTTTGTATAACATCATAACGCCCACCAATCCAGTGACCACGAACCAGAACCAACGCATCGTCATAACCCAGTTGGGAAAGGCATTAAATTCGCTCAAGCTCACCCACCAATCATTGAACAACGGCTGAAAAGATAGGAGAGTCAAGAAACTACTACAACAGGGAGAACCCACGAGTTTTGCATATATGGGGGGAGCATTGACAACTCATATCACCCAGCTTCAATAACATCACACTGAAAATGGAAAACGGAAAGCGACCACCGCGAAGAAGAGGATAAAAGAATGGCAAAGAGCTTGCTTTTAGCGCTTGAATGAGAAGAAGAGAAGGTTGATTAGCAAAGACAGACAGAAAAAGGTAGAGAGAGACTAGCCACTTGAAGGAGTATGCCATTACTACGTCCTTTCATGTCATCCACACCGATTTTCCAATTCCCTCAAGCTTGTCATTATGGATTATGGTGGCGTGACATTGTAGTTATATTGTATCATAATCACGAGGAAGTGAAGCTCAATCATAACTTACATTTTCTTGATTTGATTGTTTAGTGCATGGAAGATCTCGCTCTATTGAAAAATTATCTAGGAACATCGTCCTTTTCAATTTCTATGCATTTGGAGATCACTAGGAGTCGGTGGTTCCGAGTTCGATATAAGTTTCATTCTGAAGTTGGAATCTACCCATTATAATATGTTCATTATTTTTGGGAATCTGGAATTTAATCTATATACATTAGAACTTGGAATTTACTTTATCACAAGTTCTAATGTTGGTTCCAAAGTGTATAGAAGTTCCACCGGTACTATAAATTGAAAGATCGTAGTGAATTATCACTTTTAATTACTACAATTTGTTGCTACAATTTAATAATCATGACTTATATTTAGATATACGAAAAAATGAAAAATTAATAAAGTAAAAGTTTCAAATCATAAAATGGAGGTTCGTACTAGGAGTTAGGATTATACACTCATCATCAATACTATTGAATACTATAGGATCACATGAATACATAGATCAATAAAAATATAAAAACTTATTCCAAATTTTAAGTTACAAGTTACTTAGAACTTACTTATAAAAAAAGATTCCTCAATTTTTAGAACTTGAAACTTATTATCCATATTTTGGAACCCGTTGAAGTTAAGTTTTACCTTGTAATCATATTCACCCCTAGAGACGACTCATCTATTATTAACCATTGGGTGATCAATAATTTATTAATACTAAAGAGACGTGATACTTTGTAGTGTCACATCATATTCGTAAAACGATTCATTTTAATAGTAAATTTATTATTATTTATGTTTTTCGTTTAGATCAAGAAAGAAGACTTTTTGTATGCTTTCTTTTATACTGGACATGAAATCCAATGCAGACAAAGAGATGAACTTATCTTAGGGGCAGACCCAGGACCATGAGTTGTTTGGGAGGGGACATTGCATTTGGTTAGAACAAGAACTGGTGTAGGTTGAGCTTGAGCTAATGGCGAAAAGCTAGATTTGGAGTTTCCCTCTTCTCTCTGCTTTTGGGTTGACTTGACTCCGTCCCATCTCTCTCTCCACCATTTCACCTTGGAGGCTATTATGATATTATTTTCTTTTCCCACCAGCTATAAATGCAGTCCCCGTTCATCTCATTTTGCTTTGCCTTTACTGTTCCTCCCTCCTTCTCTCTCTCTCTCTCCCTCTCTGTGTGAGCAAGATTTCCTCCATTGCAAACCAAGCTTCCCTTTCCAGCTCTTGCTAGGTCCCTCAAGAAATCAAGACAGACGCACATACTTACACATTGCTCTGCATTTCGCCACCAACCCATTTCGCCACCTTGGCTTTTCTTTCGCTCTAAAACTCCCATCTCTCTCTCTCTCTCTCTCTCTCTCGCTCGTTAGACTTTAAAGATTGGATTTTTGGGCGATCCTCTTTTTGCCATTTCCTTCCATTGTTATTCTCAGTTATATCGAGGCATTCGTTCAGCTGGTGAGCGGCTCTTGTACTGGAAATCTAGTCTTTCTTGGGGTTTCTGGTTTGTGGCGTGTTGCTATGTTGTTTGGTGTTGCAGGTCTACAGTGGGCTATCTATGCT
This sequence comes from Eucalyptus guilfoylei, assembly GCA_016097605.1. NCBI lineage: Eukaryota > Viridiplantae > Streptophyta > Magnoliopsida > Myrtales > Myrtaceae > Eucalyptus > Eucalyptus guilfoylei. The sequence continues at coordinate 10,944,862 of CM027870.1, read as the reverse complement.
CATTGAATCCTTGTTTGCTCATAAAAAAGAAGCCCTTTCTTTGCTTCTCTTGGTGCTTAAGGAAGAAGATCGAGGGGGTTAACTCAGATCGGCCATAAAGGTACTCGCTTTACTTTTGCCAGACGCCAATTTTTATTCTTTCGATTTTCAGGATTCACATTATTGTTTTTTTCCTCTTACTTGGACCATAAGTGATGCTTCTTAATTTTATTCCCATAGATGACCGTTGTGCTGTAGATGTGAACTTGCATATATTTATTTATTTATTTTTTGCTTTTCTCATTGAAATGAGTCTTAAGTTTTTGGTAGTCTCAAGTATTTTCTTCTTTTTTCTTTTGCGGGGTGGGTGTTTGATATATGCTTGAATAGGGTTTTGAGAGATTAAATGTCAGACTAGAATGCTGGAGCGATGATGTACAAGGCATTTTCTTCATTCTCTGTGTCAGTCGAGCAAGATATCTCAGTTTTACAATGAATAGTGTGGGGTTTCTTTTGCTTAGTCCATGAAATTGGGCTTTAAATCAAGATATTGGTGCTGTCTTGAAATCTTGAAAATTTGCTGGTCTAATGATTAGCTGTTTTCAAGAAAATTTAACAGCATGTATTGAATCGTGCTTCCGAAGGTGCAGCAATTTAGTATTTATGTTGGCATTTGTGTTGTTGAGGAAGTTGCCTGACACGATTTTGTCATATTGGCAGGAACATTGTATATCTGCTGAACCGAAGTGACAGGGCCTGGAACTTTCTTGAATTTCTGTGTCTGGGCCAGAAGAAATGTCGTCGAATGGTTCTCTAGATGCACATTTGTCAGCGAAGACATCATTTTTGGGTTTGAAGTTATGGGTATTGATTGGCCTATGCGTTGCTCTATTCATAGTCTTAATTCTTTGTATATTATCGGTATGGATTACATTCAGAAGAAGATCAAAAAGAACAACAGACAAGTATCCTCTTTCCCAAATACCCAATGTGTCAAAGGACATCAAGATTGACAGGGTTGGACCCCATAGTTTCCAAGATTACCCGGAAGGTGTCTTTCTTACAATTAATGAGAAACCGGCCGATAAGAATCCAAACACACAACTAGTTCATCTGGCTACAAGCAAGAGTGATCCAGATAACCTCAGTCAGTGTAGCTCAGTTTATCATCATGAGAGAGGATTCAGTTCACACTCAGGAGAAGTAGGAAGCCCAGGAGCAATCCAAAAGAATCACTCATCACTGTCATACGGTGGACTCGTGACAGCTTCTCCTTTAATTGGTTTGCCGGAAATTTCGCATCTTGGGTGGGGTCACTGGTTTACTCTTAGGGATCTTGAGACTGCAACTGGTCGGTTTGCTGCAGAGAATGTGCTTGGGGAGGGTGGATATGGAGTTGTTTACAGGGGCAGATTGGTTAATGGCACGGAGGTAGCAGTCAAGAAAATTCTTAATAATCTGTAAGGATATTTTTGCAAGACTGCATGTTATATTCTCGATGCCATTGTAAAGCATAGTTTTCATTATACTCTTGAATTGGTTTATAGGGGACAAGCAGAAAAAGAATTTAGGGCTGAGGTTGATGCCATTGGTCATGTCCGACATAAGAATCTCGTGCGGCTTCTGGGATATTGCATAGAAGGAGTTAACAGGCAAGTTTTGCTGATCTATAGGGTGATGCAGTTTTACTTTCACATTTGATTATATCTATCCATATTTTGGTGGCTAAATACCTTATATTTCATGTCAAATATAATAAATGATAATATGAAAAGAGTAATGGCATCCATTGATGATGGCTCTTGTATATTTTCATTTCTTTGATTTCAAGTTCGCTTTTTTAGAGCAATAATCAAGTGAGATCACTATTTTCACTGCTCAAACTGCAGGATGCTGGTGTATGAGTATGTGAACAACGGTAACTTAGAGCAGTGGCTACATGGATCTTTGGGGCAAAATGGTGGCCTAACTTGGGAAGCTCGCATGAAGGTCATTGTTGGAACTGCAAAGGCGTAAGTTTCAACTAGGCATTTATCATGACCTGTATTGCATGAACAGATACGTGAAGTTTAATATCGATTATGGAGCGGCTCAAAATTGAGCCTCGAAATGACAAAGGTGTTTTGATTAACTCATCTTAGATATTAGGAAGAACTAGTTTAATTTCTTTGTCCCTTAGGTTAGAGAAACATCTACATTGATATACTATATTTGGTGAATGGAGCATACTGGTTTCATAATGCATTATATTTTGCAGGCTTGCATACTTACATGAGGCAATAGAACCCAAAGTTGTTCACCGAGACATAAAGTCAAGTAACATTTTGATTGATGATGAATTTAATGCCAAGGTGTCCGACTTCGGATTAGCCAAGCTTCTGGGTTCAAATGAAAGTCACATTGCAACTCGAGTAATGGGAACGTTTGGGTATGTGTATGTCCTGAATTGCTTTCCCTTGAGAAGAATTGGTTCACAGAGAAAAAAATTGATGTCTATCTCACAACTAGGTTTGTATTATATGAACAGTTATGTGGCACCAGAGTATGCTAACACTGGCTTGTTGAATGAGAAGAGTGATGTCTACAGCTTTGGGGTCCTCCTGCTTGAAGCTGTTACTGGAAGAGACCCTGTGGACTATGGTCGTCCTGCTAATGAGGTACATCAAAGGCCTCCAGAAATTATGTCTCTTTCTGTCTCTATCTCTCTTTTAGTGCATGGACATTCATACACATAAAAGCACCAGCGGTGCAAGGAGAGACACTGAGTATGCATGTGCACCTACACTGACTTCAGCAAGTTTGCCAGTTTATGGTGTTTATGCGGTTACTACAGAGATTCAATTATGGTTTTCTGAGGACTTGCAATATCATTTTTTACATTCCATCGAATGCAGGTAAATCTTGTTGAGTGGCTAAAGTTAATGGTAGGGACAAGAAGAGCTGAGGAAGTTGTGGACCCAAATCTCAATATAAAACCAACAACACGTGCTTTAAAACGTGCCCTTCTGGTTGCTCTTAGATGTGTCGATCCTGAATCGAACAAGAGACCTAAAATGACCCAGGTTGTACGCATGCTTGAAGCCGATGAGTACTCTTCAAGAGAGGTACGCATTGCTGGTTTTTGGAATGTTGGACTTACATGACTATGGAGACATGTCTGCTGTGTACCAATTTGATATAATTTCTTCATGGTGGCGGTTTCTATCTTTAATTTTTGAAGCTATTTATATAGTAGGCACATAACTCTTTTTTTTCTTTCGTTCCTCCCAGTTGATAGCCTTTGGGCCATGGAGCATTTGTTGTATACGTTCTTATTTCACCTTCACTCTAGTTTTACATATTCCGGCTCAATGGCTGGTGTACATAACAGGGGATATTTTTCCTAATTTTCGAAACTTTAATGAAGATGTGAGTTGGTCGCCGGTTCTGGGTGCAATTTAGTGCCATTGGATGAAGTTACTGTAGTGTTATTTAGGCACATTTCGTTGCCACTCTATTCTGTTGGCATCAAGTTACCAGTATACTTAATGCCATATACTCTTAGATATCAAAACCTGGTGAGGAACTGGTACCACTGATGATTCATCATTTTGAGAATATACTGAAAATGCATTCCGGGATTTAATTATGTAGCTTTATACATCTTTTTCCAGGATCGGAGAAACCAGAGAAGCCATGCCACCAGCAAGGAAATTGAACCTGCCAAGGAAGCCTCTGGTTCTGGTGACATGAGAAACAAGGTGGACGATCTGGAGAGCCACCACTGAGACAAGTGGTGCATAGGACTGACAAGATGATCCCGGTTAAAGATTTCCTTGACCTGATATACCCTCAAGCTTTCGAGCACGCATTTTCTATTGTCATATTGCGAAGCAGTTTCCGTTTCAGATAGGAAGTATAAAATGGATCTGAGGATGTTGATTGCAGTTATCATTTTTCCTTGTTTCACAAGTGTCGGCAGGCAATATTTAAGTAGAACCACCTGCGGCCCCATAAGAGAGAGAGAGAGAGAGAGAGAGGACTTGATGTATAGGTATGCTTTGGTGCCGAACTATCTCTACGAATGATGTATTACTCATCGTCTTTGGTTATCTTATATAGAGTTCAAACTTTTCTTTTAATATGCAAGATCATGTTGCTTGAGTTTCTGTTGTTGCCCCTTCCTTGGTCTTGCTTTCAAGGGATCGTCTCTTGAATCTTTCGCTTTTATCTCGTGAGTAGTTTCATGTCGTTCTTTACCTAGTCGACACCGTGCCGACCAATCTTGTGCTACTGGTCCACAGCTCATCAATGCATACAATGTCTCTCTCTCTCTCTCTCTCTCTCTCTGTGTATGCCTTAACGCAGTATTTGCGCGTAAATTGCACATTTCCCCAAGTTGAGTTAACATCGCGGCCAATTTCTAGGAGGGTATTGCGTGGATTCAGGGTTTATTGACGCCGTCAAAAAGAAAAGCCTTTCTTGCCGACCGCTCATTACCATTTGGTGGCTGGACAAGCCCGGTCAAGATGATGCAAAAGCGACGAATGTAATCATACTTCCGCACATGTTCTGTTCGCAGCCTCGCGCTCTGAGCACGACACTCGCCCGGCACGCCGCGAGATTACCTGCGATGTCTTCATGGCTTTCTGTCGGAATCCAATTTCTCCGTTCGATCTTCACACGTTCTTCCCGCGTTAAAAATGGGTTTTTGCTCCGCAGCAGTTTGTGACCTCTAGGGGATTCTGCGCAATGAGTTAGTCGCCGTAGCATCACGCAAAGTCGACCTGAAATCTCCGAGATTGGAAGTCTCCGTTTCTGTTCTTGTGGACAAGAGGCCATAGGCAACGTATGAATAATATTAGGCCTTGTTAGAATAGAACTAAGGATGATAACAATGATCCGACACGAATCACAACACTTTGACAGGATCTTCTGCCTAGGTTGCACGTCGTCCATTCGAGCCAATCACTAAGCCTGATCTCGTCGACACATCCGATTTTGCATGACAATGAATTATGAGGCCATTAGCATATTAGCTCTATTATCGATTGACTCCATTTAACCCTAATTTTCCAACATAAGATTTTTTTATATTTGCATCTTATGTGCGAGACCCAATTAACAAACACTCTCTTTCGTTAGTAGACCTTCCACATCGGGCCAGCTTTACCTAAATCCAAAGCCAAGCGTACGATTAGAATAGTCGCATATTTTCAGAACATTTAACGGAGAAGATTATGTGCGATCATTCTACTCAAAAAGTGATTAACTTGCTTCTCCGACAAGTGGTATGAATGTCGCGTTCAATTTCCCCAATTGTATCCACATTCGATCGCATTAAAATTAATCAATCCATGAAACGTCAAATCTACAACTAACGCACAAATAGGGGAGAAATTTCATGAGCCATTCATTGAATATGCTAATTGCATTTGTAAGACCTTGATCACATGGTCAACGTACTAGTCAAACCCGCACTTCACGCATTTAGGAATTAACTAAGCCACCGATGTCTCGCTGCATGTCGCTTCCGACAGCTATTCCACATGTCCTAATTATGGCACTTCAAAGACTTATTGCATTGGGACAAAAATATGTACTATTTCTATGAATAGGCAGATTACATGTTTTAAGCACTAAGCCTTTAAAGTAAGCATCTCACTACGTGCGATTATCACGTGGATGTATAACCTTCATCATTGCACTATATTTCAGAACGAATATTTTGATCATACTTATCTGAAAATGCATAGTTAACTTGAAACATCAATAAATGCAAATTATATTAATGACCACCTGTTGATAATGGGATTTTCACAAGAAAATGAAACAATGTGAATATTCTTATTCTGAGTACAAATCGAGGGAATTTTAGATATGTCTTGTCAGGGAAAGAAATATTACAAATTTCTTTGAAATTACAAATTGAATGTTGCATACTTTTACCCAATAATTCTTTATGTTGTCATGGATACTTTTACCCAAAACAAATAGTAGATGTTAAATGGTTATCAGTGAGAATAGGGAAATATATGGAATGGGAAGATGATCTAAAAAAAAAATCACCTCTAATCTCTATAAATAGAGAGGAGCAAATGAAGGAGAGAAAAGAAACCATTCTACACTCAAGAAAATTCTACACAAATAGCATGCTAGGCTTTTTACACCAAATCAATGGCACAAAGGTGAAGGTTTTGACAAAATGAAGGATAACTATCCATAAAGGGGATTTACATTTTTACTTTACTCTTTCATGTGTTTTAATAATTCATTTTACTAATTAATTTTATTTTACTTGTTCAAATTTTGCATGTAATTATGTTATTATTTAAAAAAAACTACATTTTTTTTTTTGTTTTTTTATGTTTTCTATCAATTAGAGATAGACCTATATTGTGGGGTTTTAGATACGTTTTAAATAAAACCCATGTAAAATCTAGCAGAAAATTTGATTGATGTGTATACTTATTTTGTTATCATTTTTCGCACATTATTACATTTCTCTTACCGAAATTCACATCGACACCATTTAGAATAGTATAACAGATTTAGTTTAAAACTTTTACAAAGCACATGCATCTTGGTAGTATACATTAAAACAAGTTTTTAGGTAAGATATAAGAAAATAGATGAATAAGTTTTTTAGATCCCTCTGCAAGATACAAAGTTGTTTTCTCAAGATCAAGCTCAGCTTAATTGAATTTTCAGTAATATTTGAGCTTGACTAAACTTCACTCAATTAACGGGTGAATTTCAGTCTATACTGGAGCTAAAACTCCAGTTGGAGCTCGAGCCCAAAATCAAACAATATGACGTGATATGATATAAATTAAAGACGCTATAGCTCAGCTGTTCATGATACTTACATGTCCATTAAAGTGATGAATAAAAAATGTAGAAGTTCTACTACTCTATTAGACTCGCTAACTTCTGGAGTGAAGGTCGGCTTCATCAAGCACTATAGTAGCTTCAGCTCGAGAAGAAGTGAACCGAATTTAAGTAATCTACTAAGCAAGCTCCGGCAGCTCCGGAGTAGCTTGACAACAGGGGTTATAGATAAACAGAAGATTCATCGTATTGGAAAAGAATAATCTTGTGTATATATCTGATGATCTTTGCAGCAACATACTTTTATTTACCTGGGGAAAAAAGAGTTGTGAAGAGGAAGCTGTGTATAAAACAATCAAAGGGTTAAATTTCAGTTGGGCAACTGTAACTCTAGCCTTCTCATTTTGTGTCCAAGTTCCTACAGTCATCTCAATTGTACAGCACGGGTTGTTCCCGCACTTCACTTGAAAAAAACGGAAAATTCTGTTTCTCGTAGCAATGCAAGTAATCTCAGAATTGATGGACACAGCCACATCAACCGCTAAAGCATGCCAAGAGGCACTCGAGATCTTCCACAATCGATAACTGAATCATGCTTTGTGTTTATGTATATCAGGTCTTGACAAGAGTTTCACAAATATAATACGCCATGACCTATCTACGGTTCGGATACCATATCAACTTACAGCAATAAAAATGGATTAACCAGTCACGGCTCCTTTTTCTGGACGACCGAATTGACCATGTCATGAAGCAAACCATGGTCAGAAGGCTGGAATTGTTGCTGCTGTGGAGCTAGGGTTTGGGGATAGAACATCATGGAATTGCTGGAGTTGGCTCGACTCAGATTCCTCATCTGAAGAAACTGAGGCAGCAACAAATTGTGAGGAAAGGTTGTTCCAATTGCTGATGGCGATGCAAAAAATGAAGGTGACAAAATAGCAGCGGCAGCGGCCGCATTGCCACGGAGGTTCGCCGGGCACTCGTGGTTGTGCTGGCCTTCATATGTTGTGACCACGATCGATGGGTCCTGGAACGATCTCTCCACTCGCTTCTTCACGGTGCATTTCTGAGTGGTGCATCTATAGTAACTCCTGGGAAAATGAGCAATCAAAATGAAATCTCAGCTTCATCACTAATAATACTAGAATTGCAAGAGGCGTCGTCGATTATTGAACTTTTGACATTGGACGAATACAAGTCTCTCTTTTGTTTTTCTAAAGATCAGTTAGAAGGAGAATCTTCTCAGATAATCAATTTTTATAGAAAATTTTCCCATATTGTCTATATCTACTTCTTTTTTGCCAAATAAACTGAAACAAATCTTAGCGACAAAAACCTCGGATAAGGGCTATTCTTGACCGCCTTTTGTCCATACTTTCTCCATCTGTATCCATCTTCGAGATGATCGATCTCGCTCTTTGTTAAAAAGGCAAAACGTGGTTCCCTTGGCCGCTTCTCTTTCTTTTTCGGCTTATTCCTGTTATAATTCACAGCGATGCACAATATGAGTGACAAAATAATCTTTGAAGATGCAAGAAACCTCATATAAATTGGTTCATGTGCTAACAAAAAAGACGCATTTCGTGTCTGAGCTATGCGGGCAGGAATTCTTTCACTCTCCAATCCCCCACTTTTCAATCTCTTGACCCGGAAAAACTCAAGCTCCAAAAGTACACACAAATTCTTCGAAAGTTAGGCGAAGATTTAGACAAAAAGAAGTTGAAAGCCCAACGAGAGAGTGATCCCGTTGACCAAAGTTAAAATGAAAAGCATATTTTTCCATTTTCACATCAAAACATAGGAAAAAGGAAAAGGAAAGAAGACACAAAACCCTACCCTTTTTTGGATTTGTCATCATCATCATTACACGTGGTCTTTGGATCATCCTCATCTTTCTTGCTGTTATCTCCATCTTCCTCGACCGCCGCTTCTTTAGAAGACGAAGACACCGAAGAATTTGGAGATAGTGGGCCATTTTCGCTCGCCGTGGCTGCCGGCTCAGTGATCGCACACTTTTTCGAGGAACCTCCCTCGTCTAGGTTTGGCGTGATAACCTCGGACGATGAGCAAGACAGGTCGAAGGCTCTCGACAAGGTGTTGTAATCAACCGAACTGCGTAAGCAGCCGGTGAAGCTCATGAACGGACTGGGGTTGAGCGCTTGGGGGTTGTGCGGAGCAGGTTGATGATGAGTGAACATGGAGAGATTAGTGCTATCGTCGTCAAAGAATCGAAACTCCGGGGGGCTGACGACTCCGATGTTGTCGGGGGTGTAGAAGGGATTGTAGTTAAAAGGGTCATTGTTCTTGTCGTCGGACATGCCGAGGAGGAAGAAGATCAAGAACAAGAATTTGACCAAAACGAAAAGAACAAGAAGAAACTAAAAAGTTGGAGCACAGGGAGAGCAAGTGTTCTGGAGAGAAACCAGATGCGTGAGAGCGCTTTTTGATAGTTCCTTAAAGCTTTGTGTCTGTGTCAAAGAAGGCCTATGAGAAAGCGAGAGAGAGAGAGAGAGAGAGTAAGAGTCTATTTTATTTTGGACAATGTTCGTGTTTCTTACACCGAAAATAAATTAAAAAGTGATAGCTTTTGACTTGGTACCTCAATTATTTGCCGATGCATGATGACTTGGACTTTCTTTGCTTATTCCCTCCCTTTCTAGTAGTTGCCAACGGGACTGAAAGTGTATATATATATTATGCTATGCAGTCTTATAAAAATGTAGGGTAAAGATAAGTCATATGACGCGCTTTCTTGATTATGGGCACAGTGAAGGAGACCTAAAATTCGTCTAGGAGCATCGATGACGCTGTGCAAATTATGGGCTTGACACAAGATAAGCAACCTACAACATACACAAAAAAGGGTATATGTTATGGCTGCTCACAAAACTTTGGTTGCATTATGTACTTGGATTGCTAGACTTTCAATTACTTTCTAGGGTAAATTTCATTTCTTCTCAACTATGCACTTTGACTATTTTGCAATCAAAAGTCCAGCAAAAAGGGGGCTAAAAGTGGCCATTCATGTGGGAATTTCAGCTAGTGTGCCGACACATGGTACTCATGTGGTATCGTGTGGGTGTCACATTAGCTTGACCGAGACGTTCTAGGGGAGAGAGAGAGAGAATCAAGGTTCATCGAGATGTTGATCACACCTGGATTGACCCTCGACACATCTTGCCTGCTATTAAGCACAATCGATCCTCATCCCTAGTCATGATAATAGTTTACTCGCCATTATGTGAGGCAAGGGCTACGTGCCCTTGGCCACGGATGAATATGACACATCAGTCTTAACTCCTTGTATTTGGAATGCACGGCGGAAATTGTTAAAGTGCATTGAAGTTGCAAAGAATTCTAAATTCATCATGCTTAAATGATCGAAGTTTTGTTTGTGCGGTCATTCGTTACGCTTAGATGATCCATTTCATAGAGTCTCTCTTCTGTGGGAAATGAGGAGAAATGAGAAGGGAAGATCACACGTGTGAAGGACCAGGCTCCCAAAACCATCGTTTGACTATAGCTGGCACGTGGGAATTTATTCACTTTTCTTTTTTCTTTATGTGGGTCCCCCCATTCATTTACCCGCCTAATTTACTTACTTGTGAAATGCGTCATCTCTTTGGTCATGCCCTGGAATTTCGTGGCAGTCTTCTCGTCAAACGTTTGATTCTTTCAAAGAGTCTGTCGCTACTGTTCTAGGCTCCTTACGCACAATTAGACCGTATGAATCTCCCATGAGTCGTGTATACATATTTCACTGTCCAAACACCCCCTAAAAAGAATCGTTTTTTTTTTTTTCTCATTTCACTATCTTATCCATGTGTCTAGAAAAAGGGAAGAGATTTAGAACGGTTCATTCAACAACGTCTTATCTCGAAACTGGAAATTATAACTAAGTCAAAAAGAAATATGATGCATAAGTTATAGCACAAATCACACTAAGATGCCATCTTCATCAGTTTTTGATTACCCACACTATGAAGTTTGATGTGTAAAGCTGGCTCATATGTGAGAGAAATTTTAGATGATATGAATTCGATATATAAATAATTCTATCGTCATATAATTGTGAAAGATATGTTAGCTCCATTTATTGGGCTATGTTACGAAATGACATAAGCACTTATTAATATCATTCATAGCATACCACCTAATTAATTTTTTCATTTGATAATTATTTCTTCGTGATGACAAAATCACCTTAGATCAGTGAATCTTCCAGATAAATGAATGCAATCATTTGTGCCTGGCGCATCCATGTTGGGTCTTGAATCCATGCACACGAGTTTGTCTTTTAACCACTAAATCGCTCCATTTAGTATAATCACGACATTTTTACTTGGTTTTCCAGTAAAGGTAAGACTATTTTCACTTAGATACTAGATATGCGATTAAGGAAATATCTATTTCCTAGTGCCTTCTAAAAGTGGAGGCATAATCAATGCTCCTTTAACATCGGTAAAGCTTAATCATCTCACTTGAACTTTCCATGCTCTCTGTTTTAGGGCAGTGGGTGGGAGCCTACAGTATGTGTACAATCTGCTGCCCATGCCCATGGAAATATAGCAAACCTCTTCTCACACTCAACTTTTTTTTTTCTTTTTTTGTAGATGAAGTTGACTTTAAGGTGCACACCTTTTGTTAGGGATCCACACACTACTCAAACGTACAATGAAAATGGCCTAACTGCAGCACATCACGAGACCTAAAATCTTAAACTTTCGGATCAGCACTCCAACACGACTTAAACAACAGCTTTAGACTGTAAGTCTGTCGTACCCACCATGGTCCCTTGTCGTAGGCCGTGTATCTTACGAAGGGCTCACAGCTGGTGTCACGAGTGACTCGAGCTTTGCGTGATTCTGCGTGGAAGAATGACAACCTCAACGAGTCTTATGGTAGGAAGCTGAGAAAATCACATCATGTCCGCACAATGGAATGAAAAATATGAACCTCATTGAGTCGTACCCCTCTCGGTAGAGCTTGAGATTGTTGACCCCTATGCCTTTTTCTTTCCGCCTGTCACGACTAGCTACGCAAAGCATCGATTGTATCCTTCTCTTAAGAGTTCCTGGTCAACGGAGGGCAGGTTACTTGTTAGGTATGACGGTACACGAATCAATCTTCCAGATACCGACGTATCCATCTTCGATCAGGTTTTAGTGAGAACGGAAAAATCATCGCATCGAACCTTGGTCATATTTATGGCTGAGAATAAAAACAGTACAGATGCCACACAAAATATTCCACATCTATACTGTACACATATGTTGACCTTTCGCCATGCAATTTACTGAGCTATCACTTGTCAACTTTGTTAATACAGGCTTTGTTTAAATATTCTAATTGCTTTACTCGATGTTTTAAGTCTGAACTGTCAGAATTTGGACACTCTTTCACAAGGGGTACGCACAAGATGAAGACATGATCATTCATATCGACAATATATAGCTAAGTCAACTAAGATCAGAAGGCGCAACACAGGGAAACATAGCATTAGGGTTTGAGCTCATCATACGTGTGCTCTGACGTAATATGGTAGAAGGCGGTTTTCTTAAAAACTGCAGCGGTCAAGAAATGGATAACACGATGCGTATCTACCATACATCTCGCAACAGTATTTACAGCCACGCGCATAATCACTATACAGGCTCTGGTGCACGCAACCTTCCTCATCATGGCGACTTAAGTTGTTAAAACTGCCGGTTCGTAAATCTGTGAACCCACACCAAGATGCTGAGCCATCGCTCGCGGCCATATAGCTAGGTTTCTCACTTTCTAGAATAGTGAAATCTTTGACCAATAGCCACGCGCCAAATTATACCTAAAAGTCTTCATTAATTAGCATTAAGATTGTTGATTAGTAGAGAGCTGGTCATATTATAGAGAGAGGTCAGACAGTACTCAAACACCACTTGCTCATGATTCCGCCAATAGCCTCCATGTTCGTTCAAGCAAAACAAGAAGTAGAGAGGGAGGGAGAGAGAGAGAGAGAGAGAGAGAGAGCCAACGCGGCTTCTCTAAGGTTATATTGACACTACCTAGAAAACATGTCCCTCTCATCATCTCTCTTTTTTCACTATCCGGTTAGATATGGACACAGGAGACCTTAAAACTTTTGCTGGAGCTAATTTGCTATTTTATCATCAACTTTTTCGGTATCTTCATCGATTTCCCTGTCCTAGGAATAACTTGTCACATCCTTTTCACACGCTGTCATGCCGTTACAATTAGGTAGATCCTTCCTTTGACTCCTCTTTGCTCTCTGTGATTCCTCATTCTATTGTTTTATCCTAAATGGTGATTGAACCTCTTTAACCATCCAGAACCACATTAGCATGCGAATACCATGTAATCAATCAGCCCCTCCAATCACTCCTTGAGATGTAGTGGGGTTGCGTGTTTATATGAAACCCACTTGTAAGTTTAACATCAAGAACACACAACATGACCTAAACCTAATTGGTTCTGTTGCTCAGTCTTTCACCACATGCCAAAGGAGATATGAATGAATAGACACCTAAACCAAATTTAAATTGGAGATATAAATTAAATTTAGACCTCCGTTACAATTTTCTGAAGTGCTTCCATGTTTTATAATCTGGCTAGGGTTCCTCATGGAATGGACGTGATCTAGCATAACTCGTTCATCCCAGGGTTTTCAGTGGTTTTTTCTACCATATTCTATACTCAATCTCTCTTTTTTCAATTTCTACCCCACATTATTAGCCCACATATAAACACGCAATATCGAGCTTGACATGTTTTTTAATAGGCCATTTAGTTGGGTTCGAGATCAACGAGCAAATCTGGACAGAATCCGTCGGCGATAAGGCACTGCAGAAGGTGTCGCTTGCATTATTCCGAAACGTCCAACCGTCAATGATGTTCTGAATTTTCTATACTTAGGTTCTTTTCTTACATTAATCTCTCCATAACTAAATCCGCTGACGTTGTTTTCAATAGTAGTATCTATTATTTCTTTCTCCGTGTGAAAGCAAGAAAAATGTTAGGGTTAGGTTCGCTCTGAGATTGGAAACATTTATGACTCCTTTCAACCACTACCCAAGAGCTTTGACCCTTGAGAGAATCTATTCAGCGTTGAAGCTTTATTCCTATATGTATCGTATATTTAATCATTCGTATACTTGGTTTTCTATTATCCGCTCCACTGATAATGATGCTTTTCTCTAATTCATAAACCAAGATCGATATAAAGACAATTTCGACAGATCGATATTTATTATTGTGACGTGAGTCATGTGCAGTGCACCAAGACGCTCCATTTATTTCAAAAGTTGACTCCCTCATATGTTTCTTATGTGCCGAAAATGCATAACGGGACAGCAAAAGTCAAAATTCGGAATTCACACGATACTCGCACGATTATAAAACTATCCTCGAATGGAACGAGGAGGTCAAACAGTTGACAGATTTCCGGCAAGAAAAATGACAAATCGATAAATATATATTGAGCAATGAAAAAGAAAAGACTGATGAGCTGGGCACGATTAGTTTTCTCCTAGAAACATTCTATTATCTTGCAAGCAAGCGAGCGAGAGAGAGAGAGAGAGAGAGAGAGAGAGAGAGAGAGATTGCATGGCACTAAATTCTTTTGGCGTATGACATACTATATAGGGTAGGTGTACGTACCATTAATATATCAGCGATATCATTTGGCACCGAATATATTCAACATATTTTATGGGGGTCTATCGTCGAGTATAATATGAGTCTAGGGAATACTGAATAGGCATGTAGATTGATAGAGAGGGGTCAGAACGTTGGGACCGGTGCAATTTCTGACAAAATGGAGAAAATTATCATTATTAATCTCGCAGAGAAAACGGCAAGAATGCTTCAATATAAGCCTTGGTAGCAAGCACAGTTAGATTTGAGTCACAGGTAGTCCTGATAGAGAGGGATTCTATTTCTCGACAAGATGGCGGTAACTAACATGAGAGTTTAGCAACTGTTACAACGAAAAGGTTTGATAAGGAGCTTTTCCTAACGTTTTGCAAGTCAACAAACGTGCAATGACCGATATTAGCGATGTTGCTTAGCACACATATCGTGATGGCTCATTTTTCTTTGAGAGATGAATTTTGTCTCGAACCAAATCCATATGAATTAGATAGATCGTAAATCACATAAACTCTAAACGATCGGTGCTCACGTATTCTGATGCTCTTTAATTTTTGTCATTTGGAGGTTTCTAATTCAATATTAAAAATATTGTAAATGTCGATGAAATCATGGACACGTTGAGAAAAGAAATTCACAGACTTTTACTAGAGAGAAGAAATTAAATGACTATATATATATATATATATATATATATATATATGTATATGTGTCATAGGCACTATGGTTGAGCTTTATGGGCGGCATAGACGATTGATGGGGACTGTGGGAGGACGCCATAATGTCAAGATGGTTGGTGTGGAGTGGAGGTAGATGATATGACGTTATCATTATTATTATTATTATTATTTTCCTTTTTTGGTGATTTAGTTTTGATGGACTACTCAATCATGGGCTGCTCGACGGAGGGAGGGAGGGATAATGACCCGTGAAAATGAAATTTGTAATTAGGAAGGAATAGTCATGGGCCGAAACCGTCTTGGACATCCTTTCACGTGGGTCCTACTCTTGATAGCATCAGCCTACCAAATCGAAAGTTATGGGGGTGGCAGAGAAAAGTTGACATGCACCTTTTTCAATGTGGCATCGGCACGTTGCTAGAGCTACCAATTTCTGATGCTGATGCCTAGCAGGACAAGTACCCACAACAATGAAAAAAAAAAAAGTACCCACAACATTTCCAACATGAATTGAAGTATAAATTTAAATTGATAGATGATGGTGTGATTTCAACAGCTTATGAATTTCGTGAGTACTAGGATCGAGCTTCTGAACTTGAAAACCAAGTCCTTTCACGATCCCGCAAGATCCTAAGAAAATGGACTTCTCGGAATGTGCCCGCTTGCTACAGATCTTGAAAGAGATTGGAAAATTATTCTCTTCATTGTGGACTCCCGCAGAGCAATGATTGCTGCTGAGTATCATGATGACAGTATGCATGAATTTAGGTTAGCACATGAGTTGACGCTTCTTTTGACTTGCTAACAGAGGGAGAGAGAGAGAGAGAGAGAGAGAGAGAGAGAGAGAGAGAGAGAGAGCAATCCTAGCCCTTCTTCCTTATCTCCTCCTTTGGCAAGTGAAGATGATGATTGTTCGTCTCTGTTTTTGGGTATCTTTTCTCTTTCACGGGCATATATATGCTTGTCACTTCTGATATGAGTATGATCCTGTCATCTTTCAATGTGACAACGTGACACTCCACGGCCTTTTACTCTGTATGTTGGAACAGACACTGGAATTCCTTCCATGGAGTTGAAGTGCACCATTTGAAAAATCTTGCATCTACACATTCTTTAGAACTGCTATGTTTTGCCTTGAGATTTGTCGGCTGAATCTTGAACAGGACGGTGTAGCTGAAGCGCCTGATTTCGATGCAAAGTTAGATGGTATAATCTTCGTTTCCCGCAACTTGCGATGGATGGGTCTCTTTGTTCCCAGATTCAAGCCAGGGCTGGTGTGTTGCTCTCGCTCTGTGAGGAGATTCCCTAGGATTTTGGAGTTGTGAAAGGAGATTCCCTAGGATGCTTTGTTCAACTTGATTATGTACTAGTTGAGAATTTTGTAGACATGTGATTGAAATGGCTTCACAGGTTATGCTTATTGCAAATATTTGGAACGATCAATGTCTGATTTTCGCCCAAGTAGCTTTCTGCTAGATACTCATGTCGGCTAAGCCTAAGGGCCAGTGGAGACTTACTGTCTTCTTTTTTCCCGACTAGACCAGTTTTCGCAAATGAAGATACAGTTTTTTACCTAGTTTCTGTATCTACCATCGCGAAAACACCATGCAATGACGGGTTTAATCTCTCAAATTTTGGCTCACCAATCAGGAACTGAGTCTGCTTTCCTCTCTTGACAGAAACACATAAATAAATCTTTAAAACTGCAAATTTTGCAGAAATTTCTGGACATTGAACGAATTTCAAGAAAAGAAAACTCAAGCATTTCATCTATACTTCGCATGTTGGTGGGAGTTGATATTGCTTGAACAAGAACAATGAAGGGCGAGTATGTTGAGGCAGTCTCTCTATGCAGTATTCTTGGAAATTTGGTAAGCTGATACACTGAATAAACAGGAAAAGCATGTTAATCAGCATCAGGAGGTGTCTAAGGAAGTTTCGTTTCTCAAGAATTTTATGACCAAAGACATTTCCAAGTGGCGATTCCTCTTATTACCTGATTTTCTGCTTCATACCGTCCGGCTCGCATTGATCTTTCCAAGCACGCGTGATGCACCACTTAGACAATCGAGTACCCCTGGTAGTAAAATGCCCCAAAAGATTTGATTGCCTTCTCTTTTCTTTTCTTTTTTCTTGAAAGGACAGCAGACAAGCACCAGGATTGGGCTTCCCAAGCACATGCCACACTTCACTCCTCCAATCATTCACTTTCCATGAGATCAGAAAGGGTAATCTTGCCACATTTCCGAGTGTCCAAAACATTGAATTGGTTGCCTATCAGTGCGATATCTCTCTCTACTATCTTTCCCATCTGTCTTAGCTTGTAGACAATGAACTCCGATTTGCTGCCAGCAACACGAAGTTAGAATTCTACATAAGGATTGATCTATCTAAAAAGAGGTGCTCAGTTCATATATAGAACAAACAGACGTCAAACTTGCAAGAAACAATCATTTCCCAGAAAATAAGAACTATAAAAGACGTGAAGAAGCCATATTCAGATCATATTTTGTTGCTGTTAGTGGACACATGACTTTGGACACCATACGCTAGGAAATACTTAAAAAATTTCTCGAATAGTTTCCTTTTCAAGCACATCATGAAAGGAGAGAAATCAAGAACTACTCTTCTAGATAACAGTCCTTTCAGGAGGGTACCACTTCTTGTGTTTGGTCGACGCTCTAATGAAGATCATTGGCACATCCTCGCATGTGTTCTTCAGTAAAAGAACATATTATCTACCACTCACTAGACAAGGAAGGTAAAGCCTCTCTAGAACTACATGGTAATAGGATGACTAATGATATCAAATTTCCAGCTCGTTTTAAATCTCCGTTCTCATTATAAATTTCAGATGGAGCATCTATAAAAAGGCACCCTTCCGGTGTAGACTATCATCCATGTAATTTAGACCAAACTGTCTTTTCGCTTCCAAACTGCTATGCTAGCTATGTTATAAGGCCTAGCCACCTAATATTCTAGAGTACTTCCATTTGTTACTGTCGTTTTCCTTTGTCTTTCCAGCATCGCTTCTGTCTGACTTCTGCTTCGCCTTCAATTGGAGGCTCTGGTGCTTAGATTTCTCATGTCATGGTGACTTACAATCTCTGAAGAATGCCGGTACTGTATTCGAGAATGCTACCATAATGATTTCCGGTTTTGAACCTAATGAAAGATCAAGTCTTCTGTTTTTTTGCCTCATGCCCTGATGTACTCATCTGATAACTTGTTTCGATCTTGCAAGCCACTAATTCTAACTAGATATCAGTCTGCCTTTCTCACAATGGGATCCAATCTTTCTCAAAAAAGGGGTTGAGTGCTCTAAAAAATTTACTGAACAGGCAATCTGGTGCGTCTTTTTCTTTTCAATTAACATAAAAGACTAGTTGTTAAGGCCACATAAGATCAGCTTTGTTTGCAGGCCTCACATCATACTCTCTTTCACAATCTAGCGGTTAAAAGTTCAACTAGATTGCAAGAATCACTTCCAGTGCTGCAACCTGACAATATATATCTTATTGAAATGGTTTAAAATCCTACTGACATCACTTCAAATATAACCAGTTAACATACATGAAGGAATGAAAAGAGATGATACAATGGTCTCCGATGGACGTAATCTTCTGCAATCTAACTTTCGTCCTTGTCATTTTTTATTGGTTCTGCATCTGCCTGAATTCTCATCTAATTGATGAATGCAGTTCTACTATTGATATCTTGGCTGTTTCTGCTATTGCTAGCTACAACTAACATTCCTCACTAACTATAATCTTTAAACTGTGGTGATCATGTCTGACTGAGCATCTTTACCATCATGTCTGTTGATATTTCTTAGTATGTTCTGTCTTCCTTATTCATCTTCCTGTTAGTCCGTTTATCACGTGCTCTTCTACCTGCTGATTTGTCGTGAGTACGTCAATCTTTTGCACATCTACTTTCAGGACGCCCCTCACCCAAAATTCTTCACTTCAAATGATAATTATGTGATGCCTATCCCGTGCTTAATCATTGACTATCAACTATTTCTTTTGTCCTTGGACTATCGACTATTTCTTCCCAAGAACACAGAATCATGTACAGTCATTATTGAAATTTCCCCGAAAGCACTAATTCATAGCTTACTTCCAGCGCAGAAACTAAATAGAATTGACGCATGTTGAAAAGGGGAGATGATGAATCAAAACAAAGAGCACTACCACTTCACCAGAATGTATAAGTACGCTAAATCGCAGAATGGAATGCATAGAGTGAAGGGTCATAGGCACCTGACATATCCGTCATTGTCCAAATCAGCAGCGGCTAAATCCCCCAAAGTCATCTTTTGCTGGAGAACCCAATTTGCAATCAGGCGATTCCTCTTGTCGACTCTCAGTTCGGTTAGGTACAAAAATGCCTTAGCAACGGCCAACGTACTCAATAGCAGCCACACTACAGCGAAACACCTTCCTGCCGCAGTCGTAAACCCGCAATCTCCATAACCAACGGTGGTCACTGAAATGACAGACAGATAAAAGCTATCGACCCAACTCAATTCCTCCAAGAAACGAACCGTCACCGTCCCCAAGGCAATGCTAATGAAGACTACACCCAAAGCCAAGCAAACTTTGATCCTTGTCCTCATCCTGCCCTTTTCCTTGTCGACCATATATGCCTGAACCATCGCATTGAAGCTGTTCTCATCCACGGTGCTCAACATTATGGCTTCCTGCCGATCGCAGATGTACGTGACCAATCCATTGAGCAGAATCCCTAGTAACCCGAACCCTGCCAGGATGAACGCGCAAGTGAATAGCTTGGTAAATGTGGTGCTTGGGACGATATCGCCGTAACCGATCGTGCAGAGCGTGACCACAGTGAAGTACGCAGCATCGATGAATCTCACCGTCTCCTGGCCCTCGAAATTTCCCGTAGTTATGTAGACGACAACTCCGAACAAGAAATACACCAAGACGGCAATCAACGCGTGGCGGACAATCGAAGAGGTCAACTCAGGGGCACGTCCAGGATTTAGAAGGTCGAGAACCGACTCCTTGTTGCTGCTGAACAAGGAAGGAGCAGAACGTGAACGGCAAATCAGCAGTTTCTGCGGATTGTTCAAGTTGGCAACGAAATCGGCAAACAAAGAAGAAGAACGGGGTGTCCTCGGAACAGCAATACCGGCATCATCGGCGACATCACGTGTGCTGGAAAGAACATTATCACCCGCCGAAATGCCGGATTCCTCTGCTTCCCTAGGATTCAAGAGAAAGGGTTCGTTTTCCATGACGACAACACAACGACAGGAGGTAGGCAGGGACAGCACAATAGCTTCTGAAAGAGAAATGGGCACGTTCTTGAATACCAATCGAACAGTCCACCTGCAAGTCAATGCCGTGGTTGAAGAAGCGAAGGTTCTTGACAGGTAGTTCGTCCAAGATTCGCAAAACCCAGATCCAATTTTCAACTCTCATTGGGAGGGGGGAGGGGATTAGCAGGTGATGAAATCTGTTCAACCCAATTGGAACATCTCCATAAACGTGATGTTACTGCTTCGAGTTATATAAAGCAAAAGGGAAGTTTTGGCAGTTACTGTTAGTGATCGGGAAGCACAAACTCAAAATAGTTACGAAACCATACGACGAGGTTCGTCCTATACTTCATGCAAACCTCGTGCTAGTAGTGTTTTTATTGAAGCATCACATCGAATACCTGCCATTCAAACCCGGTCCAGTCAAGGTGGCAGCACGTACGAAGTAGTAATCATCTGAGGGATAGAGATTGAATCTAGAACATAGCTTATTATGACATTGAGTGACGTGTTACCCATCGTACAAACTACTAAATAAAAGATATATGCTTAATGCTTGCATCGCGAGCACAAATATTACCCTAAGCTAGATTTCGTTGTTGCCCAAGCTCGCCCGTAAGAACAATTTTAAGTATAAAATTCTTGGGTCGAGTTGGCCCGGCACAAGCCCGACGGGGTCGGCTAGACTTCATAACTAAATTGCCTTGTCCAAACCTGCCCAAAAGTATCCTTCGAGCCCATATAGTTTGGGTGGGCTCACCGGCAGTCAAGTTCATGATTATGTCTATTTAGATTGCTTACGTTAATATCACACCTCGGTGAAGTGGCACACGTGCATCATGCCTTCAAGCCACCTCCAAATCATTCCTTCAACACAGTTTATCTACAATTTCCCCCCCCCCCATCCGCGTTTCTTTCTTCAACTCGACTTTCCTCTTCTCGCACTTTCTCCTGCGCTAGTTGTTAGACCCAACTGTCATCGTCCAACTACCAAACTTGAAGCTCTATTTATAGGAAGGTCTTGAAAATGCAGCGGAACCTTACACAAGTTCGGCGGAACTTTGCACAAAAGTCAGAGGGGCCTCGCACGATGCAAGAAAAAGCTTGCCGAAAGAGGGCTAAAAAGCCCTCGGGCTATGCGCACCGGGCCTTGCCAGGTGCTTATTATGCCAGGCCTGCATCACATGGCACGGGCTGCCCGTGCCAACACCAGCTCGGTGCTAGGGGTGAGCATTGGTCCAGGGTTAACCTTAGACCGACCTTGGACTGGCCCGACCCTGTTGGTCATGATTTAATTCCTAAGGGGATTGGGTTGGTCCTTAGTGCTGGGATCTCTAGACTAGTATTGTGCTAGTTCATCAGTCCTAGGAGTTTAGGGTCGGTTCAACTCGTACCAACCCTGACTGTAAATATTAGATATATTAGATATTATTTATATATTTTAAAGAGATAACCCTAAGTCAAATGGCACCAATATCATTAAACGGTTCCTTACGACATCCAAAATGACGTAAACAACATTAAACGGCTTCTCACGACATCCTCGTTCAGTACTTGTTTTCTTCTACCTTCTTTGTCTTTTTAGTCTTGAATTTGCCAAAATTGTACTTTTCCACTTGCCCTACTCAACTACTCCACTTGTAGCTCAACTTGCCATCTTGTCCCATATCTTTATGAGTGGTCTTAATTGTTTTTATGCTTTGTTGCTTTTATTGTCTTATTTCAAATTTGTTAAATATGTATTGATATTTATAGTTTAGTTGCACAACGCCGCATTGTCGATGGATATGTAACTTAAAATTGTAGGTTTGCCTCTTCAAAGAGAACAAAAAATGAAATAAAAAAATTATCAGTTGGTCATGTATTGACACTAAAACAAGATCAAACTCATTAGGTCAGTCCGGTCCTTGGTCTCTACTCAATAGGATCTATCATTGGTCTCAAAATTTGACCAACATTGTGTGGGTTGGTGTTAAGGTTAGAATGTGAAGCGGCCCAACCTAGATCATGTTCACCCCTATTCAGTGTTGGCACTAGAGCGCCGGGAGGCTGATCATATCCATAAGTCACATAAGTGTCATGTGATTGTGACTCTCATTACCTTGTATCAAGGAATGGGACAAAACCTCAAAATAATAGTTGGAAACTAAATTATGCATAACTCGATTCTATATGGCGAACGAAATCTAAAAAAATTAGGATCTTCTGTGCATTCAAGTTCAACAGTGATTTCCATTCAATGTGGTTTTTTTTTTTTTGACGTATGTACTTAATTTGTAGCTAGAGATTAAATGGGTAACCTTTTTTTTTTTTTTTTTTTTTTGTGAAGAACCAAGTTAGTTCGGTCGACCTGTTTGAGATTGAGAATGAGATTACGGCCCACTTTCTCGGCCCGGCCCGGCCCGTTTGAGACAATAGAGGAGAACGAGGGCATGGCGGTAATTACGGGATTCGCTGACCTTGACCGTTGTGGAAGTTAAAAAGTCGGTTGGTGAAGTGAGCTTTCGAAGCACCCATTCTCTATTTCATGCGAGAAACAGAGTCCGTCCTCTGTCAGCGAACGATGCAAAATCACTCGGCCTCTGAACCATCCCTTTTCTCTTTCTCATAATTTGAATTTATAGAACAAGTGAGAGTAGCCTCCGATCTTCTCGATCGACTCTTTTCGATGGAGAAAGAAAGGATGATGGGAAAGAAGAGCAGAGAGGTACCAGTGGAGTGGAAGGAGCAGGTCCAGCGCATAAAGGAGATGCTACCCAATTGCACCGAAGAAGAGATTTACGAAGCGCTCGAGGACTGCAAGATGGATTCCGACGCCGCCGCTCAGAGACTCCTTTCTCAAGGTTCTTTCTACTCTCCTTCAATCTCTTCCTGTTCTTGGTTTAGTCTTGAGAGCCGTTGCCTCGCCATCATTTGATTTCTTTGGGTTCAACGTGAACCCTTTGAATCAGTGGCAGCTGATATAGTTTCTCTTTTAGTTCTTGATTTTCCATTTTTGGTGAAACTGTCGAATTTGGGTCTTCTTGATTGACTCTTCAGTGGAGAGAGAGAAAAGGAGAGAGTCGATACCGATGGAGGTGATGGAGAAAGTCGAGCGTATAAAGAAGATGGTGCCCCGTTTTAGCAAAGAATTGATTTGCGAAATGCTCAAGCAATGCAACATGGACTCCAGCCTCGCCATTCGGAGACTCCTTTCTCAAGGTTTTTGTGCGCCCCTTCAGTCTGTTCTTGTTCTTGGGTTAGTAGTGAGAGACATTGCCATGCCATCAAGCAAGAGACACCCATTTTTATTGTGTTCGGATTTAACGTGAACCCTTTGTCTCCAGCCAAAAAGAAACACGTGAACCCTTCGAGTGGGTGCAGCTGATTTAGTTTCTCATTTTGTTCTTTTATTTTCATTCTGATGAGCTTATCAAATTCGGTTCTTCTTGATTGACTCCTCAATAGAGACAGGGAAAAATAGCGAGAGGTCAGCGATAGAGTGGAAGGGCCGTATCAAGTGTATAAAGGAGAGGGTGCCCCATTTCACTGAAGGGGACCAAAAGGAGTTACCGATGGAGTGGAAGGAGCAAGTTGAGCGTATAAAGGAGATGATGCCCTGTTTCACCGAAGAAATGATTTACAAAATGCTCAAGCAATGCTATATTCACTTTGACCTCACCCTGCCAAGGCTCCTTTCTCCAGGTTTTGCGCACTCCATCCATTCTTCGTTCTTGTGGTTGGTTAGTCTTTAGAGGAAGTGCAATCAAGCAAAGAAACACCTCATGTTATTTGAAACAAGAAATGTTAGTTCTCTTTTGTTTCTTTGTTTTCACTTTTGATTATACAACCGGATGGCCTTTTGATGTTTCCTTTTGCCTCCAGCCCGTTCTCTTTAGTTCCTTCTTATTCAATACAAGAGAACATCATTTTCTGATATGCTTTATTGTTTTGAACTTTCCATAGATGTTCTTGCTTAGGTGTCACACGAGAGAAGCGTAACAAAGTCGGCAACCTAGTCTTGTTAGGTTATGCGCTTGCAGCCATATTAGAAGCAGACATGTGCATTTTCTGCTTTTTGCAATGCAAGCCAATAAAAAATGTCTTTGCAGAATTAGAAGAGCAGTGTAAGTTTTTTCTGATGATTCAATCAGATTAAAGCTCTGATGATGATTCCAGCAGTGTTCAAGGTGAGTTATGAAGGCCAAATCAAAATTTTGTTATTCAAAAACTTTTCTAATGCAACAGGTCAGACCGATATACATGTCTGTTGTTCTAGCCATAATTTCTAGGATTCGAATGGGAATTTAACTGCTTGCAGAGAATTTTTCTCCAGTGCTTTAGTTGTTTGAATTGCATACTGACATATTAAAATTTTTTTTGGATTACAATGGGGTCAGTAGTGGGTGAGGTTTTGTCAGTTGTATAATCTCTTTTGTGCCATGCGTATCTGCAGTTGCTGCAACTCATAATAGCGAGTCCTTTAAGGAGTTCTTGTTGTCTGGACTGGTAGGATTTGGGGCCACATTGATGTGCATTTCATACATGAGGCCTAAGGTTTAGGATTGATACGTTGTTGATGACATTTCGCAATATATCACATAGCGTTTTAACATTGAAGCACTCACGATGACTTCATCTTTTTGCCGGTTGATCTATGTACCAATTTTAAGTTCATAGACACAGCTCCCCTTTTTTCACCTTTACTGATTAAAGTGCTCTTCAATTTCAGAAACGCCTATCAACTCAGGATCACTGTTGAACAATTTTTCATCACCTCCAAGCAATGCCAAGTCATCAGTCGCTTCTCAGTTGCATGGTGTAAGTTTAGACAAAGGGACAGAAGTTGTTCGGCACATGGAGGATGACACTGGAACTGCATCAAGAAGTAATGTCCGAGCCTTGCGTGCCAATGGTCCATGGAGTTCCCGTGCAGTTCAAGCTGGTTCTGATCCCATGGCTCTTGGAAATAATGTGGCTAGTTCCTCTAGAAATCATTCGGGAAATAACGAGGCTCTTGGAAGTTCTGAGTTTCAGGAATATAAACTCTTTCCACCACCAACACAACAGGTACAATTTCTTTATTTATCGCATTTGACTACTGAGTTTGCTCATTTATGCTTACGACTCTAACACTCTTCAGTGCACCTAGTTGACTATTGTCCTTGGCCTTGCTATTAAGTAAGTCAAACTAGTTAATGGCAACATCCAATGCCTAACCAGATGACTTCTCAGTTATGTATTTGACCATGTTCGATTGGAAACTACAGGATCTACAGTAAACATATTTGGCTTGGCTATATTAGTTTACTGTTGTTTGGTCTTGACCATCTTTTCCTTGTTGTTTGCACGATCTTTTCTGTCTCTCCAAGTTATTCGAAAAATCGTCAACCGTCCAAGTTTTTCTTTGATATGTGCAGCTACAAGCATGTGCTTTGTCCACTTCTTTTTCATTAGGTTGCTTATTCATTTCCACAGTATGGAATATCGTTGACGCTGAATGATTTGGTGGCAATTGCTGATCAACCGTCAGAACTTCGTCATCTCCTTAGATGCCCCTTCCTAGACACCCCATCTATACCCACAAAATCCAGTTCTGCAGGGTCTCAGCACCCAAAAACATCTACATCAGAGGTATGAAAATTTTGGGCTTTTAGCTTGTGTAATTTTCCTTCAATGGATAACACAATCAAGTGCCTTTTCGTCAATTCATTTCCCTAAAAGAAAATGGGCAAATCTTTGAATTATGGAGTGCCATAGTTTTAAGGTGATTGAATAGATTGTTATTTGAAAAGATCTTCTATGTTTTCTGATGTGCTTTGATTAGTAATAAGAAGGCAACATAATACTGTATTCATTGAAACTGTCGAACCTTTGTCAGTTCCACATATGTGGTAAGGGTACTTCTGCATCATCCTCTTCTGTTTCAAAATCCATATCTTTCGAGCATTGCAGCTGTCTAAAAGCAGACAGCATTATTTATTTTCCTTCTTGTTGTCAAACCCTCAAATGACTTGGTCATTATTTGTTCTTTATTGGCTGATTCTTCTACACAGAGTTGTTCATCAGAAGCTACCCCAAGTACGCCTTTTAGGGATCCTCAAGATCCAGTCCTTGATGCCCCGTTTGCGCACTCAAGATATGGTCCTATTCAGCATCCAGGGAAAATGTCAGAGGTATGGTAGTGTTGAGTTCTATTTTTCCCCTTCTATGGGATGCTTGATGCTGGCCTTTTCTCTCAGCTGATTTCATCATAAAGGAAACGGCAAATTCTGATACCTAGTGATTGTACCTTCAGAGGCATGGAATTTTTTCTTTTTTTAATGTGATTTAGTAAGTGATAAGATGGTGCCATGTGACTGTTTCAATCGAAAAAATAGGATGTTTGACTTATACATTGAAATGATACGACAAGGCTGACATAAGGCATCCTTAATGTTAGCTTCTATTAGCAAAATAACCTCAGAGAATGCATCTAGTTGCAATCCTTGGAGCTCCATATAAAATTTCTGAGCATATATGCTAAAGGATTGCAACAGACAGACAATACACAAGCAAAACTGACTGCCAAGTGTATTCATGATTTTACAAATGTTTGAAAGGGCAATACTAATTGTAGATCAACGAGTAAAGATAGGCCATGCTTGTGGGTTTTGTTGTTTGGTTGCCAGTTACCACTTTAACTCGTGTTTGGGGCAGTCTTTGCAGTTTCCTAAATGCAGATTATTTGTAACCTATTTGTCCTTCCTTGTCTCAGACTCTTGATTGAATTATTGCATTTTAACCATTTGCAATCATTGCTGGTAATTCTTCACACAGAGGACTATCAGATAATAGGCTGAGATGTTCCATTCGATCTACCCTGAGAAATTTCCCCGATCTTCATCCCTTCTTGTGATTCCATCATGTCGATGCCCACTCTGTATCTGTGAGATACAGTACTTTGCATTTAGGAGGAATTTGGAAATGTTGATACTTGGCCTTCAGATTGAGTACCACATTCTTGACTATGTACTGTAGAAATTTGAAGCAGGTCTTTCAATTGATTTCTCAGAATGCACATCCATTCACATCAAGTGCTTCCATCCATCGGTCACCGGAGACCCTGATGCTAGGCAACAATATGTCTGCTGGCCGTGGATTTACATGTCCATACACAAAACCGAGCTCCTATGAGCCTCATCGCCCCCTGCAACAACATGGTTACATGGACAGGGGTGACAATATGCATCAGAACTTTGGAAATGATATACCATCTGCTCAACAAGAGGTGCATCAAGGTGGTAGCTCATCTCGGGCCAATGCCGATGCTTCTGGTTGGGTAAGCTTCCCAGGCGCAGGAAGGACACCTCATCAATATCTGCCTAATTCACCTGCACCGTCTGATATATCCAGGACCGGCTATGACTCCGCATTGCACTATCAGGCTCAGCACCAGCAGAGTAATGCTTATCACCATGCTGGAATGGTAAAGAAAGTTTGGATCCCACTTGGATGGCTTTTCTATCTACTATGCTAATCTCCCCGACAGACTTGTAATGCAGTGATGTAGCTAATCAATTCTCATTGTATCTGTCTTTTCTGCAGACCTATAACAATTCTGCATGGAACCATCAGCCTGATTCAGGAGCAATGTCTGCACTCCCCGAGCACCTACATGGTGGCTTCCCCGGATGGGTGCCTCTGCCTGCTAAAGCAAATAATCAGCACGGTGAAGGATCTTCACAGAATTATGCTTATCGAGCCTACCCAAGCTGACACCTTCCTGAAATGAACATCATGCCAAATCATCAGCAGCAAAGCCATACAATATAACCACGAAGGATTTGCAGGACCAATCAATAATGCAATCACCTCGAGCTCCACTGTAATCACTGATTACTGCTTGGTATTATCTGCATTTATGGGGATGGCTTTCTTCCCCGAGTTTGACATAGAACTTACCAGGTGGCAGCTTCATTTGTAACGATACTCAGGTTGTTGCTAATCCACTTTCACACACTTCACTGTCTCCTTTGAATAGGAGATAATATAGAGGTTCTTGCTTGTCCATGTGTACATACTTTTCAGCATATAATACATTGTCTCAATATCACCCTTTTGTTTTGTAACTCTCACGTCGGAGCAGATTTCGCAAAGATTTTGTTCTGCAAGAGGGGGGTGGGTTGTGAAGGCAATTGACATGAAGTCACACATAGTCAAGGAAGTGTACCGAGTGCATTCATACAATCTTGTCCTAATAATTAATACATTATTTTCCTGTTGTTGGCGTTCAGTTGTCCCCCACAGTTGGCCTGCATATACTTCCTTCCTGCAGACAGTGAATTGAACAAAACTTAATAATCATCATTCCCAGAGCAAAATAGCAGGTTCAGCGAGTGAATGGCAGGAGCTGCTTGCGTGCGCAATTGCTAAATCAAAAATAGGTCCAGGCATCACCTAATCACTAAATCAAAAAAAAAAAAAAAAAAGGTTCCTAGATGGTGAAAATATATCAAAATGGTAAAAATACTAAGAATGTGGAATGTGCTTTATCTGAAGTTGCAAATTATTTTCGTGGGATTAAAATGTATAGCTTCAAATATGGCTGTAACCACATATAAAACATATAATCGTGTAATTGTCTCTTTAAAAGACAAATCTATAAACTCATTTTAGCGACAAATCTATGACTCATTATCATGCATCAAGGAAGGAAACAAAATCACAAAGTATAGGATAGAAGTTAAATGGTAACTTGATTCTATATAGTGAACAAAATGTCAAAATTAATGATCGTTTGTGCATTCAAGTTCAACTATGACTTCAGTTCGACATGGGCTTTGACTTATATACATATTAGTAGCTTTTCTAACCACTAGTTCCAATCTCACTGACAGTCTTGTAACGATGGATGGGAGCTAATCATTTCTCTCAATTGTATCACCTTTTTCCAGAACTATAAGTTTGCTGGGAGGAACATTCAGCCCGATTCAGGAGTAACGTCTACACTCCCCAATGGCTTGCCCAGATGGGTGCCTCTGCCTCCTGATGGTAATGACCAGCGTGGTGATTTGCCATCGCTCAACAAGAAGGGTATCAAGGTGGTAGCTCGTCTCTGGCCACTGGCAATGCTTCTGGCTGGAGAACCTTTTTAGGGCACAGGAAGTCCATCTAATCAATCTCCACCAATTCCAACTCATTCGCCTGCCATCTTTAGTATTTCCTGGACCAGTAGTCACACCATATTGCAGGCCCAGGACCAGTATAGAAATGATTATTGCCCTTTAATAATTACTCGACCTGCCGCGACTCCACATGGTAGCTTCCCCAGATGGGCACTTCAGCCTGCTAATGCTAATTATTGGTGCATTGATGAAGGATCATTTCCAAAATATGATAATTGAGGCTGCCTGAGCTTGCAGCATCCAGGAACGAGGGTCAGGCCAAACCATCAGCAGCAAAGCATGTGTAATAAGACCACAGGCAATTTGCAGGACCCATCAAGCATGCAACCACCTCGAAATCCAGGACCTTAACACTGATCACGGCTGGTTATTCTGCATTTATTGGGAGGGCCTTTTGCATAGAATCTGAAATAGGAGCATTAGCAGTTTCATCAGGAAGACATGTTAGGTGCCTGCTTACCCATCTTTACAGACTTCACTACCTCCTTTGATTGGAAAGAAAGTATAGATTCTTGCTTGTCCATTTGTACATACTCTTCTTTTTGTCGGTGCCAGAATCCAACTGTGCAGATGCTTCGCTGGCTCAATATTGCCTCTTGTTTCTTTATTGGCGTTAGGACAGATTTTTCACGCAAAGATTTTCTTCTGCAAGTAGGGGGTTTTGATATCGTGTAGTAGATAATTCTTGTTGCTGGATGTTAGTTCGACTGTATATATCTTCCTAAGCCCTAGACCTTTTTCCAATGCTGTGACTAATAATGCCCTATCTGCATTGGATGAACTTCGAAATGTTTCCGTAAGTTCCCAAGAGCTTAATTTACAGCTTCCTGTAATGTGCTTGTGACTCTAGGGAAAAAGGCAATTAAGGTGAAGTTAAAGTGAATTGGGTGTCGAAGTGAGACGAGCATGTACCTTTCGAAATTCAGAATTTGCCTAACTAGAGAGTTTGGTCCAGACCGTATACCTTGCCAGTGTCTGCAAGGGGGCGGGTGATTGGTGGCGTGGTTAGGCGCTGGACGCCTCAGGACTGACCTGATCATGGTTTTATCGTTCATTAGCCCAACATTTGATCGCATACCATTGGATGAGGACGACGAGGATGATGAAGTTTCTGTGGCAACTCAAAATCAGCATTACTGAAACTCGCTTAACAAAACACGTTGGGGAATTTATTACGCCCTCTAGTAAACGTGAAACAGGAAACGTCATCCTGGAAAAGTACTAAAATTCAGGAGTTGGTTGTCTTGGATTGTACGATAAGGTCCAAAAAGACAGGCCCCTCTAAATTAGGCAAATGCCTCTCTCTGCCCGGAACTTTGGCCCAATAATGTTTAGCATACAAGAGAACTTTTGATTTGGCAAATTATCCTCGAAGTTTCAAGATTTGGTTTTTCAAAATCAAATTAAATAAAAAATGCCAACCAGACCCGAAGCGCAATCAGGTGGGCCTAAACAAGCCATGTTCTCGGCAGGCTGTTCGTTTCAATGGAAGGAGTTTTCGACTCGATACACACTAAGGAGTTGCCCATTTGACAAGGTATGGACATTCACTCCAAAGAAAGGTCAGCATAGATTGAACTTTAGGGTTATAAATAAATATGGGCATTGAAGAGCTAAGTCCTATAATCAAAAGTTGAGAGAAAGCAATAAGTAATGACCACCAATGCATACCCCATATCATGAGTATGATGGCATTCATACATTACTATAGTGAGATCTGGATTAACATTAAGAGTCTTATAATTCGAGTGTTGCTATGAAACAAGTACAAATAAATGTAGTATTAAACACGTTAGGAATGAGTAATTCGAATGTCATATCTTTTTCTTTTTTCTTTTTTAATCCAATAGTCCTCAATTATCTCACCCACCATAATCAATATAATTTCTTGATACAGAATTAATCAAATATTAGCGAAAAATTATACACACACTCACATATATATTATATAGCAATGGAATTTTTTTTTTAGCAAATTGATGTGGGAATCGTATTTTATCTCAAACTATATGATGTGGAGTTGCGAACGAGGGCATGACCGTAATTACAAAAATTCGTTGACCGTTGTGGAAGTTAAAAGACGGTTGGTGAAGTGAGTTTGAAGCACCTGGTTTTCTTCATGCGACAGCAGAGTCAACCCCTTTCAGCGAAGGGTATAAATTACTCCCCCTCTGAAACATCCCATTTCTCTATCATTATTTGAATTCTCAGAGCTAGAGCTAGAGAGAGAATAGTCTCCGGGGCTTCTTGATCCACTCTTGTGAACAGAGAGAGGAAACAATTATCGTTGGGGAAGAAGAAAAAGAACACAGAGAAGAAGGAGGCACCCCTGAGACGACGGAGAAAGTTAATCGTCGAATGGGGATACTACCCGGTGTCGGCTGGCAGGATATTTATAAAGCAATCAAGGATGGCATAATAGCCTTCTTAAAAGCCGTCCTTCACTGGCCCTTTTCTCAAGGTTTCTGCGCACTTCCGTCATTCTCTGTTTTTGTTGATGGAGAGTAGTCTCTGCGTCTTCTTGATCGATTCTTGTGAACAGAGAGAGAAAAAGAAATGGGGAAGGAGGAGGAGGAGGAGGAGGAGGAGGAGGAGGAGGAGCAGGAGGAGGAGGAGAACCAGAAGAAGAAGAAGAAGAGGAGGAGGAGGAGGCAGAGGAGGAGCGATAAGGAAGAGGTATCAATGGAGTCACAGGAGAAAGTGGAGGAAGGTTTTTACATGCTTTTGACATCCTCTGTTTTTAGTTACTGGTTTACTCTTGATTAGTCACATTGCAATCAAGCAAGAAACACCCATCGTTTTGTTTTCTTTTGATTCTGTGTGACGTGAACCCTTTGAATCAGTGAAGTTGATTTAGTTTCTTGTTTTTAATTTTTTCTTTAATTACCTTTTATTTTCCATTCTGATGAAATTATCAACTTTACGTCCTATATCGGCAGAGCACAGGGAGCTAGTCAAGTATATTCAGGAGAATCTGAAGGAGATGAAGACCAAATTCACCGACGAAGAGGTCTACAAAATGCTCAAGCTTTGCAACATGGACCCCGAGCTTGCCATTCAGAGACTTTATTCTCTAGGTTTTACACACTCACACATCATCGACCCCATGTTCTTGTTTTGATTAATCTCGAGAGGCATTGCCATCCTCTGAACCGGTGAAATTTATTAACTATCTCCCTTTTTTCGCTAGCTTCCTTTTGAATGAAATTATCGAGTAGGGTGAACTTATACCATATACATTATTAGGGATGTTCTTGTCAAGGTGCCTTGCAACAGAAGTATAAATAAGGTCGACAACTTTTGGCGTGTGAGATATGTTCTTGAGGCAGTATAAGTGGCAGATGTATGCATGTTCTGCTTTTGATTACGATGCTAGTCAATAAAATAACAGTTAACCATGCCAAGAACGTTTTTTCACAGAATTAGGTGGGCACTGTTTGTTTTCGACTATCATTCTATCTGTTTCTTTAAGGAGTTTTTATAATGGATGATGGCACGTCACTTGGTTACAAATGTACCAGTACATTTTGCGCATACATATTTCCCTTCATGAGGAGTCGCCCATGCCATTTTCTTCTGGGAACTGATAATTTGTTGTGATTTGAATCTTTGTAGAAGGATTTGAAGAAGTGAAGAGCAAACGGACAAAGAAAAAAGAGGTAATGTTTGCAAAGCATGAGCAGGATATTTACTTATGCTTATCTGTGATGTTTATTCCTTTATAATTACTGAATTCTATGCCAAAAAACAGTTTCTTCCATCTAAGGGTATAGACTCATGCAGTAAATTCGAAGTAAAGATCATTGTCGAATTTTATCCTAAGTTTTTGGAAGTTGTGATAAGTTGTCTGAAATTGCTTGCGTCAAAACTACATAATGATGTCATACTGGACATGGCACAAATTAGGGGCTGTTCTTCCCCAACACTGATTTTGACGTCCTATGAAATTCCATTCTCTGCTCTTTACCCTTTCTTCACTATCTGCATCATTGAATTCTACAGAGGATCAATGCGCAATGGTCTAAGTCTCAATACGAAGTTGGCAGCAGCAGCGTCCAAAAACAAGGAGAAAGTGTTGATGACAATGATGCTGGAAGAACAGATACGACTTCTGACAGTACAGTCCAGGGTCTTCAGGGTGGGGCATACAGCGTGTAGTTTATATGGAAGGCTAAACCATTTTTCTGTTGTTCAAAACTTTTCGAGTCTGACTTGTCTTATAGTATGTTAGCTGATCCTTCTGGCCAGAGTTTCTGGCATCATAATGAAAAACAAACTTCTTGTGGCTGATTTTTCTCTCGTGCATGTTCTGTGTCTGCTATCTGAATGAAATGATGGTAGAGTTAAATTGCTTTTTGGGGACTGTGTTTGGATTGGTGTCAATTGCCAACGAGCCATGCTGATATCAGACTTCTTTTTATGTTCATAATGAATCCTTAAGGAGTTCTTGTTGCCTCGACAGGCTCGAATTTGGGACAGATGGAAGTAACATATTATATAATAGCATGCTAAAGCTCAGGGTTTTAACCTTGATTTCTAGATTCTGTTTATTATTGTCATTCATCTTTCCGCAGTCCGTTAGTGAAGCACTTATGGCGACTTCAAATTGTATGATGTTGTGTTACCATCTGCAGAAGCATGGATGTCTGTATGTCTTAATCTGCATATGGAAGATCACGACCAGATGATCATAGTCTCCTTTGTGTCTATTTACCAAATGATCTACGTCTTAATGTTAGTTCACCGCCTTAGCTTGTTTTTCACCTTTGCAAGTCATAACACTCTTCAATTTCAGAAGCAGATAGCAGCGCAAGATCACAGTTAGACAATGTTTCATCACCTCCGGCTGCTGCTGTGTCATCAATTGCTTCTCAATTGCACGGTCCTCATATAGGGAACAGGAAAGGGAAGGAAGTTGTTCGAAGCGTGGATGATAACACTGCAGTTATATCAAGAAGCCATGACCCACCCTTGCATGCCGTGGATCCACCGAAACTCCATGCACCAGGTGCTGGTTCTGATCCCAGGGCATCTAAAAACAATGTGGCTAGCTCATCTAGAAATGATTTGGGAAAGTTGCCTACAGCGTCGGGCAGTTTGTCAACCATGCATAACGGGTAGGTGCTAGTGTCTTTGTTCCCTTCGTCTGTTTCTGTTTGGTTGGTTTATCGCATCATTATTGATCTGCTGTGGGTTATACAAATGAAATAAATTGAAGTGAGTTCAGTGGGGAAAGATCAATCAGGGGCCCGCAAACTGATGGAACAGAGGTTATGCCTTCAGAGTCGAAAGAACTGTTGATCCCACGTACGCATGCATCTGAGGCCGGGGCGGAGGCATCCAACCCCAATTCTGGAAGTTCTGGGACTTCGGAATCTGAACTCTTGCCAACTTCAAGTGAACCAGTATGATTTATTTATATATTCCCTTTTCCTCTCTTTTGATTCTACTCTTCATTTTGGCCCCTAAGATGTCGATGCCATGTAGTTCTCCACGTAGTCGACTTCAAGCCCAACTCTACTCTTCCCCTTCTCTTTGCTATCTGCATTATTGAATTCTTCAGACAATCCATGCGGAAGAGTCTAAGACTCAACACGAAGTCAGCAGCGGCAGCATTGTAAAGCAAGGAGGAAATTGTGATGATGATGATGCTGGAAGAACAGATAAAACTCATGACGATACAGTCCAGGGTCTTCAGGGTGAGCATACAGCCTTCTGTCGTTAGAAACTTTTTGAATCTCACTTGTCTTGTAGTATACTAGTGGATCCTTCAGGCCAAAGTTTCTGGCCTTTTAATAAGAAATCAACTGCTTGGGGCTGATTTTCCTTACATTCATCCTCTTTGTCTGCTATCTGAATGAAATGCTGATAGAGTAGAATTGCTTTTTGGGGACTATGGCTCGGAATGGTGTCGGTTGCCATCGAGGCATGCTGATATCAGATACTTTTATTTGTTGATGGTGAGTCCTTTAAGGAGTTCTTGTTATCTAGACTGGCGCGAATTTGGGACAGATGGAAGTAAAAATTCCATGTATCAGGATTCTAAATCTTGATTTCTAGATTCTGTTTGTCATTGTCATTCAACTATCTGCAGTCCGTTCGTGAAGCACTTGTGGTGACTTCAAATTGAATGATGTTACCATCTTGGGAAGCATGGATGTCCATTTCTTCTTAATCTGAATATGGAAGATCAAGACATGATAGTCTTAGTCTCCGTGATGTCTTTTTACCAATGATCTATATCAGTGTTAGAAGTCACCCTCACAACTGGTTTTTCACCAATTCAAATTATAACACTCTTCAATTTCAGAAGCGGATAGCAAGGAAATATCACAGTTAGATGATGTTTCATCCCCTCCGGCTGCTGCTGTGTCATCAGTTGCTTCTCAATTGCACGGTCCTAATATAGGGAACAGGAAAGGGAAGGAAGTGGTTCGAAGCGCGGATGATAACAATGCAGTTATATCAAGAAGCCATGACCCACCCTTGCATGCCGTGGATCCACTGAGACTCCGTGCATCAAGTGCTGGTTCTGATCCCTGGGCATCTAGAAACAATGCGGCTACTGTCTTTGCTCATCAAGCATCAGCCGGTTCATCAAGCACGCCCAACTGGTACGTGCTAATGTCTTTGTTCGCATGGTCTGTTTCTGTATGGTTGGTTTATGCCATGTCATTGTTGATTTGCTGTTGGTTTTACAAATGAAAGGAATGGAAATGAGTTCAGTGGAGAAAAATCGATCTGGGGAGAATGGAAAGTGTTTTTGACGCCAGATAGGGAAAAACTGGAGATTCCACAAGCCGTGTACGACGCGTTCAACAACCCTAATCCTGGAAGTTCGGGGACTTGGGAACGTAAGCTCTCGCCAACTTCAAGTGAACCGGTACGAATTCATCATGTATTTGCTTTTCCTCTCTTTTGATTGTACTCTTTCATTTCGGCCCCTCAAATGTCGATCCTAAGTAGTCCTCTTTAAATCATGCCGAGTAGACGTATTAATTTCGCATGTGCCTTTATGAGAGTGTGAATGCTTTTTTGCATGTAGACTATTCGGTATCGATCCTTCCTTCCTCTCCTTCGTTTGTCTCATTATTCGCTTCTGTCTTGAAACCCATAACATCGAGCATTGAAGCTTTCTAAACGCAGAGAGAATGATTTATCGATTCTACCTTCTCATGGTCAAACCTTTGAATGGCTTAGTCCATTTAACCACAGAGCGGTTATTTATTTAACCTTTGAATGATTTATTTATTTCTTTTTCTTATTGTCAAACCCTGGAATGGCTTGGTTATTATTTTTTCTTATATTTGCTGATTCATCTCCACAGAGTGGTTCATCAGAAGCTACCCCAAGTACGGCTTGCGATCTGACTTTTAGGGATCCTCAAGATCCAGTCCTTGACGCCCCGTTTGCATGCTCAAGATATGGCCCTATTCAGCGTCCAGGGAAAATGCCAGAGGTATGGTAGTATTTAGCTCTATTTTTTCCCCTTCTATGGGATGCATGATGCTGGCCTTTTACTCTCAGCTGATTTCTCCATAAAGGAAATGGAAAATTCTGATACCTAATGATTGTGCCTTCTGATGGTAATAACCAGCATGATAATGTGCCATCGACTCAACGAGACGAGTATCATGGTGGCAGCTCGTCTCGGGCCAATGGCAATGCTTCAGGTTGGGGAAGCTTTCAGGGCGCCGGAAGGACATGTTATCAATCTCCGCCAATTCCACCTTATTCACCTGCCCCCTTTAATATTCCTCGGACCAGGAGTGGCTCCGCATTGCATGCTCAGCATCGGTACAGAAACGATAATCGCCCCTTGACAATTCCTGGACCGACTGCGACTCCAGATGGTATCTTCCCTACACAGGCGCTCTGGCCTGCTAATGCTAATAAGCGGTGCAATGGCAAAGGGTCATTTCCGCAATATGATAATCGAGGCGCCCGGAGCTGGCAGTGTCCTAGAACGAGGGTCAGGCCAAACCTGTATGGCCCCTTTAATATTCCTCGGACAAGCAGTGGCTTCACATTGCATGCTTGGTATCGGTGTAGAAATGATTCTCGCCCCTTAACAATTCCTGGACAGGCCGCGACTTCACATGGTAGCTTCACTAGACGGCCGCTTCTGCCTGCTAATGCTAATAATCGGCGCAGTGCTGAAGGGACATCTCCGCAATATGACAATCAAGGTGGCCAGAGTTGGCAGCGTCCTGGAACGAGGGTCAGGCCAAACCATCAGCAGCAAAGCCCGTATAATAGGACCACAGGCAATTTGCAGGACCCATCAAGCATGCAACCACCTCGAGATTCGGGACCCTAACGCTGATCACAGGTGGTTGCTCTGCATTTACCGGGAGGGCCTTTTGCCCAGAAGTTGATGTAAGAGCATTAGGGCGGGGCAGTTTCATCGGGATGACATGTTAGGTCCTTGCTTACCCATTATTACACACTTCACTGCCTTCTTTGATTGGAAAGAAAGTATAGGTTCTTGCTTGTCCATTTGTACATACTCCTCTATTTTTCGGAACCAGAATCCAACTGTGCATATACATCACTGGCTCAACGTTGCCTTCTGTTTCTTACTTGGTGT
The DNA here is from genome assembly GCA_016097605.1 of Eucalyptus guilfoylei. NCBI lineage: Eukaryota > Viridiplantae > Streptophyta > Magnoliopsida > Myrtales > Myrtaceae > Eucalyptus > Eucalyptus guilfoylei. The sequence continues at coordinate 10,906,720 of CM027870.1, read as the reverse complement.
CCAGACAGATTTTTCACGCAAAGATTTTCTTCTGCAAGTAGGGGGTTTTGACATTGCGTAGATAATTCTCGTTTGGGGATGTTAGTTCGACTGTATATATCTTCCTAGGTTCTAGACCTTTACCGATGCTTCGACAAATAATCACCACAGTTGCACTGCCCTATTCTGCATTGGATGAACTTCAAAATGTTTCGGTAAGTTACTGAGAGCTTATTTTATAGCTTCCTAGAATGTGCTTGTCCCTTGCAATTGACAATAGTCATGGCCTGAAACCTTCTTGGACATCCTTTCACGTGGGTTCTAGAGAGAGAGAGAGAGAGAGAGAGAGAGAGAGAGAGAGTTAACGCTTCTTTTGACTCGCTAACACACAGAGAGAGAGAGGGAGAGAGAGAGAGACCAATCTTGGCCCTCTTCCTTATCTCCTCTTTTGGCAAGTGAAGGTAACGCCTCTCTAGAACTATATGGTAATCGGAAGACTAACAATATCAAATCTCCAACTCGTTCTAAATCTGAGTTCTTATTGTAAGATTCTAATGGAGCGTCACGAAAGGCACCCTTTCGTGAAGATTATCATCCATGTAATTTAGACCACACTGTCCTTTTGCTTCCAAACTGCTATGCTAGCTTATCTTATAAGGCCTAGCCACCTAATATTCTAAAGTACTTCCATTCGGTACTGTCATTTTCTTTTGTCTCTCCAATGCTGCTTCGGTTCGACTTCTGCTTCGCCTTCAATTGGTGGCTCTGGTGCTTACACTTCTCATGTTATGGTGTGACCTACAGTCTCCAAAGAATGCTGACACTATATTTAGGAATGCTATTGTAATGATTTCCAGTTTTGAACCTAATGAACGATCGAATCGAGGGTTATGCTATTTTGCCTCATGCCCTGATGTACTCATCCGTTAACTTGTTCTGATCTTGCAATCCGCTAATCCTAACTAGATGTCAGTTTGCCTTTCTCACAATGGGAACTAATCTTTCTCGAAAAAGGGTTCACTCCAAATAATGCTCTAAAAAATTTACTGAACAGGCAATCTAGCGCGTCATTTTCTTTAAAATACAATGGAACATTATGCAAGATCAGTGGAATTTTGCAAAAAGTCAAGAGACGACTTGTGCGATGCAAGGAGCTTGCTGAACAGGGCAAAATAGTAGCCATTGGGCGACAAGCATCGGGCCTTGCCCGATGCTTATTACTCCAGGCCCGCGTTGCATCACGGGGCATAGTTCTAGGGCTTGCTCCAACGCTAGCTTAGCAGCGCCAGGTCACTAAGCACATCAATACATCACATAAAATATCATGAATTGTGACTTTAGACCATAATATTTTTATATTTAAACTATGAACAGTGCATTGAGAAAAGAAATAAAATCTCAAAACATAGGATAGAAATTAAATTATGCATGAGTTGGTCACACATGGGGAACAAAATCTAAAAATATTAGGATGGTCTGTGCATTCGAGTTCGACTACGTTTCTATTCAATGTGAGCCATGGGACATATATACTCAATTAGTAGCTAGAGAGTAAATGGGAAATATTTCAAAAGAAGCAGATGGTTTGCTCGTCCCTTTTGCGATGTAGCGTGAGATCAGGCCCGGCCCATTTACGATTTAGAACGAGGACAAGGCAGTGATTGCGGGATTCGCTGACCGTTACCGTTGTGGAAGTTGAAAGACGGTTGGTGAAGCGAGCATTCGAAAGCACCCATCTCTTCTTCATGCGAGAAACAGAGTCCACTCTCTGTCGGCGACGGGTATAGATTACTCGCCTCTGAACCATCCCCCTTTTCCTTCTCTCATTATTGGAACTCCTAGAACTAGAGAGATAGAAGCCTCCGGGTCTTCTCGATAGACTCTTTTGAACAGAGGGAAAAGAGGAAAGAAAAAAAGAAAATAAAAGAACAGATATTGCCCAGTTGCACCGAACGAGAGATTTACGAAGCGGGTGATTTAGTTTCCCATTTAGTTCTTGATTTTCTATTTTCGATGAAACTATCAAGAAGAATATGAGCTTATGTCGTAAATTTGGAATTGTGAGCTCTCATGTTCCCTATTTGAGGACTGTTATCAATCAAGAAAGAAGAATATGAAAGTATCAATCAAAATCACAAGATAATTCTTGGACATACTCGAATTGAGAAATTAACAACTCTTATAATACAATAATATATTCATATATTATTTCATTATTATATTGTTTAGTGATTATCACAACTCTTGTAATATAACGATATCTTCATATATTATTTTTCAGTATTGTTTCCTTTGTACAAAGGGTAACATTAGTAATATATTTATATAATGAAATCATCCAACACCTTTGTTCTTTAGAAAGTCAAGCGTGAAAAGAAGATAGTGTCCCGTTTTACCAAAGAATTTATCTACGAAATACTCAAGCTGTTAAATTAATGTTTCGAATTTGAATTCGGATAACGATTTGTTAAACTGAATTTGTCGATAAAGATTTTCTAAGTAGATTTCAAATTGGACGAACAAGCCATTCTTTTTTTGGACTCCTTATAGCTGCACATAAGAGGAAATAAAATAGAATAAATAAAAAATTTGAGCAAAGTTTCTTCTTTATCTTCGGAAGCCTGCAGAGGCCGAAGATGTTATCTTCAATCCGAAAGATGTTATCTTCGGAAGACATCTTTCGGAAGCCTGCAGAAGCCGAAGATGTTATCTTAGTGGGACCCAAAAGTCAAAACTTTGACTTTTGAGCACACAGTATAAAAGCGTACGTGGACCAACTCCTCTGTTCACGATCCGCGAGATATCTGAAGCCGCGTGAAGCCTTCCAAAGGAACGTGAAGACTTACATACGTGGACCAAAGCCGAACATTGAACGTTGGAGTTACTAATTTTCGGCGTACGTAAAGCGTTTTTGTTTCGAGCTTGAACACTTTTGTTTCGAGCTTGAATATGCGGTAATTTTGTGCAATAAGTTTTTGTTCAAGTGAGTTGTTTATTTATAATCGTTTCCGCATATAGTATTCCAAGACAGGCAGTGCAACATGGACTCCAACCTCGCCATTCAGAGACTCCTTTCTCAAGGTTTTAACGCCCTCCTTCGATCTGTTCTTGTTCTTGGTTCAGTATTGAGAGACACTGCCATGCCATCAGCCAAGAGACATTCATGGATTTAACGTGAACTCTTCGTATCCAGCCAAAAAAGAAAGAAAAAAAAAAAGGAACGTCAACTCTTTGAGTGTGTGCAGCTGATTTAGTTTCTCCTTTTGTTCTTTATTTTCACTCTGATGAGAATGTCAAATTTGGGTCTTCTCGATCGACTGGCGCGAATCTGGGACAGATGGAGATAAAAATTCCATATATTAGGATTCTATGGCTCTGGGTTGTAATCTTGATTTCTAGATTCTGTTTGTCATTGTCATTCAACTATCTGCAGTCCGTTCGTGAAGCACTTGTGGTGACTTCAAATTGAATGATGGTCTTAGTCTCCTTGATGTCTTTTTACCAATGATCTATATCAGTGTTAGAAGTCACCCTCACAACTGGTTTTTCACCAATTCAAATTATAACACTCTTCAATTTCAGAAGCGGATAGCAAGGAAATATCACAGTTAGATGATGTTTCATCCCCTCCGGCTGCTGCTGTGTCATCAGTTGCTTCTCAATTGCACGGTCCTAATACAGGGAACAGGAAAGAGAAGGAAGTGGTTCGAAGCGTGGATGATAACAATGCAGTTATATCAAGAAGCCATGACCCACCCTTGCATGCCGTGGATCCACTGAGACTCCGTGCATCAAGTGCTGGTTCTGATCCCTGGGCATCTAGAAACAATGCGGCTACTGTCTTTGCTCATCAAGCATCAGCCGGTTCAGCAAGCACGCCCAACTGGTACGTGCTAATGTCTTTGTTCGCATGGTCTGTTTCTGTATGGTTGGTTTATGCCATGTCATTGTTGATCTGCTGTTGGTTTTACAAATGAAAGGAATGGAAATGAGTTCAGTGGAGAAAAATCGATCTGGGGAGAATGGAAAGTGTTTTTGACGCCAGATAGGGAAAAACTGGAGATTCCACAAGCCGTGTACGACGCGTTCAACAACCCTAATCCTGGAAGTTCGGGGACTTGGGAACGTAAGCTCTCGCCAACTTCAAGTGAACCGGTACGAATTCTTCATGTATTTGCTTTTCCTCTCTTTTGATTGTACTCTTTCATTTCGGCCCCTCAAATGTCGATCCTAAGTAGTCCTCTTTAAATCATGCCGAGTAGACGTATTAATTTTGCATGTGCCTTTATGAGAGTGTGAATGCTTTTTTGCATGTAGACTATTCGGTATCGATCCTTCCTTCCTCTCCTTCGTTTGTCTCATTATTCGCTTCTGTCTTGAAACCCATAACATCGAGCATTGAAGCTTTCTAAACGCAGAGAGAATGATTTTGTCGATTCTACCTTCTCATGGTCAAACCTTTGAATGGCTTAGTCCATTTAACCACAGAGTGGTTATTTATTTAACCTTTGAATGATTTATTTATTTCTTTTTCTTATTGTCAAACCCTGGAATGACTTGGTTATTATTTTTTCTTATTTTTGCTGGTTCATCTCCACAGAGTGGTTCATCAGAAGCTACCCCAAGTACGGCTTGCGATCTGACTTTTAGGGATCCTCAAGATCCAGTCCTTGACGCCCCGTTTGCATGCTCAAGATATGGCCCTATTCAGCGTCCAGGGAAAATGCCAGAGGTATGGTAGTATTTAGCTCTATTTTTTCCCCTTCTATGGGATGCATGATGCTGGCCTTTTACTCTCAGCTGATTTCTCCATAAAGGAAATGGAAAATTCTGATACCTAATGATTGTGCCTTCTGATGATAATAACCAGCACCGTGATATGACATCGGCTCAACAACACCTGCATCAAGGTGGCAGTTTGTCGTGGGCCAATGGCAATGCTTCTGGTTGGGGAAGCTTTCAGGGAGCTGGAAAGACATTTTATCAATCTCCGCCAATTCCACCTTATTCACCTGCCCCCTTTGATAGTCCTCAGACCAGCAGTGGCTCCACATTGCATGCTAGGTACCAGTATAGCCCCTATGATATTCCTCGGACCAGCAGTGGCTCCGAATTGCATCCTCAGTACCAGTATAGTCCCTTTAATAATCCTCAGACCAGCAGTGGCTCCACATTGCATGATCAGTATCAGTATAGAAATGATTATTGCCCCTTACCAATTCCTGGACCGGTTGTGACTGCACATGGTAGCTTCCCTCTATGGGCACTAGCGCCTGCTAATGCTAATAATTGGTGCGGTGGCGAAGGGTCATCTCCGCAATATGACAATCAAGGTGGCCTGAGGTGGCAGCGTCCTGGAACCAGGGTCAGGCCAAGCCATCGGCTGCAAAGCCCGTATAATAGGACCACAGGCAATTTGCAGGACCCATCAAGCATTCAACCAACTCAAGATCCAGGATGCTAACGTTGATCACGGCTGGTTATTCTGCATTTACCGGAAGGTCCTTTTGCCTAAATTTGATGTAGGAGCAGTAGGGCGTGAAAGTTTCATCAGGAAGACATGTTAGGTCATTGCTTACCCATTTTTACACACTTCGGTTCCTTTGATTGGAAAGAAAGTATAGGTTTTTGCCTGTCCGTTTTAACAAATTTTTCTGTTTTTGGAGTTAGAATCCAACTGTGCCATATGCTTCACTGGCTCAATATTGCCTTTCGTTTCTTAATTGGTGTTTGGACAGATTTTTCACGCAAAGCTTTTCTTCTGCAAGTAGGGGGTTTTGACATCACGTAGATAATTACAGTTGTAGGATGTTAGTTCGACTGCATATATCTTCCTAGGCTCTAGATCTTTCCGATGCTTCGACAAATAATCGCCACAGTTGCACTGCCTTTTGTTTCTTAATTGGTGTTTGGACAGATTTTTCGCGCAAAGATTTTCTTCTGCAAGTAGGGGGTTTCGACATCGCATAGATAATTCTCATTGGGGGATGTTAGTTCGACTGTATATATCTTCCTAGGCTCTAGACCTTTTCCAATGCTTCGACAAATAATCACCACAGTTCCGCTGCCCTATTCTGCATTGGATGAACTTCAAAATGTTTCGGTAAGTCTCTGAGAGCTTATTTTTTAGCTTCCTAGAATGTGCTCGTCCCTTGCAATTGACAATAGTCATGGCCCGAAACCTTCGTGGACATCCTTTCACGCGGGTCCTACTCTTGATAGAATCAGCCTGCCAAATCGAAAGTTACGGAGGGCTACGAGGTTCTCTCTATTCGCGGGGCACTTAATTCTTAAATGTGATGCTACAGAATGTGATGCCTAGCAGTACAAGTACCCACAAAAAATCGAAGATGAACCAAAGTAGAATTTTAAACCGATAGATGGCAGCGTGATTTCAATCGTTAATGAACTTGGTGAGTGCCAGAATTTGGCTTGCCAGCTTAGAAACGAGTCTTTTAACGATCCAGCGAGATCCTGAACGAAGGAACTTACCCGGGTGCACTTGCTTACTGCAGATCTCGAAACAGATTGGAAAATTATTCTGTTTCTTGTGGACTCCCTGAGAGTAATGATTGCTGAGTATCATGATGACAGTACGCATGAGTCTAGGTTAGCCCTTGAGTTGACGCTTCTTTTGACTCGCTAAGAGAGAGAGAGAGAGAGAGAGAGAGAGACCAATCCTGGCCCTCTTCCTTATCTCCTCTTTTGGCAAGTGAAGGTAACGCCTCTCTAAAACTATATGGTAATCGGAAGACTAACAATATCAAATCTCCAACTCGTTATAAATCTGAGTTCTTATTATAAGCTTCAAATGGAGCGTCACGAAAGGCACCCTTTCGTGGAGACTATCATCCATGTAATTTAGACCACACTGTCCTTTTGCTTCCAAACTGCTATGCTAGCTTATCTTATAAGGCCTAGCCACCTAATATTCTAAAGTACTTCCATTCGATATTGTCATTTTCCTCTATCTCTCCAATGCTGCTTCTGTCCAACTTCTGCTGTGCCTTCAATTGGTGGCTCTAGTGCTTAGACTTCTCATGTTATGGTGTGACCTACAGTCTCCAAAGAATGCTGGCACTATATTCAGGAATGCTATTGTAATGATTTCCAGTTTTGAACCTAATGAACGATCGAATCAAGGGTTATGCTCTTTTGCCTCATGCCCTGATGTACTCATCCATTAACTTGTTCTGATCTTGCAATCCGCTAATCCTAACTAGATGTCAGTCTACCTTTCTCACAATGGGAACTAATCTTTCTCAAAAAGGGGTTCACTCCAAATAGTGCTCTAAAAAATTTACTGAACGGACAATCTAGCGCGTCATTTTCTTTAAAATACAATGGAACATTATGCAAGATCAGCGGAATTTTGCAAAAGGTCAAGAGACGACTTGTGCGATGCAAGAAGCTTGCTGAACAAGGCAAAATAGTAGCCATTGGGTGACGAGATGCTTATTACTCCAGCCCGCGTTGCGTCACGGGGCACAGGCCTAGGGCTTGCTCCAACGCTAGCTTAGCAGCGCCAGGTCACTGAGCACATCAATACATCACATAAAATATCATGAATTGTGACTTTAGACCATGATATTTTTATATTTAAACTATGAACAGTGCATTGAGAAAAGAAATAAAATCTCAAAACATAGGATAAAAATTAAATTATGCATGAGTTGGTCACATATGGGGAACAAAATCTAAAAAAATTAGGATGGTCTGTGCATTCGAGTTCGACTATGTTTCTATTCAATGTGAGCCATGCGACATATATACTCAATTGGTAGCTAGAGAGTAAATGGGAAATATTTCAAAAGAAGCAGATGGTTTGCTCGTCCCTTTTGCGATCTAGCGTGAGATCAGGCCCGGCCCATTTACGATTTAGAACGAGGACAAGGCAGTGATTGCGGGATTCGCTGACCGTTACCGTTGTGGAAGTTGAAAGACGGTTGGTGAAGCGAGCATTCGAAAGCACCCATCTCTTCTTCATGCGAGAAACAGAGTCCACTCTCTGTCGGCGACGGGTATAGATTACTCGCCTCTGAACCATCCCCCTTTTCCTTCTCTCATTATTGGAACTCCTAGAACTAGAGAGATAGAAGCCTCCGGGTCTTCTCGATCGATTCGACTCTTTTGAACAGAGGGAAAAGAGGAAAGAAAAAAGAAGATGAAAAGAACAGATATTGCCCAATTGCATTAGTAATGTATTTACATAATGGAATCATCCAACACCTTTGTTTTTTAGAAAGTTGAGCATAAAAAGAAGATAATACCCTGTTTTGTCGAAGAATTTGTCTATGAAATATTCAAACTGTTAAATTAATGTCTCGAATTTGAATTCGGATAACCACTTATTAAACCGAATTTATCAATAAAGATTTTCCAAGTATATTTCAAATTGGACAAAGAAGTCTTTCTTTTCTTGGACTTCTCATTGCTGCACAAAAGAGGAAATAAAACAGAATAAAAAAAATTTAAGCAAAGTTTCTTCTTTATCTTCGGAAGCCTGCAGAAGCCGAAGAAGTTATCCTCGTGGGACCCAGAAGTCAAACACACACAGTTTAAAAGCGTACGTGGACCAACTCCTCTGTTCACGATCCGCGAGATATCTGAAGCCGCGCGAAGCCTTCCAAAGGAACGTGAAGAACCAAAGACGAACGTCGGAGGACGAACGTCGGAGTTACTAATTTTCGGCGTATATACGTAGGTGGACCAAAGACGAACGTCAGAGTTACTAATTTTCAGGGTACAGAGCGTTTTTGTTTCGAGCTTGAACGCGCAATAATTTTGTGCAATGAGTTTATGTTCAATTAAGTTGTTTATTTATAATCGTTTCCGTGTATAGTACTCCAAGACAAGCAGTGCAACATGGACTCCAACCTCGCCATTCAGAGACTCCTTTCTCAAGGTTTTAACGCCCTCCTTCGATCTGTTCTTGTTCTTGGTTCAGTATTGAGAGACATTGCCATGCCATCAGCCAAGAGACATTCATGGATTTAACGTGAACTCTTCGTATCCAGCCAAAAAAGAAAAAAAAAAGGAACGTGGACTCTTTGAGTGTGTGCAGCTGATTTAGTTTCTCCTTTTGTTCTTTATTTTCACTCTGATGAGAATGTCAAATTTTGGGTCTTCTGGATTGACTCCTCAATACAGGGAAAAACAAAGAGTGGTCACCGATGGAATTGAAGGAGCAATTCGAGCTTGTAAAGGAGATGGTGTCCCGTCTCACCAAAGAAGACCGAGAGCGGGGAGCGATGGAGTGGAAGGAGCAAGTCCAACGTATGAAGGAGATGATGCCCTGTTTCACTGAACAGATGATTTGCAAAATGCTCGAGCAATGCTACATTGACTCAGACCTCACCCTGCCCCGACTCCTTTCTCCAGGTTTTTCGCGCTCCGTCCATTTGTCGCTCTTGGGGTCGGTTAGTCATTAGAGGAATTGCCATCAAGTAAAGAAAAGCCTCATCCTGTTTGAAACAAGACATGTTAATTCTCTTTTGTTTCCACTTTTGATCATACAATCAGATGGCCCTCGATGTTTTCTTTTGCCTTCAGCGTATTTTGTTCTCTCTAGTTCCTTTTTATTCGAAACAAGAGAACATCATCTTTTGATGTGCTTTTCATCGTTTTGAACTTTGCATAGATGTTCTTGTTTAATTGACAACTTAGGCTTGTTAGGTTATGCGGTTGAAGCCATATTAGTGGCAGACGTATGTGCATCTTCTGCTTTTGGCAATGCAAGCCGATTGCAGAATTAGAAGAGCGGTGTGAATTTTCTCTGATGATTCTGGCAGTGTTCAGGGTGAGCTATGAAGGCTGAATCAAAATTTGTGTAATTCAAAAACTTCTCTAATGCAACAGGTCAGATGGAAATACTAGTCCATTGATTTAATAAGAAATCAACTGCTTGGGGCTGATTTTCCTTTCATTCATCCTCTTTGTCTGCTATCTGAATGAAATGCTGATAGAGTAGAATTGCTTTTTGGGGACTATCGCTTGGAATGGTGTTGGTTGCCATCGAGGCATGCTGATATCAGATACTTTTATTTGTTGATGCTGAGTCCTTTAAGGAGTTCTTGTTATCTAGACTGGCGCGAATCTGGGACAGATGGAGATAAAAATTCCATATATTAGGATTCTATGGCTCTGGGTTGTAATCTTGATTTCTAGATTCTGTTTGTCATTGTCATCCAACCATCTGCAGTCCGTTCGTGAAGTACTTGTGGTGACTTCAAATTGAATGATGTTACCACCTTGGGAAGCATGGATGTCCATTCCTTCTTAATCTGAATATGGAAGATCAAGACATGATAGTCTTAGTCTCCTTGATGTCTTTTTACCAATGATCTATGTTAGAAGTCACCCTCACAACTGGTTTTTCACCAATTCAAATTATAACACTCTTCAATTTCAGAAGCGGATAGCAAGGAAATATCACAGTTAGATGATGTTTCATCCCCTCCGGCTGCTGCTGTGTCATCAGTTGCTTCTCAATTGCACGGTCCTAATATAGGGAACAGGAAAGGGAAGGAAGTGGTTCGAAGCGTGGATGATAACAATGCAGTTATATCAAGAAGCCATGACCCACCCTTGCATGCCGTGGATCCACTGAGACTCCGTGCATCAAGTGCTGGTTCTGATCCCTGGGCATCTAGAAACAATGCGGCTACTGTCTTTGCTCATCAAGCATCAGCCGGTTCATCAAGCACGCCCAACTGGTACGTGCTAATGTCTTTCTTCGCATGGTCTGTTTCTGTATGGTTGGTTTATGCCATGTCATTGTTGATTTGCTGTTGGTTTTACAAATGAAAGGAATGGAAATGAGTTCAGTGGAGAAAAATCGATCTGGGGAGAATGGAAAGTGTTTTTGACGCCAGATAGGGAAAAAATGGAGATTCCACAAGCCGTGTACGACGCGTTCAACAAACCTAATCCTGGAAGTTCGGGGACTTGGGAACGTAAGCTCTCGCCAACTTCAAGTGAACCGGTACGAAGTCTTCATGTATTTACTTTTCCTCTCTTTTGATTGTACTCTTTCATTTCGGCCCCTCAAATGTCGATCCTAAGTAGTCCTCCTTAAATCATGCCGAGTAGACTTATGAATTTCGCATGTGCCTCTATGAGAGTGTTAATGCTTTTTTGCATGTAGACTATTCGGTATCGATCCTTCCTTCCTCTCCTTCGTTTGTCTCATTATTCGCTTCTGTCTTGAAACCCATAACATCGAGCACTGAATCTTTCTAAATGCAGAGAGAATGATTTATCGATTCTACCTTCTCATGGTCAAACCTTTGAATGGCTTAGTCCATTTAACCACTGCCCTTTTCATTGCTAGTTCTTCTCCACAGAGTGATCCATCAGAAGATACCCCGCGTAATTTAGCTACATCTTCCATTCATCCGTTAAGAGAACCTGAACATCTTCGCTCGCCAATTCTTGACACACCACTTGAAAGAACGGCCCGGGGTTCACATTTAGTCTTTAGCTACTAATATGTCAAAGTTCACGTCGAATTGAAATCCTAGCTGAACTTGAATGCATGAACGATCTTAAATTTTGAGATTTTGTTCCTTATATAGAATTGAGTTATCATTTAATTTCTATCATATGTTTTGAGATTTTAATCCCCTCCTCAATGCATGGTAATAATGAGCATCGAGACTTATTTCAGCCAACTAAAAAAATCACGGTCTAAAATTGTTGCCAAAATGAGTTTATAAATCTGTCTTATAAAGTGACAATTACGCAATTATATGTTTGTGTGCTTACAATCGTATGTGAAGCTAAACATCTTAATTCCATGAAAATGGCTGAAGTTGCTGTTGTAAATCCAGAAGTAAATGAGGTAAGGTTCTGTCTAGAGCTCAAAGGATTGAAACAGCACGCATTGCGGAGGTTCTTTCGTTAGTAGGAACCACTTAGGATGTCCACGGCATGATCATGTCAACCTTGTAGAATATTAGTTCAATGAATAGGACCATATATTGGGGGCGCAAGAATTGGCTCAGACCTATGGTCCTACTAAGCGTCTAGGGAAAATGTCGAGGTATGGTAGTCTTTAGCTCTGTTTTTTCCCCTTCTATGGGATGCATGGTGCTGGCCTTTCCTTTCAGAAGGAAACAGAAAATTCTGATACCTAATGATTGCGCCTTCTGATGGTAATAACCAGCATGATAATGTGCCATCGACTCAACAAGACGTGTATCAAGGTAGCAGCTCGTCTCGGGCCGATGGCAATGCTTCAGGTCGGGGAAGCTTTCAGGGCGCCGGAAGGACATGTTATCAATCTCCGCCAATTCCACCTTATTCACCAGCCCCTTTTAATATTCCTCAGACCAGGAGTGGCTCCGCATTGCATGCTCAGTATCGGTACAGACAGCCGCTTCTGCCTGCTAATGCTAATAATTGGCGCAGTGGCGAAGGGTCATCTCCACAATATGATGATCAAGGCGGCCTGAGTTGGCAGCGTCCTGGAACGAGGGCCAGGCCAAACCATCAGCAGCAAAGCCCGTATAATAGGACCACAAGCAATTTGCAGTACCCATCAAGCATGCAACCACCTCGAGATTCGGGACCCTAACGCTGATCACAGCTGGTTGCTCTGCATTTACCGGGAGGGCCTTTTGCCCAGAATTTGATGTAGGAGCATTAGGGCGAGGCAGTTTCATCGGGATGACATGTTAGGTCCTTGCTTACCCATTATTACACACTTCACTGCCTTCTTTGATTGGAAAGAAAGTATAGGTTCTTGCTTGTCCATTTGTACATACTCTTCTGTTTTTCGGAGCCAGAATCCAACTGTGCATACACTTCACTGGCTCAACGTTGCCATTTGTTTCTTAATTGGTGTCCGGACAGATTTTTCACGCAAAGATTTTCTTCTGCAAGTAGGGGGTTTCGACATTGCATAGATAATTCTTGTTTGGGGATGTTAGTTCGACTGTATATATCTTCCTAGGCTCTAGACCTTTTCCAATGCTTCGACAAATAATCACCACAGTTCCGCTGCCCTATTCTGCATTAAATGAACTTCAAAATGTTTCGGTAAGTTACTGAGAGCTTATTTTATAGCTTCCTAGAATGTGCTTGTCCCTTGCAATTGACAATGGTCATGGCCCGAAACCTTCGTGGACATCTTTTCACGCGGGTCTTACTCTTGATAGCATCAGCCTGCCAAATCGAAAGTTACAGAGGGCGGTGCACTTATTCTTCAATGTGGCATTGGCATGTTGCTAGGGGTACGAGGTTCTCTCTATACGTGGGACACTTATTTGTTACAGAATGTGATGCCTAGCAGGACAAGTACCCATAAAAAATCAAAGATCAACCAAATTAGAATTTTAATCCGATAGATGGCAGCGTGATTTCAATCGTTAATGAACTTGGTGAGCGCTAGAATTTAGCTTGTGAGCTTGGAAACGAGTCTTTAGCCGAACCAGCGAGATCCTGAACGAAGGAACTTAGCCGGGTGCACTTGCTTACTGCAGATCTCGAAAGAGACTGGGAAATTATTCTGTTTCTTGCGGACCAGCCGAGAGCAATGATTCCTGAGTATCATGATGACAGTATGCATGAGTTTAGGTTAGCCCTTGAGCTGACGCTTCTTTTGTGTGTGTGAGAGAGAGAGAGAGAGAGAGAGAGACCAATCCTGGTCCTCTTCCTTATCTCCTCCTTTGGCAAGTGAAGGTAACGCCTCTCTAGAACTCTATGGTAATCGGAAGACTAACAATGTCAAATCTCCAACTCATTCTAAATCTGAGTTCTTATTATAAGCTTCAAATGGCGCATTTCGAAAGGCACCCTTTCGTGGAGACTATCATTCATGTAATTTAGACCAGACTGTCCTTTTCCTTCCAAACTGCTATGCTAGCTTGTGTTATAAGGCCTAGCCACCTGATATTCTAAAGTACTTCCATTTTTTACTGTTGTTTTCCTTTGTCGCTCCAATGCTGCTTCTGTCTGACTTCTGCTCCGCCTTCAATCGGAGGCTCTGGTGCTTAGACTTCTCATGTCAAGGTGTGACCTACAGTCTCTGAAGAATGCTGACACTGTATTTGGGGATGCAATTGTAATGATTTCCACTTTTGAACCTAATGAACGATCGAGGGGTCTGTTCTCGCCTCATGTCCTGACGTACTCATCCATTAACTTGTTTCGATCTTGCAAGCCGCTAATCCTAACTAGATGTCAGTTTGCCTTTCTCACAATGGGATCCAATCTTTCTCAGAAAAGGGGTTCACTCCAAAAGAATAGAGCTCTAAAAAATTTACTGAACAGGCAATCCGGTGCATCATTTTCTTTTCAATTATCATAAACAACTAGTCGTTAAGGCCACTGAAGGATCAGCTTTGTTTGCATGCCTCACATCATACTCTCTTTCACAATCGAGCGATTAACAATTCAACTAGATTGCATGAAACAATATAATCTTATCGAAATGGTTTACCATTCTAGTGACATCAACTATGAATATAACCAGTCAACATACGTGAAGGAATAAGAGAGGAGATGATGCAGTTGTCTCCGATTGACGGAATCTTCTGCAATCCAACTTTTTTCCTTGTCAAGCCTTGTCGGTTCTGCATCTGCCTGAATTCTCATCTTACTGTTTAATGCAGTTCTACTGTTGATATACCTTGGCTGTTTCTGCTATCGCTAGCTACGACTAACATTCCTCACTAACTATGCTTCTTAAACTGTGGTGATCATTTCTGACTGAGCATCTTTACCATCATGTCTGTTGATATTTCTTGGTATGTGTTCTGTCTTCCTTATTCCTCTTCCTGTTAGTCCATTCATCACTACCTGCCGATTTGCTGTGAGTACGTCAGTCTTTCTTTTCACATCTAACTTTAGGATGCCCCTCACACAAAATTCTTCACTTCAAATGACGAACATTTTTTACTATCAACCATCTACTCCCATGAGGGAACACATAATCATGTGCAATCATCCTTGAAATTTTCCTGACAGCACTAACTCATAGCTTACTTCCGGCGCAGAAACTAAATAAAACTGACGCATGTCAAAAAGGAGAGACGATGAATCAAAACAAAGAGCACTGCCACTTCACCAGAATGTATAAGTACGCTAGATAGCAGAAGAGAATCCATAGATAGTACCGGACATATCCGTCATCGTCCAAGTTGGCAGCGACTGAATCCCCCAGAGTCATCTTCTGATGGAGAACCCAGTTTGCGATCAGGAGATTCCTCTCGTCAACGATAAGTTTGGTTAGGTCCAAAAACGCCTCAGCAACAGCCAATGTACTCAATAGCGCAGCCACACTACTGCGAAACACCTTCCTGTTGCGGTCAAAAACCCGCAATCTCCATAACCGATGGTGGTCACTGTAATGACAGACAGATAAAAGCTATCGACCCAACTCAAACCCCCCAAGGAACGAACAGTCACCGTCCCCACGGCAATGCAAATGAAGACTACACCTCAAAGCCGAGCAAACTTTGATCCTTATCCTCATCCTGCCCTTTTCCTTATCGACCATATACGTCCGAACCATCGCATTGAAGCTGTTCTCATCCAGGGTGCTCAACGTTATGGCTTCCTGCCGATCACAGACGTAGGTGACCAATCCGTTGAATAAGAAATACACGAGGACGGCAATCAATGCACGTCAGACCATCGAAGAGGTCAGCCCAGGGGCATGTCCGGGATTTAAAAGGTCGGGAACCGATTCCTTGTCGCTGCTGAAGGGTGAAGGAGCAGAATGCGAACGGCAAATGAGCAGTTTCTCTGGATCATTCAAGTTGGCAACGAAATCGGCACACGAAGCAGGAGAATGGGGCGTCCTCAAGGATAGGAGGTAGGAACGGCACAATAACTTTTGGAAGAGAAATGGGCACGTTCTTGAATACATGCAAACAGTCCATCCGATCCTACACCTGGTAGTTCGTCCAAGATCCACAAAACCCAGATTACCAAACCATACGGCGAGGGTCGTCCTATACTTTATTCGCAGGCCTCCTGCTAATGGTGTTTTAAAGGAGCATCACATCATATACCTGCCAGTGCCATTCACACCCGATCCTATCAAGTTGGCAGCACGCATAAATCCCTGATCATCCTAACACACTACTACTAAATAAAAAATATATGCTTAATCCACGTATTGCGCGGGCGCAAGCAAACATTACCAAAAGCTTGACTTTATCGTTTGCCCATCGTATGTGTACAAAAGTTAGGGTTACGCTGCGGTCGACTTTAGAGGCGACCAATGAGAGGGATCTAACCTGGTCGGGCCCTTACATCTACTGCCCAAGCTCACCGCCAGAACAATTTCGAGTATAATATTCTTGGGCCAAGTTGGGCCGACACGAGCCTAATAGGGTTGGGCCGTGCTTTTATAACTAGATTGCCTTGTCCAAACCCGTCCGAAAGTATCCTCCAAGGGTCTTCCGTGCATTTAAGTTCAACGGTGATTTCCATTCAATGTGAATTTTTTGGACATATATACTTAATTAGTAGCTAGAGATTAAATAGGAAATTATTTTTGAGAACCAAGATAGTTTTTTTATTTTTATTTTTTAAATTTGAAGGGAAGGACCAAGTAAGTTGGGTTTTGCGATCCAGATTCGGATTACGGCTCTTACGGCCCAGCCCATTTGGTACCTCGCGGGATTCGCAGACCGTGACCGTTGTGGAAGTTAAAAGACGGTTGATGAAATGAGTTTGGAAGGACCCATTTCTTCTTCACGTGAGAAACAGAGTCCACCCTCTGTCAGCGAGGGGTACAAAATCACTCAGCCTCTGATCCATCCCTTTTCTCTTTCTCATAATTTGAAATTGCAGAGAGAGAGAGAGAGAGAGAGAGAGAGAGAGAGAAGCCTATGGGTCTTCATGATCGGACTCTTTTCGGCGGAGGAAGAAAAATTGAAGGGAAAGAACAGAGAGATACCAGTGGAGTCGAAGGAGCAGGTCGAGCGTATGAAGGAGATACTACACAATTGCACCGAACGAGAGATTTACGAAGCTTTCGAGGACTGCGAGATGGATTCCAACGACGCCGTCACAGACTCCTTTCTCAAGGTTCTCTCCACTCTCCTTCAATCTCCTCCTGTTCTTGGTCTAGTCTTCAGAGCCGTTGCCACGCCATCAAGCGAGAAATGCCCATTGTTCTGATTTCTTTGGGTTCAACGTAAACCCTTTGAATCAGTGCGGCTGATATGGTTTCTCATTCAGTTCTTGATTACCCATCTTGATGAAACTGTCGAATTTAGGTCTTCTTGATTGACTCCTCGGTGGAGAGAGAGAAAAACAGAGAGGCGGTACCCATAGGAGAAAGTCGAGAGTGAAAAGAAGATGGTGCCCCATTTTGGCGAAGAACTTATTTGGTAAATGCCCAAGCAATTCAACATGGACTCCAACCTCGCCTTTCAGAGACTCCTTTCTCAAGGTTTTTACCCTCTCCTTCGACCTGTTCTTGTTCTTGGTTTAGTATTGAGAAACATTACCATGCCATCAAGCAAGGGACTCCCATTTTTGTTGTGTTTGGATTTAACGTGAACCCCTTGTATCCAGCCAAAAAGAAAGACGCAAACCCTTTGAGTGGGTGCAGCTGATTTAGTTTCTCATTTTGCTCTTCATTTTTATTCTGATGTGATTATCAAATTCGGGTCTTCTTGATTGACTCCTCAATAGAGACAGGGAAAAACAGGAGAGGTCACCGATGGAGGGAAAGGACCAATTCGAATGCATAAAAGAGATGGTGCCCCGTTTCACTGAAGACGACCCAGAGAGAGTACCGATCTCCTATGGGCCTCAGTGGCCCCTTCAACAACATGGTTCCACGGACAAGGGTGACGATATGCATCATAACTTCAAATACGATCAGCTGTCTGCTCAACAAGAGGCGCATCACGGTGGGAGCTTGTCTCGGGCCAATGCTGACGCTACTTGCTTGTCCATGTGCACATGCTTCTTAGCATATAATTTTTGGGTCAATATCGCCCTTTTGTTTGGTAGCTCTAGCATCAGAACCGATTTCGCACAAAGATTAAGTTCTGCAAGTAGTGGGGGTTTCAATGTTGCATCCAATGTTAATCCTAGTCGCAGGATGTTACTTCGACCGGGTATATCTTCATGAGCTTTTGCAATGCCCCGAACCCCGGGCACGCACACGTCCCTCGATGATTGATTAAAATGCGACGTTCCCAGAACGTGTCGCTGACCCTTTCTTTTTATTTTTCAATTAAGCACATGCGGAAGTGAATTAAAAAAATACCCGGACAATCATCAAACACAGGGATAGTAAAAACATGCTAGCGTCTTTTTCAAAAATCACACTTTATAAACACATCAGGTTAGCCCTACAAGTCTATATACAGAAGTTTGACTCAAAAAGAAACTGCTGGGCCACCTACGCTCCGGACCCTTCCACCTTGGGCTCCGGATCATTCACGACTCCATCTGGTATATCGATGTCCGCGGGGTGAGCTACTTCCTTATCCTTGGTTTCGACGGTAGGCTCATCAAAACCCTGCAAAGGACCCTCCCAAACCCCGTTAGGCTCGTTAAGGAACCACGCTTGGAAGCAATGAGGTCTTACATGAGACAGGCCCTCATCGACCCAAATAGTAGTCACCACTAGCTCACTAGTCCAGGTGGTCCCGAGAATAGGGAAGAAAATAGACTCAGACTCCATCTCCCATGGGCACCCAAAACGAACGTGATGTATCTCCATACTAGGGACCTGAAAATATTTAACCACAACAGGGTGAGATAAATCTCAGTAATTCAAAACCCTAAATACCGATTAGGAAGCAAATTTACCTAGAGACAGCCTAAACATGCGTCACACACAAACTTACCTCGCCTCAGCACATCCCTGCATATTAGTGCGTCACATATATCATATCAATACAACAAGCGTATTTAACAATTGGAACACATCAATTCATCCATCAAATATACACATGGGTCTCGATTATAAAGTAAAACCGTTATGACACGTTCCATTCTGTGCCACACAATTTTGCCCCATAATCAGGCGCAACTATCACAACCGCTCAGGCGTGTCCCAGTTATTTACGACCCATCGGTCACGGCCAACTTAATAGTCGGCGGTCATCCGGCATAACCGGGCGTCGCCCCGTTCCATCGGGCACGACAACATCTACACCTAGACAGCATTCCATAAAGGAGTATCGGCTCAACCTCCACTGCGACTGGCATCCGTTGACATGGGGCATTTGAACTTAATCAAGAATATTGTGCTTTGCACTCAAATACCTCAATTTCAAATAATAGACTTGGCCAATTTTCTTCGTATTAAAAGTTCCTGGTAAAATAATTATACGTGGTCACGGATTTAAACTGAACCAATAAACATAGTATGCTCCCAATTTAAAATTCAACGATTTTATATAGTACATAAAAATATTTTGGCGTCAAAAAGCAACACCTGGTATTTTTTTTATTTAAATACCATAAAATCATATTTTTGCAATAGTAGCCAATAATCACCACCAAGCACTCAAATACACATATAAACTCATCCACGACGATCAGCGTAAAATTTCACTAAACGGCTATCCCGTCACAATTTATGCTACTTATAATTAATTAAATAAATTATAATTAAATTAAATAAATCTAATTTAATTAACCTAACCACGGTTAAATAAACTAATCATGGTTAACTAACCATAGTTACCTAACTAACCTAAGTTAACTAAACTAACCTAGGGTAGACTAACTAAACTAACCACCTAACCACCCTAGTTACTCTAACCACACTAACCTAACTAGGCTAGTTCATCTAACTAAGATTAGCTAATTAATCCTAATTAAAACTAACTAACCTACTAAGTGTAATTAACATCATAATTCGAAATTAGGGCGTTAACTCACTGAAATTCAACGGCGACGGGCTCACGGCGATGGTAGTGCGATGGCGATGAGAACCCGTAACTACCGAGTCTCCAACGGAGGCTCGGTTGAGGCTGAGAACAGCCCACAAGACTCACGGCTTGTGGCTGGTAGGCGATTCTGGAGATGTTGGTCGGGTTGGATCGAGTGATGTTGGGGCTAAGGCAGGTGGCAGACAGCTAAGCTAGGCGAACAGGGATGGTGGGCGGCTGGTGGCAGCGACAAACGGAGCTGGCGGGTTGGTCTCGGACAGCAACTGGATGCGTTAGGCAAGCTGGCTAGTGGCCGAGCGGGCGGGCGGTAGTTGAGGTGTGAGGTGGTGCAGGGCTGGTTGGGGGCTGGCGGACTGGAGCGGTTGTGCTGGGTGTGCAACGATGAAGATGATGATGAGGTGGTGCAACAACAGCAAAGCAGGAGGAAAATGGAGAATGAAGAAAGTGAAAGGAAGAAGAAGAAGGCAAGGGGTTCAGCTGAAGGAGAGGGCACGCATGGAGGAAAATAAGGGGGGGAGAGAGAGGCCAAGAAGGTCAAGGCTTTAGCCAATTGGAAGCCTAAGCAAAATATCAACCACTTGAGTGCTATGCCACTAAAGTCTTTAGCCACAAATGTCAAAGGTCCTCCAATGGCAATTTTCCTCCATATCCTCACCAAATAAAGCCTTTTTGGAGGCCAAATTACCAAACAAAGCTGCCCATTCAAACTTCTTCCATTTTCTTTTTGCCGAATTTGATTTTTCCGCAAAATTCCAAGCTCGATAGAATTTCTCCAAAAGATGAGACGATGTCCTAAAAATAAATTATGACACGTTCGAACATTTGATTCCGAAATTGAATTCAATTTCGTTGTTAAAATCGACCGAACGCAATTTTAGTACAATCTAACCTATCGGGTAGCTTTTAAGGATTTTAGCGCGTTTGACCCGTGGTCGATAATTTTCAATCCACGTTTGTGCATCTTCGACTTGTAGACGACGTTCGATTATCGTAAAAATCGCAAGGTTTTAATTACGTGCACCGAATATAATATCGATAGAAAATCAGGTTAGTGCTGTTTGACGTGAATTTCGCAATCAGGCGAAATCACCCGCAATTCAATTACGTGTTTCCATCGAATCGATCTATATCCGATCACATTTCAATTATAACGGTGTTGTATTGATCCTTGCCGATTATTACAGTCGAGCGATCGATTTCCGATCGAATTCTCGAGTCTATCGAGTTTATAACCCTTAACAGCTTCACCTAATATATTAGTTAACTCATGAGTAGCCAACTCAAAAAAAAAGGACCATAGGCACGTCAACGAAATGCCAATTTCATATTATCGAGACGGGGTTGAGATTCAAAATGTCACAACTTTAGCCCTTTTTCTAATGCTTCGAGTAGGCAATTATCGCTGCGGTCACACCATATTCCTGCATATAGACGAACTTCAAGAATTTCAGTACAAATACTGAGAGCACAATTAATAGCTTTCTAGAGTGTGCTTGTCCCTAAGAAGGCAACTGACATGAAGTCATTGTCAAGAAGTGTAAAGAGTGTATTCTTACAATCTTGCCCTGATCATTAGTTCCTTCTAGCGATATGGAATGTGCTTTGTCTGAAGTTTCCAATTATTTTCGTGAAATTAAAATGTTTAGCTTCAAATACGGTTGTAAGCACACGTAAAACATATTATTGCATAATTGTCGCTTTAGTCAGCAACAATTTTAGACCACAATTTTTTTTTAGTTAGTGGAAATAAGTCTCGATGCTCATTTTTTAATGCATTGAGGAGGGGAATAAAATCTCAAAATATATGATAGAAATTAAATGGTAATTCAATTCTATATAGGGAACAAAATCTCATAACTCAAGATCGTTCGTGCATTCAAGTTCAACTAGGGTTTCAATTCGAGGTGAACTTCGACATATTAGTAGCTAAAGACTAAATGTGAACCTTGGGCCATTCTTTCAAGTTCGTGTACGGTTTATTTTCATAATGTATATACAAAAAATTATACGCATCATGCAAATTATGAATGAGAAATGAAATCTAGATTAATATAAAATCAACAATTCATATGTTCCTACAAGGAGAATGAAGACAAATGTCGTAAGTCGTAAGGAGTGATTGCACGTTGTTAATAGATATGTATATATATAGCCATAAATCAAATATTGGAAAACATATATGGCAATGAATTTTCTTTTTAGCAAATTGGGTGCATAAAGTATTGCGAATGAGTAATTACAAAATTCCCCGACCGTCCGGTAGTTGAAAACAGGAGGTGGAGTGGGTTTTGAAGCGCCTCAATTCTTCATGCGAAAACAGAGTCGACTCTTTCAAAAAAGAACCTATTTCTCTCTCATAATTTGAATCTGTAGAGCTAGAGAGAGAAGTCTCCTGGTGTTCTTGATCAACCCTTGTGAAGAGAGAAAGAGAAAGACAATGGAGAAGAAGAAACAGAACAAAGAGAATTCTGAGATAGCAATGGAGACAGAGGAGAGAGTTGGGCGGCAAATGAATATCCTCGGCCATTTATCCATGCGAGAGATTTATGAAGGGCTCGTGGACTTCGCAATGCCCTTCGTAAATGCCACTCAGATACCCTTTTTCGCATGGTTTTCGCACGGTTTTTGCACACTTCCGTCATTCTCTGTTTTTGTTGCTGGAATAGAGAGACAAAAAGAGATAGGGGAGAAGGAGGAGGAGGAGGAGCACGAGGTGGAGAAGGAGAATAAGAAGAAGAAGACCAAGAAGAACAAGAACAGGAGGAAGAACAGCCAGAACGCAGAGTTACCAATGAAGCCACAGGGGAAAGCTAAGGAATGTGAGAGGGATGTCGGCAACTCTCCAGGTTTTTCGATGGGTGCTTCTTGCTTGATTGCCATGACTCTGATCAAGAGTAAAACAACAACTAAATTATCCACGTAATTGAATTACGGTCGATTCAACGAAAACATGCAATTGAATTGTAGGTGATTTCGCATGATTGCGAAAGTCACGTCGAACGGCAGTAACCTGATTTTCTATTGAAATTATACTCGGGACACGTAATTGAAACCTTGTGATTTTTACGACAACCGAGAGTTGTCTACGAGTCGGAGATGCACAAATGTGGATCGAAAATTATCGATCACGGGTTGAACGTGCTAAAATCCCTAAAAGCTACTCGATAAGTTAGGTTGTACTAAAATCGTGTTCGGTCGATTTTAACTACGAAATTGAATTCGATTTCGAGAATCGGACGTTCAAGTGGGTCACGATTTATTTTTAGGATGTTTTCTCATCTTTCAGAGAATTTTCATCGAGTCCGGAATTTTTGCGGAAAATCAATTTCGGACAAATAGGAAATAAAAGTGAAAATTCGGATGAGCTGCTTTAAGGCTTTATTTGGCTGCCAAAATGAATTATTTTAGAGAAATTGAAGCTAATTTTCTTATTGGGTGACCTATTGACAATTTTGGATGAAGACTTTGGGGCATATCACTTGAATGGTTTGATATTTTGCAAGGCTTGTGACTGGCCATTACTTTGACTTCTTTCTTCCCTCCTCTCTCTCCAAATTTCCCTCCCCCCTTGCGTGCAGCTCCCCCAACCGAAACCCCCCAGTAGCTTCTACTTCTTTCTCATTTCTTCTTCTCAATTTCCACATCAACTTTATCCTGCCGCAGCTCCTTCTATTTTCCCTTTTCACCGCCCAGCCGTCCACCCACCGCCTAAAAACCAGCAGCTGCGCCTCACCATCTGCCTGCCTCAGCTCAACCGGTCTCACGTTCGCCAAGCAACAACCCCGACCTGCCTTAGCTATTGTTCGCTTGCCCAGCTCAGCCCAAGAGCTGCCTGTCCCAGCTTTGAGCAACCTCAGCCGCCCCTAGCCTATCCGTCTGCCAGCCTACCTCCATCCAGCCTGCCAGCTCGCCGTTCAGCCATCGACAAACCACCCAGCCGTCCGCCAGCCCCCTCGATCTAGCAACCACATAATCGAATCAGCCCCTTGGCCGTGAGCCTTGTAGGGCTTTTCAGCCACCGTTAGGCCTCCGTTGGAGACCCAATTTTCTCAGGTCCTCACCATCTTCGCATCGCCGTCATTGTGAGCCCGCCGCTGTTGAATTCTGATGAGTTAACTCCCTAATTCCAGATTAGGTTGTTAATTACACTTAAGTGGTTAGTTTAGTATTAATTAGGATTAATGGTTAGTCCTAGTTAGAGTAACTAGCTAGTTAGCTTGGTTAGTTAGTTAGGTTAGTTTGGTTAGGTGGTTAGTTTAGTTAGGTTAGTCTACCCTAAGTTAGATTAATTAACCGTGGTTAGAATAATTAAGTTGGAATAATTTAATTAATTGTAATTTATTTAATTAATCGTAATTAGCGTAAATTGTGACAGATTAGCCGTTTTTCAGAATTTTGTGCTCGTTCTCGTGGATGAACTTATATGAAATTAATTGCTTATATGTGCAACTGAGTGCTTAGTGGCTATTATGGATTGTTATTGCAAAATTTGATTTTATGATATTTAAATAGAAAAGTACCGGGTGTCGGTTTTTGACGCCAAATTTTTATGTATTATATAAAATCATTGAATTTTGAAATGGGAGTGTATTACGTTTATTCGTTCGATTTAATTACGTGACCACATACGATTATTTTACCAAAATTTTTAATACGAAAAAAAGTGGCAAAGTTCATTATTTAAATATGAGGTATTTGAATGCAAAGCACAGTTTTCTTGGCCAAGTTTGTGTGCGCATGTGATCGCTATCGGAACCTGTCACTCAACGGGAGTTGGGGAGGCGATGCCTGATTTAGTTCGGATGCCCCACGTCAACAGATGCCGGTTGCGGTGGAGGCCGGGCCGATGCTCATTTATGGAATGTTGTCTAGGCATAGATGTTGCCATGCCTGACGGAGCGGGACGACGCCCGGTTATGTCGGATGACCGCCGATTGTTGAGTTGGTCGTGACTGATGGGTCCTAATAACTGGAACACACCTGAGTGGTTGTGATAGCTGTGCCTGATTATGGAGCAAAATTGTGTGGCACGGAATGTGACGTGTCATAACGATTCTACATTATAATCGGGACCCTTGTGATTAAAATGATGTGTTCCAATTATTAAATACACTTGTTGTATTCATATGATATATGTAACGCACTAATATGCAGAGATGTGCTGAGGCGAGGTAAGTTTGTTTATGACGCCTGTTTAGGCTGTCTCTAGGTGAATTTGCGTCCTAATCGAAGTTTAGATTGTTGACTCGCTGAGATTTATCTCACCCCGTCGTGGTTACCCCTTTCTTCAGGTCTTTAGTATGAAGTGCTAGCGTCACGTTTGTTTTGGGTGTCCGTGGGAAATGGAATCGGAGTCTACCTTTTTCTCTATTCTCGGGACCACTTGGACACGTGAGTTCGTGGTGACCACGATTTGGGTCGATGAGGGTCTCATTCACTTGGTGGCTCATCGCTTCAAAGCGTGGTTCATTAACGAGTCTAATGGGATTTAGGAGGGTCCTTTGCAGGGTTTTGACGGACCTACCGTCGAAACCGAGGATGAGGAAGTAGCTCACCCATGGATATCGACATCCTAGATGGTGTCGTGGAGGACCTAGCACCGAAGTTGAAGGGATCCGGGGTATAGGTTGCCTAGGACCTTTTTTTGGCGACAGACCTTTATATATAAACTTGTAGGGTTAACCTGATATGTTTATAAAGTGTGGTTTGTGAAAAAAAAATGGTTGCATGTTTTACTATCCCTGTTTTTTTTTTTTGTTCGGGTGTTTGTTTAATTTGCTTCCACATGTGCTTAATTGAAAGATAAAAGGAAATGGTCGGCGACGCGTCCTGGAACATCGCATTCATTTTAACCAACCCCCGAGGGATGTGCGCATGCCCGGCGTTCAGGGCGTGACAGTCCTAGTATGGAGATGTTGTCTACTCTAAATGTTCTTGAGGATATTACTTATCATGCTCCTCCAATAGTCTTTGATAGTTCTCCTCCTTCTCAAGAGAAGAACAATGCAACACAAGAAAAGGATAATATAGTATCTCAAGGTGAGATAACAAAACAACCACTTCAAGGGGAGACATTGAATATATATTGCTATAGCGATCCCACTATCAACAATTAAGTTAAGACCACTGATACATTACATGTTCGGTCATCATCTTTGAAACGGATTCTCCTACTCCTTCTAGTGAGGTTTCTCCTTCTAATATTTCTATTGCACTTCAAAATGGTACTATAACTTGCATCAACACCCTATATCTCACGTTGTCTCATATGACTCTTTTTCTACCTCCTATTGTACTTTTGTGTCTTCTTTATCTTTTGCCTCTATTCAATGGAATTGGCATGAAGCTTTTGTAGATGAGAAGTGGAAGGTAGCAATCGTGGAGGAGATGCATGCTTTGAAGAAAAATGGCACATGGGACCTTATTTTTCTTCCTCCTAGGAAACAACCGATAAATGTAAGTGGGTGTTTATAGTCAAACTGAAGATGGATAGTACCTTGGACAGATATAAAGCACGGTTGGTAGCAAAGGGATTTACTCAAACTTATGAGATTGACTATCAAAAAACCTTTGCTCCCGTTGCTAAGTTGAATATTGTTCGAGTTCTACTTTCTTGTGTTGTTAACTAGGGATGAGATCTTCAGTAGTTAGATGTGAAGAATGCCTTTCTTCATAAAGAGTTAGAAGAAGAAGTGTATATGGAGATTCCTCCAGGTTTTTCTTGTGACAAAACTCAAGATAAAGCGTATAACTTGAAACATGCACTTTATGATTTAAAGCAGTCACCCCGAGCCGACAAGTTTCAAAAAACTATGATTTTCGTTGGATATAAACAGAGTAATGTTGATCATACTTCATTTGTGAAGAGATCAGGTGCTAAAGTCACTATTCTCATTGTCTATGTAGACGATATTGTTGTCACGGGAATGATAATGATAAGATCAACCAGTTGAAAAAGCTTATTGGATAAAAGTTTGAGATAAAGCATCTTGGAAAGCTCCGGTTCTTTCTTGGGGATTGACATTGCCGGATCTTCAAAAGGTATCTTTCTATCCCAAATGAAGTATGTCCTTGACCTTTCGATAGAAGTTGGGTTATTAGGATGCCGTCCCTCTAATATACCTTTTGAGGCCAATTCTCGTCTTTGAGAATAAAATGATGATCCAATGGATAAAGGTCGTTATCAACGGTTAGTGGGCAAGTTGATTTATTTGTCCTATACTCGACATGATATTGATTTTGCTGTGAGCCTAGTGAGTCAATTTATGCATGATCCATACACTACTCATGTGGATGCCGTTCTTCGAATCCTTCAATATTTGAAGTCTGCTCGTGGGAAAAGGATTCTTTTGACTCCTCATGATGGCCTGAAAGTTGAAGTCTATACAAATGCTGATTATGCTTGATCCCCTTACCAAAAGTCTATTTCTAGGTGTTGTATATTCTTAGAGGGAATCTTGTTACATGGCGCATTAAAAAACACAATGTAATTGCTTGATCTAGTGCTAAAGTAAAGTTTCGTGCAATAGCACAGGCAGTTTGTGAATTGTTATGGCTTAAAGGATTACTTAAAGATCTTGGTGTATATGTCCATGTTCTTATGATGCTAGATCACAAGACTACTATTAGTATCGCTCACAATCTTGTACAGCATGATGAAACATCTGGAGATCGACAGACACTTTATCAAGGAAAAGTTAGAGAGTGGTTTAATTTGTATGCCCTTTGTTCAGTCTAGTGATCAACTCGTTGATATGTTCACTAAAGGACAGGGGGTTAAATCATTTCATCATGTTTTAGTCAAGTTGGGCATGTGTGACATCTATGCTCCAACTTGAGGGAGAGTGTTGAGAGTATTTGGTTGATAGGGATATGTTTGTCTATTTCTTTTATTATTTTATGTATGGGGGTAAAAAGGGTAATATTGGAATTTTGGCCTTTGGGCTTTATTATAAATAGATAGTTTGAGGTCACATTAACCTAACCAAATATTCAGTTTAGTTTTTATCTTCCAACACTAATTCATTTCCACGGTATGGAATATCTGTTGATCCTTCCTTCTAAATCCAGACAGTATGCTTTATCTATTGATCCTTCCTCCTTGATGCCAAACCCTTAAATGACTGGTTCTTTCTTTTTTCTATTGCTGATTCTACGCCACAGAGATCCATCGGAAAGTAACCTCAAGTAGTTCCGGGACATCCTTTTGGGGACCCTCAAGATCTTATCGTCTAGATATAATGTCAGAGGTATGCTAGCTTATTAGCTCGTTTTTTTTTTTCTATTCCTTTAATGAAATGCACGACGCTGGCCATTTATCCTCACCTGATTTCTCCATAAAGGAAATGTCAACGTAATACCTCAGAATTGTACCTCAGAGAAGATGGGGCTAGAAGCTTTGTGATGTGCTTTAGCAAGTAATAAGATGGTGTCATATGACGGTTTTATTGAGAGTGAAAAACATTTAACTTAAACATTGAACTGATTCTCCTACAAGGGTGACGTGATGAAGCTGTGGACATCCTTGATGTTAGCTCCTACTAGCGAAGGAACCTCGGCAGTGCATGTCATCACAATCGTTTGAGCTCTAGACGAAACCTTATGTCATTTATTCTGGATAAGAAACAGTGACTTTAGCTACTTTAATTCTTGTTAATGTTGAGAGGAGATTATTGTCCCCGGCATGTTGCCGTCGCTTTCTCCATGTTCATATTTCCAATTGTGATAGACAGACACAAGCAAGAATTACTGCCGAGTATATTTGTGATTGCACAAATGCTTGCAAGAACAATACTAATAATATATCTACGTGTAAAGATTGGGCACGCTTGTGGGTTTTCTTGTCTGATATCACCAGTTACCACTGCATCTTGTGTTTGGGACAATATTTGCAGTTTCCTAAATGCAACATGTTAATTTGTTGATGCTTTCATCATATTCTCAGATAATTGAATTAGTTCATTTTAACCATTGCTTTTAGTCGCTAATTCTTCCCCACAGCGTGCATTATCAGAAGCTGGCCCAAGTAATTAGCTGTAATGTTCCATTCAATCTATCTGATATGATTCACCTGACCTTCCCTCCTCACCTTTCTATCACATTGACGCCCAATCTGTACCCATGATGCACAGTTCAATCGAGCGTCTAGCAATGATGTCAGCGGTATGTAATCTTTAAAGCACAGCCTATTTATCCATAAGGAATTTGTAAATCTCCATACTTTTTCCCTCAGATTGAGTTCGACATTCTAGGAGGACTGACTACTTTACATCTCCGTCAAGTTGATTTCTTAGTTATCGATAAGAAAAGTGCTTGACGGACAGAAAATATTTGGGTGACGTGTTTTAAGAAAATCTATGGTGGTGTGCTACAGATGTTTCTCTATGTAAACCAGAAAAAAGCAGATTTGTCTATGATCAGAACCCAAGTTTCTAAAATGCTGTAAAGCTTAATGCACAACCTTTTTATACCAAGTGCTTCGGCAAAAGAATAGCGCAAGTCTCAAAAGTTGGCACGGAAGACACTTGAGTGCCAAAATTTATGAAATATACACTTAAGTGTCAATTCTTTTTTTTTAAATTGGGATATCTTAATGTCAATTCCGGCGAGTCCGGCTGAAAATCATACGTGGTAATTTTTTAATAATATAACTCGCTTACGTGACTCACCGAAATATCACCATACATAGATACATACATATATATGCATATCGTCTTATTCATTTCATACGGAATAAATCAAATATTGGAAACCACATACCGCGATGAATTTTCTTTTAGCAAATTGATTTTTGTGATTAGTATTCTATAATCTCGAATATACATGTTGTGGACGGCCCCCGCTCTCTTAGGGTTATGGGCCGAGCTGGCCCAGCACAGGCCCATTTGGGATACAGAATGAGGACATGACCGTAAATTTATACAGCTCGCTGACCGTGACCGTTGTGGAAGTTAAAAGACGTTGAAGAGGGTTTGAAGTGCGAAAACAGAGTCCATTCTTTCAGCGAAGGGTATGGAATTTCTTGCCTCCGAACCATCCCATCTCTCTTTCTCATGATTTGAATTCGTGGAACTAGAGAGAGAGAGTAGTCTCCGTACCTTCTTGATCGAATCTTGGGAACGGAGAAAGAAAAGACAATGGGGGAGAAGGAAGAGAATGGAAAGGAGTTTGAGGTACCATGGGAGGCGAAGGAGCACGTCGAGGGTGTAATGGCGTTGCCGATGTTCGCCCGTTGCTCCAAGCGAGAGGTTTACCGAGCACTCAAGGAATGCGAAATGGAGCTTGTTGACGCCGCGCCGAGACTCTTTCTTCCAGGTTTTTACACACTTCCGGTATTCTCTGTTTCTGTCGTCGGAAAGTAGTCTCTGCGTCTTCTTGATCGAGTCTTCTGAACAGAGATAAAGGAAAATGGGGAAGAGGAAGGAGGAGGAGGAGAGAGGGAAGGTAGAGGTGCCAATGGAGTCAAAGGAGAAAGTCGAGCATTTCTTGATTGCCCCGAAGAGGTACCAATGCCGAAGGAGAAAGTCGAGCCGTTACCGATTGCCCTGAAGAAGAAGCAGAAGGAAAGAGAAAAGGTAGATGTGCCGATAAAGCCAAAGGAGAAAGTCGAGCCTTTCTTGATTGCTCCAAAGAAGAATGAGAAGAAGATGATGAGAGAGAAGATAGAGGTACCAATGGAACCAAAGGAGAAAGTCGAGCATTTTCCGGTTGCCCCGAAGGAGGAGCGAAAGAAGAAGAGAGAAGGTAGAGATACCAAAGGAGCCAATGGAGAAAGTCGAGCATTTCCCAATTTCCCCAAGCAATTAACGAAGCACTCAACAGACAGGAAATGGACTCCCTCAACGGAATTCATAAACCTCCTTGAGAAAGGTTTTTACATGCTTCGGTTACTCTCTCCTCTCTCTCTCTCTCTTTTTTTGGCTGATTTACTCTTGATCAGAGCCCTTGCTATCAAGCAAGAAACACCCATCATAGTGTGACGTGAACCCTTCGAATCTGTAGTGAAGTTGATCTAGTTTGTTGAATTTTTTCCCATTTATTTTCCATTTAGATGAAATTATCAAATTCAGGTCTTCTTGCTCTCTTGAACAGAGAAAGCAAAAACCAGAGCAGGGGTACCGGCAGAGTGGAAGGAGCAAGTCGAGAGTATAGATGAGATTTTGAAGGAGACGGGACCCGATTTAACCAAAGAAGAGATCTACGAAATGCTCGAGCAATGTGATATGGACCCTGACCTTACCGCTGAGAGACTCTTCGGAAAGTCTCTAGGTTTAACACACTTGCATTTCATCTACTCCATATTATTGTTTCTTGATTAATCTTGAGAGGCATTGCCATCCTTAATGAGAAATCAACTGCTTGTGGCTGATTTTATTCTCGTGCATTTTCTGTGTCTGCTATCTGAATGAAATGCTGGCAGAGTTAAATTGCTTTTTGGGGATTATCACTGGGGATGGTGTTGGTTGGCCAACGAGGCGTGCCGACATCAGATATCTTTTTCTTGTTCTTAGTGAGACCTCGAAGGAGTTCTCGTTGTCTAGATAGACAGGTGCGAATTTGGGACAGATGGAGGCAAAAGATACCATACATTTGCGTGCTACGGCTCAGGGTTGTAATCTAGGATTCTAGATTCTCTTTATGATTGTCGTTAAACTACCCGCGCTCTGCTTGTCAAGCACTTGTGGTGACTTCAAATAACTAAGTCGTATGATTTTATGTGACTGTCAGAAAATTCGCTGAGATATTCCATTCCATCTATCAGAAATGATTCACCTGACCTTCCCTCCTCACCATTCCATCACATGACATACGGTTCAATGGAGCGTCCAGCAATGATGTCAATGGTATGCAATCTTCTAGTCCAGCCGATTTCTCCATATGGAACTCGCAAATTTTGATACTTTTTCCTTCAGATTGAGTCCGACATTCTAGGGAACTGACTATATTGTATCTCTGTCAAGTTGAATTACTAGTTATCAATTAGGAAAGTGCTTGAAGGCCAAGCCTTGGGGTGATGTGTTTTAAAAAAGGTTAAGGCGGCATGCTACATTTTTCTTTTATTGAAACCAGAAAAAGTAGATTTGTCTGGGAGCTCAGTTACTGAAATCCTGCAAATCTTTTAAAAGCAGTGCTTTCTTTGATTAGAATGCACCACCTTTTGCACCAACTGCTGCCGTTGATCTATTATCTCAGACCCTGCTTCGAGGCTACAGTTTATTCACTGGCCGTGAATTTACACATCCCCACATAGAACCAAGCTACGATCAGCCTCAGCTGCCCCTGCAACATGGTTGCATGAATCATGATGGGTATATGCATCAGAACTTTGGAGATGATATGACATCTCCTCAACAAGAGGTGTATCAAGGTGGCAGCTCATCTCGGGCCAATGCCAATCCTTCTAGTTGGGGAAGCTTTCTGGGCAGAGGAGGTACCCCTCACCGATTTCTGCCTGATTCACCTGCCCCCTCTGATACATCCATACCCCAGCTCAACTGTGCATTGCATGTTCAGGTTCAGCACCAGCAAGGAAATGATTATCACCCTATTGGAACGGTAAAAATTAATTTGGCACCAGCTTGATAGCTTTTCTATTCTCTACTTCCAATCTCTCTGATGCTAGCTAATCAGTTCTCTCAATTGTATGTCTTTTTCCAGAACTATGACTTCACTGCACAGAACTATCAGCCTGATCCAGGAGCAATGTCTGCACTCCCCGAACAACAACAAGGTGGCTTCCCCAGATGGGTACCTCTACCTTGTGATGGTATTAACCAGCACCATGATATGCCGTTGGCTCGAAAAGAACTGTATAAAGGTGGCAGCTCATCTGCTTCTAGTTGGGGAACCATTCAGGGCACAGGAAGTACATCTTATCAATCTCCGCCAATCCCACCTTATTCACCTGCCCCTTTTAATATTTCCTGCACCGGCCATGACTCCACATTGCAAGCTCAGGACCAGTATAGAAATGACGATAGCTTTTTCATACTTCCTGCACCGGCTTTGACTCCACATGGTAGCTACATGGGAATGGTGCCTCCACCTGCTAATGGGCTCGCTGGTGAAGGGTCATCCCAGCAATATGTTCATCAAGGCCACCCAACCTGGCACCATCCTGGAATGAGGATCAGGCCAAACCATCAGCAGCAAAGCCCACATAATACAAGCACAGGCAATTTGCAGGACTTTTCAAAGATGCTGCCACCTCAAGATCCGAGACCATAATGCTGATCACCGGTTGTTATTCTGCATTTACTGGGAGAGGTGTTGCATAGAATTTGATATAGGAGCATTAGGGCGTGGCAATAACAATTGGGAAGATGTGTTAGGTGCTTGCTTACCTATTTTTACACACTACTGCATCCCTTGATTGGAAAGAATGCACAGGTTCTTGCTTGTCCATTTGTACATACAATACTTTTTTTTGAAGCCAGAAATTAACTGTGCATATACTTCACTGCCTCAATATTGCCTTCTGTTTCTTAATTGGTGTTAGGACAGATGCCAGGAAGAGAAATCCTTCTGCAAGTAGGGGGTTATGATATCACGTAATGATGATAATTCCAGTGCGGGATGTTAGTTGGACTCTGTATATTTTCCCAGGCTCTAAAGACCTTTTCCAATGCTTCAAGCCTTGGAACAATAATCGCCGCAGTTGCACCGCCCTATTCTGCATTGGATGAAATTCAAAATGTTCCAGTAAGTTACTGAGAGCTTAATTTATAGCTTCCTAGAATGTGCGTCTCGCTCTAGGAAGGCAATTGGCGCGAAGTTAGAGTCGATTGGGAGTGGAAGTGAAACGACTGCATTTTGAAATTTAGAATTCGCCTCACTAGAGAGTTTGGTTCTGACGATATCACTTGCCACAGGGTCTGCAGGGAGGGGGCCGGTGATCGGAGGAGGCGTGTCGGTGCTATGATTACCTCAGGCACTGATGCTGATCACTGCAGTACCATTGGATGACGACAAGACAATGATGAAGGAGTTTCCAAGGCAACTCAAAATCAGCATTACCATAACTTGCTTAACAAAACAATATTAGGAATTCATAAGACGGACCTCTATCAAATGAGAAACAAGAAAAGCTATCCTGGAGAAGTATTAAAAGATTCAGGAGTTGGTTGATTCGGATTATACAATGAAGTCCAAAAAAGCAGGCCCCTCTGAATTAGACAAATGTCTCCCTCGCTGCCATTATGCAATTTATAATCTCGGAGCGTGATTAAATTGCCATGTCTTTAGCTATCGGCCTCTAATAGCACATCTGGATCGAAATCAATCGGTCCGCTGATCCATCATTTTCTATAGAGGGGTCAAGTTTCCATTTAGACATTATTATATATAGCATAATGAAATCTAAAAAAATAAACAAATAAACAGAAAAACGTAGGTTGTAATATCTCTCATCTACTTGTATATTGCGAAAGCGTCTATAAAAGCAAATAATTTGCACTATAATTGTGAATATATGAAAAAAAAAAAAAAAAAAAAATCTTTAAAAGATAGGAATGTTGGAGGAGAGGGTCCACAACATGTGAGAGCCACCCATTACTCCTTCATTTTGCTTTAACATTTGCTTTCATTTGTTGTCTCCCTCATTCATTCGACAAAACAAACTTTCATCTACCAACACCAAAAGCAACACTCATGGATGAACAGTGCCTCCTCCAACCTCTCTTGCCGGCAACCGCCGCAGCCGGCGCCTCCTCCAATCCTGCCGTCCCCAACTACCCGCCTCTTAACAATGATGAAGACACCAAAGACATAAGCGCCCCATCACCAGACTCGAGCATCATATACCGCCTTTTGTCTGTCTTCTTTATAGGGCTCCTCTCTGTATGGGCGAATCTCGAAGCATCGAAAGGGTTCAAGCTAACTGTCATGAACGATGCAACGAACTCTCCGGCTGGCAAGCGCTTCACCCAAATGTACGTCTCCGATGACAGAGCCACACGTGAAGTCCTCCATGCGAGCAGCTTCATTGAAACCCTTCTCTACGACAACATCAGAGGCAATCAAACAACCATCACCAAGAAGCCGGTAAAGCATGTCATTGTCCGGCTAGCTCGACGGAACCTCACAAGGAAGGTAACCGTCAAAGCCGCAGGAGATCACAAGTTTGTCATGAATCTATGCCCTTCTCTAATGGAGGCCAAAGATGTGAAGTACAACATGGCATCGGCGATCCACCGTGGCATGGCACGGATATGGCTATATGATGGCGGCTCTAAGGCTCCGCTAGCGCTTCTCAACGGCCTGGTAGAGTATATAAACATTTTAGCAGGTTTTGGTGATACAGATTATGATGGAAGTGTTCATGGTTTTCAAGAATCTGCTCCAAATTGCTGGGAAGACAAAAACCCCAAGGCTGTGGCGCATTTCTTGAACTACTGTGAGAGGGAGAGTGGAGGGTTCATCCGACGGTTAAACGAAGCCATGAAAGAGGGGTGGCGTGATTGGACGGTGGACGACGCTCTCGGAATTCCGGCTCAGCATCTGTGCAAATCCTTCAGGAGAGGTCAAGCAGCAGTACAAAGTTTTACCCGACTAAAACATCTTCCATAGCTGGTCTTGATGACCTGGAAAATTCGGCGAATTATTGTTCTGTGATTCTATGCATGTGATGGGTGATGTTCCATGTTTGGATTAGACAACGACGTTAATCATGTCTGGGCTCATTCTTGCACATGCAATTCTCTGGACAATTGTGCAGATAAGGGGTTGGACTTCTGGTGACAATAAAACAGCAATTGATCTTTTCCAATTTCAGGGACCTTCCATCATTTAGCAATCATCATATCATTTTGCAAAATTTAATTTAGTCACAAACTTTTCAATTCTTTTTCAATAAGTTAATAAATTTAAACTACTTGAGCTTTCATCAATTGCTAGCCACGGAAAGTGCGAATAATAATCATTCTATTTTATTCTCTGGACAAATTTTTAATCAAAAATATGTGTTTGATAGCTATACAAAATTTTTGATATCAGAATAGAAATTCGACACAATTTCTCCATCTTGAGTGGCGACGAGAAGCGGCTAATGACCGATTTGTGGCGGGAAGCAAGCAGGAGGTAGACGACCAGCCAACGACCAGCGATGGACAAGCGACAACAGGCGATCTGTGACAAGTGGGTGGCAGGCGATGAACGACTAGTGATAGGCAAGCCAGCAATAGGCAATCACCGGCAGCAAGTGGCCAATGAGCAATGAGGAGAATAAGCGGGAAGAATTTTCATTTTTCACTTTTATTCTAGAAATAGAAAATAACAAAATTTTACTTCTGATTTCTGAAATAAAAATTTATTTCAAAAATAGAAAAATGAAATTACATTACTAAACAAAATTTTGTTCCCAAGTCACTCCGGGAATAAAAAATAATAATTATCATGCGCGGCTGGACAACCCAACACCGACACAAGCCGCCGGTATATGCAGATTGCTAAACACATGACAGCTCATGCGAATGGGCCCAGCCACTCTGGTCCAAGAACCATAATGGACAAGACCAACTGACTCCTCAAATCTTATCAGTTTCTTATGAACATTTTTGTTTGCCCTGTCCATGTCATCAAGCACCTATTTACTTCAGTATCATCTACTAACTTGATTTGGAATGCCATGCTTTGCAATCATGAAGGGAACACAGTATATTTTTAACTTCAATTAAGAATGACCCAACTAAGCTTCATCACAAAAACACTCCAGGAAATCTTGGAAGTTCACTTAACTTTGTGGAGTTGAAAAATAGCAGGAACATCTGTACATAGCGATTAAATACACATGGATTAACAATGTACCAGACAAATTTTGCCATGCAGGCTCTGTTTCTCTCCCTGTACATAATCAGAAACAGTCCCCAAACCCTTGACCAGCTGAACCCACATTACATGCCTCCTTTACAAACATTTAACTACATTTTCAGATGGACCTGAAAGATCCCTCCGTGACATAGAACCAAAAAAGCACACAAGGAACAAAGGACATAAACCCTCTTACACAGCTAGGTAAAAGCACTGGACATGGCCGCAGAGAGACTTCGACAATGCAGCAATATGCTTAACCTTATTGTACACTCACAGGTTAAGTGACATTTATGTCGCTGTACTTATGAACAAAATGCTCTCTGCAGCTCTTCATCTACAATTCCTTAGCCATATGGAGCATCCATTGACAAAAAAGTGGACACTCCCCACCGCAACTCGAGAACATAGAATATATATCCATCCCTTGGTCTCTCCTGACTATGTACACTTCTTACCTACGCAAACAGTTAGACTGTGAGCTGTCATCATGGAAGACTGACAGTAATATACACCATGTGGAGTGAAGTTAGTACTTCTCAATCAAGATCTGCCCTCGGACTGTCCAATGAATCCCCTAAGTAAGACCCATCGGCTTGACGAATACAAATGTTCAGGTTGCCCGAAATCAAGAAGTCCTGGAAGATATACAAAGATT
This sequence comes from Eucalyptus guilfoylei, assembly GCA_016097605.1. Lineage (NCBI taxonomy): Eukaryota > Viridiplantae > Streptophyta > Magnoliopsida > Myrtales > Myrtaceae > Eucalyptus > Eucalyptus guilfoylei. Next base: position 10,869,400 of record CM027870.1, on the reverse strand, counting down.
AGGCTGATACACTCTAAATGTTTCCTGTTTGCTTATTCTATATTAATGGATAATTCAGAACAACTGAACTTCAGGCACAATAGAATGTCATCTATATCATCAAGCAAGTAGTTACTCCCAATACATGAATCAAATTTCCAATCATCATCTTCAATCACTTTAAAACCTTTTAAGCAAAGGAGAAGACAAAAAGTTCGAGCATCGGAATGGGGAAGCCAAGTCATGAGCAGTGTTGCTGCCCATGGTAAGAAAAGATAAGTCACTATGGAGTGTTACCTTATCGCCAGTATCCTGGCCCTCAGAATGGAAAACTATAGGTCGGCACCGTTTATCTTCATTCATCAAGCTTGAATTCTGGAAATGTGTCACAAGTGCAGCTTTGCCCTGGATCCTTGCATACGCCAGTGAAGCAACCTTTTCACTATTGAACTTCTCCCACTTCTTCCCGTTAAATGTCTGCAAACAGTTCAAAGATGTAGACTTTCTAGAAAAACTAAAATTCCCAGTCCCACTAATCATGCGCAATAACAAGTCAGATGCCATTCCAATGTAATATATTGGTGACGCTATAAATTGCATAAGCACTTCATGTAGACAAGAGTAACATCTCCATTCATGTTTTGACATTAGAATTAACAACAAGGACAAGGTCAAGTACAATTTGATCTCTGAGTATGGAAGGCTGAGAAATTGACAGAAAAGTTAACTTACATTATAGAAAGAAACTATATGCGAAGGAGAAACCATATTGATAAAAGCATAGCCCACATTGCATTTGTTCTGCAACAAAATCAGAAGAAGCTTTGATCAATTAAACAATGGCTTGCTAGCAGCATTCAACAATTTTCCAAGAATCCAAACAATCACATGTTTCAAATGAGCTTCGCCTAATAAACAGCGTATTCTTTGGGGAATGAATACTAGAAATGCCAAAACTTTCAAACTACGCTCACTTGAGTACCAAAACTTTTTATATTTTTTTGCTTACCTGAGTAACACAAATTTGAAAAATTGCTCACCTGAGTGCCAATTCCAATTTGCCTCGTCGGAAAATCCAATGTAAACACCAGTCATCTGACGTAACTTCGCCAGAGTGATGTGGACAATTTTTAATATTATTTTAATATTTAAATAATTGTTTTTTATTGGATTTGTTTTTTTTGGCTTTTTATTCTTTAGGACCTCAACCCTCACCAGCCGTGAAACCCTCGCCCAAATTGGGCGAGGCCACAAGGGCCCTTGCTAGCTCTAGGCAGTTGTAGGTGATGCCGCTTCGCCTAGGGCCGACAAGGGCACAATGCCCTTGCCCATGGCCTTCGCAACCGGATTTGGGCGAGGGCCGCCTCGCCCTCGCTGTGAAGGCCCTAGGTGAAGGCGTTGTCGCCTCGCCAGCTGCGGGTGATGCTGCCCAGAGCTGGCGAGGGCATCGCGACCTCATTGGCCTGCGAGCAGGGCCTCGACAGCCTCGCCCAGTGCCTTTGTAGCCGAGGGCAAGGCGGACCTCGCCCAATCTGGGGGAGGGTTTCATGGCCGGCGAGGGTTGCTCGTGACCCTCGCTGGCCCTAAAGAAAAAAAGCAAAATAAAAATTCAAAAAAAATTCAGAAAAACAATTAAAAAATTTCATGTGGGACCTTTAGCTGGAAGTGGCATAGTGAACAATTTTACTCCAATGTGATACTCAAGTGAGCGAAAAAAAAAAAAAAAAAAAATTTGGCACTCAAATGAGCACCATACGAAAGTTTTGACACTTCAAGTGTTCTATCTCCTTGTATTCTTTTGGTGTTTGTATTTAGGCCCAAAATAATTACAGACTCACCTTAAAATCAATAGGCAAGTAGAGAAAATCGTATGTCCCATTGTGAATTTCATCAATCGCAGCAAGCAGCATCTTAGATGTGTACCTAAATTAAAGACAAACGGCAAAGGAATGATAAGTACCGGGCAAGTAATTATGTTAGAACATAAACATTCCAAATGAGAATTATATATCAGTCTTTACTTATTGGGGATGTTCTTGATCATTAATGTAGTCCTTGTATCTTCTCCGTTCATAATTTTATCCAAGTCAAGCTGATACTGCTTCTTGTTATCCATCTGATTGACACTTGTCTCAACCCGCCTATTCCGACTATGTTCACCCAACCCATCAATGCCAATTGCCCCAGGTCCAGAAAATAGACCATTCCCAACAATCATGGGGCCATGTCTAGCCATTGGCAACATTCTGAAACTTGGGGAACCGTTTTCAGCCATATCTCCTGGAAAGCCAATGGCAGTCATAGTTGCATGGGCACCCGCATTCATGTAATTAGCTTTATTATGACTTAGACTCAAGCCCCTCAACGCGACAGAGTTCATGAATGATGATTCTGGTGACTCAGGCACGTATCCGAAACACCTGTCAAATGGGAGACCAGATGGTGCAGATCCAACATGATGAGGCTGATTTGAAGAAAGAAAAGAGGTATGGTGACTGGCGTAAGGAAAACCCTGCCCCCTTCCTTGCCCGCTGGATGAAAGTGCATGTCCTGTAGATGAACTTGGCCAGGCAGAGGAATGGGAAACCCCAGAGTACGGAGTAGGACTTCCCCAGAGAAACTGAGGACCGGATAATGTCGTAACACCAGAAGAATTTGTTGATTCCCCTATGACACAGCCAGGACTCGGCCTTACACCATGCTCAGGAAAAGATTGAGAACTCTGGTATGCTGCAACTTGTGATGACCCCGTTTTGTTAAAAATCTGACCAGCATAGTTAATTCTACCTTGGTCCTTCCCTATAGGTGCCATCTTCGGGGAACTAGACAAATGAGTAGGAAGAATTGACGCTAACCCCGGCAAATGATTACTGTTAATAGGGCTAGGTCCCAGACCAGGTGATCCGCTAAAAGCATGCAGAGGGTTCTGCTCAACAGGGCTGCCATATTGGGCCCAGCTACCTACCAAAAAATTAACATATATTAATTGAAAGATTAAAAAAACAAGGGACCTCAGATGATTGCTGAACAGAAGATCACTTTTAAAGCTACCAACCTGGTGGAGAGTTGGCAACTGGAGAACCCACTTGGTGCCTGAAAGTCCGAGATTCATCCTGTTCCAGCTCTTGATTTAGTTGCTGCATCAAGCTAAGAACAACAAGTACAAACATATTCAATTTAGTCCAGCACACTTAACAAAAAGTGACTTGGACATTCTAAAAGAATCTCCAGAGTGCACAGTGAGAAAGGAAAAGATGTAGAGCATGGTTTTGACGAATTATTTCACATGCTTAATAACCTGTAGCAAATTATGCAGGAAGTCCTAACTCTAAGGGCTCATTTGGTAAAACTAAAAAATTTAAGTACTGAATTTTAGGTGTTGAAAATAGACAGTAATAGTTGTTTGCTGACAGCTGAAGATCTATTGATGAATATTCTCAACATCTTGCCATAGATGAAATTATCACTTTGCATATGTTTTAGCAATATAATTGGTAACATTCTAATAGCTGTCAATTACTCTTTCTACTTAATAAATTAAGTAACCCCTTCCTTTTTTACCCCATTGAGTGATTTTTTACTTAATTGAATTTTAAAAGTCATTGTTAATTATGATTTTCAAACAAACTTAATCTCATTAAGTGCTGAATCTTTTACTGTTCAGAAGTTAAGTGGCTTATCAAACGGGTCCTCAGGAAAGCTGTCTTATTGCATCCAGAAAAGACAAATATAGACAAACCACAAAAACTAACACACCTCCTAAAATTTCAAACATGTTAATTATATTATGCTTCAGATTCCATCAAATTCATTTCACAGAAGATATTTATGTTCTATTATATTTCACTTTATTGGTAGAATTTATGGATTTCCAGAATATATCCCTGATGATTATGAAAAAACGATCCTCATAAAGAACGCTTTTACCAAACTTGAATTAAAACCAATCTATACTCGAATTGATCTCGTTCTTTTACTGTTTTACCTTGTGTCCACTTGAATTAATTTCTTAATTACTTTCTCCAAAGAACTTCACACCAGCAATGAAAATACACTAAAGTGCAATAGCATGGTTAGAGACAGCGATAAAATACCATTTGGTCAACCCTTGGCCTTCACTTGACCAGAAAATAGAAGGTTCCAAAACAATATAATGGACATTGTGAGCACTTACTTTCGACGTGCACCGCCAGGACGGCTAGGTTCCACTTTTATCCGTTTGCCAGCAATATCGCTCCTATTTAAAGCTCTAAGTGCCGCCTCAGCAGCTCTCACATCATAGAACTCGATGAACTTATGGTGCTTCTTGTGTGGAGTTTCCCTAATCTGTAATTCAATGAGGCGAAGTTAAGACCATGGTGTAGCCAAGCCACTATAATCATCAAATGATGCAAATTTAATCAAATCTCTCAAACTATCTAACCTCTTTGACCTCTCCATATGCCCCAAATATTTGACGGAGGTCATCATTTGAAACTGATGCATCTAAATTGAACACTACAAGTGTTCCCTGATTAACGTCCTTCTCTGATGGATTGTCCTGTTAAGGGTCAAAAAATTCGTAGATGGATTCAAATGAATGTCAACATGTGAAGCATGATTATTTTATGTGCAAAGAGATTCATACCTTAGGAATAGAAAAATGAATGTCAAGTTTCCTTCGTCTCAGAGGCTTATTTTGTAAGGCACGCATGGCAGTGCGAGCATCTCGGATATCGTAGTAAGATATCATTACAAATCCTCTATGCTTGCAAGCTGTATACAGAGTTCTGATGTCCCCATATTGCTACAAAAGAAAAGGAAAGGGTCAAAAACAGTAAGTAGTTTCCAAATAATCAGCTCCGACACCAAATTTAGAAACCAAAACTGCCTTAAATCATAGAGATAGAATGATGAATGACAACAAATATTGCTATTCTTTAATCCTCAGCCCAACTAAATAGAAGAATCTAGATCGGTCACAAATTACCATATCATACCATGGCAAGAAGCATATTGCTAATTCCATGTCTCCTAAATACAATAGCATTCTGGAGACCATAAGGAAAAATGATGCTTATTTTGACTGAAAACTACAAAGTAGTCAATCAGATGTGATCAAACACGAAAACACTTCCTAGCAGGAAAAATGCAGTGATTAGTGGTGAACAGACAACCAGATCAGCGTCCAGTAGTTGCACTGAGGAAACAGTGCATCTGCCTAAGTGACTCCTCTTCCTGTCTAACATCTCAAGGAACCACATTGAACTTCCTTGTCAAGGAGGGTAAGTTAATCTCCAAAGTACAAAAATGCATGAATTTAGCATTTGTAGAAGCTTGTAATTAGCATGCTTAAAAATTGCTCCAGCTGTACCAGGCTATCCTCAAGTATAGCTTCAAGTACTTAAAATCTATCCTTCTGAGAAGACCTCATTACATATGAAAGCCCACGTTTTCACTGCCTCAATGAGCTGTCATCTATCATTGAACCTTCATTTTGACAAAGCAATCGAGCACTACAACAAAAATCTAATAAAGATGATATTGTCATTTTCACAGTGCCCAGACTTCTACAAGCAGAAGACACCAAATTACAGAGATATACTAGATACACTATAAGGTTGCCCTAGTTTGTGTAGTTTATATATGATTTCTTGGTTTCTTGAATTAGCTCTTAGCTCTCTCATAAGACTCAACAAAATTTCTCAAGGCATTTCTAGCAAAAATTTCTCAAGGCATCATATCTATTTCCAAAGAAATATCATACGCAAGTTCAGACATTTCTAAAAACATACTGTCTGAGCTACAAGATGACACCTTTTTTTATTCACCTGAAGGACATGACATCTAAGCATTAAAAGCAAGCGTGGGAAAACAAAACAATATTTTTTTTCCCAAAACAAGCAGGTCAAAAGATTCAGCATAATTCACCATATTTAGCTACTTATCAAGAATCAGTTGAAAGTATAAATTTTAAATCGAGATGAGAAAGAAACATTCTACAAGAGTATCACCTCAAAAAGAGATCTCAATTCAGAGTCTTCGACATTGCTGTTAATATTTCGAACAAAGAGTGTCCTAGAAGGATGTTCACCGTATGGATGTTCCCCAGCAACCGCAGCAGTTCCAACTCCATTCGGATAAGCGTACTGACCAAGCCCATTTGCTGCACCACCTGCTATATTCACCTTTGACAATCCAATACTTAAGCTCTCTTGAGGATCAATGTCTAGTTCCATTCCTCCTCCACTACCAAAAATGTCATCTTCCTCCAGATCTTTCAACTGACTAGGCAACCGACTTAGGTCAAAATCATCCATTATACCGGCAAAAAGCTCATCTTCATCAGGGAGCAAGCTTCCAAGAGCACCTGGCTCAAAATCTTCAGCTATATCCTTAACTTCATCCTCTAGGTCGACTTTGTCTAGCTTAGGGAAGTTATCATCAACAGACTGAACACCAATCTCTGGATTAACATAATTCACTGCATTTGGCCAAAATTTCTTCATTAAAATCTCCATAATTAAAAAAGAAGTCTACACAAAATTTTGATAAAGTATACATACACTTCTCATGTGGAAGAACAGGCAACGAACTAGAAAACAAGCTAACATCATTGGACGAACGATAGTCATCGGCACCATGTGGAATCCCCCAAGCACCACTTCCTGCTTTCCTTGAAATATTAACTGATGGAATGTCCGATGGACCTACAAAAAGATGAGGAAAAATCATTGTGCAAACTTGAGTCAACCAAAACCTCCTAGCACTACTCAAAGCAACTCTATATTGTGCATTAGATGAGACTATAGCATGTTTGTTGGTCTGCATCAATTTAATCTTATGCTTTAACCATTTTAATGTTACCATCATTTTGAGAAGCATGCTCATAATGGCAGAAAAGAATGTTGTTCTCACATCTCAATTACACATCTTTTAAGACAAGTTCAAGGAGGGTGGAATCTGCATACATCATAATACTCTTACCAACCAAGAAGAGCTCAACCATAATCACAAGGGCTAATTCATTTCCTCAAAGATATTGTTAAAGTTGGTCTTAGATGGCAAATGTTGGTCTTTCTTCTGGAATCACAAACTTTTATTAATTTAGATTTTCTTAAAGGAATGTTTAGAGTTCTATAATAATAGAGTACTTTGATGGTAACTACTGCATAGTAATCAAGCAAAAAGCAATAGTACATCCTCCATGATCCACGGTCATACCAAACTTAGTTGACAAATGTCCCACTTCTCCTAAATCAGCAGCATTTGAAGTTTTAACTGGCATCAAAAGGTAAAGGGACAAAAGACTAACATAATGGTCCACAGATATCACAGGTTAATTCTTGCATGAAACTTTTATCTTTTCTTCATCAGTGAAAGAAAGGAATCACACCTTTAGGAGAATCAGAGACCAAATCCTTTGGAAGTTGCTCCATTTATTTATACACTGCCCAAAAAATAAGATTGTGACCAAAGTGAACTTAATCAATTAACAGAGGCATATAATGACAAGATGCAAATCAGAACATATGTACCATTTTTCAAAGAGGGATATAAAAATTTGAACAGCAGTCACAAGGCATAAAAGTATCCAATAAACCAATAATTCTACATACATACCAAGGGCGCATGCATGATCCAATAAGTAATCGCATGAAAGCTCCTATCTAGAAGCAGTAAGTAACCCCAGTGATAAAGACTACGGAAGCTCCTCTCCATGAAGACCAGCAACTAATCTTTTATATGCCGACAAAAAGAAATCCATAACTGCATGCACATAATCAGTTTCTTAATTGTCTCCATCTAAAGTTCTAAATTTTGTGCAGTATCAGCCACAGCCAACGCCGGCTGAATCCCCTATCATGATCCGTGAATCTATGGTAGACTAATGTTGTCAGAAGACCATATTCCACTGGAAAATTTCGCGCTAGCCTATCTAATCAGCTTTATACATTTCCCTCCCCTTTCATTGATTTACTCCGCAAAATGTAGATGACAACATTGAACGCCGGCAATCTGATCAGCTTTGCAGAGAGAATAAGCATATGGGAAACATCATATACCAAGACCGAGCACTACAGTCTAAAGACACAACTCTGCAGCTGATGAAACTCGGTGAAAGTCCACCGACTCCTAAAGTCAAAGCTCCACCATTACCTTGACCAGAAGAACTCAGCTATAAGCTCACAACCTAATCGCAGTGATTCCCTAGGCAAAACCCAATTTTCTTCAACCTCATTTTATCCAAGCAACATCAATCAAGAACGAAAAACCCAGCAAAAAAAATATGCAAATTTCCCCACCGTATCAGCTGATCAACAACCCCATCAAGTACCACCATACTAAAAGCATCAAATTTTCCAAGAACTGATCATGCGGGCACACACAAACGCAGACATACAGAGAGAGATAGAGAGACTAACCTTTATCAGGAAACATGAGAAGATCGTCCAGAGCCGACAACAACAGTTAAAAGGGAGTTGGTTAAAGGAGAGTCATTTGGCAGCCACGACCCAGGAAAGAAAAGAACACAAGAAAAAAAAAGAAATAGCTTCCACCCTAAAAAGACGGTGAGAGATTGAGAGTTTCGTAGAAGCAGGGAAATTTCTTTCTTCTACTCTTCTACTTCCTCCTCTCTCGCCGAGAAACCAGACACGATACCGAGACAGACACAGAGAGAGAGAGAGAGACGGAGAGTGGTGGGAAAATTATAGAGAGAGACAGTGAAGCCAAAAGGGAGAGAGAGAAAAAAAAAATGGGTTGGGCCTTTAGAGAGAGAAAGCACGGTACAGTAAAGAAATGATTGGAGAGAGTGAACAACAATCCCGCATCTATTTCGATTTTTCAAAGGAAAAATCAAATCTTTGCGTTCCTTATAATCCCAACAAGAAATCCATCGAACACCCGATTAATTTTCATCATTTATCTCGTCATCTATGTATGAATTGATGCTTCGTTTCATCGGAATATTGTGCCGAGGAAGCGATCAGATTCCAAGAGAGAAAAAAAAATGGAAAAAAATAGATGGCGTCCGCTGCAGTGTCCACTGTTCTAACTCGGACATTAAAGAAATCCAAATTCAATTTATTCAGACAACATTAGAGAAAGAAAAACCTTAAAGAAATGAAACAGCAAACAACAATTTCTCTCTCTCTCTCTATGTCCCCAATAATTCCAAACAAGAATTCGGCTGCATTTGAATCCTGTTTGGAGTCCGTTGACGCCACCCGTCCTCACAGCGTGACGTCACCAGTCGTGGAACGTGAACACCTTCCCCCGACCTCGTTCTTGCTCCCTACCTTTCCCCCCCGTTTCCTCCCTATTTTCTCGCCATAGAAAACGAGACGAGGAAGAATCCCGCGAAAGAAAATTTGGGGGTTCGATGTTTTTTAAGGTTGATGTTCTTGTCGGTTCGTGTTCTTGCTGCGGTATTTCCTTGATTTGTACTTATGCTTGGGAGAAGGGAGGGTGAAGAATACGCACGAAATTCTTCGAATTTTCTTATTTTCCACTCAAGACTTTCTTCTTCCCAATTTTTCTTCATTTTTCCTAACGTATAATTTGAGACCACTTTGAATTCATGTCAATTTTACTTGACCTCTCTCCAATTGTGGGTCAAGATAATTCTTATCATCAAACTTGATTATTAAGTACTCATTTCCAATGATGTTAGTTATAATTAGAATCGTATTTGGACTTATAGTAACTATCGGCGATTAGTGCGACTATCTTTATAAAAGTCAAAGATTGCCAAATCTTGGATTGATAGTAAGATTGACTCTCAATACTGACTTTCATAATCGAAGAAAGAAAATCAAATTCACAGATTTGAAACATTTCACAATTAAATACAATTGGTCAAAATCGAGGACAAAGGACTTGTTTTTAATTTAACCCGACGACAGATCACAAGACTCAAGTCGTGTCGCCGGCGACGTGTCGAGTCTCATCTCGGCGAGGCCGCCGGACCAAATCTTGGCCCCATCCATTATGGAAAACCGGTTCATCAACCCCAAGCCCCAACATGTGATTTCAGCCCAAAGAGGGAAATATCCAATCTCAGGCCCTATAAAATCATCTCAGCCCTTGGATTAAGCCCATTTATAATCTCAGCACCATATAACAGTTGAGAAAAATAAAACAGCAAGAAACCACCTCTTAAACCCTGCAAAATCTCCTCTTCGTTTCTCCTCAACCCTAGACCTTCGCCCTGCTCACCTCCAATGGCCGCCTCCGCCCGCCCGCCTCCGCCGCCGGCGCCGTCGTCTCGGGTGAGTGCGGCCACCGTCGAGAGAGCCGTGCAGGCCCTGCTGAAGTGGAGGGACGCCAAGTCCAAGACCCAGAAGGCGTCCCTCCTGGAGCCCGACGACTTCGTGTACCTCATCCTGACCCTCAAGAAGATCCCCGCCGCCGCCCGCACCAACCCTTTCAAGATCCCCCTCCCCCACCCGCCGCTCGACACGGCGGCGGCCGAGACCTGCCTCATCATCGACGACCGCCCCAAGTCCGGCCTCACCAAGGACGCCGCGCAGAAGAAGATCAAGGCCGACGGCGTCCCCGTCGCCAAGGTCCTCAAGCTCTCCAAGCTCCGCACCAACTACCGCCCCTTCGAGGCCAAGCGGAAGCTGTGCGACTCCTATGACTTGTTCTTGGCCGACCGGCGGGTCGTCGGCATGCTGCCCCGGCTGCTGGGGAAGCAGTTCTTCAGGAAGAGGAAGATCCCCGTGGGCGTGGATCTGAGGCACAAGAGCTGGAAGGAGCAGGTGGAGAGGGTCTGCTCGTCGGCCCTGTTGTTCGTGGGGACGGGGACTTGCAGCGTCTTGAAGGTCGGGAGGGTCTCGATGGGGAAGGAGGAGATCGCCGCGAACGTGGCTGCCGCGCTCGAGGGGGTTGCCGAGGCCGTGCCGCGGAAGTGGCGGAACGTGAGGTCTTTCCATTTGAAGCTTCTGGACAGCCTGGCTCTGCCCATTTATCAGGCGTTGCCGGACGTGAAGCTGAAGATTGAAGGGCGTAAGGATAAGGAGGAGGTGGAGGCGGAGGAGGGAAAGGAAGGGATCGAGGTCGAGGAGGAAGGGAAGGGAAGCGAGAGCGCAGCGAAGAAGAAGGGTGCGAAGAAAGGGCGAATTCACGAGGTGAGATATATGGATACCAATATGCATTCGTTGATGGATGAGGACGATGAAGAAGTCGATGATGTCGACATGGGTGGAGTCGAGGAGAGCGATGATGATGAGGACGATGAGATGGATGGTAGCAAAATTAAGGGGAAGAAGGCAAAGCTTAAGAAGGGAGGAGACGTTCTTGAATTGGGTGGTGAGAAAATTTTGAAGAAGTTGGCGAAATTGAAGAAAGGAGGAGAAAAGAAGACAAAAACGACTCTTTCCGGAGACTCAAAGAAAGGGGACGGTGTTAAGAAGACAAAGAAGAGTAATTTAACAGTAACGGAAGGGGAAGTATCCAAAGGCAAGAAGGAGAAGAAGAGGAAGATTAAGGTTTGATGAAGGAAAAAGAGAGCCGGACGCCGCGATCACTGCTCTTTCAAATCCTAGTGAGGTTGAGTATGTATGCCTTTCGAAAAGTTTTGGCTTAACTTATGGATTATATATTGAGTCTGTCTTATGGTGCTAGTGATTAATGAAATGTATTGCCTGATCACTTGCCTTGTCTCTTGATTGTCACCTTGTACCTCACAGAATGGTTACTGACCGTCAATTTTGTTCTGCTTGCTTCAATATTTCACAGCTGTTTGGTTTTGACAAATTAACAATCTTACCATTCTCTAGTTTGTACTCTGTTTAGTTTTTGAACTAAAGAGGTAGAGAACTTAGGGTCGGGCTGGATTCATCTGGAGAAGTGTCTTTCCCTGTTGAATCAAGTAGGAGTTGCTTGCTCAAAAAGTACCCCATATTCATGTGGTGTTCTAGGACTGCTGACTTGTGCCTTCTCAACTCTACACATAGTTTGCATCGCCTCTAATATAAATTTGAATAGTGGCATGTGGTAGTCCCTTTGAGATTTCGGATCACATGGACTTTGTGTCCTTAAACACCCAACTCACGGATTGTGGGAGGAAAACCCTTAAACAGGATGGCCATATTCCTATTTGCCAGGTGTGAACATGATCATCATGTAAGGCACATTAGCGAGATCTACCATAGCAAAGTCGATGTCTTTGACCTGTCCCTACTTGCCTGAGAGACTCGCATTGACCAAATTATAGGAGCGGAATTTCCCTATGAGATGATAGATGCAGATTCTTACCTTAGAAATTGAAATGAAAAAGAAAAAAGAAAAAAAAGGATGCATGTCCAGTTTTCTGGTCTCGCGGGCTTAACTTCTAACGTGCACTTTGATGTGCAAGCATCTCAGATACCATAATAAGATGTCATCGCAAATCCTGCATTCTTTCAAGCTACGCATATGAAGTTAAAACGGGGGTTAGACTCGAACGGTCAGCTCAGGTAGCAGAATAGAACCCGAAAATGCCTGAAGTCACAGAATGTAGAATGATAGATGGCAGCAAATATTACTACTCTTTTCTGTACTGTGGCGCAACTAAACAGAAGGCTCTCTACCGGTTGTTATTCACCGGAAAAGATCTTAGCCTGCCTCGCCCAGTGCATATGATCCCCAACTCACGTGTGCCATTGGATGAGGTGAGACCCACTTGATGCAAGATGATAGTATGTGTGACGCATATTGATAATTCCACGATACATAATACATGCTGTCAACTATCGTCAACTAATTGTCTGATTAGGAGGTGTCTGGAATAAGCGTACCTTGTTGTCAGAATTTCTACAACTGTGGAAGGTTTTTCCTGGGTACTGAACCTAGCAGCTATCCTTCCAAGAAGAACAGAAAGCAGATGGAGGCCCATTTTTTTGGCTGTCTCATTAAACTCATTTTCAACAAACCTTCATTCTAACCTAAACAACAAAATCAGCACCATAACAATACCCTGATGAAGATGGGGATACATTTTCACCTGAAAGCCGATGAACCCAAGATACATAGACATGCACAGGTACACCAGAAGGTTTACCCAAGTCCCCTCATCATTCTTGGAAACTTTTTGAAAGCATTTCTGTAGAAAGAAAAACTTGCTGAAGGCACTGCGTATATTTCCTATAAAGGAAAGGATCAGGTTAGGTGTTGAATGTAAAATGCATTTGCAAGTTAATAGTTTTCATTTGGCGTGTGAATTAAACCAAATTGAAGCTTTCATTTTCTAAACAGCATTGTTTGATTGACTTATGCATTCGAAGCAAGAGATATATGAAGGAGAGCATGCACCAGTGATAAGGTGCAGATCTGTGCTCTCTTACTCTGTCGCAACAGCAATGAAAAAACGAACGACAGATTGTCTGCAACCTCAATCTGCACTGCCCACCAAAAAAACTCGGACAATGACCCATACAGAAACAACTCGACGTTTATCTCTAGCCATCTGCAAGAAAAAATCTCCCATACATTTAGGAAGGAGATTGCACAGGTAAGCCCCCAGAGGATACCCAGAAATCATCATCTGAAGGCAAGGCTGTAATACCTGAGCAAGTTCATGCACCCTATTCTGCATTGTATGAACTTAGAAAAGTTTTGAACAAGCTACCCTAAGGGAAAGCTTTATTTAATAGCTTTCCTAGAGTGTGCCTGTCAATCGAAAATGCTGCATAAGATAGTGAATTCTGTCCACAAGGCAATTCACATGAATTTAAAGTCAGTTGAGAGTAGAAGTGAGAGAGTAGTTTTAAAATTCCCTTTTCTACAGAGTTTGGTATTACTTAACCATGTCCTAATCATCAATCATTCCTTCCTGTTGTTGGTGTTAAATTATTGCCCAAAAACTGTCTACATATACTACTCTGTGCCTTCCTACAGTGTTAAGTGAATTCCACAAACTCATAATCACCAAATCCGAGTGGGATAGGCGGCTTTGTGTGCAAATGGCAGGCGGTGCAGATTTAGCTGTCCTTCCTCTATGCAACAAGGCTGTTGTTGACAGAAGCCAAGAACCCAGCAAGAACGACCGTAAGAACCTGGTTTCTTCTGCAGCAGAGGGAGTGACAATTCGGCGGCCTCGGGGAAGGCCAGCTGGCTCCAAGAACAAGCCCAAGCCACCCATTATTGTGACGAGAGACAGTGCCAATGCCCTTCGGGCTCACGCTATGGAGGTGAGCTCAGGCTGCGATGTGACTGAGAGCCTGACGAGCTTTGCCCGCAGGAAGCAGCGGGGCCTCTGCATCCTCAGTGGCACAGGCTGCGTGACCAATGTGACAATCCGGCAGTCGGCGTCCTCTGGGGCTATTGTGACCCTCCACGGCCGGTTTGAGATCCTCTCGCTGCTTGGCTCGATCCTGCCCCCACCGGCCCCGCCTGGGATAATGGGCCTGACAATATACCTTGCTGGGGCCCAGGGGCAGGTGGTTGGAGGGGGCGTGGTCGGCGGGCTGATTGCCTCAGGCCCAGTCATGATCATGGCTGCATCATTCATGAATGTGACGTTCGACCGACTGCCGCTGGACGACGATGAAGTGTCTGTGGCAATTCAGAATCAGCACTACCAGAACGGTCGGCACCAGCACGCAGACATATCTGATTTATATGGAATGCCACAGAACCTGCTCAACAATGCTGGGAGTCTCCATACAGAAATGTATGCCTGGGGGAGCGCACGGGCCGTGCCGAAGACCTGAGCTTACTCAGGAGAAACTTAAGAAAAACGATCCCCCAATACAGAAAGAGAAGTTACTATAAAGGGTCTTGTTAGTTTGGCTTTTGCTGAAGTAGCATAAGCATTGTATCTTTGGTTACTGATCAAATACGGAAATACTCAATTGGTATCACAGTTCCATTCCACAATGAGAGCATGAAGCACAAGCGCAGTCCTTCCTTCACTGTCCTCAAATTATTGTTTTTTCACAAAAAAGAACAAAGAAAGAAAAACCAATTTGATCGCACTTCTCGAAGAAGTTTCGATTTCGACGAACTTAGCATTTTGCACTGTTCTGCCACTAATACACCATGACCAGAAGCATCTCAACGTGTATCAAGCTCTAAGGAAAGCATGAGCTTGGTTTCTTGTAGTCGGAATATCAGCAACATTAACTGATGAACTGACACATGATAAGGAAAATGGAAGGCTACCATCGGAAACGCTATAAAATTCGTGACTATGGTAAAAACAGAAGTACGTCCATGTCCATCTGAATCAGGTAAAAACACAATCTCCGCAGGCCGAAAAGAATGCAACGTTCGAAACTGCAGAAATCGTTCCTGTGGTGAGGCGGCCACGCAAGAAAAGCAAGACGATCGTTTATGGGAAGAAAGGCGAAAAAGCAGAAGATGCTTATCCCACCCTAACCCGCCAAACTCGTAGCGCAAATGGGTAGGTCCGAGCGCATTTCCTCCTAGGTCCAGGCTCATCAATGTTTGATCATATTTGGAATCGTCTCTTTCTCTTAAGGCTGATTAAATCCGGTGTAAATTCAGAATGTAATGCAATATGGAGCAGATAAAATTATAGTCGGCTCATAATTCATTAATTTAAGTTTTTAGTAAATGTGGGTCCATGACTGGATAGAATTGACACTCTCTAAGAGCATTCGTATCGTGTCAGACATTCCGACATGTGTCTAACACTCTCCGATACTCTGTCAACGCATGTTGGAAAATTCTACCTGATTAACTTTTCCGACACTTGAGTTAGGAATTCCAACACACGAGTTCGGAATTTTGACTTGTGATTCTGATATGTAATAAATCAATTTTCAAAATTTTTAATAAATGAGAAGTCAAAATGTAAATATGTAATAATAATAATAATAATAATAATAATAATAATAATAATAAAGGGAGAAAGAAGAAAAACCTAATGACTCTCACTTTCCGTAACACAATTCACCTCCAAGTCGTTTTTTTTTCTCTTCTCTTCGTGAGTCCAAATCGTGGATTGCCTGTTTTTTTTCCTTTCAAATTTAATAGATTATTGGAGTAGACTTGAATTTGTCAAATTAAAACAATCAATGCTATTAACAGACGGTGGATTAATTCATTCTAATCTCTTTTATTATTATTTATTTATTTGTGAATTGGAGGAGATTAATTTAATTGAAATAATTATAAAAATGATAATTTATTATGTATATATAAAAATATATATTTAATATATAACGTGTCCCAACATATCGAAATTATTTATTTTTTACTAAACAACGTATCGACATGCCGTGTCGTGTCGCATGTTATATATCGATATCAATGCTACTTCAATCCATAGAGCTCGAAATTATATTTTCTTGATAATCTCCAAGGCAATAATATCGAGTTTTCTGCTGCAGGTCCCAGCACTTTCGTTTTTGTAAATTTTTGCTTAAGGACAAAGGAAAATGGAAACTTTTTCCATGCTATCACTATCACATGAAAAGAAAAAAATTAGCGATACTCTAATGCTCCCTCACAACCTTCCTCTCTAAGACTAAGGGTGCGTTAGGAAACCACTTTTGGGGAAAGTCTTTAGGAAAATACAAATACCTTTGAGTTAAAGGTGTTTTCCAAAATGCAACTGTATTTGGTAAATTGTACTTTGAAAGCCCTTTGTGAAGTATTTTGTGCAAAATGGCGTTTGGGGAATTAAATTTACAAAGGATCTTTGTGGTAAAAAAAATTATGAAAAGAAAAATTAAAAAAAAAAATTGACCAAAGCAAGGGCGGCAGCCGCCAGCGACCTCCCGCAACCCTGGATCTGGGGCGGCGAGGTCGCGCGACGCGATTGCGACCTTCGGCAACCCCGGATCTGGGGCGGCGAGGTTGCGTGACGCCACCTCGACCTCCGGCGACCCCAGATTTGGGGCGGCGAGGTCGCGCGATGCCGCCGCGACCTCCGACGACCTAGATCCAGGGCGTCGAGGTCGCGGGAGGACCTCGCCACCTCGGATCTGGGTCACGGCGGGGTCGCGCGACCTCACCGCCCCCGGATCTGGGGCGGCGAGGTCACGAGAGGTCACGCGACGCCGCCGCGACCCAGATCTAGGGGCGGCAAGGTCGCGCGACCCAGATCGGGGGCAGCAAAGTCCTCCCGCGACCTTGCCGCCCCAGATCTGGGTCACGGCGACCTAGACCTCGCCGCGACCCAAATGGCGCAGCGGTCGCGCCACCCCCGATGTCGGTCGTCTGGGCGACGGTCGCTGGCGACTGCCTGCCCTTCACCGGCGACCGCTCGCAGAAGAAGAAGAAGATCGCTTGCCACCCCAGATCTGGGTCGCGGCGACCCAAACCTCGGTCACGCCACCCCCTGACGGTCGCCGGCGTCCCTCTAGCAGTCGCCGGTCCCTCGCAGTCAAACAGAACCGAACCTCCCTGGAGAAGATGAATAGTGTCGCATACAAGGGCAAGAATCGGAAAAACAAAAAATTCGTGAGGACAATTTCGAAAAAAAAAATATGAATAGTGCCTGCTTGGGCATACCGAAAAAGCCAAAAGCTCACCTGCCTTTGGCTTTCAGCTTCACAAAGTGGGCATTTGGGGAAATGGGGGCTCAAAATTTTTTGCCAAACGGGCTGGCATTTGCCCAAGGATCTTTAGGCCTCTAAAGGGCTTTGGGAAGTGGTTCCCAAATGCACCCTAATAATGAACAAATGACCAGAGTGGACTAGGCCCCCCTTTTTCTTATGCACAGATGACCAAAGTGGACTAGGCCCCTCTTTTTCTTCTGCAGACCATGCTTTTCCTAAAGGGAAAAGGACTACAGGGAGGGAGATAGAGAAGAGAAAGAGGAGAGAGAGCGTCAGAGAGATGGGACAGAGGCAGGTCCTTTGGTTCCCTCTCCTTACACGTGGCGCCGCGTGAGTGGTCCGGGACCACGCTGACGTGGCGGTCCCGGACCACCCAATATTTTCTCGACTACAGGGGCATCCCCGTACAGTTCACACTATGAAGTCCACATTCCTCTATCTCTAATTACTCAAGTACTCTCTCTCTCTCTCTCTCTCTCTGTCTCTGCGCGCAAGCTTTCTCTTGGAAACAAGAATGGATTCTTCTCGGCCAGAAGTCGTGATCTTCGACTTAGAGACGATCATAGAAACGGAAGCCATCATAGAATTCGGGGCCATCATCGTGTGCCCGCAAACGCTGGTCGAGAAAGAGTACTTCTCTTCTCTGGTCCTGCCCCAACACGACGGGGAGTTTGGAGAATTCGAGGAACGGAGCAACGGGCTCAACAGAGATGAAATCGTTTCCTCCAACATCTACTTCTCGGACATTGCTCACACCGTCTACGACATGCTCGACGGTATATACTCACAGTCTGCAACATGCTTCCATACAGCATTGAGTTTCATCTTTGATTCCCCTTCCCTTAATCCTTCTTTGTAGGAAGAATTTGGGTTGGCCACTACATCAAAAACTTCGATTGCAGAATTGTCGAGGACGCATTTCACGAAATCGGGCAGCCGCCGCCGGAACCCTTGGACGTGATCGACACCTGGGAGCTGTGTGAGGTGTTTAGGGGGGAAGTTGACAATCTAGAGGTATATAATTGGCGTTTATAATCTTTTCCATGGAATTTCTTTCGTTAGACATTCATGGTGTATAAATTTTTATTCGATATGCAATGTGATCCTACAATATAGTTTCTGAACTTTTAATTTGTTTAATGTAATTTGGTACATGTCAACGTAGTTCCTAAACTATATGAAAATATTCAATTTTGTCCTTAGATTATATTGAACATTTTAATATAACTCAAGGACTATATTGAATAAATACCAAAAGTTTAGAGACCACATTGAATAAATTAAAAGTTCAAGTACTATATTATATATTGGGTCAAAGTTCAAGGATCATTTGTGTTATAATCATGATACTTAAATACCAACACATTTTATCTGTTGAAAAGACATGCCATCAAACTTTGATTTTGAACTCTCACGTAGTCAAGGAATGGAAAGGTTTGAGTCTAGTATTTAGCATGCAGTTTATGGAGCTCTACAATGTCTTTGGGAAAATTACTAAAAACTCATAAATCTAATTTAGTCATAAACTTTTTTTTTACCAAATAAATTTTTAACATTTTATATTTGTGTCAATTTAATCCATCCAACCAATCTTGGAAAAAAACTGCTGACATGAATATTGATTGTCCAACGTGATACACAATTATTGATGTAGACCATTTTAAATAATATTTTAATATTTTTTTTAATTACTTGTATTTTACCTTCTTTTTTTCCTTTTCTTTCTCTTTCTTTTTTCTTTTCCTTCCCTGCCTTCTTCGAGCAACTAGCCAAAGGGAAGGGTCAGCAAGGTCGACCTCACCAGCCTCAAGTGAGCCTCGCCTACCCCTTGGCGAGGGCTTGAGGTCCAAAAACCTACTAGAACAAGAAGGAAGGAAAGAGAAAGAAAATAAATAAATAATTAAAAAAATTAAAATGTTATTAAAAATTATCTATGCCAATTCCAGTGGTGCCACGTAGGATGATCGATATCAACGTTAGCGATTTCCAATCAAAATTGGTTGAATTGATTAAATTAGTATAAATACAAAATATTAAGGACTGAATTAACACAATTCTAATAGGATTATGGTTTTTTTGCTAAGTTTCCCCAATGTTGTTGCATGTCCTTAAAACTCTGTACATGCTTGACCAAAATGTTCAGGAGAATTTATCCTTGATTAATTAATAATCGGAGTTTGGGCCTCATTATTTAGATGTATTATGCTTATTTTGCTTATGCAGATGGCAACACTTGCAGAATACCTTGGTCTCGGAGAGCAAAGACACAGGTAGTTTTCTTTGTTATTGGGATTTAAATTGTACATCAATGGTCCATCCGATAATTTGCTTTTACTCAAATTTTGTAATTTTTCTCAACTCGAACTCTTTTAATTTACTAGAAGTTTTAAGTGCCCTCGGCTATAATTAACGTAAGGTTTAGTCACCAGGCAAGGAAAGACTAAATTTTAACTACTGAATTGCTTTAATTGTATACATCGTTTGCCAGGAGCTTACCTGATGTCCGCTTGAATCTCCGCCTATTCCGACGCTGTGTCGAGCTTTTCTACCTGGTAATTATCCTAAGTTTGTGTATACGTTTTACGGGAAACCGCCTTTCACCAATGTCAACTTTTACTCGATGCTCAATCCTGGACTTTTACTCAATGTTCAATCGAAGACATGATTTTTACTTTCGGTTCGGCGAAGTGCATGGCTAAAACTTTCAAAATATGTCTCTCCAAACCTAATTTTCTGTCACTCTTTATGGGTTTTATATAGACAGAGTTCTCAAGCCTTTTGAGGGCTGCGAGTAACGCCGGCGTTCCGAGGTTTTTAGGCCCTGAGGAGTATTCAATCCCTGCGCTCAGAGGTCATTACGACTCCTGCGATTCCTTGGATCAAGCACGGGATGTGTACTTGCGGATTTCTTGCGCTACGCTAAACGTGAGGTGGGGGATCTTGCCGATAAGGTTCTGGAACGACAACGGCCGCCCAAAGCTGAGCTTCGTGGTCGACGCGCCGGGCAACCTGACCCCGATGCTGGACGAATGTGACCGGATGCTGCGGAGGCTGTTCCGGAGATTTGGGATCAACTCCGAGTGGAGGAACGTCGTGGACAGAACGAGGAACTTCCCAGCTGTAAGGCTGCAGTAAGTTTCGAAACTAAATTTGAGTTTCTACAGATAAGTTAGTAGATTTTTACAGCAAGAGGATTCATTATAACCATAGAGACAGATGACTGACAGACATAACTACAAGTATAGTTTTTCCTTAAAATCCTTCTTCTCTCGTCATCGAGCAGCATCGCAGATACAGCAGACGAGCAAACGATAGTATGCACGAGGAGGGATTTCGGAAAGATTAAAAGGCTCGTCTTCGACGAGAGCAAGCTTGGGACGCTGCTCACTCCAAGCACCAGGCTGGATGCTGAATTCTTCTTGGAAACCTATGACTATCGAGGATCGGCCGGCATTAGATTAGTGGCTCATAAACTGATCGTTCATCCCTAGTTTCCGACCGACAGTTGGACATCCCCAACGACGACACATATACTGTTGCAGCTCTATGGATTTGCTTGTGGAGATGTTTACCCTCTATTACCCGACTTCTTATATAGTAAAGTGTGATAAAAGAAATCCAATGCTCTGTGATGCCAGCACGACTCCTTGTTTACAATGTACTTGCTTGAAATTTCTTTCTGCTTAAGTATTCTTCAATGCACTGTCACTGTCTTCCTCGCTAAGACTCGACTTTTGAAACAGTGACCAAAGTGGGATTACGCCCTCCTCTTTTCCTTTTGGGGCCGCTGCTTTTTTAAAGTGAAGGGGCCACACGACGCCTATCCTACATTTGAAATGCTTAAGTAATGGCGCCATATAATCCACACACTCCATCCCCAATTACTCAGATACTCTCTCTCTCTCTCTCTCTCTCTCTCTCTCTCTCTCTCTCTCTCTCCGCGTAGGAGCAAGCTTTCTCTCTGTTGGAAACAACTATGGATTCTTCTCGGCCAGAAATCGTGATCTTCGACGTAGAGGCGGTCAGAGAAACCATCGGAGGAACGAAGGCCATCCTAGAATTTGGGGCCATCATCGTATGCCCGCAAATGCTGGTCGAGAAAGAGTACTTCTCTTCTCTGGTTCGTCCCCAACACGACTGGGAGTTTGGGGGATTCCACACAAGAGAGAGTGGACTCACCAGAGAAGCTATTATTCTCGCCAACATTTCCTTCTCAGACATCTTTTGCACCGTCTACGACATGCTTAACGGTATATATACTCACAGTCTACTACAACATGGTTTTAGACAACATTAAGTTTCACCTTGATCCCCTTAATCCCCCTTTGTAGGAAGGATTTGGGTAGGCCACAACATCATAGAGCATGATCGTGTACTAGTTGAGCAGGCGTTCCACAAAATCGGGCAGTTGCCACCGAAACCCTTACACGTATTCGACACATTGGATTTGTGCCAGAGGTTTATAAGGGGACCTGTCAACCTGAAGGTATATGAAAAAATTCTCCTGAATTTTGCCGTTCAACCAAAAAAAAAAAAAAATCTAGGTGATGAAATATGCGAAGAGTGAAAGTCATCAAATGGACCGCCCTTTTCATGAGCATGTCTATGGCGAGAATTTGGGCTAATTTGATGAAGGGTGGATCTTATATTTTATGTAATGCAAGTATCCACTACTTGTACATTTGATCACCATGTGTGTTGAGCTTAGTTTGAACAAAAAGCCAAGCCTCTCATTGAGCAATATCTAGGTCCTTAATGCTCATAAAAATGAACTCTTTTCCATGTGATTTCTTTCGTTACACTTTAATAGACATGCGCATTTTACTTGATGAAATACATACCATCAAAATTTGATTGTGGTAGGGGTTTTTTCGGGGACCATGAGTTTATGGTAGCTTTACGATGTTAAATGCAAATTTATCAAGCCCTTGCATGTCCTTAAACCTCCATATACGCTTTGACCAAAATGTTTAGGGAACTCTATTCTTAATTAATTAACAATCGGAATCATGTATTGGTCTTTTTTTCCTTTATGCAGATGGAAACACTTGCAGAGTACTTTGATCTCGGGGAGCAAACACATAGGTAGTTTCCTTTGTTTTGGGGATCTACAGTTTACATCAATAGTCCATCCAATAATTTGCTTTTACTTTAATTTATGTACCTTCTTACTTCAAATATCTTCTTCTTCTTTTTTTTTTTTGAATGAGTTTGCTAGAAGTTTAAAGTGATCTCAGCTATAATCACATCAAGGTTCAGTAACCGTGCAAGGAATTTCCCGTAGATTATATCAAGAAAGTTATTGGAGCAAAGGCTAGCTTCGTGAAAACATCAATTTTCATTTGGGTATAGACGAAAGCGGAATCAAAGTATGCAGTGAATTAAAGAAGGTGATGAATAGGCATCAAAGTAAAGAATGAATTTCGATGATTAGCGAAGCAGTTTTTGCACTTGGGAGTCGCGGTTTTAAATGATCACGAGTTGCATGCATTTTGAGCTGAGAAGAAAGAGATTTACCTTGTGTTTCAGAACACGAAAGAGCAATTCCCTCCTGAGGTTAACTTTGTCTATTGATTGCCAGGGCCTTAGATGATGTCCGGTTGAATCTCCGGCTGTTCGTGCACTGTGCCGCAGTTTTCTCGTTGGTAATCACGATTGCAACTGTTTAAACTTTTTCTCAATGTTTAATCGAAGACGTGATTTTATATTTTTCAGTTCACTTGAGTACAGATCATGTGTTTTCCATGGTGCGCGGACTCTCCAAACCTAATTTTTTGTTCACTCCTTTTGGGTTACATACAGACAGAGTCCTCAAGCCTACTGGGGGCACATGACAACACGAACAACAACAACAGCTTTCCAAGGTTTCCAGACCCTAGGGAATTTTCAATTCCTACTCTCAGAGATGAATCTTATGATTCCTTCAACAAAGTACGAGAGCCGATCTCTTGTGCTTCTCTGAACGTGAGGTTCGGGATTGACATGAAGTTCTGGCGTGAAGACCGCAGCCCGAAGCTGAGCTTCATGGTCGACTCGCCGGACAACCTGAGCACGAAGCTAGATGAATTCGACTGGAGGTTGCAAGGGTTGTTTTCGAGTTTCAGGATCGACTCCAAGTGGAGAAAAGTTGTGGATAGGAGATGGAACCTCCCCGCTGTAAGGTTGCGGTAAGTATTCAAACTAGACTCTTCATTACTAGATCACAGACACGATTGCTTAGATTATTTAATGAGTTGTACTGGCTTAGTTTTCGTTAGATTGGTATCCTCCTTTTCCCACTAAATCTGGACAACTGGTGTAGTGCTCCAAGTTTCGATAAGGTTGTAAGAATCAAGTACGCTCCAAGCATAATTAGGACCAAGACATTCCAAAAGTGTTCATTACATCCCATTACATTTATGCTTTGTCTATAGCAGCAAAAGAAGGAAAGAAGATTGGTACTTACGTCAGTTTTGGCTCCAATTGTCGTTAGTAAAATAATCTTGGTTGGGTTTTCACTCATTATTTTTTCAAACTCTCTAATCTTAGAAAGTGGAGCAAAAGGATTATTCATATAAATCGTAAAGTCTAAAATATAAACCGATACAATGAACTTGCGGTTTAAGATATAAAGTCTTCCTTTCACGAGCTGGAATTTTTCCTCAAACTACAGCATGAGGATTGATTACGATTACAGAAAGAGATACGGATGAGCTGAGACCCAAACAAAAGACTGTATGCTCTAATACCACATGAAATTTGAGTGGAAAGCTTTAAAAATCGACACAATTTTTGTGTTGCTTGCAAAAAGTGTCGTTCAAAAGTTTAAATCACCAAAAAATATATATATATATATATAGTTTCGGGGGCGATGAATTATAACTAACACCATGTATTTCATTTTTCTCTCTTGTGATTATTGAGTAGCATCACAAATATGGCAGACGAGCAGACGATAGTATGCAAGAGAGAGGATTCAGGGAAGACAAGGAGGCTTGTCTTTAAAGACTATGAGGGGGAGCTCCAGACACTCCTCACACCAGGCACCAGGTTGGATGCCTGCCTGTTTGTGGAAACCTACCACTATCCACGATCCGCAGATCCAACCCAAGAAAAGGGATACGCAGGCATTAGATTGGTGGCTCATAAGTTGATCATTCATCCCTAGTTTTGGAAGCTAAATCTACATTGCTTATCTTGTTGCATGCCTGGAGAAAGATTGTTAGTCGATTGTCACTTGACATCGGTCGGACATTCCTAACGACGTGAAAGACAAATGATATGTGTGATATGTTTTATCTATGTAGAGATATTGAAAAGTATCAATGTGCAAAGTGTGTATTTGGAGACTATTCTTGTATCCATGCGAGTAAAGTTACCGATAATATTTCAAAACTTTGCGAATTACTAACCTTTTGAGATATTTCCTTTCTATCACCAGCCTTTAGTCATAATTTCATGGAAATACTTATAATGACAAAAGGCGAGAGTGAAATGAAATGGTTTTCTCGCATTTTCCACCTTAGGTTTACAACGGAAAGAAAGATGATTTCCTTCTCTATAGAATCGTGGTTATTGGGCTCAAGACTCTGCTAATTATTCACCTTTTAAGACATTTTCTCTGTCACTTGACTTTGGTTATAGTTTCATGGACATACTTCCTACGACAGAAGACAACAGTGAAATAAAGTGGGTCGAGGGATGGTTCTCTCGCATCGTCCATCTTAGGTTTGGTTACGACCGAAGAATGACATTCCCTTCTCCACCGAATCTTGGTTTTTCCGGGCTCTCATCGAGCCGCTTTTTCGATCCCATCTCTACATCCCCTCGTACTTCAAAGCCCGTGAACTTTTTTAAACCCATTCGAAACACGAAAAGGGATCAGCTTTCCCTTCTCCTTTCGACGGCTTTCCATGGAATGTAGTGCGTAGATCTAACACTAACAGATCGGATGATATCCTCGTGCAAAAATCGAAAGGAAACGACGGCCTGAAAATCTAAGTGGAATCGCCGCACTGCGAATCCGCCACTGAATCCCATGCGCCATCGTGTTAATCGACCGGCCCCAAAGAAAATTTGGGCAAAAAGAGATTCCTTCTCTCCAAGCTCCCGCAAGCAATGATGGTCTAAAAAGGATATAACTTGTAGCCCCGAAAGAGGGGTTAAAAAAAAACGATAAATTTCAAGATGCCAACGCCCTCCTTCAGTGTCGCCTTCTCCTCGAGCTGCTGTCGCCCCTCCCTCCCCAAGCGCTCGCCCTTCCATCCTCGCCCCGGGCGGAGCCGACCCAGTAGCCTCGCCGTCGCCGCCAAGGCGCGGACGGGCTTCGTCGAGACGTGCTTCCTCCTCCTCGCCACCACGAGCAGCCGCAGCGAGGAGCGGGAGCAGCATCTGGGTAAGGGCCAAAACCACACCTTTCTGCAGAATCTCTACTCCTCCGCCGAGAGGGACGAACCGCGCGGCGAAGGGCCGGAGACCCAGGATCGGGAACGGGAGCAAGATCCGTCCTTGGGACGAGGGTCGGACGACAGAAGGGCCAGGAAGCGCCGCAGGGGAATTTTCACGAGCATGTGGTGGGCGGACGTGAAGGCCGCGATCGGGCAGAGGATTAACTTGGAGGCGATCGTCTGCTCGGCTTCCGTGATCGCGAGGGACCGCCATCTGTTGCTGCCGCACGTCCTTGTCCCTGATATACGCTACATTGATTGGGCGGAGCTGCAAAGGAGGGGTTTCAAGGGCGTTGTGTTTGATAAGGACAATACCCTCACTGCGCCTTATTCGTTGAAGCTCTGGGACCCTAATGCTTCTTCGATAGAGCAATGCAAATCAGTCTTCGGTCACAATATCGCTGTTTTTAGCAATTCTGCTGGTAAGTATAGGTTGAAGCTTTTGAATTTGAAAGCCATTGTGCTGTTTATTGCTTGAGAATGTAATGCGTTCGGCATTGTCTATGTCTTTGTTGAATTGGTGATGCAGGGTTACTGGAATATGACCATAATGGTTCGAAAGCGAAAGCACTCGAGTGGGCAATCGGGATAAAAGTTATAAGGCATAGTAAGTTATCTAGTATTTCAGTTTCGCTCGTATTTCAAGAGAACTTTTGCAAATGGGTTTCTAGTATCCATGCTAAATGTCTTTGCCAATAATATTGATAGATTGTGTAACTCTATGGAGAACTTTGGGTTTTGCTTATAGAGCACTGATCATCATGCTCAATTAAGATGGAAAGGAAACTCTTGCAAGCTCATGACTGCCATCTCATCTGAGTCAATTGGGAATGAAAACCTATCGTAGGTTATTATTTAGCTTTCAACATGCCTAAAGCTGCAGAGGACACCTAACTGGTCATTTTACCCTAAGCACCAAATGTAACCCCACATGGTTGTTAGTCGTAGAACAGGAGTAAACGGTTCCTAGATTGCCAAAGGATTACATGAGTGTTGGTGCAAGCAGAAAAGAAAACATATAAATTCATGATCTAAAAGTCTTGCAAGGGATCCGAACTTAAAGCTCTCTCACACGTGAGAAACTGATGTAGTTGTGGGGATGCAGCATGGGAAAGCTAACTACTAATACTTTAGGTGGGAAGAATTTTCATGGTTTACATTTTTCTCTTCCCAAGATATTGAAGTTTACTAAATGGTGGGAGTACTATCCTTTTTCCAAGAGAAGGATAGGCAAATTCTAGGGGTGAACCTAATAATATAATAGTAACATTTTGGAGAAACCTTATAATGTTATTTTAATATGTTTTAGCAATACACTGAGTTTACTTGGCTCTAGCATTCATGTTGTTTCTCAATTGTACAGATTTCATGCATGGTCAATCTTGGCAGTTAAAATAATCATAAAAAACATGGTACTAGAGCTATAGTATGTCTATGTCCTTGGTGCTGGCCGTTTAGGAATTATTCTTTGTTTAACATATTTCATTTATCGGAATTTACACTTCTTATATTTCAGCTCTTTAAGTTAATCTTAGCTATTCTATTTTTCTTTTTTGGTTGAATATGGGAGGCAACGAATGTAGACTCTCTGTTTTCTTATGAAGACTGTTTGCTTTGATGTCCTGATTTATGTATTTTGTGTAATTATTAGGAGTGAAGAAACCAGCTGGAACAGCTGAAGAAATTGAAAACCACTTTGGCTGTGATTCCTCACGCCTTATAATGGTAGTACACTTGAATTGCCCTGGATGTTGCTCTAGTTTCTTCCCTGTGAATGTTCCTAACTTGTCATTCTGTTTTTTAGGTGGGAGATCGTCCCTTCACAGATATTGTCTATGGAAATCGAAATGGATTTCTTACTATATTAACCCAGCCCCTTAGTCTTGCTGAAGAGCCATATATTGTGAGACAGGTCAGTTAGTTTGTAGTTTGTACAATTTTTTTATTGATGCACTATTGGTGCTTGCTAGAAATTATAAACAATTCCAGCCAAGCCACCTAGAGAAACTGAAAGATTGGATGTGAAGTACCAAATAAAGTAGTTTGGGTTTCATCTTAAAACTCTAAATGCTTGCCCTTTTTCATTTCCCCTTGTCTGGAATTCACCTGCCCATGGGTTCTTTTGCTGCACAATTGATGGTTTACAGAAAGTTACGAGATTGCCATATGCTGGTATTCTCTTTATAATGTTGATATAAACCTTCTAGCTTATTATGCATGTGAGAGTAGTGGTGAATGTGAAATCAAAATATGGAGCGATTTTTGCAAAGATGATTGTCATTCAAGCAGGTTCTAATTGCAGGAGAGACTTTATCTTCATCTAGACCTAGTTTTTGCATCTCTGTTGAAAAGAATAATTGAAAGAATCACTAAGGTTCTCTCCACTCAAATTCATTTCTTATGTTCCTTACGTCCTTTTATATCTCTTGACTTTCCTTTCCCATCGTATAGTTGCATTTTGGAGTAAGTTTTTGAGATATCTAGTACACTAAGAAATGTTTCTCATCTCATCCTTAATGCTACTGGACCAACACTACTGGAATGCAGTCATTGTAATCCTCTTTATATTTGAGTGTGAATCGATTTGCTGAAGCAGTCTCATCATGCAACACTCATTTTTTCAACATATTGGTACTTGCCACCATCCATTTTGTGCAATAAAGCATTCACTGTTGTATCATAAATTTCACCCTTTAGCTTAAGTGGATGTGCTTATACTTTTCATCCATCTTGCTTGTATCACGTGGATGACATTTCAATGAAGTTTTCATTCCTTTGCAAATGGATCCGATAAAGTGGGATTATTTGTCTTGGGTATTTTGAAGTCCCCATTTCTCTCTACTGCTTCATTTGAATATTTTCTTTTGTCAAACTTGCAATCGACACTAACCCTTATTGAACAGACTAAACTGAATTTTGAAAAACTGAATTTTGAAAATATTTTCTTGCTTGCAATTGCTGATGAATGATATGGTAGAAATATTTTTAGAGTCTGGTGACAAGCTTGAACTTAAGTCTAAAGATTGAACTTTAGGAGATTGCAAGCAGACAAGTGACAAAAATAGCTTTTGACCCAAAAGTCGAGATAAAACTAATGTAGGCCAAGACAACATGCTTTCCTTGTGCGCCATTGCATGGCTTTGGCATGTGAAGGGCAAGAAACATTGGGTCTGTCGCACAAACGATGCAGTTTATAAAGAGTATAATCTGAATCTGTTTAGCCAGATTTGGGTGCCCACCCAGTGGGAGGTTAATAAGGTTGTTCTGTGAAAAACAAAAAAGATTAGGTTTTTACTGTGCTCTCTTGATTTTTTTCATGGAAATGATTCTCTCTCGAATGCAGAGCATATAATAGATATTTGCTGCTCCTTTGTTTTTGCATAAACAAATTTGCAGGTAAGGAAATTGGAGAATGCCCTTGTCAACCGTTGGCTTAGTGGAGGATTGAAGCCGACAAGTCACAGACTGCTTCCAGATGGCTCTCATTGTGTGAAAGAACCTACATCCTTGTAAGAATCTTTTGTAAATACAGGAAATCCTTTGTTTCGATGCTAAATTTCAAGGTTCCTGTAGTTAATTCGACATGATTGCTGCATGGAGATGCATTTTTTTCCTTGTAGCTAAATTTTGTAAGGCTGTCCAGAATCTGAAATCCAAAGAATTAGTGCCAGAAAGAGGTAGTGTAGATGAAAACTCTTGTGCTTCTCAATTCCTTGTTCGCTGGAATAAATGTGCAAAATCTGTGTCTGACTTTTTCTCGGTACTTATTGAACAGAACGTGCATGGTTAGAGAACCCTGTCATAAAATGCCTGGATTTGTAGGGAACGTTGGTTACTTTCCAATGAATTTCAACTGTTTAGTTGACAATCATGCCGGGACTGAAGCATTCTTTACTTGAAATCAGTCTAGATAATTCGCTCCGACCATTAGAGGGCCTTTACATTTTTTAACTTAGGCATGGTCCTTAAGATCCTCGGAACCTTGATTTGCTTTCTCCAAGTTTGGGTAGTCCCTCTGTCGCATGCACGTACGAAAAGATTGCCGAGGCATGCGTCTCTGTCGTGTCACGTGATTTGCCTGCCTTCAGGTCTAGTGCTTTCCCTGGATTGCAAAACGGGGTGCGTTCTTGATATTCAATGAGAATTGGCACACGCAGTGCGGATTCCTCATTAGCTCCTGCATATATCACAAAGTAAGCAATAGGCATTACGTATTTCATCCAAAATCGTTAAGTTTTTCTTCTATAACTCCTGTTCCATCTAAATGCCTGGTGTCATTAGTATTGCAACCTACTCTTATCAAAGGGCAATTCTATTTTTCCCTGGGTGTGTGCAACTGCGTCAATTCAACCTAGGTGTTGGCCGGAACAAGATTGATAGATTCGGTCCTAGGCTTGTTCCCTTGCTAATCGGTTTGGCAACAGGTTTTTAGAACATTTTCCATCACAAATTGATTGTCTGTTAATAGTGTTTGCTTGCAGTAACAACTATTAGCATAATCTCTGCTATAACCAAGATTGTAATAACTATCGCATCATCACTTCGTGGTTGTAAGAGTTATTTCCAAGATGCCCCAACGTCCATTCTCCCATTTACTTTACCGATGTTAGATTATTTTATTGTAATTTTTTTATATCATTCGTATAATAATAACACCAATAGTGACTACTGTTTTTTTATTTCAACATAATCACACATTGTATGAATGTAGATTTTCGCCGTCATGGTATAATATTATTTTTATATGACTAATTGTAGTTAATCAATCCTCAAATATTATGTCATTATTATTTCAATCATACTACAGCAATGCAATAAATAATATATATTTCAATATGATCACATGTTGTATGCTAACCTTTGATATTGATATACTCAATTATATATATCTCGGGTATTAAACGCATGAATAATCATGATTGACTATTAGAAAGAGATGAAAGAAAAGAAGATACTAAAGTCGAGTCATCGATACGAAGTGATCGAAAGAGAGGGAACTGCATTCGTTTAGACTGATGTCACGTTGGTTTTGGCTCTTCATCCAGATTGCAACCACAAGTTTAAAACTCCACTTCCAAACATACATATTTCTCAAATGCAAAACTCGGTGCTTAGCAATTATCATCATCATCGATCATCTTTTAAGCTTGCTTCTTGCACCTAAATATGTCAGTCATACTGAATTAACCAATCACACATTTATACCTCTCCTCATCTCCGACTTAGATTGGTATTGACACTCTTGAAGGACAGAGTTCATGGGCCTGAGGCAAATGACTGTTTGGCAAATTTTTTAGAGGGGTTCGGGTTGCATTTCCAAATGCCTCTGTAGGCCTTTAAGCCAAGACAGGTCCGGATGTACTTTGGGCTTTGAGCATTTCGAAATCCTAATATATTTTTTTCTTTTAAGCTTGCTTCTTGCACCTAAATATGTCAGTCATACTGAATTAACCAATCACACATTTATACCTCTCCTCATCTCCGACTTAGATTGGTATTGACACTCTTGAAGGACAGAGTTCATGGGCCTGAGGCAAATGACTGTTTGACAAATTTTTTGGAGGGGTTCAGGTTGCATTTCCAAATGCCTCTGTAGG
Source organism: Eucalyptus guilfoylei (assembly GCA_016097605.1). NCBI lineage: Eukaryota > Viridiplantae > Streptophyta > Magnoliopsida > Myrtales > Myrtaceae > Eucalyptus > Eucalyptus guilfoylei. Next base: position 10,837,903 of record CM027870.1, on the reverse strand, counting down.
CCTTTTAGCCAAGACAGGTCCGGATGTACTTTGAGCTTTGAGCATTTCGAAATCCTAATATATTTTTTTCTTTTAAGCTTGCTTCTTGCACCTAAATATGTCAGTCATACTGAATTAACCAATCACACATTTATACCTCTCCTCATCTCCGACTTAGATTGGTATTGACACTCTTGAAGGACAGAGTTCATGGGCCTGAGGCAAATGACTGTTTGGCAAATTGTTTGGAGGGGTTCGGGTTGCATTTCCAAATGCCTCTGTAGGCCTTTAAGCCAAGACAGGTCCGGATGTACTTTGGGCTTTGAGCATTTCGAAATCCTAATATATTTTTTTCTTTTAAGCTTGCTTCTTGCACCTAAATATGTCAGTCATACTGAATTAACCAATCACACATTTATACCTCTCCTCATCTCCGACTTAGATTGGTATTGACACTCTTGAAGGACAGAGTTCATGGGCCTGAGGCAAATGACTGTTTGGCAAATTTTTTGGAGGGGTTCGGGTTGCATTTCCAAATGCCTCTGTAGGCCTTTAAGCCAAGACAGGTCTGGATGTACTTTGGGATTTGAGCATTTCGAAATCCTAATATATTTTTTTCTTTTAAGCTTGCTTCTTGCACCTAAATATGTCAGTCATACTGAATTAACCAATCACACATTTATACCTCTCCTCATCTCCGACTTAGATTGGTATTGACACTCTTGAAGGACGAGTTCATGGGCCCGAGGCAAATGACTGTTTGGCAAATTTTTTGGAGGGGTTCGGGTTGCATTTCCAAATGCCTCTGTAGGCCTTTAAGCCAAGACAGGTCCGGATGTACTTTGGGCTTTGAGCATTTCGAAATCCTAATATATTTTTTTCTTTTAAGCTTGCTTCTTGCACCTAAATATGTCAGTCATACTGAATTAACCAATCACACATTTATACCTCTCCTCATCTCCGACTTAGATTGGTATTGACACTCTTGAAGGACAGAGTTCATGGGCCTGAGGCAAATGACTGTTTGGCAAATTTTTTGAAGGGGTTCGGGTTGCATTTCCAAATGCCTCTGTAGGCCTTTAAGCCAAGACAAGTCCGGATGTACTTTGGGCTTTGAGCATTTCGAAATCCTAATATATTTTTTTCTTCCAACTTTGTTATTGCTAAACTTTCATGGTTCTGAAAATGTCATTTCCTTGTGCAACATCACTTATGTCAGCAACCCGCCCTTTGCCAGTTTTTCTTTTATATTTTTAATAAAAGAATTTCCAAAAGTTTTTTAAAAAGGTGTGATTTTTCCAAATACCATTTAAATAAAGATTTTCCCAATACATTTTTAAATTGCAATTTACAAACACTTTTGACATTATGAAAGACACATTTAACCTAAGGTCTTTCGCATTTTTCCAAAGACTTTTTTCAAAAACCGAACCAAATGCACCCCGAGTTGCATCATACCAAAAAAAAAGGGGGGGGGGGAGTCACAAAAATTCCAAACTATATCCATCGTGACATATTTACCATGTACCTTCTCTGACACAAGAAAATCGCAAACTTTAATTTATATGACATATTTACCTTCTATCAATGTTAAAAATCTACCTACATGAATGTTGAAAGGCAAACGGCGTCATGTGGCTTAAGTAAAACATAAACGACATTGTTTTCATTAAAAAGTTATCTAATGGAATTTGGATAAATGTGTCATATAAATATAAGTTTGGAGTTTTTTATATCACAAAAAAAAAAAAAAAAAACGTTAAGATAATGTGTCATTTGAAAAAAAATCAGAATAACCGTGTCATCAGCTTTTTCCCAAAAAAGAAGAAGTCGGTAGCTTATCCTATCATTCTCTTTTAGGGGGTGCCGGACACGGTAAATACAAGGATAGGCATCGTTGCTTCGTTGATTTGATCAAATGGGAACATCCAAATGCCAATTGGTCCCCTAGCCGTCGGTCACCTAACCATTCGGTACAATCATTGCAGCTGTACTGGTCATACTCTTTTCTGATTCCTTGGATTCACCCTATGCTTAGTCACTAGTCATTACAATGGAAAAAAAATATATATATAAAAAGAAATTCTAGATGTATTAAATTGAGACCCATTCAATAATAAACCCTTCAACCTAATTAATTTAATTTTAAATATTTTATATTTATATCAGTTGAGTCAATTTGATCAATTTTAATTGGAAATTGTTATTAGGTACGGACATTGATGAATTTTACAATTTTTTTCTTTTTATTTTCTTGTTTTTCATTCTGCCCAATGAGGGCTGTGAGGCCATTGTCTACTAAGGGTGAGGGCCACCAAGCTCTGACCAGATCTGGCGAGGGCTTGGTGAGCCCATAGCCAACAATAGCCTAGGCGAGAGCTTACGAGCTCTCGCCAACCATACTGAAAAAATAAATTAAAAAAAAGGATGAAAAATTATAAAATTTGTTTAGATCAATGCCGATTATGTCAATAATTTCACGTTAAAATTAATCGGATAGACTTAATTGATACGTATACAAAAGATTAAAAGGTTTAACACGAATTGATACCATATGCTCAACTTTCGATAAATTAAAGTGTTAAAATCATTCGTCAGCGCATGTCGCCCTCCAGAATTCAGCACACGACACGAGACGCATGTCCTTCGATAATCGAGATGAATCGAATTGCATCCCACTCGTACAACTGAACATCGTCGTGCGTGCACGATCCAATGAGATTTTCTTTCCCTATCCCTCTGGGCGACCCCTCCACATGCCGTGCAAGTACAATCCGGCGATCGCGTAAATGACGGGGCATATAAATTTGTGGAACCCACGCATGTTTTTTTCTTTCCCTCGCCGGCAATGCAAAACGTACCTTCAACTCTTTTATTCTGGTCGAAAGAATTTTAGATCATTGCCTTCTTTATTTTCATTTTATTTATAAAAAAGAAAAAAGCTGTACCTTAGCAAGTGGCTAACGAAATAAATTCGATTTAGAGAGTGAAATGTGACCAGAGTTCCAATCCCGTCGCCTTATATCATCATTGGAGAACCCCAAACAGCCCCTATCCCGGTGTCAGTGAGACGAGAGAAGAGCGACCGAACGAGCATTTTGGCATTGGCTGCTCCAAAATGCGATTCGATTCCATGCATTTTGAGGAGGTTTCCAAAACAATGATTCAAAATTAAGGGCCTCCTAAATAGGAATGAGTGATTTGAGATTCCATACAAGTTTCACCTGAAATCTTCCCGTTAGAATAGGTTTCTCAATTTTCGAAATATATAACCTACTTTGTTACAAATTCTTGGGTCGAAAGTTCTAGGATCATTTCTAAATTTTAGCCAAATTCCACTTGTATAGTGAATAATTACATTTAATAATCATTACAATTTAATTAAGATACATAAAGAATATGAAATATCAACAAAATAAAAATTTCAGTCATAAAATAAAAACTCAAATCAGTGATTCCGGATTTAACATCTATTATCGAACACCATGGAATACCGGCAGATTGCATAAAAACATATATCAAGAAAAATACAAAAACTTGTTTTAAATTTCAACTTTCATCTGATTAGAACTTGAAACATACTCGTCAAAATAGATTTCTCATTTTTTTTTAAACCTAAAACCTATCTAGCATAGTCTATAACTTAGAATCGGATAGGTTTCCACCAATCCAGTTCTCTAATTTCTTATCCTACTGTGAAATTATGTTCACCCGTACTCTAAATGTGACAACCGAAAGATGTGTGTTGTGCCATGAAAGAGGCAACACTATTCTTCACACAGTCACCCATTGAATTAAATTGAGATTGGCATATAAGAACGCATTTAGTAACATTTATGTTCCTGGAAATAGCTTCTTTACAAAAACATTTTTTTCTATTTTTATTTCCGGGAATAGTTTAGAAGCATTTCAAGACATTTGGTAACTACACAAAAAAAAATTCCTATAACAAAAATACGTTTGGTACGATTTCAAATATTTTTCTAACTTAAATTTTTTTTAATTTATTAATAATTTTGTTTCTTTTTTTCTTTTTCTTCTCCTTCCTCCAGGCGATTGCTAGCCTCGACCATGGCATGCCGGCGACCAACCAGACCCCGCTGACCTCAAGGGAGCCTTGCCAGCCACCGGCAATGTCCCCTCGAGCTTCGCCGACACACGGCAAGGTCAACCCTTGCCTGGTTCAAGCAAGGCCGAGCCTCACCCTTGTCCAACCAAGGCAAGGCTTGGGGGGGCCTCACTAGTGGCTTGCGAGCTTGGGGAGACCTCGCTGGGGCCGGCGAGGCTCTGGTGAGATTGCCAAGCTTCGTCTAACTGAGAGAGGAAGAGAAAGAAAGAAAAGAAATGAAATGAAATGAAAGAAAGGAAAGAAAAATCTTGTTTCTTGTTTCTTGAATTGTTTTCGGGACTAAGAAATAATTTTATTTTTATTTCTTGTTTCTGTTCCAAATATATTCTCGGGAATAAAATAATTACCAAGCGCGTTTCTACTCTATTTTTATTCTGGAGAATAAAAGAACAAAAATAATTATTCCTCAAAGCATTACCAAACAACACCTAAATGGACATAAAAAAATTTGTTTTTATGGCAACTGACCCAAGACCCTTTACATAAATTCAATTTTCTCTCCTCTTTAGAAAGAAAAAGTTGGCAAAAGTCCTCCAACTCATTACTCTCTTATTAACTCCTGTTCTTTACGAGCCTCACCAACTCCTCTGTCACTGCCATTAAATCTCGACAGTTCCCACACGACCTTCCATGCCAAGAACCAGAAGATCCCCCATGCTTTTTTCTCAGATATTCAGTCAACTTTTTTAACTGTTGTTTGAGTGGAGTTTCTTGTTACACTACAGTTCACTAGGAAGTACAAGTACCTCGGATGGAGACAGAAGTCATTCGAGGGGTCTTTGAATGGACTCTTCAACCACCACCTTTGGATGAGTGATGATGCTCTTGGGGTTCGAAGCCCCTTAAGAAGAGCTTACAGTATTATTTAGCTCTATCATTCTCATTTTTATAAGAGAAGGAGGTGAAAATAAAATTGACAGAATGGAATGTCCAGAAGATCCAGAGCAGATGTAGTGAGGAAACTCCGAAAGATTCCGGCCTGTCATTCGAGCAGATCGAGTCTGAAGATGTTTGCATCCTTCATTCCCGTGACCTTGCTTCAAGGTGACAGATGAAGTTTCAGTCGTATGTAACGAGCGGAGAAAGTATTTTATGCCACGACCATGCCAGTTCAGTTGTCGCATGCTGATGATAATCCTCATCAGATGTTCTTCACTTTGAGAGTTCTCCGAATAAACAGAAAGTTAGCGAAATACTCCTCTAAAGCAAGTGAAGCCGCATATTCCGTGGTTGATATGACCGGTGGGTCAACACAAAATCTTCCAGATTAGCCAAGAAGGTGATGACTTAGGACCACCTAGGCGATCGTCTTAATGTGCCGTACGAGGGTTGGTTGGGGGGGGGGGGGTGGGTTTGATTAACAATGGCCGCATCTTCGCATGCTTTTTTATCTTCACGAACTTGAACACTAGTCAAGTGATAACTTAGGTTATCCCAAGGCTTTTGTGCTCCTACCAACACACCCCACGCTGTATCCATCATGTAATTAAGCACATTCGAGATCGCGAATCGCTTGAATTTGGCTCTGTTACAGGAAGTTTGAGAAGGACCATGTCCTTGTTCCATGTCTAGGCCATAGCTTTGAATGATATTTGACCTAAGTCTCCATAAGAATGTTTGTACCATTTACTGCAGCTACGTCTAGCATGGAGGAGATACTTGGATCTGTCATAGTTCATACGTATCTGCATAAAATATATGGTGGACTTTTCTATTAATAGTTCATTATGAAAGTTGGATTTAGTAAATGTTGATGCCACTAAGTTAATGTCATCGGTCGGTGAAATCAGCAATCGCATCCATGAAGTTCGATCATCATTACCACAACTAATTCGACCTTGTTGAAGATATTTCCGTATTTCATCCAAAATCATTCGTCAGCGCGGTCGCCCTCCTGAATTCAGCACACGATACGAGACGCATGTCCTTCGATAATCGAGATGAATCGAATTGCATCCCACTCGTACAACTGAACATCGTCGTGTATGCACGATCCAATGAGATTTTCTTTCCCTATTCCTCTGGGCGACCCCTCCACATGCCGGGCAAATACAATCCGGCGATCGCGTAAATGACGGGGCATATAAATTTGTGGAACCCACGCATTTTTTTCTTTCCCTCGCCGCCGGCAATGCAAAACGTACCTTCAACTCTTTTATTCTGGTCGAAAGAATTTTAGATCATTGCCTTCTTTATTTTCATTTTATTTATAAAAAAGAAAAAAGCGGTACCTTAGCAAGTGGCTAACGAAATAAATTCGATTAGAGAGTGAAATGTGACGCCACAAAGTGGCGAGGCCAGAGTTCCAATCCCGTCGCCTTATATCATCATTGGAGAACCCCAAACAAACACTATCCCGATGTCAGTGAGATGGGAGAAGAGCGACCGAACGAGCATTTTGGCATCGGCTGCTCCAAAATGCGATTCGATTCCATGCATTTTGAGGAGGTTTCCAAAACAATGTTTCAAAATTAGGGGCCTCTTAAATAGGGATGAATGGTTTCAAATTCCATAGAGGTTTCACCTGGAATCTTCCCGTTAGAATAGGTTTCTCAATTTTCAAGACATGTAACCTACCTTGTTACAAGTTCTTGGGTCGGAAGTTCTAGGATCATTTCTAAATTTTAGCCAAGTTCCACTTGTATCATTAATTAAATGATTGCAGTGAATCATTACAATTAATAATCATCACAATTTAATAAAGATACACAAAGAATATGAAATATCAACAAAATAAAAATTTTAGTCATAAAATGGAAACTCAAATCAGTGGTTCTGGATTAAGCATTTATTATTGAACACCATGGAATACTGCCGGATTGAATAAAAACATATATCAAGAAAAATACAAAAACTTGTTTTAAATTTCAAGTTTCATCTAATTAGAACTTGAAACCTACTCGTCAAAATAGATTTCTCATTTTTTTAACCTAAAACCTATCTAGCATAGTCTATAACTTAGAATTGGACAGGTTTCTAATAGTGCTAGTATGAACACCTAGAGGGGGGTGAATAAGTGTAAAACAATTTTTTCCTTTCTTAACAACTTAATTTAGAACAAGGATATGAAGAAATATAATCGAATAGATATAACTACGAATTAAGTAAAGAGATAAGGAAAGAGAATTGAAACACAGAGTTTATAGCGGTTCGGCTTAGACCAAGCCTACGTCCACTCTCCCACGCTGACAGCCCACTGGCTGGATTTCACTATGAATCAAACGAGATGTTACAATCTCACATCCTCGATTCCACAGTGCAGAGACTTTGCTACACTTCTTCGAGGTCTCACAAATATAAAATCTCTCTTTCGAGTACAAATGTATGCCCAAAAGTTGAATTAGCAAAGAGTAAGGAGCTTCAGACTTTGGAATTTCTCTATCTCGCACACACTCGAATAACTAGATCGTATTCCTTTTATACTCCTCCATGCCTACATAAAACCATTGGCACCTTCCAAATGAGTTCTTCCAATCTACCCGTTGGACAGAATCAATTAGGGAGATCTCGTGTTATTTAAGGAATATGAAGATAGCCCACCAATCATGTTCACCCATACAATCAGGATCTAGGTTTCCATAAGTAGAACCTTCCAAATATACTTCGCCAATCAACGGATATGAATTACTCGAATTACTTGCCATACGAATAATAAATCTTTAGATGCTTTCTCTAGCTGTGAGACAATCTTCAACCATTCGAATCAAATCCTTAAAGATATACTCATATATGGATAAGACTTTTTCGTTGATCTAGAAACTATCAACGAGGGCAGAATTTAAATCTTGAGTCTAGCGGTCTTCAGTCTGGAGGTCTTCAGACTTAGAAGAGTCTGGAAGTCTTCAGATCAGGAAACGTTTTGTCAACTTCAAAACACATAAGGAAGATTTCTCCAACAATCTCCCCCTTTTTGATAGTGACAAAGCTTCCCTGCAGATTTGGACACTATGACCTACAAAATAACACTTAAGCAAACCAAGTTTTCTTATACAAATATTATTAAAGATTAGAAAAAAATAGTAGTGAATCTACAATCACAGAAAACATGTTAGTCCTGAAAACACAACTATCTTTAACATAATTAATAATAACTTAAGTTACTAGCAAGCCTCAATAGTCCAAACAAATCCAAAACAGAACTACACCAAACGAAAAGATAAAGTCCAAATCAAATCAAACAGAAATATCATCAAATCTGCATAAACTTCTCCCTCTTTTTGTCAACAGTAAAAAGTGGAGATTGACCAAAAAGAGATGGTTTGAAAAAGGATTAAGAATCAAGGCTGTTTGGGCAGGCGAACAAGTTCATATTCTCCCATTGAATGTACTGTCTTCTCAAGCTTGTCAAAACTTTGCTTCAGTGCCTGAAAGTCTTCACCCTGCACATTAGACTGAACTTGAATCTTCAGGTCATTTAACTGTTCATGCAGAAACACTGAAGTGGCCTTAACAGCATTCTTAAGATCCTGCAACTCAAATCCCATAGCATATTGCCGATTCCACACATCCAATAGAATTTCCAGCAGTCTTGAAAAGTCTACTATTTGAGTAGTTGCATCACTAGGACAAGTAGAGTGTAATTCAGGGAATTTGAGAAATGATGGAACCTCAGTGGATGATCCACCATGATTGTCTTCTGGATAGTGCGAGGCATACACATCTTCTGGGTCTGCTGTAGAACGACTTACATCACTAGCAAATAAAAGTTAAGAAGTACATTTTTGTCCATCAGCTCCCCCTGTTTTGATGCCCTCAGGTGGAGTAGGTAAAGCTTCCTCAGCCTCAGAGTGATGAGCTGCAACAGATTCATCTCCTCCTATCTCAGATTGACTAGACAGAGAGATAGTCAAGGTTGGCTCGAAGGAGTCTTCTGGACCCTGATCTCCTTCTCTCTCTTCTTCTTCCTCTGCTTCTTCTTCTTCTCTTCTTCTTTCCTCTGTCTCCCTCTGTTCTTCTTTCTTCTCTGAATCTTCTCTCTCTTTTCCTCCTTTTTCTGGCTCTTCTCTTCTCTCACGAAAGCTGACAAAACTCTTTAGATTTCTTGAGGCAGAAAGAGTAAGCTCATCCTCATCTTCTTCATCTTGCAAGATAAGAGCTATTTTCTTCTTCACTAGAGCAATCATGGGCTCCTTGCCTTTTCTTTTAGCAACAGCAGAGTCTTGCTTTGCTTTGAGAGGAGATTTCTCCTTCATACGCTTCAACACTTTGTTCAACTCCTTTAAGCGCATCTTTGTCACCATTTTGAAACCAATCACCATTAGAGAGATGACTTTCAAGCTTAATAGTGTAGAGATGTGAATTTTGAAGTGTCTAAAAAGACGTGTAATAAGAGCATAATAAGGGAGCTGTCCCTTATCTTTCACCACAGTTCGGTACATGTGGAACATAATGGTGTGAGGCAGAGATAACTTAAAACCAGTATTGATTGCACACATCAACTTGGCTTCAGATCGAGAGACATCGGTCTTGGATGTCGATTTGGGACGAATGCAGTTAATCACAATCTTGCGTAGCAGAACATTAGAGGCACTCATCCTTGAATAAGAAAGTTTACCTTCAACATCCCTGTCTCTCACCAAAGACAGAATAGCATGAGCAATAGACACACTAATTGGTTGGAAACTCGTTCTTTCCACCCCAATTATGTCAGCCAAAATGTCTGTGTTCACCAAAAATTCCCTGTCCTTCACAGTGAAGATAAAACTTTGTGTATCCAAGAAAGATAGATTCGAATAAAAGTATGCAGTAAGCTTTGGAAATGCAGTAGTGGATTCATAACAGAACATTTCCGGTTGTAGTAAAGCAAACTTCTCCCGCAGATTGATTTTTATCGAATCAAGGAAATCGAAGTCAACAGTCCTAGGGTTCATCACCCCTCTCTTCAAAAGACTCGAATAAACATTTTTATGATTCTTGGATCTAAACAGATTCGAACCATCAGTAATGTCTGCAGCCACCCCAGATCTAGGTTGAAAGTGAGAAAACATCCTTTCATCATCATCCAGAGTTTGCGGTTGATTTGCAGTGCCATATTCAGGGCTACTTGGAATATTCACAAACGTTTTTTCAGCCAATCCTTTCTCTACAACTCCTAGCCTTTCCAACTCTATCAAAAACAGGGTTTCATTCTTGAATCCTCTATCTTTCATAAATTCATCAATTAAAGACATTGGCGTTCCTCCTTTCTTCAAATTAAAGTAGAGTTTGTAAGCAACCTTTGGAGTTAGAGTTCTTACAGGTTCAGCCTCTTCTATAACTTCATCGTCTGGTCGAGTTGGGGAAGGTTGACGCTGCTGAGAAGGTTGTTGCTGACTTGGACGCATTGGAGGAGAATCTTCTTCTTCGGTTAAGTCAAAATGGGTAGGACCCTCAGGCATACGACGTGATCCCCTGCTTATAATCCTCGAAAACTTTCTTGAAGACATTGTTGCTCCAATGGAGAGAATCACCAACTTGTTTGAAAAAGGTGAAAACTTTCGAACGAATCGAGAATGAAAGTGAAAGAAAATAGGAATTTTGTATTCTAGGGTTTCAGTGTAAAAGTGAACAAGACGAATCTCAACGGTATATATAGCAAGTGAGGTGAGGTAATCGAAGCGTCGTAAAAGGAAATAAAAAAAAATGCATTTTCAAAAACAATAACTTCCCTTTTTTGAAAATAATTGATTTTTCAAAATCAATAATTGCCTTTTTGAAAAAGTAAAGAAAACTTGGAAAGATAATTCTAATCAATTAGCAGATAATAGATAATCTTACCTCTTTAAAAATAGAAACAAATTACAGTCATAACTTTTGGTCTTCTGAGTCTGAATACCTTCAGACTTTTACCTTTAAGTCTTGAGTGCATCAAAACTCTACTGGATAAGAGATATGATGTTTAGTCTGGTACAAATAGACTCAAATAGACTTTTCTCCAGTGGCTTTGTAAATATGTCCGCCAGTTGATTCTTTGAGTCAATGAATTGAATAATTACTTCTCCATTTTGAACATGATCTCTAATAAAATGATGTCGAATCTCTATGTGCTTTGCCCTTGAATGAAGAATTGGATTCTTGGTGAGATTAATCGTGCTGGTGTTGTCACATTTGATCTCAGTGCAAGACTCTTCGATTCCAAAGTTTCTCAGTTGTTATTTTATCCATAAGATTTGAGAACAGCAACTTCCAAGAGCCACATACTCTGCTTCTGCTATTGAGAGGGCAACAATACTTTGCTTCCTTGAAAAACAAGATACTGTCCTGTTACCAAACAATTGACAAGTATTGGAAGTGCTCTTTCTCTCAACTCTGCAACCTGCTAGATCTGCGTCTGAATATCCAAGGAGGGTAAAGTCTCCTTCTTTAGGATACCATAGACCTAACTTTAAAGTTGTTGTAACGTATTTGATGATGCATTTTGCAGCACTTAGATGAAATTCTTTTGGATTTGATTGAAATCTGGCACACATGCAAACACTAAACAAAATGTCAGGTCTAGAAGCAGTAAGATAAAGAAGTGAACCAATAATACTCCTGTAAAGTTTCTGGTCGACTTTCTTTACTTTTTCATCTTTATCCAGCTTCAAAGAACTAGACATTGGAATTTCAATCTTTTTGCAATTATCTAATCCGAACTTTTTAACAAATTCTTTCGCATATTTTTCTTGATGAATGAAAATTCCTTCCTTTAATTGCTTTACTTGTAATCCGAGAAAGAAAGATAATTCACCCATCATGCCCATCTCAAATTCATCCTGCATAGTCTTAGAGAATTTCTTGCATAGACTTTTGTTAGGTGAGCCAAAAATTATATCATCAACATAAATTTGAACAAGTAAAAAAATTTTACCTTCCTTTTTGATAAACAAAGTTGTATTCACTTTACCTTTGACAAAACCATTTTGGATTAAAAACTTACTTAACCTGTCGTACCAAGCTCGAGGTGCTTGCTTTAAACCATATAAAGCCTTTTTCAGTATGAATACTGAGTCTGGCTTCTTTGGGTCTTCGAAACCGGGAGGTTGTTCCACATAGACTTCTTCTTGGATAAATCCATTCAGGAATGCGCTTTTGACGTCCATTTGGAATATTCTGAAATTCTTATAACAAGTCAAAGCAAGTAATAATCTAATTGCTTCTAACCTTGCTACTGGAGCGTAAGTCTCATCATAGTCTATCCCTTCTTCTTGCGTATATCCTTTGGCCATGAGTCTTGCTTTGTTCCTTATGACTTTTCCTTTTTCGTCCATCTTGTTCCTAAAAACCCATTTAACTCGAATAACAGATTTACCTTTTGGTTTATGAGTTAATTCCCAAACATCGTTAACACTGAACTGCCTGAGCTCTTCTTATATAGCTTCAATCCAGCTTTCATCAGATAAAGCTTCTTCTATGCTTTTGGGTTCTATTTCAGAAATAAGAGCCACATCACTAGACTCTTCATGCCTTCTGGATCTTGTATGTATTCCTTCATCAATATTACCAATGATGAGTTCTTCAGGATGACTAGACTTGTGCTTCCAGTTGCTGATTGGTCTAACAGATTGCTGAGCTTTTTCTTCAGTTGAATCTTCGATACTTGCTCGTTGATGTTCTTTTGAAGTCTGAGCTACTTCAGGGGAGGTAGACTTTGTGAAGTCTGGAGCAAGTACAGATTCTTCAGGTTGAGTCTGAATCGTTGATTTTGCATAGATTCTTAAAATTTGACATTTATCGATTCCTCCACAGACTGAGTCTTTTTGTTGTATACTCTGTAAGCTTTGCTAGAAGTCGAATATCCAAAGAAAATTCATTTGTCTGATTTTTCGTCAAACTTACCAATTCGATCATTTGTATTTTTCAAAATAAAACATTTGCAACCAAACACATGAAAATAAGAAACATTTGGTTTCTTTCCTTTGAATAACTCATAGGGAGTTTTCTCCAAAATTGGCCTTAAGAAAACTCTGTTAATAATATAACATGCTGTAGAAAGTATTTCAGCCCAAAAACGAGAAGAAATATTGCTTTCAATTAAAAGAGTTCTAGTCATTTCTTGCAAAGATCTATTCTTTCTTTCCACAACTCCATTCTGCTCAGGAGTGTATGGAGAGGAGAACATATGCTAAAAGCCAGATTCTTCACAAAATTTAGTAAAGTCTTGATTTTCAAACTCACCTCCATGGTCTGTCCAAATGCTTGAAATAGCATACCCTTTCTCATTCTGTATTTTCTTGGCAAACTTTGAAAAATAAGAGAAGGTTTCAAACTTACTTGCAAGAAAGTAGACCCAAGTAAATCGCGAATAATCATCAATTATTACTAGGCAATATTTCTTTCCACCAATGCTTTGAGTTCTAGTTGGTGCAAAGAGATCCATATGCAAGAGCTGCAAGACACGATTAGCGGAAACTTGATTTATTGATTTGAAAGAACTTCTAAAATGTTTTCCCAGCACACATGGTGTGCATAAGTCAGATTTTGGTACTGCAGGTTAGGTAGTCCACGAATAAGCTTCTTTGAGGAGATCTTGGCAATTTGCTTCATGTTGATATGCCCAAGCTTATGATGCTAGAGATTTGCTTCATCTTGAATTGAAATAAGACAATGAAATCTTTCTGGATTAATATCCAAAAGATAGATATTTCCATGTCTTCGCTCAGTAAAATATTGTGAAAGATCTTTACTAGTTCCTGAACATATTCCTTCTTGAAAGTTGATCTTAAATCTAGTGTCATACAATTGGCTGATGCTGAGCAAATTGTAATTGAGTCCTTCCACTAATGAAACGTTGTTGATTGTGAAACTTCCAATTTTTACAGTTCCACATACAACAATTCTTCCCTTGCTATTTCCACCAAAAGAGACTTTTCCACCAGTTACTTGTGTAAGTTTAATAAAACATCTTGAATCTCCAGTCATATGCCTTAAACAGCCACTATCCACATACCATTTAACCTTTTTCTTAATAGTGACCTACAATTAAAAAGGAAACTCAAGTTTTCTTTGGTACCCATACTTTCTTGGGTCTAGTGGAGTTAGTGCAATACACAGTCTTCGCCCAATCATTCTTAACAGGTCTCCAAACCATAGGACAATCTTATCATGATTTTTATAAAAGGCTTTTGTAGGTCTCTGTTTAATTCTTTCCTTTACTTTTGGAAAATTAATAAGAGGTATGGTTTCAGAAGTCATATCCAAACCTGATTTGTTAAAGTAAGGTCTTTGTATTGAAAAAATCTTTTCCAATTTCTCAGATCCTATAGAAAACCTTTTTGAGACATTTGAAATATCATTTTTCAAAAGTGTATTTTCTTTTGAAAGAGACTGCATTTTCTTCTAAAGCAGCAAAACTTTTGCCAAGATTTTCAAACTTTTCTTTCCAAGAGTTTTCCTATTGCTTCAGTGTAGAATTTTCCTTTTTTAGCTCGAAAATCCTCTTAAGAGAAGCTTTAAGACTAAGCCAAAGTTCATTAATATATTTTGAAACTTTGTAGGAATTTTAAGATTACTTACCTTGATTTCACTATCTGAGTTTGAGTCTGTGTCTATCTCAGAGTCTAAGTCTGATTCTGATTTTGCCATTAAACAAATATTAGCATAATCATCATCACTCTCTTCGCATTCAGTATCACTCCAAGTTTCTGCTTTGAGTGCCTTTTTATATTTCTCAGCTTTTCCTTTCTTTTTCTTCAGCAAGGGACAGTTGGGTCCGATGTGTCCCTTTTTCTTGCATTCAAAGCAAATCACATCTTTATTAGATTCATCATCTTCAACTGATTTGTTTTGAAACTTTTGAGAGCTTTGTTTCTTTCAATTGAATCTTCTTCCATTTTTGTTCAGTTTCCTAAACCTTCTTATCATGAGAGCAAGTTCTTCATCGTCCATGTCGTCTTCAAAGTCTGTAATATCATAATCTTCGTTAGATTTTAAAGCAATAGACTTCTTACCTTTGGGATCTTCTTCTTCATTGATTTGCTCTACTTCATAAGACTGAAGTGTGCCAACCAATTCGTTAACAGAAAGTGGCATGATCCTTTATGTTTCTTTTATTGAAGTCTTTACGTGATTCCATTCTTTGGAAAGTCCACGCAGCAATTTGTTAACCTTTATAGGCCCTGAGATTGGTTGACTCTGATATTCAAGACCATTCACAATTTCTGTAAAACGGCTAGACATGTCAGTAATAGATTCTGCTGGCTTCATTTTGAAGGTTTCATATTGACCGAGCAGAATATTGATTCTGGTTTCTTTTACTCGATCTGTTCCTTCATAAGTAATATGCAGTCTATCCCAGACTTCTTTAACTATCTCACAAGAAGATATTCTGTTATATTCAGTAGAAGATAATGCACAATATAAGGAATAAATTGCTTTTGCATCAAGAGCCTGTCTCTTGGTTATCTCTTCTTAAGTCATCTCACTGGCCTCTGCAGCTTCTTTCCCCCTTTCTGAGACTGTTGTAGCTTTAGGAATGATTCCTTTGTCTACCACATCCCATTCCAAAGGATCTTTCGATCTTAGGAATGCTTTCATCTTGTTATTCCATATATTGTATTCCTTTCCATCGAAATAAGGCGGTCTGGTGTTGCTTTGTCCTTCAACCAAATCTGGAGCCAACATTCTAGCCATGGATCTTTAACTCAGAAGTAAAAAACACTTCAATTAAATAAGTACGCAGACTCTGATACCAATTGATAGTGCTAGTATAAACACCTAAAGAGGGGTGAATAGGTGTAAAACAATTTTTTCCTTTCTTAACAACTTAATTTAGAACAAGGATATGAAGAAATATAATCGAATAGATATGACTACGAATTAAGTAAAGAGATAAAGAAAGAGAATTGAAACACAGAGTTTATAGTGGTTCGGCTTAGACCAAGCCTACGTCCACTCTCCCACGCTGACAGCCCACTAGCTGGATTTCACTATGAATCAAAAGAGATGTTATAATCTTACATCCTCGATTCCACAGTGCAGAGACTTTGCTACACTTCTTCGAGGTCTCACAAATATAAAATCTCTCTTTGGAGTACAAATGTATGCCCGAAAGTTGAATTAGCAAAGAATAAGGAGCTTCAGACTTTGGAATTTCTCTATCTCGCACACACTCGAATAACTAGATCGTCTTCCTTTTATACTCCTCTATGCCTACATAACCGTTGGCACTTTCCAAAGGAGTTCTTCCAATCTACCCGTTGGACAGAATCAATTAGAGAGATCTTGTGTTATTTAAGGAATATGAAGATAGCTCACCAATTATGTTCGCCCATACAATCAGGATCTAGGTTTCCATAAGTAGAACCTTCCAAGTATACTTCACCAATCAACGGATCTGAGTTACTCGAATTACTTGCCATACGAATAATAAATCTTTAGATGCTTTCTCCAGCCGTGAGACAATCTTCAACCATTCGAATCAAATCCTTAAAGATATACTCATATCTGGATAAGACTTCTTCGTCGGTCAATAAACTGTCAACGAGGGCAAACTTTAAATTTTGAGTCTGGCGGTCTTCAGTCTGGAGGTCTTCAAACTTAGAAGAGTTTGAAAGTCTTCAGACTAGGAAACGTTTTGTCAACTTCAAAACACATAAGGAAGATTTCTCCAACAGTTTCCACCAATCCAGTTCTCTAATTTCTTATCCTACTGTGAAATTATGTTCACCCGTACTCTAAATGTGACAACCGAAAGATGTGTGTTGTGTCATGAAAGAGGCAACACTATTCTTCACACAGTCACCCATTGAATTAAATTGAGATTGGCATATAAGGGCATGTTTAGTAATGTTTCTGTTCTTGGAAACAGTTTCTTTTCAATTTTTTTTTTCTATTTCTATTCCCAAGAATAGTTTCTGAGTATTTCAAGACATTTGATAACTATACAAAAAAAAATTCCTATAACAAAAATACGTTTGGTACGATTTCAAATATTTTTATCATTTAGAATTTCTTTTAATTTATTAATAATTTTGTTTCTTTTATCTTTTTCTTCTCCTTCCTCCAACCAGTCGCTAGCCTCGACCATGGCAGGCTGGCGACCAACTAGACCTCACTGACCTCAAGGGAGCCTCGCCAGCTACCGGCAATGTCCCCTCAAGCTTCGCCAACACACGGCAAGGTCAAGCCTCGCCCGGTTCAAGCAAGGCCGAGCCTCACCCTCGTCCAACCAAGGCAAGGCTCGGGGGGGCCTCACTAGTGGCCTGCGAGCTTAGGGAGACCTCGCTCGGGTCGGCGAGGCTTCGACGAGGTTGCCGAGCCTCGTCTAACTGAGAGAGGAAGAGAAAGAAAGAAATGAAATGAAATGAAAGAAAAGGAAAGAAAAAGCCTGTTTCTTGTTTTTTGAATTGTTCTCGAAAACAAGAAATAATGTTATTTTTATTTCGTGTTTTTGTTTCGAATCTATTCTCGAAAATAAAATAATTGTCAAACGCATTTCTACTCTATTTCTATTTCGGAGAACAAAAGAACAAAAATAATTATTCATCGGAGCATTACCAAACAACACCTAAATGGACGTACTTAGTCCAAAAAAAAAAAAAAATTGTTTTTATGGCAACTAACCCAAGACCCTTTACATAAATTCAATTTTCTCTCCTCTTTAGAAACAAAAAGTTGGCAAAAGTCCTCCAACTCATTACTCTCTTATTAACTCCTGTTCTTTACGAGCCTCACCAACTCCTGTGTCACTGCCATTAAATCTTGACAGTTCCCACACGACCTTCCATGCCAAGAACCAGAAGATCTCACATGCTTTTTTCTCAGATATTCAGTCAAACTTTTTTAACTGTTGTTTGAGTGGAATTTCCTGTTACACTACAGTTCACTAGGAAGTGCAAGTACCTCGGATGGAGACAGAAGTCATTCGAGGGGTCTTGAATGGACTCTTCAACGACCACCTTTGGATGAGTGATGATGCTCTTGGGATTCGAAGCCCCTTAAGAAGAGCTTGCAGTATTATTTAGCTCTATCATTCTCATTTTTATAAGAAGAGGTGAAAATAAAATTGACAGAATAGAATGTCCAGAAGATCCAGAGCAGATGTAGTGAGGAAACTCCGAAAGATTCCGGCCTGTCATTCGAGCAGATCGAGTCTGAAGATGTTTGCATCCTTCATTCCCGTGACCTTGCTTCAAGGTGACAAATGAAGTTTCAGTCGTATGTAACGAGCGGAGAAAATATTTTATGCCACGACCATGCCAGTTCAGTTGTCGCATGCTGATGATAATCCTCATCAGATGTTCTTCACTTTGAGAGTTCTCCGAATAAACAGAAAGTTAGCGAAATACTCCTCTAAAACAAGTGAAGCCGCATATTCCGTGGTTAATATGACCGAGTGGTCAACACAAAATCTTCCAGATTAGCCATGAAGGTGATGGCTTAGGACCACCTAGGCGATCGTCTTAATGTGCCGTACGAGGTGTTGGTTGGGGTGGGTTTGATTAACAATGGCCGCATCTTCGCATGCTTTTTTATCTTCACGAACTTGAACACTAGTCAAGTGATAACTTAGGTTATCCCAAGGCTTTTGTGCTCCTACCAACACACCCCACGCTGTATCCATCATGTAATTAAGCACATTCGAGATCGCGAATCGCCTGAATTTGGCTCTGTTACAGGAGGTTTGAGAAGGACCCAAGTCCTTGTTCCATGTCTAGGCCATAGCTTTGAATGATATTTGACCTAAGTCTCCATAAGAATGTTTGTACCATTTACTGCAGCTACGTCTAGCATGGAGGAGATACTTGGATCTGTCATAGTTTATACGTATCTGCATAAAATATATGGTTGACTTTTCTATTAATAGTTCATTATGAAAGTTGGATTTAGTAAATGTTGATGCCACTAAGTTAATGTCAGCGGTCGGTGAAATCAGCAATCGCATCCATGAAGTTCGATCATCATTACCACAACTAATTCGACCTTGTTGAAGATATTTCGACCCCATCAAAGGATCAAAGACTATTTCATGAAAATAATTTTGCGGTGAACCGTCTTGCTGAAAACAAGAGCAGTGTTAGGTTATGGCAAGAAAGTGACGTTGTCAATATATCTGCATTTTTCTTCTTTTTGCAAACGTGAACCGAAAAACAAGCTCGAAGATTCACAAAGTAACTCCTCCCAACGAGTAGAGTAGATGCTTGTAAAATAGCATGTTACAATGAATGTTCGAGCCCGAATTGCTAAAACTAAATTATCCAACCAATATCGGTTGAAGTAAAACGAAAGAACTTCAAACATGGGAGACGCCGAGGGAATTGAACGGAGCGAAGATAACAGCGATAACTGTTGCATTCCATACCGTACTTTGCATGCTGTGTCTCAAGCCAAGAACGCTTCTGAACGCACAGAGACACGCGCACTCGATCGTGAAGAGAGCGTAATGAACATTAATGTCACTTATAAATGCGCTCTGCAGCACATCAACTAACCTCATCGTCCGACCTGCTTCCATTTACTGAGACTTGATCTCTCTCTCTCTCTCTCTCTCTCTGGTCTCGACTTTTATATTTACCCTCTCCATCACAAGCCTCTCGCATCAGTCCCAAGCGCACGGTTTCTCTTCTTTCCGAGCTCTCTCTGTTTCTTGTTGATCTCTTTGCGTGCTGTCACAGAGAGAGAGAGAGAGAGAGAGAGAGACCAAAGAAAAGATGGCGAAACAGCAAGGCCGGAGCGTCGGTCTCTTTATGTGCCTTTGCGCTATGGTGGCAGCTCAGAACTTGGTCGTTCCTGTGGCGAGTGAGGCCAGCTTTGAGGAAAAGAAGAACTACTACACTCCTGACCCTAATATCGGCACTCCTCCTGCAGGTCTCTCTATCTCTCTCTCCCTCTCATCAATACACATGCATACACGAGGCTTCACATGCTATCGATGAACATATTTTCGATCTTCGTCTCGACGGCGCAACCATTTTTTTCTTCCTTCTCGGAGCTATGTTCTTGCATGGAGCTTTCCTTGTGTGATTTGCTTGTTAAGAACGATATGACACGGTTCTTGTTATTAAGAAGACGCTCTTCACCACCCCACCCCCCCCCCCCCCCCAACCCCCCCATGCAGTTCGTTTCTTCTGTTTTAACTATTCGTCACCTCTCATTATGACGTAGACGAGTTAGAATGCGTGAGTTCTTAGTTCCTCACACGTAAGTTAGAATCCTAACGTTTGATTTATGGTGACTACAGTTCCACAAGTCAGTCCACCACACAGGACTTCACCGCCGCACGGGCAAGGAGGCACGCCGCCCTACCATGTGACCCCCACACCGCCGACCCAAAACTGCGGAAACCCGCCCCATGTCCCGACCCCATCAACTCCTCCTCGCAGCGGTGGCGGCGGTGGCAGCGGATCTTACTATAACCCGCCCCCATCAACTCCTAGTGGCGGCGGTGGCGGCAGCGGATCTTACTATAACCCGCCCCCATCAACTCCTAGTGGCGGCGGTGGCGGCAGCGGATCTTACTATAACCCACCCCCATCAACTCCTAGTGGCGGCGGTGGCGGATCTTACTCTAATCCACCGGCTTCAGGTGGCACTCCACCGACTCCGGTGATTGTCTCCCCACCGACCACCCCCATTATTATTCCGGGCACCCCCAGCGCTCCCACCATTCCTACGCCTCCATTCGATCCGAACTCAAATCCCTTCACTGGGACATGCAAGTGAGTTTGCAACCTCGGGAAGATTTTTGTTAAATGCATGCATGGCGTGTTGTTCACATGAAGACATGATTTTGTCATGTCGAATCAGACATTACCAGAAAAATTGAGTTAGCCAAGTGAAATTTGGAATTTTCAATTCCATTTCGATTAGAGAAACCCATAAGCGTCTTTTAGTTGGATTTGTCAAATTACCTAGATTGGATAGTAACCAAACGTCTAGGATTTGATATGAAATTTACTCTCTCACCTAAATTGCGTACACTTTCATGGTATTTACGAAAATGCAGCTTCTGGAGGACCCATCCAGGGGTGATCTGGGGCTTGCTAGGGTGGTGGGACACGGTGGGCGGCACGTTCGGTGCCACCAGCATGCCCGGTTTCCCGTCGAACCTCAACTTGATGCAAGCACTCTCCAACACCCGCACGGACGGCCTGGGCCAGCTCTACAGAGAAGGAACAGCTTCGCTCCTCAACTCCATGGTCAACGCCCGGTTCCCTTACACCACCCAGCAGGTCAAAGAGCGCTTCACCACGGCGCTCAGCTCGAACTCGGCTGCAGCAGCTCAGGCCCGCCTCTTCCGGCTCGCCAATGAAGGGCATATGAAGCCCAGGGATTGAATTGAACCATAGCTGTGGAAAGACCCTTCTTTGATGTTTCTTTGAAGGATTGTTATATCAGCAGTTCGTGCGTCAATTTGTAGTTTTTTATGGGTTTGTTGGTGCTTTTAGCTTTATTTCGGGTGATATAGAGCCCTGAGATGAATGGTTTGTGGACATTCTTAATGCTTATTGAATGTTTTCTCTACCAGTTCGAGGATTGCAGATATCAAATATGTTCTCTTCCCCCCCCCCCCCTCTCTCTCTCTCTCTCTCAAATCTTCAGTAGGAGCTTGATACACTACACCTAGAACTGCTCCACCTAAAGTAATTCTTCATCGAGTAGTGTCTTCTTCTCCAGTAACATTCTCTGACTAGTTATGAGCATACTGATACAGTAAAACAAATACATCCTGAAAGATGAATCTGCTAGAAGATCAGAAATGTCTCTTCGACTGAAGTCCAAGCATGACAGTAGGATCTTGACCAGATTTCTTCTTACAGACTGATGAAATCAACAGTCAAGTATTAGTGAAAGTTAAAGGGGTAGAAAAAGGACAACTGCCATTCTACTTCCAGCACTGCTGAGAAAAAAATTAGGTGGACAGTATATGAAGGTTGGCCAGGTAATTCATGTTGACAACAGGAATGGAATTTGAGCAATTTAGAGATGATTACCGTCACGTCTTGTGATCTTTCAGACAACCGCGAGGTTAGAATCTAATTGCTAAACAAGATGTTCTCAAGGAACAATTGGATTAACCAACATAGAATTAGTGATTCGAAAGATCTCTTGTTGATGCTTCTTTCAAGTACCCACCTTTGATGAGATAACAATTGAATATAAGTACCCAAAACCATGTATTGAATCATAGTTCATGTCTCTAGAAAGACCACCATCTACCTCTTGGCGTGTGACCCCCTCGAGAGAAGTTACAAACTTACAAAGTCAAGTGCCAAGAGGGCTACTCTGTTCAGATGTGCATAGGGTAGACTAAGAAAGTTGGTTGAATAAAGGGAGGTAAAAAAAAAACAAAACACCAGTTGATCACCATATGATTCACAATATCCAATTTCACATTCAGCATTACTTTCACCCAACAGAGGAGAAATTTGCATACGTTCCAGTTGTCGTGTCGGGGACTGATCGATTTTGCATTGCTTTTCAGTCAGAGTCCAGTGCTGACGCTTCATTTCTCTACACATTGTGAACTCAACAAGGGAACTTATGCGTCCATTTCCACTTTTCAGGCCAAGTTCAGTTCGGAGCTTTATGAATGAGAAGCAATCGGGGGAGAGCAGCAATCCGGGGGAGAGCAGCAATCAGGGGAGAGCAGACATTAGACACTTAAGCACCAATGCAAAGCTCATCCCAACAAAAGGAAAAATTCGCTGCCAAAATCAGCTCATGTGAGACTCAAACCACTTAAATATTTGCTCGGACTGCAAGCTCGTCATTTCATGATATGCAAATGCAAGGTTCAACTCCTCCTGGACATGATTAACCAGTTGCCTATCCAGCAATATATTCTTATTCTCCTGAAGAGCCTTCTTCCAGCGCACAGCACGCCCATCCCTCTTCATATACCCATTTGCATCTACGAAGCCCTTACTATGAAACAGCTCAAATAACTTGGCTGAGACATTTTCATCTACTCCAGGAATTCTATCAGCCAAAGTACCCGCTGACAGAGGAAACTCCACACATTCAATTGCAGCAACATCGATCCCCTTACTCTTCAAATCTGGCATGAATTCATTTATCTTCTGCTGTCTAATGGTGTCCTTGGGCATGTGAACAAATAGGGTGGGCGGATAATCCTCTGGTACATCCATCTGATCAAATATCCCCTCGGCAATCATCAGCACAATGCTACTAAACCTCAAATTTGTTGCAAGGGCAGAAACAAAGTAACCACCAGAGGATGCCCCTAAAGCCACAAGAGGAAGTTTTTCGAGCTTGTTCTTCCCAACCCACCATCGAATGATATCTCTAACAATTAACCTTTCCTCTCCCATTGTCCAGCATCCTCCCGCGCTGGAGACAGTGAGAATGGCGAATTTCCTAGAAAGACCTTCGAGCACAAGTAGTCTTTCTTCAGGCAAACCAACGCATTGCTGGCAAGTAGGAGATCTGTCCCAAAAATTGATAGCTCTGCCATTACACCCATGAGCTATAAACAGCACTGCTTTCGGAGAATCAGGTATCTGCGATATCAAATCCGTCCCATTCCTGAGCTCCACAACTGGCCGAAACTGAACCGAAGAGTCGAACCTATCCCATCTTTGCTTCACATGCGCCGGCACCGGCACTAGCACTGGCTTTTTACCACCACCCCAGTAGAACAGAACCAGAGCTAAAACAATCAGAGCGGCAAACGTAACCAGAGCCGGAACGCTCAAGTTACTAATGCCTAACCATTGTTTCGATCTGCTTCCGCGCTTCGACATCGCTGCGACAGCACAACGAGACGATTTACATGGAAATGAATCCGCTGCAATGGAGAACCACATTAGCTTAGCATCAGCAACCATGGACATGAATTCCTGAAAGCCATTGAATCAAGTCCAACAGCTCTATATTATACAAATTCTTCTTCTTCTTCTTTCTTCCCTTTTTCTTTGGAATGAATCCCCGTGCAAACAAACCAGAATTCATCGCCAATATCACCTCTCTACAATGTCCAAGCAAAAAGACTGACCTCAAAAAAAAAAAAAAAAAAAAGACGCAATCTCCTTCTTCAATGGTGGGTATTAGCTGACCAATATGAAAACGAGTTCAAGATCGCTGCTTTCGCCTCCAATCTAAAGGACTGGCTCTTTCTCTATAACGCAAGCCGATTCACTCGAGAAAAAAAAAGACAAAAACAAACAAACAAACAAACAGGAGAACGAAAAACGCAAGTGCCCGTCAGATCGGACAGGCGAACGTGAACTCACCGGTGGATCTAACGAGGGATGGAGGGGAGGAAAGCGCCGGCGAGAATAGGAGAAAACGAAGGAAGCTTCTCTCCCCTTCGGCTTCAATGGCGAAACCGAGCTCGATGTTTGGGCCGACGGAAGACGGCGATCCGCTTGCACGCGCCCCGTTCCGCGAGTGGAGAGGATGTTTCTCCGGATGGAAATGGGGGATTGGGCCGAGATCGGCGTCGCGGCCCAAACCAAATGGGCCTCTGGAGACCTCGCAGGACCGGGCTCGCGTTTGGGCCCGATTTTCGACCCGGAAACGGGTCGAGGCGACGTGCTCCGAATTACAAATGATCCGAGTTTGATCAAGGGTACGACACACTGAAGGATGATTCTTGAAATGCCACCAATCCCACCGTTCCTACCGATCATGTCGAAACGCCTCGACAATGCGACGTTACCGATCTTGATGACCCAAGCACGCGAAATGCCTCGAGAACTTCACAGATCGAGTAAAAATATGACAGGAAACGAAGGAAAAAAATGAGGAAATTTCTCTGGATATTGATCTCATTGTATACAAGTACATTAATTCATTTATAGTGCAAGAATGAAAAAGAAGAAAAGGAAATAATATACAAAGAATTATAAATTTCCTATTTACTAAAACTATCACATATTCACTAAATCAATCAGCCCACAATTAGGATTAATGCCACGATCACAATCCACGATCGCAGTCTTCAACTGTATCTCCAACACTCCCCCTCAAGGTGGTGACCTATATATATCAAGAACACCTAGCTTGCTTAGTAGGTAAGTATGTTGTTTCTGACATAGTGGCTTAGTGAAGATGTCTGCAGGTTGATCCATTGTTCCAATTCCTTTCATTACGAGGACTCCTTCTCTGATCTTGTCTCGTGTGAAGTGGCAATCAACTTTTATATATTTCATTCTTTCATGAAAGACTAGATTTGCTGCCAATTTGAGTGCAGCATCGTTATCACAAAATAATTCAGTTGGTCCACTATCTTGTAACCCAAGATCTAAGAGTAATCCTCGAATCCAAACCACTTCGCAAGTAATTTTTTCCATGGCTTGATACTCTAATTCGGCTGATGATAATGACATAGTTGACTGCTTCTTCGTTTTCCACGAGATTAAGGACTTTCCAAATTTGATGCAGAAACCAGTAATAGATCTTCTAGTCATCGGGCAAGTAGCATAATCCGTATCACAGAAAGCTATCATCTTCATATTGCAGTCACGAGATAAGAAAATTCCAGAAAGCTGTCATCTTCATATTGCAGTCACGAGATAAGAAAATTCCAAGTCTTGGACATCCCTTCAAATATTTCACAACTTTTAGGGTTGCATTCATATGGGATTGTTTTGGACGATACATAAATTGACTGAGTATCTGCACTGCATAACATATATCGAGTCTTGTCATAGTAAGATATATTAATTTACCAACAAGTCACTGATATCTTGATGAATCTTTGAGCAGTGGATCCTCAATAGATGAAGAGGAGTTCAAATTATATTCATGAGTAGTCATCTTGGTATTCTGTTCAATTGGTATGATAGCTAGTTTGCATGTAGATAATCTAGCTTCAGAAACAATTTCTAGGATGAACTTCCTCTAACTGAGATTGATACATTTATCGGATCGGGCAATTTCAATGCCAATAAAATATTTAGGTGGTCCCAAATTCTTGATATGAAAAGTAGAATGCAAGATTTAGAGTCATTGTTTCCCATAACAAGTATATCATCAACATATAACAGCAAATAGATTGATGAATTACCTTCATTCCATGTAAACAGGGCATAGTCATGCTTAGAATGCCGAAATCCTGCATTAGTCAGTGCAGTAGTGAACTTGGCGTACCACTACCTAGATGCCTGTTTTAATCCGTACAGGGATTTGCGTATACAACATACCCGAGACTCCTCCTGTCTGCGTAATTCCCGTGGAAGCTCCATATAGATCTCTTCATCTAGATCGCCGTGAAAAAAGGCATTGTGAACATCTATCTGATGTAATGATTAATTTCGGATTGCTGCAATGGATAAGAAGGAATGGACAATGACTTCTTTAGCAACATGTGAGAAGGTCTCATGATAGTCAAAACCTTCTCTCTGAGTAAACCCCTTAGCCACTAGCCGAGCTGTATACCATTCAACTGAAACATTTGCTCGAAACTTGATTTTATATACCCATTTACATCCGATTGGTTTCCGGTGTGGAGGTAGTGGGACAATGTCCCAAGTATGATTATCTATCAGGGTAGCAAGTTCCGATTTTATTGCGTGTTGCCATCGGGGATCACATGATGCTTCATGGAAAGAAAAGGGTTCGTGCTCTTCCGAGAGGCGGCTAATGCAACACATATGTTCCAGTGATAGCCGATTAAAAGACACATATGAAGAGATAGGATACTTCGTACCTGGAGAACACAATGTAGAACAAATGTAGTCCTTTGTCCATGTGGGTGGGTGAGTTTGCCATCCAGAACATCGAGGTTGCTTAGCTACTATTGGTTCAGGTGCTGGGAAAGATTCGGAAGTAGTTACCGATGGAGCCAATGCAGAAGAATCCTCAAATAACTCTGAAGGTAAACCGTCTTCAAAAATAGTGGTGTCCTTCGGGATAGAAATGGATGGCTTCGGAGCAACGAACATATATTGAGAAGCCATGGATAAATATTCTTCACATAGAAAAGGCCTATAACTTTGGGATGATGATGAAGTCGATGAGGATATCATATCCTTAAATGGAAATACATCCTCGTGAAAAATGATGTCCCTACTTATGAAGAAATGCCCTGTAGAAATCTCCATAACTTGATAGCTTTTTTGGAGCGGCGGGTATCCCATAAATACACATTGAGTGGCATGGGGGCCCATTTTATCCATAGGATCCACATTTGTCACATAACATAAACAACCAAATACTCGGAGATGATCATTGTTAGGCTATCTATTCTAAAGCATTTCAAAAGGAGTTTTCACATTGACGATACGAGTTGGCATGCGATTAATCAAATAGGCAGAAATGACCACACAATCTCCCTAGAAACCTTCAGGAATGAGGCTTGATATTTTAATGCACGTGCTACTTCTAAGAGATGTCTGTGCTTACGCTCTACAATTCCATTTTGTTGTGGAGTGTAAGTACAAGAACTTTCATGAAGTATCCCTTGAGAAGATATGAATTTTGTACAACAGAGGTGAAAAATTCACGCCCATTATCCGTACGAATTCGTTGCACAAATTGATCGAATTGATTCTTAATCAAGGAAACGAAATTTGATAGATGAGTAAATGTTTGGCTCATTGATTGCATAAGATATACCCAAGTGGCCCTTACATAGTCATCTACAATCGTGAGAAAAAAGCGGGAGTCATCACGATGAGGGGTATGATAAGGTCCCCGGATATCCATATGAAGTACAGAAAAAATTCTATTTGCTCGAGATGTACTCTTTGGAAAAGATGCTCGAGATTGTTTGGCCAAGGGATATACTGGGCATTTAGGATGAGGGAAACGTGCACTATGACCCAATCTCTGATGAAAAAGGAAATTTTTATTTCGACTGATAGCATTACAAGAAATGCCTTTATTTAGTAATTCTAGATCTCCCGGAGAATCAATCCAGTAGTATAGTCCTTGTGCAACACTACCCAAGCCCATCACTTTGCCAATCGAACAGTCCTGAAAGAAACAATTGTCGGAACTGAATATTGCATGACAGGAACTATCTATGTAGACCTTTGAGATAGAGAGTAGGTTGAATTCAAAATCAGGAATGTATAGGACATTTCTGAGGACAAAATGTGGACCAAGGTGAACAGTATCAATCTTGGTAACTTGAGTGATGTTTCCATTTGGAAGACGTACCGATATGGGAGATTGTGATGCTTTTTCAACATTGGAAAAGAGATGCCCATTATATTTTATGTGGTCACTAGCCCCCATATCAATTATCCATGCATTGATAGAAAAAGAATTCTCCTCGTAAAGGAAAGTATTTGAGAACCCAGCACTTTTGTCGCCCATTTTCAACTGATTCAAAATTTGCATGATATTCCAACATTGATCTTGAGTAATTGTTTGTTGTACCCCCATCAATCCTTTGTGTCGAGACCTGATAAGCTGATGATTCTTTTTATTTTCTATTTTTATCAATAGTCTTTCCATGCAATTTCCAGTACGTATTAACAATATGGTGTGGACGTTTGCAATATTCACAATATTTATTTTTGAATTTACTATTTTGCCCACTGACCTTTCCTGATGATGTGGCGCCACGTGAATCGTAGGATCCTTTATAAATAGGGGCTAACGTGGCTTGATAATAGCCCTTAGATCCGACCAAGATGATGGTTGATCTATAGCCGTCCATTGCAGCACGCCGATCCAGATCGTCCGATCCCCTGCGTTGATTTGAACCATCCAATGGGCCACATGAATCCAAGCCGTTAGATTGCCCGCGTGAATCCCAGCCGTCCATTCGAAATGGACTAGGGTTTCCATCAGCTTTCCTTCTTGCTGCAGCCGCACTACCCATTTTTGGGTATCTCGAGTGTCCGACTGCTCCGCTACCTCCGACCATCGCATCTCATGAGCCCACGTCGGACGGAAAGGCCACAAGACTCAGTCCTTCTCCCACTCGAGCATGTTCGGCCGCGGCAAGGCGCTGACTTTCCTCCTGGATGGCGAGCTGGTAAATGCGTTCAAGCGGCGACGGAGGTTCCATCGCGAGGATCTGAGATTGTAAGGCCGAACAGGAGTCGTTGAGGATGAGTAAGAACCGTGTTGCCTTTTCTCTTTCTCATATCTCTTTGTATTGTCTCGGCGTTGCCTCGGGTCCCAGTAGACGTTCCTCAGCTGACTCCAATTCGTTCCACAAGGAGGAGAGACGGTTGAAGCAAGCGGTAACCGAGAGGTTCCCTTGTTTCAACTCAGTCAAAGCTTGGGTGATGTTGAAGAGCCGTGCTCGGTTGAGCCGGCCATACATCTCTCTGATGTTGTCCCAGATTTGCTTGGAATCCTCGGTAGGCGGCAGCCTAGCCGCGACATCGGGGGCGAGCGTGTTGCCGATCCAAGTGCGAACCAACTGGTTGCACTTCTGCCAATGTCGCTAGAGGCGCTCGTCGGTCGGGAACGGGATGGCTCCGTCGAGGAAGCCGTCCTTGTCTTTTGTCACAAGAGCCCGCTGGAGATCTCGAGCCCATGAGGAGTAGCTTTCTGGTTTGGTTAGTTAGATGCTGATAAGACGTAATTTGAGGCTGTCTGTCGGCGATGTGTAAAGGGGGTCGCCGGGTTTAGGCCAACCGCCGCCACCAACCGGAAAAACCAACGGCATGTATCCGGGTTGAAATGTCGGGTAGGGATTCGTCCCTTGACCCAGCATAGGTCCGAGCCTTGACCCGGCATAGATCCGAGTCCCTGACACAGATTCATCTGGCTCGATTCCTCAGTTGAGCCAGTTACAAAAGGCGCAGGTCCATATGGGTCCACGTCTGTCCTGGTCCAGTACCCCACTGATACCAATTAACTGGCGGAAATGTGGGAGGCCACTGACCTGGGCTAGAAATTTGGCCCAATGCAGGAACGAACTTTGCTGGATCTTGACTCTCTTCTGGTTGTTGAATAGAGGACCGCTCCTCGTCGGAAAGAGTGATCGGATCTGATGGTGTTTGGTTTTGAGGTGAGGTGGGTGTCTCCTCTGTTGATGAGCTTTTGATGTTCTTGTTCTTTGTCATGGTTTTAAAAAAGGGTTGAATTCCTAATCGATCTGCTGGTCTATTTTGTAGGATTAGAACATGCAACAACAGCCCGGAAAAAACCAGAGGCAATTCTAAATATGTAGAAGCTAGGCCAAGAACACAGGCTCTGATACCATTACAAGAAATGAAGGAAAAAAAAAGGAGGAAATTTCTCTGTATATTGATCTCATTGTATACAAGTACATTAATTCATTTATAGTGCAAGAATGAAAAAAGAAGAAAAGGAAAAGGAAATAATATACAAAGAATTATAAATTTCTTATTTACTAAAACTATCACATATTCACTAAATCAATTAGCCCGCAATTAGGATCGATGCCACGATCACAATCCACGATCACAATCTTCAACTGTATCTCCAACAAAATATAAATAAATCACATGATTACGATATCGTTTTCACACGGCGGGTCCTAATAGAATGAATTGAGCCAAGATCAATTTTTCGTTTTCGACAACGTGCGGAATCAAATTGATTGGAAGTCTCGTAAAGCTGGAGGGGTTCCCACCTCGTACAAAAATTAAATTTAAAATGAATTTCTAGTCCCATTTTTAAGGTAGAGATAATAATGTGGAAGGACTATGGCTAGTGGAGAGGCCATCATGTGATGTAAAGGGATTCCACTCATGCTAGCTGATGCGAGCTACCATTCCCAACTATCTAAGCACGCGGGATGCCTTAAGAACATCACAGTTCGATTAAAAACCCAAATGCAAAAATATAAGTAAATTGTATGAATATGATCTTCGTTTTCACATAACATGATCAAATCAATCGAAAGTGCAGTAAAGCTGGAGGGGTTCCCGACTCGCACAAAAATTAAATTCGAAATGAATGTCTGGTCCCTTCTTTGAGGTGGAGATAATAATGTGGAGGGCGTATGGTTGGCACAGTGGCCGTCACGTGGTGTAAAGGGATTCCGCTTATGCTGCCCGTGCGATGCCATGTGACCTAAGTGAATTCCAAATCGGAGCATTAGATCCCCATAGCTTTCAGCATCAAATGCACGTCCAATAGAAATTTTTTAAGAAAAAAGGTGAATAATAATAATGATAATAATATATGAATTTAAAGAAAGATCAATAATGCATTGTGGGTAGGTTGCATTAATTTAAGCGCCCCGTTCGTTTAAATGGAAAATAATTTCCGGACAACGTTTTCCGAATTTTCCTGTTCGTTTTACGGAAAATGAATTCTTGGAAAATGTTCTTCTAAAGTAAGGAAAATGTTAACATTTTCCTTATTTGATCTCTCTTATCTCACACCTCTACAAATCCTCACTTCTTCTTCCCATTTCTTTTTCTTCTTTTCTTTTTTTATTCGAATTATATTTTAATTTTCTTTTTCTTTTTTTATTCAAATTATCTTTTAATTTCCTTTTTCTTTTTCTTTTTTCTTTACTTTTTTTTCTTTTTTTGAACCTTGTCGATCTCAAACTCCCGCCGTCGATTTGGTAAGCCTCGAGCTCAAGCTCGCCAATTTAGTGAGCAAAAAATATTTTCCTTACCGAATACCGGAAAATATTTTCTAAAACATTTTCGGTTTTAGCCCAATATCAAAAAATATTGTCATTTTTCTGGAAAATGATTTCTGGGAAAATATTTTCCGGAAATGGCCAATTTTCCGCAAAACGAACGGACCCTATGGACCACATCTTCTCCTTTCCTAAACATTCTTAATCATCGATTCATTTATTCGCAATTTAGGCAGTGAAAACGAGAGAAAATGGCTTTTTAACAACAATAAACTTTTGATAAAATAAAAATAGAAAGTTACGACTTACGAACATTTAATGCGCAAAATCAATGTTTCGAAAAATTAAATTGCCCGTCCGTTTCATTAACTAGAGGGTACGATGCATTCTAACAAATAAACAGGTGACTGACTTTTCTTATTATATGATCAATTGGGTGGACAAATGACATGATCATTCGGTAAGTACTTGATTTCTTTCTCAATCATAAATATCCGAGAACTTTCACGATATTATAAGTGTCGATGTGCAAATCCGCGTACATTTCTTTAGATAGTTTTTTTTTTTTTTGAAATTCACTAGAGAAAACCAAAAATTCCTGATTAAATTTAATCTAAAACAAACATGCCTAACTTTCGAATAAAGATTTCTCTCTCTCTCCCCTAATATTTCCTTATCGGTTTTGCTCAACGCACCTACCAAAAAATTCTTGGCATCGAACCTATCACCTCCTGGCATCGTTAGAGTACTAAACAAGGTTTAATCAATGTAAGCTCGAAATGGACAAGAAAAGCAAAGGACATTAAACAGACGGGAATGTTGAAAATCATAGCACCTAGGGAGACAACAATTATTACCAGAAGTTCTCCCACGTGATGCTAGGATAACCCGTGACATCCCACGTAAAAAAATACAAATTTAATGCTGGAATTGCATATTAAATTTAATCCCCCCATTAATTAGATTGATAAAAGAATAGTAAAAAGGACAAATAGAGTAAACCTTCGGGACTTGGGCATTAGTAGTGCGCAGCCAAATGGGACCAATTTGGAAACCAGATTGACAATCCTGAAAACTGATTTGATTTCACATTTCCGATTTTATTTGAAGAATCGGACGGAATTTGAAATTAGTTCCTAATTTCTCTCTCAACATCTTTTTTTCTATTCTCTCTCATTGTCCTTAATAATACATTAAACTGCTATGTTTGAACTCCGGAACGTAAAAATTCAAGGTACTCCTTTTGGGGGGAGAAAGAAGAAACATTCTCCCCAATTGGAGATTGGTTCTTTTTAACTTTCACTCCAATACTTTACAACTATCTTTCTCTCTCGCTCGCGACTCACCCTCCTCCTTACGGCTGGTCCTCGCTTGTCTAAGCCTCACATTCCTTGTTTGTTCCTGGCTCGCCTTTGCTCAGTCGTTAATCTTTTACTTTAAACCGATTCATCACTCATATTATTTTGTTAAAAAAAAAACAAAAAACAAAAGGAAAGTAGGTTCTCAAGTAAAACCTTGGAACCTCATCGAAAAAACAAGATAGGTTTCAAAGTCGATTCTAAGACAAGTAAAATGGGTTTCACGTTTAAAAAAGTTGCGAATCAGTTCTGAGAGGTTAGGTTCCGGACCTAATACGCAAAACTTACCTACCTCCTCCCTCTCGAGATACTATCAACGGTAGCTGATTAAGTTAATCATTCAGCTAACCATTCATAATTGAAACGAGAGACTCCCGACTTGGGAAGGGAGAGAAAGAAAAGAAAAATCATTAAATTAAAAAAAAAAAAAAAAGTTGCGAATCGATTCCGAGATGTTAGATTCTGGACCTAAAACGTGAAACTTACCTACCCAATCGTTTCTATCACAAATGATACGACCGGTTATCAACGAGGTCATCCTCAAACGGCCCACACGCTTTTTCGGCGCAACGACATGACGGATCCCATTGGGCCGCGCCGCGCAGTTACTCCCCCACCTTCACTTTCGAGGTACTGTCAGCAGCAAGCAGCTGATTAAGTTGATCATTCGTAATTAAAACGTGAGACCAGGGAGGGAAAGGGCAAAAAAAAAAACCAACATTAAATTAAAAGAAAAGAAAAACCTAATTAAGGGAAGTGAAAACCGCCACGCATATATATAAATAGCCAGTGTAACTACCTTCCCATGTCCTGTCTCACTATCCCCCAGATCTCCCTCTCTCTTTCTCTCTCTCTCTCTCTCTTGTCGTCGCCATTATTGTCGAGCTGTTACAGCTTGCGGGATCGCCGTTGCCGGTGGATTGCTCCTCGCCCGCGGCCTCGCCGGATTCCCTGTAAGTGCTCGCGCCCTTCCTTCGTTCTCATTGTCTATAATGTGGATCTCCCCTCCGCCGTCGCCGCCGTCGCCGCCGTCGCCGTCGTCGTCGTCGTCGGCGATGATGATGAGTTCCGATTTCGCCGCGGCGTGTCGATCGAGCGGCCCCCACAGATCTCGCGGCGGGCGCGCGGTTTCGCGAGCGCGCCTCGCGATTCGGAATCGCGCAATGCGCTTCTTCTCTTTCTTCGGCCGTTTTTTTTTCCGTTTTCCGTTTTCCGTTTTTTTTTTTTTTTGGGTTTGGGCGTTGGTGAATGCGATCCTGCTGAGAATCGCGGCGGATGTCGAGGGGGGCAGGATGGGGATCGGCGGTCGAGATCTGGGGGCGTTCTAGGTCCAGATCTGGCAATGCGGTGTCGCGCTTCGCCGGTTCGTGACGTGATCTGGCGTTCCTCGACGCGGAGGAACAGGGCTGGCCGGAACAGTCGCTGTGGAGAGCTCCATGATCATCGGTGTAACGCGGATTTGCGCCTTTGCATTACCGTTTTCTTCCTTGCTATTTCGTGGCACGGAGATGACTCCGTGTCATCTCCGTGCCTCTCTTGAATATGATCGTTCCTGTGGTTTTCTCTGCTCTGTGTTTCTTCCGGTGAATCTCACTCTTTGCATCTTGTTGGAGATGTGTTTTTTGGTGATGATCTCTTGCTTGTTTTCGTATTGCCATGTGAAAGCATCATCTCGAATTTTATCTTTTTAACGGTCAAAAAGCCTTCTTGAAAGATCATCCTCTCTGTGTGTATGTGTGGGAACGATATGGATGCACAAATTTACGTTCGAATATCTCTGTTAGATGGAAGCCGAGCGACCGGTATCATCTAGGTACTCTGAAGAAGGATTTCTCGAGAGGTTCAAGTTTACTGCTGGCCCTCTAGATAGCCTTTTCTCTGTATTCCCAATTCTTTTTCATATCCCTTTCCTTTTGAGATTGTGACTCCACGTGGACCAGAGATCTGGTGCCTACGCATGTTAAAAAACTGAATGATGACATGGTAAATATGTCTTCTTTAAGGTTTTAGTTAAAGTATCCTTAAAACTGTCTATGGTCCCGTTTGCAAAGGAAGCTAGGGAAGTTGCATAGTGAAAGAAACTTGTTGGTGCTGTCTTTCCATTTTTGGTTCATCGACTTTATGGCACCAATAGATCAAGAGTCAAAAGATCCAGTTAACTTTTCCGAAATGTTTGTGAAGTTTTGACATTTCTTTTGAATTTGTTCTGAAAATGACATATCCTCTGCCTTCTGCTTTGACTCGGGTAATTTTGCTTAATTTATTACCTTCAGCTTTCAGTATCACTCTATAATTCTTACGACGCATGTACAGAGTCTTTCGCTATGGCTGCCGCATACACACCAAAGAACATTCTCATAACTGGGGCTGCCGGCTTTATCGCATCCCATGTCTGCAACCGGCTTATTCGGAACTACCCTGGTTATAAGATTGTGGTCCTGGACAAGCTTGATTATTGTTCGAATCTGAAAAACCTGCTTCCATCGCGATCATCTCCCAACTTCAAGTTCATCAAGGGGGACATTGCCAGTGCTGATCTTGTCAATTTCATCCTCCTTACTGAGTCCATTGACACCATCATGCACTTTGCAGCCCAGACCCATGTGGACAACTCCTTTGGTAACAGCTTTGAGTTCACCAAAAATAACATCTATGGAACCCATGTCCTTTTAGAAGCCTGCAAAGTCACCGGCCAGATCAGGAGGTTCATCCATGTGAGCACTGATGAAGTTTATGGGGAGACTGACGAGGATGCCGTGGTTGGTAATCATGAGGCTTCTCAACTGCTCCCGACAAACCCATATTCCGCCACAAAAGCAGGTGCAGAAATGCTTGTTATGGCTTATGGGCGATCATATGGGCTACCTGTCATAACTACCAGAGGGAACAACGTCTATGGTACCAATCAATTTCCTGAGAAGTTGATCCCAAAATTTATCTTGCTTGCCATGAAAGGACAGCCCCTTCCAATTCATGGGGATGGATCGAATGTACGTAGTTATCTCTACTGTGAGGATGTTGCAGAGGCGTTTGAAGTTATTCTCCACAAGGGTGAGGTGGGCCATGTTTACAACATTGGGACTAAGAAGGAGAGGAGAGTGATTGATGTGGCAAAGGAAATCTGCAGACTTTTTAAGATGGACCCTGATACGCACATAAAGTTTGTGGAGAACAGGCCCTTCAATGACCAAAGATATTTCCTAGATGACCAAAAGTTGAAGAACTTGGGATGGTTTGAACGGACCATGTGGGAGGAGGGCCTAAGAAAGACGATGGAGTGGTACGTCAGCAATCCAGATTGGTGGGGAGATGTTTCTGGAGCACTGCTTCCTCATCCTAAAATGCTCATGGTCCCGGGGATCGAAAGAAAATTTGATGGGCCGGATGTCAACAACTCTTCCTCCTATCCGGTAGAAAATCATACTCCTAGTGGGATGGTGGTTCGAGATCCGAAGGGCAGTCCCTCTGCTCAAAAGCCCACTTTGAAGTTCTTGATTTATGGCAGAACGGGTTGGATTGGTGGCCTACTGGGGAAGATCTGTGAGAAGCAAAGAATTCCATTCGAGTATGGAAAGGGACGATTGGAGAACGGTGCACAGATCTTGGCAGATATTCAGACTGTAAAGCCCACACATGTATTCAATGCTGCTGGAGTGACTGGCAGACCAAATGTTGATTGGTGTGAAACTCACAAACCTGAGACAATCCGCACGAATGTCGTTGGCACGCTAACCTTGGCTGATGTGTGCAGAGAGCATGGGCTCCTAATGATGAATTATGCTACTGGCTGTATATTTGAGTATGATGAAACACACCCGTTGGGGTCAGGAATCGGTTATAAAGAGGAAGACAAGCCAAATTTCATTGGTTCCTTCTATTCTAAAACCAAAGCCATGGTAACTCCTTCTTTAATGTAGAAAAGCTCACTCTGATTAGTCATCTGATGCGATTGACTATGCATGTCAACTAATCTAACTCTATTTATTTTTGTGTCAGGTTGAAGAGCTTCTGAAGGAATATGACAATGTTTGCACTCTAAGAGTGCGAATGCCAATATCTTCTGATTTGAGCAATCCCCGTAACTTTATCACAAAGATTTCGCGATACAACAAGGTGGTCAACATCCCAAATAGCATGACCATCCTGGATGAACTTTTGCCAATTTCAGTTGAGATGGCCAAGAGGAACTTGAGGGGTATATGGAACTTCACCAATCCCGGGGCGGTTAGCCACAACGAGATCTTGGAGATGTATAAGGCCTACATCGACCCTGATTTCAAGTGGGTCAACTTCACGTTGGAAGAGCAGGCCAAGGTGATTGTCGCCCCACGAAGCAACAACGAGATGGACGCGTCAAAGCTGAAGCGGGAATTCCCTGAGTTATTATCCATTAAGGACTCACTCATAAAGTATGTCTTTGAACCCAATAAGAGAACGTCTGTCGCCTGAGTGGCAATTAGACCATGAGGAATGTAGCTGTCAGGAATTTTTTTGTGACTGGAAGCATTCATCAAGCTGAAGCATGAATCGTTCCTGCTATTAATTTATCATGGGTGATTGTAGAATTGTACGTGTTTATTATCATCATCATTATTTGTCAAGCACCTGACCTTAATTCTATCATTCGATAGAATTTCGGTCTGATCGTTTATTATGATCGTAACCCATTTCGTGAAGCCAACTGCAGGCTAGAGGGGTGTACTCTTTTTTTGCAAATTATGATTAGTCTAGAATTCACGAAGAAGCGTGACAGCCTTTTGTGGATCATATTTGTAGCGAGTCAGTACTTTTCAACCTTGTGTAATAACGCTTTGAAGAAGTGAAATAACCTTCTGTGGATCACATTTGTAGTGAGTCAGTATTTTCGAACCTTGTGTTATAACGCACTCGCGATGCATTTGTCGGTGTATGCGATCCAATTACTCTTGCGATCCGATTACAGGATTGCCACTGCCGAGTAGATTGTTGGGTTGCGATCAATTTCGGGAAAACCCAAGAGATCCTCCACCCCTCTTGATGCAGAGTGAGTACTTAGAGTTTGTGGTTCTAGCTTAGTTGTTGGTGGTCGGTAGGACTAGTGGTGCTAGAATGGCCAGCATGCAATGTTCAGAGATGTTGCCAAGGACCGTAGGTCATAGACAACCCATATATAGTCTTGGTAGATGCTCGATTGCGTACGCAGAATAAACCAACCCGAAGAAAGCCTACACCCATCTTTCCTTGTAAAACTCAAGTGACAATGATAAAAATTCAGGGTAATTACTCAAATGGTCCTTAAACTGTGATCATATATACAATATCATTTCTAAAATTTTAATTTATTCAATGTGATAATTGAACTTTAACTTAATGTGTAATATTGTCCCTAAATTTTTAATATATTTAATGTGGCCCCAAAGCTTTTCTAATCCCTAAACTGAAAATATCCGATATTTTCCTTTTATTATTTCAAGTTTACACGTAACATTTTGTTTTTGTCCATTGTTCAAACGAACCAGATTGGAAATCAAATCAGCAACTTCCATAAACTTTAATAAATGAAAGAACAAACTTAGAGATATATATATATATTTTATCTTTGGAAGAAGCTCTTTTGGCCGACAAACAAACCGTCACGTAAACTCCCAGGTGTCGCTAGCGGGGAGACCACCACCTCGGCGCCACGCGTCAATCACCTAATGGCCCACCAGCCTCCCTGTAACTTGCGTCGCAGGGGCTTCGAACTCCTGACCTCTCCCTCAAAGGCTTGAAGCCTACCCAGCGGAACCACCACGGCCGGTGGTACAAACTTAGATATATTCATATAGCTCAAAGAGGGAAAAGTGTTAAAAAAGTCCTCAACTTTTTGTATTTGTACAAATTTAGTCATAAACCTTTTTTTTGTGCTAATTTAATCCTAAACATTTTTACTTAGTGCCAAATCAATCATTTTCGGCTAATTTTGGTCAGATTTTGCTGATTGAACGCCTGCTAACTGACGTGGCACGATTAGCGCTGACGTGAACAATTTTTAATATTATTTTTAATATTTTTTATTCTTTTTCTTTTTTCTTTTTTTCTTTTTTCTTTTTTCTTTTTCCTCATCCTTCCCCTAGTCGGTTGTCGGACCTCAGCGGCCGGCCAAAGGTGACGGTCGGCGAGGCGACCCTCGCCAAATCCGGTGAGAGCAACCCTTGCCAGCCCGGCGCGAGGCTGCCCTCACGGCCTGGGCAACGAGGCTCTACCTGGCCAGCAGCAGCGGGGGCGGCCTCACGCAGGGCTGGTAAGGCTCGAGTTCGCCGGACCTGATGAGGGTCGAGCCTCGCTGGCCATGGGTGAGGCTAGCTCGAGGCTGCTTCGGTCGCAAGGCCACCCTCACAATCCTCGTTAGCCATCACCTTTGGCCGATTCCCAAGGTCCAGCAACCGACTGGAGGACGCAGGAGGAGAAGGAAAAAAAAAATTCAAAAATATTAAAATATTATTAAAATTTGTCCACGTTAGCGCCGACGCGCCGATCGTACCACGTCAGTCAGCCGGTGCTTAGTTAGCAAAATCCGGCCAAAATTAGCTGGACTAAGTAAAATGGTTTATGACTAAATTGGCACAAATGTAAAAGGTTTATAACTTTTTTAACAATTTTTCAGCTTAAAAACTAGATTGAACATGTACCAAAAATTTATAAAATATATTGAACAAATTAAAATTTATGATGATATTACAAATTAAACTAAAGTTTATGGTTCATATTACAAAAATTAAAAGACAATAATGTATATTTGACCAAAGTTCATGGATCATTTGTATTATTGTCCCTAGAAGTTAAGTTGTTCTTTGTTCCAATGAGTGTCCCACTCTCATATTCACATTCTTCCACTTCCATCCTTGTTTAAAATCCTAAACTAACAACACCTGCACCATTAACAGCAACACGCCGCTGCCACCGCCATCACCAATGATCGAATTCTCATGTCGACAAACATCACCAGTCATTTTTGCTTTGTTACAGCGCGAAAAAATTGCCAGCTTGAACTTCATTCCGGCATATAATTGTACAAGTTTAAGCATGGGGCGGGTGGAAATGTCGTATTCTACAATGTTCTCTATGAGAGCGATCATTGGGGATTATGACTCGTTTCCGAAATGAGGACGTTTCCAAAATGAGGATTATTATAATGAGTTCCAAAAAAGTTTAATCTCGTGTGGATACTCATCATGTGATAGCAAAATTATATATTCAACATGATAATTCGTGTATGGCCGAAGGATCATTTAACGAACCATATAATGTGATAGACCATAGTTAGCAAGTGAATGATATAAATATGAATGGGCTCATATCATTAAGGAAGAACTCATACAGCATGATGGCAAGTAATTAATTGAACAAATAAACCTATCATAGGATCGTCAAAATAGTAAACATATAGTTTAAAAACCCTATAATCTCAACAGTAAATATTTTTTACAAAGATGATCTTCATCACCTTGCAGCGGTTGAGAGTGACTTTGAATTGGGGGCAATATATGAAAGAGGGATGAATACTGTTTGGACTTTGACGAACATTAGGAAATGAACGCGCATGGCGCGATCAGATGGGCCACCCGTCACAACTGCCCGGGAGAAGAACATCTATGTGCCTCACCGATTCCCGAAGAAGGTGATTCCAAGGTTCATCGTGCTGGCCATGGTAGGACACGCCCTTCCGAACCCCGGGCATGGATCAAACGCTCGCCGTTTTCTCCACTGCGAGGATGCCGCAGAGCGAACCGGGTCGGGTTTATGACATAGCGGCTAAGGAGGAGAGGAGGGTAATCAATGTGATTCCAAACACGCGGATGAAGTCTGCGGGGAACAGGCCTTTCGACGACCGGAGTTGCCAGATGGATCGAAGGTTGAAGAACACGGGATGGTTTGAACTTCGAACGGACGGCTAAGGAGGAGGAGGTCTTGAGGAAGACGATGGAGGAGTATGTCGGCAATCAAGATTGGTGGGGAGATGTTTCTGGAGCACTGCTTCCCCGTCCTAGAATCCTCATGGTTCAAAAGGCAGTTCATCCGCTCAAAAGCCAGCTCTGAAGAGAACTTCTGCAGCTCTGAGGGGCGCAAACTAGGCTCTTTAAAGGCATTCCCCAACCCGATTCCGCATCGGTTCCAGCTATTCTCTGGGGATCGAGTAATTTGTGTTTTTACCCCAAAAGTTGGGCCAGTTTGACACCTCTTCTTAGATCGATTGGTCGTCGATGTTAAGAGTATGTCATGTAGCTGTTCATTTGTTGTGAAGTCAGGAGGAGGCTGCAAATTTGAATTCAGGTGCCATAGCTTCACCTTAGCGCGGACAGTTCTCAGAGTCTTCTTTTTAGGCGGGCTGTGCTCCGTTTCCAACCCCGCTTCAAGTTAACATACAGGCTTGTAATATACTTATCAATGTGATGCACATCATAATGCAATAGAAACAATAAAGCAATGCCAATCGTCCCTCGTAATAAAATGATCATAAGGCAATCAGATATTAAGTATTCCCTTACCTTGCACTTGCCATGGTTTCCTCCAATTAGACATGAATATTCATTTTCCATGAACCTGAACTTAGCACATAGCATGCTTCCGCACTTCCTGCACGCAACCGGCACCCCAGCAGGGTGATCACGTACCGGGATTTAGATTATCCTGTCCTTGGATTTCTTCATCGTCATTTTCTCTAGTATTTGTCAAGTGCATGACCTTAATTCTATGATTTTCTAGTGTTTATTCCACTTGATGGCATCTTCGGCTTGTTGTTTTCCCGAGTCAGGTGACAGCTTCACGGTTAAGTGCTTTTAGAATGTAACTACTGGCTAGAGGAGCGTAATTTTTCTTTTTTGTGAATTTCGATCACTATCTGTCTATAAATTTATGAAGAAGCGTAATGACCTGTTCGTCGTTACATCCATCAATTTCCTTCGCAGCCATTCGTGCTTTTAGTTTCGCATGGTAATGGAGACGTGAAGCATTTGTCAGCCAAAACAGATTGGGAGTCAGGACTGAACAACCACCGCAACACCACCAGTCGTCAGTCACTACAGTCACAACTAATACAGCATAACCATTGCCAAGATCATCGGTTCGCCTTCATCAGCAACAGTGACACACCACTGTTACGACCATCACTAATGATAATATCCTTGAATCAAACATTGTACAACGGTCATTTTGCTTTCTTATACTGCGAACCCATGCAATCTTAAACTTCTATTTTGACATATATCTGCATTGGAACAGGCGCAAGGCATACAAAGATGCAAAATCCTACGATGTTTCCTTGAGAAATTCATTTTTCATTAGTCCAAGCATGTGTGCGTGAGAGAGAGAGAGAGAGAGAGAGAGAGAGAGAGAGAGAGAGAGATCTTAAGTACTATATAAAAATTGCAATAAACCTTGTACAACACGATTCATCAGAAGAGTTTGAAGAGTGATGAAGAGAAATATCAGAGAGTTCTTCCACGGCGAAACTCGTCATGTGGGTCTCTCCCCAGTTCATTGATTCCTCTTTCAACTAACTCTAGCATATTAAAAAGCATAATCTAGAGTGCCAATACGTCCAGTTGCTAGTGCTACATATTAACTGCACCCACGAAGGAAAAAGAAACTAATTATACGATAATTCAACAAAAGAAACATGATTAGTGATATGACTATGATTAGGATAAAAAATAAAGAGCGTAGTCAAAATAATGGTCGCAACAGTTCATGACATCTTCACCTCCATAAGCTGAACATATAGTTTTCGGCACCTTTATACAGAGTGTTTTGATAGCAAGGAAGAGAAATAAGACATGTATTTGATATACATGATGAGTCCATTGCCGGTTATTTATCCTTTTGGGAACAAAATTGATTTCCCTAATGATAATCTTCTTTTTTCTAATTATGTAGGGGATTGATCATATATAACTGTGCTTGATTGGCATGTTCACGGACATGTATATATAGAAAGTTTTGTTACTAATACTGTAGTTGAATAGGAAAAGAAGTGGGAGTGTACCTGAGCTTTAATTAGACGAGTTGGAGGGCAGTGTGGTCGGATCGAGAATAAGATTCGTGATTTGGTTCCAGGACATTGACTGGCAGGAAGTTGCGATCGTATGCAGGCTGAGACGGCAGCGCCTCGTACACCAACGACGATCCCGGCATGTTGAAGTGATGATCACTCCCTTGCTGCTGCTGCTGCTGTTGTGCTCTCTCGTTCTCAGCTATCTATATATCATCACAAACACAAAATTCAGTCTACTCAATCTCACTACAGTCATTGTCCATGTCCAAGTTCTAATAATTGCTTAGTTTTTTTCATGATTATCTGCAGCTCAAGTTATCCCCGCCTTTGCATATCTGTGACATAGCTCAACTAATCGCATCTCTTCATTGTGACATCACTTTGCCTGTTATAACCATCCGGATTTGATATTGTAAAATCTAGAGATATATGATTAGTTTGGTAATACCATGTCTATACGACAAGTTACGTATGAATGCGAATGCATGGGCAGAGAGAGAGAGAGAGAGAGATACCTTTGCTCTCAGATACATGTTATCATTTTGCAGCTCAATTTCCTGCACAAGGCCCTTAAGTAGCTTGGAATGAGAAGATAAGCAAACGGTCGAAGTAATTAAGCATGCCACAAAAAATATTCACAGCGAAAGCCAAAATAAATATTAGAACCAACAAATTATACGTGTACAGAATGGATCCTTTATAGGTGCTTTTCCTTGCACATTGTTACGAATGAACTCAATTCAAACGTTGTTTTACATTATGTTGGTCTCATAAAAGCCAATAAGAACACTTAGTAATTTGCTCATCACCATGTTGGGAATATACTAGAATCAAGTCTTAGAGATTTCAAAAGATAGTTACTCACCCTCTTCTGCATGTACTCAATCTCGGCAAAAAGCATCTCATTCTGCAATAGTTAGCATTCGCAAAGTCTATCAATAAATGCACGGAAAAGAATTTAAGTGCAAGTTCTGATAATGATCCCAGTTGACGGAGAGACGTGAAAATTTACCTTCTTTGATCTAACTCGGCTGATCGATTTCTCTAATTTGCTCTCGAGATTCTTGAGATCCTTGAAGCTCAAATCACTTATACCCTCACCTAGAATATGCCTTTACACACAGTTTCGGTTTGATGTTAATCCTCAAAGTAACTAAATGAAGCATCTTTCATTTTCAATCTAGTTTGCATTCTCACCTATTTGAGACCTGGATTTCTCTTATCTGTCTCCGAAGCTTGGATGCTTCTTGCTGATAAAACTGAATCATCATAATAACAGTGAGCATCTAAGAACCTTGGCGAATCAGTAAGGTTTATTATTCATAAAATAACAAGAATGAACTCTTTTTAGCAGTCAAATATATGCCA
Source organism: Eucalyptus guilfoylei (assembly GCA_016097605.1). Classification (NCBI taxonomy): domain Eukaryota; kingdom Viridiplantae; phylum Streptophyta; class Magnoliopsida; order Myrtales; family Myrtaceae; genus Eucalyptus; species Eucalyptus guilfoylei. The sequence continues at coordinate 10,793,663 of CM027870.1, read as the reverse complement.
CGATGTACCATATAGTTATCAAAATAGGTGATATCACATGGATACAAAGGTATGTTGATGTATTACCACTGATATACACAAGCATTTAACGTCATTACGTGCCATATCTCTATAAATTTAAATAAACCATAGGAAAATTTTGCTAACTCAGGACACTGGTATGACCCAAATCATATAATCTTTGGGTTACTGAGGGCTAAAAGATCTCGACAAAACTGTTCTAATTAGGTTACTATAATGATCTCAAATAAAGGTGCAAAAGAAGGACTAATTTTGGATGTAATCTAATTAGATTATTATAGTGAATTTACATAAGGTGCCAAGGAAGACAATGATCTAGCTAGCTGTCTTAATTCTGTCAAGTTCTTATTAGGTTGAAATATGTGAACTAGGTCAATAATACCTTAACATTGTCAGGGTTACAAACTCAGCATTTTACTTATGCTTCTAAGAGGAGAATTAGTGAGCTGTGAGTGACATTGATGGTAGAGAGTAACGATATAGCATGCAAAATAAGATTCAACACCAATTATCTGGATAACCTGCTCTTGTAGCAACTCAAACTTACCGCCTTCTTTTATGAAGGTCATTATACCTAGTATTTCTTAAATCAAGCAATTCAACTCTGATTTAACACTAGGTCAAATCACTCCTTTAGGTTTCCAACCAAAAACCAAATGCGTAAATGATGTGACTTTTAATGTTGTCCGCTTAACCTGAGTAGTCGTCTGGCATTCTGTTTGCAAACTATTAGGCATTTAATAATCTCTCATTACTTATGGTTCCCTAACTTCAATAGGTGACATGCTTCACTCTCAAGCCTATCAACCAGGGATACAAGGTGAGCAACCGGTTGATAGGCCTAAACAAAGCTCCGCTCACCCTGCAATGGTTTTGAAGCCACCTTGCCTCACCCTAGGCATGGAGAGGTACTATACTTCCCTACCCAATGGTAGCTAGCAACGAAGTACTGACATGTTGTCTACCTTCACCACCAACGGGCTTCTTGATTTCCACTCAAGCTTTTCTTCTTGGGTGAGTGGGAATGCGGGAGGTGATATTACACAACAAATTAAAAAATAATATCGCATCAGATCTTGTGTCAGTTTCGTGATAAGTTCTTGACCAAAACACAGCAAAAACAAAGCAAAATAAGCCAATTGAAGGTGGAACCAAAGTTAACAATGTGGCCGATTGGCTGGCTTGAGCCCAAAGGAAAAAAAAAAAAACTCTCCCACGGAATTGGCAATCTTACCCACCTCAAGCCCTATGGGCTTTGCTTTGTAACGATGCCCCTCTTATGGGCTCATTTGGTTTTGAGCAGTAAGTGAATACAAAATTTTTACGGTCCAAAAAAGAAAAAGGTGGAATCAAAGTTGGATGATTACATCCTTATGTAGGGCACTTCCAATTGCCGAATTGCGCATTGCGCACCTCCTAAACATTGCTTGATCTCACAACAACATGCTCTTGTGGGATTTTTCTCACTTCACGCATAATAAACACCCTATATGTGTGTTTATAGCATATAGGGGTGAGCGTTTCCAGATTACACATGAAACTTAGAACTTATCCATTGAAATAGGTTCCTCATTTTTTAGAGTCTGGAACCTATCTACATACCCTGAAACCTTGAACCTACCCTGTCATAGATTTTAGGGTCGATTCCAAGGTCTATCCAAGCTTCACCTGTATTATTAATTGAACGATTGCAATTAAACATCACCTTTTATTGCCAACATTTGTTGCTACAATCAACTAATGATAACTTATATATAGACACGCAAAAAGTATGAAACATTAACAAAATAAAAGTGTTAGTCATAAAATGAAAACTTAGACTAGTGGTTCCAAATAATACACTAATTATCGAATGCCTTAGAATAGTATAGAATCGCGTGAACACACAAACCAAGAAAAATATAAAAACTTATTTCATATTCTAGATTCTAGGTCCACCCTAGAACCTAGAACCCAAAACTTATTCATCGAAACAAATTATTTAATTTTTAGAACTTGGAACCTACCCTGTACATCTTGGAACTTGGTACCGGATAGGTTCCCACCGATTAGGTTCTTAGGTTCTAGATTATGCCCTGAAACCACACTCACCCTTAATAGCATGTGAGAAAATGAAGTGTACTCTAGGAGTATTTGTACATCCACTCATTTGACTCAATTGTTATAGCGATGCATTGCTAAGGTTATCTTGATGTTCAAATGGCGCATAATACCACACTATCACACATATATAAACTCTATGGAAAGGGTATTTTAAATTATGAGGACATCGTAATTTGACATACAAGTTACTATATCTAACTGCGCAAATCCTTAGGTTTTTAAGCTTATGACATGTGAATCCAAATCGGTCCTCAAGAGACTGTACCACCTTTTGCCATGCATATCTAAGTTTAGTAAATGACTTTGCGAAATTTCTTTAGAAGATTTGAACGTTTAAGCTCCTCATGGTTTGTCATCATTTCAAACAAGAGGAAAGTGAGGAAATTTATTTTTCGCAAATGAATGGCATAGTTTTTTTTTTTTTTTTTTATACCTAGGGAACCCCGTCAGCCGTTTGTAGCCTTGCAGCCGTACATAGCCGTCAAGTAAACCCTGGAGCAACGCTAGCTTAGGACCCACCACCCCGACATTACGCTTAAGTCGCCGATGCTTCCACTGGGTTTTGACCCCCCGACCTTTCCCCCAAGGTTAGGGTTTCTTATCCAGCGGAGCCACAGAGGCCGGTGGTAGTTGAATGGCATAGTTTAGCCTCATAAAAGGACTATATTTGCAATAAGTGGCAAAAAAAGGAGATAATGAATTCTACCTGAGTGTTCACTTCAGAAACGGACTGTGGATGTGAGGAATCACTGCTTGCTTTCTTGTACCTCTCAATTGTTCCTTTGACACTGCAAAAATTATAGAAAAGAAGAATTAAAAAGCGAAAGAAAAGGAACTATAGTTGTTACATTAATTGAGAATCATAGTACATTCAAACAATCGTCGAGACATCAGCTGGCCTAAGAATTAAGCTAGAAATTTTCAGAATGATCAAAGGGTCAATTAACTTATCTCCTGGGATTTATAATATTATACTAGTGGATCAAGAAAGACACAACCCTTATCAAGAGATATACAATTACCAGTATCGAAATAAAAGGGCATAAATGCCATCAAGAAGTCTTGATAAAGTCTTGAATTTCATCAAGAGCATAAATTCTCTCTCCTTTCAGAATTCTACCATACATGAGAGCCCATTGAAGATGTGGGATGGTCAATTGAAGCTTCCTACTCGTAAAAGGATTATCTCGCTATAAGAAACCATAGCGATACATTTCGGATCATCTTGAAGTTCGATTAGTTGAGGATTACGATACCTAAAATCATAACTCCTAAGTATGGATGAATTCCTCTCAAATCATGCATTGGTCCACATGTTAGAGACCTCTAGCTCACCATTAATTGCACCAAATGGATCGATCATCATGCATGACCATCGCCACCATAGCCACCACCGCCACCACCAACTCCATCACCTCTTGCTAACTATCAATTACCACCACTACCACTTTCGTGTATAGTTACCAAATGATAGAATGAGATATCACGGAATCTAGTGTGGTAGAAATATGATTCCTTCTACAACTCCATTCCGATTTAGCAAAAATATGAGTAGTTCTAGTGATCTAGTTAAGCGCTTAGTAGTTCGATAATATGTATAAACAGTAGAGAGCACAAGTTTATTTAGCCTTGAGCAAGTTTGTATCTGCAAATATAAAATACTCACTACTATATAGTCTAGTAAGCTTTTCTTTGGCACGTCAATTTGTGAATGATTTTTGTTCTTAAGGTTCCTCCTTTTTTTTCATAGATCTCACTCTAACTACAACGTCTTTTAACTTTACATGAATGATATATATATTTGGTAATTACATGAATCAATTCGTTGATGAGCTATTAGAGCGAATAATGTGTCTCATTGCAGATAATCTCAATCTAAAAGACTACGTAGGATATCGAGAACTTTGTACTTTACCTTTTCATAGTTTCATTCTAAAGAAACAATGCATGCTTATGAAATCTAGCCAGCCTTAGTTAGATTTATCATGACGAAGAGTTGCAAAGAACCAAACTACATGGATGAAAATATTTATTTGATAGCTTCGAGCGTACTATTTGAACTGCTTAAATTTTGTGAATGATTAACATTTTGAGAAAAGGATCATACATTGGAACGCCATAGCCATTTAGATCATTTCCTTGAAATCATTGAGTCACTATGAGTCTCAAAATGCACATTAAATGTACTAGGTATGAAGACACTTCTTTCTTTCTTTCTTTCTTTCTTTCTTTCTTTCTTTTAACCTATTTCTAATTCAACCCTATAAACATTTTGCGCAAAGAAATATGCATGTACCAATTCGAAATGTCACCTCAGCTTCTACATTATAATGAAGTCATGAGAACCTGATAGATGAATGGTTGGCATGTACATCTTTAATTAGTATAAAGGGAATTTACAAAGAATCCAATCAAATTAAAAATAGTCCGAAAATCATGCATATGCCAAACGCTTTACTCTTATGACGTTAAAAAGTTTTGAAAAAGTAATTGGACCTAAATAGACAGCATTTTTTGTTATTTATCTTGTAAGAAACAAATGGTGAGAATTATATGATTCCTAATGCAACATCGGTTTTCTCCTAATACATGAAATTTCAATAACATTGACGGAATATTTACGACATCAAAGACTCCTAAAAAACTTTTTATCTATCATACACCAATTAAATTGGGAAGCAGCAGTAATCATTTAATCTTAGTTATCTCATTTAGTAAGATTTTATACGAGAAACCTTTTGAATCAATCACCGTAAGCATATGATGATAACACTAGGACGAACCTGACGGCAAAGTTTCCTTTTTGTCTGTTTCCGCAGTACGGCGAGTGCTAATCAAACTACACTGAATTTTGCCTCCTTAATTTCGTCGAACCACCGAATGATTGGCTACCCCCCTCCCAAGCTGGCAGAAGATACCATCATATGATTGGTCCAAGATTCTTTTTAAGTTGAAACCACTCAAATGCCACGTGTAACACCCCGGATTATCCAAGGGTTAATAACCCTAGGAAGACACTCTTCCTTCAGGCAGGGAAGAATCCCAAGACCAAGCATCCTTTTTCAAAGGCCCATCCTTTTTGTGACTATACTATGAATGAGGTTTCAAAAAGAAAGGGATAAGAAAAAATTATTTTCAGTTGTCTGTCTACATGCTAGCCAAGTCAGTGTGAGGAAAGAAAAAAAAAACCAATTTGCAATGCGGTGAGAAGAACTGAAAGAAGTTGCAGAGTCTTTCTTTGGTTCGTACAGAACCCCTCGCTTTTCTCTTCTCTGCTATCACCCTGTCAATTTCAACTTTATCCCACTCTCTCTCTCTCTCTCTCTCTCTCTCTCTCTAACTTGACATTAATCTTAGGTCTGCTTTGAGCAATTGGTTATGTGCTAAACAGAAATGCATGAACTGCTCTCAATTTTTAAACTTTAAGTGACTGGATGCACATGAAGATGAAACCACAGATTAAATCCCAGAAAAATTTCTTCTTTTCTTGTTTTCTTTATTCCTTTTTCAGGTTACACCCAGCAAACTTTCTTCTGAGATGCTCTCTCTCTCTCTCTCTCTCTCTCTCTCTCTCTCTCTCTCTCTCTCTCAAGTATGTGTGCATAAGATTCTGAAGATCTAAACAGGGTTGCTTTTGCTTTCGGGATTTCCTTAAAGATGAAGCTCTCTGGGTTTCTTGCAATTTGTGGAGAAATCTGAGGTGGGTTTTTTTTTCCTAAAATTGTTCTTGTTTTCCTTGTTTACTAAATCGCCAAAACTTAAGGTCTCTTTCCGGTTAAATCGGTCAAATCCAAAAGAAAAGCGCCGAACAGATCCCAAAGTAGAAGAAAGAAGATTTATATGGACCAATTATTTCTTGCCCTTGAGATACAGAAATAAACGAGAGAGAGAGAGAGAGAGAGAGAGAGAGAGAGAGAGAGAGAACGAGAACTTAAAAAAAGAAGAAAAGAAGCAGAGAAACCAAGCAATGGAATCACGACACACACACACATACACTCTCTCACCTTGTCCCTAGTGAGCAACTGAAAAATCATGTCTGACGTGACCAAAGATTCGTACGTGCTGTTGTTACTAATTAGACATGATACACACAGCTCACTAGCACAGAAAGAATATGCAAAACCCTAACTAATCTCAAAACTTTCCTTTCTCTCCACTTCGATTCTAACTAGGGGGAGAGAGAGAGAGAGAGAGAGAGAGAGACGATCAGCAAGACTATAAGGGGACAAAATCAGCGACACCCGCTTGGCCGAACCCTTTCAGCTTTTTAACAGGCCGATTGAAGTGAAGATCTTGAAGTAACTCTTCAGATGTGTGCCATAGGGGATATTTTAAACCCTATTTTGATGGGTTTAAGGCACTTGTTCCCGAGATTTTTTCTTTTGGAAATGACATTTCATCCTAGGAAACGTCTAGAAAATGTGAAATGGCCTTTGAAAGTGTCGCAGCTTTTTTTTTGAGAGAGAGAGAGAGCTCTCTCTCTGAGGAGATCTCTTCATAGGCGTACACCTCGATCTAGTGACAGGCATTGCTAGGAAGAGAAACAATAGACGCTTTGCAGCTCATGGGAGGACAGTCATTGGAGAGAATCAGACGAAAGATGGGTTATGCTCATGAAATTATAAGTTCCTAATCGTTAGTTTCATCTGAAAACAGAAGCCTTGACAACTTCGTGATTGTGTATTCATAAATCTCAGCCTAAAAGGTGAAAATCCAAATGAGAAGAAGAGCACTGAAAACACCATAAGAAGATCGCTTTTGAAGAGAGTCTATTCGTGAATGGCAACAAAACCTGTTGTTAGCATATTCATAGAGCCTGCCACGGCTCGAGAAGACAATAAGCGCCACTTCAGCATCGCACAACACTGATAGCTCGTAAGCCTTCTTCAACAACCCGTTCCGGCGTTTACAAAAGGTGACCTGCCGGTTCGTCGCGTTCTCGATCCGCTTGATCTCTATTTTCCCTCTCCCCCCGATTCTCTTCTGTGAAGAGGCCTCTGAAAATTCACTCGGGAACTCCATACTGCCGCAAAAAAACCTGAAAACAAACGGGCAAATTCACTTAGATCCGTCTATTTTAGCAAGGGGGAAAGTAGCAATTTATTTGATTGAATCTAGGAAGCATTCAAGAACAAGAAGAGGGGAAAACGAAGTTGAGAGAAAACCGTAACACCGACCTTGGTTTTGAAGATGCTTAAAAAAAAATATGAACAGATAAGATTCAAGAAACTAACAGCTTAACTTGGGTCTCTCTTCTTTGGTGTGATCCTGAGCCACACACACACAGAGAGAGAGAGAGAGGAACCATCCAAGAAAATAGAAAGAGTAGAAAATGAAGTTGAGAGAAAATCGTAACACCAACCTTGGGGATGAGGATGCTTTGGAGAAAAATATGAAAAGAATAAGACTCCAGAAACTAACAGCTTAACTTGGGTCTCTTCTTTGGTGCGTTCTTGAACCACAGAGAGAGAGAGAGAGAGAGAGAGGTTGCAGAAAATGGAAGCAGGTAGGTTACAGCAGATGGATATTTATGGGTAGAGAAAATGGACCCTTCAACTATAGTCAAAAACAGCTTTGCGCTGTCATTATACGCCATACTCTCCTCTAATTTTTCCTCCATTGGAATTCTTGTTTTGTCGGGGAAAATCTTTTTTGGGGCGAATTAGGGCTTTAGCATTATGGGAAAAAGGGTGTCTTTTTTCTTTTGACACTGCAGATTCCTTTATTAGCGGTCCATTACTTCGTGTATAGGCAAAAGAGTGTGGGAGATCATCAAAGAGATCTTTGAAAAAAGTGACCCTTAATGGTGTTTGATGCGTGAGGCCATTGGGCCTTGCCCATGTTTCTTCCTTCCACCGAAAATAGGGTAGGAATAGAGAAACAAAAAATGGGATTTAATAAAATTGGGAGCAGTGCTATGCTGAGAATAGTAAAATTGGTAATCGGTATTCTAAGTGATTTAGTATACTGCAAGCGAGCAGTTGAAGTTTGAATGGTTGTGTCATATTTATCCTCAACTAACAGTTTAACATCACAAGGTATACCGATTCTATAAACAACTTTAGAGTCCGTTCGTTTCGCGGAAAATAGGTCATTTCCGGAAAATATTTTCCTAGAAATCATTTTCCAGGAAAATGATAATACTTTCCCAGACTTCACCACTTAGGCATGCATCACTTACCGACCTATAAATTCATCAAATATGAACTTGCCTTTAAATTCAGGCAAACTTACTTCATATCTTTGTTCCCTCATTGTCGCCAAATGCTCATCTACTCTAAAAAATGTTCGTATGGATTTTAAAAATAAGCAAAAGAGAAAAGAAGCAAAGCATGTACAGTCCTCATGAGAATCTTCCAGTTCAGTAGTCTGTTCTCCCCCTGCGTCTTTTGTGTTCTAGTAAACAAAAGAAAAAAGAAGCAAAGCATGTAGAGCCATTTGCTTGAGTAATGTACAACTACAAGGTGGAATAAATAAAGAAAAGGATAAGCAAGAGTGTAGAGCGCAAGCTTGAGATCGACGAGCTCGAGGTTCACCTGGCAACGGCTGACGACTAGCTAAGAAAGAATAAGATGGGAAACAAAGAAAAGAAAAAAAAAAAAAAAGAAGAAGAAAAGAAATAGAAAAGAAAAAGGAAATTAAAAATAATTCGAATTAAAAAGAAAAAGAAAATTAAAAAATAATTCGAACAAAAAAAGAAAAGAAGAAAAAGAAAGGGGAAGAGGAAGTGATGATGTGTAGAAGTGTGAGATAAGAGAGATCAAGTGAGGAAAATGTTTTCTACTTTTTAAAAGTGAAAAGTATTTTCTCTTAATTTAGAAGACTTTTTTCCTTTCATGGAATTTCCCAATGAATTCATTTTCTATGAAACGAATACCGGAAAATCCGAAAAACATTTTTCCAGAAATTATTTTCCGCGAAACGAACGGAGCCTTAGTGTATATAACATTTCTTGTATTATTATTTGGCAATCTGATATGCAGCAATGCCCTTTATGGTATATTTTGCCAGTGGTTCACTACCGGATAAAATCTCTCTATCTCCCTTGCATATATAGTTACAAAGTGTTTTACAATAGAACAACATGTGCATATACAAATTGTGTTAATGATATCATGGTAAAAACCAATGGAAATATGTCTAAAAAATCTATCAAAAGGCATACATTTAATTCACGAGCCGGTATGGATCTCCTCTCTTTCTTATGATAAGCAAGCTTATGTTTGGTAGTTAAACCACGAGAGAATAAAACAACCTACTAAATTCATGGATTAAGTGACATATGAGTCAAAACCTGGGCAAATGATCCTAATATATGATTTTTAAGCACTTAGTAGACACGATAAACCAAATCCATATATCGCATTGTATACCCAGTCCGCTTTCATTCCTTAATCAATAAATTACGACCTCATTGCTATGAAATCCCCATCCGGTTGATTTAACAGATCAAGTCCACGCGATAGCCTTTAGGGCATTTTTGTGGGGAATTAGATGAGGAGTGCGACGTGGGTGAGGGTGACTGCCATGTGAGGTCCAGTTCACATCACACTCTTGAGTTCATTTATGGCAAGACTGTATATTTCAACTTCAAACCTGCAATGGATTGCCCTCTTTCAATTGTAGGACATGGGTGGAATCTTCCCCTCTACCTCATCACCAAAAAGTTTATCTCAAAGCTGAAGGTCCTTGACTACATGTACAAGTCACAATTTTTCAGATAGCCACTGCTCAAATACGAAGCAGCAATCGTCATCCATTCTCAAATTCCTCGTCACAAGTACTTCTCACCACTGTTGCTCCAAACAAAGCATCGGAAAGTAAAGTGGCAACATTCTCTCCTGTCTGGCGCCTACGAGGAACGAAGGAAGTGGATGAAGTGGGTGGATGGAGTCGCTAGTTATTAAAGAAATCGGACGTACTTAGTTGCACTTTTTATGCTGTTCATAACTTGATATTTAAGATTTGATTTAGATTAGATGTGAGAGCTTGATAATATTTTAGAGGGTGGACAATATAGTGTCATGCTTTTGCGATGGCACCATGCGATATCATCAAGACAATTATCTCCCTCCATTTTGCCCATATTAACAATTGTTCTATCTTATATTTTAAAATTTAGAGCGACATAATTGATGTGGTGATACCACGTCACTATAACACGCAATATCACCCTTTCATATGATATATTTTCACAATGTAATGGAACAACATCCAATGGGGCATCTCAATTCATATCACGTGTATAAGATGATGACACGTGTCACTGACTTTTTAAAAATTGAGTATTTATTAAAAAGAGTCGGAAATTTATGGTCATCTTACACATCGGAAATGCTAAAAGAAGAAAGTGGACTCGGACATCCTAAACCGTGTGGTTAATTTTTTAAGAGGAGAAAAAATTACAAATGATTTATTACATATTTCTATCAATTTGTTGATTTGGCGGTCAATGACCAATACGTGCAACCGAACCAAAAAAAAAGAAGCCAATACGTGCCACTCCTTTTATTCAATGTTCATATTGCAAAAGGTAATATTTTCTTTTTGTATTTTCATATTTGCAAAAGTTAATTGACAAATGAAGAAACTTTTCCTTCAATGAGCAAAAACAAATGATGAATCACAGTCTACACTGAAAAAAGAAAAAAACATGGGGGTGGAATGTCCAAAGCTTTAACAGTTTAAGTGGAAATATGATGCAAAACTAACTATGAAACCTCAAAAAGTAATATATACTTTTCTTTGTGTATTTTCCTATGCAGATTAGTGAAGAAAGAATGTGAAAGCACTGGACATGACTAGAAAATGGTAATTATCTCTAGCCTTGGAGTTGTTTAGGATGGCTATTAAATACCTCTTGACCTTCGTACAATTGGATTCTTAGTTTTGTTCATACTCAACATCTCAAATTCTAAAAAACATCAACTTGTAAGCATTTCAAATCATTATGAACTTTTCCTGGCTTCTAAACTATTTTAAATAAATTTTTGTTAGTCAAACAATTTTTATAAAATAAAATAAAATTGAAGAGTTAGAAAATGGGTCAACGAAGTATAGTATTTTCAACATCCCGCATGGGAGCCAAATCCGACATGTAAAGTACACCTGTGTAACCACATCAATCAAATATAACGGCAACAAAAAGGAAAACTTGCGAAATATTAATGAGCAAATCTGCTCATGGGTCCGGCAATCTCTGGTTCTTCCACCAATGAGCAGTCTTGGCCCTAATTTCTGCCGTTGGTTGGCTGGGGCAAAATTTTTTTTTTTTCCCGGGGTTTAAACCTCAGCAAAAATTAACCAAAATTATTACATTTGAATTTTACATAATGATTTAAGACTAAATTGATAAAAATTGAAAATTTTAAAATGGAATCGGTAAATAGTAAATGTTGGGCTAATTGGACAATTACATGATGTTTCTCATGGCTAGGGTTGGGTGCTTAACTAAGCCAGCAAGTTCAAGCTTTGGTGAGCTAGGGCAAATCCATGCAAACTTTGAACTCAAGGGGGCATCGTCCAACCCGTTCAATGGTCTGATTTAACTAATAGTAACTAACAAAATAAAACAATGGATATTCAAATATTATTATGTTCTGATTCGATGTTATCTGAACCATTTTCTCCCAAAAAATTAAGATCTCGAGTAACACACCAACAATGTGAATAAAACATATTTCTTGACTTTCTAAGAAGGAATGTTTATTTGTTTTCATTAAGTACAGAGGTTTAATCCAAAAATCCCTAAACAGAAGACAAAAAGTACCTTATCTTGTCTGCATCACACATAGAATGGAGAGGTCCAAATGACACCAAGAGTATATGTACAACAAACTGATAATGCGTGCGTAACAATGTGATCATACCGTATCACATACCATGTCATGATGTAGCGTTAATTAAATTCCCAATAGCATAATATAAATACATCGTGGCATCAATCTTCTGCTAATGGTTTTGCATTTACCATTTTTTTGGGCGTAATTTCTCTTGAGAGAGAAAATAATTCTCTGGACAGTACTCCTCTAAGGTCCAAGAAAAGAATTCTGGCTTTTGCCTCAGCATGTTTTATTCCCAGATGCTCACCATAACGTTGTGAAGTTTCTTCTAGCTACCCTAGCTAGACAACTGAATTTCCTTAGCTAGACGACTGAGTTGCATCCACAGGCGATGACATCTTGCATTCACCCTTCGAGAAATTTTCTCATGAGCTGCCATGTTCCATGCCTGGATATTTCAATGTCCTGTGGAAACCCTCCTCCCTCTCTACTCCTTTGTCCCCGCCTCATGCGCTTGTGACTCTAACGATGGGGCCAAAGTTCTACATCAATCATCGCAAGAGGAAAACCTCTTAGGAATGGTGTATGGTGAGGACCACATTTGGGGAAGTACTAGAGTACTCTTGGTTCATGCGCGCGAGAGAGAGAGAGAGAGCTCTAGACCCACATGGAGAATATTATTTGGGATGTGACCTTATCAAGGCGCCATGTCTCCCCCAAAAGCGTGATTAGATCTAACCCCACCTTGGTGACCCTTAGACGTTGAACATTGTCCACCAGAATTTATGCATCGGCTTTGTATTAGGATAATCCATAGAAAACCTAATTGGTTGGCCACAAGACCGGTGGGGCGTCCTCCATGTTTGTCCCTAGTGTTCAAGCGTCTCACGCGTTTGTTTTCGCTCGTGTTTGTGGTATACAAAAAAAGCAATGGTCGATTTATCGCATCACTTAATGAATAACTAAAGTCTATGATGAGTCTTTGTATGTCTAGCATTGTCGTCATGTATTAGTTTTAGGAACAATGACGCCACAAGCCCTTGAACCTTTTTCCCGTTTTCAGAATCAAATGTCTTATTCAGTTGAGTACCTGAACTTATTCGGTTCAATGTAAGTTCCAACTCCTGTATGAACTTACTAAGTTCAATGTTAGTGATTCATCAATTTTTTCACTGATTAAGTTACCGATTAGTTTTGTAATTCCCATATTTGTTTGAGGTAGTTACTAGTATTTATGTGATTTTTTTAATGTAGTAGTTTTTCCATCGGGTTATGAAATCAGTAAAATTTGATAAGCCACTCGAAATAAAAGTTGATAATCTTATTTAACAGTTGGTAAATTAGAAGTACTAGTAGAAAGAAATTAAAAAAACTATAAAGATAAGAGAAGGTCTCTCCTTTCCTTTGTTGGTTAAAGATAAGAGAAGTTGGTAATTTGAGAAGAGCAAAATAAACGTTCGTCAATAACTCCAAAAAAAGAGTAGTATGAAGAACTAGTTGATAATTTAAACGTAGATAAAGTTGGTAAGTGAAGCAAATAAAAGCAGTAACTCAATAGAAAGTTGATAATTTAGCATTCATTTGTTTAATAAAAAATGAATGATTTGAAAACCATTTTAGCGAGCCAACAAAAAATATCTTTATTATTGACAACAATTTATTTCGTTCATATATTTTTGTAAAGGATATAACCAATTATTTTCAGGAAAATGTTTTCCAAAACGTAAGTTATCGCGAAACAAACAAACCCTTAAATGAAAATCAATGAAACGTTGGCCAGCAACTTAGACAAGAGTTGGTAATACAAAACTAGTTTTACAACTTAAATCGAGAAAATTGATAATTCAAACATAAAAAAAGAAAAAAATAAGAAAATAAGAAAAAAGATTGGTAGTTTCATTTAATAGTTGATATTTTTGACGACTGGTAAGAAAAGGTAAACAAAAGATGGCAAGAAATAAGATAAAGTTTTTAAGTCAAAATTAAAAGAAGTTAGCAATTAAAAAACCGACATTGATAACTAACTCAAATAAGAGTTTGTAACATTAAACAGGTTGGTAACTTGATTGGATAAAGTCGCTAATCAAACTCATCAAGGTTGGAAATTTCATAAAAAATCAATAATTTTGAAAAAGTTGATAAGTAAGACAAAATAGAAAATTTCAGTTGGAAAGTTTAAGAAAAAAGAACAAATAATAGTAAGGAGCTGAAATCACAGTTGGTAATGGAAAACAAGCTAATAACCTCATTGGAGAAAAGTTGACATTAATAAAGGTGTGTTATTTCATATATTAAACAGAATATTTAAGCTACTGGTGAAAAGGTAAATAAAAGTCGATAATTACAATTATTAGAGAAATTTATAAATTACTGGTGAGACAAGTTGGTGATCTAAAAAAACAAATAAATATCTGTAACCAAATCAAATAAGAGTTGGTAACTTAATCAAAAAGAATATAGTAATCACTCTATTTGATGTTGGTAATTTCTACAAAACAGTCAGCAGACAAGGCAAATAAACAACTCAAAAGTCTCAAATGAGAGTTAATAATGAAAAACTAGTCGATAACTTAATTAGAGATAGATTGGTAAGCTAATAAATAAAAGTTTTTAATTTTGTGTGGTAAATTTAAGACGTTGGTAAGAAAGACAAATAAAATTTTGTAAAAGATAAAAGAAACCTTTTTTTAATGGGAAATAAAATAAATTGGTTATTTATAAAAACCAATTAAATGTTGATAACTAACTTAAATAAGAATTAGAAAGACAAAACTAGTTTGTAAATTAATTTGGAGAAAAGTTGATCAATTTAATTAAGTTTAGTAATTTCTAAAAATAGTCAATAAAACTTACAAGTTGATAATTAAGACATATAAAAGTTGGTAAGCAACTGAAATGAGAGCTAGTAAACCAAAATTAGTTGGAAATTTAATGAGAAACAACTAGTAAGTCACATAAATAAAGATTGGTAAATTCATGTAAAGTTAATAAATCTAAGACACTTTTAAGAATGACGGATAAAAATTGGTAAAATGATAACAAAAATTGACAAATTAGAAATAAACAAAACATCGACATTAGTAGGTAATCCAAATGCAAGCTGGTAACTAAAAACAAGTTAGTATTTTAATTGAGAAAAAAGCCATCGTGTCATTCAAATAAAGATCGGTACACTGATACAAGGTTGATACACTTAAAGTGTTGCTTCAGGGTGTAATTTACCGGTTATATGAATATGAAAGTTTTATTTCGACCAAAAAAAAAAGTGTTGGTAAGAAAGACATAGAAAAATTGGTAAAAAATACAGAAAAAAAATTGATAATTTGTTAATTGTAAGAAAAAAATGGTAATTTCACCAAAACCGTTGATAAGTAACTAACAAATTACGAGAAAATCGAGTAACTGGTAACTTTTTCTAACAACAGTATTCTGACACTTACTAATTCAAATCTATGAGCACGGAAAAGAGAATCCATTCTTTCTTGCAATAGTATAGTACTGTCGAATCGTGTTGTAAACTTCGGGTTAAACGGTGAGAAGTCGAACCCAAACTTACTCCTTTGGGTGTTCTGATCTTGATAGTTCTAATTCGCATTTTGTGTTGAAGCTTTTTTTCCGAACCGTGCTCATCATGTAATGTCAAGAATCTCTACCAAATCAAACCGTGCTCATCATATATGTGCCATCAGCCTGCAATGACCCAATGATACAACTTACCCTGAGGAACTGCATTAGTGTAGTCATTTTTTAAACTGCCTATTGATGCAAGAGCAATCTTGGAAGTTCGTACCTTAGCGACTAACACTGCTACACTCTTCCGAAGTGAATTCTGCAGAATCAGGGAATGCAAGCGACTGCATTGTCTATAAAATGTTTTGCATGAAGATGTAAACCGATGCTTACCGATTCACATAGCACGGAAATTCCAAAGTAAATAGTTTAGACTGTAATACAGCGCACGATAGCATTGCATCAATGGGTTTTGCGTAGAAATAACCAATCGCACGATTTCTGCTTGACGCAATGATGAAATGATCGAAAGCTAGATAATGATCTTGGTATTGAAGTTGGAGAAGGAAGAAAACTTCTTCTCTACGATCCTATGGGACGGTAAAGGTAGCCGATAGGAATGGCAGCACACATTATCCAATTTGCTCTGTAGAAAGATCGATTCTCTATCAAGTAACAAACAAGCGACATTGAGAGCGCAACCTATGACATTGGCAATGATGTTCCGATCGCACACTCCCTCAAAAATTTTGTTTTACCATGTCACGATGTCGGGATAGCTTCAAGGACAGTCCCATAAATCAATTGCTTGCATGATTGCCGAAACTGATTGGAAAGCATCGAGAAGCTGATCATAGTCTATGATTCCCCCGATCACGGAAAAAATCATTTAAGGGAAAAAAAAAAATTTCTTGAAGAGGAATTGGATGTGTGCTATATCCTCGTGATCCGGGAACAAAAGTCTAAACCAGATCTTGCAAAAGCAGACAGATGCTGAGGAATTCGTCATCTTGCAGGTAATGGACAAGCAAAGCAATTAAGCATGATAAGAGGCATTGCCCTAAAAAGAGGGCATTTTGCTTTTTGGGGTGAAAGCCCAGAAAAGGGGGAAAAAGATGCATTACAAATAATTCAGCTTTTGTAAACCTAATATTTATAACTTTAATAAATAATTATAATGACGATAATAATCATAACAACATTCTCTTTGGGGTGGGGACCAATGATGCTACCCAAGGTGGACTCGTGTCACGAATGATGGCGAAAGATGCCGAATTGAATGCACATACCTAATTCCATAAATGCTCGATCATCCCCCGTCACCATCACTTTATTCAAGTCGAAATGGACAACAAGAAGAAAAGAGGACCTGGCCATTTCTCTCCTGCACTACGAGTTTATTTCAATGCCGAAACGGGCGAATGTTGTCACGTAGAATCACGTATGAATTTCACCTCGTCTAAGTTCGATGTCTTCTTTGGTATAGAAGTCACAACTTAGTCAATTCTTGACGTCCAAACTTGACTAAAGCCAATTCCAACGTACCATGCCACAGCTCGTGTTCGATGATCCGGTCTGTGTTCGCTAACTAGATCTTTGCCATAGTTGTCCAAGCAAAGAGAACCATAATCTTGTTTAGCCCAGAATTATTAACAAAAGGGTGAGCATAATCTCTCCAGATGTTCTCTCGAAGCTGCAGCTGATCCATGGATTTGACCGATCGAATATGCTCCAAACATAAGCAAATTTCATTGGCCAAGAATTTGATTTTAGCGCTTCCAATTGATTGCTCGAGCAAGCTATGGTTTCAGAGAAAGAATAAAGCCAAGCCCAGCCCAATGAAGTACGAGCCTGCACATATCCATATATAAACCTCCTATTACCCTCTGTAGCGCAACTTATTCATATATTGGAAAGTCACAAAACTAGATGGAGATTCTAAGTAAAACCAATCAGATTTTTTAGGAACATATTGAGCGGGAATTGAATTTTGTTAGACATTAGTTGATTATTAAGAGCATCCCGAAAACGTCCGGGCCACATAATTGCTAGGTTGCATTGATTTAAACAGCTAGATACAAAATCTCAGTGAGAAAGACGACAGTCACCGAGTGCATTACCTTTAATTGTTATCAACTCTCTAGTTCACTTTTTATCCAATCTTGGGAACACATCAGTGCTTGCAAGGTCGCTGAGCTGAGAGAACTGCGGTCCCGGTCGAGCACCCTGCCACCCATGTTGAACACCGACTCCGAGTGAACTTTCGACATAGGAGCGGCAAGCACATTTCGTGCCATCAGGGACAATATGGGATACCTCGGGGTGTGAACTTTCCACCAGTTCAACACGTTGAAATCGACGTTCCGAGGAAAGAGAGGCTCCTCCAAGTACTTGTCCAAATCTGATTTCGTGCCATCACTCTGAGAAGTTTCATTGAGGAACTTATCGAACCCAACCAGCCTATCCTTCGCGTCGTTCCCAGGACCCGACAAGCTCCCGGTACTGCCACCAATTTGCCATGCCTGACCATGATGAAGAGTTGATAATGGAGATCCAATGGAGTGTTCATTGTAAAGCGCCTTGATTCGGCTGGATATCTCATCGATGCGTTCGAGGGAAGTACTACCATAAATTTGGGGGAAGTAATACTCTACCAACTTCATCTTAAATCGAGGGTCCAAAAAGGCCGCAACAGCTAGTCCCAAACTACATTTATCCCAGTACTCATCAAATCTGCTTCTCATCTTCAAGGCCAGAGAACTGATGTAATCATCTGAACTCTTACACCACCCTATCAACTTCAAATGAATATCGCATATCAGAGGGAAGTATATATTTGCAGTCGGGTATCTGCTTCGGGAGAAATCATTCATGACCTCCAGAAAGACATTCAAGTAACCGGTAACGGCGCTGGCTCTCTCCCACTCCACATCAGAAGGACAAACTGTGAATAGCAGGCCCTGTTCCCTCAGAAGAGAAAATGCGGTCTTGTACTCCAAGGCAACCTCAAGCATCCTGTAAGTCGAGTCCCATCTGAAGCTGTTATCAAGAGATAAGCACTTTTCAGTCTCGATACTTTCTTGTTGGGCCAGCTTGTTGAGCTTCTCTAACATCGCTTGTGAACTTTTGATGTACCGAATACTTTCCCTAATTTTGTAAATTACCTCCCTAAGCACTTCCAAGGTATCCTGCACCATCTGATTGAGAACAGTAGCGATGCATCGCACTTCAAAAAGTTGGCCACTACCATAAAGAAACCTGTTCTGTGATAGACGATCTCTGATTTTGAGAACAAAGAAGTCCGAAGAAGAACCATCAAAAGTCATGGAAAACAATTTACGGTCAATGTCCCAGTCCATGAGACAAGTCATGATGACATCTGCTTGCATGTCATCCGTGTGAGAAGAGTCCACCGACACAAAATTCAGTATCTTCTTCTTCAGCTGCCAAGATTCATCAATGAAATAAGCAGCCAAACAGAAGTATTGAACATCACCAGAACCAGCCCAAGCATCTATACTAAGGCTAATTCTACCAGGCAATTTATCCAAGACCTCGAAAACCTTTTGCTTCTCTTTTTCGTAGATTTCCAAGCAGTCAGCCTCTATTTTATTTGTTGTCACGAGCTCAAAAAGAGGCTGCAAATTCTTGACAAACACCTTGAACCCCACATGCTCAACCATATTCAGAGGATAGCCATGTATAATAATCATACGCGCAAGATCAAACTGGCTTCTCCTTTGATCGTAGTTACTACCCACAGTCACAGCATTTGCATTATCATCTTTCACCTGGTCGGAATCAAATTTGATATTCACAAGATTTAGCCCTTCATCCTTTTTCTGCTCTTGATTAAAACTGAAATTTGCAATAGCAAGGGGTCGCTCCCTTTTCCTTTCCCTTGCCGGAATGAGTTGAGTAATATCATGATTAGATCTTCTCTGACACCTGATCAAATGATTTCTCAAATGAGAAGTACCGCTAGTACTTGAGCCACTCAGTTTCTTTTTACAGTGCCTACATATAGCCACGCAGAGATCACCTTTCTTAACTCTATCAAAGTCGTTCCAGACAACTGATTTTAATCTGCTAGAATTAATTATAACTGCATCTGATAAGTCCATCACATGAACTTAAGTTGAATAACCTGCGGACGGAAATAGAAAGAAGTGAATCCCTAAATCAATGAAAGAAGTTTGCTACATAGGAAAGGAAGTTTGAATCATCTAACCCAATTCCACCAAGCAAACAATTCAAACATGACCAAGAATTCATGAAATACAGCGCATCAGCCTCAAGAATTATGAGAGTTCATCCATTTCTCCAGGCTTTGGATTCGGTAGGCCTTTTCTATTTAACTTCAACATCTCTAATGTTGCCCAAAAGCAGATGTTAGAAACTAAATCAATTTCATCTTGAGCATAAGCAAATGACATCAGCAAAAAAAATTAACAGATGCTGGCATTTTCGTGTGGCATCAATTTGATTTATCACTAATAGGACAGTGTAGGGAAAGTGCATAAGTAAAGGCTGAAGCAAAACAGACCACTTTCGCACGCAGAGTAAGAAAGCGACTGACACATAAGTTACGTAACAAAAACTCAGCAGATTCCAAGTCGATCATTAATTTGTCAATACAACCTGGAAAGTCTTTTACTAACAGCAATATTCTGATCAGATAATGGTAAAGGAAAAACAAACCAAGTATTCAGAAGAAATTTGAATAGGACCAGTCTGTAATTGGCCATCGATATAAACCATGCATTCAAAAGAAAAAGACAAATCGGAAGTTCAGAACCTAAAAGTTGTATGCATGATAAGACATGAATTCTACCAAAATCTACTTCAACTACGATACTGCCAGAATGCACCAGTTGCTTCTTCCGTGTGGTTTACACAAAGACAGATTCGGTCCAAGCGACTACTGTTCCAGCAACTCGCTTCCTCATACAAATGCCGCATCTCGCAAGTCCTTTTATAATTTAACAGGCATTGGCGTTCCCTGAACAGCAGTAACCCGGGGGGATGTCGCGATATGCCACATTTATATAAGTGACGGAAATGTCCACATAGGAAGACGGATGCTAATCCCAACTTTTCCAGGTTCTCAGAGCACAGATGGTCAAGCCCGTTTTGCAAAACCAGTTAAACCGAACAGATAAACCGAACCCACCTAGGACCTAACGAATGCCACTTCCCTGCTTAACGATCTCAACACAGACAGAGCTCATACTACCCTCGGCAGAAACGACACCGAAACTGAGACCGCCGCCATGATCATCGAATCATCATATCGCATCGGCCATCGGGTCGTTTCGAACCGAAACACAAGACTTGCTCCCCACTTCAGCCAGCGAAAACCGCACACCGACACCCACGACGTAGGAACGACAGAGCAACGGAGAGAACGCACAAAACATTCACGACAGAGCCGCACGCTTCGGTCCCCCGAACCGGCGCTAGAGAACCGATCAGCAGCATGCACGAGGAAGGAAGGGCCGGAGACGGGTCGGGGGGGAATCCGAAATCCGAGATCCGAAACCCGAAACCCGTCACCGTGACCAACCGAGGTCAGGAAAAAACAAGCACGCGCGGAGATCCGGGTCGGGTCAAGACGGGGCCATTTTAATGGTTTAGAACCCTAAAAATGGGTTTCGGATCGGAGTGTTAAGTTGCCCCAGAATCCGACCGCGCGCTCCGCTCAAAAAAAGAAAAGAGAGAGAGAGAGAGAGAGAGGGAGAGAGAAGGACAGAGAGGAGGACGGACCCGATTAGGGTTTACGGGCGAAAGGCGAGAGCTTTTCAGCGACGCGAGAGAGGCGAGGGGGAAGGGTCGAGGGGACTCACGAGGTGCCGCCGGAGTGAGCTGCTGCTCGCTTGCTTGCTGGCGATAGGGGAACTGCGCGGGAGCGGGGTGAAGCGAGGCGGGGTGAAGCCCGATTTTTAGGGTTTACGCCATTGACGCTCGAGAGAGAGGGAGAGAGAGGGAGGAATCCGGTGGGGAGGCGCGTAACGGAGCGCGGAGGAGATGAAGCGCGAACTTTTCACCTCATTTTTTGGCCCTCTTTTGTCGACAGAAATAAAATTAGGTGAAAATAAGAAAAATTGGCCGACTTTTTTTTCTTTTTTCTTTTTTATGTTTGCCCGGTTGAATTTTGACAGAAAAAAAAAATTGAAGATCTTTCGGGACTTTTCCGTGAAAATAAGAAGATGGAAATTTTTCGTTTCTCCTTAATTTGGATTTTTCCATGAATATAAGAAGTTGGAGTGATTTTTACGATGATTTTATTTGTTTAATCAAGATGTCGTATTTCATGCGTTTTGATTTGTTCCTTTTTTGAAATTTGAGACTTCTGATAAATTCTTTGTCAAAATTTGAAAGCTGCCTTGAATTTCTAACAAGAAAACAAAAATAATTTACTCTTATTGGGACAAAATGGAAAATTTGCCTTGGTCGATAATGGTTTTGCTTTTGAATTGAGGTGTGAATTCTTCTTATAATCAACCGATTTTATTTGCGAAAAACAAATCATTGTACTAATTAGGAGAGTCAATTGTCGAATTGATAAGGGTATTGACTTTAGTAAAATAGTTAAGAGTAGAAATTAAACTTGCATCATTCTTATAATATAAAGCGTCACGTAAGAAATCCAAACGTACGATTTTAAATTTTCTATATCTAACATCGATTTCAATTAATGCCTATTTATTGAATATCCAAAAGATGATAAACTGCTTAGAAACAATGGTTGAATCAAATCAAATAGTTCAAAAATGAAATTAGACGATTAATGAAATTCAAGACACAGGTAGCATAGTGGTCCTTCTTTTTCATTTAAAGAAAGGGCAAATATTCATAAAAAATAATACTTATTATTGATTAATTTTTTCAAACAATATAAATGATATTGTTTTAAAAATATACTTTTCACGACATTAAAGTATGAATTCAATTACCTGATTATATGCATATTCCTTCAAACTAGGGATCCCTCCCGAAATCACCGCCGGAGCAAACCCAATATGCCTACCGTCGTCGTTCAAGATTTCGCATCTCCTTCTTCTCCGATGGCGAGTTTCTTACTTCACTCGCCATCCGCATCATCAAGAGCCGCAAGCTAATCCTTGCGCCATCGCCATGGACGTCTCCATCTCCTCCCCTCTTTCCCCTGCGAATTCGGAGTAGCGTCCCTTCCGCTGCGTCGGGTCAGCCCCAGATTCTTCCCGGGCTTCCAAGTTCTCGAAGAACCCAAGAAACGAAAAAGGAGAGTTTCGGGAAGAGGCTGCGAGATGGGGATGAGGGTTCTTGCTGCGTTGAAGTGCGCTTACAGAAACTACGGCAGCAGCAAGACCCCGGCGGCGCCCCCTAGGAAACCCGCTCCGGGCAAGGAGCTGCGCGAGGCCGGGAGCAAGAAGGACCGCCCGAAAGGCGCCAGGGCCGCCAGGACCTCCACCAGGACCCGCCATTTGCAGTGGACCGAGGAGCAGACCCGAATCATATCGGCGGTTTCCGGCGGCCTGTCCGTCTTCGTCACCGGGTCGGCCGGCACGGGGAAAACCGCCCTGCTCAACCATATCATCAAGCTGTCAAAGGACTCGCTGGGCCGGTCCAGGGTTTTCGTAACTGCGTCCACCGGGGTCGCCGCCTGCGCGCTCCGCGGGCAGACCCTGCACTCCTTCGCGGGCATCAGGAACCCCGGCCGCAGAGCTTCAGCTTTGGACATTTACATGGACAAGAAGGCGTGCAAGAGGTGGAAGAAGGTCCGGGCCCTGTTTATAGATGAGATCAGTATGGTGGACGGCGAGCTGTTCGACGATCTTGAATGTATTGCTAGAGAGGTGCGGGAATCGGGCGAGACTTGGGGAGGGATTCAGCTCATCGTGACCGGGGACTTCTTGCAGCTGCCGCCGATACCAAGAAATGGAAATTGCGTGTCGAGGAAACAATTCGCTTTCGAAGCCGACTGTTGGCAATCGAGCTTTGACTTGCAGATTGAGCTTACCAAAGTATTCAGGCAATCGGATGAAAGGCTCATTAAGGTGCTTCAGGGCATAAGGAAAGGCCAGATCAGTCCTGACGACTGGGAATCCCTAGAAGAATCGTGCGCATCCGATGAGCCGGATCCTTCCGTTGTTCAGCTATATCCACGGAACGAGGATGTCAATGAGGTGAACAATTCAAGAATTGAAGAGCTGGCAGCAGAGGGCTATTTCTTTACAGCAGCTGATAGCGGCAGTGATCCTTGGAAGAGGCAAGTCCAGCGGGGCATGGCGCCCGGTGAGATCTTTCTCTGCAAAGGCGCCAGGGTGATGCTGATAAAGAACAAGAACACTTCGCGCGGGCTCGTGAACGGCGCTGTCGGTACAGTAATTAAATTTGTGAAGCCGTGGGAAAGGGACGTCTCCGAACTATGTTCCGAGGGTGTCTTGCCAGTGGTGAAGTTCGATTCCGGCAGGACAGTGGTTATTGAGCCGGAGACGTGGTACGTGGTGGACGGAGATTCCGTGGTTGCTCAGAGGAAGCAGATTCCCCTCATACTGGCTTGGGCTCTAAGCATCCACAAGTGCCAGGGCATGAGCCTCGACAGTCTCCATACTGATTTAACCAGGAGTTTCGGGTACGGGATGGTTTACGTCGCTCTGTCCCGAGTGAGGAGGTTGAGCGGGCTCCATTTATCCGGCTTCGATCCCACCATCATCAAGGCGCACCCGAAAGCGCTGGAGTTCTATGAACGTCTAGCTCATCAGCACGACAAAAGGAGCGAGGATGACGGCTCAAGCGAGGAAGAGCATGGTTGCAGCGACTTGGTTGATCACTCTTCCTGAGTTTCTACAGTCCGGACAGAGGAGAAAACTGGTTACTTCCTTCCACATCTCAAGTGGAACGCATCTCTCCGAGGATTTTGTAGTCCTGGAAAGTGCTTGTTACAGTCCAGTTGAATTGGACTAAGCGTGGATGAATGATGGAAGCATTTCTGGTCCTGGAAAGTGTTATTAAAGACAGCTGCGTAGGAGCCGTTTGCCTTCTTCCTTGAATTAGCTTCTAAATTTATATTGAAAAAAAAAACTTTCACCAAGGTGCGATGCAGAGACTGACCAGGTCAGCTCCGCGGCGAGAACAAGGCCACACCAACGCTCTGCCTGCTCCTAAACTTTGCCTAGATCTGTCGCAGCCCGAGAATTGTCTGGTGAGCAATGTGAGAGGGTGCCTGTATCTGTCAACTAGGTAAAGTCGGATGATTTGTGCTTCCTTCAGGTGCGGAAGGGGAGAACAAGGAACCTAACTCTGAGCTGGAGAGTGCAAAACTCGTAGTTCGATTTCGATTGATAGATATAAGGATTTCGATTAATTCTTTTCGCATTTGACTGTGCCAAGGATTGGCTTTAGATTCCTTCCTAGTTCCTATAGATTGTGTTCTTGTCCATTTATTTCAAACTCCGCATAAGGTGCATCTTCATATGGTGCAAATCCCTGGTATTGCTGCAGGGCGAATCCCTGGTGCAGTGAGGAGATAACTTGAGAATGATACTACCGTTGCTAGTCCTCCGCTTGAAATCACGAGAGCAAACATCATGAGTTTTAACCTCAGTTCTTCACTTGGATGGTTCAATAGACTAATTGCGATGGTTCAACTCTGCACATCCTGCACCATGCTATGCAATCCAAATGTATCACAAGTCCAAGTCGAAATCCAAATCAAGCTTTTATTAGATCAACTAGGTTCGAGCTCAAGCCAATCATCGAGCCTCGACCTCTAAAGTCTAGTTTGTGTGATAAACTGCCTCGACTTGACTTGATCCGATTATTCTGAACTAGGAAGAAAGTCAACAATACACGATAACGGTTTATCGATCAAAACATGAACTCCCCCGTCAGGTTCGGATTGTACACACCTCTAACAGTCAGCCTCTTGTTGATGATCGATCAGTGTATTACAGAGCCAAATACGAAACGAACACGATTAAGATAGTTCCATGACAAAAGAAAAAAAAGATGAGAACTCAGCTTCCAATCCACAATTGAAATCCAACTCAGTCAAATGCCCAAGGACGGACATCGGGAATTGCTCGCTCTCTTTGCACTTGATCACGGCAAAGTCAGTCCAAGCTCCGCATTCAATTTCGGTGGACGTATCTTGCAACACAATGCCTTTTGTGAATGGAGGCAGGCCTCACCTCACTGAAAGCAGCTTATAGAGAACAAAGTAGAAATAGCTGAAAATCATTTTCTTCATGACTATACAGAGAAGGCAGGTAGTGGCCCGCAAAATCTGTACAATGTCTTGGCACACATGTTGAAAGCATATGATGATGGGGCGTTAAATTCAAATCATCAAGATGCAGAACAGCATTGACGGAATGATAAGGAAACACAGTGCTGCATGCATGACAAGATCTGCCAAAAAGATTGCTCGTCCAGCAGGACCGGCACCAAGGCTGTGAGAAATGGAATGATCGATATTTTCACATTGTTGAGTAGCGAGAAGATCGAGTGCTTGGATTTAGGCGATCCCTCTTGAAAATTTCCCGAAAGTTCTGGAAACATTTGAAGGGTCTCACCTGCAATTCAGTTTTCAAAACATGAGTTTAAGAATATATTCGAAGTTTCGGATGAGAAGGAGAACGATGCTGTAGAATGACATCAGGAAATACAATGTCTAGATTAAGTGCAGTGTAAAAGTTCATAGGAATTTAATCGGCGAACTGTGCAGCTGAGAAAGAAGTGCTTCAGAATAACCTCTCCATGGCAGGCCAATCCCATCTAGAGACTATTTCTTAGAACTTTATCTTTGAGCCAGATTCTGAGGCCAAATTAAGAAAGAAAACATTTCTGGTTGTGTGGTCCTCCCAGGCACCATACTAACCATGTACTATCTATCATCAAGTATTATTGACTAATCCAATCCAGGTAACCACTGGTAGCACCTTGCAGCGTCACCAACGATAACCTATTCTTAGAGGATTAGACATCCTAGAATAACATTGAAGAGAATTAAATATATAGTAGCAACCCTACTACAACTACAATCATAGATATCTCTTTCATAGCCTCCAGCTTGCCATCTCCAATTGTAGGTCCCAGAATGACTAAAACACTGAGCCTACTCGTTCCCAACCAGCCTCATGAGATCAATTGACTAGACATATTATTCCCACTCTTCCTATTCAAGGACTTTCTGCTATGGCGAGGAGTTGCTCCATCATCTTCTCAACAGGCCTTTTAAGTTCCAGAACTTGAACACATATAGGTTGCAACCCATTGAACAAGAAATGATGATCCCAACCTCCCAAGAAAAGCAAGTAAAAGCGTGGTCTAGGAGCAACAGAAAGTCACATAACATGATTCTGGATCATGCTTCAGCATGGTCCATTTGAGCAGGAAACGCGATTTATAAGAACCAAAAGCACTCAACTAATAAATCATCTATAGCCTTCAAAAGACATGAACTGATTTGGAATGAGCTTTTACAAATACACAATATGTAAATGCAAGCATCTTTTGAAGTTTGTGGATAAACGAAAGGTTAGCCTTTCTAGAACACAGAGAGAGAGAGAGAGAGAGAGAGAGAGAGAGAGAGAGAGAGAGAGAGAGAGAGACCTTCCATATTTCGGAACGATTAAGCTGGACATTAATTTGATCCAATCTCTTAATTATTTGGCTGAATGTTGGCCTCTTCAATGGCTCTTCATTCCAGCATTCTTCAATTAACCTTCCAAATATATGTGACCAGGGAATTCGTTAAAATACAGTTTGATCAACGTAGCTTAAGTATGCAATAAGATTTGTTTGTGATGAAAGCTGCACCTACGCAAAATTACAAAAGTAGAGATGGACCAGGACTAAGATTAATAAGACTACTTAGATCTCTGTTCTGAACATTTTTCACTCAAGCCACCCCAATGTGGACAAGAGAACCACATTGACATGGCCAAAATCCATCCATATAATCTGAAAGAAAAATGGAGCAAATAATTGATATATTGTTCGGACCTATCTAAATACGTACTACACATCAAGTCCTTGGTCACATTTTATATATTGGATACTACATAAGTCTACTACTGGGATCCTAATAAAAAAAATAACCAGCTTAAGAAGAGCAAGCATAAAAGGAAAAAGTTTCATTATGCAAAAATATTCCATGCAAATGGACAGCTGCCATCACCTGCCAACATTCAGACAAGAACATTAATCCTTTAGGTCAAATATGAGAGGTTGCACACTGACTTACTCTTTCAAACCATGAGCATAATGCTTTGCTGGAGCTTTAAAAGGTGGACGCTCATTTGCAACATAACATTTAGGAACCTCATATTCTGTTTTTGAAGGGAATGGCACAGAACCTTCAATCATCTGAAACGCAATATTAAGTAGATCAATTACAATTTTTTCAGACCAAGATCTGCCCATATCTTGCTCAAAGCATCTATCTAAATCATCCAAATAGTTTCTATTTGAAAGACTGAGTGGTCTTTTGAGATGAATTGGAAACAAAATATCGAGCATATCTGTATTTGATAGGGAGATTCCATCTTGTCTATTTCAATTAGATCAGCCAACTCAGCCATACCAACCAAAAAACAAATAGGAAGAGAGTGAACAAAAATTTAGACAAATCTCCTAAAGCAGAATCTTGAATCACAGATAAGAAAGAGTTCAGGGCACTGAGTGCTTGATTCGTCCTACTTGCATCCAAACGATGCTAAAGGTGAACATCTATAATCAGACATGTCGCGACTTGAACCTTTCAATCTACAATGTGCCATCCAACCATGGGGCCAGGCTAATTCTGATTCACGACAACAAATCATATGCCAGAAACAAAATAAAAGCTCTGATTTTAAGATTATACATAGTGATTGTCAATCTATCTGTGCCAGCTACAGATTCGGACGTAGACAAA
The DNA here is from genome assembly GCA_016097605.1 of Eucalyptus guilfoylei. Taxonomy (NCBI): domain Eukaryota; kingdom Viridiplantae; phylum Streptophyta; class Magnoliopsida; order Myrtales; family Myrtaceae; genus Eucalyptus; species Eucalyptus guilfoylei. The sequence goes on along the minus strand of CM027870.1, from coordinate 10,765,343 downwards.
GAGGTACAAGACATGTGCACTCATATATCTTTCTACATAAGATAAACATATAAAACAATGACAAACTTGGTCTTGAATATTACAAACCGAAGCATGAGAAGGAAAATTTGTGAATCTTTCAAGTATATGAATATCTTGCCTTTCCATATTGCCAAGGTATGATAAAAGTATTTGGCCCAAACAAGCGAAAAAATTCACTAAGGATAGCTAAATTACATAAGACTTTGCTGCAAGTGCAGCAACGTTCTCCTTGTCTCCATATTTATTTATATCAGCTATCAAGTATGAGTGTTGCTTTTCATTCATTTTTCTATACTTCTCTAAGGTTATTAAGGGCACGTAAATGCTCAAGACACATTCCGAAGGCATGTGGAGAATACATAACCCAAAAATGGGGAAGATCACTTTAATAGTAACATCATACAAAACTTTGATGCAAGAATTGCAATTTTCTCCTTTGTTATGATTACTAATGCTAGCAATAATTGAAATGAGTACAGGTTCCACCCTTTGTTCAAATTTTCTAAACTTGCCTAAAGTCTTTAAGAGCTTGTGAATACACAAGCATATCTCTGACGTCTTGGTGACACAAGCTATTGAGCTATTGATCAAAGTAAAATGGAAAAATCATCTTGATCTGGCAGGCTACAGGACATAGCACTGCACAAAAAAGACTTAACATTAACATGTCAATCATGCACCTTCATATACTTATAAAAATGCATACTCTATCTGTGGATTAATCTAGAATTAAATCTCACACCTTGAATAAATACTAAATTAGCACCGCAGGTCAATCGCAGGCAAAGTTTGCATCTCAATATTATACAGGTACACGTTCTCAATAATTGCTTGAAACCTTTCCTTTATTTTTTATTTCTCACATGTACAAAGTCCACAAGTGATGAGAGAGAGAGAGAGAGACTTACCTCTTGCAAGATCAAAGCAAATGAAAACACATCCACCTTAGTATCATATTCTTCATTTTTATAAACTTCTGGAGCCACATATCGCCCTAAGCACAAGCATCCATAGATAAGTACAATATCATCTTTAAGAAGAAATCCAAAATGTGATCAGTTAAATTGGTTTTGCATGTTGCAAATCATAAAGCCCGAAAGTGAAAGGTGATTGGATATTCAACAGTATGTCAGCAGCCGCTAACACTATCCAATAAAAGAGATCATGGAAAGTTAGCAGTGAAGACTGGAGTTGCCATAGAATAGATTTCAGCAGTCCTAATTTTTCAGTGCATGCAACTTTTGCGTCTAGTTACACTTAAGAACTTTGACAGAGGAACAAAACGTACAGGAAGTGTCTTGACGAGTAACTTTTATATCTTCTTTGACTGTCTTTGCAACTTTAAGCAATTTGCTGATTCCGAAGTCTGCAACTTTCAGATGCCCAGAATCATCCCGCAGTATATTTCTGTTATCTTACTCATGAAGAATCAAGAAGCTTTCAAAACCCTTAACCACAACAGCATTTATTCAATGCCAACAAGCATCATGCATGTGGAAAATACGTGCTATTCATATGCACATAAGTATGATACGTTCATAGCTTAATATACTTCCTCGTCAAAAGAGGGAAAAGAAAACACACACATGTATGTGCACACGCGCAGAGAGAGAGAGAACATACGAAGGCTCCAGATCTCGATGTACTACTGCTTCTGGTTTATGCTCATGCAAATAATTCATTCCCCTGGCCAAATTAAAGTGCTAGCTATATAAGAATATGCATTTCCTGAATATCAAATAATGCAGATTGAGGACTCTTCCAGAATCTAATATTTGCTTTATTTAACAAGGTCAGTGAGCACGATCAGAGAAGCCCAAGAGTCTAAAAATGAAAAGAATGATTTCTTGCATCATGTTTGCATTTACATTTACAAAATCAAAGACCAAAATCAAGATGTGATACCAACAAAGCTGGCAGTGTATCCTTGTGGAATTGAAATTTTTGCTCTGGTACATAACAGTGCCTTTTTTCAGTCACCATGGAAACTCAGCAATTATTTCATTCTTCCTAGCCAACAGTACAGTTGGTCCATATTCAAACGAGCAATTGTACTTTCTCCTTATTCAATGAGGAAAACAATTTTATATTTTATTGTCATTCATTTTATTCCGTTTAGAAGTATTTATAAGATCCCTAGGTTCCAACAAAAATCAAATTCCAGGATGAAAATAAAGGCATGATCTCTTGAACATGCCAACCCGGGAGCTTGCTATCGTGTTTAACATGCAAACATAGAAGATAACTGACCTTGCAATATCCAGTGCAAACCTCAAAGCAATTATGGGTTTCAATGCACCTTTTCTTTTCAAATATGCTCTCAGATCACCCTGCAATGGAAGAGAGACAATTTAGAGGAGCTGCTAATTATACAGCGTGTCTCAAAAGTTCTACCAAACAAAGTGAAAAGAAAAGATAACTCGAGAACTTGACATATCCATTTCCAAATCCCAAAACTAAGGGTTAGACACAGGCAATGAGAGGGTAAGCTAATTGCATTGAGTGTTCATCAGATTGCATTCAACATGTACACCATGACAGATCCAACATTCAGAAAACTGCAGCCACAATATAACAAAGGCCAAACCAGTTTGCAAGATATGCTCTTTGACACACCTTTCTCTAATAGATAATGTATCAAGTCAGCAGTCTCTACCATATGCTGAAAAATAGGTGGAGATATCGACCTTTCTTTTTCTTTTTCATCTTTTCTTTTTGTGGTTCTTAATGATCAAAGGCAAAGGATCTCTCAGGGGATATGCCTCTTTAGGATCCGAGTTGTATCAGTGATTTCAATAGGAACCGAACCCTTATGGCAAGGTAATGTTTGATTCACCAATAATTTTTTTTTTCAGATGGGCACTAAATGTTTAATTCATCAACCCAGACTTTCAGAATCACATTATTGTGTGACGGGCCAAGCCCTTGCATCTGGTGGCCCTTGCATCTGGTGAAAACGGCCAAAAGAAAAGGGACAAAATATTTGAACTCTCTGTTTGATTTTATCAGAATATAACTGAGTAGAATATTGACATTACTGAAACCATCCCTGTGAATAGATTTCGCATCACTCTTGTAAACAACACAACTTTTTGGCGACAGAGAACCCTGTTCTTGCAGAGAACTTTAACAAGCACTTATCCAAAACACGAATCTATGTACCTTTATTAAAACAGTTGTCCTAACACTTATTGCCCGGGATACAATATCCACTCCCGATTATGTCCAGAAATTCTCTATAAAGGGGGGGTGCCGAATGAAAAAACCATACACCCACCAACCCAGTCACACAAACATGAGTAATGTTGACAATTTAGATACAAGCAATAGCTGTGATTATGAAAGCTGTAGATTCCAGACAAAACCTGTGAAAGATATTCTGTGACAATCATCATGGGACTGCTCTGTGTGACGGCACCCAAAAATTGGACGATGTTTGGATGGCGCAACTTCTGAAGAAGTGCTAGCTCATCCCTAAAAGCCTTTCTGTGGTAAATTAAGTTGCAAACCATATATCATCAGATTGCACAGCAAAAGGCAAGTTAAAGCAACAGTCTAGAGCAAAAGACAATAGCAAAACTAACTCACATTTTATTCTCATCACTCAACACTTCCTCCCCTAGTGTTTTGACCGCAACTTGGATTCCACGCCATAGTGCACTTCGAAAAGTTCCCTGTTAAAACTTCAGAAAATTAAAGTAGTGTTGAAGCTTCTTCCACTTTTCTTTCACAGGAAGGGTGTGTAGTCTTTACCAATCTTGACATCAAAATACGTTTATTTACTGCAATAATTCAAAAGGAGATGAATATTGCATTTCTGATTTCACGTTGCAATAGAAAGTGAAGCATCTTCCTTTTACTTTTTCCCAAAGAAAGTTAAGCGGTTTATATAAACCATACTCCATCCATTATGGGCAACTTTGTTCACCTGAGATTAAACTCTATATGCTCCAATTAATAAGGAGCGCTGGATTTATATCTACAACATAGACATCAGACAACTTAAAGAATGCTCGAAGAATATAATAACAAAATTTCCGTTCACACAAATCTATTTCGTATTTGGCAGTCAAAATAAAAGATTTATCCAACAGAAGGACCATCCAACATTCAAGCCACTGTTTGTCTGTAGTTACTATAATCAAATTGCTATGTCAATGGCAATGAGAGAACACGAAAGCAGAAAAATCTGATCCTGTAACAAATAACAAAATAAGCCTTGTCCCAGTAAGTGGGATAAAGCTAAATGAATTGAAAAGAGAAGGAAATCAGAGACCAGGCGTCCTGTCGAAGGCTAACTTATGACACCAGCAAGACTTCACCTTCAAATGGAAGAAGCATCTTAAACTAAAGTAAAGACAGAGATAATGAATGCCCTGGAAGTAACGAACTCTTTCTTCTCAATCACAAGAGCAAAGTGAGTCACAGCACTCCTTACATGGACCAGCTCATGAACATACACTAATAGCGATACTTTTTAACGGAAAACTTTCGGGTGCTCAAGAAGCAAACTCGATGATGAAGGAACATGAAAAAAGAACATCTTACCTTTGTTATATTCACGCTACTTGAAAAATCAAGCTCACTTGGATTGATTTCGTATTCAGGGACCTCCCGAGCATTTTGGACGTGCATGGGAGCCATCTGAAAATTAAACACCAAAAATCAAGAAGACAAACGCGACAACACCACAAGACGACACCTTCACCATCGGGTTTTATGTGCGCATACCCTAGTAAACATCTCTAAAACTTGTTATTTCAGAACCATCATATAACAACGTAACTTTCTCAGACGAAGCCTATGCTTCTACCACGAATGACCCCCAAACAACAAACGCCAAATGTGAAATCGTAAGCCGCACGTACCGGAGGATGCGCGCCGTTCTTCTCCAAGAGCTTTATCACTTCTTGGTTCTTATAATATATCGCGTCCGCAAGAGGCTGCCGAAACAAACGACAATCAATCACGACTTACAGCAACAAAATATCGCGACAGCTTGCCGAGGAATTTCGTGCTCAAATGACTCGTGCCCCCGCAAGGCGCGCAATTTCACGTCAGGCAGAGAAGATTTTCGGCAGCGAAGCATAACTGAACTGAACTGAACTGAACTGAACTGAGCTGAACTGAACTCTGAGCTATAACCGACTGCAATCGAGTACAGGCTAACACACCATGCACGCCGAAGCTCGAAATCGCACAATCGAAAAACCGCGAGCAAAGCAAAGCAACAAGAGGATTTAACCAAAAAAAAAAAACCGATTTTACCGTGCTTCCCCAGCGATCCTTGGGATCGACGACGGCGCCCCTGTCGATCAGCAGCTGGACGACGTCGGTCCTCCCCTGGCAGGCCGCGATGTGGAGGGCCGTCCGGCCGTCGATGTCCCTGAAGTTGACGTCGGTGCCGGAGTCGAGGAGCTCCCGGATCGAGTCCAGGTCGCCCTCGTTGGCGGAGTACATGAGGCGGACGCCGGGGCCGACCGCCTCCGGGCCGGGGCCGCCGCCGCCGCCGCCGCCGAGGTCGGCGGAAACCTCGAGGTCGGGCGCGAGGGAGGACTGCCGGCCGAGCGGGAACCGCGGCTGGGATCTGGCGTCCATGGCCGGACGGAGGGGCGGAGAGCTCAGCGACTGGCGAGCTCACTTTCTCTCTCCTCCGGAATTGTGGTGGGAGTAGAGAGAGAAAGTGGAGGAAGAAGAAAGAAGAAGAAAAGAAGTGGAATCTGGGGAAAGTAGGGATTTATATATATATATATATATATATAATTCTCAAGAGGGAAAGGAAGGAAAGTGGAGAGACGAAGGAATGCGAGAATCCAGAGAGAAAGACGACTCTCTCTCTCTAGCTCTCTCTCTCTCTAGCTCTGGAGAGGAATTTAATTAATTAATTATTTATTTATTTATTTTGGTTTCCTTTTGGCAATTGTCTTGCGATATTTGCTGATTAACATTAATATCCTACATCATGCCTGAAATAAGATAGACAATAAACGATACATTTCCATCCCTGCTCCAATTTTCCTAAACCGATCAGCAAATATCTATTGATTTTTTTTTGGATTTTCCAAGGGACTTTTCGATTTAAATCCGAATCCTCAATTGATTCGAAGTTGCTCGGGTTCGTTTGTTGAGACATCAATGAGATTTTCAGATATTAAGTCGAAATTTATTCGAAAATTATTTTGACCTTTTTTCTTCTTGTATCCATTTTAGCTTTAATGTTGTCTCTCTCTATTTAGCTTTCGAGAGGTACTTTATTATTGCATTATTTATTTATTTTAACATTAATATCCACATCCTACCTAAAATAAAAATAGATAATAGACGAAACGGTTCCATCCCTTCTCCAATTTTCCTATAGTGAACAACAAAAATCTCTTTAGTGGCCACCCTTCCAATTTGGAAGGGGAAGGTGGGGGATTCAAATCCCCCCATTCTCAAAGGAGATTAAGGTGGGAACGATTTCATTTCAGGAGTGGGTTTTGATTCCCACGCCTTGTTAGGAGGAAGGGCAAAAATCTGAAAGTGAGTATTAGAGTAGGATTAGAGTAAGATTGACAAAAAAAAAACAACAACAAAAATCTTTGATTATTTTGGATTTTCTGAGGGGATTTTAGATTTAAATCTGATTTTTGTGTTCATACTAATTAAAAGCTATAGCTCGGTATCAGGGTCACAATCAATATTGTCATCGTCGCTATCCTTAATATCAATATCATCAATAAGAAGACATTTCAGGTTTGTTATCTAGTAACTTGTTCGGAAATACTATAATGAAAAGAACATAAGAGTTTGTTGCTAGGTATTTGACCAAATAGGATGATTCAAAGTCAGCTCGAGTTCATCTTCCGAGACAATGACTTGATCTTCGGATATCAAGTCGAATTCGCCAAGAATTATCTCAATGCTTTTTCCTTTTTTTCTCTTTTGGTTATGGAAAAAACGGAAGAGAGCGATTTCGGAAGAATTCGAGCCAATGTATAAGGCTTATTTTAGGTGCATTGGATGTACGACACTTTCATGATTCAAAAATGTTAGAAATGCATCAAAAGTTAGATGTTTGTTATCTATTTTATCATTATATTCTAGAGCAGTTTTCATCGATCATTATTTATTTTTAGAACATGTCATCCATCAGATATGCTAGTTCTATAAATAAATAAACGAAAATTTATAAATAAATTATTATCGATAGTGAATATGTTTTTATCAAGTAATTATTTTAAGTCATGTGCCATTTTTTTAAAAAGATATATTTTAAGTTATTTAAATTTTCACGAAACCGACTAAGCCTTAATTTATGTGAATGGATCCGGGCAGATAGATTCTTTTCAAGCCACGTATGAAAGCGACAAGTGCTGATAATTTTCGCAACTCAATCCGCGGCCACCACTTTTCTTAACATCGCGACACATTCCAATATTTTTTAAAATATAATTAACATCAATCATCGCTTGATTAAAAATGATTTAATTAATTTGTGTGAATCGATCGCATCGCTTTGCGTGACCGACGTGTACTCCGCTACGCATGGGGTTCCGTGAACATGGGCTTTTCGTGCCCCACGAAAAAACGTGACAACATGAACATGAAATTACATTTCTTGGATTTAATAAAAGGAAATTGGGTTTAATTAGTCATGAATTGCGTGCACCTGTCACGATTTTTATCCGCTAGTGCTGAGTATTAATCAGGCGAGTCGATTGACTTTTTGGGACGAGGGGCACATTCGGTCACGCTGCAATGATTTGATTTCTTCGCTTATCCGTGGCTTCAGTGACTTTATTCTCCACCTTATCCAACGAAAGAAAGAAAGACAAGAAAAAATTTAAAAAAAATTACTCCTTACGTTCCATGAAAATAAATAATTTAAAAAAACACCCATATCACTTAAAATATTAATTAATAATATAATATTATCATCATCGACATCGATTCATATTTAAATATTTTTACGGACGGTGATCTTTACATTAATTCGATTTTGTAAGCAAGGCAAAAAAACAATCCCATACAAAAATGAACAAACAAAAATATTTTTCATCATTTTTTAGATAAAAATTATAGTCAATAATGAATATATTGATTATTATATAGGAAAAATATTTCATTAAAAGTCTAAATCAAAATCGTAATCCATCAGCTGGACGAAATAGATGATGGCAGGCAAAAGTCACTGGAGTAGATATCAATAGAAAAATTGGATAGATTCAACGACTTCATGTCGGAATATTATGCCATCGTACCGGTTTAAGAAATAAAGAAAAAGAAATCGGATAGGCGACCGCAAAAACTGTGGGTATTTTGGAGGATGTTTAAGGATCAGATTCGGCGTTTTGTTTTTCCGAGATTTATCGTTTGTGCTGCTTGGCCGGCAAGATCGAACGAGGTGGGCGGGGGTCGTTTTCCGAAATCAGACACGGCTCGCGCGACAGCATTTTCACGTTGGGAATAATGACACCCCGATAAATATCCCATCCCACCCCACAGGCGGAAAAGATAAAAAAATTAAATTAAAAGAAAAAAAAAAGGAAAAAAAGAAAAAGAAAAAAGGAATCCCAAGTGCAAATGCTCGAAAACGTCGCAGCATCAATTAATTTGCTCTGGCCGTGGACAATTCGGTTTTGGGAATGGGTTTCGGGCTTTAAAGACTCTAGGACAAATGCCGAAATGTTTGGTAGTTGAAGCCCATTTCAAAAATGTTGGTATTTTCCAAAGCCTAAAGTCTCTCGACCAAATATAGATCCTACCCAACTTTGGATTTTGAGCATTTTCGAAATGCGACCCTAAGCAGCCTTGGCTTGGGATAGCCGGGGGTCACTGCTGCTAGATCTGGTTCATCAAAGTCAGGATGCCATTCGAGCGTCGACGGAGTTTCACTTTTTCTTTTATTTGTTAATCTAAAAGATATAACTGAAATCTTTTATAAGGGTAATTTTAAATTCGAAACTATATTTAAATTAAAGTAGATTCTCAATGCATTTTTCAATTATGCTTTGCCAAAAAACACTTTTTGCATTTCAAGACAGCTCCTTCATTTAACTTAATTTGCATTTATGCATGAGCTTTCCCCAAATGCCATATCAATTCAAACACAGTTGCTAATTAGCGGAATCAAAGAAAAATCTTTGCATTTCAAGTGAGAAGTGGCCTTTGAACCCATAGCCTTCCAGACGGCTGCAAAAGAAAACAGTGAAATTTGATCAATAGGTGATTGAGGAGAGAAAATATTGGGTACCCTAAAGGGACCACGTCATCGGTGCTCTGAACAAGTCAGGTTTCAACACCTGTCCGCTGGCAGGTCCACATCTGCTCTCTCTCTCTCTCTTCTCTCCCACGTTGTTCAAATTCAAAGCGGGAGCGTTCTCTCCCTCCTGTGTCTTACCTTCTCTCTCTTTCGACGACGACGCTCAACGCTCTAAACGAGTTCTCTACCCAACGAATTGAACTGCACTGTCTAGCGCTTCCTCCGACGGTCGTCGCTCCCTCCCGATGACGGCCTTTCTCTCTCCACTCGACGGCCTCATCTTAGATCTGCATTCTCTTGACGCACTCTACCCCAACGCACTAGCATCATCCTCATATTTGCATTCTCTCGGCGCACTCTACCCCAACGCACTGAACCACCCCGTCTAGCGCTTCCTCTGACGGCTGTCGGTCCCTCCCGACGACGGCCTTCTCTCTCCACTCGACGGCGTCATCCTCAGATCTGCAGTCTCTCGGCGTACTCCCGCGACGTCTTTCTTCCGAAATCACGCTCTCTCCCAACCGTAAGACAGGTCCGATTTTATTTCCCAAGCCCTAAATCTAGCTTTGTCAACTAACATAATTTGGTGATTACGGGTGAATTTTGCTTTAGTTTTGACATATCCCGAGCCCTAAACTATGGTTTGATAGTTCATTAACAGTATTTGGAAAAAGTTAAGTCTCAGTTGCTAGGATGGAAATTTAAAAAGCGCATTCACTTATCTCTTGCTTTTCTATGACAATTAGGAGTCACAAGGATCATTCGTGGAGCGTTTTTGTATTTGAAACCTATGATAATTCAAAACATGGCAACCATCTAGGGTAGCAGTCCATGCAATAAAGAGAGTTTAGGAATAGGTTGTGAGACATTGTGATATGAAAAATATTTGGTTGTCATCAACCATGGTTGTGGCCCTTGTGGGGGTAAGGAAGTGCTTGAGTTTTGTTATACTAGTACCTAGCATGGTGAGCCCACGACCTCTAGAATCTGGAATTACATGATTCAATATACTGGGCGGTGTGCCTAGGACAACAACAATAACATTTTTGGGGGTGTTGGGGGGGTTGTGAGGGTGGGTGTTTATTGCAGGTTTGTGATATCATAAGTCTCACTCTTACATAGAGAGAAATTGAATGTGAATGTGATATTTAAGTCGAGACCCTCTCCTCATTGAAAACTTTTAAAAATCTTTTTCTCCAACGAAGTTAACTTAAGGAAAAATTGTGATTAGTTTGGTTTTTGTCTCTCTATACGCCAGTATTGATGGCAGAACCTATTTAACGTTTAGAGTCTGTTTAGTATAAATTCCCCTTAAAAGCTATAATTATGAAAATGAGTGTTGTGGCTTTTATAATGTGTTTGGCAAATTCTTCTTAACTCATTATGCCTCACAACTACAATAGCTTATAGAAATTTTTAGGAAGTTGCCTCACCTACTTTGAGATGTTGCAGTTTTAATATTAGACATTTCCAAAAATGCAAGTTATGACACTTTATAGCACGACCAAGTTCAACACAGTCACAGCACAACCAAGTGTAACTGTTACGGCACAACCATAGCCATTTTAAGCAAACGCTTAGATTAAAAAGTTCATTTATTTTTATTTAGATAAGAAGTAAAGTTTCCTATCAGTGGTTCCGTTTGTATTAGCATTTTCTAACTCTTGTGTCTTGTTTCAGTTTAGGAAGTGGAGGACATGGTTTTCTTAGTGGTGCTGGAGAAAGTGAGCTTCAACTCCAACGGAGGAGGTATCTTATTGAGTGCAACTGATACTTGTATTCTCAATTGAAATTGCTTATTGTATTAGTCTGTCTTTTTGTGTGGAAAAGTTATCCTCCTACTTGCCAAAGACAAGGCTAGTGAACTATCGAACCTAAATAGAGTTTTAAGTTTTCTGGTGTGCTTCTAATGATAATGTGTAGAATTATGCATGCTTTGTTGGTTTTAATTGGAGATAAAGCTTATTCTTGACAAAGTAATTGATTGAGTCAAAAGTGATGAGTAAAAGCTTTAGTTGGATGTTAAAGGATTGACTTTTTTAATCATGTTATTCCCTCATTGCACTATACTATGTACATTGGTATAATATTTGGTTCAGCCTTTATTGCACTACCCAATAGTATATCAATTTGTATATTCCACATCCCATTTTACTTTGGAGTACTTGTTTTCATGCATTACATGTTCCTTTTTACATGTTCCTTTTTTTGGGTTTTCAGAAGTTTTTTTGGTTTCAATTTGACATTCACTAGTGCAATAAAGAATTGGTTTTCTTGAACTTAGTAAAGAGTTTGTTATTTTACCTTTTTTCGATCTTCTGTTTAATTCTTCCCTTAATTCACTATTTGAGTGACCTTGCCGGCTACTTTCTTTCTGTCCTCTTCTCCAACATTGAGAAAGCTATTGAGAGCTAGGAAAGCACCAAGTTAGATCTCTCTCTCTCTCTCTCTCTCTCTCTCTCTCTCTCTCTCTCTCTCTCTCTCTCTCTCTTGCATTTCAATTGTACACGTGATAATTCAATAATCTTATGAGAAAGATTTATTAGATTACAACTACAAAAACATGCTCAACTGTTTTTGAATAGCAGTAAGCCATATTCAGATTGGTAGATGTCCAAGATTTACAGGAAAATAGTCCTCTTTTTTATTTTATTTTTCTTTTACAAGAATTAGAAGTCCTCTTTATTCTTATTGTATATGCTTGTATTTGCACAATTAGTCCTCGTCTAACCTTGTACCAAACCTCGTGAATTTCACAATTGCTTTTTCTTATCGGACTAAGGCCATTCGAATTCTATCTCAAGCTGTGCAAAGGTGTTATGTAGGGCAATTCCCATTCTAGGACTTTTTCATTCTCTTGAAAAATTGAATTTTTTTTTTGCATCTGGATGAATTTGTTGATGGTGTTATCTGATTTATTATATGTATTTTGGTCATTCAAGTGAGATTATGTGGGATGAATATGTTGCATTATCAATTCTCATGTTGTCCTTTCAATCTGCTTTTGGTCTTATTATGATCCCTTTTATAATTTAAAGAAATGTTAGTTTCGTAGGATTTTAGAACGCCGGCATGTTTTGGAATCACAAATTGAAGAGGTCCGGCGCATGAGAGCTTCACAAAGACTTCACAAACTACATAGAGGATCAGGAGGAGCCTAAGGTCAACTATGGGTTGTTGGGAGATGAAAATTCAGCCAGTGTTGGGCATGAAATAGAAATGGTCTAATCTTTACTTGGTTAAACTTAGTGATTGAGTTTGACAGTCATTCACTCATATGATATAATCTGATGTATTGATTTTTAGAATTTTTTGGGTGACTTACTTTCAAGAATTGTAAACTTTTCGTCAAGCACATGAACAAATGGCTTTCACTTTTCACTTGTTACATCTTTCCTTTAAAATGTGTGTAATCTCATCAATTTTTTTGTCCTTTGCCTCTTTGTAAGACACATTTTCTTTCAAATTGGAGATGTTTGTACGTAGTGCTCGATTACAAATTATAAGTTTAATTTTGATTTGTGGAAGTTTGGTAGACCGAAATGAGAAAACTTATGTTTTTTTTTCTTGGTGGTAGATTTATTTTGTGGTATGTCAAGTCGCAATAATCTTTAAGACAAAATAAACGACATTGGTGCTTGGCTCGCGGGATTGGGGCTCTTTAAGGAAGCTAAAAGCTTGCTGTCTATTTGAGAAAGGAACATTCAGATGGTTGAATCAGAGGTAATTTTTCATTCATACTATGTGAAATCTATTTTGCTTTCTTAAGTAACATGTTGGATGATATTTTGCTCGTAAAAGTTTTATATTACTTACTTTTTATTTTTGAACTTGCAGCATGAAACTTCCCATCTTGCACACGTAATGCGTGATATGGAAAAAGATTATGAGTTTGCAATAGGAATGGTTTTTCCAAATGAACTTGAAGCATATCACACGTATGTAGCTTACGCAATTGGCAAATGATTTGGAGTGAGGAAAGATAATTTGTTAAGAAATCGTAAATGAGAAGTAACTCGACGGACTTTCGTGTGTAATTATGAGGGGCATCCTATCAACTCATCTGATTAAGGAAAGAAATTTGAAAGGCTTGAAGTTAGATGCGGTTGTCCTACTCGCATCAAATTTAAGGTTGACAATGGTGTCTACGAAGTCATTGAGTATGTTTCCGAACATAATCATCCATTTATTACGGAAGGTCAAAAGCATTTGATTAGATGTGGAAGAATGATATCCGATACTTGTAAGGGTGTTATAGTTGATATGATTAAAGCTGGTATTGGGGGGACTTCGACATATAAGTTTTTAGCAAATGAAGCGGGAGGAAGCAAAAACTTGGGTTTTAACTTGTGTGATTGTCAGAATTTTTTGCAAACCAAAAGGTCCAATGACATAAGTAGGGGAGATTGTCAAAATGTTCTAAATCATTTTCATTTCATGCAAATGGAAAACTCGATATTTTTTTTATGCCATACAAGTAGATCAAGATGGTAAAATGACAAATATATTTTGGAGAGATAGTTTATCCAAATATGATTATGACTGTTTTGGTGATGTGCTTGTGTTCGATAGCACGTATCGTACCAACATATATAACCTGATTTGTGCACCTTTTGTTGGGGTTAATCACCATTTGAAGAATATTTTGTTCGACTGTGCATTAGTGTTAGATAAGACTGCAAAGTCATTTATTTGATTATTTGAGGTGTTTTTGAAGTCTATGGGAAACAATGCTCCAAAGACTATATTCACTGATCAAGACCAAGTTATGGCAAAAGCCATTAGAATTGTGTTTCCGAATACACAACATCGATTATGCACTTGGCATATTGGGAAAAATGACAATCAAAATATTCCATATCTTTATCGTAAGCCGGGTTTTAAGGATAAATATTTCTTGACGCTTATGTATAGATGCAAATCGGAAGATGAATTTGAATCTACTTGGAGGGAAATGGAAGACGAGTGGGGTACTAAGAATAACAATTGGCTTCGAAGATTGTATGACCTTTAGACATAAATGGAGTTTAGCTTTTGGTCGTGATACCTTTACATATGGTATGACATCGAGTCAAAGGAGTGAGAGCACTAATAATGTCTTCCAACATACGGCGATCAAGACATCGTCTGTTGTAGCATTGGTCCATCACTATGAAGAACAACTGAAGCACATGAGAGAAATTGAAAGTCAAGATGATTATAATTCTCGTGGGAAGCCCAAGTTGCAGGTTCCTAAAAATGGGATCTTGGCGCATGCTATTTCAGTGTATACTCGTACCATCTTTAAGAAGTTTAATGTAGAATTTGTGCAAAGTCTCGTCGAACATATTTCAGGTACTACATTCGATGGATCGATTTATTTATATACTCTGAAGTGTTCGGGGATTGAACGTGAAAATGTTGTCAGATTTAATCTCGTAGACTTTTTAGTTTTTTGTGATTGCAAATTATTTGAATTGAAATGGTGTTTGTGTCGCCATGCCTTGAAAGTGTTGAATGATAACATATCGGTTACGAGTATTCTATCTTCTTATATTTTGAAAAGATGGACCAAGGGTGCCAAAAAAGGAATTGTGAATGATGAATGTCATCAAATGTCTTCGGGTCCATCTAAATTTAATCGGTTTTCCATGTTAATGCAAGAATCTTTTGAACTGATGAGTTTGGGACCCGAAGATATAAATACTATGATTATAGTGAGGACGAACATGAAAAAAACGAAGGCTGAAATTGCATCATACAAAGCAAGTGTCGTTGTCACTGATGATGCTGTCGCTGATGACGATGATGATATTGAAGATTCTTGTGAGATTTCAGTTTTGGACCCCATTCGAAGGAAAGGAAATGGAATAAGTTATGGAAGGCTCAAAAGTTCAATTGAGAAAAATAATAAAAAATCTAAGAAAGGAACACGCCCCACACGAATAAAAAGTTGAGGTGAGTCATGTATTATTCTACTTAATGTGATTGTTTCGCTTATGTTATATAATGCTAATTAACATATTTATTACTTTATGATGTAGAATTGGCTATCCAAGCGACACATAATGAAACTCATTATCCAGACTATTCGAGTAATTCAAATCAATCTCGAAGTGCCTTTTATCCTAGCAATGTCGGCGATCTTTCGGTAAATCTAAATTTTCACAGTTAGGTATATTGCTATTAGTTCTCAATTTGTATTTACATCTTACTAATTTGTTAATTTTTTTTATATAGGTGCAGCAGCCACCATGTTTCATGCCTCCAGGGATTATGAATGGGTTTTGCCCATTTCCCAATCAGGTTTATTTAGTAGTTTGATGTATTAATTTATCTATAATGGACCGTGCATTTCTACAATTATAGATATCATATTATTTTATGTAGATGCAATACTCATATATTATGCCGCTAGGGAATATGAATGGATATTTGCCATTTACTAATCAGGTGCTTATTATGAAATCATTTTAGATCCTAATGTTATCTCATATTGTTTTTAATATTTTAATGTTTATTGTTAATGGTTTCTTCTGAATAGATGTTGGAGTACCATAATAGATCTCATGGAACCATTTTGAGTCGGGTATAACTTGCACGTTCTCTTATGGAACCATAATTTAGATCTCACAATTCCTTCTTTGGCACTCTTGGTCCATCTTTTCAAAATATAAGAAGATAGAATATTCGTAACCGATATGTTATCATTCAACACTTTCAAGACATGGCGACACAACCACCCTTTCGATTCAAATAATTTGCAATCACAAAAAATTGAAAAGTCTATGGGATTAAATCTGACAACATTTTCACGTTCAATTCCCGAACACTTCAGAGTATATAAATAAATCGATCCATCGAATGTAATACCTGAAATATGTTTACCGAGACTTTGCACAAATTCTACATTAAACTTCTTAAAGATGGTACGAGTATACATTGAAGTAACATGCGCCAAGATCCCATTTTTAGGAACCTGCAACTTGGGCTTCCCACGAGAATTATAATCATCTTGACTTTCAATTTCCCTCATGTGCTTCAGTTGTTCTTCATAATGATGGACCAATGCTACAACATACGATGTCTTGGTCGCCATACGTTGGAAGACATTATTAGTGCTCTCACTCCTTTGACTCGATGTCATACCACATGTAAATGTATCACGACCAAAAGCTAAACTCCATTTATATCTAAGGTCGTACAATCTTCGAAGCCAATTGTTATTCTTAGTACCCCACTCGTCTTCCATTTCCCTCCAAGTAGATTCAAATTCATCCTCCGATCTGCATCTATACATAAGCGTCAAGAAATATTTATCCTTAAAACCCGGCTTATGGTAAAGATCTGGAATGTTTTAATTGGCATTTTTCCCAATATGCCAAGTGCATAATCGGTGTTGTGTATTCGGAAACACAATTCTAATGGCTTTTGCCATAACTTGGTCTTGATCAGTGAATATATTCTTTAGAGCATTGTTTCCCATAAACTTCAAAAACACCTCAAATAACCAAATAAATGACTCTGCAGTCTCATCTAGCAATAATGCACAACCGAACAAAATATTCTTCCAATGGTGATTAACCCCAACAAAAGGTGCACAAATCAGGTTATATCTGTTGGTATGACATGTGATATCGAACACGAGCACATCACCAAAACAGTCATAATCATATTTGGATAAACTATCTCTCCAAAATATATTTGTCATTTTACCATCTTGATCTACTTGTACGGCATAGAAAAACATTGGGTTTTCCATTTGCATGCGATGAAAATGATTTAGAACATTTTGACAATCTCCCCCACTTATGTCATTGGATCTTTTGGTCTGCAAAAAATTCTAATAATCACGCAAGTTGAAACCCAAGTTTTTGCTTCCTCCCGCTTTATTTGCTAAAAACTTGTATGTCGAAGTCCCCCCAATACCAGCTTTAATCATATCAACTATAACACCCTTACAAGTATCGGATATCATTTTTCCACATCTAATCAAATGCTTTTGACCTTCCGGAATAAATGGATGAATATGTTCGGAAACATACTCGATGACTTCGTAGACACCATTGTCAACCTTAAATTTGATACAAGCAGGACAACCACATCTAACTTCAAACCTTCAAATTTCTTTTCTTGATCAGATGAGTTGATAGGATGACCCTCACAATTACACACGAAAGTCCGTCGAGTTACTTCTCCTTTACGATTTCTTAACAAATTATCCTTCCTTACTCCAAATCCTTTGCCAATTGCGTAAGCTGCATACGTGTGATATACTTCAAGTTCATTTGGAAAAACCATTCCTATCGCAAACTCATAATCTTTTTCCATATCACGCATTACGTGTGCAAGATGGGAAGTTTCATGCTGCAAGTTCAAAAATAAAAAGTAAGTAATGTAATGCTTTTACGAGCAAGATATCATCCAACACGTTACTTAAGAAAGAAAAATAGGTTTCACATAATATGCATGAAAAATTACGTCTGATTCAGCCATCTGAATGTTCCTTTCTCAAATAGATAGCAAGCTTCCTCAAAGAACCCCAATCCCATGAGCCAAGAACCAATGTCGTTTATTTCGTCTTAAAGATTGTTGCGACTTGACATACCACAAAATAAATCTACCACCAAGAAAAAAAATATAAGTTTTCTCATTTCGGTCTATCAAACTTCCACAAATCAAAATTAAACTTATAATTTGTAATCGAGCACTACGTACAAACATCTCCAATTTGGAAGAAAATGTGTCTTACAAAGAGGTAAATGACAAAAAAATTGATGAGATTACACACATTTTAAAGGAAAGATGTAACAAGTGAAAAGTGAGAGCCATTTGTTCATGTGCTTGACGAAAAGTTTACAATTCTTGAAAGTAAGTCACCCAAAAAATTCTAAAAATCAATACATCAGATTATATCATATGAGTGAATGACTGTCAAACTCAATCGCCAAGTTTAACCAAGTAAAGATTAGACCTTTTCTATTTCATGCTCAGCACTGGCTGAATTTTCATCTCCCAACAACCCATAGTTGACCTTAGGCTCCTCCTGATCCTCTATGCAGTTTGTAAAGGTCTTTGTGAAGCTCTCGTGTGCCGGACCTCTTTAATTTGTGATTCCAAAACACGCCGGCATTCTAAAATCCTGCGAAACTAACATTTCTTTAAATTATAAAAGGGATCATAATAAGACCAAAAGCAGATTGAAAGGGGAATATGAGACCTGATAATGCAACATTTTCATCCCACATAATCTCACCCGAAGGATCAAAATACATATAATGAATCAGATAACACCATCAACAAATTCATCCAGATGCAAAAAAAATTCAATTTTTCAAGAGGGTGAAAAAGCCCTAGAATGGGAATTGCCCTACATAACACCTTTGCACAGCTTGAGATAGAATTTGAATGGCCTTAGTTCGATAAGAAACAGCAATTGTGAAATTCACGAGGTTTGGTACAAAGTTAGACGAGGACTAATTGTGCAAATACAAGCATAGACAATAATAATAAATAGGACTTCTAATTCTTGTAAAAGAAAAAAAAATAAAAAAGAGGATTATTTTCCCATAAATCTTGGACATCTACCGATCTGAATATGACTTACTGCTATTCAAAAACAGTTGAGCATGTTTTTGTAGTTGTAATCTAATAAATCTTTCTCATAAGATTATTGAATTATCACGTGTACAATTGAAATGCAACTGAGAGAGAGACAGAGAGAGAGAGAGAGAGAGAGAGAGAGAGATCTGACTTGGTGCTTTTCTAGCTCTCAATAGCTTTCTCAATGTTGGAGAAGAGTACAGAAAGAAAGTAGCCGGCAAGGTCACTCAAATAGTGAATTGAGGGAAGAATTAAACAGAAGATGATCAAAAAAAGGTAAAACAACAAACTCTTTACTAAGTTCAAGAAAACCAATTCTTTATTGCACTAGTGAATGTCAAATTGAAATTAAAAAAACTTCTGAAAACCCAAAAAAAGGAACATGTCATGCGTGAAAACAGCAAGTACTTCAAAGTAAAATGAGATGTGGAATATACAAATTGATATACTATTGGGTAGTACAATGAAGGCTGAACCAGATATTATACCAATGTACATAGTATAGTGCAATGAGGACATAACAGGATTAAAAAAGTCAATCCTTTGACATCCAACTAAAGCTTTTGCTCATCACTTTTGACTCAATCAATTACTTTGTCAAGAATAAGCTTTATCTCCAATTAAAACCAACAAAGCATGAATAATTCTACACATTATCATTAGAAGCACACCAAAAAACTTAAAACTCTATTTAGGTTCAATAGTTCATTAGCCTTGTCTTTGGCAAGTAGGAGGATAGCTTTTCCACACAAAAAGACAGACTAATACAAGAAGCAATTTCAATTGAGAATACAAGTATCAGTTGCACTCAATAAGATACCTCCTCCGTTGGAGATGAAGCTCACTTTCTCTAGCACCACTAAGAAAACCATGTCCTTCACTTCCTCTCTTGAAACAAGACACAAGAGTTAGAAAATGCTAATACAAACGGAACCACTGATAGGAAACCTTACTTCTTATCTAAATAAAAATAAATAAACTTTTTAATCTAAGCGTCTACTTAAAATGGCTATGGTTGTGCCGTAACAATTACACTTGGTTGTGCCATGACTGTGTTGAACTTGGTTGTGCTATGAAGTGTCATAACTTGCATTTTTGGAAATGTCTAATATTAAAACTGCAACATCTCAAAGTGGGTGAGGCAACTTCCTAAAAATTTCTATAAGCTATTGTAGTTGTGAGGCATAATGAGTTAAAAAGAATTTGCCAAACACGTTATAAAAGCCACAACACTCCTTTTCATAATTATAGCTTTTAAGGGGAATTTATACTAAACAAACTCTAAACATTAAATAGGTTCTGCCATCAATACTGGCATATAGAGAGGCAAAACCAAACTAATCACAATTTTTCCATAAGTTAGCTTCGTTGGAGAAAAATATTTTAAAAAGTTTTCAATGAGGAGAGGGTCTCGACTTAAATATCACATTCACATTCAATTTCTCTCTATGTTAAAGTGAGACTTATGATATCACAAACCTGCAATAAACACCCACCCCCACCCCCCACAACCCCCCAACACCCCCAAAAATATTATTGTTGTTGTCCTAGGCACACCGCCTAGCATGTTGAATCATGTAATTCCGGATTCTAGAGGTCGTGGGCTCACAATGCTAGGTACTAGTATAACAAAACTCAAGCACTTCCTTACCCCCACAAGGGCCACAACCATGGTTGATGACAACCAAATATTTTGTCATATCACAATGTCTCACAACCTATTCCTAAACTCTCTTTATTGCGTGGACCGCTACCCTAGATGGTTGCCATGTTTTGAATTATCATAGGTTGCAAATACAAAAACGATCCACAAATGATCCTTGTGACTCCTAACTGTCATAGAAAAGCAAGAGATAAGTGAATGCGCTTTTTAAATTTCCATCCTAGCAATTTTTCTAAATACTGTTAATGAACTATCAAACCATAGTTTAGGGCTCAGGATATGTTAAAACTAAAACAAAATTCACCCATAATCACCAGATTATGTCAGTTGACAAAGCTCCTGTCTTGCGGTCGGGAGAGAGCACGATTTCGGAAGAAAGACGTTGCGGGAGTACGCCGAGATAATGCAGATCTGAGGATGATGCCGTCTAGTGGAGAGAGAAAGGCCGTCGTCGGGAGGGACCGACGGCCGTCGGAGAAAGCGCTAGACGGGGCGGTTCAGTGTGTTGGGGTAGAGTGCGCCGAGAGAATACAGATTTGAGGATGACACCAGTGCGTTGGGGTAGAGTGCGTCGAGAGAATGCAGATCTGAGATGAGGCCATTGAGTGGAGAGAGAAAGGCCGTCGTCAGGAGGGAGCAACGGCCGTCGGAGGAAGCGCTAGACGGCGTGGTTCAGTGCATTGGGTAGAGTGCGTCGAGAACGTTGAGCGTCGTCGTCGTCGTCGGAAGAGAGAGAAGGTAAGACACAGGAGAGAAAGATCGCCCGCCCGCGCTCTGGTCCGTTGGGAGGGAGCGATGGCCGTCGGAGGAAGCGCTAGACAGCGCGGTTCACTGCGTTGGGTAGAGTACTCGTTCAGAGCGTCAAGTGTCGTCGTCGGAAGAGAGAGAAGGTAAGACACAGGAGAGAGAGAACGCTCCCGCTTTGAATTGGAACGACGTGGGAGAGAAGAGAGAGAGAGAGCAGACGTAGACCTGTCAGTGGACAGGTGTCGAAGCCTGACTCGTTCAGAGCATTTGATGACGTGGTCCCTTCAGGGTACCCAATATTTTCTCTCCTCAATGGCCTAACTTGACTCCGATGCTATGTTAGTATTTCATAGACTTACAAGGAAAAAAGAAAAAGAAAAAAATACTAGAAAGAAACTGCGCGTTTTCCGGTGTAGTTTATCTTCCAATTTATGCATTAGCAAAAAAGAAAAAAAAGAAAAGAAACAGATACGTGACATTCACACGCAGCTAATTTACCAAATCCACGTCAGCAGTAAAAGCAAGCCAGCATGCATGCACGCACGTCCCGGCTCTCTTCTCTGAAGAAAGAACACCTACCCGTTCGTTTTTACCGCCGCCGACGTCGCACTTCGCCGCCGCCGATTCATTTTATCCCGCCGCTCACACTGGGGAGCTCAAAACAGGCGCGACGGAGCTCGGCACGCGAGGAAAACCCTTTCTGGGTTTGCAAAGATTTTAGGCATTTTGACGGCGGCGGCGGTGGCGCTCTGTTGATCTTTGCTATTGATTTGCTGATCTCGGATCTCAGGGCAGAGCCAAGCGGCACGGCGAGGAAACGTAAGGAACTCTGCGCGTTCAGATATTTGCTGGCCCTCCAGGTCTTACGGAGTCTAGGTGGTCCGAGCCGAGGAGCTGAAAGACCTCGCTAACAAATCCTTTCGCTGTAAGTACCTCTCTTACGCCGGCGACACGCGTTTTCGTTCGCTCTCGAGTCGCAATACATCGCCGTGTTCGAGGGTCGGTTCCAGCTTCTTCATGACTACTGGATTATCGGACATGCCGTATGCTGCGTCTGTCTTATCAGACAAGTTTTTGCCGTTCCGTCCGAACAAGCTCATGCAGAGTACTGTCGTCCCGCCGCGCTAATTCGTTCATGTTGTCGTAGGCCGCAAGTATGTTTTGGCTATCGAACTCTACACTCGAGCTGGCGAGCTAGATCGGCACAACGCCGTGTACTGCGCCAACCGCGTGCACGTCCACATCAAACTGGAGGAATACGCGAGCGCCGTTCAGGACCCTTCGCAAGCTATCGAGCTCGACGGGGCGTACTGCAAGGTAAATAGCTTCGCCTCCTCGATCCTCTCGTCCCCGCCATGCGCCCGAAGCGTTCTGAATCGAGCATCGTTACAGGGTTACTACATGCGCGGGGTGGCTTATCTTGCCATCAGGAAGTTCAGAGAAGCGCTCAGGGATTTTCAGCAGGTTTCTTTGAAATCCAAATGCGGTCGGCTTCGCTGATCAATCGTTCCTGCCGCCTGTTCATTTGGGATCGGCAGTCGAATGGATGCGATTTCGCTCTTCACGTTTTCGCTCTGCTTCCGTGAGCAGGCTATGAAGATTTGTCCCCGCATTGTCGACGTCGCGAGAAGAGTGAAAGAATGCTAAGATGGGCTGGTGCAACTTCAAGGAGCAATCATCCTGCCTGAGCCGAGGCCGGCGGCGAGACTCAAAGGAGCGTTTGTTTTCCCCGATCCTAAACTGCGATGATCGGCGGACTCCGTCAAAGGTAACTAGTCCAGATATTTCCATCTTTGCGATTATTTTTACCGAGCACGAAAGCTAAACCTATCTTGTTCGACCATGCATCATGCACTCGGTGCGATTTCGTATTAGCAATCCTATGCATCAGGATAGTTATGCACTGCACTTGTGCTCTTACTAATGATGATGATGATGGGCACTGCATTTCGAAGTCCTCGTAATAGCCGGACTAATGACAACCTTCAACTTGAAATTAACCGAGTTTCGACTTGGTACTGTACATGTCGTATCCGGTAGTTCACAAGTAGATTGAATCCATTGCATCAAGAATCCCCTCGTCGAAATTTTGCGATGGACAAAATGTGAAATTATAATCTGGGCGGTATCCCGAATATTGTGAACAAGGCTAGGATCAAATAAACCGTAATCGGTGCTTGTTTTAGTGATTCAAATTTTTTAGTTCCATCCTCCTGGTAAATTCCTGGGGTTGCAATGGAATTTGTGTGTGATTGCAGGTTCATAGAATCTTTCGGTGCTGATAACATGTTCCGCTTGAGGCTGCGAGTGTACATGTCTGAGAAGGGAAGATTCTCAAGGATGCTATGTTAGAGAAATAAAGTCTGTAAATGTCATCACTTTGTGGTTTTTTTTTTTTTTTTGGGTGATGTGTTGAAACAGCGGCGATGGATGTGCGAATAATCTTATCGAGTTCGTTGAGTACGAAAATCCGATAGAGTGATTTAAATATCAAATTGTTTGTATTTAGCGAGACGGGATTAAAAAAGTTCAATCAAACCGAACGGGGAACCTTATCGATCTTAAACTCAATGGCCATGGGATTGAATTTAGTAGATACAGTTATCTGGTTCCACCGTGGAAAGATTTTCTTCATTTCCAGAGAGAAAAGTACGTTTTTTTGTTACTTGAATATTAGTAAATGCGTGATCCAATGGCCCTCTTAATAAGCCTCTTAATAAGAGCACTATTTACATTTTCATCTGTGAACTTTTTCACCTCTCACGATCTAGTTAATCAATTATAAGAAAAAGCATTGCATTTTCCATCTTTTTCATGTGAAAATATGGAAAAAAGAAAAATAAATAAATAAAACTAGGCTCTGGCCAAGTTTATTATGTTTTTATCTTTATAAGCAAGTCCTTACGAAAAAAGCAATAATTTTTTGTCTCCAATTCTATTATGAGCAAAAAATATTATTGACCCCTGTTCATACTTTATAGTTCATATGATGATCAAATTAATTGAGTTTATCGATTCATTCCGAATTAGAAATATTACCCTATAAATCTGATTGGTGCATTCCGGTCTATAGTTCTATACAGGAATTATGTTACAGTTTACATGTGAGAATTTTAGGCCTAATTTCCTTTAAGAAACACTTCATATGGGTACTAATTCTAGCTTGCACTTTTTATTTTTATTTTTTATCTAGTGAAAAAGCACTAAATTTAGTTTAGGTCCCATTGTTTTGTTGTCACGTAAAAGTAGTGACTTAAGTTGGGGTTCCAAATTTGACTAAAATAATTTTATATCATAAAAATACAAATTTTTTTATCATTACCTAAATTTGGCCTCTACCAAGGTCCCATCCAATGGAATTGTGTATACGTGGAATGGCATATTGTGTCCTTACCAGCATCATTGGACAGGAATTCGAAGCTGGCTATATTTGGGTAGAATCCAGAAGTTTGCGATTTTTCTTTATATACAAAAAAGTTCGGGACAAAAGTGGGACTCGAGTTAAAGTAGATGAATTTTTATCAGATTTGAAAACTCTAGATCCGAATTGGGATCTTTTCTATTTTTATGAAATTGGGCCGAAAATTTTAGAATAGTATGAAAAAAGTGTTTATGTAAATAATATCGTTTTGGTTTTTGCATATAAATCCAAAACCTTTTTGCTTAAATAAAAATCAGTACTTTAAAAAGGAATTCCAACCAAGCTCGTGAGCCCTCCAAAAGAAAGATAGACATCAAAAGCAGTACGCATCTTCACTGCATCTCCCTCCCACCGATTCTCCCAACCGTCGTCCGTCCGACCACTCTCCCGTCCGGCGTCGATTTTCCGGCACCGTCGCCGTCAACAGCAACAGGTCCGTCCGTCCGTCCGTCCGTCTTTCCGTCTCTCTCTCTCGCGGCCTGTGCACGTGCGCGCGCCGACCGTTGTTCTTCGGGTTTCTCTGTGTCTCATCGGTTCGGCGTTGGACCGCCTCGGATTGGTTTTGGGTCGGCGCAAGTTTTGCTTTTGTTGCTGCGACCGAAATGGGTTTTGTTTGTTTATCTATCTTATGTCCGGATGATCGCGTGAGAGGGTGCGTTGGATGGGACAGTACCGTTTTTTCCTTTGCTCCTGCGTTTGTTGCGATGGCTGAGATAGGGTCTAATTTGCTACTGGAGCCAGTTGTTTAAATCACGGGACGTTTGTGTGTTGTTTTTTTGCTTCTCTTTTTGTTAGTGCTTGCTTGAATTTTGTTTCTGGGTTGCTAGCTTGGTGAAGTGAAGCAAACATATGATGATTTCGCTGAAGTATTCATGGAGATTGAATTAGACCCCTATGCTTCCGTGCGTGCGAGTATGTGTGTCGCATTGTTATACAGAATTTTGAGATCGATCGACGAAGAACCACTGGTGAATTTGACAGGAACGGGTGATCTTTGTTTGGCACTCCTTAGTTATGCAACTGGGCCTCATTTGATGCAACTCGAAGTTGCATACTAAAGCATGTTAGAGTTTAAAACTAAGTGGTTCATCAAAACACGAATAAATAAAAGGAAACGGTCTATATGGCCAACTCTTTTGTTTTGGATATCCAGGCTGCAGGACAACTACTACTACTAAGCAAGAAAATGGGAACATCACACAGAAACTAGGGTTTTGGACTGATTCTTTGTTGATCTGTCCCATTAGACTGTTCCATATTAGATGAGGTTCCACCCCTTGAGCTAATTCTTTCCCATTTCCGGCATCCGAGATGTCCTCTAATCTCAATAGATGGGCGAAATACTCAATGCTTAAATCACTTTTTAGAGCTCTAGCATAAGGGTGTGGTCTATATATGTGGAAAAATCTTGCCTTATATCTATAGAAAATGGACCTTTAAGCCTCAGTAAACAGCTGATGTGAAGTTTTCTGATCAGTGAGACCTTTTGTTAATTTTTTGTTGTCCCCGTCATGGGGATATCAATGACCATGGTATTCTGCAACTTCTTGTGTTCAGGCAAAAAAGTCTCTTGGGGTTTCTTCCATTTACATTGATTCTGTTTCTGTTTCTACAGATTTTTCCAATAATGTCGGGTCAAACCCAGCGCCTGAATGTAGTTCCCACTGTCACAATGCTCGGAGTTATGAAAGCTCGCCTTGTTGGCGCTACAAGAGGCCATGCTCTGCTCAAGAAGAAGAGCGATGCTTTGACAGTGCAGTTTCGTCAAATCCTTAAGAAAATTGTCTCTACAAAAGAATCAATGGGAGAGATCATGAAGTCATCTGCATTTGCCCTCACTGAAGCTAAATATGTCGCTGGGGAGAATATTAAGCACATTGTTTTTGAGAATGTCCAAAATGCATCTCTCAAAGTCAGATCAAAGCAAGAGAATATTGCTGGTGTGAAGCTGCCTAAGTTTGAATACTTCACTGAATCTGACACCAAGAATGACCTGACTGGACTGGCCAGAGGTGGTCAGCAAGTCCAGCTATGTCGAGCTGCTTATATCAAAGCAATTGAGCTTCTTGTTGAGCTTGCTTCACTTCAAACGTCATTTTTAACACTTGATGAAGCAATAAAGACAACAAATCGGAGAGTTAATGCTCTGGAGAATGTTGTGAAGCCAAGATTGGAGAACACTATCAGCTATATCAAGGGAGAACTGGATGAGCTTGAAAGAGAGGATTTCTTCAGGTTGAAGAAGATACAGGGATACAAGAAGAGGGAGCTTGAGAGACAGATGGCGTCAGCGAATCAATATGCGGTAGAGAAGCTCGCTGAGGAGGTTTCTTTGAAAGAGGGCATATCTCTTAACTCTGCTCACAACTTGTTATCAGCAGGAACAGAGAGAGATGAGGATATTATTTTCTAATCTGATGTCCTGATTCTAGTCAGTGTTATATGTCAATATGGTATTATCGATGTGCTGCTGCTCTTTTAGAATTAGAATTGCTGGGTATGACTTAGATGGCTGTTTGATGTCACATATGTTTATAGGGAATAAGAGTGGTGGTTCACGTGTCTTGTAATATGGTTGTTATCAGACTCTTGAAGCATGGAATACAGAGCTTCTCTTTTGAGAATCAGTTATTATGACAACCAATGTGTGTCGAGCCAGTCATATGCACACTGAAACTATTGCTGCTACTGGTGCTTGCGGAGCCATCATTGGAATTGCCAGTTTGCTCTCCTTGATGTAAGTTTTGAAGTAGTACGTAGATTTTGGGAAATCGGTCTGTTTCCATTTTAAATATCTACATGTCACTGTGTCTCCCTTCTTTTGTTGCAGTGTGACAGGTTATTGTACTCAGCTTTGGTTTCTGTTCTTTGAGTGGGGCTCATGTTTGATCTTTGAATGAACAGAGTCCTTGAGATAGCTTTCCCTCGCGGCCACATATGGACGTCTCGGACTTTGTTCTGTACAATTCCACATGTGTATATCAAACCAGTGCTCAGCAGAATATCATCGATTTCGCTCCTAATGAGCTCTATAGAGATGATTGCAGCTGTCACTGTCATAACCTGAACGTGGTTACTTTGGAATTATACTTGCTTTGTGCATTGAGCTGAATAGTGAAGCCCATTTGGGGCAGAGTTTATCGCTTTGTTCTGTCTAGTAGCCATAGTCGGCGGGAGAGGGAGATGTTCTGTTTAGGGAGGGAGTTTCCTCATTTGCTCTTGTATTTTAAGAAATTTTCTATGATATAGAAAAGAAATTTACCTGTAGTTTACGTGAAAAAATCCACGTACCATCAGAAGATACTTATAGCCCAGTAATTTTGCTAAACTGTTCCGCAAAAACAACAGTGTCTAGAATTAGATGGTCTCGAAATCGAAAATCTTTAGGACTGCTTTACAATCACCTTCCTGTCCACCCACACCAACGGGCGGATTTTAAGTGTTATTAACCAGCTTTATTTTACTCGAAATTACAAGCAAAGAGTATGCGGATGGATGGTAAATAGGGTTAAAGAACACCAAAAAATTTTCCCTCCAAACCAGCTCATCAGTTCTTTATTTCAACTGATAAATGAAGATAAGGAAACTCTCAGTTCCCGTGACTCACGCTCCATTGGGCATTTCATGTGTGAAGCCAAGATTAGTTTGATGCTTGCTTTCGTACAAGCAGTATACGACAACAGTGGCTTTCCGGACAGTTCGGTCCTAGTGCTTCGCTCACGCGAGTAAAGAAGACTAGAGGAAGTTTCTCATTAAGTGCTCCACAACTTTCCAGGGTGACACGCCACAGAGGAAAGAGGTTTTTTTTTTCTTTCTTTTTTTGGTCGAAACTAAGGAAAGAGGTCAGGACACGCTTTTTGTGCACACTTCCGAATCCTAAGCAGGAAAGAGAGTACAAGGAAAAGAAAGAGGAAGATGATTTGTCCACATTTGACATATTTCATAACCAAGAAGAACGCAAGAAACTTAACGCACAAAGGAAAAGAAAAACAGGCTAGTCTTTATTAAAGAAAAGAATTACAACAATATACCAGTCCCTAATGATTGGTGCTAATCTATGAGGTTTGCTAAGATAATGGCAAGGATGGCCATCGTCTTTATCAAAGATAGTATTTGCATTCATCACTGACCCATCTCAACCATGAGTCCTTCAAATGTGAGGGTGCGAAAACTGGGCACATGTCTCCCGTGCAAACTCAACTGTGCCGCGTCCCACTTGGCAGTAAAGAGGCAGAGGGGCAAGTGGCACATAGATTCAATTCACCCTCACAGACTTCCACCAAAGTCGTCTCATTGCCTTCAAACTTCATCCTCCCATAAGCACAACCTTGATATTCAATCCACTAGCTTTTGGTTGTCACCCTTATAAATTAGAGAAACTAGCACGTGTTGTCATCCTCAATGATTGGAGGGACAAATCTATGACCCCGAAGGGTCTGTTCAAAGATGTGTCCGACCTTGAGCAATTTTTCCTGCAAAGAAATCAACATATTCTGTCTTAAGAAAAACACAGGTAAATTAATGAAGCATGACAGGTTTCTAGAAGGAAAGGACAGGAAGAGCTGTGGACTTGACTATACAGACAAGTAACTTCAGCATCCAGTAAAAAATTTGAATGAATAGGAATGCAAAAAACCTCATCAAATGCTGCACCAATCATCTGAAGACCAACAGGAAGGCCGGAGGGTCCCCCATCAACAAATCCAGATGGTAATACTAATGCGGGTAGACCAGCCAAGTTAACATTCACCTGTTCCAGTCATAAATTATTCCGTCTGTACATGATGATAACAATTAATGATAAGTGATTTAGTCCAGTACCCCAAATTTACAATTCCATTCCTAGGTCAATAGGGCCTAAACTGCATAGTTCTCAATTCTGTACAATTTGTGGACTCCAGCAAAGTCCCACGTGATTTATAATATGTCTAAATTTTAGTGTATTGAATCAAGGAAAAAAGGCATTTCCCTTGTCAGGGACCATGGACATAGTGTATGAAATGCATTTGGTGTTTTCAGCTCATTTTATACAAAGCTTGGACAGGAAGAAAACTTAAGGCAAGGAAAAGAGCAGGGCAAGGCATGAATACTTACTGTCATTATGTCTCCAGCATACATAGCCAAAGGATCGTTCTTCTTTTCGCCTATAATTCAAAGCCAATGCGCAGTCTAGTGTAAGATGAGTAATCAGACCAATCAAGGGGGAACAGACGCAAAAGGATATAGCTACATACCAATTTTGTAAGCAGCTGAAGGGGCAGCAGGAGAAATAAGAATGTCATTTTCATCCAACGCAGCCTTGAAGCTTTTCTGGATGATAGTCCTAACCTGAAATACAAAAAAGAAAAAAAAAAGGACCTCTAATGGATTAACCTTAACCAAATCTAGAATTTCTTAATCACATTAAATGCAAATACACGAGTTATCTCCATTTATAGGTGTTGAATGCTATCTTCCCCTTTTCCCCCTTTCTTGTTTTGCTGATATGCATACAAGCAAGTGAAATTTAATGGTAACATGGAGGCCATGAAGCATAATGCTATCTTCAGCCCACTGAATGCACACTCTTCAAGTTGAATAAAGAACCAATCTATAACAAAATCCTAGTACCTGCTGAGCACGCTTGTAGTATGCATCATAATAACCGGCAGATAAGGCATATGTTCCCATGAGGATTCTCCTCTTGACCTATTAACATGAAGGCACATTTCAGAGAGACACAAGGGGCAAGAACAATAGCAATTTGCTAGTGAACCACTGTCAAAAGCAAAGCTATAACTAACTGAAAAAAAAAAAAACACACCAAAGAATTCATAATGCAACTTCACATCAAATGTACCTCAGAGCCAAAACCCTCAGCTCGAGAAACACCATATAAAGAACTCAACTCATCAGCAACTGCTTGGCTCCCGTACCTGACAACCATTGCAGAACAATTTGAAAGAACTAAATAAAGCTCATAGTTGACACAGAGATCTATCTCTATCTTGCTTTTGGTCACAGCGCGCGAACAAGAGAGAAAGAGAACATTTTCTATGAACAACAATTTGCAAATATTTGCATTGTGAACTGAATAAAATAACCTTATAATTAGTGACCCCAACCATAAAATTGTCACTCTAGGAATCAGCAAGGAACATTCCAGATGTTTTTATACCTTACACCATCATAACGTGACAGGTTTGATGATGATTCAGATGATGCCAGAATATAATAGGCTGGTAACCCAAGGGAAAATGATGGCAATGACACCTGTAAAGAGAAGTCAAAAGTAGAATCTATGACAATGTATGACATTGAAAGAGACTTATAATAGAAGGGATCCATTTAGCGATAACAAATAAACAAAGTAACAAGAGGACCTCTTTGACAATGCATCCTAACTCTTCCAAGTGTGAAGCAGCAGCATTAATCACAGATACAACTCCTGAATCTACACCACTCCCAAGAGTCTCACAAATAAGACCAACCCGCATTCCTTCCAGAGGTTTGTCTTCCAAAGTATTTGAAGCAGTGAATTGAGAAATAAAATCTGGAACCTCCTGAATAGGAATTTGTGAAATCTTCAACATGTGACTGGAATGAGCTAATAATAGTAATGTCAAATGGAGACATAAATTCAAGGAGTTTCTGAATAAATATTTTTGAATGTATCAATTGCCTAAACAAGGCATCTTGCAAACACTGTAAATGATAAGTCAATAAATTGGTTGGGAACGTCATAAAATTATTTAAAGAAGCTTACTCGCTTGCTGCTGGTGGCATCATATCTATCGTGACCAGAAATTGCATTTAGAAGAATTGCAGTATCAGCAACTGATGAGCCAAAGCACCCAATGACATCAAGTGACGATGCATATGCCATGAGACCATATCTTGAGACACGTCCATAGGTTGGTTTCAAGCCAACAACGCCACAAAATGAAGACGGCTGTCTAACGCTCCCACCAGTATCACTTCCAAGGGCCACCATACACTGCCTAGCAGAAACAGCAGCAGCTGAGCCTCCTGAGGATCCTCCTGGAACTCGAGATATATCCCAAGGATTTGCAGTCACCTAATGATTAACAGACGTATCACCTGAGTAAACCAACTACAGTTACCAGATGGAAGTAGCAAAAACAAAAGGTTATGATCTGGCACTACCCAATCCAAAATGCTTCAAATCGTAGATTCTAACAGAATGTGAAAATGCAAAACCATTACAAAAGAAGCTTAAAACATGGTCTTTTAAGTGGTTCCACCAAAGATGACAAAGAATATAGGAATGTACTAATATAGGATATCAAGATACCATCATGTCCGAGAAACAGTATACAAAGTGAAAAGCACAATAATGGATTTCAAAAATATATGATCAGTTCTGACTACTCCAAGAGGGCCAACGGCCTAAATAGCGTCAAATGGGATTACAAGCATCCTAAGTTCCCAAGTGCCTAACTTCATTAGGTTGATCTGGGTCAAGCAATGAATATGTTATGTAAACTAGGTGCACGATTAAGGTTTGATCTCCGCGCCGCTCAGTACAACCATACCATCAACCCAAGTTTGGGCTCATTTTTTCTAGACCATGAGGTTAGTAAACATTTCATGGTAAGTATTTCACGGATCTGGATTTTATCTACCTATGAGGGAGACTTTCTTCTCATGAGAAAAAACTAAAATTGCCCAGCATCATTCATTTATTCGGCAGCAGACGTTATATTCTTTTGAACGGGCTTACCCCAATAGTCAAGGGTGAAGATTAACCTAACTCTCAAGTGCCACAAGCTCCACGTTGGAAATTCCCATTAATAAAAATCAAGCAAGGTGAATTGACTTTCTTAACAAAAGACATAAATGAATGCTCGAGATTGAAGTATGTCACCAGAAAAGAAGAAATTCCTTAGTAATTCCTCTAATCAACTCTTGTATATTCCTATGCAATATGCACACGATATTTGTCTAGGTAATGAAGCAAATTTGAAACTTTTTGCGCTTTAAGTTTGAATTTTCTTAAAACTACATGAAATTCATCCATATGCAGAAGTTAGTGTCGCGCTTTGACAAAAATGAATAAACCCCTACTAGACAGGAAACGGACATTGCTGTCTAGACAGCAAAAGGCTATTAATATACATCATTAGCATGTCGAGCTACTCCATATAGTGTTACATAAACAACTTCAAAAGCTGACTAGCCGTTAACAGACATTGCTAAGAAATTGCTTCTTTATCGAACCATCCCCTGATACCCAGAGGATTCATTTTCAGCTTCTGAGAAAGCGAAATCGATTCAAACTAGCTGTAGTTTCATCCAAAATGACTTGCGATGTTAAGCTTACGGCAACGCCTAACAACACCGGAACAAATTCAAAAAGCCAAAGTAAAGAATTCCACAAGTCCAAACCTTGTAAGCGGACCCTTCAGTGGTACTCCCCATCCCGAACTCATCCAAATTCGTCTTCCCCACCACGATCCCCCCGAGCTCCCGCACCTTCCTCACCGCCGTCGCGTCGAACGGCGGCCGGTAGTCCTCCAGGATGCGGGAGCCCCCCGTGGACGGCATGTCGGCGGTGCAGATGTTGTCCTTGACGCCGACGAGGACGCCGGCGAGGGGGCCGACGTCCTCGCCCCGGCCGATCCTGTCGTCGACGGACTCGGCCTCCCGGAGGACGGAGTCGGAGACGTGGAGGAAGGAGTTGAGGAGGGGCTCGACGAGGCGGAGGCGGGCCAGGTAGGACTCGGCGAGCTGGACGGCGGTGGTCTCGCGGGCGAGGAGGGAGCGGCGGAGGGTGAGGATCTGGGAGCGCGGCGGGGAGGCCGGCGGCGGCGGCGTGGAGGGGGAGATTGGTCGGCGAGGGGGAGGAGGAGGCGGCGGCGGCGGCGGCGGCGGTGAGGGGCGGGGCTTGAGGGCGGGGACGGGGCGGAGGCGGCAGAGCTGGGATTGCGCCGTCGCCGACAGCATCGTCGCCGGAGAGAGGAGGAGGAGGAGGATGGGTTTAAGGATTGGGGAGAGGTTTTTGTTCACAGGCTTGGGATAAAATGCAAGAATGGTGCACACACTACTAAACGTTTGGCACTTTTTGTCATTTTACTGACATTACTTTTTTTCTTTTTTTTTCATAAAAGAATGTTGTTGGCGGATTCAAATTTAGGGGACTATCTTTTAAAAAAAGAAGAAGCTTTACTCATAAATTCTTATTTGAAATTTATTAAAGACTGTTTTCTTATCATTGCTAAAAGTGAAGCCAATCTTCTGTTAGCTTTGATGTCAAAGTTTTGTCTAAAATTTTTCTCGAATGCTTGCCTCCATCGATTTTGAGATATAATGCAGTCATGTGTTCGGTTCGGTGGAGAATCGATATGATAATGGAATGATGTTGGTTGAGAAATTTAGACTCCCACATGTACCATCTTTAGGCTTGAAAGGTCCGAACTTCATGCTCATCTTTGACCTCATATGTCACGGTTCTGATCTCCTCTCTCGCTTTTTGTTTGGAACGTTTGGTTGCAATTTACAATGGGAGTTAAAGACTCTACTTGAAGATGCGACGTTCAAGGAATAGTAATGATTGGAGTATAAAAGAATCTTAAAGAGATTGAGAAGTAGTGGATTAAAGTATGATCAGCCCTGACATACATATCCTTCTTGTGAATTTTCTCCTCCGTTAAGGTCCTTAATTCAAACCATGATCTTGTAATTGGAGTGTAGATCAGCGTAAGATTTGGTAGGAACGCGATATAAAAAATGTAAGCTAGCATGTGGCCAAATCAGCCTGATGCGTGATCGGACGAGGTCACGTGAATTCCTCTTGGTTAAGTCACCCCCAAACAGGGAGGCCAATCTGTAGTTTCAACACCGTGATTCTCTTTCGACTGATATATGTACCATAATCTCATGAAGGTAAATGGAGTAACGCAAATTGAGAAGATTTCAATCTATTTAGCAAGCTCTGGCAACCCAGAAAGAGGACAAGAGAGAAAGAGAGGTTCGTTTCAAGAACCATCATCAGAAGGAAATTGAATAGCTACAGTACAAACTGTTATTCTGATCTTATTATGTGGATCATATCAATGTACAAAGAGCATCAGGATACATCATCACGGAATTGATATTCTCGCTCCCTGGTACAGAGAAAGCAAGTTTCCTATAGATATTCTAATAGGTCTTGTTGACTCTCCAGGTCCCAAATCACCACTTTACCATCCAATCCTGTCATTTAGGGATTGGAAAATCAGTTGGCCTCTTGAAAAAGAAAGCGAAAAGATAATCCACTTCAAGCATTAAGAAACATGAGATAGAAGTATGTTTGTTTGCCAACCTGAAGTGCTGAAACGTGTTATGGTTGAACTCCCAGCCTCCCCAAGTGGCATAATACAACTGCAGTCACACAAAATTAATCTTGCGTAAGTCATTCATCCCATTATATTGGCATTCTACTCATCAACTCTCCTAATCCACATCATCTACTGGACTCATGTTTGGAAATACCAGAAGAAAAAAAATCTGGAGAAGAGTTCAAGCTTAATATACATCGATGCACGCGCACATGCAGTCCAATAAGACAAGAAAAACAGCTGTAAGATGATTGTCATCTTTATACTGTAAAAAGGAAGAAGTGATTGTTATCATGTTGATAGATACGTTATGCAGTTCTCGTGAACCCCTCCTCGCTGTCTTGAATTGTCGACACCATCATTGTTGATACCGTGCTTTGACTGGCCATACAGTTTCCCAAATGCTTCAGAAAACTGTCAAAAACAGGATGATGGTAAGTCATCTCAACAAGACAGGATAACTTTTGCTTATTTTAGTGCTGAATATTCTAAAATCCTCTAGGAGGCATAAGATTTGCTAAACAAATACATTTGTGATTGCATCTATCGTGGATTGGAATAATTTTTAGACCACCACATTGCCAACATGCAACAATCTTTGTCCTCGTACATGCTGTTTCTATATTAGTCTCGATTGTACAAATCATGGTGATCTTCCTTTATCATTTCTGGTGAAAGATTGTCATATCTTCAAGTTGCAGGCAAGTTGGCCAATACTGTCCATCTCAGTCAATTCATTTTGATTATCATAAGCAACTTGTAGCAGTAGGATGCCGAGTAATGAGTTGATGACCACATTCCGTGGGAATCAAATGCTCTGGCAAAAGGGCAATATTTAACCACGAGTATACCTGCGAACCATACTTGGGACCAGTTGATGACGTCTTCCTCTCCCCAAGGAATCTGACAAAGTTCCTGGCAAGAAAGATAATTTACTGTTAATTCAGTCGATAGAAACAGATCTGTTGACTTATGTTAGGCAGATGCAAACTCACTGTGAACAAGAGATTTTCAAAGAGAAGGGTCGTCGCAGTGGAGAGGGAGAAGTCTCCCATCTTTAAAAGAAAAACAAAAGTGAAAAAAAAAAAAAAAAATCTGAAACTTCACATACCACATGCCACTTTCATCTGCTGCAAATACCATTGGGTTGCAGTCAAATCCCACGCCAATGACTACTTTCTCAGATATGAATAGCACCTACAAAAAAGGCACATTATTTATCTGTTTCGGATGCTAGCTGAAAATATAATAAAGTTAAGATGTAAAACAAGATAAAACAAGAAGGATGCTGACCCACATCACGGAGGGGCAAATCGCGGAATGCAACGTTCTGCGCCAATGGGGAGGGACCGACATCATCCACGAAATAAATCGTAGAACTATGACCTGTAAATTCCACCAAAGGGATTAAAAATGGCTCATCAGTTAGAAGGTACACATGTCTGCTCAAACTCGACGTATAAACAGACAATTGCAGGCTGCAAAAATAGTAAATATCGTATTATAAGGAATAGTAACCACTCGTTTTATTCATTAAATGGAATAGATGGACCATTTGAAGTACCTATAGCTAGTTGGAAATCATCACAAACAATGGAATAAGAATTTCATTCGGAATAAGCCAGGAATGGAATACTGACCCTCACTCAAACACACTATAAGCAAGCTTGTGATGCAGAGCATGTTTTGACTTTAATAACAGATGTGTCATGCAAATGCAATAGACAGGACCTTAACATACTCACACATCTCAGACAAGCACATGATAGAGGACTACTTATTTACATAACTCAATCCTGAAATCATAACACGAGCACCAAATAAACTGAGAAAAAACAAACTACTCACCAACGTAAGCTAAGGTATTGCCGCTGGGTGACCAATTTACACCAAATGCCCAGGAGAATGAGAGGTCCAGTTGAAGAATTTGCTGTTTCGATAGGACAAGAAATAATTACGATATACTGCATCAAACAAAAATAGAACTGTACAACTGTATAAACTACACACACAAGCCTCTCTGTTCTAGAATGACATCATTTTGCAAAAAATAAAAGACAATACTCAGGATATCACTTATGGAAAGAAATGACAACTATTTAATGTACCCCCTATCCAAACTGTCTGACTGAAGTAAGCAACGTCTCCATTTCGGGATAGAATTAATCCAGAGTCCAACGAATGCCCACATGCTTGTGCATATGTTCTTAGCTAGATGCTAATGTAGTTCTGTAAGCTATGCGCTTACATTTGTATAAAACAAAAGTATCATCTCCATACAAGCAAAGACATTTCCCACCAATAGAGGATAATGCACGAGAACAAATACATGCAATGTAAATGTCGTAGCGATAATTAAGTCACATCATTTGATTAACATGAGACTAAAGCTTTGTGGCTGCTAGAACTTGAAAATGAACTAATGAGATAGTTCTTCAGCAAAGATACCATTTCATAGTCCAAACGTAGAACATACCCCACCTCCCCCCCCCGAAAAAAAAAAAAAATAGTCCATATGTAGTAGGCAGTTACTATCTCAGACGCACACCAAATAAAAACTTTACTTATTTCAAACCAATCTTTCACTGTACTGAATTCTATTTTCCAGCTATTCATTGATGCACCCAAAAAAGGAGTTGCAAACCTAATTTATAGTATAAAAGAGTAAAACTTAATTCACATTGCTAACTTGGCAAGTTCACATAAATCTATAAGGATAATAAAAGTTTACCTCCCCGAATTTCGAGTCAGATGAAGACCCTGCTTTGGAATCCCTGGATCATATTCATTGGACAGACACATATAATTAAAATTTAAGATTCAGAGTGTGCATGATCAGCATAAAATATTTCAATGATGAACTGGCTAGGTAGTAAAGCTACCTTGTATCAACACCTTTAATAAAAGTGGAAAATACACGACATTTTCCATCTGTTGATGTTGTGGCAAGAAGAATCTGCAATTATAAGCCTTCAGTAACCACTTGGACAAAATAATGGTTGCTTTTGGGTAAGGTGTCCCAATGTAGTGAAATTGCTTAACAGCAGATGGATGGAAATTGCATTCATGTGATGAAAAGTCAAATTGCTGGAGATAGAACATACAGAAATAATTGCTAACTGCATATGAAGTAATCTCAAATGGCAATACCTGAAAAGTGTTTTTAATTGTCTGATGCAGGGAATAATGTTTAAGAGAACAGACCATATTTCTTTCAACGACTGAAAACATCAGCTAGATGAGAAAAGTACATATATTTTTTTACATGTTGACATTATGTAAATATTTTTTGATCTCACAAGCATGGATCCACGTTAAAGCCATATCCTCTTATTTAGAACTGACCAAAATGTAATCTACACCAAATAAATCTTTTTAACATCGTCATATTCATTAATCAGCAGATGAAACCATCAAATGCATAAAGGTATCAACTTCAAGGAGTGCCAGCCCTAGATATTTAAAAGGAAAGGAGAAGAGTCAGCATGTACATCTTTATCCCCTTCTCCTGCTTTGAATCTCAAATCCTATCTCAAACTCTTTTCAAATAACATTTGACAAGATGGATTAACTAAAGAAAAAGCCTAAATCAATGACTGACTGAAAGCTCATCAACTCTTTTTCCTGTCCCAAATCACAAAGTCTACTCTCAGACTTATATTGTGTCATAGAGAATCCTCATCAGGGAACAGCAAATCTAACTAGTGAACCATTTCAATTTTACTGTCTTCATGTCTATTTCTCCAGCACTGCACTGCGCCTTTTAACTATTTCCTGCTGAAATTGATTACCATTCTTAACAGCATTCATATGCAGGTATGCAGAGAATAAGATCATACTCTGCCCTAATAAATTCATGAGCTCTCACTCAAACAAACAGAGTAACTAACAGTAACACAAATAAATTGTAAGCAGAAGGCATGACCATAAATAAAAAGGGCATTCACGTGTGCAGCCAGCAAAAAGATACAAAGCTTGGTTGCAAGTGTCCAACACCACAAAAATGTGAGAAAGGGGACATACTCACATTGTTAGGATGCCAAGCAACACTTGTTACCGATGAATTGTGTCTTTTCCTGATGAGTTTACTGACCCACCTATAACAAAGCGTATATTAATAACTGATCCTGTAGAGCTACCAAAATCAGAAACTAAGTGAATTAATCTCCTGTCTCTTTGATATGTAACCATCTCATTTTTTTTACAAAGTTAAAAAGCACGTCAGTAACTAGTTAATTTCTAATCTGGGTCTTCATTCATAGAATGCTATGCTCTTGGAGGAACTGCAAGAGGGATATCTAATTTATATCTGTAGCAACAGCACTGCTGTTTGAAGTCTCCGTTGGAGTTTGCTTTCCAAACTCTACTGAAGAATGAGCCAGTACAACAGCATCAACCCTGCCAGAATACAATTTGTTCCTTCAAAGTCATCACCGTGAACTTCTGCGTTTTGCCATTTATATGTGCTTCCACAACTACATAAGGCTCATCCACGAGCATTGCATACTGAGAAATGACCTAGATCAATTTCAAGCAGACAATGCTTGGCCAATGCTCATACCAGAATTTAAAAGCTTTCACCACCATAAAAGAATGAGTTTAAATGCAGTGAACACAACCAACTTGTCCCCCAAGTTTGGAAAATATATCACCCATAAATCCTTGATCAGTAAGTGATGGCTTACTAAAAAGCACATCAGGAGAATACATGTCCAACCCAACATAAGAATGTGAAAAATAAAATAAAAAAAACAATGGAGAGGAAAAACCAAGAAATAGAAGCTTATACCAGTTATTTTCTTGCTCATAGTAGCATATACACACTGTTTTAGCCCCACTCCCAACAGCAAATTTGTTTTCTGCAGGGAAAAGAAGAATACGACAAAAGTATTTATTAGCTCATCATACTCAGTTCACTTGACAAGAGGAAATCAAGCAGAATAAATTAGCAGTCCATGGTGAAAATATCTCTAACATGTGAAGAGGAGGAAAGGAAGAGGGAAGAGAGGATTAGAAGGACCATTACAGAGTTGGAAACATACGGAGAGGTCAAATTCGAACTACATCAGAGATCATAACTAATTCACTAGGGTGGTAAATGAACTTTCTTTTAGCTTTCAGATCTTTTTATATATAGGTCGGCACCCCCGTGAAGCCTCATAGTGAATTTCTCTTTACTTATAGACAAAAATAGAACCACAACCAGCTAAACTACAAGGTCAGAACAAGTAAGATAAAACTATACGAAATTGTTTAAATGATATTATGAAAGATGAAGAATAAACCTATTAGAGGAATTTAATTCATGCAGAACCTTATTGGTACTTCATCTTTGTAAATGGCTCCCTAGAGTCTAACAGCTCAAGTGACCTTTTAAGAACAATTGACCGAACAAAATTCTTCTAGCAATTTCAACAGAATTTTATTCTTTTTCAATACAATGTAAATACTCTAAGAAGTCTTTGACAAGCAACATTCAACATCATCCTGTCTTCAAACTCAACGATTCTGCATACCTTGTGGGCTCCATTGAACGCAAAGCGCGGCTCGGTTTAGCCTGAGGATAACTAAGGTGGGTACCCACTCTGATCCTTCATAATTCCATACATATCTACATAAGAACAAAATCTGCGTTAGATACTTGAATATATGCAGAAGGGAGGTGGAACACAAGGTGGTTCCAATTAGGTGATTTTACAAATAAAACAGGCACTCACGAGTTTCGATCATGGGACACTGTCACTATTCTGTTTGACCCGGAACTCCAGTCTACTCCAGAAACAATTTGGTCATGCTGCGACAATACATTTCCCATTGTTAGCACCAAGAACAAAATTATTCATTTAAACTATTAACGAGCATAACATAGACTTTAGTCATATAATCTTGTTTTGGCGAATGCAAAATTAAATTCTCAAGCGTAAGATAAAAACAAAATAAATCATCATCATTTATTTATTACATGGTTAAGACAACGAAACATCAGTAAGGTGCATGCTAGAATCTTTCATTAAATGCTGGAAATCGTTGGTTGATGAGACAAGCTTTGTTAGCAATATAAAACAGGCAACATCAAATTTCAAAGGTGCATCATCATTCATCAATTCATTTCCCTAACATGGAAGGGGAAAGAAGATAATGTGGAGCTTTAGTTAG
This sequence comes from Eucalyptus guilfoylei, assembly GCA_016097605.1. Classification (NCBI taxonomy): domain Eukaryota; kingdom Viridiplantae; phylum Streptophyta; class Magnoliopsida; order Myrtales; family Myrtaceae; genus Eucalyptus; species Eucalyptus guilfoylei. The sequence goes on along the minus strand of CM027870.1, from coordinate 10,724,190 downwards.
AACTCCAGCTTGCAGGTCATACATGGTCATCAAATCACTGTTTAGAAATGACTGTTGACATTGTAGAGAAAGAAGTCATCAATACCATAAACTGGAGAGAGAAAGGAACAATAGAAGAGACAAGCAATACAAAAGGGGGAAAACTAAAATAGAGTGTTTTTTGGTCCTTATTCTTTAGTTTTGAATAGACAAACATGGCGGGAGAATTACCACGCTGAAGACAAGAAATCAGAGAGCTAACACAAATGCGGTTTTGCTTATCTTTCAGTAAATATAGTTTATAACTTTTATTTCTGTGCTCATCATAAATAATATATAGTACATCTGTCATCCCCATGTTTCAATCATTTGAATTCAAAGTCAATTACTCTTTAAGAATGAAGTACTGTAATAATGACCTTTTGGAGAATATGAGCTTGCTCCCACTTGTCTTCTGAAAGTTTGTAAATGTGAACTTCACTATTGTTCGGACAGAATGCAACCACTACAAGAAAGCAGATGTTATAGTTAGAATTAATACAATCTACTGATATGCAGAGACTATAGAGGCAGGAGCATATAAAGAGATTTTATTCAAAGAAATTATGGCAGAACAAGACAAACAGAAAATCCAAAATCAGAAGAATCTCAACGCCTAGTTTTGCATGGTTGATGACATGATGTGGCAATGAACAACATCTGTTGACATTTAACAAATTTCTGGTTTATAATGAGACTGTGAAAGGTATGGGCTTGATCTCAAACTGAAATGGCGCAAGGTGCAGAAGACAGATAAGATAAGTAGGATTCTATGTAAAAAAATCCGTAAAGGATGCTGGAAAAACATTCTAATTCGAAAAGATCATCAACTAGAAAGAATAAAGTAGGATATTGAGAATACACTAAGTCAAGGTATTGACAAGGAGAAAAACTAGTGCGAGATTTGTCCAGAGTCAGGAAGCTTGTTAACCATTGACAACAATCAAGGCATATACTTGCTAGGTTAACTTTATTAAGATTTAGCCAGAAAAGTTATGCTTTTAAAGAAGCAAGTATTAGTATATACAAGGCAACAGTGTTAAATATTACTAACATGTGTGAAACACCTAGTTGACGACGAAGTAGCAATTACCATAAAAAGGCCAATAATTAGCATTAAAAAGTAATGACAACTTTTACTAACTACAAAGTGATTACGCATCTTAGTAGAATCATGAAAAGCTGCTATTCGTATTTCATCTGCTCTGAGGAGATTAAGAATAGGAAGTCATTGTGGACCCCAGGATGAAAAATCAAAACCAAACATCATCCTTCCACTGTACCGATTTTTCTTCAAAATTTACTCCTTCATACTTCACCACCCGGCACAAAAAAACCATTACCATCAGCCACCCTTTCAGATTTCAATATGCGTCTTACCTGGTCAAGCAATTAGTGGGACACATTCATGGCCCAGTATTTATCTATCTAAGGTGGAGATCCTCATCAGCTGTTAGAAATTAGACCTGCCATTCAAAATGCATTTTATCTATACGTAGTCGTTAGAATGCATGGCCTATACTTAACTTCTCAAAGTGAATTTATTACTTGTTACTTGTTAGAACTGCCTTTGAAAACCCGAATTTGGAATCCCTTTTTGGCCCCATAACAATTGATAACTACAAGGACTCCGACTCCATGATACTCACTAAATGACAACGAAAGATAGGATCACCGGGAAACACATCAAGCGAACATTTCCAGCATTCGGGGGAAAGATATAGAGATTTGCAATTTTGCACCCTCCAAAATGTGCACTTCATCACACACAGCCCTCTGTTCTCATCGTTCGTTGCCATATGCAAAGGCTCAAGATAAGTTCGATCGACTACGTCGGCGCCAAGGTCCCAACAGTACAGAAAAATCAAAGCAGCCTATCAACTCACCGAGGCGTTCTTTTCGCAGATATCGACTTGCAATTACACATAAAAAAAAAAAAAAAAGCAACAAAGAACTCATCCAATTTCGCAGCGCATTTCCGAAAACGATCAAAACAACCCCGAAACGAAATGCGAAAATCGAGGGAAGAGCAGGATTACTGGAGCGGTCGGGACTCCAGGCGTGGCAAGTGATGCAGGGAGCGAACTGGTGGACCGCGACCGCCGCCATTCTCGCCTCTCTCTCTCTCTCGGATCAAAGCGAGGAAGCCTTGAAGGCTTGAACTTCGGAGCTGGAATCGACGATCGTCTAGAGTCTTCCACGCTCCGATCCCGATGCCGTTCCTCCTCTTTTCTCCTTCAGTTCATGCCATCGGATCGCGAAGGGATGGGATCGCGAAGCGGCGCGAGATCCAAAATGCAGAAGCGCTGGATCGAGAGTATCTTTCGGCTGGGAATTGTGGCGGAAGAAAAGGGAATTCTTCAGCTCGAAGTAAAAGCTCCGCGGCTAGTGTTCGGCTCGGCCAGACGAGGAAGAAGACGATCCGCCCAACCGACGCCCCCACAGGCTTCTTTTTGGGGGGCTTATTGGGGAATTTAGCAAAACGCACGATCCTTAACAATATTTTCTCTAGTTATTTATTTATTTATTTACAAAAGAGGATCTTTGGTTTTTCAATGTCCTTGAAATGAAAATGGAGGATATTATAGGGGCACAAAAAAAAAAAGAACTAAAAAATCAACCATGATGATAAACCGAAAAAAGGCCCCCGTCGTTTTATGATTTCTAGACCCCTCATTTTCATTCGAAACAATTGGTTATAAATAATCTAATCTGATTTGGTTTAATCGTCATCGCATTTATCAATCGTAAGTTTAAATCAAGTATGCCACGGCACATGTCAATTCTGTAGTCTCGTGACTTTGAGTAATATTGTATTATGCTTATCAAGCCACATTTTCATAGTCAAGTTTCTAATCAATTTAAATTGTACGACGAATTTGACAAAGTTGCTTATCGATCCTCCTCAAGCTCCTCATTCATCGGGAGCTGATTGATTCCAAGTATTTGAGACTCCGACGAAGCACTTGTGGCTATCCAACCCCCATGTAGTTTTGATCGTTGATGCCACTACCGTCGGAGATTGTTGACAGGTGACCGATCTTTCCTCAATTGGAGCGCTTATTTCAGGTGAGAGCCATTGGGATATGGAGCTTCATTTTTGCACTGCAATTCCCTTGCCTCGTAACTGATCTTGCTAAATTAATGTAGCTTACATTAGGAAAACTCTTACATAGTCATCCAAAGCATTCATTAACATTTAACATTTTTTGGCCCACTTGGAGAACCTTGCCTCCTTAAAAGCCAACGATAGGGAATATCCTATATAGGCCTATTTGATGTTAAATAAGTTGATAATGACATTTCGACCAAAAAATGAAGTTGATAAAAACATGAAATTGATAAGAAAGCAAGAAATTTGATCCGGATGCATACAAAGCTAGAAGTACTGAGTCCAGTTAATTGCGTAATCAATATGTAAATTTTTTCTCCTTAGGCGAAGATCGTGGAGGCAAGGGATGACGACATGTCCCTCAACATTCTGCTTTTTCTTTCATTTGAATTGTTCTTTGTATTTTGTTGAGACACCACATTCGAAATGTTTGATTACACATATGAAGAATTGGAATAATTGATTTGAGGATAATAAGGAAAAAAAAGTAGGGACATGAGAGGTACAAGATGATATTTTGGAGGACAACGACAATTGTCTTGCCTTATAGAGCTAACCTAAATAGGTTATTTCACATTCCAGATTCTTCATGCTCATTGTGTGGAAATTCAAAAGAAATTTCAGTCCATCTATCAATAGGATGCCCTTCAACCCACATTTTATGGAGATAGAGTCCATGGTGTATCGTCTTGTCTACTTGGAACTTTTCGTCACTAGAGAAAATGATAAACCACTTCCTTGACCCACGACGGGAATTCAATTGCAAACTCTTCACCCTCTTTGCAGTAATTTAATGTCATTCACAGCTTAAACTCAGTACATTAAGCTCTAAATCAACATTATTGGCAACAAATTAGTTTGTTTTTTTACACAATTTGCCCAAATTTTCAAACCTGTTAAGCAAGAGAGAAGAAGGGCGTTTCGAGAGCTTGCTAAAACGAATGACGATGGGTGAGTTGGCTTTTGACGAAGGAGGAGGGTGATTCAGGCAAGCCATCGGCAAGCGGAACAAATTCCTCACTCTCGGTTTCTTTCTCAAACTTCCTGTCCTCTTTCAAGTGAGCGAGCACCTCCCTTGGCTGAACATCCTCTCTCGCTTTTAGGAGCCACCGGCCGGCGCGGATATCTTTTGCCACCCCAAGCTTGTCGGCCGGCCTGATTCCCTACCCAAAAATCATGCTACCATTTGCCCAGTCCTGCCTTCAGTGCCCTGCCCTACTTTTGTACATTGCTGTGCTATGGAGGTGCGAAGGAAGAAGGGAAGAAAGGGGTCGGGCCAGGGGAAGAAGGAAGGCTGGGTTGGGGAAAAGAAAAAAAGAAAAGGAAGACGTCGGGCTCGGCCCAAGCGGGTTGAAAGAAGAGAAGGGGTTGGGTCAATTCGGCCTGCTTTGTTTTTTCCTTAAAAATACAAAAAAATTAAATTTTTAATTAATTAATTTTTTTTTTTTTCACTTTTTTTATTATATTTTTTTAATAAATTCTATTTCAATTTGCTTGTCTATCCAACTATCTGTTTTTGCTATTTCTATTTTGACAATTTACCTGGCCGGCAAAATCAGGTGTTAATACTAGGTTAACGCCCCTATATTATGTTCTAGCCGGACAAATGGAGGAAAAAAAAAAAGCCAAGTAATTAATGGCTGCGCAAGTACACAAGAATTCGTAATCCAATTAAAGTTTCCATTATGAATATTTAGTCGAGTGTAGAAAACCAATGGGCAAGGCAATGATCCACTCGTTGTCCGTTTGACTTGTTTGCTTGCTTCATTTGATAACTCTTACTCGATATTGCAGAGAAGCACCAAAACGTGGGTTGGGTTCCAAAGTTGTTTTGCTTAATTCAGAGGAATTGGGTTGGTTGGACTAAGAAAAAGGTATACATCATGTTTCTGGGTTTTGATTTGGGTTGGTTTGACTAAGAAAAAGGTAGATATCGGGTTTTTGGGTTTAAACCCAATGTTTACCTTAAACCCGATGTCGGCCTTTTTCATAGTCAACCAAACCAATTCCTCTGAAATTGACTCACTCTATTTGCTCCCACGAATTGCAAGATGTTAACACTACCATTCCGATTTCAAAAATTGTCTACCCTCCACTTCAATCTCTCATGTTCATCTACTTTTCTCCTCTCTTCCTTTCTCAATCTTCTCTCTACTCAAATTTTCATTGCAGGCCATGGTCTCATTTTGTTGTCTCTCTTCTTCTCTTCTTTCTCTTTCCTTTGTTTTTCTATCTCAATTCTCAAACTTTGCCGATGCTCAAGCTCAAGATCTTGATTATCCAACTGCGACGCTTTCAACACGGTGGACAAATAACGGAGACTACATTTTATGTAAATCATCCCATTCATCTGCAGACCTATTGATCCTGCGGTCAATTCTACGCCGAGGCATAGGAGCTTTTGGCACTGCCTACGTCACTGGCTTCTATTGTAATTATAACTGCAACACTTGCCTCTTTGCTGTTTTCATCTTCCATCCTTGCTCAAGTATTATGACTGATGATGCATCTATAGAAGTAGTATGGTCCACCAATCGGAACAACCCTGTAAAGATCAACGCAACATTAGAGCTTACGTCCAAAGGCGATTTGGTGTTGAAAGATGCTGACGGTACTATTGCTTGGTCCACGAACACTTCTGGCAAGTCTGTTGTAGGCTTGAACTTGACAGATTTGGGGAACCTCGTGCTGTTTGATAAGAATAATGTGACTGTTTGGCAGTCTTTTGATCATCCAACCGACACACTTGTCCTCGGACAAAAGTTGATGGCGGGCCAAAGATTGACGCCAAGTGTTTCTGAGACAAATTGGGCCATAGACGGTTCGCTTACGCTTCACATGAATGGTCGTGGATTATTTGCTCAAATCGAGACTAGTCCTTCTCAGATCTATTACCAGTCTCTTATTGATAACCCAAATGCAAATACCGAGTCTCCATATGTTGAGTTTATAAATGGAAGCTTGGCTTTCTTCTCAAACTCTATTCAGAATTTTAGTTTGATTTCAGTCCCTCACGCATCTTTTGTACAATACATGAAACTGGGCTCGGATGGGCATTTGAGAGTGTATGAGTTATCATATAGGCTTGATTGGAGTTCACCTGACTATATGAGTGCATTGTGGGCAGAAGTGGCTGATCTTTTGACTATGTCTCTCACGGGGGACTGTGGTTATCCCAAAGTGTGTGGACAATATGGAATTTGCTCCGATGGGCAATGTAGTTGTCCAGCTTCGAGTGAGGGAATGAGCTATTTCAAGCTAGAAAATTATACTAAGCCTAATTTTGGGTGTTCTAAGAATGTTCCGCTGTCTTGCGAGGCTTCACAAGATCAAAGTTTTCTAGAGCTCAAAGATGTCGCATACTTCATTCTTACTTCAGATCTCATGAACATAGATGCTTCAAGTTGTAAAGAGGCTTGCGCAAAACACTGTTCATGCGAATCAGCTATATTCAAGTACAAAATGGATCCCACTGTTGGCCGTTGTTACTTAACAACTCAAGTGTTTTCACTTATGAAAATTGACAAGAAAACGAATTCCTTTAATTCTACTGCTTTCCTAAAATTACAAAATGTGCATTATGGAGGAACTCCAAATCATTCTCTTGATTCTCCTCCCGCTAATGAAGCTCCTAATACTTCTGTTGACAATCAAAGGACCAACAGTCTCGTTGTAGTACTTGGGTCCAACCTCGGTGTTTTCATTGCCATAACAATTCTTATCGTCGTCATAGTTTTGTTTGTGTGGAAGAGAGATGACAATGAAGCAGAGGAGGAATATCTTACTTGAGTGCTTGGAATGCTCACAAGATTTCGGTTTAGTGATATGAAAGCCATGACAAATGATTTCAGTAAAAAGCTTGGCGAAGGTGGTTTTGGTTCTATTTTCGAAGGTACTCTAATTGAAGGAACAAAAGTTGCAATAAAGTGCCTTCGCGGTTTTAGGCAGGTCAAGAAATCCTTTCTTGCCGAAGTTGAGACTATTGGTAGTATCCATCATGTGAACTTGGCAAGACTCGTGGGATATTGTGTTGAGAAATCCCAAAGGCTCCTTATCCATGAGTACATGTCTAATGGGGCTCTAGATAGATGGATCTTTCCCAAATCCAATGAATGTGTTCTCTATTGGCAACAAAGGAAGAAGATCATTCTTGATATAGCGAAAGAACTAGATTATCTTCATGAAGATTGTACACCTAGACATTAAGCCCCAAAATATTCTCTTGGATGGGAATTTCAATGCTAAGGTTGCTGATTTTGGATTGTCCAAGTTGATTGATAGGGACCAAAACCAAGTTGTCATAAGCATGAGAGGAACTCCTGGTTATTTGGCCCCTGAGTGGCTGAATGTAGCGATTACTGAAAAGGTCGATGTGTATAGCTTTGGCATGGTTATCTTGGAGATAGTTTGTGGAAGAAAAATCTTTGATAGGTCTCTAGATGAAGAAGACATGTATTTACTGAGCCTGTTTAAGAGAAAGGCAGAAGAGAAACGGTTGCTAGACATTGTGGGTAAGTCTAGCGAGGATATGCGATTAAATGGGCCACATGCGGTAAATATGATGAGGATTGCTGCATGGTGCTTGCAAGGAGATTATACAATGAGGCCTTCCATGTCGATGATCATCAAGGTATTAGAGGGTATTATGGAAGTTTCAGACAACTTGGATTACAACTTCTCTGCTCAGCCTTCCACTAAAGGAGCAGCAAAATTCGGTCAAGAATTTAGTGCTACCACTGCATTATCACCCTTTGTTCTAATAGGTCCACAATGACGCGGGCAAACTTATAATATCGGTTCTCTCTATATCTAGTGGTAAAATTGTGCAGGCAATTGAATTTCCTCTCAAAGCTTGAATGCTCCGGTATGTCTTTTTCTTTTCAGGCCCAAAAGTCCGTGGCACGATATCAATTCTCTGTTTTGCTCGCAAATGAATGGACTTTGGCATATCTAAGAAAATGATTGTTTTCTTTTGGTCGAATTTAGGAAGGATTGACTTGGTTAGTTTATTGCATTTAGGTTTTATTGCTTATGTAGAGTCCAGTTGTGGCCAAATTTATCAAGTTAGTACCAATAGCAATAGGGATTTTCTGCTGGTCAGTAAAATGGAAGTCTGGAGTTTAGAAACCATAACTTAAATTTCCTTGCGTTAATCCGCTTGCAAGTTCCAGCCGGAGAGTGATGGAGAGATGTTGCTGATGTTTCAACCCAGGTTCGTGTCAAACATAGCGTCTGAATACATTTCGTAAAAGAGGGAACCTGTTGAGCCATTTGTGTAAAAGCTGCTAAAACTAAGTTCTTGATAATGTCTTTTAGTAGCCTTATTATTTCTTGGATCCGAACCTGATTTACTTGGCATTTGATCTCCTTCGGAAATGATTTTTCCGTCCAGGTCTTCTTCATTTTGAGGTTAATGACTTAATTTAATCCGTTGCGAAGTCATTCTTAAAACCAACAAAGATCATCGGAAAAGTTTACCATTGGTAAAGTTCTGACATCTTCTATTGATTACTTCTGAAATATTCTCGGCCAATCATCATGACTTCCAACTTCTAACGATCAAATTGTGATTATTTCGACGTGTATGTCTGCCAAAAATAGAGAATTGAGATGGTTGGATATTCAAGATTCAACTATGCAATGTAGAGTTTGCTAAAGCTTAAAGGAGATCAAATCAATCTTGACAAAATTAAGAGGCTAGTTTTATTTTTAATTTTGACAAAAAAAAAAGGAGAGGAAACAGACATCGAATATGGTACAAACCACGAAAGGGGTAATGAATTCTTGATTTGAATAGAATTTGATAAATCACGAGTCAGATTAGCAAAATAGCAAACAATGTATCCTTGAAGTCAAGATTCTTACTTTACATGGTTCGGGGAAACTCCTTGATAGAAGACTGTAGTTTTCGATGGGTCAACACAGTCCGCTCACTTGGCTCAAGTGTTCAATGCCATATTGTAGGCCATCAAGCGATCCATATCTTTATACGTCTTATTCTCTACTTGCATATAATCTCATCTGAATTACCTTAAAAAATATATATATTAGAACCTTCGATAAACAAAAACATAAAAAAGAGAAATATATATATATATATAGGAGTCATGTTAATTTGGAAGAATATCAACTCTATTTCGCATCGTTGAGCACGACTAGACAAGTACGGAAGTTTTCTGCATAAGCCATGTGGCAACTTACAACTGTAGAGCTATGCAGATTTTGCGGCTCCTAAGACTGGCCATGAAGCATGAATTAGTGGCGAGAAGATTGAACTCCGGACTCTTTACAAAGTGAAAATGGTCGAATGTCTTGACATGTATTGATCCATCGAAAGTTTCTCCTTGGTAAAACTTTGATTGCAACGTTAAGGTCTCGCGCATGCTTAATCTATCGGTGATGCGTTGGACAGAGCTATTGATGTTTGGCTTGGGCCCGTGCATTGATCGTCTCTAGGCAAAAGTAATTTTGGTGTAGAAACTATAAAAGAACTCGTGCTCTCTAGTGAGATTTCATATGAATCTCACAAATTCTTACGATGGATTTAATATAGGATTTTAGTATATACAATGCTTGTCAAGATAGACTAAACGTTGTTTCCTCTCAACATGAAGCCACCAATGCCACGAGTTGAACACCAATGCATCAATGCCCTCCCAAATCTTGGCGCTCTGGAGAAAGTCGAGCCTAAGAGCTTGTTCAGTGCACATGCTTGCCATGTCCACCAGGAACATGTCATGGAAGAACATCAACTCCACTCTGTATTCCTGCACACGTATTATTGGGATATACGTGTGAGTGAGTTGTGTTTGAAAAGCTCACTTTAGAGAATTGATGTAATGTAAATCAATTAATATATCTTAATTGGCTTGTAACTTATTGGCTTAAGTTTTTAAGTGAAAGTGGATCTAATTGGATATATTAACTAGCTCGGACTTGGGCTCTCTCTCGGTGATTTCCTTGGAAGAAGGTATCGAGTTTTTGCTGTGTACTCCCCACACGTATCATGATTGACGAGTCATCAATGCTCTTGTCAAAGTGCATTTGGCCTCAAGCACTGCGGTGGGAACCATGCTAGAATATTAGCCTCTTCCCTCTCAATCTCGACAGGCAATCTTACCTGTTGAATCTAAACCAAACAACTTTCATTAATCGGGAGCGACTGTATATGTTATGGTACATAAATCAGAGACCTATTGCGTTGTTTAATCCATTAATCGAGAACCGAATGGTACTTCTTTTATCCGTCGAGACCTAATATCGGATTCCTATCCAACCCCTTTACATTTCTCTCTCATTTTAATTTCATTTCGCCGACGCTAATCCAAGAGTGTTGGGAATGTCGGATTCCCAAAAAACTGGATTCGACACTAAATCGAATCCCTAAACTTGTGCGGAAGACGAGCCCGGGAAAAACACATGCATCACCGATCCTAAGGCATATCACAGAATCGAACGTACCTTGTTAGCCACAGATTAAACACCGACGCCGATATGAGGAAGAGAAAACCAATCCCGTTCGATCCGATGACGTCAATTGGCCTTAAAAGGAAGAGAGTATTGTCTCTTTTGTCTTTGTTCTTTCTTTTGGAGGGAGAGAGGGAGGAGGAACGTACGTACTGCCAAAAGGTACGTTCCTCCTTCTTTATTTCCCCCTTTTTATACGTCTCCTCCACAAAAAGAAACGTGTCCCTTCATCATATCCCTCTATCCATGGGCCCTAATATTGTGGGCCGGGCTTTTAGGCCCAACTTGGGCGGACGGGCCAACTTAGGCCCATCACAATAATTAATAAAACCATCATCTCCCACTCACACATGGTGGGCCGAACAGGATCCTCTTTACCTCTCTTCAACATTCATACCGGTGAATAATCTGTGCGACCAGCATACTTTGAGAGCTCGTTGCTATACATCTGTTAGGAATATATAGCAGTTCATAATGGGCATCACACTTTGAGTAGATTTAGTATGCAGTACCATAGATCGATCGATCACATTTATATCTCTCTCTTTATCTCCTTTTAAACAGTAATATATTGTATTCACAATTATGATTATCCCAAAGACAATCATAATTGGTCGACCAGTGAACACAAAACTATAATGTGATTCTCCAAATTCGATCTTCCTCTTTCCTTCAAACTCTCAATTTCAGTTCAGCTTGCTTTTCTAGAAATGTCCCATTAGATCGAATCAACTCATGACCATTGGCAACATCCTAAGATAGCAAACACTAAATAGAAATCTTGAGAATAAGTAAAAGTCACGAGGACACTAAAATTGAGGAACTCTTTTCCTCAAGAGTCTCACTTGGCATAAAAGTTGAGATCAAACTTATGCCACTCTTATTGGTCGTCTCATGCATACGTAGTATGAAATACGTATTACGGTATTAACTCCTTTCCCATGGAGCGTATGTCTATATCTTCAATTCCGTACAGATGACAGTTTAGACATACCCAATGTCTAACTTGAGTTCACTTATCTACTCATTCACAGAATCCATCAGAACTCACATCTGGCATCATAGACAGATAAAATAAAATATGTGGGTTATTTTACTTTCGGACATAGTCAATTTCATGTCCTCATCTTAACACTTAGTTAAGGCGACATAAATATTTTAAGCTTGAGCTCTCAATTATCACCTAGATAATAAGCTTAAAAACAGTCTTATCTCTATTTATCACATAGTAAATAGAGGCGATTACCCGTGTGAGTGGGCTAATCTTATATCTGTCCGACATACTTTCTCAACTTAAAGTAATGCACTGAGCATTAAGATGCATAAAGATCAAATAAAAATTCATAGGCATTAATAATGAAAAAACACAAGTTCATAAATGTGAACAACTCAGGGAAATTACAATATCCAGTACATCAGACTCTACGCAATCCTAGAGATTTTACATGACCACAAAACACATCTCTAGGTATTGGCTTTGTCATAGGATCTGCTACCATTTTATGCGTAGATATGTACTGTAAGTTCACATCCTTTCGTGCAACCATATCTTTGACAAAGTTATACTTGATATCTATATGTTTGGTCTTGCCATGATATTTTGGATCTTTGGTGTATGCTATAACTGCTTGGCTATCACAGTTAACCAATAATGGATTTGCAGCTTTCTCAATAACACCTAAATGATCCAAAAATCTCTTAAGCCAAACTCCTTCTTGTACCGCTACTGATAATGCCACGAACTCAGCTTCCATCGTGGACAAGGCTATACACGTTTGCTTCATACTGCTCCATGATATGGCGCCGTTGTTCAGTAAGAAAGCAAATCCAGAGGTAGATTTCCTTTCATCTAAATCTCCTCCCCAATCAACATCTGAATAGCCTTCAAGTCGCAGATCATTTCCTTGGTAATTCAGCTTGTAATCAGCAGTTCCCTTCATATACCTCAGTATTCTCTTAACGGCTTTCCAATGTGCTTGACCTGGATTGGATTGGTATCTACTCACCATTCTAACTGCAAAACATATGTCAGGTCTTGTACACATCATAGTGTACATTAAGCTCCCAACAGCACTAGCATAAGGAACATGTTTCATTTGTTCCTTCTCTTGTGGAGTCCTTGGACACAGTCTATGACTCAACCCTTCACTTTTTGCAATAGGAGTGTCTATGGGTTTACAATCTTGCATATGAAATCGTTCAAAAACCTTATTAATATCTGTTTCTTGCGAAAGAGATAATGATCTCTTCGAACAATCTCTTGAAATCTTAACTCCAAGAATGTATGCAGCCTCACCCATATCTTTCATCTCAAAGTTGGAGGATAACCAACTCTTGATAGTATGGACAAACTCCTTATTGCTTCCGGCTATTAGTATATCATCAACATATAATGATATGATCACAAATTGATCTTTGGATCTTTTGATATATACACAATGATCCTCATCAATCATCGTAAAATCATATGCCATTATGGCATTATGAAAACGTATATACCATTGTCTTGACGATTGCTTAAGGCCATATATCGATCTCAAAAGTCAATATACCTTTTCTTCTTGGCCTTTTGTAATGAAACCAACATGTTGTTCCATATATATTTCTTCCTCTAATTCTCAATTGAGGAAAACAGTCTTTACATCCATTTGATGTAACTCAAAATCCATACTAGCCACTATTGCCAGAATAATGCAATCGAGGTAAATCTCATTACAGGAGAAAATGTTTCTTCATAATCAATTCCTTCCTGTTGGTTATACCCCTTCGCCACAAGGCGAGCCTTATGCCTTTCTATCGAGCCATCAGCTTTTCGCTTTATTTTGAGAACCCACTTGTTCCCAATAGCTTTGCGTCCTTTTGGAAGATCAACCAGTTCCCAAACTTGGTTTGACTTTATTGACTCCATTTCCTCTTCCATTGCATGCATCCATTTTTCCTTACTAGGGCAATTTAGAGTCTCATTAATATTTCTTGGCTCATCCTCATCTTGTGGAGCAACCATAAAAGTTTCCCCTTCAATGTCAAAATGTCGATGGGGAATACTTTTGTGACTTGTTCGCCGTATGGGAGATTGTGCATTTTGCACATCGTTCCCTATTATGCTTCCACTAGGATTAGATAATGATGATGTCGTCTCATCATGTGGTTGTAATTGAGAATGGGTTGAATTCAATTCATCACTTCTCATATTACTCCCACTTGGACGAACTCCACTAATATCATTATCTTGATCCAAGATTTCAAATAGGAAGTAATCTTCACCTATTTCGCCCTTCTTAGGAAATTCATTCTCTAAAAATATGACATCCCGTGATTCGAATTCAGTTATACTTCCACTTTCCTGCTCACCTATGAACACATACCCTTTCGAGTGTTCAGAGTATCTTATGAAAATACTCTTCTTTCCTCTGGGACCCAATTTCCCAAACTTGTGAGAGGGCTCATGAGTATAGGCAGCACAACCCCACAGCTTAAGAAAACTTAAGTCCGGTTTTCTACCTGTCCATAACTCATATGGAGTGGAAGTAACTGATTTGGAAGGCAACCGGTTAAGTATATGGGCAGCAGTTAACAACGCATCACTCCAAAAAGTGATAGGTAAGTTAGCATGTGCCATCATGGACCTAACCATTTCCAGTAGGGTTCTGTTCCTTCTCTCTGCAACACCATTTTGTTGAGGAGTATATGGAATAGACAACTGTCTTTCTATTCCTTTTTCATCACATAATTTTCTGAACTCATCAGATAAATATTCTCGACCTCGATCGGATCTCAATGCTTTTATTTTCTTGTCTGATTGATTTTCTACCAAGTTCATAAACCTTTTGAAACAACTTAATGCTTCAGATTTATGAGAAATCAAATAGACATATCCGAATCGAATATAATCATTTATAAAAGTGATGAAATAAACAGCCCCATGCCTTCCTCTCACATTCATTGGACCACAGACGTCAGAATGGATTAAATGCAGAGGAAATTAAGCTCTTTTACCTTTTCCAAATGGTTTTCTTGTCGTTTTCCCTATTAGGCAATGCTCACATATGGGCAAATCGACTTTTTCAATATTGCCTAACAAGCCCTCTTTGGCTAGTCTATTTATACGTTGTTGGCCAATATGACCAAATCTAGCATGCCACACATTCACATCATTATCATATGAATTAGGAGACGTGAGAATGGAATAATAAACATTTGCATTAACACAATGAAACCATCCAGAAAATAACCACAACCATAGTAATTTGTATCCAAATACAAATCCACACCTCTATTATAGAAATTTATATTAAAACCTAACTTGACCAACACTAAAACAGACACTAAATTTCGACGAATCTCCGGAGCATACAATACATCATGTAGGAACAAAGTGCGTCCACCACGCATGTTCAGTTGGCAGGTGCCAATTCCTTTTACTTCAGCTCTGGAGTTGTTTCCCACATAGATCCACTTAGTTCCAGTTGGTACTTGTCGGAATTCCATGAAGGATCCTCTATCCTTCGCTACATGGTCTGTCACTCCTGAATCTACAGTCTACAAAGGATTAGACTCAGTTAAAAATACAGAACTTGACACATAAGCAAAGTTCTTAAAAAGTACAAGGGGTGTATACCTTCTTTGGCTCACGACAGTCACAAGCATAGTGACCCTTCTTGTCACAATTGTAACACTTCACCCTTGTAAGCTTCTTCATTCGAGGACGTTTTCCTCTTTCATGTTGGTTAAGCTTAGGTTTCTTCCCTGAAGGACCTGCTTCCTTGCCTTTCCCTTTATTGAACCAGTTAGGATGTTTGCGCTTGGAGCTCGAAGCTCCATGTGAGCTAGAACCAGCATGATAGATTTCAGCTTCCGACTTAGCCGCCAAGAGGCGGTCCTCTTCCAGCTCAAGATGACGCACTGCATCCTCAAAGGTTTTGATATTCTCATTATGAGTCAGGTGCACCTTCATATGCTCCCAACTCTGAGGCAAGGAACGAATCATTGCTTGTACTTGTTGCTCATCAGTCAAGACATGGCCAGCATCTTGAAGCTCATTAATCATGTTTGACATCTTTCTAAGATGTTGCTTCACGGTTTGACCATGAGGCTTCTTATAAGAGTCAAACCTAATAGTGAGCTGCCTTAGTCTGGTCACCGAAGTATGACCAAATCTTGCTGCCAATGCTTCCCACATTTCCTTGGCATTCTCAAAACGCCTAAACTCTCGCATGACGTCATTTCCCATGCTACTCAGTAACGTAATGCGAGCAAGAGAGTTCTTTCTTTTCCATGCAACAAATGCTTCCTTATCTCTCTTGTGCTATGCAGTGTTTCCTTCTTCAGGTTCTACCATGGTCAGGTTAAGAGCTTGTAGTGCCTCTTGCTCTTCCAGCACATATTGGATTTTCATGTGCCATATTTCATAGTTATCACCATTGAGCTTTTCACCTTTGTTCAGCTCAGCAACTATGCTCTTTGTGGCTAAAGCCATTGAACTGAACATATCAGACATATATGCACGAATTATTAATGCCTATCATTTATGCATCCATTTTGCACAGACCCATCATATCAATGAACAATTTCAAGTAAGGTTTCAGAATCAAAAGGTCACTATGTTTCCAATCATCCTCCAAAAATCCTAACTTAAAACTATCATTAATATAATTGTCTTATGCAAAATAAATTTTATGAAACTACAAAAACTTCTATGAACTACCCACAGCAATCAACAATAACAGAAAGCAAATAATATTTGACATCCAATAGAATAATAATGCTTTCACATAATACAACTAACATATCAGTTGTCACACCAACAATAACTAGGTAGAAAAGCATTACATAAGATGTCCACAAAGCACACTAAACAAAGACCAGCCAATACATCTAACACCAAGTCAATACACGAACTGGGAAAGATCCTCTTTTGTTCAATTTCTTGATCTTTTCCCTTGTAACAATCCAGTAATAATCATCTATAAAATCCATCACAATTTTCCTATATGAAGTGGCTTTGTTGACATCCTATATGCGATTCAACACTCCTTGCCATTCTGGTGTAAGAGTGTTCATGAAAAATTGCACCATCTCAGACTGTGGCAAGGGACGACCATTCCATATGACCTTTTGAATTTTCCCGTTGACTTCAAGAACGTGATCAATTAAGTGGCCACTCTCCTATTGATAATCATTCAGCTCAGCTATCAAGCTAGAAAGCCTTTCCTTTTGATCATCGGTAATTGGGCGAATAGGTGTGCGCAACCTAAGGGGAGGCATTGTTCCTGCAACAAATGCAGAATAAATCAGGGATTACATATAATTCACATAGAATTACTTGGCCAAAGAAACACATTCTTTTGCTCCTCCCTTTCCTCCTTTTTTTTTTTTTGGGTCAACGGTCAAAGTCAATGGTCAACGGTCGTCAACGGTCGTCAACGGTTAATGATCGAGGTTAGCCGGGTCGGACGAACCGACCCGGCACGTGCGGCATGCGTGCAGCTGACGTCACACATGCACGTGTGTCGCACGTGCGCGCGTCGGCCGTGCACGCGTGTGCGATGCACGCGCCTGCCCCTGCGAATCGGCACGTGCGTTGCACGCGCCGAAGACGCCGGTTCGTTCCGGCTGCGCGTGGGGGTGCGTCCGGCGGCGTTCCGCCACTCGTCGCGCTCGTCTCGACGAGACCTTCCATCTAACGCCATCAGAAATGGATTTCGACTTATAGAAACTCGAAAAAATGGATGAACAGTGCTCAGGTGTCGGGATTTTTCCGCCTTGATCGGTGTCGGCCGATTAATTTCACGAAAAATCAATAAGAAATCATCCATAAACATGAAAGGGGTCGGGAAAAACATGGAAAAGGATCGGGAAACAAGAACTAGGGCTTTGATACCAATGTTGGGAATGTCGGATTCCCAAAAAACCGGATTCGACACTAAATCAAACCCCTAAACTTGTGCGGAAGACGAGCCCGGGAAAAACACATGCATCACCGATCCTAAAGCACATCACAGAATCGAACGTACCTTGTTAGCCACAGATTAAACACCGACGCCGATATGAGGAAGAGAAAACCGATCCCGTTCGATCCGATGACGTCAATTGGCCTTAAAAGGAAGAGAATATCATCTCTTTTGTCTTTGTTCTTTCTTTTGGAGGGAGAGAGGGAGGAGGAATGTATGTACTGCCAAAAGGTACGTTCCTCCCTCTTTATTTCCCCCTTTTTATACGTCTCCTCCACAAAAAGAAACGTGTCCCTTCATCATATCCCTTTATCCATGGGCCCTAATATTGTGGGCCGGGCTTTTAGGCCCAACTTGGGCGGACGGGCCAACTTAGGCCCATCACAATAATTAATAAAACCATCAAAGAGTAAACTTTTTTAAGAATCGAAAGCTTACCGTTGTATATCGATAGCTCGTAAGAAAAAGACAATAGGATAAAAGGTGCACTTTTTGAAATACCACCGCAAAAAGACAATACGAAAGCAACTTCGCGACTACAATTTCTATATGTAAAGAAGTACACCCTATGATTTGAATTTGTTTCTTTACGTGCAAGAGGGAAAGAAAACAGACAAAATGATCGGTCGATTCAATATGGGCCATTTGGGCTTCTTTTCGTCGTACTTAATCTCTTGCACGCAAAGAATACTTCCTATGATGATAAGTGCCTTCTTAATGTGTCCAAGAACGATTTAGGGAAAGAGCACGAGACTTTGTAAGGGCCATGCTTGTTTGGAAGCAACAACGTTGGGTAACTTTGAGACTTCAAGTGATGCGAGATCCATATCGCAATCAAATGGGTCCCTATCCATTGCTAACTCAACCTATTTCAAAAGACTATATCTCACCGACACCTAATTAAGCGCGTATGCATGATCTCGAGAAGATATTCCTTTCGATTTGTATTCCATCTTACGTAATTTTGATTAGATGGATCTGTCCACCTTTAATATTGAATCGATGATAAGAAATGGAAATCTTGTTCGGGGTGAGGGTCCGAAGGATGTGGCTAATAATTTAAGAAGACGATAAGATAGACGCGAAACCTATGATATCTCTTCCTCATCACGGTACTGGAATATAAGCAGGTTACTTTTAAGTTATGAAGAAGTTTTAATATCTGCAACAGCATCCTGGATTATGCACCTCCGAGACCATGATCGTCATTAACAACGGACAAGGACAACGAAACCAAAGACATCACCAACGTTCACATGGTCATAGCCGAGTTGGGTTTGAAGCGGAGTGCTGCCGAGCTCGCACGAGAGGAGAGATAAGCAGAGAACGTACCTCGGCAAGTCGCAGTTGCCGACGGGCTTCCATCTGTACTTGAGGCAACCTGTGGTTGAGATCCTCCATGGGCTCCGCGCGCGCAGGAGATGATTCCAAATATTCAGGACTCCGGCAAAGCACTCTTGGCTATCTAGCCAATGCAGTTGAGATCGCTGCCGCTGCCGCCATAGATCGTCGATAGGTGACCTGTCTTTCCTCAATCGTGGCACTCGTTTTGGGTGGAGACTCGATCAGATCATGCAAAATTAGGACGAGTAGGCATTGAGGGTTTTGGAATTGAACAATGATTGAGATTGCACGGTGGATGATGTAATTGTGCCTCATGCGGATGTCACGTTCGAAATGTCGACTAATCACATTACATTATGTTGAACCTCATGGACCACGCATATTGTAACTTCTTTTTCATTTTCACAATAAATTTCTATGGGTACCATGGCAATCAATCACTTTGTTCACTAGGATATATTGCATTATCTACTTTCGCTGAACTGAAAACGGAAACTCTATTTTGGTTTATTAATTCCTCATAATATTGGTAACCGTTAGTCTGCGAAAGATATACCATGTTGCGTCGATTTGATTAAACTAGCTTAAACAAATGAACAATGCACAAAATGTTGAAAATAGTTCACAAAAATGATTTTGTAGTGATATAATAAATTTCTCCTAAGGATACAAATATCGATTGCATGTTTAATTTCCTAATTACGAACTTGCAATATAGCCAAATTATTTGATACTCTTATAAATCTAGCTTCCTCTTAATATAAATTCAAATTTGTCACCCCTCCCACTCCCAAAAAAAAAAAAAAATTTAAAAATATAAACCGGCCACAAATAGGGAATTTTCTATCCCCAATACCAGAAATTTCCATGATGAATTAAATCTGAATTTGAATTATTCATTTATTCTAGCAATGTGCAGATTCAAAAGGTTTGAGTTACAAGAGACTGATAAAGGAACAAATTCCAGGTATCAGGAACTCCAGCAAGACACCAGTGGCTGCAATCTAAGATCCTGTGTCCTCCCAAGCCATAGACCGATGGATGTCCATCTACTCGGAGCTGCGAGAGATACGTGACGTTGAGCAGACGGACCGGGTACGTCATCGATCTTATTACTTTCTCTACCACCAGTTCCGCTGGGTTTGGGCCGGCTGGGTATCGCCGCACAGCGAGCGGATGCTTCTGGTCGACACAAGCATCGGCGTTCGGTTGACCCCAGTCACTTGCACTGCTTGATTTGAACAAGATTTGATAAATCACGAGTTAGATTAGCAAAATAGCAAACAATATGTCCTCGAACTCTGAAGTTCTTACGTTGCATGGTCTGGGGAAACTCCTTGATAGAAGACAGTGGTTTTCGATGGGTCCACCCTGGAGTCCACCCATTTGGCCCAAGTATTCAGTGCCTTCTCGTAGGCCACCAAGCGATTCATGTCTTTGTAAATCTTTTTCCCTTCTTGGATATAATCCCATCTAAATTACCTCAAAAAAAAGAATGTCAGAAGCTTCGAAGTTTCAAGCACATAGAAAAAAAGCAAAAATAAATAAGGGAAAAGCATGCTTAATATAAGTAAATGCTCTATTTCACATCGTTGTTGCCAACTGAATCAAATAAGTATGTCCGTTTCTGAACAAATCACGCCATTACCATCCAGTGTAGAGCTACGCAGATTTTGCTTCTCCTACGAGGTTAAAATGGTCAGATATCTTAACCTACATCAATCTGCCCAGAAATTAGTCGATGGACATGCTTGAGTAGGGTAATGTAGTTGAAAGTCCCCTTCGAAAAGTTTGTATATATAATTATTCTTATGGGCGGACCTGGGCACCAAATTAGACCCGAGCTAGCTCGAGCCTGTGCATTGATCACCTCTAGATAGAAGTAAATATGATGCGGAAACTATAAGAGAACTCATGCTCTCTAATGAGATCAAGTGTGGTTCTCACATATTCTTGAAATGTGATCGATTTGATTTGAAATCTAAGCCGATGTAAAGCTTGCTAAGACGGACACTTACGGTTGTTTCCTCCCTGTGTGAAGCCACCAATGCCACGAGTTGAATACCAACACATCGACGCCCTCCCATAGCTTGGCGTTCTGGAGAGAGTCAAGCCTGAGAGCTCGCCCGGTGCTTGTGCTCACTATGTCCACCAGGAACGCGTCTCGGAAGAACATCAACTGCACTCCATATTCCTGCAAACATATCACAATTGACGAGTCGTCAATTTCATCCTTTTATTTTGACCTTTCAAGTCAAAGAGAAAAGAGCAAAGAGTAAGTCAAGGCAAGAGGTCTCACTGGGAATGAGAAGTTGGAAAGCCCAGCAACTGTTGTCAAAGTGTATTTGGCCTCGGGCACCGCGGTGTGAACCATGCAAGTGAGGGATTGCCATTGATTCAAGCTCAACGAGTCCCCCACAAACATCAGCCTCTTCCCTTTCAATCCGAACAAGAAGGCTCGGCCGTCAAACCTAGACCAAGCAACCTTCATTAATCGGGAACGACGATATGTTATAAGCACATAAATCGGAGACCTGCTGCGCTTTCGAATCGATTCTTCCAGAATTGATTAGTATTTCTGTCGACACCCAATACAAGATTTCTTATCCAACCCCTTTACTTTTCGTCCTTTTTCGTTCCACATTGATCCAAGACTAAAAAATTTTAAGAATCCAAAGCGTACCTTTATATATTGGACATTCGCAAGACAGAGACAAAAAGAGAATAGGTGCACTTACAAAATAACATTGCTAAAGGATAATATGAAAGCAACTTCACAACTACATTTCCTATATGTAAAGAAATGCACCCAATGATTTGAATTTGTTTCTTTACCAACAAGAGGGAAAGAATATAGGCAAAAAGATTGGCCGGTTCGATATGGGCCATTTTGGCTTCTATTCGTCGTATCTGTCTCTTGCAAGCATAGAACACTTTCCATGATAAAAAGTGCCTTCTGAAAATGTCCAAGAACGATTTAGGGAAAGTGCATGAGACTTGTAAGACCATGCTTGTTTGGAAGCAACAACATTTGGTGACTTGGAGACTTCATGTTATGCCAGATGTGTATCACAATCAAATCGGTACCAATCCATCGCTAAATCTATTTCCAAAGACTATAGCTTAACGACAACGAATAAAGAGCGTATGCGTAGTCCTGTGGAGATGTTCTTTTCAATTTGTCTTTGCATCTTACATGAAACTATAAACAGATGGACTCGATCACTATGAATTTTGAATCAAATATCCGAAATGGAAATCTTGTCCGAGGTGAGAGTTTGAGGAATGTGGCTTAGAGGTTAGAAGATAACAAGATCGTGGCTTTGGAGAGTGTGGTTATGTACGTAGCATTTGACATCAGTTTAGTACTCGTTAAGGTCGACTCAGGTTTGTCAATAACGCTTGACAATACTGGAATACAAGTAGGGTACTTTCAACTTGTGAAGAAGTTCCAATCCCTACAACAGCATCTCCATTATGCACCTCCAAAACCATGATCATCACTAATAGCGGACAAGAACAACGAAATTCAAGACAAATTCACATGGTCGTAGCAAATTGGGTCTGAAGCTGAGTGTTGTCGAGCACGGGCGCAGACAGAGATATTGAGGGAACGTACCAAGGCAAGCCGCAGTTGCCGGCGGGCTTCCATCTGTACTTGAGGTAATCTATGTCGAGCCTGCCATTCTCAAGGCACTTGAACTGCTTATCTAAGAAGGGACACTGGGATGAGTTATAGAGAGGGTATGAACTATCATAGACCCACGATCCTGCGGAGGCATCGCAGGAACCGGCCTCGACAGTTTCTTCTCTCTTTCCCTTAGTATGTCCCAACGTTGTAACCGCTAGGTCACTCACAAGTAGAGAAATGACCACGAATATTGCACCTCCAAAGACACCCATGAGAGAGAGAGAGAGAGAGAGAGAGATGGGTTGGTTGGGACTTGAAATGTGTGTGAAACTGAGTAATATTGACAGAGATTAGTGATAATGGGGGCATATTATATAGAGAGAGGGTGAATGTTTCCAGGGGTTGAACCGAATCCAATTTGGAAATTTGATTAATGGACGGGTGAGGGATTTACATACCATAAGAATAGGAAAGTTGCAAACTGGATCTAATTGGATTTTTCTTCTATCTAGGACGACATATTGCGGAAGGTAGAAGTCAACAGAAACACAAACTGTGGCTTTATGGGGAAGAAGAGATTGACCCTCAAGCCCCTTTTAATAGCAACTCATTCAATGTTTGGCCCACACTTAATGTTGGATTTTACTTCCCAATTATAGTTCCTTGGTCTTCCAAAGCATTCATTAACATTATAACTTTTGTATTGGTACAGAGTCTATCCTAAACTTTTCAATTGGACAAATTTAGTCATAAACTTTTTCATATTGGTACCAATTCAGTCCATTTGGCTAATTTAAGCCGAAAATTACTGATGTGGCCATTGACGGTCTTATGTGGCGCTACGTGAACAAATTATATATTTTTTAAATTAATTTTTTCTTTTTTTTTCTTTTCTCCTTAGCCCTTGGCCGGCAAGGTTGTCGGCCGGCCGACCATCGCCGACCATAGGCTGGTCAAGGCGAGGGGCCTTGCGCCCTCGCCGGCCACTAGCAAGGGCCGCCGTGCCCTCGCTGGCCACAATTGAGGGCGTCAGCCCCCGCCCAGATCGCCACATGCGAGGGCGCGGTGCCTTCCCCCAAATCCAGGCGAGGGCCGCCGTGCCCTCGCCTGTGGCCGACGAGGGTGTAGAGGCCCTTGCCGGCCAACGGGCGAGGGTTTCGGCCCTCGCCTGGATCTGGGCGGGGGCCGACGCCCTCGCTTGTGGCCGGCGAGGGCGCGGCAGCCCTCGCCAGTGGCCGATGAGGGCGTGGGGCCCCTCGCCCCGACCCGCTTGTGGTCGGCGATGGTTGGCCAGTCGGCGACCTCGCCGGCCAAGGGCTAAGGAGAAAAGAAAACGAAAAAAAAAGTAAAGAGAAAAAAGGGGAAAAAAAGAAAAAAATAATTTAAAAAATCTAAAAAAAATATAAAAATTATAAAATTTGTTCACATGGCACCACATAAGACCGCCGACGGCCACATCAGCAATTTCCGGCTTAAATTAGCCGGATGGACTGAATTTGTATCAATATGAAAAGATTTAGGACTAAATTTGTCCAATTGAAAAGTTTAGGATTGACTTGGTACCAATACAAAATGTTTAGGATTGTTTTGGTACTTTTCCCTAAGAATAGGAAAGTTGCAAACTGGATCTTATTGGATTTTTCTTCTATCTAGGAAGACATATTGCGGAAGGTAGAAGTCGACAGAAACACAAATTGTGGCTTTATGGGGAAGAAGAGATTGGCCCTCAAGCCCCTTTCAATAGCAACTCATTTAATGTTTGGCCAACACTTAATGTTGGATTTTACTGCCCAATTATAGATCCTTGCTCTTCCAAAGCATTTGTTAACATTATAACTTTTGTATTGGTACCAAGTCAATCCTAAACTTTTCAATTGTATAAATTTAGTCCTAAACCTTTTCATATTGATACCAATTCAGTCCATCTGGCTAATTTAAGCCGGAAATTGCTGATGTCGGCGGTCTTATGGGGCGCCACGTGGATAAATTTGATCATTTTTATATTTTTTAAATTAAAATTTTCTTTTTTTCTCTTTTTTTTTTCCTTTTCTCCTTAGCCCTTGGTTGGCGAGGTCGTCAGCTGGCCGACCATCGCCGACCACAGGTTGGTTGGGGCGAGGGGCCTCGCGCCCTCGCCGGTCACTAGCGAGGGACGCCGCTCCCTCAGCGACAAGCGAGGGCGTCAGCCCCCGCCCAGATCCAAGCGAGGGCTGAAACCCTTGCCAACGGGCGAGGGCCTCTGCGCCCTTGTCGACCACAGGCGAGGGCGCGACGACCCTCGCCCAGATCCAAGCGAGGGCACGACGCTCTCGCCCTCGCCACGAGTGAGGGCCACCGCGCCCTTGCTTGTGGCCAATGAGGGTGCAGCGGCCCTCCCCCAAATCCAAGCGAGGGCCGCCGCGCCCTCGCCTGTGGCCGACGAGGGTGCAGAGAGGACCTTGCCGGCCAATGGGCGAGGGTTTCGGCCCTCGCCTGGATCTGGGCGAGGGCCGACGCCCTCACTTGTGGTCGGCGAGGGTGCGGGGCCCCTCGCCTCGACTAGCCTGTGGCCGACGATGGTCGGCCGGTCGGCGACCTCGTCGGCCAAGGGCTAAAGAGAAAAGAAAAAGAAAAAGAAAAGGCAAAGAGAAAAAAGAGAAAAAAAGAAAAAGATAATTTAAAAAATATTAAAAAATTATAAAAAATTATAAAATTTGTCCACATGGCGCCACATAAGACCGCTGACGGCCACATAAGCAATTTCTGGTTTAAATTAGCCGGATGAACTGAATTGGTACCAATATGAAAATGTTTAGGACTAAATTTATCCAAATGAAAAGTTTAGGACTAAGTTGGTACCAATACAAAAGATTTAGGATTGTTTTGGTACTTTTCCCTAAGAATAGGAAAGTTGCAAACTGGATCTTATTAGATTTTTCTTCTATCTAGGACGACATATTGCGGAAGGTAGAAGTCGACAGAAACACAAACTGTAGCTTTATAGGGAAGAAGAGATTGACCCTCAAGCCCCTTTCAATAGCAACTCATTCAATGTTTGGCCCACACTTAATGTTGGATTTTATTGCCCAATTATAGTTCCTTGGTCTTCCAAAGCATTCATTAACATTATTGTATTGGTACCAAGTCAATCCTAAACTTTTCAATTGGACAAATTTAGTCATAAACCTTTTCATATTGGTACCAATTCAGTCCATCTGGCTAATTTAAGCTGGAAATTGCTGATGTGGCCGTTAGCGGTCTTATGTGGCGCCACGTGAATAAATTTTATAATTTTTATAATTTTTTTTTCAAATTTTTTAAATTAATTTTTTTTCTTTTTCTCATTAGCCCTTGGCTGGCGAGGTCGTCGGCTAGCCGACCACAGGCTGGTCAAGGCGAGGGGCCTCGCGCCCTCACCGGCCACTAGCAAGGGCTGCCGTGCCCTCGCCGGCCACAATTGAGGGCGTCAGCCCCCGCCCAGATCCAGGCGAAGGCCGAAACCCTCGCCCGTTGGCCGACGAGGGTCTCTGCGCCCTTGTCGGCCATAGGCGAGGGCGCAGCGACCTTCGCCCAGATTCAAGCGAGGGCACGACGCCTTTGCCCTCACCTGTGGCCAACGAGGGTGCGGCGGCCCTCACCCAAATCCAAGTAAGGGTCGCCGCGCCCTCGCCCGCCACGAGCGAGGGCTACCATGCCCTTGCCTATGGCCGATGAGGGTGCAAAGGCCTTTGCCGGCCAACGGGCGAGGGTTTCGGCCCTCGCCTGGATCTGGGCGGGGGCCGACGCCCTCGCTTGTGGCCGGCGAGGGCGTGGCGGCCCTCGCCAGTGGCCGGCCATGGTCGGCCGGTCGGTGACCTCACCGGCCAAGGGTTAAGGAGAAAAGAAAAAGAAAAAACAAAGTAAAGATGAAAAATGGAAAATAAGAAAAAAATAATTTAAAAAATCTGAAAAAAATATAAAAAATTATAAAATTTGTCCACGTGGTGCTACATAAGACCGCCGACGGCCACATCAACAATTTCCGGCTTAAATTAGCTAGATAGACTGAATTGGTACCAATATGAAAATGTTTAGGACTAAATTTATCCAATTGAAAAGTTTAGGACTGACTTGGTACCAATACAAAAGGTTTAGGATTGTTTTGGTACTTTTCCCTAAGAATAGGAAAATTACAAACTGGATCTTATTTGATTTTTCTTCTATCTAGGACAAGATATTGTGAAAGGTAGAAGTCGACAGAAACACAAACTGTGGCTTTATGGGGAAGAAGAGATTAACCCTCAAGCCCCTTTCAATAGCAACTCATTCAATGTTTGGCCCATACTTAATGTTGGATTTTACTGCCCAATTATATTTCCTTGGTCTTCCGGAGCATTCATTAACATTATAACATTTTTTGGCCTTTTCAGCTGGAGAACCTTGCCTCGTTGAAGGCCAAGATAAGGGAATCTCCTATATAGGCCTATTTGATGACATTTAATATGATAATAACATGAAATTGATTAGAAAAAGATGAAATTTGATTGGGATTTATACAGAGCTAGAAGTACACATCTAGTTAATCGTGTAACCAATGTGTAAAATTTTTTTCCCCTTAGGCGAAGATCGTGGTGGCAAGAGATGACGACAAATCCCTCAACAATTGTGTTTTTTCTTTCATTGAATTATTCTTCGTGTTTTGTTGAGACACCACTTTTGAATGGTTTGATTGCACATATTGAAGAAGTTGAAAGAATTGATTTGAAGATAATAAGTGAAAAAAGAAAAAGAAAAAGGAAAAGGTGAAGACATGAGAGGCACAGGATGCTATTTTAGAGGACAACAGCTAATGTCTTGCCTTGTAGAGCTAAACTAATCGGGTTATGTGTCATCCCAAATTCTTCATGCTTGTTGAGTGGAAATTTAGAAGAAACTCCAGTCCATCTATTCACACCTTTGGCCTAGATTTTAAGGAGATAGAGTTTATGGGGGTATCAACTCGTCTGCTTGGAGCTTCTCTTACTGAAGGAAATGATAAACCACTTCTTTGACTCACAACGGATTGCTCAGAGAATGGATTTCGATTGCAAACTCTTCACCCTCTTTGTAGCGATTCTATGTACTAGAATGTGGTGTTATAGGAATGGCATATTACATGATCAAGTTATTCCAAATTCTTCCTAGCAATTAAGTTGGTTTATAGGAGTTCATGGAATTTTCAAACAAATTTAGGGATGAGAACATAGTCGCGATGAGTTCCGGAGTCAATCCTATTCGGGAAGGGACAGACCCCTGATTGCCGCTGTTAGATGAAGGATTAAAATTTAATATAGACAGTGTATGTAAAAATAACAAAGGAGCCATTGGTATCATGGCACAATTGGCTAGCGATTCAGTAGTCCAAGCTTGGACAAGGAAAGGACATTGGAAATCATCAATGGAAGCGAAAGTAGTTGCTCTCCTTCTCGCTTGCAATTATGCTTAGTCCCTCCGCATCCAAAAAGTGATCGCAAAGTCTTAATTGATGCCATTTAACAAAAAGGTCTTTGCCCTTGGAGTATTTGGCCTTTTATGGCAGATTATTGCTTCCTACTTCAACATAGTCTTGGTCAGAGCTTGGCTTGGACTAATAGACCCAAGAATGGAGATGTTCATACGCTTGTAAATTGGGCTTTTAATCAAATAGGCATTGAGGCTTTGTTCATTTTGTGAAAAATATCACGTGTCTGAAAAATGTTTTCTAAAAAGCCAATTTCTAGGAAAATGACAATATTTTTCGGTACTCAGCTAAAACTTAGAAATAAACTAGAAAATATTTTCCATCCTTTTGATATCTGATTTAATTTTATGGAAAAATTACCCAAAGATCAAATTTTTTATAATATTTTTTAAAAAATAATTTTTTTTTAAAATTGATTTTTTTTTCCTTTTCTTTTCCTCATTCCTTCTTCCTCCTTCTTTCGCTGGCTGCTTGCCTTAGCGATGGCTGATAGCCCAAGTACTAGCCTAGACGCAGGTTGGCGAGCTCACGGCTCACTTGAGGCAAGTCAAGCGAGTTTGGGCCTCACCAGATTTGGCCTCAAGCAAGCTTGAGCCATTGGTGAGCTCAAGCCTTGTCAGCTTGTGCCCAGCGTTAGTCCTCCAATTGATAGATACCATGCTTTGTAGGTACTAACAAGTGTACCAAATCCTAACCAATTAGAAAGAATCTTCTTGATTATATCTACTATATGATCTCTAATGGGTTTTTAGTAGTTCAATTCAATAAAAAGTATCGAGAAGAAAGAAACTACTCACCATAAATAACAAAGCTAGACTTGGCTTGTGGCTAGTTGCTGGCTGCCTTTGTGCTTGACGACCAGCCGAGGAAGAGGGGAAAAAAGGGAAAACATAAAAATAAGAGGAAAATGTGTTTGGTGTAAGTTGGTAAGGTGAAAGAAAATATGGAGAACATGTTCCACTTTCTAAAAAGTGGAAAATGTTTTTCTCACTTTTGAATGTGTTTTTATAATTAGTAGAAAATGTTTTGTATGGCTAGTTTATTTTTTGTGAAATGAATGTTGGAAAATTTGACAAATGTTTTTCAAGGAGTGTTTTTGGCGAAACCAGCAAAGCCTGAATCTTCTATTCTTTTTCACAATCTCTCATCTAGAGTTAGAAGTATTGTATTAGTAGTATTCTTCTATTTATCATTCTACTCTAAGGGGGTGCATGATAACCCAAAATTTCTGTTCCAGAAATAGTTTTTCTGTTCCAGACTTATTTCTGGAAGAGAAATATGTTTGGTAAACCTATTCCGTTTTTCTATTTCTGGAATAGATTTCTATTCCAGAAATAGAAATTGAAGAGAAATCAGAAATAGAAAAAACCTACTTCTTGATTTCTGAAAGAGAAATCAGAAATAATTTCTCCCACAAACCCTAATTTTGGTAAACTCTCATCTCCTCTACGACGTCTTGCCTCCTCCTCCTCCTCCGCCTCTCCTCATCTCCTCGAGACATCGTCTCCTCCATTGGACGCTCGGATCATCTCCTCCACTGGACGCTCTCTGCCTCTCCTCATCTCATCGACGTCTACTCGTGAATCCACCCCCTCGCCGCGACCCACTGTCCCCACTTGTTGTTCAAGCACCCCTCGGCAACAGATCTCGCGCCTGCACCCCCGCCGCTCATTCCCCTGCGACGCCAGAAGCCCTCTGCAGCAGATCCTGAGCACCAACGCCCGAGCTGCTCCTGCTCTGCTCCATCTCACCAGAAGCTGCCACCGCCCCGCGACCTCAGCAACATCGCACGACGCCCTCTCCTCATCCAGCGACGAGCTGCTCTCGAATCTGCCCCCTCGCCTCATCCAGAAGCCCTTTGCAGTAGATCCCGAGCATCGACGCCTGAGCCGCTCCTGCTCTGCTCCATCTCACTAGAAGCTGCCATCGCCCCGCGACCTTAGCAACACCGCGCGACGCCCTCTCCTCATCCAGCGACGAGCTGCTCGCGAATCCGCCCCCTCGCCTCATCCAGAAGCCTTCTACAGCAGATCCCGAGCACCGACGCCTGAGCCGCTCCTGCTCTGCTCCGTCTCACCAGAAGCTGCCACTGCCTCATGACATCAGCAACATTGCGCGACCCCCTCTCCTTTTCATCCACACAGTGCAAGTTTTGGAACTTGGCCCCCTCCTCTTCAAACTGCCCAATTGAGTCTCTCTTCGGTTCTGCCTTCCTGGGTCAATTTGTAAATAGCTTGAGTTCATCCGACGAGGCCCAGGACCACAAAGTGCGCAAAGAAGCAGAACTACCCGTCTCCTCCCTTCTTTGGTTCGTGCCGATTCCACCTTCAAAATCACGTCTTTTGTTTTCCTTTTCTTTTTGCGTGGGTTCGTGTGCTTTTTTGCGTATGAATCTTGGGATTGGAGTTGGGTTTGCTACTCGTGGGTATGAATAGGAGATGGGTAGATTCGCCTGTCTTTGAATTTTCTTGATTGTTGTCGCTTTTGAGGATGAAAAGACGATGGGAAATCAAGCAGGCATTGACCGGTGGCGACGAATGCTCTGTTACTGCATGTCTAGTTTTGTGTTGCTTTTAGTTTTCCTCGTGAGGTTGAATCTGTGATAGAGAAAGTATATGTGCTCTCGAATTATGTCTTGAGAAGTTGTTGGAATTGGTTGTGATCCTGCGAAACGGGTGTGATTAGTCCCAAACACTTTTGGCTTTGGTGTGAAGATGTGGGATTCTCATGGTTCTGCCGTTACCCTTGTGCTGAGTTCCCCCCTCCCCCATAAGAAGATGTCCCCCTTCTCTTGGTCATTCACAACTTTGTGTAGAAAAGCCACTCCCCTTGCTTTCCGATTCCATAAATCTGCAGCTCTGCTCCTCCTCCGAATTGCTTCTCAACGGTCATAATGCCAGCATACCTGGCCATGCTGCAGTGGCGATGCTTGCTCAGTGACTGGGCAGACATCGTTATCTCATCAACGAAGGGTCATCATTGTTTTAGTTTCCATGGAATTTATCTAGTGCTATGCATATGCCTAATGATTGTTTTTAATCATTGTAATCTAGCTTCTGTGACCAAAGCTGTCTCTTGTTTCTTCTGGTGTTTTGGATGCATTAATTCATATGCATTGTTAAATTGCTCTTATATAGACTATTCGGATCTTGATCCCCTACACTGACCTTTAATTGTGACGGATGTCTATGGCTTATGAGTTTTCACTTGGAAATTCTGTGCGTTCACTTTTTTTTGAATCCGCCCCCTCACCTCATCCAGAAGCCCTATGTAGTAGATCCCGAGCATCGACGCCCGAGCTGCTCCTACTCTGCTCCGTCTCACCAGAAGCTGCCACCGCCCCGCAACCTCAGCAACGCTGCCCGACGCCCTCTCCTCATCTCCTTGACGTCGTCTCCTCCACTGGTTAGCTCTGCCTCTCCCTCATCTCTCCCTCATCTCTCCCTCATTTGTAAATTCTAGGGGCCCTACTGGATTAAATGCTGCAGTTTTATATGAGTGTATGCATAACTAAACATCTTTGAACTAGGAACGTATATCTGAAACTTCTGTGTAGGATTTTTTAAACGAAACTTCTATGTGGCTGTTATATTTTGATATATTTGTGTGATGGATTATTTGACATCTTTATATAGAGATTTCAAGTTTGGCTCTTTAGAATGCTAATGATATAGGATTGTGTGGGCGCTATTGATGGTACTCATGTTCATGCTTCTATACTTGTGTCGAAGCAAATTCCATTTAGAGGCAGAAAATGAATTACCACTCAAAATGTGATGTGTGTATGTTCGTTTGATATGAAATTCACTTTTGTGTATGCTGGTTGGGAATGATCTGCCAACGATTGCCGGGTGCTATCAGCAGCACTCGAGACTCCTCGCTTGGAATTTCCTCGACCACCACTAGGTATTTACTTGTTCTAGAATTAACAATTTTCTTTAAGATTGTATTGTATTTACAAATCACTACTAATATATGAATACTTTGTTATAGGTAAATACTATGTTGTAGATTCTGGGTATGCATCAATTCCGGGATTCTTAACTCCTTTTAGATGTGAACGGTATCATCTAAATGAGTATAGGGGTAGAGTAAGACGACCAAGAACAGCAAGAGAGTTGTTCAACTATAGGCATTCTTCACTAAGAAATGTCATTAAGAGATCATTTGCGGCATTAAAGAATTGCTTCTTTATTTTGAAACACATGCCTGCCTTTGCAATTCGAAAGCAAGCACATGTTGTAATTGCATGTTGTGCTATTCCATGTTGTGCTATCCATAATTACATCCATGATCAAGACAGGAGGGATATAAACTTTTCCTTATATGGAGATCCAGAGTACTCATTTGAACCTACACAAGATGAGGTTATAGGTGATACATCGACCGAGAAGGAAACTGAGATGAATATGCTTAGGAAAAGTATTGCCAATAAGATGGCAAGGGATCATAATATGCCGGAGATTCCATGAAATCGTGTTTTCAACTTTTATAATGTATTTCTATTATTTTGCATTTGGGGATTTCCAATCTTTGCTTTTGTAATGTGATACTGTATTTGATGATTCCTATCTCAATTCTTGTAATGTGATGTTCTACTTGAGGATTTCCCTTATTTGTAATGGTCATTTATGACAAGCTCTATGACACTTCGTAAAATTCGCCGATTTTGTTAAATTTGCCGCAAATTGCCCAATACACTTCTTTGTGTTTCTTTCTAAAATGATTGCTCGATATTGTAAACCGTGGCGGCGATCGACGTGACACACTAGCATGAAGGGGATTAGAATATGGTTGCCCACCTTCATTCTACTAGAGTTTTGGGAACCTTCTATCATGCTCAAGAGTAATGCATATTGATCTCTTTTTTCTATTGTATGGAGACTATTGATAAGTATATTGTTTGACCGTAATTGCCTATCTAGGTGGATGCTAAAGAATTTTGTGTGAAAATTTAGAAAATTTGATATAACAACTCTTACTTTGTGTATTTTTTTTCAAAAAAGGGAGACTTTACTAAAAAAAAAAAAAACTCTTACTTTGTATTTGGGTCAATGGGTTCATAAGCATATGCAATTTATAAGAATGGACATCTCATTTGCTCCAAAAAAAGAAAAATTTGTTTTAAGAAATAGAAATTTTATACTCATTATCAAATGAATTTCTATTTCTGAAATAAAATTTTGACGTTATCAAACAGATTTTTTTGCTCAGAAACTCTTCTAGAAATAGAAATTGAAAAATCTATTTCTGTTCCAGAAACTATTTCTAGAACAGAATGGTTGTCATGCGCGCCCTAAGTATTGCATTTATTCTGCAATGTTTTGTTTCGAAATGAAAAGCTTATTTCTAACAAAAAGAAAAAAAACACACACAACATCGGAGAAGGACTAACAAAAAAGTGGATGAGTACTGTGGTGGATTGGGCCTATAGAATTTGTGAGCTCGACAAGGTTTTCAAGAGTCGACTCAAATACCATCACCTTTAAACTAAAAAAAAGAGAGAATTATATAATCAAGTGGAGCGATGCCCCGATTCTCTAGAGGAGGTCTTCTTGTCATTAGGGTTCTTTTGCTTAACTCTGATTGTCCACAATCTAAGTACGTCAATCTTTCATCGAACTCTGGATAGATATAGATCGGAGCGGTCGCTATTGATCGATAGTGATAATAAAGCACAGGAAACCTCGTTGGCAGCTGTGTTTTCAATCTTTGATTTAAATCTATTTTAGCTCCTTGACTTCAATCGTAGTTCCTCCTGTCTGATGCATATGTACCGTTCATTACGAAGTCTTAGCTTTTGACTCTTCCGACCCGTTGGCTTTATCAATCAAGGTTAGTAAGATCGCTTCGTCATTAGAAAGCTTTGACAACATATAAGAAAAGAAACATGAAACAAGAAAAAGCAGGAAAACTTGCGATGTTTTATAATCTGAAAAATTACGAATAAATTACATATGGCTTTATATGTCCATAATTTTGAGAAGATGTACTTTGATTACAACTCATACTTTCAACGAGTTTAAGTGTATTTAGAAAGCTTTAAGTCTTTTCTATGTCCCTTAAATTTAGATTCTGAAAGCTTAAATTTTGTTTTACAAAATTAAAAGTAAAAGTATGGAAAATTGTATATCTGTATATCTCTATCATTTAATTATGCGAGTTTTTCCAATCAAAATTATCCACTAGAAATGAAAATCGGTGTAACGTGGGCTCCAAAAAATATAAGTAATTGTCTTTTTTTTTTTTTTTGGGTCAAAATTTTCTTTTTGTTTTGAAGGTGTCCTGTTTTTGCGACAAGCCATCATCGAGAGACGAAACGATTATTGAACTTTCCGAACTTGACTGCCTTGTCCATGGATTCTGTCGTATTCATTGCACTCCAATGCTTCAATCTCTCCTGCTCCTCCTCTTCTTCCCCAATTTCTCCTTGCCCGCCATGCTTGTACTCTACACTCTCTTCTCTTTCCCTTCTTTATGTGAGATTTTGTGAGACTGATGTCAACTCTTCTAAAAATTTAAACTTTTTCGTCTTCTTTTTCTTCCCTAATTTCTCTTTGCCTACCATGTCCGCACTATACTCTCTTTTTTCTATTAGCTGTTCTAAAAGTTTAAGCTATCAAATGAAAATATTTGCACTCTGATCTCTTCCGAGTCTTCTCTTTCCCTCATTTATGTGAAATTTTGTGGGCATACTATCGACTGTTTTAAAAATTTAAATAAAAGCGTAATTTATTATTTAAATTCTCCAATTTTGCCTTGCCTGCTATGCTCGCACTCTATACTCTTTAGTCTTTTCTCTATCAACTGTTTTAAAAGTTTAAATAGTTAGATAAAAGTGTTTGCACTCTACAATCTCTTCTCTTTCCCTCCTTTATGTGAGACTTTGTAGGTATATTTTCTAAGAGTTTAAATTGTTAAATTAATGCGTGATTTATTATTTAAATATTTTAACACTTCTCCTTATGTTTCATCTAGTTTTTTTTTCCTAGAATGTGCACATAAATTTAATTGGGATAGTAAATGGGATTTGAAAAGATTTTGAACTCAAGACTCTCAGTTACGATACCATATGAAGTTTTGTGGGACTATTACCAACTATTCTTAAAATTTAAGCTATTAGATGAAGATATAGTTTATTATTTAAATATTTTAACATTTGGCAGTCTTTCGATCACTATGTGGACTCACTAGTCCTTTTACAGAACTTGAGCATAGGGCAGAACTTGGTGCTCAGTGTTTCTGAAACGAATTGGGCTGCACATAGTTTACTATCACTTTCCATGACCGGTACGGACTTATCTGCTTGAATGAACACAGATCCTCCGCAGGTCCATTACCCAGTTCGCTTTAATTTTCCAAACACGAGTAACAACTCAATTAATGTCGAATTTACATGGGAACCTTAGCATTGTTCACGAATTCCACATGAAATCATTCCATCTTCCCGGATGTTCTCCTGCTTCATCGTTTATGAGGTTGAAATATGATGGGCACTTGAGAGTACATGAGTTTGATTGGGAGCAATATCAGAGGACAGAGGCAGCTGACCTTCCGGCTAGGGATTATGGCGACTGCAGCTATCCGACGGTCTGTGGGCGACATGGAATTTGCTATTCAAACAAGCAACGCACTTGTCCAGATTCAAATGGGGGTCGACTTGATTACTTGCTTATACAAAAGAACGCTGCGCGATACATTGAAATACTTCTCAAAAATTATTTTGAAGCAATACTTCAAATTTCTATTAGAGATATACATATTGATCACAGGTTTAATTTCTCAAAAAAGTCTTGCAACATAGCCAACTTATTTGATACGCTTATAAATTCTTTTCTTGTTTTAATATAAATTTTATGCCCCCCCCCCCCCCCCAAAAAAAAAAAGAAAAAGAAAATATGAACCGGCCACAAAAAAGGGATTTTGAATATCCTAAATTTGGATGATGGAACAAGAATATGAAGTTGGATGGTTCACTTATTCTAATGATACAAAGATTCAAAAGTTGTTAGCTACTAGGGACTGATAAAGGATCAAATTCCAAGTATCGGGAACACCAGGAAGACACCAGTGGCTGCAATCCATGCTCCTGTGCCCTCCGAAGCCATACACTGATGGGTGTCCATCTACTCTGAGCTGCGAGAGATAAGTGACGTTGAGCAAACGGACCGGGTACGTCATCGACCTTATCACCTTCTCTGCTACTAATTCCGCCGGGCTCGAGCCGGCTGGGTATCTCGACACGGCAAGCGGACGTGTCTGGTCGAGACAGGCATTGGCCTTTGGCTCCGCCCAGTCGCTTGCACTGCTTGGTTTGAATAGGATCGATGAATCACGAGCCAGATTAGCAAAACAGCGTACAATATATTCAACGAAATCAAAACTCCACCAATCAAACAAAGAGTAAATTATAAAATGAAAACAAGGATTAATACTTGTATAAAATGAATTTGCATCAACAAATATTCGTACTTTGCATGGTCGGGGGAAACTCCTTGATAGAAGACTGTAGTTTTCGATGGGTCGACACTGGAGTCCACCCATTTTGCCCAAGTGTTCAATGCTTTCTCGTAGGCCACTAGGCGATTCATGTCTTTATACGTCTTATTCCCTTCTTGGATATAATCCCATCTGAATCACCTCAAGATAAAAATTAAAAAAAAATCTCAGAACCTTCAAACACCAAAACAAGAAAAAAAAAGCAATATAAATAATGGTCATGTTAAGGCGTATCATTGCATAACTCGTAGACAAGTATGCTTAATAGGAGCCACACTGTCCGTAACATAAATTAGTGACGAGAAGACCTAACTTCGGACTCTTTTCAAAGTGAAAATAATCAAATGTCTTAACCTATGCCAATCCGTCAAAAGTTTCTCCTTGCGGACATAGTAATAGCGACTGGAAAGTCTTGCATATGTTAGGCTTGCTTCGAGGCCCATTGGCCTGCATGGGCTCTTCTGGATAGGCATGAGTAAGGTAATTTAGTCGTGAAGTCCTACCCCGAAAGTTCATAAATTTATATAATTGTTCTTATGAATGGGCATGGGCGCCAATTTAGGACCAAATTGACTTGGGCTCGTGCATCGACCACCTCTAGACTGAAAATAATTATGGTGCATGAACAATAAGAGAACTTGTGCTAACTAATGAAATTTAGTGTGGGTCTTATAGATTCTTTGAAATGCGATTGATCTGGAATCTAAGTTGATGCAAAGCTTGCAAAGACGGACACTTACGGTTGTTTCCTCCCAACATGAAGCCACCAGTGCCACGAGTTGAATATCAATACATCGACGCCCTCCCAAATCTTGGCATTTTGGAGAGAGTCGAGCCTGAGAACTCGCCCGGTGCTCGTGCTCACTATGTCCACTAGAAACGCATCTCGGAAGAACATCAACTGCACTCCGTATTCCTGCGCATGTATCAAAGTTGATGAACCATCAGTCTCATCACTTCAATTTGACTTTTCGAGTCAAAGAGTGAAGAGCAAAGAGCAAGTCAAGACAAAAAGATCTCACTGGGAATGAGAAGTTGGAAAGCCCAGCAACTGTTGTCGAAGTGTATTTGGCGTCGGGCACCGCGGTGAGAACCATGCAAGTGAGGGATTGCCATTGATTCAAGCTCAACGAGTCCCCCACGAACATCAGCCTCTTCCCTCTCAATCCAAACAAGAAGGCTCGGCCGTCGAACCTAGACCAAGCAACCGCCATTAATCGGGAACAACAATATATTATAAGCACATAAATTGGAAACCTACTGCGCTTTTGAATCGATTCATTGAGAATTGATTAGTATTTCTCTTATCCATTGAGACCCCATACAAGATTCCTTTTCCAACCCCTTTACTTTTCTTCCTTTTTCGTTCCACATTGATCCAAGATTAAACTATTTAAGAATCCAATGCTTACTTTATATATTGGAAATTCGTTAGACAGAGACAATAAGAGAAGAGGTGCACTCACAAACTAACATTGATAAAGGACAATATGAAAGCAACTTCACAGCTACATTTCCTATATGTAAAGAAGTGCACCCAATGATTTGAATTTGTTTCTTTACAAGCAAGAGGGAAAGAATATAGGCAAAAAGATTGGCCGATTCGATATGGGCCATTTTGGCTTCTTTTCGTCGTATCTGTCTCTTGCAAGCATAGAATACTTTCCATGATAAAAAGTGTCTTCTGAAAATGTCCAAGAATTATTTAGGGAAAGTGCATGACACTTGTAGGACCATGGTTGTTTGGAAGCAACAACGTTCGGTGACTTGGAGACTTCGTGTTATGCAAGATGTGCATCACAATCATAGGGGTACAAATCCTTCGCTAACTCAATCTATTTTCAAAGACTATAGCTTAACAACACCGAATTAAGCGCGTATGCAGAGTCTCAGGGAGATGTTCCTTTCGATTTCTATTGCATTTGACATCACTTTGGTACTCTTTAAGGTTGACTAAGGTTTAAGTATCAATAACGCTTGATGTAGGAACATAGATTCGAATCCTATGCCATCTATTCCTTTTGAAATACTGGAATATAAGTAGTGTACTTTTACTTCGTGAAGAACTCCCGATGTCTGCAACAGCATATCCATTATGCAACCTCCAAAACCATGATCATCATTAACACCGGGCGAGAACGACGAAACCAAAGATGTCACCAACATTCACATGGTCGTAGCCAAGTCGGGTCTGAAGTGGAGTGTTGTTGAGCACCCACGCGGAGAGAGATAGTGAGGGAACGTACCTTGGCAAGTCGCAGTCGCCGGCTGGCTTCCATCTGTACTTGAGGTAATCTGTGTCGAGCCTGCCATTCTCAAGGCACTTGAACTGCTTCTGTAGGAAGGGACACTGGAATGAGTCATAGAGAGGGTATGAACTGTCATAGACCCACGTTCCTGCGGAGGCATCGCAGGAACCGGTCTCGACAGTTTCTTCTCTCTTTCCCGTAGCATGTCCCAACGTTGTAACCGCTAGGATCACAAGTAGAGAAATGACCACGAATATTGCACCTCCGAAGACACCCATGAGAGAGAGAGAGAGAGAGAGAGAGAGAGAGAGAGAGAGAGAGAGAGAGAGATGGGTTGGTTGGGACTTGAAATGTGTGTGAAACCGAGGGATTATCAACAGAGATTAGTGATGATGGGGGAAGATTATAGAGAGAGGGTGAATGTTTTTAGGGGGTTGAACTGAATCGAATTGAATTGAACTTGGGAAGGTGATTAATGGAGGGATGACAGGTTTACATAACCCACAATTTAAAGGGGCCCCAAGATGGATCTCATTGGATCTCCCTTCTATCTAAGGCGACATATCGCGGAAAGTAGAAGTCAACAGAGACGGAAACCGCGGCTTCATGAGGAAGAAGAGATTAAATCCTCAACCCCCTTTCAAATTTTCAATAACAACTCATTCAATGCGTGGCCAACACTTAAATGTTGGATTTTACTGCCAAATTGGAGTTCCTTATTCATCCATCCGCCAAAAGTTTAGTTGTTCTATTCATTGATGAAGTTGGATTGAAGACTATAGAGTTTGAAAATAAAATTTTATTTTCGTTGACAATGAGGTATGAACGGAGCATTCATTATCATTCAACATTTTGGCCTTTTCAGCCGGAGAACCTTGCCTCATTAAAGGCCAGGGTTAGGAAATCTCCTAAAATAGGCCTATTTGAGGACATTTAATTTAATCATAACACGCAAGTGAATAAATCAATCAATTGAAAACGTAAAAATTGGTTGGGATGCATACAACATGAGAAGTACGAGTCCAGTTGATCGTGTCGCCATTGCATAAAATGTTTTTTACTGTTAGCGAAGATCATTGTGGCAAAAGGATGATGAAGTGTCTCCAATCATATTTCTTTTTCTTATTCAAATAGCGCGCACCAATGATAACTATTCTATTCCAAAAATCAATTTCTAGTTAAAAAATAAAAATATTTTTTATTATTATTCCCTAGATGAATTTCTAAGCAAAAATACACGTTAAATAATGACATAGTTTTTTTTCTCCCAAGCAGCCAGTTATTAGCGAGAGTGAGCGATGAAAAGAGTTTTTATTTTTCATTTTTATTCAAGAAATAGAAAAGTGGAAAATTTTTACTTTTCATTTTTGTTCCAAACCCTTTTCTAGACGAAAAATTTAATTTCGAAATAGAAAAATGAATTTGTATGACCAAATAGATTTTTATTTCAAATTTATTCTCGAATAAAAAAATAAAAAAATAGAGAAATAAAATAATTATTGTGCACTCTCTATTTTTTTTTTATTGTTTCGTTGAAATATCATATAAAAGTTCCATCGGACAACTATAAAAAGTTGTTGTTCAAAAACAAAAACTATAAAAAGTTAAAATGATTGATTTGATTGAAATAAAGAAAAAAAGTTGGGACTTGGGGAAACAGCACAACATCGAAGAAGGGAAAGAGAGAGACTCGACGAGAAATGCCAACTTGAAATTTAGGGGCGAGAGATGAAAATTGCATGAAATTGACACATATGTGTCATATGCACTTTTTTTTTTACTGATGTTTTATTTTTCCTATTGGTGATGTAAATACGATCATAAAGCACATGAAAACCTTATGGCTTAATTTCGATTTCACTGCACTAATCACCCCTTGACTTTACATTAATCAAAGTTGATCTTGTCCAATTCAACACGCTGCATTCATTATGAAATCTCAGCTTTTAGGTATTCTGGCGTGATAGCTCTCTATCAATATCACATCTCCACTCCTCGACTTCTGTTGATTGTAGGTCGCGGATTCTCACGCTGTTTGCTAATGTCACTCTCAACTCGCGCTTCTGCAAAGTTCTTACTTTCTAGATGACTCTCAGATCAATTTTGGTTTAGTTAGATAGGTCGGTCGAATTCTGGCAATGGCTTTTCTTTTCTCATCCAATAGCCATCGCGATTTCAATTGCGAAATCACCACGTTCTTCTATAGTCCCTCCGCCGATAGATTCTCCTGACTACTGAAAGTCCTGGAATCGGAGATAGTCTCTAAAAATGTAGATGACCAATGGGCAAATGATTTACATGGGGCGAGGTTCTAAAGCTGTCTTGCTGTTTGACTTTCAAAAACGATCCCATGAACCAAGAAACACTTCTGACCCCCAAAAAAAAGAAAAAAAGAAACAGGAAGCACGATATCTCCAGTTTTCATAGTCCTGCCAACCCCAATTCCTCCAAACTTGACTCCCATGTTCTTTATTTGTCCCCATGAATCGCAAGATACTCCCGTAACGCTTCCGTTCTTGGAAAACTTCTACCCTCCAATAGGCAGTGATTGTCCAAAGCTGGATTTGGAGATAGTCCTTAAATTGTAGATGACCAATGGATGGGGCGGGGCTCCAAAGCTGTCTTGCTTTATGACTTTCAAAAACGACCCCATGAACCAGAAAACACTTCTGACCCAAAGGGGGAAAAAACCAGCAAACACGATATCTCCAGTTTTCATAGTCCTACCAACCCAATTCCTCCAAGCTTGACTCCCATGTTCTTTATTTGTTCCCATGAATCACGAGATGCTCCCGTAACACTTCCGTTCTTGGGAACCTTCTACTAATCTCTCATTTTCATCTTCTTCCCTCCTCTATTCTTGTCACACCCCAAGACCATCAAAAATGAAAAATGAAATGGTTGTCCTTCCACCTTAAGAATTTAACCTTAAACCACTACAATCCAACTCCCAAAGGTCCTCTTATCAATATTGCTCTTGTACTACTCATCAATAGTTGAAAAAATATGAAAAATATACGAAGAAAATGGATGAGTAACAACAATTTAGTGAGTAATGCGTCTCTTTTAAGCGGATTGAACATTCATTGTGCATTTTACAAAACATGATATCACATTTCATCAATTTCAAAACTAGAATACTATATACGTAATCTATCAATAGTAGATAATATCTTTCTAATAATACTTTTTTCGTATAAGATTAATAACACTATCAATTCATGATGACAAATTAACCATCAATGATCTATTCCATTGATTAATCTTATTTAACCATATGTCGATGGTCCATTCTATCAAATAAAGATTGTTGAACATTGTTGACCAGAGGACTGCGGATATGCGAGTAGATGGACAACAGGCTTTCAACATGGTAAGAATTGCCGCATGGTGATTTCACAAGGAGACCTTCAACGTCATCAGTACCTTCTTTTCTCTTTTATAAAGCAATTTGTATGCGAATTCCTAACATGCATCCAAATGGCCATCCATCAGTGCTCAGGCAAATTAAGACTAAACAGATCCACAATAAGGCAAGTGAATAGCGGAAAAGTAAATAGCCCGAGCTATAAATCAGGCGAAATCGATTTCTTGTTACTACGCCGTCGGATGGTTTCCCACGAGCGTATGCAAAAATAATTAACCAAAAGGGAGTCAATTTATGATTTTGAAAATCCATAAAACCTAGATGCAAAACTTAATCCAAATGCATTCATTGCTTCTTTTCTTTTTTTCTTTTTTCTTTTTTTTTTATAACTTTTTTGTATTTTTATACCATGCAACACTACTTAATTAAACATACCCAAAAAATAATTTCGTTTTTTTTTTTTATGACAGTTACTCATGATAACTAGTTTAGAAAAAGGCCACAGAATTAGAGCTATGTTGATTTGGCGAAGAGTGTACGCTCTCTTTGGCCGCACAGATGTGTTTGAGCATAGAAATTCTGTGCTGTGAGTTTTGCATCTAATTAAATAATTTATATGTAAACAATTTGGATTGAGAATTGATCTAGATGTGGGAAACACTCAAGTGTGTGGGTAATTATACTCTAATTCTCCAATTTTAGTACATTATTTGCTGCCGGCTCTCATCACGGAGTAGATACCACACTTGGATCAAAACATGTAGATCTTTGATATCTTCTATCCTTTTCTCACTTATTTCTCAAATAGCCTAGTGTTGATTTAAATTGCAAAATCATCAGTTTCCGCGTAAATTTCACAATACGTCCGGTTTGCTCTCGTCTTTTCTCTCTTTTGGTCAGAACCTCCCACCCACTTCTTCCTCTCTCGCATTCTGTCGTGTCCTCCGGGGCTTCCCCTTTTCTGTCTTGTATGTGCTGAGTTTATGGCCGAATCTCCTCTTTTAATTGCCACAGATATACATAGAGATGCCGCAGAATCTATGGGATTCTTTATTAAATTCCTTTTTTCCATCTTATTTCTTTTGTTTCTTTCTGTCTCCACACTCACAAGAATCTGACTTCAAGCTAGTGCCCGTATCCTCGTGGCCATGCATGTATGTTCAGAAAACATATACCCCATTTCGTATATGTTTAAACATACGGGCGACTATATTGCTTTTTGTTCAACCCTTACGGCGCCGATTTTGGGATTTCAAGAGACAAAATAATTTTCACCTTCCTTGCTAGCAGAAACTCCTTTCTTTGTGTTATTTACTTTGCTAATATAAAACATCACTTACATTGCACATATAATTTCTGGCTAAGCAAAGTAGCCAAAATTCGTGTAAAGGCCGGGCTTGCACGTACTTGAGTTTGAAAAGTCAAATGAGTTCAGAGCCATTTTCTTCTAAATTCAAGCTCATTTCGCAGTTCAGATCAATCAGAATGAAATTCGCAAAACGGGCCCATGTCACATTCGATCCGCACATGCTATTCCTAATTGAAAATTTCTCTAGTATCTACATGCAAAGAAAGGCAGTAAATGATGCCAATCCAAGACTATGCCACAATCGATAATTTTGTTTAGGGGTCAAATTCTTTCGCTATCTACGTATTTGATCCCTTATATTTTGTGAAATGCGCAAGATCTTTTAGGGGAACTTTGGGTGTTAATAGTATTAGCTTTTATGAAATGCACAAATGATCTTTTAGGCGAACTTTAGGCGTCAGTTCTTTCTGGTCCAAGGTGACAAATGAAAGTGAGTTTCATTTCTCGATATGGTACAGGTACATTTTTGTCACCAAAGTGAATACGTGATTGATTTATAGAAAAAAACTCTTGAAAGTTGTTAACGAGTTTGGGCTCTGTAGTCAGATTTTCGTTTACCGAGTTCTGTAAAAGCTCACATGCAGCATACCAATGACTTCATTGTGTGGAGAATTGACTTAATTGATTTTCTATATTGAAGTTAAATTGCTTATGCACAGTTTGATGCCCAGCTAATACCAATTAGCATTGCAAGAATCAAGCAGCTTGATGCTCACGCTTGGCCAACAGAGCACATGTGACTATTGCTCTCAAGGAAGTTGTCCCGTCAACCTCTTCAGAGTGCACTGGGTTTACTTAACTTACCTAAGTGCTCTGCAACTAGACAAGATTTTGCAATCTAATTAACGTTACGAACACGAATATTTAGCCACGGTTCCTGTGTAAAGAATGAATCCTCTTCTTTAATATCGCAAATAATCTCTGCAGGTAAGTGCCTTTCAATCAAACAGAGAGCAGACTTCTATTAATCGACCATTGATCTATTCCCTTGAATAAGTGCTAAATCCAAAGAAGGTCCTCAAAAGTGTAGATAGACAATGAGCGAAAATAATATGAGTGTTAAATGAATTTACAACTTAAACCCAACTCACCTCTATTACTCTCTTTTCTTTCTTTCTTGCTCTTGCTCGCTTACTCCGCCCTGTCATCTTAGTTTGGGTATGATATTTTTCTAAATTTGGTTAAATATTGAAGTATTTTAGCAATACAGGTTGGGTCGAGTATAGATAATTAAATTTGTATTGTATGGAAATATATCGAAACAGGTTAAATGGGTCAATTTTCGCTAGATCATTTTTGATTTGATCCACCCATTTGACGGGTCTACTAACGGCAGTGATCCACTTCCTAGAGAGTTGTCCTGTAATTCCTT
The DNA here is from genome assembly GCA_016097605.1 of Eucalyptus guilfoylei. Classification (NCBI taxonomy): domain Eukaryota; kingdom Viridiplantae; phylum Streptophyta; class Magnoliopsida; order Myrtales; family Myrtaceae; genus Eucalyptus; species Eucalyptus guilfoylei. Next base: position 10,679,354 of record CM027870.1, on the reverse strand, counting down.
CCAGCTAGATCTGCTCACCTCATAACCGATATTGCGGGGAAGCACCAAAACATGGTCCAAAGCTCTTCTGCTTTTTTGACTTTGAAATCAACTACTAAAACCCTGAAACACGATATCTTTCATTTTTTTTAGTCCTACCAACCCAATTCCTCCAATCTTGACTCACTTTTTTATTTTGTTTTTTTATTATCTGTTCTCGTTAATCGCAAGATACTAACGCTCCACTCCAGTCTCGCACTTTTCATCTTCTTCCCTCCTTTATTTCCTCAAATTTTTTTTTTTTTTAAGTTGGAGTTTATAAATTAAAAAAGTTTATTCCTTCTTTGTATATAATTGTGTTGCAAATATAATGTATATAGAGGACTCTGAGAAATAAGATATAAAAGGTAACCAAATAACAAATATTCCCTAAATATTTGCTGACTCTAAAAGATAAGATACAAAAGGTAATAGAAAAAAAAAACATACTCTAAATATTTGTTGAATATTTTCTTTTCTTAACATCCCCGCACCATTAGCTTGGACCGCTATTGAAGGAAGCGGGTAGGCAAGCCTTTCGTGAAGATATTTGCAATTTGTTCTTTGGTAAAAATGTAGCAGACTACCAATTGTTTCTGAGTAGTGCGTCCCCAAATGAAATCGTAATCAATTTCCACATGTTTGGTTCAAGCATGAAACATGCGATTTGTGGATAAGTAGATGGCGGATAAGCTATCGCACCAAAGAGTGGGCAGCTTGGGTGGTTGCACATGAAGATCCTAAAGAAGATATTCAAGCCACATTAACTCTGCTGTTGTATCCACAAGACATTTGTATATTGCTTCGGTGCTGGAACAAGCCACGGTTCATTGCTTGCGAGATGACCAAGAGATGAGATTTGGTCCGTGATAGACACAAAACACACCAACGGAGCGACGCCAATCGCCCACCCAACTAGCGTCAAAAAATGCATGGAGCTGAGTGGCTACTGCTCGAGTAAAAAGAAGACCACGTGAGACCGTATCGGCTAAGTAACGCAGAAGGCATTTCATGGCCTGCCAATCAGCCATAGTGGGGGCATGAAGATGTTGACAATTTGAATTCACCGCGTATGCAATATCAGGCCACGTAAGAGTGAGATATTGAAGTGCTCCCACAATACTTCGAAACTGAAATGGGTCTATAAGTGGCTCATGAGAAGCAACCATGTTTGGTTCCATGGAATTGGTAGGAGTAGCAGTGGGTTTGGTAGATTGCATATTAGCATTTTTCAGTATTTTCCTCACAAATTGACTCTGGTGAAGAAGTAATCCATCGTTGGTATGAAGCACTTCAATCCCCAAAAGGTAATGAATGTCCCTTAAATCCTTGATAGCCAATTCCGACCGAAGGGATTGCATGAGATTCGGGGAACCAGTTAAAATAATGTCGTCAATGCACACTAATAAGTAAATGGTGAAATTAGCCGTGTGTTTGACAAATAAGGTGGTGTTGGCCTTGGATATGACAAATCCCAAGTCGCACAACTAGGAACTCAAGCAGGTGTACCAATTGCGAGGCACTTGTTTAAGACTATATTATGAGCATCGAAGGTCACAAACCTAGTTGGGCTTACTTGCATCAACGAAACCTTTCAGTGGAGTCATATAAACTTCCTCCTCAAGTAATCCGTGTAGGAACGCATTAGAGACATCCAATTGTCGAATGGACCAATGTTGAGAATATGTCAAAGACGAGACCGTGCGTATGGCAATGGGCTTGACCACTGGACTAAACGTCTCGATGTAATTGATACCCTCTTGTTGATGAAAACCATTGGCAACCAATCTTGCTTTATACCATTCAATAGTTTTGTCGGACTGGAGTTTAATCTTATACAGCCATTTGCATCCAATGGGTCAAGCATGAGCGAGAAGTGGAACAAGATCCCATGTGCCATTCTACATTAGTGTTTTGTATTCGGACTGCATTACGAGCTACCATTTCTCATCCTTTGTAGCCTTGGAAAAAGAAGTGGGTTCTTCAAGAATACTGGACTGAACCACAAGAGCCGAGGTGTGATGTTTTTTGAAAGTTCCATGAGTTATGATCCTATCTCGAAAATGAGTCATCATAGGATGTGAAGATGATGATGGTATCGTGACAGGAGTTTCTTGTGGTATCTCAACAGGTTCAGTTGCAGTTTCGGTGGTGTTAACAAGCGGAACATTCGGGTTTGGTAGAGAAACCTGTGGAGACTCAAGTGGTCTAGCAGGTGTCGAGGTTGATAGGGACAAATCACTAGGCAAAAATAGTTCTACATGTGTCGGTATTGAGGCATTTTAAGAGGAGTTTGGCGTGGTAGCAAGAGGATAGTAGCCTCATCAAAAGTGGCATCCGCAACAACATAAAAATGATTATCCTTGGGGCAATAGCAATGATATCCTTTATATCCCGAAGGATAGCCCATAAGGATGCAAACCTTGGATCTTGGTGCGAGCTTATTGGGCGAAGAAATGGATACACTACACAACCAAAAACACGTGAATGCGTAATACTGGGTTTAGTGTGAAATAAAGCCTCCCAAGGTGAAATATTATCAATGACTGGTGTTGGCATGCAACTAATCAAGCAAACTGCAATTTTAAAAGCAAACTCCCAAAACACTGGTGGAACAAAACCTTGATGAAGAAGAGTCAGTCCAGTTTCAACTATATGTCGATGTTTTCATTCCGCAGCCTCGTTTTGAAAGGGTGCATAAGGACAAGAAACCCATTGGTGAATGCCATGCTTTCTAATGTATTGGACAAAGTTGGTGGGTGTAACAAATTCAAGTGCTTCGTCACATTGTATAGACTTAATTTTGCAGTTAAGTTGATTTTCAACAAGTTTGTGAAAAGCTTTAAAAATGGAATAAAATTGATAGTGAGATGAGAATGAATAGAACCAAGTAAAATGTGAGAAATCATCAATAAAAAAAATATAATATTTATTGCTGTTGAATGAAATAACAGGATAGGGATCTCAAATGTCAAAATAAATTAATTCCAAAGGATGTTTTGACCTAGACAAAGGAGGATAATGACTATGGTGGTGATTTTTAATCATAGCACACGCCATACAGAATGAAGGTAATGAACAACTAAAATTAATGTTGGATGAATTGAGAAGACACACAAGCCGATCGGTGATAGCATGTCCCAAGCGGTTATGCCATAGAGTGAGAGAAGTAACTGACGCAGAAGATGTGAAAGAGTGGCTGGACGGAAGGGTGACGCAGAAGCTCTCTATGGAGGATTTCCTGACCAATTTTAATAGTGATAGAGCTAGTATAAGCACCTAGAGGGGGGTGAATAGGTGTAAAAACAATATTTTCGAGATAAGTGTGCAGCATTCAATAATAGATAAAGAGATGAGAGTTTTTCCCTTAACAAGATTCGATCAAAGTAAAAGAGAGTAGGGAAGAGAATATGAACACAGAGATTATAGTGGTTCGGCTTATTCCAAGCCTACGTCCACTCTTCCGCACTGACAGCCCACCGGCTAGATTTCACTATGAACAAAAGAGTTGTTACAAAAATGCTCTTCCTTGATTCCACAGAGTAGAGACTCTACTACACTTCCTCAAGGTCTCTCAAAGATATAGACTCTCTTTTGTGTATAAGATATCGCTCAACAATTTAATTGACTAAGAACAAAGAGCTTCAGACTTTGGAATTCTTCTATCGTGCACTACTTGAACAACTAGAACGTCTTCCTTATATACTCCTTTATGCCATCATACCCGTTCGCACTTACCAAAGGAGTTCTTCCAATCTACCCGTTGGACAGAATCAATTAGAAAGATCTTCGAGCTATTTAAGGAACATGACGATAGCCCATCAATCATGCTCGCCCATACAATCAGGATCTTGGTTTCCATAAGTAGAACTTTCCAAGTATACTTCGTCAATCATCGGATCCAATCATCCTTGAATCAATCTTGATTTGAATAAAAGATTCCGACATGCTATATCCAGCCAAGAGATTTTCTCCAGTCGATAAGGTCAAATCCTTAATGAAACATCCAGTTCTGGATAAGCTTTCATCGACGGTCTAGAGACTGTCAATGAGATCGGACGAGCTCCGGCCTCCGTAGGTTCCCCCTTAGTCCCTGTTTATTGCCGGTCGTTTTCTGGTCACCGCCGCCGCCGCCTCGAGTCCCGTTTTGGCCAGAAGCCCTCTGGTTCGCCTGTGCCCGCCACATGTTCGCCAAATTGCCTGAGTGGGCTCTCTCCCCCGAAGCTCCTCCGCGTGGAACCCTAGGCCCCCTGGTTGCCGGAGGGACGCTATCGCGGCTAGGGAGGCCGCGCCACTTCCTCCCGCCTGGCCACCGCAGCACCGTCACCGGTGTGTGCCTTCTCAGCACCCCTGGTCACGCTTGGGCAGTTGCGACCAAGGGGAGGTCAGCCGAGTGGGCCAGATCGCAAATCTGGCCCACTTGACTCCTATTCTTGCTTGGGCCCGGTTCTCGGGCCCAAGTTGGGTTAAGTTTAGGCCTGACCAAGGACAGTCGGGCCTAACTTGATCGAGCCGGACCCGGTCAACTGGACTCGACCAAGTCGGATCGGGTCAGACTCAACCCGACCCGGTCCGGGCAAAAAAATTAATTTTTTTAAAAGAAAATTTAAATTTTTTTAAAAGAAATTAGTTAATTAATATATATTTAAAAAATTCAAAAAAATTAAAAAAAATTCAAAAATCCCAAAAAGTGTAGGGTTTGGTTAGGAATAGCTATATTTTGCATTCTTAGGGTAATTAGACCTCTATTTGCTCGTATGTTGATTAGATCATGTGTTTAATTTACATATCTTTTATGTTTAATTGTATGTGTTTAATTTTGCCGCAATTAGGATCTTGGAAGTTATGGTTGTTACTTTAATGATTGTGCACCTGTGTGATCACCTCATATATTAGTGGATAGGTATAAAATTAATCCAAACTGCCTGCCAGAAATTATTTTGATAAAATGAACAAGATTAGGTACCGAAATGGCACTAATTGATCAATTAGTGTAATCAAGTCCCCGACCCTAGATTCTCTTGTTGCATAGGAAGTGAGGTACGCTCCCATACCTCATTTGGTTTCTAGTTGATCCCAATAGACTAGTGGCGACTCCTCTTTGCAAAATTCCTAAAAATATCACAATATCATGCAGGGTATGGGCTTGGGAGAGTCCGTGCCTAATCATGGGCCTTAGGCCCGTCCTTTAGGCAATACCCCTAAACCTGCTCCCTCCCCCCGAGGGTAGGTCGCGACAGCTTGGCGACTCCGCTAGGGACTTGGTTTTAGACCTTAGAGGACTTAGGCCAGTATTAATCTTGTTCAAAAATATTTTTGTTTGGCAGCAAGGATTCCAGGCATGTCCCTAACATTAAAGGTGTTAAATGTTTTTGTAGAATGGGAGGTATAAGGGGAAGTGTTTGCTCACCTTTGTCTTGCAGGGAGATGTAGAAATGTATGGTTTACTTTTTATGTATGACATGCTGATTGCCTATAAATTGTCATGCCTGCATTTCCTGCATTACACTACGCCATAGCACACATTACCTGCCGCCGGACCTAGGCAGCATAGGATCATCTAGGATGGTGTTGAGGTGGATACCACTCCGACTACAACCATGTAGTACGAGTCGCCCATCTTAACCCCGAAAGTTCCTTCTTGATGTCAAAGATCCCCACCCTGGTCTGCAACCATGCAACACGGGTCGGTTCTTTGACAAAGCTGGAGTCATGGGATAACCCGACCTAGCCGCAATCTTGTTGGTTCAGTCCGGTGAGCTCCATTTTGAGCCGTCTAGAGTAGAAATCGAACCACCGTCCATGCGCATGTCTATATCATTAGCATTGTTACCCAATGAATAGAGTAAGTTTCTCGAATTCTTTCCTGCACAATTTATTTATTCGCTTTCTTTTTGGTTGGTCCATCACAAATTAGGCTTGTCGTCATTTGGGTTGGCATACGATGGGGGTACCTGAACTTTGCATCATTTCTGTCTCGAGAGCCGAGCTTCGCACATGGTGGGATAAACTGGATCTGACTGGCCGTGACTGGGTGCAATCTTATGTCGGATGATTACTCCCCCTATCGGAGATAGAGACTCATTATGGTGTCGTGCGAGGGTTAGTGCATGTCTGGTGCCCTACAACTTGCATGTTCATATTCGGTGATCACGAACTCACTCCAACCTTGGAGGAATACAATATTGCCATTGGAAAGCCCTTAGTGTCGGAGTTGGTTAGGCCACCTGTAGGAACTAAACATGCATCAATTTTATATGAGTTTCTTAAAGTTAAAGGAGAGGACGTGAGAAAAGTTTTGAGAGCCAATCGTAAAACCTGCCCGCTTTCATTTCTAAATGAGTTTTTTCAAGATGCCCCATCTTTCCAAAAGAATACGATCTTCCTATTAGCTTTCTTTGGGTTTGTGATATTCTCGCATTGTAGGAACGCTATTAGCCCTTCCGAAGCATGGATAGTTCGCGAAGTATGTATGGGAAATGGTTTTGTTAATGCTATCTTGACTGAAACTTTTCTTTCCCTTACTCGTTTTAAAGAAAATAAAGACAAAGCTTTCCATGCTCCTCCTACACTCTTGCAAATTTGGTTCTTTTCTCACATTAAGGGGTTCGGTGGCTTGATGACTGTAAACGACATTTCTGACTCTAACCACCCTATCTTGTAGTTTAGCGATATGAAAATATTTGCCCCTGATTACCGTTATTTTGAGTGGTTAGTTTTCATGACCAACCCTAGACTTGAGGATTTCCAATGGCATGCCAAATGGCTCCGAGTTCAAGAAGCACGGTTCATATGTGGGCTTACTGGACCTATTCCTTTGTTGGGCATCACTGGAGTCACCGAATATTACCCAACTCGAGTCACCCGTCAGTTTCAAGAGGTTCAACAGCTTCCGTCGGCAATTTAGAAAGACCCGCTCAGGATAGACTTCCCTAACGGATGCCAAGATCATGAGGACTCCATCGCGTTAGTCAAGTCGATGTGGGATATGTGCCACCCCCGGAAGCTGATTTGGCCTGAAGAAGAGTTGGAGGGGCAAAAGAAGACTTATTATGCCTCAAAGGAGTACATCCTTAAGCACAAGATCCCGGAGAGCCTACGCCCGAAGATTCCTGAGGTGCCATTGAAGATCACCCACCGAGCCGAGATCAAGCGCCTCAAAAGGGAGCTTAAGGAGGCCGAGGAGCGTGCTTTGAAGTTAACCCGAGTTAGTGGAGCTGCCACGAGCAGAAGCCGTCCTCATTAGTTAGATTAAGTCAAGTGCGATTTGTAGCGGGACCATACTCACATGCGTTACGATGTTAAAGAATTTGTCTTTAGTCTCAATGTTGGAAGTTAAGAGAGTGTCTTTTCGTCTTTGAAGTAGCTTTGTTGTTTATGGGGTTTTCTTTCATGTTTTTCTTGTATTATGTGGCAACCTGGCTTTCAATGAAACGAACAAATTGGGGCATGGATATTAGCCATGTCAATGCCGGCGGCTAAAATTGACTGGAAGGACCGAATTGGTACCAATGTGAAAATGTTTAAAATTAAATTTGTCCAATTGAAAAGTTCGAAACTAAATTGATACCAATGTTATAAGTTTTTTTCCTCTTAGGGTCGGTCAGCCTGCCAAAATATTTGGTCTTTTGTATATTGTTTTTCTGCCTTTTGAATTACTAGAGAGTTAAGACAAAATATAACTGACAATAATAATTAAACCAATGAAAAACTCATGCAGGCCTTAAAGCTCTTTTGAACGTGGATAAGTGCGTGAGCCGACGATTTTTGTCCCCCAAGGAAATGGTCATCAACAACATAATCAAGCGAAAAATATTGTATATGGTCCGGCTTTAATCAATATTAAAAAAGGAAACATAAAAGGCTAATTAGAATTTGTCGATTTTTGATTTGATGTAGACATGTGGGCATGGGTTGGAAAGGTCAAGTGTCATGGTGACACTGAGGGTGTGAATGATAATTATTTTGATTAAAAGTTGATTTCTGAAATAGAAATAAATTTTTCTATTTTTATTCATGAATAAGTTTCCAAGTAATAATACGTGTTTGATAATGATATAAAATTTCTCCTTTTTGAGTGACAATGGACTGTGAGGGTGATGAGCAATGGGCAATAGCTACAAGGGTCAGTATGGGGCTGAGTGGCGGCAACTAGCGGATGACGGCAATCTAGTGATCAGCGGTTGGTAGATGGTGGCAAGGACTGGCGACAGGCGGTGGCGGGTGGGTAGCTTGGTAGTAGCGAGGGCGATCAATGAGAAAAGTTTTAATTTTTCGAATCTATTCTAGAAATAGAGAAGTACAAGATTTTTTACTTCACATTTCCATTCCAAACTTATTTCTGGACTAAAAATTTGATTCAGAAATAGAAAAATGAAATTGCGTTATCAAATGGCTTTCTATTCCAAACTTGTTTCCGGAACGTGAAAATAATTTTGGCAAGAAATATAATGATTACCCTGAATGTACAATCGGCTCAACTTGGAAAATTTCTGCTAAAATATTCAAGCCACTCTTAGAAAAGAAAATTTCATATTCGATTCTGTATTAAAACTAAAAACTAGATATTTATAAACTGAAATCAAAATTTTCTAATTTTTTTATTTTTTAAAATATGTTTTTGCATCTTTAAACAAAATCGCATGATTGAACAAATAAAACAGCCTTGTAGTTCAAAAAAAAATAAAACAAATAAAACAAATAAAACTGCCTTTCTGCAGGCCACGATGGCCGCCCAATCACCACCTTGGCCGGCTGTCTCTCCCCCGCAACCTTTTTCTCAATGTCGTCCCCCAGCACCCAGTCTCGTCTCATCAACCTCCATGGCTGACCTCAACTTTCCCCAGTGGCTAGCGGCCTTGCTCCGAGGTTACGAAACACCATGGAAGAGGTCGATCTGAAGTTGTCCACGTGCGGGAACGAGACCAACGACCTTTCTGTTCAGTGTTGCAAGCTTGACGAAGGTTGTCTAAGAGAGATCAAATAGGTTGCCAAGCACCGAGCGTCTGCGACCGGCAACAAGCAGGACGCAGGTCCTCGAGGCGACAGCTACCGTAGCTACTGGGCTATTGTGGGGTGTGGGATTTTGATGGACAAGCAGAGTCTGAGTTCGGTGTCGGGAGTCCTGGATGTTGGAGAATCTATAATTTTGATGAAGGAATTATTGAAGAAAATAGTGATTTCGCAATTAATATCATGGTGGTGGGTATGAAAAAAGAGGAATGTTTTGAATATTTTTCCTATAAAAATATCATTGCCAAAATCTCGAATGAACTGATCTATCCACACCAAAAAAAAAAAAAAAAGTCCGTAATTCAGGCAATATATGAAGTGGACAGGATGAACTACAATTAAAGGAAGTCGAGGGGTAAAAATGGAGTTAAAATCAAAATCATAAACACGGCCAGCAATAAGGTTTCATGTGCTTTATTTTCGTATTTCCAAGAAAAGAACATGACATATAAGATTTCACCAAAAAAAAAATGACAAATAAGGTGCCCATAACATATAGAAGGTCATTTTCATGCAATTTTCATCTCTCACCACTAAATTTCAAGTTATCGTTGTGTATATTACTATTGATAATTGGGGACCACTTCAATCTATATTTATCCAATGTTCAAAAAAGAATTAATCTACTTAGGTAATGGACAATCAGAGTTGCATGAAGAACCCTAACATCAAGAACATCTCCTTTGAATAATCTTAGCTCCATGCCAATTTTTTTTTCCTTCTTTTGTAATCAAGGGGTCAGGTGGTGTCCGATTTAACTTTTGTACATCTCATGAAAACATGATAGGAGATGAAAAAGAAAATTCTGAAAACAACTATTGCAACAGTGAGAAATGCGAACAGGATGAAGAAGATGAAGACAGAATAAATTGGACTTATAAGATTATGGTATGCATATATCCTTCGCTATATAGTTTATTGCGGGGCTTAACACCGTATTTTCTTCTGCAACGTTTCATGGTCTGATGACTACAGGAGTTGAACTAGAGCCAGTCATTCTATAGAGAAGGTCTATATAGCGTCAATACAATGTTTTGCAAGAGAAATAAGCACCTTTTTCTTCTCCCTTTTTTTTAAAAACAAAAAAGAAAAATTTCCGGTATCCAATTCCAATCTGCTGGCATTAGGTTAGATTCTTCAGGTCAAACGTCTATTAGGGGATATAAGTTGACAAAACGTAAATAGGACGTCAAGTCTGAAAAAACAACTTATGAAAAGCTACTCCCAAAAGTAGGAAAAAATGAAAAATTTTATATTACTGTATGCCGGCTTCTTTTTCAAACGATGGATGACAACCATACTCGTGTTAATAATCAACCTGCTTTTTTTGCTACGCAAAGTTCGACAAGGCAATTGAAATGACCGCATGAGTTAAGGCAGGGAACACGGGACCGAATCAAAATCTCCTTTCGCAGTCCTGAAAATTCATCACCACTTTTTATAGTTTGTACCACATTAGGTGTTTGTTTCGTAGCCTTTCTTTTTTCCAAATTATAAATAATAGGAGAAAATTACTGAAAAATTGTTCCCGGCCAGTGGCCGACCCTCCTCCCACTGTCGCTAGGCCTTCCCGGAGATGGTGGGGAGGTGATAGCGAGGACTGAGTCCTTGCCTTCTGCAATCTTTTTCTTTTTTCCTTTCTTTAAAAAGAATTAATTTAGTTATAAATTTAATTTAATTAATATTTATAATAATTATCTAGTCATGTCAACAAAACAACGTCGTTTTTGCACTTATCTAGCCACGTCGGGGTGTAAAATGACGTCATTTTGTACTTATCTCGTCAGAAAAACGCCACATATGCAATTTGACTGGATTTTCTTACTGTTGGCACTTAACTGATTAATTTTGCTCCGATTTTGGCATTTTAGTGTCACTTTTATAACTTTTGGCACTTGTGTCCTTCGTGCCAGGTTTTGACACTTTAGGGATCTAGGTGTTATTGTTCCTATATAAAGAATGCATTCTCTTTGTTAATATCGCAAAATAATCTCTACGTGTGAATGCCTTTTCAACATAGAGCGACTTCTATTAGCCGACCATTGATCTATTCCCTTAGGATGTGTTTGGCGAAATGTGTTTCCATTCCCCAGAATATAAATTTTTGTTCTTTTGTTACGGGGAACAAAAAAAGAACAGAAACGTGTTTGGTAAAACTTTTGTTCTCGGGAACAGATTTGGAACAGAAATAAGAAGTAGAAAAAAGTTGATTCTTGTTCCCAGGAACAATTTCGAGAAACAAATTTTTTTTCTCTCTTCTTTTTGTCTTCTCTTTCTTTTCTTCTTCTTCTTCTTCCTTTTGGCCGGTCATTGGCCTTGGCCATGGCCGGTGCCGGCAACAGGCTAGGTGAGGGCCGGTGACCTTACCAAAGCGTCGCCGGCTCCCGGAGAGGCCGAGCCATGGCGAGGCTCAACCTCGCCAGGCCACCTCTAGGACAGCGTCGCCTAGTGGTGGCCCAGCAAGGCTGAGCCTCGCTTGGCCACAACGAGGCTCGGCCGGGCCTCACCAAGCTAGGGCAAGGTCGAGCCTCGTTGGGGCCAGGCTGGCCTCTGGCGAGCTCGCCAAACGTCGCCCAACCGATCACCAGCCACGGCGGTGGCCGGCGACTAGCCAAAGAGAAAAAGAAAAAGGAAAAAGAAAGAAGAAAAAAAGAAACAATATAATAAAAATATTTAAAAAATTAAAAGAAATAACAAAATTATATAAGTTTACCAAACGTATTTCTATTCCTAGAATAGAAATTTTTTGCGGTTACCAAGCGCGTTCTTATATTCAGAAATTGTTCTCGAGAACAGAAACAAAAAATACTATTTCTGTTCAAAAATTATTCCCCGAAACAGAAACGTTACCAAACGTACCTTTAATAAATACCGGATACATAGAAAATCCTCAAAAGTGTAGATAGCCAATAGGCGGTGATATACTTGCTTGACCGTTGTCCCGTTATTCCTTCCAACTCCCTCTGCTCACTTCATCTAATTACTCATATCCGATATTTGCGGAGAAGCACCGAAACATGGGTCGGATTCAAAAGCTCTTTTGCTTTTTGACTTTAAACGGCTGTGTAAACCCAGAGAGACTCCAGAGCTCTTTTGCTTTTTGACTTTGAACAACAGCTACAAAAAACCAGAAACACGATGTCTCCCATTTTCTTAGTCCAATCAACCTGATTCCTCCAAATTTGACTCACTTTTTTGTTATTGGTTCCCCTCAATGGCAAGATACTGACGCTCCGCTCGAATTTCTCATTTTCATCTTCTTCCCTCCTCTCTTCCTTTCTCAATCTTCTCTCTGCTCAATTTTCACTGTTGGCCATGGTCTCACTCTACGGCCTCTGTTTTTTTCTTCTTTCTTTTTCCTTTGCTTATTTATTGCTATTCTCCGTCTTTATTGATGTTCACGCTGAAAATTATGATTTTCCAACTGCCGCAGTTTCAAAACAGTGGACGATCCCTGGAACGGATAATTACTCCGTATTGCTTGAAGGATTGAGCAGTAGGCCAATTCTATTCCCAGGCAAAGAAGAATTTTATGGCCCTGCCTACGCCAGCGGCTTCTACCGTATTGCTAACAGCGACGAATGGTTCTTTGCTGTTTTCGTGGCCATACTCTCGCGAGAGGAGATTTTAGTTGATGATCCAAAAGTAGTGTGGTCTGCTAATCGAAACAATCCAGTAAAGAGTGGCGCGACATTAGAGCTCACGCTTGAAGGCGATTTGGTATTAAAAGATGCTGATGGTACAGTCGCTTGGTCCACAAACACTTCTACTAAGTCCGTTGTAGGCTTGAATTTAACAGATTTGGGGAACCTCATGTTGTTTGATAAGAACAATGAGACTGTTTGGCAATCTTTTGATCAGCCAACCGACTCACTCGTCCCTGGACAAAAGTTGATAGTGGGGCAAAGATTGATGCCGAGTGTTTCCGAGGCAAATTGGACCGTAGACAGTACGATTACACTTTCCATGTATAGCGGTGGTTTATCTGCTCAAATAGAGGCTAGCCCTCCTCAGATCTTTTACCAGTATCTTCTATCGGATGTAAGTGACGAGTCTGCATATGTTGAGTTTGTAAATGGAAGCTTAGCTGTGTTCTCTTCTAACATGATTGTGGGCGGGATTTCAATCCCTCCGGCAGTTTCTTCTGCACAATTTATGAAGCTGTTCTCAGATGGGCATTTGAGAGTGTATGAGTTGAAAGAAGTGGATGGGTGGGGATCTGAGTGGAAAGAAGTGGCTGATCTTCTGACGGGGTATCTTGGGAACTGTGCTTATCCGAAAGTGTGCGGGCAATATGGAATTTGCTCCAATGGGGATTGTAGTTGTCCGACTTTGGGTAGGAAAACGAGCTATTTCAAACAAGTAGATGATAGGCACACTAATCTTGGATGTTCTGAGAATGCGCCATTTTCTTGTGGGGATTCAGAATATCAAAGTTTTGTGGAGCTTGCAAATGTCACCTACTTCACTTTCACTGTACATCTCAGCCATATAGATGCTTCAAGTTGTAAAGAGGCCTGTGCAAATAATTGTTCATGCAAAGCGGCTATATTTCGGTATGAATCGGATCCCATTGCTGGCCAATGTTATTTACTAACTCAAGTGTTTTCACTCATTGACATTGAAAAGATAGAGATTTACTATAATTCTACAATTTACCTTAAAGTGTACCGAAGGAGTAGCCATCTCCCTGTAATAATTGCATCCTGCCTTGGAGCTCTCTTTGCCACGTTAATTATCATTGAAGTCATAGTCTTTTTTGTTCAGAAGAGAGATGATAATGAAGTGGAGGAGGATTACCTCGATCAGCTACCCGGAATGCCCACAAGATACGCGTACGATGATCTAAAATTCATTACAAATGACTTCAGTAAAAAGCTTGGTGAAGGTGGTTTTGGTTCCGTTTTCGAGGGTACTCTAATTGATGGCACACAAGTTGCAGTAAAGTGCCTTGATGGTTTTGGGAAGGTCAAGAAATCCTTTCTTGCTGAAATTGAGGTTGTCGCCAGCATCCATCATGTTAACTTGGTAAGTCTCATGGGGTTTTGTGCTGAGAAATCCCACAGGATCCTTGTTTATGAGTACATGTCAAATGGGTCTCTTGATAGATGGATATTTTACAAATCTGGTGAAATTGTTCTTAATTGGCAACAACGGAAGATGATCATTCTTGATATAGCGAAAGGATTGAATTATCTTCACGAAGATTGCAGACTAAAGATAATTCACTTGGACATTAAACCCCAAAATGTCCTCTTGGATGGGAATTTCAATGCCAAGGTTGCTGATTTTGGATTGTCCAAGTTGATCAATAGGGACCAAAGCAAAGTTGTCACAACCATGAGAGGAACTCCCGGTTATTTGGCTCCTGAGTGGCTGAGTGCAGCAATTACTGAAAAGGTGGATGTGTACAGTTTTGGCGTGGTAATCTTGGAGATGGTATGTGGGAGAAAAATCTTCGATCGCACTCTTGATGAAGAAGACATGCATTTATTAAGCCTTTTTGAGAGAAAGGCTAGAGAGGAACGATTGCTGGACATTGTGGATAATTATGGTGAGGATATGCAACTATATGGGCCACAGGCAGTGAATGTGATGAGGATTGCTGCATGGTGCTTGCAAGGAGATTATAAAAAGAGGCCTTCCATGTTGATGGTCATCAAGGTGTTAGAAGGCATTATGGAAGTTCAAGACAACTTGGATTACAACTTCTCTGCTCAAGCTTCCGCTAATATACTAGCAAAATTCGGTCAAATGGATATTGAATTCGGTGGTACCACTGCATTATCGCCCTCAATTCTAACTGGTCCACGATGACTCGGCAAACCAATAAGAAGTTTTTGTTCTCTGTATCAAGTGGTAAAATTGTGCAGGCAATTGAATTTTTCAAAGTTTGAGTGTTCCCAGTTTGTCATTTTCGTTTAAGCCCAAAGAAAGTCTATGGCATGATATCAAATTTCCTTTTTACTTGCAAAGCATTTAGGTTTTATTGCTTATGCAGAGTCCAATGTAATCAAGTTTATTGTGTTAGTACCACTAGCAGTAGGAATATTCTGCTGATCACCAAAATAGAAATTTGGATATGAGTAACTACAACTTAAATCCTTCCAATAATTGGCTTGCAAGTTTTAGATGGAGAGATGTTGCTGATACTTTGACCCAAGTTCATGGCGAACACGGTGTCTGAATATATCTAGGATAAGGCCATATGTAAGCTGCTTAGACTAGTCAGTTTTGCTATTTCTTGGATCCAAATCTGATTTGCTGTTTGTTCCAACGTGTGATTTCCTTTCTATTCAATGATTCTTCCTACCATGTCTTCTTTATTTGGAGTTTATTGAGGCTGTTCTGCAAATTCACCATTAGAACCGATAAAGAAAAGGTTATCATTAGTAAAGTTATGATTTTTTCCCATGACTACTTCTTATATACTCGGTTAATCATATTGACTTCCAACTTCTTAACGAACCACTGTGATCTTTCCGAGACATGTGTCTGCCAAAAACAAAGATCTGAGATGATTAGGCACGCAGATCTAACTAGATGATCTTTTTATGACACTGATTATTATCATTTACCTGGGTTTTTCCACATTTTTAATCTACACACTTCTTGACTTGGAGGAACACACTCTTTCTCTTGGACTCTTCTTCAAATCAATCTTGACATCCCGAGCATAATCTTGTGATCAGAGTGAGTATTTTCTAACAGATTCCATAAGTAGAAATACAATTTCTGACTCTATGCTTTGTTATAAATTCATAACAAACAGTGAGGTACAGAAATTTCACTTTTTGCACTATTTGACTCTGCTAACAGTGGATATGATACAATATCTTAGATTTGTATGCACTCACTTGGATGGGTGTTACGTGAGTATTTGAGCTGGTTTTTTTTTTTTCTTCGTTTTGGATTAAGTTTCTTAGAATTTGTCATGCGTGTTGTTATAAGATGTAAGTGAACTGAAACTATAGAGTAACTAATCGGCAAGTGGCTACGTGATGTACAGTCTGCTATAGCCTAAAGGAGATCAAATCGATCTTGACAAAAATAAGATTGATTGCAGGTTGGACGAACGAGAGGAAAGATGGGTACTACATTGTGCAGTCAAACTTTACTCTTAAAATTTCGCATTTATTCTTAAACCTTCATTGTGCAGTCAAACTTGGATTTTTATCCGACTGGGTCAGTTCTGTAAACTGTTCAAATTCGAGATATAAATTTAACAATTCGCCATGTCAAACTTTACGTAGAAAGAAAAGATAAAATAGATAGGTTGTTTTTTTTTTTTTTTTTGGTAAAGAAAAATAGATAGGTTGTTGTCTGTTGTTTTAAAAACAAGCCAACAATTGGCTACAGACAGTAATATTTTAACCATAGTTTTTAATATTGCGTAAATCCTAATCTGTCCTGCTTTCTGGAGTAGCTTCTTACAGGTAGAGTTTTCAAACTTGACTTAATTACGTTTTGTCCAACTTGTATCCCGTAATGGTAGTTCGATTTGAAAAATGTAGTCTAATGCCAAGCAGATTGGATGCAGCAAAACAGAAACAAAGGGAGTGCTCATTTCTCTTGCAAATCATTGGTTTGACACAGTCATCAGGTATCGACTTTCTCTGCACAAGATTAGGCCCTCTAGTTGAACGAACCTCCCATCACTTCGTACTTTCTCACGTTCTGTCGTGTTCTTGTCTTGTGTGTGTGGAATATATGGCCCTATCTCCTTTTTTAATTGCCAAAAAATATATAGAGATGCAACAGAATCAATGGGATTCTTTCTTGATTTTTGACACCCCTACTTTCTGCCTCCACACTCACGAGAATCTGACTGTAGGCTAGTCCCAGAATTCTCGTTGCCACGCGTGTATGGTCAGAGAATATACGCCCCCATTGCGTGTATGGTCAAATGTATGGGCAAGGATATTGCTTTTTGATCAAACCTTATGTTGGCTATTTTAAGGTTTCAAGAGATGTAATAATTTTCTTTCTTATTCTGTACTAGCTGAAATTCCTTTCGTTGTATTATTTACTTTCCTCATTAAAAGCATCACATGTATTGCACCAATAATTTTCGGCCAAGCAAGAAAGAAAGACGAAGTAGCCGAAATTCACTTGAAGGCTGGGCTCACATGTACTTGATTTGGAAATTTCAAATGAGCTTACATCGCTCTTCTAAATTCGAGCTCATTTTGCACGTCCGACCAAGTTGAATGCAATTCGCAAATAAGCATATGCTTCATTGGATGCGAACATGCTATTCCTAGGTGAAAATGTCTCTAGTATCTAAACGCAAAGAAATGCACTAAATAATTCGAATGCAAGACTGTGCTACTGTTAACACCGGAAAAATGGTTCAGCGGGCCATGGACAAGTAGTGAGGCCCATTAAGCCCGAGATAGGTAAAGCAGGCCCAATGGAGTTTGGACGAGACCATCATAAGCATTTATTATTTTTTTCAATCTATCAAGTTTTATTGTAATTTATGAATTTTTTTTTTTGTCTCTTTTACAAACTTCTTAAGGCCACTGCTCTTAACCCCACCGACAAACACGACCTCTTTGCCTTCTCATTTATAAGCTGGCCCCTCCCCCAACGCCCCCGGCATCCCTATTAAATTGAGGACGCTCATGGAGAGTTGCTCTGTATTAATATATTTATATAGAAATATAATATGTTGTCGCTGGCTGGCCCTCAGTCGTAAATTTCACGATTAACTATATGGTGATTCAATTAGAATTTAAACCGGCTTATCTACGAAAGTTGGAAGTTGGGCACGTTCATGAAGTCAAGGTCTTGGTCGAGTACCCAATACCAAAGTCAAGGTCTTCAAAGTTTCTTTTCCATTAATTGTGCAATTTCTGGTCTTCAACAAAAGAGAAATGATCCTACAAATACGTAGCGAATGTCCTTAACAAGCCAAATAGTCGTGATAACAACAACTTATTATCAATCATCGTTCATTCTAATCTTGTTAAAAAGTCTAAAGATAAATGACTGTTCGATGACTGCTTGTTACTCATCAATAATTCCAATTTGGATAAACTTTTAGACTAGCTAGTATGAAAAGAGTTCGACATGACTTAAATTGCACAATTCGCATACTTCATATCCTCAAACGCGTTCTCCAATTGGCAGCATCATTATAACAATCTACCCTTCACTTGTTGGAGTTCATTTGCTAATCACACGTCACGAGTCATTGAGAAGGGTCCTCCTCCGGATGGAACACGACGGATGCAATTTCTTTTTTATTTACTTTTTCTCTGGCATTTTGTCTTATTCTTCAAAAGTCTTCAAGATGACTAGAAGTCTTCTTGCACCGAGAAAGCGTTACGAGTCTCAAGTCACCGTCACCGTCACCAAGTCTCTTAATACGAGAAATTACATGGTCAGGAGGCATTGGGCCCGGTGGTTTTAGTGCAGATACAAGCCAAACCTGCGTGAATCGGATGCACAAGATCCCAATGAGTTTCAATTGTTAGATGATGTCAATCTTATATTTCTTGGGTTCAAGTTCGGGCCAATCATATTCAAAGCGAGCGTGAAAATGAAAAGGTCTTTGCACAGGTTAGTACAAGGTACTGTTCTATGTTTAATTTTAGTGGTATAATACATGTTACTTTTGTTTGGTCTCGATAGAGGGGGACTTCGCATCTATATATACACGTGTGTATATAATTTTAGGAGAAAAATTGGATATGCAATAGGATTAACTAATTCACAAGCAAAGTATAATACAAAAGGAGTGAGTCTTAAGCCAAAGTGTTCTAGGAATCTTACATCATAAAGAAGTTTCGACCCATCCATTGAGAAATTATAATGCCTGTTCGAAAATCAATAAATTTCAACGATTCAATTAGAACTTAAACCGACAATAGGCTTGTGGCCCTGCTGGTAAAGGAATTTGGAGAATGGAGCCAGAGAGTACCGGGTCTGGGGTTTGATCTCCATGATCATCGCATTTTTTGCATGGCACTTGTACCCATTCATCATGAAGTCAAGGTCTTTTGTGGAGAGTATGCAATTGGAGTGTCACTAGAAGTCAAGGTCTTTTTGGTTTTGTGTGTTGATTTTGGGACCATGAGAACTATAACATGTACCGTGTCTTTCGGGGTTCCATATGTTGATTTTCTGGATCATTGTGCATTATATGGTTCGTGAGAAGTGACGGTCTTCATGGACTTGTTGCTTATGTTTGGCCTTTAAAATTGGAGCTATATCCACCATTTATGGCACGAAAAATAATACTAAATAGACTTATTCTATGAGTTTATTTGAGTAGAATCAAGTCACGGTTGCTTACTTGTCGCAATGTATCCATAGGAGCCAGCGATATTTGCAGTGAGGTTAAAGCTTTTCTAGCTCAGAAGTTACCATTGGCGAAGCCCTTCCATGAGATCTCATTGGCTCAGCTTCGAGATAATAACATATCATGATTGGAAGGTGGACCAACAGAAGCTTCATCAGGACTAAGCGATGAGGAAGGGTCATTAAGTGCTCGTCCATTAAAGAGTTAGATTGATAAAATGAAGCTACAATTTGGTGAAAGTGATTCAGGATATGTTAGTGTATGGCTTCAGCAAATTATTAAGTCGCGTTAAACTTTTTTGCATACTATGCTATAGAAGAGAGAAGCAGTTCATGGAGGACATTCATATATGTTTCTTCTTTTCAATTGAAATGCATGATCGATAAACAATGCGTCAAGAAATAACGAGACCCACACCTGTCCCAATATAAAACACGAGTACCCATACACAATTTCTATAATGCGACTTGATTCTATTCAAATAATCTCATAGAGTAAGTATGTTTAATATTATTTTTCTTTCCATAAAAGGTGGGTATAGCTCCAATTTTCAAGGCCAAACATCAGCGACAAGTCCATGAAAATCGTCACTTCTCATGAACCATGTAACGCGTAGTGGTCCAGAAAATCAGCATATGAAACCCCAAAAGACCCGGTACATGTTATAGTTCTCATGGTCCCAAAATCAACACACAAAACCACAAAGACCTTGACTTCTGGTGACACTCCAATTTGCATACTCCCCACAAAAGGCCTTGACTTCATGATGAATAAACTCATAGAATAAGTATGTTTAATATTATTTTTCTTTCCATAAAAGGTGGGTATAGCTCCAATTTTGAAGGCCAAACATCAGCAACAAGTCCATGAAAACTGTCACTTTCTCATGAACCATGTAATGCGTAGTGGTCCAGAAAATCAGCATATGAAACCCCAAAAGACCTGATACATGTTATAGTTCTCATGGTCCCAAAATCAACACACAAAACCACAAAGACCTTGACTTCTGGTGACACTCCAATTTGCGTACTCCCCACAAAAGGCATTGACTTCATGATGAATAAACTCATAGAGTAAGTATGTTTAATATTATTTTTCTTTCCATAAAAGGTGGGTATAGCTCCAATTTTCAAGGCCAAACATCAGCAACAAGTCCACGAAAACTGTCACTTCTCATGAACCATGTAATGCGTAGTGATCCAGAAAATCAGCATATGAAACCCCAAAAGACCCGGTACATGTCATAGTTCTCATGGTCCCAAAATCAACACACAAAACCACAAAGACCTTGACTTCTGGTGACACTCCAATTTGCATACTCCCCACAAAAGGCATTGACTTCATGATGAATAAACTCATAGAGTAAGTATGTTTAATATTATTTTTCTTTCCATAAAAGGTGGGTATAGCTCCAATTTTCAAGGCCAAACATCAGTAATAAGTCCATGAAAACCATCACTTCTCATGAACCATGTAATGCGTAGTGGTCCAGAAAATCAGCATGATGATCATGGAGATCAAACCCTAGACCCGGTACTCTCTGGCTCCATCCTCCAAATCCCTTTACCAGTAGGGCCGCAAGCCTATTGGTGGTTTAAGCTCTAATTGAATAGTTGAAATTTATTGATTTTCGAAGGGGCATTATAATCTCTCAATGGATGGGTCAAAACTTCTTTATGATGTAAGATTCTTAGAACACTTTAGCTTAAGACTCACTCCTTTTGTATTATGCTTTGCTTGTGAATTAGTTAATCCTATTGCAGATCCAATTTTTCTTCTAAAATTACACACACACACACACACACACATATATATATATATGTATGTATGTATGTATGTATATAGATGCGAAGTCCCTTCTATCGAGACCAAACAAAAGTAACATGTGTTACACCACTAAAATTAAACATAGAACAATACCTTGTAATAACCTGTGAGAAGACTTTCTTTTTCGTGCTCGCTTTGAACATGGTTGGCCCGAACTTGAACCCAAGAAATATAAAACTGACATCATCTAACAATTGAAATTCATTGGGATCTTGTGCATCCGATTTATGCAGGTTTAGCTTGTATTTGCACCAAAACCACTGGGGCCCAACGCCTCCTGACCATGTAATGTCTCGTATTGGGAGACTTGGTGACGGTGACATGAGATTTGTAACGCTTTCTCGGTGCAAGAAGACTTCTAGTCGTCTTGAAGACTTTTGAAGAATAAGACAAAATGCCAGTGAAAAAAGTAATAAAAAAGAAATTGCATCCGCTGTGTTCCATCCGGAGGAGGACCCTTCTCAATGACCCGTGACGTGTGATTAGCAAATGAACTCCGACAAGTGAAGATAGATTGTTGTAATGATGCTGCCAATTGGAGAACGTGATTGAGGATATGAAGTATGCGATTTGTGCAATTTAAGTCATGTTGAACTCTTTTCATACTAGCTAGTCTAAAAGTTTACCCAAGTAAGAATTATTAACGAACAAGAAGTAGTCATCGAACAGTTGTTTATCTTTAGATTTTTTAACAAGATTAGAATGAACGATGATTGATAATAAATTATCATAGGTGTACCAGTTTGAGGTTTTTCATGATATTAACCCTTTTTTAAATTAAGTTTTGACATGCCCAACATAATCTTTTTAATAGGTAGCGAGTATTTCTTAGCAGATTGCGGATGTAGAAAAATGATTGCCCCAACTCCGCCCTTTGTTAAACTGAATTGACCTTCTTGGTGTATTCAAATTGAATAAGTAATTGATTGGCAGCCATTTTATTAATTTGAATCATTGTCAGGGAAAAGATTATCGCTCCAATATTAAGATAAATGCAGTTGACAACTGGTTCTTGCTAAGGCCTATGGTCGTTCTGACTTTTTTTTTTTTTGACAAGAAAGAAAGCTAATATTATTAGATAAAAGCCGAAGCTAATACATCATGTGCATCAGTACAAAGTAAATCCAAAAGAGCAGAGGGGGGGCTAGTCGCCCAGTTGCTAGGAAGAAAATCAAAACGCTGGGCTTTTGCAACCCAATCAGCTACCTTATTAGTATTCCTATTGCAGTGGGCTAAAGTAAGACCCGAAAGAGTCTCCATTTTGTGCTTGGTCCTGTCCACGAGAGGTTGCACTAACCAGCTTAAAGTAGATGAGGACAATACACTCTCCACCAGCAACCGACAATCAGATAAAAGTATTATTTCTTTTTCTAGGGAATTTGGGATTAGGTCCGAAGAGATGAAATCTAGGGTTTCAACCAAAGCGACGGCCTCCGCTTGTTTAACTGAACTTACCTCAATATGCTTTGCAAACCCATCTCTGATTCGACCCAAAGAGTCTCTACAGACAAAAGCAATAGCAGCCCGAGGTCTTGATCTTGTATGCTGAGGACCGAAAAAAGTGGATCTTGCCTGCCGAGAACCGAAGCAATCTCCCGTCGTCTCTCTGGTCGGGGCATGGCCCAATGCCTTCAAGATTAAGATTATGGTGCATGCATTTTTTCAATTTCTGCCAAATGAGATATAATTGAGTCCATTGATTAATTGCCACGTGGACCCGGGGGGTCCCACTCTTCAGCAATTTCAAATTTCTTCTTCTCCGTTTTCTTTTTCTTTTCCCGTCTCTCTTTCTATCCCTGTGCTCACTTCTCTTTTTCATCCTCCTCCAAACAATCACCCCTGCCCGTGCTCGAGCGATCTGGCCCTCAAACAACCGCGGAGCGTGATGCAGGCTGTTAGTGTCCTGTTTAGACCATCGTTTACTTCTTTCGCCTTCGATGTCATGAGCACTGTCCGAAAGGGACTCGGTCCGAGGAACCCCTCATTCTTGAACTTTACTAATTACAGGAAACCTAGAATGTCTTCTGTTTCAGTTTCTTCTACAGCTCCTCCGGACAAAGAAAGTTCTGATTTTGATTGTGATAACGCGACTTCCCCCATCAAACCCCTACTGGGTTTTGGTCAGAGCCTTCAAAAGCATCAACAACCTCGCGACTCCTTCAGACAAAGAATGTTCCTGCTGGGTTTTTGGGTCTTCAACACCTGCTGCTGTTATGGCATCCAGTGAGCCCTTTTTGCTCAGGCGACAACAAGGTCCATAGGTTCTACCAGTTTGAGGAAGGAATATGAAGAAAAGGAAAGCGAGAAGAAGAGGGAGAGCAACGGGAGAAGAAAAGAAAAAGGTGAAGATTGGGGCCATTTTGTACACGGGGCGATTAATCAATGGACTCTGCTTGGCACTAATTCAGAGATGGTCCTCAAGTGTAGATGGTCTGATGGGCGGTGATGCACTTGCTTGAGAATTGTCCTGTCGTTCCTTCCAACTTGCTCTGCTTAATTCATTTAATAAATCGTACCCGGCTCAAAGTTGTTTTGCAGAACACGGGTTGGGTTCCAAAGCTGTTTTGCTTACACCGTACCTCAAATTTGACTTTGTAAAATCAACTACCTAAAAGCGGCAGCATAATATCTCCCATTTCCTTAATCCAGCCACCCCAGCTCCTCCAAATTTGACTCCCGTTATTTTATTTGTTCCTTTGAATCGCAAGATGCTCAGATTACGCAACCGTTTCTAGCAACCGTCAGCCCTCCGCTTCAATCTCTCATTTCGTCCCCGATCTCTTCCTTTCTCAATCTTCTCTATGCTCAAGCTTTCACTGCAGGCCATGCTCTCACTCTGCAGCCTCTGTTCTTTTCTTCTTTCCTTTTGCTTTGTTTTTCTATCGCAATTCTCAAACTCTGTTGATGCTCAAGCTCAAGATTATGATTATCCAACCGCCGCACTTTCAACACAGTGGACGAACAACGCAACAGCTAATCACTCCATTCCATATACGGATGGATCCACCGTGCGGTCAATTCTACTCCGAGCCAAAGGAGCCATCGGCCCTGCCTACGCCTGTGGCTTCTACTGTAATGGTAACTGCAACACTTACCTCTTTGCCGTTTTCATCGTCCAAGTCAACAGTGGTGGTTTAATTGTTCAACCCGCTATTGGATTTCCACAAGTAGTGTGGTCTGCCAATCGAAACAATCCCGTAAAGATTGGTGCGATGTTAGAGCTCACATCCGAAGGTGATTTGGTTTTGAAAGATGCCGATGGTACTGTTGCTTGGTCCACAAACACTTCTGGTAAGTCCGTTGTAGGCTTGAATTTGACAGATTTGGGGAACCTCGTGTTGTTTGATAAGAATAACTTGACTGTTTGGCAGTCTTTTAGTCAGCCAACCGACTCACTTGTTCCCGGACAAATGTTGAAGGTAGGGCAAAGATTGATCCCAAGTGTTTCCGGGACAAATTGGACTGTAGATGGTATGATTACGCTTTCCATGAGTAGCAGTGGTTTATCTGCTCAAATGGAGACTAGTCCTCCTCAGATCTATTATGAGTATTCTATTGATAATCCGAATGCAAGTAACGAGTCTCCATATGTTGAATTTGTAAATGGAAGCTTGGCTTTGTTCTCGAATTCTACCACGAATGTGAGTGTGATTTCAGTCCCTCAAGCATCTTCTGTACAATACATGAAGCTGGGCTCGGATGGGCATTTGAGAGTGTTTGAGTGGGTATCTGGGTGGAAAGAAGTGGCTGATCTTTTGACGGGGTATCTTGGGGACTGTGCTTATCCAACAGTGTGCGGGCAATATGGAATTTGCTCCAATGGGCAATGTAGTTGTCCGGCTTCAAGTGGGGGAACGAGCTATTTCAAGCAAGTAGATAATAGGCAGCCTAGTCTTGGGTGTTCTGAGAACGTCCCATTGTCTTGTGGGGCTTCGCAATATCAAAGTCTTCTGGAGCTTGAAAATGTCATGTACTTCAATTTCACTTCAGATCTCGATAACATAGATGCTTCAACTTGTAAAGAGACCTGTGCGAAGAACTGCTCGTGCAAAGCGGCTATATTCCAGTTTGGGTTGAATCCCACCAGCGGCAGTTGTTACTTACTATCTGAGGTGTTTTCACTCATGAACATTGACAAGAGTAAGATTTTATATAACTCCACTGCTTACCTAAAAGTACAAAATGTGACCAACGGAGCCCCCAATACTTCTGTTGACAATCGAAGGAGCAACCGTCTTCCGGTAATACTTGGGTCCAGCGTTGGAGCTCTCTTTGTTGTGATGTTTCTCATCGTAGTCACAGTTTTGTTTGTTCGGAAGAGAGATGCTAATGAAGCAGAGGAGGAATACCTTGATCAAGTACCTGGAATGCCCACACGATTCATGTACGATGATTTGAAAACCATTACAGATAACTTTAAAAAAAAGCTTGGCGAAGGTGGTTTCGGTTCTGTTTTTGAGGGTACTCTATTTGATAGCACAAAAGTTGCTGTAAAGCGCCTTGACGGTTTTGGGCAGGTCAAGAAATCCTTTCTAGCCGAAGTTGAGACTATCGGTAGCATCCATCATGTTAACTTGGTAAGACTTGTGGGATTTTGTGCTGAGAAATCCCATAGGCTCCTTATCTATGAGTACATGTCAAATGGGTCTCTAGATAGATGGATCTTTCACAAATCCAATGAAAGTGTTCTTGACTGGCAACAAAGGAAAAAGATCATTCTCGATATAGCAAAAGGACTTAATTATCTTCATGAAGATTGCAGACAGAAGATACTTCACTTAGACATTAAACCCCAAAATATCCTCTTGGATGGGAATTTTAATGCTACGGTTGCTGATTTTGGATTGTCCAAGTTGATCGATAGAGACCAAAGCCAAGTTGTCACAACCATGAGAGGAACTCCTGGTTATTTGGCCCCCGAGTGGCTGAGTGCAGCAATTACTGAAAAGGTGGATGTGTATAGCTATGGCGTGGTAATCCTGGAGATAGTCTGTGGGAGAAAAATCTTCGATCGCTCTTTAGATGAAGACGACATGAATTTGCTAAGCCTTTTTAAGAGAAAGGCTGAAGAGGAACGATTTCTGGACATTGTGGATAACTATAGTGAGGATATGCAGCTAAATGGGCCACAAATGGTGAACATGATGAGGATTGCTGCGTGGTGCTTGCAGGCAGATTATACAAAGAGGCCTTCCATGTCAACAGTTGTCAAGGTGTTAGAGGGTGTTTCAGAAGTTCAAGACGGTCTGGATTACAACTTCTCTGCTCAGCCTTCCACTAATAGAGCAACAAAATTCGGTCAAATGGAAGTCGAATTCAGTGCTACCACTGCATTAATACCCTCAGTTTTATCTGGTCCACGATGATGGGGCATACTAAAAAGATTACTGTTCTCTACAAATCAAGTGGTAAACCTCTACAGGCAATTGAGATTTCTAGAGTGAGTGCTCCAGTTTGTCATTTTCTTTTCAGGCCAAACAAAAGTCTGCTATGAGATCAATTTCTTTTTTACTTGCAATTGAGTGGACTTTCTTTATGTCTTTGCAAAGGATTGACTTGGTTAGTTTCTTGCACTTAGGTTTCATTGCCTATGTAGAGTACAATTGTGCTCAAGTTTATTGTGTTAGCACGGATGGTAGCAAATTATTCTGCTGGTCACCAAAATGGAAGTTTGGAAATTTGAAACTATAAAATAAGTTCCCTTCGATATTTCGCTTGCAAGTACTGGCTGGAGAGCGATGGGGAAATGTTGCTGATATTTTAACCCAGGTTCTTGTCAAACATAGTGTCTGAATATATCTTGGAAAGGGGGGAACATGTTAAGCCATCTGAATAGAAAGCTGCTAAGAGTAGTCGGTTCTTGATACTTTCTCTCGGTAGCTTCACTATTTCTTGGGTCCATTCCTAATTTTCTCCTTTGTTTCAACATCTGTTTTCCTTCAAATTCAATGATGCTTCCTTCTATGTCTATTTTGCTAATACACTATTAGAACTGACAAAGAATTTGGGAGAAGTTTGTCATTGGTACAGTTCTGATTTCTACTACTGACTGACTACTTCATACACATCCTTTGTTAGTAAGTTTGTTTTAAGCTTCTTAAATACCCATGGTGATCTTTTCGAGGCATATGTTTGCCAAAAATAAAGAACTTCGATGATTGGGCATGCGAAATTCATCTATGTAATCTTTTGATGACACTAATCATTCTCAAAAACCTTAGCTTTTTCACATCTTTAATCAACATAGTACTTGATTTTGAGGAATCATCTCTTTCTCTTTGGACTCCGCTCTTCGAATCAATTTTGACATCTCAAGCATATCTCTTTTGATGGGTAGTAGAAAGACAATTTCCCACTCCGTTTTATGTTATAAATTCAGAAGAAACAGTCTGGTACAGAAATTTCTCCTATTTACTATCCGACTCTGCTAACGGTAGAAATGATACGATGTCTTTCTTAGATTTGTATGCAATCACTTGGATGGGTAGTCGAGCTGCTTCTGTTTCTTTCTTTCTTTCTTTCTTTCTTTTTTTTGTTCATAATATTTCTTAGAATTAGATATCATGTTGTTGCAAGATCTAACTTCTGAGTGAGATGAAACTATAGAGCAACTAACCGGGATTTGGCTAGGTGATGTACAATCTCGACAAAAATAAGAGGCTAGTTTTATCTTCCATTTGGAAAAAAGAGCGAGGAGACAAACATTGAATGCAGCAAAAAAAAGACAATAAAAGCGGCAATCAATTTAGGACTGCTGAAGGAGACTTTGATTTGGTCATCTTTCCAAGCTTAACTTGTATCGTGATCTTTTCGATGGTGCGAAACTTACGCAATCTTTCAATCGCCTCGCCAAACTTTGCATAGCAAGCATACCAGGTTGATTATTATTATAAATATGGTTGTCCTCAATTGAATGAAAACAAAACCAGCATACGGTAGGTTTCTGGTGTTGTGTAAGTCCTAATCTTTCTTACTTTTCAGAGTAGCTTCTCATAAGGTCTCTTCAACCTTGATGTCTTATATCCCGTATAAAAGTTCAATTCCAAGAATCCGTCTAATGCAAACAGACTCGATGCTGGCCACCCAATTCGACGCGTCAAACCAGAGTTGAACCTTTCAAACCTTATCTGTAGAAGACCAACGTCTAATTCAACGCGTCCTTTCTATGATGTCATCAGCTTCACTTCACAACAATGTAAAATGTTGCAGAGGAAAATCTGGAGTTAAGGCGGCAATAAACTACATGACAAAATGATTCTTGTATATCATAAATCAACAAATTCCGAGTGGTTGAGCTAACTCTATAGAAATATAGATTGATTCCACCTCACTTTCCTCGTTCAATTCAATTTCATCTTTTTCATCCTGTTTTCCTTACTCAGCACTGAATTAGCTGCCTTAAGTATATTCTTTTTCATGTCCTATCAAGTTCACACACCATAGTTCTTCTCCAGCTCCTCTTTGTCTTTCGCTCCTTCGATTATATCTATTGGGTTTGGTCCTATCTCAGCCATCGGCAAACCTTTCTACTACATGGGCAGCCAGCTCTGTCAATCCGGTGTCCTGTGGATTCTGTGAAGCCTATTCTTCTAAGGGGAAATGATGTCCCGTCGTTTGCCTGTGGCTTCGTCCGCATGCTATCAGAAAGCAGCTATCTCTTTACTATTTCCATTGTCTACACAAACGCGTCTCAAATTGATCATACTTATACAGCTTTTCCGGAAGTAGTATGGGCTGCTAATAGTAACTATCCGATGGTAAACCCCATGCTTGAGCTCACGTCAGAAGGTGACTTGGTCTTAAAAGACGGGATGGTATTGTGACATGGTAAACAAATGTCACACCCACCCAAATCCTATATGGATGAGGAGTGAGACGGCTGTCATTTCTTCAAAGGACGCAGCCTCAAGTTATACCCGGAATATTCAACTCCTAATGGTTCTCACAAGAATGCTCTCACTTTATTGGCCATTAATTGAGGGATTTGAAAAACACGATGAGAAAAAAGAAATGAGCTGCCACGACCTAATGAGTAACATATTTTTTCGAAGCAGACTGAACAATCACTATGCACATTTAAAATACAAACATAACTCACATTTACCAAATTCAGAATTTAACAAACCTTCAAGGTTTAAAATGCAATACTTATTACTTTAACTAGAAATGCTCATGTCAATCAATAATAATAAAGCAAATATCAATGTCCTCAATCTCATCAAAGCACACGTGGATGATTCACTCCAATTACTAAACTCATCAAAACATTCATTCCATCGGCCAACTCATGGTTAAATTTCTAGCCATGGTCGTGTATAACGCCCATAACAAGACGATCTCTACCTATTATTAGCTAGTGGCTCAACCTACAGGGGTATCTTATACTAGTATGCACATAACTACAAACTCCTTATTGAGTTCACAAAGACATTAAGCATAATCCATCAACCTTAAACTTCAATAATCTACAACCATAATAAAAACCATCTCAAAACTTAGGTTTAATAACTAAATCACAACTTTTCACCATTTGATATTTATCAAAGCACCTTTCAAAAATCACATTCTTAAATCATGAACTTGTTGTGATTTTTTTTCATAAAAGGTTTTACAAACCATTTACAAAATGAGCATTTCCAACTACTTTCAAATAAGGCTATCAAATGTCTTCTCAACTAACAAAAAGGATAGTAAAAATTCGATTCAATTTATGCAAGAAATATGCTTATTCATAACTTATATTATATTAAATCTCTACCATTTTCAAGACATAACTTTGTAAATTCATAGAAGAAATAGTATCATTTACTTAGGAAAAACCAAAAACAAATTTACAGCAATCATTCAAGCCGACAAACTTGCACTCCTATCAATTAATCGAAAAACAATATTAAAAACCGAGTAATACACAACTCTAATGAACGACTCAACTAAGTCACGTTAAATTGTTGGTAAAACGACTTCTACACACTAATGAGTAATCTTGTTCAAAGCACACATTCCTCCTTTTCCTTATGTGTATTATCCATTGTACATGACTTGCTCACGAACTTTAGAATATCGTTCCAGTAAAGCTGTATTTCCGAATCGAATTTCCTCAAACCCCAAAACTCCACAATGCGTTTATCAACCATTTCCATATAAATCTAAAGCTTAACAACTCCTCAATTGGTCATTGCAGTTCAAAATTCACATAACTCTCAATTGATGATCTAACTTCGAAAATTACTTCCATTAAATAAATAATAGGCTTGAATACTCACGCAATGTTGCAACTTGCTTGGATGTTTGGATCGGTTACACGTGAATAATTTTTCTTTCTCCTTTTTCCCCACTTTCCTCTTGCGAACGAGCTTCCCTTCCTTTGCTTTTGTCGCCACCGCTCCTCGTCTTCTTTAATACTTAAATTTCGTCGAAGCTGCTGAAGGAGATGAGAGAATGGGTCAGTGGGCTGTGTGGCCATATTATTACAACAAAAACTTCAGGTAGGTTTGTTATAGGGTTGAACCTGACATATTTGGGAAACCTCGTGCTGTTCGATGCGAATAATGCGCCAGTTGGCAGTTTTTCCATCACCCTATGGACTCCCTATTCCTTGGACAGTAGATAAGCATAGGGCAGAAGTTGGTGCCGAGCGTTTCTGAAACGTGTTGTTGGTGCCGAGCGTTTCTGAAACGAATTGGACTGCACAAAGTTTAGTTCCACTTTCCATGACTAGTACAGGCTTATTTGCGCAGATGGACATCGATCCTTCAAAGGTCTTCTACCCAGTTCGCATTAATTTTCCAAACACAAGTAATGACTCGAATTACATCGAATTTGTAAGTGAATCCTTAGCATTATTCACAAGTTTTTTTTTTTTGTTGCTGAGGAATCGCCAGAGATCACCCTTCGGGAATCACACGACCCTCCAATGCCCGGTGGCACCGTCGGGTCGGGTCTTGCTGCAAGCCGCTATTTAGATATAAATCTCGGGAGAGGTTAGCCCAAGACCCCAACACTAAAACCCCTCAATTCAGACATTTTAGCATTGTTCACAAGTTCCATTCGAAATGGTTCTATCTTTATCAATATTCCTACTGCTTCATTGTTTATGACTTTGGAATTTGATGGACACTTGAGAGCATATAGGTTTAATCGGGACAAATATCAGTGGACAGTGGCAGCTGACCTTCTGGTTCGGGATTATAGTGACGGCGGCTATCCAACGGTCTGTGGGTAGTATGGAATTTGCGCTTCAAATGGGCAATGCACTTGTCGAGATTCAAATGGGGACACAACCTACTTCAAGAAAATAAATGATCAAAATCCAAATCTCTTGCGACATTTCACAATTTCAAAGTTTGCTGAAGCTTGGGGATCTTTCTTACTTTCACCTATAATCCACAAAGCATCCGGATCTTGCGAATGTAACTAAGGTACTCATGAAGTCTTAAATCTGTTGTATTTGTATTAATTTATTCATAAACCTTTTAATTTGACCATATATATTTTGATAATTTAGCAACTCATTTATCTAGTCAATTTTAACCAAAAATTGATGATGTGGACACCCGGTCCTAAGTAGCATAGCCAACGCTGACATGGAAAATTTTTGATTTTTTTTCTTAAAGTTTCTAATTTTTTATTAATTTTTTTTAATTATTAAGGACTGGTGGGGGGGTGTCAACCACCAGAGGCCAGGCAACCTTGGCCGGCCACTAGGTGAGGGCTCGGTTGGCCGATGGTGAAGGTCAACCCCACCCAGTGGAAAAGAAAAATAGAAAAAAAGTTATAATTTATAAAAAAATAATTCCACGTCAATGTTAGCAGTGCCATTTAGGATGACTATCGTCTATATCATCGATTTTTTGCCAAATTGCCCAAATAGATTATATTGGTAAATTATCTAAATACTTAGGATTAAATTGATCAAATTGAAAGGTTTAAGATTGAATTGACATATATGTAATAGGTTAAGGTCTTTTTTAGTAATATTTCCTACCATTTGATATGAATGAATCTTCTTCTATTGTCCACGTACGTGTTTTCTTGTCAAAATTATCTTGTGTTTTTGTCATCAGCACTCTTTCGGTATCGGTTTGAATAGCATTTATGTAGACTAAAATTAACCGGTTGAAGATCCCAATATCTGTTTTTGTTCGTTTGAGAGATGAATGACATTGCCAGTTTTATTGTGTGGTCTTTTGGAGTTATCAATGCTAAGACTCAGTGTCAGCTTAAACTGATTATCTTCTGATCTATGCCAATCTTGTTACTTTTGTTGCGGGCTGTTTTTGGGAAATTTGGGCATTTTTTATGATTGTAATCGTAAAAGACTGTCTCTAATCTTGTATATTTGATAAATATAGTTTCCGTCAGGAGCCTATACTTGGCATCAATTATGGATCGATGTCTTCATCCTTACGGGTGCTTATTGCCTTAATGGTTTCGGTACTTTCAAAACTCAAGTATGTTACCTGGAGTCAGAGCCTAACAAAAACTTGCAACTAAAACTAAAAGGGGACAATGCTCCAACCAAATGGTAGCGCCCAAAAAAATAAAATAAAATAAAATAAAATAAAAAATTCAAATGGTACCCAAACTGGGATTTTTACTTGTACCTCTGGGCAGCATTTGATATATATAAGTGGCTGCCATGAACGTTTGATTGCTAATCAAGAAAGAGACTTAAATTTACGGTTAATACAATTTAAAATCCTAAATCATTACACTCTGGCAAAATTTACCTTTATGTCATGAAATTTTTTATACTGATACGCATTACACTTTTGATTTAAAATAATTTCCATCTCGTGAAAAATCTCAAACTAATATTCCTGATCCATGGGGGATAGGTTTGGATAGTGGTACCTGTTCGAGAATTTTGTTCGAGAAACCAAAATTAATTTCTGATAAATGGGTCCTGATGGCATATAAGTTTGAAATTTTTAATGAAAAAAATATTAAACCAAAAGAAGTTGCCTTTTGCCTTAAACTGCAAAGAAAATATGACGGGTCCCACGGTGCCATCGGTTCCCGCCTTTGGATAAAGCCCAAGCCTCCCTTTTCCCCCACGCCTCCACCCAGCAAATCTCAACCACAAATTCTAGCCATCCACGGCTGAGAATTAGTTGCTGCGCGGGCCAGGAGACAAGATTTTGTGATCTAATTAACGTTTCCAAGATGCATATGCAGACATGACTCCTGTATAAAAAAAAGAAAAAGAAAAAAAGTGCAGCTTCTTCTTTCTGTAATCCCTAAAAATGATCTCCGTAGTCAGTGCAAATGCCACTTCTATTGACCGACCATTGATCTATTACGTTTGATATGGGCTGGATTTAGAGATAGTCCTCAAGTGTAGATTCACCTATGGGCAGGTGAGCGTTGTCCTGTTGATTCTTCCAACTTCCTCTGCTCTCTTCGTTTAGGAACTCATATTCGATATTGCAGAGAAGCACCAAAGCATGGGTTGGGTTGCATAGCGGTTTTGCTTTTTGACTTTGAGAAAGTACTCTGTAAACCCAGAAACACGATATCTCCCATTTCTTAGTCCACCTAACCCAGACACTAAGCTCCGCTCCAATCTCTCGTTTTCATCTTCTTCCCTCCTCTCTTCCTTTCTCAATCTTCTCTCTGCTCAAATTTTCACTGCATGCCATGGTCTCACTCTGGAGTCTCTGGTCTTTTCTTCTTTCTTTTTCCTTCGTTTTTCTATCCCAATTCTCAACCTTTATTATTGATGCTCAAGCTCAATATGATAATTATGCCCCACTTTCATCATCATGGTATAATGGAGAAGAAACGTTTGGTGAACCCCGGGATCCACAACTAACAGTTGTGCAGCTAATTCTACTCCGAAACAGAGGAGTAGATTATGATGGCCCTGCCTATGCCTGCGGCTTCTATTGTAATGGTATCTGCGACAATTACCTCTTTGCTGTATTCATCGTCATACTTAATGGTGGTGTATTGAAAGATAAAAATGTTGGGTTTCCTCAAGTAGTGTGGTCTGCCAATCGAAACAATCCTGTAAAGATCGGCGCGACAGTAGAGCTCACAACTGAAGGTGATTTGGTGTTGAAAGATGCTGACCAAACTGTTGCTTGGTCCACAAACACTTCAGGTAAGTCTGTTATAGGGTTGAACCTGACAGATTCAGGAAACCTCGTGCTGTTTGGTGCGAATAATGCGCCAGTTTGGCAGTCTTTTGATCACCCCATGGACTCCCTAGTCCTTGGACAGAAGTTAAGCATAGGGCAGAAGTTGGTGCCCAGTGTTTCTGAAACGAATTGGACTGCACAAGGTTTACTTTCACTTTCCATGACTAGGACAGGCTTGTTTGCGCAGATGGACACTGATCCTCCACAGGTCTACTTCCTAGTTCGCGCTGATCTTCCATACACGAGTGATGACTCTAATTACATCAAATTTGTAAATGGAACCTTAGCATTGTTCACGAATTCCACACTAAATGGTTCTATCTTTATCAATATTCCTCCTGCTTCATTGTTTATGAGGTTGGAATATGATGGGCACTTGAGAGCATATGAGTTTGATGGGGACCAATATCAGTGGACAGTGGCAGTTGACCTTCTTCAGAAGCATGGTGACTGTGGCTATCCGACGGTCTGTGGGCAATATGGAATTTGCTCTTCAAACGGGCAATGCACTTGTCCAGATTCAGATGGGGACACAAACTATTTCAAGCAAATAAACAAAAGACATCCCAATCTCTGGTGTTACCAAGAAGTTCCTTTGTCTTGCGACAATTCACAATTTCAAAGTTTTTTGGAGCTCGGGGATCTTTCTTACTTCACCTACAGCGCAGATCCAGAGAGCACCCCAGATCTTGCGAATGTAAATATGGCATATTGTAAAGAGGCTTGTGCCAAGAATTGTTCATGCAAGGCAGCTTTTTTTCTTCAAGACCACGATAGCCCAAGTGATTCAGGTTCCTGCTATTTATTAACGGAAGTATTTTCGCTAATGAACCTAAAACTGCCTGTCAAGTCTATTATTTACCTCAAAGTACAGAACATTTCCAATGTAGTTCCTAAATCTCCTGGTTTGAGCGGAACTCCCAGTTTCAACAATAGGGACAGGACGAACCGTCTTGCGTCAATACTAGGTTCCAGCCTTGGATCTGTAGTTGCTTTGATCATTGTCATTGGGGTCATAAAAGTTTTATGTCGGAAGAGAGAAGCTGTTGATGAAGCTGAGGAGAATCCTCTAGATCAAATACCGGGAGTGCCTATGAAATTTACTTACAACAGTCTGAAAGTCATTACCAAGGATTTCAGCAAGAAGCTTGGTGAGGGTGGCTTCGGCTCTGTGTTTGAAGGCACTCTACAAGATGGTTCGAAAGTCGCGGTGAAGCACCTGGACGGTTTAGGCCATATCAAGAAATCATTTTCAGCTGAGGTTGGGACTATAGGGAGCATTCATCACGTCAACCTGGTAACGCTAGTAGGATTTTGCACGGAGAGCTCTCGCAGGTTGCTCGTGTATGAATACATGCCTAATGGCTCGCTGGACAAATGGATCTTCCGTAGATCCAGCGAATATGTTCTCAATTGGCAGCAGAGGAGGAAGATCATTTACGACATAGCAAAGGGTCTGAATTATCTTCACGAAGGATGTAGAAGGAAGATAGTCCACTTGGATATTAAACCCCAAAACATTCTCTTGGATAAGAATTTTAATGCTAAGGTCGCCGATTTTGGCTTGTCTAAGTTGATCGATAGGGACAAAAGCCAAATTGTGACGACCATGAGGGGCACACCTGGCTATTTGGCTCCGGAATGGCTGAGTGCAGCAATCACTGAAAAAGTTGATGTCTATAGTTTTGGAGTGGTGGTCCTAGAAATAGTGTCTGCAAGGAAAGTTTTGGACAACTCGCAGGACTCAGAAAGCATGTACTTAGTGAGCGCTTTCAGGAGAAAGGTGGAAGAAGGACGGTTGTCGGATATGGTCGATATTCACAGCGAGGATATGCGACTAAATGAGGTGGAGGCGGTGAATATGCTGAGAATCGCTGGGTGGTGTCTGCAAGGAGATTTTACAAAGAGGCCTTCCATGTCAGTCGTCATGAAGGTTTTGGACGGCCTCATGGATGTCCCGGATGACTTGGAGTATGACTTCTCTTTCCCACCTTTGTTGAAAAGTAGAGCAAAAGTTCTTCAAGAGGAGGCTCATTTTGCTCCTTCCACTCTATTGATGCCCTCGGTTCTCTCTGGACCACGGTGAAGCTGCAGAAAAGTGTCATATACTTTTCTGTTCTGCGCAGTTAACATTGAGGAGGCAATTGAAATTTCGGAACTTTGTAATGTATGGCTCTCCACTTTAGTTAGTTTTGATCTCCCCAGTAGTCTGCTCTACAACAGGTGTTTTGCTTCGTCTGTGAAAGAAAAGAAATATATGTAAAAATTCCTTTCCCGAGAAACTTAGATTGACAGATGCAGTGTATTCCCTGCAGATACTTTCCATAAGTTGTAAGGAGCAGTGAATGAATTCAATGTGGAGAAGTTTTAACCGACATCAGCTTGCGTGATCCGTCAGATGTATACGCATTCCAATCTTAACTGCGCAGTTTATGCATACAAGGACTATTCGAATCTTGTCCCTCTGAGACTGGACAACTCAAATCTCCCATTTATTATCCCTTGCCTCAAGGGAGCTTTTTCTCTAGTAAAAGAGAGAATTTTATGACAGTCATCTTCTCTCCCCCATGGGCTGTCATTCCCTAAACTTTTGAATAGTAAACCAAACTAACACGAGTCGACTTAATTCCATTGTTAGCAATATTATGATATATACTTGATTCTGCATATCTTTCAAAATTATACATATACCTCCTCCGATACTGCATATCCTTAATTAATTATATTTTATATTATGTTTGTCTTATCACCTTAATCAATACGCCTATAAATAGATTCATGTACTATTTATCAGTACATCAAATATATGCAATTCCATATCTTTATTATTTCTTAACTTCCTTGTCTCTCCATTCTTAACTTACTGTGATATAATAACCTCATAATTAATGTCTTTAGTGACAGTTGCGAAATAGTTACAGGAGTCGTAAAAGCTTCGTCATTAGCATCAAAATATATGCAGCAACCATTTATACGGACCATCCAACACATGCAATTCCTGTTCTCTTTGCGCCAATTGTTTTCCCAAAACCATGAACAGAGATTACATATTGATCCAGGGTGCACCCAACGAAGTCCAACGCAAGTAGGAAGTTCTAGTGCTTCTTTAAATATGAATCGGGTGTAAGACATGCTTGAAAGAGGAAAGGTCGAGGGTGTTTAAGACATTCTGTATCCACTGATTCTCACCATCAAAGTCATATTTCTGTATCCCCTTTGATTCATTGAGCCGATAATTCAAGATGCAAGTCGCTCTCTGATCTCTGATAAATCCGATAGACTGATAAAATTCATAACTCAAGCATTCATATCGAATATATGTCGGTACAGGATAAACACGTACTGTGAGGGTCCCGAAGAATTTAAGGACTCTTCAATATGCTAGCAATCCTAGGGAGGTGCCTCTTTGTTAGACTCGACAACATCCTTGAAGGAAGATCTAGATTGTACCGTTTCTTCCTTATCTTCAACACATCCTAGCCGCCAAATTAAACTTGGTATTTGGAACATCAATAAGAAGTAATTCAACTTAGCCAATGTGTAACACGGTTAGACAAGTGAATTATTCAAATTTGAAATATTCTCCCATAAAAAAATCTTGGACATCTGTCTGTCTCTAGATTAATTTTGAGCCCGAAATGGAGATTTTGCTTACTTCGTACCGTTTAAATAAGGAGTACATGAAATACATGCCTTCTTTTTTTTTTCTTTTTTTTTTCCATAAGTCAGAGCATGATTATCACCTTTTAAAAAGAACTCATCTTTTAAATATAGTCATGATTGATATGCACGTTTGACGTATTATACCGAAACAACTATGAATTAGTCTGTAATTTGTTGAGTTGTTCGTCATCACTCTGAAAATTAAAGAAAGACTAAATATTGTTTAGTTGAGCCGGCGGTCACCGTAACTACAAGTTTCATATGATACAACATTAAGAAAGTTAAATTAATTAATTTTAAATAATTAAATAAATAAAAGGATTCGAAGGTCAAAAATAAAAAGGCCACGTCAACCACGGAGGGCGAAGATGCCAAAGCTAGAGAGAGACAAAGCAAAGAGACAAGAAGTTTGAGCAGAGGTGATTAATTGACGATGGATGAAGATTCGACTCCCCCACAAAACTCCGATCACAAGTCTCCAACCCATGAGAGCAACTCGTAAGAAAAGGTCAAAGATCTCCAAGCTAATTCATTTTAATTGAACATCAGTTTGTTTCCCCATTTGGGAATTCCATCATCACATGAACCTAGGCTTTTTCTTTTTTGGCAAAATCAAAGCTAGATCTTTTAACAAAACTTGCCCCAAGATATTCTCTGTCCAATCTTACAGTTGATTTCCAGGTCTATATCATTCTTGAGATTCACTCAAAATCTGATTGCTTACCAGGTAATTGCTGAGATGAGGACAAATGACTATTGATGTACAGTCTGCTAAAGCCCAAAGGAGATCGAATCGATCTTGACAAAAGTAAGAGGCTAGTTTTATCTTCCAATTGGGAAAAAGAGCAAGGAGACAAACATCGAATGCAGCAAACAACAATAAAAGCGGCAATCCATTTTAGGATTGCTGAATTAGACTTTTAATTTGGCCATTGTTCCACGCTTACCTTGTGTTGTTCTCTTTTCGATGGTGCAAAATTTACACAATCTTTCAATCGCCTGGTCAAACTTCACATAGCAAGAAAACCAGGTTGATTATTATTACAAATATTGTTGTCCTCCATTGTATGAAAACAAAGGCAGCATACAGTAGGTTTCTGGTGTCGTGTAAGTCCTAATCTTTCCTACTTTTCATAGTAACTTCTCATAAGTTGTCTTTTTAAACTTGATGTCTTATATCCCGTTTAAAAGTTCAATTCGAAGAATCTATCTAATGCAAATAGACTGGATGCCGGCCACCAAGTTCGATGCATTAAGCCGGAGTTGAACTTTTCAAACTTTCACTGTAGAAGACCTACGCTCAGTTCAACTAGTCCTTCTCATAATGTCATCTGCTTCACGTCACAACAATTTCGACTGTTGCAGAGGAAAATCCAGATAAGCCAGTAATAAACTATATGATAAAAGGATTCTTGCATATCATAATCCAACAATTCCGAGTGGTTGAGCTAACTCTACAGTAATATAGATTGATTCCGCCTCTCTTGCCTTGTTCAATTCAATTTCGTCTATTTCATCCTGTTTTCCTTTCTCAGCTCTGCAATAGCTGTCTTAAGTATTTCTTTTACATGTCCTATCATGTTCATCCGCTGTGGTTTTTCTCCGGCTACTCTTTGTCTTTCGTTTTTTCGATTAAATTTTCTGGGTTTGGTCCTGTCCCAGCCAACGGCAAACCTTTCTACTACATGGGCAGCCAGCTCTGTCAATTCAGTGTCCTTTGGTAACGGGTCTCCTGTGGATTCTGTGAATCCTATTCTTCTCAGAGGAAATGATGTCCCCTCATTTGCCTGTGGCTTTGTCCGCATGCTATCAGAAACCAATTATCTCTTTGCTATTTCCATTGTCTATACAAACGCGTCTCAAATTGATCAAATTTATACAGCTTTTCCGGAAGTAGTATGGGCTGCTAATCGTAACTATCCGGTGGTAAACCCCACGCTTGAGTTCACGTCAGAAGGTGACTTGGTCTTAAAAGACGGGGATGGTTCTGTGGCATGGTCAACAAACACTTCAGGTAAGTCTGTTATAGGGTTGAACCTGACAGATTCAGGAAACCTTGTGTTGTTTGATGCGAATAATGTGCCAGTTTGGCAGTCTTTCGATCACCCTATGGACTCCCTAGTCCTTGGGCAGAAGTTAAGCATAGGGCAGAAGTTGGTGCCTAGTGTTTCCGAAACGAATTGGACTGCACAAAGTTTACTTTCACTTTCCATGACTAGTACAGGCTTATTTGCACAGATGGACACTGATCCTCCGCAGGTCTACTACCCAGTTCGCATAAAATTTCCAAACACGAGTAATGACTCGAATTACATCGAATTTGTAAGTGGAACCTTAGCATTGTTCACGAATTCCACGCGAAATGATTCTATCTTTATCAATATTCCTCCTGCTTCGTTGTTTATGAGGTTGGAATATGATGGGCACTTGAGAGCTTATGAGTTTGATCGGGACAAATATCAGTGGACGGTGGCAGCTGACCTTCTGGTTCGGGATTATGGTGACTGCGGCTATCCAACAGTCTGTGGGCAGTATGGAATTTGCACTTCAAACGGGCAATGCACTTGTCCAGATTCAAATGGGGCCACAACCTATTTCAAGCAAACAAACGATAGACATCCCAATCTCGGGTGTTATGAGGAAGTTCCTTTGTCTTGCGACAATTCACAATATCAAAGTTTGCTGGAGCTCGGGGATCTTTCTTACTTCACGTACAGCACGGATCCACAAAGCGCCCCAGATCTTGCGAATGTAACTAAGGTAAACTGTAAAGAAGCTTGTGCTAAGAATTGTTCATGCAAAGCAGCTTTTTTTCTGCGAGGCCCCAATATCCCAAGTGATTCAGGTTCCTGCTACTTATTATCAGAAGTTTTTTCACTAATGAACCTGGAACAGCTTAACAATTCTATTGGTTACATCAAAGTGCAGAACATTTCCAATGTAGTTCCTAACTCTCCCAGTTTGAGGGACAAGACAAACAGTCTCGCATTAATACTAGGTTCCAGCCTTGGATCTGTATTTGCTTTGATCATTGTCATTGGAGTCATAAAAGTTTTATCTCGAAAGAGAAAAGCTATCGATGAAGCTGAGGAGGATCATCTAGATCAAATACCGGGAATGCCTATGAGATTTACTTACGACAGTCTGAAAGTCATTACTGAGGATTTCAGCAAGAAGCTTGGTGAGGGTGGCTTCGGCTCTGTGTTTGAAGGCACTCTAAAGGATGGTTTGAAAGTAGCAGTGAAGCGCCTTGACGGTTTAGGCCATATCAAGAAATCCTTTTTGGCCGAGGTTGAGACTATCGGGAGCATTCATCACGTTAACCTGGTAACGCTCGTAGGATATTGCACGGAGAACTCTCACAGGCTGCTGGTGTATGAATACATGCCTAATGGCTCACTAGAGAAATGGATCTTCCGCAGATCCAGCGAATATGTTCTGCACTGGCAGCAGAGGAGGAAGATCATTTATGACGTTGCAAAGGGTCTGAATTATCTCCATGAAGAATGTAGAAGGAAGATAGTCCACCTAGATATTAAACCCCAAAACATTCTCTTGGACGAGAATTTTAATGCTAAGGTCGCCGATTTTGGGTTGTCTAAGTTGATCGATAGGGACAAAAGCCAAGTCATGACGACCATGAGGGGCACACCCGGCTATTTGGCTCCAGAATGGCTGAGCGCAGCAATCACCGAAAAAGTCGATGTCTATAGCTTTGGAGTGGTGGTCCTGGAAATAGTGTCTGCCAGGAAAATTTTCGATAACTCGCAAGACCCAGAAAACACGTACTTAGTAGGAGCTTTCAGGAGAAAGCTAGAAGAAGGACGGCTGTCAGATATCATCGATAGTCACAGCGAGGATATGCAGCTAAATGAGTTGCAGGCGGTGAATATGTTGAGACTTGCTGCGTGGTGTCTGCAAGGAGATTTCACAAAGAGGCCTTCCATGTCAATCGTCGTGAAGATTTTGGACGGCCTTGTGGATGTCCCGGATGACTTGGAATATGACTTCTCTTATCCACCTTTGTTGAAAACTAGTGGAAAAGTTTTTGAAGAGGAGGTTCACTTTGCTGCTTCTAGTCCGATGTTGCCCTCTGTTCTCTCCGGACCACGGTGATGCTGCAGAAAAATGTAATATACTTTTCTGTGTAGTTAACAATGAATTCTTGAGGAGGCAATTGAATTTTCCAAACTTTGTAAATGTGTGGCTCTCCACGTTCTCTTTGTTTTTATCTTACCAGTAGTCTGCTCTATAACAGATGTTTTGCTTAGTTTGTGAAAGAAATATGCATCAGAATTCCTTTCCTGAGAACCTTAGAGACGGATGCAGTGTATTCTCAGCACACTTTCCATAAGTTGTAACGAGCAGTGAATGAATTCGATGTGGAGAAGTTTTAACTGACATCAACTGCGTGATCTGTCAGATGCATACACATTCCAATATTAACTGCGCAGTTTATGCGTACTAGGACTACTCGAATCTTGTACCTCTGAGACTGGACAACTCAAATCTTCCATTTAAGGGAGCTTTTTGAATAGTATCCCTTGCTTCAAGGGAGCTTTTTCTCTGGGAAAAGAGAGAACTTTATGATTGTCATCTTCTCCCCCCAGGATTGTCATTTTCCCTAAACTTCTGGATAGTAAAACCAAACTAACGCGAGTCTACGTAATTGAGCTTGTTGAATTGAATATAAAATTAGTCACAGAGCTGGAACTTGCAAAAGGGCATCAAGGTCACGTAGTGGTCGCATATATATTTGCCCTAAGCACACACAGTTTCTTTTCCTTTCTTTCAAACGTAGTTAGTCTTTCATCCAATTTGTTTCCTCATATCCATTTAGGCCGACCACACTGAAATTCTCAATGTTTTATGGTCGGAAAAGTTGAATGCTTTGGCCTCTTGGTTCGTGCTCTCTACTCTCCTTTTCCCTAATTTCTCTGCTAACAAGTCCGCAGTTTCTGTTTAGCGCCACGGTCAGCGTTTTCCTCAGCTAGATGTTTTCAAGACTCAAAAAGGGTCTACTCTTTTGCTGGCAACAACTTCAAAAGGCTTTGACACAAGTTCAATGTGTTCGCGAATTGGAGCCATGCCAGGACATATCTTGTGTTCAGATTTATGGAGACACTTGTGGAGAGCATTCCAAAGCAAAATGGTGCTGATCAGACATCGAGAAAACTTTTAAAGCAGTCCAAACTGATGCCTAAAGAACAATCGGAAACCTGTAACAGAGAGAGAGAGAGAGAGAGAGAGAGAGAGAGAGAGAGAGAGAGTCATGATTCAATTTAATTCATTCTAGCAGCATTTGCATAAACAGCCATTTGTTGCACTTGTTCGAATTGACAATATCTTTAGACGACAGATAGGAAACATGAAAAAAAAAATCCAAGAACAAAAGGACCATAATTCAATTTTATGCAATTATCAAACACATTCTTTTGTTTAAAAATTGTTTCTAAGAATAGATTTAGAAAAAATCATTTCTGAAAATAAGAATGGTTACTAAACGCGCCTTAATCCTACTTAATAGGGTCTTGACCTTCTTGCTCGGGGCATGATTTCACAAAAATTCTGGCGAGTACCAATGTAGGATCTGTGGAATGGCCTAACAGCTTCCTGCTCGGTCGATACTCAATGTAGCCACAGTCCATGTTCTCACTGCACACATTCAAATACAAACAGAAAAAACATCAGGATTCGAGAAAGATAAAAAAGAGAGAGAGAGCTCGCGTGAATAACAGGAGGACTGGGTGCGCCTGAGAATGACTTCTGTGAGTTTGCCTTTTAGAGAGAAATGCTCGCACAGGCGAACCAACCCCGCGTCTCGGGCAAATTTCTCACCAAAACTCTCGACCTACACAACAATTATTCAAATAAGAAATAATTCAAACGAACCGATGCGTACGGTTAAGCAGGTGAATAATCCAAATTTGAGATACTCTTCCATCAGGAAATATGGGACATCCGTCGGCCTCTCAAATAATTGTGATCCCGAAGTGATTATTTTGCTTACTTGGTACAGTTTGGATAGGGGTAAATGAGATATTTGTCGTTATTTTCTTAAGTCATAATATGATTATCATCTTTGAAAATTAACTTTTCTTTTAAATACAGTCATAATTTATATACACGTTCATCATGTTCAATCGAAACAACTATGAATTAGTTTGCAATTTACTGAATTGTTCGTTGTCACTCCGAAAATAAAAGAAAGACTTATCTCGTTTAGTTCACCCCGGCGATCACCGTAATTGGAAGTTCCATATGATACACCTTTACGAAAGTTAATTGAGGAAAGGATTTCTTTATTCACGACTCACGAGTTGCGAGA
This sequence comes from Eucalyptus guilfoylei, assembly GCA_016097605.1. NCBI lineage: Eukaryota > Viridiplantae > Streptophyta > Magnoliopsida > Myrtales > Myrtaceae > Eucalyptus > Eucalyptus guilfoylei. The sequence continues at coordinate 10,635,055 of CM027870.1, read as the reverse complement.
CCTCCGACGCTGATCCCGAAGATCCGACTCCCCCATAAAACTCCGACCGCAAGCCTCCAATCCACGAGAACAGCTCGCCGATTTAACTTGTGAGACTACGCAGAGTTGAGAAAAGGTCGAAGATCTCCAAGCTAATTCGTTTTGTTTGAACATCAGTTTGTTTCCCCATTTACAAATTTCTTCACCACATGACCCTCGAGATTTTGGCAAAATCAAAGCTAGATCTTTTAGCTAAACTCGCCACAAGATTTCTTTCGGTCCAATCTATAGTTGATTTCCAGCTGTCGAAGTTCCACCTCTAGGAAGCAATAAACGACGAGAAAAGTGTTAGAAAAGTTCTAAACATTTTACATTTGTACCACTTTAGTTTTATACATTTTATTAATGTCAATTTAGTCCTAAATCTTTTATTGATATCAATTTAGTCTCAAAATTTTTGACTTGATGTTAATTTAATCCTAAAACTTTTGACCTAATATTAATTCAATCATTTCGGCTAACTTTGATTAGATATTGTTGAGCTAACGCGGCACGCCCGATGCTATATGATACAATTTTTAATGATATTTTAATATTTTTTTAATTATATATTCTTTTCTTTTCTTTTTCCTTTTCTTTTTCTTTTTGTTTCCCCTCGTCCTCCTTCCTCCAGTGAGGACTGAGGTTGAGGTCACCCAGCCAACAACCGATTAGAGGAAGGAGGAGGAGAAGGAAAAAAAGGAAAAAAAAATAAAAGAAAGAAAATAAATAAATAAATAATTCGAAAAAATATTAAAATATTATTAAATGTTGTCCACGTCAGCACCAATTGTGCCAAGTGAGCCAATCGACATTCATATCAGTAATATTCTATTAAAATTAGCTAGAAAGACTGAATTGTCACTAGACCAAAAGTTGTAGGACTAAATTGTCATCAAGTCAAAAAATTTAGGACTAAAGTGGCATTAAGTCAAAATTTTTATGACCAAATTGGTATCAATAAAAAGTTTATAAGTAAATTAGCACTAATATAAAAAAGTTAGGACTTTTTTGACACTTTTCCTTATATATGACCACTAGGGTTTCAAGGTAACATCATACATGTGTACGTCATGGAATAAAGGTTCTCCGTTATCAAAGGACAAGCTCTATCAAAGAAAACCATTTAAAATTGCCTAAGGATGGGCAATACAATAATTGTCTCAAATTATAAAATAATTCTCAGCATAAATGCCGATAACTGGTGTATGGGAAAATTCAATCTCATCCATTAAATTGAATGTCAATCAACAGTTGTAATGGGGGACTTTTTGTATAAATAGGAGAGCCTCCTCTCCTTTGGATCCATTCAAACATTTCAACAATATAAAACATTCTCTTTCCAAAGCTTTTTTTCCCCCTAAACTTTTTCTCTTTACGATTTGAGTGAGCAAGCCATGAAATTTTCACTTTAAAGTTTTTCTTTCTACAATCCGAGCAAGCGAGCGAGCGATGGATTCATGGAAAAAGGCTTATAGCTAAAGTGAAGCAGTTTGCTAGATGAGTCTTGTTCTCTTTTTCTTTCATTCCATTTTGAATCTTTTTCTTTCATTCCATTTTGAACCAAATTCATGTAGCCACAAAAACTTGAAGTTAATTACTGAATTAACTTCAAGTTTTTGTAGATACGTGAATTTGGTTCACTACCTAGAAATTGAATGAAAGAAAGGGGGGATGCCAGCCGGCGGGGGCGAGCCTTGCCATTTGCCGACAAGGCTGACCTTGCTGACTACCATAGGAAGAAGGGAGAAGGAAAAAAAAAAGAGAAAGAGAAAAAAAAGAATAAATATATAAATAAATAAATTTGAAAAAAATAAAGAAATTATTCACATCGGCATTCGTCGAACAGCCAATGCCAACCCGATGTCCATGTCAGTGCCACCCAGCTAAATTTGGCTAGATTGACTAAACTAGTGCAATTGCAAAAGTTTTAGGATTGGGTTGACAAAAAAAAAGTTTATGACTGAATTGACACAATTGTAATAGATTTAAGAATTTTTTAATAATTTTGCTCTCTCTCTTTCATTCCATTTCTAGGTTGTGAACCAAACTCACATATCTACAAAATCTCAAAGTTAATTAGTTGATAGGAAAAAACCATATATTCTACGAAATAACCGCAAAATTTAACTACAACTTGGGAACCAGTTCAACAAAATTAATAAATGGATTCAAAAGTTACTCCATGTAAGGAAGAGGTGACCATTATTCTCTATGAAAGTACAAATAATTTTACTGCCATTCTCTATGAAAGTACAAATAATTTTGACTTTCAGTAAAAAGAAAAAATTCCCAATTCACGCAAAAATGTATGTTGGAGCACTAAAAGTCTCTAACACCATTTATGCAGGCACCTGAATCTCACTGGAAGTCGACGGATATACATAGATTATCAGTGTCTTTAGAAAGTTGCAACTCTCCAATAGAATAGAAATCCCAGCCGGTGTGATTGTGCCAAATTAATTGCCTGATAGACTTCCAGCTGAAAGATGGTTCGGAACGAGGTTGATTAATCAGCTTACATAGATGAAAAATAGAATTTTTAGAGGAACTGCGATCTTTAAAACACAAAATAGGATAGACATCAGCTTTAAATGAATCTGAAAAGGGGAAAAGAACGGCATCTATGCTCGATATTCTAATGATTGAAAAAATCAGGGCACACAACAACCCAACAACAACTAAGCCTCCTCTAACTGAGTCGGATTAAACAAATAAGCAAAATCGAACAAAGATATCTTCTTCACTTCACGAATTTGAATCATTGCTTTAGGCCAAATTCTGGCATCCCATGCCTTGAGAGCTACAATTTACCGCAAGTTAGAGTGTTTATTTCACAAATTTTATTTTCACGGGGCACCTGCGCTATGAAGAGGGTTTTGGCAGAGCCTGATGAATTATATGATCATTGGTTTTATACCAACGACCGAAAAAAAGAACAACTTGAGCAAAAAATTTCGAAATCAAATGGAAGCTCTAAATAAATGATCCATTACTCTAGATGTATTCGAAAAAAGAACTATTGTGTAATGATGAAAATAAAAAAGAATACTTGTCTAAAATATATGATCCTTTTTTGAATGGACCCCATCGTGGAAGGGTCAATTTTTTTTTTCATCCCAAATCCTAAATAAAATGTCCATAAAAAATTACATCGAGACAGGTTGGATAACAGTTTCACTTACGGCGACGGACTGGGTGTCTCTGTTTGTTGGCTCCACCTCGGTGGGTCTTGCAATGTGGATGGGAGCACAAGAACTTGAATTTTGAGTGACGGAAGAGAGATGCCGAAGCCAACGCGTTTTTGGTCACGATGAGGAGGACGTTCCTCCGGAGTTAATCCCTTCCTGATTATCGAATTAACGTTCACATCAAAGAAAAGCCCCCTCGTTCGTTAACTGACGATGGGACCCGCTCGGAGGATCTTTCCGCGCCGTCCATTTTTTGACAAAAAAAAAAAAAAAAAAAAACTTCCCCAAATTTGAAAGACATGGAGCTCTGGCCCTTTTTTTTTCCCTCTTTCTTGTCTCGCTCAAAAAAAATGTCATTAAATATAAGAAAAGAATTATTTGACTTTCATCTCGTTCTGAACGGCGATTTAGCGATACCTACTCGAAATTATAAAAAGCTGAAGATTTAGCATCAATGACCAAAATGTTTATATATGAATAAAAAAAAAAAAAAAAAAAAAATCGATAATTGACCCGAATGAAATTGACTCAACATATTCATTTTGAGTTGAGATTCAGTTTGGTTCAAGCATGCATCCCTAATGGAACAGTTTGGTTATTTTTGAAAAGTCAAACCAAATTGAACCGTTGACACCTTCAAGGGCGATTCTCAAAGTTCTTTCCACAAAATTTTAAAAATTTGCCATGCATAATTTCTACTTATCATTTGTGTCCACTATTAACTGTGGAAGCAGAGGAATGTGTAGGGAGAGGGAGTGGGCGTGGATGTCACGAGTCCCGACCACCATTGCTGAGCACAGCGGAAGTAAAATCTCGCTGAGCTGGGTGACATGGATCGAGCCGATCCATGTCCTCCAAGCCCGTGTGAACTGCGCGGGCTAGATATCCAATGAAAAATAAAAAATGAAAAATGATCATAGAAATTTAGTTCAATATGCGTTGTTCATATTTGGACTCTTAACTTATTCAATCTGATCATTGAACCATTAGTGTATGTTCAATCTAATCATGAAATTATATAAAAATGCCCAATACTATCCTTTGGTTAATTTATGTTAACAGAATCGAGAGCACTACACAATGAGTTTCATCTTTGTACTGGTAAAATGAAAATTCATAAATCAAAATGCCAACAACGAAAATGTCCTTGTGAGACCTGATACATACAACTTCGAGACATCATGAAGATATTCGTCGTTCCAACCTGATCGAATTCGAATAACAGCTATTGCTTTAGAGCCCTTATTTTCCTTTTCAATAATGATCGATATTTTTCAAGTCCTGAAAGTTCTCAATATAGACATTAATATACACAGCAGTTGAGCACGGCTGAGTCATCTTTTGTTGTCATACTTGCGTTTCTATCACGTAAAATCCAAATGTACATCCCACAAATCAATTTCTTGATTAGCATATGGTACAAAGCTATTTTCTTGACGATTTTTTATTTCTTTGAAAAAAATCACCATTAAAATATAGTCTTTAATTGTGTGCTTGTTCCCCGTGTTCAACCAAAATAATGGTGAATTAATCTGCAAATGTTACTCAGAAAATTAGAAAGATTAAATATTGCATGGTTGACCCTGGCAATATCTGGTATTGGAATTATCATAGAATATGCCAATAAACAAGTTAAATTAGTCAATTATAAAGATTTAAATGAAGATAAAAGATCCGGTGCCTTCGATTGCGAGTAGAGGTGAGTAACAGACGAATTGATTTCTTCATACACGGGTCATTTTGCTTGAACATCAGCTTGTTTCCCCATTTGGAAATTCCATCATCACATGACCCTGGAGCTTATTTTGCGAAATCAAATCAAGATCTTTAAAGCAAACTTGCCACAAGATGTTTTCAGTCCAGTCTATAGTTGATTTCCAGCCGTCAAAATTTCCAACTCAGCGAAGCCAAATGCGACCACAAGGGTTTCATGGTAACATCATACATGCATAGCTCAAGTGACAAGCAATTTGCTGCACTTTTCTGAAAAACCAGATATTCTAAGAGTAAGCAAAATTTAATGACAGCTGAAGAACTAGCTCCACCACGCGCCAAGTCTCCTGAGCAAAGAAATGGAGGAAGCAGTTGGCTCACTGTAGGAGTACAACTGCTCGCGGACAAATTCTACTGACACTCAACAGCTTCTTCGAAAATTCTAGAAGCTGATCGGAGGAATAGTCCTCTTCACCGAAGTAATATAAGTTTCCACCTCGAGTTCTTCCAAACTTCCTTTTACTGGAGATCACAATTTTCTCCAAAGCGCTTGCGTTATTGAGTATGTACCGGATAAGCTTGATCGTGATTGGGTTGGTCACGCATGCATAAACCATAAAATTCTCTACATAGAATATAAGAGAATTATCATGTGACAACTCATCGATGTTCCATTCGGGCTCCCCTTCATTTTCCTGACAAATAGCCAAACAAAGTGCAATCATGAAGCATTTGTAAATTCCATATCAATAATTCAGTCTAAAACCATTTATGTAGGTATCTCGATATCTTCAGCACTTGGTGGGTACACATATATAGTGAGTGTCTCCAGACAACGGCAACTCTCTAGTAAAAGAGCAATCGTCGGGAGGTGCCATTTTGCCAATTTATGTACCAATGTGACACGCTTCCAACTAAAAGATGGACGGACAAGCTGTTGACTCATCAGGTTCGCTGTACTAAAGAGCTGGAGATGGAAAAGAGAGAACTATTGGACAAATTGAGATCCTTAAAACACATAATCCAAGAGAATGCCACACATTACACAAGCTAGAGCGCTCACTTCACAATTTACAACTCTCAATCAATATTTGATACTGAGTGAAGACTCCTGACAAAACCAACCTTTAACAAATATGCAAGGTTATATTCAGACTTTCACCATCACAGACATCAACATGCTTAAATTCCCCAAAATAGCCAAAAACCAAAGCAAAAAGATTGGCATAGATCAGTGTGACATTTAAATTTTACTATTTTATTTATAACTTAATCGCATACAAAATTAGGAATTAGTCACACAAAAAAAAGAAGAGAAAAAGAAAAAAAAAAAACAAACGACAAAACAACAAAAAAACAAAACAAAACATAAAAAACGCCTAGGGTCGGGTCGGGCCGGATCCGGCATTGGCCCGGCCTGCCCTCGCCTTTTCTTTCCCGCGCACGGAGCCCGGCCCAGCTCCTTCCTCCTTTGGCCCAGCCCGACCCAGTTGTCTTCCTCTTTCGCGTGCACCTGCAAAACAGGAGCAGAGGAAAGAAAGGGAGCGGGGAGCAGAACGAGAACAGAACACAGAGCGAAAAGAAAGCAGGCGCAGCAGAGGAAACGGAGGAGAAGGAGCCTCCGGGCCACCGCCACCGTCGCCGACGAGCCACCCAATCGACGCCGTTGGCCGCCATCTTCCCCGGAACCCAGACCTGAAGCAAGAGGGAAAACAGAGAGCAGGGAGGAGCAGAGGAGGAGAAGAGGGGCCTCCGGCACCGCCGTCGACCACCGCCGTGCTGCTTCCCCCCGCCGTCGCCCACCGCCGTGTTGCTTCCCCCGCCGTCGCCCGCCGCTGCCGTTCCGCCACCAGACGCCGTCCCTCGGCCGAACCCCCACCTGCCCGACGCCGACCGAGCCTCCTCACGCCACCGCCGCTCCACCCGAGTCGGCCGCCGTCCCGCCAGCCGCCGGAGTTCCTCCTCGCCCGCGAGCTCGCGCCGCCGCCGCTGCTGCGACGCCAGCAATCCGAGCCCCCTCGCCGCGCCACCTCTGCCCTCCGAAAGCCGAAGCCTGCGACCCGCGACGTCGCACCTCCGCCCGTCTCCGCAGCCGCTCGTCGCCGCCGCTTTCGCCACCCGGAACCCTAGCCGCCGTCCACCACGTTGCGCCGTCCGCCGCGTCGCCGTCGTCGACGTCCCAGCCAACCCCTCCGGCGCCGCGGGTCACCGAGCTAGAGGGTTCCAGAATCCGGGTCGCTCGTGCCGGGCCGGGTACAATTCTCGGATAGGGTTTTCGTTCATTTGGGCCTGTCACGACGGGCCATCTGACTTTTGGGCTTTTGGGCTTGGGCTGGTGTAGTGTGGGCTTGTGGGCTTGGTTTGTTTTAAAAAAGAGAGGAGGGGGACCTCTCTTGCTGGGCCCAAGCTTCGGGCCCACTTGGGCCTGCCAGACCGAACCCGGTCCGGTCTCCGACCGGCCCCGACCCGCACCGACCAGGCCGAACCCGGATCCGGTCAGACCGGACCCGGTCCGGCCCCCAAAGAAAATCATTATTTATTATTTTTAAAAATTTAAAATTTAAAAATTTAAAAATTTAAAAAATGTAAAAAATTTAAAAATTTAAAAAATTTAAAAAATTAAAAAAATTAAAAAAAATTTCGAAAATCTAAAAATGATGGGGTTTAGTTAGGAATTGTCATATCTTGCTTTCGTAGTGTAATTAGGCTTTTATTTGCTTGTATTTTGATTATATATCGTATGATTAATTTGCATGTCTAATTATGTTTAATTGCACGTGTTTAGGATCTTGATTGTTATGATTGTTATTTTAATGATTGCGCACCCATGATCACCTCATATGTTAGTGGATATGTATAAAATTAATTCAAACTACCTGATAAAAATATTTTCTTTTAAAATGAATAATATTAGATACCGAAATGACACTAATTGATCAATTAGTGTAATCAAATCCTCGACCTTAGATTCTCTAGTTGCATAGGAAGTGAGGTACACTCTCATGCCTTACTTGGTTTCTAGCGACCTCAATAAGTTAGTGGCGACTCATTTTTTCAAAATTCTTAAAAATGCCCTAATGTCACGCGAGATATGGACTTGGGAGAGCCCGCCCCTAATCATGGGCCTTAGGTCTATCTTTTAGGCAATACCTCTAAACATATTCCCTTCCCCGAGGGTAGGTTGCAACAACCAGGAAAGAATCAGTTTTAGTCCCAGCAATATGCTAAGTTGTCCATCAGAAACGTGCTGACCTGATATTGAGTAAAGACTCCAAAAGACCACAGAAAGAAATCCATATCATTCATTCTCTCAAATCAACCCACCCCTCCCAATATATATATGTATACATCTCGACCAATTGATGTGAGATGGACATCTCATGCTGAATTGATACTTTTATTCAGTGCATAATGCAACTCAAACAGGTATCAAATGAGTGCTGATGACAAATGAGCAAATTAGCCATGATGAGTAATGATTGTGAATGATGCCGGAACGAGGGATACAACAAACTAATAAATAAGCTTCACATCAAATTGTGCCGCACAAGTTAAGCTTCAATGCACATGACGAAAAGCTGTCTCCTGCCACTACCAACAGCTCTCACAACAAGAAATTCTATTATTATCACTTAAGAGAAATTCAAATAATTTATTTAAAGAAAGTGGACGCCATACCAGTACAATGGCATTGCACAGAGTAATGTGTTCAACATTTTGGAGCTTTGAAAGAAGCCTTTTGACCTGCCTATATTTCTGAAACGCGACCCTAGAAACCCCGCTGAAATAGAGGGCTCGCAAGTAAGATTTATTTCTCTTGAGGTACCATCCAGTTCAAGAGTCTCTACTTGTGGGTAGGTAACATTCAAGGGAGAAGACATGTGGACAACCAATATCTTGACCTCTGACCGAGAAAGATCCAGCCTCTCCAGACCATCACAAGAACAAACCATGAACTCTACGAGTGAGGGGTGGGTATGGAAATTTAGAATTTGTAACCTATAGCATTCCTTAAGTTCCACCTTCTTCAGTGATGGGCTACTCGAAACAAGATCGAGCAACATCTCATAGCGTAAATTGACATTGGTCATTGACAGGTGTTGGAGAGAGGGCAATCCAATCTGAATGTTGTACGTTACAGCTAGACAAATCAAGCCCAACGAGAGTGGTGCTATGAAGAATTTCGCTTGGCAACTTATAATAAGAACTCGGGACCCTTTCTTCAACAAGCCAATCATACATTGTAGAGAGGCGCTTCAGCCTTCTCCCCGGCGCCAAATGCATCGACCTATCCAATCTACCCACCAATTCATGATCATATCCCTAATCTCCACCGTGGAAGGCAACATGGAATCGAAGCGACTCGATTTCAGGGGTCTCAAGTAAGGTAAACACTTTAACGGCAAATCTAGAGCACCTACGGGCTCCGGCTCTAGGATTGCTGCCGTCATCAAAATCGTCATCACGTAAAGCCAAATAGGAGAGAGATCTCTAGAGATGGTCGAAGGGCCGGTGCAACATGGAAGTGCGGACGGCATCCCTGGTGCCAAGAAAAGAGAGAATATGGGTGAGGAGGGCGGGAGGCAACCCGCTAATCCTGTCCATAGGATCGTCTCCTTCCCTGTCTCTGTCGCTGCGATTAGTTCCAATTCGCGTGTGAACAAGAAAACAAAGAAATTAATAGGTATCTGATCCTGCAACGACAAGATAATGATCAAGGAAATTAGAGTCGGGTGAGATCTTCTTCATGGATGAGACAAAACAGGGGAAATCAAGGAGAGTATCAGAGTACGAGGACAAAACATTCCCTAATGCATGTTTATTCACGGGAAAAATCGCAGTGCAACTTCGGATTAACTCATCATCGATGCTTCCACCCACAAATAAAGAGTAAAGAATATCGAGATTCGACCTAGAGCAAACCTAGATCGCATAAGAAAAATTTCAAAGCAGTGAGATAGACAACCTAACAAGAGAGAGGGAAAGAGAAAGGGTGAAATCTCCAAACCTCGCTCAACGTCCCGTCGGAGAACAAGAGAAAATCAAAACTGAAATCTTCAAACCCCCAAGATTCGAACCCAGTCGCATAGAGGCAATGACGATGTGAGAGCTCCAGAGCAAACCAAAGGATGAGAGATTGTGACATTGTGAGAGCGCGCAAGAGAGAGATTTTGATGATCAGCGGGTTGCCTCCTGCCCTCCTCACCCATATTCTCTCTTTTCTCAGCACTAGGGACGCCGTCCGCACTTCCATGTTGCACTGGCCCTTCGACCATCTCTGGAGATCTCTCTCTTATCTAGCTTTACATGATGATGATTTTGATGACGGCGGCGATCCTAGAGCCCGCGCCCGTAGGTGCTCTAGATTTACCGTTAAAGTGTTTACCTTACATGAGACCCCTGAAATCGAGTCTTTTCAATTCCATGTTGCTCCTACGGTGGAGATTTGGAATATGATCATGAATTGGCAGGTAGATTGGATAGGTCGATGCATTTGGTGTTGGAGAGAAGGCTGAAGCGCCTCTCTACAATGTATGATCGGCCTGTGTATAAGTTGCCAAGCGAAGTTCTTCGCAGCACCACACTTGTTGGGCTTGATTTATCTTGCTGTAACATACAACAAGTTGGACAGATTCAGATTGGATTGCCCTCCCTCAAACACCTGTCAATAAGCAATGTCAATTTACGCGATGAGTTGTTGCTCGATCTTGTTTCAGGTAGCCCATCACTGAAGAATGTGGAATTTGAGGAATGCTATGGGTTACAAATTCTAAATTTCCATACCCACCCCTCACTTGTAGAGTTCATCGTTTGTTCTTGTGATGGTCTGGAGAGGTTGGATCTTTCTCGGTCAGGCGTCAAGATATTGGTTATGCACATGTCTTCTCCCCTGAATATTACCTGCCCACAAGTAGAGACTCTTGAACTGGATGGTACCCCAGGAGAAATGGATCTTACTTGCGGGCCTTCCCTCAAGGAAGTGGCCCTCTATTTCAACGGGGTTTTTAGGGTCGCGTTTCAGAAATATAGGCAGGTTAAAAGGCTTCTTTCAAAGCTCCAAAATGTTGAACACATTACTCTATGCAATGCCATTGTACTGGTATGGCGTCCACTTTCTTTAAATAAATTATTTGAATTTCTCTTAAGCGATAATAATAGAATTTCTTGCTGTGAGAGGTGTTAGTAGTGGCAGGAGGCGGCTCTTCGTCATGTGCACTGAAGCTAACTTGTGCGGCACAATTTGATGTGAAGCTTATTTGTTTAGTTTGTTGTATCCCTCGTTCCGGCATCATTCACAATCATTACTCATCATGGCTAATTTGTCATCAGCACTCATTTAATACCTGTTTGAGTTGCATTATGCGCATAATAAAATTATCAATTCAGCATGAGATGTCCATCTCACATCAATTGGTCGAGATGTATATATATATATATAGGAGGGGGGTGGGTTGATTTGAGAGAAGGAATGATATGGATTTCTTTCTGTGGTCTTTTAGAGTCTTTACTCAGTATCAGGTCAGCACGTTTCTAATGGATAGCTTAGCATATTGCTGGGACTAATACTGATTCTCTTCTGGTCTATGCCAATCTTTTTGCTTTGGTTTTTGGCTATTTTGGGGAATTTAAGCATTTTGATGTTTGTGATGGTGAAAGTCTGAATATAATCTTGCATATTTGTTAAAGGTTGGTTTCATCAGGAGTTACTCAATATCAAATATTGATTGAGGGCTATAAATTGTGAAGAGAGCGCTCCAGCATGTAATGCGTGGCATTCTCTTGGATTATGTGTTTTAAGGATCTCAGTTTATCCAATAGTTCTCTCTTTTCCATCTTCAGTACAGCGAACCTGATGACTCAACAGCCTGTCTGTCCATCTTTTAGCTGGAAGTGTGTCACATTGGTACTTAAATTGGCAAAATGGCACCTCCTAGGGATCGCTCTTTTACTGGAGAGTTGCCATTGTCTGGAGACACTCACTATATATGTGTACCCGCCAAGTGCTGAAGATATCGAGGTACCTGCATAAATGATGTTAGACTGAATTATTGATATGGAATTTACAAATGCTTCATGATTGCACTTTGTTTGGCTATTTGTCAAGAAAATGAAGGGGAGCCCGAATGGAACATCGATGAGTTGTTACATGATAATTCCCTTATATTATATCCAGAGAATTTTATGGTTTATGCATGCATGACCAACCCAATCATGATCAAGCTTATTTAGTATGTACTCGGTAACGCAAGTGCTTTGGAGAAGAGGACTATTCCTCCGATCATCTTTTGGAATTTTCGAAGAAGCTGTTGAGTGTCAACAGAATCTGTCCGCGAGCAGTTGTACTCCTAGAGTGAGCCAACTGCTTCCTCCATTTCTTTGCTTTGGAGACTTGGCGCGATTGATCTAGCGCTCCCTTGCCCGTGCGGCCTTAGGATTTCTCCCAAGTCAGCCTTTCTCACACTCGACTCACAAGGATCTTAGAGAGAGAAACTTCTATAGAGAGAAGCTTTGGATTTGTATTACTTGTGAATAAGATGATACAATGAGGGGGAGGAGACCCCTATTTATACAAAGACAAGGCAAATCGTATCCGTAAATCCCTTCTCAATCTAACGGTGGAGATTACATCTCCCCAACTACCAACTACTCGCATTTATTACATACGAATACAATTACTGTATCGCCCGCCCCTAAGAGTATTCTAGAAGGCTCGAGAAAACTCTAACAGTCGGGGATACAAGCCGAGGGTTGCTTGATCCATAGACGTGTCATGGCCGTTCCTTAAAACCCTCTTGGATCGTCGTTCTTTCAGGCTGTGACATATGCATGTATGATGTTACCATGAAAACCTTGTGGTCGCATTTGGCTTCTTTGAGTTGGAAATTTTGACTGCTGGAAATCAACTATAGACTGGGCTGAAAACATCTTGTGGCAAGTTTACTTTAAAGATCTCGATTTGATTTCGCAAAATAAGCTCAAGGGTCATGTGATGATGGAATTTCCATATGGGGAAACAAGCTGATGGTCAAGTAAAATGAGTTTGCTTGGAGATCTTTGACCTTCTCTGATACCGTGGATTGGGGGCTTGCAGTCGGAGTCGGCGTTGGTCACCTCATGACCCGTGCATGAAGAAATCACTTTGTTTGTTAGTCACCCCTACTCGCAATCGAAGGCACCAAATCTTTTATCTTCATTTAAATCTTTATAATTGACTAAGGGTGCGTTTGTTTGTGTTTCTATTAAAAAATTGTTCCCGGGAATAGAAATAGAAAAAACTATTTCTGTTCTGGAGAATAATTTTTGACCAAAAAATCGAGTTTGGTAAACTTGTTCCGGAAATAAAAAAAAAAGAATAGAAACACGTTTGATAAATTTGTGTTCTTTTTTTGTTTCTTTTAATTTTTTAATATTTTTATTTTATTTTTCCTTTTTTTCTTTTTTTTTTTTTTTCTTCTTTTGGCCGGTCGTTGGCCTTGGCCATGGCCGGCGACCGGCCGACGAGGGTCGGCGATGCTCGGCCTTGCCGGGGGCTGGCAACGCTCCGGCGAGGTCGCCGGCCCTCGACGGCCGGCCGCCGGTCATGGTCGAGGCCGACGACCGGCCAAAGAAAAAAGAAGAAGAAAAGAAAAAGAAAAGAAAGAAAAGAAAAGAAATAAGAGAGAGAAGAGAGAAAAAATTTATTTCTCCAAATTGTTCCAGAAACAATAAACAAGTTTTTTTTTTTTTTTTTTCTGTTCCAAATTTGTTCCAAGGAACAAAAAAACAGATTTGGAACAAAAACGTAAACAAACACGTTTCTATTCTTTTTTTATTCCCGAGAACAAAAAAATAGAAAATCTATTTATGAACAAAAAAAAAAGAAATACAAACAAACAACCCCTAATTTAACTTGTTTAGTGGCATATTGTATGATAATTCCAATACCAGATATTGCTAAGATCAACCATGCAATATTTAATCTTTCTAATTTAACGACAAACAACACAACAATTTGTAGATTAATTCACCATTATTTTGGTTGAACACGGGGAACAAGCACACAATTAAAGACTAAATTTTAAGGATGATTTTTTTTTTCAAAGAAATAAAAAATCATCAAGAAAATAGCTTTGTAATATAAGCTAATCAAGAAATTGATTTGTGGGATGTACATTTGGATTTTACGTGATAGAAACGCAAGTATGACAACAAAAGATGACTCAACGGTGCTCAACCATTGTGTATTTTAATACCTATATTGAGAACTTTCAGGACTTGAAAAACATTATTGAAAAGGAAAATAAGGGCTCTAAAGCAATAGCTATTATTCGAATCTGATCGGGTTGCAACGACGAATATCTTCATGATGTCTCGAAGCTATATGTATCGGGTCCCACAAGGACAATTTCGTTGTTGGGATTTTGATTTATGGATTTTCATTTTACAAGTACAAAGATGAAACTCATATTATATAGCGTTCTCGTCGCGATTATGTTAACTTAGATTAACCAAAGGATAGTATTGGGCATTTTTATATAATTTCATGATTAGACTGAAGATGCACTAATGGTTCAATGATTGGATTGAATAAATTAAGAGTCCAAAGATGAATATTGCATATTCAACTAAAGTTCTATGACCATTTATGCTATTTTTCATTGGATCTCTAGCTTGCCCAGTTCACACGGGCTTGGAGGACATGAATCGGCCCGATCCGTAGTCCCAGCCCCAACCTGCTTTGTTGATCACCGATATCTGCACATTGATCACGTCGGCACGCATATAAACGAGAGGTCCATGTCACCCAGCTCAATGAGATTTTACTTCCACAGTGCTCAGCAATGGTGGTCGGGACTCATGACATCCACGCCCACTCCCTCTCCCTGCACATTCCTCTGCTTCCACATCAATAGTGGACATAAATGATGAGCAGAAATTATGCCTGGCAACTTTTTTTTAATTTTATGAAAAGAACTTTGAGAATCGTCCTTAAAGGTGTCAATGGTTCAATTTGGTTCGACTTTTCAAAAATAACCAAACTGTCCCGTTAGGGATGCATGCTTGAACCAAACCCAATCTCAACTCAAAATGAATTTGTTGAGTCAGGTTGATTCGGGTCAATTCTTGATTTTTTTCTTTTTATTCATATATAAACATTTTGGTCATTGATGCAAAATCTTCAGCTTTTTATAATTTCAAGTACGTATCACTAAATTGCTGTTCCGAACGAGATGAAAGTCAAATAATTCTTTTCTTATATTTAATGACATTTTTTTTAGCGAGACAAGAAAGAGGAAAAAAAAAGGCCGGAGCTCCATGTATTTCAAATTTGAGGAATTTTTTTTTTTTTTTGGTCAAAAAAATGGACGGCGCGGAAAGATCCTCCGAGCGGGTCCCATCGTCAGTTAACGAACGAGGGGGGCTTTTCTTTGATGTGAACATTAATTCGATAATCAGGAAGGGATTAATCGTGTGATCAAGCGGAGATGACATCGTTCGACCAAGAACGCAGCAATCCCCATGATCTTGAACCGTTTGAAAATGAGCCTATAACAATCATAACATATATCTTAAAGCTGTTGATTGGGTTTGCTGGTAAACAAGTGACATTGATTGGCAATCAGCTGGCATTGTGGTCAACGGAGAAGATCAATTAACCATCTGTGATAAGCCATCATATTTATTACGATAGTGATGGCGGTAAAGGTGGACACTTGACCTCACAATTTTAGTGGAGACGAATGACCAAAAATGAGGATAAGATCATTGCTTATTATGCAAATATTTCAGACATTCATTAACTCAAAAAAATATACGTACGTTCTCACAGTCAAAATTTTCAAATTCACGCCAGCATAAAAGTAAGGAATCGTTCGTGGGCGTGCATGCACTTCTCGGCTCGCTTCTGGAGGACAACACCCACCCCATACTGACAAGACCACCGCCGATTCCGCTTGTGTGTTTGTCCCACCGCTCAGAGAACTGTGGAAACCGAGTATCAAAGAGCTCTCGCTCAGGAAGATTATGCACGGACTGGACCCAGGTCATTCATCTCTCCGACCCCTGAACAAGCCAAGGCCAATTTCGTTGTCAAGACATGACAAGAATGCTTTGTACAGTCTTGAAAGTTTCGAAAATTGTAAGTCCAGTGATCGATGAGTTCTGATTCTTCAAATTGGTTGCGAAATTTCTCTCTCTTTTTTTTTTTCTTTTCTTTTTTTGGGGGGGGGGGGGGGATTGGTCAGAAAAGAGTATTTTTCTCGTCAATTGGTAACGGTTGCGGATTAAAAAAGGTAAATCGCCACAAAGAAGAGCCCATAAAGCTTCAGGGGGTCAAGACAACCAATCAAAGGCCAGGTATCTATCTCTATGGGCTTTAACCAACTAATTTGCATTCATGTTGCAATGGGCTAGGCATAGATCATTAAAGCTCATGAGCTTTCTTTTAAGACTTAGATGACTTCGTGTGCTGAGGAAATTTAGGTTCAATAGGCATTTTGAGTGTGATCATTAATAAGATGTTTTAAATTTGGAGAGCATAAATGGAAAATTGAAATTAAAGGGTGTAAAATTTATCTTTCAAACTTTTTTTGGGGGCCCAATTTTATGTTTCGACTCTAGACGGTACATAATGTGACTGAGAGAAATCATCGAGGTGATTTTAATTATTTTATTTTGTTCTAAGTTCAGTTGAATACATGTATGTACTTATTATGAAGGTTGTCTTTGGTGCTGTTTGGTAATCATCCCAACAATGACTGATTTTGATTTTTTGTTCCTAGGAGCAATTTGGGAACAGAATTGCGTTTGATAAAATTTTTGTTCCTAGGAATAGATTTGGAGTAGAATCAAGAATAAAAAAAAAGTTGATTTTTGTTCCGGGAACAAATTTGAGAATCAAGTCTTCTTCCATTTTCTTTTCTTCTTCTCTTTTCTTCTTCTTCATCTATCGTCGTTTGCCATCCGCCGTCCGCCGTCGCCACCGTCGCTGGCAACCGGTCTGGCGAGCTCGCCGGAGGCAAGCCCAGCCACCGGCAAGGCTCGCCTAGCCCCGTCAGTGGCCAGGCGGGCCTCGCCCAGCCCCGACGAGGGCTGGGTGAGCCTCGCCCAGCTACCAGCCTTGCTGAGGGCCGGTGACGCTCCAGTGAGGTCGCCGGCCCTCGTTTGGCCGATTGTTGGACCGGCGACCGGCCGAATAAGAGGAAGAATAGGAGAAAAAAGAAAAAATGAAAAGAAAAAAAGGAAAAAATGAAAAAAAGAAAAGAAAAAAAGGAAAAAAAGGAAAAAAAAAGGAAAAAAGTATAAAAGTATAAAAATTATTTAAAAATTAAAAGAAATTAATTTGGAACAGAATCAATGAGCACGGTATCAAACGCAATTCTATTTTAGAATCAGAAATTTTGGACAGTTACCAAACGACTTAAAATGCTTAGAATCTGTTCCCGGGAACAGAATAAAAAAGAATCATTTCTGATCAGAATCTACTTCCGGGAACAGAATTGTTACCAAACGCATCCTTTGTCTACCCGACAGAGAGGTGAATATTGGATAGTTGACCATTCTCTCACTCTTGGTTTTCGGATCTTGGAAGGACGGTCAATTCAAAATTTCTTGACCAGGTTGTGGTAATCATATACCCTATCAAAATATATTTTTAATTTAATAAAAATTACACTATAAAATCCTACACTCTTTTGAAGGTTCACTTTGATCTTCATGCTTCGTCTTTGAATTTTGCCAATTTATTCCTTAACCTTTCGATTGTGATACCATTCTTAAAATGACTATATAAGTCCTATCAAAATGTCGATAAAATCCAATGAAAAATTGCTGAATAAGTATTGATCATGGACATAGTACCTACATGTATAGACCCCCAAATGAATATTATACTTTGGCACATCCACGATTGATAAAACTCAATTTTAATCTCTAAATCTTGTTCTAGCGAGAAAGAATAGCCACTGTGTTGTTCTTCTATTGGCAGTTGGAGAAATTAAGAATTTTATGGACGTGTGAAATCAAAATTTGTTACTCAAGGTGGTGAATGTTCAATATTGAGTTGTTTACAGATGATTTTGAAAAAGGGTCATTTATATCAAGAGTTTTGAAACTTATATCATTCAGAACTCGAGTCCTAAAATTTTATTCCATATATTTAAGTCTTAAAACTTGTAATCATCGTTGATGTTAGTCCTTCCATTAGCTTCTGATGGAAAGATAAGTTTGAAGTGACTTTTTCATTGACTTTTTTCATCCGGGTAGTCGTTAACAAGATAACATAACTTGTTACAATCCAAAACAACATGGTTTAAGATAAAATGATATCATTTATTTCCTGTTAAATATAAATGACAAATAAAGGAATAACTAAAAAGTTGAAAGTAAAATCAATAAAAAAAAAAAGGTCACATCCTTTGGTGACAAATTTCAGGATTTAAACGTGGGAATCGAAAATTTTATGACCTAAGTACCCAAAGGGCACAAATTTAAAGGCTACTTTATTTCTAAAATAATTCTCATTTTATTGATATGTTTTTGACAATTCAACAACTCCTTGTGGAGGAGTTTTTGTATCTTCTCAATAGAAAATAGTAACCTTGATGAGGCAGTCCGATTCCTCTTCTTAGTTTGAACGACCGGGAGATTGAATCCGTCAAACTCCTAAGGACAGTCTTCTCGTACCTATAGAAATTCCCACAGTTCACGAAGCTTACTCTTTTGATCTGTTCTAACATTCTAACAAATCTAATTAAAGTTTTAAAGATATGGCCCAATTCTTCAGAACCATAGGACCTATCCTCGATGCATATTTCCCAGCAAATCTGATCATAATAGAAAGAAACTATAGAATCCCAGAACACAAAGCACCAACTTATGGCGTCCCATGTCTCTCAAAACTCTACTATGAGGTTAAGAAGGCCAATCAAGCAGTCCGTTCAGATTAGAGCAGGGCTTGCAATTTTCGCTGTGATAGCCTTCATTACAGCTTCCAGCCGCATAGCATTGTATTCTGGTGATGTGACTCTGGATCATCGGGCCATGAGGAAAAATACTGGCACTTCATGGCTCCTGGAAAGACTAGGATCCAGAGATCTCTACTTTCATGCGAAGCATTTGAAATGTGACAGGTCCTACAATCCCGCTCCTCTATACAAAGAAGAACATTTTCAGCCCCCATATCCATAGTTCAAGAGCCACATCAACAGTGTGCTCTGATGTTCTTAACATATTAGCTAGGCTCAAAATTGGCGCCTTGGCTTAATTTCTGCGAGGGTGACTTGAATTGCCCTTCCATTCAGGTCCTGCATCAATGAAGATTTATAGTGAACTTGAATCCAACGTAACAGTCAACAACAAAGGTGGTGATGGTAGATGCATGATGGTTACAGACATAAATTTGCACTCGAGGGAAAAGACACAACGTTCAATTTAGCCAGAAGGTCAGTGCACGGTCAGCTTCACCATGGCATACCCAAGCAAATTTCATCTTAGATTGCATGACATGTAACAGCACTCCAACATATAGAACAGAAATTACATTATGCAAACACTCGAAATCCACATCAACACAGCACTATGAATCTAAATGAACGTCATCTTCAAAAAAGAGCCCATCGTGGAAAGATTTCAAAAGAAAACAATAGAAACAAGAATTCTTATCAGGAAGAACATTCCATCGCTGCAATAACAAGGATGTCGCGCTTCAACTACAGGGTCCATTTGGAGAAAGTCATATTTTGCTTACCACACCATTTAAGGACTCGATAGCACTGTTAACCTCATCAGCAGAACTGTAAGATACAAAGCCAAACCCCCTTGACCGACTGGTCATTACAACTGTTGCTGCTTCTAGAGTTTAGATATTTTTCATGGTCATGATCATTTCCAAGATCCTCCTTTTGTTGCTGCTTCTAGAGTTCTCATTATTCAGCTCTTATTGTTACCAGTGAGGAAAATGAAGGACCATGTTTTATGCCAGAAATTCTGGTTAATGTGTCCGGACCAGGAGAAGAGAGTGTTGGAGTTACTAGAGAGGTTCTTCCCGTAAGTTTATTCCTTTGTTCCCTCTCAATATATGTGCTTGCGTGTGTAAACAATAAGATTCATTAAAAGACACTGTTCTATTGCGAGCAGAAAAGGGAAGAAAAATCTTGTATACTTCCATGTCTCTCCTTTGCTTTGACCACTAAGCCAGTTTAAAGAATGTGATTTGATGGGCTTTCTTTAGACTACTCGAGTTTGCTTATCTTTAAACTGTTTCCCCTTTGATCTTTGGGATGTTTGCACGGTTGTCCTTTAAAGTTTGTGTGCTTTATATGGTGCAACATTTCTATCTGATCATTAAGTGTGTCTTGAGTCCTGAAACTCTCAAAACACTTCTCCAGTTTCATGTTGTTAACTGTAATTGAAGCTGTGCATAAAGACAAACGATCAAATTTTTGCAGGAAGCTGGTGGAATGAGGATTTCAGATTGTATCTTGAAATTTTTCATCCGAAGTAGTACATCAAAAAACTTTAGTAATGAAAAGCAATTGCAACGTTGTTATTGGGATTATTTGGGGGATTTTGTTCGCAAAGCTTCTCTTTTTAAAACAACATTAGTAGATTTCAGCTTCCTGAAAACCTATGGCAAGTGGGTATGGTGTTGAAGCTATTGCGTTATATGGAGTATCGACTGTTGGTTACACTAATTTCCAGTATCTTCTTCTTGAACCAAGGATGGCTCCAGTCTGGTAGCCCTTGGGCCTAGTGGCAACGGAGAGACGGTGACTCTTCTTCCTAAGGAAATGGAGATGGTGATGCCAGGGAAATCGGACAAGATCAAGATTGTCAGGGGCCAATTATGTGGTCGCAATAGCAAATTAATGGGTGTGGATTGTGGGGATGGTATCATGAATCTGGATAATCTCGATTTCAAGGTATTGAATTTGGGAATTCTAGCAAAGCTAGCATAACTATGATTCCAGTAAGAGTATAGATCTTTGGGGGCTCGTGGTGTACATAATTCTTGCTTAATGCTACAGAAATATTGCAGGACATTGTTGTTTATGCTTCATAGAGTTCTAGATGAGTCGGGGTAGTGGGGGGCGATGCGCACATCTTCTAAAAGTTTGCAGACGCAATTGGAAATTGATATGTCCTTATTCCCAGGTACTCTAATGTTGAAAGGTTGTATGCTTGCATTTCTCCCACGACCCAGCTGTGTAGATGTGAAAGTTTTATCTTCATATCGATTTGCGTTTTGATAAGCCTCATGTATATAACGGAATGGGCTGTGACTCGGTTTTGGAGTAGAGAAGAATGGAGGACTATATTCCTGTCAAAAGTTAAGGGCAGATGTGGTCACGACATTAAAGATTACAGAGTCGATAATTAGCGGATGCCAGAAAGTCGAGAAGGAATTTGCGTCCCAAATCACTCTAAATTACCATCTGCTCTCTAACTTAATTCACGTATCTATCATCATTTTCCGAATTTTTAAATCAAATGTAGAATATGAAAAATCTATCCTGAGAATCTCATTGAGTGCGGTGATGCCATGTAAAAGATTCCTTAATCCACGAAATTCCATATTCGATACTTAATTCTCAGAGAACTCTCTCTGAGAGGGAGCATGTGATGACAACCACTCGAGGAGGTTTATATCAACTTGATGAAGCCTTCAACTCTTCATTTATAGCTGCAAGATGAATCACCGTTCAGTTCCGATTCTGGGTATGTTTTGAATCCAATTGTCACTTTAGTAAACTGTTGATAAACACCGAATTAAGTCTGAATCGATCATTTCACCCGTTCTCGGAGTTTTAGCATCATAAGTCAAGTTTCGACCGCTGGAGGATCACAAATTAGGAGCAATTGTTCTCAAAAGGGGTACAAGGATGACAGCAGAAATACAATCCAATCGAACACTGAATTGGACCGTTAAGTGCGCTCTTTGGACGAATCCTCTTACACATTACTTCTATTTCTCTTCAGTGCTGTCAAGTTCTTTATCCGCTTCTTTGCTCCTCCATTTGCGAATGATGCATCGAAGTTTTTTGCCTTTAAGCATGTAGCCGAAGGCCTTGTTGATCTTCGAGAAAGGGACCTGATGAGTGATGAACTCCTCCGCTTCAAGCTCCTGCTTGTTGTGTTTGCCGAGTTCTCAGGGCCTATACTCTTTTGTCTCTTAGAAGAGGTGAATGTCTCACAAACCCTTCAGTTTATCTGTTCAACAAAAATGGATGAATAAGGTAGTTGTTGTTCAAGAAATTCCTATTGGAATGACTACAATCTTACCATCTCCAATTATCATTTTGCAGACCAATTGGAGAAAGTAACCAAATGAATAGATGGAATCTTACGCAAGGTCTTCTTGAAACTTATTTTCAAAACATTATGAAGCTAAGTTATAAAAGCTCAGTCGGGAGTGTCGGTTTGAAATAATTCTAGTGCTCTCAAAGAAAAATGATTTTTATAAACTTTAACTTCATTACTCAAGCATGTGAGTAGCATGATTTTCAAAAACATCAATTGGGTTTGCAATCAAAACCCAAATTGGAAAATGTGGTTCCTAACATGAATAAAGACAAAAAAACGAAATACAAGAAAATCTTGCATTCAGGATTGTAATAAACGCAATTCTCGCCCTAGCTCTAAAGTCCACTCTTTTGTGCATGATGAAGCAAGTGAATGTCAAGAAGTGGTTGTCATGCATAACCTGACGACAATGTTAGTATGTGAATGAAAAAGTGATCTCTTAGTGAGGCTGCCTCTTATAATGAAATTGAGACGACGATACTTGCTCCATAATCCCTATTTATGGGATTTGGTATTTCGCCAAAATTTTATCATAAGAGGAGGCATCATTAAAGACCGATCTGGTTATCAATCAAGCATCCCATCGATTATCAACGTTTTAGACATAAGATGTGGCATCAATTTTGAAAATTTAATTTGTGATTTGTATCGCAACTTACCCCTCAAAGCAAGAAGCCCTCTAATGTATAAATTTAGAGGTCATCATTTATAAGATGGTTTAAATGGTTCATAAAAATGGTAGTCTTGAGTGAACTTCCATTTGCTAACACCTCAAACAGATTATCAATTGTAAACACAGGTTCTTCCAAACTCATACCTCGCATGACAGGAGTTCATTTTTTAGTTTTTTAGACAACTTAAAATACTTGACTAGGAGTTTGCCACTAGTTTTGTTTTGGGGGCCGGCCAGATTGGGAGTGCTCCATTGATTTCCACGGAACCAGAGATCATAGATTCGGGAAATTGGGTTGAACTAATTGTTTCTATTAGCACCCTCGATATCCTAATCTGGTTTTGTTTATATTATGTACTTGATCCAATTTAGTTAGGTGAGGCATAGTTGTGGTTGGTTGGTGTATGGTTCTAATTACTTAAATCCTCAGAACATCGAGCATTATTGATCAAATTTTCTTTTCATTTTTAGATTTCGTCATAAAGCAATTGTCTGTCCTAGCTTGTGTTTTACTGATCTCGGTTCCTCCCACTGATCTTATTTTCCCTCTCCGGGTCTTCAGCACATGGAAGCTGATGCATCGACCATGTCCATCTTTCAACCGACAACAGACAGTTTGTGATAATGTCACTTAATCTGGCAAAGTGGCACCTGCTTGGGAATTCCAACCTACTAAAGTGCTGCGTTTTCTTGACACACTCATCATATATATTTATCCGTCATCCGATGATACGTTGGGATTTAACGGATAAACATATGCGGTAAGTGTCTTTGGAAATTTGCAATTTTCCAGTAGGAAAGAAATCCCAAGGAGGGCTCTCCTTTGACAGATTAAGTGTCATTGTTACGGACTATATGTCAGTGGAGAAAATGGTGATCCCACTAAACGGGAGACTGGAAGAACTCGAAATGGGTTCTTATACTCCTATGAAATCAGCCTACAAGAGGACTTTACCTAGGATATGCTTTTGGAATTTTCAAAGAAGGGTTTTGAGTTTTCTGAAGAGGGTGTCCATGCAGCAGTACACCTGGCATAAGTGTGTCGATGTGGTTCTCGAGTATGGAAGTGTCGTATTTTTTACTTTCTTTAGCTTCTATTTTGCAGCAAGTTGTGTCTCTATCCTCATTTTAACATTTTCGCTGAATTCTATAGTTTGAAGTAGGTGATGTAGGCAACGCTGCTAGAACTAGAAGAAAGCTATGTATCGGTGTGGATTGAAAGCGTTGGTGGCCCTCCAGCAACACTCAATCCATATGCAAAAGCAAAATATGGCTCGGCCATCCTTCTCATCAATCTGCCAGAGAGGAAATGCTTCTATTTTAGTCTTTGCATTTTCACGGTGCCCAGTCATTGTCGCAGAGTGATTAAACACCTTTGGCTATCCGCGGTCGTAAAGTACGCGACCTCTGTTTTGTGTAAGGGCGCTTGGGATGGATCGAGCGGTGATGGAACGGATTAGCTCGCTTGCTCAATTGGGTCGAGACCATTTTGGTCCGTTTTTCTTTTTCCTTCTCTTTGATAGAATAGATACGAAATGTCACAAATTGGAAAATTGTTAAGGTCATTCTGCGCTCTTAACCTATGTAGATGGTTGCACATGACAAATGAGTCCCGACCCTGGAGTATCTAGGTTCGACAAACAATGTGGCATGGGAAAATGCACGTGCGTTATCCGCTCATGCTCGAAATTGCAACTGTCACTTGAACAAAGGAGCCTACCTTTTACATTAAACACTAGAGATATCAATTTTTCATTGGTAGTCAACCATGTTCCACTATCAATATTGAAGAATATGGTGTGTAAAATTACTAAATTGAGTTCCACGTGCGATTCGAGAGTGCTTACCATGGTTGCTTATGAAAAAATACTTTTAATTTTTTGTAATAAGAAACATCTAGTGTTTTTCAATGTATAGATTTTAACACTCAATATTTTCAGAATTTGTTCAAATTTAGACAAGTATTAGGTTTTAACTAAACAGTAAAAACAAAGGAAACAAACATCACGGGTCCCATGCCGCTATTTATTTCGACCTTTTGATAATTTTTTTTTTTGTTGATCCTATTCAATTTCTACTTTATCTCTCGTTCTCAATTTTAAATTTTTGCATTATTTTTTTGAAGAGCGTGAAGGTCAAAACCTATATCTAAAACTAAATTGTCTCAATCTCACTCTTAAATTTTTGCATTGCTTCTTTACAGGACATATGAGTCGAAATCTATATCTAAAACCAAATTATCTCCCTTACGAGTCCTATATGGTAAGACATGAAGAGGAAGGCATTGAGATAAACCCTAATATTTTTTTATTTTTTATTTTGATAAGTCATTTATGGCTGGAGAAAAAAGCAGCCTCCTCCAAGACGACCGGACCATTTCCACCAAATCGGGTCGGACTCGGACTATTTGATCTCTCGATGGGTGCTCTGAGCGGCGGCTGCGGCGGCCATGGCGGGCTCTGGGGGTGGAACGGTCCCTGGAGGGACGAGGGATCCTCGCGCCCTCGCCGGAGGAGCTCGAAGCCCTCGGATTCCGTGGAGTCGACCGCCGGGGGAGCCGCCCGCCGGTTCCCCCTCAAGCAGGCGGCGACGGCGGGCTCGCTGGCTCTCGCCGGCGACACGATTGCTCAGGTCAGCCAGCGCCTGAGAAGGAAGAGGGAGGGCTCGGCGAGGCCTTCCCCGTCCGGACCGGACGTCGATGGTGCTCGCGAGGTCGGTGTTTGGTTACGAATGTTTCCTGTCAGCCGAACGTTGTATGTTTAGTCGAGTTGCAAGTGCGAATGATTGTGTTGTTGTGCGTGTTCATTTGGATTCTATGCCTTATAACTGAGCAGTCTATGCAGTTTTCTGATGGAGGCAGGATTGACTGTCTGCTTGACTGTTGGTTCAGGGAATGTAGTGAATGTCTTGTTTCTAGCCCCTCGTTTTCTTTCGTTTACTTCGGCTTCTGAGAAAGCTCTTCTTTTGATTTCATCGGAAAGGAAATGGATGTTGATGTGTCTTCTCACTTGATTGACTAGCTGATATTGCCTGCAGAGGGGAAAAAATTGTGATTCTGAAAGAAATGACTGATCATTATTGCCTTAGATTGTAGGGGAAAAGGTGGGCAAATAATCTCCACTTTTGGTGTTATGGCTTTTCTTCTGTGTCGTTCGCATGTCATGGGGCAATTCTTGAACCAACTTCTAGTGTTTTGATATAGTGGTGGAAAAGTGTAGCAAGTGGCTGTTGTCATGTTCACTGGTTTTGAAGCTGTGTAGGCCTTTCAATGTGAGATATACTAGTGCAGAGTTGATTAGAACTATCTAAGCACTGGTGGCGCTTTTATGTGTGATACTTGACTATCTAGATATTAGATTAATACATGAAGTGGTCTTTTGGTGTACTACTATCCACTGTGCAGTTGAGCTTGCCAGATTCACCACAGCTATTGCTTAGTTTTCTTAGAGTCATTTGGTGTTGATGGGCAACTCATGTACCCCTCACTCTAATTCAATGCTGCATATGATTCAAAGAAGACAGCTTCCAACTGTAGTCAAATTGGTTTCTAGTTGAGCTACAGCTGGAGCCATTTCGTGCTGTGGTAGTGAATTTTTCATCTTTTCTCGCATCAATTAGAAACGAGTTCCACTTCCATTGAGGTTTAAGTTCAAAAATGTCACAAATCATACCCTAGATCCTGGTAATATCTCACGTGGTTATGTTTCTTCCCCTTTTGCCAATTTTTTCGTCTTGTGTGGAGCATACTAGTTAATCTCTCTCTGTCTCTCGATGAGTCTTTTGGGTCAAAAGCTCTTCTATGAGTTCGAGATCACAGTTTGACATTTTCTACGTCCCAAAATGTCTCATAAAATTGGAAGAGGAAAATAAGTTTGAGAAGTCTGTGAACTGCTAAGTTTGCTTTCCTCAGAGAGAGGAAAGGCTGTGTATATACTCACGTTGGTTGGTTCCTTTTCTGATAGATTTTTTCTTTTCAAAACATGGTGTGAACTTTTTTTGTCTGCAACTGTTATCCTTTCATGAGGGTTGAATGTTTTTGTTGCTTCATCTGATTTTTAATGCTTCGTCTGGATATTAAAGTATCTGTGTTTAGATTTTGACCTAAAGCTATGGCACAGGACATCATTGGCATTCTTTTTTCAGATCATGACTGGTTTAGGGCCCTTCGCATGACTTCTTATGGATTCCTTTTCTATGGCCCCGGTTCTTTTGTCTGGTATCAGTATCTTGATAAAACTTTGCCTAAGCCAACAGTTAAGAACTTGATGCTGAAGGTACAATCACTTTTCTCTCAATGTTCTTATATATTTGGTGACAAAACATAAGAGTTCAGTCTTTTAATTTCATTTTTCTTGCAGGTATTGTTAAACCAAATCGTGCTTGGCCCTACGGTTATTGCAATTGTTTTTGCTTGGAACAATCTATGGCAAGGGAAGTTATCCGAGCTTCCTAAAAAGTATCAAAAGGATGCTCTTCCCACACTACTCTATGGTGAAGTGCTCTTCAATTTTCAAAGCTGTCTTTATTGATCTGATGCTAGGTAAAATCATTTATTAGCCATGTACCTCATCTTTGCAGGATTTAGGTTCTGGATTCCTGTCAGTGCATTGAATTTCTGGTATGTTCCTTTTTACGCTTTTCTGGCATTTCCGTGATGTTACCTGACTAGAGATATGAGAAACTTGTTTGAGTAGATAGGAGCTCTTTCTCAGTAAATCTGTTTTGATGAATTCATGGTCATCAAATTCCACATGGTTTTAGAGGTGCTGTAGCTTAGTGGCAGGAGAGAGATGATGAGGATGTGTTAATGCTGTTGACTTCAAGTTTATATTTTCATGCCACCCCTATCTGGGTTTATTGTTTCACAAATCTGGAGCACTTGGATATTCGGGTAGATCTGGTATGAAATGCGGCATCATTGCTTAGAATGATTCATGTTTCTGACCTCAGTTAATGGGAAAGGGCTTTGTGGCGGTTGTTTGGAGTTTTTGTTTGGCTTTCAAGAGGTGGCATTGTAATTTTTTTTTCTTTTTGATATACCACCAACAAGGCGTTCTTTCGGCATTGTGGGGAAAATTTTTGAAACAATGTTCAATTCTATTTTCTTCGGCAGTCTTCTGGCTTTTTTCTTGTTATGTAGAAAAGCTGACGTGTCATTGACACATTCTACTAACATTTTTGGCATGCTAACAGGGTGGTTCCCCTTCAAGCCCGGGTAGCTTTCATGTCCATGGGCTCCATCTTCTGGAACTTCTGCTTGTCTTCCACCATGAGCAAGTAGCTCTATATGCTGAACATGATTTTGCTGCCCAATGTCTTCTCTTGAAATAGAAGCTGTGGCTTCAGTTTTGCTGTGCTGTTCATTGGTTGAACTGAAAACTTCGGAATTGGTAGAATTCATTCCAAAGCTTCATACGGACAAGAGTCCTTGTTCGATTGTTATATTGCTTGCCATTGAAAATTGCCTGGCTCTTCTAGATTGTACCGGTCAAGGGATTCTGTAAACATTCTTTACTGCCCAATTTCGCATCCAATTGCAGTATTTGGTGTACAGTTTATGACAGCAAAAATTGAACTATCATTAACATTCAGGTAGATTCTGGTGCTTGATCTCTGTATCTTCGAATTAGGGATGAACCATTCCTGTCGGCTTTACTACGTGGTTTGAGCATGTGCTTAAATGATCATTTGACATGACAGAGCTTCATTCAAGCTTTGATACTGCAATATAATTGGACAGGGGTAAGTGACTCAAAGATGCTTCTGTGGGTCTTTCCCTAGTCCCCTTAAATGACCCCTTCCCTGAATGTCATAGATCACTATCTTTCGCTTGCTCTTGATGTTAGTAAGTTTATAAAAACAGTGTTAAACTGGCAAATTGCTCGTGCGATAGTTCTCTATCTCATAAATAATTGGAAATATATGTAATAATATATACAGGGGTAATTCATACATCCTATATTCTATTCCCCTTGCTTTAATAAAAATTATTGAACGAACCCAACCAATCAAATAAACTACACGTATGATGAGGAAATGCTTAATGAATTATTGTCGTTCTATTTCAGTGATAACATTTTTTTGGTTTTTTGAAAAAGAAGTTACCATTACTTATATCAAATTATCAACATTTATTTGAATTTACCAAAACTACAAACTCTTTCAATAAACTAAAATTGACTTTAAACGGTCGTAATTTTTGGTAATTTATGTTACATTTATTTTATGTATATTTTGGTGGCACGAAAATTTATAATTTTATCTGTGTTATAATATTTTGTGCATCGCAGGGTTTAATTCCAGTTAGATAAACACAAAAAGAATTGGGTTTTCTACGGGAAAGTCGCTACTTCAAAAATTTCTTCATATTTCTTTCTCTTTGAAGTTGGCAGGAGTCTATTGGTCATCTTCGCAAAATCCCTATTTACTCTGGTTTTTTTTTATTTTATTTCTTGATTTGTCAATTTCAGCAAAGTTACATACTTGACCTTACCTTGATTGTTAAAAATGACAAATTCCTTTTTTATCCAATGTCTCTATGATTCAGTTATGTAACCAACATTACTATTTGAAACATTGCCCATTGGATAAATTCATCATATTTATTAGTAACATATGACATAACTTTTTCCTAAACGACATATGTTCGTGATATCTAAAAAACACTAGTAAAGAACTTTCTTTTTTTTTCTAAACGCACTCGATTCTAGTTATTAGCAAGTATGCACGCACATTGCATGCACGCGAGAAATCGATATTAACCATTAAGCAAACTCTCTTCGTGAATAAAATATTGAAATCGTTGAATAATCAAAAGGAATCAATAGTAGAGATACCCAATTTAAATACTTTGTATAAAAACATACTAAAATAGAAAAATATCTCAAAATTCAAAATCTCCCCAATTGTAAGATCGAAAAAATCTAAATTTTAACATCGTCGTTTGTAAATTTAAGGAATAATTAAGGACAATTGAAGGAAGCATAAAAGTGGATCGTGGTCCTTGAAAAAGGGGGGAAGATTCTCTATGTTTTGCACAATAGAAATGCAATTTGATGTTAAAAAAATTAGGAGATGCTAAGGAAAAAACGCAAGCAAAGGTCCAAGCTACTTAGGCACAGCTCAAACCTAGCCAAGCAAGCATGCCTCCATTAGTAACTTTCGGTAATTCCCCAAATCAGATTCCTAGATTCTAGCCAACTCGACAACCGTCTCCACCCTTTCTATTCCCCCAAATTTCAAATCAGTCCAAAAACTCCACACCGCTGCTGCCGATTGATTCGCCATCTCCTTCCTCTTCCTCCTTCCCTCCTTCCTTTCCAGTCTCTCGAAGCTCCGTTGCTTTCATGGCCGGGTACAAAGCCGACGAGGAGTACGACTACCTGTTCAAGCTGGTCCTGATCGGCGACTCCGGCGTCGGCAAGTCCAACCTGCTCTCCCGCTTCACCCGGAACGAGTTCAACCTCGAGTCCAAGTCCACCATCGGCGTCGAGTTCGCCACCAAGAGCTTGAGCATCGACGGCAAGGTCGTCAAGGCCCAGATTTGGGACACCGCCGGCCAAGAAAGGTTTTCCCCTCCCTCCCTCGCTCCTGATCCATCTTTGCCGTCGGCTTTTGATCTTCGGAGAGTTCCGATTCTGTTGGATGGGACTTCTCTGGTCTGCTAGGTTTTGGTTTGTGCGGTGGGGCTGTTGCGTATGGGCTCTTTGCATGTGTCGGAATATCGAGCTCGAGAGATTGTGCTTCTCGGCGAAGCGATCGTGTCTCTAGTTCTGGAGGCCTTTTTTTGAGATGAAGTTTTGATATGGATGGTGCTGTTGATGCGTGTGATCTGGTTCTTGTAGATTTAGTGAGCTATCGAACTCGTGATCTGTACATGGCCCACCAGTTGCAGTTCTATTGTGTACCAAACCTAGCATGAGGTTTTGTGAGTTTGACAATTGGCTGCCGGTTTCATGTTTCTTTGTCTCTTACTCATTCTACTGGTAGTTTTACTAGCTTCGTTAGAAAGCGAGATCCTTTTGATTCATGGTGCTAATTCTGATTCATATGTGCTGCTGGTAGTCAAGAACGCTGAAATTTGCTTTGTGGAAGCTGGTTTTGATTTCTTTTTCTCAGAGGACCTTTATGTGATGGATTTTATTATCTTTAAGGTGCCTTTATCCAAGGATGTATTTGGGATTTTATTCCTGACTCACTTGGAGCTAGCAAACTGCCCGGACGACAAATTGTGTTAAGTAGAACTAGTTCCTCCATTTCTTCACACAACAGTCTTGGCATGTGGTGGAGCTGGTTCCTAAGTTTCTAGTTTAATTTTACGGTTATTTTTTTTTACCTTATCTGGAGAATATCTGGTTTCTCTGATGAACTTATTTATCTATGGTTTGGAGGTAGGGCCTAGTCTTTAATAGAGGAAGGTTTGCGGATATACAAATTTCACTCACAACTTGGAAATGGTATGCAAAAAAAAATAAAAAAAATAGGAGAGGGAGAGCAAGAAAAGTCTAGCAAATTGCTTGTTACTTTAGCTATACATGTATGATGTTACCCTGAAATCCTTATTGTCAATTATGGCTTCTTAGAGATGAATATTTGACAGTTGAAATCAGCTATAACTCAAACATAAAGCATCTTGTAAAGTCTAGTTTCAAGATCTTGATTTGATATTGCAAAATAACTCGGGGCACATGTGATAATGCAATTTCCAACTGGGGAAACAAACTCATGTTCAAGCAAAACGAGTTTGCTTGGAGATCTTTGACCTTTTCTGACCTCTTAGTAGTCTTACAAGTTAAATCAGCGAGCTGTGGTTAGCAAGAAGTTCTCTTAAATAAGTAATGATAGACTAGGATTAT
The DNA here is from genome assembly GCA_016097605.1 of Eucalyptus guilfoylei. Taxonomy (NCBI): domain Eukaryota; kingdom Viridiplantae; phylum Streptophyta; class Magnoliopsida; order Myrtales; family Myrtaceae; genus Eucalyptus; species Eucalyptus guilfoylei. The sequence goes on along the minus strand of CM027870.1, from coordinate 10,603,322 downwards.
TTCAGTTGTATTCTTGTCTGAAGTTGCTTGGCATGGTCAACAGAAAAAATGCCATTGGTCTTTTGAGGATAGACATGGCTTGTTGTGGTTTTTATGATGCATGAAGGTGCAGTTGTAGTCAGCCTAAATTGTCACTTGACACTAACACTGAATGATCCTACATGCCTGCTTGCTTGGTAGTTGGAGTATAGAATTACTTTTTTTGTTGAGTGGACTGATAAAAGATGGTGCATTCAAGTTTAATGTGAATGCTGGAAGATTCAACTAGTAATAATGATATCTGATGCGTGCTCTAAGTTCCCTCTTTTCATTAGGAGGGAATAACCGCTTCATTTATCTTCACAATAGCATGACTTCCTAATTAGTTTGTGACCTTGAGAATTTAGTTGGTGTTGGAAGTTTGTGAGAGCTTAACGGGCAGATTAAAAGCCAAACTTCATTCAACTGTGTATCAAAGATACCTGGAAGAGAATCATGGTATCTGATTTTAATTCTTGCACATCTTACTGAAACAATGAAGATTTGACTAGAGGTCACAGCCTATGTGATGAGCATTCGCCAGATTTTAATGTTTATTCGCAGTGAGGAAAAAAATGTGGAAGGCAATGAACTGCATAATTAAAATCTTATGATAACAAAACCAATGCATGTACCATCAAGTCCGGTAATGGAGGTGAGATTTATGTGTTCAGGGACATTGCTGTGAGTTTTTTTTTTTTAATTATCACCGAATGTATTGAGTTCAATTGTCCAACTTCTCAGGTACCGTGCCATCACTAGTGCTTACTATAGAGGAGCTGTTGGCGCTTTACTTGTGTATGACGTCACCAGGCGTGCGACTTTTGAGAACGTTGCAAGGTGGCTGAGGGAGTTGAGGGACCACACTGACCCCAACATCGTGGTCATGCTCATTGGCAACAAGTCTGATCTTCGCCACCTCGTGGCAGTCCCACTGGAGGATGGGAAGTCATTTGCCGAGAATGAGTCACTCTATTTCATGGAGACTTCTGCATTGGACGCGACCAATGTGGAAGCAGCTTTTGCCGAAGTCCTTAGTCAGATTTATCGGATCGTGAGCAAGAGAGCAGTCGAAGCGGGTGACAACCCAAGTGTTTCTTCTGTTCCAGGTCAGGGACAAACGATCAATGTCAAAGAAGAGGGGTCTGTTTTTAAGAGGATTGGATGCTGCTCTAGTTAAGGTAGGTTTCTTCGGCTGCTTGTTGCTACAAGGGCGGGTCTGCCAAGTGCTACCTCTGTGTATATTTTTCTCTTACACAAAATGTCGTCACATATAAATTGGTCTGGGAATTGTCGATGCAGAAATTCTGGAAAGTTGGTCTAAAACTAGTCAGGCCAGTCGAATTTGATAAGTAGGTCGAATTGAAATGATGGTATTCTGATGGTGACATTGTATTAACCAATACATTCCTGATTATTGCTCCGATTAGTCAAAATTGAAGCAATTTCATTTGGACAATGTTGCAATACATGTGCGAAACTCATAATCTTCTGTTTTCCCTGTCACAGCAAAATCTAGAATTTGAGAGGGACGTAATGAATTTAAATGCTACTTGTTGTCCGTACTAGGATAAGATTGAAAGCATTCTCATTTCTTAGCATCTCCTCAAATAATGTAGCACTCTTTGTAGCTTACAATTGTTAGGACGATCAACGACGTCCCGATAAGAGATTGTAGGTGAAATTGTATCGTTTCCTGTGGCGCATGATCCGTACAGAGTTGATCAATGCAGGCCACTTGATTGAATGACCAAAGCCTGTGCGATGCCAAATTGCCAACACGGAACCATGCTCAGACGGTGCCAGGGGCCCCTGCCTTTCCGGTTCGACCAACTTGCTTCGCCTGAAAACCAAGGAGCACTCAAGCAACTCTCCCAAATCAGTGAACAGCATATCGTCCCCATCCTCCTTGTCCCTCATTCTATATACAGGCGCCACATCGACATACCCCTCGTAAACTGGGCCTTTGTAAGAACTTTACCGTCGAAGCCACATCAGCGAACTAGTCGAACTCACCGTCGAGCAAAGGGGTATTGCCGAAGAAGTTCGAGAGCTCGACTGGCTCATACATACTGTCAACATTGGCGGCGGAGCGGAGGAGCCGCTGACGGGGAGGTGAGATGAAGGTGGTGGTGGTTCTTGGAGGAGGAGGAGGAGGAGGAGGAGGAGGAGAAGGGGTGGATGTGGATATGGTCGGAGGAGTAGGCGACGAGGAGAGTGGTGAGGTCCACGCGGCTTCGCTCCACTGCTTTTTGGCGGGGCAGCCTTGGAGCCACTAGCGTCCGTAATATCCCCTGTCCATACAAATTCTCGGAAAGCAGAATTGCTAGGCTAACGGCGCCGTCCCTCTTAAAAAGAGACGTTGCCTTGTCAGCCTTTCAATTTTCCAAGGGAATCGGTTAAATTGTTTAGCTAGTTTCCTTCGAAAATTTGGAAGGAAAATATCTCTTAATGGGATGACAGGGAGATTCCTTATGTGATAAAAATAAAATAAAGGAAGTGCTAAAAGTGAAGAAAACCAATAAAACACCTATAATAACAGTAATTTTATGATTCATAACTATTTTCACGATCACCAATTGAGTGAGCATGATCAGGAGCTCAAATCGAGCAATCATGATCATGGCCCCTTAAATGAGTGAGCATGATCAAATCGAGCAATCATGATCATGGCCCCTTAAATGAGTGAGCATGATCAAGAACTCAATTGATCACTCAATTGGTGATCAAGGACGCGACGATCCCTCATTCCCCAAGGGACCGTTCCACCCCTAGAGGCAGCCATGGCCACAGCCACCGCTCAGCACACCCATTGAGAGATGGCTAAAATCTGTGGTTGAAATTTGCTGGGTGGAGGAGTGAGTGAAGATCGATGGCCTTGCCTTATCAGAAGGCCGGAATGGATAGCAGCGTAGGAATCCCATCATGTTCTAAGGATGCATTTGGTTGAGGGAAACAATCGAAAACAATTTTCAAATATCCATGCATAAAATTAGGAAATGAATTCATAAATTCAAGATGGTGAAAACACTTTTTGTAATTGCTCCTCTTGAATTTTTCAATTTATTTTATTTTATTTTATTTTATTTTTCCTTCTTCTTCCTCAATTGGTCACCAAGTTCTCAAAGGCGATGGCGATGGTAAGAATGACATTGGCGTAGGCCAACCTCTAGTGAGGCTCGATCTCGTCAACCTTGGTTGAGCTCAACCTTACCGCAATTAGCTCGACCCTCGCCAGCCCGGCCATGACAAGGTCATGTTAGCCCGAGGCCAGCCAAGTCGGCTCTTGTCAGTGGCTTGAGGCCTGGATCGTTGAAGAAAAGAATCAAGGCCAAGGGTGGGCCTAGAGTCAAAGTTTTGACTTTGGGCGCACACACAATACAAAAGGTGTCCTTCAGCGGAAAAGAAAAAGGCAGCCCTACGAGAGAAAAAGGAGCCGCACGTAGGAGTTGCACGTAGAAGCCGCCCGAAGCCCTGAATAGAAATGCGAAGCTGTACATACGCAGACCAAATACGAACACTAGAGTTTCTGATTTTGGCGTATATAGAGCATTTTGTTTAAAGCTTGAATGCACGATAATTTTGTGCCATGAGTTTATGTTCAAGTGAGTTGTTTATTTATGAACACTTTGTGTTTGTGGTTAAATTTATGTGTGGGAAACACTCGAATGTATGGGCGATTGTAAATTTTGATTCTCTGATTATAGTGGATTATTTGCTACTGGCTCTTCCTGTAGACGTAGGTACCGATACTTGGACCGAATCACGTAAATTTCATGTGTCATTATTTCTCATTTATTTTTCTGTCGATTTCAGTTTTCCGTAAGTTGTAAGATCTTATCGCGTATTATATTTCAATGGTTGACGAGGACATCTCCAAGTTGCACCACTAGCGTCTTCTTCATTCTAGAACATGCCAGTCCCTGTACACTGGTTTCGGCATTCAAGCTTGAACGCGACCCCGCGAATGACGCCAGTGAAAATGCACAAGTCCCAGTTGAAGTTTCCACATATTACGCTGCGCGTTTCTTGACCCTTTCTTCTTTGAGATCTCTTACCTCACCCTCACTCTTGAGCACAAACAGGTTTATATACTTCTCCCTGTGCATTATGTTTCTAAACCTGTCCGCTCGAACCTCGTTTGGTACAGCCATGGATAGCAACAAAAACAGTCCATGGTCTTTCATCCTCGCAAGTTTCTTGCTTTGCTTATCTCTCTGCATCCACCTGTGTCTTGGCACAGACAAGCTCGATGCAAATCAATCTCTATCTGGTAATCAAACCTTAACCTCCTCAGGTGGCGACTTTGCGCTTGGCTTCTTCACACCAGGCAAGTCGTCTTACTCCTACATAGGCATCTGGTACAACAAAGTTCGCGAGCCGACCATCGTCTGGGTCGCCAACAGAGACAACCCTGTCACCGACAGGTACTCCACTGAGCTGAAGATCTCGGATGGCAATCTTATAATTGTCAACGGCTCCCAAGTCCCTGTTTGGTCCACGAATCTGCGTACTTCTTCATCTGGGTCGAGCTCCATGGTGGCGGTTCTTGGGGACGACGGCAACTTCGCTCTCAAAGACGGGCCAAAGTCTTCCGTGACCCTCTGGCAGAGCTTTGATCACATGACACACACGTGGCTTCCTGGTGCGAAATTAGAGATCAACAAGCGCAAAAACACGGTCTTGACATCATGGAAGAACGCCGAGGATCCTTCGACAGGTTTGTTCTCTCTCCAGCTGCAGCCATCCAATGAGTACTTCATATTGTGGAACATGTCGTTTCCTTATTATACCACCGGGAAGTGGGATAGTAAGAATAAAGTGTATGAAAACGTGCCTGAGTTGAAAGTGAACACTATTTTCGATTTCATCTTTGTGGACAATGAAAATGAGAGCTACTTCACTTATAGAAGGAAAGATGGCAGCACTACCCCATCAAGATTCGTGATGGATCTTTCTGGGCAAATGCAGATGCTTTCCTGGTTGCCCTCACAGCAGTGGAACATGTTCTGGTCCCAGCCCCCGAAACAATGTCAAGTCCGCAATTTTTGTGGGCCTTTTGGTGTTTGCAGCGAGAGCACGGATAACTTTTGCAGTTGCTTGCCAGGGTTTAGTATCACCTCACTAAGAGATTGGAATCTGAGTGATATGTCTAGTGGTTGTAAGAGGAATTCCAGATTGAGTTGTGCTTTGAGCACTTTGGATGGGGAGAAGGACCAATTCTTGCTTAGTTCTAACATGAAATTGCCGATGAATTCCCGATCTTTACCTGTAAGAGATGCCAACAAATGTCACCTCTCTTGTTTGAACAATTGCTCTTGCACGGCTTATGCTTTCAAGGATAATGCCTGCTCAATTTGGTTTGGGCATCTCTTCAATGCACAACAGCTCGCACAAGGTGATTCCACTGGAAGTAGCTTCTATCTCCGGCTTGCCGCTTCCGACGTTGAGGATCCAAGCAAGAAGAGCAATGTAACTGCGATAGTTGCAGGGTCTTTTAGCTCTGCAGTGGCAATATTGGCCATTGTCTTGTTTGGCGTCTGGAGATGGAGGAGGAGGGCAACTGTAACAACAAAGACAGTGGAGGGTTCACTGATAGCCTTTGCATACCGGGACTTACAAGTAGCAACAAAGAATTTCTCAGAGAAGTTGGGTGGGGGTGGGTTCGGTTCAGTTTTCAAAGGAATATTACCTGATTCAATTCACATAGCGGTCAAGAAGCTTGAAAGCATAAGCCAAGGAGAGAAGCAATTCCGAACAGAAGTAAGCACAATCGGCACCATCCAGCATGTGAATCTTGCCAGGCTTCGTGGGTTTTGCTCTGAAGGTGACAAAAGGCTTTTGGTCTACGATTTCATGCCAAATGGTTCCTTAGACTATCATCTCTTTCATAGAAAGGACTCAAAGACCCTGGATTGGAAAATGAGGTACCAAATAGCTTTGGGAACGGCTCGAGGTCTGGCTTATCTCCATGAGAAGTGTAGAGACTGCATCATACATTGCGACATCAAGCCAGAGAACATCCTTCTAGATGCTGAATTCTGTCCAACAGTGGCAGATTTTGGCCTGGCAAAGCTTGTTGGCCGAGATTTCAGCAGGGTGTTGACAACCATTAGAGGCACAAGAGGGTATCTTGCACCGGAGTGGATCTCTGGAGTGGCCATAACAGCAAAAGCTGATGTTTATAGCTATGGAATGATGCTCTTTGAATTTGTATCGGGACGGAGGAACTCAGAGCTACTGGAAAATGGGGCTATCAAGTTCTTCCCAACATGGGCTGCTAGGAAGGTATCTGAAGGAGGTGACCTGCTCGATCTTCTGGACCCAAACTTGGAGGCAAATGCCGATACTGAAGAGCTAACTAGGATTTGCAGAGTTGCTTGCTGGTGTGTCCAAGATGCAGAATCTCACAGGCCATCGATGGGGCAGGTTGTTCCAATACTTGAGGGGGTTTTGGATGTGAACCTGCCCCAGATACCGAGAGCCCTTCAAATGATTCATGCTAATCAGGAGCATGTAGTTTTCTTCACTAAGTCGTCATCATCTAACCAGAGTTCCCAGATGGAGAGAAACACATTAACTGCTTCCATGCAGAACCAAAATGGTACACCTTCAACAAATTCCAAGTCTGGAGGGTGATAAGATAAATGCCTCTGTACAAGTAGTGCTTCACTTAGATACTGCATATTGTTCTCTTCCGCTTTTTCTTTAGTCAAGAAAGAGTCAGCATTTGGGGATTGGCTTTCTCGGGGCTTTTTTCCCTAGCTATTTTTGTTATGAGGATAAAAGCAAAGCTTGGACAAGTGCCAGGCCAGCCCATTCGTAAAGACCCTTCATTCTATATAATGATCTAGTCTACTTTATGAGTTCCAATGTGACATTAGTAATTATTATCAAAAACTGTCATCTCCACTTTCTTATAATTTTTGCACTGGAATTGGGATCTACGTCTTCAAACATGGGCTTTCTCATGGGATCCACGTCTTCAAACATGGGTTTCCTCAATGTGGGTGCAGAAAACTTTTTGTCTGCTTTTAACAGATTTTAGTCTACACTCACCAGGTTTTTGATCCACCACACTCAGAGAATGAAGCTTCAGCCTTTAGGTTAGAACCCATGATGAAAAACTGATGTATGCCTCGTTGCTTGGATGTACTTTTCTAGTGCAGAATTTGTAACTAGATTCCAGGTGAAATTTTCTGATGTCTTGTCCTTGTTCAGACGAGTATCATTTTGACCGTGTTATTCTCCATAAAATGGAATCACTTAGTTTGATTTTGACGAGTGCATCACAGGCTAACTGAATGCAGCATTCTTGTTCGTGGTTTGCTTCATGTAGGCTCTCCCATTCCCAGTTGATGTGCCATGATTTCCCCAACTTAATCCTAGCTTACTCTCACATTCTTCTTCCACAGTATTACTTCACGCTATGGTTAATAACATTGTCTCACTTTTCTTAATTACAGTAATTTCATCAGCCGGATGTTGGCATCACCCGGCAATGTTTAGTTTAGAGAACTTTCATCTTGGATTTCAGCTGGTGTCTCACATTGTTCTCAAATCTGCCCCCACGGCATACAAAGCAGGCTATAAGGCTTGGCATTTCTCAGTATCAACTCCACTTACTACTTGCTTTGTTTATAATGATTCATGGCACCAAAACCGCCCTTATAACTACGACTTACTGGGACCAGGAAGTATATCATGACAATTACCAGGTGATCTATGTTGTAGGATGTTAATGCCCGCCCCCTTTATGTCATGGCATTTACATCTCTTCTAAAGTTGAATATTTGTGGATTGCTTACTCGCTCTATGTTTTTTTAGTGAGTAATGCCAGAGATTACTTGACCTTTTTGCAAAACTGACGTGTAAAGTGATGAATTGCGACTTCCATTGGGGTCGATGTCACTGTTGGTCTCTCTATTTTTACTTGGAAATCAAGTTATCAACATGCTACTGTCTCACATGGTTCTCAGATCGGCCGCTTCTCCTAGCCATTGCAGTGCCACAATCTCACTAACTTTTCCAAGTTTTCCATCATCAGTTTTTTCTTTACACTATGACTACATTTTTTCTCCTTTTTCCTATCAATGCAGTATGATAAATTTAGATCTAATATCGTTTCACTTCTCTTTCTGTAACTGTTTTCTCAGTACCATCTGATTGTTGATCCTTCTCTGGTGCCAGAGGTGCTGTTATAAAGTCTAACCTGCTTCTATCAATATTATGTCGTGCTACAGCAAAGTCAGCACCCTCTCTTAGATGAAGCAACCTTGACTAGATCTGGATTTGCTATGATCATTTAAAACTTCAAGCATTCCACCTGGACTAGGTAAAATATGGAATAAACAGAAAATTGAACTGCTCCAAACAAAAGATAAAAAGAAAGTTGCATGTGTAAGGGAATCGATAAAAAAGAGAAAGGTTATAATGGACGCAACCTCGAATACCAATCACCCCAAGTCCATGCGAGGGACTCTTCAAAAATTCATCTGTCCATGTCCACGCAGTCTAGATGATTTTCTTGTAGAAATTACAAAGAAACTAACCATGGATATTACAAATAGATGAAGTGGAGGAATAGCAAATCGCAGTAATCTAGAGCCTAGACCCTTGGGATTATTATCGGATGAGCTCGCTGCATTGAATGCTCATTCAAAGTACAGAACAGAAACCGAAGATCAGAGAAAAGAATATGCACAAGATGTTGTAGATTGTTCTCTATCAATTGTTTCACAGTGATCTCCGTGAGGGACAACAAACTTTTTAAAAGCATGTAAGCATTTGTCATATCTCATGAGCCTGACCTAATGACTTCAACAAGATACTCTCCTTCCCTGGGTTCTGAAGATCAGAGCAAAGAATATGCACATGAAAAATTGATGTTTTGATCCGTTCTCTATCAATTGTTTTGTGATGATTTCTGTGAGGGAACACCGCAATTGAAAAATAAAAAGAGTGTCACTGTGATACGCAGGGATTTGCATTCCAGTAACTTGTGAAGGTAGTGTTTCGATCAGATTTGTTAGAGTAGTTGAACTTAGGTATGAAAGGAGACCATATCTGTAGAGGAAAGCGAGGGCATCAGAGTAACGCATAAAGCTGTAACAAAGGAAGTTGGACCGTGCATCATGAATATCAAATCGTGTTGGTCCTGCTTCTGGATGTGCGATTAGCGTCGACACTCGGTTGTCTTCTTTTACTGTTGACAAGATCTGGTAAAACTATCTTTCTTGATTTGCTAATGACCGGTCTGCCTATGGTTTAGTTGCGCCTGATCATTCTAACGGATGATGTCGTGTTCAAGCGATAGATTTCATTGCAAAGTTCTCTTCTTGGTTGCGACTGAAAGTCATCTTCAAGCCTCACCACTAAGGTCATCTTCACTCTTGGATATGCCCCTTTTTGTACGTTGGTTCTGGCATCCATCACGCAGCATGCAAAAACAAAATGTCTTCGCTAGCATAACAATCATCCTACAGTAAAAATAACAGCTTGTTGTGAGTCACAAATTATTGACGAAGTGGACCCTACAAATATTTATGATATTTTGTTATTTGATTTTTTGTGGTCTATAATAATTTGTTGTTTTTACAGTATGGCTTTTGTCATACACATTCAATGTATAGATGATATAATGTGGCAAAAGAAAAAAAAAATCTCCATAGGATAAAATATATGAACGAAATTTGCACATACTATTAGTCAACATAGTATATATTCTCATCATTTATGAATGAATATTACTAGAGAGGTTACAAGATAGGAACATTAACTAAAATTTGTTCTCAGAGAAGCAATAAAACCTAGGATAGGTATTTTCTTTCTTTGTATATCAATTATGTGGTTTGTTCAGACCACTTTCGGAACACCACAATTGATTCACCTCTCCGATAGATTTTAAGGACACCTCCCTTATTAGGAAAAGTACCAAAAAAGTCATAAATATATTGCATTTGTACTTTTTCAATTCTAAACCTTTCAATTGGAACAATTTAATCATAAAACTTTTCACATTGGCACCAATTCAGTTCGTCTGGCCAATTTTGGCCGGCCGGCGCTGACGTGGACACCAGCTGGTGGCCAAACACTAACGTGACAATTTTTAAAGTTAAGAATTAAATTAATCTAATTGAAAATGTTATGATTGAATTTGTATCAATATAATAAATTTATGACTTTTTTTGTACTTTTCCCTCCTTATTTCAATCCGATTCGTTTAGGATTTTAATGTGAAGTGCTCTGAAAAATAGTCGAACCGGAGTCCCACACCACAGGGAATTGAGCAAACTTATTTGTCATCTAAACCAACATCTTATTGGTTGCCATTTGTATTTAAAAAATGCTTGACTCACTAAAAACTGATTTATACTATCGGTTTATTAAGTGATGTGCTAAACCGTTATTAATTCTTAAACACGACCCACTTTTTTTAAAAAGCTTATCCACAATCTCACGCATTATTTAGTTTTTTTAATTCGCTATTAAAAAGTCCAGCACTGTTTTTTGTATTTCAAAAGCCTATCCAATTTGCAAAAGAATTCCATTTCAGATCTAAACACTCATGCCAATCTTACGACATTCTTATTACCCTAACATTTCCCCTTTTCTATTGATACCAACCTGACTTCGAATTCAAAATGAATATATATACAAACCATAATTTGCCAGAACGAAATTCTCGTCCCCAAAAGTCTACTAACTAGCTAGATGCTAATCTTGATCTATCACGCAAGACAGCATTTTCACGTAAAATATTTAATGCAACAGCGGCCCTCTCTTCATTTTTTGGGACGGTTCCTTTCACGCATCCTCCCTAGCACATCCATAATTAACTGCGCTACAGTCTTTCTTCTCTTCTTCTCATCTGTCTCTACCTGCGAAACCTTCACTTTCTCCTGTCTTCCTGTCCTCACATCATCATCATTGTCAGTGACGCTCCAGCAAAGCCGGCGAGTCACCACAAGAAGCCACATCAATGCAAAGACTATTGCATAAGCTCTGCCACACAACACCGTCCCCATCAGACTAATGAACAGCAGATATGCCATATCAAGTTTGGCTCGTTTCGTTCGTGACTGATCTTGATGATCTGGGCTTAGCTCTTGCTTCATTGATGAGCCATTGTACAGGAATCCACCGTGAGACCACTGTTTGGACACACAGTCCACGTACTCTAATGACGAACTTGAACCTGAAGAAAGAGAGGTAGAAGAAAAATGATTTGCCTGATCATCGATAAGCTTCTGATCGTTATTATCACATAACGACCCCCTTGGTTCGGCATCCATTGAAGGACAGTGTTTCGTCAACAATGAGTTTTGAACTGAACTACTTCTTTTCCGGTGGATAGTCTGAGCCTGCGAAAAAAAAAAAGGAGAAAAATGAGTACATATGGAAACCACTAAAATGTTCTCACATAGTTCTCAGACCTAAAGTGACATTTTCACGATAATAATAGTTTCTTCCGCAACATAATATGTAATCCTCGTTGGACATTTCTTTAATGGCACAAACTAGAAAAACGAAAAAAGTGGGATAACAAACCAAAGCGGTGTAGAAGAGAGCGGACTTCAACATGCGCGAGAAGCTATGCTTTCTCGATCGAGCATACGGTGGTTTCACGCTTGCTCTCTCATTGTCGTCCTCATCCATCAAAAGATGCATGAGCTGGTTCCGCCTACGCCCGGGCTTGAGCATCACGTCCTCGATGACGGGCCATCTAAAGCAATGCAAGAACTTGATCCTCGACACATTCTTCATGGTCTCTCTCTGACGTTTCATGCCTTGCAGATCGCAACCCGTATTTCGGACTCAATGGAGAAAAGAAACGAGGCAGGAAAAGATGGGGAGGCCACACGTTATTTTTGGATGGCTTCGAGTCGAAAGGCCATAGATTTAGTGTAGTTTTGGATCACTTGTTTTCTTTTCCTTTGGTGCAAGTGTAAGTACATGAAGACATCTCGAGTCTCATCTCTGTCTATATAAATATTTCTATTTCCAGAGTGAGAATTACTATCGGGTGGTTAAGGATTTAAATGCTTGAATGAGAAGGTCAGAGAAAAGGGCAAAAGTGGATAATGGCTTACTGCCGCCGATGGACAGACAGGTAGGAGGAGAGGGTATGACTACGCACGTCTTGGCTTATGGTTTTAGTGAAGAGAAATGGCTTTAAATTTGAATGGTCCTCATTATGATCGTCAAGACATCTCTAGATAATCAATCTCTGAGTGGGGTTAACTGTGGTAGTCCCAAGAAATTCTAAACTTATTCCTTTTATTTAGGAGTATCCAAAAGAATCAAGAATCGTTCATAATAGGACCAAACCCACCTAGAACCAGCTGTTCTCATGGGAACCCGTCCGGTTCCAAGGATGGAAGCATCCACCTGAACCGGACCGGTATATATATATACCGGTCAAGTTTTCTATCAATTCTAAAGTCCCTAGCAATGGACTTGCTTCTTTGATATCTTAATGAGGACATTGATGCTCTCTTCTTACTGTCTAAATTGAGACCCATCTCAACTATTGTCATCGTCCTCCCTTCTATATCTTTTCCTTCATTAGGATCACATGCTAGTTTGGTGTCCATACAACACACATTAGAAACATTTTGGCTTTATTCCTTCCTCTAGAATACCGGTTCCAAGGATCCACCTGAGACCTAGATCAGTAACCAACGGATGGTTCTTGGTTCTAGAGGGGAATAGCCCACTGCCCATCCTAAAATCAATCACCCTTGCATTCAATTCGAGAAATGTGTTGCTTCTTCAAAATCCCAGCGGTGCCTTACAATGCTTGTGCGAATAAGCATTTTGCTTGCACGCATGCTACAAGCCAAAAGTTCCACCTGCTTACACAATCGCAAGAAATCGAATCATGCCATTTCAGTGGGTGAATAAATGCAGTGGGGGTCTGTGGCCATTCGAGCAGAGAAACAACGGATGGGAAATCTGACGATTTTGCATATGTAACATCTGCCTTTCCTATCTACATGTCGAACAACCCTCTTGTGTCCGAAATTTGTGTAATGCAAGGTCCCACCATGTCGTGACATCTTAATGTCTAAGAATCTCCAAAAGCTTTATGCATCACCCTTTGAGCATTATCATGTCGAACAACCCTCTTGTGTCCGAAATTTGTGTAATGCGAGGTCCCACCATGTCGTGACATCTTAATGTCTAAGAATCTCCAAAAGCTTTATGCATCACCCTTTGAGCATTATCATTAGAGTCTCCTAAAGATATAAGTCGGCTAAGCCTATTAAATGAGTGGGTTGGATTGAGTCAAAAAAAAATAAAATGTATGACCCATTTAATCCGCATTAACCCATTTTTATGCTATACAATTTTAGAGTTCCATACCCGGCCCGATTAGCACCTAACATATAACTGATACAATCCACATTACTAAAAAAGTCCATATCTAACCCAATTTATGCAAACTCGTTTCCATTCGCTCAAACAACTTTAAGCCTTTCATATGGATCTATCATTTAGATAAAATTTTATATCAAATTAAAAAATAATAAACCAAATAAAAAATCGCCACTCGTTGTCACTTGCCTAGCCAACTCAGCTAACGTTGTCTCTCCTCCGTCCAAGCCCCACGCCGCTGCTATGGAGACCCCAAACATAGTGCCTATTTGGTTTGGTTTTGGGGAAATGCTATTGGGAGAATGCGAATACCTTTGAGGTAAATGGATTTTCTGAAATGTTACCCCGTTTGGTAAATTGTAATCTCAAATAGCATTGAAATGTAACTTTAGCATAAATATCGTTTGGCAAAACATACATTTGTAATGGGCTTTTGCTATTTCTTTTTTTTTTTTAATCTAAAAATCAAATCCGGTGGCCGGCTAACCGCGGCCAACTCTTTCGGACAGCTAGATCCGCCGTCGGCACCCGAGGTTGCGACCTCAGGCGATGCCACCTAGGGGTGCAACCTCAGGCGACGCCGTCGTCTACGGTCGCAGAGGCTAGATCTAGTTCCCAGACGGCAAGATCTGGCCTTCGGACCTCCAGATCTAGTAGCCTGATGTCGCAGGACGGCCAGATCTAGCCTCTGGACTGCCAGATCTCGCGGCCTAAGGTCACAATCTCAGGTGGCGCCGCCTGGTTCACACGACCTCAGGCGGCGCCGCCTGGGTCGCGGGTCGGGCCACCCCAAGCGGTGGTCACCAGTGATGCGCAACCCCCAAGTGGCGATGGCGGCTGTCGGAGAAGCCCGACTCTCAGGCGGGGAAGACGAATGGTGCGTTTAGTTCAGACTTTGAAAGCTCATTGGGAAAATGCAAAGTAGTTTAACCTAAAGGACTTTAGACAAATGCAAATGCCATTTGATAAACTATGCTTTGAGAAACAATTTTGAAAGAAATACTGTTTGATAGAAAACACATTTGAAAAACGATTTGTGTGATTAATGTTATTTTTGTTTAATTTCATTTGTTTAAAATTGAAAAAAAAAATAATGTATACAACTTTTTAAATATAAATTTTGACAATAATACTAAAAAAATCAAATACATATATATATTTAAAAAAAAGACCAAACCCTTCATCGGAATTTTTTAATTTTTATTTGTTTAAAATTGAAAAAAGAAAATAATGTATGCAACTTTTTAAATATAAATTTTGACAATAATGCTAAAAAAAAAAAATCAAAAACTGTTGTAAAACATTGCGTTGCAAATATATAATAGAGAGAATAAAGAGATTAAGAAGAGAAAATCAGATACCAGAGATAGTAGAGAAAGCCAGAGGAGAGAGTTTTATTTCCAGTATCTCACAGTTGTTCTGTGTTGTGATTGTTGTTCTATATTGTACATCAAAACTAAACTCCTATTTATAGGAGAACAAAAATGTACTTATCATTAATATCAATGTATCGAATGATACATGTACTGGATAGGGAGATGAATGATCATTGTATAGGGAGATGTACTTAGAATGTATGATACAAATGTACCATAATAAGTATATTAGATAAGATGAATATAATGAATATTCATTCATGTATTTCATAACACTCCCCCTTGAATATTCATTGTATTCATTACGAATGTGCATTGAATGATACTGTCTCATTATAAACCTTAAGCCGGAAAAACCCAGTGGGACAAAAACCGGACAAAAGAGAAAAGGAGTGTAGAGCACAAATGTTATGATCTCTCCCTTTTATAGATGCATTAATTGTCTCGTTAAAAACTTTAAGTCGGAAAAACCCTGTGGGAAAAAATCGAACAGAAAGAAAAAAGAGTGCAATGCATATATAGCCACTGCTGAGGCTAATCAATCTTGCATCTTGTGAACTCGCCGCATACCAATGTTGCAATACATAGTTCATAATATCTCCCCCTCAATTGAACCATATAACCACTTTTGGGGTTAATCAATTTTGCATCTTAGTTATAGAGTCAAATAAATATTATATAAGATTCATAAACATTTCATAACCATATGAAAGAACAATAAGAAGTAATACATTTAAAGTGAAACAACTAAAAAGAAATTATTAGAATCATAAAATTCGAAGTTCAAATCATCATCCACCAATCTGATGCATTATCAAAGTAATCAGAGGTCCTCACATTTGCTACTTCAGGAGTAAGAGGAGTCCCACCAACGGAAATATTCTTGGTCTCAACAGTGGTAATGGCAGCAGGATTGATTTTAATGGCAAGAGATTCACCACGCTTGCCCGTATTATTTAAAGATGCCTGGTATAGGTCAACAAAGTGTCTTGGCGTACGACAGGTACGTGACCAATGCCCAATCATGCCACAGCGATGACAAATACTTTCATTAATCACCTTCTTTGGCTTCTTTTCTTTGCCATGATTCAGGCCAAAGTTTGATTTCATAGGGTAGTTAAATTTCCTGACATCCCTTATAGGATTATGATATTGCCTGCGCTTATAGCCCTCAAAATGGCCAATATTTTTCTCAAAGTTAGCATGTGCTTCAGGTAATGCTTGTGAGCCAGCATGTCTAAGATCATGATTTTTGAGCAGCAATTCATTAGTTTGCTCAACAGTGAGAAGCACAAAAATTGATTCAGAATATGTGGCAAATTGACGTTGCCGATATTGCTGTTGCAATACAATATTCGAAGCATGGAAGGTGGAGAAAGTTTTTTCTAACAATTCCGCATCAACGAGTTTGATACCGCATAACTCAAGCCGAGAAACGATATCAAATAAAGAGGAATTATAGTCAGACACTGATTTAAAATCTTGCAGTATGAGATTTTGCCAGTCATATTGTGCTTGAGGGAGGATAACAGTTTTGTTATGATTATACCTATTCTTCAACCTTCTCCATAGGATCAGAGGATCTCGAACGGATAAATATTGAGTCTACAAGCTCTCATGCAAATGACGGCGAATAAAAATCAGAGCATTTGCTTTATCCTTTTTATTTGAGGTTCCATCCTCTGTAATTGTATTAGCGAGACCTTGTCCTTAGAGGTGCATTTCCATGTCAAGGCACCAGGATAGATAATTATTTCCACTCACTTCTAGGATATGGAATTTGGGCTTTTCAATATTTGTCATAATCCTTGCAAAAATAAATCCTTAAATTAATTAAAAGGATTTCCAAATATCCACCGCTACTTCAGGAGCAGAAGGATACTTTTAGATTTGAAATTTGGCTTCGGGCCAAGAAAAATAAAAATGAAGAATTGATAGAAGAAGATGAAGTATAAGTTGATTAATAAAAATAATACCTACATTGCAAAAATTACTTACTCAGTCGGTAGATCTTCGTGCTGATAACGTGTTGTAAAACATTGCATTGCAAATATATAATAGAGAGAATAAAGAGATTGAGAAGAGAAAATCAAACACCAGAGATAGTAGAGAAAGCCAGAGGAGAGAGTTTTATTTCCAGTATCTCACAGTTGTTCTGTGTTGTGATTGTTGTTCTATATTGTACATCAAAACTAAACTCCTATTTATAGGAGAACAAGAATGTACTTATCATTAATATCAATGTATCGAATGATACATGTATTGGATAGGGAGATAAACGTTCATTGTATAGGGAGATGTACTTAGAATGTATGCTACAAATGTACCATAATAAGTATATTAGATAAGATGAATATAATGAATATTCATTCATGTATTTCATAACATTATATACATAATTTTTTTTTAAAAAAAAAAGACCAAATCCTTCATCAAAATTTTTTAATTTTTATTTGTTCAAAATTGAAAAAATAATGTATGCAACTTTTTAAATATAAATTTGAAAATAATGCTAAAAAATCAATGCATATATATAATTTTTTTTAAAAGGACCAAATTCTTCGTCGGAATTTTAATTTTAATTTTTTTAAAATTGAAAAAAAAACATGTATGTAACTTTTTAAATATAAATTTTGACAATAATGCTAAAAAAATCAAATATATAAATAATTTTTTTAAAAAGACCAAAATATATTTATTTTTTTAGTATTTATATAATTTTGATTTTTTAAGCATTATTTTGGCATTTAAAAAATAATAACAAGGGAAAAATTAGAAATTTGAAGAATAAATGATGATAGTTTTGGAAAAAAAAGTTTCAGCATTTGGCTAAATGCTGAAAGTTCAAAGCTAGTCCCTACTAGTATTGGGCTTTCAGTCTTCCCAATGCTGGCTTTCACTTAAAAGCTACTTCAAAATGGTTGTCAAACAGTCTAGCATTTCCCCAATGGGCTTTGAAGGTTGAAAGCCCATTGGAAATGCTGAACCAAACGCACCCGAAGATGAATGGGGAAGAAGATGAACAGTGAACTTGCATTTCCAAAATGCCAAATGCTCAAAGTAGCTCCGGACCTGCATTGGGCTTTCAACATTGGGAATGCTGATATTTGGCCAATGAGCTTTAAAAAATGTTTGCCAAACGCAAAATATTTTTTCTAAGGGGCTTTGGGGCCAAAACCCCTTGGGAAAGCCGAACCAAATGGGATAGTCCTGAGATGATGGATTTTTTCATTGATCTTCTAATATTTTTATTTGTCAAAAATGAGACCAATTTGAGATTGATCATGTAATATAATTACTTCTCAAATATGATTTTAATATTCTTTAATTGTCAAATATGAGCCTTATATGAGTTTGATCTTTTAATGTATTATTTGTTAAATATGAGCCAATTATGAGATAGGTATCCCTATACTATTAAATTCTTTCAAAACTTCATATTGAACAAGTTTCTTTAAAGATAAAATTTGCTAGTATTTCGGGATAGAATCTATATATACATATAAAAAAAAAATTATTAGAGCATCTATTACCGAAAATATGCATAGTTCTATTAGAGAATTATGGATAAGAATATATGAAATTATACCAATAATAGATCTTATTATCAAAATTTGCATAAGACTAGAGATGTAGGGTTAGAGATATGTTAAGATTAAAGATTTGCTAAAGTGAGAATCAAAAACAAATTACGGAGAGTTTCACACATAAGTGTGCTATATGGCTCAACTTCGCTCGAGTTTTACCCACTCTTATACTAGGTTGCTGCTCCACTCACACAAGAATAAATTTTACTTAGATTTTACTGAAACAGTTACCACAGGACACTTATTAAGTAACGAAATAACAAAATACTGTAAATTATAATGCATTGACTATTTTTGTGACATACACAGTTAATATTTTGAAAATTGAATATTTTTGCATTAAATATGTTTAACAAGTGTATCGAGGACACTTATTAGCAAGATCCATTTTATTTTCACTTCTCTTTTTATGTGGCGGGCGCAATCAGATTTTCTTCGGCGAATCTGTCATCCATGTTGCTTGCAAAAAGTTACTCCATCTAGGGCTTCAAGTGCCATCGAATAAAGGGGCAAATGGGGCCTTGTTGTGAAGCTTTTTTTTTTTTCTCGTTGACAATATTGCATGATAAAACTTTCCTTTTTATTTTTTGTTTATTTTAACACACATTCAGAAGTATGGGGATGATGAGTAAATTGTACAAAATGATGAATCTCAATCATAGTAGTTAACTTGCTCTTTAGATTGAGAGGGCATTTTATGGCATCTTGATCATTTTTAATATCCATGCTCGACTTACTTTACCAAGACTTCATTAAAATTGACCTAGCTAGTCAGGTAAATCCATGAAAAATTGATCAACTTAAAAGTCAGTATTCTCAAACCTCAAGTTATTGATTTGCTCAGGTCTTAAGTCAAAGTGAGTCTATGAGAGGGATAATCAATATCGAATACGTAAATTCACATATAGATTCATAATTTTTTTAATTTATATGATACTTCAAAATTTGACCGAAAAGATGCCATAAAACATTGCTTTTTACTTTTCAAAAAGCTTAACTAAACAGCCTCTTAACTTAGATACTTAAAAGATGCCATAAAACATTGCTTGAAGCTTTCTAATATCTAGTATGATATTCATTTATCCATCCGAATAGATGTTGATACAACCAAAATGCTTTTAGCACGTTAACCACGTTACAAAAAAAAAAAAAAAAAAAAAGATCATTTCTCGACTTCACATTTATCGATATGAGGAATAGATAAATAATACCATTCCTCGAATTTATAGTATTTTTAGAATGTGAGCTCGAGCTTCGATTAAATTTACATTCTTAGTGAGTTCAGTTGACGTTGGTTTTGGACAATCAAGTCCAAGTGAACTCAAAAATTAAAAGGAATGACAATTGTGAATCCAATGGTCTTTGTGCTATAAATAATGTACTCTATCGTTTCCTATTTTCTTTTAGGCCAACAAGTGCTTGACTTACTTCTTTTGTTAGGCATCACAAAAACACATTGCGCCAGGAAATTGAGTACATTTAAGAGAAGATAGCACGGAAGGGATTACCCTGGGAGCAGCCATATATTGATCTGGAGTGATAACTGATAAGCGGGAGCAGCGGGAGGCTTGGTCACTGAGGTATTGGTTGTCTCAGAACACTTGACAGCATGATTCTGATTTATTTTGACAAGTAAATGAGTTCCATTACGATGATAAACTAGTATAAATTAGCTTCCTTGTTTAAAAATCATCGTGGTGGCTTGATCCTTTCTTTCGACTACCTAACATGTGGGGCTTGCTGTTGTTTTGGATGATAGAGATATTCTGGGATTTTAAATCAGCTGAGGTTTGATCTTTTCCGATGAAGTACTTAATGCCATGCCCGGGATTTGCATTCTGATGTGGCGGTGCATTTTTTGTTGGTTTGACAGCTGATTGGCCAGAATCTTTCCTACACTATTTGATTTACTGTGACTTTTCAGGATGAGAAAGAAGCTAAAATCCATGAGTTGACTGCAGCAGCAGGGTGAGCGGAAGAGATCCGCTGCTTATCTGGAGTAGCTTGAAATGGTTTTGTGGGATATGGAAAAGCATTCGGACCACCTATCGAAAAATATCAAAGACATTGTTAAAAGTGTGAGAGATATCGAGTGGAGGAGAGCTCCTGTCACTGTCGGTAGTAGCCTGTACCCACCGGTATGCGTCTCTTGTAACTATACTGTTCTTGTTCACATCTTTTTCCTGTTGAGTTCAAGACAAACTGCAGGATGGGTTGAATCTTGTCAATATAGGGGAATTAGTTAGTAGTGAGGCTGACATAACTAACTTGCGATTGATGTAGAAGATGGAAGGGCTAGTAGAATCAGCGGGTTCGATTGTCCTAATTGAGATCTTCGAATACTTGCTCACGCATCAATTGTTCTTTATTATGCATAACTTTACTCTGTATGGCAAAACAGAGTTCTTCAGTTAGGACTCTGCTTGTTGCGTCACTTCGTCAGAATTATGCAATATGTTATTCATGAACCAAGCTGCATTCCACTCGAGAAGCACGAAGGAATCAAAAGAGGTAAAAATTCGCTTCAGCTTCTCATTATTATAACACTAAAAATTTGCTTTCAATTGCTTTGAGACGCTTACACTCATCAGTGCACAAACGCATACACTGCAGTGGGTATATAAGCCGCCACCAATGCCGAAACGGCATGAACCGCTGACTTGCTCTTGCAGGACAGCACCCTAAACAGAACCGCACATGTCTAAAATGATGACAATGATGCGAGGGCTTGTGCTTCGGATCGTCTACTACAGAGAGAGAGAGAGAGAGAGAGAGAGAGAGTGATATACTTTTATCTTTCTTGTTTTCTGGACCGTCGAGTGTGATCCGATGGTGATACTGTCGTCCTGAGCTTGGAGAAAGGGTAGTTATCCCAGGCTCTAACCTGGGCGCGCTGAGATGACTTGGGTAGTTGGGCCTCATGGCCCAGCCCATGGATGGCCCATTCTTTCTAATAGCGTGATATTCGGCCACGTCAAGAATAAAACACATGTAGCCGAACGGTCACATTCAAAATAAGAAAATGAGAGAAATTAACTTCCACAAAACTCAGCCCCTCCTCTTAATTTCACGACCATGCACTTCTCCTTACTTCTCAAAAAATGGCCTTCGAGGCTTGGAATTTGCAATTGACCTAAATCAACGATAGTACCTAACCATTTTTAAGATGGCTCACCAACTCCAAATAGCTTTTTTTTGATGAGGATTGAATTTATGGAAGATGTTCAACATTGTGGACCTCCCCAATGATGAGAAGAAGGTCATCTGTATGGTATGTGCTGTGAAATGATCTTTGAAACCTAATGGTGGGAGAGGCCATTTGAAAAGGCATCAAGATATATATTTCGCTGAAATGGTCAACCCAAGGGGAGCTCCGCCACCCCTCTTCAAACGGGCCATTGAGATTTGCATTTTTATTTTTATTTTTTTTCTGTACTAAATGTTATAAAAGTGTATTTGTTTGTATTTTAGTGATGAAATAAATGTGTTTTTATCAGTCTGCTTAGTATGGTGCTTTTAATTATTAGGCTGTAAATTTGTTTATGAGATTGTGTTTATCTAAGTTTGATTCTTATGTATTCGTACTTCCATAGGCACAAATTGTATGGTGTTGTTTGATTTTATAATGAGATGTATTGATTTAAGTCTGATTCTTTTGTACTATGTCATGTATTTCGTTTTGGTCCAATTATCCAACAACTCCCTATAACAAAAAAACCATGAAGCAGGAATAATTTATTCTACTGACATTTTTATTTTATTTTATTGAATTTTCAATTAGTTTAAAAAAATTGAAAAAGAAATTGAAAACCAGCCCTTAGCGTAACGTGACCGGGCCTGACATGTGAGCTAGCACAGCCCGGCATTGTAATGGGCAAGCCGGCCCGTGCGCGGGATTTCTCATGCTGCGCTTGGCCCAAGACATAAAGTGACGGCCAGGAGTCATCACTACTTGCTAGTTGTCATAATAATTTCCTCAGTATATATAACATCCTAGCAAAAATAATTTCGTTATCAAGATGATAACTTTAAAGGCTGATGCAGCAAGATTCATGGGTCCGGTCCTTACTATTTATTGATACGTCGGTTATAAGCACATTGCGCTGAAGAAAAAGAGATGAAATCCCCTAAGCAAGAGCCAATAGTCAGCAATGAGCAATGATATTCATGGGGATTAATTTGCTGACTATTATGCGAAAGTACTAAAAAAACTTTGCTGTCCTGTTCTCATGTGAAGCGAACATAGTGATATTGAAATCATTAATCCCCCAAGTAATTGTAGATACATAAATTTGTGGAGGGATTGGACATGTCAAGAGGGCATTTTTAAATTAGCTTTCCAAATTATTTGGCCAAAAAAGAATTTCTTTAAATTAATTAACGTTTTTCGAAAAAGTAAGCAAGGGGAAGAAAAAACCATTTGTGCTCATCTTTATTGCTCATCTTCACAGTTTTAAAAGTAGAGACTTTAATAATGTCAAGTAGTGGAAAAGGAACCGACCAAAAAAAAGAAAAAAAGTAGTGGAAAAGGATGAACGGACGAATTGCACAATCAGTCTTAAACCAATTATTTATAGTTTTGCAATTTCAAGTCAAAATGACAAGTGAGAAATTCACGTAATTTTCTCCATCAAACATTAGCTTTCTTAAATTGATGTCCATGCCAAATTTCATTTAAATTAATCACTAAAAGAATGAAAATAAACATATCAAAATATATTAGGATTTCATTGGACCAACTGAAAGTTTAGAACAATAGTGGACATCAATAAAAAGTAAGATGAATGGCCCAATTGACAGTTCAATTATGACACTATACATCAAACAAGTGCACAAGCTACTGACATCATTATCTCTTCCAGCGATAGAAGCTACTGTTTGCATCTCGACTGAAAGGAGGCAAGAGATGTCAATTTAATGCATTTTGCAAATTCACTTGCTGATCGCTCTGCAAAAAGTTGGAAATAATCATGAAAATAGATCTCCCCGAAGGCCGTCCCTAATTATTTTTGGTGCCACGATTCCAAACTTAAACATTGCAGTATTCATGTAATGTTGAAGCTAGCTCTGCAGTGAACATCGTAAATCACATAATTAGGATTAGTGAGAACTAAGAAAGTATTTAAAAGCCGATCGTCATCATGATTAAAAATTAAAGACAATAGCACATGAAAAAGTAACTTCAAAACTTACCAAACCCTGCGAATGCTCCAAATTTCTGACATTGAGATTGCGGAGTTGCTCTAAGGTGATAGCAGGGAGTGGCGTTTGTAGGGATACTTGAACGTGAAGTTCACGGGAGACTTGTCTCATAGTCGGCCGAAGCCGCGGATTGGCTTGCAAGCACATGAACGCTAGCTTGGCGATTGAGACTACGTCTTGCGCATCTCGAAGACAAAGTCCATAAGGCGAGAGACGTTGATCCAACACATCCTTCAACAGTATCGGCGATTCAGTTTGGGTGGATGATGAACATTCCCCAAAGACATGATCTTTTGGATGCTTTCCCATGATTGTCTCTAATGCGAAGACTCCAAAGCTATATACATCGCACTTTTCAGTAGGAATCGAAGAATAAGCCAGCTCTGCAAGTGGAGAATTCATGGTTTTGTTATAATCTTGATTATAAGTTGTTTTCAAATTGACAACATTGCTTCCCATGAGGTATAAGTTAGAAGTACAAATGTCTACTTAATCTATGCTTATAACACTGATTTGACCATGGGAGTTTACGCTTTAGGGGCATTCAAAGGTTTTTGTTTGATGCTCGCATCATTTAGGTAACACAAATTTCATAACCATGATCTTTTGGATGCTTTCCCATGATTGTCTCTAATGCGAAGACTCCAAAGCTATATACATCGCACTTTTCAGTAGGAATCGAAGAATAAGCCAGCTCTGCAAGTGGAGAATTCATGGTTTTGTTATAATCTTGATTATAAGTTGTTTTCAAATTGACAACATTGCTTCCCATGAGGTATAAGTTAGAAGTACAAATGTCTACTTAATCTATGCTTATAACACTGATTTGACCATGGGAGTTTACGCTTTAGGGGCATTCAAAGGTTTTTGTTTGATGCTCGCATCATTTAGGTAACACAAATTTCATAACCATGAGATGGATCGATTATAATTTTTATCTCTTTTGCCAATTCTTCCTTATTAGGATAGTCAAAAGGCTTTTTGATCAACATCAAACTTGAATGCTCTAAATGCGTAAAGGTATTTCTATAAGAAAATTAAATAACAAAAGAAGGGATGCTTGACATTGAATGCCAGTGAAATTGAAAAAATTACGAAGTACCTGGAGCAATATACCCAATGGTGCCAGCAACAATAGTCCAGTTTGATGAATCCGGCCTCAATAGTCTTGCAGTGCCAAAATCGGAAACACGAGCCTCATAATTGCAATCCAATAGAACGTTGTTACTAGTCAAGTCTCGATGAATCAAAGGAGGTGAACATTCGTGATGCATATAGGACAAAGCATCCGCGACTCCTCGAATCACATTTACCCTCTTGTCCCAATGAAATTCTACTGCTCTTTCATTATCGTTCAAAATTGTTCTCAAGCTTCCTCTTTCCATGTACTCATACACCAAAAAATAGCGTTGGGCGTGAAAGCAAAACCCATAAAATTTCACTATATTACGATGGCGGAGATTTCTTAGGGCTTGAATTTCCCTTTCAAATGGTACCAAATCAACAATCTCACTATCGTCCTGGGATGATGAGGTTTGCTTTATAGCAAATGTTTGACCTTCCGATATATTGGCTTTATAAACAATTCCATATGCTCCTTCGCCCACATAGTACTTCGAGTCAAATCCTTCTGTAGCCTCGGAGATTCGATCATAGAAAACTTTACCATCATAACTCAAAATATGCATGAAATCCAAATCATTTGCCCTTTCATTGTTCTCTCTCTGGATAATCATTCTTCGATGATGATTGATGATTATAAGAATGATCAAGGTGCAAGAGAGGAGAATTCCCAACAACAAGAGAAAGAGGATAATTGCGATTCCAACTCCAACACGTGGATTGTGTTTCTTACTCTTGATAGAATTGCATTTCGGTAGACCAATAACATTTCCACAGAGCCCTTTGTTATGCTGCATTGCCTCAAATGGAGCCTCATTGAAAGCTTTGACATTCGGGAGAGGACCTTCCAGGTTATTGTAGGACAAGTTAATGGAAGTTAAGGCTGACATATCACCAAAAGTATGTGGAATAGAACCAGAAAGGTTGTTGTGGGAGATATTTAGAACTTGTAGCATTCTCAAATGTCCAAGTACTCCCGGTATGTTTCCAGTCAACAAATTATGACTTATGTCAAGAACCTCAAGGAATTGTGCATTGCCTATCTCTGGAGGAATGCTTGTCCAAAATTTATTTCTGCTCAAGTTTAAGGTCAACAAGTTTCTGCATGAGCCTAACTGCACTGGCATCAATCCGTTCAAATTGTTTAATGCCAAGTTTAGATGTGCTAAATGAGATAAAAGTCCAATCTCAATCGGGACATTTCCTCTGATAACGTTGCTACTTAGATCAAGTTCTAACAACATTGATAGACTCCCCAATTCCCTTGGAATCTCCCCACCTAAAAAATTTGAAGAAAGTTTTAGCACCCGTAACTGAACCATCCTTCCAAATACTGTAGATATCTCGCCAGAAATATTGTTGTTTGATATCTTTAAGCTTGTCAAATTAGGACAACAGTCCCATTTCCATGAAAGTTCACTGTTCAAATGATTGTGGCTTAAGTCCACATAATTTAGATGCGGATGTATTCCAAAAGCTTCTGTTATGTTTCCAGTAAGTTGGTTTTCTTCTAGTCTCAATCTGATTAATGTGGTACAATTCTTTAAGCTTGTTGGGATGGGACCCGTGAAATGATTTTTGAAGGCGGTGAAATTTTGCAATGATCTCCCAAGGCACACATTTTTTGGGAGTTCCCCCTCTAGTTTATTATTCCCCATATCTAAATGAGTAAGATGTGTTAACCTATTAAATTCAAGAGGCAAGGAACCAGAGAACATGTTGAAACTAAATAATAATTTAGTTAAATTGGCTAAGCTTCCAACTGATGCAGGGATTGGACCGGACAAATTATTTTGGGAGAGGCTAAGAATAGATAAACTTGACAAATTTCCGATGGAATGAGGAATTGAGCCAGTGAGATTGTTGAATGATAGGTCAAGTTTATCGAGAGAAGCGAGCCCTCCGATTTTTGTAGGAATGGATCCTGACAATCTATTTCCCCTTAAGGAAAGAACTGTCAAGCTCCTCAAGTCGCATATTTCATGTGGAATGGAACCACACAAGTTATTTTGCGAAACATTTAGTTCAATTAAATTGCCTAATTTTCCAAGAGAGGTAGGAATACGTCCACTCAAGTTGTTGGCATCAAGGTACAAATAATGAAGACTCTCCAGCATACCTATACTTGGAGGAATTTCCCCAGATAGTTCATTAAAGCAAAGAGCAAGATAGTTGAGTTTGGAAAGGTTACCAATACTTGAGGGGAGGGAGCCATAGATCGAGTTGTTGGCAAGTTCAAAACTAACCATACCGATTAAGCGCGAGAAGTCAAGGCCATCTAGAGTTCCCCTCAAACCAACATTAGAAAGATTTAGATGGGTGATGGCTCCGTAGAAGTTGCAGGCAACACCGATAAAGTGACAAGGATTGTCGCCGTGCCATGAAGAGAGGAGAGATTGGCTATGATTGTCAAAAGTAGATTTCCAATGCAAGAGAGCCTCCAATTCATCCTTATTCCTAGTAGTGTGGACAGTGGAAAAAGAAGGTGAGGAAGTGGAAACTCCTGCCTCATGAAATGAAGTGGTGTCGATCAAGAAGAGCGAGGAGGAGAATAAGAAGAAGAAGACATGTAAAGGAGACAAGATGGACAGCAATAATGAAAAAGCCATGATTTTGGGGGGATGGATGGTTTAGGTTGACATAACGTTAACAAGATGGATGACATATTTATAGACGGAATGTCATTCCTAAAGCTCCTCAGTCGAGGCCAATGCCTTTAAAGTTGAACAGCGTTTTCCCACGAGTGGGGGCATTTCATGAACATTATTTTCTTCTACTTTTTTTTGTGATTGATGATATATTTCAAAGTAATACCTTTTACTTTTCTAAACAATTTAGTATGTGCCATTTGGATATAATAAGTAAATAATGCCAAATGATAAGACTCAATTGCTAGTCATCCTTGAACAAGAAAAAAAGAAAAAAGAAATCGTCACCGAGTCGCCCATGCTCTCTCTCTCTACGCTCTTACCTCAACCTCTCCAGAGGCAAACTATGCCCTAATCATCTCCCCTAATTCTCTTGAAATTCATATCCCTCCCTCCCTCCCTCTTTCTCTCTATTGTGTTCTCCATCAGCGTCATGGTCTCTCCTACAATCCTACCATCACTAGCTAGAGATTCTCCACCTAAATTTGGGGGAATAGGGTTGTAATGTGAGAAATTAAGATATTGAGTTTAGACCATTTCAAACAGAGATTAAGAAAGCATGGGACTCCTGGATTTTTGGCCTTGTGGTGCAGAAAAAAGCCATGATTAAGGGGGAAAAAAAGGAAACTTTGAGTTTCTTATTTCCAGCAACTATGTTGATTCTCTTCATGGACAAAACAAATGAAAAAACAAAAGATGTTTCATTAGTATTCACATGTCCAAATACTACTTAACGCAAATCGAAATCCCTTAATCAACCCCTTCAATTTAAATCTATGTACACTTGTAATGTCCAAATGAAGATCATGTAGCTTAATTAAAATTACTCAAATAGACACTTACTTTTTGCTCTTTACTTCATATAAATATTGGTTTGGATGCACTTTTACTCTTTCTTAACCCGAAATATTCAAAATTTTTACAATTTATGGATAATGATACATAAATTAAAGTATGATTCACCTTTTCTTCAATTGGTTCTTATGAGGCACAAGCGGATGCTCCTCGCAAGCCTCTCATCCTCTGGCTCAATGAAGCTCTTTCTTCCCAAGTAATTTCTTCTTTTTTCTTTTTATTTATGTGTGAATTTTACATTTCGAAAGTAGTGCAACTCATGAGTTTGGGTCTCCTCTTTGTTTTTGGTCAACCAGTCTTCACCCCCTAAAACACTCATCCATGTATGAACACAAGAAATTCTCAGAAACAACAAAATCAACATCAGCTTCATCTTTCTTTGCCCCAGTTTTCTCTTTTTCCAATCAATTTGTCTTAATCATGTGGAGGGCCTTGATCATGAAGTCCTTTTCTTACTTTTCTTGATCATGAAGTCCTTTTTAACTTTTTCACCTCCTTTTGAATTCCACCCCTCCCCCCTTCCTTTAAATGGTCTAATTATGTTATAGTCAGTTCAAAGCTATTCAATTTTATAATAAAATTAAACTCAATCATTGAAGTAGTGACAATCAAGGATCCAATTAGAAGGAGTTATTGTGCTATCATGTCCTCAATTATTTAAACCATTGTTTCCTACTTTCTGCTTTTGACCTATAGTTTCTTGGCTTACTTTTGCGGTCTTTGGCCTAGCTCCTCCTCGTGAGTCATGAGTTCTCATCACGTTACATGTGATGGGCCCAAATAAAGTCTGGTCCCTCTTAAAATTTTTACATACTTGTAATATTACGATGAAGGGACTTTCTCATCATGTTACACGTGATGAGCCTAGATAAAGTCCAGAGCCTTCAACATTAGATCAAAAGGTAAAAAATCACTATAAGATTTGTTGAATGACTAAGATTTATTGCATTTGAATTCAATGGTAAAGGATTATACAGACACAATACACCCTAGGAACCAATATATCACCTCATACAAATTACGTATTTCAAAATTGATTTTGATTTTTAAAACTTGTAATTATATCTATATCAATGGCAAGAGAGAGAACATGTGTAATTAACAACTTAAATAGAACGTATAGCAAAAATAAAATGATAAAATAATGAACTTTTACAAGCTACACAATCAGCTGGTAGCTACATAACTTTTTTATAACACAAGTCATGTTTGTCACTATTCATTTTGCAGTTGATTGATTTCTAAAGTGGCAAACTTTTTTGCCTACTTGTGATTTCTATTTAATGGTTTCAACCATGACCCACTCACACGGGACATTTTGTATATATTTTTTAAATGTTCGATGTTACTTGCAACCTGCCAAGTAGACATCATTCCTAAAATAAGGAGCGTGGCTCCCAATTAAAGTATTATTGGGGCAATTAGAAAGCAATCATTTCAAAAATCATGTACATTTTGCCTGAACAATACTACTGCCATGCAAAGGCTTTCGATATATGATATAGAGATAAGAACATCACTAGTATCATAACATTCTTATGGCACTTACTTAAGTCCATTTTTTTTCTTAATCACTTAAATGCTATAAATTCTAAAAAATGTTCACTTCATACTATAATTTTCAATTGGTCACTTAAATGTCATAACTTTTCAAAACATTCACCCAAATGCTAGAAATCTAAGATTGCATATCACTTGCGAGGAAAAGTTACCCAATTAGTTCTAAACCTATTATACAAATGTTGATTTAATCTTAAACTTTCCAATTTATCAATTTAATTCTAAACCATTGTGTTAAAATCGAAGGTGGTCATTCTAGCCAATTTTCGCCAGAAATCGTTAGCGTGGCATGACGGTCTAGTCATCACCGGCCGTTCCGAGGTGTGGGAGTGTCGTCTTGATTCCTATGCAACTAAAAATTTTAGGGTCAAGAACTTGATTATACTAATGTTTAATAGTGCCATTGTGGTTCCTCTTACTTCAAAGATCATTATCTAAATGGTCACACAATCTTGATTATCAATTATGGTTCTAAGGGCATCAAAGTTGCTAAATGATCATGCAAATATTTTTGTAGGGCTTGTTTTCATCAAAGCCTAAATTAATCCTAACCTATTCTAGGAAGCGACAAACAACCAATTTATTGAAAAACGATGCAGTAAGTAAACATTCATATACTGAAATGACTTTAGAGTAAATGCAAAAAAAGGAAACCCTATACAAGTTGGGCAAAGAATATACATGGTTATGTTATAAGTTCCAGGATATGATCCCCCATAAGCTAAAACCAAGTCATATTCAATTTCTTTCAAAAAGATACTCCATTAGGAATAAGCTACATGTATACTAATCAAGTGAAACCAAGCCACATCTAATGCTAAACTTAAAAATTAATGAAGACTTATTTCCAAGCATTCTCTTTTTTTTTTTTTTTTAATATCTTCGAATTTTTTTATTATTTATTTAAATTATAATAATTCAGAAAATGGTGAATCGGACTGGATCATTGAGCCTAGTCCGAATAAAGGTAGAATTCCGGCCTCACCGAGATGGGCTAAAGGGCGCAATTGAGTCCATCGTCAAACCCACACCAATTCTAACCTTCCTAAGCCCGATTTCAGAAGACTCCCAAGTTATGCCCATGTTCGTTTAACTTAAACCAAGCCCAAATTAAGAAGACTGACGACTAGCCTGCTCTTCCACTAAAGCAATGCCAAACCCATACTAAAGCCTATTTCAAAGAAGGATGGATTAAACCCAAGTCCATGTTAAACCCATTTGTCATTCTAGAGTCCATACCCTCATTTTCTATGTTTCTCGCTCACTTTCTCCTCACATTCAACTCATCCACAAAAACATTTCCAGAACCATATCCATTGTTTTCAATTAGTGGACTGAGAGCTCATTAAATTTTACCCACTGACTCATGAACCTCGAGACTCACAGTTTAAGATCAACGCACCAAAATCTCAAGCCGCAAACAAATGGATTTCACCACTGGCTACCCATCATTATATACATTCCAGCCGTACACTCCATCGGCCTCATTTCCAGCAAGCATCACGAAGGCAACCCTAGAACACTCAAAACAAGGAGCGAAGTCTCTACCCATCCCAACGAATCTAAGCCCACACTAAACCTAACTCTGGACACCCTTGACAAGTCCGCTACACTAATGTCACTCTAAACCATTGCCTAATATCTTTAAAGCTGAGCCAACCCTCCATCACGTCGTTCTTCCTCTCCTCTTTCTCCTCTTGTTTCACCAATTTTTTATAGCCTTCCCCAAGATGAACTCATAAAGCAAAACACAAAACCCAGAATATCAAAGATCCTGCGACGATATTCATCTATCATATCCCAAACCAAGAACGGTATACTTTACCATCAAACACCTGTCTTCATTGGACCGACGCCGGCCACTGCTTCCAGTCTGCCGTTCGCGGACACAAAGCAAGAAACGTGTACAAAATGGCGGTGTAGACAAGCATTTGATCGGGGGAATGACTTGAGGATCAATTAATGCTCTTGGATTACCAAAGGAAATGAAACTAACTTGCACAGTTTTCGTAAGCATTTTGTCCAACAAGTTATGTGCGACCGGCTAGGAACAAACGAAGCTATCTAAAGATGGGATTCAAGGGTCGACTTAGACAAAAACATCAAAACAAGCATGAGATCAGTGAGAGAAACATCTCATCCCGGTCCATAGCACTTGTTAACATAGAGAGCTACATCCAGGCTTCGACTTCTACGAAAACCGAACAAATGAGACCATTTAGTGAAGCAAACAGATGAGACCATTTACGTTAGTGAATCTCGTGGGTCTTTCTTTGGCAAATTACATCCAACAATTCAAGTGTTTGTAGATAAGTAAATCTTGTGTGAGATTTGTTTAATTTTTCGCGAGATCGAGAAGTTATTTAGTGAGGAATTATGGGGCTAAACATTGCGCACATTATTGGGTGTAATTAAGACTTAGGAAATACTGAGAATATTTGCATGACTCAAATATGGTTATAATCTCTATGTATCACTTAATCTACAGTGAAATTTGTTATTACTTTCCCAAAGACATAGGTCACTACGATTAAATCATATAAATCTAATGTCTGATTTTTTTTTTTTATTATTCTACTTATTTTATTATTCAGTTGCTTGCTTTTTGCAACATCATGAAGAATTTTGTCTCTAATAAAATCCAAAATAAAAAAGGACAAAAAAGGTAAGAAATCATCTTAAATCAAAACGGAGCGAAGCCGCATGGACCCCACCACCCTCCTTATCGGTTATCACCTACTCCTCCGACCAAAACCGCCTCCTCCAAGAACCACCACAGCCACTCCATGCTGCTGCCGTCGGTTACTCCTCCACCTCCGCCACCGATTCCATCTCCGCCATGTTTGAGCCGGACGAGCTCTTGAGCTTCATCAGCGATGCCCCTTTGCTTGACACTGAGTTGGACTGGCTCGCTGATGTGGCTTTGACGTTCTTGCATAGGTCAAATCACTATGGAGATGCCGATATGGCGCTGGTATACAGAATGAGGGTTGAGGAGCGAATAACGGCTTCATTTATCTTCACATCAGCATGGCAAACTAATTATTTTGTGACCTTGAGACTTTTTTAAGTGTTGGAAGTTTGCAAGAGCTTAACAGGCGGATTAAAACCCAAACTTGATTCAACCGTGCATCAAAGACACCTCGGAGAGAATTACGGTGTCTTCTTGCACATCTTCTTACTGAAACAATGGGGATCTGACTAGAGGTCACAGCCTACGTGACGAGCATTCCCCAGATTTTATGTTTTCCGGGCAATGAAGAAAAAAAAATGTGAGGTAATGTACTGCAAAATTAACATCTTATTATGTTAGAATATTTAAATAATAAACCACGCATTCATCTAATAGCTTAAACTTTTAGAACAGTTGGCAGTGGTCTCACAAAATCTTACATGGTATCAGAGCTATGAGGTCCTGAGTTCGAATCTTCCAAGCCCCTATTTGCCTCCCCAATTAAATTTCTACGCTTAGTACTAGGCAAAAAGACTAGACTAAGCGTGAGGGAGAGTGTTAGAATATTTAAATAATAAACCACGCCTTTATCTAACAGCTTAAGCTTTTAGAATGATCCCACAAAATCTCACATATTATAACAAAACCATTCCACGTACCATCGCGTTTGGTGA
The DNA here is from genome assembly GCA_016097605.1 of Eucalyptus guilfoylei. NCBI lineage: Eukaryota > Viridiplantae > Streptophyta > Magnoliopsida > Myrtales > Myrtaceae > Eucalyptus > Eucalyptus guilfoylei. The sequence continues at coordinate 10,569,947 of CM027870.1, read as the reverse complement.
TGGAGGTTGGAGTTATGTGTTGAGGGATGTTGCTGTGAATTCCTTTATTATCACTAAATGTATCGAGTTCAGTTGTTCAACTTCTCAGGTAATGTGCCATCACTAGTGCTTACTGTAGAGGAGCTGTTGGCACTTTACTTGTACGTGCGACTTTTGAGAACGATGGAAGGTGGCTGAGGGAGTTGAGGGATTACACTGACCCCAACATCGTGGTAATGCTCATTGGCAACAAGTCCGATTTCCGCCACCTCGTGGCAATCCCACTAGGGGACGGGAAGTCATTCGCCAAGAATGTGTCCCTCTATTTCATGGAGACTTCTGCATTGGACGCAACCAATGTGGAAGCAGCTTTTGCTGAGGTCCTGTCTCAGATTCGTCCGATTGTGAGCAAGAGAGCAGTCGAAGCGGGTGACAACCCAAGTGTTCCTTCTGTTCCCCGTTAGGGACAGATGATCAATGTGAAAGAAGACGGCCCTGTTTTTAAGAGGATTGGATGCTGCTTTAGTTAAAGGGGGTTTCTTTAGCTGCTTGTTGCTACTAGGGAGGGTCTGCTAAGTACTACCTCTGTGTATAATTTTTTCTTACGCAAGATGTCCTCGGATATTTATTGGTCTGGGAATTGTTGAAGCAGGAATTCTGGAAAGTTGGTCTAAAACTAGTCAGGCTAGTTGAATTTAATAACTAGGTCGAATTGAAGCGATGGTGTTCTGATGGTGACATCATATTAACCAATACATTCCTGATTATTGCTCCGATGAGCCAAAATTGAAAGCAATTTCTTTTGGACAATGTGGCAATGCCAAGTGTAAAATCCATAATCTGTTGTTTTCCCTGTCATAGCAATATGTAGAATTTGAGGTTCATAATGAATATAAATGATATTTGTTGTGGACTAGGCTAAGATTGACAGTGTTCTCATTTCTAAGTATTTCCTCAAATAACGTTCTTTATAGTTTGCAATTGTTACTACAACCATCGACATCCCATAAAGAGATCGTTGGTGAATCATTGGTGAAACTGTGTCCTTTCTTGTGGCACATAGTCTGTGCCGAGTCGATGAATACGGACTTCTTGATTGTATGACCAAGACTTGCGCTGGGCTACATTGCCAAGACAGGAAATTTCGCTCAGACCGCAACCAGGGCTCTCCTTCGATCGACATGGTTCGCTTGAAAACTAAGGAGCACTCCAGCAACTCCCGCATATCGGCAAACAATGGATCGTTATCGTCCTCCTTGTCCCTCATTCTATAAACAAGTACTGCATTGGCATCGTCTGTTATAATATCATTAATATGATCCCGCATTCAGTTTAATATTGCCAACATTAGATTTCATTGACATTTTAAAATTAAATTGTGGATAACTATGATGATTGCCCAATTAAAAATAGCTATCTTGATGGGAGACATTATCTGTAAGAATTTGAATGGGCATATAAATAGATCATCTAAGCCAAACCCCCTCATCATTCTGATTATCTGAGAATTAAAGGACACACTATCAATGTTGAAAATGCAATTTACTACAGTGTTTATTCATGACTACTCAAGCCCCATGTACCCGTTCTTGATTTCATCAATAGTTGAGGCTAATATAGAATTTACACGTTTCTACATTCGATCCTAATTATCGGGATCTTGGTTTTCTGCAAATTTCTAAAAGTTGGTATCAAAGCTTGTTCATATCTCTGTCTTGATGATTTTCATGGGGCTTTTTAATTGAATTAAAAAAAAAATTGGGGCAAAATCTAACTGATATAAAAATTGATGATTTTGGCAAAATTCGAGCAACTCACCATGAGTTTTTAAACTAGTATGTCACAGTGCCATGAGCAACAAAAGCCCTCGGTTAATTTGGCATTATGATTATCGCCGAATCTTGGACTTATGTGGTTGCGCCGGTGTGGTCTCCAAAATTCATGACCTAATTTACTCCAAGGTGCGTTGTCCGAGGAGACCCAACTGGTGGAAGGCGCGGCGGAGATGGGCAGCAGCGCAAAGGACCAATTGCGGCTTGTCGCTATGAAGAAAGCCTCAAGCGCATGTAACACGCGCTTCTGCACCTGTGATCCATACGCCAAGCGGGCCTCAATCGCTTGTGCCGCACACGCCCGTGGTCAAGTGTAGCTGCAGGCGAGTGCGCTGCACGTGCCAGCACACCATGACACGTGCCCATCGATCCCGTCGTCCGGTTTTATGATTTTGCCCGCTCCTTCCAATTTTACTATTTTGCCCTTTTGCCCACGTACTTTTCCTGTCCTGCCCTTGGTCTTGTTAGTTTTCTATTTTATCCTTGCATGCGATTTGTGAATATTTTGTGCATAAATTAAATATCTAGTGATCCGTATATAATTTTACTTAATTAGAAATTAGCCACAGCATCTCTAGTTATCTTAAATTCTATATAATAATAATAATAATAATAATAATAATAATAATAATAGTAATTTTTTCCCGTTGGAATTTTTATTATATTGATATGATTAATTATGATGAAATATTATATCATTTTTCTTTATTTACCCACGGGGATTAAGAAAATGAATATAATGTGATAGTTTCTTCATAAAGTAATTATAAATATATTTAAATTAAAATTTAACCTACATGCAGCTTTTATGTTATGTGATTTATATTTTGTAACATGTTTTACATTGGTGAAAATGATTTATGTAATTTGTGCCTTAAATTATTTTATGTAAGCATGTTGGATATTATACGGTTTCGCCACTTACAATTTTTTGTGATTTCAATGTCCCCAAGTTGAACAAGGACAACTATAAAGTTTGGAATGAATTAATCCTTCTTCAATTGAGGTGCTATGCTATTCAAAAGGATGAACAACTTGCCCCTACTGATGCTAGCACTCCAGCTGAAGTTGCTCTTTATGAGCAATGGGAGCAGTCCAACTACCTTAGTGCAGTGTTCATAAGGACTAAACTTTCTATTAGTATTCGTGGTTTAGTCGCTCAGCATAATAATACCAAAGCATTGCTAGAGGCTATTGGTGCGCATTTTGAAATTTCTGAAAAGGCGCACACCGTGGCCCTCATTATGAAGTTTTCATTATTGAAGAGCACATCATCAAGATAAAGGACATTGTAGCTCAGTTAAAGAACCTTGAGATTGAGGTATCTAAATCTTTCCTTGTGTATTATATTTTGATCACTCTCATAATAGTATGAAGCTTTCAAGATCTCTTGTAACACATATAAGAATAAATGGTCAATTAATGAACTCATAACCATATGTGTTCAAGAGGAAGAAATGTTGCTTATGGAATTGGGAGAGAATGCTCATTTGGCAACACAAGGAAAGTTTAAGGAGTAAGGTAGGCAAAAGAGAAAGGATAAAATACCTCCCCAAGTTGACATTAAGAAATAATCCAAATGCTTCTTCTATAAAAAGAAGGGTTAATACCCTAAAAAATCCCAAACTGGTACACCTGTGACAAATTTACCCCAAACTATTTTTTTGACCATCAAAAACCCTAAACTGATACATATGTGACAGATCTACTCTCCGTTAGCTTCCGTTCGATTTTTCCGTTAATTTTGCTAACGTGGTTGCTGACGTGGCAAGCCATGTGAAAATTCATAAGTTTAATACCATTAAAAGCCCCAAACTGGTATATTTATGACAAATTTACCCCAAACTTGTATATTTATGACAAATTTACCCCAAGCTGATATATTTACGACAAATTTACTCTAAATTAATTTTTTCGATCATAAAAAACCTAAATTGGTACACGTGCGGCACATTTACCATCTTTCAATTTTCCCAAATTTGACCGAGTTGTGATGTCCAATCAATTTTATTTTCCGGATTACTCTAACATTGCCTCCATATCATTAATACTTGATTTTTTTTTCTTTTTATTGGAATCATTATTAGAAAATATTCAAAGACTACCAAATGTGCACTTCATTCTTGTGCCGAGAGGATGCCCATTAACTAAAAGATGGACAGATCGCTTGTGCACATATACAAAAGAAGTGCACATATTGTGGTTGCTTCACTCGTTTTTGGTTTGTGACAAACTTGGCTTTATGTTTATATGTTTCAGCCTCACATGGTTTACTACTTGTCCGCAATCTGTTTGTACGCTTACATATTACTCTTGCTTTGCTGGTCATTCGTGTTAGTCCATGTCCTTATTAACGTTACATAGTCTTTCCTACCTTGAATCATAAGTGTGTCAAAATTTTAACATGGAAATTGCATGTGAACAGTATGAGTGACTCGTACATCACATGCTCGTTGAAATGCTGGAACCAAAATCACTTATGTTTGTCGCTGATTTCAGGTGTACTTTTTTTTTTCTTTTGTATATGTGCGCAAGCGATCTGTCTATCTTTTAGTTAATGGGCATCTTCTCGGCACAAGAATGAAGTGCACATTTGGTAGTCTTTGAATAGTTTTCTAATAATGATTCCAATAAAAAGGAAAAAAAAATTAAGTATTAATGATATGGAGGCAATGTTAGAGTAATCCAGAAAATAAAATTGATTGGACATCACAACTCGGTCAAATTTGGGAAAATTGAAAGAGGGTAAATGTGCCGCACGTGTACCAATTTAGGTTTTTTATGATCGAAAAAATTAATTTAGGGTAAATTTGTCGTAAATATACCAGCTTGGGATAAATTTGCCATAAATATACCAGTTTGGAGTAAATTTTTCATAAATATACTAGTTTGGGGTTTTTAATGGTATTAAACTTATGAATTTCCACATGACTTGCCACGTCAGCAACCACGTCAGCAAAATTAACGGAAAAATCGAACAGAAGCTAACGGAGGGTAGATCTGTCACATATGTACCAATTTTGGATTTTTGGTGGTCAAAAAAATAGTTTGGGGTAAATTTGTCACAGGTGTATCAGTTTGGGGTAGGGTATTAACCCTAAAAAGAATGGCATATGAGGAAGGATCGTGTTAAATTTAAAGTCTGGCTCGAGAAAAAAGATAATCCAATCTCATATGTTTATTATGAATCTAATATGGTTAACGTAAATCACAACATTTGATGGATTGATTTTGGACCTACAATCCACATTTATAATTCCTTGTAGAGTTTCGAAAATCATTGGAAACCAATGAGGAGTGAACAATACATCTATTATGGAAGTATTCACCAGATTTTTATGTTTCTTCAGCAATGAAGAAAAAAAATGCGGAAGGCAATGAACTGCATAATTAAAATCCTATGATAACAAAACCAATACATGTATCATCACATCCGGCAATGGAGATGGGATTTATGTGTTAAGGGGCATTGCTGTGATTTTTTTTGTTAAATATCACCGCATGTATTGAGTTCAATTGTCCAACTTCTCAGATACCTCGCCGTCCCCAGTGCTTACTACAGAGGAGCTGTTGGCGCTTTACTTGTGTATGACGTCACCAGGCGTGCGACTTTTGAGAACGTTGGAAGGTGGCTTAGGGAGTTGAGGGACCACATTGACCCCAACATCGTGGTCATGCTCATTGGCAACAAGTCTGATCTCCGCCACCTCGTGGCAGTCCCACTGGAGGACGGGAAGTCATTTGCAGAGAATGAGTCGCTCTATTTCATGGAGACTTCTGCATTGGACGCGACCAATGTGGAAGCAGCTTTTGCTGATGTCCTTAGATTTATTAGATCGTGAGCAAGAAATCAGTCGAAGTGGGTGACAACCCAAGTGTTTCTTCTCTTCCAAGTCAAGGACAAACGATCAATGTCAAAGAAGACGGGTCTGTTTTTAGGAGGATTGGATGCTGCTCTAGTTAAGGTAGGTTTCTATGGCTGCTTGTTGCTACAAGGGAGGGTCTGCTAAGTGCTACCTCTGTGTATATTTTTTTCTTACACAAAGTATCCCCAGATATAAATTGGTATGGGAACTGTTGATGCAGAAATTCCGGAAAGTTGGTCTAAAACTAGTCAGGCCAGTTGAATTTGGTAACTAGGTCGAATTGAAATGATGGTATTCTGATGGTGACTCATGTTAACCAATACATTCCTAATTATTGCTCCGATTAGTCAAAAATGAAGCAATTTCGTTTGGATAATGTTGCAATGCATGTGCAAAACTTATAATCTTTTGCTTTCCCTATCAAAGCAAAATCTAGAATTTGAGAGGGACATAATGAACATAAATGTTACTTGTTGTCTGTACTAGGATAAGATTGAAAGCATTCTCATTTCTTAGCATCTCCTCAAACGGTCCAAAAAATTGGGAACCGATCCTCCTGGTCCGGTTCCCAGTTCCTAGGTGGAACCGGACTTGACTGGGTTTCTCCTTAAATTCCGAAACTTCCCCTACATCGCCATCCTCCAACTCCATCTCGTCATCTCCACCGTCGTCAATCTCCATCCCCAAGTCATCCCCATTATCTCCAAAATCCAAACCGTCCATTCCAACCTTTGAATCCCTTGATAAATCAATCTGCGATTGATGTGACGCCTGGAGAATCTTATAGTTCTTCTTCATCACAGAAAGGATTGTTTTCTGCCAGAAAATGGAACCAAGTGTTTTGTTCTTCTGATTGAAACAAATACGCATCAACCATCAAACTCTCTAACAAGATTTGCGTCGGGAGCTGGTTTTCGTGGCTCGATCCTAACCACAGACGAGTCCTCCTTTGGGGGCGGCCAGAAGTTGTTCTTTCCGACTCTTAGGAGATGAGAGACTCAAGCATGCAGTTGGGTGTTTGCAGAGAGACAACAATAGAGATTATCACCGGGTTGAGCCACCAGTCTCATTGCAAATTCCCTCTGAAACATAATCACCGCACACCTGAGGGTGGTTGGTGGTTCAATAACTTGAACGTGAGGGGAGAGGAGATCTGGTAAGGAATGTTGGCCACGCATATGTCAAAGTAGGGTAGCTCAGTCTTCAACACATCGCCCTGGATAACCTGTGTATACGGAAATTTCGAGAGAGAAACTTCGATCATCCCCAACAGCCTTTTCAAAGAAAAAATTACAATGATCTTTAAAGGAACACAAAGCAATCAAAGAGCAGCCTCTCGATTGCCACCTCCCAATGAAGCAAAATAAGCATGCAATCAAGAGCGATGATATACATTCTCGAAACTATAAAAGCAGGACAGCCGTATAATCTTCGCGACTCGAGCAATTCAATTAGTACCCAAGTTGTGCGATTTTCAGGCGAAGAACACTAATTCACGTCCGCACTTAGTGTGCAACATTCATTTAAGACCCTTTTGCAAAACACTAAAAACTAGTCATACTGGTAAAGCTTGAACAATCGGTTGTATAAAGCTCTACCAACTTGTCAAGATATGAACTTCATGGGTTTTGACAAATCATAGAGGGACTTTTAACATTTATTCTTACTACATACAGAATACTCCTATTGTATGGGTGCAAAGGGTGATCAAGGCCTAGAATTCTCAGTAAAATGACAGCTCAAGGACGTTGCAAGAATTATAACTACAATGCTTTACATCCATTTTTCTCTTTACTCCTGGGGGAACACCACAACATACCGGCGATGCCCCGGTTAAGAATGGCAGAATAGACAGACCCCTTTTTCCTTTTTGTCTCTGCCCGTTGGCTAAAATCTTTGATTTGTTTTCCAAGCGATATTAGATAGAGAATAGTTCATTTGGCTTAAAATCTTGAAGATGGGTGCCAAAAGATTAGAGTGGATTTCGCCACCCTTATTCAATTTCCCATGAAACGGAGATCAAAGTCTCCCTCAAAATTGCATATTCACCGCATGTCCGTCGCTCGCTTCTGTTTAGAGAGTGACTTTCAGTTGGGAAGTAGAAGCCATCGCCGAGGACTGCTCCTCTCTGTTATCAAGATTATTAGAAGTGGGCTTGGGTTATTGCCCAAGAAATGCAAATTCAGTGGCTGATTGGGCTGCGCGGGCTCAAGGGAAAAAAGTCTTCCGCAAAATTGGCTATCTTCTCTCCTCCTCAGGCCCTTTGCGCTTTGCTTTGTAACGACGCCCCCGGTTTGGGCTCTGCTGGCTGAGTCCAGTTTATTATGTAAATAAAACTCGTTTATGACCCCAAAAAAACGTAGGGTTTGGTTCTGCAGGTGAATCTCTTTTTTTTTCTTACGAGAATGTGATTCATATTTTGCATTTAAATTATCTATTCATTTTTTTTTCAAAAAAGGTAGGATTATTTAATATATACTTTTTAATTTAGTTAAAATGTTTCTCAATAAAAGGCAAAATATTGTTATGGTTAATAATAAATGTTTATTTCCAATCTTAGCAAGCCGTTAAAAGTAACGTCTACATTACGAAAATTTAAAATTGAGTTGAGTATTGCCAAGGTTGGGGCAAGAAAAATTTTTCAACCCAATAAACGATTCGGGTATGTGAATACCGACACATTAAAATAATGAATACATGATTGTGGCTCACCTTGGTAACAAGATTGACTTAACATCATTTTCATTGATGTTGCCAATGTTCACCCTTTGAAAGCGGAATGCCCTCATTGTGACTTGGAATGAAGCATTGGCCCGGTGGTTTTCCATGAGCTAAGAGGCCAAAGTTCAAAAAGCATATAGTTTTATGCAGAAGAGAAAAACATAACAAAATAGAAGTAGATGCATCCGTCTCTGAGTTCAAGTTCTTCAGAGGGTGCAAAATTATAATCAGCATTTGCAAGGTTCTAAGCCTTGGTGATGACATTAAAATTAAGTGTATGTCGCATCAAAATCATTTTCTTTGGCAGAAGGAATTGGATAATGCAGCTATTCCTGTATTTGCCAACAAGCAAGAGCCGAACGGTGCTATGCACGCCTCCAAAGTCGTTGAAAAACTCGGCCTAAATTCACTCGGTCAGCGTTGCTGGTAAGCTTTAGTTTACTGAAGGAAAGGGCTATTTTGTAGGAGTTACAGATTGGTCTCATCTCAACTGTTGTTGCCTAAGATAAATATTTCGTTCACGTATATTCAGAGCACTTCTCCAACCTCTAGACAAGGACTCTACGAAGGCCTCGATTGGCTGCAAAACAACATCCCCGGCAAGGCCACGTAGAAGGGTCTCTTGCTGGATTCTTCAGTAGCAGAAACTTTGACAAACACACACTGATCAGACAGACGAATGGCATCCATGCTTCATCTTCCCAGAGTCATATACAAGCCATTTTTTTTAGCAAACCGGACTTCCAAGACATCATCACACCTAAAAGTGTGAGTTATAGAGAAGAAAAATAAATTATTTTTCCAGCCCGGGCCGTGATTGGCCACAGTGATAATTGTAAACTGTATTCTCAGTTTGGTCTTGCATACGGTGGTAGATGAATACCGAAAGTTTCACCAATTCAATGTGCCCAAATAATTAGTGTAGGTTCATTTATTATTGGCCTTATCGGCCAAATCTTGTCCGCTTAGCAGATTTTTGCCAATCCATCATTGAATCCCTAACACATCACAAAAAATGCATCTTTTCTCCTTCAGACAACTAGAGATTTCTTTATGAAGAATCGTAGTCGAAATGATCTGAATCAGAATGGGATAGACGCTTTAAAATATTCAGAACAAGAAATTATATCACAAAGTCAGGACTATGGTCAATTTCTGTACAGCACTTCCAGATGACAAAGACTTGCCCGCTCGTTTCGGTGGTCATCGTCTTCAAAAGAAGGAAAAGGGCAACCGGACAACAGAAAAATTCTACCATCCCACATGCACATCATTTTACTTTCATCATTGGAGGTAAAAAAAGATCGTCTCTGGCAATGAGATGGGGATTTAAATCTCTATTGATTGACCGGCAGAATCGGCCCTTGATTTCTTGCTTTTCCTCTTCTTTCCTCCAGTTTTTCTCTTCTTCTTGGATTTCTCATCCAGGACTTTGCTATTTTGGAATTTGGAGAAAGGATTGTTGTGAAGTTTCTAATTATAATATTTAAGTTTCTAATGTAAACTAGGGTGGAATTTAGGCTCTATTTGTTTTATGAAAAAATAAATAATTTGAGTCCCGTTTTCTTAAAAATTATCGATTTTATCGCTTGAAATAATTGATCAATAAAAAAATTATTCATTATCGATAGCTAATTAAGTCTAGACAATTTTGAGAAAGATTAAAAAAAATAAGCAATAGTTTTTTAAAAAATTAGTTTGGGACAAATTTATTTCAAACATACCGATTTAGACTTTTCGTGATATTAATTTTAGAAAATATTTTATTATTGATATCAATTTACTTCTAAATAGTTATTTTTTGTTCATTCATCTTTGAGAAAGAAATTTTCTAAATTATCCATTTTTTCTGCAAAACAAGCGCAATTTTATCCTTCTAAAATCATAATAGCTTAGTTTGTTAACACGTCTCCTTCTAAAATCATAATAATTTCGTTTCTTAACACATCTCAGTCATCCAACCACACTTTTTAAAGAGATTGAAGGTCAAAAGTCAACTAAAGTGGGTTCTCAACTTTGGTGTCCCAATAGAATAGTTCGATGCTTTGGGTCTATTTCTTAGGGCCAGCTACCTTGAAAATTGTGACTTACAGCTGGTATGATTGGTAAAGCATCTAAAAGATTGAAGGATAGAAAAAGAGTAACCCCACCACTTTAGTCCTGAATTTATTTATTTATTCTATTTTTTCACAATAACATAAAAGAAAATTCTATTGGAAAAGCAGCATCAATGATCTCTAAACTTGGAACTTTTTCCTTTGGAAGATTAACAATTGCCTTATGATGTTTGGAATTTTGGTCTACAAGATAAATAGCTATAAAAAAATTAGTGAAAATTTATATAAAAAAAATACTATTAGGTTGTGTTTGGCAATTGGGATAAAATTCAGGATAAAATTCAGGATAAAGTAAAGTCAATATAGAGGGAATATAGGCCAAACAAAATTATCCCGTAGGAGAGTTGTGATAAAGGTAGATAGGATTTCTAATTTCACAATAGGAAAGTAATTTTTCTCGAAAACAAACTTCTTAAATTAACAAATCTAAAATTATATTTTAATATAAATAATATTTGAATTCTAATATAAGAAATTCAAAATAACAAAAAACAAGAATTTGTTTTTTTAATTTAATCTTATTTTTATTTATATAGTCAAATTGAATTTTATCTTATAATATAAATTCACTATAAAAATATATTTTTTTTTACATATTTGTTTCAATAGCAATTGTAATGATGAATGAAGTCTAGTTTGTTCCTACTACATCCTTTTTTTGTGATGTTGCCCTGTTTTTTTCTCCATGAAACAGTAGCATCTTTAAGAAAGTGCGCAAGGTATCCAAGAAGAATGTTTGATGAGGAGATAGTCGAATTGGGTTTGAACTTTTATCTCCACTTGCTTATGCTTATTTTCGTTGTCACTTCCTTGGAGCTTGATTTGCAACTCGACCACTACATAGAAGTAACATCATATGCTCCGTTAACATGAGTAAAATTAAAGAATCCTGCTACTTACTCCTATAGCCATTTTAGGAAATCGATGGAGGATACAATCAACAATTGAAGAACAGTACATTTTCAAATTTTTATAGGCAGGTAATGGGGGTGCTTTCTTGGCATGCATGATTCTTCATTGGAAAGTTGAAAAGTTCAATTATTGTATCATCTGTACAAGAATCTACAATGAACTTTAAATATTAGGGTTTTTTTTAGTATAAATAAGGTTTGAAGGCACGAATCCATATCTTGATGCAAAGTCTGAGAAAGCATATTGGATAAAACCAAATCCTCTTGACCATTCGGTTTCTTTGTCCATCATGATCTAGACTTCCACAACCTCTCCAAATTTGTTGAAAGCTTCTTTTAACTCTTGCTCATTTTACAAAAAGACATATTCTAAGGATATAGGCATCTAGGCTAAGTGTTGGTAATTCATTAAAAATTGAATAATAGACTATTTCTCTGGACATGTCTTCCAACAATAGAACATCTTACATATTTAACAAGTCAAGGTCTACCTCGTTGCATAGGGCAAGTTTCAAATGAAAAGACGGTCAGTTTCAGCATGACGTCATTTTCGGCACTAGACGAAGGAGATATGATTTGTGACACAACTTGATGATAAAGGAAGAAGTTTCAATCACATGCTTAACCTATTTTTGCTGACCTAACACGTTATATAGATGCACATATGAAGAGAAAAAACATAAAGAATAAGACATAAGGAGAGTCACAACCTCGGTGACCATCTAACTCGAACTCGTTGAAGCGCATGATGGCCTCGTTGGCAGCGTGCTTAGTGCGAAAGTCTGGGTAGGCGAATTGCCTACTCTCATTATTGTTGCACATGTTGAAACACACACGAATTCGAGGAAATGTTTAAGGAAAAGAGAGAGGGCGAAGGTAAAGCAACACATACTCAGTCCACATGACCTAGACGTCTGTAATTTCACTTATGGGGGGAAGAGGTAGCACAGTTGATCCTCTACCATGTGCTTAGAAAAATTCCATATCCTAATTTTCAACTTGCACGTGAATAAATCTTAGAATCATCGGTTCCTTCTTAACATTGAAAGATTTTCAACAACCCTAATATATCAATAGTGATGTTCTTATTCTTTAGTTGAGTGCTCACATTAGCAAAAAAAAAACTCATTTCTTGATTCCTGTAGGAGTGTCTAAAATATAGTAACAAGAGAATTATCAATCTCAGTTAGTTATAATAAGATCAATCTAATAATGTCTGAACAAGGGCATGCGATTCTTTTCCTTTGAACTATTTAACTAATCTATCTATATAAACATACTTTTTTGCATATGTAGACTTAAGATTCGAGCATATCATTTTTTGTTTTTCCCCAGGATCCGATTAAAACACAAAAATGGAGCTACAAAAAAAAAATTAATTCAAAGAGAACCCAACAGTAATAATACCGAAGTTAGATGCATAATCAATAGGAGTAATAGCATTGAAAATTGTATTTCCTTGAAAATGCACGAAATATACTTTGGCGACCATGGGAAGCGCAACACAAAGTTTGAACTAGATCGAAGCGCTGACTAGATAAACAAAGTGACTGTCTAAAATAAGTAGTAAGAAAAACTTGTAATAACTACATAATAAGGTTCACTAGGTATTTACATTTATCCAATCAGCGCTTCGATCTAGTTCAAACTTTGTTTTGCGCTTCCCATGGTCGCCAAAGTGTATTTCGTGCATTTTCAAGGAAATACAATTTTCAATGCTATTACTCCTATTATGCATCTAACTTGGGTCTTATTGGGTTCTCTTTGAATTAAATTTCTTTGTGTAGGGTTTACCATTATTATGGAGTTACAAGTGTGTTATTGTTTCTCCATTTTTGTGTTTTAATCAGATCTTGGGGAACAACAAAAACTGATATGCTCGAATCTTAAGTCTACATATGCAAAAAAGTATGTTTATATAGATAGATCGGTTAAATAGTTCAAAGGAAAATAATTGCATGCCTTGTTTAGACATTATTAGATTGATCTTATTATAACTGAGATTGATAATTCTCTCGTTACTATATTTTAGGCACTCCTATAGGAATCAAGAAATGAGTTTTTTTTTTTTTTTTTTTGCTAATGTGAGCACTCAACTATTTGATATATTAGGGTTGTTGAAAATCTTTCAATGTTAAGAAGAAACCGATGATTCTAAGATTTATTCACGTGCAAGTTGAAAATTAGGATAGGGAATTTTTCTAAGGTAAATGATCAATTGTGCTACCTTTTCCCCCCATAAGTGAAATTACAGTCGTTTAGGTCATGCGGACTGAGTATGTGTTGCTTTACCTTCGCCCTCTCTCTTTTCCTTAAACATTTCCTTGAATTCGTGTGTGTTTCAACGTGTGCAACAATGATGAGAGTAGGCAGTTCGCTTGCCTAGACTTTCGCACTAAGCACGCTGCCAACGAGGCCATCATGCGCTTCAACGAGTTCGAGTTAGATGGTCACCGAGGTTGTGACTATCCTTATGTCCTATTCTTTATGTTTTTCTTCTTCTTATGCGCTTCTATATAAGGTGTTAGGTCAGCAAAAATAGGTTGAGCATGTGATTGAAACTTCTTCCTTTATCACCAGGTTGTGTCACAAATCATATCTCCTTCGTCTAGTCAGTCCGAAAATGACGTCATGCTGAAACTGATCGTCTTTTCATTTGAAACTTGCCATATGCAACGAGGTAAACCTTGACTTCTTAAATATATAAGATGTTCTATTGCTGGAAGACATGTCCAGAGAAATAGTCTATTATTCGATTTTTAGTGAATTACTAACACTTAGCCTAGATGCCTATATCCTTATAATATGTGTTTTTGTAAAATGAGCAAGAGTTAAAAGAAGCTTTCAACAAATTTGGTGAGATTGTGGAAGTTTAGATCATGATGGACAAAGAAACCGGATGGTCAAGAGGATTTGGTTTTATCCAATATGCTTTCTCAGACTTTGCATCGAGATATGGATCCGTGCCTTCAAACCTTATTTATACTAAAAAAAACCCTAATATTTAAAGTTCATTTTTGCTTATTGTGTAGATGATACAATAATTGAACTTTTCAACTTTCCAAAGAAGAATCATGCATGCCAAGGAAGCACCCCCAATACTTGCCTATAAAAATTTAAAAAGGTACTGTTCTTCAATTGTTGATTGTATCCTCCATCGATTTACTAAAATGGCTATAGGAGTAAGTAGTAGGATTCTTTAATTTTACTCATGTTAACGTAGCATATGATGTTACTTCTATGTAGTGGTCGAGTTGCAAATCAAGCTCCAAGGAAGCGACAACGAAAATAAGCAGAAGCAATTGGAGATAAAAGTTCAAACCCAATCCGATTATCTCCTCATCAAACATTCTTCCTGGATACCTCGCGTACTTTCTTAAAGATGCTATTGTTTCATGGAGAAAAAAACAGGGCAACATCACAAAAAAAGGTGGTGGAAGAACAAACTGGACTTCATTCATCATTGCAATTGCTATTGAAACAAATATGTAGTCACATCATTCCGTGGTGAAAGAAACAATCTTCCGGAAAACAAGATCTATTAAATGCTTTCTCAAATAGAACAAGGGTTTACGAACTAGATATTCTATTAAAGAGCATTGCCTTTCTCTCTCCTCTAGATTTTTCCTTTTCTAGATCTCTCTCTCGAATTCTCTCCACTTCCTAGTCGTACATCCAGAATTGTCCAAAGAAAAATCAACCAAATGGTGGTTGGCTAAAAGACACCCATCTTTTGTTGTCATAAAGTAATAGTAGATATTTATAATAGAAGTGTGTAGAGAGCTAGCAAAGTAAGGCTCTTTATGTAAGGCTCTTTATGTCTTTGTTGTAACTGTTAAAAATGAGTTATTGCAACACATAAATAATGCAAATACCCCAAAAGAGACTCAGGATAACTTCACAACACTGTTCGTGAGGACAAATTATGCCAAATGACAATGATTGGAAAGCGAGCTCTTCTCAAATTCACAACAAAATATGATGGTAAGTCAATATTTTTCCAAAGTTAAATCAATTTGTGAAGAAATTTCAAAGTTAGATCCTCATAATGCCCATCTCTGAGACAAGGATGAGAAAAATAATAATTCATGGGTTAAGACTGAAGTATAACGGTATTATTACGACGACCCGTGGATGGACAAATGAGCTAAAGTTGGAGAATATATTAACCAACCAAGAGGCCTTAGATAGAGATATATCGAAGGTCTCGGTTAAGGAGGATGAAAGTGCCATCTTTAATAATAATAATAATAATAATAATAAAGGTTCAAAGGTTAGAGTAGAAATGATGTAGGCATTGAAGATGGCAAACATATGAAAAGTCATGGAGAATGGCAAAAACAACTAGAAGGAATAGGACCTTGGCAAGTGTAGCTCACCGAGATCGTGACAAGGACGACAATGAAGATAAGAAGAATAAAAGGCGTAATGGACGGTGTTACACTTATGGCAAAGTAGGTCACTTTGCTAGGGATTGTCGATTCAAAAGAGTTGAAGGAAACATTGCAGTGTCCAAAGAATATGATAGTCCAGACTCCTACGGGAGGTAGCAGAGGGGAAGTTTCCACAATGGGCGAAAGCTTGATGGAACAATGCCAATAGTGGAATAGTGGCGTTGAATTTCTCGACCCTTTGTCTTGGGATTAGTTAGTTCTATTTTTGGTTCTGATGAATGAATAATCATTGAGTCATCCTTTTTCCACCTTTTCTTGGATAAAGAAAGTGATTATTTGATCTATTTCCGTATCACTGATGATATTTATCATAGCTCGGACATCCATTTCAAATGCATATCCCATTTTTGCACAACAATGATTCGAAGCACTTTTTTTTTTCTTAACACTATTTCAAAAACTCAAGGACTCAATCGTATGGATATGTAAAATACAGGATTTCCAATCCTAGCAAGAAGAGAGGGAAACGGATACTTTTGCATTTGTAGATAGAACCCCCTATAAGTGTTGGAATGGTAGTTCCAGAACAGATTGCTAGTAATAAGTAGGAGAAAGGTCAGGATGACGTCAAGTCATCATGCCCCTTATGCCTTGGGCGACACATTCTATCGAAAATTGATTTTATGGTGTAGACGCTTATGACCTCCCCCTCTTTTTCAATACTTGAAAGTTGAAAAACAATTTCGTGTAAACAGTTTTCCTTTAAATAAACAAAACATAAATTTGGTGTTTTCAATTTATGAAAAATGTCTTATGTAGATTGATTGGCTTTTCCTCATCCATACATCATAAAGACGGAAAACAATATCTTGAAAACAGCTTTTTCTTCAAACAAACGAACCCTTTTAAATTCAATGCTTTCTTGACATATTAATCTTGAATTTTTTAGAAATCCCACATAATTTTAAATTATATATAAAAAGATAAATTGCTTAAAAAAGTGATGTGGGATATCTTAAAACCTCTCTTGCGTGCAACATAACTCTAATATCTTAGTTCAAAGGCTTAAATTAATTGGAGAAGTGAGTCTGCATATAAAAATAGATAAATCCCATAAACAAAGATGTGGGATATCTTAACATCCCCTCTTGCACTAAGGCCTTGTTAAACTCTGACTTAAATGTTTATTAATTTTACCTCTAAAGTTACGTTTGGTCGTCCGGATTTCAAATTTGCCAAATATAAAAATATATTAATATATATATCTAAAATATAAAAGCACCTAAAATATGTAATATATATATATATATATATATATATATATATTTATAGAGAATTTATATTATAAGATAAAATTAAATTTGAATATATAAATAAAAATAAGATTAAATTAAAAAAAATTCTTATTTTTTGTTATTTTGAATTTCTTATATTAGAATTCAAATATTATTTATATTAAAATATAATTTTAGATTTGTTAATTTAAGAAGTTTGTTTTCGAGAAAAATTACTTTTCTATTGTGAAATTAGAAATCCTATCTACCTTTATCACAACTCTCCTACGGGACAATTTTATTTGGCCTATATTCCCTCTATATTGACTTTATTTTATCCTGAATTTTATCCCAATTGTCAAACACAACCTAATTGTATATTTTTAAATAAATTTTCACTAATTTTTTATAGCTATTTATCTTGTAGACCAAAATTCCAAACATCATAAGGCAATTGTTAATCTTCCAAAGGAAAAAGTTCCAAGTTTAGGGATCATTGATGCTATTTTTCCAATAGAATTTTATTTTATGTTATTGGGAAAAAAATGCAATAAATAACAATAAATAAATAAATTCAGGACTAAAGTGGTGGGGTTACTCTTTTTCTATCCTTCAATCCTTTAGATGCTTTACCAATCATACCAGCTGTAAGTCACAATTTTCAAGGTAGCCGGCCCTAAGAAATAGACCCAAAGCATCGAATTATTCTATTGGGACACCAGAGTTGAGAACCCACTTTAGTTGACTTTTGACCTTCAATCTCTCTAAAAAGTGTGGTTGGATGACTGAGATGTGTTAAGAAACGAAGTTATTATGATTGTAGAAGGAGACGTGTTAACAAACGAAGCTATTATGATTTTAGAAGGATAAAGTTGTGTTTGTTTTGCAAAAAAAATGAATAATTTAGAAAATTTCTTTCTCAAAGATGAATGAACAAAAAATAACTATTTAGAAGTAAATTGATATCAATAATAAAATATTTTTTAAAATTAATATCATGAAAAGTCTAAATCGGTATGTTTGCAATAAATTTGTCCCAAACTGATTTTTTAAAAAACTATTGCTTATCTTACTTACAAAAATAAATGAATAATTTTTTTTAATCTTTCTCAAAATTGTCTAGACTTAATTAGCTATCGATAATGAATAATTTTTTTATTGATCAATTATTTCAAGCGATAAAATCGATAATTTTTAAGAAAACGGGACTCAAATTATTTATTTTTTCATAAAACAAATAGAGCCTAAATTCCACCCTAGTTTACATTAGAAACTTAAATATTATAATTAGAAACTTCACAACAATCCTTTCTCCAAATTCCAAAATAGCAAAGTCCTGGATGAGAAATCCAAGAAGAAGAGAAAAACTGGAGGAAAGAAGAGGAAAAGCAAGAAATCAAGGGCCGATTCTGCCGGTCAATCAATAGAGATTTAAATCCCCATCTCATTGCCAGAGACGATCTTTTTTTACCTCCAATGATGAAAGTAAAATGATGTGCATGTGGGATGGTAGAATTTTTCTGTTGTCCGGTTGCCCTTTTCCTTCTTTTGAAGACGATGACCACCGAAACGAGCGGGCAAGTCTTTGTCATCTGGAAGTGCTGTACAGAAATTGACCATAGTCCTGACTTTGTGATATAATTTCTTGTTCTGAATATTTTAAAGCGTCTATCCCATTCTGATTCAGATCATTTCGACTAAGATTCTTCATAAAGAAATCTCTAGTTGTCTGAAGGAGAAAAGATGCATTTTGTGTGATGTGTTAGGGATTCAATGATGGATTGGCAAAAATCTGCTAAGCGGACAAGATTTGGCCGATAAGGCCAATAATAAATGAACCTACACTAATTATTTGGGCACATTGAATTGGTGAAACTTTCGGTATTCATCTGCCACCGTATGCAAGACCAAACTGAGAATACAGTTTACAACTATCACTGTGGCCAATCACGGCCCGGGCTGGAAAAATAATTTATTTTTCTTCTCTATAACTCACACTTTTAGGTGTGATGATGTCTTGGAAGTCCGGTTTGCTAAAAAAAATGGCTTGTATATGACTCTGGGAAGATGAAGCATGGATGCCATTCGTCTGTCTGATCAGTGTGTGTTTGTCAAAGTTTCTGCTACTGAAGAATCCAGCAAGAGACCCTTCTACGTGGCCTTGCCGGGGATGTTGTTTTGCAGCCAATCGAGGCCTTCATAGAGTCCCTGTCTAGAGGTTGGAGAAGTGCTCTGAATATACCTGAACGAAATATTTATCTTAGGCAACAACAGTTGAGATGAGACCAATCTGTAACTCCTACAAAAAAGCCTTTTCCTTCAGTAAACTAAAGCTTACCAGCAACGCTGACCGAGTGAATTTAGGCCGAGTTTTTCAACGACTTTGGAGGCGTGCATAGCACCGTTCGGCTCTTGCTTGTTGGCAAATACAGGAATAGCTGCATTATCCAATTCCTTCTGCCAAAGAAAATGATTTTGATGCGACATACACTTCATTTTAATGTCATCACCAAGGCTTAGAACCTTGCAAATGCTGATTATAATTGTGCACCCTCTGAAGAACTTGAACTCAGAGACGGATGCATCTACTTCTATTTTGTTATGTTTTTCTCTTCTGCATAAAACTATATGCTTTTTGAACTTTGGCCTCTTAGCTCATGGAAAACCACCGGGCCAATGCTTCATTCCAAGTCGCAATGAGGGCATTCCGCTTTCAAAGGGTGAACATTGGCAACATCAATGAAAATGATGTTAAGTCAATCTTGTTACCAAGGCGAGCCACAATCATGTATTCATTATTTTAATGTGTCGGTATTCACATACCCGAATCGTTTATTGGGTTGAAAAATTTTTCTTGCCCCAACCTTGGCAATACTCAACTCAATTTTAAATTTTCGTAATGTAGACGTTACTTTTAACGGCTTGCTAAGATTGGAAATAAACATTTATTATTATCCATAACAATATTTTGCCTTTTATTGAGAAACATTTTAACTAAATTAAAAAGTATATATTAAATAATCCTACCTTTTTTGAAAAAAAAATGAATAGATAATTTAAATGCAAAATATGAATCACATTCTCGTAAGAAAAAAAAAGGAGATTCACCTGCAGAACCAAACCCTACGTTTTTTTGGGGTCATAAACGAGTTTTATTTATATAATAAACTGGACTCAGCCAGCAGAGCCCAAACCGGGGGCGTCGTTACAAAGCAAAGCGCAAAGGGCCTGAGGAGGAGAGAAGATAGCCAATTTTGCGGAAGACTTTTTTCCCTTGAGCCCGCGCAGCCCAATCAGCCACTGAATTTGCATTTCTTGGGCAATAACCCAAGCCCACTTCTAATAATCTTGATAACAGAGAGGAGCAGTCCTCGGCGATGGCTTCTACTTCCCAACTGAAAGTCACTCTCTAAACAGAAGCGAGCGACGGACATGCGGTGAATATGCAATTTTGAGGGAGACTTTGATCTCCGTTTCATGGGAAATTGAATAAGGGTGGCGAAATCCACTCTAATCTTTTGGCACCCATCTTCAAGATTTTAAGCCAAATGAACTATTCTCTATCTAATATCGCTTGGAAAACAAATCAAAGATTTTAGCCAACGGGCAGAGACAAAAAGGAAAAAGGGGTCTGTCTATTCTGCCATTCTTAACCAGGGCATCGCCGGTATGTTGTGGTGTTCCCCCAGGAGTAAAGAGAAAAATGGATGTAAAGCATTGTAGTTATAATTCTTGCAACGTCCTTGAGCTGTCATTTTACTGAGAATTCTAGGCCTTGATCACCCTTTGCAGCCATACAATAGGAGTATTCTGTATGTAGTAAGAATAAATGTTAAAAGTCCCTCTATGATTTGCCAAAACCCATGAAGTTCATATCTTGACAAGTTGGTAGAGCTTTATACAACCGATTGTTCAAGCTTTACCAGTATGACTAGTTTTTAGTGTTTTGCAAAAGGGTCTTAAATGAATGTTGCACACTAAGTGCGGACGTGAATTAGTGTTCTTCGCCTGAAAATCGCACAACTTGGGTACTAATTGAATTGCTCGAGTCGCGAAGATTATACGGCTGTCCTGCTTTTATAGTTTCGAGAATGTATATCATCGCTCTTGATTGCATGCTTATTTTGCTTCATTGGGAGGTGGCAATCGAGAGGCTGCTCTTTGATTGCTTTGTGTTCCTTTAAAGATCATTGTAATTTTTTTCTTTGAAAAGGCTGTTGGGGATGATTGAAGTTTCTCTCTCGAAATTTCCGTATACACAGGTTATCCAGGCGATGTGTTGAAGACTGAGCTACCCTACTTTGACATATGCGTGGCCAACATTCCTTACCAGATCTCCTCTCCTCTCACGTTCAAGTTATTGAACCACCAACCACCCTCAGGTGTGCGGTGATTATGTTTCAGAGGGAATTTGCAATGAGACTCGTGGCTCAACCCGGTGATAATCTCTATTGTCGTCTCTCTGCAAACACCCAACTGCCTGCTTGAGTCTCTCATCTCCTAAGAGTCGGAAAGAACAACTTCTGGCCGCCCCCAAAGGAGGACTCGTCTGTGGTTAGGATCGAGCCACGAAAACCAGCTCCCGACGTAAATCTTGTTAGAGAGTTTGATGGTTGATGCGTATTTGTTTCAATCGGAAGAACAAAACACTTGGTTCCATTTTCTGGCAGAAAACAATCCTTTCTGTGATGAAGAAGAACTATAAGATTCTCCAGGTGTTACTTCAATCGCAGATTGATTTATCAAGGGATTCAAAGGTTGGAATGGATGGTTTGGATTTTGGAGATAATGGGGATGACTTGGGGATGGAGATTGACGACGGTGGAGATGACGAGATGGAGTTGGAGGATGGCGACGTAGGGGAAGTTTCGGAATTTAAGGAGAAACCCGGTCTAGTCCGGTTCCACCTAGGAACTGGGAACCGGACCGGGAGGATCGGTTCCCAATTTTTTGGACCATTTGAGGAGATGCTAAGAAATGAGAATGCTTTCAATCTTATCCTAATACGGACAACAAGTAACATTTATGTTCATTATGTCCCTCTCAAATTCTAGATTTTGTTGTGATAGGGAAAGCAAAAGATTATAAGTTTTGCACATGCATTGCAACATTATCCAAGCGAAATTGCTTCATTTTTGACTAATCGGAGCAATAATCAGGAATGTATTGGTTAACATGAGTCACCATCAGAATACCATCATTTCAATTCGACCTAGTTACCAAATTCAACTGGCCTGACTAGTTTTAGACCAACTTTCCAGAATTTCTGCATCAACAGTTCCCAGACCAATTTATATTGGGAGAAGTGCCAAAAAAGTCCTAAACCTTTTGTCTTTATGCCAATTTAGTCCTAAACATTTTTACGTTGTGCCAATTCAGTCCTTTCCGGCCAATTTTGGCCGGATTTTGCTAATTGGACGCCGGCCGGATGACGTGGTCTGATCGGCGGCGCGTTGACAATTTTAATAATATTTTAATATTTTCGATTTTTTTTTATTTTTCTGTTTTTCTTTTATTTTTTTATTTTTCTTCTTTTTCTTTTTTTCTTCCTCCTCCGGCCGATCGCCGGAGCTCGGCGACCGGCCAGAGGCAACGGCTGGCGAGGTCGAGGTCAACCTCGCCGGCCACTCGCATGGGGCAGTGAGGCTCGCCCTCGCCGGATCTGGCGAGGGTCGAGCCTCGCCCATGGCCGGTGAAGCTTGACCTCGCTAGATCCGGTGAGGGCGAGCCTCGCCCGCTCGATGCGAGGTCGCCTCAAGGCCTGGGCGGCGAGGCTTGCCCTCGCCGGATCTGGCGAGGCTCGAGCCTCGCCCTTGGCCGGCGAGGGCAAGGCCCGCCAGCTCGGCGTGAGGCCAGCTTGACAGCGAGGGCAGGCGGCTGGATTAGCTCCAGCGGACAGCGAGCAGGGTGCAGGTGACAAGCGTGAGAGGTGAAGACGCGCGGACAGGCGCGCGAGCAGGAGACGGCACAACTACAGTGAGGCCGCCTCCTCGCCCTCGCCCTCGCTGGCCATGGGCGAGGCTCGAGCCTCGCCGCCCAAGCCTCGAGGCGGCCACTGGCGAGGTGGCCGGCGAGGTCGACCTCGACCTGGCCGGCCGTCGCCTCTGACCGATCCCCGAGCTCCGGTGACCGGCTGGAGGAAGAAAAAAAGAAAAAGAAAAAAAGAAAAGAAAAACAGAAAAACAGAAAAATAAAAAAATCGAAAATATTAAAATATTATTAAAAGTTGTCAACGTCAGCGTCGATCAGGCCACGTCATCCGGCCGGTGTCCAGTCAGCAAAATCTGGCAAAAATTGGCCAGAAATGACTGAATTGGCACAACGTAAAAATGTTTAGGACTAAATCGGCACAAAGACAAAAGGTTTAGAACTTTTTTGGCACTTCTCCCAATTTATATTTGGGGATACTTTGTGTAGGAAAAAAATATACACAAAGTTAGCACTTAGCAGACCCTCTCTTGTAGCAACAAGCAGCCATAGAAACCTACCTTAACTAGAGCAGCATCCAATCCTCGTAAAAACATACCCGTCTTCTTTGACATTGATCGTTTGTCCCTGAATCGGAAGAGAAGAAACACATGGGTTGTCACCCGCTTCGACTGATTTCTTGCTCACGATCCAATAAATCTGACTAAGGACTTCGGCAAAAGGTGCTTCCACATTGGTCGCGTCCAATGCAGAAGTCTCCATGAAATAGAGCGACTCATTTTCTGCAAATGACTTTCCGTCCTCCACTGGGACTACCACGAGGTGGCGGAGATCAAACTTGTTGCCAATGAGCATGACCACGATGTTGGGGTCAGTGGTCCCTCATCTCCCTCGCCACCTTCCAACGTTCTCAAAAGTCGCACGCCTAGTGACGTCATACACAAGTAAAGCGCCAACAGCTCCTTTGTAGTAAGCACTGGGGATGGCGAGGTATCTGAGAAGTTGGACAACTGAACTCAATACATTCGGTGATAATTAAAAAAAAAAAAAAAAAAGAACTCACAGCAATGCCCCTTAACACATAAATCCCATCTCCATTACCGGATGTGATAGTACATGTATTGGTTTTGTTATCATAGGATTTTAATTATGTAGTTCATTGCCGGATGTGATGGTACATGTATTGGTTTTGTTATCATAGGATTTTAATTATGTAGTTCATTGCCTTCCACATTTTTTTCTTCAACACATGTGAATACTCATCACATGTGAACGCATCCCGTGACATCCTGAATTTTCAATACTGTTTTCAATTGAATAAATCAGGCCTTTCAACGACGCGTCTATAGTGCAATTCTCTAAGCTGATCACTCATAAGATAACTGGACCATTTGGGGAAGCAATTAAGGAATCTAAATGCAATTGGATTTGAGAATTCGACTAGGAATCAATTGCTCGACCGTGTTGGTCTGTAAGGGTCATTACGGCACTGTCAGAATCGATCAGAGATCAGAGATAGATCGATTCGACTGAGATATGTAATCAAAGTGTGAGTGATTCCACCTGATTACAAAATCCTCATCAATTGGCACTAAATTGATTTTCTGACGTTTTGGGTACCTTGTGTCGGTAATTGAAATCTCGAGATTTTCACGACAACCGAGAGTCGCCAATGTGTCGGAGATGTACATTGTGACTCGAGATAAATCAATCACGGGTCAATTGCACAAAAAAATTCTTAAAAGTTACCCAGTAGACTAGGTCACGCTAAAAGTACGCCGAATTGAAAACAACCGTGAATTTGAACCCGATTCCAGAAATCGAAAATTCTATGGCATCACAATCTATTTTTGGAACATCAACTCATCCTCCAAAGAATTTTCAGAGATTTCGGGATTTATAAGGAAAACCGTTTCAGACGTTGTGGAAAATTAGCGGAAATTTGGATGGACCAAATTAAAGGGAATTTGGACTTCCAAGCCGAGCCTTTAAGTGTCAGGGACTTATAGAAAATTGTTCGGGATTTTTCTTCAGCAAAATTGGACGTTGATTTGGAGAATCGAATGAAGAATTGGAGCCAAAAATTAGTGAAATTCGGTTTTGGATAAAGGGCTGGAAATTTTGCATCAAAATGTATTTAATTGGTGGAAATTATATTGGAAAGTATTAGGGGGGACAAGTGTTTAATGGAGTGGCTAAGATTGGTGGACTTTTGGACATTTCATCATCATCCATCTCCCCCTTAATCTTCCTTTGCACGCTGTCTTCCACCAATTCCCCTTGCTACTCGATTTCTTTCATTTTCCTCTTTGAAGAAACCGGGTTGCAGTCGAAGACCACAGCTGCCGCTCCATCATCATTCTCCTTCGTCTCTCTCTCTTCTTGCTCGGTCGTTCCTCGCTGCGAAGACCCCCAAGTGAAGACTCCACCGAAGCAGCTTCTGACTTTGCTGCTACAGCCCCACTCACCGAGACCTCCATCCACCTGAGTCGACACAGCAACAAGCCACTTTCATGTGGCGCTGTTTATTGAGTCAACCAGCAACAGTGTTGACCGAAGACAGCCACTTCCACGCGTCCACAAGTTGCCTATCTTTGGTCAACAGCCTCATCGAGTTGAAGCCCACGAAGACCGAAGCCAGCGAAGCCGCTCCTCCACGCGTCTCCGGCTTCTTCAACCCACCGAGGCTGCTCGTTTTCTTCAGCTCCCACGATCGAAGATGCCAGCGAAGCCCAGCTTGTGATCATCTGCTCCCTCGCCGCCAACGCTTGCCACTCCACGCCAACGTTTGTTGGCTTCGTCGTTGTCTTCGCCAACATCCACTGAGATCCCAGTCAACCATCATCACACGCCTTCAACCCAGTCTTTGAAGCCCAGTGAGCCCAGCAGCAAATTCCAACATTTTTAGCCTAGCAGTTGAGCCCATCTCCAGCAGAATTTGAAGCCCACGGATCCAGCAATTCGGCCCAAGTGAACTTCAGTCCAGCAACCCAGTTTTTTAGGCCCATTTCAGCTTGGTCCATTTAAGTTGTAGCCCATTTTCAGTCTTGAAGTTCAGCCTAACATCGGTCCAAGAATTCAGCAGTCCAAGCCTGCGGTTTTGGGGCCCAAGCCCAGCATCTGTAGCAAGCCCATTCCCGCAACAAATCTCAGTTTAGGCTGAGATTCGTTGGGCCCGTTTTAGGCCCGGCCCAAGTGTACGTCGTCGCCGCCGAAAGTTCGAGTTTCGGCCGCCATCGCGCCATTGTCGCAGTGATCCGGTCTCCGCTTTTAATCAAGTGAGTTTTACTCACTAATGCTTTCTTAGTTTGCTAATTATGCTTAAGGGTTGATTATATTTAATTAAGTGCAATTAGGTGGTTAGATTAGAGTGGATTAGTGATTATTCGATAATTGTGATGTATGTTAGGCAATTGAATTGTGCATTTAGCAAGTAGAGACGTACTATTATTTATTGAATGCATCTCGGGATTTTTCCCGACCCGTTTCGGGCTTCAATCAGGCATTACGGGCCTAAATTAGATTTTTTAGTATTTATTTATTAATTTTCGAAATTAATTATTTAATTATTTATTTTTCTGGAAATTAGGCAGGGATAATCGACGACCGGAATTTTATGCTGATTGTTGTGGCGCAGTTCGTTTATTTAATTGAGCTTTATTTCATGCTGAATTGAATTATTTGTGAAAGTGAGAATTATTCTTTCATTGGATAATCATTGGTTATTAATTAAAAAATAACCGGGCATCGGTTGATAATGCCAAAAATATTTGAGTGGACTATAGAAAATGTGAGAGTTATGGAAAGGAAAATATTATATTTTGGCTAAGGCCGATCGTGTCCCCACACACGGCTATTTTATCGAGAATGATAAAAGATAGAATTGATTGAATGGTCGAGATGGTATACTATATCGACCTATGGACGATATGTCAGCTTAGCAAAGAGCAGTATACTAGTATTTTTTATTTTTTTTTTGGTAGCTGGAGGAACCGCCTTGGCCGACAGCCGCCTCATAAACCCCCAGGTGACGCTAGCCCATGACCCACCACCAGGGCGCCACACTTAAATCACCAAATGGTCTGCCAGCCTCCCTTCAACTTGCGTTGAAGGGGCTTCGAACTCTGGACCTCCCGTTTGGAGGTCTGAAGCCTACCCAACAGAGCCACCACTACGGTGGTCAAGATATCTTAGTATGTTGACACCTAAATATTTGCCAAAAAAATCATTTCCAAAAAATGGGAACTTGTTTTTCCACAAAAATATTTCAAGTTAAATTATTGCATATAGATTATCTAGGCATTTAATATAGTGTTTTAAATGGAAGTTTTTTTTTCTTTAAAAAAAAAAAAAAAAAAGAAAAAAAATCAAAAATATATAAAAAAAAGATTAAAAAAATGAAAAGAAAAAAAGAAGTTGGGGCCAATGATCTAAATTTGACTAGCCAAGCCCAGGAGGTTAGATTGGAATTCAAATGACAAATTGGGGCCAAAATGCAATTTCCAAAAGTTGAGGGACCAATTCGCAAAATTTGCAAAATTTGCGCCCGAGCCCATAAATCATCATCTTGGTCACCAATTAAGTTGGAATTGAATTTCGGCCAAGTCGAATCAATCAAATCGAGCCAAAAAGACTAAATTTGTATTGAATTGAGTATTTTCGGATAAGAAAATGGCCAACTTTGAGGGACTTTCTTGCAAAATTGGGTGGGCAAAATTGCAAAATATGATCGAGATCTTAAACTACTATGCATGAGCTTGCTAATTGATAAAAAATCGCAGCTAAATTGATGGATTAAAGCACCCAAACCAGCTGACAAATCTCAGTCCACAAGTTAGTCTGATTTCGGAGTTGCTGAGTAAGCAACTTGGTGGCCCCACCATATCCTCCTCACCTGCCCAACCGGCCTGATCTTTGCACGTGATGGAAGACCGTAATGAGTAGTACAAGTGGACGGAAATTAGCCAGGGATAAGCTGTTGAAACCACGGGAAAATCGCACCAAATCCGCACGCTCAACATCTGCAAAATTTGAAAATTCTGGCCAAGTCAGAAAGTGGGTGGACTGCTCAGTTGGTAGGCTTGGCAGGAGGGCAAAAAGCCGACCAAGAGATTCATGAATTCAAGGGATAAGATCTAAGAAGCGAGCTCTTTCAAGGGACGTGAGGTAAGAGACGAGAGAGAGAGGAGAGAGCTCGGAATGGTTCCCCAAAGACACCTTCAGAAGCAACTCCAGAAAAGCAAACCCAGAAATTCCGAATCAACCTCCAGAGAGAAAAGGGAAATTTTCGCAAACTTGCAGCCAAAAATTAGCCAAAATATTCAACTAGAGAGTAAAACGTCACTCAAAGATCTTTCCATACATAGGTCGCACGTCCAAAATGGAGATCGGGAAGGCCTCCTAAAGCCCCCGGAAACAGTGCCCTCCTAGCGGGCCAAAGAAAGTCTGAAAATTTTTTAAGTGTTGAGCCCGGTTGGTCACGAGTGAGAGAAAGCGAGTGTTTTTGAGAAATTTTAGAGACAAATGAGGAAAACCATGAGTTCAAACCCAAACTAGAATACATATAGTTTGGATTGGCGTCAATGGTTTCAACAAAAGACGTCTTGAAGTCTAATTTTGGAGGTGAGCTAAAACCTTCGTTGTCAGTTCTTTTTTTCTGCAGATCTCATTTCGAGTTTGAAGGAGCCAACTTCCACGTGCCCCCCGAGGATAATTTCTTGGTTTCCTCGGCCAAGAACCACTTGAAAAAGAAACTATGAAGCAAGGTAAGTATCCTAGATGTATTTTTGTTCGATTTTGAACATGCTTTAATAGTGAAAAATCAAGAGGAAAACTAGTCCAAGAAACTGATTTTGAGGCTGGAATTTTTCTAAGTGTTGAAATCTCTTCAAGAGTTTTGCATGTATGCTTCTTGTAGAGGTCGTTTTGATGTGTTAAATTAGTCATTATCTATGATGTTTATTGCATTTGAAAGCTCGTATTACCTACTTTCACTCAGATAAAGTAGTGTTTCCCTTAGATCTCGTATGTGATGAGTGTCGGGGCTTGAATATGAGCATTCAACCTGTTTGCTTGACTTGGGTTCAAACCCAGATTTGCAAAATCAGCTCAAACCCACATATTTGATGATGATTCCAGCTTGGTTTTCGTGTGTTTTAAGCTGTGATTTCTATCTAATCTTGCTCCTTACATGTGTTAGTATAATCTTGATACTTTAGTTTCGCGTGAGATTGCTTATGGGTTGAGATTGAAGGCCGCAAACTTGGCCCGGTGAAGCTGTTTTGGGGTGATTTAATGCACGCCAAGTGTTCGATGAAATGCGCAAACCAAGTTTCGATCTTGAAACGGTCGATTTGAGCTCGGTTCTTGTTATATTCATATACTGGGCAGTCCCATATTAGTGTAAATCGGCATATATCGGTTTAGGGAATTAATTTTAAATAAAAAATTAAAAAATATGAAAAAATATGAAAATTTCAAAAAAATTATAAAAATGATGGATGATATCAAATTATGATAGAAATGACATCTAGGAAAGTTTCCTAATTTTAAAAGTTCATTTTCTTAATTTAATGATATTTTGGTATTTTATAACCATTTTTGTAAATAATCTATTTTGCGTAGATTAAAATTAATTAGAGTAATTTCATGCATCTAGAGTAATTTCATGCATATTTAAATTCTCATTTTGCTCACGAGGGTCCTGTCCCGGGGCGTGATAATAAGGCCATGTAATATTATTTGCCCGACTTGTATCGGGTCTTTCTTTTCCGCATTACTTTCTTGGATGTTATTTATCGCACCGTTTTTCAATAATTTGAGTGTAAATTTCTTTTTCTAAATTATGTTAGGATTAGTCTAGAGATTAAAAAAAAAACCTACAAAAACATTTGCATGGACACTTAGTGGTTTCATAAAGATTATAATTGGTAATCAAGATTGTGTGGCCGTTTAGATAAACAACTTTTCAAGTTAGTGGTACCACAAGGGCGCTAATAGAAACATTGGCGTAAACAAGTCCCCGTTCATAGAAATCTCTGGTTGTGTAGGAATCGAGACAACACTCCCGTGTCACGATTGGTTTCTAGCCGACTACAATAGGCTAGTGGCGACTCCTAGAAATATTTAGGTTGTTAAGAACTAAAAAATAAAATCCAACGTCACGCGAGGTATGGGCTTGGGAGAGCCCGCGCCTAATTTAGGGCCATTGGTCTGCTTCTTTAGGCAAATACCCCTAAACCTTTCTTCCTTTTCCCCCGGACGGAAAAAAAAGAGAGGTCGTGACATGGTATACTATATCAGCCTACGGACGATATGTCAGCTTAGCAGAGAGCAATATACCTTATTAGTTTTGATGGAATATGTTAGTATACTGTATCAACCTATGGGCTCTGATATGGCAGTTTAGCAGAGAGCAGTTTATCTTGTCAACTTAGCGGAGAGCAATGTCAGTATACTATATCAGCCTACGGGCGATATGGCAGCTTAGCAGAGAGCAGTATACCCGATCATCTCAGAAGCGAGATATACTATCTATTTATCATCTTAGTAGTGAACAGTCCTGATATGAATGGACTTATAGATAGTATGAGATGAGCCGACCAAGAAAATGGTCGAGATGACACGTAATCGACTAGGTCGATTGATCATTGCTTTGATATGATATTGTGAATTGACTGATTGAGTGGAAATGACCTTGCGATGGTCCGATTGACATGTAA
The DNA here is from genome assembly GCA_016097605.1 of Eucalyptus guilfoylei. Lineage (NCBI taxonomy): Eukaryota > Viridiplantae > Streptophyta > Magnoliopsida > Myrtales > Myrtaceae > Eucalyptus > Eucalyptus guilfoylei. Next base: position 10,539,204 of record CM027870.1, on the reverse strand, counting down.
TCGACTAAGTCGATTAATCGAGATATCGATCTGTGATGTGATTGCTTGGGTGCCTATTGAATTGTGCTAATATGCAGGTGGAATCTGAGGCCAAGATAAGTCCTCTGACTCGTGTGTGCATAGGCAGCCTGGTTAGCGTATTGGTTTATTAATCGAGTCTTAGGGCGTAGAACTTGCTGAGATGTGGTCTCAATGGTTATTGAATAACCATTTCAGGACTCTGATGAGGAGCCTGAGGAGGAGGAATCTGAAGAGGAGAACCTTAATGTGGAACCAGATGAGGAGGAAGATTTTGGAGAAGAAGATGACCACGAGGAGGATCCTGAGTACGACCCGGATGAGGATTGAGATCCCATCCTATTTTGTCAGATCTTGATTATATGTGGATAAGTGTTAGATTAGACCCCTGTGAATAGTATTGCATTATATACTACGAGGTGCTTGTATAAAAGTGTGGTTATGAATTTCAGTATGAAAATTATGGCATTACTTTTCTATCCCATTGCTTTATTGTCTGGGGATTTATAATTGCTTCCGCATGTGCTATTGAAAATGAAAGGGTCGGCGATACGTAGTCCTAGGATATCGCATTTTAAAATCGACCAAGGTAAGGGATGTGCACGTGCCTGAGCATCGGGGCGTGACACATCATGTTTCCATAATAGATGTATTGTTCACTCCTCACTAGTTTCCAATGATTTGGAAACTCTGCAAGGAATTCTAAATGTGGATTGTAGATTCAAAATCAATCCATTAAGTGTTGTGATTTACGTTAATCATATTAGATTCATAATAAACATATGAAATTGGATTACCTTTCTTCTCGAGCCAAACCTTAAATTTAACACGATCCTTCCTCGTATGCCATTCTTTTTACAGAAGAAGCATTTGGATTATTTTTTAATGTCAACTTGGGGAGGTATTTTATTCTTTCTCTTTTGCCTACCTTACTCCTTAAACTTTCCTTGTGTTGCCAAATGAGCATTCTCTCCCGATTCCATAAGCAACATTTTTTCCAATTGAACACACATGGTTATGAGTTCATTAATTGACCATTTATTCTTATATGTGTTATAAAAGATCTTGAAAGCCTCATACTATTAGGAGAGAACGATCAGAAAATAATACGCAAGGAAAGATTTAGATTCCTCAACCTCAAGGTTCCCTAATCAAGCGACAATGTCATTCATCTTGATGATGTGCTCCTCAATAATGAAAACTTCATAATGAGGTCATAGCGTGCGCCTTTTCAGAAGTTTCAAAATGCGCACCAATAGCCTCTAGCAATGCTTTGGCATTATTATACTAAGCGACTGAACCACGAATACTAGTAGAAAGTTTAGTCCTTATGAACATTGCACTAAGACGGTTAGGCTGCTCCCATTGTTCATAAAGAGCAACTTCAGCTGGAGTGCTAGCATTGGTAGGGGCAGGTTGTTCATCTTTTTGAATAGCACAAACAATGTCTATGCACCTCAATTGAAGGAGGATTAATTCATTCCAAACTTTATAGTTGTCCCTATTCAACTTGGGAACATTGAAATCACAAAAATTCGTAAGTGGTGAAATCGTATAATATCCAACATGCTTACATAAAAAAAATTTAAGGTAAAAATCACATAAATCATTTTCACTAATGTAAAACATGTTACAAAATATAAATCACATAACATAAAAACTGCCTATAGGTTAAGTTTTTAATTTAAATAGTTTATAATTACTTTATGAAGAAACTGTCACATTATATTCCTTTTCTTAATCCGTGTGGGTAAATAAAAAAAATGATATAATATTTCATCATAATTAATCATATCAATATAATAAAAATTCCAACGGGAAAAATTTTATTATATTAACATGATTTATTACAATAAATGTCCTTTTATATAACTAGAGATGATGTGGCTAATCTCTAATTAAGTAAAATTATATATGGATTAGGGGTGTGCAATCGAATTGGGTATACCCGAGAACCGAACCGGTCCACTTGGAAAACAGGGTCAGGAACCGGTTCCCATTGAAACCGGTCCAGGAACTTGTTCCCAAAATTTGGAACCAGTTTAAATTGATCCGGGAACCGGTTCTGAGTGATTACCCACCCGGAAATCGGTTTCCGGACCGGTTTTGGAACCGGCTTGGGAACCGGTTTTGTAAGTAGAGGTCCAAAACCCTATTTTTTCCCCTTGATTTCTATTTTTACTCCTACAATCACACGGCATTTTTCCTATTGGCTCTCTCAGACATGCATGGCACTCCTCCTTCATCGTTCCTCTTCCTCACTCGCTTCCCTCCCTCATCGGCTCCCTCTCGCGCCATCCAACGGATGGACGGCATTCATCGCCGCCAAATTCTTATGTATCACGTGAATTGGCTCGTCTAATTTCTCTTTTGTAGGAGGAGTTATGCTTGCATAAATGAACAACTTCTTGTGATAGTTATAAGAATAAAAATAATATTAGACCCATATTTGTTGCTAATATTTATGCAATGTTATGATTTTTGTTTTGCCTTATGATTTTATTTATGATAATTAGCCCTGTGGATTCTTAATTTTTTGTTTAGTCAAAAAGTTCATGTATTTATTTATTACAAGTGCTTAATGTTTCAATACAAATTAAGAGGATTACATTATTTTCTCGCGTATTAATGTAAAATTTGAAGTCGTATAGGATATCAGGAGGTTGCAAAATAGGTTCTAGTGGAAATAGGGTTGACCCTAAAATCGGACTCGAAAAACAGGGTGGGTCGGGTATAGGATCCAACACAAACAGGGTTGGGTTCATGGTCTTAAAAAGGGGAAATAGTTATAACAAGATCGGGTACAGGGTCCAGGTCTAGACCCTACCCACCTTGGACCCGATCACCCCTAATACGGATCACTAGATATTTAATTTTTTCACAAAATATTCACAAATTGCATGCAAGGGCAAAATAGAAAACTAACAAGACCAAGGGCAAGATGGGAAAAGTACGTGGGAAAAAGGGCAAAATAGTAAAATTAGAAGGACGGCAAAATCATAAAATTGGACAGTTGGTTGCCAATGTCGTCGTAACCGCGGCCAGCCAAAGAAGAAGAACAACAAAAAAGAAAAAAGAAAAAGAAAAAGAAAATTAAAAATTATATTCTTAAAAAATAAAAATAATTAAATTATAATTTTCTTTTTCTTTTTCTTTTTCTTTTTCTTTTTTGTTCTTCTTCTTCTTCGGCCGGCCATCGACCACAATGATAGCCGGCAACCAGCCATAGGTGAGCCTCCGGCTCGCTGACGCCGGCGAGCTCAAGGCTCACTAGATCGGCAAGGCCTTCGCCTCGCCAGATCCGGCGAGCTCGAGCCTTGCTGGATGTCGACGAGGCCTACGCCTCGACAGATTTGGCGAGCTCGAGTCTCGCTAGATCGGCGAGGCTTGAACCTCGCCAGATCCGACAAGCTCGAGGCTCGCCTAGCCGATCACCGGCCATCGCCATGCCAGCCACCGGAAGGAGGAAGAAGAAAGAAAAAAAAAGAAAAGAAAAAAGAAAAGAAAATTAAAATAAAAAAATAATTATAATTTCAATTTTTATAAAAAAAAAATATTTTCGTAAAGTTAAAGAAGGAATAGAGAGATTGTGAGGTTTTGGTTGAAAATGGATTCTAAATCCAACCTATTAAAGACCCATTTAAGATCCACATATCTTAAGTTTTTAATTGTTAAACCCATTTAACAAGCTTCTTCAAAAAAACAAGTGACCCATAGATGACCTATTTATGATTTAAATGGGTCATATATGGGTCTAAGACCCATTTTGTCACCTCTAGTCTAGACAATCTTTGTCTAAAACTATCAAAATCCCTAATGTACTCAATACCTAAAGAGATTTCCTTATTCTGGAGGATAGCTCCCTCAGTTTTTGTTTTTCGCTGCCATGGGAAGTGTAAAATAAAGTTTGAACTAGACCGAAATGCTCATTAGGTCAATTTAAATATCTATTGAATCTTATTATGCAGCGATTATAAATTTTTCTTGCTATTTAGTCTAGGCAGTTCATGTCTAAAGCTATCCGAATTCCTAATGCACCTCAATACTCACGGAGATTTCCTTATTTTGGAGGACGTCTCCCTCAATTTTTGTTTTTCCCCATCATCGGAAGCGCAGAACAGAGTCTAAATTAGATCGAAGTGCTTATCGGGTAAACATAAATATCTATTAAATCTTATTATGTAACTATTGTAAGTTTTCTTACTATTAAGTCTAAATAGTTCTTGCTTAAAACTATCTGAATTCCTAATGTACCCAATACCCACGGAGATTTCCTTATTCTGGAGGATGGCTCCCTCAGTTTTTGTTTTTCCCCATAATGGGAAGTACAGAACAGAGTTTGAAGTAGATCAAAGCGCTCATTAGGTAAACTTAAATATTTATTGAATCTTATTATGCATTCATTGCAAGGCTTTTTTGCTATTTAGTCTAAGCAGTCACTGCCCAAATCTATCTAAATTCTTAATGGACTCAATACCTACGGAGATTTCCTTAGTCTGGAGGACGGCTCCCTCAATTTTTGTTTTTTCCCATCACGAGAAGTGTAGAACAAAGTCTAAATTAGATCAAAGCACTCATTGGATAAATGTAAATATTTACTGAATCTTATTATGCAACCATTGCAAGTTTTTCTTACTACTTAGTTTAGGTAGACCCCACATAAAGCTATCCGAATCCCTAGTGCATCCAATACCTACGGAGATTCCTTATTCTGGAAGATGGCTCCATCATTTTTGTTTTTCCGAGAAGCACATAACAGAGTCTAAATTAGACCGAAGCACTCATTGGGTAAACGTAAATATTTATTGAATCTTATTATACACCAATTGTAAGTTTTTCTTACTATTTAGTCTAGGCAGTTCCCATCAACAGCTATACCAATTTCTAATGTACTTAATACCTGGGATTTCCTTATTCTGGAGTCAAAAAAAAAAAAATCTCCATCGTCAAGACTCATCACAAAGTGGGATTTCGCTCTCGGATCTAACTCTCTTTCAAATGCAATTTGTTTGCACCCATGTTAAGAGTACACTCCGCCAATTCGACATGATCAAGCGCAATTCTAGAAGAGCACAGCGAACAAGCCAAATTCCTGGTTTCCTCACTCCACCAAGCCCTTCTTAGCAACGGAAGCACAGCTCCGGACAAAAGCGATGCGGCCAAAGCCACGAAGCTCCGGTGAGTGATGGACATCGACAATCAGTATAAAACAAAAGTATGGAAGACGATCAATGCGGGAATTAAACAAAAAAACAAGAGTGAACGAAGATCATCGCCAGAGCTCTTCGGGGCAAAGTACCTGGAGGAACAGAGGACAAGGCCGGCTCCGAAGGAGCCCAGATTTCCCGGGGAAATGTAGGTTCGATTCGTCGCTGGGAGATGGGCGAGGTGGGGCAGAGCGAGAGGATTGCGCTGGACGGGTACGTAGAGGAAACCTAAAATCCTCGGGCAAGTTGCAACTCTTTTGCGGATAGCGAGGGGCTTTCAGGCGAGAGAAGAATCTGAGAAAGCTCGTAAGAGAGTTAGTTTTTAGAGAGAGAGAGAGAGGGAGAGAGGAGCAATGCAGAAACAAGAAGAGCACAGAGAGAAAAGATTCAGAGTAATACAGAAACGGGAAGAGCAGAGAGAGAGAGAAAGAGAGAGAAGGCCAACATTTTTTGGTGCGAGAATTTCAAATATTTCCTTTCGATTTCCTTTTTTTTTAATGGGAAACGCATTTCTATTTGTTTCCTTGATCCAATTTTTTTATTTATTTTAATCATACTTGGAATTTCTCCTCTCGTTAAATTTTTTCCCAATTTGAAGATCATGCCCATTTATTAAGTTCCCTAATCGCGACCCTATTTCGTGTCTAATACGCGTCGAATGTTGTTAATTGTAGACATGATTTTCGTGGCACACGTTTATTAAAGAGTTGGAGATCCAACCTTGTTCGTTCTTTTGAATAGAGCGATGAATATATTGAGTATGTACTTCTATCCAACCATATCTTTTTATAAAATATTTCCCAATCCTATTTCCGAGACAGTTGATATATCATTGCTATTAAAGGATGAGATTGAAAGGTATATGTAAAGTTTTAAACTAGTACGATTAACTTGAAATAACGTGATTCAATAAATTTTTGCCTCTTCCTTTTGCTGTCCTCTAAAGCTTGCCAAGAACCCACTTAGCTCGTTTTTAACCTAAGACGCGTAAAGTTTTCACGACATAGTAGACATTGACGTGTAAATCTCATATAGTTTTTCATAATTTAATTTTAGATTTAGATAAATTTTTAAGCTTAAACAACAAAGCAAAATAAAACATACTGCTTATGCTTAATCATAAATAAAGAAGCTCGTATCAATACAAATATTGATGAAGCGTTTTTCGATGATTAGAATGCTTGGAATTAGACTGATCACCTAGTGGGCTTGAACATGTGAATGGTGTCGATTTTGAGCACTTTAATTTATTTGTTTATTGTGTGTTAGAAATCTTACGAGTGTCTTGTTATTGCGCAAGTCATGAGGATTTTCTATCCATGTGAAAGAAAAAAATTACTAAGGCCAAAAAGACAAACTAACATTAAAAGTGAACGCATCCTAAGTACATTTGACCCTTGTGCATTTCATTATTTGTATCATATTTTTCCTAACAATAAGGTGCTCAACGTTCTTCAATGCACCTTATCAGAGCTCGGTTTGCGCTTGCTCTAGATGGCTCCAAGAGATTATGTAAGCATAGGTGGTGGTTCAAACTTAATTCTTGACGTAAGTAAGAAAGATAAACACATTTATGACCCGAATAGGTACAATGCAATTCGTCTATCGATGTTGCGCTTGCTTGGTTTTGACAAGTATCATCCAGATAGCTCTTTTAGGTGAAGAAGATCCTGCCGAGAAATTCTTCCAATGTGCCAGAGGAAGCCGAACAACTTTCTCAAAATAAATAAATGCATTGCATTTCTTGTTGTATATCCAAGCAATCAGTCGTGCATCTTCCTATTGCTTTCTTTTTTCTTTGGGATTGTTGATACCTAAATTTTGTCGACTCGATCATTGATTTTTTGTATACAAATTAAGGATTAATTTAACCAAAAAAAATGCATCAGAACAAATAAAATGAAAAAAAAATGGGAGAAATCGATTTGATTGATTATGTATGAAAATTTAAAATTCTGATGGATATTCAAATTTTGATAAATGCAGAAAAAATTAAAAATTAGGTGAATAAAGGGGGCGAATTAAAAAAAAATGGAGAGAAAGAATTCGTGCAAGAGGGGCGAATTCAGAAAAATTTTCGGAGCAAAAAGTGAGAGTGGTTCCTTCATTTTGTTAGAATTCGAAATTCAAAAAAAAAAGAAAAAAAAAAAAGGGTTCTTTCGTCTTTTTCTTCCAGAAAAAATCAAGGTCAAAAAGTGTTTTGAAAAAGATCAGCAGAGAAGTGACGTGAGAGAAAAAAAAAAAAAAAAAGATGAAACGCTACAGTGTCGTCTTCCCCGAAGGGGCCTCCCCGATCGCTCCAGGCGTGCCCGCGCCGTCCAGCGCGCCGTCGCCGCCTCCGCCAGCCACCTCCGCGTCTCCGCCGCTGCCGCTCCGACGCACAGCACCGACGCCGACGCCTCAGCAGCTCGCCTCACCGCTCCATCTGCACCACCCAGTCGACGCCCGAGCTCTGCCATTGACCCCGCACTACCTCAGTCACCATCTCTGCCCGAGCACCAGCGACGCCAGCTGATCAGCCCCCCCCCCCCAGTGACGCCACTGCTCGCCGCTGCCGCCCTACAGCGCTCGGTTCCCCTCCGCTCACCGCGACCCAACGCCTGAGGCCCTCACCGCTCGACTGCTGCTGCCCCGATTTCACCGCTCGAGTGCCCCGACACCTGCAGATCTGAGCTCGCTTCCACCCGACGTCGTCGCCGCCCCAGCAGCCCGCGACCCAGCGCCTGACTCCGCTGCACCGGCCGACGCCACCTCTGCCTCTGTCCGCGAGCCACTGCGCCTCTGCCCTCTGCTCAAGCACCCGCAGCAACCCGCCCGCCGGTCACAGCGCCTCTGCCCACGCCTCCGCTTCTGCAGACGTCGCCTGTACCTCCGTCCGAGTGCCACTCAGCCGCCGCGCCACCTCTGTCGCGTCCGCACCAGCAGCGCCGGACGCCAGAAGCCCCGACGCCGACACCCCTGCAGCGCCTCCGTCCGCGACTGCATCTCCGCCTCACCTGTGGCACCCGACGACCAGCGATCTGCCGTACAGCACTGCTCGCCCAACGACCGCGCCGTGCCTGCCAGCCTCCGCTCGACGACCGCGCCTGCAGCAGCGCCAGACGCCCTCGCCGAGCCCCGCCGCGTCTCCGCTCACCACCGCGCCTCACCCGCGACCTGCAACTCACCCCGCAGCAGCCCACTCGCCACCGTCCTCCTTCCGGCGACCCAGTGCCCGACGCCGCTCGTCACCCCCGACGCCCGCGCCAGTAGCCCGCGCTGCTCCGCGACCGCCCGTTCGTCCCACGAACACCAACGCTGCTGCAAGTCCCCTCATTTAGGTAGTTTAGTTTATTCTTTTTTAATGTTATTTTTTATTTTATTTGATAGCATCTTTAAGTTTAGTTATCTAAATTGCACTATCATAGAGATTTTGTCCGGAATTATTATAATTATTAATTTAATCTGAGAGACATCGGATTATTTTTTTAATTATATTAATTTTTGGGCTTTTTGGTAGAATTTTAATTGTTAAATCATTATAATTATTAATTTGATCCGTAAGACTTTGGATCAGATTTTTAATTATTTTGATCCCTTTGTCGTGATAATTAGGGTTAAGATAATCGTCAATTTGACCTGTGAGACAACATGTTATTTTTTCGATTATTTTAATTCTTTATTTTGTTGATAGCTTAGATTTAATATTTATTTAATAATCACTTATCTTTAAAAAAAACTAAAAAATCAAAAAAATCAAAATTCTGCATGAGCATATAGGTTTAGTAAATCAGACATGTAGGTTTAGTAAATTAGAATTTTCTTAGGATTACATTTTTAGGGTTGCATTTCTAGAAATAAGTTAGGGTTGGACCTAAATTAATTTTTTAGATAATGATCGCACATTTTAATTATCTCACTTTTCAAAAAATAGTTTTATAAGATAGGATAGGGTTTAAGTCAAATTAATCCCTAGAATAAATTAAAAAATTATCCCTTTTTAGATAGTTTAATTAGGGGTTTTATTAATTCTGAAAAATACAAAAAAATATGAGATGCATATTAAGTAGTTTGATAATAGGATCATTTGATTAGAATTTATTTACTTGTAAAATTAGGTCATAAAGGTGCATATTAACTAGTTTGCATAATATGATCATTTAATTAGAAATTTTTTAGCAAAGCTAGGTCATGTAGTTAAAAAATGCATTTTTTTATAAAAGGATTCTAATTTCAAAGAAAACCAAAAAAAAAAAAATCATTTGTTTTGTGTGGTTTGCTTTGTGTGATGCAATTTATTTATTTATTTTATCTGAATGTTTAATAGTAGATGAGCATCCGTGTGGTCACCATACTTGCATGATAGTAATTTAGGTTAAAATAAATCAGTTGCCTGCAAAAAACATTTTTGAAAATTAAAAAGAAATGGTACCGAAAGGGCATTAGAGCAATCTAGTATAACCAAGTCCCCGTACCCTTAGTCTCTAGTTCGTAGAAGTAAAATAATTCTTCCATTATTTTACTTAGGTGTCTAATTGACCTACCATAAGCCGATTAGTGACAACTCCTAGTTAATAACCTTTTGCATGTTTAAAAATTTAGACTTAAGTCGCGATTTGGTATAGGCTTGGAAGAGCCCGAGCTAAGTTTAAAGACTTAGTAGTCCATTAACCTAGTTTTAAGTGGTGCACCCGAAAATTAGGTCGCGACGTGGATAAGTGCATTGGAAGTCTTAAAATTTGTCATGAAAATACAATTAAATCCTAAAACTATCAAAAAGTACAATTAAGTCCTAAAACTTGTCACAAAGTGTAATGAAGTTCTAAAACTTTCAAAAAGTGCAATCAAGTCCTAAAACTTATCAAAGTGGTTCAACTTAAGTCCTTTAATTAATTGCACTTTTTGAAAGTTTTAGAACTCGGTTGTACTTTCGAGACAAGTTTTAGGACTTTATTGAATATTTTGAAAGTTTTAGGACTTGATTGAACTTTTGTAACAAGTTTTAGGACTTAATTACACTTTTTGAAAATTTTAGGACTCAATTGCATTTTCATGATGGGTTTTAGGACTTCTAATGTAGTTTTAGAACTTTTGTGACACGCAGGTTTATCGCTCAATTGCATTTTAGGAGCGTGTCGATTTGAACTACATACATTAAGAAAGATGCACGACCTCCGGAAAAGCTTATGAAGTGTTCCATCGTTGGGGTGTAGCAACGGACAAGTAATAAAACTCTTCACGCATCTAGCCTTTTGCATGAATTGAATATAAGACAAATGCTTTATTGCTCGTTTAAACACGCCAATAGCTTAAATTTATGAGTCACTTTATTTTGTTGGTCAGTTATAAAGAGTAATTTATTTATGGCCAACTTGCAAGAAAATCATCAACTCAATTTTCCAATATATCCTAATATTATTGAGTTATCAAAAAAATGTCCGACCTTTAATAATTTGCCCAAATCTATCCCGGCATTAATATTCCATCCAAAACTGGATGATAAATATGTTATCTGATTTCACTTCTTGCAGATCTTCCTACTGAAATGATGAGGATCTGACTAGAGGTCACAGCTTATGCAACCCTTGCTGATATTTTCCTATTGCTGAAGTTGTTTGTAGTTTTTTTCCTTTTGGATGACACTGGCGTCCCTAATCTTTGTCCTTTGATTTTCCTGTACCGGAGGCTTTGATTGTAAAACTCAGTGGGTTAGCCATCCTGTTCTTCAGTGCCATAGTTCTTGAGCATTCAGGCTCTGCCAAACGCCAAAAGCTATGGTGAACTTGCCCCACGATTGAGTTACATCGCATTATGTTTATACTGCGTTGAAATTGTCACATCTCTCAATGAGGATTTGCATTGTGCGAAAGGATTGGTTTCGGAGAAAACACGAAGCAAGTATGTTTGTTGAATCTGTATGAAGGCATAACTCTAGGTGAAGTCGAATCAGCGCCCACAACCATGCAGCCCTGCCCCAATGAAGTACATCGCCGCAGCAACCCAAATGGGGAGTTTGAACTCAGAAGTTGCCCGATCATCTTTAGACCAGGCAGAGAGCACTTGAAAGCCCGCATTTATGTCGAGTAGAAATTGATATGATTGAATGCAATTAATGAAGAAAATTACAGGTCAAATTTCAGATGCCCTCTTGAAATGTGGATTTTTTTTCCCGCTAAGAACATCTCCTGGTTTAGTGTAATTACAAAGTGAGAGACTGCAGAGCACTGGACAAGTGGGTGATTATGGAAAAGCCTGCACTGCGCTGATGGTATAGGATCTTGTCAAGCGAGCCCAGCGATGGAGTGGCCGGTTTCTATACGATGAGACGTTGAATTGAAACGAAAGATGAAGTTCTCCTCGTGTCACATGGCATCTCGATCTAGTGCCAGTCGATGAAATCCTCCTAATGGCCTAATTTTTTCCTCTCTCGTCTTTACAGCAGCACTAGAAACCGTATTTCTTCGCAGTGAAATTCTTGCTTACGCTCTGTGTACTAAGGCCATTCAAACGAGGGAACTCTAGGAACCGAGAAAAAAGAACAAGCCCTTAGGATCATCACCTGTTATCATCGTCCCCATCTGACTCAACCACACATACCTTCAGTGTGGACTAACGACTCACTCGAGTGACTCCTTGACTTTGTTCATTGCCCAAACATGACATGCCGTCTCCAAACTCGGGCTCTTGCTCCACCGTGGTCTGCAGAGAACCATCAAGAGTGATCCGCCATAAGTCAGAGATCTTCACATCTTACCACCAGAAGCAGGACATCTCCCGTGCCGGGCTTATCAAAAGAAACACGTTATCCTCTGTGACGAATGAAACGATAGTAGTCCTATCACGATCAAGGCAGCCATCTCTCACGTTGTAAGTGATCCAACCGATGGACCGAGCCATTGAGGGGAACTTGCATGCAACCTGAACCCGAATCGTCTATCCTGTAATCATGAACAGGAGCCAGGACATCAATGGCGCTCCAGCAACCCGTGCTCAGCTGGTAAATCTCCTGCTTCCGTGTACAAGTTGTGGTGCGCTCGAAAATGCACCATTCAAATCACGTCATTCGCAGGACCTTTGCAGCCTATCATAATCTAGATTAATTGAATTTAAACACCCTTAATCGTGTATATGTATCCACCATATAGGAGCTCACAAATCAGCCATGTCCATCTTTAACCAGTAAGTCCACGAGGCTTGAACTGCTCCTCAGTAAAGTAACACCTCACCTCTGTGGTATTTCCAGCTTGTTGAGGAACTTTTGTTGTCTCGACTTGAGGCCCTTCGCTGCATAATTACACTAGGAAAGTGATTTATTCATTTCGTTTGATTTGTCAAGAAGAAGTACCGGAGATGTAAGAATAACTTGCATAAGTGCATTTTAAATCTCAGCCAAGCACATGACTTCAACTGTGAAAACATATGGATTTGTCATTGAGTTCATCTAGTTCCTACTCAGGAGAGTGTTAACCATGGAGAAGCGGGAAAAAAAGTATTTTTTTTTTTAACTTCTAAAGTAAAAAAAAAAAAAGCTCTAAAATTAGAAAAATCAATATACAATTATTGGCATCAATATAGGTGTTCTTTGAAAAAATTCACGAATCTCACCAGTAAAATATAATAATTTCTGCTTAGTAATCATACCTCCATTTTTTCCCGTTGAGTTACTTGATCATTGATGTTACCGGATGCTTTTTACCTCTCCCGCTCCTCTTCGGTTTTCCCAACCCAAAGACAATTTACCTGCGATTCATAGAACACTCCACTGTTTCATGGACTGAACTAAAAACGTTTGATACGTGGAAAATGACTTTGATCATGAAAAATATTGAGGTTGAAAATACTGAATTCAAGAATGTCTCTGACATAATTCTGTTTAGCCCCAGATTCCTCTATCAGATCCATTTCTGGTCCACTGCTGTGGTTTTTGTAACATCATAGCAGTATAAGACGCATAAACTTGTTTATGCATATGCTCTGATTTCTCGTCTCTTATGCCTGTATAATTCGCAGTGTGTCCAGGTGTATGTCAACAAGGAGGGCAATGATGTCATGGAAATTGGCACGGTGCAAAGTTGGTAGGACCATAAGGATGGTGGAAATGATGTTATCAGTAGTATGGCAAACTCAGTACTCGTCTACATACTTTCCTTCCTAGTTCCTACCCACGAGGGATGCAATAAGGGCAGTGATTGTCGCGCGATTCTATCAACTGAGAACTTTTATGCGCAACTAATCTTCTGATCAGTGTGCTTTCCATAACTGTGAAGAGCAGACAGTGCACCATGATCTTGAGTATGGTTGAAGGTTCTTAAATTTCACCAACCTTTTAGTGACCTTGCATGAGAGCGCCACGATTGATTCTTTCCTGCTCAAGATGATATTCTATTCGAACTACTTAATGGATGAGGGTTTCCATGCTGATCCTGAATTCGAGGACCATTTAACGAAAGAATAATGTCGAACAAAATTGATTCATGGATTCACTTGGTAGTGTGGAAAAAAGGTTAAGTTCTTTAATTAGACTTCTTAGGGTGCGGCATTTCTGATATTTCTCACGGGTTGCCTAGCATTGTTCATGGCGCAGCTATTTAGTAGAGCTCAAGTTAACTGCATGCGATGTCAAACCGGTGGTTTGAAACCGCTTGGACTGCTTCAATTGAAGTCACTTAGAAAACTGTCCCCGAAGGAAATCATGCTAAGTGAGAAGATCCTGGGCGAGATAGTATCTGCTCGCCCATTGCTTGGAGAGTTGTCTCCTGAAGAATGCTATTTTCTCCAGAAGCTTCACTTCGATAGGCACCCACATATTGAAGAATTAAACCTTGATATGTTTGAGGGCTTGGAGATGCTTGATCTTGCTTGCGCTGATGCTACAGATTAACCATTGCTGTTGATACTCTGAATCGTGTAATGAAGATAGTTTTTCTAATATCAGAATGTGGATATTTCTGGGTCCATAGAATATGTCAATTTAACCAATTACTCATATCTGGTTACTACGTCGCTATGCTTCAGTCATCATTCCAAATATTCTCGCAAGTCATATCACGAATTCAGAGAGCTTCTCGAGAAGCTGACAAGCAGTACGTATTTTACGCCATGCACTTGGGGTATACTGGTATGGTTTCTCCCCCATTGTTCTAACCTGGTTTATCTTGCTTTTGAGGTTCTTCTAGATGATTCAATTGGTACTCCTTGAGCAACAAGTAATACTCGTTGACTGATTTTCTTAGAGGATTTTGAAACAGAGGGTGAGGTTCCATCTATTTTAGTCTCTTTTTTCTTGTTGCTCTTAGTATATTAATTCATGAGGTAATATGAAGAGCATTAAGGGAAAAAATAAACACATTACCCGGGCATCTCTTTTACTTTTTCTGCCCCTGAACTTGTCGTTGCAGGCTTCCCTTTATGTAACTCAGACATTGTTGAGGTTTCCCGCGTTGTTTTTTGCATTGTTAAGAAGGTGTCTGCATTGGATTGATGTATTCTGTTACTTGCAACCATTCAAATTGAGAGTGAGTTTGGCTCACTTGACTTATTTGATATCGCTGTTCAAACTGCTGAGTTTAGTTCGATGGTTGGAATGTGTTGGAGATGAGGAAGAAACCGTACAATCTAGATCTTCCTTCATTGATGCGCTCAGAGGCCTGGCCATTGGTTCGTTCCAATGGCGTAATTTCCCCCTCACTTCCTACATTCTCATCATGCCACCTCTCTTCCCTCTAGATTAACCAAATTCCGACACACTAAAAGTTGATTTTAAGTCGACGATTTTGACTGGCTCAAAAAAAGAAAAAGAAAAAAGAAGATGCTATCGAAGTCGGATTATTGTTTCAGGGTCGCAATTAAGTTGAAGTGAGTTCTTCCCAAATTAGTGGAATAATCAAAATGTTATCAATGTATGGCCGGCATATGCACTGACTGTCTTCCATGCTTTCTGACACTCTAAAGTCTTTAATCAATTCTTTCTTCTATCAATATTCTAAATATGGGAATTGACACATCGGCCATGCCCATTATCGAGACTAACAAAATGCACCTCCCTGGGATTTCTAGCATATTAAAGAGTTATCATTGTTGTCTTGAGACACTCAATACATATTTATTTTAGATGTCAGCATATACTCTCGGTATAAATGCTTGAGTTATAAATTGTATTAGCGTGTTGGATTTACTAGAGATCAGAGAGTGAATCGTATCTTGAATCTTCAGCTCAGTGAATCCAAGTGGATACAAAGACATTACTTTGATGGTGAGAATTACTGGAGTTCATCGAGGACACCCTCCACTGCGTGAAGCACCACCCTAAGCATGTAACGATACATGGATGTGACAAAAGTTATTATGTTTCCCAAGAGCCTCAACTCGCGCAGTGATACACACCTTTTGATTGTCCTAGCGGCTGTCTTGAACACCCTCTTTCTTTAACCCTTGACCTTTCCTCTTGCAAGAGTGTCTTACACCTGATACATATTTAAAGAAGCACAAAAGTTCCTTCCTGTGTTGTACTTCTTTCGGTGCACCTGGATCAATATGTAATCCATGTTCATGTTATTGTAAATCAATAGATGCAAGAAAATAGAAATTGCACATGTAAATAGTTTGTATTTTGATGTTAATGAGGAAGCTTAACGACTCCTACAACTAGTTTGCCTTATTATTTTACTGTAGATTAAGGACGGCAAGACGTGGATCTACTAGAAATTAGCAAAACATCCCGTGCTTTGCTCGAGATTCATGCAGGTTTGTTCGTCCTAGAATATTTAGAGTGAAAATTTTTATATAATATATATATATATATATATATATATATATATATATATATATTTATATGCCCGAAGAAATCATTAAAAGCATATTGTTTTGTCTTCTTGAAATATTTTTTTTCATACTCTTCTTGTAAATACTCTATGATAGTGACTATCATTTTCTTTTTCAATATGATAAATGCTTTTAAATCAAACCTAGTGGATGGCAAAAAAATTGGCCAGGAAAATTTCACATAAAGGTTCAAAGTAGAGTTGTTTTCTCAAATAAGTGTCCCGGGTGAATCTTGTATCAAACAGGGTCTGAAGTTGCCAACTCTATCTCAAATGAGGGCCTCAACTCGCTAATTGGCCAAATTTTCGTTGGTGGACTTATTCCGACGATTGGAGCACGGGCATTTTTGTTCAAAGATTGTAATGGTTAAAAAAAGAAGGTAAATTAAAGATTCCAAATTGAATTCTAGTGCTTTTTGCATATTTTCTTTCTTTCCCATGTCGATCTTCAATTTTCTTAGTGTAGATTTTTCTTCCAACCAAATTAAAGAGAATCCTCTCCGCTCTTGGATTCTCTTTATAGATTCTGTCCCAATTAAATAAGAAAGATCCCAAATTGATTTTGTCCAAAAAAAAAATCTATTTTGATCCAAATTAAAGAATTCTGACTCGAATCTTCTCCCCCCATGTGTCCCGAGCTTCTCATATAGCCTCTCCTTGACTTGTCTTACCACTCCTCCAAGCTTCTCAGCTTGATAGCAGTATCAATTTCTCCATAAAATAGGCTTGAAATGAAATCTTTGAAGGAAAGAGAAGCGTGTATTCAATACTGGGCTTTTATAAGACAACTGCAACCGAGGTCAAATTAATTTTGGTAATTGCTTTGAACCAATTCAGTTTATAACTTGAATTGAAGAATTTGTATGCTTTTCAAAGCAAACCAAAACCAACTATTTTTGGTGAAGCCTCTTGTTGACGAGTTCTTTTGTTGATCGAAGCATCATAAATAGAAGAATTTTTTTGTGCAGCTACTTTCACTTAAAGACACATAGTGTGCCACTTTGAACTTGCTAATCGAAGCATCATAAATAGAATAATTTTTTTGTGCAGTTAGTTCCACTCAAAAACACATGGTGTGCCACTTTGAACAAGCGCTGGAGGAGTGTCGATTTCATTAAATTTCAACATCCCCTAATTTGCTTCATTTTGATTGAGGTCAGTTTTTTAAATCAGTGCATCCGATTTTTCATTCATCCAAGAATAGCCATCGTAGCTTGTTCAAGCAGCATGTCGACAAGCTACAAGCATATCATGGAATATCACACTGATGGCAGCGAGATGTGAAGCTGAAGAGTTTCACTCAGCCACTATTTTCACCTTCTTTGATGCAATCTTGTTCAGTTAGAAAGGTGCAACAATTGGCAGATGCATCGCAAGAGTTTTACACAGTCTGCTCTCGAAGCCTCCCTACTCCTCTCAGACGAAACTTAATTGCAAAGCTAACAACAATAGTGAGTCAAGCTACACAAATCATCGAATCGGAATATTAAAGCAACTCATGCGATAGATTGACAGTGAATCAAGAGCATCACACGGTCGCACACTAGCAATGACGAAGAAAATTTGTGCGGGAGAGAGCGAGAGCAGAGGGGATTGTTCGTCTTTTGGGAGTGAACGACGAGGACCTCGATGGAACTTAGTCGCTGGCAAGATCACATTCGAGCTCCCGGACAAGATGCTATGCCACGCGGACTCCTTCCTCGACCGCCCAATCTCCTCCCTCGCCATCGACGACGACCACATGCACGACGATATGTACTTTGTCCTCTTCCCGAGTCACAGCAGCGCCATCAAAATGTTGGAATGAATGGGTCCGTGTCTGAGAGAGAGAGAGAGAGAGAGATGTGAATGAAGGAGGAAATGAGAGGCTTCGGATTTGGGATCGGAAATCCAAAAAAATAAAGCGAAGCTTCTCTTTGATTTGGTTGGGTGAAAAATCTACAAAGAGAATCCTATATTTTACCTGGTTACAGTTTTTGGACAAAATTACCCATGATTTATTTACTAGAATATGCCCATCGGAGAAGATTTGAATAACCAGCTTGTTGGGACCCTCATTTGAGACAAGTTAGTAACTTCAGATTCTTTCTTGAAATAAAATCTACTCTGGACTTGTATTCGAGAAAACGCTTCCACTTTGAACCCTTATTTAAAATTTTCCCAAATTGGCCACTTGAGAAAGTTGACGCTGCATTCAAGATATATGACTATCCAAATTGACTAATTTAGTTGTTGACACTTAAACTTTTGCATAAAAAATGGGTTAATTTTTACCCCAAAAAATAAATAAATAAAAATTGCACGACATATAGTTTAGGAACATTTATCTTTTTTTTTTATTGGACTACCGATGAGCGCAATATTCCACTGAGATTTTTCACATATTTAGGTAATATACACCGAGAGACATTTTTTTAGCAAAAATGAAATTTTTGGATGAAATATTTGAAAAATACAAAAGAGAATATAGCGCGGGATGCAACGATATATTCAGGAGATTATGCACAGGAAAAATTGGAAATGAATACCACCGCCTATGGTGGCTGCGCTGGATAAGAGTTTTCATGAAGTCTGCCTAGGACGGAAGGGTTTGAAACCCAACGTACCCGACTTGGGGTCTTAAGTGTGATGTCGGGTGATGAGTCATCCGCTAACGTCACCTCAGGTTTGCTCGGTCGGCTGTCGGCTGTACGGGATTTTTGGATCATAAAAAAAAATGAAAATAAAGTATGCCACAAAGGTCTAAATTTTTCCACTATAAAAGGTGTTGTTTGTGTACGGACACAAGAGAGGAATTTCCAAAAAAATTGGAGCAAAAGGGAGGTTTTTTTTCGCTTTTAGGAGAGAAATAAGAAAAGAAAAGTCAAAAGGTGCTGGTGAGGGAGACGTGAGGCAGTACAGAGGGCACGTCGATCAGCCGAAAAAAAAAAAAAAAGGAAACCTAGCGGCGACTGTTCATCTCCCTCGGAGGGCCCCTCCGACTGCGCCGGCCGTGCCCGCGCCGTCCGCTGCGCCGGCACCGCTCCGCTCGCCACCGCTGCTCCGTCGGTCCTGCCTCCGAACGCCATCGCCGTTGAAGCCCGCCGCCGCCGTCTCACTGACGCCTGCAGCACCATCGCTCGCCGTCTCTGAACCGTCGCTCCCCCCCGACGCCGGCAGATCCGAAGCCGGTCGCAACCCATCTGCCTCGCCGTCGTCGCCACCGCAGCAGGTCGCTGCCCTCCGACCGTACCTCGGCCCTCGCTCGACGTCCCCCGCTCCAGCCGTGACCTGACGCCGGCAGATCTGAGTCGAGCTCGCCTCCGCTGCGACTCGCGAGATCCGACGCGTCCCCACCGCCGCTGCAACCAGACGCCAGAAGCCACCGTCCCTGCTGCGATTCCGTCCTCAGGCCGTACGATCGTAGCTGCTGGTCGCTGGGCTCCCGACCCTGACTCACGACGCCGCTGCTGCTGTCTCCGCCTCTGCTCCGACGACTCGACGCCAGCAGCCGCGACGCCTGACGCCGTTGCCCCGAAGACCAGCGACCGACGTTCCTGCTCAGCGCCCTACGTCCGCTCCGTCTCTGCTCCGACGCCGCTGCTGCCCCCGTGACGCCCCCTCGCCGGCGACTTCCCTTGCCGGATCTCCGAAGCGGCCAAGATTTCTTTTAAAAAAAAAAAAAACAGAAAAAAATCAAATTAAGTATATTTGCTTTATTTCATTATGCAAGTTTATCTTTCTTTTTTTTTTTTTATTGTTACTTATTTGAAATATTTCCTTATGCATAATTGGAAATGTTGACATACCACATGATTCACAACCGCGCCTAGGTTTTTTATTTCATCTTTTAGATGCAATAATTAATCAAACGGGAATAAAATCGATATTTTGGTCTTTAAGATTTAAAGATCAATTTATCGATTTTATTAGCGAGATCTTATCTTAACAATATATGATACCTTTGGTGATTTTGAATGGTCTGTCTTGTCTTGATTGCTTTATTTCTTTTGAAATATGTTTGGGTTAGGATGTTGCATGCTTTAGGGTTATTTGTATATTTAGAGTAAACATTTTATTTATCATGGATTATCGAAAAAAATAAAAAAAAAACATAAATTTAGGATGTTAGATTTTTGTTTTATTACCTTAAATTGCATGTTTAATTATTAGACATTTTTTTCTTTAATTTTGAAATTAATTTTAAAAAAAACAATAAAAAATCATTATGCATATGTCACGTAGAATTATAGCATCCTTTGTACATCATTGTGCATTAGGATAAAATTGCATGTTTCATTTTAAGTTTAAATTAACTTTTTCTTTTTTAGATATATTGCATCTTAGCTTAGAAATTGCTAAGTTAAGATAATATCTTTGTTTAAATTAGGATTTAGCCTGACTTAATCCTTAATATAAGTTGGATAGAATCTTAATCTAACTAGATAATTTTCATATTTTTCTAATTTCGAATTTCATGGAAAATACAAAAAAAATTGCATTAGAATTAATCAATTTCATTCTTTAGGATAGACTGCATTTTATTTATGTCATATAGTTTAGGTCATATTGCCATGCCATATCATTCCATATTAGATTAGTAGCATGCATTACATAAAGCATGATTTCCATTAAATAAGTGAAAAAAAAAAGAGAAATCGTGTGTTAATTAAAAATCATATCTAGGATTGTTGATGTGATATTACACTAATCCCATTAATAAGTTAAGACACAAAATTAAAACTAGGATAAATAGCCCAAATAGGGTTTTGCAAATTTAGAAGGAAATCACATTATATCTCTCATTTATAGAATCCCATTAATAAGTTAAGACACAAAATTAAAACTAGGATAAATAGCCCAAATAGGGTTTTGCAAATTTAGAAGGAAATCACATTATATCTCTCATTTATAGAATCCCATTAATAAGTTAAGACACAAAATTAAAACTAGGATAAATAGCCAAAATAGGGTTTTGCAAATTTAGAAGGAAATCACATTATATCTCTCATTTATAGAATCCCATTAATAAGTTAAGACACAAAATTAAAACTAGGATAAATAGCCCAAATAGGGTTTTGCAAATTTAGAAGGAAATCACATTATATCTCTCTTTATAGAATCCCATTATTCGTCAGCAAACAAGCAACCTTAGCCACGCTTATTGGGCCGGCCCAATCTGAAATCACCATCGCTCGCCCGGTATAAGTATAGTCTCAGCATTTGCATTTCGCCTAAAAGCTTGAGATTCATTGCAGCGTTGCAGCAACGTCTGTTTTCTCTCCGTTCGCGTTGATCGCACCGTGCTGTCCTTCGCTTTTAAGAATTCACCCTGTGCCTCCTGCGACTTGTGTGAGCGAAGCCATGAGGAGAACTGATGATCTCACAGACACAGCTGGCGGTTCAGATCTGCCGAAGAGCGAAGAGGATGAGGCAGTCGACAGGATCAGCGGCTTGCCCAAGGAGGTCCGCCTCCACATACTCTCCTTCCTGCCGTTCAGGTGCGCCGTCCGTGCATCGTTGATGCTTCGGCCGTTCCGTGGCCTCTGGAGATATCTGAGCAGTCTGTCCCTCAAGGATTACAATTACCGTTATGATCCCCATACCTGCGATCCTTCTCCTTCTGAATCTGGTGGTGACAGGCTCTGGAATTTCGTCGATCATGTGTTGGCGCTACACGAGAGCCCCGAAATCCATACGTTCCAAATCGTGGTGGGCTCCTATGCGGGAGTAAATTCAAGCAGAGATAGATTGCATGAGTGGATATCCTTCGCACTGAAGAAAAAGGTGAAGGCCCTCGATGTTAACCTAATGATGTATCGTCACCCAGGAGGATCACAGCTAGCTCGTTGCAGCGTGCCAAGTGCTGTTTTTACTACTAGTAGTCTGGTGGAGCTTAATTTGAGTGTACCTAATGTGGAATTTGGAGAACAGATTCAGTTGGAATCGCTTCAAAAGTTGTGGATGTGTGATGTTCATTTAAGTGAGGAGGTGATGCGTAAGTTGATTTTGGGTAGCCCGTCATTGAAGAAGATGTCTCTCCAGAATTGCAGTGGCCTACGAGTTCTGAAGATAGATAGACATCCATCACTTGAAGAATTGAATGTCCGCCAATGTAGAGTCCTGGAAGAAGTGGATCTTGCTAGTTCGGGCATCAAAATATTGGCCGTCTTCATCCTTAAACCGATAAATAAGATAATCTGTCCAAATGTCTCGACACTTGAACTGGCTGGACCGAAACTGGATGGAGTAAATTTGGAGACCGGCTCTTCCCTTAATGATGTGGCCCTCTATTTCCATCGCAGTGGAAATTTCTTTCTGGAAGAAGTTGAGGCCAAAACACTTCTGGAAAAGCTCCGTAACATTACATCTTTTAGTCTGACCAATCGGATTATGCTGGTAGGTTTCCATTCTGTTTAAATGATTTGAAGTTTTTAAGTGATAAGATTAGAATTTTTTGATGCGAGAACTGGCAGTAGTGGCTGGAGGGTTTGTCCACTGTCCAAGTCTCGCAGTATACATTAATCTTTAAAACACACACTATTTATTTTAGATGAGGCTCGTCTTTTTTGTTTCTGTCTTATACATTGTCATTTAGTTGATTTCATCTAACTTCTGCAACTAAATGTTTCGTGCATAAAGGATGATGTTGCCATTTGATACTAATGGATCTTTCTCTTGATGTCCGTAGTTGTGCTTTTGATCATGGTCACTTAATTGGCGATCGCGTGAATAATTACGAATTATAAATTTTATATTGTTATAGGTATTTTATTGATTTTATTCACATTAATCACTTTCCTTATTTTATTTGTATCATATACGGAATCTCACTATCATCCTATTAAGGATATTTTCCTTCCTAATTTTCGAAGGAAACGACTTAGCAATTCAGCCGGTATCTTTGGGAAATTGCTTGGCAGGGAAGGAACCGTCTCTTTTTTAAGAGGGACGGGGCCGTTACCCAAGCATTTCTCTTATTTGTGGGCTATTTTAGGTGATTCAGCATTTTATTATTTGTTATAATAGAAGTCTGAATCTAATCTTGCCTATTTGATATAGGAAGGTTTAGTCAGAGTCTTTACTCAGTATCTAAGAGTGCTGTATCAATACTTCCAAAACTTAGGTATATCACAAGGAGATGTATATCAGTTAATAGTTAGAAGGGCTAGTAGGTGATAACTCCAGCTTGTGGAACGTGTGGTAATCTAGTTATTTGACTAGAATTAATAAAGTGTAGTGGAAACTGGATCCATCAATTACTCTTTCCAGTAAACTGTAGCTTTCAAGGCCTAAAGCAGTGATTTCAATTCGTGAAGTAACGAAGATATCCACTCTGTTTATAATATCTATATAATCCGACTTATTAGAGGGGCGCAATAGCGATTGTTGTATCTTTGTAATTAACTTTAATTATCAGAACATCAAGCATTATCAATCAGATGCTATTCCTTTACTTTTCTAGAGTTTTGTCTATCCTATTTTGTGTTTGAAGTTTCTTAGTTCCTCCGATGGTTCTCAATTTTCCATCTCCAGGTCTTTACCAGATGGAAGCTTATGAATGAACCGCGTCGATCTTTCAACTGGAAGTCTGTGACAATGATTCTTCATTTGGCGAAGCGGCACCTCCCTGGGATTTCTTACGTATTAGAGACTTGCAATTTTCTGGAAACACTTACCATATATGTTTTTCCATCACATACAGATATTGAGGTACGTACTAGAGATTTGTGATTTTTTAGAGACACTCAACATATATGCTTGTCCATTAAATATACAGTTGCCTCATAAATGGCATTGGCGACATTTTTTGCTTTAGATTACAATTTTGCGAGAATAAGGAATATTTTTCTTTAGAAGTTAAAATTATTTTTTTATATTTTTTTGTCTTTAAATTATTTTTACATTCATAGAGAACTGTGGCACCTCTTCATTACATTGATAAATTTCTAGATTTCGTTAAGTATATTAACTTGCTATTGAGTTGTGGATATTGGATGTCATAAGCTGTTAATTTTTTAGAAATTAAATTTATTTGAATTATCAATGCTCGAGCCTTCTACTATGTTTACTATTTGTCAGGATTCTACGTGGGATCAAGCTTGTAATTTTGATGGGAGGAGTTACTGGCATTCAGTTGAGGGCACATTTCATTGTCTCGCACACCACCTCAAGAACGTGATGATATATGCACGTGTGACCGAACCTTACGTGATCGAGCTTATCGAGTTTCTACTTGGGAACGCACTTGTTCTGGAGACAATGGTGATCTCTACCAAAAGGAATTTCAAATCTCGAAACGGTTCCTACTATTCCACTGACGTCGCCCTAGAGGAGCACTTTACTTCGGATATGCTTTTGGATTTCTCGAAGAAGGTTTCTAGTATCCCAAGAATCTCTCCCAATGCAGTAGTACACCTGACCTGAGGAAAGTGATATGCATCTTTCTATTATACTTCTCAGGTTAACAAGCCATGTCTCTATCCTCAAATAAGAGCTTCTCTTAATCCGTGTTCTCTTTTGATCTTATATCCGTGTTCTCTTTTGATCTTATATCGATGGATTAAATAGTTTACCATTGGACACACAACTTCTCTGTTATCATTTTGGTTGGTTTATATGCTTTACTTTTTCTCCAAGCCACTATTGCTTTCGTCGTAACTTTTCAAAGTATGAATTAGGCGATGTGGGAAGCACTACTCAAACGTGACGAGTCTATGTAGCTGGACTGATAGTGGTAATGACACTTCGGCAGTACTAATCTATATGCAAAAGCAAAATATGGCTAGGTCATTCATCTCTTCACGCGGCCAGAGGATGTTAACACCTGATTTTTTTATTAATGTCTCAAATGTGTGTAAAAATAGTAAAAATAGAACGAAATAAAGTAAAAGATCAGAATAATGAAAAGAAAAAAAGGAGAAAAAAACCATTTTTGGGACCCATTCGTAGGGGTGAGCATGGTCCAAGTTTAGTTGTTCCAGCACCTAACTCAATGATCAATTCACACGGTGTTGGCATATAATGTAGTTAATTTCAATCTGCTATGCATGATACCATTGGCAGAGGTAGTTAGGAATTGTAATTGAATTTTTTGTTGACATCCAAAATCCTGAACCGAATCTGATTTCTTTTTTATATTGATTGATTGGATGAATTTGTTAATGTGTTGATTGATCGTACGCATGTATGAGTATGATGGGAGTAAGGATGAAGACCGGTGATCATCATGGAAGGAGGTGGCCCTTTGAAAATAGTTAAGTCTAGGTGGATTAGTATAGTCTAGATTTACTTAGAATAGCTTAGTTAATTGACATAGGATATATCATAGATTTAGTTTGAGAGATATAATTAGAACGGTTAGGACAAATCTTGGGATCACAATAAACCCCCCAAAAACCGTCGCATAAACATTTAATGACTTGAACATCTCTAAGACTCATAATTGGTAAACAAGACCATTAGATTACTTAGATAAATAACCAATCAAGTTACAGCTACCGAAAAGGCGCTTAAAGGAATTATTACTGCAATCAAGTTCGTGAACCTAGAGAACTTCGATTGTGTAGGAAGTGAAATATCCTCCTGTGTTTCATTTGGCCGACCCTAATAGGCTAGCAGCGACTCCCAATTCCCAACTTAAAATGAAACTCAATGCTCGCGAGATAAAGGTTTGTGAGAGACCGCACCTAATTGAGGGTTGTCTTCCCTCTTTTCTGGGCATTACCTCTAAATCCATCTTTCCCCGACCTAGTTGGGTAGGGTGGCAACATATTTCATACAAGATTTGGTAAATTATTAAAAGAATTTAGTAGTTTGGGATCGATTGAATAAATATTGCTAAGTGACTTGAATAGAAGCTAGGAACTTACATTAATTGGTAATTTCGTTGGAATAAAACTAGTAATGTGATATACAAGTTGATGACAGAATGTAATTATTGTGAAGGTCATTCAAGGATCTTCTCGTTGACTTTCATCCTGTTAAAAAAAAATTCAACTTTTCGTGGGTCTTCTAAATTTGGAACGGTTGCCCCTTTTAAAGTGCTTGAATCCTCTATCGGCTTAATTCACATCATTTATTCTATTAGGGTACAATTTTTTTCTCGCAATTTGGTTGACTAAAATGATTCCACGGATTAAGCATTTGAGGAAATCTATGAAATTCGACAAATCATAGAGGTTTTTTCATTTGTGAACACCCATCATGGAGGGAAGGCATCTAGTAAGTAATTTTCTATAATTGTGAAATATGTCAGATTCTCGCCTGCAGTTAAACAGGAGTTATAATTGTGATACTCAAGTGCTAGAGAGAGAAAAGGAAGGCGAAAGTTTGGACTTTGTTCCGTGCTCGAATTGTTGCTCGGTTTAATGAAGAAAGTGGGCATAGTTTGGAAGAGGAAACACATGGTCATCCTGGATGAGAATAACATGAAGTTCAAAATGTAGGCTGAGTTTGAAGTGCAAAAGACTTGCTGTTGCAAGAATATCTTCAAGCGATGTACTTTCAAATATTATGTGTTTAATGATTGGCCCAATTTGCTGATTTTGGGTTTAAGTTTTAGTTGGTCAACTGCCGTTCTTTTTTCTCCTATGAAAAGTGATTTTATTTAACTCTTTATCTATATTAGATTTATTTCTTCATTTTGGCCATGACTAAATTGAATTATTGTGTACAAGTAGTCATGGTGATGGTGATGATAGACCCATGTTCTTACTCTTTTGCGTAAATCATATGAGAGCTTTTATCGCAACACGTTCTATTCGGGAAAGAACGGGAACAATTTTACATTATTATAAATTTTTAGAAACGTAGGTAACTTTCATATATTATGGTAAATGGCTTATTGGTTATCTTATTAGTGAGCTATCAAATCTTATATTAAATGATCATTGGCTTTAATTAATCATCACTTTTTACCAGTACAACTAATTAGCGTGTTAGGTTGATGCCTTGAACGAGATAAAATGAAAAACTCTGTAATAATTGCGGATGTAATTTGTAAATCTTCTCATTAAGAAACAACCTCGACTTTCATCCTATTTAACAAAATTCAACTTCCTGTGGGCCTTACTCAATTTCGAATTATTGCTCCTTTTTTAAAGTTGTTGAATCCTCTATTGGCTTCCTATGAATTTTGGAAATCGTAAAGGTTTTGCATTGGTAGAATACTTCACGAAACAAGGGGCGCAGAATGCTCTACAGGCACTGACAAACACCCATCTTTATAAAAAGACATATGGTAAGTCAGTCTATTACTCTAGAATTCTCGCATGCAGTTAAACTAGACCCATCAGGTGCTAGAGGGGGAGAAGGAAGGCGAGAGCTTAGAAAAATTATGTGCTCGAACTGCTGCTCAGTTCAGCGGTGAAAATGATAGTACGGCCAAGTTATCCAAGAAGAGGAAGCACATGGCCATCTTGGACGAGGATAAACTGAAGTTCAATACAATTTTCCGTTGAATGCATATTGCGTTGAAGTGCAAAAGACTTGCTGATTGAAGAATTGCTTCAAGGGATGTAATACGAAGAGGAAGAATATGATGTTTATTATGTATTTGTGATTAGCCCAATTTTGCTGATTTTTTGTTCTAGTTTTAGTTGGTCAGTTGCCCTTCTTCTTCTTTTTTCCTGCTAAAATAAATTGATTCATATTTTCAGTATGTTACCCTTTATCTATAATAGATTTATTTCTTCTTCATTTTGGCCATGACTTAATTGAACTATTTTGTTCATAAACAGCTACGGTGATTGGTGATGATAGATCCATATTCTTACTCTTATGCGTAAATCATATGGGAGCTTTTAGCATAACACATTCTGTTTAGCAAAGGGAAAATTTTTTACATTATTCTAAATTTTTAGAAACCTAGGTAACCTTCCAATACTATGGTAAATGACTTATTGGCTATCTTGTTAGTAAGCTATCCACTCGTATATTAGATTATCAATGACTTTAATTGATTATCACTTTTTACCAATATCACTTACCAACATGTTAAAAGTTATCAACTCCCACACAAAATTACCAATACTTATGAACCTTATATAACCGATTTCAAAATTATCAACTTAACATCAAATCACCAACTTTTTTTTCCTAGATGAAGTCACCAACTAATTTTATGTTATTAACTTTTATATGAGCCAATTATCTATGTTGATTACGTTATTTTTAATTGAAATTACTAAGTCATGTATTAGAATTACCGGGTTACCTACTACCAATTAAGTTATCAACTAGTTTTACGCAATTAACTCTTATTTGAACCACTTTTCACTGATCAAGTGATCAATTATGAATAGAAGCCAGCAACTTCAACTGATTCGTAATTTCGTTGGAAAAAAAAATTCAAACAAGACCAGTGATGGCATATAAAAGTTGATGACTTCAATGAGAGTGGATTGGTCAACTTGGAGATCTTTGACCTTTTTTGACCTCAGAGGAATCTTACAAGTAATTTAGTTAGTGCTAGAGGTCACGACTTCCTATTTAGTTCGTGACATTGAGAATTTAGTTAGCAACAGAGGTGTGCAGGAGCTTTACGGGCAGAATAACACCCAGTCTTGGTTCAATCTTGCCTCAAAGATACCTGGAAAGGAATTATGATATCTGATACTACCTGCTGCACATCTTCTTATTGACACAATGAGGATCTGACTAGAGGATACAGCCTATGCGATTAGCGTTCACCGGATTTATATGCTTCTCCAGCAATAAATAAATTAAAGGAAAGGCAATCTACTGAACTCCTCAATTAACAACTTATGGTTTCAGAAAACCATTTTCATGTACCGTCACTTCTACCAGTGATGGAGATCTGTTCAGGGATGTTGCTGTAAATCTTTTCATTATCACCGAATGCATTGATGATCAGTTGTTCTGCTTCTGAGGTACGGGGGCATTACTAGTGCTTGCTATAGAGGAGATGCCGGCGCTTTCCTGTTGCATGACATCACCAGGCGTGCGACTTTTGAGAACATCTGAAGGTGGCTGAGGGAGTTGAGGGACCACGCCGGCCCCAAAATCGTGGTCATGCTCATTGGCAACAGGTCTGATCTCCGCCACCTAGTGGCAATCCCACTAGAGGATGGGAAGTCATTCGCCGAGAATGAGCTAGGCCGTGGTCCTTACTCAGATTTATCCGATCATAAGCAAGAAAGCAGTTGAAGCAGATGACAACCTGAGTGTTTCTTCTGTTCCAAGTCGGGGACAAACGATCAATGCCGAAGAAGATGGGTCTGTTTTGAAGAGGATTGGATGCTGCTCTAGCTAAGGGGGATTTCTTTAAGCTGCTTGCTGCCGCTAGGGAGGGTCTGCCGAGCGCTCCCTCCGTGTATATCTTTTCTTACCCAAGATGGCCATTGTTGATGCATGGAATGCGGAAAGTTAATCTAAAGCTAGTCGGGCCAGTTGAATTCGATGACTAGGTCGAATGGAAATGATGGTATTCCGAAGGCAAACTATTGTAAGGAATTTCATCTCGACAATGTCGCAATGCAAGTTCAAAAACCATGAACTAGTGTTTCGCCGGTCACAGCAAAATCCAGAAATCTACATAGAAGAACAAGAATATACTATTGGCTGCCTGTACTAGGGTAAGACGAAAGCATTCTCATCTGTCGTCGTCTCCTCAAATGGGGCAACGCTCCTTACTGTTTTACAGTTGTTGCGACGACCCGGTGGGATGAAACAACGCCGCAGCAACGTCCCACAGAGATTCGTCGGTGCTTGAGACGCCGTGTCGTTTCTTGCGGCGAGTGACCCCCGCCGAGTCGGATTGATACACAGACCCGCTCGATTGGATGACCAAAGCCTAAGCTATACTACATTGCCGACACAGGGAACCGCGCTCAGACCGCACCTCCGGCTCTCTCCCTCCGGTTCGAGTAGCTTGGTCCGCCGGAAAACCAAGGAGCACTCCGGCAACTCCCCCAAATCGGCGAACAGCGGATCCTCGCCCTCCTCCTCGTCCCTCATCCTATGTACAGGCGCCGCTTCCGCGCCGCCTCCCTCGTAGACCGGCCTCTCCAAGAACGACGACGTCGAAGCCACGTCGGCGAGCCAGTCGAACCCGGGGTCGAGCAGGGTGGCGCCGCCGATGAAGCCCGCGAGCTCGTCCGGCTCGAACATGGCGGAGATGGAGTCGTCGGGGTCGGCGGCGGAGGCGGAGGCGGATGTGGAGGAGTCGCTGACGGCAGCGGCGGCGGGGAGGTGGTGGTGGTGGTTCTTGGAGGAGGAGGAGGGGACGGCGTGGTTGTGGTCGGAGGAGTAGGTGACGAGGAGGGTGGTGGGGTCCAGGCGGCTGCGCTCCACTTGCTTTCTGGCGGGACAGCCCTTGGAGCTACTGCATCGGTAGTATCCCCTGTCCAATCACATTGCAAACAAAAACAAAAAATTTATGATTATTATTCTAAACTAAACATTGGATTGTTTTTATTTAATTGTCAATGATGTAATTAGCAATCAAGTTAGTCCTGCTGCTCGCCACTCCGACCGTGACACGCACGCGCCTTCTTGCAGCATCGCCCGCCTGGCTACAGCTAACTTTCTTCACCCACCACCGCCGCCACCCATGCAATGCAATATATGCAAATGCTATGTAGGATGGCTACATTATCATCCTCATAGGAGTCACGTTTTCACGCTAAATGCCTCTTTCATATCTCATGAATAAAGACACTAAGGTGATTAGATTGAAAGAAGTATGTTAGCGAGTAAAACTAATTTTGTATTGTACCGACATTGACCGATGATATTCATGATCCATGCGGGGCATCTTTTTCAATCTCTTATGGAAACCGGGCTTTTATAAGTAAAACAAGCAGAACAAAGGAGGGGCAAAGCAAGGGAGCTATAGGCATATTAATTACCAAAGAGTACTAATGGTGAAATTCTTTGTTTAAGCTCTAACAACGACCGGTCATTCCTCCCATCAATTTGTACTTCCTTTTCTAGATTCTACTTCTACCCGATTAAACTGTAAACAATTCTATTTATTGGCCATTTACTCCATCTTTAACTGTAACCAACATCCAAAACCTATAATGTTATGAGAGATTTTTGGTGAATTTAACCGAGCAGCCCCTCGAGAATATACATTTATTTTAATTTAACAATAACCCTAATAAAAATCCCTCAAGGATTAGCCCTTGATAATTTTTCTTTCCCTACATTTTAAATGCTATGTAAGTCCAGGCTAAGCTTACAGGGAGCCGCATGTTCATCCCCAAATGCCGATGGGCGCGTGACATAACGTCAACAAACCACACCACAACAACTACGATAATGTTCATTTCGAATCAGCCGGCCTGCGACTAATGGATCGATGGGCAATTAAAATTTAATTAAGCTGCATTTCCAAGCCAAGCCCCATCCCTCTCGGCGTATTATACTATGCCCAACGAACCAACCAGCTCTCTCACCCACCATTCACATTGTCGCCGAGATCCCCCCCTCAAAAAAATAAGCAACTCCGCCCCCTTTGCCGGCGGCTAAATCGGTTTCGACGACGCCGTCTTTGCTCAGCCGGTTCACCGACACGATCTCTCCAATAGCCATTCATGATCGCGACTATGTTAAGAGTTACCGATGCTAATAGAAGTGGTGGATTAGGTACCTCGGGTAAGGCGAGCCCTTGATGGGCTTTTGGCCGTACTTCCTCCACGCCCACGAATCGGACGGTGGGTAGGCCTCCCCTTTGCTCTTGGATCCCTCGGGGTCGCCCGCGATCGGAACCGACACCACTCGCTTCTTCACGCTCTTCCTACTTCACGGGAATTCGGTCCCCGTTAATCTCGACATCACGGACAGCTCAATGGAAGAAAAAAAGCACTCGTCGAGATGCCTCACCTTCTCTTCTGTGACGGCTCGCTAGCATTCACCTTGGAGTCGTCCCCCGAGGAGGGCGAATCAGGGCCTTGCTCGGGCTCGGGGTCTTCTTCTTGATCATGCACAAAGGGGTTGGTGTAGAACCGACGATCCATGAGCCCTGCTCGAAAATTGAAGCCTCGGACCCCTCCTCTTATGAGCAGCTTCCGATGAACATTAGCCGATTCGCGCTCGGTTCGCCGGCTAGGGAGCACCGTCGGCCGGAGAAATTGGAGGCAGAGAGAAGTGATTGAAGGGGAAAAGATGGGGTTTAAGTTTAATAGGAGGAGAGTCATGGGGGGTTGACAGATTGGCAGTTTGCGTAGTTTATTTTGGGGGACGTGCAAGCCTATACGCAAGCTCAATAATTATTAAATTATCATTATTCGAGCCTTAATTAATTAAGTTTTAAGAGGGATTAATCAAGTGGAGTGGGGTTTAACATGGGGAATCATGGAGCCTTTTGTCAAAACTAAGTGATGAGGTTGATGGATAAGGTAGGGTATCGGACAAGGCTCGGATGCAATTTGTTACGTCGATGGCTCGAGATTTATTAAACTTTTATCTTGGGTGGGATTACGGGTTCATTGAATCGATTAAAGCAGCGTTTTCGTCGCGTGCGGACGGAGATCGAGACTTAGCTCAATGATTAATTAAAGGGGTAAGTCATTTAATAATCGCTAATGCTAGCAAAGGAAAAAGAGACCCGTCATTCGTTTCCATTCAAACGTGCCTAAAGAAATAATAGCTCCTAAGCTTTGCCATGCCCCGTCCAGGGTGTACCCATGAATATTTAATTATCTAAAATCTCCATAAAAATAAAAAAAGTTTTTTTAGGGGGGCTTCTGTTCAACCTACAGATATTGTAGAGTGGGAGCGCTGGAGCAAATCTCCGGAGACCATGTCCTATTCCTAGTTGTTAAATAACATATTACAATATTTTGTATAAAAATTACGACGAGATATGTAAATGTTTGATGAGTTATGATATAATAACATTATCTCGATGGATCATAAAAGATCTCATGATAAGCAAGATTGGGCATCGTCCTTTCATTTAAGGTTGGTTGTCTGGCCCACCTAACTTTGATCCCGGCCCAGTCAAATTTGGACATAGAATCTAAATATTATTATGAGCGAGACCTAAACCGCCTACCCTCTCTTGATGATCAACTCTAGCAAAACCTTACTTCAATTTATTTGATATAGTGGTGCGCATATATATATATATATATATATATATATATATATATATATAGAGTTTCTATTTTGTTGTCATTTCAAAAGTGAGGTACAAAGATTCTCACTGAATCGCAGAAAAGAAACTTGAAGGTGGTGTGGATTCAAAGGCACTGATTTTGGGCTTCGATCGCATGGATGAATGTGAGAGCAAGTCTTTAGATGGGCCTCAACTCTATTTATGGCGATTCCATAAGTTACTTTTCTACACGACACATCTGACTTTTTGGACAAGTAACTAACTGATTTAATTTCATAATCATAAGGCTTTCCATTTGAGGGTACAAAACCCAATGGACAAGTGAAAAGATGCTATTTTCGCAGCGTCACAATAAGATCAAGTGCGGAAATCTCCTTTTTCTCCCCTTTTTCTGGTCAAAGGACGTGAAATTCGGGGCATTTATAAGTTGGCTCAAATAGATAAAACTCTGGCCCTGTGGAGAACCATGCGAAATCTCGGAGACCATATAAAGACATGGAAGCCCAATTGATTGATCCAAACATAAGATCGTTTGTAGCGACAGCAGAAGGTATCAAAATTGTACCGTGTCTTGTAACAGGCATCCACTCCTCCACTATTAATTCAACCACATCGTTTGAGAAGAAGATGAACTTTGTAGCCAATGTATCAAGGATTCGAGATCATTAACCGGAGAAATTGGTAATGTTGGCCTTGGATGGGGAACTAGCCCTATATAAATGAAGAATCACCATAAATGTGATCACCTAACTTATTTACTAAAATCTGACCAGGAAAAAAAAATTATATATTAAAAAGTCCATACACACACAATAAATTGGGCAGAAGCACATTTCGACACCAATTTATTTCACGTGTGCATCCCTCTGTTTATCAAATTTTATGTGTCATTCCTAATTTGGTTTGAACATGAGAGTGTTAATATATCTCCCATGATCTATTTATAAGGTTTATATGCTTTTTATATACATGAAATTACTCTTAACTTATTACCTTAAACTTTTAGATTTGATTTTCTAACTTGGTATCCAAACTCTTCTTGTTTGAGAAAGGGCCTATCAAGTCTCATCAAGTCTTTCTCCAAGAGAGCAACATCAGCTACGTTTGTGTCTATGCCTCCCCTCTTGGGAGCAATTCTAACTCTTTCGACTCTTTTCGAAAAAGTTTAGACAAATTGGAGGTTGGAGACCACGTATATGTGAATAGCATATAAAATCCATGTATAAACGATGCTAAATACTTTAACATGAGGTATAGATGCGACACAAAGATTTCATTTTGCATGTTGAACACACTATAATGATTTGTTTTATTTGCAATATAACAGCCAGTGAATTTTCTTACTTAATCTTAGACTTTCAAGATATGGCTATTCTCATTTGCTATGATTGATCCCAAATATTATACATAGCATTAGGAAGAAGGCTATACATGCTGTCTCAATGCTTGAATGAATGATAGATGCACTTATAACAGAAAGCAGGATAAAGAGCAAACCAGTAATGCTAAACACGAGTTCTGCTTTGAAGGAATCTGCGTGGAAGCTCATGCCTCGAAAAACTAATTAACAAGAGAAGACTCGAACTTCAACATTTTTGGGTCGTGCTATTGAAAATTTGTCCAAAAGTTGAGTCGACTGGAGCGGGAACTAAACGCGCGACAATGATCGAATCATAAAGTAATGAGAACGAGATCGGCAGGTCTACTTATAATCTGAAACGGTTGAAATAAATGCGTCGTTGTTTGACTAAATCTTAGGGTGGGAGGGACCTTGCGGAAGGCAAAAGTGAGGGGGCAGGTGTTCGATCGCGGCAGAAGGTAAAAGTGAGAGAGAGAGAGAGAGTAGTGCTGACAACTAGCAAGACCCAAAAGACAAAAAAGGATGGCACGTTTTCTCAGATATCGATGTATGATTGCATGAAATTCTAAATAGGGAAACTTATAATAATCCACTCGAAATTGGGTCCATTTCTCCAAATTTTCTCTCCGAACTTTACTTTATTCTAAAACACGTCATGAACCTTATCGCTCTAACCAAATAACCCTTGAGCTCATCGCCAGTGAAAGAAACTGTCGATCAATAAATATGTGCTCATACGTATAGTTCACGGCTTTCCTAGTGTCATTTTCGTCCGAAAGACGCATATTCCTTTCATGTCACTTGCATGCACGGTTGATATCCTTCTCCCTCAATTTCCCCTCAGTTTTTCAACTCGGGAAAAAAGACTACGGTTTTTAGAGCATAAATCAAAGAATTAGAGATGAAAAATCAACAAAGGTAGAGGAACATTTGTAGTTAGAACATTGTGGATAGAACGAACCCAACTAGATGCTTTCCTATGTGAAAGAAGTTTGGGTAAGGTCACTTGAAGGGTAAAGGTATCCAGGTAGGCACGTGCATGCGACAAATACGTATTGTTCAATCGAAATATATATCCATAAGCGATGATCTTATGTGTTATTATGTCAAAGTGATCAAATTCATGAGATAAATTAGAATAAAATAGTTTGGGAGCAACTTTAATGAAAGGGTCCCGCCACTTTGGGGGGAATTTTAGAATTTTCCTATCTAAATACGATGATTTTCCCAAATTTTCTTCGTTATGAAAAAGCAATCTCCGCATAAGTGGTGAGGCAAAAAGACTTTTTTTCATTGACTTTATTTTGACACGGAAATTCTATTACCGCTAAGGGCTAGCAAGTTGAATGGAATGTCAAGAATTTGCAACTCATACGGAACTAGTGGTTACTTATTCATACGTCTTTAATTTTATGCAAACTATTTTTGATTGGGGATACCCACACGGGCGTCAAAAGTCTGAACACTAATGGGATTTGCATGATATTCATGGGCCTCTAAGTAGTCAACCCTTTACATACCTGTTGAAATAATACATGTCCCTTGAAACTTTAAATTGGATGATCTTTTCACTAATCTCCTCCTTTCTTCTTTACAAGAAAAAGAAAAGATCTCCCCCGTTTTTCTCTGTTCTTGTTCAATTTCAATCATGGGGACTGTATGAAAGCTATGTGAGAACATTGATCTGCATTAAGCAGCGCCCGATGTTTAATTTGTTGAGGGGTCGTTGTCTCCATCCACATGTTAAGCATGCCATAATTTTTTATTTTTTGTTTATGTGGTGGAAACTTGCTAGAGTTGAGGAACATCATCATCGATTATCTACCTAACGCTACATTACCAAACATGAAATGTTAAAATCTTTGTTGGATGTTGCCCTTCAATGATTTGATTCCTTAGCACCACCTAATTTTACGTGTCCCTCTTGTTATAAGATCCTATTCATGGTCCGCCCAACCCCCACAAAAAAAAAAAAATGATACTTCACCTCACAATGCCTTGAAGCGCTCTTGAAAAAGGATTTTCATTAGGTTTCTACTAGACAGTGAAGTTGTGTTTTGGACAAAAGACCTTGTTGCATGATACATTCCGAGATTCGATCTATTAGTAAAGTGTATATGCCATGTGTTAATTGCATTTAAAACTCTCTCATGGGGTCTTGCCCAGACGTGAACTTACGGGTCAGCGCAAGTGCCCAAGGCTGCCCCAAAAAAACAAACATGGTCAAGTCAGGCCCGTCGTTGGCCATTTTTTTTTTTAATTTTCAAAATTTCAGTTAAAAAATTAACAAATATGAAAAATAATATCATCTTTTTGTGTCTATTTTATGTCTATTTCATTTTTCTACTTTACTTATATTTTTATACTTTACTTATATACTACATTAGAAAGTTGTCCTTATTCTTTAAATAAATTTTTAAAAGTCAGCACTCGGTAACTAATTCAATAATATTCTTTTAACTAAATATATGGGTAGGCCCTAACATTTTTGTTCGGGCCCACCCAACGAGTCTAGGGAATGTAGCCAAGCCTGCCCATAAAGTTGGAGGGCTTGAGGTGGTCCCCGTGGACCAAGGTCTATGTGAGAAAGACACGTTCAATTAGTATAGGCGATTTAATCAATCGTTAACTTAAAAATGATTTCTTGTGCAATTATCTTGTATAATATCATGTTCACAACATGCATTTAAGCTTTCATATAACTTCATACCTACCTATTTATAATCATGATCATAATTTGGAGTCAATTGAGCAATTGCAAACAATGCAATCAAGAGAGAGAGAGAGAGAAAGAGAGTTCTAATTTTCACACCCAACAAAATAAATCACCACGCTTAGGGTTAAGTATCTTCAGTATGAATAAGGGAGGTCATCATCAGTCATACGTCGGTTCGAAAAACAGCATAGTTCTGTACGTATATGCAAGAATTGAGGACCCGTTGAATAAGATTCCCAAGATCAGCCCTTCTTGTTGATAGACACGAGGTCACTCTCCAATGGATGACCTCCCAACTTTTTGTCTCGATGTTCGACACGTGAACTCTCTCCGTCTTTCGACCCAAAAAAAGAGAGAAGAAAAACTGTCTCTCTCGTCGCTCACGCTTGACATCTCTAGAAAAATCACGTGAAAAATACGCATCAAGTAAAAAGTACACGTAACCTTTAGTTTGATCCGATGGTACCTGGTGCATTTCCACGCGAGTAGTCTTCCTTTCCTTGTCAATGGGATAAAAGCATCAGAGCGAGTTAAAATTCCTTTTCTCCCTCTCATTTTTGTCTTCTTCCAAAACGACAAAATCAGACAACACCCATCGCTTCTGATCCAATGACCATTGATTTACTTTACAAATATCGTTCATGAACCTTTAAACAGAACCTCAAATTGGACAGACAAAATTGTCCTTCCTTACTAGCTCCTTTTAGCCTGTCGCTTGGGTTTGAGCAGTTTGGTTTCTTAATTGATTTTTAGAGTTTTAGATGGGCGTGAGAATTTACTATGGAAGATGTCATTTTCGTAAATAAGGATGCAAAGATAATTAATATGAAAGGGCGAAGTAATATCTAGTTTAAGAAGAATAGACACATAATTGATTATTATGAGAAATTGTCTTTTTCAAAGAAAATAAGATAAGGAGGATGGACAAGTCTACATCATCAGATGTGAAAATTATATAAGACCCGCTATTTTTAATGATACTCATTGAGTTTAGCATAAATTCTTAATATCACAATTTCTCCGAGCATAGTGTTCAAACTTTTTTTCGGTGGGGCGTTGACGTGAACTTTACTCATGGGCATGTAGGGTCCATCATATGTACAGCTAATGAAAACAGCATTCGAATAAACGAGGTGCTAATTCCTCTTCCCCATTCCACCCTCGACTTGAACCCGATATTACAGTTATATCCCGGACGTGATGAAACCTCACAACCGACATTTTATCTCATGCTTTTCGGTAAATAAATCCTAGGAATTAGTTAAGGTGGTGAGGCTAATATTTACTTAAGACTAGAGAAAAAAAGCTGGACTTAGTTATAATTTTAAGTACCATTGGTGGGAGAAATTTTCATAAGCAGCCTTAATTACTATATAAGTGAAAACACGGCAAGTAAATGAAAATGTCAAAGGTGATTATTATTGATTAAGGCTACTTACGGTGAATCTCTCTCTCTCTTTGTTTGTTTCTTCTTCTTTTTTTGCGTTAATGGCTTGGAATAATCAACTGATAAGTCTATTACATGAATAGAGGATCATGATATTACTAGACATTCACTATACATCCTCTAATTCTCTAGATAGATTTGGGCTCCTTTGCTTCTAGAATAATTCGGGAAGAGTTTTTTTTTTTTTTTTGTCGGAATTCGAGAAGAGTTTATGAATTAGAAAAATAGGATTGTTGTCTTAATCTTAGTATTTTATAGTGGGTGTCATTGCCTCTAGTACTAGGGGTAATCGCTTCTTGGATTGTGCTGGTTCCACTCTAAAATCGTGTTCCCAAGTTCAAGGAATCAGGAATCGGACTAGTCGGTATTGGTCCAATTCTCGAGTTATACTGGGCTAGTTTAGGGTTTTGGCAATTTCCTTTTCTTTACTCTTTAAAAGAAAAGAAAATAAAAAAAAAACATATCGGTCTGGATGATTCAGTTTTGCACTTGAAACCTAGAACCACCTAGGTCGGTCCGGTTTCCACGCACCCGCCTATATGGCACCATATCCCCTATGGCGTTCACCTACCATGCTCTCCCTCTCTTTCTCTCTGCGAAGTGAGAACGACCCAAAATATGCATCCTCCATTAACGACCACACGTTTGGCTCGTGAGGAGCACGACGATTGTTGTCGAGGTGTTTCCAAGGCGGCAATGGCTGTAGCGGAGGCAAGGTACAACTTTGAGGCAGTCGGCTTAGGGACGAGGAGAGGGGGAGAGAGAGAGAGAAAGAGAGAGAACACTCGCGTTTCCATTGATGATCTTTCGGAGCAGCAACTATTTAATACAAACACAAACGTACGACTTTCAAAAGACACATCGCGCCCGAATAAACAATTCACAAGATAACCTAATTTTTTTCGTTAGGGTTAAAGAAACGTGTATATTTCACCCAACGGCCTCTCGAAAGGACTATATTTATTTCTCTCTGCATGCCTCACGTGCCACTATTCAAATCAACAAGTTGTATATTCTACAAACGACAGGCAGACGGTAGTTAGCTCGTGAAACCAGTCAAACAAAACGCGACTCCGGTGACAACGACCACCATGGATTTCTTTACTTCGAACCTCCTTAAATAAAAACCAACGTTTAACCCATCGGTCTCGCCGAAGATTCCGCACGCGATATGAACTCGAACTCAGGGGCATCTCCGTCATCCACCCCGCATAAATATCGAATCCTTTTTCCTTTCTCCTCCCTAATCTCCCTAACCTAGTTCCCTCTTTCATCTTCTTCAGAGCTCTCGTCCTCTCTCTCTCTCTCTCCTGCCGACACGACACATGTCTGCAGAGCACGTCCTCGAGCTCTTCGACTCCTTCTGGTTCCACTGCGCCGTCTTCAGCGGCAAACCGGCCTCACCGCCTCCCCCTCCTCCTTCCTCCTCCTCTGCAACGAGGCCGCCCTCTCATGAAGACCGCGGCGACGAGGACGACGACCGTCTCCTCCTCGAGACGAAGCTGTCCCGCGCGCCGACCCTCCGCGTCAGGTCCATGAGCGACCAGTTCTTGGGCGGCCCCGGCCTCGACTCGGAGCCTTTCTCTCCGAACTCGGTCCTCCTCGCCGCCACTCTGAAGCTCCAGACCATCCTCTCCGGCAAGGAGGTTTCGGACTTCGAGGGCGAGCCCGCGACGACCAAGAGCGAAGAGGAAACGTACGAGTCGCAATCACAACCCGGGAGCAGCAAGAAATCCGAGAACTCAAGGAGGAGGAGGAAGAAGCGGAGCAAGAGTAGCAAGAGCCTGTCGGAGCTCGAGTTCGAGGAACTCAAGGGCTTCATGGATCTGGGGTTCGTGTTCTCCGAGCAGGACAGGGACGACTCGGACTTGGTCTCGATCCTTCCCGGGCTGCAGAGACTGGGATTGAAAGACGACGGCGACGGAATCGAAGTCAAAGAGACAGAGAAGGCCGATGAGACTAAGGTCCCGAGGCCCTACTTGTCCGAAGCGTGGTACGGTTTGGATCGCCAGAGGAAGAAAAACGAGGATCCGCTGGTGAACTGGAGAGTGCCGGCTTTACGGAACGAGATGGCCATGAAGGATCATCTCAAGTTCTGGGCTCACGCTGTTGCGTCCACCGTGAGATAGCAGTGGCTCATCATTCTCGTTCTTTTTCCGGTTTCTCCTTTGCCAAAAGTCATGTCGCTAGCTTTACTTCTCTGGAACTTTTTTTTTTTTTAATCTTTTCCTTTTTGCCTTTATTTTGAACTACACAATCTTCATCTTCCTGTTGTCTTTGAGGGGGAAAATCCTCTATTCTGTAACTGTAAATAAAAGGAAAGAGAAATAAGCTCCCTTGGTTTTATTATTTTCTTGGTCACACATTAGGTTAAATTCCTTCGTTTGGGATGAGGGAACGTTTTTCGAAAGACTTTGTCAAAATTGGGAGGTTGACGTTTGACCCTTATGGCCCCATTAGCAGAAAAAGGAGGAAGGGAGATGGAGCCAGAAGCAATTATTTAGCTTAAAATGCGAAGCTACATGATGTCAAGGCCCTCTTGAAATCGGCAAGTGGGGCGTGCCTTGCTGCGCACTAATGCGGGATATCCGAAAGGTATCCGATGGAGCGGATCTTTATCATTAGGTGAACCAGGCATATACAAATGGAGACCTTAACCTATCCACCCCGAGTTGATCTTGATTGCCAATCATCGCGGGTGCTACGTATAAAGCAGGTCCACTCCCATCGAATCGAATGGTTTGAATCCACTTCGTTCGCGGCCGGTTCGCGGCCAGTTCGCGGCCGGTTTGCTTGATAAAAAAAAAGGATTTTTATATAGCATAGATTTGCTTCTTTGTCAAAACATCTCCACTGGCCAAATGCTCCCGTCACGTAGTGGGCACGACAATCTTATTAATGTTTGCTTTTTGGGGTTCGAAAGGGCAGTGCTTAGCATTAATTGCATGGGTTGAATTGTTTTCGAAGGGTATGCTTGTTTTGATTGACACGCGTCAGTGGTGATTGATTAAATTAGCAATGAGCAACAATTTGGCATGTAGCCACGGTTAGAACCTTGTGATGCGGATGTGGCATTTGTCAGGCATCATACTTCATTTTCAGTAGGGACCCCTTGCTTGCATCATTGAACTTGACCTTCAATTTGAAGCAAAGTGGAAGAGGGATTGGGAGATGAGACGAGCACCAACATGACAATTTCTCTGGAAGATACAATGTTTTGCTTCACTGTGCCTCGTTGGATGTAATTATCTTTAATGGAGGCGAATGCAAGATATGTTTATCATTAACCTAATGCCACGTGGAATTCTCATCGAAAATATAAGTTGCTAGAGTAATCTAAGTGGTCAGTCTTCAACAACTGTAAATTTATAGAGATTGAAAAATTGTGATATCAAAATGCGAGCTGTATGAAAGAAGGAAATGGTATTAGTAGTGTCCCTTTTCTCCAATTTAATAGTTCTAGCAACTACTCCGCAATTATTCGTCAACACCCGTTTCGGGGTTTGATTCAATATATCATTTCATAAACAAGTAATCATTCTAATAACATCACGACAATTCTTTTCCACAATTTATTTATTTATTTTTTTGAAAAAGAGGGGGCGCGCGCGAACCGGCGCGGATCGCCGTCTCCTGGACCGCATGGTGAATTTTATAACGTCCCTTCATCTCTCAATTCAACTTCGCAGGAGCACTTTTCGTTCTAGGACGGGCAAAATTGCAGGAGCTTTATAGAGAGCGATAAGAATCCACGTGCACGAGAGAGAGAGAGAGAGAGAGAGAGAGAGAGAGAGAAGAATCCACGTGCACTGAAACAACGTGACGCCACTGAATGGAGTTTCAACGATACTTTGATTGGCTGTTGCTGCAGAGCTGTGAGAATTTTAATTTGCGACATCTTTTTCTTTCTGAGAATGTCGTACTTTGTCAGTGACCCTAGGAAAATGACTTCTACTCTTGGGAGACACCCCATACTAGTTGGTCGTCCATATTTTGAGTGGGTATCACGAACTTTGCCAGTAAGAAAGCCAAGTGCAAAATCTAAGCAGGCAAAAGCGAGTGAACTCCAAGCTGGGTCTCCCCCTTTTAGCTCATACATGCATTAAGCAACTCTTTTTGGGATTATGATGAGCAGGAAAAGATCATGAATCACATGGTGCGAATTGTCATCTACTCTTGAGTCCTTCCTCTCGTAGTGTGACAACTGTAATTAAGCACAATAAAAAAGCATAAGCTGCACAAAATTTATTAACAGCAGAACGGTTATTTTATACCATGTGTGGGGCAGAAAAAAATCAGAATTTCACTCCCTAAACGTGACAAGCCACTAGATTAGCAAAGACTCAACGGTAAAATCGGAAAAAGTTACGGCGTGAAGATGAAAAGTTCTCGAATGAATCCGAAGCACAGCTGAGACGAAGTGGCCTCATATGCATATTGGTGCACGCAAGGCTTTTTCATCTGATTGCCAAGGCACAAGAGCTGACAAGATGTTACTAGACAAGGTGTGTCTTTTTGTCTGTTGCAACTGGGGCAAAAGGGGTAGTTGCCCACAGCTGACTCTAAAGTCATAGAGAAATGAGCAGAGCAATTGAGAGTCTCATGACAAGCTCCCAAAATTAGTAGCGGAAACGAGGACACTAGGCCCGGGATGCCATCTTTCCGAGTGAGCGATGAAAAATAGAATTGTTCTCAGGTATTGATGTTCGCTAATTTTGATTCGTTGGGGGCAGAGATTCGATCATAAGATGATAAGATCATAAAACTTTCAATCATAAAATATGGAAAGTAAATATATGTGTGAGGTGGATAATTCAAAAATTAAATTGATAAGATCATACCATTTCTGTACTTTTTATCCACTGGAATGGGAATCTACCAAAGATATATTCCTTTCACAAACTTCTAATAGCAGTATCATAATATCAAAAATACATATCAAAATTTTCAAAACCAAGTTGATGAGTAGTCAGTGGTACAAGATTCAAGTTAAATACATTCTATTGCCTTTGTATGCATTCTCAATCCCTAGAGCAATGAACAAGGGGATATTAAAAAAAGTTCACGATAGGAAACAATTATTATATGATGCAGTTTATTAACATCTTAGTACAATTACACAAACAGACAAAACCATGGTACGTAAAAACTCAGTTCCCTCTACACCAGCTTCCAAGTAAGGAATATGTGACATAATTAGGATGGATCATCATGGCCCACATAAAATAGAGGGTGCCATAGAAATGGCAGTCGAATTCAACATCCTCTTGTCCAATTCTTACACTCACATTTGTCAACATCCTCTTGTCCAATTCTTACACTCATATTCGTCAAGGTGAGATATGAGAAGTTATAATCTAAGTCATTTGGAACTTCTGCCACTTCTAAGACTTCGAAGACTGTTGACATGGAAGGCTTCTTTGTGAAATCAACTTGCAAGCACCATGTGGCGAGCCTCATCATGTCGACCAACTATACTTATCGATCACATACAACAATTGTCTTTCATTGCTCTTTCTCTTAAAAACTCCTAACATGAACATGTCTTCCTAATCTCAAGATTCGTTGAAAACTTCTCATCTAGAGATTATCTCCAAAATATCACACCAAAGCTATAGACGTCCACTTTATCAGTAGTTGCTGCGCGTATCCATTTCCAAGCCAAATAACCCAGAGTTGCCCTCATCATGGTCATAATTTGGCTTTAGTGCCGATCAATCAGCTTAGGCAAGCCAAAATCTGCAACCTTAGCATTAAACTTTTCATTCGAGAGTATATTTTGGGGCTTAATATCCATGTGCACTATCTTGCATCTATATTCTTCATGGAGATAACTTAGGCCCTTTGCTATGTTACAAATGATCTTCTTTTGCTGCCAATCAAGCACAAATGACTCATCTAATTTGCAAAAGATCCATTCATCTGGGGACCCTTTGGACATGTATTCGTAGACAAGTAGCCTATGAAAATTCTCAACACAAAACCCAACAAGTGGTACCAAGTTGACACGATGCATATTGCCAATGCTCTCAACCTCAGCAAGAAAAGTTTTCTTGGCTTGGCATAAACCGGTGAGGTGCTTCATGGCAACTTTTGTGCCGTTAGGTAGAGTGGCTTGATAAACGGAGCTAAATCCACCCTCACGGAGCCTCTTATTGAAATGCTCGGTAATGACTTTTAAATCATCATGAGTGAATCTCATAAGTGCTCCAGGCATTCGATCAGGAAAGTCCTCTTCGACCTCGTCGACACCTTTGTCCTCTTCAACCTCATTGACACCTTTG
Organism: Eucalyptus guilfoylei; assembly: GCA_016097605.1. Classification (NCBI taxonomy): domain Eukaryota; kingdom Viridiplantae; phylum Streptophyta; class Magnoliopsida; order Myrtales; family Myrtaceae; genus Eucalyptus; species Eucalyptus guilfoylei. The sequence goes on along the minus strand of CM027870.1, from coordinate 10,494,305 downwards.
TTTCTAAATAGGCATTTTATGATGACAAAAGAAAGATGAAGGCTAAGAGTAATACGAGGCTGGAAGTGATTATTACTATCGGAATACCATGTGCCCTATTAGGGTTTTTAGGAGAAGCAGGAGGTTCGTCTATATCGGAAGAAATGGAAGGTTCACTTGGAATGTGAGGACTCTGAATTTCACTCGAGGGATGCTGCACTTTAAGGAAAACAAAAGACTGTTGATTCGATTTTGATGGGTATCTAAGTGAATATACCTGAGATACTAAGTAGCATGAACCTAAATAATCATTGTCGTCTGTATATTTTAAAAAAGCCGCTCGGCGCAAGGAGTTGTTCGCACAAGCCTTTTTGCAACTCTCTTTATTTGTACTTCCAAGATCGGGGGCGCTTGGGGTATCTTCCCTTTGGGCTAAGCAATTAACCCCGACAACTTCAAAAGGAACTTTGAAATTGCGAAGCTGCAGATGACAAAGGAACCTTTAGGGAGCACCCAATTGTAGGATCTCCAATATTGTTCCCTAGAAGTAGCGATCCGGACACCTACACATTTCATGTTGTCCAAGACAAATTTAATAAATTCCACAAACCATTGGATAACCACAATCCCCAGTGAAGTTTGTTAGAAGATCATGTGCCGAGATCCACTCATTTTGATGCTGCTCATACAACCTCAGATGTCCATCATATTCCAACTTCAAATACTGCACAGCCGCGGACGAATTAAAATCAGAAAACAAAGAAATGTTTCTTACAGAATTCAGAAACAATGCAAATTGTCCTTGGGTGAATTCAACATAATTAGAGCTATTGCTTGTACTCGGAAAATTTATGCCCTTACAGTAATACACTTGCGGAGGGTCAGTCTCTATCTGAGCAAATGAACCTTCAGAAGTCAAAGAAAGCGAAAGTAAACCTTGTTCGCTCATGTTTGTCGTGGAATCACTGGGGGTCAATTTCTACCTCACCGCTAATTTCTGTCCCGGGAGTAGCGTGTCCGTAGGGTGATTGTCGGACTGCCACACCGTGGCGTTGTTCTCATCAAACAACACAAGGTTTCCTGTGTCTGTCAAGTTGATGCCAACAACAGACTTGCGATTAGTTTGAGATGACCATACGATGAACCTGTCAGAATCTTTCAATACCAAAGATCCTTCTTCCGTGAGCTTCAGGATGGCTTGGGTTCCAACAGGACGGTTCCGATTAGCAGACCACACCACCACTGGAGCCACCCTGTTGTTGATAATAGAACACTGGTCAGTTTGAACATTAAAAATGGCGAAAAAGTAAACCTCTAAAGAGGCTTGGTCGTAGAAGCCAAAGGCAAATGTTGAGCCAAAATGGCTCCGCAGAAGTATGGGGATCACGCTAGCATCCGCTGAAGGGGACAGGATATAATTGACAGCAGATGCGTTGGCAATCCATGTGGTGATAAGGCCTGCGGTTGAATAGAAATAAGCTTGGGCGCCGAATAGACAGAACAAATATGTTTAGACGATAAGGCTGGAGGGTGTGAAGATAGTGTGACATTATGAAAAACTAGAGGCAGGCGGGGAATGAGCGACCATGATACGGAAACAAGGAAATTCTAATTTAAAGGCGAAACTGCCGTCATTGGAAGCACCATTGGGAGGTCCAAAACAGCTTTGCTTTCTTCACAGTATGTGCTCAGCCGTTAATGCCGAAGGCATCCATAGATTCCGAAATCTAACTCCAAGCTACCTAGAAAGTGACGGCGATATCAAGCACTATAAATAATTCGAAACAAGAGTGCCCAATGTGAAGACACTAACATTGGTTTGTCCAACCTCCATCATCAATTAAGAGATCTTGACAGTAGAATCGATAGCTTGAAATGGACAACGAAAGGCTCATAGTTCTCCAAACAATCCTGTTCAAAGTTTCAGACAGAATATAGGGGCGGCCATCTTCATTAGAGTTACAAATGGTTCTTTTGATGGAATGGCCGATGGAAAAATAGTGCCTTTAGCTCTTTCTCTCATTGCTGATCGAATTATACAAAAATGAATCAATATGGCTTAAATGTATCAATTAGCCCGCTCATCTGATAGGTCCACTCAAGACCACGTTCAATTTGCGACTGTTAAAGAGCACCCAATGGAATCTCAAGTGAGTTTAAGTTTTTTGAAGTTTTCATATAGCATATTTAGATGCTCTAATAAGAATAACGGCAAGACGTATTAGGATGTAATGACATACAGTTGACAAATGTTTCCTCAACGACCACGGAAGGCCTTGTGATGAGCGACGTTGGGCATTGACCTGTAAGGCTGGCGCGCTCAACTTTGGTCCAGGCACTTGCGCGAACATTCAATTTACATGTTATGAGCAGGTCTAGGCAACATATTAGGTTCGATTGGACCTAAACCGCCACCAATCCTCTCTCTACGATCGCCTCTAGTAGAACCTTAACATATATCACCCTGAGATACAAGATTGTCACGGGTGAAATTCCATCTTCGAGCCACCAAATCGTAGAAAAGACACTTTATATAATGTGAATTTGGAGACCCTCTTCAAAGACACTGCTTTTGGACTTTGACCGCATGAATGGATGTGAGCCCCAGTCTTTAGATGGGTCTCTACTCCATTTCGTCTTTCTAATTGGTTACAGCTTGCATTATATTATGGGGGGCTTACATGTCGCATGAAACTCCAAGTAGGATGATTATTTTCATAGTCTCATCCTTTATTGTCCAATTTCAATCATGTGGACTATATGAAAGCAATGTGAAAAACTTCATCTGCATTGAGTAGCGCGTGATCTTTGTTCTGTGGAGAGGTCGTTGTCTCCATCACATGTTAAGTATGCCATAATCTTCTTCTTCTTCACTAAAACAAATTGATGCCGCTGAATGGAGTTTCAACGATAGTTTCGCCGGCTGTTGCTGCAGAATGCTGTCAATATTGCTGCGAGGGATCTATCACTTTATTTCTGAGAATATCATACTTTGTAAGTGAGACATAGAAAAATGATTTTTGGACTTCACTCTGTGGACCCACATACCAATCGGTCGTCCACATGCATTTACTTCAACAGAGTAGAAGCTTCTTCTTGCTTGAGTAGGTGTCGCTAACTTTGCCAGTTAAGAAAGCCAAGGGCAAATGCCAAAAGCTAAGCAGACAAAAGCAAGTGAACTCAAACCTGGGTCTCTCCATTTTTGTTAATGCATGCAATACATAGCTTTTCTGGGTAGTATCGATAATGAATCACATGGAGTGAACTGTAATCTACTCTTTTAGTCATTCCTCATATAAGACCATAAAAGTTTCAATTATGATTTGTGAAAATTAAATACATGTGTGAAGTAGATAATTTTAGAAATTGAATTGGTAGGATCATACCATTTCTATACTTTTTATCCACCAGTCACCCTCCAAAGATCTAATCCTTTATCAAGTTTCCCATAGCAGTATCATATTATCTGAAATATAGATCAAACTTTAAGAACCATATACACTGGGGAGTCAATAGTACATATTCCAAGCTAAATGTATTTGATTGTCTTTGTATGGACATGCAACTCAACTAGTACAAAGTTCATCGACATATACATACGCATTTTCAACCTTTAGAGCCATAAACAAGGGGGTATAAAAATTCTGTAGTAGGGAACATATATCATATGATGCAGTCAATCAATGTCATAGTGCAGTTAGGCAAACAGACAAAATCATGGTACTTAAAACTCGGCTGTGACATAGTTTGAATGAATCATCGAGGACCAGATAAAACGGAGTTTTCTCTATCTACTCGTATGCCTCAAATTAGAAGCTCAGGAAAGGCAATCATGCGCTAGGAAAACAGATAATGTTTTATCACTTCGCATTGAGCTCTTGTTGCTAGCTCTTCACTCTTTGAGTTACCGTATCATGGCTGAATTCCAGAAAAAACATACTAATTTTCATTCGGGTCTTATATTTGGCCCACATTAACATGCCGTCAAATGACGCCTCCGCTCTTGGGCGATGGCCCCTCGCCCCGGATCCCAACTAGCCTGGCCGCAGCTCATCCTTGCCGACGTTGACCTCGAGCCTGGCCGGCTCACTCAAGCCTCAGATTTTGTATCTAAGCTCGGCAAGGAGGCGATAGAGAGAGATATGGGGGTTCAGCGGTCAGGGGCGTGAGGGGGCCCGCGAGGAGTCATCCTCGCTTGGATCACCGAAAACGTCCTGGTGCTAGGATGGAGGCAGGGCTGTGTTGATAGAGTGGGGCGGCAATCGATGACCGGTCCGGTGGTGGTGGTTGTGATTGGTGAGGGGCTTGCACCAACTTCTCAGAGTCCCCAAAACGGATAGGTCTGGTTCTCTTCTATGTGGGAGAAAGCGGCAGATGCGGCGGGCCTAAACGAGGACAAGGGTCGCTGGATCTTCGCCAGTGGCTGGGTCGAAGGTGGCTGGGTTGTGCTGCCTCCACCCAGCCATCACCTCCAACAGCGTCTCTTCGACCACGACCACTGGCGTGCGCTCCCTCTGTTACACATCTGCTTCTTCCATATCAACAACAAGTGTTGCGAACGTGAAATTGTGATTTTCATTTTAAAAATGAGATTCGGATGAAAATTTGTGATATATTTTAATATAAAAAAATCGGATCAAAATTGAAACTCGATCTAAAATACGTAAATTTTTTTGGAGGACTGGGCCACGATACTAATTAGATAACAAGATCCTTTTTACTGGAGTGGAAAAAAGGGTAGTGCTACAGCTCCATGCTTAGAATGAGACCAACGCCATAAAAATCAAGACCAGCTTCCTGGACAGAGAGGTTCGGGCACGCTATCTCTCAAGCGATGCACAAAAATGGCCAATCAAGATAAAAACTTTTTACATTTACGGCAATTTCAGGCAGTGATGATGACTAAATTCGCCATGTTCACTACCCAAACATGTATCATTTGATTGTAGGAAATGGTCCGGCCGCATCAAGAATATTATAGTGCAATTCGACAAGATGACAATAATATTAAATGGAACTTGAAACGACGCTACAGAAGAGAAACCAAAATGACGTTATGTACAAGGTCACTGTGGACCGGATAGAATTGAGGGTAACACGGAAACTAAAGCACCATTCTCAATGTTCCCCTGACCAACTGTCACATTGATATTCATTGAGGTGCGGTATGAGAAGTCATAATCTAGGGCATATGGAATTTCCATAACTCCATCCAACACCTTGATGACCATTGACATGGAAGGCCTTCGAAAAATCACCTTGCAAGCACCACGTAGCAATTCTCATCATATTGACCACATGATGTTGATTTAGTTGCATATCCTCAGAAGTGTTGTCGACCATATCCAACAGTCGCCTTTCTTTGGCCTTTCTCTTGAAAACATCAAGTAGATACATATCTTCCTCATTCTGAGAGTTGTCAAATACTTTCCTTCCACAAATAATCTCTAAAACTACCACCCCAAAGCTATAGACATCCACTTTCTCAGTAATTGTTGCACTCAACCATTCCGGGGCCAAATAGCCAGGAGTTTCCCTCATTGTAGTCATAGCTCGGCTTTGGTCCCTATCAAGCAACTTAGACAAGCCAAAATCAGCAACCTTAGCATTGAAATTTTCATCCAAGAGAATATTTTGGGGTTTAATGTCCATGTGAACTATCTTCCATTTACACTCTTGGTGGAGATAATTTAGGCCCTTAGCTACGTCATAGATGATCTTCCTCCTGCTTTTCCAATCAAGCACAAACAATCCTTCTGATTTGCGAAAGATCCACCTATCCAAAGAACCATTGGACATGTACTCAATGACTAGTAGCCTATGAAACTTCTTGGCGCAAAGTCCAAGGAGTCTTACCAAGTTGACATGATGAATGTTGCCAATTATCTCAACCTCAGCTCGAAAAGATTTCATACTTTGGCGTACTCCATCAAGACATTTCACCGCAACTTTTGTGCCATCATTCAAAGTACCTTCAAAAACAGATCCAAAGCCTCCTTCACCGAGCTTCTTACTAAAACCCTCAGTGACGGCTACTAGATCATTATAAGTGAACCTTGTAGGTAGGCCGAGCAGTTGTTCTAGGCAGTCCTCTTCAACTTCATCGACTTCATGCCTCTTAAGAACTAGAAAACGCACGACCACATAAAGAATAATCAAGGCAAAGAGCAACCCAACGCTAGAAGAGAGTATTATTGCCTCAAGAGTGTTTGGCTTTCTGCCTTTTTCAGGAGAAGAAGTAACTTTATTAGAATCGTTATGTACTTTAATGAAAACAATGGAATCACTATAAATTCCTTCTAAATATGTAAGCGAAAATACTTGAGATACTAAGTAGCAAGAACCATAACTAGGCCGGAAAAAAGCTGCCTTGCAAGAGCAGTTTTTGGCACAGGCCTCTCTGCAACTCTCTTTATCTATATTTCCTAGACCTGGGGTAATTTGCGTGCCTGTGCTATAGGTGAAGTAAGCACTGTCGTTAAACTCCAAAAAGATTTGAAACTGCGAAGTTTCACAAGACAAAGGAACGGTTTCCACACACCCATGTTCAGGATGTTTAACATCCACTGGCATGAAGTAGCTCGTCCCATCGCTTGATGTTGGACAACCACACTGCCCACCGGAACTGCAAATTCCATATTTACCGCAAACCGTTGGATAAGCACAATCCCCAAGAAATGATTGAAGAAGATCACCTGGTACGCCCCTCTTTCCATCCAGTTGTTATGGTCTCAAATGTCCATCGGATTCAAACTTCACGTACTGCACAGATGAATCAAGACCAGAAAAGACAGACACATTTCTTTTGGAATTTATGAACACTACCAAAGCTCCTTCGATTAATTCAATATAATTGGAGTCCTCACTTGTGTTCGGAAAATTTAGCCAAAAGGGAGAATACACCTGCGGAGGATCACTCTCTGTTTGGGCAAATAAACCAATAGCAGTAAGTGAAAGTGAAAGTAAACCTTGTTCGGTCCAATTCGTTGTGGAAGTACTTGGGGTCAATTTCTGCCCCACCGTCAATTTCTGCCCAAGAACAAGTGTGTCTGTAGGGTGATCGAAGGATTGCCACACTGTTGCATTGTTCTTATCAAACAACACAAGATTGCCAGTGTCTGTCAAGTTCATGCCCGCAACAGACGTACCGGTAGTGTTGGTAGACCATGCCACAGACCCATCAACATCCGTCAATACCAAATCTCCTTCTGCCGTGAGCTCCAAGGTAGCGTTGGCACCAACTGGTTTGTTTCGATTAGCAGACCACACCACTACTGGATCTTCAAAAGGATCTTTGCAGTTTACAATAAAAATCCCAAAATAGCAAATTTGCGGGTAGGCAGCAAAGTGGAAGCCACATGAGAATGACATGCCCGAGCCATTGATTCCTCTCAGAAGAATGGACGACGGGACACGATACAATAGCAGCGAATCGAAATCAAATACTGGGGCTATCCATCTAGTAGAAAGGACTGCAGTTGAATTAACGTAAGCTTGAACATCGACTGTTCAGGAAAAGAGTGGCAGGAGAAGAAGGGAAAGGAAAGAGCGAAAGCTCCAGCATGTGAACATGGTATTGGAATTATCAAAGAAAGCAGAGAAGAGGAATGAAAAAAGTAGAATGAAAACAACTAACTGGAACTCAAGGCCAGAGGTGAGAATGCAATCATTTTAAGCTCCACTGACAAGTGCAACAACTTTGGAATTTCCGAGTAAAGTTATTCAGGAAAAATCCTCTGACAGGCACTAGGTGTCGATTCTTCCAATGTGCCGGCGCAATGGCGTGGAATCCGTGACAATCCAATAAAGGGAAACAAGAGAGAACATTGAAACTTAAAGAATTGTTCTTGATTGTTGATATCGAAGACCAAACACGATTTTAGAGAACGAACAACACAAGACGAAAACAAGCGAACATCAGAGGGATCATGAATAGCATATTCTCTTCAAATTCAATAGAAGATGCCCCCTCGCGCGTGAATGCTGAAGGCATCAATCAATGCTCCGTAAACATTCACAAATCTAAATCCTAGCTGACGATTGTCGATTCTATCGAAAAAACAAATAACGGTGAAGGCAGAATAATGGGCTCAACGCCGCTCTGTAAAGATGATTGTGAATATTCTAGATCTTTTAAGAGAGATGAAGAGAGAAAATAGTCAAAGACTACGAGTTTACTTGATAACTTGATAAAAGAGTACATTTATACATCTATTAACAGAATATGAAAGACATTAACAAAACCATGATTTTCTTATTTATGGTTCCTACTAAAGATAATTTTCTTGTCCAGACATTAGCCGCAACCTTGATAAAACAATTGAAACCAAATTGAATTATGACAAACAAAATGGCATCACTCCATGACACTCAACTTTAGCTGCTCGATGAAGGTATGCTCAACTCTAATGCTCACAACTGTCTAGATACTTGACAGGAACTTCACTCGTTGATGAGGCTTGCAATTGAAAAGGAGTCCCACAATGATCAACGTCCATGGTAGGCATTGTTAATTGTTGACCGAAATTGGGGAAGTTTCTAAAGATGAGGTGCTGTCAATTGGAGGATTAGTGACGCCCTAGAAAATCCTCTTTCTTATTTGGGAATTGAAAATCATAGAAAGCAAAAAGAAATTAAAAAACTCACAAAACTGTTCCGTTTTCATCATCATCTAACAACTATGAACTAATATCCATAAATATACTTCAAAAATGACCTTTGAATTGACGGTTGAAATGGGGAATGAAATGCCTACCATGTTGACACGGTCGAACTCAATATCTCTAGGACCCAAACCATTTTCATCAGATATTGCCAATAGTCGTTTTGGTCCTTGTTTTCTTTCCGGAGCAAATTTTCATATTGCTGGCATTATGTGGATATGGTTTAGTTTCGCTGTCTATTATCAGAGAGAGAGAGAGAGAGAGAGAGAGAGTAGCGAGAGCAGTGGCATTTTAGGGCGCTAGAACTTGACTTCACCTAGCAAATCTTCAGAGACTGTAGCTTTAAAATTATAGTTGATTCTATGGAAAAGCATCGACGTGGTCGGCAGAGCACCAGCAGATTAGAACTTGATCTCATCAATGGATCAAGGGTCAAATCGTGTATGTAGAGACGCCAATACATGTGCGGATGCACTAGCAAGGATTGGAAGGAAAGTAGGCACGCGCCTGGAAATATTTTATCGAACTAACTCAGCTATGCCGAATGTGTATATATCGGATTGGAAAGGAGAACGGACTCTAGTCCTACCATAACATTTACACTGCAGTCAGTAAATTCAAATTTATTCAATCTTAAAATGTCCAGGCCATTAACTCACTTGGCCATAATCAGTTACCTCAGAGCGAGGCATTTAATGTAAATATCACTTGTATATATATATATTTCCCATCATGAATCCATTATCAATTACAATTCGGGAAATCCACGTGATTTTCATAATTACAGAGAGAGGACTCCACATATAGCTTTAGCTTCCTATAAATTGACTTTGGTTTATACTTGCACTGAAATTTTTATGAATGGGAAACTGTCTGAAAAATTTACTTAGTATTTTCTGAGTTGGATGCAGCCTCAGGCAGCTTGAAGGTAGGAGGCTTGTCAACCCCCCTCCTCGAATATTCTCTCCATCTTCGAGCTGCAGCAGCTGCCCGCCTCGCTCTCTTGTTGATTTCCTCCTCTTCAGGAAAATGAACAAAATAGATATGAGCATCGACTCTCTTTTCTTTTATTTTCTTTTCTTAAGAAGCAGCGAGTTTTCACTGTCTTCGTGAAAGGCAATCATGCACTAGAAAAACTGATAGGAATAGATGGTGACGTCAAACAGCCTAGCACTTGAGATCTTGTCAAACAGAATCCACCTCATAATGGCGACATCACATGATGAATTCCAACCATCCATATCACTGAGTGCAGTCGCACAGCGCAGTTCATCAAAACTAGTGAAGGGCCACCTAGTTAAGCTTCTAGGGTCATGTTTCTGCTTTTACTTTTCCTTGCTTGAACACTGACAATTATCCTAGATAAAAGATACAAACTCAACCCTCCCTGTCATTGTGTTTCAAATAGATCTTTCCAAATGACTCGACATAACCAGCAGAAAGCAGAGTGTCTAATACAGCTAAAGCATTGAGAAAAAGCAATGCATTGAATAGGCTGATATACACTACTTAGAAAGAAATTTAGCCAATGGGGCTGGTCAGTAAGACGCAATTGATTCTCACCAGAATCTCTGTACTCCTTTGGCTGGCCCCAAAGGTCATCCCAGTATGAATTGGATTTGCCAGAATCTTTTTGCTGCATCATTCTAATTTTAGCTTTTTCCTGCACAAAATTTTGGGAGCAATTGACCATCATTCCCACTAAATAAGCTTAGCATCAATATACTGATAGGTAATAACCACAAGAGCTGCTTGAAAGGTAAAGTAACAATTTTATAAATTTTGTTCGAATGGGAGTTCTAGGACAGGGGATGAGTATCCTGATTCCAACGAAGTTATAAGAGAGCACTAGCATGCAATCATGACAACTGGGCCAGCTGTCCTTTTTATGATATATCTTGGGACATTTTACTACCCAACAATGATTTTGTCCTTCCATGAATTTGCAGTTATTCTATAAGTTTGAAAAGTGTACTCAAGCCGGGAAAAAAGTTGACTACACAAGCCACACAGATCTGTCGAGTTGTAGGCAGCAACTCGACTGCATGAAGCTGCAACCCCAAAGCAGCTACATGGCAGTGAATTTGCTCTGGGGTTTCGTACACACTGCCCATCACCCTATGAGAGCCTACCTGTGTGGTAAATTTTTGCAGAGCTTGCGCACAAAAAATGTTCATACTAAATCTTCAACAGGTTTATCTTCTTCTTTTTTCCCCCTATTCCCCCCGAACCCCACTTTACAAATCTCTTTTATTTTGACAAATTTATGCCCTTCATCTAAACCAAAATAATTAACTCAGGTTGGGGGGCCATAATCTTCTGACATGCTGATTCTCTTTTTTCAAATTCAAGCAATTGACTAGGGAATTTCATTTCCTTTTAGTTGGTAAGCTTTTCACTGTTGATATGGTTGTGATCCCATTGGCTGCAGCTCATTGATTCCAGACAACAGAATTCCTTCTAGAAGACATCTGAATTCATATTTTCAACTATTTGGTACTTAATTGATAATCCTGTCTTTTCTATTACATGCATATTTGGATAATTCGAATTTCCTTTGTGTAAAGAGTTTCAGAGTGTTCTTCAAACTATTATAGAACAACCAAACTAAGTTTCCAACTTTTCACAGGACATAGACCAGTGTTAAATTGCACTTCAACTTGTGTGGCTTTGTTCGTAGAGTTTACTAAAGCTGACAAAACATTTGAAATGCTCTAATGGAAAGAATTTAAGCACAAAATAAATAGCTGAAAAAAAATAAAGAAGGCTTCCTACCAAAACTTTTGCCTGCCTCTTTTGCCATCGAGAACTCGCCTGCAACAGATTAGATGGTAATCAATGGATAGAACCAATCAAATTTAAAGGAATTTTCTGGATAATCATACAAAGGAAGGAATTCCAAGCACGCAGATCATGCAAAACAAATCATTTAGAGGAGTTTCATCTGTTTTGAAGGAAAAGTTCAGATCTGCCATAGCAGCCAGAAACTGCTTGAGCTGCAAAGAAAGTCCAAGCTCAGTCATCTTCACGCACTAGATTCACCAACAGGTCCTAATCTAGAGAACTAAGCAATTTGCATGATATGCCCTGTTCTGAGTGCGCTCCCTGGTTAGAACCTCTAATGGTCCAAATGGATTAGACACCTCTTAGGTTTTGTGATAGAAAGTAACATAAAGTAGAAGTGATACATGAGAGAGATGATGTTACCTTTGGAAAATAGAGACATTGCAGCAGATTCGAAGCTTCGTGGATGCCTCCCCTTCAATCTCGTCATTCTAAAGCAGTATAGGGCAGATCAAGAGAATGAATTTGCAACAAATCACTTAGTTCTCCAGATTAAGTCCTGTCGGTATATCTAGTGCATGAAGATGACTGAACTTGGACTTGTTTCTTTGTAGCTCAAGCAGTTTGTGGCTGCTACTGCAGGAGCTAAATTTTCCTTCAAAACATACAAAATTTCTCCAAATTTCTTCAGATCATTTGGAGAAATTTTGTATGTTTTGAAGGAAAATTTAGCTCCTGCAGTAGCAGCCACAAACTGCTTGAGCTACAAAGAAACAAGTCCAAGTTCAGTCATCTTCATGAAAACCTTGTTTGCATATTGCATGAGATTCACCAACAGGACCTAATTTGGAGAATTAAGCAATTTGTTGCAAATTCATTTGCTTGATATGCGCTATACTGCTTTGGAATGACGAGAGTGATAGGAGAGGCATCCATGAAGCTTTAAATCTGCTGCAATATCATTATTTTCGGAAAGTAACGCCATCTCTCTCATATGGCACTTCCACTGTATGTTACTTTGTATCTCGAAAACTTGACGAGTGTGTTATCTTAATTTCTCTATCACAGACACAATCCAGCAGAAGTTTAGTAATATAACCCTTTCAAATAGGGGACAAGGAAGCAGGTTAAATCCTCACTAAAATCAACACCACTATATCCAGAAGATACAGTTGAATTGAGTCTAGAATTTCCAGTACACAATGACATCACACAAAACCAATCGCAAAGGGTTAGGGTCAAATGACAAGTCATACTCTTACCACTCTAAAGACATCCACAGACCCCGATCCCATTCCTGAAAGCATCATTGCAACCTGTCATCATTCAAAAGAACCCTTTAGCAAGAAAAACAAAAGCCAAGGGTTGGACCAATCTAATCAATGAAAAGCAAATAAAAGTGTCATAGACATCATCCTACGTTAAGGAAGACACTGTAATGGTCAACTGGACACAATCGTGTAGATTATAAAACTTACATTGACTCTCTCTACCCTGCGCATTTCATCTTCAAGAAGAGACAATTGTGCAGCAGAAGTCCAATGGATGCAATCAACCGGACTGAATTACAGAAGAATCTGATAAGTACAAATCCTCTGGCCATACTTTGACATTCAATGTAACTTTTGAAAATGCCAATTTAATATACCAACAAGTGAAAGAGCACAGAAAAGCCATGCCCTAATACCGACAACATATTGAAAAGAAACAATAGGAGTCACACTCAAATGCATTTGATGTTGGGAGCAATTCATGGGAACCAAAGATGGCATTTAATAATAACTGGAAAGGCAACAGTGAAATTCCCGGATGACACAAATTATTTGAAGAAATCAATAAGTTCCACAGCAATCTAATTGGATATATCTACATGCAGCTGTATAGTAAGATCATTTTCAGCAATGCCAACATAATCATCATCGTCAGCTATAAAGATACAATTATAAAGGGAAAAGTCCATCCACAGAAAGCTACAACATTCCAACTAAAAGAACAGGCAGAATCAGCAAACACGTACCAACTATCAATTGCCTGCTGAACTAATTCAGGATTACCGCACTGGCTGTATACTCTAGCTCTTCCGTAGTCTTCTTCAATCCCAAAGACATCAGGTGCTACATTGGCACAGTTTTTACAACCTAGGAGAACATGAAAGGTATTAGAAGTTTAAAGCATATACACTGTGTCTGTACTTGCTATAATTTACAGATAGACCGAGAAGAAGGCAAGCAGGGGAAGCATCAATTGATAAACTATAGTGGACCAGGTATAATCATCTCCTTCACTCTCAATTTACAAGGCCCAAGGAAAGCCCCTTGTGAGACGACATCAGTTGCAACTCCTCTTTACTTTCGATATACACATAACTACACATAACTTAAGTTCCATATCAGTGGATATGTTCATTTTCAAGATGCCTTCGCGGTAAAATTGGTACATGCAGTACCCAACCGGTCAACTACCACTAATTGAGACAAATTTCTAGAACTCCACATATTTATAATTGTCTTGTGAGCTGCATATGGCTCTTATGCCTGAATGCCTAAAGAAGTTTGCAGAGATGTGGAGCATCAACATGATCTATTTTTTGTTGTCCTTTTTTTTTCCTTGGTAAACCCTGGACAATCAAATGAGAGACGTGCAAATCCACATGATCTTACAATCTCAAGACACATCATACTTTCAAAGGGACATGCTAATAGAAGTTATATAGGTGCTGAAAAGCACAATTCAGGACTATAGAGATTAGAGATTCCTTCTCAAGTAACAGCTTCAGGAAATAGCTGCCACATACCTATGCAGCTAAACTCATCAACAAAGGCATGATCCTTTGGGCATGAGTCATCCAAGAATGGGTTGAGCGCAGTTAAAGCGTAACCATGTATTTCATCATAAACCATACGTTGCACAGGGTCACTAAGCACCTGCTCTGCAATTGAATAATTAGAACGGCAGAAAAAAAGGAGGAGATTGAGAAAAAGCTCTGCAGTATAAGCATAAGAAGGAATATTCACACACATAAGCATTTGTTTGCATGAGTCATCAAGTCCAGAGCATATTCAACAGAAACTCACCGCATAAACCTCATTAATGAACATGCAAAAATTGTTGGTCTCGGGATCATTGCCGCTCAAATCTGGATGGCACTCCTTCATGCAATTATAGTAGGCTTTCTTAATCTGCGCCGGTGTGGCGTCTGGAAGCTACATGAAAAGTGATTCCGAAACATGTCAGATGGGACCAGAACTGGTCGCAAGTACACAACCCAAAGATCGAAAAGAAAACATAAGCCATCGAGTAGATATCTGAAATAGCTTGAAAGCGGTAAGCATAACCGACATAAGCGCAGAAGAACTAACAGTGAGAAATCTTAATCTACTCAGATATACTAACTATTAGTTGTGGTGCAAACGTGCTCTCCACATTTTTTATGATAGCTGTGCTTGCTCAATGGATTTCAGGTTGATGATAGCAGAGAAGTGCTAGATACTCCAAATCTTCATTCAAGAACTATTTGGAAATTCATGCGATAATGAAAGTTCTATTTTCTGCAAACGCTTGAGATTCTGCATACTAAACAGTTCGATTTGCCTGAACAACCAATGAACATTTCTCACAACATTGTAAAGAATTCTCCCGAAACCTCTCAGTAGATCTATATTGTATCTCGCCAGCGCATGCAATAAAAATAGGTTAAGTCAAGCACTGTGATCAAGTGCAACGTCAAAATCCACACTCTCCCATTCGATCATAAACTTCTCTGAATCACACCATTGATGGCATTCTGGTTTGCAAGCTGCAACTAATAATAAAACCTGAAGAAGACGGAAATTTCAATTTGCAGAAGATACGACCCTCTAATCGAATCACACTCATCCACCTCCGATCGCATTTCACCATTTTTTTTCTCCAAGAAAGGCAAAAAAAGGAAAAAAAAGACGTCTCATGACTTGATCTACTTCTCTCGTTATAGAAACGAACAGCTGATGAATCGAGAACACTACCAGACCCAGAACCGCGTAATAGTCATCAGCCACCGAGTCCACTGAAGCCGAGTCGTCGGTGGCCACTTTGACTCGCCCGCAGGCTCTTCTCCGGGCACCGCACCCAAGCGGACTCCAACCGCCGGGCTTCGCGGGCACCCTGCATGGGCTTCGCGAGCACAGGCTGAGAACTGGGTTTTGGAATTTGAGTGCGTCCGTGCACACAGAAGACATCAGCTGAGCCATCCTCAAAGCATGCAGCACAGGAAAAAACGTAGAACGATGCCCTGAATGCGGGAGTTCTTGAAACAGGGAAAGAAACAGAGAGACAAGAACAGAAATGGGCAAGAGAAATTAAAAGAACAAGGAGAGATCTTTTCGGGGCGGATAAAAATTGGATTATACGACAAATTTGAGGAGGGAGGAATTTTGGCGTGGAAGAGAGAAATGCTGACATGGCGGATCGATGGCCACGCATCGTCCAAGAATCTGGACGGACCCCGGGGAGAGATGGATGAATCTTGGTGCTTCACAGAAGCAAGCGCAGGGCAACACGTGCAAGGCAGAGTGGGGCACGTGTCGGCCCTGTGGAGGATTGTCGTCAGCCCACGCATCAAAGATTCAAAGCAACGGTTCGACATCATAAGCCAGCAGCAGTTTACATGTACTTGAGCTGCCTTTGCATCCTAAGATCCGCTAGATGTCACGCGAACTCCTGCAATAATACAGTTCAATACAGTTTCGCACATACAAGCTACGCACTTATCAACTAGTTTCCCGTGGGAGTTAGTGAGATCACGGATTGTGGGATGTGGTCCAAAAGAAAATTGATTTGCAGTGAATTTTATGCCTGGTATAATTTGAGAATGATATTGATGTTTGTGCTCTGATCAGATTGGCTATAATGATAAATATTGCTGTTGCTCAAAATAATCTTGTTCATGTCGGATCTTTCAAAAATAAAATTGTGGATCTTATTAATAAATGTATCAAGAGCACTATTTATATATAAAACAAAGAATGTTTGGATTTTCGCACTGCTTACACATGACCTTAGAAAGATAGCACATGGATTATAACAAATGTTGACAAAATTCCCATAAACTGCAAATTCATAGCCTTCCCCTATCCTCTTAAGTTTCTCTTGAGCACATCCTTTCTTTGATTTCCTTGGCAAGTCTGACAAAAAGTTTTCAAGGTTTATGTATATACAATTTAGGGAGGATGCATCAGACGTTAAGTGAGATTATGCCCACCAAGCAGATTGGTAACTTGAGTGGCTTCAAATGCTGAACTGGCAATCAAGGAGTCTAACTGAGATCATGTCAATTTTAGCAAAGAAACGAGCGTTACATCATATTCTCTTTTTAGTTCTCTACTTAGTATGTTCTCTTCAAAATGCTTTGATTAATCCTAACCTAATGACTCTTAACTAAGTCGATCTCTTGAATGCCATTCAAGCACAACTTAGGAAGCTGACGAGTTGTATTATTTCTAGTATTATTTAAGAGACAGTGAGGATATATAGAACACATATTACAACTTGATCAACATTCTTGGAGATGCACAACTCATAAGTCAACACATCATGCAATTTCCTCTGTTTTCATTGTCTAATCAGTTCATTTGAATTCCAATCAACATTCAAATGAGAAAAATTAAAGCATATAAATGGATGGCAGTTTCTGTAAGACACAAAAGCGCAACCCAAGATCTCCAAAACTAAAATAAAAAACACATATGTAATCATGCAAAGAGATTTACGCACATGATTTGGACCATCGTTCTTGATATGGCATAGCAATGATCCAAGCTCAAGAAATTCTCATCTACTGCCATTTGTATCACTAATTCAATTAGATGGCCCATCACCTTAAATGTTTAATAAATGCTCCTTTGTAAGGATAATTATGTGTGTATTAGGGTTAGAAGAGAAACTTAAGCACTATTTATAGAGTTTTCAGTCAAGCCCTCCCATTACGGGCAATACTCAACTTGGCTCACACTAACCAGTCTTGTATTAGACTAATTAAGAAACCTTTTATTTCACCTTATTTTATCAATCCCGTAAGATAGTAAATTACAATATCAATTAATATAGCTTACATTAGGAAAATTTTTACATTGTCTCACTTGGGCTATATTAATTGAAATAACACTATGTAGGCACATTAGTTTAGAGATAATTCTTAGTAGTCAATCATATCTCATCAAGTCTCAAACACCGAATCATGATAGTAATTACATGTATACACACAGAGCCTTCTATGGTCACGAGTGCTTTTAACTTTATTGATGTGAATTTAATATGATAGTATGGCAAATAGCTAACACCTCTAATAGAGAGTAATATCTTATGTGATATCCCATTTATCAATCACCATTCTCCTACCTTAAATGTCACAAAAATTTATACCAATAAAGAATATCTTTATGATTTCAATGAACTTACATATATTTTGTATTTATGGTTAACATTTCTTTATGTGTAACAAAATATATACTCAAAGCTAATAATCGGATGCCCTAGCTTTCACTCAAGGTTTATACAATACTTTGAGATTTTTGTCAATATGTATTCAACATAATAATAATACATTAAAAATAATGCAAAAGTTGGTACATATCTAAGGTCTATTTGGCAACTTGTCAAATAGTGAAAATTTATGTTCTTTTATTCCCGAAATAGATTTGGAACGGAAATCCATTTATTAAATTTTTTGTTTCTATGAACAAATTAATTCTCAGGAATAGATGTGGAGTAGAATGGAGAAGTAAAAAAAAAAAAAATTGATTCTTTGTTCTCAAGAACAATTCTAGAATCAAGCTGAGCTATTTTTTTTTCTATTTTCTCTTCTTTCTTCTTGTTCTTCTTCCCTCTCTCTTCTTCTTCAACTACCACCGTTGCTACCGCCCTCCACTGCCGCCCTTCGCCATTGCCGCCCACAACCACCGATCGCTGACGGTTGGTTCGATGAGCTCGCCGGTGGCCAAGCGAACCTCGCCCGGGCCTCCCCCGGCCACCGGCGAGGCTCAGTCAAGCCATGATTCATGCGTAACTCTTCTTGTAATTTCCAAAATTGGAATAATATTTTAAGTTCTGGCGAGGTAAATTTAAAAAAAATTTTACTTTGTAGAAAGCGGAACAAAACAACCGAAATTCTCGTCCATGAAAATACCAACATCCTGTTTTCTTCATGAAATTTCTAATCTTCCTAAAGTGTTCGAAATCTTCGGATCGATTCTTGAGGATTCTCTGGTTTGTAGGTCGACTGTTGGGGCAGGCCCAGCCTCCCTAAAGTTCATGGGCCTGGTCCAAGCCCAATCCCCTTCCCCCAACACAAAATGCCATAACAAGAAGGAAAATAAAATAGCAAGAGGATGGAGATCTTCCCCCTTTTTCTTTTACTTTGTGTGTGTATATATATTTCTTATTTTCACCTCAAAGTCAATCAAAACTGAGTGATCTCTATGCTTGGTACACAAGGCAAACTTATGCCACGGTTACTTTTAGCGATCGAAAAGTGACAGAAGAATTTGATTTTGAAATGACAAAGGTTTTGAACCACTCAAGAGTAAGTTTTAATTAATTCGACCGGTCACCTTATATGTGCTTGCATCAATGAAATCTAATGAGTTCTAAATATTAAAATAAAAATCAAATGCGTTGATTTGCTTGAGGTGTATAAGAAAGCATTGGACCCTCTCAAAAATACATCGTCCGATGTTAAACTTTTCGGTGAAAAGTAAAACGAAACCTCAATACCTAAAGTAGATCGTGTACGAGGAAGAGTGTTCTCCACCGTTGTATGAGTAACGCTAGATGTAAACATGTAGGACAGGACCACTTTGTATTCAAACGTATATATCATGCTGTTGTTGGAGTGTTTTGATTTCTTTTGAAGTAACCGTGATTGCGCTTGAGGCCGGGACTTCATGGTGGTTCATGTTCTCATGTCCTAACGGTGTAGTGTCAAATTTGGGTTTAATCTAAACACGACGCATTTTATTAGTCATATCATGTCTCTGAATGTCAATTATGTGGTTCACAAGTCACATAAACATATTCAAATGTATCCAAACATGTTGTGCTGTCACTAGTACGTGTCAATGCGTGTAATCAAATGTGCCTAAATGTATCCGATAATATTGATTTATGTGAAGTATTAACATATTTATCAATACATGTCTAAGTGTGTTATAAATGTATTGAAAAGACCAAATTCATGAAACAACATGTCGGTTCTTCATATGTAAATGGATTGACTTGCTCATGACACAAATACATGTGAACCCAACATAAACACACTTAATTATGTCTCTTGTAAAAAGGATCGAGTTTGAAATTGCCAATCCTAACCCTTTAATTTAAAGAAGGATTCCTGGTTGATATATATATATACACACACGACCATTTCGGGCGGGACGTGACAACTTTCAAAGTCTCCTCACGGAATTAGACGAGCATGAATGACGAATTGACGAGGGGCCACCTCTGAACTATTCAAGCTTGTACATAAGCAGTCGGGACTCTTTCTAAAATTTTAATTGGTACGGGTATTAGCAACACGTTCTTTGAAAGGTAGGGTCGAATTATGATTCAAACGCAATGCTCGAGCTCAAATCAAGAGCTCGGGTTTAGAAAAATCTGAAATTGGAGAGATCGATTTCGAAGTCGGGAATCAGATGCATGCCTTAGGGTCTTGATTCTGGGATTCGGCCTTGCTATTTAGGCACGGATCAAAATCATTGTAGCTTTCTTTTATAGTTTCAAGGTACGAGTGTGGAGATCGGTCAAACTCCATGAGCCAGTTAAGTTCAATTCAGACTTGTGGCTTATACGGCCTGGGTGAAAATTCTCTAGCGCCCAAATTAATTATATTGACCTTGAAAATGTTATGCTCAACTCATTGTAACTTAATATGTTGGAAGATACGCAAGAAGATTCCAATGTATCATTCAAAGATCAATTATGTATCGTATCTAATTGGATACAAATTGTAATATATTTAGTTACTTGTTTTGTACACACTTTTGTACTATAACAATAGGACAATGTACATTGAATCAAAGCAGTGAATACAGAGGAAAATTCCCACAATTCTTTCTCTCAAATTCCTCTCTCTCTCGACTTCTTACATGGTATCAGAGCCCTTCTGGTTCTGACATAGCTTCCGCGCTTTTTCTGAATTGCCTCCCGTGATCTTCTGTTCTTGGTCTTTGCTTCACTTGCAAAACAAAACAGCATCCGGTAGGAATTCTTGAGTCCTAGTTCTTTGCCAACCTGTAGAACAGAGTTATTGTAGATTTTTTCTTCATCATGACAAATCCACAAACACATACCTCACCCACCGAAGATAATGCGTTGCCTCATGCTTCGCCAACTCCGAACTCATCCATTATCAATCCAGTAGCTGATCAACAACCCAGTCAAAGCCAAATTCACGCACAGCACACGCTTTGGCAACCCAATCTAGCTCAGTTCAATCCAGGGGTACCTTTCTCTGGCTATCCTTATCAGTGGATGCCATACCCATGGATTCGTGGATCAAATCCAGATGCATCACAGCCAGGCTACCAAAGCGTGCAGACCGATGGAGGCCTACCAACCAATGCTGGGGCAGGCTCAACCATCTGCCTTGAGCAGATGGGCGGATCAGGGAATTCGAATTAGGGACAGACTACAACCAATGCGGGGTTTCCAACAGGGTTTATACCTTTTCCCTTTGCGGCTGCCATGGGTCGCCCAGAACCCGGCGACGCGCTGTATGTCTCCAACGCCGACGGCCGAGAGTTGAAGCTCATCAACAATCCCCTCACAGGGCCAGTGAATTACTCAAATTGGGCGCGTGAATTCCGTCGAGCCCTCGTGACAAAAGATAAGGAGGGATTCATCGACGGAACCATTCCGGTCCCAATTGATGAGAAATTAGGGCGACAATGGAAAAAATGTAATCAGTTGGTCAGGACATGGATAGGAAATTGTATAAACCCAGAAATAGCTGCCGGATTGCCTCCCACAGAGGATTCAAAAGCTTTTTGGGACAATATACGCGAGATGTATGGAAAACTGGATCGGGCGAGGATTTTCTCACTACATCAAGCACTTTGCGAACTGAAGCAAGGAACCACGTCTGTGACGACGTGCTTCAACAAACTTTCAGCCCTCTGGAATGAGCTAAAAGCAGCGGAAGAGAAACTCGATGCACCCGAAACCACTCTCCAACAATACAAGACGATAAAAGACAGAGAGAAGGCGACTCGTTTTTTACTCATCCTTAACGAATCTTACCTCCATTTCAAGTCACAGATACTTGCCATGGAACTTGCACCTTCGATTGGCCGTATATTCCAACTTGCTGTGCAAGAGGAAAGCCAAAGGCTCGCCTCGACTGAAGGGAAAGGGGCAGAAGCCCTAGCCCTGGCCGCAAGGATCGAAAAGGGTTCGCGAACCCTAGAGAAGAGAGGAGATGCGGCGCTAGGGTTTGCGGTCGAACCGAAGCCTTTTAAAGGGCCCTCTTCGGACGGCCGCGATCGCGCGTCTCGATCGGACGGCTCAAGATGGGCGCGCAACTCCTCAGATCTGGACAGTGGAGATTTCCCTATCATTAAAGGATCCAATGGCGGGAATTTCGCGAGAAATTATGGGCCGAATTCTTCCCGGCCCAATTCGAATGGGCAGAATTCTCATGGGCCGAACTCCTATGGGCCTAATTCCTATGGGCCGAATTCAAAAAATAAGGGAAAATTGTATTGTGAATTTTGCAAACGACCCCATCACACAATTGAAAATTGCTGGAAGTTGCATGGCAGACCTGGAGAAAGAAAGGGCAAGGAGATATCGGCAGCGGCATATCAGATTACAGGATAGGCAGATGCGAATCAACTTATCACTCATGGTGAATATGAGCAGTTGATGCAAGCACTGCAAAAATTAGAAGTTCCAAAGAGAGGGAGCAGCTTTACAAGTATTTCTCAATGTCTGATAAACAATATATCGAGAAATACTTGGATTGTTGATTCTGGAGCCAGTGATCATATTGCATGTGAGAAGAAATTATTTACTACCATTAATGAAGAACTAGATAGCCCTATTGTAGTACAATTGCCAAACGGCAACGTTACTCATGTCACTCTAACAGGGACAGTTAATCTTAGTTCTCAAATTGTTCTCACAAACGTCCTATATATTCCTGAGTTCCAATTCAATCTTATATCTGTGTCTAGAGCATGTAAGGAAAATTCATGTCAAGTTTCCTTCAATGCTGATAGTTGTCAATTTCAGGCCCTTTCGACTGGGAAACTGATGGGATGGGGTAATTTATCAGAAGGATTATTTTTTTGGAGAAGTTCAGCCAAGCATCTAGATCAATTTCTTTGTAATAAGCAGTCATTGTGTAATTCGACTACCAATGATAAAAATTTCATTTTCCATTCTAGAATGGGTCATAGTTCTTTATTTCCCTATTCTCAATGTCATATTTGCCCCCTTGCAAAGCAATCGCATACCTCCTTTCCAATAAGCAGCAGTCGTGTAGCTAATGTTTTTTCTTTACTTCATATTGATGTCTGGGGACTATACCATACTCTAAATCATGATGGTTCTCGATTCTTTCTTACCATTGTGGATGATCATTCAAGAGCCACATGGATTTTTCTCATGCAATCCAAAAGTCAAGTCGTGTCACACTTAAGAACCTTTCTTTCCTTGTTAAAGACTCAATTCGGAAAAACTGTCCAAAAAATTCGAACAGACAATGGGAAAGAATTTTTTAATTATGAATGCACGGCTTTATTATCATCCCAAGGGATTCTACATGAGAGTTCATGTACTTACACGCCACAACAGAATGGAATAGTGGAAAGGAAGCACCGTCACTTGTTGGAAGTTGCCCGGTCTTTGAAGTTCCAGGCTTCTATTCCATATATTTCTTGGGGAGATTGTATTTTGACTGCAGCATATTTGATTAACCGTATGCCGACCAAGATTCTTAACAGTCGAAGTCCCTTCGAACTTCTTTTTGGGAAGGAACCAGATCTTCATCATCTGAGGATTTTTGGGTGCCTGTGTTATGCTTCTATAGTAGGACCTAAGGATAAGATGGGTCCACGAGCTCGTCGGTGCATATTCATGGGGTATCCTACCCTACAGAAAGGGTACCGCATCTACAGGTGATTTTTTTGTTAGTAGAGATGTTCAATTCCAGGAAGACTCTTTTCCTTTTGCTGACCAGGAATCAAACAAAGATAGAGCGGGACATTCTCTTGCTCATCATATCGAAGAGTCTACCCATGATCCGAGATATGTTCTGTATCCATATTCAGATAATCTAAATACTAATCCTATATCTACTACGACCCCAACACCTTTGGCAATGGACACAAATCAGCACTTGGATGCATGAACTTTTTTAGAATCATCTCCTGTGGAACCTCCAGCAACCCAACCATCTTCTGACGATGTTCATCACAGACGTTCCGGACGAGCCACACGTCCACCAACTTGGACTAAAGATTACGTATGTAGAGTAAGAAACCCACCAGGTATTCATTTCCCTACTTCTTCTTATGTTTCCTTCGATCGATTATCAGAGGAACATAGATGTTGCATTACACGCATTTCTGAAGAACGCGAGCCTTCAAGTTATGACGAGGCAAGCAAAGATCAGCGTTGGCAGAATGCTATGAAAGCATAATTGCAGGCACTGGTGGATAATCAGACATGGGAACTCGTCAGTTTACCTTCGCATCATAAGCCAATCGGATGCAAATGGGTTTACAAGATCAAGTATCGAGCTGATGGTTCGGTTGAAAGATACAAAGCCAGGTTGGTAGCAAAGGGTTTCACACAGAAAGAAGGGTTTGATTATCATGAGACCTTCTCTCCTGTGGCTAAAAATGTTACAGTCTGATCCTTCCTCTCTGTAGCAGCTTATCAGGACTGGCCCTTACATCAAATGGATGTTCATAATGCCTTCCTTCATGGAGATCTAGATGAAGAGATTTATATGGACATTCCACAGGGTTACGGAGACAGGGGGAGAATAAAGTATGTCGTCTCCGCAAATCCCTATATGGGCTTAAGCAAGCATCTAGACAATGGTATGCAAAATTTTCTGAGTCATTGATAGTTGCTGGTTTTCAACAAAGCAAATTTGATTATGCCGTTTTCACATGGACTAAAGGTACGTCATCTATATACTTGATGATATATATAGATGATATACTGATTATGGGCAATGATGAGATAGCCATCAAAGGTTTCAAGCAATTCCTGCATTATACTTTTCATATAAAAGATCTAGGTTTGCCAAAGTATTTTCTTGGAATAGAAATTGCTCGATCAGACCAAGGAATATCCCTCAGCCAGAGGAAATTTGCCTTGGAAATCATATCGAAGCGGGATTGTCGGGATGTAAGCCGCTTGTAATTCCAATTGAGCGAACATCAAGCGACCACAGCAGGTTATGATGCCGGAGTCTCTCAAGAGGCTGATCCTGTACTTAAAGATCCAATGAGTTATCAGAAACTGGTTGGGAAGCTCATATATTTGACTATGACTCGGCCGGATATTACTTATGTTGTTCAAACCCTCAGTCAGTTCATGCATAATCCCAAGCAGTCTCACATGAATGCTGCACTCAAAGTGGTAAAATATTTGAAGAAATGTCCTGGACTTGGGATCCTTCTATCCAAGAAATGTGATATGAGAATGATAGCATATTGTGATGCGGATTATGCAACCTGTCCAATGAGTAGGAGGTCCATAACTGGTTTCTGTGTCAAGTTTGGAGATTCTTTACTTTCATGGAAAACAAAGAAGCAACCAACTGTTTCATTATCCTCGCGGAGAGCGAGAATATCGGGCCATGGCAAAGACCACGTGTGAGATAGTGTGGCTACGTGGATTACTTCGTGATCTTGGAGTACAAGTTCAAGGGCCAACGAAATTGTTTTGTGACAATGATGCAGCCCTCAAACTTGCCTCAAACCCAATCGTTCATGAAAGAACGAAACACATAGAAGTAGACTGCCATTTCACGCGGGAAAAAATCCAGGAAGGGATAATCGAGACATTGGGAATTCGAACAGAAGAACAACCGGCGGATATTTTCACCAAACCTTTGTGTCAAAGTCAGCACGCGTATCTCCTAAGCAAGCTAGGCATCTTGGATATCTACAAGCCACCAGCTTGAGGGGGAGTGTTGGAAGATACGCAAGAAGATTCCAATGTATCATTCAAAGATCAATTATGTATCGTATCTAATTGGATACAAATTGTAATATATTTAGTTACTTGTTTTGTACACACTTTTGTACTATAACAATAGGACAATGTACATTGAATCAAAGCAGTGAATACAAAGGAAAATTCCCACAATTCTTTCTCTCAAATTCCTCTCTCTCTCGACTTCTTACATAATATGTGTTGATATAAAGCTCAATACGAACGAATTGCTAAGGAACCTCTACTAGATCAGCAAAGGGCGCGCACAGATCAGAGCTAGGAGAGTGCTATTGCTGGTCAGACAAGCTGGGAAATCAGGCCTTTGCTTTGTGAAGCCCACGACCTTTTAGCCAAAATTCGGCCCATCAAAATTACTCATTGTAGAAGAGATGCGAATGGAGCTGCTGACTGGGTTGTGAAAGCCCAAAGAAACAACATTTTACCAAACAACTAGGTCCAATATCCCCCATCGAGTCTCTTGGATGTTTTATGTTTAGATGTAGCTCATCTAAAAGATTATCAATGAAATCTACGTATGTTTTTCGAAAAAAAAAAAAATTGCTGTGCCCATGGGCCTTCTGGATTGACCATCGATCTTGTGCAGGTAAGTAGGGGTGTAAATGATTTGATTTGATTTAATTTTTTTGGAAAATGAAACCAAACCGAAATCCGAACCGAAACTGAACCGAATTGAAATTCCGGTTCGGTTTGGTTTTTCGATTTTTACTTCTTCTTTTTTCCTAAATGCACCCCTTTCGATAGATTTTTTTTTTTTTTTTTTTTAAAATCAATCAATTTTTTTATTTCTTTTTTCTTTTTTTCCCCTTCTTCATTGGCCGGTTGTCAGCCACCCAGAGGCAAGCTGGAGCCTTGCCACAAGACAATGAGGCTCCAGCTCGCTAAATTCCAGTGGGGTCAAGCCTCACCAGCCTATGGCAAGGCCTAGCCCACCTGACATCGGTGAGCTCGAGTCTACTAGATCCAGCTAGCCTCACCCAAGTGGCTAGATCTGGCAGGCTCTAGCTTGCCTTTGGCCGATCGCCGACCACGGTGATGGTTGGAGATCAACCAATGAAGAAGGAGAAGAAAAAAAGAAAGAAAAGAAAAATGATTTATAAATAAAAAAAATGAAATTGTTTAAATTTTATCGGTTTGGTTCGGTTAACTGAATTGATAAAACCCAAACCTGTTAAAAAAAATTTAATTTTTAATGACAACCAAATCAAATACTGAAAAAAACCGAACTTTTCAGTTCGATTCGGTTCGGTTTTTAATACCCCTACAGCTAAGTATCAAACATGCTGCTGCTTCATTAGCTATCGGGCTATTAGTCATGGGCCACTAAAAGGGCCTTGGGCGAAAACACAATCACAGACAATGGCCCGGACACACGCCTCGTGCCGTGCCAGCCCGGCATGTCCGGCCATCGAAATATAGGCCGTGCCGTGCTCTTGCATTTGGGCCTTTCCTGTAGGACTTCGCCTCTCGTCAACTGCGCTGGCCGTCGCCGGTGCTCAGGAGGGGACATCAGGAGCACAACCTCGGGGGCGCACCGTCCCGACCAAGCCGATCCGACCCCGAAGCCATCGCCACAGCAGCAGGTGCATCGAACCAGAGCTTGCGGCGCCGAATGAAGCACCACCGTCTCAGCCCATTCTCTCGATTCTTGAACTAATCGTTCCCGCCGCTCGCAATCTCGCTCATCAAATTTCGAACTTTCCGCTGAGCATGAGTTCACCATAACGACCGCAGAAGTCAGCGCGGGCGTCAAGCCTTTCTGGGTTGTTCTTGACGCTGAGAATCAATTAAGGGGGGAGGAACCCAGAAGGAAAAAACTAATCTTTACGCGTCGTATGCCGTGATTTGTTGCAGGGGTGCGAGCCTTATGTGATGAGCGGTGTTGTTGAGTCCAGAGAATGGTGGGAGGATTATCCACTAGGTTGCTGAACATCTGCGTAGCTTCCGTGTGCAAAACCCAGCAACTGCAGAGAGCTGAGGTCCTCCTGATTGACGCCATAAGATTAGGAGTGCTGCCGAATGTGGTGACTTACAATATTCTGGTCGATGCCTACTGTCGTTTTGTCGGCATGGGTGCGGCTTTGGACGTTATCCCTCGAATGAGGGAAGCCGGGATAAGCCCGGATGTGATCACTTATAATTCGTTGGTCGCTGGTTCGACCAGGAAGCGGTCTTTATCGGTGACCCTCGACCTGTTCGACGAAATGCTTGATTTAAGTATACATCCTGACCGGTGGAGCTACAACACACTGATGCACTGTTTTTTCAAGGTGGGAAAGCCGGACGAAGGTTACAATGTGTTCCGGAATCTGGTGCTCAGCGAGCTTACTCCTGGTCAAGATACATTTAACATCCTGATCAACGGGCTGTGCAAGAATGGGTATGCTATGCATGGCCTCATGTTGTTTAGGAATTTACAGCGGCATGGAGTCGTTCCGGAACTAGTTACGTACAATCTTCTTATCGATGGACTCTGCAAAGCGGGGCAATGGAGAGCTGCGAAGACAATGATAATGGAGCTTTTGGAAACAGATGAAAATCCTAACGCCATAACCTACACCACAGTCATGAAATGTTGCTTTAAGTTTCAGAAGTACGAACAAGGGCTTGAGGTCTTCTTGGAGATGGCAAATCGAGGTCATACTTTTGATGGCTTTGGTTACTGTACGGCAGTTGGCGGTTTAATTAAGATTGGTAGGATAGAGGAGGCAAATCGATGGATGGATCGGATGTTGAAATATGGAATAGGGCTTGATTTGGTATCCTATAATACCCTGATTAATCTGCACTGTAGGGAAGGTAGGCTAGGCGCTGCCTATGCAGTGGTGGAGGAACTTGAGAAACGAGGTCTGGAGTGCGATGCCTACACACACGCAATTATTATTGATGGTATGTGTAGAGCAGGTGATATTGAGGGGGCTTATCGCCATTTAGACAGAATGAAAGTTTTAGGTCTTGGCTCGAACCGGGTCGCTTTCAATTGCATGATTGACAGGTTATTTAAGGCTGGTCATATGGAAGCGGCTATGAGATTGTTTGAGTCTATGGAGACTAAAGATGATTTTACCTATTCCTCAGTCGTGCACAGTCTATGTAAACTTGGGAGGTTTCGTAGTGCTTCCAAGGTACTGCTTTCTTGCTTGAGAAGTGGAACAAAAATACTCAAGTCTGCACAAAAGGCTGTTCTTACTGGCCTCAAGATGTCTGGATATAGGAGGGATGCCAAAAAGCTCCAGTCGCAGATTTATATGGCTAGAGTGTTGGCACGATATTGATGTGGAAATTACACCTTTTCTCAGGCCAGAAAATTGCGCTACCTGTGGTGCCATCAGCTAAAGTGTCATGATTTCTTTCAAGCTTTGATTTCAACCAACGACAGTTGCGCATGCATGCCTCTTTTTTTATGGCATTAAATACAAGCTTTTTTTCCATATAGTCAAGACTGGACTAAAATTGTTTAAAATGGCTGTTCATCTTACAACAACAACAATTACCTTGCCCTTTTTGGTTGCTTCAGATCATGTGAGTAGACAACTCTGCTACCTGGTGAAATTACACAATCAGGTGTCTTTTGTGGGGTTGACAAGTTTCAAACATGAAGCAGGATACATGGATGACAGACAACACTTGATCTATGCTTTCAGAAGACAGTTAATCGATAAAATTTTCTATTCTGAGCTTAAGTCTTCAGATGTGTATTCACTCGCATTATGCAGGTAAGAAATGCTTCCTAAATTATGCACTAGGTAGAACAATCAAGAGCTTGCACTTGGTGTTGTAAAAGGATCTCTCAACTGTACAAGTGAACGTTGCTTTTTGAGTACCTAATTGTCATTTGGCTTAGATCAGACTCGCCTTTGCTGATGAAGACCCTTGATGGGGATTTTAGGAGGAGAATAATGAATACAATTTTGTGGTTGGAGATTCTGCTTGCAGCTGTGGAGGGTGGGGGAGGAACCACTCCTATACTAATGAGATATAGAGAGCTTTGGTCGGGGCCTTAAGAAGGAATATGCTTCTGTTTTGAATTCTAATATCGCTAGAAAGTTTGCATATGCATTTTGCTTATGTTTTGTACCCCTGTTGGTGCTTCTCTCTTGCCTAGCATTAGTCAAGCTCTTTGTCCTATATGTTGGGTCATCATTCTTGGATTTTGCATTTGGTGCTCCTAGGATGAGGAAAAAACATACAATAATTTTCTATTTGATGTGCTGAAATCTGTAGTTGGCTATCATTTTGAAAATAAGTTTCCTTGGAATTTTCTTGGTGTAATTCTTTGAATCAATACACTGGTACACATGTCCTTCTGATATGTTTTTCTCTTACTGGTCCAGGATTGCTCATTTTTCGACTTCTTGGCTTTCCTCAATGTGGTTCAAATGTCCATCAAGGCATGTCCAAAGCTGCTGCAATAAACAAGGGGTGGTCAAATATAATTTGGATGTATAACAAGGGATCATGCGATGCAATTTGGACTTATAACTTTGAGCAATTTTCTAATGTAAGAATCAAACTTTGCCTTTCATCTGGCCTACTATAGTAAAAATAATTACAAGGTCTGATAAATTGATAACTTCTGTGATTATTTTTTAAAGCACACTCTTTATCATTCTTTAAGCTCAAGAACTCATTATCTAATGTTTTTTAATCTTGAGAGTTGGAAAAATCATCGCTAGTCAGTTACGATGCTCTCCTTTGCAGGAATTAGTAGAAGTGTTGGTGCTTAACAAGGATGAGAAGTCAACTGCAGGACGCTAGTTTCCTTTGAGTTTGGATTGTGCAGCGTTGTTGGAGGTCTTTGATTAGTAAGCACTCAATCTTTTAATGGCCTTCTACAAGATATCGAGGGAAGCTGCAGAGCATAAAGGGGTATAATATTACAAGGTGATCGAAACCCAGTTATGAGAGAGGCCACCCATTCAATCAGTCTTGGAGGACCTAAAGGTTCTGATCAAATAGACAGGACAGTCGCTGGAGCACATGATATCCAATCCCAGTAATTATCTGGAGGGAAATTACTTGTTTAAATCTTGGAGGTGTTTAAGAAAACCAAGGAAGGACTCTGCTCTCTGCATGATTTGCATTCTCTCCGCTGGAGCAGTTCGCTTGGGTTTATTGCACGATAAGTGGAATCGGTAAACGTCAGGAATTCGAAAGTGAAATCTCATAATTTAAGTCACTTATATGCATGAGAACAGTTACCATGTTCTCATCCAGTTTTTAAGCACTGATTTATTGAAGTTCTAAAGCGATAGATTGTCAAATCATTAAATAGGTGCACAGTGTCTATGTACTGCTCGGAAGCGTTTGGATGGGAGATCAGTAACCCACTTTTTTTTTTTTCTAAATCAATAACCCACTTCACTAGCATTCAATATGAAGAAAAACATCCCACAGTTTTGCAATCTAGATCGGTTCAGGCTTTTTTGATACCCTAGTGGATATATATGCGAAAGGGACTAGGATGTATAAGGTAAGCAATTGCAAATACATGCTTTTGTTCGTCATCTCCCATATGGAATTTTGAGCCATACAGCGAGACGGCTTTGGAATATTATGGAAAAAAATTTAGTGGGTTATTCTGATATTTCTGCTTTCTGGGTGGTGAAGATGGCAAACCAAGATCCATCTCTATGTTAGATGAAAGTTTGACAGAGTACAAACCTGCGCTCCGCAAGGTTGCTTTTTACTGCTTACCAGTCGTAATATGAGGCGCGCTTTAATGATTAAGTAGCGAATGATTGTGTCTACCTTGTGCTGTAAAAACTTAATGGCCCCGCGAAATCTTTGGTACATCTATGCAGTGTGAACATGCGCCCGAGTCAACCTTGGCGGATACAGGGAAATTTGCTTTGACCTTTGACGAACAGCTCAGCTTTTTCCTGCTCTTTGTATTGGAAGGAAATTTCGCTTTTGCCCTGGTTTCCTTTGAAATTGAACTAACAAGGGATGAAAATCCCACTAACAAAAATATTTATGTTCGAAACTTCATCCAGTAAAATTGGATCTCGCAACATGGAAACGAATTATAATACTAAGATTCTAATGACTTCAATAATCCAATTTCGAGATGAATCACCCCGAGGTTTCGGCAACTTTGTTTTGATCTTGGAACTTGGATGACCATTCGGCTATCATATAATTCACAATTTTAGCTGGAGCAATGTTTGCAATTTGTCAGAGTTTTTCTTTTTTATTTCTGACATACTGCATCGTACATGTGAGATGAATCGTGCAACTGGATCAAAAATAATTAAAAAGACGGACACATACGGGGACTTGGACATATGCTCCATTGCTTCTCTGGCTCAACGTGATTCTGTGAGGGTGAGGGTAAGGTGTGAGAAAAACTTGCTCAAATCATGCATTTGCTCCAGTAATGCTTTAGCTTATCAATTTGGTTGAAATCCACTTTACTCGATGCACTTACGTGTTATCTCACCAGCAAACCGTGAGCTAAACAAAGTTTATTTCGTATGGACAATTGTTACCAAACCGTGGTGTTGACAACCTGACCAACGAGCACCTAATAGAATTAGGCCAACCAGCTCAGGAAAGTTACAATCACTGCTGCTTCTCAAGTATGGTAATTCTCAGTTCTCCCCAGAGATCATAAAACTTGAGCAAAGACATCGGACACTGAGTTAATATTTCAGGCTGGGTGTCGATGTTCAAAGATGCTTGTAATTGCATCTTAACCATGAGTAACACACGAATGGACAGATGGCCAATATCCATCAGAAAAATATATAGCAGCCTTAGCAGGGACAACACGCTCAACTATTGAGCCTATTGACCCAAATAAAGCTGACTCAGAATTCTTCAACAACAAAGCGTTGGCTGAATTGCAGAAGTACAGAGTCCGCAAAGTAGTCCGCGTTTGAATTTTGTAGAGGTATTTGACTTATACCAAAGAGCAACTTCCTTACTTAAGGATCGATGGAGTAACTTCTTCAATTATCGAACAACAGTAACAAGAGGGCCAGCTGAATAATCACATCCACATATTCATCACTCACCTCATATCTCCACTTACACTGCCTCGGCAGTCTGACTCGACATTTTTCCGTTGCTGACTTGCTGTACCCATTTAAACACATCCGCAGTCATCAGTCTTTTGGAATCACTCTAAGGAGCCAAAGCGACTGAGCAGCTAAATGTCCAGCGAAACAATAAGAAATATAGCAACTTCAGCCTCTATATCTAGCACAGCTGCTCACTGTCACCATTTCTATCTGATACCAACTAAATTCATTTAGAAAATTCAACCACGCTATTTGAATGGAGCCACGTGGACTTCTCCGGTCTGACAGCCCTACACAGCTCAAAACATTGATTGCATTACATATTTAGACTAATAGCTTTCTATTCTTTCTTTTGCCTCTTTCACATCACAAGATTTACAACATAATACAATATTTTTTGCTGAAACGAAATACAGACACTAGAGATAGCTGTAAAGACGGTAAAAGACACTAGAAAAGCTGTAAAGACGGTACATGTATACAACTTGCAGGGTGAGAAAAACTGCTGATTTTACCAGAATGCTCTCACAAAAGTTCTTGCGGTTTTGCCTACGAGCCTTCCTTTAGCTCTGGGGAAAATCAACTTAGCTTATCTTTCCATTTACATACCAACCGGATGAGGGATATTGAAGCCATTCAATCTTCGCACATGCTCTGGTATTAGCCTGTTGATTAATTGAGGCGAAGCTCCAGCTAACTGTACATGGATTGGAGGCAAGCAAAATGTCAGACAGAACAGAAGTAATCCACTCACTCTATTTGCCCCAACTTAGAACTCACAATTAAAAGAGTACAACATAGTTTCTATTGCTGGATCCAGTTTGATGAATATTTCTAAGCATTGAGAATGTTGATATGAATTGTTAAATGAAAGAATATCAATGTGGAATTCGGACAAACATGATAAAAAGGAATTGACAAAAGTACAGTCATTCTGGTTAGGTCAACAAGTTAAACCCACAACCAGCTTATTCTTTGCTACACATTTTAAATAAAACCGATCAACCCAAGAGCATAATTTATTTTTTTAATTTAATTTCGGGGAATACAGTTTCCCTCCTTTTCATTTTCAGACTTCTACGTGTGGAATAGATCTTATTCGAATTGCACCAAATGTCAACTGTCTGTCACACTGGTAAACCTCCTTCAACACAGGAATTTTTCCGCACTTGGAAGTGAATTCAACGATAGTCAGTAGCTTGTAAAGTTGGACCATATATAACAAAGCAGGCAACTGAAACAAATGGCTATAGTGCAGTCCAAGACAGAGCGAATGGTAGCATTACTTGACTACTGTCGCAAACAAACTGAACAAGGCAGAAAAAAGGGGAAAAAGGAAAGGAAACTTCAACAGCAGACACTTAAAAAAAATCATATGTCCAAGTCAATCAAGTCGCTACATTTGATCATCATTGATTATCCAGAAAATCCACATTGCTATGAAAATAATATAATCCTTACATGTTGCAACCTCACATTGCTATAAGAGCAAAATAATTTATAATTGCCATAGACAAAATCAACACTTGTCCGAAGTATTAACAAATCAATCCGTCAAAACACATACCTCTTGCCTGAAATTGAAAATAGGGGGCAAGGGGCGACCAGTCGGAAGGCGTGCATTGGGTTCACGAAGCTCATCAAAGAAGGGATGGGCACAAGCTTCTAGCTGGAATGAAATTGAACGAAAAAAATAACATTAGCCAAACAAGTGAGTGGTAGATGCTCAGGAAACTATATGATAACTTAGATCCAGATTACCCATGAGAAAGCAAAAGCATGCATACATACAATACTCATTCGTTAAAGTTCAATTGTCGATGATAAGTAAGACTGACATATTCTCACGCAAAAATATGCATACAAAGATACTCAAAATTACGGGTAGAGTAGTTTAACTCACAGCAGTGCAGCGAAGACTTGGTGAATACTGAAGAAGCCTTGAAGCAAGGTCAATCGCTTCAGGAGGCATCCGCTTGTGGAATATCTGGACCAAGAGATGTATAAGTAACTTATTAACTACTGAAGCATGAAAAACCAAAGTACAACATGCACTCCTTAAAGTTTTTCAATATCACATGTCACAACAGACATGAATAATTCAGCCAAGGGAGGGATACTTAACATAATAAGGTGTCTGACACAAAGAACAGCAGTAACATTTGAACCTTGAGACAGAACACAGGAACCAAAGTTGATTCAAATGTCTATACTTGATTGTCTGTGACATGTACAAACAACTTAGGAGAGGCAATTATGCTGCCCTATGGTTCCCACAGTAGTGACAGAATCACCATAAATCAGCCCTCGTAATGCTATGAAACAGACCATACCAACTTTCGCATTTATCTATTAGAATATGCTGCATATGTTGGCAGCATCAAATCTAATGATAACCTACAACATAATGCCAAGCATGAGATGCTTGTGCTATTTTGGCACTCAAAGTTGGAAATGGAACGAGTCAGATAACTAATCAAAGAATCGAGGATGTTATTTGCAACCTTGTGCAAAGGCATCTTCAGCTCTGAACAAGTACTTAATTGTCTCTATTAACCAGCAAGGTATAAAACACCAAAATATATACCTTGTGCCAAGGATGAGCCTTGATTTGCGGAAATCTGAAGTCATTATAATTAGGGTTCATGCATCGAACTTCTTCTCGTGTTGGAGTACCGAGAACCTACAAGAAGGTCCTTGATTAAACCCTTGGAACACGTGAATGAAGAAAACAATCAAACCAGATAATGAGGATTCACCTTGATGATCTCTACAAGTTGGTCCACTGCATTTTCTCCTGGGAACAGTGGCTAAAAAAGAAAAATTGGAATCATCAGAACTAACACACAGCAGATACAGAAGTCATCGGATCTATGAGCCAAAGTCACCCACCTGTCCAAGGAGAAGCTCTGCAAGAACACAACCAGCAGACCATATGTCGATAGATGTGGTATACTCTGTTGCACCAAATATAAGCTCTGGAGCCCGATAGTAGCGGGAGCATATGTAGGATATGTTTGTTTCGCCACTGACCTGATTAATACAGAAATTTGTAACAAAACAGAGGCAGATAATCTGGAAATGAAGATGATGCAGATAATCTGGAAATGAAGATGATGCAATTCAAACTCCACAAGGAAAATATAACAGTTGCTCTGTGAGTCAGTTATCAAATACACTCCGTTCCAGATCCAATGTAGAGGTAACTTCCGTGCTCTATATTCCACTGTTCTCGTTTATTGAAAGAAGATCAGTGAAATAATAGACAAAGATAAGGATGTACCAGAACTTTTGCACTACCAAAGTCACAAAGCTTGACCTGGTGAGTGAGAGGATTCACCTGCAGAACATATGGAGGCAAAAATCAGATATGACAATTTCATTCAAGAAAAAAAAAAACCTTAACTAGAAATAGAGGAAAGGCTGAAGGCCCCTTACCAAAATATTTTGTGGCTTTACATCCCTATGGCAAACCCCAGGCACAGAATGGATATATGCCAGCCCTTGGAAGATCTGCAAAATAGATTACACTTTTTAAGACGAGAACCGGAGGATACCAAAGGCAGCTACAAAAATGACAGAGCACTCTTCATACTTGATAGGTGTATAACTTCACATATATCAGCGGCATCTGCTGATTCACACTCCTGTAATGCTCCAGAACTTGGTAGAGACTCTCAGGGACATATTCCATAACCAAATTAAGGAAAAGTTCATCATTGTTTGTTGTAGAGAAGAAGCAGTGCCTCAGGGAAACCACATTTGGATGATCCATCAGACGCATCAACTGCAGCTCACGGTTTTTGTATCGTCTATCCTGCAGGACCTTCTTTATGGCAACTGTCTCTCCAGTCTCCAAGCATCGTGCCTGAGATGTAATAGCTTACCGCATGAAATTTATGAAAGAAAAGGATCTCAGGAATTGTCAAAAATCCAAGTTGTATACCTGAAACACGACTCCAAAAGATCCATTGCCTATAATGCGCTCTGCCATATAGCTGAGGGTCTGGGAGCATTTATAGCATTACTCAGTTGGGTATTAAATTCAGGAAAACAAAAATAGAAGCTCACAAAATGTACAATCACTTGTAGAACTCAGAATTCAACTCATCAAATTTAAACTCTTAGATTCCATACAGCTAGTAATTCATAACTAACAGTTCCATTCCCTTTCGAGTTTGTTAGAATTGCTCAAAGTGAAGTACTATTATGACACAGAAGAAACATAAGCTGGATTTGTCAGATACAACCACAATCAATAATTGTTCATCACTGATGCAATGATTAGCATTGGTTATTTTGTAAGTTCTATACGTGAAATTCCTTAAAACTTGAAAAACTCAGAACAAATGCTTTCTCACCTGCTTGGGTTCACCATTTTTCCCACCAATGGTGGTCGATATGATGTGACCTGTTACAGCATTCTTATTCTCGTAAACAGCTGGTGACACTTCCTGAAATTATGCAAAAGCATCCGGTTAAAACTCACAACACAAATGCTACTGGTCTGCAAACAATGGTATCCCTAGTTAGTTAACCACTTCATGTTAGGCGCTATAGGTCATGGAAAGGGAACGGGAATAGCA
Organism: Eucalyptus guilfoylei; assembly: GCA_016097605.1. Classification (NCBI taxonomy): domain Eukaryota; kingdom Viridiplantae; phylum Streptophyta; class Magnoliopsida; order Myrtales; family Myrtaceae; genus Eucalyptus; species Eucalyptus guilfoylei. The sequence continues at coordinate 10,457,039 of CM027870.1, read as the reverse complement.
ATGGGCAAATCTCTGGTCATATAAATGGCATGTCAGAGATAGAGGCTTAGTTGGTGTGCTAAGAGGATGGCAGAAAGCTCAGAAGCATTCCTTCAGGGTATTCACTATGTATAAGAAAGTGACAGTTCTTTTACCTCGCCTTATTTCTAGATAACCAAGTACATCAATTGACTACTTTCAACCAGAAGAATAATGAGAATGCAGCATCCAAGTTTTGTCTGTGGTTATAAAGGACTAAATTAGGTCAAACAGTGTAGAGGATTTTGTCATAAAATAAGCTCTTGCTATTAGGTTGGGATTGATTTCTCTAATTGTACAATTATGTGGCGGAGGCACCAACCCCACATGCACAAAGGAGTAAATTGACCTGTGTAGCGATTCTCATCCCTACACGTAACTGAACGACTTTGCACGATATCTGAAGCTTCAATTTGGGATGACCACAAGAATGCACAAAATAAACACAAACCGTAGATGTCACCAGTTTGATTTTGAAACCAATCATTGCTTAATCATTTCCCTCAATCTTTGTCAGTTGGTCCATTACTCGGAAACATATGTTACTAAAATATGACTACATCTAGAGAAACGCATGCATGTATGACACAAAAAATACAGGGTTCTACTGCCACGATTGCATTCAGAAACATTGAGGCGGTTGCCAGCTTGCAATACGGTGCTACACGTAACGCACATATTTCTCATTTAGCATGCAGAAAGGCAGTCCAAACTTACCATAAAATCCACACACAGCTTTTCAAAATTAATGCCAAACACCGACACATCGAAAGGGTAATAAATAACAATACACCAAACTAACCCACACAGATGGATGAACCGATCATCTCCCACTATCTTTGCCAGTTGCTTCATTACCCCAAAACATACGGCTTTAAAATATGACTATGTCTAGAGAAACGCATGCATGTATGACACCAAAAACACGGGGTTATATTGCCACGATTGCACCCAAAAACATTGGGGGAGTTGCCAGCTTGCTCTTCGGTGCTACACGTAACCCGCATATTTCTCGTTTTGCATGCAAAAAGGCAGTTCAAACTTACCATAAAATCCGCATACAGCCTTTGAGCATTAATGCCAAACACCGACACGTCAAAAGGGTAATAACAATACACCAAACTAACCCGCAGAGATGTATGAACCAATCATTGCTTAATCTTTGTCAGTTGCTTCGTTACCCCGAAACGTATGGTACTAAAATATGACTATATCTAGAGAAACGCATGCATGTATGACATCAAAAATACAGTCTATTGCCACGATTGCATTCGGAAACATCAGGGGATTTGCCAGCTTGCAATACGATGCTACACATAACCCACATATTTCTCATTTAGCATGCAGAAGGGCTGTCCAAACTTACCATAAAATTCGCACACGGCTTTTGAACATTAATGTCAAACACCGACACATCGAAAGGGTAATAACAATACATCGAACTAACCCACACAGATGGATGAACCAATCATTGCTTAATCTTTGTCAGTTGCTTAAATAACCAGAAACGTATGGTACTAAAATATGACTACTATATCCAGAGAAACACATGCATATATGACGCCAAAAACATGGGGTTATAATTTCATGATTGCACTCAGAAATATCGGGGGAGTTGCCAGGGGGAGTTGCCAGGTTGCAATATGGTGCTACACGTAACTCACATATTTCTCATTTTGGATGCAGAAAGGCAGTTCAAACTTACCATAAAATCAGCACACAGCCTATGAACATTAATGTGAAACACCGACACGTCGATAGGGTAATAACAATACACCAAACCAACCCACCCAGATGGATGCACCGCCATGAACAGTGCATCAAACATGTAAGCACAAGGAAAGCCAAAGTGCCAAGAAAGCAAGATCTATGAACTGGAGAAGCAAGGTATTAGGATGCCATAGGTAACAAGGAAGCATCAGAAACTAGAACAAAGTTGCTCCATTTAACACCCCCCCCCCCCCCAAAAAAAAAAAAAAAAAAAAAAAAAAAAAAAAAAAACGATATCATAAGAGAGAATCAGAGCACATTGACATCCGGAAGCAACCCGGCACAAGAGCAGTGAGAGAGAGGGAAGACAACGCAGCAAAAGAAAGAAACCTAAAATGTATGAGCTGAATCTTTCAAGTTGCAAATCACAATTACAACACCTAAAAGACTAGCATAGCTAAAAATAAAGGAATTGAATCCCGAGGGCATGTCTAAGTGCTCCAAAAGACGACGACCCACTTCACCAAACTCTACCGCGTCGAATTCCCCATCTACCCGTCTGCCTAATTTTAGCAATGCGAAATTCACAGAGCTCCAAAATCACTCCTTTCCGTGTCCCGTCCCTCCAAGAACCGCTCAGAAACTCGCCATGAACTACCCCGGAAGAATCAATCTAGAATCAAGAACAGATGCCGAGCCCGGAGAGATACGGGGGCACTGTGCCGCTCGCGAAAAGGGAGAATTATTGCTAACGACCAAAAAGAGATGAACGAGCGGAAAAGTCGGGGGAAATGACGACCGGGGGAGCAGCGAGGAAAACCTCGAGAGCAGCCCGCGGCCGTAGAAACCCAGCTCGGATCTCGACACGGGAGGAGCGAAGAATCCCCCGGACGCGAGGATCGCTCGGAATTCGCGCGGCGGCGGGACTCCGGAGCTGGATTGCCGAAGATCTAAGCATCGACACGCAGCACAGCACAGAGAAAGAGAGAGAGAGAAAGAAAGAGAGAGGGAAGGAGAGAGAGAGAGAGAGACCCTATCGGAGTCGGGAGGAGCTTGAGCTGGAGCTGGCGGCGGCGGCGGCGGTTGGTGGTGGTGGTGGTGGTGGTGGTGGTGAGGAGGCCCCAGGGGAAGGGAGGCCATGTGGAGACTTCACAACTCCCTCCTCACACTGACCCTCTCTCTTTTCCTCTCTCTCCTCTCAATGTCAGTGTTCTCTGATCTCGCTCTCTCTCTACTTTCTCTCTCTTCCTCACCATCAAACTGCGTTTCTCTCTCCTCGGTCTGGTCCTCCCCCCATCTCCTCCTGTGTCAAAAATTAGGAAGCCTAAGAGAGAGATAGGTAGAGCGAGAGAGAGAAGGAAGGAGGGAGGAGGTTAGACCCACGCGAGGGGGGAGGGAGAGTGGGGAGCACGCTCCAATCAGTGCGCTCAATTAATGCGGGGCCCTCTCTTCTCTCTCTCTTTGTCTCCTCCGTTTCTTTCTTTTCTTTCAATTGCTGCTGCTGCTGCGGCTGCTGCTGTTGTTTTGTTGCCGAAAGATAAGAGAGAGAAAGAGATGATGAGAACGGCGTGGGCTCGAGTCCACGCTGTTCAATTTTGGACCGTAATGACACAGCCGGTCACTCTCTCTCTTTTTCAATTTTTAATTTCGGAACGCTTAAAATATATTAATACATAACGGAGGATTACCTGTTGGATTATGAGATCGTTATTATGCATAATTTAACGTAGTCATAAAAGATGTCGATTAACGTGGAACTTCTTTGTCAATATTTAATTAGGAGACATTAGTAACTGTCAGAGCGAACGATCATAGGAGTTAAAAATGAAATGCGTTGATTTAGCGTCTGCCTGGGTTGAAGGGAAATCAGTTATGTTAAAATGTAATAATAGATTATGACAAATGATGGAGTAAGAATTTTGGAAATCGAGAATCTGGTTTTTTTTAGCTTTGGTTATTTAGTGAAATCGAGAAAAGATGGAAGAGCGAAATTAAAAGTTTTAATTTAGATAGCATCTATATTTAGAGAGTTTGGTGTTTTCTTACACAACTAAAGTTAATCAATGGATTAGTGCAAGCATGTCTAGCTTATCTTTGCGTAACCCTCCAAAAGATATTTGATCGGCTTTTATTCACTGAGATGACCAATTGAGTTTCTTAAGACTTACTCTTAAGTTGTTTGAAATCTCCCTAGTCACAATATCAAATTCCCCCGTCACTTTTTGATCACTTAAAACTTTGATTTTAACTGCACATAAGTTCACATTGCATACCAAGCGTAGGGATCACTCGGTTTTGATTGACTTTGAGGTGAAAATAAATAAATAAATATACATATATGCATACACACACACACACACACACACACACATATATATATATATATATATATATATATATATTACTTATACGCAATATAGAAAAAAGAGGAAGATCGCCATCCTCCTGCTATTTCATTTTCCTTCTTGTTTTGGCATTTTGCGTGGGGCAAGGGGGTTGGGCTTGGATCAGTCCCATGTATTTTAGGGAGGCTGGGCCTGACCCAGCAGTAGACCCACTGACCAGAATCCTAATGAATCGATTCAAAAGCTTTCGGACACACTCGAGGAACATAAAAAATTTCATGGAGAAAGCGAAGTGTAAGTATTTTCATGGAAGATGATTTCGCCCGTCTGGTTCTGCTTTCTACGAAGTTAAAATTCTGTTTAACCTTAATTCACCACCCTACAGTTACTTCTCATCTCTCCATTCGTTCTGGTGAGCAAGCTGATGTTATCCATCTTCATCATCACGGCCGCAAAATCACTCGCGAAAAGCCCTACAATTATTGCTATAAGTCCCAACGAGCACGTCCTACGATCCTCCGTTGAACAACTCTAGGTCCGAATGGAGGAGCCCATGCCGCGCCATGAGGTTCTGCTAGTAGTCGTTGTCAAACCGGTTTGGGGTCTAGCTGAGGGGTGCAAGGTTGGTTTCCCCTTCAGAGGCAAGGCAGTTTTCTGGGTGGTAGCGCAACCAGTGTCGTTTTTGGTCTTCGCACTGGGGCTAGCCCAATAGCGTGGGCGTTGAGGCCTTGGGCAGCGGAGGAGATGAGGTTGGCGAGGCTGGAGAATGGGGATGGGATCAGGCTGGCGGTCCTTGCGTCTCATTGTCCTAGAGGCACCATTCACGATGGTTCTCCCAACTATAATGACAATTCCAATCACAAGGTTATATAATTTATGTAAGTAGCATGGTCAGTCTTCGAAAAAATGTGAATTTATCTCACAAATATGGAGTCAATCCAATCATGAATCAAGGGATGACTATTAAGTAATTGGTATGATCAGATATTTGGAGTTGATATAAACCAAAATCATGCATGAAACAGAGGGTAGGAGCAAAAGCTAGTCACGATCATGATATAAGAGATGCTCACCAAGACGACACCGTCTTGGGCCGCGAGTGCGAAGATGCCCGCGCAAGAAACGGTAGCATTGCAAGCAACTTTGATGTGGGACTTTTAATGGTGTCGAGGACTTCAAATCTCCTAGGTGTTTTGGTTTGGTTGAGTGGTCTTTTCTCTAGTGAAAGTGGCCGTGTCATCCAAGAGAACTGATGCGTCATATCCTTGCGCGAGAAGTCCGGGATATGTAATAAGATTGTCTCGAAAGAGAATGTCACAATTTGTACCATTTCACATAATTAAGAATTCATCTTTTTTTTCACCTTTGATTAGTGATGAATTGAGTACATGTGGAAGAAATTTTCTTAGATCAGATGCAAGTCTACATTCAAATCTGTCAGCAACAATTTAATCATTGTATAATCATAATAACCAATCACAATATAACAGTCCACGTCATTCTCTTGCATACTTATATGGGCTTTGCTAATATAACAGTCTATTGATTACTTGTGAGAATAATAGCTTATTATGAGTCACAAAAAATTTAAATTAATTAAGATTTTTATTGAAATAATTTCCTCTATTAGAGTTATTTTGATAATTCTATTCATTATCCGTATTTCTCAAGATTGCATGTATATTGTGCATATTTAAATGGAGATATTATCTTAAAATAGTTATCTGTTAAAGTCTATAAATAGGCCGATGTATTATTCATTAATATACACGTTTGAATATATAGAAAATTTTCAATTCTTGTCTTCGCTTTATTATTCTTTAACTTTCTAGATGTTCATTCTCAATATGCCGAAAAATGCATGCCAGGCACAAATTGAAGCTTCTTTGTAACTATGTAATCATTTGCCAAAGATTCGAGGTTTTATATACTCGCAGCTTTTAGGAGTCTTAGACACATCGAAGTGTTGGATTCAAAGAGATTTATGTTTGGAAGGCCATATTTGGTAGCTTGGATAGGACAAGAGCCATCATATATAATATTTGGTAATGCACTACGTACTAAATAAATCTAGGTAAAATGTCAGACAAGTCGGCGTGACTACATAGTAGATAGCCTTTAGAGAAATACTATGTACTGAGAATAAGTCACACAAGCTGTCTCCTGTACATAACTTCAAAAGAACATATTCTGATTTCCGAGTATAGATAGACCAAGTGAGATTGAGTTGGGAAGAGAACACTAGGATTTCATGTCTAAATACATATATTCAGAAACAAAGCAGTACAACTTTGTCAATTTCTTGACCAAGGCCTTCATAAACATGAATCTTATTGCAAACAGGAAAAGAAATATGCAAAGATAGACATGCATTAAACATTTATAACAATTTGCTAAATCCAGCTTCCATAGCTTTCTTTTTTGTTTGGGGGGCATTCAACCTTAGTTCATCACCCTACAGTTCCTTCTGATCTCTCCATTTGTTCCGGTGAGCGGGCTGATATTACCCATCTTCACCATCGCAGCCGCAAAATCACTCGCGAAAGCCCTATAGTTATTGCTGTAAGTCCTGACAAGTGCGTCCTGCGATCCTCCGTTGAACAGCTCTTGATCAGAATGGAGAAGCCCACGCCGTGCCACGAGGTTCTGGTAGTAGTTGTTGTCAAACCGGTTCGGGGTCTGGTCGAGGGGAGCAAGGTTGGCGTCCCCTCCAGAGGTAGGGCAGTTAGTCCTTCGGGTGGTGGCGAAGCTGGTGTCGATGTTGGTCTCGTTATAGATGCGGTTCCGGAAGGTGGTACACCGGGCCAGGCCGATAGCATGGCCCCCCGACAAGGCGGTCATGTCACGGGCATTGAGGCCTTGGGCAGCGAAGGAGGAGATGAGGGTGGCAAGGCTGGAGAAAGGCGATGGGATTTGGCTGTTGGCACCGCTCAGGCTAGCGGTCCTTGCATCTCGCCGCCCTAGAGGCACCGTCCACGATGGTCCTCCCAACTATAATGCCAATATCAATCGCATAAGCTTATACAATTTATGTATGCGAATGTTCAGTTTTCTATAAAAATGTTATGTATAAAAAATGCGAATTTATCCCATATATATGGACTAATCCAATCATGAAACAAGGGATGACTATTATGTAATCGGTATGGTCAGCAAAATCATGCATTAAAGAGAAAATAGGAGCAAAAGTTAGTACCGATCATGATATATGAGACACTCACCAGGACAACGCCATCTCGAGCAGTGAGCGCAAGGATGTCCGCACAAGAAACGGTAGCGTTGCAAGCAGCTTCGACACGGGACTTAATGGTGTCAATGACTTCGAATCCCCTAAGAGAGTTTTGGTTTGGCCGAGCGGTCTTTTCTCCAGTGAAGGTAGCCGTGTCATCCAAAAGAACCGATGCGTCACATCCCTACACAAGAAGGTTGAGATACATGATAAGATTGTTTTGAAAGAGAAGGTCACAATTTGCACCTTATCACTTTATTAAGAGTTCATCTTTTTTTCATCTTTTGATTAGTGATGGATTGAGCACATGTGGCAGAAATTTTCTTAGATCAGATGATTAGTTTAAATCATCTAGTAGAATAAGTTCAGAAAGGATATATAATCTCATCGTGTGCTTTTCTTGCCCCTCCAAAATCCAAGTCAATTTCATGGATACTTAACAAATGGGAGTTAAGCAAATTCAATGCTTCTTTGAATGTAGTACCTAATCCTAATCTTCTTAGAAAATACGGATCTGCATGGATACTTAACAAAACGGATCTGCATATTTAAAAGGCATGTTATAACCTCACCTATTCAAATGAAGTGAGATTATACTCAACACTAAAAATCAACTTTACGAGGTCAACATGCCTGGATATTTAAATGACTAGAAAATCTAATTTAACCTTCGCAAATAAAATGCAACCCAAAATGTTCTTGAAAGAAGTAATAATTAGAAATGAACGCAAAAGAATCCTAGTTACGCACATTTACGAAACAATCATGGAAGAACATGCGAAGTATTGAAGCACCCATCCTCGGCTCTCTCCTAACAGCTTGCGTCATCGCATTACGGACAATGCCTTGTACGTTGGGGCATGTTCTTGTGTAGAAGTTTGGCGAAAGCTGTGCGTTCGTAAGGCACACGAGAAGGGATACAATAATGACAGCGACAATGAGGAAGTTGCTATTGGAGGCCATTTGAGGGGAAAGAGAGATATGAATTTGGACTTGCGACTGAGAAAGCAAGCTCTCTAATTTTGCTTTGGACTTGTGAGTACAAGCAATGGGTTTGTTCTCTATATATATAGAGAAATTAGAAAGTTTGGTGTCGTGCATGTGGCTATGATAGAGGTATTCAAACTTTGCTGCTATACGCGTTTACGAGAACTTCTAGAGTTTACTTTGAAGTTTGTAGAGAGAGAATCCAAGACTTTTCTCTACTACTAAAAGAAGAGAGAGTCAAAAGGCAATACGCTGACTTCTGTCATGATACATGCAAAGGAACAAATAAGGTTCACCATGTTTTCGGGAGCATGCATTTAGAGAGCCAGCTCTTTTTGCCTTTTCTTTGTTTTCTATATTAAAGATAAATAAGGTTTTCTCTAAATTAATTTCTTACATTAGACATATTTTGATAATTCTACTAATTATTGGTATCTTTCAAGATGGCACATATATCATACGTATATGACATGTATATTGCACGTATATAACACGCAGATCTCATTTTGATTATGCATATTTTGATTAATATATTATCTTAAAATAGTTACATAATAAATCTATAAATAGATTGATGTATTCTTCATTAATATACACATCAAAATATATAGAAATTTCTCAATTCTTAGTTTCTGCTTTATTATTCCATTTTGAATATGCCGAAAATGCATACCCAGGAGGCAAAAATTAGAGCTTCTTCATAACTTCATAATCGTTTGCCAAATATTCGAGAATTTATGAACCTACAGCTTTTAGGGTCTTAGACACTTTGAAATGGTCAATTCAAAGAGAGTTATGTTTGAAAGGCCGTGTTTTGTAGCTCAAATAGGACAAGAACTATCGGATATAGCATTTGATGATGTACTTAGTACTGAGTAAACCTAAGTAAAATGTTGGAGGTGTCATCATGACTATATGGTAGATAGCTTTTAGAAAAATACTTTGTGTACTAAGAACTTAATTACAATGTAGAAAGTTCAATATGAAAAATTATAAAAGTTCAGCTAGGGAAGAAAAAGGGAGGGCGGTGCTGGCTGCCATGAATGGCTATCCCTTCGTGTTGCAGCGGTGGTCGTCGCTCTCACGTGTTGCCTCCATAATGGTGGGCACTTGACTGTGACAATGGTTGCTGACAATCTCTACTTACAAGGCAATGTTGGGAATCACCTCCAGACGATCGTTACGCTAAAGTAGAGCTCGCTTGCTCGATCTATCTCTTCCCCTCTCGTGCACGATGTTGATAAATCCGTTGCGGTGGTCTCAAGCGACGTACATGACAGAGGCGTCCACCATTGTGATGGTCACCGGACACCCCATTGGTGACCATTGTGGTGGTGATATCCACCAATAGATCCTAGAGTTCTTTTATTTATCCTTATTTGGTATTTCTTCGAGTCCTTTTAATTCTTTTTAATATAATATATCTTATGTGAATGTCTTCCCAATAGCTTTCCAAACTGATGATCAGCTATGGAAAAAGCCCCATTGTTTATCTCAATCTATTCTATTTTATTCAATTTTATATTGTGACGATCAAATGCAGCTTAAATGAATTTTTGATAAGAACAGAAAGGAAATCAAATGCACCGTCAGGGTCCCCTTTGAAATCATCTTATCCATAATTGTTTATGGACATAAACAAATGGCGACAGAATTGACAAATCGTTTTGCTTTCCCAGAGCCATGTTGCAGGCTTGGAACATTTGACTTGCAAACCACCAGTGAAACATAAAAAACAATATGTGGATCATTATATATAGTCATATTCCCTAGTTTGGTCGATAGAGCTTTTCTGAACTTCCTTTCCCATTGTAATGATATCTTTTGAGGGAAAAAAAAGGCCTTTTGAAATCATGAGCATCTTGTGGTTAAAAAAAAACCTGTTTAATATTGAAATTCACATTATTCAAACAAAAGTAAAAATTGAGCACCCAAAAGCTAAAGCTTTTCGGTAAATTGGCAGTGACCTGACTTTGTTTGGACATGGTACGTCATAAATTAAAACTTCGAATCCTTTTACCTCCTTTGTTAGTGACGTTCTGGTTGTGTTCTTTCCTTATGTTTTTGTCCCTTTTTGTTTGTCTTATGTGGTTACGTCCATCTTGTATGTTTGTTTTGTGTGCAAGACACGATTGATTTACGCATGTTAGAGAATGTTTTATGCAATATGTTGGGCTTATTTCCCAATGACTCAAACTCTTAAGAAAATGACCAAAAAAAGAAAAAAAAAACTCCTAGGACAATGGTGCTCTTCATATTCGCTTTTCCATTGACAGATTGTAGGTCTCGAACATTCTTCCATAACATTTATGTTGAGTTTGCACGCTTCAAACTTTCATCATTCGTGAGGCCCATATTTGGATTGAAGGTGGTAAGTTAAAAACATGAATATAATTCCTATCTATAAAGTTTAATTTTGCATATGGATGATGTTCATAAGTCGTGACCCATCAATCACATGAGTAAGTGGTTGAAAAGAGATGAAACCCTAATATATGAGCCCTCGGAACATAGAAAAAAATTGGAGCCATTATTGTCGGAATTAGAATGCTCAAATCGATTTTGAATGCCTTGATTTCACCCAATTATGAATTTGTTAGGCGTTGCAAGTCTCAATCATTCTTTTCACTAGCACATTAAGCACATTCCTAATAGCTAGATAGATATTAACAAGATCTTTATGCAGAAACATGACTCCTTGAAATAGCATAGAGTCTAAAAAAATCAAAGATATTGAGCTGACGAGAGTATGTCTTTCTTGCTAATAAGGGTTTTACCAACAAATGTCTTTGGACACTTATTAAGCACACTTAATATGAAATGTTTGAATATATAAAGAGTCGATCACACACCACACAAGTAAAATAGTGAATTGAAAAATCGCAAACTTTCTTCAAATAGCTTCTCAACAAGTATCATGGGGCGCTTTTCTAGCAAAGAAAACCTATCTGATCAAAGTCAAAGTCGTCAAATGGTATACAAAAAAATCTGCGAATAAATAACTCGGAAAATCAAGAAACAACTTCTATCCAAATAATGGTGTTGTCTCCCTCAATTATGTGATTCCATGTGGTACTCGTGGACTCTTTCGGTGTTGCATTTTTCAAAGCATGCATTAAGTGGAGAGTCGACTTTGGTCCCGTCAAGCTGTAGTTTACTCTGGATTTGGTCTAACATCATCGAACGTCGAAAAAAACATAACAAGAAAAGCCCTAGAGGTTCCCTCAGCAATCGGTTCGTTCCATCAACTCCGTCTCGAAGGAAAATTCAAGCAGATAAAATGTTTCTTTTTCCTTTTGTTATTTTGAAATTCGAGGTTTCGTTTGTTTTGGTCAAAATTTCTTGGAATTTGCAAGAACATGGGTTTGGAAAGTCATACGAATATGGAAGGGCGTATGACCAGTGAACAGTGTGTAGGTGTGTTTGACCTGAATAACAGTCCAAAAGAGTTTGATCAGAGATTCCGAGGAACACTATTCATTTCTTTTTTCCTCTATTTATATGAGTAAAATAAATAAATACATAATTTAATTTCCTTATATATTTATATATTTATTTGAAAATTTGGGGACTGAAAGTCTTCCTACTCTAGGTGAGAACACCCTCATGCATCGCTATCTTTAAAATGTTTAGGTAGACATCTCTACGATTATCCAGAAAATTATATTTAAGTAGAGTTGAACTTGTTTTTTCTTCTCCACCGTACTTGAAAATTAGTGTGGAATTATTTGACAGTCGCTAATCAAGGTCAAAATTATTTGAGATTAACTCACTTGATTTGCTCTTAATCTCGTGGAAATACTGGACGTGTGTGCTATTGAACGAGAGTTAGATTATATGATGAGTTTCCCAATTTTAATAAGCTTTGATTGAGTTTAAGATCACCAGCTGAAGTTAGGGACCCGGGGTGCCTCCATCCCTAGAAAGATGTAACAGTTATAAAAGTAGAATTTCAAATCTAGATAATCTAATTTCCCTGTACATTTGAAAACTTTGACAAGATTTTATTCATCACCCTCCTAAGTTTCTTGGAACACGCGCCATTGCTTGGAATTGTTTGATTATGATAGTCGAGGAGACCTTAATAGTCAAAGCTATCTTATTGGGGCTTAGTATCAACACGTATTAAATTACAATGACTTGAGTGTTTCCCTCCGACGGTCGACCTAATTGGTTTGGCTGTCAAAGAATTTTCAGTTCAGAAATTGAAGGTCACTTAATTAAATTTCATAAATTACATGCGAACTCCTCTGGGTCAAGGCTACCACGCAGGCCAAAAGTCTGAATTGGACTTAATTGGTTTGACGGGACATGCATGGTGTTCAGTAGGCCTTTTAATAACCGATCTCCATGCTCGTACCTAATCTTTAAAAAATAAAAAAGGCACAATGAAATCAATCTATGCCCAAGTGGCAAGGGCAAACTCCGGAATCAAGACCCCGAGGAAGGCATCCGATTCCCCATTTTCGACATCCGTTAAAATATGTCTCGAGTTTGATTTTAATGCGAAATTCCGAATAATCCGAATTTGATATTTTGCGGACGTTCGAAATCGAGCAAAGATCATCCAAATATCAACTTCCCAAAATTTCGAATCTGCGTTAGAGAGTTTGGCCACTAAAATAGGAAAGTCCAACTTGGACTTGGATTTTGTTTAAAATATATAGAGATATATTTTGATTAAAATCGGCAAGATAACTGCAAATGAAAGTCTAACTTTTGCTTGGGTTGACCGAATCCTAGTTGATTCGGTTTCCCTCACGCGTGGACTTCTTGGCGGTGGATTATATATCAATTCTCAAGGCTTGTTCGTGGTTGGAGGTTGATCATGAAGAATTGGTCTTGAAGTGCTGTCTCGTCGTCTAGTGCTTGGAAGGGATTTTCTTTGTCGTTCTTGTCCATGAATTCCCAAGAAGATTTAGTGTTCAAGCCAATTAAATATTGTGATAAGATTCGCGTGTAATTCCTTCGTGAGATTGAAATATTATTTCTTGAGGAATTTTGGGGTTAAACACTGCGTGCATTATTGGGTATAATTGTGGCTTGGGAAACACCGAGAGAGTGCTTGAGTGATTCGAGTGTGTAATCTCCTTGTATCGCTTGATTTATAGTAAAATTTGTTGCTGCTCTCCCCGTGGACGTAGGTCTTTACGACCGAATCACATAAATCCGACGTTCAATTTATCTTCTTCTTCTGTTTATATATTTTTGTTTGATCGCTTGTTTTCGCAACAACATCAATCTCTCAGCCAAGCTCTCAATTTGAGCTTGAGCACTGTGTTTGGATCGGAGTTCGGAAGGACATCTTCCTAACCCGTACTGATTAAGATGTTAGAAAGAGTCCCAGCTACTTATATATAATGCTTGAATAGGTCAGAGATGGCCCCTCGTTATCAATGCCCGTCCGATTCCTTTAGGAGACTTTGGAAAGTTGGCCCGTTCCGCCGGAAATGGTCGTATGCATTCTTCATTTGCTATACAGTAAGCTAGCAACCATAACCATATGGCTTTTTCATTAAGTAAAAGGGCTTGGACCAGCAATTCTCGACATGATCCTTTTTACATGAGACATAGTTAAGTGTGTTTTTGTAGAGCCTAAGCATATTTGTGTCATGAGAAGGTCAATCTGCGTATATACATGTCATTTCACGAATTTTTTCTTTTCGATACAATTATGTGTCACTTATAGAGAAATATGTTAACATATCACATGGATTGACACTATCGGATATGTTTAGGCACGTTCGATTAAATAAATTGGCATGTTGCCGGTGATGAGCTTGACTTTTGTGCTCGGGGCCGATTTAGCTTTAATCCAAAAAGTCGCCGCGATTCCAGAACCCCGTGGCATTATTTTATTATCGTATATATATATATAAAGCATAGTGTTAATTTTTATGGGTCCCTGATTTTTTTAATGTCGCTGGAAATAATAAATAATGCACATTTGCCACATTTACTCATAAAATAACAAAAGGAAAAATTATCTTACCGAAAATCAATGCGTGAGGTGCGTGTTCAAATCTATTTGTATTATCGAGCACGAATGACTGTGTATTTTAAGGGAGTTGTTTGGTTTCTGCCTAGTGTCATCGCTTGTTATATGGGTTCACTTTGTATCGGACCGATGTTGACGTGGGAACACTTTGTTGACGAAATTTGCCAAGCTCGAGTTGGATTGAATAGGGGATGATCGATGCGCCTTCTCTCGAGTCATGGGGTTTTAGACCTAGCATGGAATAGGCGTGGTGGCCTAGTTTGTGTGATTGCTTTTGATCCCATCAACCGCACATGCATTGTACTCGCAAAAGTTGGATGAATTGAGCATGAGCACGCAATATTTCTCGAATCTTAACCCCACTTTTAGGAAATTTTATTTTGAGTCTCGAGATTTCAAGAAGTTTGCATTTCGACGTTCGATGAAATACGTTTAGGCACGTTTGATTAAATAAATTGGCATGTTGCTGGTGACAACACGACATATTTAGATACGTTCGAATATGTTTATATTACAAATATTATGACTTGTGAACCACATAATTGACATTCAAAGACACGATGGTACTAATAAAAAGGTGTTGTGTTATGGTTAAACCCAAATTTGACATGACACCATTAGGACACGAGAAGACGAGCCGCCATGAAGGACCGGCCTCAAGCGCAATCACGATTACTTCAAAAGAAATTAAAAAACTTCAAGAACAGCATGATCTATACGTTTGGACACATAGTGGTCTTGTCCTACACGTTCACATCCACGCCACTCCTCATACAAAGGTGGAGAACACTCATCCCCATACATGATTTACTTCAGGAATTGAGGTTTGGATTTGCATTTCAACCAAAGCGCAGCGGAAAGATTTTCTTCAAAGTGTTTACATGTAGATACACGAGCACGCAACTCGGATTCCAAATGCTTCGATACTACGAGTGATCAAGTTTTTCCAGCAGATTTACCAAGCAAAATAACCATGAAATTTGACAGACCAGGACTTATTGAACCAGTATCCGCAAGGTGCTAGCATATGGACAAATGCACTACCCGGAAAGCCTGGCCAAACTTTCTTCAAACGGCTCCTTAACAGGTATCGAGGGGACGCTTTTTCAACACAAAATCCCATCTGATCAAAGTCGTCAAACGGTATAAAATAAAATCCCGGAATAAATAACCTGGAGAATCGACAAACAACTTCTATCCAAATAACGGTGTTGTCTCCCTCAATAATGTGATTCCATATCTTGATGGTGGACTCTTTCGGTGTTTAATTTTCAAAGCATGTATTAAGTGGAGAGTCGACTTTGGTTCCGTCGAGCTGGAGTTCACTCTGGATTTGGTCTAACATCATCGAACGTTGAAAAAGGACATGAGAGAGAAGCCCTAGAGGTTCCCTTAGCAGTCCGACAGTTCTGCCAACTCCACCGTCGACTCGTCTCGAGAAAAAATTCATGCAGATAAAATGATTTTTCTTTTCCTTTTGTCATTTCAGTTTCGAGGTTGCGTTTGGTTTGGTCGAACTTTCTTGGAATTTGCAAGAAGATAGGTTTGGAAAGTCGTACGAATATGGAAGAGCGGTTGACCAGTGAACAGTGTGCATGTGTGTTTGACCTGAATAAAAGTCTACAAGAGTTTGGTCAGAGATTCCGGGGAAGACTATTCATTTCTTTTTTCCTCTATTTATATAAATAAATATATATAGTTTCCTAATATATATGAAATCCGGGGACTAAGAGCGCGCATGACAAAATTTTTATTCCAAAAATTGAGTTCTGGCCAGAAATTAATTTCTCAATTTCTATTTCCTGGACAAGTTTCTGAACAAAAAAACTCGTTTGATAACGACTAAAATTTCTATTTCCTAACAGAAATCCGTTTGATAACAGAATAAAATTTCTATTTCTAGGAATAGAAATTGATTAGATAACAATATAGGAAATCCTCAAATACAAAATAATAGTCGAAATAATACTAAAACAACATAGAAAATCCTTAAATACAAAATAATAGTCGAAATAATACTAATATATTACAAAAGTTGAAAATACAATTTCATGGAATTTCTGACATATTATTATCCCTTGCCATTTTATTGGCAATGGTTTTCCTAAGCGTATTTATTTGGTTTCTCTCCTCGGTCAATGTATCGTTTGCAAGCTCATCCTGCGTAGGTTCAGACAAGTACTGCGGAAGCATAAATATGGGTGCCATCAATGGCGCCTATATAGCCCTATCATTTGATCAAAGACTAGCATTATACAAGATTATCAACAAAATAAAATTGATGGTGTAAAGGAATATATGAGAATTCTACCTTGAAGTAACGTTTATGGTTAGGAACCAATCAGGGGGGAAGGTCGGTTTATTTTGATTCTCGAATTGAATCAGTCCAATTGCTCATCCATAATTTCTTTATTGTTGCTCAATGAACCTTTAATGGCCCTTGCATAGCAAAGAGAGAGATTCTCTCAAATCTCTTGCCTTCGAATTAAAATTCAAGATTGTGTAACAATCTATTTATTTTGATTTTGCAAGAATTTTGAATCCGTAAAGAAATAAGGTTAAATTTCTAGGCACGTTTTTTATTTATCTATTGCGTAAGAACTTTTTCTTCAACTATTCGTACTTTTACCAAAAAAAAAAAAAACTTTTTCTTCAACTGGCCATGCGCATGCCCTTTCTAGGAGGAAAGAGCCTCATTGTTTTTAAGTAAGCATTTAAGAAATTTGGTCGTTTTTTAAAATTGGGGACCCATTCGATTGCCTTTCATCCTAAAGAGGAAGTTATCAAAAAAAAAAAATGAAAAAAAAAAACACGAGCAAAATAAGAAAAAGAAAATTAGCAATAATTTGTGAAGTTGTGGTTACGAGTGAATTAAGTTAGCAAGAAAGTGCAAGGTTCTTTTATATGGTTTGATTTCAGCTTCTGATTTCTATTTCGGAAACTGAGAAATTAAAAATTTCAGCTTCTGATTTCTTCAATTTCTCTATTTATGGAATAGAAATTTGTTTCAAAAATAGAGAAATCAAATTACGTTATCAAACGGATTTCTGTTCCAAACCTGTTCCGGGGAATAGAGAAACAGAGAAATTGAGAAATAGAAATTTTGTCATGCGCGCCCTAAAAGTCATCCCATTTTAGCGTAAACACCTTGGTGTGTCGATATCTCCAAATTGTTTAAGTAGATATCTCTGCTATTATCTAGAAAATAATATTTAGAGATGTCTAGTTGAGTTCAACTTGTTTTTGTCTCTCCATCAGACTTGAAAATTAGTGTGGAATTATTGAAGATTAACTCGCTGATCAAGGACAAATTATTTGAGATTAACTCGCTTGATTTACTCTTAATCTTGTGAAAAATTGAACGTATGTGCTATTGGACAAGTGTTTAGATTGTATGATAAATTTCTAATTCCTAGTTCAAGAACCGAATGTCACTTTATCAAATCTCACTAGTTGCGTGCAAACTATTCCGTGTCAGGTTACTACACATGTCATAGGTCAGAAGTCCAAATTGGACTTAACTGGTTTATGGGGCCTGCACGGAGTTTAATGGGCTTTCCGATAACCGATCTCCACGCACCTACCCAAGAATTATTAAAGAAAGCTACATTGACTCCCATCTGTGCCCAAATGGCGAGGGCAAACCCTCGAATCAAGACCCTGAGGCATGCATCCGATTCCCGACTTCAACATCAATCTCTCAAACTTCAGATTCTTCTAAACCCCAGCTCTCGAGCTGAGCTTGAGCATTGCATTTAAATCGAGTTCGACCCTACCTATCGAAGAACATGTTGCTACCACCCGTACCAACTAAATTTTGGAAGAGTCCCAGTTGCTTATGTATAAAGCTTTGAATAGCTCAGAGATGGCCCCTCGTCATTAATGCCCGTCCGATTCCATTAGGAGACTTTGAAAAGTTGGCACGCTCCGCTGGAAATGGTCGCATGCATCCTTAATTTGCTATACAGTAAGCCAGCAATCGTAGGACTTTTTCGTTAAATAAAAGGGCTGGGACCGGAAAATTGTCATGAGAAGGTCGATCTGTTTTAAATGCGAAGAATGGACAATGTCATTTCGCAGATTTGGTCTATTCAATACAACTATAAGGTGCCTAGCCACATATTGATAAATATCTTAACATATCACAAGGATCGATATTATCGGATACGTTTAGACATGTTCAATTAAAATGGTTGACACGTTACCGGTAACAATGTGACGATTTAGATACATTTGAATATGTTGATGTCAGAAATATTGTGACTTGTGAACCACATAATTGATATTCAGAGACGTGACACAATTGATAAAACGGTGCCATGCTCTGATTAAACCCATAATTGACATGACACCATTAGGACTGGAGAATGCAAACTGCCAAGAAGTGCCGGCCTCAAGTGCAATCACGATTGCTTCAAAGGGAAAAAAAAAATTAAAACACTTAAAAGAAGAGCATGATCCATACGTTTGAATACAGTGGTCTTGTCATATATGTTTACATCCAGCGCTCCTCATATGGTGGAGAACACTCTTCCTGGTACATGGTTTACTTCAGGCATTGAGGTTTCGTTTTGCTTTTCAACCAAAGCCCAGCGGAAAGATTTTCTTCAGGGTGTCTACATGGAGATCCGGGACCGCACAACTCGGATTCCAAATGCTTCGACACGATGAGTGATCGAAATTTTCCAGTAGAATTCCCAAGCAAAGTACCATGACTTATTGAACCATATCCTCAAGGTTGGTTGATATTAGTTGCTGCTTATATAGAGTTTTACAAGAAGTTTATAGGACTGGAGCTGGATAATAGTTATATATCAAGCCTACACAAGCTTGTGTTACAGTAGAGGAGATCCCCATATGGTTATCTCTGCAAGGTGCTAGCATATGGACAAATGCACTACCCAGAAAGCCCACCAAATGTATCAGGCCACATTCTCAAGAGGGCTTCAATAAGTTCCTGACAAAGCTTTGCTGATACTCGCCAACCGACAAGACCAGAGCACCTGCTCGACCGAGGAAGTTGCCCTAAAATACTTACACCAGGCTCCAGCTAGTTTCACATGCTCGATTTTCCAGACTCTGATCTTATTGGTGTCTTTGGGGAGTGGTGACTAGAGGAGTTGCCTACCTTAGCAGTTGAGCGGTGATTCTTCACCAGTGGCACCAGTGACTGCACGACATCCGCCATAAGTGGCCGGTAGTCTGATTCTGGCTGCACACACATTGCAGCAATTGCCGCCACCTGAATAACCTCTTTCAGTGAATACTGACCCTCTAATGCGGGATCCATTATCTGTACGACCTTTTCCCTATCCGTTAGCTGAGGCAAAGCCTGTCGGGCAACAGTAAAAACCCATTAAAATGTCGAGTACAACGATAGATTTTCAGAGATATTGACTGTTGAAAGGAAGGAGTGCAGGTTCTGTAATGGAATGGGAAGCGACACTTGGAAAAATTTAAGTACACATCAAGAGACGAGAAGATGAAAAAAGAATCGCACCCACGACACAAGAACCCCTTCTCCAGAAGGTCTTTTCATATCGACAGGAACTCTTCCAGTGAGCAACTCTAAGAGAACAACACCATAACTGTACACATCTGATTTTGTAGTCAGATGACCCGTCAACGCATACCTGCATATCATAATATCAGCATTGAAATGACTTTGATCACTATGAGGTTACTGAGAAACTAAAACCCCACCAAAAAGAGAAGAATGATAAGTAGTTCGTACTCAGGGGCTACATATCCCTGTGTTCCCAAAACTCGGGTAGAAACATGGCCTCCAGCTTTCTCAGATCCAAGCTTGGCCAATCCAAAATCAGAAACTTTGGCATGGAAATTTTTGTCCAAGAGGATGTTGCTGCTCTTGAAATCTCTGTGAATCACTGGAGGATTAATGTGCTCGTGGAGATACTCCAGACCTTTAGCAGCTTCTAGAGCAATTCTTAGCCGGATTTCCCAGTCTAACTTTGAGTAGCGAGCACTAGAACCTGCAAAGAACTTGGACACTAAATCTAACAACCCCTTCAACACAATCTGTATTAGAACAACTCGTGAATGAGTGAGGATTATGTGTGGTGTAGGGCAAAGAGAGAAACTGCCAAGTTTAATGAAAAGACATCTTTTTTTACATGGTAAAACATTCACAGATGAAGCAGGCTTTTATCAGCTAAAAAAGGGCAGGACATTGCTGCTCAAACTTAACTTGGAACTGTGTTGGGGCAAATTACGTTGTACAACACAACGGGTTGGTTTAAAGGCAAAGAAGCAAAACACATGACACGTTAATAGTAATGACGAGAAACAGGTACGAGCTACTCCACCGTTATTATTAGATAAAAATGAGAGCTTTAACCCTATTGAAGAGTACGTTGACACAATGTAAAACTAAAATTTAATAAATTTGTAGGAAGGACAGACAGAAATTTACTGTCAAATTAAGTTCTTAAAGAAATGCAAGGACTTGCAAGAATGGTCCGTCAAGTCCCAATGTTCAATTCTGAGATCCTATATCCCTAGAGTAAAGACTAGAGTCCATATGTTTCAAGCATTGGAATGAAAACAAAAACTGGTACTCACTGCTCAAAGGGTATAGATGTTCCTGCAGACCACCATTTGCCATAAATTCATACACCAGCAACTTATGGGTATGATCTGAACAATATCCAAGCAAAGCAAGCAAATAAGGAGAATGCAACCTGCTCAGCAACTCCACCTGCACAAAAGATTAACATTGATCAACTAATAGATCTGAAATAATGCTCCGCAATAGAAGATAATATGACTTAAATTCAGCAAACGTCTCTTTCCACCAAACCTCCACTTTAAATTCCTCTTCTCCCTGCTTCCCCGCCTGGTCCATGAACTTAATGGCGACTTTCCGGCCATCACTGAGCACTCCTCGATAAACCAATCCGAAGCTACCGTTGCCGACCACATTGGACTTGCTAAAACCACCAGTAGCTGAATGTAGCTGCTTGAATGTAAACACCTGAAGTCCATTGTCGGAAGCTACTTGCAGATCCCCAAAACCACTTTTCTCCGCATCATTAAACCCTTGTAGCAGGCAACCAAGACAACATTAACTTACATTTAACTTAGTGCTAAGAAGAAACAGAAAACCATTGACATTAACCAAAAAAATAAATAAATTTTCAACAGTTCCATCACAAGCAAAACAAAAAGCTAGGAGGGCATGATTTTTTGATATTTCTAGCCAAAAAAAAAAACAAGGTAACTCCGTGCGGGTTCCTACGATCTCGAAGAGCTTCATTTGATACACCACCGAAATAGAAGCTTGAAATGAAGTTAAGTAAATCCCTCATCCAAACTCCGGAAAAGCAGAGAAACCCACTACTCTCACGCGAAATCTCTTCACCGACACTCAAATGGAGCCATATTTTCACCAACCAGAACGCTACAGAGCAGAAAATCACCCGCATTTCACTTCCTGTGCACGCTCTAAAACCAAACGGGCAACGAAAAGAGAAAACTAAGAAAATAAAAAAACGCAGCCGCAAGCAAGCAAGAAAAGCCCCGGGCGACGAAATGCGGCTCACCTCGGGCCTTCTTCAAGCGCTTGGAGACCTTGTTGCGGATATAGCAGTAGTAGCTGAAGGCCACGAGCAAGGAGGCCAGGGCCAGGGAAGCGAGCACGACGATGATGACCAGAGCCACACGCTCCTTCCTCTCGTACCGGGCATCTGCAGAGTCTTCCATCACCCTCGTGAGGATCTAGGGAGAGAGGAAGAACCCTAGCCACGCTACAGAACGAGGGTCGAAGAAGAAGCAAGTAGAGACGATAGAGAGAGAGTTAACACTGGCTTTGCTGAATGGGAAGTGAGGGAAACGAGAGAGAGAGAGAGAGTGTGTGTGTGTGTGTGTGTCTGTCTCTCTGAGACTTTGCCACCGTGTTTTGTCTTGTTTTGTGGCGCGGAGATTATAAAAACAAAGTCGTATGTCTGAAAAGCTGGTCGTGAATAGTCTGTTTGGTCTGAGTGCTGGATTTTCTCTTCCCTTTTTTCTTTCACTGTTAAACAGAAAAACTCTTCTTCGTTTTTTCTTTTTTTTTGTGTCATATGTTCACGGTCCGAATCAACTATAATTGTTCATTTGACTTGCCATATGATTGATTCTCCCATTACAGATCCATTTCCAGAGAAAAAGAACGATTTAAAGGAAAATGATGATAGCTTTTCAATTTTAAAAAATGAACTTTTCTCCGTACCTCACTGTTGCGCAGAGGCTCAGCAAAGTGGTGGGGAAAAGAGAACTAATTGAGAGAGAGAACGTTGTCAGCGATCTTCGAGACTGGATTTGCACGGACGTCATAAGGGGAAACACGTGAAAAAAATTCACTTTGGATTCGTTGGGAAAATAAAAGTAAAAGCGTGGCCAGTGGCCACCGCCAAGAAAAGAGAGCAGGAGAAAAGGATGAAGTGCCAAAAAGAAGGGCTCGTCTGCCTTTCTTTCTTTTCTCATATGTTACGATGCGATTGATGGTATATCTTAAATCGGACTTTTTGCGCATCAAAAGCCTCTTTGATCTGGTGCGGTAAAGCCTCTTTTGCATTACACCAGGAGAATCAAGAGAAACCACTGGCGGGAGACGTATGATCTCATGATAACTAATGATTATCCATCAACTAATGCTTCTCAAACGGAAGAACCGACATTCTTTTCTCTTTACTTTTGCTAAATCAGCAGTTAGCAACTCGGTGAACCAATGCTCGTCATCGCGAATGCAGAATCCAATCTTTACTCGATTTGGGGTTCGAAGATCAAGCTGCCGACGAAAATCCTTGTTAACTGACCAATTCAGCTATGCTTCCTGGCGTACAAACCCCTCGCGCATTGTAGTATTTTTCACAGGGTGCAAGACAAAAGCTAATGTCGCCAACGTTACGGCACATGAGATTTATTGACCCCACAAAACGCCGAGGCTAGTGGCTTCCGATACTCAAAAAGCACTCCAGGATTTGATATAACTTGGATCATAATTACGAATCAGGAACAGCTCAACAGTAAAGGAACGAAATGGAATCGTAATACCTTCAACTCACATGTCAAGCGAATTTAATGAGAAATGTTTCGATTATCGAGGCATTGATTATACATGAGGCAAAAACTCCATGTATTGAAAGCTACATGCTCTATTTTGTGCCTCTTTGGCCCAAAAAAAAAAAAAAACTTTATTTTGTGACTCGAACTTGGAGGCACTCCCCAATTTGGTCCTTTCACAAGGATGCTGAAAAAAGGAGATCAACACATAACGTTTGCATGAGCAGAAGAATCAATACAAGAGATCAAGGCTGCAGCATACTGCAAATCGACTCGGGAACTCTCAAGAGGCACACAATGATTAAAAAAGAAAAAGAAGAGGAAAGTAAAGAACACTCTACATGTTGCCCGTACAACCTTCTGCTCACATGCATCTGCCTCAGCTGGAGGGGTTATTATTTTGTACTTCTCAATCAAAGAGCATCGTCCGGTTAATTGATCAATCTCCGATGCCAAATGCTTATCGCTAAATCCAATAGATAAACTGCAAGAGCAACATGTCTACAAGAACAAGATACCCATCTCATGTGACCGTTCTATCATAGTGCTGTGAAAATTTTTGCTGGAGGGAAATGCCTTTATAACCATCTCTCAGGAAATAACAGAGAGAGGAAGCGCAACCGAAATAACCTAAGCTCAATGAATCTTGTGGTAGCCCCAGCACTTCATCATAAGAAAATGTGATTTGAGGAGTTCGCAACGGGCAACATCAGCTCAGACTAACTTTGGTATAGTGATCTGCAGCTTTTGATAGTGACTGTATTGAAACAGAGAATCCAGGTCCCATCTGCATGTGAACAGAGAAATACCATATTAATCTGGTTTAGAACATCAGTGGTTATAGATGCACCTTAGTAATTTAAGCTGTGCATGACAACAAAGTTATCCAGCGAAAAGATTAAAACCATTAATGTCGATCATCCCAGTCGACGAAAAATCTTTCAAAATCAACCAGAGTTGATATCGTTTTTTTTTGGTAAAGTTCTTTTTTTTTTTTTTTTGGTAAAGTCCAGAGTTGATATCGTTTATGGATAATTAAACATATAATTCTCCCTTTTAAACTGTCATATAGCTAATCACCTCAAATAGGACAACAGTAAAGAACTGCCATTATAGACAACAAACGAAAGGGAAAAAGCACAGATTGTGAGATCTTTTATCATAATATCATTCTTCCGAGGAGGAAGTGGGAAGGTTTCAATGCTTCTTCAAACAATTAGTAAACAAAACAAGACAGACCTAGGCAAGAGAGAGATTTTGTTCATTGATAGACTACTGAATATAATTTGTGATAAATAACGCATCCTCCAGTTATACAGAGTTTCACACAATCTCTATCAGAGAATTTGTTTATATTAGTTTAAGCACACCATAACAGGAGACCTACGGAATATTGGATTTTGTACTAGGGATAGCTGGCATATCTCTAAAAAAACTATCTACCCTAGAACCACTCAACCAATATGTAGTCAATGGACAAACTTTTACTCAGGTAGATTAGCAAAAGGAGCAGGCTTTTAGTAGCATATATGGAAGATCCATTAGCTATAGGCATAAAAAAAATGCCATCAATTGATCTAAAAACATTCAGTCGCACGATGAATGAAAGCTGACAGAGATGCTAAAATCAACCTAGAGAACTGCTTACAAACATACCGTGCTGCATATATGGAAAGAGTTCACATAACCTGCATATTTGGAAGCTGCAAAAACAATTTAAAATGATACATCAGAGATCTTAATAGATGAGACCATGGGTGGACAGAGTATAATTGCAGCAAAAAGTTTTATTAACACAAGGAGACAGACATGTTGAGCTAATTTCTATATCTAAGATAGCCACAATGTGAGAAACATAGAGGTGGTCCTCTAATCACAGGAGCAAGCTTGCTCCTCCCACATCCAGGGAATCAGGACTTCAGTGTACCAACAGAAGAAGCAAGATCACTCAAGATATGCTTTTAGATTTAGTGGAAAACAAAAGTCATAATGTAAGTTGAGGAAACAAGTAAAATGAAACCATCTAAACTCAACATAAATGGCATTCAAACAGGCAGCTCTCCAGCTATTCTTCCGGAAGAACTCCAGACCAGTCTCAGTGGCTCATTTTCAATTTAACAGAATAATCTGAAGATTGTCTTTATAGTGAACTAAATGCACAACTTTTAAAGTCTATGCCCTGTAATAGGTGAAAGAATTCCCATGCAATCAATTGAAATTAAAGTAAAGCACTGACCTTTTTCTTGGTATCCTATCACAAATCAAACTATCCAAAGAAAAATTAAAGGACAATACACATTACTTTGTAGTTCTGTAGCTCAAAAAATTACATGAATCACATTCTATTGAAACAATTGCATCACATTGCACATGCACTTGTGTCATTTTCTAGGCATTTTCAATATGGCTTGACATAAAAACGAAAAAAAATTTGAAAAAGTATTCTTCTCTCTCTGATCTTCCAACATATTTGTGAAAAAAAAGAGAAATACTGTCAACTACTGAATGATGCACTCTATCTCCCCAAAGACCACCCCCCTACAAGAGAGATTCTTAGGTGCTTCAAGAGCATCAAGTGGCCATCACTCAGCCAATACCGGAGCATGCTTTTTTAAAAAAAAAAATGTTTCTTGAATCTTTCAACAACACCATTCTCCATGATTTTGTGGGTGGATGGCCATTTGGTGCTCTTGGAGCAACTAGAAATTTTCTCCACATCAGTTTTGGGAATCACAATATAAAAAAAGTCAACTTCCAGTGAATTCTTTGCACTTCAAATGATTGGATATGCAATGCTCATTTATTCTCTTTTTCAATAAACTTAGGTAAATTTAGATGCATATACATGATAGAAAATCATAAATCATGACAAATTTTTTAGACAGGAGAAAGGTAACATAAGGCAGGGATGAGAGCAAAATATTTCAATTCTCTCCTTTATTTCGAGTCTCAGAGCTACACTTTAAATAATTAATAAAACACCCAATTTCATATCTGAGATTAACTTTATATTGGATGTACATTGGACTTTTCACAGAGGCAACAAACAACAGTATGTCAATCTTCAATAAAGATCACTTACTTTTCTTCAGCCCTGCAGGTTTCGCACGCAAAAGTGCATTCACAAAAGCGCCTATATTCTCGCGTAAATCATTCTCTGACAAGCTCATCTACAGGAAATATAGCAATCACAAGATGATAGTCAAATCAACAAAACAAAGGGTCTATGTCATGCTAAAGGAACATGATGGTGGATACCTTCCCAAGTCCGACATGCACAATCGATGTTTTGTCCATTTTAAAATCAACATTACTCTGCTTTGCCTCTCTCACAGCTTGGGCAACATCACTAACCAATGTACCTTGCTATTACACATATAAATAATTAATAATCAGGATAACTCAGTTCAGAGACCTGTCAATAAATTGAAGTTCAAGAACACTCACTTTGGCATTTGGCAGCAAACCCAGAGGTTTTAGAATCTTCGCTATCTGCAAGAGCTCAATTCACACCTCCGGTTAGAGCAATAATGTAAAAACCACAACTTCACTGTAGAGTTAAATTAGATAACCTTTAGGACTTTAGGCATAAATCCCGGAGTTGTGAAACACTTTTGTACATTAAACTTGCCACCACCTATGACAAACCAAAGGAAAACATGTTAAACATAATAAAAGCAAAACTAATGTCCACTAGTAATTTAGGAATAGAGGCATAGAATGACAGAAAAGCACTCTATTGTTAGGCGGAACATTTGATGTACAGTGAAGAAGGATCACGGGGTTCTTTTTAAAATGTAAACATACACATGAGAAATATAGACCACTAAGAGAAAAATGTAAGCTTTACACTGAAAGTACCATCTATTCAACTTCTGACCATCTATCTCAAAGTTTCAGAGTATTACGCAGCAGCAATAATTTTCATAGTTTGCTGAGTAATATGCTGACAATCAACCAGCAACCAGGATAACAAGATTAGTCCATTACTATTAGCAATCTTCTCAACAAGTTCAAGACCACCGACTATATCTGCACCAGCTGCTCTAGCTTCATCAGCATCTGCCCCCTCACCCAGGAAAGCTATCTTGGAAACCTGAATAGAATCATAACCACCAGATGAACAAACCATGCAAAGCTGATAAGACTGAATCCTAATGAAGAATGGAAGTAGCTAGTACCTTCATCCCACTGCCATGAGGTAAAACCAAGCTACCACGAACTATCTGTACCACAATTTCGGATAATCAGAAACTAAATAAAAATTTTGTTGACAAAACTATCAAGCTATGCAACAAAGGTGATGTGACATAAATATTTTGCTGCTGTACAACAAGGATCAGATAAAGGCCAGAACAGACCAAAAAGTTTCCTCAGACAAGTCTAACATGTAGAGGCATATACATAGTACAGACTTATAAAACTGGTACCCTATTTACGATCTAGATGATTGATTATTCTATTAGTACAAAAGGTTATTGGCAGTTGACCCAACAAACAGATGCGATCTTTCAGTATGTGCGCTAGTATGTGACAATGCCTCTCGGTAAAATGAAATGCCAAAGGTATAGCATCATATCCACAAAGATGTTCTCACCTATAACCAGATTACTTAAAGGTAGAGGACATTGACAGCCCATCTACACTAATATGTATGATGACATAGAAAGAATGAGATAAAGACAGCACACGATCAGAGCGGGTTGTGAATTACCAAGTCACTGCGCTTTTTCTCAATGCCCAACCTTACATGGGCTTCAATGGTTTCATCAAATTTTGCCCGTGCATTAGCCTGAAAAAGTGCAAACACTCACAATTAACAGTTAATTTTACTTAAAAACAAGTCACAAGACAAATAACGTTTTAACTCTCAGAATAGAAAAACTCTAAGGACCTCTGTCATATCAAACTGGAACTTTGGCAATTATGCATTAGGAACAAGCCACCATAACCTGGTATTAAACCAGTTTATGCAAAAGATAATATTACTGTCAGCTTGGCCATAAAGGACAAATGTCAAAGATCTGTCCCACATTCTCTATAAATAAAAATCAATTTCCGGCCTAGCAGAAGGTACTGATGCGAAACAAATTATGAACACTAATTCACGTAAGTACATGAACCATCATAACCTGGTATTAAACCAGTTCTGTTCAACCATTACCCCCTTCGTATATATGCCTTGATATGCTAGTTTTTCAAGAGACCACCCCCTAAGTTCAAACTTTCGAAGATTCGGCAAAACCTCTCCAAGTAAAGTTTTTTTATTGATAATTAAGAAGCTCCATAATGTAAAGGATGTGCACCAATGCACTAACAGGAGGGTATTGAATGAGAAACGAAGAAACCAGGGTAATGGTGGCAAAAGGGCAAACAAACGGAGAACTTAGCATTAGAAGTCTTAAACTAAATAGAGGGATCATCTCCCCACAAAACTTACATTTCCTCTCAAAGTGCAGTACAGGATGAGTAGAAACAGGCAAGAAGGATTCCAACACTGACAAACGTTAACCCTTCCTATGCCAATTTGATATGAAACATGTGTAGTTGCAAGTCAAACCTCTTAAGCAGCTCTATATTTCCAAAACATGCCCAAAGTGACATATAATTCCTATCAAATGGAGGAGATTTCTACAACTACTGCACTTGCATAGGGCCTCTACAAAGGAAACTTTCTTTTACTCCAACAGAGGGCATTCCCAATTTATCAAGAACAGCATCAATCAAAACTAACCTTGATAAGCTGGATCGCCTCGGCCAAATCATAAACAGCCTTGCTCTCATTCTTCTCAGCCTTAATTATCATCGGGAACGGCACCATCGCCTGCTCCTCCTCCTCCAAAACCCGCGACAACCTCCTCCTCCTCATCATGGCCGCTTGATTCCCTGCCAAGGCCCGCCTCCTCTCGAACTCCATCCCCTCTCTCCCCTCATTACCCTTCTCCGCCTCCGCCTCCGCCCCCTCCACCGCCGCGTCCGCCGACGCCCTATCCTCCGGAAGCGGCGCCACGCGCATGGCGTACGAAACGGGGGATATCGAGGGCCCGTCCTTCATGTAACGGGCGTCCTCTCGAGTCCAACGCGCCCGAGGCTCCCGGATCGGCGCCTCGCCCGGCGGGGGCGGCGGCGGGGGCGGCGGGAGCTGAGCATCGTGTTGAGCTGGAGTCTCGGGAGAAGGGGGCGGGGCTTCCTTGGGCTTGGCGGCGTAGGAGACGGGTTGGATGGGGACGGGCTGGGGCGGCCGTCGCTGCCTCAGCAGTTCGGGATCAGCGCCGCCACCGCCGCCGCCGCCGTCGTTCGGAGGGGGTTGCGATTCCGACGACGGGGACGGGGAGGAGGAGGAGGAGGAGGAGAAGTACTTGGGGAGGAGGTGGAGAGGGGAGGAGGAGGCCGGGATGGAGAGGCAATGGCGGCGAGCTTGGGAGAGGAGGAGCTTCAGCGAGGCCATGGGCTAACACGTCGCGACGGCGGACATGCGCTTCACTCGGGAGTCAGTTGCAGACGAGGCCAAGGGTTTTAGGAGAAATCGGACAGGGGTTTTTGTTTTCGTCGGAGAAGATGATTTCTCCATTTCCAGTGTTTTTCTATTCTTTTTTTTTTTTTTTTTGTGTTGGCCAAAGAAAATTTAGTCCCTAATTATTATTAGGGATATGTTCAGCACAAGTCCTAAAACTTGTCAAGGAAGTGCAATTGAGTCCTAAAACTTACAAAAAGCTGCAATCAAGTCCTAAAACTCATCAACTTTGCCTTCATTCAAATCACTAAAGCTTAACACCGTCGAAAAGTTAACGGAAATTGCGACGTGACGCCACCGACGTCACATTTTAAATGATTTTTTTTATTTTTCAAATAGCTTTTTAAAATTATTTTTTATTCAAAATCTTTAAAAATTAGATTAAAAACTAAAAAGGAAAATCTAAATTTATTTAAAAAAACAAAACTATTCAAAAAAAAAAAGGCACCGGCGGACTTCCGCCGCCGCCATCGCCGGAGGGGCCGGCGACGGCCGCCAGCCCGGGCGGGTGGCCGGCCCTCGCCGGTGAGGCCTCGTCGGCCCTCGCTCGGGGCCGGCGAGGCTCGCGCGATCTCGGCGAGGCTCTCCCGGATCTGGCGAGCCTCGCCGGCCCCGAGCGAGGGCCGACAAGGCCTCGCCCGGGCGGGCGACGGTCGCCGTCCCTCGCCCGGGCCGGCGAGGGCCGGCCACCCCCGCCCGTGGCCGACAACCGTCGCTCGGCCCCTCCGGCGATGGGCGGCGGGGGGGGGAGAAGAACGCCCATTTTTTTTAAAAATAAATTTTTTAACTTTTCTTTTTAGTTTTTTGTGAAAATAAGATAAAATGAATAAATCTAATTTTTTAGTTTTTAAATTTAATTTTTTTAAAAAGATGAATAAAAAATTATTAAAAAATCCATGTGGAAAATAAAAAATTATTTAAAAGGCCACGTCAGCATTTTTAACGGAAAAGGCTAACGGTGTTAACTTTAGGACCGAATTGAACCAAGTTAACAAGTTTTAGTTATTGATTGAACTTTTTGTAAGTTTTTGGTGACTCAATCGCACTTTCGACAGTTTTAGACTTCGTGAACATATCCCTTATTATTATTATTTTCCTTTCAAATGGAAATTGCATTAATAGATAATAACCTTTGTTGAGTGCGGTGTTTATCAATGAACATGCGACCCTAATGGTAAAGAAATTTAAGATGTTATCGAAAAGTATTACGTTCGGAATTCAATTTTTGTGAACATCGTGTGCGCACACATATATATATAAAATTGATAACAAAAAAAAAAAATCGAGTGCAATTACTATTACCCCATTGACCGATCAAAAGCAAGCAGCAGAGGCCCTCTCGGTACTTTGTGCAATTTCTGTCAAAATTCCATCATTAAGTCTTCATATTGTTTTTGAAACTGGGTATTTCAAAAATAAAAAGTAATGTATGCTTGGATTGTTTATCTCCTTAGAAATCTGTTTGGTAATGTAATTTGATTTTTCTATTTCTGGAACAGATTTCTATTCCAGAAATAGATTTGAAGAAGAAATCAGAAGCTAAAATTTTTAACTTCTTAATTTCTAGCTAGAAATCAATTTCTATTCCAGAAATTTTGTTATGTGCACCCATAGCTATCCTAGCACTTTTTACTTTTTTGGCCAAATCCAGATTTTATTTTGCGTTCTTTCCAAACCCGACCAACTCGACCATTTTCCCCATTCCAGGCCTCACTTCATTTCGTTCTTCTTCTACATTGTTGCTTGAACTAAAGAAGACACCCGACTGGCCTGCCTTTTCCAAAGTCCCACGCCCACCCTTCTCCTTTCCGGTTCTGGATTTTTTGAGTCGTTGTCGAGTAAATATATATATTTTTAAAGTTCTTTAAACATGCCTAGAATGTTATCAATTTCAAAGAATTGATTGCTTATGGAGAAAAAAGTAAGGTATTGAAAATTATAAAATTTTAATTTATTTAATCACTTTACCAGTGTTTCGGACCTCCATTCGTCAGTGAAAATTCGAAAGTAAAAGTTTCAGTTAATAACTTAAAAAACAGGTGCGAAATTGGAAATGCAAATTCATTGCGCGGTCGGTACACATCATACGACCATGATTTGGTCAACCTAGGGAACACAAACTCCGTCCAGAAAGAACATTGATTACTCAGTAGCCCAATAAACCAAAACTCAAGGAGCTACAGAACCAGAGCTACAAACGAAATTGAGCGTAAAACGGATCAGAACTTGAGTAGCAGCATACTATGACTAAACTCGTATTGACTATATCCGGACGAGCTGCCCCCCATGCCAATTTCACTCAGGTCATGAAACTGTTCTCCAACAATTTCACTTGAGAGAGAGAGAGAGAGAGAGAGAGAGAGAGAGAGAGTGAAAGAGAGAACAAAATCTCGGTTCACATATGTGAGACAAGAAAATTGTAAATTCACATCTAGATCAACATGGTACGAATTACCGAATCTCCTAAAAAATCTTCACTGACCAAGTGCCGTTTAAATATCTCTCTCGGGAAATTCAGCCTCGTATGGTTCGAACGGCCTGTTAATTGAACAGGGCAGCAGAATGGATTTACATATTACTCGCCTAAATGAATTAGCCTATCGAAAATTGATGCGAGAATCATGAGTAACTGGACGGTCCCAATAGTAGATCGACCATGTCATCAGGCGTTAGAAGAGTTGTTCCACCTAGGATCAATTGCATATCAGGCCTGCCACTTTCAGATGCAGCCTCCTGGACTTCTCGGACCTGCGAGAGAGAGAGAGAGATAAAGTGGTAGTCATTTCTTTGTTGTTATTCTACATCGCAATACAACCTAGCACATCTCTACAGTGTCTCAGGGTGTGCACGGAGGGCTTAAATGTTGGTGAGCAATGGGAAGGCTCGGGCCAGGCTCCTAGGTCGAGCGTAATTTTTTACCTAGGCCCATACATAAGAAAAATGTCCATTTACAAAATTTCCAGGCCAGGCTTTGTAACTAGTATAGCCTTGCCCAAGCCCGACCCGCACAAAAATGCCCTTCAAGCCCATGGCCTGTGAACCCCATGATCGGGTCTAAGGTTTGATTATGGAAAACGCTTCTTGTGGTAACTTTGCTCTCATTTTGTGGAGAATCAAGAGGTAAATTGCACACACTTCTTCATCAAAGAGCATTTTGCAACACTTCATTACAGACTGACGGGTGCAAGTACTGAAAGCCAAGAAAGGGGGAAGGAGACGCACCTCCAAACCATTGATGCCGCCAATGACAAATACCATAATCACGTTTTGATCTGATAGGCTTGGCTTTGCCTGCATTGGTTGGAAAACTGGAGTAAGCATATTAAATACAGGAGGGAAAATGACGACAAGAGGAAATGGAGCTAACCTGTCCGAGGCCTAATCTCCCAAACCCACTTTTGAAAAGCCGCCCAACTGTAGAGGAATGATACTCCAAGCCAGGTATGTCAGACTTGTTCAGTAACCGTGTCAAAAGCTTGTATAGCAAGCCTTTATTCAAGTTGGAATCGCTATCGAAGCTACTATCCAATGTGGACATTCCTTCTCCCAGTATATTCTTTTTGCTTTTCGAGCTGGATAGCTTATGGAAGAACTTGAAAAGGTTATCAACTCTATCATGCAGTTCCAACTTCAGTTGCATGTCACTGTACGCGTGGTCTTTGTTATCGACATCTTCATCTCCCCAGCTGTCCCACTGATCATCATCAAAATCATCTGTTGACGGTTCCTTAGCAGACATCTCTTTACTTTGGTCTGACTGACTCCCTTTTCTATTGGCATCAAGTTCTTCCTTTAGACCATCAAGAAACTTCAGTTCAGCAATGCTAGGGTTTTCGATAATCGCCTCGACAAGAGCTTCTTTCAATGAATGCTCCTCTTGCCAAGAAAATGGGCCACTAGATCCAGACGTTGGAAAATTCTCACCAGCCAATATGTAACCCACTACTGTAAGGAGCAAAGCATCACGAAAAGAAAGAAGCCCACTGGATGTCCCAGTTTGCCCACTCTTTCCTCTAAGAGATCCCACTAAAACACTCTTACTGATAAGATCTCCAATCTGAGCAGCGAGACTCTGGCTGGTGTCCCCAGCACTCACACTCAGCATTCTTTCTGCACTTATGAATGCATCCCATCTAGCAGAATGTTGTTCAGCAAGAGCAGCTATTGTAGCTGCAGCTAACTGGATCAGCCCCTTGTTCCGAATTAATGATGACTGACTCTGGCTGAGTGCCTTTATCATAGGAAGCAATTCTGACATTGTAGCATAACCAGGCCGAGTTTTAACATTAACACTGATATTTTCCCGACGTAGAGATTCTTGGAGCCATTTCTTTATTAATGTAGTGCCATCTTTAGTTCTTCTGTCCAGTAATGCCTCTAAAAATGGTGTACCGCGGAAAGTTTCAATGGAAACCAATGAGCCATTAAGTGGCTCAAACGACAGACCAGTGGACTCCTTATGGTGATCGCCAGAATTCAGCATAACTGAACTACTCATTTGAGAAGCCAAACCACCAGAACTCCACCCACTTAGAAAAGCACTAGTCCTATTCAGAAGCGGAATGTTCTCTACTTTTCCATCTTCATTTAGGATCTCTGCAAGTCTTATCTGAACATCAAGAGGAGCACGTTGTAGGTTGCCAGTGCCTTGTTTGAGTTGAGACTGAAAACCTTTCATGTTTACAGCAGGCACCAATCTTTCTCTACGTGGCAAAGATGAATATATTCGATCAACAAGTGAATCACCATGACTACAGGGAGTAAGAAGATCAAGGGTGCGGTCAACAAGCAGTAGTCCAGCAGATCTCTTACGCCGGCCGACATCGTAAAGACTTGACATATCAGTTAATACTTTCCCAACTGACTTCGACAGATCGCCAAGGGAAAAGATTTCCATTTTCAAGTCCATCTGCAACTCAAACAAAGAAATCAGTCATATTAACTTACCACACTAGATTCATCATGCTAATCTTTCACTTAATGAATGGCTTTCATACATAATGGGACTACTTAAGAGCAGACAACTGTGACCAGCAATCCTGAAGGCAATCTACACAATTATTTTTCTTGTGCATCGAGTCATAATCTCATTCTGATGTGCTTCTTATCATTAAATTAAAATATAACAAAAAAATACAAAACATGACAGAGATTGAGATTTTGACGCAAGGCTAAGCAAGTGAAACAAGATTCCTTTTTTCAAGTAGATAAAATAGAAAAGCAAGAACCTCTGCCTTTCATTCTTGAGAACGCAAGGTGATATTTGGCTTTCACTAAGGTACTGACAAACTCTCTCAACATTCAAGAAACAAAAACTCAAATCCCAACTCAAAAGTTCAATTCTATATTTTTTTTTCCAGTTACCTGACTGAAGTAAAAATTGTAGTTTATAACAATTGACAGAATACATACTGTTATCTTCTCAACTCGAGTGCCACAAAAGAGGTTTATCAATTCCTAAAAGTTTCTGCTTTCACATGGGCAATTAGATAGATGTTGCAGAATTATAATGCCTCTACCTTAGCGGCCAAATGGTAAATAAAATGTGCTGTAAGAATAGCTCCAGGAGGAATGTCATCACCATCCAAAGGGACACCTGTGCTCAAGGGAGGCAACCCTTGACTTATGGAATATTCATGTCCGTGTTGCAAGCATGCTTCAGCCACAGATCCCTCAGAAGGTAAGACAAAGGCTCTGGGTGAAAGTGGACATAAAATACATGGGAAGTGATGAACAGAAACAGCCAATCTAGACCCTATATCATCTTTATGACCAGCAAGATTATCTTCACATATATCTCTTCCAGTTGAAGAAGCCTCCTGCTTAGGCACGTCTTCTTCGCTAGAAGTGAAACGTGACCATCCTTCATCTTCAAATGCAACATCTTCAGGAAAGTTTCCATCTTCTGACTGCCTGGCTTTTGTCTCTCGCTTCTTAACAAGCTCTTCAAAATCCTGAATAAGCAAAGTTTCATATTCACAGAATGCATCTGATCCTAGAGGTGAATCAGGATATGCTGAGTGGGCTATCTGCAAGCAAAAGCCACTAAATGAGTACACAACGTGGAGAATAAACTAGAGCCAAAAGTACAGTGTAAGAGGCAACTGGCAATAGCTGCCAATTGCAACATCATGGTTCCTAAATTGTCTATTTGACATTCTCTTCTAGATTAACCTTGATGCCTATTAAGAAAAACAAATCATTGTTGATGTAAAATGCAGATTATAGCAATAAAGAAGCGCCTTACAGGTGATGTACCAAAAAGACAAATCACTAAACATGGTCACGTGATGGGAGTTCGTAAAATTGCATGCCAAACATTATGTGACCAAAGAATGTAGCTATTGCTGTTGTTATGGGTTTTATAAAGCTAAACATCCTAAACATAAGTCAACATATAAGCTAAATAAACAACTGTCTTGCATAATAGTATAAGTGTAGTGCTGAAGAAGCACCTCTGAGATACATGTAAATACAGTACAACGACGAACAAGTTGATGTGAGCTCAGGCAACGTAGGATATACCGATGAGCATCACTCAGTAGACGGGATGTCATGATTGTAACGTCCCTCCCTGGGCGTAATTTTGAGTTCCAATCAGCAACCTACATAAGAAAAGGTACAGACAAGATCATCGAACTATTATTTGAGCAGTAACAAAAGGACGAGACGGAGAAATCTTTATCAATCACCCAGCTGGTTCAAGCAACTGAATTATCTTCTTTTTTTCTTTGGCATTCTCCCATTTGCAAACATACAGCTTGTCACTGTCCGAGTTTCAGTCGTAGGAAATGGCATAACGAACATTCAAATTGCTATTTGTACTCCAAGCAAAATGACTCTCACCATCATACTTGTCATAGTCATTCTCGGGCAATTATTATTCGCGAAGCATACGCAGAAAGATAAAGGAGAAAAATTGCTAATACTCCCAGGCCAGATGTTCTTACCCTGTCAAGGGGAGACATGTTCTCCAAGCTACAAACAGCGCGTGCCCCAAGGCTGAGCAGCAAGGGGAAAGCCCCGAGATACTGGAAGCTTTCAGTGCAGCCGCCATCTATGTAAAGAGTAGCATCTTTTATGTGCTCCGAAATCTGACAACAAAAGTTAACACATTTATCAATCGCGGCAACACAACCGGCTCCTCCAAACAACCAACATGAGCAAATGCAAGGGCCGCCACGAGTTCTTCTCAAAGTAATCAACAATCAAGACAACCGATATTCATTGGCAATTCAAAACTGAAAATGGCCAAACGACAAGACCCCTAAACGACCCGTAGAAGCAAGAACAGCACGATTCCGCGCGACGACCGACAATGAAGAGCTCATCCATCGAGGTTCCGGAATATAAACACCGCACGCAAAGCGTCTTCCGAAGGAAACAAGGGACCGAAATCGATCGGACTTACTCCGCTGAGGGAATCGAGGCAGCATTTGGCGACGTCGATCAGAGCCATGACCAGCCGGCAAGTCCCGCACCGCCGTCCGGCGTCAGTCGGAAGGCTCGAAACGCCGTCCCGACGAAGCGAAGAAGGGGAAATCGATCGAATCCGCGCGAGCGAAATCGAAGAGGCGGAAATCGGCTCGACAGAGCGGACGGAATTAGCAGGCGCGAGAGAGAGATCGGATCGGATCGCGTCGGCGACGGCGGTCGTGGGGATCGGTGGCGGAGCTGGGGAAGACGATGGGAGGGAGGCTCGCGAAGCGGATCGTCGCGGTTGGGTTTCCTCCTGAAGGAAGCTCGAGGGCCGAACCGGATGAACCGGATGGCATCGAAACCGCTTCGAACCGGTCGCTGTGATGACGCTGGACGATGACGTTTCCTTCCTGATTCCTTAAAATTTCATTATGGGGTTTTTATTTCCTTGAAAAAAGAAATTAAAAATAAGTGTCAACTAATAGACCAATCGAAAAGGACATATAACAATCTAGTGAAAAATTGTACGATTTTAGACATTGGCTACATGTAATTAAATCTTAAACGCTTTAAATATTACGTAATTAAGTCCTTTCGATACACCATTCAGCCCAATTTTATTGATGTGGTGGGGAGGGATTTCGTATGCTTTTCTTAAATATTATTTTAAGTATAAATGGCGTGATACTTGAAGCCATGTCAATAATAATTTGATTGGTAAGAAGCCAAAAAAGAAGAAGTGTTGGCCATAATCCTCACTCCTCATGTCAAAGACCTTGATATTGCATTTGAAACTCATGTACAAGCACTGAGGTCCTAAGTTCTGTTGTTGTAAAACTACAAGCCTAAGAATGAGAATTGTTGATGGTGGTGATGGAGGCTGAGGTGCAATCAACTAAATGAATTGTCGATATTGCTTGATCAATATTATAGGTGAGCACCAATCTAGAGTTTATTTGTGAACTAATTCGGGTTTCAAAATTTTTGAATATGTTTCATGCAAGTGGTTTCTAGCTTTGGGTGTTGAACCCATGCACCTAGGAACCAGCAGTTTTGAACTTGTTTTAGATCCCAAACTATATTGCTTTCTTATTTTTTGAAATTGTAGCCTCTCACTTCTCACTCCTGCTCTATAGTCTCTAATCTTTAAAAAAAAAAAAAAACAATGTTAAAAAAAAATGAAACAAAATAATGGAATTACCCAATTCCCTACTAGATCCTAAAGTTGAATAGGACCAACATGTAGGATTAGGTTCCAAAAATTGAAACTAATCCCTATAAAGTTGGTACCACAGTGAATTTCACATTCTAGGTCTAAAATCTACTCATTTTGAGACCAATCACTCTCCATCAATACTTGCCAATACCGTAAAAAAATTATGGTAAGTCAAAAACATAGTCTTTAATTCATTTTTGTAGAATGGTTGCTCGGTACTATAAAAGGACAAACCTACCATGGTCGAGTGGGCACAAAAGACCTACTTATGCCTTTTGACAATTTATCCTGAAATTTACCACTTTAAATTTCACAAGTAATTATATTAAGTACAAAGAAAAGAGACTGAAGAAAGAAAGGGAAAGAGAAAAGAAAGTCCACAAGGATTTTGTTTAGCCTCATTGAAAAAAAATATAAGACATAAATTCTGACTAGAAATAAATCTTTAGATAAGCAAAATAAATATAAATAAATATGACAAAGATCATAAAAATATCTACATAAAAAACTAAACAAATCAAGCTAGTCGAAAATCTTAATCTGTTTTAACTATCCTTATCCTTCGGTCAACTTCCTATCCCTTAATATCCGCCTCCATCAAAACCACCGCCTCCATTGCCTCCATCAAAACCACCGCCGCCATCAAAATTACTCGCCGCCTCCATGATGGTGTCCGCCGCCATCAATAAAACCATGTCCGCACTAAAGTCGCCGGCGCCGTGGTGGTGGTGTCCGCCATGACTGTGATGTCTGCCGCCGACATCATACCCGCCTCCGCTGCCAGCATTATACCCGCCTCCATGATGGCCTCCGTCATGGTGGTGGTGATGGTGGTGATGGCCTTGATGATGGTCACCTCCACTGCCACCTCCATCCGCGTGATGGTGGCCATGGTGGCCCAGATGATGGTCACCTTCACCGCCACCTCCGTCTCCATAGTCTACTGCATCTCCAATAATAGAGCTGAGCAAAAGAGTATTAGGAATAGCCGAACCATCGGTTACGCCTTCGCCGGCAGTGCCGCCGCAGGTACCACCTCCCGATTTGTTTTTGCGGGGAGAGCCAGATTTGTTGCCGCCATGGCGGCCACAAGAAAAACAGATGGTTACGACTATAGAAAGAGACGCCAAGATCCCGCACACCATCAAGAGACCGTAGGACTTGAGAAGCGCAAGATCCATCTTCATCTGGATGCCCAAAGCTAGAAAGGATCGTGCACCAGTATGTGTATATATACATTGTTGGATTATTCGTAGTATTGACGACTGAGATGGGTTGGAGACTTTAATACAACAGTAGATATAGACGACTTGAGCATTCAACCATGGAATGATGCTGTCGAACAAGAGTGGCGGCCCACCCTATTCCATTTAGAATGTAATATTGTGTACATTGTCGAGTGAAGATTACAAGACAACTACACATACATACATACATACATACATACATACATACGGTGAGAATAAAATTAGATTTAAGTACAATAACTTTAAATTGCAATTAATTTAACCCTAAATAGTAATCCTAATGAAATCCAACACAGACCACTCTATCACATACAAAAATTTTTTGATTATAATCGATTTTATCCTAAATAGCGATCTTAATATAATTTAATACAGACCACACTATTGCATCACAATTTATTGAAATGAAATCTTTCTCTCTTTCTATTTTTTTTTTCAATACATGCTTAAAAGGTATATAAATATAAGTCCAATTCAAAATATTCGGTCACTAACCACCACGTCATCTACACGCGTGGCATGCGTGATCCATTAAAATGGTGACATGTGTCGAGTGATGTGGAAATTAAAAGAAGAGAAAATAAGAATTTTGCAGGCTTGCCAAGTGATGCTCTCTCTGCCTTAGTTACACAGCACTCTCTCTCCTCTCTGCATCTTTCTCCCCCGCTCTCTCTCTCTATTCTCCTTTATTTCAAATGTCAATCCGGACCCCTCCCTCCTCCATCTCTCCTCTCCTCTCTGTCTTGCAAAATCCAACGACCACCTCCGCATGACTACCACCGGATGCTCTCTTTCAACTACTAGGAAACAACGGAGACTTGGCGGCATTGGGGTTAGAGGGCTCTATGGCACAAGCTTCTCTATGAAAAAGGGGTCGTCGGAGAGAAACAGACATGAAATGTTGGCGTTCGTGCAATTGTGGCACTAGCCGGACGACCTAAAGAGAGGACGAAGTCGAACTCCCTATCGATGTCGTCGCTATCCTCCATACTGACACTATCATCTTCTTTGTTGCCTTCTCGCCCTACTCCCCTCTCTCCTATTCCTCTTCCTCTTATGCAATCGCTGCCTCCGTCCATTGAGATGTTTAGTTTGAGCATCACCCATGGTAAGCCCTCTGCTCTTGCCTAGTGTTTAATTTGTTGCCCTTACTTTTAGAACGATTGGTTGTCCTTGATTTTGTGCATCCTTAAGAGAGAAAAATGCTTGAGCAAAAAAAAAAGTGAAAAGCAAACATTCCTGTTCAGGATCCCTTTTCCTCGATCCTTTTTCCTCGCCGCCATCGAAACGTCATTCACCTTCGCCGGTTGCCATTAGCCATCGAGTCTAGGGAGGGTACAAAACCATCCTCGTTCTTCTTTGTTTTGTGTCCGGAAACCTTGAAGAGGCAATACTGTGCTTGATTGTTGTTCATAGTTTGGATTAAAAAATTGCCTCCGCTTTGAATGTGAGACTCGTGTTGATGGTGCACAAGACTTGATCGACAAATTGTTCATGAGATGTATTTGCAAAACAGTACCATCTGCTGTCGAATTTGAAGATTAATCGTTGTAGTTTACATGTTGTAAACCAATTAGTGGTCATCTGGAGTAATTTTCATGAAATTTTTCTATCGCGAGATTCTCTTCTGCCTTTTTTCC
The DNA here is from genome assembly GCA_016097605.1 of Eucalyptus guilfoylei. Taxonomy (NCBI): domain Eukaryota; kingdom Viridiplantae; phylum Streptophyta; class Magnoliopsida; order Myrtales; family Myrtaceae; genus Eucalyptus; species Eucalyptus guilfoylei. Next base: position 10,415,653 of record CM027870.1, on the reverse strand, counting down.
CCATTTTGAGAACAAAAAAAAACATCAACATCAGTTTTAATGAGGAGAGAGCAACAAGCTTGCAAAGTTATTATTTTCTCTTCTTTTAATTTCCACATCACTCAACACGTGTCACCATGTTAATGGATCATGCGTGCCATGCGTGCAATGACGTGGTGATTAGCAACCACAGAAGCACGCATGCAATGACGTGGTGATTAGCAACCACAGAAGTGAGTGATGGATTTCAATCATTCAACCACACACAATTATTGCACACAAAGATGATGATTTGTTTATTTGGTTATGAAGAAGATTGGGTATTCAATTTTTTTGTAATTAGAGCTTGTCAATCTGAAAACTTTGTAATCCTAATGAATGATATTTTATGACTCGAATTATACATTACTAATTGCGAGAGATGTATGATGATCCCCATATAAAGTATCTACGCTAGCCCCCGTTCTCAACCTTTTAACCATAAAGGAAATAAAATAAGTATCTTCCCCGAAAAAATGTGATAATTCTTTGATACAATAATTTTATCTTATTAGGCTCAAATTAATTTACAATTAATGTCGATTATGTAAGGTCTAAACAAAAGAAAAAAGAAGAAGAAGATGGGAAATCAAAGATTTGCTAGTATTTTCGCTGGTCTTAATAGAAAATTTTTGACATGAAAAAAGATCTACGTTTTTTTTTTCTCTCGTAATCTTCCAAAACTTACATAATTACTAATTAGCTTTCGACTTTTATAAATCTAGACGAGCAACACTAGTTCAAATTATCATATAGAATTCACTAATATGACATTAATTAAACACAAATTGCATCACCAAATCAAAAACACCCACACAAGGCATGGTATGCATCCACTTCATTCGCCATCAATGTATAATTCACATTAAAAAATAAGGCAATTATTTTTTGTTGAGAGATTATGTGCATCGTGCATTCCCTTGTTTACCTTCCATTGTTGAATTAAGAGTAGATAATACAAACAAATTATGAACTTTGATCTAATATGCAATGTGGTCTCTAAACCTTAATTAGACAAACATAAGAACCCAAATTGATATAAATACTGTTAAATGATAATTATTTTCTATCTCAAAGTTAGCCGCCGCAACCTCTGCTGCTGTAGTTGCCACCGCTGCCACTAATTCCCAGTAAAACCACCACTACCTCAATAAAAATAGCCAGCTTCTGCAAGAGCGCCAACGACGTAGATGGAGAGCTAAGATTAATGCTCTTTTAGGGAAGTGATCTTCTACCCTGCGGTGTTTCTCTTGGTGTTTCAATAAATCTTGATCGCTGACTTTACAGAAACGAGGTTGCCATAAAAGATTGAGATCTGTCGAGATGCCAAGGAAAACATCAAGGACCTGCGTCTAATTTTTACGCCTTCTACTTAGCTTTGAACATTTTGAGCTAGTTACCTCAACTTTCCATCTCAAAGAAATATGTTATCATTAACTCTGTGTTTTTGCACTCAATGACTGAATTGATTCTACCTTTTATGGCGTGAAGGGTTTGGAATATCACAATTAACTTGAAATTGAAGAAGAAAATCAAATAGATGAAACATGCTCTCGAAGAACCCTTTTGAATAATAATACATTTTCTCAGCCAATAGATTAATAAGTGCTTTTAGACGTGACAACTGCGCTCGTCAATGAGTTAGCAAGGGTTTTACCACCTCTTTCCACAAGTAGATACTAGATAGTACGTGTTTTACAATATTGCAAGGGGGCCCCAGCATTTAGTTAGTAATTTATCGACAGAAAAACAATTTTACCATCCTCAATTATAGTATCCAGTAGTATACTACCATCAAGTAGTTTGTGACTTATAAATGAAATAATGATTTTATCGCCCCATATCAAGTAATAGATTACCAATTATCCAAAAAAATTATAAGCAAGGCGTTCGTTTAATTAGTAACTTATCAATGAAAAATCCATGGTACTATTTTCAAATCTAGTTTTCAGAAGAAGCAGATTACCAGGTGCTTTACTATTTTACTAACGATTACATCAAGTTTTTTCTGTAACTTACCGATCAAATATGATTTCACTACTCCCACGTTGAGTAGTAGATTCCCGAGTGCTTTGAAATCTTACAAGTGGCTCATTCAAATTAATTGGCAGATTAACAATTTAGGTATAATCACATCTAAACTTAGGTTCAAAATATTTATTTAATTCGTTAAAAAAATCCATCCAAACAATAATAAAGCACTTGGTAATCTGCTAAGAATATCTACATAGAAAAAAAAATAGAACCATAATTATGACGACAAATAAATCTTTAGATAAGTACAATAAATATAAATGGTTCTCACGAAGATCCTAAGAATATCTACATAGAAAACTAAACAGATCAAGATAATCGAAAATCTAACTCGATTTTAACAGTCCTTCTGTCGATGTCTAATTCCTTGATGTCCGCTGTGTCCGACTCCACCAAAACCACCGCCTAGCTAAAAAAAGCCGCCCCCATGATGGTGTCCGCCTCCACCAAAATCACTGCTTACGCTAAAACCGCCGCCACCGTGATCGTGATGGTGTCCGCCGTGGTGTCCTCCGCCGCCACTATACCCGCCTCCATGATGGCTTCCGTGGTGGTGGTGGTGGCCACCAACACCTCCGTTATGGCCTTGACGATGGTTGTCACCTCCACCCGCGTGATGGTGTCCATGGTGGCCGTGATGATGGTTATCTCCACCGCCACCTCCCTCTCCGCTGTCAGCTACAACTCCATTCACAGAGGTGTACAAGAGAGAATTAGCAATAGATGAACCATCAGTTATGGCTTTGCCGCCCCTGCCACCGCCGCTGATGCCACCTTCCGGATTGCTCTTGCGGGGCAAGCCAGATTTGTTGCTGTTGCCATGGCTGCCACAAGAAAAACAGCTGAAGAAACGCAAGATCGATTTCATCTTGATGCCCAAAGCTACAAAGAATGGTGTGTGAGAAGCAGAATATATGTGTATTTATATATATTTAGGCTGGCTTTGATCTTTTGGATTTCTAGTCAGTATGAGACTGGATAGGATAAAATAAAAATTCAAAGATTTTGTCATATCCTATCTAATATTTGATAAACTACAAATTTAGAATCAGATATTTTTATATCTTATCCTATCCTATCCATTGTTTGGTAGATATTTTTATATCTTATTCTATCCTATCCATTGTTCGGTAGAAACTGCATTTCAATTTGATGGACATATATGCCCCTAGATAGTGCCCATGAAAGGATGTCGCTGTTACAATCATAAAAATATTATTATGATGCACAAATATACTTGAAAACCTTCACAATTAATTGGACTTAAAATCCTTGGTGCAAAAAAAAAAAAAAAACTTTTGATTTACAAGTATACTTGAAAACATTTTTACTGGAAAAAAAATAGGAAAATAAGGCATGGAACATTTAGGTTTCAAACAATCATCAGAAAACTTCATTTTCAGCTAATATTTTCAACATGACAAGCTGCGCAAGAGCACGGGGTAGTACAAAAGCTTTCAAGGCTGACATCAAGAGAACGCAGGACTTGAGAAGCGCATTATGTTTATTAATATATTTTTATGTTTTCCATCATTGGATTATTCGTGTTTGACGACTGTAATGGATTAGAGAATTGATCCCTCCATAGATAGGGACGACTTAAGCATTCAACTGTGGAATCACGCTGTCAATAATGTTTGCGTTTGTATAGGAAGCACCTTTGCATGTAGTGCAAAGACTCAATCTGATGTAATCATTATCTATAGGTACATTTACATCTAAAGTAAGGGTATTTATTTAATCTGTTAAAGAAAATATCCATCCAAATGGTATAATTGGACAAATTTATTAGACTGCAGTGCCATTAGTTAGTTGGTCGGGTTTGGGACTCCATTTACATGTTCCTCATGAGAATTTGGCAAAGGCTTCAATGGCACGACAACACATCGAACGAAAGTGGCTAAGGGGCAAGGGCTCAATGCTCATCCAATTTCATTCAAACATTTGAAATTTGTACTGAAAGAGAGAAAATTATAATATTCTATGCATTACCAAATGAAGAGTACAAGACCCCTATGTATATGTAGGGTGAGATTAAAATTTGACTTAAGTACAATAAATGCAAATTACAATTAACTTAACCCTAGATGGTAATCATAATATAATCTAACACGGACGACACTATCACAAAACAATTTATTGAAATGAAACCCTTTTCTTTTTCAATTCAATCCTAAAGGTATATAAATATAGGTTCAATTCAAGACCCTTCACCATCGCAACCACCACCTCCTCCATGGTGCCTTCTATAGCGGTGGCGGCCACCGTGATGTCCACCACCACCTCCACCATCATGACCACCTCCTCCATCTATAGTGGTGGTGGCTGCCGCCATCATTGCCGCCGCTGTCGCTTCTACCACCATAGTAGCCACCCCACATTTATCAATCGCGGCAACATGACCAGTTCCTCCAACAAATCGACACAAGCAAAATTCATGGCCTGGCACGATATTTTCTCACAGCAATTAGCAATTGAGAAAACCAATTATCTCTCCCTCAGAGAGTGCAATTGGCAACTAAAAAATGAACGGCCAAACAACAAGACCCTAAAACGACTCAAAAGGAGCAAGAACAACACGATTATGTACGACCACCCAATGAAAACTCCAATGCGAGAGAGATCAGATCGTCTTAGCGACGACAGTCATGGGATTAGTGGAGTTGACGAAGACGATTGGAGGCTCGCGAACCGGGTGAACCGGCGGCATCAAAGCGGTTCGAATTGGTCGTTCTGATGAAGGCTGGATGATATGTTTTTCCCAACATTGTAGTCTTGTGCCGTATTTATGTTAACTTTAATCCAAAGACTTATTTAATCCAGTATTACGCGGTTTTCGTTCGGGGGAAAATGTAAAAGATAAGTGTCAAGTAGTAGAATAATAAACAAAGACCATAAAAATCTAAATGAAAAATTGCACCAAGAGCCCTAAACGTTTGGTTATGTGTAATTAAATCCCATACACCTAAAATCTAGTGGAATTAAGTCCTTCGAACGACCGCTCGACCCAATTTTACTGACGTGGCAAGAAGGCATACCATGTGTAAATTTGATATTGTTTTCAGCATATGCTGCATGACACTGGAAGCCATTAACGAATAATAAGTCGATTAGTGAAAAATAAAAATTGAAAGAAGGGTGGACCAGTGTCGTGACGTCAAAGACCATCATCATATTGGGTTCGAAACTCGATCTAGGTTCCGTTGTCATAAAATTGTAGGCCTAGAAACGACAACTAATGGTGGTGACAGAGGTCCAGGTGCATTCAACAGAATGAATTGCCGATAATTGCTGGACCAATACTAGGGTGGGTATCACCGTATCGGTCCAGGATCTACTCGCAAGCTGTTCGGATTCAAAGTTTCCAGAACCGGTATTGTGCGGGTAGTTTCCTGGTTCCGAGTGCTAAACCTACTCACCTGGGGACTAGCGATTTAAAACCTATTTTAGAAACCCGAACTCAATTGCTTTCTTATTATTTAGATCGCAGCCTCTCCTCTCATTTCTCACTCTTGCTCTATACTCTTTAATCTTGAACAGAAAATATAGTGGAACATTCTTTAAAAATGTATGAAGCAACATTTGAACATCATTCTTTTGAAATACTCCATTATATATATATATATATATATAAAAGAGAACAAATTCCCATAGATCCTAGAATCGGACAGGACCAACATGTCTAATGGGGTAGGTTCCACAATTGGCCTCATGTTCTAGGTCTAAAATCTATTCACTTTGAAACTGGTCACTCCTAACAAAAAATTACCATTACGATAAAAATAATTATGGTAAGTCAACAACCTAATCTTTAATTTATTTTTGGTCTACTACATAGAGAATAGTTGCTCGATACCATAAAAGGACAAATCTACCATGGTGGAGTGGGCACAGAACACACACTTATGCTTTTTGATAATCCATCCTGAAATTTACCAATTTAAATTTCCCAAGTAATTATGTTAAATACAATGAAAAGAGACTGAAGAAAGAAAGAGGGGAAGAGAAATGAAAGCCTATTTAGCCTCATTAAACAAAATAAAACAAGAATTCTGACGAGAAATAAATCTTTAGATAAGTGAAAAAAAAATGATTATCATAAAGATCCTTCAAATATTTACATGGAAAACTAAACAGATCAAGATAACGGAGAATCTTATTTAGTTTTAACTATCCTTCAGTTTTGACCCAAAAAAGATAAAAAGAAAACTATCCTTCAGTAAACCTTATCCCCTAATGTCCATGGTGTCCACCTCCATCAGAACCACCGCCTACGCTGAAATCGCTGCCACCGTGGTGTCCACCGTGACTGCCGATGCTGCCACTATCTCCGCCTCCATGATGGCCTTTGTGGTGGTGGAGGTGGCTGTGATGATCGTTACCTCCATCTCCGCCACCTCCGTCTTCGCCGTCAGCTACAACTCCATACACAGAGCTGTATGAGGGAGTATTCGCAATATCTGAACCATTGATAACGCCTTTGCCACCCCCGCCGCCGTCGGTGCCGCCTCCCGGTTTGCTTTTTGGGGGAGAGCCAGATTTGTCGCCGCCACTAGAAAAGGGCCAGAACGATTTCATCTTGATGCCCAAAGCTAGAAAGGATCGTGCACTAGAAGTAGATGACATGTATATTTATAGGCTGCGATTGATCATTCGAATTTCTAGTCAGGATAAGACTGGATAAGATAAGAATCAAGAAATTTTATCATATCTTATCTACTATTTATTAAACTACAAATTTAAAGGTAAATATTTTTATAACCTATCACATCCATTATTCGATAAAAATTGCATTCCAATTTAAATGACATATATGCCCCCATGAAGTAATATCAATCTCATCTTTATAAAAATATCATTCTCATGTAGGTATACTTGAAAATCTTCACAATTAATTAGACTTAAAACCTTTGGTGCAAAAAAAAAAAAAATCGATTTACAAGTACACTTGAAAGCATTTTTGCTGGAAAAACGTACGAAAATAGGATTTGGAACATCCAAACTTCACACATTCATAAAAAACTTCATCTTCTGCTAATATTTTCAACCTGACAAGCTGCGTAAGAGCGTGGGATAGTGCAAAAACTTTCAAGGCTGACAAAAAGCAACCGTCGATAAACGCAGTCCTAGAGAGGTCAGTCGTGGTAATCTGCAGTTCTAATGTGCAAAAGTCCCAAGGCCAGGTGGAGCAATCAAGAGGATTTACTATATAGACGTATCATCATCAGTTCTCAGCGTAGACGGTTCTGTGAAAATGCAAGCGGGAGATATGGAAGATCTACTTATAATCTGCTGCAACGATGTGGAAGATCTACTCATAATCTGCTGCAACGATGTAGAGAGGACAGCCGCACAAGCACATATAACACCTTTGGCACTGACTTTTACATCCATAACAGTGCAGGATCCACTCCATCACGCAAACAGCAGGAATCATGCACGGTTTCGAAATCTTTGACAGAGATAATTACATTTCGATCTATATAAGATCCCCTTAGAAGGAAGGATTATATGTAAAATTACTGTCAATTAATTCATACTCGGTAAAATCAAACAGAGTTAAGCATCAAGCTAGTCATAGCAAGAGAATTACCAATATCGACATTAGAATAAAAAAAATGATTCCACGAAATAGCAAAAAGAACATTATTCGATATTGTTCATCATCATAAAACAACAAAGAGACTACACAATAGATCTATTACTTATAGACAAAAGTAAGTACGACTTTCCTCTTCCAACTCGCACAAATCTACTATGACTTATTGTTCAAACTCTGCCTAATTCACTGAATACCACGAAAATTATAGAAATAAAACCCTTTTTTCCCCCATAATTCATGCCTAAAAGTACATTCAACACCCTCCACCGCAACCGCCGCCTCCGCCACAACCGCCACCTCCGCCACAACTGCCGCCTCCGCCGCAACTGCCGCCTCCGCCGCAACCGCCGCCTCCACCACTGCCGCCATCATTGCCACCACAGTCATTGCTGTCGCCTCCATAGTAGCCGCCGACATGGCCACCTCTCGTTTTCTTCTTGCGCCGAGACCCAGACGAACCATCGCTGCAGAAAAAAATAATCAGCGAAACGACGACCGAGGACAACAGCAAGAAGATGACACCGGCGCTTGCTGAAGTGACCCACCCTCTCGCCATTGATTTCCCTGTTATCTCGTGGAGAGAACAGAGGCAGGAACTCAATTATCGACGTTATCAAGGGAGCTTCATTTAAATAAGGAAAATGAAGAGAGGACCGCATTGTCAATCTCAACAAGTGACGGATGGATTTCAAGCTTTCCTTTTTTGGTCTGTAGATTTCAAGCTTCCAACCCCAAAATTATTCTACACAAACAGGACCGCTTGTTTATCCGGGTGTGAAGAAGATTGGGTATTCATTATTTGCGATTGTCAATCTCAAAACTTTGTAATTCTAACGGGATGATAATTTATGACTCAAATTGTACATTACCGATGGAAGAGACTTGTGATGAAATTAATTTACAATTTGTGTCGATCATGTGAGGTCTAAAAAAAGAAGAAAAAAAAAGATGGGATATCGAAGATTTGCTTGCATTTATAAAAAACTTTTGACACTGAATATTGACCTATGATTTCTTTTCCATAAATCTTTGGAAATTTTCATGATGTCTAGATTTGACAGGAAAGTGAAAAAGTTACCATTCGGCTTTTGATAAATCTAGAGGGGCAACCCTAATTCAAATCATCATATAAAATTCACTAATATGATATAAGTTAGATACAAATCGCATCACCAAATCAAGGATACCGACAAGAAATGGTAAGCACTTTATTTTTGTGGAGAGATCATGTGCATCTGCATCGTCTCTTGTTCACCTTCCATTGTTGAATTTATTATAGGTTAGCCGATTTTACAGGACATACGCTTCTGGGAAGTTCGCGGTCAGTAATTCTCCGTGACCTATGAATTGAGGGGACAAATTGGGAGATAATTCAATGCGGTAATCGCTGGTGAAGCTTCTGCGAAGTTGCTTAGGACAAGACTTGAATTTCTTTATTATAACAAAACAAGTGAATTTTGCCTATAACGGAATAGATGGACGGTTACATACAGATAGATCACGACCACGCACTAGACACAAATCCTATGTAGTAATTAATGTCAAACCCCAGCACTAGTGCACTCGCTGAAGCTTCTGTTTCCTCGAAGGTGCCCAAGTAGTCTGGAACTCAAGTCCGAACAGGTTTGAGTTTAGTTTCATCGATGGAGTCCGCAGATCGCTCCCGATGGGAAGGGCGTGCGCTTGTTGCTGGAAACTCAAAGACCTTTTGCCCTGGTTTTGTGATATGAGAATAGCCCGTCGAAGTAGAGAGCGAAACTGAGTAGTGAAGTGAGTCGTGAAGGCCCAACAAAGTCAATTCTCTTCCATGAAATAGGCTAGTCCGATCTCCCCGCCTATGTTTAGATGCCCTTTTTATAGACCCTTTCAAATAAGACTTTAAATAAAGATAGCTTTGCTTTGTCCAGGAAAAAAGAACTTGTGCACCCATCAACTGCTTATTTAGCTAGCAAACTGTAGACCCATTAGGAACACCAATATGTCTTGAAATTATTTTTTGTCTTGAAAGTTAGTCGCTGCGACCTTGGCCTCTGCAGTTCCTGTCGCTGCCACTATCCCCAGTAAAACCTCCACTAAGCAAGAGCAGCCAGCTTCAGCAAGATTGCCAGCGACATTGATGGAGAGCTAAGAATAATGCTCTTTCGGGGAAGCGGATCTTCTACCCCCGTGATGCTCCTCGATATGCCTCAATAAATCCCAACCATTGACTTTACAAGAACGAGGTTGTCATGAAAGATCGAGATTTAAATGAGACACCGAGGAAAACGTCATGCAGGATAGAGAATACCTGTCCTATTTTTATGCCTTCTACCGTACTTTAAACATTACAAGCAAGTCGCCTCAACTTTCCATCTCAGAAAAGTATATTATCATTTGAAAGTGCGCTTGACTTTGCTAAATTAGTTAGGTATAATTACATAAATGGTAACTGAACCATGCGCAATGTTGTCCCTAAATGTTTAATTTGTTCTTCAATGTGATCCTTAAACTTTAACCCAATGGGTAATGTAGTACATGAACTTTTAATTTGTTCAATGTAATCTATAGATTTTAGTATATATTCAAGTTTTGATGCATGTTCCATTTAGTTCTTGAACTATATGAAAATATTTAATATTGTCCCCGAATTTCAACAACATTAAATATTTAGTTCTACAGAATTATACAACCATGAACTATATAGAAATTCTATATTTAGTTGATATCATAAAAATCGATTTGGGCGCTGCCGGCGAGGGCGCCGACAAGGTAGCCGGAGCCGGTGTAGTACTGGAGGTTCTCGCCCCATGAGCGGTGGGGCTTGAGGGCCTCCTCGTGGAAGAGGTACTCCAGGGAGGTGGGGAGGTCATAGAGGTTCTTGATCGGGACGTGGAGGTCCTGGTACGGGTTGTATAGACGGGTCTTCGGGCCCTCCTCCGGCTCGCCGGAGCTCGGACCGAAGGTCAACATGGCGAACGGAACACCTGGTAGAGAGAGAGAGAGAGAGAGAGAGAGAGAGAGGGGTGGAGAGGTTGAAGTTGACGGCCGAAAGAGGAGGAGGCGGTGGGGGAGAGTTTTGATTCTTGATTCCGTCGTGGGATTCCAGCGAAGGTTCCTCTCAAATTGATTTTTTTATTATATATACATCATATAACGAAATATATATTTGCCAAATATTCAATTAGATTTAAATTTTTTTTCTCGATTAATTAAATATTTCATTAAATGTCTGATTTTTTATGTTGGTCTTTTGGAGATTGAAATATGCATGGAAACAAGGATGTAGACATTCCACATCAATGCTGGCTACATCCAAAATTCTGATGGGAAGGGAAAATACGAAAAAATCGAAAACGGAAAGCTGCGAGAGAGGGGTCAGGTAGGCCAGCACCGAGCGACCCGAGAGAGGGAGAGGCGCTTGCCTTGAGTTCAACGAGAGTCGTTGTGTTTCCTTGAGGTTGCAAAAATCGATTTGGGCATCGTTTGACCATTAAACTAAACAAAAAAATAACTTATAAAATACCTAACGTCTCATATAATTGAGACAATCATATAAATTCGATTGTCGCCTCAATGGAGTAAATGGGATTGACCTATATGAAAATATTCAATTGATATCATAAAACTTGTCTATCCATCAACAGCTTATTTAGCTAACAAATCGTAAATCCATTACGAGCACCAATATAAGAAAACCTGTTGTTTAGATGAACGTAAGAACCTGAATTGATATAAATATCAATAAATACCTTCAATCTCCACCGCTGCAACCGCCGTGCCGCCGCGCCGCCGCCATCCCCTGTAGAATCACCGCTACCTCAGCAAAACCAGCCAGCTTCAGCAAGATCGCCCCTTCTGTCGCTGCGACCGCTAGGACGCTTCCTCTCGCGGGATTTGAGCTCACTTTTGCCGCATGAGAATATGAGCATGGGGATGAACGCCAAGGAAAAGGCAACCCTGCAGAGCCATGTCAGCGCCTGTCGGCTTCCATGGCCATTGGTAGCATTAACAAGAGGAAACACATCTTTTGCCATGGAGCCGAGATAATGAATCATGTCTCTGCTGTCTCTGGTGCAAGAATGGAAGTTTTAGCTTGATATTTTTTGGTGGCGGAGGCTCAATCAACCAATCAACACAAAGTCAAGTCAAGAAAATTGAATTGTGGGGACTAACCAAAGGTTCCATCAATGAAAATTATGTTAAAAATGTTGTACGCAGCTTTCACATCTATAAGGACCGACGCCTCCCTGTGGTTTCTAAAATCAAAATTTTTGTCAAATTGATTCTGTCTAGAAATCAACTTTAGTATCCAATCGAATCAAAATCCTTGTAAGGCATCTGTGTTGAGATTTATTTTAACACCAATATTGTAAGTGACACATCGTGAAGACGAAAATAAGAACATATAGTAACATTGATGATAATAAATTTGTTCACCTGAGTTCCAACTAACGACTTTGTTTTAAGTCATTACCCCTTTGTATTAAGTAAATTGGCAACCAGGTATGAAGGTCGAACCCGTCATGTTTCCAAAGTGTTTCTATCCGTTCTCGATATCATGGTCCAAACTTTTTTTCGAAGTTTAAGAGTTATTTGTTTAGATAATATATCAACTATCCAATGTTAATATCGTCTAACCTCATGATTTGCTCATCATTTTATTCTATCAATAAGCATTTTGATAACTTTATTCCTAATATTGTAATCTAGTTTTAGTAGAAATAGTATTACTGATATTAACCTGTGGTCCCCATTCAAATCCCCCCATCATGATCTCTACTTTTGGGCTAATTCCAACTTGCTCCCTACGATTTCACGGTCGTCTTGGTCAATCCCTTGATATTTCTTTGTTCAGTCAACACGGCATACTTTTTTTTTTGTAAGTTTCTAACCGAGCAAGATCCGATGCGCGTGATATCCATATCTTTTTATATTTTGGCATGTGCAAGTCACAAGCCCATTTTGATCAGCCCCCAATTAATTTAAACATCAGCATTAAGGAAGGGAATTGCTCTTCTTCTTCGTTTGAGACGTGCGATCGAGACTGGAGATTGCTCGGGAAAGGGCGGCCGCCGTAAATGTGGTTGATCACTCCGCTGCCGAGGGGCAAAGTAGATGTCTTGTTGTTTTCTTTTTCTTTTTCTTTTTTTTTTTTTTTTTGGGGGGGGGGTGGGGTTCCGCTGGCGGGGAGCTTTAATTGATCAGTGGAGGGATTGTACAAAAATATGGTCCTGTAAGAAGATCGATCCGTACTTCTATACCGCTCGCAATAAGTGCATGAAGTGGGGATTCAATGGGGGTGCAAATCCACGTGAATCTAAGTGCAATTAGTGAAGACATTGCGAGGAATATAAATTATATTGAAATTGAACACGAGGAGGAAATACATGATCTAAAATGAATGAAAGCTTAATTGATAGACGGATAGTTAGAGATAGATCACAACCATGCACTAAACAAAATTCTGTATAGTTCATCAAAGTCGTCTACACATCAACGACTTCTTTAGCTAGCAAACCATAGTCCCAGGACCAACGCCAACATAAAAAGCTGAACTTTGATTGAAAGAAACATAAAACCTCTACTTCAAATATAGCAGCCACCACTGCCCTCACCGCCACTGCAGCCTCCGCTGCCACCCCGACTTCCACCATAGCCGCAATCGTCGCCGTCACCACCGACCGTCCTAAAACCGTCACTGCCTAAGTAAAAGCCACCAGCTCCAGGAAGATTGCCCCCCTAACAAATGCCACCACTACGCCACTTCTTTACGCGAGGTTTTTGGGCAGGTTTGCCGCATGCGAGTATGACCATGGAGGTAAATGCTAAGAAAAATGAAATCACACAAAGTCATGTCCATTCCAATTGGCTTCCATGACCATTGGTAGAATCAACAAGAGGAAACACCTCTCTTGCCATTTTCTTTTAATCTCCCTCTTACATGGGCGCACAATGTGCGCTTTATGTACAAAAATCGATCCATTTGATCTTCTCAAATCAAAGTATTAATTCAATCCATCACTCACAATCTCTCGTAAAGAGCTCGCTCAAAAAATTCACAGATAGAAAACCCCCAACGCTCCTTTTGTTTCCTGTATTGCGTGACTTATGAACATGGGCCAAACCCAAAACCAAGGTTTAATTCCTGTGCCTCCGAGGCCGATGCAGCACCCGGGTGCGCTGAACATGTACAGAGTCAAGAGGTTTATCTATATCTTTGGTTGAGCGGCCATCTAGTCCAGTCGAGCACCCGCCTGGTGCCTAGTAGCTACAACCTACCGGGTGCTCATGGCCGGAAGACCAGGCCTTTGAAATTTATAAATGGACCAACCAATTAATTAGTAACTTACCAACGAAATGACGATTTTACCATCTTCAAGTAGAACATAAAAATATATTCCCCCAAGTAGTTAGTAACTTATCAATGAAATAATCGTGATATTACTAATACCGAGTAATAAATTTCCCAGTATTTCAGAATTTTACTAGTGTGTCCATATGCAAAGTGTTAAACTTCTAGAGGAGTTATTAATTTACTATTCCCCCTGCAAATGATAAATTCATCATTCTGTTGGTAATCTATGAAGCTAAAAGCAGGCTACGTTCCGCAAGCTATTACTTTCACTAGTAACTTGTTAAACCCTAATGTAGTGATTAATCTCGAACCCTAGCATTCGTGCACTCGCTGAAGCTTCCCTTTCCTCGAAGGTGCCCAAGAAGTGTGGGACTCGACTCTGAACTGTTCTCAATTTCATCGTTGGAGTCCGTAGATCGCTCCGGATGGGAAGGGCATGCGCTTATCGCTGAAGCTCAAGATCTTTTTGCCTTATTTTTGTGATATGAGAATAGCCCCTCGTGATAGAGAGTGAAATAGAGTAGAAGATTGGGTCGTTAAGGCCCAACACAGTCATTTTCTCCCATGAAATGGGCTGGTCCAACCTCCCCGTCCCCTTTCGACCAAAAAAGAAAAAAAAAACCTCCCCGTCCCCTTAAGGACGTGATGTTTAGATGCCCCTTTTATGGGCCGTTTCGGCTAAGACTTAGATAAAGATAGCTTTGCTTTGACCAAAAAAAAAAAAAAAAAAAAACTCATCTACCCATCTACCCATCAACTACTTATTTAGGGTGTGTTTGGCAATTGGTCAAGTAGTAACCGATCTATTCTTTTGTTCCGGGAATAGATCGGAATAGAAAACTGTTTGGTTAATTTTTTATTTTTGAGAATAAAAATCATTTTCTTTGTTTTTGAAAATAAATTTTGAACAAATCAAGAAATGGAAAAAAAAGTTACTTATTTATTCCTGAGAACAATTCTAGAATCAACTATAATTTTTCTTCTTTTCTCTTCTTTTTTCTTCTCTTTCTTTTTCTTTATCTTCTTCTTCTTCCTTTTGGCCAGTTGTCGGCCTCAACCATGGCTAGTGACGCCGAGCCACGGCAAGGCTCGTCGGCCCGACAGCAAGGCTTGTCGGCCCGAGCCTCGCCTAGCCAAAATGAGGCCAAGTGTCGTCCAGCTCACGACGAGGCTCGGGCCTGTGGCTTGGTAAGAAAAGAAAAAAAAGAAAAAAAGAAAAAATCATTAAAATTATTAAAATATTAAAAGAAAATGGTTTGGACTAGAAATTTTAAAATTTTTATCAAACCCATTTCTATTTCAATAGAAATTTTTGATAATTACCAAATACTTTCAGATGTTCAAAAATTGTTCTTAGAAATAGAATTAAAAAAAATCATTTTTGATGGGAAATTATTCACGTGAACATAATGATTATCAAATGCACTACTAGCTAGCAAATGGTAGGCTTATCACCAATATCTAAGAACTTGATTAGACAAATGTAAGAACTTGAATTGATATAAATACTAACAAATAATAATTATTTTTTGTCTTTGAAGTTAGTTGCCGCCTCCATCGTTGTAGTTGCTGCTGCTGCCACTTGGTAAAACCACCACTACCTGAGCAAAAGTAGTCGACTTCAGCAATATTGTCGACGGCATAGATGGAAAGCTAAGATTGATACTCTTTGAAGGATACAAATCTACCTTGTGATGCTCCTCTGGATGTCTCAATAAGTCATTGTTTTTACAAAAATAAAGTTATCAAGAAAGATTGAGATTTATCGAGATATCAAGAAAAATGTTACCTACGACAAAGGATCTTCTACCTAACTTTGAACATGACAAGCAAGTTGTCTCAACTTTCCATCTCAAAGAAATGTGTTATCATCTGAAAGTTTGAATGTTACAACCCGTGGCATCATTAGTAAGTAAAATTGGTCGGCAACTTTCTTGTCTGGTCAACTCTTTGTAACTTACGAGCAAAGTAGTGGTTTTATTATTCTCAAACCTAGTATCCAACGATAGATTTTTCTCGGCCAATAGTATCCAATAGTATATTAAAAAGTACTTTTAAATTGGGCTTTGGTAGCATGAAAATAGCAATTTATTGTGCTAGCCACAAGTTTTTGAAAGAGTTGACTCTATAACAGTTTATAATTATTTGTTATTTGATTTTTTATAGTCCAGAACAAATTGTTATTTTTACCGTAGATAAAAAACAATCACCAAAATAAAATATATTAGCAAAATACACGGTTTTTTTGCTAGTGGCCGAGGGCTTAGGCAAGGGGACCCTATCTCGCCCTACCTGTTTACTTTGGTCATGGAGGTCTTCTCCGGAATTCTTCATACTCGCTCTAGGAGGCCGGAGTTCAATTTCTATTGGAGATGCAAGGCGATAGGTTTATCACACTTATTTTTTGCGAATGACGTCTTCCTTTTCTGTGAAGCTGACTTGCCCTCGGTTGGCATCCTTAAGGAAGCCCTTGACATTTTTTCTTCGTGGAGTGGTCTTCTCCCGAACCCTTGCAAGAGTGAGGTATTTTTGGCAGGTGGCTTGCTGTCTTCAAGGATGCGATCTTACAAGCTCTTGGGTTTAATGAAGGGAATCTCCTGGTTCGCTATTTAGGGGTTCCAATCATTACCTCAAGGCTTAGTAAGGTGGACTGCCGTGCCCTTATCGACTGTATCACGGCAAGGGTACAATCCTGAACTCACCGCTTCTTCTCCTATGCCGGTTGCTTGCAATTGATTAGATCGGTCCTCCATGCAATTTAAGCTTTTTGGGCTAGTGTATTTATCTTACCTAGTGCTGTCTTGGATCAAGTTAAACGAATCTTGCGACAATTTCTTTGGAAAGGCCCACACCTGGGAAGAGGAGGCGCGAAAGTGTCCTGGGAGGATGTCTACCTACCAAAGGAGGAATGAGGGCTAAGGATTCGGAGGCTGAAGGATTGTAATAAGGGGGCCATGCTTAAGCACATCTGGATCTTGTTTTCTGACAAGGAGGCCTTATGGTGTAGGTGGATCCATATGACATTTTTAAAAAGGAAAAACTTATGGGTTGCTAGTAAGCTGACCTTCTGTTCTTGGGCTTGGAAGAAGATCCTCCAGCTTAGGAGGGATTTACGGAACTCCTTCCGTTGGAGTATAGAGGATGGTTTATCTACTTCTCTATGGTTCAACCATTGACACCTAAGGGGGCCTTTAAATCTCATATTTTCATACTCGTTCATCTACAGATCCGGGTTGCCCAGACAAGCAACCGTCGCCGATCTTTTCTCCCCCTCGAGCTGCGATCTAAAGGATACTCTAGATTCTTGGCAGATCCCTGTCCCTAGCCTTTCTCAAGACACAGACCATTTCCGTTGGGATGAGAGCTCCACTAGGCGATTCACGGTTGCATCGGCTTGGGAGGCCATTAGGCGGAAGAAGGACCGGGTGTCGTGGCATGCATTCGTTTGGAATTCCTCCATCTCACCTCGGTACCAATTCTTTCTTTGGCTCATTACTTTGCATAGACTCCCTACCCAAGCCCTTTTACTATCGTATGGCAGGATTGATAGTGGCTCCTATGCCTTTTGCAACGACACACTGGATTCCATTGATCACCCGTTCTTTGGTTGTCATATTACTGCCGGCCTTGCTTTCCTCTGGGCTGCTAGGTGTAATCTCCCATGGCGCAATAGACTTTGGGTAGATAATCTTCGATGGGCAATGACTCTACTCTCGGGTAACGATTTCCATAAATGTATTGCTCGGTTCTCCCTTGGGGCTCTTTGTCATATCATTTGGAAGAACATGAATGATATTTTATTTAGAGGGCAAACACTAGCGATCCCAGCATTGAAGAACCACCTCTTTAAAGTTGTCAAAGACAAGGCTGTGACTTTCAAGAATGTTGAAGACAATGCAAGGAACAGGAGGATCCAATGTGCTTGGGGAATTGACCCGATCATTTTCTCTAGTGAAGCTGATCCACCTGTCTTTTGATGCTCGTGCTCTTTGGTTTTCGAAGGGCTGCTGCGGAGTCTCCTTGGTGGCCCCTCCCTTTTGCTGACTGGCTGGGTGTTGTTCTTGTGCTGGCGGACGAGGTCCTGCGGTTGCTTGCTCGCATCTCTTCTGGCCTTGTTGCTACCCTAGCTGCCGTTCTTTTGTTGGTTTTGTGCCTGCTGTTTAGGCTCTTTTCTATTTGTTTTGTTACCACTTTGTTTGCAGTCTTTCTTGTTTTCTTTTGACTCTCTTCCACTCGTTCTAACTTGTTGTCATTATGAGTGTTAAGTTTTTGGCGCCAAACCCTCTTGTATAGTTGGTTATAAGCTCAATATATTCTTACCTTTACCAAGAAAAAAAAAACTGTCACCAAATTATTTTTCTTTTAAATTTGATAACTTGGCTGTCAATTAGTCAATGATGGTTTTATCATCTCTTTCACAAGTAGATTAGTACATGTTTTATTGCAAGTGGGCCCCATCAATTAACTAGTAACTTACCGATAAAATAACAATTTTACCATCCCTAATATCCATATGATACCAAGTGCTATAAAATTTTATAATTGGGCCCATCAAATAGTTTGCGACTTACAAATGAAATAATGATATTTTCATCACAGACCGAGTATGCATAGCAAATACCCGAAAATTTTATAAGTGGGCCCCTTCGATTAAGTAGTACTTATCAATAAATTCCATGGAATTATTTCGAATCTAATATTCAGACGCAGATTCACGAAGTGCTTTACTACTTTGCTAATGAGTGCAGCTGTTTTTATAACTTGCTGATGATATAATGATTTCACCACTCCACGTCTAGGAGTAGACCACCAAGTGCTTTGAAATTTTACAAGTGGGTCATTCGAATTAACTGCCCCATTATTCGCTCGGTTATAATTACATCTGCACTTAGGTTCAAATCTATTTATTTAATTCCTTAAAACCATCCATCCAAACAATATAGTTGCACGGTTTATTGAGTTCCAGCATCAGTCAACCGGATGGGTTTGCGACTCCTTTTACATATCCCTCCAACGTTTATAGCAATCTTGGATCGTAACTTCAAGTGTCAAGTTCAAAATTAGGGCGAGCTTTTCACCGCAGTCCCTCTTGCTTCCATCCCTACCCAAGCAAAGCTTCTCTCTCATCGGGTGTCTAAGACTCGCCAAACTAAAGGTTGAGCTGAAAATCGCCTAGCAGAGGATGTGAGATAAGCGTTGACCACAACAAATAGAGTTATGGGAAATGCTACTTCATGGTCAATAAACCAGTGAAGGCTTTAGTAGCATAACACAAACACATCGAACGAGAGTGGCCAAAGGCCCATGACCACCTCCTCCATGGTGACTTCAGCGGACATCTTTCTTTTTCGGAAAAATAATCTAAAAAGTCCTAGATCTATTGTATTTTAGCAACTTCAACCCTAAACCTTTTAATTATGCAAATTGAATTATAAACCTTTTTATGTTTTGCTAATTGAGTTAATCTAACCAATTTTTGCTGAAAAATACTAAAAATACTAATGGAGATGCCGTTTTACATAGCACAAGCAGTGTTAACGTGAATAATTTTTAATAATATTTTAATATTTTCTTGATTAATTAATTAATTAATTAATTAATTATTTTTTCAACTTTGGCGAGCAAGGTCGATGGTTGACCATTGTTGACCAGAGTTGGGATAAAAAAGAAAAAAAGAAAGAAAAGAAAAAAAGAAGAAAAAAAGAAAAAGAAAAAATATCGAAACATTATTAAAAAATTATCTACATTATCGTCATCGTGTCACATGGGATGACCAACATTCACGTTAATGATTTTCGGTCAAGATTCGCCTGATGGACTTAATTAGCAAAATGTGAAAATGTTTAGGACTTAATTAACACAATTAAAGGCTTAGGATTGAATGGTCAAAAGTGCAATAAGTTTTGAAATTTTTAGACAATATTCCCCTCTTTTTCCATTGGTGCCGACAACCAAATGTGTTGTTGCCATTGTTGCCGCAAGAAAACATAATGACCAACGTGAGGATCCAGCACAGCACGAAGATCACTCCGGAATTGAGCAGTAGAAGATCCGTTCCATCATCACCATGACCGTCGGCGATTGCAAAAGAGACCCAATTTATCGCCTCTAATATCCTCATGATCTCATGGAGAGATGAAAATACCACCGTATTTTCAATATCTAGAAAGTAGAAGCGGATTTGATTGACGACATGGTCACTTCTACCCACTAGAGCCCAATGCCAAGCTCGACCTTCTTAATGTCACCTTATTACGAGATTCTATACTCTATCAAGAGCTGGTTGATAGTTTAGTATATCTCACTGTTACCCATCTAACATGACCTTTTTTGTTCATATCAAAGAGTTAGTTTTTTCTAATTTGTATTGTATTCGCTATGCTGATGTGGTCCGTTCATTTTCTAATCACTCGTGTAAGGGTTTGTTTCTTACTAGTAACTAAGGAACTACCAAAAAAGACGTGAAAAGCTATTTTAGAAATGCAATCATTAACATTCTCGGCAAGTCCGTGCCAAAGTAGGCATGTAGCTCTAGGATAGTGTTGGAAGGATGGTGAAGATCATATTATAAGTTCCCGATGGGAGACCTAAGGAATAAGGATTTAGCGATTGGAAATCTAGGGCTAGCAGCTAGGTGTTCTTGGTAAATGCCTATGCAGCTACCTTTATCCATAGCGTTACACTTGATGATGATCGTTGTTGAAAACCAATGAACTTGAACCAAATGAAGAAATCCGATTTCTCTCCCTTAACCCACTAAATTTTGATGTATTCAATCGATGGAGGAGAGAATACCAAATTCCTTTTCGTTATTGTTGTTCATTGTGGGTGGAGAGAGGACCGGACTCTATTTATACGTTCGTTGAAAAGGTGCCTTCCATCAAAACGATATACCCTTCCATTTTATTAGAGTCGCAACTTCTCGTAACCAATAATTATTTATTTTATAGCATTTTAATAATTATTAAACCATATAATAAATCATATCACGTGGGTCACAATAATTCTTACATTCTCCCACTTGGCCCATATGATTTTCCTTTCATGGTTTAATAAAGACTATAATGTGCACAATAACATTATGCTATAAAATTTCATTAAATTGGCAATCACATAATAATCACAATTAAGTAAAGAAAACTAATATGAGTCATAGCGGTTGTATGTCATTAATCGACATAGTTCCTTCTATGTACTACAACTATAGCAATTTACTTAACATGATCCATAAATGAGAAGTACAGTAATAGTTCAACCATAATGTTTCTTTAGAAACTATCCTGTTTAACATTCATCTATTTCCATAATGTATACTAAATAGAAAACATGAAATATCAGAAACACGTAAGTGAGCTCAAAGTGTCAAATACATAAACTTAATACAATCACAATACAAACATTAATGACGTCCAATAATGCCCATGTTTTCAACATGCTCATTAAATGTTTTGGGTGGCCGTTCTTTTGTCAAGGGATCTGCTATCATAAGATTGGTGCTAATGTGCTCAATTGACACTCTTTGTTTCTGAACTTTTTCTTTGACAGACAAGTATTTGATCTCCATATGCTTAGCACCCTTAGAATACTTGTCGTTCTTAGAGAAGAAAACTGCTGCAGAGTTATCACAATAAATTTTCAGCGGTTTGGCAATACTGTCGATAATCACAAGCCCTGAAATAAAATTCCGCAGCCATAATCCATGAATTGTGGCCTCAAAGCATGCTACAAATTCAGCTTCCATAGTGGATGCAGCAATAACTGACTGCTTCGCACTCTTCCATGAAATTGGTCCTCCAGCCAGAAGAAACAAGTAACCAAACGTTGATTTTCTTGTATCGGCACATCCGGCTAAGTCTGAATTTGAATATCCAATCACCTCGAGATGATCGGATCTTTTATAAGTGAGCATATGATTCTTTGTTCCTTGCAAGTATCTAAGCACTTTCTTTACAGCTTTCCAATGATCAATTTCAGGATTATTTTGATACCTGCTCGGCATTCCGACAGCAAAACTGATGTCTGGTCTGGTGCAAGTTTGTGCATACATTAAGCTCCCCACAACAGATGCATAAGGAATATTTTTCATTTGTTCTCATTCCAATTCACTTTTCGGACATTGCATAAGACTAAATTTGTCACCTTTCTGAATTGGAACCATTCCTGCTGAACATTTACTCATATTAAATCTCTCTAAAATTTTCTCAATGTAGGCTTTCTAAGACAATCCTAATAATCCTTGTGATCTATCATGGAATATTTCTATTCCTATCACATATGTTGCCTCTCCCATATCCTTCATTTCAAAATTCTTAGAGAGAAACTTCTTGGTTTCATGTAACAAACCAAGATCATTAGCAGTAAGCAAAATATCATCAACATACAGAACTAGAAAAATAAACTTGCTCCCACTAATCTTCATATATATACACTGATCAACAGTGTTTTCCTTAAATCCAAATGAAGTTATGGTGTCGTTAAACTTAAGATACCATTGTCAGGAAGCTTGTTTAAGTCCATATATTGACTTTTTTAATTTACATACCATGTGTTCCTTTCCTTTAACTGAAAAGCCTTTGGGTTGGTCCATATAAACCTCTTCTTCTAAATTCCCATTAAGAAAGGCGGTTTTTACATCCATTTGGTGTAATTCCAAGTCATAATGAGCCACCAAAACCATAATGATTCTAAGTGAGTCCTTCTTAGAGACTGGTGAAAATGTCTCTTTATAGTCAACGCCTTCTTTTTGCGTAAAACCTTTTGCAATAAGTCTGGCTTTATGTCGTTCAATATTGCTTTTTGGGTCACACTTGGTCTTAAAGGCCCATTTACACCTGACCTTTTTACCTCCTTCAAGCAATTCAACAATATCCCAAACTTGATTTTGATGCATGGATTTTAACTCTTCTTCCATGGCATTAAACCATTCATTAGAATATTCACATTCCATGGCTTGGGAAAATGAATCTGGATCATTTCCAATTCCTAAGTCAATTTTTGACTCTTGTAGATAAACCATATAGTCATCAGAAATAGCGGACCTCCTTTCTCTTTGAGATCTTCTTAATGCTATTTCTTGTGACTCGGCTATTGGAGGTTCATTATTGACATCTCCATTATCGAGTGTTTGTTCATTAATTTGTTGTTCTTGATTATTGTTAGATTGTACTATAATATCAGAAACAACAACTTTAGAAGCTTTGGGTATAGGAACTTCTACCCTTACTTCTTGAATGCAAGCATCACGCATTCTTTCACTCCCACTGATGTCACCATTCTTAATGAACCTAGCATTTCCAGATTCAACAATTCTTGTACTATGATTAGGACAATAAAATTTATACCATTTGGATTTCTCTGCATAACTAATGAAATAACCACTGGTCGTTCTTGAATCCAATTTCCTTTCATGTGGATTATAAATTCTTACTTCTACTTGACAACCCTAAACATGCAGGTGTCGTAAACTAGGTTTCCATCCCGTCCACAGTTCAAAGGGAGTTTTTGGAACTGCTTTACTAGGAACCCTATTTAATAAATACATAGAAGTCTTTAAAGCATACATCGACAAAGATAAGGGTAAAGATGAATGACTCATCATACTCTTAACCATTTCCATTAAAGTACGATTACGCCTTTCTGCTACACCATTTTGTTGTGGTGTACCTGGTATTGTGTATTGAGCACAAATGCCATGTCTTTCAAGGAATTTAGCAAATGGACCTGGACATTGTCCCGATTCATCATACTTTCCATAATATTTACCGCCTCTATCTGATCTTACTATTTTCACCTTTCTATCTAATTGCCTCTCAACCTCTTTAATATACACTTCAAGTGCATTCACTGATTGAGACTTATCATGCAATAGATAAATGTAACCATAATGTGAAAAATCATCAATAAAGGTTATGAAATAGCTTTCCTTACCAAAAGATGGAACATCGAAAGGACCACATATGTCAGTATGTATAATCTCAATAAGCTCTGTGCTTCTTGTGGCACTTTTCTTAGTGTGCTTTGTTTGTTTACCTTTAATACAATTAATACACACTCCAAGGTCAGTAAGATCCAAATTTGGAAGAATTTCATTCTTCACTAATCTTTGCATTCTTTCCTTGGATATATGACCCAAACGTTTATGCCACAAGTAAGCAAAATTCTCATTCACCAAACTTCGTTTAGTGCCAACATTATGATGCAAGGTCATTAATATCTCAACAAAAGTATAATCAAGTCTAAATTTGTAGAGACCATCACATAAAGTTCCAGTTCTAATAAGAGTATCACTCTTAAATAGACTGAAAGATTCAAATCCAAACTTATAATAAAATCCCGCTACATCAAGTCTTGGCAAAGAAACTAAATTGCGAGAAAATGTAGGTACATAAAGGGTTCGAAACAAATTCAAATAATGCCCAGTGTCTAAGATCAAACGATAAGTGCCAATGCCTTCAACTGGAGCTTTGTTTCTGTTCCCCGTAATCACATAACTTTCATTTGGCTTTATAGTTTGGATCGTAAGAAATCCCTGCATTGTATTTGACACATGAGTGGTGGCACCAAAATCAATCCACCAAGTATTATGAGGAACTTCAGTAAAGTTTGATTCAAAACATACTAAAGTACAAGGCTTACATTTCTTTTCGAACCAAGCCTTACATTTCAGACAATCTTTCTTCAAGTGTCCAATTTTATTGCAAAAATGACACTTAATAAGATTGCGTTCCTTCTTGTGGATTTGAGAAGCCTTTGAAGAGTCATTCAGGATGTGTAGTCCTTTCTTCTTGCTCCTTCCACCTTTCCTCTTGAAATTCTTTCGAACTTCTTGATGACTTGAGAGATGAACAGAATGAGCCTTTTGATTCTTTATCCTTGTTTTCTCTTGAACTAGCATACTAGCCAATTCATTTACATTCCACTTATCCTTTATAGTGTTGTAATTAATTTGAAATGGCCCATATTGCTCATGAGGCAAGGAATTAAGTATAAATTGTACTAAAAAGTACTCATCCACGTTCATTCCCAAAGTCCTTAACTTTGCTGCTAAATTTGTCATCTCAAGTATATGCTCATGCATGGTATGCGAACCATCATATTTCATGGTGGTTAGTGTGCTCATCAATGTACCAGCAAGTAACTTATCAGCAGTTTGAGAACGCTCTTCCACAAATTTCATAAATTCCTTAGTATTGTTAGTCATGGGAAGAGAAGTCTTTAAGTTGTTTGCAACTGTCATTCGCATGAACATTAAGCTCAGTCTGTTCGATCTTTCCCAAGTTTTATGGAAATACTTTTCATCATCGCTACTTTCATCAATAATAGTAGCTGGTTTCTTAGCTTGAAGCACTAAATCAAGATCCAGGACACCTAAGTGAAACTGGACTTGTTCACTCCAATCAGGAAAATTTATCCCATTGAATAAGGGAACAGATGAGGCGTGCAAATGGAGTGAAACAGTGCGAGATCGCAAATGTCCAAGAAAATACTCATACATTAATGTTTTGAGAATATCACCTAATCGATTCAAACTAAGCGACACATGTACATCATAGTTCTCCTTTGGGTGATCCTATGATATACAAATATATATAAACCATAATGATGCTAATAACTTTTATTTGATAATTGTAAATATATCTTATTAAAATTTATTTGCTATCTTTGGATATACAAACAAATTTAACAAGTCATATTAATTATCAACCATCATGTTCATGAATTATAAGAAAAT
Source organism: Eucalyptus guilfoylei (assembly GCA_016097605.1). NCBI lineage: Eukaryota > Viridiplantae > Streptophyta > Magnoliopsida > Myrtales > Myrtaceae > Eucalyptus > Eucalyptus guilfoylei. The sequence continues at coordinate 10,389,934 of CM027870.1, read as the reverse complement.
AATTAACCTTTGGGTTAATCCCTAAGTTCTTATAATAAATGAACTTCAATATACCCATAACTCCAATAATGATATAAAACATATCAATTTCATATATAGCATCAATTAATCATGGGTAATTGAATAAAACAATTTACAATATCAAAAAATTCAAAACACTTCAAGGTTTGGCCACTTTGGTGACTAACAAACCATTCATAATATGAATTTTTAATATTGCAAAATATAAATATTTACCAAATTGCACACAAGGATAAAACGTAATCAAAGCATATGGACAAAATCGTAAAAACATAATTCCATTAGGGCAGAACCATAAATTTGATATCCAGGGGCAAAATGGTAAATAATCAGCAATGGCAGAATCGTAATTATAAATTAAACAGGGGCAGAACAATAAATAAATTGTGAGAAGGACAAAATGGGAATTTAAAAAATGGCATAGGGGCAAAAATGTAAAAAGACCGAGCGGGGACGTCAGGCGCGTGCCGAGCACGCGCCTTCATCCGCTGCGGGCGCATGCCCCGCACGCGCCTGCAACTGCGTGGGAAGCCCCCGCGCGCAGCGCTTGCGCGCACGTGACGGCGCGTGGCGCGTGGGTTCCACGCGCCTGTAATTGCAGCACGCGCGTGGATCCCACGCGCCTTCTTCCTCGCGCACAGACGCGATTTTTTGCCGGTTTTCGCCGTTTTCAGCCGCGATTTCGCCGCCGTTTCTTCTCCGATAGCCCATCCCAGACACAAATAAATAATGGGTTTTTGGAGTATTCCGGCACGACCACATGGGTTTAAGTTTCGGCGAAAATGACCAAGAAATTGGCCCCAAATCAAACCAAAATTTCTCAGAACACAAAACCTCCATCACCGCGACTTCTGCCGCTCGATTAGCCTTCGGCGAACACCAATATACCGGAAAAACTCATGGCTAATGTTCCTCATGGCAGTGCGACCGTATGGGTCCGAAACCAAGCGGTGGGTCGCCGGATTTTGCCCGGAATCGGAGAGTTTCTATCTTGCCCTTAAAATTCCGAATTCCTCCATTTTTGTCCTTAAAATTCCGAATTACTCCATTTTCGTCATTTTCTCCATAAAAACATTCCATCATTCGGATTTTCTTTAACAGAACCCTCAGCAAACATTTTAACAACAACAAATAGTACGAACAGGATCGTTCAACGAATCATCATACATCAATCATAATATTTTTTTAACGGAAAAATCATGAGATCATAAACCACGCTCTGATACCAACTGTTAGACTATTCATATAATTCTTGATGCGGAAATTCAAAGTAAACAATGATCTTTTGATCTTCATGATTTTCACAAATAGATGAAAGACATACCTTTATCCATAGTGTTACACTTGATGATGATTGTTGTTGAAAACCAATGAACTTGAACCAAATGAAGAAATCCGATTTCTCTCCCTTAACCCACTAAACTTTGATGTATTCAATCGATGGAGGAGAGAATACCAAATTCCTTTTCGTTATTGTTGTTCATTGTGGGTGGAGAGAGGACTTGACTCTATTTATACGTTCGTTGAAAAGGTGCATTCCATCAAAGCGATATACCCTTTCATTTTATTAGAGTCGCAACTTCTCGTAACCAATAATTATTTATTTTATAGCATTTCAATAATTATTAAACCATATAATAAATCATATCATGTGGGTCACAATAATTCTTACATAGAGAACTAGCTGGCATGGAAGCCGAGATCCGCATTGCAGACATAGGCTGTGAGGAAGATGACGGGTCAGAGGACCGCATAGCGGGAGCGCGATATTGGGTTGAGAACCCAAGTTGACCAACTTGTCATCTTGATAGCAAGATAGAACGGGGAGGAGTTCAACTTGGAAGCAAAGAAGTGATGCTTGAAAACCAGTGAGGGAAAATCGACGATTTGGGATTATAACGCGAAAAAATCCTGCTTAGCGGGACATTTACAATTCACTAAAAATCAAGTGTTGCGATTGCTGTCGGTTTAAAAAACTATTAACCGGTTAGATTGTGCAAGCCAATTGAACGGTCTAGAGCTAGAATCGGTATAACTTTCCCACCTAGTGTAAACCTCGAGTAGGATAGATGCTGATATGATGGTGAAGTTACATCAATATCCAGCGGCCAAGGTATGACCACCAGATGTAACGGCCGAAAATATAAGGCTTCCTAGCTCCCTCTACTTCTCCAATTACCGCCAAGAACAAAAGGGAAGGATACTTGGAATCCATTTCAGTCTTGGTAAGTCAAATACACCGAATGAGACCAAGGGTGGAAACAAGTGATGAATATGTTTTAATTAACCAATCAGCTCATCACATGTGTCCCAATAATGCCCACAAGTTTTTGATTACCATTATCGGATAATAACATCGACAACTTATTGAGCTGGACTTGACAAGATACCACTTTAATATGATCTCATTAGAGAAATAGTATGACCACTGTTTTAAATATTGGATTTGAATTATCCCTAATATGGTGGAATCATCTTTTAAACAATTTCGCCTCCATAGACCACCATTTGTCCAACATTATCTAACAATCCATAGATATTAACATATACATAGTGATTTAAGCACTCAAATACGTTCTTTCTCACTCTCTCTTGGAAGAAATCTCTCTCCTCATCCTTTCCTTTTCCGGTAGATTTTGCACATTCTAGTGGTAACTTAACCATCAGAGGGCCAAACGCCATATGTAACGAGATGATGAATTTTCACTACAAACGCAAGGACGGCACGATTATTGTATTATGAACAAGCATCTCTTTCAGAAGATGGTTATGTCCTAATTAAGTCCCCTTCTCAATTGTATCAAGTATCAACCAAGCGGGGAAGTCGCTGACCTAGTGACGCTTATGTCAAGTTGCTTAATAAATTAACTAATCCACTGATAGTTGGGGCTATTACGTTCACACAATAATCTGAAAATATGATTAAAATCATCCTAATTAACCAAAGATGTGCAGGCTTATACTTTCCTAGGAAGTGTCCCGCGGCAGCCACATATGAAACCTTATACATCTTATTGTTTCTCGACTCTAAACTTCATCTCTTCCTCAAAACCGAATACATCCATCATTTCTTTGCTCTACACACTTATAATGGGGCCGGCAATTCAAGAAGAAGAAGAATTGAAGATGGAGAAGGATATAGAACCCCCAAAGAAGTACATGGACTCATGTATGTACTCTGCAGCCAGAGAAGGCGACCTCACAGGCCTCAAAGACTCAATCCTCCAGAAACATGGAGGCAATAGAGAAGAAACCCCACTAGATGGCCTCATGCTAGAGACCCGCATGGGCAACAATCTCATCCACCTTGCGGCGGAGTCAAGCCACGAGTACTTCGTCAAGCAGGTCCAAGAGAAGTGCCCCCAGCTTGGGGGCGTGTATATTTATTATATATTGAGTTTGGAGAAAAGATCCAAAAAAAGGTCCCAATGAATTTGTCTTAGTAAAGATATAAACAGTCTTATCAGTAGATTAAATGGAGAAGAGTTGTACAATACTATTACACATATGATATTAAATGAAATGACAATTCAGTTCAATGTCTTTGGTACGCTCAAGGCAAATATCATGGGGGAAAAGTGTCAAGTGCCAAACCTATTGCATTTGTGTTAATTTAATCATAAACTTTTAATGATGCCAATTTAGTCCCAAATCTTTTGACTTGGGGTCATTTCGGTCCTTCGGGCCAATTTTGGATGAATATCGTTGATGCGGATGCCTTCCGCCTACATGGTACTTGTTGGCGCTGATATATATAATTTTTAATAATATTTTAATAATTTTTTGATTTTTTATTATTTTTCTGATTTTTTTTCCATAGTGACTGGCCATTTGCCATAGGCAATGCCTGGTGGGCCTCATTGTCGCCCTACATGGCCTATCCACGTTGATGTGGATACTTTCTAATAATGTTTAATAATTTTTTGATTTTTATTATTTTTTTACCAGATCTTCTTCCTTTTGTTGATTATTGGCCACTAGCCATAGGCAACGGCTGGGGTGAGGCCCACCATTGCCCACCCTAACGAGGCCCGACAGGGTGAGGGAGATCCTTAGTGAGAACTCCCCTTGCTAAATATGTCGAGGCTGGCTCTTGCTTAGGCCAATGAGAACTCGCCATGCATTAACCAGGTAAAGTTGATGTCCGGCAAGGTCGCCTTGGATTGGGTGAGGCCAAACCTCACTTAGCCTTGCCTGGGCATGGGCTCCTCTCATCGGAGCTCGTCCTCGCCCAACCAAGCTTCTCCTCTAGCAAGTGATGGCAAGCCTTGCCCAGGCGAGACTAGCCTAGCCATCACCTATGGTTGGCGACTGATCATCGACAAAAGGGAGAAGATGGGAAAAAATAAAATAAAATATCAAAAAAAAGAAAAAGAAAAATTATTAAAATATTGTTAAATTGTCAATATTAGTGCCGGTGGTGCCATGTAAGCTGATCGGCATTCATGTTAGCGATATCTAGCCAAAATAAGCTGGAATGACTAAATTGGCACTAGGTCAAAAGTTTTATGATTAAATTGGCATCAATATAATATATTTAGGACATTTTTGACACTTTTCTCGTGGTATGACTAGAATGACATGCATTGAGATCAGAAGAAGACATCATAAGTGGATGGAGGAGTGAGATCTTTTAGGAGTAAATCCACAAAGGGATTGGTGAAGAAGGGGACACAAGTCATGATTCGAAGGGATAAAAATATGACAACATTTTGTATTCCCAAAATGTAATTTGACAAGACACACAAAAACAGTTAGAGATAAGATCCCAGCATCTATATCTTTTGTGCTCAATGATACACCCAAAGGAACAATATAAATGAGCTTGACATTCTAACTTCGTGTTTTCATGTGGAAGACATACAAAACAAGTGTTAATAAAAACTCGAAAAAGACTATAAGGACACTACCATACCCACAAGGAGAAATGTGACCTATGATAAGTGATGGCGTACAATTGATGGTGTATGCAGCAATAAGGCAAGTCTCTCCCCAAACTCGTTCTGGACAAACGGTGGAGACTAGAAGAGTGCATTTACCATCTACATTATGCTTACGTTTATGTTATGCTAAACCAATTTGTTGGGACATTTTTTAACAAAAACAGTGAATGATGGTACAATTTTAAGAGAGAATTGTAAGAAATTTGGTGTCTTTATATTCTATGTAGTGTCAGTATGAAAATCTTTGAAATATTGAGAAAATTGTGTTTTTAATGGTAACAAAATCGCGATAGATATAAGTTGGATTGATTATTCATAAAATAAAGCTATAATAATAAAAATGACCATCCATGAAGATTACAGAGTCCGACAAGTGGTAGCATTTGGTGTCCATTTGCGATCAGTTTTTAGGATCTAGGCCGTCTGAGGGCAACAAGTCTGTTGGTGGTCTCTTTTTTTGGATTGAGCAATGAAAGGATGTTGAACTGCAACTGGAAGGTGGGGACATGGTGGAGAATGGGGGCCGGTGTGGCTGCCCGTGGAACAAACTCGATGGGAGTTTCCTCAAATAATAAATTACCCAGAAATCAAGTTGAGAATTGTAATGAAAGAGAGAAGAATATAATATCCTATACATTATCAAATGAAGAATACAAGTATACGGTGAGAGTGCAATTATACTTAAATATAACAAATATGAATTAAAATTAACTTAACCCTAAATGTTAGTCCTAATATGATCTAACATAGACCACATTATCGAATCACAATTTATTGAAACGAAACCCTTTTTATAAATAAAAAAAATGCCTAAAAGGAATATAAGTTCAATTCAACATCCTCTGCCGCCTTCGCCATGGTGTCCACCTCCACCACCATGACCACCTCCTTCATGGTGCCCTCCGTGGTGGTGATGGTGGTGGTTGTTGCCGTAGCTGCCGCTGTTGCCGTCGTCTCCACCACCAAAGCTGCCACCATGTCGGCCATCTCTCCTTTTCTTTTTGTGCTGAGGCTCGGACGTCTTGTCACCACAGGAAAAAAATTGTATTCATTATTTAAAAGGATGCAGAAGTACATAGTCTTCATGACAAAGCAAATCGAAACATAGCATGAATACTAAAAAACAAAGCCAAATCCAAAACACAAGGAGAATCAATGGAGCATTTGCAAAGTTAAGTATAAACTCGTTCTACATGAACATATCTGTCAAACAAAATTGACAGTCATAACTAGATCTCGTGTCTTTGTTAGTGATGAGCACACATTGGAAATTCATTTTTCAATAATTACGACGTTGTTAGTTGACGGTACACTCCTAAGTTTGGCTTCCTCTACGCCATCATTATATGGAAACAACCATAATAGATTAAATAAACATAAATCCAACATGTGGAGGAGTAAATATATATATATTTGGTAAAAGGTAAGAAGTGGAGGAGTAAATATTTATAATTCAATGAGACGTCAAAACTCCTACGATCATCATTGAGACTGAAGGTAAAGAACTTGTACTTAAACAGAGCAGAGAGACATCGAATCCCCAAAAGTATATTTATTGAACTCCTAGATTTAGATTGGGAGAGGATAGCACCTAAATCTAGAACTAGATCGAGAGAGTTCAAACTCTTAAATCGAGAACTAGACCGAGAAAAAAAAGCTCCCAAATTTAAATTAGGAGATAAGAAAAAATAAGAAAAAAATAAGAAAATACTAACAAAATCAACAAAAGAGAGAGGAAGTCAAAAAGTCTTTTTTCTCTCTTCTATTTCTTCTCGCGTTGTCTTTTTCAATCTTCAGTCATGGGGAGGGTTTGGGCTAGTTTGATTTTAAAGCAATATTCCATTTTTTGGGTTGCCCCTCACTTTGAATTTGGAATACATGACTAGCAGTTCGCTGTTACTCTTGAGATTAACGGTGACCGTTAGCTTAATTACCCTTCACAAAAAAAAAAAAAAAACGGTGACCGTTAGCCTGGCGGCTCCCTTACGCAATTGACTTATTATTGCACGATTCCCAAAAATTTCTCCAAGTAAATTATTTCCAAAGTTGTCCTCTCAAGTCAACCTTAGTGGACTCTTATCAAAGTGGCCATTATTTATAGAGTGCTGCTATGTCAGAAATTTCTCTCCCAACCCCATGGCAACCGATCGGACTTATGGCGGAATCTAAATGTGTACTCTGTAAATATTGCTTACCTTTGAATTACTTAATAAGAAACAATAGACGATGCACATGATCTCTCCATGAAAACACACTCCTTAGTTTGAACATGAAAAAGATATTCATGATGTATGAAGTGCACCCTATGTCTCGTGGGTATCTTTGCTTTGGTTATGCAATTTTATTTAAGTTAAATCATATTAGTGAATTTATATGATACTTTGAATAAAGACGAAAGTCGGAAAGTAAATTTTACACTTTTCAATTAGATCTAAAATATTACGTGAGTTTTAAAAGATTTTTGGGTTAACATTCGTGTAAAAAAGATTTCTATTATGACTAATTAAAATACAAGTCAATCTTTGATATCCCATCTTTTTTTTTTCTTTTTCACAACGAATTGTGAATTAATCTAAAACTAATAAGGTATACTTACTGAGTTAATGAAATAGTACGTTTTGTTATACTTTTTTTTGTTGGGGGGGGGGGGGGATAAAAGGTTGAGAGTGGAGGCTGGCACAATACTTTACATGGAGACCATCATAACCCTATGGCCTCAGTAATGTACAATTTGAGCCTAAGCTATCATCTGTTGGGATTGCAACGTTTAGATATTGACAAAGCTAATCACACTTCTAACAGGAAAAAAAAGAAAGAAAAGAAAGAAGCACCCAGTTTTCTTCACAACCGGATAAAAAAGTCGTTGGTGTGGAATAATTGTGTGGTTGAAAACTTGCGATCCATCCTTTCACTTTTGGAGATTGACATTGGGGTCCTCTTCTCATTTTCCTTATTTAATCGAAGGTCCCTCACCTCGAGAGCGTTATCTCCTTCCTACTTCTATTCATGCCGTGATTCGTAGGGTTTTTTCTTCTCTTCACGACATAATGAGGAAATCAATGGCGAGAAATTGGATCTAATTAGCAAGCGCGGGCGTTCATGCGGCATGAACGCCCGCCCGGTGCCTAGTAGCTACAAGCTACCGGGTGCTCATGGCCGGAAGACTAAACTTTTGAAATTCTACAAGTGGGCCATTCAATTAATTAGTAACTTACCAACGAAATAACGATTTTACCATCCTAAAGTATAATATCTAAAAATAGATTCACCGAGTAGTTAGTAACTTATCAATGAAATGATAGGGATATCTGTAATACCCAGTAATAAATTTCCAGTACTTTAGAATTTGACAAGTGTATCCATATGCAAAGTGGTAAACATCAAGAGGAGTTATTAATTTACTATTCCACTTGAAAATGATAAATTCCTCATTCTGTTGGTAACTTACGAAGCTAAAAGCAGGCTACATCGACAAGCTATTACTTTCACTAGTAATTTGTTAATTTCACTGGTAGGATTTTGTTTTGAATGGCAACTTCCTAAATAGGCTAATAAACTTATTATTAAATTCGACACTGATGAATTTCATGCATATAATTGTAAAAGCGAGTATACGTCGGTGAATTACTAATATTACTTGTCATTACAAACTTCAATGATGCAGCTTTACAGCTTAATATTGAATTTGGTGTTGATAAATTCCTCAAATAGCGGTCCTACAATGGTAAATTACCTATTTCCAAAGTGAGCTAGTAACTTACTGTCGAAATAAAGGTTACCAACTTTGGTTTTACCTTCGGTGCAAATTCTTTACTTTGTGAGAACTTACTAAGAACTTACTAACACGTTGGTAAGCTACTAATTTCTTTGAAACTTTCGGTCAACTGGACAGGTTTAGGACTCCATTCACAAGTTCCTCGTAGATTTATAACAGTCTTGGATTGTAATTTCGAGTGTGAAGCTCGAATTTATGGCGAGCTTTTCACCGTAGTCCCTCCCATCCCTGCTCGAGCAAAGCTTCTCTCTCATCGAGTGGCCGAGGCTCACCAAACTAAAAGATAAGGAGTTCCGGCTAATGCTACTTTATGGTCGAGAAACCATCGAAGGCTTTAATAGCATGACAAAACACATCGAACGAGAGTGGCAAATATCTTGCCTCAAGGTTTTTGGCCCATCCAATTTCATCTGGACCTCGTTATTGCATCACGATCTATTGAAACTAAACTATCTTTTAAATTCTACTATAACTTTCGTGCCGGAAAAATATATATAAACATAGGCTCAATTCCAGTGTCCTTGCCATCGCCACTGCTGCTGACGCCGCCTTCGCCACGACCACCTCCATCACCGTGGTGTCCACCTCCACCAACATGACCACTGCCTCCACGATGGCCTCAATGATGGTGGCCTACGTGGCCTACATGGCCTGCGTGGTGACCTGCGTGGTGGCCTGCGTGGTGACCTGCATGGTGGGCTGCGTGGTGGTGGATGTGGTGGTGGACATGGTGGTGGCCTCCATGGTGACCTCCGTGGTGGGCTGCGTGGTGGTGGACATGTTGGTGGCCTCCATGGTGACCTCCGAGATGGGGGCCTCCCTGATGGCCTCCATGGTGACCTCCATGATGGCCGCTGCCGCCGCCGTCACCTCCGCCGCCACCGCCACCACCGCCATCATTGCCTCCATCTCCGCCGCCGCCGTCATCGCCACCACCGTCATTGCCACCACCGTCATCGCCTCCGTCTCCGCCTCCACCTTCAGCATCTCTCTTTTTCCTTTTATGGCTAGAGCGGGATGAGTTGCTGCCTTCGTCGGCGCAGGAAAACATGATGACGGATGCGAGCATCAAGCACGCCACGAAGATCACTCCGGCCTTGAGCAACAGGAGACCCGACCCATCATCACCACCACGGACGCCGATGCTTGCAAAATCGACACCGTATCTCGTCACGAATTTCCTCATCATCTCATGGACAGAAGCAAGAACTCAAACTATTCCTGAGGCGAGGAGCGGTCAATTTAAGCATTGGCCGTAACGATAATGGACCACAAAAGCTGAGGGGACGACTTTGGAGATAATTCCCTTTGGTTGACTTCTCGGGAGTCGCGGTGAAGATTCTTCGAAATTGCTTCTGATCAAACTTGTGGACATTTCTAAATTGGCAACTTGGCGACGTCGAGATGGTGATCGTAAATCGCGGAAAGAGTCGTGCACATGCCCCTGATTGGATCAAAACGTTGAACAGGGGAAGTTGCGGGTCGATCAAGACAACCGGTGAGACGATTCGACACTCCATGTTCGACGTGGCAGGTTTTATATTTTGGCCGGTTTATGGCTCATTCTGCTTTTAGTCGAAACGTACGGGTCTCTTTCATCTTAAGTCAGCTAGTTTACGACTTGAGAGAGCCGTTGAATCTTTGGGAAGTTTTTAGGCAATCGTCGGCAGCTACGAAGAAATTGTTATTCCTGTTGTAGATTTATCGACACACATTGCAACTGATTCAATGTTGTCCGAAACTTTTGAGTGAAATTCCAATCAAGTCATCTCAATGAAAACTTTCCCGAAATTATTAATATGGCGGGCCAGCCACCACATGCCATCTTAAGTGGCATGTCGGTGTTCTGTCGTGGACAAATTTACTAGAAATGATGCTGAGAATTTTGTGACTATTCGTTTTCCAGACAAACTTGATGGTGGCAGAATGAAATATTCAATTGGTTTGATCAACGGCGGCAGAAAGAATTATTCAATTGGTTTGATCAAAGTCGAATGTGGATATACGCTGCCGAGTTGATGAAAGACCAAGTGAAAATTTCTTTGGATATATCCCATTTTGTGTGGACTGATGTTTTTCAAAGACACAGTGGGCTGCGATTCAAGGGCTTGCTAAGCAGAATAAAGGTCAACTTGAAGAAGTTGGTTGTGGAAATTGGGACTAGAGATGTCAGCCACGTAATTGGCCCATTATGAATATCTCAGCCATATGCGTTAAACCTGCAATTTTATGGGTAGTTCTCAACTAAGCTGACCTATACCACATATATCTGACAAATCTACTAGAAATGATGCCTTCATGCAGAATTTATATTTTCTTTTTTGTTTTTTTCACCTCCTCCTTTAGCCAGATCTGGGGTGTCCTTCTTCCTTGATTTCACAACTGAATCTGCAAACACGGTCGTTGCTCATCTCCGCAAGCAGTCACCGTTGCTCGTCGAGCTCGTGGTGGTTGAGCTCGACAGCCATGGACCGAGCTTCCACATCTTGGCGAGCTTGCAGCAGCCGAAGTTCAGTTGCTTCGAGCTAGGTGGCCATTGAAGGCCATGGAGATCGAAGCCGCTTCTACCGCTTCTTATTTTGTAGGCGATTATTCTTGCTTTAGTGTAGATCAAATCACCGTGAAGCTGATGAATTTTTAAGGGTTTCAATCATTTCCGTCCCATGTGGGTTTTTTTTTTTTTGGGTGAGGGGGGGGTGAGGGAGGAGGAATTCAAATTGTAGAAGCCGAAAAAATTCACATGAGCCCACTTTCTATAGGCTCGTATTGTTTTAGAAATTCGTCAATTGAGATAGTTGAAGAGTTGTCTGGCGTGGTTTGAGTTGTGGCTTACAAATGTGGATGATCATTCTCAAAATCTTGTTGTCATAAACGTTCACGCTTTACCAGGAAAAAAACAGTGGAGAGAAAAGGAAAAAAGAAATAATAAAGAAAAGGATAAAAATGAAAAAACTAAAAAAATTAAGCAAAATATTATCACTACGAGTGAAGTTATTTGCGTTAGATAGTTGGATGGGATAACTGGTGATTGTCACATCAATAATTTCATGCGAGAAATAGTTAGAAGGATTATATTAGAATTTCACGCAAGGATTTAGGACTATATCAAATTAATTGAAATGTTCAAAACTGAATTAAATTTGTATAATAAGTTTTAGACTCAAGTAGCAATTTTCTTCGCAAAGTATGCTTTTTTCTATTTATAATTATTTATCTAATAACAAATGCCAATAACAAATGCCAATCAAAGACTAATTTTATTTTATTGAATGATTTGACGTTGAAAGCACTCTTCATCACTAGGGTATGAGAGATTGAAATCTTATATATTCTATTGAGTTATATATATATATATATATATTTTAACGACGCATAGCATGTGTGTGATGCAAAATGGAATTGGATGCATTGTAAGTTAACGGATTCCTCAAGTCAAATCAAATATGAGAAAAAAAATTATTAGGAAAATCAACGAGAAACGACACAAGACATTAGAACTTTATGTCGATCAACCCAAGTGTCAGTACCTATTCTTTGGAAAGAGTCGGCAGCAAAGAAATCCATTATGAATGGAGATTACATAGTTACAATCACTCAAATGTTTCCCTACCCAAGGTCACACAATGTTATTTTATGATTTCTAACAAAAAAAAAAAAATCATTCCAGAAATTCACAAAAATGTATGTTATCAGAATAGGGTAAACATTGGTTAAAAAAAAAGGCTAAACAAAACCGGACAGCCAAGAGGTTTATGTGGGCCTCTAGTCAGGTGCCCACCCTGAGCGTAGTAGCAACAAGCCACTGGGAAGCCCCTGATTGGAAGCCTCGGCCATTGGTCCGAAAACATCCTGGACCTATCGATCTCTAGACTTGATCCCAACTCCAAATTTGACTAGAATTTGAGCCGCAAAATTAACAAATTTTTAGCTTGGCACAATGTTCAAAGTCAAGTCTTGGTGCTCGTCATCCATGCAGGCTCTTTCAATATCTCGACAGGTGCTTAACCATTGCAGATGTTCATCAAAACTAAGTTGGGCTCGAACTACTCCAAAGGATTGAACTCAATTCACTTGTCCACAAAAATCTATATGGCAAGGTGCTTTTTCGAGGTCAAATACTCTCCTGACATGAACACCAAAATAACTCCATGTCCAAATTCAATCACCAATCAAGGCATAGCCATTGATGAAATCGGCATGTCTCTCTATGGTGTTTTCTAACTCATAGCCCGTTTAACGGAAGCCAAGGCACAATTACTCAGATTTTGACTATCCTTTAGGTTTCCTATGTCTTAGTTGGCGAAGCCAGTTATTGCCACACTACCAATATTGCTTCCTCTTAAATATACCCTAACATTGGTTGTCCCCAACAAAATTGCACCATGACAATCTAGACAATTTATGATATACATAAAGTGGGGTATTTATAGAATTTTTGTACTGTTGAGGTGCCTTGGGCTTTCTAGATGTAACTCATTTTCTCCAAACTCACAACCTTCCATCAATCTTCATTATGCATATCTCCAAACTTGAAACTGCCATGTAGCAGGTAGAGCATTTAACTCAATATCGGCAACTACTCCTTAGGTCATCTACTTCAACCACCTTAAAACTTCATCAATACTCATCTTTGAATAACTATCGATTACTATGGATTCGAGCGACTCTATAGGTACTATTATATTTACTATACTTTGAACAAAATTAGACTCTCCTATAAGCGCCACCTAATTTTGAATACTGTCTGGATCCCTTTGCCATGGATCCATTACTCCTTTTTTTAAAACGAAACAAACTCATCAAAAGTAACCTTGCTGGACGCAAAATCGGATGAATAATCCTTGGTGAACATTCCAATAAATGAAGAATACCATTTAAAAGAATGATTTTCATTATGGGCGTTGCTCTCATGATTTCATCTTCATCAATTTATATTGTCCACACATTATATCATGAGGAACTTTACTTCGAGGTCGTATGTCTAGAATTTTGGCTAGAATTTTGAGCCCCAAGTTTAACAATTTTTCGCTTGGCTCAATGTTCATGGGCAGGTCACGGTGCTCGTCATCCATGCAGGCCCTCCCAATACCTCAATAGATGCTTAACTACTTTAGATGTCCATCAAAACTGCGTTGGGCTCAAACTACTCCAAACGATTGAACTCAGTTCGCATGTCTGCAAAAATCTTTGCGGCAAGAAACTTTTTCGATGTCAAATCCTCTCTTGACATGAACACCAAAACAACCGGATTTCCAAGCCATCATCATCACCAATCAAGTCATTAGACCGCGCTACCTCTTCAGCTCCTTCTGCTGTCATAGCCATAGTTGTTGTTGAAATCAGTTGTCTCTCCACGGCATTTTCTAAGTCGTAGCACATATAATGAAAGCCAAATCAACTGATTCCTTTGAAACATACCCTAACATTTTTTGTCCCCAACAAGATTGCACCATTACAGTTTAGTTAATTCGTTATATTCAGAAAGTGGGCACTTAAAAAAATTTGAACTACATGTGGAGGAACCTTGGAGCTTTCTAGATGTTACTCCTTATCTCCAAACTCACAACCGTCCATCAGTCTTCACTCTTCATATCTCCAAACTCGAAACTGCCATGCTGCACCCATAGCATTTCACTCAATATTTGCAACTAATCTCAAGGTCATCTACTTCAACCACCTTAAAACATCATGATTGATCACCTTTGAATAACTGTCAGTTGCTATGGATTCGAGTGACTCTATAGGTACTGTTATATCTGCTGTACTTTTAGACTTTCCTAGAAGCGGAGAAAATTATCAAAAGAGTCATAAACCTATTGTAATTGTGTCGATTCAATTTTAAACTTATTTTTTGGCTAATTGATTTCTAAAACTTTTGCAATTGCGTAAATTTAATTCATCAGTCAAATTTAATCCATCGGTTAGATTTATCGAAACATTGAGAAATATATCACATTGGACAAAGGATCTTCCACCTAACTTTGAACATTACAAGTAAGTTGCCTCAACTTTCCATCTCAAAGAAATATTTTATCATCTGAAAGTTTGTAATGTTACAACCTATAATATCATTAGTAAGTAAAATTGGTTGGCAACTTTCTTGCCTAGTCAACTATTTGTAACTTACCAGCAAAATAGTGATTTTATTTTTCCCAAATCTAGTATCCAATTATAGATTTTTCTCGGCCAATAGCATCCAATAGTAGATTAACAAGTGCTTTTAAATTTGGCTTTACTAACATAATAGTTTTTGGTTTACTTTGAAAACAACTTCTTATCGTGTGAGCTACAAATTTTTGAAAGAGTGAACTTCGCAATAATATATAATAATTTATTATTTGGTTTTTTGTGATTCAGGAAATAATATTATTCCCATAGTAAATTAAAAACTGTTACCCAATTATTCTTTTTAAAATTTGATAATTGGGCTTGTCAATTAGTTAGTAATGGTTTTACCATCTCTTTCACAAGTAGATTAGTACGTGTTTTATTGCAAGTGGGCTCTAGCAATTAATTAGTAACTTATCGATAAAATAACAATTTTATCATCCTTCATATTCAGTCATATGATACCAAGTGCTATAAATTTTATAATTGGGCCATCAAGTAGTTTGCGACTTACAAATGAATTAATGATTTTATCATCATAGATTAAGTATGCATACCAAATGCTTGAAAATTTTATAAGTGGGTCCCTTCGATTAAATAGTAACTTATCAATAAAAATTCCATGGTACGTCTTCGAATCTAATATTCAGAAGCAGATCACAAAGTGCTTTATTATATTGGCAATGAGTGCAGCTAGTTATTGGTGACTTGCCGATGAAATATTGATTTCACTACTCCACGTCCGGTAGTAGATCACGGAGTGCTTTGAAATTACACAAGTGGGTCCTTCGAATTAATTACCAGATTATCCATTCGGTTATAATAACATCTAAACTTAGGTTCAAAACATTTATTTAATTCGTTAAAACCATCCACCCAAACAATATAGTTGGATAGTTTGTTAAGTTCCAGCACTAGTCAACCGGATGGGTTTGGGACTCCATTTACATATCCCTCCAACGTTTATAACAATCTTGGATCTTAACTTCAAGTCTCAAATTCAAAATTACGACGAGTTTTTCACCGTAGTCCCTCCAGCTTCCATCTCTACTCAAGCAAAGCTTCTCTCTCATCGAGTGTCTAAGACTCGCCAAACTAAAGGTTGAGCTGAAAATCGCATAGTAGAGGATATGATATAAGCATTGGCCACCAAAAATAGAGAGTTATGGAAAATGCTACTTCATGGTCAAGAAACCAGTGAAGGCTTTAGAAGCAAAACACGACACATCCAACAAGAGTGGCCGAAGGCCCATGACCCCCTCCTTCATGGTGACTTCCGTGGTGGCCGTCATCACCTCCAACTATGTAGTAACCACCACATTGGACATTTCTCTTTTTCGAGAAAATTATCCAAAAAGTCCTAAACCTATTATATTTTAGTCACTTTTGTCATAAATCATTTAATTATGCCAATTGAGTTCTAAACCTTTTCATATTTTGCCAATTGGGTCCATTTGACTAAATTTAGCCAGAAAATCATTTGACATAGATGCCGTCCTATGTGGCATGAGTGGCATTGACATGGATAATTTTCAATAACATTCTAATAGTTTCTCGATTATTTATTTATTTATTTTCTTGCCTTTGTTTTTTCCTCCAATTTTGGCCAGCAAGGTCACCGGCCGACCATTATCGGCCACAAGTGAGGGCCAATGATCCTCAATTGGCTTGGTCAGCAAGGGCCGCGACGCTCTCACCCAAACTAGGCGAGGGTCACTAGCCCTCAACTATGGCTAGATTTAGGAAAAAAATAAAGGAAAGAAAGAAAAGAAAAAAAGAAAAGAAGAAAAAAAAAAAAAAAAAAAAAAAAATAAAAAAATAAAAAATTTGAAATATTATTAAAAATTTATCCATGTTATCGCCGGTCATGCTATGTGGGAAGGCTGGCGTTCACGTTAGCGATTTTCAACCAAGATTTGCCTAATGATTTCAATTGACAAAACTTAAAAAGATTTAGGATTGAATTGACACAATTAAGAAATTTAAAACTGAATTGGTTAAAG
Organism: Eucalyptus guilfoylei; assembly: GCA_016097605.1. Classification (NCBI taxonomy): domain Eukaryota; kingdom Viridiplantae; phylum Streptophyta; class Magnoliopsida; order Myrtales; family Myrtaceae; genus Eucalyptus; species Eucalyptus guilfoylei. The sequence continues at coordinate 10,373,084 of CM027870.1, read as the reverse complement.
TATAATAAGTTTATGAATTTATTTGACAATTTTCCCCTCCTTTTCTATTTGCGGCAAGAGCCAGACGAGTTGATGCCATCATTGCCTCAGGAAAACCTAATGACCAACGTGAGGATCAAGCACAGCACAAAGATAACTCCGGACTTGAACAATAGAAGATCCGTTCCATCATCACCATGAACTCCGGCGCTTGCAAAGGCGACCCAATTTCTTGCCTCTAATTTCCTCATGATCCCATGGAGAGATGAAAATACCACCATATATTCATTCTCTAGATGTGGGTTTGATTGACGATAAGGTCACTTTTACCCATGGAGCCCAATGCTAGCCTGAACCTTCTTAATGGCACCCTATTGCGAGATTTTACTCTATCAATAATTGGCTGATAATTTAGTATATCTCATCATTACCCGTCCTAATATAACCTTCTTGGCTCATGTCCAAGAGGTAGCTTTTTCCGTTCTACTCACTATGGTGATGTGGTCCGTTCATTTTCTAATCACTTGTATAATGGTTTGTATCTTACTAAGCCAAGTAATTACGGAACCGCCGAAAAAGACGCAAAACCCTATTGTAGAAATGCAATCATTAAATCCCCAGTATAGTCCGCACTCAATTAGGCATGTCGCTCCAGGATAGTGTAGAAAGGATGGTAAAGATCATATCATAAGCTCCGCATCATTTCCTTTTTCTAGATTTTCCACATTCTAGTCCGAACCTAAGCATCAGAGGACCAATCCTGGCACAAAATCCGTACGACCCAATCAAAATTCCAACAAGACCTTCGGCAGAGTTCGTGTTTCTCATTTCAGCCTTCAATATTGGCGCCGTCTGTGGAAATGAATGAATAGCTTTGTTGTTCTTCCTACGAAATTTCTAGAAATGGCATCACTGAAATCCAACACCGCCCCTCAACAATTTGAAGAAAGGAAGGCATTTTTCCATCGGCATCGTGTCTTGTTCACAAGATCTTGTAGGGGAGTATTAAGTTTGAGCTTGTTGGGGTTCTAAGGAAGCAAGCAATCCTCTTCCTTTTGGATCTCCGGAGAGGCTGCTCGGAGAAGCAAACTAGAAGCCTTCTTCATCACAAGTCAAAAAGAAGCGACCCAAGAGTGTCCCTGGCGGGCTGCACCTCTAACTGGCTGGAGGCAGCAAGTAAAAATTACCTTTGTTAATGGCCGACTGGCACATTGGAAATCCTTTGTCACCGCTAGCCATCTCGCGGCCTCTTCATCCATTTCCATAGCTCTCGAGGGTTCACTACAAGAAGAGAAATATTGAAATATATGATATAAATGAAGTTTCCGCTACTAAAAGGGGACATATTCAAGAAGTGTTACCCCCGGGACGTACCCCTACCATTATAAGGTGGGAAAGGAGTAAGAATAGCTTCGAAGAGACTCTGTCGGTGATCAGGCCCTTGATGTCCCCATTGATTCCCTCAACTACGATCTCTAAGACTAGCTTCAAGAGACTCCGTCGGTGGTAATGTGTCAAACAAAAGTGTCTGATTCTATTCTTTTATTTCTTGAAAAAGAAAAAAATAGAAATTAGTTTAGTAACTTTTTTATTCCTGGTTGAATATAAAAGACTTTTTTATTCTTGGGAATGGATTTAGAATAGAATCAAGATGTACAAAAAATTTGCTTCTTTGTTCCCGTAAATAACTCCATAATCAAGCATTTTATTTTATTTTTCTCTCTTTTCTTTTCTTCTTTTTCTCTTCCTCTTCTTCTTTCTCTAGCCGATCGTCGACCACGACGACAACCAATGACCGACTAGATGAGGTCCGGCAACCTCGTTGGAGCCTCGGCAGGGGTCAATGAGGCTCTCCCAAGGCCGGCGACTAGCAAGAGGAAGAAGAAAAGAAGGAAAAAGGAAAAAGAAAAGAAAAAAAAAGAAAAAAGTAATAAAATTACTTTAAAATTTTTAAAAAAATTCTAAGTCACAAAAAAATTTGAGGTTCTACCAAATACATTTCTATTTTGGGAATAGAAATTTTAGACAATTACCACATGCCTTCAAATACTTAGAAATTCATTTAGAGAACGGAATAAAAAAAAACTATTTTTAAGTAAAAATTGTTTTCGGGAACAAAATTCTTATCAAACATACTCTTCAATGGTCTTTGTGGAGAGCGGCTCACCTTGTTGGGAGCCTCCACTGTCTCGGTAGGTGAGTCCAATCCTTGTTGGATCCAGGAAATAAACCTTTCCAGCCCAGCGGAGAATTAGAAGAGAGCCTGTGATATATCTAATGGCGTTAGGAGTGAGCTGGCGCGACGGGAGACCTACTAAGGATTTAGTGGAATTGGAAATCTAGGGCCAGCAGCTAAGCGTTCTTGGCTAACGCTTATGCAGCCAGGTATAGGCGTACAAGCCCAATCCACAAACCAGGACAATAAATGGTGAAATTTCCAGGAAATCGGCGTCTCTTCTAATGTCAGCTAGATCTTCTAAGGTGAGGGAACTAGAGAATTAGCTAGCAGGAAAGCCAACATCCGCGTTGCAGACCAAGGTCAAGAGGAAGAGGATGGGTCGGAGGACCCCACACTGGGGGCGCGATATTGGGTTGAGAACCCAAGTTGACCAACTGATCATCTCGAGGGCAACATAGAACAGAAAGAAGATCAACTTGGAAGCAAAGAAGTGATGCTTGAAAACTAGGGAGGGAAATCGACGATTCGAGATTCCCAAAAAATCCTGCTTAGTGGGACAGTTACCATTCACTAGAAATCAAGTGCCACGGTTGCTGTCGGTTAACGGGCTGCATGAAACGTTTCAGTTCCTTGATTTTTCTGTTTTTTCGCACCCCGAATTAGAAAAAGAACAAAAATTTGTTTGGTAACACAAATTAATTTTTCTATTCCCCGAAATAAAATAAAAATGGCTTAGGAATAAATTTGGAATAGAAACAAGAAGTAAAAAAAAACAAAAAAACAAAACTTATTATTCTCAGAAAAAATTTCTAGAAATAAGCCATTTTTTTTCTTTTTTTATTTTTCTTTTGTTCTTCTTCCTTGCCATGGTCGTTGTCCTTGGATTCGTCGCTGCCATCGGCCACTGCCAGTTGCTCACCAACTACCAGTCATCTTCGGCCGTCGTCGCTGTCGTCGGCCGACAGTTGCTGCCTGCCAGCCGACCACCACAGCTCACTGCCTGCTGCCACCAACGCTTGTCACCCGAGCATCGATGCCTACCAACTACAGGCCTTCACCGCCGGCCGCTAGTTGTCGCCACTTGACTGCCACTGCCACCCGACCGCCACTACCGCCACCAACCATTGTCCGTTGCCGCTGCTTGCCGCCCTCCACCCACCGTCGTCCGATCGCCGCCCACAGTCCATCGGCCACCAAAGGCGGATGGCAGGCGGCAAGCGACGGGCGGCGGGCAGCGGTCGGCGATTGGTATTTGGCAATCGGTGAGCAAGAAGAAAAACAAATAAATACAAAAATTTATAGATTGTACCAAAAACATTCATATTCTTTTTCTATTCCAAGAATAGAAACTTTGTATAGTTACCAAACATGTTATTTTACTCAAAAATTGTTTCAGGCAGTAAAAATGAAAAAAAACTATTTCTAAAAAGAAATTATTCCCCAGAATAAAAATGGTACCATTCGCATCCTAAATTACTATTAAACAGGTTAGATTGTGCAAGCCAATTGAATGGTCTAGAGCTAACATCGGTATAACTTTCTTGCTTGGTGTAAACCTCCGTGTAGGATAGATGCTGATATGATGGTGAAGTTACATCAATATGCAGCGGCCAAGCTATGACCACTAGATGTAACGGCCGAAAATATAAGGCTTCCTAGCTCCCTCTCTGCCTCTTTAATTAACGCCAATAATAAAAGGGAAGCATACTTGGAATCCATTTTAATCTTGGTAAGTCAGATACACCAAAAGAGGCCGAGGGTGGAAACAAGTGATGAATATGTTTTAATAAACCAATCAGCTCATGACATGTGCCCAATAATGCCCCCAAGTTTTTGGTTACCATTACTGGATAATAATATCGACAACCCATTGAGCTGGACTTGACAAGATATCACTTTAATATGATCATCCATAAAAATGTGGCATTTGGCGTGCATTTGCAGCGAGTTTTTAGGCAATGTTTGGCAGTCCAGATAAAATTCGGGATAGGATATGATTTATCATATCCTACATTTGGTGCTCGCTCAGGACAGAATAAAGTCAGATATAAGGGGGATATAGCCAGGATAAAATTATCCTATGGGGGAGGTGGGATAAAGTTGGATAGAATTTCTAATGTTCATAATAGGAAAGTTATTTTTCTCGAATAACAAAATTATTAAATTAACAAAATTGAAATAATATTTCTATATAAATAATAATTGAATTCTAATTTAAGAAATTAAGAATGAAAAAAATAGAAATTTATTTTAAATTAATCTTATTTTAATTTATATTTCAACTTTAATTCTATCTTATAATAAACATTCAATCTATAAATTAAATATTTATATTTATTATATTTTTTAAATATTTTTGTATTTTAGGTATGTTAGTACAGTTTACTATTTTATAAAATTTTATTGAATAATGATGAAAGGGAAAAGAAGAAATAATAAAGAAAATAATATAAAAAAGAGGAAAAATAAAATAAAAATAAATCAAGGAATAATGTTACGAGAGGTTTTCATTATCTCCGTTTATAAACATTTAGGTTCATTTATAATGAAATGCCATTTATATCAAAAAAATATACATGATATGATGTAAATATATCCGATTTTAATATTACGATTCACTAAACAATGGATTGGATATAAGAAAATCCCAAGATTTCATATCCTATCCTATTCAGTCATATCTTGATTAGAAATCAGACGACCAAACATAACCTTGATGCTTAAGCTGGTACAATTTGGCTTATAAATAAAAGGGAAAAACTACACATAGTTTGGCTTGAACCTGACTTATGATCATCCAATACTTCTATTATACAGAACTGCCTTAGAAAGAGACCTGGCTGCATAAGCACCCCTTTAGAAGTACTGAGAAGAATGTGGACATAGTTTTTTTCTCTTTTCTTTTTTCTTTGATCAGACACAATTTATATTTCACATCACATAAATCCTTTCTTGGCGTGTGGATAGAAAGACACTATGCCAATGTCCATGCAATTTTGGGGAAAAAAGAAGCGATTGCAAGTCACAAACATGTTGCCATGCCATGATACTACGTATTAAGAGCAGAAATTTCCTAACATTAAGTGTTACCCATATGATATACTTGCTCTTGATGATCTTTCCCACATATTATTTGGCATTCTACTTGTGATTTCCCCTTATCTTCTTAGAACGGGCATTAACGTGATGAAAATTAGCACAAGGCCTAAAAATGTCACTTTCAATTACATCATTGTGTCTCCAATCCTCTTCTGCTGGGTTCACCTCAACATAAACCAACACCATATAGTAATGCACAATCGATGGATGACTCTAACAGCACATTATCAAAATAAAGTCCTTGATATTTTTTAGGATGCTGTGTATGTTAGCTTTTGAACTACGTTTAGCGTTCGACAAAAAAAAAAAGGTTAATATCCCGAAAAACCCCAAACTTGTACATACGTGGCAAATTTACCCCAAACTATTTTTATGACCACAAAAAAACCCCAAACTCGTATACCTTTGACAAATTTACCCCAAATTGGTACGCTTGTGACAAATTTACCCTCTGTTAGTTTTTATTAAATTTTATTGTCAAATTATTAAGTTAAATGACACGTGACAGTTGATTGATATACCAATTTGGAATTTTACACTCCATTTGTCACAGTTTACAATTTTTGTCATTTTTTTTGTATTAATCCAATTTAGCAGAGGGTATATTTGTCACAGATTTACCAGCTTTGGATTTTTTGCTGTCGAATAAATTAGTTTTCAGTAAATTTGTCATAAATATACCAGTTTAAGGTTTTTATGATCAGTCTGGGTAAATTTGTCACAAGTGTACCAGTTTGGGGTTTTTCATGGTCAAAAAAATAGTTTGGGGTAAATTTGTCACATGTGTACCAATTTGGGGTTTTTCAGGGTATTAACCAAAAAAAAAAAAATTAGATTTAGTGCTCTAACCCAAAAAAAAAAAAAAAACTAGGTTTAGCACATCAAATCTGAATCAATTTTACAATCCTGTCATGAGGATGATGCGAATGTGAGGACTGTCGTATCCGAGAGGTATATGCCAAGCAATGCTCCAATTGGAAATCACGTGTATGAAGTTTTGACCATTTCATTACCCCAGCTAACCTCATCAGATTTGAACATATCATGACCAATACGATGAATTTGTTAGAATGGGCATTAACATGATGAAATTTACCATGAGGCGTAAAAATGTCATTTTCAATTACATCATCCTGTCTCCAATTCTCTTTGGCTGGGTTCACCACAACGTAAACCAATACCATACAATAATGCACAGTCGATGAATGACTCTAACAACACTTTATCAAAATAAAGTCCTTGACATTTTTTGACATGTTGTGTTTGTAAGCTTTTGAACTAGGTTAAGTGCTTTGACACCCCAAAAAAAAAAAACCAGGTTTAGTGCATCGAATTAGAACCAATTTTCCGATCCCGCCATGAGGATGACGCAAATGTGAGGAGTGGTATATCTGAGAGTTATGCCAAGCAATGCTCCAGCAAATCACGTGTGTAAAGTTTGGACCATTTCACTGCTCCAATTTGGAAATCAAGTGTGTGAAGTTTGGACCATTTCACTAATGCAGCTAACCTCATCGGATTCGATTGTATCATGACCGGTACGATACATTTGTCTTTTTTTCCCCACTAATGTTATCAGGGAAGACAATTTCCACAACGCACCTAACCAAAGGAAAAAACAAGAAAGTTCTATTCTCTGGTCCATTCACTAACCCAGCTAACCTCATCAGACTGATGAGTAAGATAAATTTGTCTTTTCTTCTAATAGGATAATGATACCAAGAACTTTGGCCTAATGTGCAATTTAGTCCCTAAACCTTTAATTTATTCAAAGTAGTCCTTAAACTTTAACTCAATGTATAATGTGGCCCATGAATTTTTAATTTATTCGATTCAGTCTCTGAACTTTTGATACATGTTCAATCCAATTCTTGAACTATATGAAAACGTTCAATACAAGTAAGAGTGCTGGATATTTCCTTAGCCCAATATGTAAAGTAGAAGTTCTTGATATGGGCCGTTTGAGGACAACGAGCCTGTTGGTGGTCTCTGTTTTTTGGATTGAGCAATGGAAGGATGTTGAACTGCAACTGAAAGGTGAGGACTTGATGGAGAACGATGGCCGGTGTGGCTGGCCGTGAACAAATTCAATGGGTGTTTCCTCAAATAACAAACAACTCTGACATCAAGTTGAGAATTGTAAAGAGAGAGGATTATAATATCCCGTACATTATCAAATGAAGAATATAAGTATAGGGTGAGAGCACAATTATACTTAAATACAACATATGTAAATTACAATATACTTAACCCTAAATAGCAATCCTAATATGAAACACAGACCACACTATCCCATTACAATTTATTGAAATGAAACTGCTTTTTTTTTTTTTTTTTTATCATGCCTAAAAGGTATATATAAGTTCAATTCATCACCCTCCTCCGCCACAACCGCCGCCTCCACCGCAACCGCCGCCTCCACCACAACCGCTGCCCCCATGTCCACCGCAACCGCCGCCGCTGCCCCCGCCACCTCTGCGGTTGCCGTCACTGTTTTCATCCTGAAAGTCGCCACAGGAAAATATAACAACTGACGCAAGGATCAAGCACAGCAGGAAGATCACTCCGGACTTGAGTAGCAGAAGATCCGCTCCATCATCACCATGAACACCGGGGCTTGCTAAATCGATCCAGTTGCTCGCCGTTGATTTCCTCATTATGTCGTGAAGAGAAGCAAGAACTCAACCATTCGCGGTGTCAATAGTAGTAGGAAGGAGACAATATACATGAGATAAGGGACCTTCAATTATATAGGGATGAGAAAAGTACGTCAGTGTCAATCTCAAAAACTGAAGGATGGATGCAAGTTCTCAGCCACCCAATTATTCAACACTGACGACTTTTTGATCAGGTTGTGAAGAAAATTGGGTGTTCATTTTTTCGTGTTGGAATTGTGATCAGCTTCATCAATCTCTATACTTCGCAATCTTAGCGGATGATGTTTTCTGACTCAAATTATATATTATTGATGCGAGAGGCTTACGATGATTTCCATATAAATTATTTGTGCTAGCCTCCATTCTCATCCTTCTATTCATTAAAAAAAAAAAAAGTATCTCCTTCGTAAAAAGTACTGTTTCTTTAATACGGTAAGTTTATCTTATGAATTTCAGATTAATTTACAATTCATTGTGAAAAAGGAAAAATAAAAGATGGGATATCGAAGATTGGCTTGTATTTCAATTAGTCAAAATAAATTTTGTTTACACGAATGTTGACCCAAAAATCTTTTAAAACTCACATAATATTTTAGATTTGACGGAAAAGTCTCAAATTCATCTTTTGACTTTTGATGAATCTAGATGAATGATCTTTATTCAAATTATCATATAAATTCACTAATATGATATAACTTAAATATAAATTGCATCACCAAATCAAACATACCCACTGAACATGTCATGCCCCGAACCTCGAGCGCGTGCCCATCCCTCTCTGGTCGATAATATTTTGCGACTTCCTAGGATGAGTCACCGACCCTTTCCTTTTTATTGTACATGCGGAAGCGAAAATAAATCCCCTGACAATAATCATCTCGGGATAGAAAAGCAGGACAATATATTCACAAACAAACATGTTTTTATATTCACACTGAGTCATGTACAAAAGTCTATGGCCAAAAAACCATAAAAGACTAGCCTTCCAAAAAGAAGCGGTCCTAACTGACCTACACTTCGCATCACCTCCTCTCGGCTCCCGGTCCTCCACTCGACGACCCTGAAAATGTTGTCCCACAACGGGGTGAGATATAATCTCAGCGAGTCTAAGCTCTAAACCCCGATTAGGAGGGAAATACACGCAGAAGTGTCCTAATCACACAATCACACAATCAAGGAGACTTACATCGTCTCAGATTCACCCTGCAGGTCAGTACAATTTATATCACAGACAACATGAGAGCATGAGCAACAAATAAGCTCTAATAACTGAAATGGCACACTCAATTAATCATGCGTTCCTAGTTTTGATCTCGGCATATAGCACGGCTTACTCTCTGTTCGGCAGTCTTCTGGCATTGCTAGGCATCGTCTCACCCCATTGAGCACGGCACGTCTCTTTATCAAACGGCTTTCCCGAAGGAGCATAGGGTCCAGAATTTACTGCGACCGGCTTCCCGTTGTCCGGGGGTATCCCAAATAAGGATAACGTCTAGCTTAACAGCCCGAGACGATTTCTCTTAACCATCACACGATCACTCAAATATGGCTCAGGGCACCGTGCATTACACTCAAATGCTTCAATTAAAATGGTGAGCCTGGCCTTTTTCTTCGTATTAGAAATTCACATGAAATTACTCGTGTGTGGGTACATAGTCAACTTGACCCAGAAAAATTGACATTTTTCCTTTTTAAAATCACACTACTTTATATAGTACTTAAAACCATTTTTGGTGTCAAAATCGACACCCGAATTTTCTGAATAAATATTGGAAATTCACAATTTTTGGAATTAAATACCAAAAATCAAATCAAGACTCAATTTGCATAATTTAACACTCAATTGCAAAATTTAACCACACCATCGCAATCAAAGCACGAAATTCCGGTCAACGGCTACTCCGACCTAATTTCCGGAAAAATAATTAATAAATAATTAATTTTGAAAATTAATTGAATAACTCAATTTAATTTCTAAAAATACTAACCTAGGCCAGAATCATTAAATTAATAACCAATATGGACCCTGAAAATTCCCGAACCCTTCTAGATAAATAGTACAATTTATTTATGCCTTAGCTAAACCATGCTAACCATATAACATGTTCAATTAAATAATTAAATTTCTAATTTAATCTAACTAACCACATAATTCCTAATTAAATAAATCTAAACACCCCTTAAACGTTATTAGCCTACTAAGAAGAGTTTAGAGTATAAACTCACCGGTTAATTGTGGAAACCGGTTCACCGAGACGACAACGCGACAGCGACCGAAATCTGAATTTTTCGGCGGAGTCGGCGGACACTCGGGCCGGGCCTAAAACGGACCCAGCAAATCTCAGTCCAATCTGAGATTTGCTTTTGAGTTGGACCGGACCTGAAGCGGGCTGACTTCGCGGGCTTGGGCTTCAAGAATTTGCTGGGCTTCGCTGAACTCAACGGGCTGAAGTTGCTGGACTGAAATTGGAAGTGAGCTGCTGATGGACCGAACAGAATGGGCCTGCTGGACTAATTTTGCTGGGCTTCAAGGCTGAAGTTCACGAGCGGCAGCTTGGGCTACTGCAGGAATTCTGTGGACTCGTGGGCCGGGCTGTGGGCTGGCGTGTGCTGCTTCGGTCGATCTCACGCACCAAGATGAAGACACCAACAGCAAAGGAACCAATGAAGCTGCTGCGTGTGAGCTGCTTCAGTTGACTGCACACACGGAAGACTCGAGGAACAGCTGAACGTTGGCCGCGTGGATGGCAGAGGCGTGAGGGCTTCGGTCAACAAAACTTCGTGGAGGAAGAGGTGTTGACCGTGTGGGTGGTGCCGTGGGTGTGCGTGAGTGGGGAGATGGGGTTGATTGGTGAGAGGAGGGAGAGTTTTTCGGTGGATGATACTGATGACCGAAGGGAGACAAAGTTTGCTGGAGGGTGCTCGTGAGTGGGCTTGCTCGATCCTTTTTGTGCGGCCAAATTGAAGACTCGAAGGAGAGAGAGATGCGAGGAATTGGGGTGAACTTCGAAGGAATAAAGAAAGAAAATGAAAAGCAAAGTGGAAGAAGATAAATGAAAGCCGAAGTTGCGGAGGGGAAGTCGTTCACGGTGGATTGCAAGAAAAGATAAGGAAGAAGGGCTAAAAGTCCACCATCCTTATCCCTCCAATTAATTGCATTTACTCCTTGTCCCCCCTCTAATACTTTCTAACAAATATAATTCAAGAACTAACCCAAATAATGCCAAAATGCAGCCCTCCTCCTTAATTCTGAATTTCACTTAAATTCTCTTAAATTTCTTCGCCGATTCTCCAAATCGAGGTCCAATTTTGCCAAAGAAAAGTCCGTACAATTTTCAGTAAATCCCTGACACTCAAAGGCCCAGCTTGGAAGTCCAAATTTCCATCAATTTAGCCCACTGAATTTCCGCTAATTTTTCTCAACGTCCGCAACGGTTTTCCGTAAAAATCCCGGAATCTCTGAAAATTTCTAGGAGGATGAGTCGACGTTTCTAAAATAGCTCGTGACCCCACAGAACTTTCAATTTCTGAAATCGGGTTCAAATTCACGATTATTTTCAATCTGGCGCGCTTTTAGTGTGACCTAGTCTACTGGGTCACTTTTAGGAATTTTTGGTGCAATTGACCCATGATCGATTTATCTCGAGTCACAAAGTACATCTTCGACACATTGGCAACCCTTGGTTGTCATGAAAATCTCGAGATTTCAATTACGGGCACCGGGTACCAAAATGATAGAAAAATTGGTCTAATGCCGATCGACGAGTATTTTGCAATCAGGTGGAATCACCAACACACTGATCACATATCTCAGTTGAATCGACCTATCTCCGGTCTCTGATCGATTTCGACAATGCCGTAATGATCTCGGCAGATAAACATGGTTGAGCAGTTGATTCCTGGTCGAATTCTCAAGTCTATTGCATTTAGATTCCTTAATTGTTTCCCTAGATAATCCAGTTATCTTGTGAGTGATCAGCTCAGAGAATAGCACTATCGGCGCGTCGACGAAATGCTTGATTTATTTAATCGAAAACGAAATCTGAAAATTCAGGCTGTCACAGAACATAATATGTACTTCATACGCCATCAATATACTTTTCACATTGGAAATAAGTACTCGTTGGGAGATTGTGCATCGTCCATTGTTTCTTAATAAGTTTCTATTGTTGAATTCATTAAGGTAAGCAAAATTTACGGAATTTACATTTAGATTCCTCCAAAAGTCCGATCGGTTAGTATGGGGCTGTGAGAGGAATTTGTGGTCAATAGGTCTCCGTGACCACTGATATAGCAGCACTCAATAAATAATGGCCACGTAAAAAAAAAGGCTAAACTTGACCTTTCTGTTGCCCCTTTCTTTGAATTTGGAATGTTCTTAGAAATAACGGTGGCTGTTAGCCTAGCAGCACTCTTACGCAATTGGCTTAATTATGGCACGACTCCCAAAATGTCCTCCAAGTGAATTTTTCTTTTTGCGGCCAGGGCAGAGCAAGCCGTTGCCTTCATTGGCGCAGGAAAACACGATGATGGACGCGAGCATCAAGCACACCACGAAGATTACTCCGGCCTTAAGCAGCAGAAGACCCGACCCATCATCACCACCACGAACGCCGGCGCTCTCGAAATCGACCCAATATCTCGCCATGAATTTCCTCATCATCTCATGGAGAGAAGCAAGAATTCAACTCTACTCCTGAGGCGAGGAACATTCAATTTAAGCACTGGCAATAACGGTGATAGACCACAAAAGTCGAGGGGACAACTTCGGAGATAATTCCCTTCGGATGACTTGTTGGGAGTCGTGACGAAGGTTCTACGAAATCGCTTCTGATCGAACTTCGACATTCTTAAATTGGCGAAGTGTTGACGTCGAGCTTGTGATCGTAATCTCAGAAAGAGTCGTGCACATGCCCCTGGTTGGTCCAAAACGGTGAACAAGGGAAGTTGCGGGTCAATCAAGACACTCCATGTTCGAGGTGGGACGTTTTGTATTTTGGCCGATTTACCGGTCAATTCTGTTTTTGGTCGAAAGGTACGGCTTTCTTAATCTTAAGTCAGCTGGTCTATGACTTAAGAGAGCCGTTGTATCTTGGGAACTTTCTGGGCAATATAGTAGCTACCAAGAAATTGTTATTCCTGTCAGAGATTTATGGCACACCTTGTAATTGCTTCAACGTTGCTCGAAACTTTCGAGTGAAACTCCAACCAAATCCTGACAAAAACTCGCTTGGAATTGATGATGTGGCAATCCAGTCATCACATGCTATTTTAAGTGGTGCGTCTGCGATCTAATGTGAACAAATTTACTCGAAACAATGCTCTTTTGCATAACTTTTATTTTTTATTTTTTACTTTTTTTTCACCTCCTCCTTTAGCCAGATCTGGCGCATCCTTCTTCGTTGATTTCATGATTAAATCTGCAAACGCCATTGTTGCTCAACTCCCCAAGCTGTCGCTGTTTGGTCGTTGAGCTCATGGCTGTCGAGCTCGATGGTTAGCTTGCAGCAACTGAAGCATAGCCGCTTCGAGCTCGGTGGCCATTGAAGGCCATGGAGATTGAAGTCGCTTCTACTGCTTCTTCGTTTCTAGGCAATTATTCAAGCTTTAGTGTAAATAAAATCATCGGGAAGCTGATTGAATTTTTAGGGGTTTCAATTGTAGAAGCCGAAAAAAATTCAAGTTAGCCCACTTTCTGTTGGCCCGTAGAGTTTTAGAAATTTGTCAGTTGAGACAGTTGAAGAACTGTTTGGCGTCATTTGAGTTGTGGCTTACGGATATGGATGATCATGCTCAAAATCTTTTTGTCATAAGTGTTCACGCTTTACTACGAAAAAAATAAATAAATAGTGGACATAAAAGGACAAAGGAAAGAAAAAAGAAAAGAAAAGGATAATACTTAGAAAACTAAGAAAATTAAGCAAAACGGTATCGTTTCGAGTAAAGTTGTTCGCATTAGATCCTATCACATTAGCAATTTCAAGTGAGAAATAACCGGGAGGACTATATTAGAATTTCACATAAGGGTTTAGGAATATATTTGAATTAAACTAGATTAAAATATGTATAATAAATTTTAGACTGAAATAGCAATTTTTTTTCCACAAAGTATGCTTTTCTCTATTATTATTTAGCTAATAAAGAATACCAACCAAAGACTAATTTCATTTTATTTTATTGGATGATTTGGTGCTGAAAGCAGTCTTCATTGCTAGGGTCTAAGAGATTGAAATCTTATATATTTTATTGAGTTTTATATATAGTAAATTTTTTCACAAATGCATAGCATGTGTGCGATTCAAAATGGATTTGGATGTGTTGTGAAATAATTGTTGAAGCTAATGGATTTTGCAATTCGAATTCATCAAGGAGATTAAAGAGAAATGACAAAGAAGACTAGAAATCTATGTTGTTCAATCCAAATGTCGATACCTATTCCTTAGATAGTTAACAGCAAAGAAATCCATTATGAATGGAGATTACATAGTTACAATCACTAATGTATTTCTCTATCCTAGATCATACTCAAAGTAAATCTATAAGTGAGATAAGTGACTCAACAAACTCACAAAAATGTGTGAGATATAAAAATGACTTTACTATTGCGTTTGCTAGAAAGAGAACATGTTTTTTTTTGGTAAGAACTAGAAAGAGAACATGTTCTATGATGGTAAATTTCAAGAACCGGTAATGTAACTGGTAAGTAAAATTGCTTGGCAACTTTATTGCCCGGTCAACTATCAGTAACTTATCAATAAAATAATAAAATTATTATTCTCACATCCAGTGTCCAATTATGGCTTCTTCTTCTTTTTTTGGTCAATAGTATCCAATAGTTGATCAAAAAGTGTTTTTAGATTTGCCAATTTCGCTTGTCAATTAGTTAGTAAATTAGCAATAATAGAAAGGTTAATACCACAAAAAAACCCCCCAAATTAGTACATCTGTATCAAATTTACCCCAAACTAATTTTTTAACCAAGAAAAATATCCAGTGAAATTGTGATAAATTTACCTCAAATAATTACAAAAAACCTCAAACTCGTTACACTTGTAATAAATTTACCTAAAACTAATTTTTTTTATGTCCAAAAACTCCAAACTGGTATATTTGCGACAAATATGCCCTCTATTTAATTAGATTAATACCACAAATAGCCACAAAACTGGTATAACTATGACGAATGGAGAGTAAAATCTCAAACTAATACACCAATCAAGCGTTATCCAACTCAGCAATTTAACAGTAAAATTTGACGGAAATTAACAAAAGTAAATTTATCACAAAAGTACCAATTTTGTGTCATGCCCCGATCCTTCGAGTGCGTGCCCATCCCTCTTCGGTCGATTAAAATAGCGACGTTCTAGGACGCATCGCCGACCCATTCATTTTAATGCACATGTGGAAGCAATTAAGTAATCTCCAGACAACAACAATATAGGATAGGAAAGCAGGGTCTCACACACACACACACACACACACACATATATATATAGATACATAGTATTTGAAGCCTCTGCCATTGGTCCAAAAACATCCCGGACCTATCGATCTCTAGACTTGATCCCAACTCCAAATTTGACTAGAATTTGAGCCGCAAATTTAACAAATTTTTAGCTTGGCACAATGTTCAAAGCGAAGTCATGGTGCTCGTCATCCATGCAGGCTCTTTCAATATCTCGACAGGTGCTTAACCATTGCAGATGTTCATCAAAACTAAGTTGGGCTTGAATCACTCCAAAGGATTGAACTCAATTCACTTGTCCGCAACAATCTATATGGCAAGGTGTTTTTTCGAGGTCAAATACTCTCCTGACATGAACACCAAAATAACTCCATGTCCAAATTCAATCACCAATCAAGGCATAGCCATAGTCATTGATAAAATCAGCATGTCTCTCTATGACGTTTTCTAACTCATAGCACGTATAACGGAAGCCAAGGCACAACTACTCAGATTTCGACTATCCTTTAGGTTTCCTATGTCTTAGTTGGCGAAGCCGATTATTGCCACACTACCAATATTGCTTCCTCTTAAACATACCCTAACATTTGTTGTCCCCAACAAAATTGCACCATGACAATCTAGACAATTTATGATATACATAAAGTGGGGTATTTATAGAATTTTTGTACTGTTGAGGTGCCTTGGGCTTCCTAGATGTAACTCCTTTTCTCCAAACTCACAGCCTTCCATCAATCTTCATTATGCGTATCTCCAAACTCGAAACTGCCGTGTTGCAGCCAGAGCATTTAACTCAATATCGGCAACTACTCCTTAGGTCATCTACTTCAACCACCTTAAAAGTTCATCAATACTCATCTTTGAATAGCTATCGGTTGCTATGGATTTGAGCGACTCTATAGGTACTATTATATTTACTGTACTTTGAACAAATTTAGACTCTCCTATAAGCACCACCTAATTTTGAATACTGTCTGGATCCCTTTGCGTCGATCCATTACTCCTTTATTTTAAACGAAACAAACTCATCAAAAGTAACCTTGCTGGACGCAAAATCGGATATATAATCCTCGGTGAACATTCCAATAAATGAAGAAGACCATTTAAAAGAATGATTGTCATTATGGGCGTTGCTCTCATGATTTCATCTTCATCAATTAATATTGTCCACACATTATATCATGAGGAACTTTATTTCGAGGTCGTATGTCTTCTTTCAGTGGGATGATCAAATTTATAGGTGATGAGGTTTGAATCAGCTTTACATAAAACTTCATCTAGATTAGTGGGTAATTTGACTAATGCGAGCATGTCAGCGATAGACTCTTCATGCAGTAATCCCGCAAGAGGAAAATCTCACGTCATTAAGAGCAGGAAAAATTGTGGCATGTCAATGTTCGATGGATGACTTTACTACTGCGTTTGCTGAAAAGAGAACTGGCTCCATGAAGGTAAATTCCAAGTACCTGTAATGTATTCATAAGTAAAATTGACTGGCAACTTTTTTTTTTCCCAGTCAACTATCAGTAACTTATTAACAAAATAATAACATTATTATTCTGCAATGTAGTGTCCAGTTATCGATTTTTTTTCTGTCAATAGTATCCAATTGTCGATCAACAAGTGCTTTAAGATTTGCCAATTGGGCTTGTCAATTAGTTAGTAAATTAACAACAATATAATGGCTTTTACCATCTCTTTCACAAGTAGGTTACCACGCGTTTTAAAATATTACAATTGGACCTCATCAATTAATTAGTAATTTATCAATCAAATAACAATTTTACCATCCTTAAATATAGTATCAAGTAGTATACTACCCTGTGCTATGAAATTTTATAATTAAGCCCAGCGCGTAGTTTGATTTTATCCCCATATATCGAGGAGTAGGCCTCATTGATTAATGAGTAATTTATCAATGAAAATTCCATGTTACCATTCTCAAATCTAGTATTCGAAAGCAGATTATCGAGTACTTTACTATTTTACCAATAGGCGTAACAAGTTTTCGTAACTTAACCGATGAAATATTCGATTTCACTACTCTTACATCTAGTAGTAGATTATCAAGTGCCTTGAAAATTTTACAAGCAGGTCTTTCAAATTAATTAGTAGATTATACCACTAAGGTTGAGAGTACAAATATGGAAATAATTTCAAGTGTGTTCATAATTCACCGGTGCTAGTTTGCCTCTCTACAAGAACTGGTTTTTAATGCCATGTGTTGATTGAAGCATATGCTTTGCAAGCTAGTCTCTGCGAACTTTGCTCTACAACTCTTCTATCCATCAACTACTTATTTAGCTAGCAAATCATAGTACCTTTACCAACACCAACTTAGAAAAAATAAATAGAAGACTGACTTGAAATTAGCAGCCGCCGCCCCCACCCCCACCACAACCGCCCCCGCCCCTGCCCCCACCCCCGCCACAACCACCCCCGCCCCCACCCCCGCCGCAACCTCCACCACCGCACCCACTGCAACCTCCACTGCTGCCCCCGCCACAACCTCCACCGCCGCCCGCATCGGTCCCTCCGCCTCCGTGGTGACCTGCGTGGTGGGCTGCATGATGGTGGACATGGGGGTGGCCTCCATGGTGACCTCTGTGGCGGTGGCGTCCCTGATGACCTCCGCAGTGACCTCCATGATGGCAGCCTTCGCCTCCGCCTTCGCCGCCGCCGCCACCACTGTCATCACCTCTGTCTCCGCCACCGTCATTGCCTCCGTCTCCACCTCTGCCTTTGGCATCTCTCTTTTTCATTTTATGGCTAGAGCGGGACGAGTGGTCGCCTTTGTCGGCACAGCAAAACACTACGACAGACGTGAGAATCAAGCACGCCACGAAGATCACTCCGGCCTTAAGCAGCAGAAGACCCGATCCATCATCACCACGAGCGCTGGCGCTCGCAAAATCGATCCAATTTCTCGCCATGAATTTCCTCATCTTATGAAGGGATAAGCAAGAACTCAAACTATTCCTAAGGCTAGGAACATTCAATTTAAGCACTGGCCATAACGATGATGGACCACAAAAGTTGAGGGGACGACTCTGGAGATAATGCCCTTTGGCTGACGTATCGAGAGTTATGGAAAATGCTACTCCATGGTCAAGAAACCAGTGAAGGCTTTAGTAGCAAAACACGACACATCCAACGAGAGTGGCCGAAGGCCCATGACCACCTCCTCCATGGTGACTTCCGTGGTGGCCTCCATCGTGGTGGTGGCCGTCATCACCTCCGACTACGTAGTAACCACCACATTGGATGTTTCTCTTTTTTCAAGAAAATTATCGAAAAGTCCTAAATCTATTATACTTTAGTCACTTATGTCATAAACCGTTTAATTACGCCAATTGAGTCATAAACATTTTAATATTTTGCTAATTAAGTCAATTCATCTAAATTTGGCCAGATAATCATTTGACGTAGATGCCGTCTTATGTGGCACAAGTGGCATTGACATGGATAATTTTTAATAACATTCTAAAAAATTCTCGATTATTTATTTATTTTCTTTCCTTCGTTTTTTTTCCCCAATTTTGGCCAGCAAGGTCATCGGCCGATCATTAGTGGCCACAGGTGAGGGCCAACGTCCCTCAATTGGCTTGGTCGGCAAGGGCTATGACGCCCTCACCCAAAGTAGGCGAGGGTCACTAGCCCTCGACTATGGCCGGAGTTGGGAAAAAGACAAAGGAAAGAAAGAAAAGAAAAAAGAAAAGAAGAAAAAAATAAAAAAATTGAAATATTATTAAAAATGGATCCATGTCATCGCTGGTCATGCTACACGAGAAGGCTAGCATTCACGTTAGCAATTTTTAATCAAGATTTGTTTGATGGTCTTAATTGGCAAAATATGAAAAGATTTGGGACTTAATTGACACAGTTAAAAGATTTAAAACCGAATTGGTAAAAGTGTAATAAGTTTAGGAATTTTTTTGATAATTTTCCCCACCTTTTCTTTATGCGGCAAGAGCCAGACGAGTTGATGCCATCTTTGCCTCAGGAAAACATAATGACCAACGAGAGGATCAAGCACAGCACGATAGAAGATCCGTTCCATCATCACCATGAGCTCTGGCGCTTGCAAAAGCGACCCAATTTCTCGCCTCTAATTTCCTCACGATCCCATGGAGAGATGAAAATACCACCGTATTTTCATTCTCTAGATGTGGGTTTGAATGACCATAAGGTCACTTTTACCCACTGGAGCCCAATGCTATCTGGACCTTCTTAATGGCACCCCATTGCAAGATTTTACACTCTATCAATAGTTGATTGATAGTTTAGTATATCTCATCGTTATCCGTCCCGATATAACCTTCTCGGCTCATATCCAAGAGGTAGCTTTTTCCGTTCTACTCACTATGGTGATGTGGTCCGTTCATTTTCTAATCACTCGCATAATGATTTGTATTTTATTAAGCCAAGTAATTACGAAACTGCCGAAAAAGATGCAAAACCCTATTGTAGAAATGCAATCATTAACATCCCCAGTATAGTCCGCACTCAAGTAGGCATGTCGCTCCAGGATAGTGTAGGAAGGATGGTAAAAATCATATCATAAGATCCCTCTCAGAAGAAATCCCTCTCCTCATTCCTAAAGCTCCGCATCATTTCCTTTTTCTAGATTTCCCACATTCCAGTCCGAACTTAAGCATCAGAGGACCAATCCAGGCACAAAATCCGTACGCCCAATCAAATTCCAGCAAGACCTTCGGCAGAGTTCGTGGTTCTCATTTCAGCCTTCAAAATTGGCGCCGTGTGTGGGAATGAATGAATAGCTTTGTTGTTCTTCCTCAAAATTTCTAGAAATGGCCTCACTGAAATCCAACAACGCCCCTCAATAATTTGAAGAAAGGAAGGCATTTTTCCATCGGCATCGTGTCTTGTCCACAAGATCTTGTAGGGGAGTGTTAAGTTTGAGCTTGTTGGGGTTCTGAGGAAGCAAGCAATCTTCTTCCTTTTGGACCGCTAGAGAGGCTGCTCGGTAGAAGCAAACTAGAAGTCTCCTTCATCAAGAGTCGAAAAGAAGCGACCTGAGAGTGTCCCTGTCGGGCTGCACCTCTAACTGTCTAGGTGCAGCAAGTAAAAATTACCTTTGTTAATGGCTGACTGGGACAATGGGAATACTTTGTCACCACTAGCCATCTCGCGGCTTCTTCATCCATTTCCATAGCTCTCGAGGGTTTACTGCAAGAAGAGAAATGTTGAAATAAATGATATATAAATGAAGTTTCTGCTATTAAAAGGGGACATATTCAAGAAGTGTTACCCCTGGGACGTACCCCTACCATTATAAGGTGGGAAAGGAGTAAGAATAGCTTCGAAGAGACTCTGTCGGTGATCCGGCCCTTGATGTCCCCATTGATCCCCTCAACTACGATCTCTACGGTGGTAATGTGCCAAATAGTGTCTGATTCTATTCTTTTATTTCTTAGAAAAGAATAAACAGAAATTACTTTAGTAACTTTTTTATTCCCGGTTGAATACAAAAGACTTTTTTATTTTTGGGAATGGATTTAAAATAGAATCAAGATGTACAAAAAATTTGCTTCTTTGTTCTCGTATATAACTCCATAACAAAGCATTTCATTTTTTTTTTTCTCTTTTATTTTCTTCTTTTTTCTCTTCCTCTTCTTCTTCCTCTAGCCGATCGTCATCCACGGCGTCGCTTGATGACCGACTAGATGAGGTCTGGCAACCTCACCGGAGCCTCGGCAGGGGTCAATGAGGCTCTCCCAAGGCCAGCGACTAGCAAGAGGAAGGAGAAGAGAAGGAAAAAAAAAAAAAGAAAAGAAAAAAGTAATAAAATTACTTAAAAAATTAAAAGAAATTTTAAGTCACAAAAAAATTTAAGGTTCATACCAAATACATTTCTATTTTGGGAATAGAAATTTTAGACAATTACCACATGCTTTCAAATACTTAGAAATTCATTTAGAGAACGGAATAAAAAAACTATTTTAAAGTAAAAATTGTTTTCGAGAACAAAATTCTTATCAAACACAGTCTTCAATGGTCTTTGTGGAGAGCGGCTCACCTTGTTGGGAGCCTCCACCGTCTCGGTAGGTGAGTCCAATCCTTGTTGGATCCAGGAAATAAACCTTTCCAGCCCAGCGGAGAATTAGAAGAGAGCCTGTGATATATCTAATGGCGTTAGGAGTGAGCTGGCACGACGGGAGACCTACTAAGGATTTAGTGGAATTGGAAATCTAGGGCCAGTAGCTAAGCGTTCTTGGCTAACGCTAGCCAGGTATAGGCGTACAAGCCCAATCCACAAACCAGGACAATAAATGGTGAAATTTCCAGCAAATCGGCATCTCTTCTAATGTCAGCTAGATCTTCTAAGGTGAGGGAACTAGAGAATTAGCTAGCAAAGATCCGCGTTGCAGACCAAGGTCGAGAGGAAGAGGATGAGTCGGAGGACCCCACTCTGGGGGCGCGATATTGGGTTGAGAACCCAAGTTGACCTACTGATCATCTCGAGGGCAATATAGAACAGAGAAGATCAACTTGGAAGCAAAGAAGTGATGCTTGAAAACTAGCGAGGGAAATCGACGATTCGAGATTAACTCAAAAAATCCTGCTTAGGGGGACAGTTACCATTCACTAGAAATCAAGTGCTAGGGTTGCCGTTGGTTAACGGGCTGCATGAAACGTTTCAGTTCCTTGATTTTTCTGTTTTTTTGCTCCCCGAAATAGAAAAAGAACAAAAATCTGTTTGATAACACAAATTAATTTTTCTATTCCTCGAAATAAAAAAAAAATGGCCTAGGAATAAATTTGGAATAGAAACAAGAAGTAAAAAAAAAAAAAAAAACTTATTATTCCCAGAAATAATTTCTAGAAATAAGCCATTTTTTTCTTTTTTCTTTTCTTTTGTTCTTCTTCCTTGCCGTGGTCATTGTCCTTGGATTCGTCGCTGCTTGCGGCCACTGCCAGCTGCCTGCCAACTGCCAGTCATCTTTGGCCGCCGTCGCCGTCGTTGGCCAACCGTTGTTGCCCGCCAGCCGATCGCCACAGCTCACTACCTGCTGCCACCAACGCTTGTCACCCAAGCATTGATGCTTACCAACTCCAAGCCTTCACTGCTGGCCGCTAGTTGTCGCCAACTTGACCGCCACTACCACCTGACCATCACCGTCACCGTCACCGCCAACCATTGTCCGTTGCCATTGCTTGCTGCCCTCCACCCTCCACCCACCGCCGTCCGATCGCCGCTCACAGTCCATCGGCCACTAGAGGAGGACGACAGGTGGCAAGCGACGGGTGGCGAGAGGCAAGCAGTGGTTGGCGATCGGTATTTGGCAATCGGTGAGCAAGAAGAAAAACGAATAAATACAAAAATTTATGGATTGTACCAAATACATTCATATTCTTTTTCTATTTAGAGAATAAAAACTTTGTATAGTTACCAAACACATTATTTTACTCAAAAATTATTTCAGGTAGTAAAAATGAAAAATAACTATTTCTAAAAAGAAATTATTCCCTAGAATAAAAATGTTATCATTCGCATCTTAAATTGCTATTAAACGGGTTAGATTGTGCAAGCCAATTGAAAGGTCTAGAGCTAACATCGGTATAACTTTCTTGCTTGGTGTAAACCTCCGAGTAGGATAGATGCTGATATGATGGTGAAGTTACATCAATATGCAGCGGCCAAGCTATGACCACTAGATGTAACGGCCGAAAATATAAGGCTTCCTAGCTCCCTATCTGCCTCTTTAATTAACGCCAAGAACAAAAGGGAAGTATACTTGGAATCCATTTTAATCTTGGTAAGTCAGATACACCAAATGAGGCCGAGGGTGGAAACAAGTGATGAATATGTTTTAATGAACCAATCAGCTCATGACACGTGCCCAATAATGCCCGCAAGTTTTTGGTTACCATCATCGGATAATAATATCGACAACCCATTGAGCTGGATTTCACAAGATACCACTTTAATATGATCATCTATAAAAATTACCCAATTTGGCGTGCATTTGCGGTGAGTTTTTAAGCTATGTTTGGCAGTTGGGATAAAATTTGGGATATGATATGATTTATCATATCCTACGTTTGGTGCTCACTCAGGATAAGATAAAGTCGAATATAAATGGGATATAGGTATGATAAAATTATCCTATGGGGGAGGTGGGATAAAGGTGGATAGAATTTCTAATGTCCATAATAGGAAAGTTATTTTTCTCGAATAACAAAATTATTAAATTAACAAAATTGAAATAATATTTCAATATAAATAATATTTGAATTCTAATTTAAGAAATTAAGAATGAAAAAATAGAAATTTAATTAAATTAATCTTATTTTAATTTATATTTCAACTTTAATTCTATCTTATAATAAACATTCAATCTATAAATTAAATATTTATATTTATTATATATTTTAGGTATTTTTGTATTTTAGGTATGTTAGTACAGTTTACTATTTTATAAAATTTTATTAAATAATGATGAAAGGGGAAAAAAGGAATAATAAAGAAAATAATATAAAAAAAAGAGGAAAAATAAAATAAAAATAAATTAATGAATAATGTTACGAGAGATTTTCACTATCTCCGTTTATGAACATTTATATTCATTTATAATGATATGCCATTTATATAAAAAAAATGTATATTATATGATGTAAATATATCCGATTTTAATATTACGATTCACCAAATAATGAACTGGATATAAAAAAAATCATAGGATTTCATATCCTATCCTATTAAGTCATATTCTGATTAGAAATTTGGACGATCAAACATAATCTTGATGCTTAAGCTGGTACACTTTGGCTTACAAATAAGAAGGAAAAACTACACATATAGTTTGGCTTGAACCTAACTTATGATCATCCAATACTTCTATTAAACAGAGTGAACTGCCTTAGAAAGAGACCTGGCTGCATAAGCACCCCTTCAGAAGTACTGAGAAGAATGTGGGCATAGTTTTTTTCTCTTTTCTTTTTCTTGATCGGACACAATTTATATTTCACATCACATAAATCCTTTCTTGGCGTGTGGATAGAAAGACACTATGCCAATGTCCGTGCAATTTTGGGGAAAAAAGAAGCGGTTGCAAGTCGCAAACATGTTGCCATGCCATGATACTACGTATTAAGAGCAGAAATTTCCTAACATTAAGTGTTACCCATATGATATACCTGCTCTTGATGATCTTTCCCACATATTATTTGGCATTCTACTTGTGATTTCCCCTTATCTTCTCAGAATGGGCATTAACGTGATGAAAATTAGCACAAGGCCTAAAAATGTCACTTTCAATTACATTATTGTGTCTCCAATCCTCTTCCGCTGGGTTCACCTCAACATAAACCAACACCATATAGTAATGCATAGTCGATGGATGACTCTAACAACAAATTATCAAAATAAAGTCCTTGATATTTTTTAGGATGCTGTGTATGTTAGCTTTTGAACTACGTTTAGCGTTCGACCAAAAAAAAAAAATAGGTTTAGTGCACTAACCCAAAAAAAAAAAAAACTAGGTTTAGCACGTCAAATCTGAATCAATTTTACAATCCTGCCATGGGGATGATGTGAATGTGAGGACTATCGTATCCAAGAGGTATATGCCAAGCAATGCTCCAATTGGAAATCACGTGCATGAAGTTTGGACCATTTCACTACCCCAGCTAACCTCATCAGATTTGAACGTATCATGACCAATACGATGAATTTGTTAGAATGGGCATTAACATGGTGAAATTTAGCATGAGGCCTAAACATATCATTTTCAATTACATCATCCTGTCTCCAATTCTCTTTGGCTAGGTTCACCGCAACGTAAACCAATACCATACAATAATGCACAGTCGATGAATGACTCTAACAACACTTTATCAAAATAAAGTCCTTGACATCTTTTGACATGTTGTGTTTGTAAGCTTTTGAACTAGGTTTAGTGCTCTGACACCTAAAAAAAAAAAAACCAGTTTGGTGCATCGAATTAAAACCAATTTTCCGATCCCGCCATGAGGATGACGCAAATGTGAGGAGTGGTATATCTGAGAGTTATGCCAAGCAATGCTCCAGCAAATCACGTGTGTAAAGTTTGGACCATTTCACTGCTCCAATTTGGAAATCAAGTGTGTGAAGTTTGGACCATTTCACTAATGCAGCTAACCTCATCGAATTCGACTGTATCATGACTAGTACGATAAATTTGTCTTTTTTCCCCACTAACGTTATCAGGGAAGACAATTTCCACAACACACCTAGCCAAAGGAAAAAACAAGAAAGTTCTATTCTCTAGTCCATTTCACTAACCCAGCTAACCTCATCAGACTGACGAGTAAGATAAATTTGTCTTTTCTTCTAATAGGATAATGACACTAAGAATTTTGGCCTAATGCGCAATTTAGTCTGTAAACCTTTAATTTATTTAATATAATCCTTAAACTTTAACTCAATGTATAATGTGGCTCATGAATTTTTAATTTATTCGATATAGTCTCTGAACTTTTGATACATATTCAATCCAGTTCTTGAACTATATGAAAACGTTCAATACAAGTAAGAGTGCTGGATATTTCCTTAGCCCAATATGTGAAGTAGAAGCTCTTGATATGGGCCGTTTGAGGACAACGAGCCTGTCGGTGGTCTCTGTTTTTTGGATTGAGCAATGGAAGGATGTTGAACTGCAGCTGAAAGGTGAGGACTTGATGGAGAACGGTGGCCGGTGTGGCTGGCCGTGAACATACTCAATGGGTTTTTCCTCAAACAACAACTAACTCTGACATCAAGTCGAGAATTGTAAAGAGAGAGGATTATAATATCCGTAAATTATCAAATGAAGAACACAAGTATAGGGGGAGAGTACAATTATACTTAAATATAACATATGTAAATTACAAGATACTTAACCCTAAATAGCAATCCTAATATGAAACACAGACAACACTATCGCATCGCAATTTATTGAAATGAAAATACTTTTTTTTTAACTCCTGCCTTAAAGGTATATAAATATAAGGTCAATTCAACACCCTCCGCCGCCACCGCCCCCACCGCAACCGCCATGATTGCCACCACCATGACCGCCACCTCCACCCGAACTAGCCACTGCAACTCCAGCCGCCGCGCTTCCAGCCGCCACACCTCCAGCCACCAGGCCCCAACTACTGCTTCCAGCGCGGCGGCCTGCCCGGCGGTCGCCGCGCAGGCGGCCGCCGTTTTCATTCTGAGAGTCGCCACAGGAAAATATAACAACTGACGCAAGGATCAAGCACAGCATGAAGATCACTCCGGACTTGAGTAGCAGAAGATCCGCTCCATCATCACCATGAACACCGGGGCTTGCTAAATCGATCCAATTGCTCGCCGTTGATTGCCTCATTATGTCGTGAAGAGAAGCAAGAACTCAACCATTCGCGGTATCAATAGTTGTAGGAAGGAGACAATATACATGAGATGAGGGACCTTCAATTATATAGGGATGAGAAAAGTACGTCACTGTCAATCTCAAAAACTGAAGGATGGATGCAAGTTTTCAGCCACGCAATTATTCCACACTGACGACTTTTTGATCCGGTTGTGAAGAAAATTGGGTGTTCATCTTTTCGTGTTGGAATTGTGATTAGCTTCTTCAATCTCTATACTTCGCAATCTTAGGGGATGATAATTTCTTACTCAAATTATATATTATTGATGCACTTATGATGATTTCCAAATATAAATTATTTGTGCTAGCCTCCATTCTCATCCTTTTATTCATTAAAAAAAAGAAAGTATCTCCTCCGTAAAAAGTAGCGTTTCTTTAATACGGTAAGTTTATCTTATTAATTTCATATTAATTTACAATTCATTGTGAAAAAGGAAAATAAAAAATAAAAAGATGGGATATCAAAGATTGGCTTGTATTTCAATTAGTCAAAATAAATTTTTTTTTACACGAATGTTGACCCAAAAATCTTTTAAAACTCACATAATATATTAGATTTGACAGAAAAGTGTCAAATTCATCTTTTGACTTTTGATGAATCTAGATGAATGATCTTTATTCAAATTATCATATAAATTCACTAATATGATATAACTTAAATATAAATTGCATCACCAAATCAAAGATACCCACAGAACATAATATGTACTTCATACGCCATCAATATACTTTTCACATCAATATACTTTTCACATTGGAAATAAGGAGTGCACTCGTTGGGAGATCATGTGCATCGTCCACTGTTTCTTAATAAGTTTCTATTGTTGAATTCATTAAGGTAAGCAAAATTTACGGAATTTATATTTAGATTCCTCCATAAGTCCGATCGGTTAGTATGGGGCTGTGAGAGGAATTTGTGGTCAATAGGTCTCCGTGACCACTGATATAACAGCACTCAATAAATAATGGCCACGTCAAAAAAAGGCTAAACTTGACCGTTCAGTTGCCCCTTTCTTTGAATTTGGAATGTTCTTCTTAGAATAACGGTGGCTGTTAGCCTAGCAGCTCTCTAACGCAATTGGCTTAATTAAGGCACGACTCCCAAAATGTCCTCCAAGTGAATTTTTCTTTTTGCGGTCAGAGCAGAGCGAGCCGCTGCCTTCATTGGCGCAGGAAAACACGATGATGGACGCGAGCATCAAGCACACCACGAAGATTACTCCGGCCTTAAGCAGCAGAAGACCCGACCCATCATCACCACCACGAACGCCGGCGCTCTCGAAATCGACCCAATATCTCGCCATGAACTTCCTCATCATCTCATGGAGAGAAGCAAGAATTCAACTCTACTCCTGAGGCGAGGAACATTCAATTTAAGCACTGGCCATAACGGTGATAGACCACAAAAGTCGAAGGGACGACTTCGGAGATAATTCCGTTCGGATGACTTGTTGGGAGTCGTGACGAAGGTTCTACGAAATTGCTTCTGATCGAACTTCGACATTCTTAAATTGGCGAAGTGGTGACGTCGAGCTCGTGATCGTAATCTCAGAAAGAGTCGTGCACATGCCCCTGGTTGGTCCAAAACGGTGAACAAGGGAAGTTGCGGGTCAATCAAGACACTCCATGTTCGAGGTGGGACGTTTTGTATCTTGGGAACTTTCTGGGCAATATAGTAGCTACCAAGAAATTGTTATTCCTGTCAGTGATTTATGGCACACCTTGTAATTGCTTCAACGTTGCTTGAAACTTTCGAGTGAAACTCCAACCAAGTCCTCCTGACAAAAACTCGCTTGGAATTGATGATGTGGCAATCCAGTCATCACATGCTATTTTAAGTGGTGCGTCCGCGATCTGATGTGGACAAATTTACTCGAAATGATGCTCTTTTGCATAACTTTTATTTATTTATTTATTTTTTTCACCTCCTCCTTTAGCCAGATATGACGCATCCTTCTTCGTTTATTTCATGATTAAATCTGCAAACGCCATTGTTGCTCAACTCCCCAAGCTGTCGCTTTTTGCTCGTTGAGCTCATGGCTGTCGAGCTCGATGGTTAGCTTGCAGCAACTGAAGCATAGCCGCTTCGAGCTCGGTGGCCATTGAAGGCCATGGAGATTGAAGTCGCTTCTACTGCTTCTTCGTTTCTAGGCAATTATTCAAGCTTTAGTGTAAATAAAATCATCGGGAAGCTGATTGAATTTTTAGGGGTTTCAATTGTAGAAGCCGAAAAAAATTCAAGTGAGCCCACTTTCTGTTGGCCCGTAGAGTTTTAGAAATTTGTCAGTTGAGACAGTTGAAGAGCTGTTTGGCGTCATTTGAGTTGTGGCTTACGGATATGGATGATCATGCTCAAAATCTTTTTGTCATAAATGTTCACGCTTTACTACGAAAAAAATAAATAAATAGTGGACATAAAAGGAAAAAGGAAAGAAAAAAAAAAAAAGGATAATAATTAGAAAACTAAGAAAATTAAGCAAAACGGTATCGTTTGAGTAAAGTTGTTTGCATCAGATCCTATCACATTAGCAATTTCAAGTGAGAAATAATCGGGAGGACTATATTAGAATTTCACGTAAGGGTTTAGGAATATATTTGAATTAAACTAGATTAAAATATGCATAATAAATTTTAGACTGAAATAGCAAATTTTTTTCCACGAAGTATGTTTTTCTCTATTATTATTTAGCTAATAAAGAATACCAACCAAAGACTAATTTCATTTTATTTTATTGGATGATTTGGTGCTGAAAGCAGTCTTCATTGCTAGGGTCTAAGAGATTGAAATCTTATATATTTTATTGAGTTTTATATATAGTAAATTTTTTCACAAATGCATAGCATGTGTGCGATTCAAAATGGATTTGGATGTGTTGTGAAATAATTGTTGAAGCTAATGGATTTTGCAATTCAAATTCATCAAGGAGATTAAAGAGAAATGACAAAGAAGACTAGAAATCTATGTT
The DNA here is from genome assembly GCA_016097605.1 of Eucalyptus guilfoylei. Taxonomy (NCBI): domain Eukaryota; kingdom Viridiplantae; phylum Streptophyta; class Magnoliopsida; order Myrtales; family Myrtaceae; genus Eucalyptus; species Eucalyptus guilfoylei. The sequence goes on along the minus strand of CM027870.1, from coordinate 10,343,337 downwards.
GTTCAATCCAAATGTCGATACCTATTCCTTAGATAGTTAACATCAAAGAAATCCATTATGAATGGAGATTACATAGTTACAATCACTAATGTATTTCTCTATCCTAGATCATACTCAAAGTAAATCTATAAGTGTGATAAGTGACTCAACAAACTCACAAAAATGTGTGAGATATAAAAATGACTTTACTATTGCGTTTGCTAGAAAGAAAACATGTTCTATGATGGTAAATTTCAAGAACCGGTAATGTAACTGGTAAGTAAAATTGCTTGGCAACTTTATTGCCTGGTCAACTATCAGTAACTTATCAATAAATTAATAAAATTATTATTCTCACATCTAGTGTCCAATTATGGCTTCTTCTTCTTTTTTTGGTCAATAGTATCCAATAGTTGATCAAAAAGTGTTTTTAGATTTGCCAATTTCGCTTGTCAATTAGTTAGTAAATTAGCAACAATATAAAGGTTAATACCACAAAAAAAACCCCCCAAATTAGTACATCTGTATCAAATTTAACCCAAACTAATTTTTTAACCAAGAAAAATATCCAGTGAAATTGTAATAAATTTACCTCAAATAATTACAAAAAACCTCAAACTGTTATACTTGTAATAAATTTACCTCAAACTAATTTTTTTTTATGTCCAAAAACTCTAAACTGGTATATTTGTGACAAATATGCCCTCTATTTAATTAGATTAATACCACAAATAGCCACAAAACTGGTATAACTATGACGAATGGAGAGTAAAATCTCAAACTAATACACCAATCAAGCGTTATTCAACTTAGCAATTTAACAGTAAAATTAAACAGAAACTAACAGAAGTAAATTTATCACAAGGGTATCAATTTTGTGTCATGCCTCGATCCTTCAAGTGCGTGCCCATCCCTCTTCGGTTGATTAAAATAGCGACGTCCTAGGATGCATCGCCGACCCATTCATTTTAATGCACATGCGGAAGCAATTAAGTAATCTCCAGACAACAACAATATATGATAGGAAAGTAGGGTCACACACACACACACAAGCCTCTGCCACACACACACATAGAGTATTTGAAGCCTCTGCCATTGGTCCAAAAACATCCCACACATATACACATAGTATTTGAAGACACACACACACACACACAAGCCTCTGCCACACACACATAGAATATTTGAAGCCTCTGCCATTGGTCCAAAAACATCCCACACATATACACACAGTATTTGAAGACACACACACACAGAGTATTTGAAGCCTCTGCCATTGGTCTAAAAACATCCCACACATATACACATAGTACACACACACACAAGCCTCTGCCACACACACAGAGAGTATTTGAAGCCTCTGCCATTGGTCCAAAAACATCCCACACATATTCACATGGTATTTGAAGACACACACACAGAGTATTTGAAGCCTTTGCCATTGGTCCAAAAACATCCCACACATATACACATAGTATTTGAAGCCTCTGCCATTGGTCCAAAAACATCCCGGACCTATCGATCCCTAGACTTGATCCCAACTCCAAATTTGACTAGAATTTGAGCCGCAAATTTTAACAAATTTTTAGCTTGGCACAATGTTCAAAGTGAAGTCTTGGTGCTTGTCATCCATGCAGGCTCTTTCAATATCTCGACAGGTGCTTAACCATTGCAGATGTTCATCAAAACTAAGTTGGGCTTGAATCACTCCAAAGGATTGAACTCAATTCACTTGTCCGCAAAAATCTATATGGCTAGGTGTTTTTTCGAGGTCAAATACTCTCCTGACATGAACACCAAAATAACTCCATGTCCAAATTCAATCACCAATCAAGGCATAACCATAGTCATTGATAAAATCAGCATGTCTCTCTATGACGTTTTCTAACTCATAGCACGTATAACGGAAGCCAAGGCACAACTACTCAGATTTCGACTATCCTTTAGGTTTCCTATGTCTTAGTTGGCGAAGCCAGTTATTGCCACACTACCAATATTGCTTCCTCTTAAACATACCCTAACATTTGTTGTCCCCAACAAAATTGCACCATGACAATCTAGACAATTTATGATATACATAAAGTGGGGTATTTATAGAATTTTTGTACTATTGAGGTGCCTTGGGCTTCCTAGATGTAACTCCTTTTCTCCAAACTCACAACCTTCCATCAATCTTCATTATGCGTATCTCCAAACTTGAAACTGCCGTGTTGCAGCTAGAGCATTTAACTCAATATCGACAACTACTCCTTAGGTCATCTACTTCAACCACCTTAAAACTTCATCAATACTCATCTTTGAATAACTATCGGTTGCTATGGATTTGAGCAACTCTATAGGTACTATTATATTTACTGTACTTTGAACAAATTTAGACTCTCCTATAAGCACCACCTAATTTGAATACTGTCTGGATCCCTTTGCAGTCGATCCATTACTCCTTTATTTTAAACGAAACAAACTCATCAAAAGTAACCTTGCTGGACGCAAAATCGGATATATAATCCTCGGTGAACATTCCAATAAATGAAGAAGACCATTTAAAAGAATGATTGTCATTATGGGCGTTGCTCTCATGATTTCATCTTCATCAATTTATATTGTCCACACATTATATCATGAGGAACTTTATTTCGAGGTCGTATGTCTTCTTTCAGTGGGATGATCAAATTTATAGGTGATGAGGTTTGAATCAGCTTTACATAAAACTTCATCTAGATTAGTGGGTAATTTGACTAATGCGAGCATGTCACCGATAGACTCTTCATGCAGTAATCCCACAAGAGGAAAAACTCACGTCATTAAAAGCAGGAAAAATTGTGGCCTGTCAATGTTCGATGGATGACTTTACTACTGCGTTTGCTAAAAAGAGAACTGGCTCCATGAAGGTAAATTCCAAGTACCTGTAATGTATTCATAAGTAAAATTGACTGGCAACTTTTTTTTTTCCCAGTCAACTATCAGTAACTTATTAACAAAATAATAACATTATTATTCTGCAATGTAGTGTCCAGTTTTCGATTTTTTTTCTGTCAATAGTATCCAATTGTCGATCAACAAGTGCTTTAAGATTTGCCAATTGGGCTTGTCAATTAGTTAGTAAATTAACAACAATATAATGGCTTTTACCATCTCTTTCCCAAGTAGGTTACCACGCGTTTTAAAATATTACAATTGGACCCCATCAATTAATTAGTAATTTATCAATCAAATAACAATTTTACCATCCTTAAATATAGTATCAAGTAGTATACTACCCTGTGCTATGAAATTTTATAATTAAGCCCATCGCATAGTTTGATTTTATCCCCATATATCGAGGAGTAGGCCTCATTGATTAATGAGTAATTTATCAATGAAAATTCCATGTTACCATTCTCAAATCTAGTATTCGAAAGCAGATTATCGAGTACTTTACTATTTTACCAATAGGCGTAGCAAGTTTTCGTAACTTAATTGTCATGCCCCGATCCTCGGTTACGCACACATCCTTCTACTTGGTCGATTTTAGAATGCGATATCCCAGGACTATGTATCGCCGACCCTTTCTTTTTCAATAGCACATGCGGAAGCAGTTATAAATCCCAGACAATAAAACGATGTGATAGAAAAGCAAGGCCATATTTTTCATATTGAAATTCACAACCATACCTTTATACAGAGCATAAACTTAAAGTATTTCACAAACTATTCACGACCTTCTAAGTTCAATCTATTCACATATACACACTGATCACAAAAGGGGATGGGATCTCAGTCCTCATCCAGGTCATACTCAGGATCATCCTGATCCTCTTCTAACTCTTCACTAAGCTCATTTCCTTCGAGCTCTTCATCTTTTTTTGGCTCATCGTCATCTTCTGGCTCCTCCTCCTCAGACTCATCTACGGCCTGAAATATTATCCCACAACCGGGATGAGACTACGTCTCAGCAAGTTCTACCCCACTAAGACTCAATTAGGAAACCAATACGCCGCATGGTTGCCTAAGCACAGCACGAGTCATAAGACTTACCTTGACATCAGTTCCAACTTGCAATTCAAGGTTATATACATATGCTTCATAATCACATCGAACAGTAAATCAAATCACAACATCAGATCAATCTTTGATCAATCGGCCTAGTCGATTACAAGTCAATCAGACCTCTTATAAGTCATTCCCATCCCACTGTATAATTTCCAATAATACACTTAGTCACAGAGCTCCACTAATGCTCTCGGGCGTCATTTTCGCCAAGGTGACGTAAGTAGCAGACAGTCTACGTGCGTTCTTTAAGGCACCGTTTTTGCACAGTGATATTCTTCATCACCGAACCACGCCTGTCATAGGTCACAGATCACCGACAGTCTACGTGCGTTCTTTAGGCGTCGTTTTCGCACAGTGATATCCTTAATCACCGAACCACGCCTGCCACAAGTCATAGACAGTCTACGTGCGTTCTTTAAGGCGTCGTTTTCGCACAGTGATATCCTTAATCACCGAACCACGCCTGTCTATACCTCATATCTGATCGGTCTCAGCCAAGAGTATTCTCATTTAAATCTCACGATTCTCTCCCCCTTATTACTCATCAGGGCATTAACAATGCTGAATGACCATACTTGGCCGTCTATCAATCAATCATTCAATTTCACTCAATTTAAATCAACTTAGGAATAATTCCTCAATTCGCGCAAATAATTCAATTCAGAACAACATAGAGCTCAAATAATAAATGGGCTGCACCACGACAATCAGCACGAAATTTCGGTCGTCGGCTATCTCTGCCTAATTTTCGAAAAATAAATAATTATTTAATTAATTTCGAAAATTAATAAATAAATACCCAAATTCCAATTTAGGCCCGTAATGCCTAATGGAAGCCCGATAAGGGTCGGGAAAAATCCCGAGATGCATTCAATAAAAAGTATAGGCAATTCTCTAGCTAAGTACACTAACCACCTAGCTAATATGCAATGCAATTAACTAATAATCACTAATCCATGCTAATCTAACCACCTAATTGCACTTAATTAAATCTAATCAACCCTTAAGCATAATTAGTCTACTAAGCAAGGATTAGTGAGATTACTCACTTGGTTAAAAGTGGGTATTGGGACACCGCGACGACGACGTGACGGCGGCCGAAATCGGGCTTTCGACGACACCGACGGGCTTGGACCGGGCCTTGAACTTGGGCCCAACAAATCTCAGCCCAACTGAGACTTGTTCTTGATTTTGGGCTGGACCCAAGTTGGGTTGGGCTTGCTGAACTTCTTGGTTGACTTCTTGGGTTGTTGGGCCGAAGATTTGCTGTCTTTGCTGGGCTTGAAGACTGCAGGAGATTGGGCCGGCTTCTTGTGGATTCGATGGCCCAAGGAGCTGCTGTTGGGCTGAAATCCACGAAGGGGAAATAACGTGGACTGCTTTGGTCTTCATTGGAGCTGGCGACACACAGGCGTGAAGGCTGCTGCTTCGGTCACGCTGGCATCACACTTGGGGCTGGCTTCGTGGAGATGAAGACTGACCGAAGAAGTGGACGACGCCTGGCAGAAGACACAGATGGAGGAGTGGGCTCACTCGTGGGGCTTCGGCAGGAGAGAAGAACCGGTGGAAATTTCCGCTAGTTGACTAAACGTGTCAACAAATTGCCATTCGGTGGGTTGAACATGTGGAGAGGCTGGCCGAAACGATGGAGGTGAGGGCCAAAGGACGTGCGGCAGATGGGAGGCAACGATCGTAGAGGCTGCACGCGGGGAAGAGGGGACGCCTGGCGGCTCGTTCTTTGCTGGGCTGTGGCGTGAGTGGCCGACAGGGTCACCAAACTGTCTTCGGTTGACTCGGTGGGGCGCTGGCAGCAAGCGCGAGGGAAGTGAACGGAGAGAGAGTGAGTGGAGGAGGTTTGCTTCCGTTAAAGAAAAAGAATTGCATGGGAAATGGAATGAAAGCAGGGCAGAAGGAAATCGAGGGGAAAATGGGCGCACGAAGAAGGGGGATGGAGGAGAAGTAATCCACGGCAGCTTGAGGGAGAGGTGGGGGCCTTGGCTTGATATTTTCCACAACAAATATCCCCCAAAATCCCTCTTGACCAAGTAAAATCCCTTGGCCTCCATTGAGCCACACCAACACTTCTCACAACTCTCCAAATGGTCCAATTTTGCTAGGCTAAAAGGGGGGTTACGAAATTGAGAGGGATGGCTTCGATTGGTTCCAAATCCCTCTTGATTTCATCTCAATTGATTCTCACAAATTCAATTGATCACTCATTGATCGTCTCTGCATTTTTTTCCTCACTCAAGAATTTACCATGCATCTCAATTTTGTAATCAACAGCCATCTTCAGCATTTTCTGTACCAAACACGACCCGATGATGACTTTTTCCCAAAAAGTGTCGGGTGTCAGAAAAATCTTCTGAGACTGAGTCGATACTCCTAGAATTTATTGTGACATGACAGAACCTTCAATTTTTGAAATCGGACTTGAATCAGCGGTTAATTTCCATTTGGCGCGTTTTTAGCGTGACCTAGGCTATCGGGTGATTTTCAGAACTTTTTAAGGCAAATGACCCGTGGTCGATTTTCTTCGAACCACTCTGAACCCATTCGACTCAATGGCAACTCTCGATTGTCGTGAAAATCCCGAGAATTCAAACACGGACATAGGGTACCAAAACGATAGTAAAATCATATTAGTGTCGGTCAACGAGAATTTTCCAATTTAGTGGAGTCACCCACGATCGGCCACACATCTCAGTCGAACAGACATATCTCTGATCTCAAATCGATTTTTAACTGTACCGCAATGGCCTCTAAAGATGAGCACGGTCGAGAAGTCGAGGCCTGATCGAATTCTCAAGCTTATTGCCTTAAAATTTCTTAATTACTTACCCAGAAAGTCTAGTTATCTCTAAAGTGATCGGCTCTGAGAATAGCCCTATAAACGCGACAACGAAATGCCCGATTAATTTAGTAGAAAACAGGTTGAGAAATTCGGGATGTCACATTAACCGATGAAATATTCGATTTCACTACTCTTGCATCCAGTAGTAGATTATCAAGTGCCTTGAAAATTTTACAAGCAAGTCTTTCAAATTAATTAGTAAATTATACTACTAAGGTTGAGAGTACAAATATGGAAATAATTTCAAGTGTGTTCATAATACACCGGTGCTAGTTTGCCTCTCTACAAGAACTGGTTTTTAATGCCATGTGTTGATTTTTTTTTTTTTGTCAGTCCTATGCTATTTCTATTCTAACACTCACTCTCAGACTTTTGCCCTACCTCCTTGTAGGGCGTAGGAGTCGAAACCCACTTTTGAAACTTACAGCGTCCCCACCCCAACTCCCCAAGAAGGTGGGGATTCGAACCCCCCACCTCCCCCTTCCAAGTTGGAAGGGTGGTCACTAGAGCAAACCCCAGTGGTTATGCCATGTGTTGATTGAAGCATATGCTTTGCAAGCTAGTCTCTACGAACTTTGCTCTACAACTCTTCTATCCATCAACTACTTATTTAACTAGCAAATCATAGTACCTTTACCAACACCAACTTAATATATATATATATATATATATATATATATATATATATATATATATATATAAGTGTGTTGTGATTTTAGTTCGAAAAATTATGGCCCTGCTTTTCTATCCCATCTTATTATTGTCTGGGGATTATTTATTTGATTTCGCATGCGCATTTAAAATGAATGGGTTGACGATGCGTCCTAGGACGTCGCTATTTAATCGACCGCAGAGGGATGGGCACGCGCTCGGAGGATCGAGGTGTGACACAAGTAATTACGGAACCGCCGAAAAAAACGCAAAACCCTATTGTAGAAATGCAATCATTAAATCCCCGGTATAGTCCGCACTCAATTAGGCATGTCACTCCAGGATAGTGTAGGAAGGATGGTAAAGATCATATCATAAGATCCACATCATTTCCTTTTTCTAGATTTCCCACATTCCAGTCCGAACCTAAGCATCATAGGACCAATCCTGGCACAAAATCCATACGCTCCAATCAAAATTCTAGCAAGACCTTCAGCAGAGTTCGTGTTTCTCATTTCAGCCTTCAATATTGGCGTCGTCTGTGGAAATGAATGAATAGCTTTGTTGTTCTTCCTACAAGATTTCTAGAAATGGCCTCACTGAAATCCAACACCACCCCTCAACAATTTGAAGAAAGGAAGGCATTTTTCCATCGGCATCGTGTCTTGTTCACAAGATCTTGTTGGGGAGTGTTAAGTTTGAGCTTGTTGGGATTCTAAGGAAGCAAGCAATCCACTTCCTTTTGGATCGCTGGAGAGGCTGCTCGGTAGAAGCAAACTAGAAGCCTTCTTCATCACAAGTCAAAAAGAAGCGACCCGAGAGTGTCCCTGGCGGGCTGCACCTCTAACTGGCTGGGGGTAGCAAGTAAAAATTACCTTTGTTAATGGCCAACTGGCACACTGGAATTCCTTTGTCACCACCGGCCATCTCGCGGCCTCTTCATCCATTTCCATAGCTCTCGAGGGTTCACAGCAATAAAAGAAATGTTGAAATAAATTATATAAATGAAGTTTCTGCTACTAAAAGGGGAAATGTCCAAGAAGGGTTACGCTCGGAACGTACCCCTACCATTATGAGGTGGGAAAGAAGTAACACTAGCTTCGAAGAGACTCTATCGGTGATTAGGCCCTTGATGTGCCTGTCAATCCCCTCAACCACGATCTCTAAGACTAGCTTCAAAGGGACTCCATTGGTGGTAACGTATTAAACAATATTTGATTATATTCTTTTATTTCTCGGAACATTAAAAAAAAAAAAACAAAAGTCCATTTAGTAACTTTTTTATTCCTTGTCGAATATAATTTTTTTTTTAATTTCTGGTAATAGATTTAGAATAGAATTAAGAAATACTAAAAATTTGCTTCTTTATTCTTAGAAATAACTCCAGAATCAAGCATTTTATTTTATTTTATTTTCTCTTTTCTCTTCATCTTCTTCTTCCTCTAGTTGATCGCCGGCCACAACGATAGCTAGCAACCAACCAGATGAGGTTTAGTAACCTTGCTGGAGCCTCACCGGGGGGCGATGAGGCTCCCCTAAGACCGGCGACCGACAAGAGGAAGAAGAAGAGAAGGAAAAAGAAAAAGGAAATATGAAAAAGGAAAAATGTAATAAAATTATTTAAAAAATTAAAAGAAATTTTAAGTCACAAAAAAATTTAAGATTCATACCAAACATATTTCTATTCCAGAAATAGAAATTTTGGACAATTACCACACGTCTTCAAATGCTTAGAAACTCATTACAAGAAAAAATTATTTCTAAGCAAAAATTATTTTTGAGAACAAAATTATTATCAAACACATCCTTAAATGGTTTTTGTGTAGAGTGGCTCACCTTGTCGAGAGCCTCTACTGTCTTGGTAGGTGAGTCCAAGTATAACTATTTTTCTTTCCAATCCTTGTTGGAGGAAGGATAATCATTAAAAAAAAAAAAAAAAAAAAAAAAGGGGAAGTGTTGGGGTTCTGGGGAGATAAATGCGACCAACCCTTCTCCTCGGTCACCTGCATTGGCCTAGAAAGATTCAAGGAAGCATCCAGGAAATAAACCTTTCCAGCTTGGCGGAGAATTAGAAGAGAGCCTGTGATATATCTAATGGCGTTAGGAGTGAGCTGGCGCGACGGGAGACCTAGGGATTTAGCGGAATTGGAAATCTAGGGCCAGCAGCTAAGCGTTCTTGGCAAACGCTTGTTCAGCCAAGTTTAGGCGTACAAGCCCAGTCCACAAACCAGGACAATAACGCGTTTGGTAATCATTATGTTCTCGAGAACAATTTCTGATTAGAAATGATTCTTTTTTATTTTGTTTGCGAGAACAATTTCTGAGTAAAAGAACGCGTTTCTTAACTGCACAAAATTTTTGATTTTGGAAGAGAAAAAGAACAGAAATGCGTTACCACCGCTTGCGGTGGCTCCGCTGGATAAGAGCTCCCATGACGTCTGCCCAGGACGGAGGAGTTCAAATCTCGCGGGTCGCACGGGATCTTAAGCGCGACGTCGGGGTTGTGGGTCCTTCGCTAGCATCGCTCCAGGGTTTACCTACCGGCCGTCGACTATACGCGGTTCCTTGGGTATAAAAAAAAAAAAAAAAGAACTGAATTGCATTTGGTAACCACATAAAATTTATATTCCAATTCTTTTTCAATTACCTTTTTAGATGAGTGTAAATTTGATATTGAATTCTCATGGATCACTCACTAATATAATTGTCTTCTTATGAGTGAAGAAATCATATTATATTTTCAATTTCAAAAAAAAAAAATTCAAAATTAGAATTCTATTTCATTCTAAAATTCTATCAAATCATAGAAGTTCTATTGATTAATTATATTTATATTAAGTAATAAAAATATTAACTAATCAAATTTTCATTAAATAGTAAATAATAAACTATAGTAGAAATCTAAATACTAAATAATAAATTAAAATAAAAAAATTAATACGTATTCTATATATAGTAAAATTTCAATTCCTACTTCAAAGCATTTTTTTTTATTTTTTAAATAATTTTATTATTTTTTTCTTTTTCTTCTTTTATTTTTTTCCTTCCTTTCTTCCCTTCTTCTTCTTCTTCAAGGTGGCCGGTCGCTGACCTTGGGATGATCAGCGAGTGGCCAGATGAGGGCCAGCGACCTCACTAGAGCGTCACTGGCCCTTAGCAAGGCCGTGCCTCGTCGGCCGAGCCTCGTCGACAGCTGGGTGAGGCTCGGCCGAGCCTTGGCTGGGTGAGTGGCTTTGCTCAGATGTGGCGGCGAGGCCGAGCTCGCCCAACCGCCGGCAAGGTCGAGCCCCGCCAGTGGCTAGGCGAGCTCGGCCTCGCCAAATTTGGGCAGGGTCGAGCCTCGCCAGTGGTCGAAGGAGGCCCGAGCGAGGCCCACCTAGCCACCGATGAGCCTCCGATGAGCTCGCCAGGCCTCGCCGGACCTCGCCCTGGCCTAGTGAGCCTCCAGCGACCGACGGCGAGGGCAGCGATGGCAGCACTTGAAGAACAGGAGAGAGAAGAAGAAGAACAAGAAGAAAGAAGAGGAAAAAGAAAAGAAAAAGTAGGTTGACTTGATTCTAGAATTGTTCTAAAAAATGAGAATCAACTTCTTTTTTATTCTTGATTCTACTCCAAATTTATTTCAGGGAACAAAAATTTTACTAAATGCGATTTTGTTCCAAAACTAGTCCCGGGAATATAAAAATAGAAATGAACACTGTTTGACAAGTTAACAAACAGGCCATAAATGGTGAAATTTCCAGGAAATCGGCGTCTCTTCTAATGTCAGCTAGATCTTCTAAGGTAACGGAACTAGAGAATTAGCTAGAAGGAAAGCCGAGATCCGCGTTGCAAACCAAGGCCGAGAGGAAGAGGATGGGTCAGAGGACCCCACACTAGGGGCGCGATATTGGGTTGAGAACCCAAGTTGACCAGCTGATCATCTCGAGGGCAACATAGAACATAAAGGAGATCAACATGGAAGCAAAGAAGTGATGTGGGTAGGCTCCTGCCTTTGAAGGGAAAGGTCAGGTGTTCGAAGCCCCTGCAACGCAAGTTGCAGGGAGGCTGGCAGACCATTAGGTGTATTACGCGTGGCGCCCTGGTGGTGGGTCTTGGGCTAGCGTCACCTGGGGGTTTACGTGGCGGCTGTCGGCCAAAGCGGTTCCTCCAGCACAAAAAAAAAAAAAAAAAAAAAAACAAAAGGGAAGGATACTTGGAATCCATTTTAATCTTGGTAAGTCAGATAGACCAAATTAGGCCGAGGGTGGAAAACAATGATGAATATGTTTTAATTAACCAATCAGCTTATGACACGTGCCTGCGAGTTTTTGGTTACCATTATAGGATAATAACATGATAACCCACTACCGATCAAAAAAATTAAAAAAACATCGATAACCCACTAAGCTACTAAGCTGGACTTGACAAGACACCGCTTTAATATGATCATCTATAAACAATATACAATCCGACGTGTGGTGGCATTTGGCGTCCATTTGCAATGAGTGTTTAGGATATGGGCTGTTTGAGGACAACGAGTCTGTTGGTGGTCTCTTTTTTTTTGGATTGAGCAATGGAAGGATGTTGAGCTGCAACTGACAGGTGAGGACTTGGTGGAGAATGGTGGCTGGTGTGGCTGACCATGGAACAAACTCAATGGGAGTTTCCTCAAACAACAAATAACTCTGATATCAAGTTAAGATTTGTAATGAAAGAGAGAGGATTATAATATCCCGTACATTATCAAACGAGGAACACAAGTATAGGGTGAGAGTACAATTACACTTAAATACAATATATGTAAATTACAATATACTTAACCCTAAATAGCAATCCTAATATGAAACACCGACCACACTATCGCATTATAATTTATTGAATGAAACTGCTTTTTTGTTTTATTGTTTTTTTTTTTTGCAAATCAGGCCTAAAAGATATATAGGTATAAGTTCAATTCAACACCCTCCACCTCTCCAATACAAGCTAATTTATTTATAACGTCTACAAAACGGGGGGTTTTACAAAACTACAGGTCCTCTTCCTCCTTTCCATCATCCTCCACACTCCAACTGGAGCCTTCAACAGACTGCACCGGGGACTCTGATTCTTCAAGATTTGGGTCTACCGCATCTACAACTGAACCTCCAGAGGGATTTGCAGTACCTTTCCCAAAAGCCACCTCCAGAATATACAGAGATATCTCAGACTTCGGCACGGGACCCTCTCTCTGGCCATCCTGAGCCTGACGGTACCATGATCTGTATCGATGGGGCACCTTGTGGGTGAGACCTGCATCAACCCAGATTATGGACCTCACCAGCTCATAGGTCCAGCCCTTAGGGCTCTCATGCAACGGAGTATAAGATGTCTGTTTTGTAACCTTCTTAGGCCGTCCAAAAAACTCATGAGCTACCATCTAAGGACCTGAAATGTTATCTTACAACGGGGTGAGATGACGTCTCTGCGATTTCTACCCCCTAAGACCTGACTAGAAAGAAAATACGCCTTGAGGGATGCCTAAATACAAACACAAGTCGGAGGTCTTACCTTTGCCTCTGTTCTTTTCTGCAAGTCAGTATAATTAACATTTTCAACCAATCATTTCAACACATCAAGACAGATCGAATCATCAATCAATCGACTTAGTCGATTACATGTCATCACGACCGCTTCTCGGTCAACCCACTCAATACTATCTATAAGGTCCTATCAAATTAGAATTCCTCACCCTAAGCTGAAGATAGTAGTATAGCTCGGCCAAAGCTGATAATTTATTGCTCACCGTGCGACCACGCATTATATTGCTCACCCAAAGCTAATAATAATGTACATCGCTCACCCAAAGCTGATAATTTATTGCTCACCAGAAGCTGACCACAGATTATATTGCTCACCCAAAGCTGATAATTTATTGCTCACCAGAAGCTGACCACATATTATATTGCTCACCCAAAGCTGATAATAATGTACATCTTGCTCACTAGAAGCTACCACTTTTATCCTACCAGATAAAAATATTCGTGTATGGGTATACGGTCGGCCTTAGTCAAAATACAATATTTTCCTTTTGAACATCCCACTAATTTCAGCAGTCCCAAAATATTTTTTTGGCGCCGTAGACCGATACCCGATAATTTTTCAATTAATTACTAAAATTAAATAAATTTAGGAATAAATTCCTAAAATACAAATCACATAAAATCTGCACAAATTAAAACTCAATTAAATAAACGGATCATACCACTGCAATTAGCATAAAATTCCGGTCACTAGCTATCGTGTCTAATTTCCGGAAAATAAATAAATAAATAAATAATTAATTATGAAAAATAATTATTAAATGCAAATAAATAGGACTTAGGCCCATAAAGCCTAATGAAAAGCCGAGACAGGCCCGGAAAATTTCTGAACCACTCTTAATAAATATTAGAGTTTGTCTAGGCTCTAACTATACTACTCTAACCACCTAACATGCAATAACAATTAATTAAATTGCTAATCTAATCTAACTATCCACATAATTCATGCTTAACTTAAACTAATCAATCCTTAAACGTCATTAACTTACTAAGCAGGAATTAGTGAGTTAAACTCACTTGTTAAACGATCCATCCGGATCAAAATGACGGGGACGCGGAGGGGCTCAATAAACTCTGAAGTGGCGACGGCTTTTGAGCACCGGAAACGGTCCAAAGCGGGCCTAGAAGGTTCAAGGTCTCTACTGGTTTCGGTGATGCAGAAGCGGTGCTGATTCGGTGGAAAAAAGGCAGTAAGGAGTCAACGCCGAAAGCTGCTGTAGCCGACTTCAGTTGAACTGTTGCTGGGGACGTCTCGGCTACTGGCGTGGACTGGAGGAGAAAACCAAATTGAAGAAGCCGAAGTGGTGAAGGAGATGGGCAGCTGGCCGAAGGAGAGAGAGGGGTTGAGAGGGATGGAGTGTGTCGGCCAAAGGGAATTAAATATGCAGAAAATGATAAAGAAAAGAAAGAGAGAAAGGAGAGAGGGTGGCATCGGCAAGGTGGAGAGAGGATAAGGATGACTCAAAAAGTCAAAGAAGAGGGAAAAGTGGGTGGAACATGGCAGAGGGGTTGTCGGCTAGGGGTAAGGTCGGTGAAGTGGATGAGAGAGGGAGAGGGACGAGCGAAGAGGAAGAAACCGAAGGAAAAAGGGGGAAAATTAGTTTAAGAATATATTTTATACTCCTTAATCTTTTTTTTTTTTTTTTGGGACTGGAAGAACCGCCTCAGCCGGTAGCCTAATCGTAAACCCCCAGGCGACGCTAGCGGAGGACCCACCACCCTGACGTCGTGCTTAAGATACCAAGTAACTCCGCCAGCCCCCTTGCGTTGCAAGGGCTTCGAACCTCCCACCTCTCTCGCAAAGGATCATAGAGGCCTACCCAGCGGAGCCACCGCGACCGGTGGTTATACTCCTTAATCTTGATCCCACAAGTTCTCACAAAATTTCCTTTTTTTTCCTTAATTCATTCTTGCACATTAAATTTTACAAATAACCAAGTTGATGTCTGAATATTGTAGCCCTTGTACCAGCCCATGAATTTCATCAATTGGACTTCAATTTCATTACAATCCTCTCCAATTGGATGTCAAATTTTGCTGAGGAAGAAGTCTACACCATTTTCCACACTTGGTCTCACCAACTAGTCCCTTTTAAAGGCCAAGAATCCCTTCAATTTGACCAATCCAACTTTTCATTCTTTTCTAAATCGTCCGAATCAATTTTCTGTAAAAATTCCGAACTCCCTGAAAATTCCTCAAAAGGTGAGTTGATGTTCCTAAATTAATTGTGACCTAACAGAACTTTTAATTTCTGAAATCGGATTCAAATTCACGGTTAATTTCAATTCGGCGCGATTTTAGCGTGACCTAAGCAACCCGGTAGCTTTCAGAAATTTTTAGTGCAAATGACCCGTGTTCGATTTTGTTCAAGCCACAAGAAACCCCTTCGACACATCAGCGACTCTCGGTAGTCGTGAAAATCTCGATGTTTCAAATACGGATATAGGGTACCAAAACGATAGAAAATCAATCTAGTGCCGATCGACGAGAAATTTGCAATTTAATGGAATCACCCACGTTTAACCATGCATCTCAGTCGAATCAACCTATCTCTGATTTTTAACCAATCTTACTGTGCCGAAATGATTTTTGTAGATGAGCACGGTCGAGTAGTCGATTTCTAGTCGAATCCTCAAGTCTATTGCATTAAAATCTTTTAATGACTTCCCTAGATAGTCTAGTTATCTCAGGAATGATCGGCTCTGAGAACAATACTATAGGCGCGTCGATGAAAGGCCCAATTTAATTTAATTGAAAACAGCATTGAAAATTCAGGATGTCACATTTTGGGTTTTTTATGGTAAAAATTGTTTGAGGTACCACCGCCTTGATGGCCGAGATGGTTCGAGCTTTCTCTTTCTCACGAAAGGGAGGAGTTCGAATCCCCTCTTGGTCACTTGGGGTCTTAAGCGTGACGTCGGAGTGGTGGGTCTTCCGCTAGCGTCACCTCAGGTTTGCTCCGCTACTATCGGCTTATAAGGGTTCCTAAGTCATCAAAAAAACAAAAAACAAAAACAAAACAAAAACAAAAATTTGTTTGAGGTAAACTTATTATAAGTGTACCAATTTGGGATTTTTTGTTGTATTAACCCACAATATAATGTTTTTTACCATCCTTAAGTGGACCCCGTCATTTAATTTGTAATGTATTGATCAAATAACAATTTTACCATCCTAAAATTTAGTATCTAGTAGTATACTACTCCATGCTATAAAATTTTATAATTAAGCCCATCAAGTAGTTTGATTTTATCACCACATATCAAGTAGGATTAGGCCTCGTTGATTAGTTAGTAATTTAATAATGAAAAATTCATGTTACCATTCTCAAATCTAGTATTCGAACGCAGATTATCGAGTGTTTTACTATTTTATTGGTAGGTGAAGTAAGTTTTTGTAACTTACCAATGAAATAATGGATTTCGCTATTCCCGTATCTAGTAGTAGATTACCAAGCGCATTGAAAATTTTACAAGCGGGTCTTTCAAATTAATTAATAGAATATACCACTAAGGTTGAGAGTACCAATTTGGAAATAATTCAAGTGTGTTCATAATTCATTGGTGCTAATTTGCCTCTCTACAAGAACTGGTTTTTGATGCCATGTGTTGATTGGAGCATATGCTTTGCAAGTTAGTCTTTGCGATCCTTGCTCTACAACTCTTTCTATCCATTAACTACTTATTTAGCTAGCAAATCACAGTACCATTACCAGCACCAACATAGAAAAAAGGAAAAAAGACTGACTTCATACTAGCCACCGCCCCCGCCCCTGCCCCCGCCCCCGCCGCAACCTCCACCGCCACCCCCACTTCCACCACAGATGCAGCCAGCTCTGCTGTCGCCACCTCCGCCTCCGTGGTGACCTGCATGGTGGGCTGCGTGATGGTGGACGTGGCGGTGGCCTCCATGGTGACCTCCGTGGTGGTGGCCTCCCTGATGGCCTCCATGGTGACCTCCATTATGGCCGCCACTGCCATCATTGCCTCCATCTCCGCCTCCGCCTTCGGCACCTCTCTTTTTCTTTTTGTGGCTAGGGCAGGACGAGTTGTGGCCTTTGTTGGCGCAGGAAAACAGGACAACGGACGCGAGCATCAAGCACGCCATGAAGATCACTCCGGCCTTAAGCAGCAGAAGACCCAATCCACCATCACCACGAACGCCGGCGCTCGCAAAATCGACCCAATATCTCGCCACGAATTTCCTCTTCATCTCATGTCGAGAGAAGCAAGAACTCGGTTACTCCCGAGGCGAGGAGCATTCAATTTAAGCACTGGCCATAATGATGATGGACTAGAAAAGTTGAGGGGACGACTCTGGAGATAATTCCCTTTGGTTGACGTACCGGGAGTAGTGGTGAAGGTTCTACGAAATTGTAGACATTCTTAAATTGGCAAGTGGTGATGTCGAACTGGTAATCGTAATCTCAGATAAGAGTCGTTCACATGCCCCTGATTGGACCAAAACGGTGAACAAGGGAAGTTGCAGGTCAATCAAAACTGTCGGTGAGATGATTCGACACTCGATGTTCGACATCGGAGGTTTTGTATTTTGGCCTGTTTATGACTCATTCTGCTTTTGGTCGAAAGATATGGCTCTCGCAATCGTAAGTCAGCTGGTTTATGACTAAAGAGAGCCGTTGTATCTTGGGAACTTTCTAGGCAATCGTCAGTAGCTACGAAGAAATTGTTAATCCTGTCGTAGATTTGTTGCACACCTAACAATTTATAGAATGTTGTCCGAAACTTTTGAGTGAAACTCCAATCATGTCCTCCCGACGAAAACTTGCCTGGAATTGTTGATATGGTGATCCATCTATCACATGTCATCTTAAGTGACATGTTAGCGATTTGACGTGGACAAATTTATTTGAAACGATGCTCTTCTACAGGATTTATATTTTATTTTCTTTCTAGTCAGGTGCCCGACCTGAGCATGGTAGCAACAAACTATTGGGAAGCTCCTGGATGGAAGCCTCGGCCTTTGGTCCAAGCGACCGGTCTCCTACTTCCCCGCACCACAGGCAACTCCAAACATATCTCGGACCTATCGATCTCTAGAGTTGATCCAAACTCAAAATTTGACAAGAATTTTGAGCCACAAATTTAACAATTTTTAGCTTGGCTCAATGTTCACGGCCAAGCCCTGGGGTGTCCTTCTTCCTTGATTTCACAACTGAATCTGCAAACACGGTCGTTGCTCATCTCCGCAAGCTGTCACCGTTGCTCGTCGAGCTCGTGGTTGTCGAGCTCGACAGCCATGGACCGAGCTTCCACATCTTGGCGAGCTTGCAGCAGCCGAAGTTCAGCTGCTTCGAGCTAGGTGGCCATTGAAGGCCATGGAGATTGAAGCCGCTTCTTCTTTTGTAGGCGATTATTCTTGCTTTAGTGTAGATCAAATCACCGTGAAGCTGATGAATTTTTAAGGGTTTCAATCATTTCCGTCTCATGTGGGCTTTTTTAGGGGGGGGATTCAAATTGTAGAAGCCGAAAAAATTCACATGAGCCCACTTTCTGTAGGCTCGTATAGTTTTAGAAATTTGTCAATTGAGATAGTTGAAGAGTTGTTTGGCGTGATTTGAGTTGTGGCTTACAGATGTGGGTGATCAAGCTCAAAATCTTGTTGTCATAAGCATTCACGCTTTACCAGGAAAAAAACAGTGGACAGAAAAGGAAAAAAGAAAGAATAAAGAAAAGGATAAAAATGAGAAAACTAAAAAAATTAAGCAAAATAGTATCGCTACGAGTAAAGTTATTTGCGTTAGATAGTTGGATGGGATAACCGGTGACTGTCACGTCAATAATTTCATGTGAGAAATAGTTGGAATGATTATATTAGAATTTCAAGCAAGGATTTAGGACTATGTTGAATTAATTGAAATGTTTAAAATTGAATTAAATTTGCATAATAAGTTGAAGACTCAAGTAGCAATTTTCTTCGCAAAGTATGCTTTTTTCTATTTATAATTATTTATCTAATAACAAATGCCAATAACAAATGCCAATCAAAGACTAATTTCATTTTATTTTATTGGATGATTTGATGTTGAAAGCACTCTTCATCACTAGGGTCTGAGAGATTGAAGTTTTATATATTCTATTGAACTTTATATATTTTAACAAACGCATAGCGTGTGTGATGCAAAATGGAATTGGATGCATTGTAAGCTAACAGAATCTTCAAGTTAAATCTAATATGAGAAAAAAAAATTATCAGGAAAATTAACGAGAAATGACACAAGACACTAGAAATTTATGCCATTCAACCCAAGTGCCGGTACCTATTCTTTGGAAAGAGTTGGTGGAAAAGAAATCCATTATGAATGGAGATTACATAGTTACAATCACTCAGATGTTTCCCTACCCAATGTCACACAGTGTTATCTTACGATTTCTAACAAAAAAAGTCATTCCAGAAATTCACAAAAATGTGTGTTATCAGAATAGGGTAAACATTGGTAAAAAAAAAAAAAGGCTAAATAATACCGGACAGCCAAGAGGTTTATGTGGGCCTCTAGTCAGGTGCCCACCCTGAGCGTAGTAGCAACAAGCTATTGGGAAGCCCCTGATTGGAAGCCTCTGCCATTGGTCCAAAAACATCCCGGACCTATCGATCTCTAGACTTGATCCCAACTCCAAATTTGACTAGAATTTGAGCCGCAAATTTAACAAATTTTTAGCTTGGCACAATGTTCAAAGCGAAGTCTTGGTGCTCGTCATCCATGCAGGCTCTTTCAATATCTCGACAGGTGCTTAACCATTGCAGATGTTCATCAAAACTAAGTTGGGCTCGAACTACTCCAAAGGATTGAACTCAATTCACTTGTCTGCAAAAATCTATATGGCAAGGTGTTTTTTCGAGGTCAAATACTCTCCTGACATGAACACCAAAATAACTCCATGTCCAAATTCAATCACCAATCAAGGCATAGCCATAGTCATTGATAAAATCAGCATGTCTCTCCATGACGTTTTCTAACTCATAGCACGTATAACGGAAGCCAAGGCACAACTACTCAGATTTCGACTATCCTTTAGGTCTCCTATGTCTTAGTTGGCGAAGCCAGTTATTGCCACACTACCAATATTGCTTCCTCTTAAACATACCCTAACATTTGTTGTCCCCAACAAAATTGCACCATGACAATCTAGACAATTTATGATATACATAAAGTGGGGTATTTATAGAATTTTTGTACTGTGGAGGTACCTTGGGCTTTCTAGATGTAACTCCTTTTCTCCAAACTCACAACCTTCCATCAATCTTCATTATGCATATCTCCAAACTCGAAACTGCCGTGTTGCAGCCAGAGCATTTAACTCAATATCGGCAACTACTCCTTAGGTCATCTACTTCAACCACCTTAAAAGTTCATCAATACTCATCTTTGAATAACTATCGGTTGCTATGGATTTGAGCGACTCTATAGGTACTATTATATTTACTGTACTTTGAACAAATTTAGACTCTCCTATAAGCACCACCTAATTTTGAATACTGTCTGGATCCCTTTGCAGTCGATCCATTACTCCTTTATTTTAAACGAAACAAACTCATCAAAAGTAACCTTGCTGGACGCAAAATCGGATATATAATCCTCGGTGAACATTCCAATAAATGAAGAAGACCATTTAAAAGAATGATTGTCATTATGGGCGTTGCTCTCATGATTTCATCTTCATCAATTTATATTGTCCACACATTATATCATGAGGAACTTTATTTCGAGGTCGTATGTCTTCTTTCAGTGGGATGATCAAATTTATAGGTGATGAGGTTTGAATCAGCTTTACATAAAACTTCATCTAGATTAGTGGGTAATTTGACTAATGCGAGCATGTCAGCGATAGACTCTTCATGCAGTAATCCCACAAGAGGAAAATCTCACGTCATTAAGAGCAGGAAAAATTGTGGCATGTCAATGTTCGATGGATGACTTTATTACTGCGTTTGCTAAAAAGAGAACTGGCTCCATGAAGGTAAATTCCAAGTACCTGTAATGTATTCATAAGTAAAATTGACTGGCAACTTTTTTTTTCCCAGTCAACTATCAGTAACTTATTAACAAAATAATAACATTATTATTCTGCAATGTAGTGTCCAGTTATCGATTTTTTTTTCTGCCAATAGTATGCAATTGTCGATCAACAAGTGCTTTAAGATTTGCCAATTGGGCTTGTCAATTAGTTAGTAAATTAACAACGATATAATGGCTTTTACCATCTCTTTCACAAGTAGGTTACCACGCGTTTTAAAATATTACAATTGGACCCCATCAATTAATTAGTAATTTATCAATCAAATAACAATTTTACCATCCTTAAATATAGTATCAAGTAGTATACTACCCTGTGCTATGAAATTTTATAATTAAGCCCAGCGCGTAGTTTGATTTTATCCCCATATATCGAGGAGTAGGCCTCATTGATTAATGAGTAATTTATCAATGAAAATTCCATGTTACCATTCTCAAATCTAGTATTCGAAAGCAGATTATCGAGTACTTTACTATTTTACCAATAGGCGTAGCAAGTTTTCGTAACTTAACCGATGAAATATTCGATTTCACTACTCTTACATCTAGTAGTAGATTATCAAGTGCCTTGAAAATTTTACAAGCAGGTCTTTCAAATTAATTAGTAGATTATACCACTAAGGTTGAGAGTACAAATATGGAAATAATTTCAAGTGTGTTCATAATTCACCGGTGCTAGTTTGCCTCTCTACAAGAACTGGTTTTTAATGCCATGTGTTGATTGAAGCATATGCTTTGCAAGCTAGTCTCTGCGAACTTTGCTCTACAACTCTTCTATCCATCAACTACTTATTTAGCTAGCAAATCATAGTACCTTTACCAACACCAACTTAGAAAATATAAATAGAAGACTGACTTGAAATTAGCAGCCGCCGCCCCCACCCCCACCACAACCGCCCCCGCCCCTGCCCCCACCCCCGCCACAACCACCCCCACCCCCACCCCCGCCGCAATCTCCACCACCGCCCCCACTGCAACCTCCACTGCTGCCCCCGCCACAACCTCCACCGCCGCCCGCATCGGTCCCTCTGCCTCCGTGGTGACCTGCGTGGTGGGCTGCATGATGGTGGACATGGGGGTGGCCTCCATGGTGACCTCTGTGGCGGTGGCGTCCCTGATGACCTCCGCAGTGACCTCCATGATGGCAGCCTTCGCCTCCGCCTTCGCCGCCGCCGCCACCACTGTCATCGCCTCTGTCTCCGCCACCGTCATTGCCTCCGTCTCCACCTCTGCCTTTGGCATCTCTCTTTTTCATTTTATGGCTAGAGCGGGACGAGTGGTCGCCTTTGTCGGCACAGGAAAACACTACGACAGACGCGAGAATCAAGCACGCCACGAAGATCACTCCGGCCTTAAGCAGCAGAAGACCCGACCCATCATCACCACGAGCGCTGGCGCTCGCAAAATCGATCAATTTCTCGCCATGAATTTCCTCATCTTATGGAGGGATAAGCAAGAACTCAAACTATTCCTAAGGCTAGGAACATTCAATTTAAGCACTGGCCATAACGATGATGGACCACAAAAGTTGAGGGGACGACTCTGGAGATAATGCCCTTTGGCTGACGTATCGGGAGTCGTGGTGAAGGTTCAGCGAAGTTTCTTCTGATCAAACTTAGACAGTCTTAAAATGGCAAAGTGGTGACGTCGAGCTGGTGACCGTAATCTCAGATAAGGGTTGTGCACATGCTCCTGATTGGACCAAAACGGTGAAAAAGCGAAGTTGCGCGTCAATCAAGACGGTCGGTGAGAAGATTCGACTCTTTATGCTTGACTCATTCTGTTTTTGGTTGAAAGGTACAGCTCTCTTGATCTTAAGTCAGCTGGTTTATGACTAAAGAGAGCCGTAGTATCTCTGGGAATTTTTTAGCCAATCGTGGGCAGCTACGATGATATTGTCATTCCCATCGTAGATTTATTGCATATTTTGCAGTTGATTCAGTGTTGTCCGAAACCTTTGAGTGAAACTCAAATCAAGTCCTCCTGATGAAAGTCCGTCTGAAATTATTAATGTGGTGGTCTAGCTATCACATACCATCTTAAGTGGCATGGTCAACAAATTTACTCAAAACGATGTCGTTATGTAGAACTTATATTTTATTTTCTTTCTATTTTTTTTTCTTTTTTACCTCCTCCTTTAGCCAGGTCTGGCACGTCCTTCTACCTTGATTTCACGATTGAATTCTGCAGACGCCTTTGTTGCTCAACTCTACAAGGTGTCGCCATGGCTCGATGACTCGACAGCCATGGGCCGAGCCTCCACATCTTGGCGAGCTTGCAGCAACTCAAGTTCAGCTGCTTCGAGCTCGGTGGCCATTGAAGGCCGGGGAGATTGAAGCCGCTTCTACTGCTTCTTAATTTGTAGGCGATTATTCATTCATGCTTTAGCATATATCAAATTATTGGGAAGCTGATCGAATTTTTTGGGGTTTCAATCATTTCCGTCTCATATGGGAGGGAATTCAGATGGTAGAAGCCGAAAAGAATTCAAATGAGCCCACTTTCTGTAGGTTCATAGAGTGTTAGAAATTCGTCAACTGAGATGGTTGAGGAGTTGTTTGGCGTGATTTGATTTGTGGCTGACGGATATGGATGATCATGCTCAAAATATTGTTGTCACAAGCGTTCACGCTTTACCAGGCCAAAAAAATAAACAGTGGACAGAAAAGGAAAAAAGAAAGAATAAAGAAAAGGATAAAAATGAGGAAACTAAGAAAATTAAGCAAAACAGTTTCGAGTAAAGTTGTTTGCGTTTGATAGACGGGATGACTGGATCACCACCTCAATAATTTGAGGCGAGAAATAATCAGAGGACTATATTAGAATGTCATGTAAGGGTTTAGACCTATAGTGAATCAACTAAAATGTTTAAAATTGAATTAAATATGTATAATAAATTTAAGATTCAAATAACAATTTTCTCTGCAAAGCATGCTTTTTTCTATTTATTATTATTTGCTAATAACGAATACCGATCAAAGACTAATTTATTTTATTTTATTAGATGATTTTATGCTGAAAGCATTGTTCATCAACAGGGTCTAAGAGATTAAAATCTTATATATCCTATTTATATAAACTAGATTTTTTTTTTTTTTTACAAACATGGCATGCGTGTGATGCAAAATGGATGTAGATGCGTTGTCAAATAACTATTCATGCTAATGGATTCTACAATTCAAATCTAATATGAAAAGAAAAAAATTATCGGGAAAATCAACGAATTATGAGAAAGAGTGCTAGAAATTTATGTTATTCAACCCGAATATTGGTACCTACTCCTTGAAAAGAGTTGATAGAAAAGAAATTCATTATGAATAGAGACTACATAATTACAATCACTCACATGTTTCCCTCCCCCAGAATCACTCTCAAAATAAATCTATCAATGTTATCTTACAATCCCTAAAAAATAAGTCATTCCAGAAACTCACAAGAGTGTGTGTTATTAAAATAGGCTAAACAAAACCGGACAGCCAAGAGGTTTATGTCGGCCTCTAGTCAGGTGCCCGCCCTGAGCGTAGTAGCAACAAATTATAGGGAAGCTCCTGGATCGAAGCCCCGGTCATTGGTCCAAAAAAATCCCGGACCTATCGATCTCTAGACTTGACCCCAACTCCAAATTTGACTAGAATTTTGAGCCCCAAGTTTAACAATTTTTCGCTTGGCTCAATGTTCATGGGCAGGTCATGGTGCTCGTCATGCATGCAGGCCCTCCCAATACCTCAATAGATGCTTAACTACTTTAGATGTCCATGAAAACTGCGTTGGGCTCAAACTACTCCAAACGATTGAACTCAGTTTGCATGTCTGCAAAAATCTTCGCGGCAAGAAACTTTTTCGATGTCAAATCCTCTCTCGACATTAACACCAAAACAACCGGATTTCCAAGCCATCATCACCAATCAAGTCATTGGACCACGCTACCACTTCAGCTCCTTCTATTGTCATAGCCATAGTTGTCGTTGAAATCAGTTGTCCCTCCACGGCATTTTCTAACTCATAGCACATATAATAAAAGCCAAATCAACTGATTCCTTTGAAACATACCCTAACATTTTTTGTCCCCAACAAGATTGCACCATTACAGTTTAGATAATTCTGTTATATGTAGAAAGTGGACACTTAAAAAAATTTTGAACTACATGTGGAGGAACCTTGGAGCTTTCTAGATGTTACTCCTTATCTCCAAACTCACAACCGTCCATCAGTCTTCACTCTTCATATCTCCATACTCGAAACTGCCCTGCTACACCCATAGCATTTAACTCAATATTTGCAACTACTCTCTAGGTCATCTACTTCAACCACCTTAAAATATCATGAATAATCACCTTTGAATAATTGTCAGTTGCTATGGATTTGAGTAACTATATAGGTACTGTTATATCCGCTGTTAGACTTTCCTAGAAGTAGAGAAAATTATCAAAAAAGTCATAAACCTATTGTAATTGTGTCGATTGAGTTTTAAACTTATATTTTGGCTAATTGATTCCTAAAACCTTTGCAATTGCGTAAATTTAATCCATCGGTCAGATTTATCGAAACGTTGAGAAATATATCACATTGGACAAAGGATCTTCCACCTAACTTTGAACATTACAAGCAAGTTGCCTCAACTTTCCATCTCAAAGAAATATGTTATCATCTGAAAGTTTGTAATGTTAGAACCTATAATATCATTAGTAAGTAAAATTGGTTGGCAACTTTCTTGTCCAGTCAACTATTTGTAACTTACCAGCAAAATAGTGATTTTATTTTTCTCAAATCTAGTATCCAATTATAGATTTTTCTCGGCCAATAGTATCCAATAGTAGATTAACAAGAGCTTTTAAATTTGGCTTTACTAACATAACAATTTTAGGTTTACTTTGAAAACAACAACTTATTGTGTGAGCCACAAATTTGTGAAAGAGTGAACTCCGCCATAATATATAATAATTTATTATTTGGTTTTTTGTGGTTCAAGAAAGAATGTTTTTCTCATAGTAAATTAAAAACTGTTACCCAATTATTCTTTTTACAATTTGATAATTGGGCTTGTCAATTAGTTAGAAATGGTTTTACCATCTCTTTCACAAGTAGATCAGTACGTGTTTTATTGCAAGTGGGCTCTAGCAATTAATTAGTAACTTATTGATAAAATAACAATTTTATCATCCTTCATATTCAGTCATATGATACCAAGTGCTATAAAATTTTATAATTGGGCCATCAAGTAGTTTGTGACTTACAAATGAAATAGTGATTTTATCATCATAGATTGCGTATGCATACCAAATGCCTGAAAATTTTAAAAGTGGGCCCCTTCGATGAAATAGTAACTTATCAATAAAAATTCCATGGTACGTTTTCGAATCTAATATTCAGAAGCAGATCACAAAGTGCTTTATTATATTGGCAATGAGTGCAGCTAATTATTGGTGACTTGCCGATGAAATAATGATTTCACTACTCCACGTCCGGTAGTAGATCACGGAGTGCTTTGAAATTACACAAGTGGGTCCTTCGAATTAATTACCAGATTATCCATTCGGTTATAATAACATCTAAACTTAGGTTCAAAACATTTATTTAATTCGTTAAAACCATCCATCCAAACAATATAGTTGGACAGTTTATTAAGTTCCAGCACTAGTCAACCGGACCTCCAACGTTTATAACAATCTTGGATCTTAACTTCAGGTGTCAAGTTCAAAATTACAACGAGTTTTTCACCGTAGTCCCTTCAGCTTCCATCCCTACTCAAGCAAAGCTTCTCTCTCATCGAGTGTCTAAGACTCGCCAAACTAAAGGTTGAGCTGAAAATCGCATAACAGAGGATATGATATAAGCATTGGCCACCAAAAATAGAGAGTTATGGAAAATGCTACTTCATGGTCAAGAAACCAGTGAAGGCTTTAGTAGCAAAACACGACACATCCAACGAGAGTGGCCGAAGGCCCATGACCACCTCCTCCATGGTGACTTCCGTGGTGGCCTCCATCGTGGTGGTGGCCGTCATCACCTCCGACTACGTAGTTGTTGTAATTATGGTTGTAATTATGGTTAATGGATCAACGAAAGTCAATAAATTAAGATACGTTTTTTCTATTCACATATCTCTTTTGGATTCATGAATTTCCTAGATTCATGTATATTTTAGTTCATGTATTTATTGAGTACACGAATCTCTTGAATTCATGTATCTTTGAATTCATGAATCTCTTGAATTCATGTATCTCTTGATTCATGAATTTCGTGGATACATGCGTCTATTTAATTCATGTATCTCTTCTGTACATGAACAAAAAAAAAAGCTCTATAAATAGATAAGAGCATAGAGCTTCAAAATGGTTTTTTTTTGTTTTTGGCTTTTGGTTTTTCTGACTCGATTCCAAAAGGCTTGATATTCTTTTCTACTCTTCTGTTTTTTCTGAGTGTGCTGGTTCAATTGAACGGTTCGATTCAGTCCTGTTTGCATAGTGCTAATCCAAATAGGTTCGAGGTGTTGTATCTTGGGAGGCATAGTTCGTGAATCTGCGGAGCACCTTTGGCAGGAACTAATCGCCTTAAGGAGATTCGGATATCCGTACCTCACCTCCAATTTTATGTTATATCTTATTTTCTTCATCTCCAAGATTTGTAAAGGGAAGGATATTATAAAGTTGTTATCATCTTCTTTGCATTGATGTTCTGATTACAACAAACAGTTTGTGTTTTCTTTGAATTAATTTCCAACAATCTTAAGGCGATTAGCTCACTCACTGTTTGTTGTGCTTGTCAGATTATTGAGATGGCTGAAAACTATCAAGTGCCATTCAATGTCCATAATGTTTCAGGAGACATTCCTATGGTCGATTCAACCATTGCTATGGAAGATGTTCAACCCTTAGGGTCTGAATTTGTAGCAGCCAATGCTATGGCCCTTAGGCCGACACCAATTTTGGTGGTGCGGGTACAAGTCACACAACCGGTATGCCCGGGACTGAATTCAAAACAGTACAAGCTAAATGGCTTTTGGCTCCGTTTCTAGAGGGGTAGTTCAACGAACCTTGCCTACTGTGATGGCAACACCTCAGTTACAGTTAATGAGAGATTGTCTGCTGTGGTGATGTCCAAAGCATCTCTAGTGTCGAACACTAATGGATGGTGGCTAGACACAGGTGCCACGAATCACATATGTGTAGATAAACACATGTTCTCATCTTATGAGAAGGCTGAAGAAGATGAGAAGCTTTATATGGCTAACTCTACATCAGCAAAGATTGTCAGAAGAGGAAATGTGATCCTGAAGTTTACATCTGGCAAGGAGGTCGCCTTGTTGAATGTGCTGCATGTACCAGAGATTCGGAAAAATCTAATTTCTGGCCCTATACTTGTCAAGAAGGGTTTCAAAGTTGTATTTGAATCTGACAAGTTTGTACTTTCGAAAGGAGGGATGTATGTGGGAAAATGGTACTTGTGTAATGACCTGTTTAAAGCCAATGTGGCTATCATTGATGTAAACTCAAATTATGTGTACCCAAAGACTATCAATAAAG
The DNA here is from genome assembly GCA_016097605.1 of Eucalyptus guilfoylei. Taxonomy (NCBI): domain Eukaryota; kingdom Viridiplantae; phylum Streptophyta; class Magnoliopsida; order Myrtales; family Myrtaceae; genus Eucalyptus; species Eucalyptus guilfoylei. The sequence goes on along the minus strand of CM027870.1, from coordinate 10,314,705 downwards.
AAAAGTCTTCAGTTTACACTGTTGTGTCTCCTTATCTATGGCATGGTAGATTAGGACATGTAAACTATGGTACAATGAAGAGAATAGCAAACTTGGGGTTAATTCCAAGATTTGAGTTGGATGCTCATTACAAGTGTGAGACTTGTGTTGAGGTCAAGTTTGCCAAGAAATCTTTCAAATCCATTGAAAGAACAAGTGAACCTCTACAATTAATCCATAGTGATCTATGTGATTTAAAGTTTGTAGAAAGTAGAGGTGGAAAGAAGTACTTCATCACATTTGTGGATGACTGTACTAGATTTTGCTATGTTTATTTATTAACTAGCAAAGATGAGACTATGAGCATGTTTGTCAAGTATAAAAATGAAGTTGAAAACTAACTTGATAAACGAATCAAGGTGCTCAGGTCTGATAGAGGAGGAGAATACAGTTCAATCAATTTCAAAGAGTTTTGTGCTCGTTTTGGAATAATTCTCCAAACGACTGCACCTTATACTCCACAACAAAATGGAGTTGCTGAACGATTGAACAGAACACTAAAGGAGATGGCTAACGCCATGCTTTTGAGTTCAGGTTTACCTCAGAAGTTATGGGGGGAAGCAATTTTAACTGCAAATTATATTCTTAATAAAATACCCCACAAAAAGACAGGTAAAACTCCATACAAGTTATGGAATTGAAAGTTGCCATCCTACAATATTCTAAAAGTGTGGGGGTGCATAATGTGATTTATAACGGTAAGTCTAGACACACTCGTTGTAGATACAATACCGTAAGACAGTTGCTCTTAAATTAAATCATTTCTTTTGACTTTGTAAAGTCAAAGGAAAATATTGCGGATCCACTGACAAAAGGTTTGTCAAAAGAGCATATAAACTGCGCATCGAGGGGAATGGGTTTAAGAGCCTTAACCCAATAAAGAGATTCCAGGGTGGAAACCTAACCTATGCGATTGGAGATCCCATGGTCTAGGTTCAATAGGACAACGCAAATTTTGGAAACTCTAGTGTAAGCACTGTCTCTCATTCCTATTATGCAATAGTGCTTTCCTACATCGTTATTAAGGGTACGCTATGCGTTTAATGATTCCTATAACTTGGAATGTCACATCCAAGTAAGATATGATAGGATTTCTTTATAGGAATGCACCTATATGCGTGGAGCTGGCCGACTCTATGAAAATCTTTAAAGGCTAGATTTTCTAAAGCACGCATGAATCCCGAGAGGTTCAGGGCCAAAAGAACGAACACAACCGAGAACCAATCTTGAATTGGAAATACTCTGTGTGAGGTTTATTGTCTAGGTTTACACAAACAACTGGCGATTCAAGGCTTAGTCGATCGACTAGTTAAGTAAGTCCGATAGGCTTTCACTAAAGAAGGTTCAAAGCGAAAACTACCTATCTTGATGCGGTGTATTTCAACAAGCATGCTCAGATTCCTTCGAGTCAAAAATGTTTTGTTGATCCATTAATGTGGGGGATTGTTGTAATTATGGTTAATGGATCAACGAAAGCCAATAAATTAAGATACGTTTTTTCTATTCACGTATCTCTTTTGGATTCATGAATTTCCTCAACTTTTATGTTCACGTATCTATTGAATTCATGAATTTCCTAGATTCATGTATATTTTAGTTCATGTATTTATTGAGTACACGAATCTCTTGAATTCATGTATTTTTGAATTCATGAATCTCTTGAATTCATGTATCTCTTGATTCATGAATTTCGTGGATACATGCGTCTATTTAATTCATGTATCTCTTATGTACATGAACCCAAAAAAAAAAAAAAAAGCTCTATAAATAGATAAGAGCATAGAGCTTCAAAATGGTTTTTTTTTTGTTTTTGGTTTTTCTGACTCGATTCCAAAAGGCTTGATATTCTTTTCTACTCTTCTGTTTTTTCTGAGTGTGCTGGTTCAATTGAACGGTTCGATTGAGTCTTGTTTGCACAGTGCTAATCCAAACAGGTTCGAGGTGTTGTATCTTGGGAGGCATAGTTCGTGAATCTGCGGAGCACCTTTGGCAGGAACTAATCGCCTTAAGGAGATTTGGATATCCGTACCTCACCTCCAATTTTACGTTATATCTTATTTTCTTCATCTCCAAGATTTGTAAAGGGAATGATATTATAAAGTTGTTATCATCTTCTTTGCATTGATGTTCTGATTACAACAAACAGTTTGTGTTTTCTTTGAATTAATTTCCAACAGTAGTAACCACCACCTTGGATGTTTCTCCTTTTTCAAGAAAATTATCCAAAAAGTCGTAAATCTATTATACTTCAGTCACTTATGTCATAAACCGTTTAATGACGTCAATTGAGTCATAAACATTTTAATATTTTGCTAATTGAGTCAATTCAGCTAAATTTGGCCAGATAATCATTTGACATAGATGCCGTCTTATGTGGCACAAGTGGCATTGGCATGGATAATTTTTAATAACATTCTAAAAGTTTCTCAATTATTTATTTATTTTCTTTCCTTCGTTTTTTTCCCCAATTTTGGCCAGCAAGGTCATCGGCCGACCATTATCGGCCATAGGTGAGGGCCAACGTCCCTCAATTGGCTTGGTTGGCAAGGGCTATGACGCCCTCACCCAAAGTAGGCGAGGGTCACTAGCCCTCGACTATGGCCGGAGTTGGGAAAAAGAACAAAGGAAAGAAAGAAAAGAAAAAAGAAAAGAAGAAAAAAAATAAAAAATTGAAATATTATTAAAAATGGATCCAAGTCATCGCCAATCATGCTACACGAGAAGGCTAGCATTCACGTTGGTGATTTTTAATCAGGATTTGTTTGATGGTCTCAATTGGCAAAATATGAAAAGATTTGGGACTTAATTGACACAATTAAAAGATTTAAAACCGAATTGGTAAAAATGTAATAAATTTAGGAATTTTTTTGACAATTTTCCCCCTCCTTTTCTTTATGCGGCAAGAGCCAGACGAGTTGATGCCATCTTTGCCTCAGGAAAACATAATGACCAACGAGAGGATCAAGCACAGCACGATAGAAGATCCGTTCCATCATCACCATGAGCTCCGGCGCTTGCAAAAGCGACCCAATTTCTCGCCTCTAATTTCCTCATGATCCCATGGAGAGATGAAAATACCACCGTATTTCATTCTCTAGATGTGGGTTTGAATGACCATAAGGTCACTTTTACCCACTGGAGCCCAATGCTATCTGGACCTTCTTAATGGCACCCCATTGCAAGATTTTACACTCTATCAATAGTTGATTGATGTTTAGTATATCTCATCGTTATCCGTCCTGATATAATTTTCTCGGCTCATATCCAAGAGGTAGCTTTTTCCGTTCTACTCACTATGGTGATGTGGTCCGTTCATTTTCTAATCACTCGCTTTGTATCTTATTAAGCCAAGTAAATACGAAACTGCCGAAAAAGACGCAAAACCCTATTGTAGAAATGCAATCATTAACATCCCCGGTATAGTCCGCACTCAAGTAGGCACGTCGCTCTAGGATAGTGTAGGAAGGATGGTAAAGATCATATCATAAGATCCCTCTCAGAAGAAATCTCTCTCCTCATTCCTAAAGCTCCGCATCATTTCCTTTTTCTAGATTTCCCACATTCCAGTCCGAACCTAAGCATCAGAGGACCAATCCAGGCACAAAATCCGTACGGCCCAATCAAATTCCAGCAAGACCTTCGGCAGAGTTCGTGGTTCTCATTTCAGCCTTCAAAATTGGCGCCGTGTGTGGGAATGAATGAATAGCTTTGTTGTTCTTCCTCGAAATTTCTAGAAATGGCCTCACTGAAATCCAACAACGCCCCTCAACAATTTGAAGAAAGGAAGGCATTTTTCCATCGACATCGTGTCTTGTCCACAAGATCTTGTTGGGGAGTGTTAAGTTTGAGCTTGTTGGGGTTCTGAGGAAGCAAGCAATCTTCTTCCTTTTGGACCGCTGGAGAGGCTGCTTGTTAGAAGCAAACTAGACGTCTCCTTCATCAAGAGTCAAAAAGAAGCGACCTGAGAGTGTCCCTGTCGGGCTGCACCTCTAACTGTCTGGGGGCAGCAAGTAAAAATTACCTTTGTTAATGGCTGACTGGGACAATGGAAATACTTTGTCACCACCAGCCATCTCGCGGCTTCTTCATCCATTTCCATAGCGCTCGAGGGTTTACTGCAAGAAGAGAAATGTTGAAATAAATGATATATAAATGAAGTTTCCGCTATTAAAAGGGGACATATTCAAGAAGTGTTACCCCCTCGACGTACCCCTACCATTATAAGGTGGGAAAGGAGTAAGATTAGCTTCGAAGAGACTCTATTGGTGATCAGGCCCTTGATGTCCCGTTGATCCCCTCAACCACGATCTCTAAGACTAGCTTCAAAGAGACTCCGTCAGTGATAATGTGCCAAACAGTATCTGATTCTATTCTTTTATTTCTTGAAAAAGAAAAAAATAGAAATTAGTTTAGTAACTTTTTTATTCCCGATTGAAAACAAAAGACTTTTTTATTCTTGGGAATGGATTTAGAATAGAATCAAGATGTACAAAAAATTTGCTTCTTTGTTCCCGTAAATAACTCCAGAATCAAGCATTTTATTTTATATTTTTCTCTTTTCTTTTCTTCTTTTTCTCTTCCTCTTCTTCTTCCTCTAGCCAATTGTTGGCCACGGCGATAGCCGACGACCGGCTAGATGAGGTCCGGCAACCTTGCTAGAGCCTTGGCAGGGGTCAATGAGGCTCTCAGAAGGCTGGCGACTAGCAAGAGGAAGGAGAACAGAAAGGAAAAAAGAAAAAGAAAGAAAAAAAAGAAGAAAAAAAGTAATAAAATTACTTTAAAAAATTAAAAGAAATTCTAAGTCACAAAAAAATTTGAGGTTTGTACCAAATACATTTCTTTTTTGGGAATATAAATTTTAGACAATTACCACATGCCTTCAAATACTTAGAAATTCATTTAGAGAACGGAATAAAAAAATTATTTTTAAGTAAAAATTGTTTTCGAGAACAAAATTCTTATCAAACACTCTTCAATGGTCTTTGTGGAGAGCGGCTCCCCTTGTTGGGAGTCCCCACTGTCTCAGTAGGTGAGTCCAATCCTTGTTGGATCCAGAGAATAAACTTTTCCAGCCCAGCGGAGAATTAGAAGAGAGCCTGTGATATATCTAATGGCGTTAGGAGTGAGCTGGCACGACGGGAGACCTACTAAGGATTTAGTGGAATTGGAAATCTAGGGCCAGCAGCTAAGCGTTCTTGGCTAACGCTTATGCAGCCAGGTTTAGGCGTACAAGCCCAGTCCACAAACCAGGACAATAAATGGTGAAATTTCCAGGAAATCGGCGTCTCTTCTAATGTCTGCTAAATCAGCCAGGTAAGGGAACTAGAGAATTAGCCAGCAGGAAAGCCAAGATCCGCGTTGCAGACCAAGGTCGAGAGGAAGAGGACGGGTCGGAGGACCCCGCACTGGGGGTGCGATATTGGGTTGAGAACCCAAGTTGACCAACTGATCATCTCGAGGGCAACATAGAACAGAAAGAAGATCAACTTGGAAGCAAAGAAGTCATGCTTGAAAACTAGGGAGGGAAATCGATGATTCGAGATTCTCAAAAAATCCTGCTTAGTGGGACAGTTACCATTCACTAGAAATCAAGTGCCAGGGTTGCTGTCGGTCAAGGGGCTGAATGCGAACGTTTCAATTCCTTGTTTTTTCTATTTTTTTTATTTCCGGAGTAAAAAAAGAACATAAATCTATTTAGTAAAACAAATTAATTTTTCTATTCCCCGGAATAAAAAAAATGACCTAGGAATAAATTTGGAATAGAAATAAGAAGTAAAAAAAAAGTAATTTATTATTCCTGGAAATAATTTCTAGAAATAAGCCTTGTTTTTTTCTTTTCTTTTTCTTTTGTTCTTCTTCCTTGCCATGGTCATTGTCCTTGGATCCGTGGCCGCCTGCAGCCATTGCCAGTTGCATACCAATTGTCGACCATCTCTGGCCGCCGCCGCTGTCGTGAGCCGACTATTGTCGCCTGTCGGTTGACTGCCACCGCTCGTTGCCCATTGCCACTGACGCTCGTTGCTTGACCACCGACACTCGCCAACTATTGGCCTCCGCCACTAGCTGCTAGCTGTCGCCACTCAATTGCCACTATCGCCCGACCGTCGCCGCTGTCGCTACCGCCACCAACTGTCGTCCGTTGTAGCTACTTGTCGCGCTTCGCCCATCATCGTACGATCGCCACCCGCAGCCCACCAGCCACCAAAGGCAAACGGTAGGCAGCGGGCGGCGAGTGGCGATCGGCATTTGGCAATCGGTGAACAAGAAGAAAAATGAATAAATACAAAAATCTATGGAAGAAAAACAAATAAATGCAAAAATTTATGGATTGTACTAAATATTTTCCTATTCTTTTTCTATTTCGAGAATAAAAACTTTGTATAGTTACCAAACACGTTATTTTAGTTAGAAATTGTTTCAGGCAGTAGAAATATAAAATAACTATTTTTGAAAAGAAATTATTATCTGGAACAAAAATGTTACCATTCACTTCCTAAATTACTATTAAACGGGTTAGATTGTGCAAGCCAATTGAACGGTCTAGAGCTAACATCGTATAACTTTCTTGCTTGGTGGAAACCTTGGAGTAGGATAGATGCTGATATGATGGTGAAGTTACATCAATATCCAGCGGCCAAGCTTTGACCACTAGATGTAACGGCCGAAAATATATGGCTTCCTAGCTCCCTCTCTGCCTCTCCAATTAACGCCAAGAACAAAAGGGAAGGATACTTGGAATCCATTTTAATCTTGGTAAGTCAGATACACCAAATGAGGCCGAGGGTGGAAACAAGTGATGAATATGTTTTAATTAACCAATCAGCTCATGACACGTGCCCAATAATGCCTGCAAGTTTTTGGTTACCATTATCGGATAATAACATCGACAACCCATTGAGCTGGACTTGACAAGACATCACTTTAATATGATCGTCCATAAAAATTACACAATCTGACATGTGGTGGCATTTGGCGTGCATTTGCGGCGAGTTTTTAGGACATGGGCCGTTTAAGGACAACGAGCCTGTTGGTGGTCTCTGTTTTTTGGATTGAGCAATGGAAGGATGTTGAACTGCAACTGAAAGGAGAGGACTTGATGGAGAACGGTGGCCGGTGTGGCTGGCCGTGAACAAACTCAATGGGTTTTTCCTTAAACAACAAATAACTCTGACATCAAGTCGAGAATTGTAAATAGAGAGGATTATAATATCCGTAAATTATCAAATGAAGAACACAAGTATAGGGGGAGAGTACAATTATACTTAAATACAACATATGTAAATAACCCTAAATAGCAATCCTAATATGAAACACAGATCACACTATCGCATTGCAATTTATTAAAATGAAACTGCTTTTATTTTTTTTTAACTCATGCCTTAAGGGTATATAAATATAAGGTCAACTCAACACCCTCCGCCGCCCCCGCCGCCCCCACACCCTCCGCCGCCTCCACCACAACCGCCGCCTCCACCGCAACCGCCACCTCCGTCACCTCCGTCGCCTCCGCCACCTCCGTCGCCTCCGCCGCAACCGCCACCTCCGCTGCCGCCTTTGCGGCGGCGGCCGCTTTCATCCTGAGAGTCACCACAGGAAAATATAACAACTGACGCAAGTATCAAGCACAGCACGAAAATCACTCCGGACTTGAGTAGCAGAAGATCCGCTCCATCATCTCCATGAACACCGGGGCTTGCTAAATCGATCCAGTTGCTCGCCGTTGATTTCCTCATTATGTCGTGAAGAGAAGCAAGAACTCAACCATTCGCGGTATCAATAGTTGTAGGAAGGAGACAATATACATGAGATGAGGGACCTTCATTTATATAGGGATGAGAAAAGTACGTCACTGTCAATCTCAAAAACTGAAGGATGGATGCAAGTTGTCAACCACCCAATTATTCCACACTGACGACTTTTTGATCCGGTTGTGAAGAAAATTGGGTGTCGTGTTGGAATTGTGATTAGCTTCATCAATCTCTATACTTCGCGATCTTAACGGATGATGTTTTCTGACTCGAATTATATATTATTGATGCGAGAGGCTTATGATGATTTCCATATAAATTATTTGTGCTAGCCTCCATTCTCATCCTTCTATTCATTAAAAAAAAAAGTATCTCCTCCGTAAAAAGTACTGTTTCTTTAATACGGTAAGTTTATCTATTAATTTCAGATTAATTTACAATTCATTGTGAAAAAGGGAAAAAAAAAAAGATGGGATATCAAAGATTGGCTTGTATTTCAATTAGTCACAATAAATTTTTTTTTACACGAATGTTGACCCAAAAATCTTTTAAAACTCACATAATATTTTGGATTTGACGGAAAAGGGTCAAATTCAACTTTTGATAAATCTAGATGAATGAACTTTATTCAAATTATTATATAAATTCACTAATATGATCTAACTTAAATATAAATTGCATCACCAAATCAAAGATACCCACAGAACATAATACGTACTTCATACACCATCGATATACTTTTCACATTGGAAATAAGGAGTGTACTCGTTGAAAGATCATGTGCATGGTCCATTGTTTCTTAATAAGTTTCTATTGTTGAATTCATTAAGGTAAGCAAAATTTACAGAATTTATATTTAGATTCCTCCATAAGTCCGGTCGGTTGGTATGGGGCTGTGAGAGGAATTTTTGGTCAATAGGGCAGCGCATGGTAACGCTCCTGTTTCTCTCAATTTCTGTTCTTTTGTTCCCCGGAACAAAAAAAGAACAGAAACCTGTTTGGTAAAATATTTGTTCCCGGGAACAATTTCTCAAATTTTTTGTTCCCGGGAACAGTTTTGAGAAGCAAAAAAAAGTTGCTTCTTGTTCCTGGGAACAATTTTTAGAAATAAGCCAATTTTCTTTTTTCTTTTGTTTCTCTCTCTTGGCGCGGCCACCTCCAATCGCCCGGAGCCACCGCGGACCGCCGCCCCCCGCCGCCGCCCGCCGCCTCCGCTCGCCGCCGCCGCCACCCACCGCCGTCGACCGCCGCCGCTTGCCACCGCCATCCGCCGTCGCCGGCCGCCTCCCGCCGCCAACCGCCGCCGCCGATCGCCGCCGCCGCCCGCCCGTCGCCGCCGCCACCCGCCAGTGACGGCCGACGGCGGCAATCCTGCAGCAGTGACGGGTAGCGGCGGCGACGGGCGGCGAGTGGCTGGTGGTGGCGGCGGCCAGCAGCGATGGGTAGCTGGCGGCGGTGGGCGACTGGTGGCGGCGGCGGCCAGCGGTGATGGGCAGCTGGCGGCGGTGGGCGGCTGGTGGCGGCGGGCCGGCGGCAACGGGCTATCGGCGGCGGCCGGTGGCAACGGGCTATCGGCGGCGGGCGGCGGGCGACGGCCGACGGTCGGCGATCCGTGACCAAGAATAAAAAATGAATAAATACAAAAAAGAAATTGTTGCGTTACCAAACACATTTCTATTATTTTTCTATTCCAAGAGTAGAAATTTTGTGTAGTTATCAAACGGGTTCTTTTACTCAGAAATTGTTCCCCGGAACAGAAATAGAAAAGAACTATTTCTGAAAAAAAACTCTTCCCCGGAACAGAAGCGTTGTCATGCGCAGCCTAGGTCTCCGTGACCACTGATGTAGCAGCACTCAATAAATAATGGCCACGTCAAAAAAGGCTAAACTCGACCTTTCTGTTGCCCTTTCTTTGAATTTGGAATGTTCTTCTTAGAATAACGGTGGCTGTTAGCCTAGCCGCACTCTTACCCAATTGGCTTAATTATGGAACAACTCCAAAATGTCCTCCAAGTGAATTTTTCTTTTTGCGGCCAGAGCAGAGCGAGCCGTTGCCTTCATTGGCGCAGGAAAACACGATGATGGACGCGAGCATCAAGCACGCCACGAAGATCACTCCGGCCTTAAACAGCAGAAGACCCGACCCCTCATCACCACCAGGAACGCCGGCGCTCTCGAAATCGACCCAATATCTCGCCATGAATTTCCTCATCATCTCATGGAGAGAAGCAAGAATTTAACTCTACTCCTGAGGCGAGGAACATTCAATTTAAGCACTGGCCATAACGGTGATAGACCACAAAAGTCGAGGGGACAACTTCGGAGATAATTCCCTTCGGATGACTTGTTGGGAGTCGTGACGAAAGTTCTACGAAATTGCTTCTGATCGAACTTCGACATTCTTAAATTGGCGAAGTGGTGATGTCGAGCTCGTGATCGTAATCTCAGAAAGAGTCCTGCACATGCCCCTGGTTGGTCCAAAACGGTGAACAAGGGAAGTTGCGGGTCAATCAAGACTACCGGTGAGATGATTCGACACTTCATAGATGATTCGACACTCCATGTTCGAGGTGGGACGTTTCGTATTTTGGCCGATTTACCGGTCAATTCTGTTTTTGGTCGAAAGGTACGGCTTTCTTAATCTTAAGTCAGCTGGTCTATGACTTAAGAGAGCCGTTGTATCTTGGGAACTTTCTGGGCAATATAGTAGCTACCAAGAAATTGTTATTCCTGTCAGTGATTTATGGCACACCTTGTAATTGCTTCAACGTTGCTCGAAACTTTTGAGCGAAACTCCAACCAAGTCCTCCCGACAAAAACTCGCTTGGAATTGATGATGTGGCAATCCAGTCATCACATGCTATTTTAAGTGGTGCGTCCGCGATCTGATGTGGACAAATTTACTCGAAACGATGCTCTTTTGCATAACTTTTATTTTTTATTTTTTTATTTTTTTTCACCTCCTCCTTTAGCCAGATATGGCGCATCCTTCTTCGTTGATTTCATGATTAAATCTGCAAACGCCATTGTTGCTCAACTCCCCAAGCTTTCGCTGTTTGCTCGTTGAGCTCATGGTTGTCGAGCTCGATGGTTAGCTTGAAGCAACTGAAGCATAGCCACTTCGAGCTCTGTGGCCATTGAAGGCCATGGAGATTGAAGTCGCTTCTACTGCTTCTTCGTTTCTAGGCAATTATTCAAGCTTTAGGGCGCGTTTGGTAGTGATTCTGTTCCCGAGAATAAATTCTGATCAGAAATGATTATTTTTTATTCTGTTCCCGAGAACTAATTCTGAGTAAAAGAACGCGTTTGGTAACTGTACATAATTTCTGACTCTGGAATAGAATTATGTTTGGTACTGTGTTCATTGATTCTGTTCCAAATCAATTTATTTTAATTTTTAAATAATTTTTATAAGTTTTTCCTTTTTTCTTTTATTTTTTCCTTTTTTTCTTTTATTTTTTTATTTTTTTATTTTTTTATTTTGTTTTATTTTTTTTATTATTATTATTTTCTTTTTCCTTTTTTATTTTTTTATTTTTTCTCCTATTCTTCTTTTTTCTTTTTATTCTTTTTTTCTTCTTCTCCTTCTTCTTCTTCTTCTTTTTTTCTTTTTTCTCCTCTTCTTCTTTTTTTCTTTTTTTTTCTTTTTCAGGCCAGATGAGAGCCTCCGGTGAGCTCATCGGACCAGTTGCCGACGATTGCCGGCGACTGACGGCGGCGGACGGCGGCGGGCGGCGGCGAACGGCGGCGGGCGGCGGTCGCGGGATGGCAGTCGATGAAGAAGAAGAAAAGAGAAGAAGAAGAGTTTTGATTCTCAATTTTGTTCCCGGAACAAGAATCAACTTTTTTTTTTATTCTTGATTCTCTTCCCAATCTGATTCTAGGAACAAATTTGGTCCCGGGAACAAAAATTTTACCAAATGCGATTCTCGTCCCAAACTGATTCTGGGAACAAAAAATCAGAATCAGGCATTGTTTGGATGGTTACCAAACAGGCCCTTAGTGTAAATAAAATCATCGGGAAGCTAATTGAATTTTTAGGGGTTTCAATTGTAGAACCCGAAAAAAATTCAAGTGAGCCCACTTTCTGTTGGTCCGTAGAGTTTTAGAAATTTGTCAGTTGAGACAATTGAAGAGCTGTTTGGCGTCAATTGAGTTGTGGCTTACGGATATGGATGATCATGCTCAAAATCTTTTTGTCATAAGTGTTCACGCTTTACTACGAAAAAAATAAATAAATAGTGGACATAAAAGGAAAAAGGAAAGAAAAAAAGAAAAGAAAAGGATAATAATTAGAAAACTAAGAAAATTAAGCAAAACGGTATCGTTTCGAGTAAAGTTGTTTGCATCAGATCCTATCACATTAGCAATTTCAAGTGAGAAATAACCGGGAGGACTATAATAGAATTTCACGTAAGGGTTTAGGAATATATTTGAATTAAACTAGATTAAAATACGTATAATAAATTTAAAACTGAAATAGCAATTTTTTTTTCCACAAAGTATGTTTTTCTCTATTATTATTTAGCTAATAAAGAATACCAACCAAAGACTAATTTCATTTTATTTTATTGGATGATTTGGTGCTGAAAGCAGTCTTCATTGCTAGGGTCTAAGAGATTGAAATCTTATATATTTTATTGAGTTTTATATATAGTAAATTTTTTCACAAGTGCATAGCATGTGTGCGATTCAAAATGGATTTGGATGTGTTGTGAAATAATTGTTGAAGCTAATGGATTTTGCAATTCAAATTCATCAAGGAGATTAAAGAGAAATGACAAAGAAGACTAGAAATCTATGTTGTTCAATCCAAATGTCGATACCTATTCCTTAAATAGTTAACAGCAAAGAAATCCATTATGAATGGAGATTACATAGTTGCAATCACTAATGTATTTCTCTATCCTAGATCATACTCAAAGTAAATCTATAAGTGTGATAAGTGACTCAACAAACTCACAAAAATGTGTGAGATATAAAAATGACTTTACTATTGTGTTTGCTAGAAAGAGAACATGTTCTATGATGGTAAATTTCAAGAACCGGTAACGTAACTGGTAAGTAAAATTGCTTGGCAACTTTATTGCCCGGTCAACTATCAGTAACTTATCAATAAAATAATAAAATTATTATTCTCACATCCAGTGTCCAATTATGGCTTCTTCTTCTTTTTTTGGTCAATAGTATCCAATAGTTGATCAAAAAGTGTTTTTAGATTTGCCAATTTCGCTTGTCAATTAGTTAGTAAATTAGCAACAATATAAAGGTTAATACCACAAAAAAAAACCCCAAATTAGTACATCTGTATCAAATTTACCCCAAACTAATTTTTTAACCAAGAAAAATATCCGGTGAAATTGTGATAAATTTACCTCAAATAATTACAAAAAACCTTAAACTGTTACACTTGTAATAAATTTACCTCAAACTAATTTTTTTTTATGTCCAAAAACTCTAAACTGGTATATTTGTGACAAATATGCCCTCTATTTAATTAGATTAATACCACAAATAGCCACAAAACTGGTATAACTATGACGAATGGAGAGTAAAATCTCAAACTGATACACCAATCAAGCGTTATCCAACTTAGCAATTTAACAGTAAAATTAAACAGAAACTAACATAAGTAAATTTATCACAAGGGTATCAATTTTGTGTCATGCCCCGATCCTCCGAGTGCGTGCCCATCCCTCTTCGGTCGATTAAAATAGCGACGTCCTAGGACGCATCGCCGACCCATTCATTTTAATGCACATGCGGAAGCAATTAAGTAATCTCCAAACAACAACAATATAGGATAGGAAAGCAGGGTCACAAACTTTCGAACTGAAAACGCACACACACACACACACCCACACACACACACACACACACACACACACACATATATACACACATAGCAAACCATGTCATATATAATACAAGCTAATTTATTTATAACGTCTACAAAACGGGGGCTTTTACAAAACTACAGGTCCTCTTCCTCCTTTCCATCATCCTCCACACTCCAACTGGAGCCTTCAACAGACTGCACCGGGGACTCTGATTCTTCAAGATTTGGGTCTATCGCGTCTACAACTGAACCTCCAGAGGGATTTGCAGTACCTTTCCCAAAAGCCACCTCCAGAATATACAGAGATATCTCAGACTTCGGCACGGGACCCTCTCTCTGGCCATCCTGAGCCTGGCGATACCATGATCTGTATTGGTGGGGCACCTTGTGGGTGAGACCTGCATCAACCCAGATTATGGACCTCACCAGCTCATAGGTCCAGCCCTTAGGGCTATCATGCAACAGAGTGTAAGATGTCTGTTTTGTAACCTTCTTAGGCCGTCCAAAAAACTCATGAGCTACCATCTAAGGACCTGAAATGTTATCTCACAACAAGGTGAGATGACGTCTCTGCGATTTCTACCCCCTAAGACCTAACTAGAAAGAAAATACGCCTTGAGGGATGCCTAAATACAAACACAAGTCGGAGGTCTTACCTTTGCCTCTGTTCTTTTCTGCAAGTCAGTATAATTGACATTTTCAACCAATCATTTCAAAACATCAAGACAGATCGAATCATCAATCAATCGACTTAGTCGATTACATGTCATCACGACCGCTTCTCGATCAACCCACTCAATACTATCTATAAGGTCCTATCAAATTAGGACTCCTCACCCTAAGCTGAAGATAGTAGTATAGCTCGGCCAAAGCTGATAATTTATTGCTCACTAGAAGCTGACCACAGATTATATTGCTCACCCAAAGCTAATAATAATGTACATCGCTCACCCAAAGCTGATAATTTATTGCTCACCAGAAGCTGACCACAGATTATATTGCTCACCCAAAGCTGATAATAATGTACATCTTGCTCACTAGAAGCTGCCACTTTTATCCTACCAGATAAAAATATTCGTGTATGGGTATACGGTCGGCCTTAGTCAAAATACAATATTTTCCTTTTGAACATCCCACTAATTTCAGCAGTCCCAAAATATTTTTTTGGCGCTATAGACCGATACCCGATAATTTTTCAATTAATTACTAAAACTAAATAAATTTAGGAATAAATTCCTAAAATACAAATCACATAAAATCTGCACAAATTAAAACTCAATTAAATAAACGGATCATACCACTGCAATCAGCATAAAATTCCGGTCACTAGCTATCAGGTCTAATTTCCGAAAATTAATTAATTAATTAATTAATTAATTATGAAAAATAATTATTAAATGCAAATAAATAGGACTTAGGCCCATAAAGCCTAATGAAAAGCCGAGACAGGCCCGGAAAATTTCTGAACCACTCTTAATAAATATTAGAGTTTGTCTAGGCTCTAACTATACTACTCTAACCACCTAACATGCAATAACAATTAATTAAATTGCTAATCTAATCTAACTATCCACATAATTCATGCTTAACTTAAACTAATCAATCCTTAAACGTCATTAACTTACTAAGTAGGAATTAGTGAGTTAAACTCACTTGTTAAACGATCCATCTGGATCAAAATGACGGGGACGCGGAGGGGCTCAATAAACTCTGAAGTGGCGACGGCTTTCGAGCACCGGAAACGGTCCAAAGTGGGCCTAGAAGGTTCAAGGTCTCTATTGGTTTCGGTGATGCAGAAGCGGTGCTGATTCGGTGGAAAAAAGGCAGCAAGGAGTCAACGCCGAAAGCTGCTGTAGCCGACTTCAGTTGAACTGTTGCTGGGGACGTCTCGGCTGCTGGCGTGGACTGGAGGAAAAAACCAAATTGAAGAAGCCGAAGTGGTGAAGGAGATGGGCAGCTGGCCGAAGGAGAGAGAGGGGTTGAGAGGGATGGAGTGTGTCGGCCAAAGGGAATTAAACATGCATAAAATGATAAAGAAAAGAAAGAGAGAAAGGAGAGAGGGTGGCATCGGCAAGGTGGAGAGAGGATAAGGATGACTCAAAAAGTCAAAGAAGAGGGAAAAGTGGGTGGAACATGGCAGAGGAGTTGTCAGCTAGGGGTAAGGTCGGCGAAGTGGATGAGAGAGGGAGAGGGACGAGCGAAGAGGAAGAAACAGAAGGAAAAAGGGGGAAAAATTAGTTTAAGAATATATTTTATACTCCTTAATCTTTTTTTTTTTTTGGGACTGGAAGAACCGCCTCAGTCGGTAGCCTAATCGTAAACCCCCAGGCGACGCTAGCGGAGGACCCACCACCCCGACGTCGTGCTTAAGACACCAAGTAACTCCGCCAACCCCCTTGCGTTGCAAGGGCTTCGAACATCCCACCTCTCTCGCAAAGGATCGCGGAGGCCTACCCAGCGGAGCCACCGCGACCGGTGGTTATACTCCTTAATCTTGATCCCACAAGTTCTCACAAAATTTCCTTTTTTTTCCTTAATTCATTCTTGCACATTAAATTTTACAAATAACCAAGTTGATGTCTGAATATTGTAGCCCTTGTACCAGCCCATGAATTTCATCAATTGGACTTCAATTTCATTACAATCCTCTCCAATTGGATGTCAAATTTTGCTGAGAAAGAAGTCTACACCATTTTCCACACTTGGTCTCACCAACTAGTCCCTTTTAAAGGCCAAGAATCCCTTCAATTTGACCAATCCAACTTTTCATTCTTTTCTAAATCGTCCGAATCGATTTTCTGTAAAAATTCCGAACTCTCCGAAATTTCCTCAAAAGGTGAGTTGATGTTCCTAAAATCAATTGTGACCTGACAGAACTTTTAATTTCTGAAATCGGATTCAAATTCGTGGTTAATTTCAATTCGGCGCGATTTTAGCGTGACCTAGGCAACCCAGTAGCTTTCAGAAATTTTTAGTGCAAATGACCCATGTTCGATTTTCTTCGAGCCATAAGAAACCCCTTCGACACATCAGCGACTCTCGGTAGTCGTGAAAATCTCGATGTTTCAAATACGGATATAGGGTACCAAAACGATAGAAAATCAATCTAGTGCCGATCGACGAGAAATTTGCAATTTAATGGAATCACTCACGTTTAACCATGCATCTCAGTCGAATCAACCTATCTCTGATTTTTAACCAATCTTACTGTGCCGAAATGATTTTTGCAGATGAGCACGGTCGAGTAGTCGATTTCTAGTCGAATCCTCAAGTCTATTGCATTAAAATCTTTTAAGGACTTCCCCAGATAATCTAGTTATCTCAGGAATGATCGGCTCTGAAAACAATACTATAGGCGCGTTGATGAAAGGCCCAATTTAATTTAATTGAAAACAGCATTGAAAATTCGGGATGTCACATTTTGGGTTTTTTATGGTAAAAAATTGTTTGAGGTACCACCGCCTTGATGGCCGAGATGGTTCGAGCTTTCTCTTTCTCACGAAAGGGAGGAGTTCGAATCCCCTCTTGGTCACTTGGGGTCTTAAGCGTGACGTCGAAGTGGTGGGTCTTCCGCTAGCGTCACCTCAAGTTTGCTCCGCTGCTATCGGCTTATAAGGGTTCCTGAGTCATCAAAAAAACAAAAAACAAAAAAAAACAAAAAAAAATTTGTTTGAGGTAAATTTATTATAAGTGTACCAATTTGGGATTTTTTGTTGTATTAACCCACAATATAATGTTTTTTACCATCCTTAAGTGGACTCCGTCATTTAATTTGTAATGTATTGATCAAATAACAATTTTACCATCCTAAAATTTAGTATCTAGTAGTATACTACTCCATGCTATAAAATTTTATAATTAAGCCCATCAAGTAGTTTGATTTTATCACCACATATCAAGTAGGATTAGGCCTCGTTGATTAGTTAGTAATTTAATAATGAAAAATTCATGTTACCATTCTCAAATCTAGTATTCGAACGCAGATTATCGAGTGTTTTACTATTTTATTGGTAGGTGAAGTAAGTTTTTGTAACTTACCAATGAAATAATGGATTTCGCTATTCCCGTATCTAGTAGTAGATTACCAAGCGCATTGAAAATTTTACAAGCGGGTCTTTCAAATTAATTAATAGAATATACCACTAAGGTTGAGAGTACCAATTTGGAAATAATTCAAGTGTGTTCATAATTCATTGGTGCTAATTTGCCTCTCTACGAGAACTGGTTTTTGATGCCATGTGTTGATTGGAGCATATGCTTTGCAAGCTAGTCTTTGCGATCCTTGCTCTACAACTCTTTCTATCCATTAACTACTTATTTAGCTAGCAAATCACAGTACCATTACCAACACCAACATAGAAAAAAGGAAAAAAGACTGACTTCATACTAGCCACCGCCCCCGCCCCTGCCCCCGCCCCCGCCGCAACCTCCACCGCCAACCCCCACTTCCACCACAGATGCAGCCAGCTCTGCTGTCGCCACCTCCGCCTCCGTGGTGACCTGCATGGTGGGCTGCGTGGTGGTGGACGTGGTGGTGGCCTCCATGGTGACCTCCGTGGTGGTGGCCTCCCTGATGGCCTCCATGGTGACCTCCATTATGGCCGCCACCGCCATCATTGCCTCCATCTCCGCCTCCGCCTTCGGCACCTCTCTTTTTCTTTTTGTGGCTAGGGCAGGACGAGTTGTGGCCTTTGTTGGCGCAGGAAAACAGGACAACGGACGCGAGCATCAAGCACGCCATGAAGATCACTCCGGCCTTAAGCAGCAGAAGACCCAATCCACCATCACCACGAACGCCGGCGCTCGCAAAATCGACCCAATATCTCGCCACGAATTTCCTCTTCATCTCATGTCGAGGGAAGCAAGAACTCGGTTACTCCCGAGGCGAGGAGCATTCAATTTAAGCACTGGCCATAATGATGATGGACTAGAAAAGTTGAGGGGACGACTCTGGAGACAATTCCCTTTGGTTGACGTACCGGGAGTAGTGGTGAAGGTTCTACGAAATTGTAGACATTCTTAAATTGGCAAGTGGTGATGTCGAACTGGTAATCGTAATCTCAGATAAGAGTCGTTCACATGCCCCTGATTGGACCAAAACGGTGAACAAGGGAAGTTGCAGGTCAATCAAAACTGTCGGTGAGATGATTCGACACTCGATGTTCGACATCGGAGGTTTTGTATTTTGGCCGGTTTATGACTCATTCTGCTTTTGGTCGAAAGATATGGCTCTCGCAATCGTAAGTCAGCTGGTTTATGACTAAAGAGAGCCGTTGTATCTTGGGAACTTTCTAGGCAATCGTCAGTAGCTACGAAGAAATTGTTAATCCTGTCGTAGATTTGTTGCACACCTAACAATTTATAGAATGTTGTCCGAAACTTTTGAGTGAAACTCCAATCATGTCCTCCCGACGAAAACTTGCCTGGAATTGTTGATATGGTGATCCATCTATCACATGTCATCTTAAGTGACATGTTAGCGATTTGACGTGGACAAATTTATTTGAAACGATGCTCTTCTACAGGATTTATATTTTATTTTCTTTCTAGTCAGGTGCCCGACCTGAGCATGGTAGCAACAAACTATTGGGAAGCTCCTGGATGGAAGCCTCGGCCTTTGGTCCAAGCGACCGGTCTCCTACTTCCCCGCACCACAGGCAACTCCAAACATACCTCGGACCTATTGATCTCTAGAGTTGATCCAAACTCAAAATTTGACAAGAATTTTGAGCCACAAATTTAACAATTTTTAGCTTGGCTCAATGTTCACGGCCAAGCCCTGGGGTGTCCTTCTTCCTTGATTTCCCAACTGAATCTGCAAACACGGTCGTTGCTCATCTCCGCAAGCTGTCACCGTTGCTCGTCGAGCTCATGGTTGTCGAGCTCGACAGCCATGGACCGAGCTTCCACATCTTGGTGAGCTTGCAGCAGCCGAAGTTCAGCTACTTCGAGCTAGGTGGCCATTAAAGGCCATGGAGATTGAAGCCGCTTCTTATTTTGTAGGCGATTATTCTTGCTTTAGTGTAGATCAAATCACCGTGAAGCTGATGAATTTTTAAGGGTTTCAATCATTTCCGTCTCATGTGGGCTTTTTTAGGGGGGGGGGGGGATTCAAATTGTAGAAGCCGAAAAAATTCACATGAGCCCACTTTCTGTAGGCTCGTATAGTTTTAGAAATTTGTCAATTGAGATAGTTGAATAGTTGTTTGGCGTGATTTGAGTTGTGGCTTACAGATGTGGATGATCAAGCTCAAAATCTTGTTGTCATAAGCATTCACGCTTTACCAGGAAAAAAACAGTGGACAGAAAAGGAAAAAAGAAAGAATAAAGAAAAGGATAAAAATGAGAAAACTAAAAAAATTAAGCAAAATAGTATCGCTACGAGTAAAGTTATTTGCGTTAGATAGCTGGATGGGATAACCGGTGACTGTCACGTCAATAATTTCATGTGAGAAATAGTTGGAATGATTATATTAGAATTTCAAGCAAGGATTTAGGACTATGTTGAATTAATTGAAATGTTTAAAATTGAATTAAATTTGCATAATAAGTTGAAGACTCAAGTAGCAATTTTCTTCGCAAAGTATGCTTTTTTCTATTTATAATTATTTATCTAATAACAAATGCCAATAACAAATGCCAATAACAAATGCCAATCAAAGACTAATTTCATTTTATTTTCTTGGATGATTTGATGTTGAAAGCACTCTTCATCACTAGGGTGGAGAGATTGAAGTTTTATATATTCTATTGAACTTTATATATTTTAACAAACGCATAGCGTGTGTGATGCAAAATGGAATTGGATGCATTGTAAGCTAACAGAATCTTCAAGTTAAATCTAATATGAGAAAAAAAAATTATCAGGAAAATTAACGAGAAATGACACAAGACACTAGAAATTTATGTCATTCAACCCAAGTGCCGGTACCTATTCTTTGGAAAGAGTTGGTAGCAAAGAAATCCATTATGAATGGAGATTACATAGTTACAATCACTCAGATGTTTCCCTACCCAATGTCACACAGTGTTATCTTACGATTTCTAACAAAAAAAAGTCATTCCAGAAATTCACAAAATGTGTGTTATCAGAATAGGGTAAACATTGGTAAAAAAAAAGGCTAAACAATACCGGACAGCCAAGAGGTTTATGTGGGCCTCTAGTCAGGTGCCCACCCTGAGCGTAGTAGCAACAAGCTATTGGGAAGCCCCTGATTGGAAGCCTCTGCCATTGGTCCAAAAACATCCCGGACCTATCGATCTCTAGACTTGATCCCAACTCCAAATTTGACTAGAATTTGAGCCGCAAATTTAACAAATTTTTAGCTTGGCACAATGTTCAAAGCGAAGTCTTGGTGCTCGTCATCCATGCAGGCTCTTTCAATATCTCGACAGGTGCTTAACCATTGCAGATGTTCATCAAAACTAAGTTGGGCTCGAACTACTCCAAAGGATTGAACTCAATTCACTTGTCCGCAAAAATCTATATGGCAAGGTGTTTTTTCGAGGTCAAATACTCTCCTGACATGAACACCAAAATAACTCCATGTCCAAATTCAATCACCAATCAAGGCATAGCCAGTCATTGATAAAATCAGCATGTCTGTCCATCATGACGTTTTCTAACTCATAGCACGTATAACGGAAGCCAAGGCACAACTACTCAGATTTCGACTATCCTTTAGGTCTCCTATGTCTTAGTTGGCGAAGCCAGTTATTGCCACACTACCAATATTGCTTCCTCTTAAACATACCCTAACATTTGTTGTCCCCAACAAAATTGCACCATGACAATCTAGACAATTTATGATATACATAAAGTGAGGTATTTATAGAATTTTTGTACTGTTGAGGTACCTTGGGCTTTCTAGATGTAACTCCTTTTCTCCAAACTCACAACCTTCCATCAATCTTCATTATGCATATCTCCAAACTCGAAACTGCCGTGTTGCAGCCAGAGCATTTAACTCAATATCGGCAACTACTCCTTAGGTCATCTACTTCAACCACCTTAAAAGTTCATCAATACTCATCTTTGAATAACTATCGGTTGCTATGGATTTGAGCGACTCTATAGGTACTATTATATTTACTGTACTTTGAACAAATTTAGACTCTCCTATAAGCACCACCTAATTTTGAATACTGTCTGGATCCCTTTGCAGTCGATCCATTACTCCTTTATTTTAAACGAAACAAACTCATCAAAAGTAACCTTGCTGGACGCAAAATCGGATATATAATCCTCGGTGAACATTCCAATAAATGAAGAAGACCATTTAAAAGAATGATTGTCATTATGGGCGTTGCTCTCATGATTTCATCTTCATCCATTTATATTGTCCACACATTATAGCATGAGGAACTTTATTTCGAGGTCGTATGTCTTCTTTCAGTGGGATGATCAAATTTATAGGTGATGAGGTTTGAATCAGCTTTACATAAAACTTCATCTAGATTAGTGGGTAATTTGACTAATGCGAGCATGTCAGCGATAGACTCTTCATGCAGTAATCCCACAAGAGGAAAATCTCACGTCATTAAGAGCAGGAAAAATTGTGGCATGTCAATGTTCGATGGATGACTTTATTACTGCGTTTGCTAAAAAGAGAACTGGCTCCATGACGGTAAATTCCAAGTACCTGTAATGTATCCATAAGTAAAATTGACTGGCAACTTTTTTTTTCCCAGTCAACTATCAGTAACTTATTAACAAAATAATAACATTATTATTCTGCAATGTAGTGTCCAGTTATCGATTTTTTTTTCTGCCAATAGTATCCAATTGTCGATCAACAAGTGCTTTAAGATTTGCCAATTGGGCTTGTCAATTAGTTAGTAAATTAACAACGATATAATGGCTTTTACCATCTCTTTCACAAGTAGGTTACCACGCGTTTTAAAATATTACAATTGGACCCCATCAATTAATTAGTAATTTATCAATCAAATAACAATTTTACCATCTTTAAATATAGTATCAAGTAGTATACTACCCTGTGCTATGAAATTTTATAATTAAGCCCAGCGCGTAGTTTGATTCTATCCCCATATATCGAGGAGTAGGCCTCATTGATTAATGAGTAATTTATCAATGAAAATTCCATGTTACCATTCTCAAATCTAGTATTCGAAAGCAGATTATCGAGTACTTTACTATTTTACCAATAGGCGTAGCAAGTTTTCGTAACTTAACCGATGAAATATTCGATTTCACTACTCTTACATCTAGTAGTAGATTATCAAGTGCCTTGAAAATTTTACAAGCAGGTCTTTCAAATTAATTAGTAGATTATACCACTAAGGTTGAGAGTACAAATATGGAAATAATTTCAAGTGTGTTCATAATTCACCGGTGCTAGTTTGCCTCTCTACAAGAACTGGTTTTTAATGCCATGTGTTGATTGAAGCATATGCTTTGCAAGCTAGTCTCTGCGAACTTTGCTCTACAACTCTTCTATCCATCAACTACTTATTTAGCTAGCAAATCATAGTACCTTTACCAACACCAACTTAGAAAAAATAAATAGAAGACTGACTTGAAATTAGCAGCCGCCGCCCCCACCCCCACCACAACCGCCCCCGCCCCTGCCCCCACCCCCGCCACAACCACCCCCGCCCCCACCCCCGCCGCAATCTCCACCACCGCCCCCACTGCAACCTCCACTGCCGCCCCCGCCACAACCTCCACCGCCGCCCGCGCATCGGTCCCTCCGCCTCCGTGGTGACCTGCGTGGTGGGCTGCATGATGGTGGACATGGGGGTGGCCTCCATGGTGACCTCTGTGGCGGTGGCGTCCCTGATGACCTCCGCAGTGACCTCCATGATGGCAGCCTTCGCCTCCGCCTTCGCCACCGCCGCCACCACTGTCATCGCCTCTGTCTCCGCCACCGTCATTGCCTCCGTCTCCACCTCTGCCTTTGGCATCTCTCTTTTTCATTTATGGCTAGAGCGGGACGAGTGGTCGCCTTTGTCGGCACGGGAAAACACTACGACAGACGCGAGAATCAAGCACGCCACGAAGATCACTCCGGCCTTAAGCAGCAGAAGACCCGACCCATCATCACCACGAGCGCTGGCGCTCGCAAAATCGATCCAATTTCTCGCCATGAATTTCCTCATCTTATGGAGGGATAAGCAAGAACTCAAACTATTCCTAAGGCTAGGAACATTCAATTTAAGCACTGGCCATAACGATGATGGACCACAAAAGTTGAGGGGACGACTCTGGAGATAATGCCCTTTGGCTGACGTATCGGGAGTCGTGGTGAAGGTTCAGCGAAGTTTCTTCTGATCAAACTTAGACAGTCTTAAAATGGCAAAGTGGTGACGTCGAGCTGGTGACCGTAATCTCAGATAAGGGTCGTGCACATGCTCCTGATTGGACCAAAACGGTGAAAAAGCGAAGTTGCGCGTCAATCAAGACGGTCGGTGAGAAGATTCGACTCTTTATGCTTGACTCATTCTGTTTTTGGTTGAAAGGTACAGCTCTCTTGATCTTAAGTCAGCTGGTTTATGACTTAAGAGAGCCGTAGTATCTCTGGGAATTTTTTAGCCAATCGTGGGCAGCTACGATGATATTGTCATTCCCATCGTAGATTTATTGCATATTTTGCAGTTGATTCAGTGTTGTCCAAAACCTTTGAGTGAAACTCCAATCAAGTCCTCCTGATGAAAGTCCGTCTGAAATTGTTAATGTGGTGGTCTAGCTATCACATACCATCTTAAGTGGCATGGTCAACAAATTTACTCAAAACGATGTCGTTATGCAGAACTTATATTTTATTTTCTTTCTATTTTTTTTTTCTTTTTTACCTCCTCCTTTAGCCAGGTCTGGCACGTCCTTCTACCTTGATTTCACGATTGAATTCTGCAGACGCCTTTGTTGCTCAACTCTACAAGGTGTCGCCATGGCTCGATGACTCGACAGCCATGGGCCGAGCCTCCACATCTTGGCGAGCTTGCAGCAACTCAAGTTCAGCTGCTTCGAGCTCGGTGGCCATTGAAGGCCGGGGAGATTGAAGCCGCTTCTACTGCTTCTTAATTTGTAGGCGATTATTCATTCATGCTTTAGCATATATCAAATTATTGGGAAGCTGATCCAATTTTTTGGGGTTTCAATCATTTCTCATATGGGAGGGAATTCAGATGGTAGAAGCCGAAAAGAATTCAAATGAGCCCACTTTCTGTAGGCTCATAGAGTGTTAGAAATTCGTCAACTGAGATGGTTGAGGAGTTGTTTGGCGTGATTTGATTTGTGGCTTACGGATATGGATGATCATGCTCAAAATATTGTTGTCATAAGCGTTCACGCTTTACCAGGCCAAAAAAATAAACAGTGGACAGAAAAGGAAAAAAGAAAGAATAAAGAAAAGGATAAAAATGAGGAAACTAAGAAAATTAAGCAAAACAGTATCGTTTCGAGTAAAGTTGTTTGCGTTTGATAGACGGGATGACTGGATCACCACGTCAATAATTTGAGGCGAGAAATAATCAGAGGACTATATTAGAATGTCATGTAAGGGTTTAGACCTATAGTGAATCAACTAAAATGTTTAAAATTGAATTAAATATGTATAATAAATTTAAGATTCAAATAACAATTTTCTCTGCAAAGCATGCTTTTTTCTATTTATTATTATTTGCTAATAACGAATACCGATCAAAGACTAATTTATTTTATTTTATTAGATGATTTGATGCTGAAAGCATTGTTCATCAACAGGGTCTAAGAGATTAAAATCTTATATATCCTATTTATATAAACTAGATTTTTTTTTTTTTTTACAAACACGGCATGCGTGTGATGCAAAATGGATGTAGATGCGTTGTCAAATAACTATTCATGCTAATGGATTCTACAATTCAAATCTAATATGAAAAGAAAAAATTATCGGGAAAATCAACGAATTATGAGAAAGAGTGCTAGAAATTTATGTTATTCAACTCGAATATTGGTACCTACTCCTTGAAAAGAGTTGATAGAAAAGAAATTCATTATGAATAGAGACTACATAATTACAATCACTCACATGTTTCCCTCCCCCAGAATCACTCTCAAAATAAATCTATCAATGTTATCTTACAATCCCTAAAAAATAAGTCATTCCAGAAACTCACAAAAGTGTGTGTTATTAAAATAGGCTAAACAAAACCGGTCAGCCAAGAGGTTTATGTCGGCCTCTAGTCAGGTGCCCGCCCTGAGCGTAGTAGCAACAAATTATAGGGAAGCTCCTGGATCGAAGCCCCGGTCATTGGTCCAAAAAAATCCCGGACCTATCGATCTCTAGACTTGACCCCAACTCCAAATTTGACTAGAATTTTGAGCCCCAAGTTTAACAATTTTTCGCTTGGCTTAATGTTCATGGGCAGGTCATGGTGCTCGTCATGCATGCAGGCCCTCCCAATACCTCAATAGATGCTTAACTACTTTAGATGTCCATGAAAACTGCGTTGGGCTCAAACTACTCCAAACGATTGAACTCAGTTCGCATGTCTGCAAAAATCTTCGCGGCAAGAAACTTTTTCGATGTCAAATCCTCTCTCGACATTAACACCAAAACAACCGGATTTCCAAGCCATCATCACCAATCAAGTCATTAGACCACGCTACCACTTCAGCTCCTTCTATTGTCATAGCCATAGTTGTCGTTGAAATCAGTTGTCCCTCCACGGCATTTTCTAACTCATAGCACATATAATAAAAGCTAAATCAACTGATTCCTTTGAAACATACCCTAACATTTTTTGTCCCCAACAAGATTGCACCATTACAGTTTAGATAATTCTGTTATATGTAGAAAGTGGACACTTAAAAAATTTTTGAACTACATGTGAAGGAACCTTGGAGCTTTCTAGATGTTACTCCTTATCTCCAAACTCACAACCGTCCATCAGTCTTCACTCTTCATATCTCCATACTCGAAACTGCCCTGCTACACCCATAGCATTTAACTCAATATTTGCAACTACTCTCTAGGTCATCTACTTCAACCACCTTAAAACATCATGAATAATCACCTTTGAATAATTGTCAGTTGCTATGGATTTGAGTAACTATATAGGTACTGTTATATCCGCTGTTAGACTTTCCTAGAAGTAGAGAAAATTATCAAAAAAGTCATAAACCTATTGTAATTGTGTTGATTGAGTTTTAAACTTATATTTTGGCTAATTGATTCCTAAAACCTTTGCAATTGCATAAATTTAATCCATCGGTCAGATTTATCGAAACGTTGAGAAATATATCACATTGGACAAAGGATCTTCCACCTAACTTTGAACATTACAAGCAAGTTGCCTCAACTTTCCATCTCAAAGAAATATGTTATCATCTAAAAGTTTGTAATGTTAGAACCTATAATATCATTAGTAAGTAAAATTGGTTGGCAACTTTCTTGTCCAGTCAACTATTTGTAACTTACCAGCAAAATAGTGATTTTATTTTTCTCAAATCTAGTATCCAATTATAGATTTTTCTCGGCCAATAGTATCCAATAGTAGATTAACAAGAGCTTTTAAATTTGGCTTTACTAACATAACAGTTTTTGGTTTACTTTGAAAACAACAACTGATTGTGTGAGCCACAAATTTGTGAAAGAGTGAACTCCGCCATAATATATAATAATTTATTATTTGGTTTTTTGTGGTTCAAGAAAGAATGTTTTTCTCATAGTAAATTAAAAACTGACAATTTGATAATTGGGTTTGTCAATTAGTTAGAAATGGTTTTACCATCTCTTTCACAAGTAGATTACTACGTGTTTTATTGCAAGTGGGCTCTAGCAATTAATTAGTAACTTATTGATAAAATAGCAATTTTATCATCCTTCATATTCAGTCATATGATACCAAGTGCTATAAAATTTTATAATTGGGCCATCAAGTAGTTTGTGACTTACAAATGAAATAATGATTTTATCATCATAGATTGAGTATGCATACCAAATGCCTGAAAATTTAAAAGTGGGCCCCTTCGATTAAATAGTAACTTATCAATAAAAATTCCATGGTACGTTTTCGAATCTACTATTCAGAAGCAGATCACAAAGTGCTTTATTATATTGGCAATGAGTGCAGCTAATTATTGGTGACTTGCCGATGAAATAATGATTTCACTACTCCACGTCCGGTAGTAGATCACGGAGTGCTTTGAAATTACACAAGTGGGTCCTTCGAATTAATTACCAGATTATCCATTCCGTTATAATAACATCTAAACTTAGGTTCAAAACATTTATTTAATTCGTTAAAACCATCCATCCAAACAATATAGTTGGACAGTTTATTAAGTTCCAGCACTAGTCAACCGGACCTCCAACGTTTATAACAATCTTGGATCTTAACTTCAGGTGTCAAGTTCAAAATTACGACGAGTTTTTCACCGTAGTCCCTTCAGCTTCCATCCCTACACAAGCAAAGCTTCTCTCTCATCGAGTGTCTAAGACTCGCCAAACTAAAGGTTGAGCTGAAAATCGCATAGCAGAGGATATGATATAAGCATTGGCCACCAAAAATAGAGAGTTCTGGAAAATGCTACTTCATGGTCAAGAAACCAGTGAAGGCTTTAGTAGCAAAACACGACACATCCAACGAGAGTGGCCGAAGGCCCATGACCACCTCCTCCATGGTGACTTCCGTGGTGGCCTCCATCGTGGTGGTGGCCGTCATCACCTCCGACTACGTAGTAACCACCACATTGGATGTTTCTCTTTTTTCAAGAAAATTATCGAAAAAGTCCTAAATCTATTATACTTTAGTCACTTATGTCATAA
Organism: Eucalyptus guilfoylei; assembly: GCA_016097605.1. NCBI lineage: Eukaryota > Viridiplantae > Streptophyta > Magnoliopsida > Myrtales > Myrtaceae > Eucalyptus > Eucalyptus guilfoylei. The sequence continues at coordinate 10,286,305 of CM027870.1, read as the reverse complement.
ACCGTTTAATTACGCCAATTGAGTCATAAACATTTTAATATTTTGCTAATTAAGTCAATTCATCTAAATTTGGCCAGATAATCATTTGACGTAGATGCCGTCTTATGTGGCACAAGTGGCATTGACATGGATAATTTTTAATAACATTCTAAAAAATTCTCAATTATTTATTTATTTTCTTTCCTTCGTTTTTTTTCCCCAATTTTGGCCAGCAAGGTCATCGGCCGATCATTAGTGGCCACAGGTGAGGGCCAACGTCCCTCAATTGGCTTATCGGCAAGGGCTATGACGCCCTCACCCAAAGTAGGTGAGGGTCACTAGCCCTCGACTATGGCCGGAGTTGGGAAAAAGACAAAGGAAAGAAAGAAAAGAAAAAGAAAAGAAGAAAAAAATAAAAAATTGAAATATTATTAAAAATGGATCCATGTCATCGCTGGTCATGCTACACGAGAAGGCTAGCATTCACGTTAGCGATTTTTAATCAAGATTTGTTTGATGGTCTTAATTGGCAAAATATGAAAAGATTTGGGACTTAATTGACACAGTTAAAAGATTTAAAACTGAATTGGTAAAAGTGTAATAAGTTTAGGAATTTTTTTGACAATTTTCCCCACCTTTTCTTTATGCGGCAAGAGCCAGACGAGTTGATGCCATCTTTGCCTCAGTAAAACATAATGACCAACGAGAGGATCAAGCACAGCACGATAGAAGATCCGTTCCATCATCACCATGAGCTCTGGCGCTTGCAAAAGCGACCCAATTTCTCGCCTCTAATTTCCTCACGATCCCATGGAGAGATGAAAATACCACCGTATTTTCATTCTCTAGATGTGGGTTTGAATGACCATAAGGTCACTTTTACCCACTGGAGCCCAATGCTATCTGGACCTTCTTAATGGCACCCCATTGCAAGATTTTACACTCTATCAATAGTTGATTGATAGTTTAGTATATCTCATCGTTATCCGTCCTGATATAACCTTCTCGGCTCATATCCAAGAGGTAGCTTTTTCCGTTCTACTCACTATGGTGATGTGGTCCGTTCATTTTCTAATCACTCGCATAATGATTTGTATTTTATTAAGCCAAGTAATTACGAAACTGCCGAAAAAGATGCAAAACCCTATTGTAGAAATGCAATCATTAACATCCCCAGTATAGTACGCACTCAAGTAGGCATGTCGCTCCAGGATAGTGTAGGAAGGATGGTAAAAATCATATCATAAGATCCCTCTCAGAAGAAATCCCTCTCCTCATTCCTAAAGCTCCGCATCATTTCCTTTTTCTAGAGTTCCCACATTCCAGTCCGAACCTAAGCATCAGAGGACCAATCCAGGCACAAAATCCGTACGCCCAATCAAATTCCAGCAAGACCTTCGGCAGAGTTCGTGGTTCTCATTTCAGCCTTCAAAATTGGCGCCGTGTGTGGGAATGAATGAATAGCTTTGTTGTTCTTCCTCAAAATTTCTAGAAATGGCCTCACTGAAATCCAACAACGCCCCTCAATAATTTGAAGAAAGGAAGGCATTTTTCCATTGGCATCGTGTCTTGTCCACAAGATCTTGTAGGGGAGTGTTAAGTTTGAGCTTGTTGGGGTTCTGAGGAAGCAAGCAATCTTCTTCCTTTTGGACCGCTAGAGAGGCTGCTCGGTAGAAGCAAACTAGAAGTCTCCTTCATCAAGAGTCGAAAAGAAGCGACCTGAGAGTGTCCCTGTCGGGCTGCACCTCTAACTGTCTGGGTGCAGCAAGTAAAAATTACCTTTGTTAATGGCTGACTGGGACAATGGGAATACTTTGTCACCACTAGCCATCTCGCGGCTTCTTCATCCATTTCCATAGCTCTCGAGGGTTTACTGCAAGAAGAGAAATGTTGAAATAAATGATATATAAATGAAGTTTCTGCTATTAAAAGGGGACATATTCAAGAAGTGTTACCCCTGGGACATACCCCTACCATTATAAGGTGGGAAAGGAGTAAGAATAGCTTCGAAGAGACTCTGTCGGTGATCCGGCCCTTGATGTCCCCATTGATCCCCTCAACTACGATCTCTAAGACTAGCTTCGAAGAGACTCCGTCGGTGGTAACGTGTCAAACAGTGTCTGATTCTATTCTTTTATTTCTTAGAAAAGAAAAAACAGAAATTACTTTAGTAACTTTTTTATTCCCGGTTGAATACAAAAGACTTTTTTATTTTTGGGAATGGATTTAAAATAGAATCAAGATGTACAAAAAATTTGCTTCTTTGTTCTCGTATATAACTCCATAACTAAGCATTTCATTTTACTTTTTTCTCTTTTATTTTCTTCTTTTTCTCTTCCTCTTCTTCTTCCTCTAGCCGATCGTCGTCCACGGCGACAGTCGATGACCGACTAGATGAGGTCTGGCAACCTCACTGGAGCCTCGGCAGGGGTCAATGAGGCTCTCCCAAGGCCAGCGACTAGCAAGAGGAAGGAGAAGAGAAGGAAAAAGGAAGAAGAAAAGAAAAAAGTAATAGAATTACTTAAAAAATTAAAAGAAATTCAAAGTCACAAAAAAATTTAAGGTTCATACCAAATACATTTCTATTTTGGGAATAGAAATTTTAGACAATTACCACATGCCTTCAAATACTTAGAAATTCATTTAGAGAACGGAATAAAAAAACTATTTTAAAGTAAAAATTGTTTTCGAGAACAAAATTCTTATCAAACACACTCTTCAATGGTCTTTGTGGAGAGCGGCTCACCTTGTTGGGAGCCTCCACCGTCTCAGTAGGTGAGTCCAATCCTTGTTGGATCCAGGAAATAAACCTTTCCAGCCCAGCGGAGAATTAGAAGAGAGCCTGTGATATATCTAATGGCGTTAGGAGTGAGCTGGCACGACGGGAGACCTACTAAGGATTTAGTGGAATTGGAAATCTAGGGCCAGTAGCTAAGCGTTCTTGGCTAACGCTTATGCAGCCAGGTATAGGCGTACAAGCCCAATCCACAAACCAGGACAATAAATGGTGAAATTTCCAGCAAATCGGCGTCTCTTCTAATGTCAGCTAGATCTTCTAAGGTGAGGGAACTAGAGAATTAGCTAGCAAAGATCCGCGTTGCAGACCAAGGTCGAGAGGAAGAGGATGAGTCGGAGGACCTCACTCTGGGGGCGCGATATTGGGTTGAGAACCCAAGTTGACCTACTGATCATCTCGAGGGCAATATAGAACAGAGAAGATCAACTTGGAAGCAAAGAAGTGATGCTTGAAAACTAGGGAGGGAAATCGACGATTCGAGATTAACTCAAAAAATCCTGCTTAGTGGGACAGTTACCATTCACTAGAAATCAAGTGCTAGGGTTGCTGTCGGTTAACAGGCTGCATGAAACGTTTCAGTTCCTTGATTTTTCTGTTTTTTTGCTCCTTGAAATAGAAAAAGAACAAAAATCTGTTTGATAACACAAATTAATTTTTCTATTCCTCGAAATAAGAAAAAAATGGCCTAGGAATAAATTTGGAATAGAAACAAGAAGTAAAAAAAAAAAAATTATTATTATTATTCCCGGAAATAATTTCTAGAAATAAGCCATTTTTTTCTTTTTTCTTTTCTTTTGTTCTTCTTCCTTGCTGTGGTCATTGTCCTTGGATTCGTCGCTGCTTGCGGCCACTGCCAGCTGCCTGCCAACTTCCAGTCATCTTTGGCCGCCGTCGCCGTCGTTGGCCAACCGTTGTTGCCCGCCAACCGATCGCCGCAGCTCACTACCTGCTGCCACCAACGCTTGTCACCCGAGCATTGATGCTTACCAACTCCAAGCCTTCACTGCTGGCCGCTAGTTGTCGCCAACTTGACCGCCACTGCCACCTGACCATCACCGTCACCGTCACCGCCAACCATTGTCCGTTGCCGTTGCTTGCTGCCCTCCACCCTCCACCCATTGCCGTCCGATCGCCGCTCACAGTCCATCGGCCACTAGAGGCGGACGGCAGGTGGCAAGCGACGGGTGGCGAGAGGCAGGCAGTGGTTGGCGATTGGTATTTGGCAATTGGTGAGCAAGAAGAAAAACGAATAAATACAAAAATTTATGGATTGTACCAAATACATTCATATTCTTTTTCTATTTAGAGAATAAAAACTTTGTATAGTTACCAAACACATTATTTTACTCAAAAATTATTTTAGGTAGTAAAAATGAAAAATAACTATTTCTAAAAAGAAATTATTCCCTAGAATAAAAATGTTACCATTCGCATCCTAAATTACTATTAAACGGGTTAGATTGTGCAAGCCAATTGAAAGGTCTAGAGCTAACATCGGTATAACTTTCTCGCTTGGTGTAAACCTCCGAGTAGGATAGATGCTGATATGATGGTGAAGTTACATCAATATGCAGCGGCCAAGCTATGACCACTAGATGTAACGGCCGAAAATATAAGGCTTCCTAGCTCCCTATCTGCCTCTTTAATTAACGCCAAGAACAAAAGGGAAGTATACTTGGAATCCATTTTAATCTTGGCAAGTCAGATACACCAAATGAGGCCGAGGGTGGAAACAAGTGATGAATATGTTTTAATGAACCAATCAGCTCATGACACGTGCCCAATAATGCCCGCAAGTTTTTGGTTACCATCATCGGATAATAATATCGACAACCCATTGAGCTGGATTTCACAAGATACCACTTTAATATGATCATCTATAAAAATTACCCAATTTGGCGTGCATTTGCGGTGAGTTTTTAAGCTATGTTTGGCGCTTGGGATAAAATTTGGGATATGATATGATTTATCCTATCCTACGTTTGGTGCTCACTCAGGATAAGATAAAGTCGAATATAAATGGGATATAGGTAGGATAAAATTATCCTATGGGGGAGGTGGGATAAAGGTGGATCGAATTTCTAATGTCCATAATAGGAAAGTTATTTTTCTCGAATAACAAAATTATTAAATTAACAAAAATTGAAATAATATTTCAATATAAATAATATTTGAATTCTAATTTAAGAAATTAAGAATGAAAAAATAGAAATTTATTTAAATTAATCTTATTTTAATTTATATTTCAACTTTAATTCTATCTTATAATAAACATTCAATCTATAAATTAAATATTTATATTTATTATATATTTTAGGTATTTTTGTATTTTAGGTATGTTAGTACAGTTTACTATTTTATAAAATTTTATTAAATAATGATGAAAGGGGAAAAAAGGAATAATAAAGAAAATAATATAAAAAAGAGGAAAAATAAAATAAAAATAAATTAATGAATAATGTTACGAGAGATTTTCACTATCTCCGTTTATGAACATTTATATTCATTTATAATGATATGCCATTTATATAAAAAAAATGCATATTATATGATGTAAATATATCCGATTTTAATATTACGATTTACCAAATAATGAACTGGATATAAAAAAAATCCTAGGATTTCATATCCTATCCTATTAAGTCATATCCTGATTAGAAATTCGGACGATCAAACATAATCTTGATGCTTAAGCTGGTACACTTTGGCTTACAAATAAGAAGGAAAAACTACACATATAGTTTGGCTTGAACCTAACTTATGATCATCCAATACTTCTATTAAACAGAGTGAACTGCCTTAGAAAGAGACTTGGCTGCGAAGCACCCCTTCGAAGTACTGAGAAGAATGTGGACATAGTTTTTTTCTTTTTCTTTTTCTTGATCGGACACAATTTATATTTCACATCACATAAATCCTTTCTTGGCGTGTGGATAGAAAGACACTATGCCAATGTCCGTGCAATTTTGGGGAAAAAAGAAGCGGTTGCAAGTCGCAAACATGTTGCCATGCCATGATACTACGTATTAAGAGCAGAAATTTCCTAACATTAAGTGTTACCCATATGATATACCTGCTCTTGATGATCTTTCCCACATATTATTTGGCATTCTACTTGTGATTTCCCCTTATCTTCTCAGAACGGGCATTAACGTGATGAAAATTAGCACAAGGCCTAAAAATGTCACTTTCAATTACATTATTGTGTCTCCAATCCTCTTCCGCTGGGTTCACCTCAACATAAACCAACACCATATAGTAATGCATAGTCGATGGATGACTCTAACAACACATTATCAAAATAAAGTCCTTGATATTTTTTAGGATGCTGTGTATGTTAGCTTTTGAACTGCGTTTAGCGTTTGACCAAAAAAAAAAAAAAGGTTTAGTGCACTAACCCAAAAAAAAAAAAAAACTAGGTTTAGCACATCAAATCTGAATCAATTTTACAATCCTGCCATGGGGGTGATGTGAATGTGAGGACTATCGTATCCAAGAGGTATATGCGAAGCAATGCTCCAATTGGAAATCACGTGCATGAAGTTTGGACCATTTCACTACCCCAGCTAACCTCATCAGATTTGAACGTATCATGACCAATACGATGAATTTGTTAGAATGGGCATTAACATGGTGAAATTTAGCATGAGGCCTAAACATGTCATTTTCAATTACATCATCCTGTCTCCAATTCTCTTTGGCTAGGTTCACTGCAACGTAAACCAATACCATACAATAACGCACAGTCGATGAATGACTCTAACAACACTTTATCAAAATAAAGTCCTTGACATCTTTTGACATGTTGTGTTTGTAAGCTTTTGAACTAGGTTTAGTGCTCTGACACCAAAAAAAAAAAAAAAACCAGTTTGGTGCATCGAATTAAAACCAATTTTCCGATCCCGCCATGAGGATGACGCAAATGTGAGGAGTGGTATATCTGAGAGTTATGCCAAGCAATGCTCCAGGAAATCACGTGTGTAAAGTTTGGACCATTTCACTGCTCCAATTTGGAAATCAAGTGTGTGAAGTTTGGACCATTTCACTAATGCAGCTAACCTCATCGAATTCGACTGTATCATGACTAGTACGATAAATTTGTCTTTTTTCCCCACTAACGTTATCAGGGAAGACAATTTCCACAACACGCCTAGCCAAAGGAAAAAACAAGAAAGTTCTATTCTCTGGTCCATTTCACTAACCCAGCTAACCTCATCAGACTAACGAGTAAGATAAATTTGTCTTTTCTTCTAATAGGATAATGACACTAAGAATTTTGGCTTAATGCGCAATTTAGTCTGTAAACCTTTAATTTATTCAATATAGTCCTTAAACTTTAACTCAATGTATAATGTGGCTCATGAATTTTTAATTTATTCGATATAGTCTCTGAACTTTTGATACATATTCAATCCAGTTCCTGAACTATATGAAAACGTTCAATACAAGTAAGAGTGCTGGATATTTCCTTAGCCCAATATGTGAAGTAGAAGCTCTTGATATGGGCCGTTTGAGGACAACGAGCCTGTCGGTGGTCTCTGTTTTTTGGATTGAGCAATGGAAGGATGTTGAACTGCAGCTGAAAGGTGAGGACTTGATGGAGAACGGTGGCCGGTGTGGCTGGCCGTGAACATACTCAATGGGTTTTTCCTCAAACAACAAATAACTCTGACATCAAGTCGAGAATTGTAAAGAGAGAGGATTATAATATCCGTAAATTATCAAATGAAGAACACAAGTATAGGGGGAGAGTACAATTATACTTAAATATAACATATGTAAATTACAAGATACTTAACCCTAAATAGCAATCCTAATATGAAACACAGACAACACTATCGCATCGCAATTTAGTGAAATGAAAATACTTCTTTTTTTTTTTTTTTAACTCCTGCCTTAAAGGTATATAAATATAAGGTCAATTCAACACCCTCCGCCGCAACCGCCCCCGCCGCAACCGCCATGATCGCCACCACCATGACCGCCACCTCCACCTGAACTAGCCACTGCAACTCCAGCCGCCGCGCTTCCAGCCGCCACACCTCCAGCCACCAGGCCCCAACTACTGCTTCCAGCGTGGCGGCCTGCCCGGCGGTCGCCGCGCAGGCGGCCGCCGTTTTCATTCTGAGAGTCGCCACAGGAAAATATAACAACTGACGCAAGGATCAAGCACAGCATGAAGATCACTCCGGACTTGAGTAGCAGAAGATCCGCTCCATCATCACCATGAACACCGGGGCTTGCTAAATCGATCCAATTGCTCGCCGTTGATTGCCTCATTATGTCGTGAAGAGAAGCAAGAACTCAACCATTCGCGGTATCAATAGTTGTAGGAAGGAGACAATATACATGAGATGAGGGACCTTCAATTATATAGGGATGAGAAAAGTACGTCACTGTCAATCTCAAAAACTGAAGGATGGATGCAAGTTTTCAGCCACGCAATTATTCCACACTGACGACATTTTGATCCGGTTGTGAAGAAAATTGGGTGTTCATCTTTTCGTGTTGGAATTGTGATTAGCTTCTTCAATCTCTATACTTCGCAATCTTAGGGGATGATATTTTCTTACTCAAATTATATATTATTGATGCACTTATGATGATTTCCAATTTTCCATATAAATTATTTGTGCTAGCCTCCATTCTCATCCTTTTATTCATTAAAAAAAAGAGTATCTCCTCCGTAAAAAGTAGCGTTTCTTTAATACGGTAAGTTTATCTTATTAATTTCAGATTAATTTACAATTCATTGTGAAAAAGGAAAAAAATAAAAATAAAAAGATGGGATATCAAAGATTGGCTTGTATTTCAATTAGTCAAAATAATTTTTTTTTACACGAATGTTGACCCAAAAATCTTTTAAAACTCACATAATATATTAGATTTGACAGAAAAGTGTCAAATTCATCTTTTGACTTTTGATGAATCTAGATGAATGATCTTTATTCAAATTATCATATAAATTCACTAATATGATATAACTTAAATATAAATTGCATCACCAAATCAAAGATACCCACAGAACATAATATGTACTTCATACGCCATCAATATACTTTTCACATTGGAAATAAGGAGTGTACTCGTTGGGAGATCATGTGCATCGTCCATTGTTTCTTAATAAGTTTCTATTGTTGAATTCATTAAGGTAAGCAAAATTTACGGAATTTACATTTAGATTCCTCCATAAGCCCGATCGGTTAGTATGGGGCTGTGAGAGGAATTTGTGGTCAATAGGTCTCCGTGACCACTGATATAACAGCACTCAATAAATAATGGCCACGTCAAAAAAAGGCTAAACTTGACCGTTCAGTTGCCCCTTTCTTTGAATTTGGAATGTTCTTCTTAGAATAACGGTGGCTGTTAGCCTAGCAGCACTCTTACGCAATTGGCTCAATTAAGGCACGACTCCCAAAATGTCCTCCAAGTGAATTTTTCTTTTTGCGGCCAGAGCAGAGCGAGCCGCTGCCTTCATTGGCGCAGGAAAACACGATGATGGACGCGAGCATCAAGCACACCACGAAGATTACTCCGGCCTTAAGCAGCAGAAGACCCGACCCATCATCACCACCACGAACGCCGGCGCTCTCGAAATCGACCCAATATCTCGCCATGAACTTCCTCATCATCTCATGGAGAGAAGCAAGAATTCAACTCTACTCCTGAGGCGAGGAACATTCAATTTAAGCACTGGCCATAACGGTGATAGACCACAAAAGTCGAAGGGACGACTTCCGAGATAATTCCGTTCGGATGACTTGTTGGGACTCGTGACGAAGGTTCTACGAAATTGCTTCTGATCGAACTTCGACATTCTTAAATTGGCGAAGTGTTGACGTCGAGCTCGTGATCGTAATCTCAGAAAGAGTCGTGCACATGCCCCTGGTTGGTCCAAAACGGTGAACAAGGGAAGTTGCGGGTCAATCAAGACACTCCATGTTCGAGGTGGGACGTTTTGTATTTTGGCCGATTTACCGGTCAATTCTGTTTTTGGTCGAAAGGTACGGTTTTCTTAATCTTAAGTCAGCTGGTCTATGACTTAAGAGAGCCGTTGTATCTTGGGAACTTTCTGGGCAATATAGTAGCTACCAAGAAATTGTTATTCCTGTCAGTGTGGCACACCTTGTAATTGCTTCAACGTTGCTCGAAACTTTTGAGTGAAACTCCAACCAAGTCCTCCCGACAAAAACTCGATTGGAATTGATGATGTGGCAATCCAGTCATCACATGCTATTTTAAGTGGTGCGTCCGCGATCTGATGTGGACAAATTTACTCGAAATGATGCTCTTTTGCATAACTTTTATTTTTTCTTTTTTATTTTTTTTTTCACCTCCTCCTTTAGCCAGATATGGCGCATCCTTCTTCGTTGATTTCATGATTAAATCTGCAAACGCCATTGTTGCTCAACTCCCCAAGCTGTCGCTGTTTGGTCGTTGAGCTCATGGCTGTCGAGCTCGATGGTTAGCTTGCAGCAACTGAAGCATAGCCGCTTCGAGCTCGGTGGCCATTGAAGGCCATGGAGATTGAAGTCGCTTCTACTGCTTCTTCGTTTCTAGGCAATTATTCAAGCTTTAGTGTAAATAAAATCATCGGGAAGCTGATTGAATTTTTAGGGGTTTCAATTGTAGAAGCCGAAAAAATTCAAGTGAGCCCACTTTCTGTTGGCCCGTAGAGTTTTAGAAATTTGTCAGTTGAGACAGTTGAAGAGCTGTTTGGCGTCATTTGAGTTGTGGCTTACGGATATGGATGATCATGCTCAAAATCTTTTTGTCATAAGTGTTCACGCTTTACTACGAAAAAAATAAATAAATAGTGGACATAAAAGGAAAAAGGAAAGAAAAAAAAAGGATAATAATTAGAAAACTAAGAAAATTAAGCAAAACGGTATCGTTTCGAGTAAAGTTGTTTGCATCAGATCCTATCACATTAGCAATTTCAAGTGAGAAATAACCGGGAGGACTATATTAGAATTTCATGTAAGGGTTTAGGAATATATTTGAATTAAACTAGATTAAAATATGTATAATAAATTTTAGATTGAAATAGCAAATTTTTTTCCACAAAGTATGCTTTTCTCTATTATTATTTAGCTAATAAAGAATACCAACCAAAGACTAATTTCATTTTATTTTATTGGATGATTTGGTGCTGAAAGCAGTCTTCATTGCTAGGGTCTAAGAGATTGAAATCTTATATATTTTGTTGAGTTTTATATATAGTAAATTTTTTCACAAATGCATAGCATGTGTGCAATTCAAAATGGATTTGGATGTGTTGTGAAATAATTGTTGAAGCTAATGGATTTTGCAATTCAAATTCATCAAGGAGATTAAAGAGAAATGACAAAGAAGACTAGAAATCTATGTTGTTCAATCCAAATGTCGATACCTATTCCTTAGATAGTTAATAGCAAAGAAATCCATTATGAATGGAGATTACATAGTTACAATCACTAATGTATTTCTCTATCCTAGATCATACTCAAAGTAAATCTATAAGTGTGATAAGTGACTCAACAAACTCACAAAAATGTGTGAGATATAAAAATGACTTTACTATTGCGTTTGCTAGAAAGAGAACATGTTCTATGATGGTAAATTTCAAGAACTGGTAAATGTATCTAGTAAGTAAAATTGCTTGGCAACTTTATTGCCCGGTCAACTATCAGTAACTTATCAATAAAATAATAAAATTATTATTCTCACATCCAGTGTCCAATTATGGCTTCTTCTTCTTTTTTTGGTCAATAGTATCCAATAGTTGATCAAAAAGTGTTTTTAGATTTGCCAATTTTGCTTGTCAATTAGTTAGTAAATTAGCAACAATATAAAGGTTAATACCACAAAAAAACCCCCAAATTAGTACATTTGTATCAAATTTACCCCAAACTAATTTTTTAACCAAGAAAAATATCAAGTGAAATTGTGATAAATTTACCTCAAATAATTACAAAAAACCTTAAACTATTACACTTGTAATAAATTTACCTCAAACTAATTTTTTTTATGTCCAAAAACTCTAAACTGGTATATTTGCGACAAATATGCCCTCTATTTAATTAGATTAATACCACAAATAGCCACAAAACTGGTATAACTATGACGAATGGAGAGTAAAATCTCAAACTGATACACCAATCAAGCGTTATCCAACTTAGCAATTTAACAGTAAAATTAAACAGAAACTAACAGAAGTAAATTTATCACAAGGGTATCAATTTTGTGTCATGCCCCGATCCTCTGAGTGCGTGCCCATCCCTCTTCGGTCGATTAAAATAGCGACGTCCTAGGACGCATCGCTGACCCATTCATTTTAATGCACATGTGGAAGCAATTAAGTAATCTCCAGACAACAACAATATAGGATAGGAAAGCAGGGTCACAAACTTTCAAACTGAAAACACAACCACACACACACACACACACACACACACACACACACACACACACATATATATACACACATAGCAAACCATGTCATATATAATACAAGCTGATCTATTTATAATGTCTATAAAACGGGGGGTTTTACAAAACTACAGGTCCTCTTCCTCCTTTCCATCATCCTCCACACTCCAACTAGAGCCTTCAACAGACTGCACTGGGGACTCTGATTCTTCAAGATTTGGGTCTACCGCGTCTACAACCGAACCTCCAGAGGGATTTGCAGTACCCTTCCCAAAGGCCACCTCCAGAATATACAGAGATATCTTAGACTTCGGCATGGGACCCTCTCTCTAGCCATCCTGAGCCTGGCGGTACCATGATCTGTATCGGTGGGGCACCTTGTGGGTGAGACCCGCATCAACCCAGATTATGGACCTCACCAGCTCATAGGTTTAGCCCCTAGGGCTATCATGCAACGGAGTGTAAGATGTCTGTTTTGTAACCTTCTTAGGCCGTCCAAAAAACTCATGAGCTACCATCTAAGGACCTGAAATGTTATCTCACAATGGGGTGAGATGACGTCTCTACGATTTCTACCCCCTAAGACTTGACTAGAAAGAAAATACGCCTTGAGAGCTGCCTAAATACAAACACAAGTCGGAGGTCTTACCTTTGCCTCTGTTCTTTTCTGCAAGTCAGTATAATTGACATTTTCAACCAATCATTTCAACACATCAAGACAGATCGAATCATCAATCAATCGACTTAGTCGATTACATGTCATCACGACCGCTTCTCGACCAACCCACTCAATACTATCTATAAGGTCCTATCAAATTAGGACTCCTCACCCCAAGTCAAGATAGTAGTATAGCTCATCCAAAGCTGATAATTTATTGCTCACCGTGAAGGACCACGATTATATTGCTCACCCAAAGCTAATATTAATGTACATCGCTCACCCAAAGCTGATAATTTATTGCTCACCAGAAGCTGACCACAGATTATATTGCTCACCCAAAGCTGATAATAATGTACATCTTGCTCACTAGAAGCTGCCACTTTTATCCTACTCGATAAAAATATTCATGTATGGGTATACGGTCGGCCTTAGTCAAAATACAATATTTTCCTTTTGAACATCCCACTAATTTCAGCAGTTCCAAAATATTTTTTAGGTGCTGTAGACCGATACCCGGTAATTTTTCAATTAATTACTAAAATTAAATAAATTTAGGAATAAATTCCTAAAATACAAATCACATAAAATTTGCACAAATTGAAACTCAATTAAATAAACAGATCATACCACCGCAATCAAGATAAAATTCCGGTCACTAGCTATCGGTCTAATTTCCGGAAAATAAATAATTAATTAAATAATTACGAAAAATAATTATTAAATGCAAATAAATAGGACTTAGGCCCATAAAGCCTAATGAAAAGCTGAGACAGGCCCGGAAAATTTCTGAACCACTCTTAATAAATATTAGAGTTTGCCTAGGCTCTAACTATACTACTCTAACCACCTAACATGCAATAACAATTAATTAAATTGCTAATCTAATATAACTATCCACCTAATTCATGCTTAATTTAAACTAATCAATCCTTAAACGTCATTAACTTACTAAGCAGGAATTAATGAGTTAAACTCACTTGTTAAACGATCCATCCGGATCAAAACGACGGGGACGCGGAGGGGCTCGATAAACTCTGAAGTGGCGACGGCTTTTGAGCACTGGAAACGGTCCAAAGCGGGCCTAGAAGGTTCAAGGTCTCTACTGGTTTCGGTGATGCAGAAGCGGTGCTGATTCGGTGGAAAAAAGGCAGCAAGGAGTCAACGCCGAAAGCTGCTGTAGCCGACTTCGGTTGAACTGTTGCTGGGGACGTCTCGGCTGCTGGCGTGGACTGGAGGAGAAAACCAAATTGAAGAAGCCGAAGTGGTGAAGGAGATGGGCAGCTGGCCGAAGGAGAGAGAGGGGTTGAGAGGGATGGAGTGTGTCGGCCAAAGGGAATTAAACATGCAGAAAATGATAAAGAAAAGAAAGAGAGAAAGGAGAGAGGGTGGCGTCGGCAAGGTGGAGAGAGGATAAGGATGACTCAAAAAGTCATAGAAGAGGGAAAAGTGGGTGGAACATGGCAGAGGGGTTGTCGGCTAGGGTGGGGTCGGCGAAGTGGATGAGAGGGAGAGGGACGAGCGAAGAGGAAGAAACCGAAGGAAAAAGGGGGGAAAATTAGTTTAAGAATATATTTTATACTCCTTAATCTTTTTTTTTTTTGGGACTGGATGAACCGCCTTAGCCAGTAGCCTAATCGTAAACCCCCAGGCGACGCTAGCGGAGGACTCACCACCCCGACGTCGTGCTTAAGACACCAAGTAACTCTGCCAGCCCCCTTGGGTTGCAAGGGCTTCGAACCTCCCACTTCTCTCGCAAAGGATCACAGAGGCCTACCCAGCGGAGCCACCGCGGCCAGTGGTTATACTCCTTAATCTTGATCCCACAAGTTCTCACAAAATTTCCTTTTTTTCCTTAATTCATTCTTGCACATTAAATTTTATAAATAACCAAGTTGATGTCTGAATATTGCAGCCCTTGTACCAGCCCAAGAATTTCATCAATTGTACTTCAATTTCATCACAATCCTCTCCAATTGGATGTCAAATTTTGCTGAGGAAGAAGTCTACACCATTTTCCACACTTGGTCTCACCAACTAGTCCCTTTTAAAGGCCAAGAATCCCTTCAATTTGACCAATCCAACTTTTCATTCTTTTCTAAATCGTCCAAATTGATTTTCTGTAAAAATTCCGAACTCTTCGAAAATTCCTCAAAAGGTGAATCGATGTTCCTAAAATTAATTGTGACATGACAGAACTTTTAATTTCTAAAATCGGATTCAAATTCGCGGTTAATTTCAATCCGGCGCGATTTTAGCGTGACCTAGGCAACCCAGTAGCTTTCAAAAAATTTTAGTGCAAATGACCTGTGTTCGATTTTCTTCGAGCCATAAGGAGCCCTTTCGACACATTAGCGACTCTCGGTAGTCGTGAAAATCTCAATGTTTCAAATACGGATATAGGGTACCAAAACGATAGAAAATCAGTCTAGTGCCGATCGACGAGAAATTTGCAATTTAATGGAATCACCCACGTTTAACCATACATCTTAGTCGAATCAACCTATCTCTGATTTTTAACCAATCTTACTGTGCCGAAATGATTTTTGCAGATGAGCATGGTCGAGTAGTCGATTTCTAGTCGAATCCTCAAGTCTATTGCATTAAAATCTTTTAATGACTTCCCCAGATAGTCTAGTTATCTCAGAAGTGATCGGCTCTGAGAACAGTACTATAGGCGCGTCGATGAAAGGCCCAATTTAATTTAATTGAAAACAGCATTGAAAATTCGGGATGTCACATTTTGGGTTTTTTATGGTAAAAAGTTGTTTGAGGTACCACCGCCTTGGTGGCTGAGATGGTTCGGGCTTTCTCTTTCTCACGAAAGGAAAGAGTTCGAATCCCCTCTTGGTCACTTGGGGTCTAAAGCGTGACGTCGGGGTGGTGGGTCCTCCGCTAGCGTCACCTCAGGTTTGCTCCATTGCTATCGGCTTATAAGGGTTCCTGTGTCATCAAAAAAACAAAAAACAAAAAAAAACAAAAATTTGTTTGAGGTAAATTTATTATAAGTGTACCAATTTGGGATTTTTTGTTGTATTAACCCACAATATAATGTTTTTTACCATCCTTAAGTGGACCCCGTCATTTAATTTGTAATGTATTGATCAAATAACAATTTTACCATCCTAAAATTTAGTATCTAGTAGTATACTACTCCGTGCTATAAAATTTTATAATTAAGCCCATCAAGTAGTTTGATTTTATCACCACATATCAAGTAGGATTAGGCCTCGTTGATTAGTTAGTAATTTAATAATGAAAAATCCATGTTACCATTCTCAAATCTAGTATTCGAACGCAGATTATCGAGTGTTTTACTATTTTATTGGTAGGTGAAGTAAGTTTTTGTAACTTACCAATGAAATAATCGATTTCGCTATTCCCGTATCTAGTAGTAGATTACCAAGCGCATTGAAAATTTTACAAGCGGATCTTTCAAATTAATTAGTAGAATATACCACTAAGGTTGAGAGTACCAATTTGGAAATAATTCAAGTGTGTTCATAATTCATTGGTGCTAATTTGCCTCTCTACGAGAACTGGTTTTTGATGCCATGTGTTGATTGGAGCATATGCTTTGCAAGCTAGTCTTTGCGATCCTTGCTCTACAACTCTTTCTATCCATTAACTACTTATTTAGCTAGCAAATCACAGTACCATTACCAACACCAACATAGAAAAAAGGAAAAAAGACTGACTTCATACTAGCAGCTGCCACCACCCCGCCCCCGCCCCCGCCGCAACCTCCACCGCCACCCCCACTTCGACCACAGATGCAGCCAGCTCTGCTGTCGCCACCTCCCCCTCTGTGGTGACCTGCATGGTGGGCTGCGTGGTGGTGGACGTGGTGGTGGCCTCCATGGTGACCTCCGTGGTGGTGGCCTCCCTGATGGCCTCCGTGGTGACCTCCATTATGGCCGCCACCGCCATCATTGCCTCCATCTCCGCCTCCGCCTTCGGCACCTCTCTTTTTCTTTTTGTGGCTAGGGCAGGACGAGTTGTGGCCTTTGTTGGCGCAGGAAAACAGGACAACGGACGCGAGCATCAAGCACGCCATGAAGATCACTCCAGCCTTAAGCAGCAGAAGACCCAATCCACCATCACCACGAACGCCGGCGCTCGCAAAATCGACCCAATATCTCGCCACAAATTTCCTCTTCATCTCATGTCGAGAGAAGCAAGAACTCGGTTACTCCCGAGGCGAGGAGCATTCAATTTAAGCACTGGCCATAATGATGATGGACTAGAAAAGTTGAGGGGACGACTCTGGAGACAATTCCCTTTGGTTGACGTACCGGCAGTAGTGGTGAAGGTTCTACGAAATTGTAGACATTCTTAAATTGGCAAGTGGTGATGTCGAACTGGTAATCGTAATCTCAGATAAGAGTCGTTCACATGCCCCTGATTGGACCAAAACGGTGAACAAGGGAAGTTGCAGGTCAATCAAAACTGTCGGTGAGATGATTCGACACTCGATGTTCGACATGGGAGGTTTTGTATTTTGGCCGGTTTATGACTCATTCTGCTTTTGGTCGAAAGATATGGCTCTCGCAATCGTAAGTCAGTTGGTTTATGACTAAAGAGAGCCGTTGTATCTTGGGAACTTTCTAGGCAATCGTCAGTAGCTACGAAGAAATTGTTAATCCTGTCGTAGATTTGTTGCACACCTAACAATTTATAGAATGTTGTCCGAAACTTTTGAGTGAAACTCCAATCATGTCCTCCCGACGAAAACTTGCCTGGAATTGTTGATATGGTGATCCATCTATCACATGTCATCTTAAGTGACATGTTAGCGATTTGACGTGGACAAATTTATTTGAAACGATGCTCTTCTACAGGATTTATATTTTATTTTCTTTCTAGTCAGGTGCCCGACCTGAGCATGGTAGCAACAAACTATTGGGAAGCTCCTGGATGGAAGCCTCGGCCTTTGGTCCAAGCGACCGGTCTCCTACTTCCCCGCACCACAGGCAACTCCAAACACATCTCGGACCTATCGATCTCTAGAGTTAATCCAAACTCAAAATTTGACAAGAATTTTGAGCCACAAATTTAACAATTTTTAGCTTGGCTCAATGTTCACGGCCAAGCCCTGGGGTGTCCTTCTTCCTTGATTTCACAACTGAATCTGCAAACACGGTCGTTGCTCATCCCCGCAAGCTGTCACCGTTGCTCGTCGAGCTCGTGGTTGTCGAGCTCGACAGCCATGGACCGAGCTTCCACATCTTGGCGAGCTTGCAGCAGCCGAAGTTCAGCTGCTTCGAGCTAGGTGGCCATTGAAGGCCATGGAGATTGAAGCCGCTTCTTATTTTGTAGGCGATTATTCTTGCTTTAGTGTAGATCAAATCACCGTGAAGCTGATGAATTTTTTAAGGGTTTCAATCATTTCCGTCTCATGTGGGCTTTTTTTTTGGGGAGGGGGGGGTGGGGATTCAAATTGTAGAAGGCGAAAAAATTCACATGAGCCCACTTTCTGTAGGCTCGTATAGTTTTAGAAATTTGTCAATTGAGATAGTTGAAGAGTTGTTTGGCGTGATTTGAGTTGTGGCTTACAGATGTGGATGATCAAGCTCAAAATCTTGTTGTCATAAGCATTCACGCTTTACCAGGAAAAAAACAGTGGACAGAAAAGGAAAAAAAAGAAAGAATAAAGAAAAGAATAAAAATGAGAAAACTAAAAAAATTAAGCAAAATAGTATCGCTACGAGTAAAGTTATTTGCGTAAGATAGCTGGATGGGATAACCGGTGACTGTCACGTCAATAATTTCATGTGAGAAATAGTTGGAAGGATTATATTAGAATTTCAAGCAAGGATTTAGGACTATGTTGAATTAATTGAAATGTTTAAAATTGAATTAAATTTGCATAATAAGTTGAAGACTCAAGTAGCAATTTTCTTCGCAAAGTATGCTTTTTTCTATTTATAATTATTTATCTAATAACAAATGCCAATAACAAATGCCAATCAAAGACTAATTTCATTTTATTTTATTGGATGATTTGATGTTGAAAGCACTCTTCATCACTAGGGTCTGAGAGATTGAAGTTTTATATATTCTATTGAACTTTATATATTTTAACAAACGCATAGCGTGTGTGATGCAAAATGGAATTGGATGCATTGTAAGCTAACAGAATCTTCAAGTTAAATCTAATATGAGAAAAAAAAATTATCAGGAAAATCAACGAGAAATGACACAAGACACTAGAAATTTATGTCATTCAACCCAAGTGCCGGTACCTATTCTTTGGAAAGAGTTGGTAGCAAAGAAATCCATTATGAAGGGAGATTACATAGTTACAATCACTCAGATGTTTCCCTACCCAATGTCACACAGTGTTATCTTACGATTTCTAACAAAAAAAGTCATTCCAGAAATTCACAAAAATGTGTGTTATCAGAATAGGGTAAACATTGGTAAAAAAAAAAAAGGCTAAACAATACCGGACAGCCAATAGGTTTATGTGGGCCTCTAGTCAGGTGCCCACCCTGAGCGTAGTAGCAACAAGCTATTGGGAAGCCCCTGATTGGAAGCCTCTGCCATTGGTCCAAAAACATCCCGGACCTATCGATCTCTAGACTTGATCCCAACTCCAAATTTGACTAGAATTTGAGCCGCAAATTTAACAAATTTTTAGCTTGGCACAAAGTTCAAAGCGAAGTCTTGGTGCTCGTCATCCATGCAGGCTCTTTCAATATCTCGACAGGTGCTTAACCATTGCAGATGTTCATCAAAACTAAGTTGGGCTCGAACTACTCCAAAGGATTGAACTCAATTCACTTGTCCGCAAAAATCTATATGGCAAGGTGTTTTTTCGAGGTCAAATACTCTCCTGACATGAACACCAAAATAACTCCATGTCCAAATTCAATCACCAATCAAGGCATAGCCATAGTCATTGATAAAATCAGCATGTCTCTCCATGACGTTTTCTAACTCATAGCACGTATAACGGAAGCCAAGGCACAACTACTCAGATTTTGACTATCCTTTAGGTTTCCTGTGTCTTAGTTGGCGAAGCCAGTTATTGCCACACTACCAATATTGCTTCCTCTTAAACATACCCTAACATTTGTTGTCCCCAACAAAATTGCACCATGACAATCTAGACAATTTATGATATACATAAAGTGGGGTATTTATAGAATTTTTGTACTGTTGAGGTACCTTGGGCTTTCTAGATGTAACTCATTTTCTCCAAACTCACAACCTTCCATCAATCTTCATTATGCGTATCTCCAAACTCGAAACTGCCGTGTTGCAGCCAGAGCATTTAACTCAATATCGGCAACTACTCCTTAGGTCATCTACTTCAACCACCTTAAAACTTCATCAATACTCATCTTTGAATAACTATCGGTTGCTATGGATTTGAGCGACTCTATAGGTACTATTATATTTACTGTACTTTGAACAAATTTAGACTCTCCTATAAGCACCACCTAATTTTGAATACTGTCTGGATCCCTTTGCAGTCGATCCATTACTCCTTTATTTTAAACGAAACAAACTCATCAAAAGTAACATTGCTGGACGCAAAATCGGATATATAACCCTCGGTGAACATTCCAATAAATGAAGAAGACCATTTAAAAGAATGATTGTCATTATGGGCGTTGCTCTCATGATTTCATCTTCATCAATTTATATTGTCCACACATTATATCATGATGAACTTTATTTCGAGGTCGTATGTCTTCTTTCAGTGGGATGATCAAATTTATAGGTGATGAGGTTTGAATCAGCTTTACATAAAACTTCATCTAGATTAGTGGGTAATTTGACTAATGCGAGCATGTCAGCGATAGACTCTTCATGCAGTAATCCCACAAGAGGAAAATCTCACGTCATTAAGAGCAGGAAAAATTGTGGCATGTCAATGTTCGATGGATGACTTTACTACTGCGTTTGCTAAAAAGAGAACTGGCTCCATGAAGGTAAATTCCAAGTACCTGTAATGTATTCATAAGTAAAATTGACTGGCAACTTTTTTTTTTCCCAGTCAACTATCAGTAACTTATTAACAAAATAATAACATTATTATTCTGCAATGTAGTGTCCAGTTATCGATTTTTTTTTCTGCCAATAGTATCCAATTGTCGATCAACAAGTGCTTTAAGATTTGCCAATTGGGCTTGTCAATTAGTTAGTAAATTAACAACAATATAATGGCTTTTACCATCTCTTTCACAAGTAGGTTACCACGCGTTTTAAAATATTACAATTGGACCCCGTCAATTAATTAGTAATTTATCAATCAAATAACAATTTTACCATCCTTAAATATAGTATCAAGTAGTATACTACCCTGTGCTATGAAATTTTATAATTAAGCCCATCGCGTAGTTTGATTTTATCCCCATATATGGAGGAGTAGGCCTCATTGATTAATGAGTAATTTATCAATGAAAATTCCATGTTACCATTCTCAAATCTAGTATTCGAAAGCAGATTATCGAGTACTTTAATATTTTACCAATAGGCGTAGCAAGTTTTCGTAACATAACCGATGAAATATTCGATTTCACTACTCTTGCATCCAGTAGTAGATTATCAAGTGCCTTGAAAATTTTACAAGCAGGTCTTTCAAATTAATTAGTAGATTATACCACTAAGGTTGAGAGTACAAAATGGAAATAATTTCAAGTGTGTTCATAATTCACCGGTGCTAGTTTGCCTCTCTACAAGAACTGGTTTTTAATACCATGTGTTGATTGAAGCATATGCTTTGCAAGCTAGTCTCTGCGAACTTTGCTCTACAACTCTTCTATCCATCAACTACTTATTTAGCTAGCAAATCATAGTACCTTTACCAACACCAACTTAGAAAATATAAATAATAGAAGACTGACTTGAAATTAGCAGCCGCCGCCCCCACCCCCACCACAACCGCCCCCGCCCCGCCCCCGCCCCCACCCCCGCCACAACCGCCCCCGCCCCCACCCCCGCCGCAACCTCCACCACCGCCCCCACTGCAACCTCCACTGCCGCCCCCTCCGCAACCTCCACCGCCGCCCGCATCGGCCCCTCCACCTCCGTGGTGACCTGCGTGGTGAGCTGCATGATGGTGGACATGGGGGTGGCCTCCATGGTGACCTCTGTGGCGGTGGCGTCCCTGATGACCTCCGCGGTGACCTCCATGATGGCAGCCTTCGCCTCCGCCTTCACCGCCGCCGCCACCACTGTCATCGCCTCTGTCTCCGCCACCGTCATTGCCTCCGTCTCCACCTCTGCCTTTGGCATCTCTCTTTTTCTTTTTATGGCTAGAGAGGGACGAGTGGTCGCCTTTGTCGGCACAGGAAAACACTACGACAGACGCGAGAATCAAGCACGCCACGAAGATCACTCCGGCCTTAAGGAGCAGAAGACCCGATCCATCATCACCACGAGCGCTGGCGCTCGCAAAATCGATCCAATTTCTCGCCATGAATTTCCTCATCTTATGGAGGGATAAGCAAGAACTCAAACTATTCCTAAGGCTAGGAACATTCAATTTAAGCACTGGCCATAACGATGATGAACCACAAAAGTTGAGGGGACGACTCTGGAGATAATGCCCTTTGGCTGACGTATCGGGAGTCGTGGTGAAGGTTCAGCGAAGTTTCTTCTGATCAAACCTAGACAGTCTTAAAATGGCAAAGTGGTGACGTCGAGCTGGTGACCGTAATCTCAGATAAGGGTCGTGCACATGCTCCTGATTGGACCAAAACGGTGAAAAAGCGAAGTTGCGCGTCAATCAAGACGGTCGGTGAGAAGATTCGACTCTTTACGCTTGACTCATTCTGTTTTTGGTTGAAAGGTACAGCTCTCTTAATCTTAAGTCAGCTGGTTTATGACTTAAGAGAGCCGTAGTATCTCTGGGAATTTTTTAGCCAATCGTGGGCAGCTACGAAGATATTGTCATTCCCATCGTAGATTTATTGCATATTTTGCAGTTGATTCAGTGTTGTCCGAAACCTTTGAGTGAAACTCCAATCAAGTCCTCCTGATGAAAGTCCGTCTGAAATTGTTAATGTAGTGGTCTAGCTATCACATACCATCTTAAGTGGCACGGTCAACAAATTTACTCAAAACGATGTCTTTATTCAGAACTTATATTTGATTTTCTTTCTCTTTTTGTCTTTTTTACCTCCTCCTTTAGCCAGGTCTGGCACGTCCTTCTACCTTGATTTCACGATTGAATTCTGCAGACGCCTTTGTTGCTCATCTCTACAAGGTGTCGCCATGGCTCGTCGAGCTCGACAGCCATGGACCGAGCCTCCACATCTTGGCGAGCTTGCAGCAACTCAAGTTCAGCTGCTTCGAGCTCGGTGGCCATTGAAGGCCAGGGAGATTGAAGCCGCTTCTACTGCTTCTTAATTTGTAGGCGATTATTCATTCATGCTTTAGCATATAACAGATTATTGCGAAGCTGATCGAGTTTTTTGGGGTTTCAATCATTTCCGTCTCATATGGGAGGGAATTCAGATGGTAGAAGTCGAAAGGAATTCAAATGAGCCCACTTTCTGTAGGCTCATAGAGTGTTAGAAATTCGTCAACTGAGATAGTTGAGGAGTTGTTTGGCGTGATTTGAGTTGTGGCTTACGGATATGGATGATCATGCTCAAAATATTGTTGTCATAAGCGTTCACGCTTTACCAGGCCAAAAAAATAAACAGTGGACAGAAAAGGAAAAAAGAAAGAATAAAGAAAAGGATAAAAATGAGGAAACTAAGAAAATTAAGCAAAACAGTATGTTTCGAGTAAAGTTGTTTGTGTTTGATAGACGGGATGACTGGATCGCCATGTCAATATTTTCAGGCGAGAAATAATCAGGAGGACTATATTAGAATGTCATGTAAGGGTTTAGACCTATAGTGAATCAACTAAAATGTTTAAAATTGAATTAAATATGTATAATAAATTTAAGATTCAAATAACAATTTTCTCTGCAAAGTATGCTTTTTTCTATTTATTATTATTTGCTAATAACGAATACCGATCAAAGACTAATTTATTTTATTTTATTAGATGATTTGATGCTGAAAGCATTGTTCATCAATAGGGTTTGAGAGATTGAAATCTTATATATCCTATTTATATAAACTATATATATATATATATATATATATTTTTTTTTTTTTTTACAAACACAGCATGTGTGTGATGCAAAATGGATGTGGATGCGTTGTGAAATAACTATTCAAGCTAATGGATTCTACAATTCAAATCTAATATGAAAAGAAAAAATTATCGGGAAAATCAACGAATTATGAAAAAGAGCGCTAGAAATTTATGTCATTCAATCCAAATATTGGTATCTACTCCTTGAAAAGAGTCGATAGAAGAGAAATCCATTATGAATAGAGACTATATAATTACAATCACTCACATGTTTCCCTCCCCAAAATCACTCTCAAAAGTAAGTCATTCAAGGAACTCACAAAAGTTATCTTACAATGTTATCTTGCAATCCCTAAAAAATAAGTCATTCCAGGAACTCACAAAAGTGTGTTATTAAAATAGGCTAAACAAAACCGGACAGCCAAGAGGTTTATGTCGGCCTCTAGTCAGGTGCCCGCCCTGAGCGTAGTAGCAACAAATTATAGGGAAGCTCCTGGTTCGAAGCCTCGGCCATTGGTCCAAAAAAATCCCAAACCTATCGATCTATAGACTTGACCCCAACTCCAAATTTGACTAGAATTTTGAGCCCCAAGTTTAACAATTTTTCGCTTGGCTCAGTGTTCATGGGCAGGTCACGGTGCTCGTCATCCATGCAGGCCCTCCCAATACCTTAATAGATGCTTAACTACTTTAGATGTCCATCAAAACTGCGTTGGGCTCAAACTACTCCAAACGATTGAACTCAGTTCGCATGTCTGCAAAAATCTTTGCGGCAAGAAACTTTTTCGATGTCAAATCCTCTCTTGACATGAACACCAAAACAATCGGATTTCCAAGCCATCATCACCAATCAAGTCATTAGATCACGCTACCACTTCAGCTCCTTCTGTTGTCATAGCCATAGTTGTCGTTGAAATCAGTTGTCTCTCCACGGCATTTTCTAACTCGTAGCACATATAATGAAAGCCAAATCAACTGATTCCTTTGAAACATACCCTAACATTTGTTGTCCCCAACAAGATTGCACCATTACAGTTTAGATAATTCGTTATATGTAGAAAGTGGGCACTTAAAACAATTTTGAACTACATGTGGAGGAATCTTGGAGCTTTCTAGATGTTACTCCTCATCTCCAAACTCACAACCGTCCATCAGTCTTCACTCTTCATATCTCCAAACTCGAAACTGCCATGCTGCACCCATAGCATTTAACTCAATATTTGCTAGGGGTGTGCAAAAGAACTGAGACCCGCCTGGACTGCTTGGAATCGGACCGGAGCAGCCCAAAATCGGTGGTTCTTGAGGGAACCGGTCCGGTTCCCGGTTTCAATTTATGGGAAGTGGATACCGGTCCGGTTCCTGGTTCCATGGACGGATCCGCCTACCCGGACCGGACCGATTATATTATAATAATATATTAATTTTTAATATTAAAATAAATTTCGAAATTACTAATTAGCAAATCGAAATTTTAGGGCTCCATCTTCTCTCACGGTTTTATTGTTTTAATAAGAATTTAATAAAGTGTGTAAATTGCCTTTCAACAACTTAACAAATGGCTCATTCAAAGGATATTTTCAGGACTCACATATGACACTATGTTCAAGAATATGTGGAGTACCGGTGGAATTGTTTCTGCAAAAAAAAATTCAGTAAAAAAATGTTGTAAGAGATTGAGCATTGTTAAAGGATAAAGACAAAGATGATCTACATATGACAATCATTCAGAATCTTGAACTTAAAGAATATTTTAGATTTCAACTTAAATGATTCAAAAATAGGAAAAAAAAAACCTATTTCTCTTCTTTGGTAGTGTTTTCAAATAAAAAAAATGTTATCCTTAATTAAACCGGTTCGATTTAAAGAAAAATATTACTCGATATGAAAAATACTCATTGTGAGATTTGGAAAACAATATTATTATTGGTGAGACTGGTTCCATGGATCCACCCAGGAACTGGACCAGACTGGTGGTTCGGTTCTCGAGTGGATCCATGCAACAACGGGTGGTTCCCGGTTCCAATTTTTTGGAATTGGTCCTTAGCGGGTGGTTTTCGGTTCTAGGCCAGGAACCGCCCACCCAGACCATGCACACCCCTAATATTTGCAAATGCTCTCTAGGTCATCTACTTCAACCACCTTAAAACATCATGAATAATCACCTTTGAATAACTATCAGTTGCTATGGATTCGAGTGACTCTATAGGTACTGTTATATCTGCTGTACTTTGAATAAATTTAGACTTTCCTAGAAGCAGAGAAAATTATCAAAAAAGTCATAAACCTATTGTAATTGTGCTAATTCAGTTTTAAACTTATTTTTTGGCTAATTGATTCCTAAAACTTTTGCAATTGCTTAAATTTAATCCATCGGTCAGATTTATCGAAACATTGAGAAATATATCACATTGGACAAAGGATCTTCCACCTAACTTTGAACATTACAAGCAAGTTGCCTCAACTTTCCATCTCAAAGAAATATGTTATCATCTGAAAGTTTGTAATGTTAGAACCTATAATATCATTAGTAAGTAAAATTGGTTGGCAACTTTCTTGTCTAGTCAACTATTTGTAACTTACCAAAAAAATAGTGATTTTATTTTTCTCAAATCTAGTATCCAATTATGGATTTTTCTCGGCCAATAGTATCCAATAGTAGATTAACAAGTGCTTTTAAATCTGGCTTTGCTAACATAACAGTTTTTGGTTTACTGTGAAAACAACAACTTATTGTGTGAGCCACAAATTTTTGAAATAGTGAACTCTGCAATAATTTATAATAATTTATTATTTGGTTTTTTGTGGTTCAGCAAAGAATGTTATTCTCACAGTAAATTTAAAACTGTTGCCCAATTATTTGTTTCTAAAATTTGATAATTGGGCTCGTCAATTAGTTAGTAATGGTTTTACCATCTCTTTCACAAGTAGATTAGTACGCGTTTTATTGCAAATGGGCTCTAGCAATTACTTAGTAACTTATCGATAAAATAACAATTTTATCATCCTTCATATTCAGTCATATGATACCAAGTGCTATAAAATTTTATAATTGGGCCATCAAGTAGTTTGCCACTTACAAATGAAATAATGATTTTATCATCATAGATTGAGTATGCATACCAAATGCCTGAAAATTTTATAAGTTGGCCCCTTCGATTAAATAGCAACTTATCAATAAAAATTCCACGGTACGTTTTCGAATCTAATATTCAGAAGCAGATCACAAAGTGCTTTACTATATTGGCAATGAGTGCAGCTAGTTATTGGTAACTTGCCGATGAAATAATGATTTCACTACTCCACGTCCGGTAGTAGATCACGGAGTGCTTTGAAATTACACAAGTGGGTCCTTCGAATTAATTACCAGATTATCCATTCGGTTATAATAACATCTAAACTTAGGTTCAAAACATTTATTTAATTCGTTAAAACCATCCATCCAAACAATATAGTTGGATAGTTTGTTAAGTTCCAGCACTAGTCAACCGGATGGGTTTGGGACTCCATTTACATATCCCTCCAACGTTTATAACAATCTTGGATCTTAACTTCAAGTGTCAAATTCAAAATTACGACGAGTTTTTCACCGTAGTCCCTCCAGCTTCCATCCCTACTCAAGCAAAGCTTCTCTCTCATCGAGTGTCTAAGACTCGCCAAACTAAAGGTTGAGCTGAAAATCGCATAGCAGAGGATATGAGATAAGCATTGGCCACAAAAAATAGAGAGTTATGGAAAATGCTACTTCATGGTCAAGAAACCAGTGAAGGCTTTAGTAGCAAAACACGACACATCCAACAAGAGTGGCCAAAGGCCCATGACCCCCTCCTTCATGGTGACTTCCGTGGTGGCCTCCATCGATGGTGGCCGTCATCGCCTCCAACTACGTAGTAACCACCACATTGGACATTTCTCTTTTTCGAGAAAATTATCCAAAAAATCCTAAACCTATTATATTTTAGTCACTTATGTCATAAATCGTTTAATTATGCCAATTGAGTTGTAAACCTTTTCATATTTTGCCAATTGAGTCAATTTGACTAAATTTAGCTAGAAAATCATTTGACATAGATGCCGTCTTATGTGGCATGAGTGGCATTGACATGGATAATTTTCAATAACATTCTTATAGTTTCTCGATTATTTATTATTATTATTTTTTTTGCCTTTGTTTTTTCCTCCAATTTTGGCTAGCAAGGTCACCGACCAACCATTATCGGCCACAAGTGAGGGCCAACGATCCTCAATTACCCTAGTCAACAAGGGCCGCGACGCTCTCACCCAAACTAGGCAAGGGTCACTAGCCCTCGATTATCGCCAGATTTAGGAAAAAACAAAGGAAAGAAAGAAAAGGAAAAAAGAAAAGAAGAAAAAAAAAATAAAAAATTGAAATATTATTAAAAATTTATCCATGTTATCGCCGGTCATGCTATGTGGGAAGGCTGGCGTTCACGTTAGTGATTTTCAACAAAGATTTGCCTACTGATCTGAATTGATAAAACGCAAAAAGATTTAGGATTGAATTGACACAATTAAGAGATTTAAAACTGAACTGGTTAAAGTATAATAAGTTTATGAATTTTTTTGACAATTTTCCCCTCCTTTTCTATTTGCGGCAAGAGCTAGACGAGTTGATGCCATCATTGCCTTAGGAAAACATAATGACCAACATGAGGATCAAGCACAGCACGGAGATAACTCTGGACTTGAACAGTAGAAGATCTGTTCTATCATCACCATGAACTCCGGCGCTTGCAAAAGGGACCAAATTTCTCGCCTCTAATTTCCTCATGATCCCATGGAGAGATGAAAATACCACCATATTTTCATTCTCTAGATGTGAGTTTGATTGACGGTAAGGTCACTTTTACCGATGGAGCCCAATGCAAGCCTGGACCTTCTTAATGGCACCATATTGCGAGATTTTACTCTCCATCAATAGTTGGTTGATAATTTAGTATATCTCATCATTACCCGTCCTAATATAATCTTCTTGGCTCTTGTCCAAGAGGCAGCTTTTTCCGTTCTACTCACTATGGTGATGTGGTCTGTTCATTTTCTAATCACTTGTATAATGGTTTGTATCTTACCAAGCCAAGTTGTGACATCCCGAATTTTCAATTCTGTTTTCAATTAAATTAAATCGGGCCTTTCATCGACGCGCCTATAGTACTATTCTCAGAGCAGATCACTCCTAAGATAACTAAACTATTTAGGGAAGTCATTAAAGAATTTTAATGCAATAGACTTGGGAATTCAACCGCGAATCGATTACTGAACTATGCTCATTTGCAGAGATCATTACGGCACAATTAAAAGTCAATTAGAGATCAGAGATAGGTCGGTTCGACAGAGATGTGTGGCTAAACGTAGGTGATTCCATTAAATTACAGAATTCTTGTCAACCGGCACTAGATTGATTTTTTTATCATTTTGGTACTCTGTGTCTATATTTGAAACCTCGAGATTTTCACGACTACCGAGAGTCGCCAATGTGTCGAAGAGATTCATTGTGGCTCGAAGAAAATTGATTACGGGTCATTTGCACTAAAAAAATTTTGAAAGCTACCTGATAACTTATGTCATGCTACAATCGCACCAGATTGAAATTAACCGCGAATTTGAATCTCATTTCTGAAATTAAAAGTTCTATCATATCACGAGTCATTTTAGGAACGTCGACTCAGTCTCCGAAGATTTTTCTGCAAGTCGAGGTTTTGGCGGAAAAAATCGATATAAGGCTGTTTTCGACTGGGAAATTCCGAGGACTGTTTTTTATCGCGAAATTGGGATGCAAGTATGATCTATTGGCAAGGAAAAATGCCAATTTGATCGGGGTTACGTTAATGGAATTTATGGGAGCCAATTTGAGTTGATTCAAGAAGGAATTGAATTCTAATTTGAGGGAATTGCCTCCGAAATTCTTAGCTCCCCCTTGGACCCAACATTTGGACCGCTCCAAGGCTTCTAGAAGAAGCTTTTGGTCTGGAAAATGTGCTAAGGAAGCCAGCTTGGTGGTGGGACCAAAGCAAGGGGACCAAAGAGGATAGAAGAGACCAAGGTGGTCCCCTCTAGCTCAATTGGTCCCCTCTCCCTTCTCCTTCTTCCTCACCGTCGACCCCCCTTCCCATTTTAATCGTGTGAAGCCTCCAAATTTTCAGAAAACCGAACTAGCAAGCTAGCAGCCCTGCCGGAACCACCGCACGCCATCACTCGTTGTTGCTCGCCCGTCATGCATTAAGCCAGCCACGCGATCGTCCCATGTGTCCCTGGCCATCGTTTCACCTTGGCCGTGGCCTCGGGGAGTCCCCCGAGCCGTTCACACCTCCCCTGCTGTCGCAGGAGCTGCCCGGTCGCTCGCCTGCCGCCGTGAAGCCCCGCTGCAGCCTCCACCGGTCTTCCTTGGCTGTTTCGGCCCCAACCAGCCACCGGTTTCACCTTTCTCGACCCCAATCAGAACCGAATAGTGTGGCCTTTCAAGCCACTGTTTGAACTGTTTCTGAGCTCTTCCCGACCCTGCTTGGTTGTGCCGCTTTGGAGTTTGTCGACCGTCTCTGCTTCGCCGTCATTTTGATCCAAGCGGATCGTTAATCAAGTGAGTTTAACTCATTAATCCTTGCTTAGTAAGTTAATGACGTTTAATGATTGATTAGTTTAAGTTAAGTATGGATTAAGTGGATAATTAGAATATATTAGTAAATTAATCGATCGTTATTGCATGTAAGGTGGCTAGAGTAGTGTAATTAGAGTCTAGACAAGCTCTAGTATTTATCTAGAGTGATTCAGAAATTTTCCAGGCTCGTCTCGGCTTTTAATTACGCTTTTCCAACCTAAGTTGCTATTTTGGTATTTAATAATTAATTTTCGTAATTATTTAATTATTTATTTATTTTCCGAAAATTAGACCGAGATAACTGGTGACCGGAATTTTGTGCTGATTTCAATGGTGTGATTGAATTATTTATTTAACTGCTAATTTGTGTTGATTGAGTGTGATTTGTGATTTTGGGTATTTATCCTAAAGTTCAATAATTTCAATAATTAATTAGAAAATCATCGGGCATCGGTTTATAACACCAAAAATGGATTTGTGGACTGTTGAAATTAGTGAGATTTTCAAAGGGAAAACTATTGTATTTTGGCTAAGACCGATCGTGTACCCACACACGATTATTTTTATTGGATATGATAAAAATGGTGAATTTGTTAGATGATCAGGATGGTATACTATATAAGTCTGCGGGCCTCGATATGTCAGCTTAGAGTGAGCAATATACTGGTATACTATATTAGCTTGCGGGCCTCAATATATCAGCTTAGAGCGAGCAGTATACCTTAGCAGCTTTTGGTGAGTATTATTAGTATACTATATTAGCCTATAGGCCTCGATATGTCAATTTTGAGCGAGCAGTATACTATTTATCAGCTTAGAGTGAGCTATACTACCTATTATTAACTTAGAGTGAGCAGTCCAAGATAGAGTTGAGCTTTATAGATAGTATTGATTGAGACGACCGGGAGATGATCTCGATGATATGGAATCGACTGAGTCAATTGATCGATTATTCGATCTGTTTGGTTGAAATGATTGGATGGTTATTCAAATTATATTGACTTACAGGAAGGAACTAAGGCTAAGGTAAGTTCTCTGACTTGTGCTTGTGCTTAAGTAGCCCTCATGGCGTATTTTCTTCCTAGTCGGGTCTTAGGGGGTTGAATTTGCTGAGACATCGTCTCACCCCGTTGTGTAATAACATTTTCAGGTCCTTAGATGGCAGCTCCTCTCGAGCGTTTTGGTCAACCAAAGAAGGTTACAGAGTAGGTAGCCTATATTCTGATTCATGGGCACCCAAGGGGTCTAGTCTATGAGCTCGTGAAGTCCGTGGTCTGGGTTGATGAGGCTCTACCCCATAAGGTACCTCATCAATACAAATCATGGTACTGTCGTGAGCAACATGGAAAAAAAGAGGGTCCCATATTAGAATCTGAGGTACCTATGTATGTACCGAAGGTTGCTTTTGGGAAAGGCACAGCAGATCCTTCCGAGGGATTGGTGGTGGACTAAGACCCCAACATGTTGGAACCTGAGTCCTTGGTGTATTCAACTGAAGGCTCCAATAAGGATGAAAAGGTGGAGGAAGAGGATCTGTAGTCTTATGAAACCCCCCCTGTTTTGCAGACCTTGTTTTTATAGACTGGTTTTGTATTGACACGGCTTGATATGTGTGTGTGTTTATATATATAAGGTCTTAAGCAAGACCTTAAAAGGCTTTGACCACCGGGAAATAGTCCGGGTAGAGGCCAGGATCCGAGCCTCAAAAAAGATTCCGGCCCCATTGGCCTGCCCGTCCATGCCCTTACGGGTTAGGGGGGCCACCTCAGATCCCCGCGATGCTGGTATCCTAGTCGAACTAGGCAGGTATAGGGAAATGAAGAGGCCTGGCCACGGCTTGATATGTATATATATATAAGCGTGTTGTGATTTTAGTTCGAAAAATTATGGCCCTGCTTTTCTATCCCATTTTATTGTTGTCTGGGGATTATTTATTTACTTCTGCATGCGCATTTAAAATGAATGGGTCGACGATACGTCCTAGGACGTCACTATTTAATCGACTGCAGAGGAATGGGCACGCGCTCGGAGAATCGAGGCGTGACACAAGTAATTACGGAACCGCCAAAAAAAACGCAAAACCCTATTGTAGAAATGCAATCATTAAATCCCCGGTATAGTCCGCACTCAATTAGGCATGTCGCTCCAGGATTGTGTAGGAAGGATGGTAAAGATCATATCATAAGCTCCACATCATTTCCTTTTTCTAGATTTCCCACATTCCAGTCCGAACCTAAGCATCAGAGGACCAATCCTGGCACAAAATCCATACGCTCCAATCAAAATTCTAGCAAGACCTTCGGCAGAGTTCGTGTTTCTCATTTCAACCTTCAATATTGGCGTCGTCTGTGGAAATGAATGAATAGCTTTGTTGTTCTTCCTACGAAATTTCTAGAAATGGCCTCACTGAAATCCAACACCACCCCTCAACAATTTGAAGAAAGGAAGGCATTTTTTCATCGGCATCGTGTCTTGTTCACAAGATCTTGTTGGGGAGTGTTAAGTTTGAGCTTGTTGGGGTTCTAAGGAAGCAAGCAATCCACTTCCTTTTGGATCGCTGGAGAGGCTGCTCGGTAGAAGCAAACTAGAAGCCATCTTCATCACAAGTCAAAAAGAAGCGACCCAAGAGTGTCCCTGGCGGGCTGCACCTCTAACTGGCTGGGGGCAGCAAGTAAAAATTACCTTTGTTAATGGCCGACTAGCACACTGGAATTCCTTTGTCAACGCCAGCCATCTCGCGGCCTCTTCATCCATTTCCATAGCTCTCGAGGGTTCACAGCAAGAAAAGAAATGTTGAAATAAATTATATAAATGAAGTTTCCGCTACTAAAAAGGGAAATGTCCAAGAAGGGTTACGCTCGGAACGTACCCCTACCATTATGAGGTGGGAAAGGAGTAAGACTAGCTTCGAAGAGACTCTGTCGGTGATTAGGCCCTTGATGTGCCTGTCAATCCCCTCAACCACGATCTCTAAGACTAGCTTCAAAGGGACTCCATTGGTGGTAACGTATTAAACAATATTTGATTATATTCTTTTATTTCTCGGAACATTAAAATAAAAAATAAAAAGAACAAAAGTCCATTTAGTAACTTTTTTATTCCTTGTCGGATATAAATTTTTTTTTTTAATTTCTAGTAATAGATTTAGAATAGAATTAAGAAGTACTAAAAATTTGCTTCTTTATTCTTAGAAATAACTCCAGAATCAAGCATTTTATTTTATTTTATTTTCTCTTTTCTCTTCATCTTCCTCTTCCTCTAGCGGATCGCCGGCCACAACGATAGCTAGCAACCAACCAAATGAGGTTTGGCAACCTTGCTGGAGCCTCACCGGGGGGCGATGAGGCTCCCCTAAGACCGGCGACCGGCAAGAGGAAGAAGAAGAGAAGGAAAAAGAAAAAGGAAATAGGAAAATGGAAAAATGTAATAAAATTACTTAAAAAATTAAAATAAATTTTAAGTCATAAAAAAAAATTTAAGATTCATACCAAACATATTTCTATTCCAGAAATAGAAATTTTGGACAATTACCACACGTCTTCAAATGCTTAGAAACTCATTACAAGAAAAAATTATTTCTAAGCAAAAATTATTTTTGAGAACAGAATTATTATCAAACACATCATTAAATGGTTTTTGTGTAGAGCGGCTCACCTTGTCGAGAGCCTCTACTGTCTCGGTAGGTGAGTCCAAGTATAACTATTTTTCTTTCCAATCCTTGTTGGAGGAAGGATAATCATTAAAAAATAAAAATAAAAAAGGGGAAGTGTTGGGGTGCTGGGGAGATAAATGCGACCAACCCTTCTCCTCGGTCACCTGCATTGGCCTAGAAAGATTCAAGGAAGCATCCAGGAAATAAACCTTTCCAGCCTGGCGGAGAATTAGAAGAGAGCCTGTGATATATCTAATGGCGTTAGGAGTGAGCTGGCGCGACGAGAGACCTAGGGATTTAGCGGAATTGGAAATCTAGGGCCAGCAGCTAAGCGTTCTTGGCAAACGTTTGTGCAGCCAAGTTTAGGCGTACAAGCCCAGTCCACAAACGAGGACAATAACGCGTTTGGTAATCATTATGTTCTCGAGAACAATTTCTGATTAGAAATGATTCTTTTTTATTGTGTTCGCGAGAACAATTTCTGAGTAAAAGAACGCGTTTGGTAACTATACAAAATTTTTGATTTTGGAAGAGAAAAAGAATAGAAATGCGTTACCACCGTCTGCTGTGGCTCCGCTAGATAAGAGCTCCCATGACATCTGCCCAGGACGGAGGAGTTCAAATCCCGTGGGTCACACGGGATCTTAAGCGCGATGTCGGGATAGTGGGTCCTCCGCTAGCGTCGCTCCAGGGTTTACCCACCGGCCGTCGACTATACGCGGTTCCCTGGGTATCAAAAAAAAAAAAAAAAGAACAGAAATGCGTTTGGTAACTACATAAAATTTATATTCCAATTCTTTTTCAATTACCTTTTTAGACGAGTGTAAATTTGATATTGAATTCTCATGGATCACTCACTAATATAATTGTCTTCTCATGAGTGAAGAAATCATATTATATTTTCAATTTCAAAAGAAAATTCAAATTTATAATTCTATTTCATTCTAAAATTCTATCAAATCATAGAAGTTCTATTGATTAATTATATTTATACTAAGTAATAAAAATATTAACTAATCAAATTTTCCTTAAATAGTAATAATAAACTATAGTATAAACTCTAAATACTAAATAATAAATTAAAATACAAAATTAAATATGTATTCTATATATAGCAAAATTTCAATTCCTACTTCAAATCATTTTTTTTTATTTTTTAAATAATTTTATTATTTTTTTCATTTTTCTTCTTTTATTTTTTTCCTTTCTTTCTTCCCTTCTTCTTCTTCTTCTTCTTCAAGGTGGCCGGTTGCCGACCTTGGGATGATCAGCA
The DNA here is from genome assembly GCA_016097605.1 of Eucalyptus guilfoylei. Classification (NCBI taxonomy): domain Eukaryota; kingdom Viridiplantae; phylum Streptophyta; class Magnoliopsida; order Myrtales; family Myrtaceae; genus Eucalyptus; species Eucalyptus guilfoylei. Next base: position 10,250,816 of record CM027870.1, on the reverse strand, counting down.
AGCGGCTAGATGAGGGCCAGCAACCTCACCGGAGTGTCACTGGCCCTTAGCAAGGCCGTGCCTCGTCGGCCGAGCCTCGTCAACAGCTGGGTGAGGCTCGGCCGAGCCTTGGCTGGGTGAGCGGCTTTGCCCAAATGTGGCGAGGCCGAGCTCGCCCAACCGCCGGCGAGGTCGAGCCCTGCCAGTGGCTGGGCAAGCTCGGCCTCGCCAAATTTGGGCAAGGTCGAGCCTCGCCAGGCTAGGCGAGGCTCGCCGGTGGCCGGGGGAGGCCCGAGCGAGGCCCACCTGGCCACCGGCAAGCCTCCGATGAGCTCGCTAGGCCTCGCCAGACCTCGCCCTGGCCTAGTGAGCCTCTAGTGACCGACGGCGGGGGCAGTGACGGTAGCACTTGAAGAACAAGAGAGAGAGAAGAAGAAAGAAGAGGAAAAAGAAAAAAATAGGTTGACTTGATTCTAGAATTGTTCTCGGAAATGAGAATCAACTTCTTTTTTATTCTTGATTCTACTCCAAATTTATTTCAGGGAACAAAAATTTTACTAAACGCGATTTTGTTCCAAAACTAGTCCCGGGAACATAAAAATAGAAATGAACACTGTTTGGTGAAATTTCCAGGAAATCGACGTCTCTACTAATGTCAGCTAGATCTTCTAAGGTAACGGAACTAGAGAATTAGCTGGTAGGAAAGCCGAGATCCGCGTTGCAGACCAAGGCCGAGAGGAAGAGGATGGGTCGGAGGACCCACACCAGGGGCGCGATATTGGGTTGAGAACCCAAGTTGACCAACTGATCATCTCGAGGGCAACATAGAACAGAAAGGAGATCGACATGGAAGCAAAGAAGTGATGCTTGAAAACTAGGGAGGGAAATCGACTATTCGAGATTAACTAAATAAAAATCCCGCTTAATCGGACAGTTACCATTTACTAGAAATCAAGTGTCGGGGTTGTTGTCGGTTAAATTACTATTAAACGGGGTAGATTGTGCAAGCCAATTGAACGGTCTAGAGCTAACATCGGTGTAACTCTCTTGCCTAGTGTGAACCTAGGAGTAGGATAGATGCTGATATGAGGTGAAGTTATCCAGCGGCCAGGCTATGACCACTAGACGTAATGGCCGAAAATATAAGGCTTCCTAGCTCCCTCTCCACCTCTACAATTGACGCTAAGAACAAAAGGGAAGGATACTTGGAATCCATTTTAATCTTGGTAAGTCAGATAGACCAAATGAGGCCGAGGGTGGAAAACAGTGATGAATATGTTTTAATTAACCAATCAGCTCATGATACGTGCCCAATAATGCCTGCGAGTTTTTGGTTACCATTATAGGATAATAACATCAATAACCCACTGAGCTGGACTTGACAAGACACCACTTTAATATGATCATCTATAAACAATATACAATCCGACATGTGGTGGCATTTGGCGTCCATTTGTAATGAGTGTTTAGGATATGGGCTGTTTGAGGACAACGAGTCTGTTGGTGGTCTCTGTTTTTTGGATTGAGCAATGGAAGGATGTTGAGCTGCAACTGAAAGGTGAGGACTTGGTGGAGAATGGTGGCTGGTGTGGCTGGCCGTGGAACAAACTCAATGGGAGTTTCCTCAAACAACAAATAACTCTGACATCAAGTTAAGATTTGTAATGAAAGAGAGAGGATTATAATATCCCGTACATTATCAAATGAGGAACACAAGTATAGGGGGAGAGTACAATTATACATAAATACAACATATGTAAATTACAATATACTTAACCCTAAATAGCAATCCTAATATGAAACACAGACCACACTATCCCATTACAATTTATTGAAATGAAACTGCTTTTTTTTGTTTTTGCAAATCAGGCCTAAAAGGCATATAGGTATAAGTTCAATTCAACACCCGCCACCACCCCCGCCACAACCGCCGCCTCCTCCACCTCCATCACAACCGTCACCTCCACCGCAACCACCGCCACCTCTGCCTCTGCGTCTTTTTTTGTGCTGAGAGTCGCCACAGGAAAATATAACAACTGACGCAAGGATCAAGCACAGCACGAAGATCACTCCGGACTTGAGTAGCAGAAGATCCGCTCCATCATCACCATGAACACCGGGGCTTGCTAAATCGATCCAATTGCTCGCCGTTGATTTCCTCATTATGCCGTGAAGAGAAGCAAGAACTCAAATTATTCGCGGTATCAATAGTAGTAGGAAGGAGACAATATACATGAGATGAGGGACCTTCATTTATATAGGGATGAGAAAAGTACGACACTGTCAATCTCAAAAACTGAAGGATGGATGCAAGTTTTCAACCACCCAATTATTCCACACTGACGACTTTTTAATCCGGTTGTGAAGAAAATTGGGTGTTCATCTTTTCGTGTTGGAATTGTGATTAGCTTCATCAATCTCTCTACTTCGCAATCTTAGCGGATGATATTTTCTGACTCAAATTATATATTATTGATGCGAGAGGCTTACGATGATTTCCATATAAATTATTTGTGCTCGCGACCATAACGATGATGGACCACAAAAGTTGAGGGGACGACTCTGGAGATAATTCCCTTTGGTTGACCTATCGGGAGTCGTGGTGAAGGTTCTGCGAAGTTTCTTCTGATCAAACTTAGACAGTCTTAAAATGGCAAAATGGTGACGTCGAGCTGGTGATCGTAATCTCAGAAAAGGGTCGTGCACATGCCCCTGATTGGACCAAAACGGTGAACAAGGGAAGTTGCGGGTCAATCAAGACGGTCAGTGAGATGATTCGACTCATTCTGTTTTTGGTTGAAAGGTACAGCTCTCTTAATCTTAAGTCAGCTGGTTTATGACTTAAGAGAGCCGTAGTATTTCTGGGAATTTTTTAGGCAATCGTGGGCAGCTACGAAGATATTGTCATTCCCATCGTAGATTTATTGCATATCTTGCAGTTGATTCAGTGTTGTCCAAAACCTTAGTGAAACTCCAATCAAGTCCCCCTGATGAAAGCCCGTCTGAAATTATTAATGTGGTGGTCTAGTCATCACATACCATCTTAAGTGGCACGTTCGACAAATTTACTCAAAACGATGCCTTTATGCAGAACTTATATTTTATTCTCTCTTCTTTTTTTTTCACCTCCTCCTTTAGCCAGGTCTGGCACGTCCTTCTACCTTGATTTCACGATTGAATTCTGCAGACGCCTTTGTTGCTCAACTCTACAAGGTGTTGCCATGGCTCGTTGAGCTCGACAGCCATGGGCCGAGCCTCCACATCTTGGCGAGCTTGCAGCAACTCAAGTTCAGCAGCTTCGAGCTCGGTGGCCATTGAAGGCCAGGGAGATTGAAGCCGCTTCTACTGCTTCTTAATTTGTAGGCGATTGTTCATTCATGCTTTAGCATATATCACATTATTGCGAAGCTGATCGAGTTTTTTGGGGTTTCAATCATTTCCGTCTCATATGGGAGGGAATTCAGATGGTAGAAGTCGAAAAGAATTCAAATGAGCCCACTTTCTGTAGGCTCATAGAGTGTTAGAAATTCGTCAACTGAGATAGTTGAGGAGTTGTTTGGCGTGATTTGAGTGGTGGCTTACGGATATGGATGATCATGCTCAAAATATTGTTGTCATAAGCGTTCACGCTTTACCAGGCCAAAAAAATAAACAGTGGACAGAAAAGGAAAAAAGAAAGAATAAAGAAAAGGATAAAAATGAGAAAACTAAGAAATTTAAGCAAAACAGTATCGTTTCGAGTAAAGTTGTTTGCGTTTGATAGACGGGATGACTGGATCGCCACATCAATAATTTGAGGCAAGAAATAATCAAGAGGACTATATTAGAATGTCATGTAAGGGTTTAGACCTACAGTGAATCAACTAAAATGTTTAAAATTAAATTAAATATGTAAAATAAGTTTAAGATTCAAATAGCAATTTTCTCTGCAAAGTATGCTTTTTTCTATTTATTATTATTTGCTAATAACGAATACCAATCAAAGACTAATTTAATTTATTTTTTTAAGTGATTTGATGCTGAAAGCATTGTTCATCAATAGGGTTGAGAGATTGAAATCTTATATATCCTATCGAGTTTTATATAAACTAGATTTTTTTTTTTTTTTTACAAACACATAGTATATGTGTGATGCAAAATGGATGTGGATGCATTGTGAAATAACTATTCAAGCTAGCAATTCAAATCTAATATGAAAAGAAAAAATTATTGGGAAAATCAACGAGTTATGACAAAGAGCACTAGAAATTTATGTCATTCAACCTGAATGTTGGTACCTACTCCTTGAAAAGAGTCGATAGAAGAGAATTCCATTATGAATAAAGACTACATAATTACAATCACTCACATGTTTCCCTACCCAAGATCACTCTCAAAATAAATCTATCAATGTTATCTTGCAATCCCTAAAAAATAAGTCATTCCAGAAACTCACAAAAGTGTGTGCTATTAAAATAGGCTAAACAAAACCGGACAGCCAAGAGGTTTATGTCGGCCTCTAGTCAGGTGCGCGCCCTGAGCGTAGTAGCAACAAATTATAGGGAAGCTCCTGGATCGAAGCCCCGGTCATTGGTCCAAAAAAATCCCGGACCTATCGATCTCGACTTGACCCCAACTCCAAATTTGACTAGAATTGTGAGCCCCAAGTTTAACAATTTTTCGCTTGGCTCAGTGTTCATGGGCAGGTCATGGTGCTCGTCATCCATGCAGGCCCTCCCAATAACTCAATAGATGCTTAACTACTTTAGATGTCCATGAAAACTGCGTTGGGCTCAAACTACTCCAAACGATTGAACTCAGTTCGCATGTCTGCAAAAATCTTCACGGCAAGAAACTTTTTCGATGTCAAATCCTCTCTTGACATGAACACCAAAACAACCGGATTTCCAAGCCATCATCACCAATCAAGTCATTAGACCACGCTACCACTTCAGCTCCTTCTGTTGTCATAGCCATAGTTGTCGTTGAAATCAGTTGTCTCTCCACGGCATTTTCTAACTCGTAGCACATATAATGAAAGCCAAATCAACTGATTCCTTTGAACATACCCTAAAATTTATTGTCCCCAACAAGATTGAACCATTACAGTTTAGATAATTCGTTATATGTAAAAAGTGGGCACTTAAAAAAAAAATTTGAACTACATGTGGAGGAACCTTTTCTAGATATTACTCCTTATCACCAAACTCACAACTGTCCATCAGTCTTCACTCTTCATATCTCCAAACTCGAAATTGCCATGTTGCACCCATAGCATTTAACTCAATATTTGCAACTACTCTCTAGGTCATCTACTTCAACCACCTTAAAACATCATGAATAATCACCTTTGAATAATTGTCAGTTGCTATGGATTTGAGTGACTATATAGGTACTGTTATATTTGCTGTACTTTGAATAAATTTAGACTTTCCTAGAAGCGGAGAAAATTATCAAAAAATTCATAAAACTTATTGTAATTGTGCCGATTCAGTTTTAAGCTTATTTTTTGTCTAATTGATTCCTAAAACTTTTGCAATTGCGTAAATTTAATCCATCAGTCATATTTAATCCATCGGTCAGATTTATCAAAACATTGATAAATATATCACATTGGACAAAGGATCTTCCACCTAACTTTGAACATTACAAGCAAGTTGCCTCAACTTTCCATCTCAAAGAAATATGTTATCATCTGAAAGTTTGTAATGTTAGAACCTATAATATCATTAGTAAGTAAAATTGGTTGGCAACTTTCTTGTCAAGTCAACTATTTGTAACTTACCAGCAAAATAGTGATTTTATTTTTCTCAAATCTAGTATCCAATTATAAATTTTTCTCAACCAATAGTAGATTAAAAAGTGCTTTTAAATATGGCTTTACTAACATAACAGTTTTTGGTTTACTGTGAAAAGAACAACTTATTATGTTAGCCACAAATTTTTGAAAGAGTTTATTTGGTTTTTTGTGGTTTAGGAAAGAATGTTATTCTCGAAGTAAATTAAAAACTGTTACCCAATTTGATAATTGGGCTCGTCAATTAGTTAGAAATGGTTTTACCATCTCTTTCACAAGTAGATTAGTACGCGTTTTATTGCAAGTGGGCTCTAGCAATTAATTAGTAACTTATCGATAAAATAACAATTTTATCATCCTTCATATTCAGTCATATGATACCAAGTGCTATAAAATTTTATAATTAGCCCATCAAGTAGTTTGTGACTTACAAATGAAATAATGATTTTATCATCATAGATTTAGTATGCATACCAAAAGCCTGAAAATTTTATAAGTGGGCCCCTTCGATTAAATAGTAACTTATTGTTGACACCTAAATTTTTGCCCAAAAACATTTCATGTCAAATTCTCGCATATAGATTACCTAGGTGTTTAGTATAGTTTTATTAATAAAAGATGTTTTTCCTAAAAAAAAAAAAAAAAAAAGGAAAGAAAAAGAAAAAGAAGCAAGATAGGCCAATGATCTAAATGTGACTAGCCAAGCCTAGGAGGTCAGATTGGAATTAAAATGGCAAACTAGGGCCAAAATGCAATTTCCAAAAGTTGAGGGACCAATTCGCAAATTTTGCAAAATTTCGCCCGAACCCTTAAATCATCATCTTGGTCACCAATTAAGTTGAAATTGAACTTGGGCCAACTCGAATATATCAATTCGGGCCAAAAGGACCAAGTTTACATTGAATTGGGTATTTTTGGATAAGAAAATGACCAACTTTGAGGGACTTTATTGCAAATTTGGGTGGGCACAATTGCGAAATCTGGTCGAGATCTTAAACTACTATACATGAGCTTTCTAATTGATCAAAAAACGCAGCCAAATTAGTGGATTAAAGCACTCAAATCAGCAGGCAAAACTCAGTCCACGAGTTGGTCTTAATTCGGAGTTGCTGAGTAAGCAATTTGGTGGCCCCACCATATCCTCCTCAGCTGTCCAACCAGCCCGATATTTGCACGTGATGGAAGACCGTGTATAGTAGTACAAGTGGACTAAAATTAGCTAGGGATAAGCTGCTGACAGCACCGGAAAATCGCAGCAAAATCCGCACACTCAACAGCTGTAGAACTAAAAAAAATGGGCTAAGTCAGAGAGTGGTTGAAGTAGCCCTGTTAACAGGCTTGGTAGGTGGACAAAAGGCTGACCAAAAATCCTCTAATTCAGGGGATATGATCTACGAAATGAGCTCTCTGAAGGGACGAGGGAGAGGAGACGAGAGGGAGAGGGGAGAGCTCGGAATCGTTCCCAAAAGAAGCTCTCAGAAGCAACTCCAGAAAACAAAACCCAGAAATTCCAGATCAACCTTCAGAGAGAAAAGTGGAATTTTCGCAAACTTGCAGCCAAAATTAGCCAAAATATTCAACTAGAGAGTGAAACTTCACTCAAATATCTTTCCAATCATAGGTCGCACGTCCCAAATGGAGATCGGGAAGGCCTCCTAAAGCCCCCCGAGACAGTGCCCTCCTAGCGGGCCAAGAAAGTCCGAAAATTTCCAAGTGTTGAGACTGGTTGGTCACGGGTGAAGGAAAGCGAGTTCTTTTGAGAAAATTGAGAGGCGAATGAGGAAAATATTGACCTATAACCCAAACTAGAATACATATAGTTTGGTTTGGTGTTAAGTTTTCCAACAAAATAGGTCTTGAAGTTTAATTTTAGAGATCAACAAAAACCTTCATTGTCAGTTCTTTTTTCTGCAGATCTCATTCCCAGTTGAAGGAGCCAACTTCCACGTGCCCCCCGAGGATAATTTCTTAATTTTCTCGGCCAAGAAACACTTGAAAAAGAAACTAGGAAGCAAGGTAAGTATCCTAGATGTATTTTTGTTCGAGTTTGAGCATGTTTTGATCATGAAAATCAAGAGGAAAGCTAGTCCGGAAAACTGATTTTTGAGACTGGAATTTTTCTAAGTGTTGAAATCTCTTCAAGAGTTTTGCATGTGTGCTTCTTAGAGAGGTCATTTTGATGTTGTTCGGTGGGTCATTCTCTATGATGTTTGTTGCATTTCAAAGCTCATATTGCCTACTTTCACTTGGACTAAGTAGTGTTTTCCTTAGATCTCGTATGTGATGAGTGTCGGGGTTTGAATATGGGCATTCAACCTGTTTGCTTGACTTGGGTTCAAACCCAGATTTGCAAAATCAGCTCAAACTCGCATATTTGATGATGATTCCAGCTTGGTTTTCGTGTGTTTTAAGCTGTGATTTCTATCTAATCTTGCTCCTTGCATGTGATAGTATAATCTTGATACTTTATTTCTACGTGAGATTGCTTATGGATTGAGATTGAAGGCCACAAACATGGCCCGGCGAAGCTGTTTTGGGGTGATTTAATGCACGCCAATTGTTCGATGAAATGTGCAAACCAAGTTTCGATCTTGAAACGGTCGATTTGAGCTTGATTATTGTGATATTCATGTGCTGTGTTAGTCCATGTTAGCATAGATCGGTTTAAGGAATTATTATTATTTAAAAAAAAAATAATTAAAAAAAGAGAGAAAAATATGAAAATTTCAAATACATCAAAAAATGTTAGATAGCATCAAATTAGGATAGAAATGACATATATGAAATTTTCCTAATTTTAAAAGGTCATTTTCCTAATTTAATGCTATTTTGGTATTTTATAACCAATTTTGTAAATAATCCATTTTGCGTAGATTAAAACTATTTAAAGTAATTTCATGCATATAGAGTAATTTCATGCGTATTTGAATTCTCATTTTTGCTCATGGGGGTCCTGTCCCGGGGCGTGATAACAAGGCCATGTAATATTATTTGCTCGACTTATATCGGGTTTACCTTTTCCGCGTTTATTTTCAAGTCATTTCAATTTCTTGGATGTTTACTTACGCGCCGCTTTTCATTAATTTGAGTGTAAATTTCTCTTCTAAATTATGTTAGGATTAGTCTAGACATTAAAAAAAAAAAACTACAAAAACATTTGCATGGACACTTAGTGGTTTCATAAAGATTATAATTGGTAATCAAGATTGTGTGGCCATTTAGATAAACAACATTCCAAGTTAGTGGTACCGCAAGGGCGCTAATAGAAACATTGGCGTAAACAAGTCCCCGTTCCTAGAAATCTCTGGTTGCGTAGGAATCGAGACAACACTCCCGTGTCTTGATTGGTTTCTAGCCGACCCCAATAGGCTAGTGGCGACTCCTAGAATTACATAGGTTGTTAAGAACTAAAAAACGAATCCAACGTCGCGCGAGGTATGGGCTTGGGAGAGCCCGCGCCTAATCTAGGGCCATTGGTCCGCCTCTTTAGACAAATACCCCTAAACCTTCTTCTTTTTCCCCAGACGGAAAAAAGGAGGTCGTGACAGCTTGGCGACTCCACTGGGGACTTGGTTGCAAATCCTAGAAGACTTAGGCCGTAATAACTTGGTTGGTTGTTCACTAACATGGTCTTCATTTGATAGCGCGTGTCAAAGTCGCGTGGAAAACAAGGTTAGTCCGCTAACAATGTGTTAAATGTTTTTGTAGGTTTGGAGTAATAAGGGGTGGAGTGTTTGTTAACCCATTTCTTTTGTAGGGAGGCGTAGGAATGTATGCCTATATGGATGAAATTGAAGTGTTGTTTGGATATCAATTGTTGTGCGTGCCTTCATACTTGCACTACACATTTACACACACAACCCGCGATCTAAAACCCCGATCGCACCAGGAAGCCCATAGGAGGTGCCAAAAGATGGAACCCGTGCGGGGAATGACCCATGGTTATCCACTTTTGGTCCCGCTCATTATGATTAATGATAAAGAGAACGTCCGACATAAGTGCGGAGTGGGGAAAACTCTTTTGATCTAATCAAAATGGGGACTTTAAGCCTTTAGAATTCCACCTTTATGCGTCAAACCTCACAAGTTTACATCCGCATGTCTATGTGATTGAAAAAAAAAAATGTCTCTTCACCCACTGTAAGTATGATTTCTCCATCTACTTGCTCACTTTGGATTGAAATTTTCATTTTTTGGAGATTTGCAGAAATCAATCAATGGAATGCCCTTGAAAATATAGGCTTGACACTCACTCTTGATAAACAAACATTTCAAATGCATCTGATCTGGCCTAGATTAGAACATATGTTTTTGTTTAAATTTTCAATTACAAACTCAAAGTCACATTTTGTATAGAAATTCTTCCAAGTCAAGATTACATTTTGGGGTATAGAATCAAAATCAAATTTTCAAGAAAATTCTTGGTCGCATTTCGAAATTCAAATCACATTTTGTGTATTGATTTCTCAAGGTAAAAATCACCTCACCTTTGCACGAGTGAAATTACAAATGAATCTTTCAAAATCAATGCCCCATTTGTGTATGAAACTTTTGGAACAGAGTGGGCATTCAATTGATAGCTGCAAATCAATCTTTTAATGAAATCCTCTCTTACTAATAAAATCTTGACGAAATACCAAATTATCATAAGTGGATACTACGGAGAAGGTATTGTCGCCTTGATTTCATTGTAAGAGGCGGCTTTATTGAAAGATCAATTTTTCATTCATGTACTGACATTATCTTCCTTTTGCAGGTCATGCGTGACAACCATTCATTGAACTCCTCTTGCTTGACCATGCCAAAAGTGGACTTTAAAGCTAGGACGAGAATTGTGTTTATTATGCTCCTCTATGAAAGAGCTTCTTGTACTTTATCATTGTCATTATTCCTATTAGGAACCGTGTTTTGCATTTTGGGTTTTGATTGTGGACCCAATCAAATGCTTTTGTAAATCACACAACTCACATTTTTGAATAATGAAGTTAGAGTTCGTAAAAATCATATCCTTTAAAACACTTTAAACGGACCATTTGGGCTTTTATGCCTTAGCTTCAAAATATTTGAAAATAAGTTTCAAGAATAACTTGCGTAATATTTTTATCTCTTCACTTAATCACTTTTGCAGGTTGATCCGCAGAGCGATGCTTTGAGGGGGTAAGGTTGTAATAGTTCCAATAGGGATTTCTTATGCAACCACTAACTCGACCATCCATTTTTGTCAAACAGGTAAAATGATGGTTTTGTTCAAGATTGACATTTACTTCCTTTGGATAGACAAAAGCGCGGGCTTGTCCCTAATAGAGCAAGTCATGAAATGCACCAATTCATGCTCATTTATCGGCATATTTGGTTGAGCCATGAACGACAGGAATATTTTCGCAGCATATGAATTCAAACATTGCGATTAAGTGTAAAAAGAACCATCAGAGCCTCGAAGATCACAAATCTACTGGTCTAATGAAGTTCCACATCCTGGATGACCTCATATTAATTTGACATTCTTCATGAAAGAAGAATTTTGTAGACATTCTTTGGCATCAAACTACTTCGTTGGTTGCAAACAAGAAGCAACTGTAATCCCTACACTTCCAACAATTTCTTGGCTTCCAATCCTGTATGGAGATGATTATTGGTGGTCTGCAAGACAACACTTCAAGATGTAGATGGACACAAACAAGAATCAGTCATCAAATGTTGCCTTCAAATAAAAGGTGGTAATCGTTTCAAGTTAAAATCGATTTATTTTAGGAATCACTTGTCCTTGCACTTTGTGCAGATTTTAGTGAGGCAAATTACTGGCAAGCAACAAGATTACATGGGGAGGACAACCTGGTCCAGAATCACACGATCTCTAAAAGAAAAGGGTGTGTTCATTCCAAAAGTCAAAACAACTCATTCATAAACTGACATAGCCACCCATGCTTACAGATTGTGAAGTGGGAAATACATTGACGTAGCAAAAATGGCGAAAGATCACCTAGCCTAAAAGGGGAAACTTTAATTGGGGCAGATGGCCACAAAATGGATCGGGGGCACGCAATGCCTGAGTCACCCGACTTCTAAAAAGGGAAAGATTCAAATGGAATAGACATTTGCCAAGTAAATTGCTGTCAATCATAAGAGCAAATCCCTCTCCACAGCCGAGGAAACGGGATGGAACGTAGTCATCAGCTATGCTGAAAAAGGGAGTATACCGTTCCTAAAATTAATCACGACGAATATGAAAAATAACATATTACGTCTCTTTTTCCTTGCAGTTGGTAAACGGGGCAAGTCACTCGAAGTAGAGTAACTCTCACCTATGAAGCAAGACAAAACAAAGTCAATTGATTCAACACAAAAAGGGAGTATTGTTCCTAAATTAGTCCAATTCAATTTTGGAATATAAGTACCATGCCCCATCTCTTGTAGGAAAAGGTGCACATTGACCGTTGGAGCAACACCTTATACCAAGAAGGCATGCTAAGGCCCAACCATCCATTTTGATGGAATAAATGGAGTAAAATATCCACAGAGCAAAGCCCTCACATGTCAAAACAAGGAGTACCCCTCTCCTTTCATCTTTGACGCCCACTTAGAATGAGTGAATTCGATAACATCTTTGAAAGGAAGATCTTCAAGGAAATGTTAACACCTGAGGAGCAAAGGCACATAAAGAGGAAACACAAGCCATTTAAAGTCAGATGTAGGAGAAGGGTAATTTGGTATCGTTCCCAAAATGCCTCATCTAAACTTCATTTTTGACGTAGTTCCTTTGTTTGACAGGAAGCGTCGATATTCGAGGAACAAACTCGAGAAATTGATTTAAGCATAATCTATATCGACCAAGTAAGCATGTGGAGTTTACACATGACAAAGTCACCTAAGTTGGCTTAAAATATGTGTCGTTCTAGAGCCAGTTCAATTAAATAAAAAAGAAGCGCCCCATGGACACCACCAGCGCTTCGGCCTGGTGGTATGGGGAATGAAGTGGTCCAGAAATAGCTAGGGTTCGATCCCTGGAAACAGCAACAAGGTTGCCATGTAAATATATATATATATATTGCATCTCTTACTTTTGCAAAAAGAAGAAAATGCTTGAACTAATGAAACCAAAGACCTGAGATTCTCTTCAAGCCTTAAAACAGTACGTTCATTCCGATGTTTGCCGCCAAATGGTGAAACTGACTAAGGGTAATGTTGTATCGTTTCCAATTTTACGATCCCTGAGGATTCATGTACTAACATTCCCTTTTTGTTCTTTGTAGGGTCGTCTGACTACTAAGGCACAGATAAGTACCCTTCTTCTCAAAATCAAATGGAAAACAAATGGAGAATCTCCATCGAAAAAAAATTACTGTTTTTTTAGAAACAAGCAACAAAATAAAAAAAAGGAAATTGAAGAAACGAGTTTTCCACAAAGTTTGCAAAAATCTTCTTTATCTTTAAATTTTCCATCCACTCGATGGATCACTCATTTCGAATCAAAATTATTTATGGAGATTAATCCACCCACATGATCTCAACAAAAATTGAAAGGCGATGTTGCTTATGCCAAGCGAGAAACACTTAGGATGAGGAAAGGCAACCCATTTCCAAACATGTCCTTTAAGCACTCTGGGATTCGAGCGAAAAAGAAGACCCATGTCGTTTAAGGTCAATGAATTCATTCGCAAGCTGTACATAGATCAAGATGATAAGAGGCATTTCTTTCCTCTATCATACACACTACAGGTGACAATAGTTAGCCCATTTGAGCCTTTTAATGTGAAGAATTTTCTACAAAATACCCCTGTCAAGAACCACCCCACGATGGGGCAATTACGGAGGTTTGGGTTGACATTATTTGGAGAGAAAAGATGAGAAAGGTTTCTTTACTCTCACTTGCATAAATCTTTTTGCGGTAACTTCAGGTGAATTCTTATGGAAGCTCGAAGCATCCCAAGGTGAAGAAGAGCATTCTTTTCTCTACCCAAACACATATACCCATTGCTTAAACCATATTGAGCCTAACTATTCATTTCTAAAACCGGAGTGGTGATTAGCTCCCCACATTAGGGGCAAGGCACATGATTTACCAATGCAATTGGTGTTTGCATGGGAATATGAAAAGCATCTCGAAAGTCCTAAAAGCTCAAAAAGTTCAAAAGAGCAAAAGTCAAATGAAAATTAAGGGGCATGAAAAAGCAGTGTGCCTAGTAAAAGCAAGGCCAATGCCCGAAAAAAAAAATGTGGAAGAAAAACAATTACATTAAGAGGAATATCTCTATGAAAGCAAAAATGGCAACAAAAAAAAAAATGCCTGCATTGAAAAGAAAATCATTGTAAATGCAAAAGCCATTATGTTAAGATGATTAGTCAAAGGACTTTCGAGACAATTTGAATTTTAAAAGTCAAGTGCTCTAAAAAAAAGAAAAGAGAAAAAAGGGGATGATGTGGTAATGATGCCATGATAATCACCAACTCTCAAATCCCCCATCGACAAAAAGTTCTAAGCCTTTTGAGCTAAGTCTTTTGAACCTTTCCCCGAATCAACATTACAACTAATTTCCAAAGTCTCTTCAGATTGGGATGATTCAAAGTGGAAATAAGGATTTTCCAAAGAAGATGCCACTCAAAGAAAGTGAGAGCAAGGTTGTTTTATCTCATCTTAAGGTTTCTTGACTTGTAAACCTGGCGAAGATGTTGATCGGTGATTAATTCATTTCATAGCCAATGATACTTATCCATTGCTAAAACCATGACCAAACCTGCACTATAGTCCTCCTAAAAGACCTCTTTGATTGGTCAATGTGTACTTATTGCGAATGATTCAAAGCCTTGCACACTGGAAGAGTGAGGTTGAGTGATCAGTTTATTTCCCACATGAGTAGATGGGATCAAACAGCCATTTTCTTGAGAATACGCGAGAAGCCCTTTCAAACTAAGGGTCCTTGCTTGGCATACTTAACAGACCTTTCTCATAAGTCAAGGTCATTTCGACAAGGACTTTTCTCCCAAGAGAATTTGACGATTAATGATATCATCCGAGTGTGATGACAGTTTTATGATTTTGTCAAGTGGTCAGAATTAGTGTGATTTGTTTATGCAATCGTTACCTTCTCATTACCGATATACTTTTAATATTGTTTCTAATGACATGTGTTGAAATTGACCTCATCTAGTATGCTTTCGCTACTAGAATACTTGTTATAATGATACTATTTGATGTGCAATATCCATTTCAAAATATTCTCGAATGACAGGTTTCTCCAGTAAAACCACACAATTTCAAAGGGTTCATGGGTTAGCCTTAAACCATGCACTTTCAAGAGGTTCTTGGTCATCCTTACACCTTGCAATTTCAAAGGGTTCATGGGTTAGCCTTAAACCATGCATTTTCAAAAGGTTCTTGGTTATCCTTAAGCCTTGCAATTTCAAAGGGTTCATGGGTTAGCCTTAAACCATGCATTTTCAAAAGGTTATTGGTTATCCTTAAACCTTGCAATTCTAAAGGTTCATGGGTTATCCTTAAACCATGCATTTTCAAAAGGTTTTTGGTTATTCTTAAACCTTGCAATTTCAAAGGGTTTATGAGTTAGCCTTAAACCATATATTTTCAAAAGGTTCTTGATTATCCTTAAACCTTGCAATTTCAAATGGTTCATGGGTTATCCTTAAACCATGCATTTTCAAAAGGTTTTTGGTTATTCTTAAACCTTGCAATTTCAAAGGGTTTATGAGTTAACCTTAAACCATATATTTTCAAAAGGTTCTTAGTTATCCTTAAACCATGCAATTACGAAGGGTTCATGGATTAGCCTTAAACCATGTATTTTTAGGAGGTTCTTGGTCATCCTTAAACCACGCAATTCCAAAGGGTTCATGGGCTAGCCTTAAACCATGCATTTTCAAGACACAATTTCAAAGGGTTCATGGGTTAGCCTTAAACCATACATTTTCAAGAGGTTTTTGGTGATCCTAAAACCATACAATTTACACGGTTAGTGGGACTGCCTTAAACCACAAGGTTAGTGGGACCACCTTAAACCACACGGTTAGTGGAACTGCCTTAAACCACAAGGTTAGTGGGTCTGCCTTAAACCACACGGTTAGTGGGACTGCCTTAAACCACACGGTTAGTGGGACTGCCTTAAACCACAAGGTTAGTGGGACTGCCTTAAACCACACGGTTAGTGGGATTGCCTTAAACCACACGGTTAGTGGGACTGCCTTAAACCACAAGGTTAGTGGGACTGCCTTAAACCACAAGGTTAGTGGGTCTGCCTTAAACCACACGGTTAGTGGGACCGCCTTAAACCACAAGGTTTGTGGAACCGCCTTAAACCACACGGTTAGTGGGACCGCCTTAAACCACAAGGTTTGTGGAACCGCCTTACACCACACGGTTAGTGGGACCGCCTTAAACCACACGGTTAGTGGGACTACCTTAAACCACAAGGTTAGTGGGACTACCTTAAACCACACGGTTAGTGGAACTGCCTTAAACCACAAGGTTTGTGGAACTGCCTTAAACCACACGGTTAGTGGGACTGCCTTAAACCACAAGGTTAGTGGGACTGCCTTAAACCACACGGTTAGTGGGACTGCCTTAAACCACACGGTTAGTGGGACTGCCTTAAATCACAAGGTTCGTGGGACTGCCTTAAACCACACTTTTCAAAGTATTCATAGGTACATCGCTAAAGCACGCTCTTTACATTAAGCTCACTTGCATTTTCATTTCATTATTGTAAAAAAAACAAAAAAACAAAAAAACAAAACAAAACAAAAATTAGGTGTCAACTTATCTTTGAAAGAAATCTCTTTGAGCTTCCTTCCAAAGAGGGGCAGCTGTTGACACCTAAATTTTTGCCCAAAAACATTTCATGTCAAATTCTCGCATATAGATTACCTAGGTGTTTAGTATAGTTTTATTAATGAAAGATGTTTTTCCTAAAAAAAAAAAAGAAAGAAAAAGAAAAAGAAGCAAGATAGGCTAATGATCTAAATGTGACTAGCCAAGCCTAGGAGGTCAGATTGGAATTAAAATGGCAAACTAGGGCCAAAATGCAATTTCCAAAAGTTGAGGGACCAATTCGCAAATTTTGCAAAATTTCGCCCGAACCCTTAAATCATCATCTTGGTCACCAATTAAGTTGAAATTGAACTTGGGCCAACTCGAATCAATCAAATCGGGCCAAAAGGACCAAGTTTACATTGAATTGGGTATTTTCGGATAAGAAAATGACCAACTTTGAGGGACTTTATTGCAAATTTGGGTGGGCACAATTGCGAAATCTGGTCGAGATCTTAAACTACTATACATGAGCTTTCTAATTGATCAAAAAACGCAGCCAAATTAGTGGATTAAAGCACTCAAATCAACAGCCAAAACTCAGTCCACGAGTTGGTCTTAATTCGGAGTTGCTGAGTAAGCAATTTGGTGGCCCCACCATATCCTCCTCAGCTGCCCAACCAGCCCGATATTTGCACGTGATGGAAGACCGTGTATAGTAGTGCAAGTGGACGAAAATTGGCTAGGGATAAGCTGCTGGCAGCACCGGAAAATCGCAGCAAAATCCACACACTCAACAGCTGCAGAACTGAAAAAAATTGGCCAAGTCAGAGAGTGGTTGAAGTAGCCCTGTTGACAGGCTTGGTAGGTGGACAAAAGGCTGACCAAAAATCCTCTAATTCAGGGGATACGATCTAGGAAATGAGCTCTCTGAAGGGACGATGGAGAGGAGACGAGAGGGAGAGGGGAGAGCTCGGAATCGTTCCCAAAAGAAGCTCTCAGAAGCAACTCCAGAAAACAAAACCCAGAAATTCCAGATCAACCTTCAGAGTGAAAAGTGGAATTTTCGCAAACTTGCAGCCAAAATTAGCCAAAATCTTCAACTAGAGAGTAAAACTTCACTCAAATATCTTTCCAACCATAGGTGGCACGTCCCAAATGGAGATCGGGAAGGCCTCCTAAAGCCCCCCGAAACAGTGCCCTCCTAGCGGGCCAAGAAAGTCCGAAAATTTCCAAGTGTTGAAACTGGTTGGTCACGGGTGAAGGAAAGCGAGTTCTTTTGAGAAAATTGAGAGGCGAATGAGGAAAATTTTGACCTATAACCCAAACTAGAATACATATAGTTTGGTTTGGTGTTAATTTTTCCAACAAAATAGGTCTTGAAGTTTAATTTTAGAGATCAACAAAAACCTTCATTGTCAGTTCTTTTTTCTGCAGATCTCATTCCCAGTTGAAGGAGCCAACTTCCACGTGCCCCCCGAGGATAATTTCTTAATTTTCTCGGCCAAGAAACACTTGTAAAAGAAACTATGAAGCAAGTTAAGTATCCTAGATGTATTTTTGTTCGAGTTTGAGCATGTTTTGATCATGAAAATCAAGAGGAAAGCTAGTCCGGAAAACTGATTTTTGAGACTGGAATTTTTCTAAGTGTTGAAATCTCTTCAAGAGTTTTGCATGTGTGCTTCTTAGAGAGGTCATTTTGATGTTGTTCGGTGGGTCATTCTCTATGATGTTTGTTGCATTTCAAAGCTCATATTGCCTACTTTCACTCGGACTAAGTAGTGTTTTCCTTAGATCTCATATGTGATGAGTGTCGGGGCTTGAATATGGGCATTCAACCTGTTTGCTTGACTTGGGTTCAAACCCAGATTTGCAAAATCAGCTCAAACCCGCATATTTGATGATGATTCCAGCTTGGTTTTAGTGTGTTTTAAGCTGTGATTTCTATCTAATCTTGCTCCTTGAATGTGATAGTATAATCTTGATACTTTAGTTCTGCGTGAGATTGCTTATGGATTGAGATTGAAGGCCACAAACATGGCCCGGCGAAGCTGTTTTGGGGTGATTTAATGCACGCCAATTGTTCGATGAAATGTGCAAACCAAGTTTCGATCTTGAAACGGTCGATTTGAGCTTGATTATTGTGATATTCATGTGCTGTGTTAGTCCATGTTAGCATAGATCGGTTTAAGGAATTATTATTATTTTAAAAAAAAATTTAAAAAAAAGAAAAAATATGAAAATTTCAAATACATCAAAAAATGTTAGATAGCATCAAATTAGGATAGAAATGACATCTATGAAATTTTCCTAATTTTAAAAGGTCATTTTCCTAATTTAATGCTATTTTGGTATTTTATAACCATTTTTGTAAATAATCCATTTTGCGTAGATTAAAACTATTTAAAGTAATTTCATGCATATAGAGTAATTTCATGCGTATTTGAATTCTCATTTTTGCTCATGGGGGTCCTGTCCCGGGGCGTGATAACAAGGCCATGTAATAGTATTTGCTCGACTTGTATCGGGTTTACCTTTTCCGCGTTTATTTTCAAGTCATTTCAATTTCTTGGATGTTTACTTACGCGCCGCTTTTCATTAATTTGAGTGTAAATTTCTCTTCTAAATTATGTTAGGATTAGTCTAGACATTAAAAAAAAAAAAACTACAAAAACATTTGCATGGATACTTAGTGGTTTCATAAAGATTATAATTGGTAATCAAGATTGTGTGGCCATTTAGATAAACAACATTCCAAGTTAGTGGTACCGCAAGGGCGCTAATAGAAACATTGGCGTAAACAAGTCCCCGTTCCTAGAAATCTCTGGTTGCGTAGGAATCGAGACAACACTCCCGTGTCTTGATTGGTTTATAGCCGACACCAATAGGCTAGTGGCGACTCCTAGAATTACATAGGTTGTTAAGAACTAAAAAACGAATCCAACGTCGCGCGAGGTATGGGCTTGGGAGAGCCCGCGCCTAATCTAGGGCCATTGGTCCGCCTCTTTAGACAAATACCCCTAAACTTTCTTCTTTTTCCCCAGACGGAAAAAAGGAGGTCGTGACACTTATCAATAAAAATTCCATGGTACGCTTTCGAATCTAATATTCAGAAGCAGATCACAAAGTGCTTTACTATATTGGCAATGAGTGCAGCTAGTTATTGGTAACTTGCCGATGAAATAATGATTTCACTACTCCACGTCCGGTAGTAGATCACGGAGTGCTTTGAAATTACACAAGTGGGTCCTTCGAATTAATTACCAGATTATCCATTCGGTTATAATAACATCTAAACTTAGGTTCAAAACATTTATTTAATTCGTTAAAACCATCCATCCAAACAATATAGTTGGATAGTTTGTTAAGTTCCAGCACTAGTCAACCGGATGGGTTTGGGACTCCATTTACATATCCCTCTAACGTTTATAACAATCTTGGATCTTAACTTCAAGTATCAAATTCAAAATTAAGACGAGTTTTTCACCGTAGTCCCTCCAGCTTCCATCCCTACTCAAGAAAAGCTTCTCTCTCATCGAGTGTCTAAGACTCGCCAAACTAAAGGTTGAGCTGAAATCGCATAGCAGAGGATATGAGATAAGCATTGGCCACAAAAAATAGAGAGTTATGGAAAATGCTACTTCATGGTCAAAAAACCAGTGAAGGCTTTAGTAGCAAAACACGACACATCCAACGAGAGTGGCCGAAGGCCCATGACCACCTCCTCCATGGTGACTTCCGTGGTGGCCTCCATCGTGGTGGTGGCCGTCATCACCTCCGACTACGTAGTAACTGTAATATATGGGCTTTAAAACAAAAAAAGAAAAGAAAAGAAAAGAAAAGAAAGGGTTGAAAAGTCAAAAAGGGAAGCTGAAGGAAAGTGGAAGAAGCTTCGGCTGAGTTTAAAAAGAGAGAAAGAGGGAGAGAAAGAGAAGAGCAGCGGGCAGAAACGGGGGAAAACGCGAAACAGGGGAGGAGAGAAAGAAGAGAAAGGAAAAAGAGAAAAAGGAAAAAAAAAATTTGGCGCGCTTGTGGTCCGGACGCCTCATCAAACCGACTCAAGTGTGTTTTGCAACGCCGGTAAGGAATCGAAGCTTTTAATCACTTACTTGAAGCAATTGCCGCAATTAGGGCTCGAAATTCGGATTTCTTGGGTATTTGTGTGGCAAAACCCGATTTTTGAGTCGTTAAGCTGTATATTTTTTAGAAATGGTACTTTGGGATGTTGTGAAGCTATGGCATCTTACGGATCGTGATTTGAGCTTGCGGTTTGTTCGGAACGGAATTTTGAAGTTGGGGGCGCAATCTGGTACTGTAGCGAACAGTATCTTCGAGCCTGTTTTTTTTTTGTTGTTTTCGGTACTGTTTTGGGGCGGCTGAGTTGGGGTTGTTGTTGTACGTTAAGAGAGCTTTCTAAAGACTATAAGACGGCTTGAAACGGATTTTTGTGGAGGAAGTTATGGTGCGACAAAGTTGGCGCATGGGCCGCGCCTAGCTGAAAATGATGGGTTTCCACTAAATTGCGAGCTTTTGTGGCGCATAGGTGTCGTTTTATCGACAAATAGGCCTAGTATAGACGAGTCGTTATGCGAATATTCTTTTTACTTGGCCTTTTGATATTGTTTTTCCGTTAATTGTTAGGAATCCGAATGCGTTGGTTCGTGTGAGCGTCGTAGTTGATTTTTTTGGCTTTTCCCAGGTGAGTGGCACTATTTCTTCTTTGTATTTTAAACTCATGTTTTGAGAAACATGGTGGATTATATATTCCATGAGTTGATAAAAAGCATATTTTGTTGCATAAAACAGGATCGAGCTATTACGCCATTTTTGTTGTTTGAATGGAGTTATATTCCGACTTCGATTTGAATGGTTGTTTGAAAAAGGATTTGTGAGATTCTTTGTGAAAGAATCTTGAAAGGTTTTGGAGAATGCTTTGATATTTATATATCAAATTTTGAGTTGTGATATGACTTTCTTTCTGATGTTGGATTACTGGATATTGTGATTGGTGGTTGGTGCTCAATGTCGCTGTGGACCCTGAGGGGTGTGTGGGTATGCGCATACTATTCTAGGATATCCTTGTGGGCCGAGCCACCGGCTAATAATAGGTGGAGACCTTGCCAAGGGGGGAATCTTGGTCGTCTTGTCACGGGCGTTACGCGTGACCATGGTTAGACATTTGAGCATGAAGTGGTCAATGAAGTGGACCATTGACGTGTGATTTGAGTTTGGTCGATGGAATGGACCATCGATGTGATTCGATGAGATTAATCAATGGATTTGACCATTGATATATGTTTTACGGGATTGACTAATGGACTTGACCATTGGTACTTTCGGTATTTGAGTCATGTTTTGGTATTATGATAAAGTGAGTTATGTTTGTGTTTTAAAATGTGCATAGTGATTTCTCGATCCGCTTGGAAGAAATGTGTTACTCACTGAGTTGTGGTAGCTCACTCCTCTCTTCTACTTGCTTTTCAGGTTCTTCAGCGAGTCGCGAGTAGGCGTGAGCGTTCGTTCGGGGAGAACTTTTTGTGGAGGAACTTTTTGGTATGGCTTGTGCATAGTAATAGGTTTATAAGTTAGTCTTTATATAAGGTTTATGTTTTGATTTTTTTGTGAATTATAGAGATACTCTGATATTGTAACCAATTGCCCCTTTTTGTCAAATATATATGTAGATGTATATATGTTGATGTCGGGTGAAATTTTGGTTATGTTGAGGCTGCGTCCTTTAGTAAAAGGACGGCCGGTGTCATGCCCATTTTTCTTGCGAATCGGGGTGTGACAGTAACCACCACATTGGATGTTTCTCTTTTTTCAAGAAAATTATCCAAAAAGTCCTAAATCTATTATACTTTAGTCACTTATGTCATAAACCATTTAATTACGCCAATTGAGTCATAAACATTTTCATATTTTGCTAATTGAGTCAATTCAGCTAAATTTGGCCAGATAATCATTTGACGTAGATGCCGTCCTATGTGGCACAAGTGGCATTGGCATGGATAATTTTTAATAACATTCTAAAAGTTTCTCGATTATTTATTTATTTTCTTTCCTTCATTTTTTTCCCCAATTTTGGCCAACAAGGTCATCGGCCGACCATTATCGGCCATAGGTGAGGGCCAATGTCCCTCAATTGGCTTGGTTGGCAAGGGCTATGACGCCCTCACCCAAAGTAGGCGAGGGTCACTAGCCCTCGACTATGGCCGGAGTTGGGAAAAAGAACAAAGGAAAGAAAGAAAAGAAAAAATAAAAAAATAAAAAAAATAAAAAAAATTGAAATATTATTAAAAATGGATCCAAGTCATTGCTGGTCATGCTACACGAGAAGGCTAGCATTTATGTTGGCAATTTTAAATCAGGATTTGTTTGATGGTCTCAATTGGCAAAATATGAAAAGATTTGGGACTTAATTGACACAATTAAAAGATTTAAAACCAAATTGGTAAAAATGTAATAAATTTAGGAATTTTTTTGACAATTTTCCCCTCCTTTTCTTTTATGCGGCAAGAGCCAGATGAGTTGATGCCATCTTTGCCTCAGGAAAACATAATCCGTTCCATCATCACCATGAGCTCCGGCGCTTGCAAAAGCGACCCAATTTCTCGCCTCTAATTTCCTCATGATCCCATGGAGAGATGAAAATACCACTGTATTTTCATTCTCTAGATGTGGGTTTGAATGACCATAAGGTCACTTTTACCCACTGGAGCCCAATGCTATCTGGACCTTCTTAATGGCACCCCATTGCAAGATTTTACACTCTATCAATAGTTGATTGATGTTTAGTATATCTCATCGTTATCCGTCCCGATATAACCTTCTCGGCTCATATCCAAGAGGTAGCTTTTTCCGTTCTACTCACTATGGTGATGTGGTCCGTTCATTTTCTAATCACTCGCATAATGGTTTGTATCTTATTAAGCCAAGTAAATACAAAACTGCCGAAAAAGACGCAAAACCCTATTGTAGAAATGCAATCATTAACATCCCCGGTATAGTCCGCACTCAAGTAGGCATGTCGCTCTAGGATAGTGTAGGAAGGATGGTAAAGATCATATCATAAGATCCCTCTCAGAAGAAATCTCTCTCCTCATTCCTAAAGCTCCGCATCATTTCCTTTTTCTAGATTTCCCACATTCCAGTCCGAACCTAAGCATCAGAGGACCAATCCAGGCACAAAATCCGTACGGCCCAATCAAATTCCAGCAAGACCTTCGGCAGAGTTCGTATTTCTCATTTCAGCCTTCAAAATTGGCGCCGTGTGTGGGAATGAATGAATAGCTTTGTTGTTCTTCCTCGAAATTTCTAGAAATGGCCTCACTGAAATCCAACAACGCCCCTCAACAATTTGAAGAAAGGAAGGCATTTTTCCATCGGCATCGTGTCTTGTCCACAAGATCTTGTTGGGGAGTGTTAAGTTTGAGCTTGTTGGGGTTCTGAGGAAGCAAGCAATCTTCTTCCTTTTGGACCGCTGGAGAGGCTGCTTGTTAGAAGCAAACTAGACGTCTCCTTCATCACGAGTCAAAAAGAAGCGACCTGAGAGTGTCCCTGTCGGGCTGCACCTCTAACTGTCTGGGGGCAGCAAGTAAATATTACCTTTGTTAATGGCTGACTGGGACAATGGAAATACTTTGTCCCCACCAGCCATCTCGCGGCTTCTTCATCCATTTCCATAGCGCTCGAGGGTTTACTGCAAGAACAGAAATGTTGAAATAAATGATATATAAATGAAGTTTCCGCTATTAAAAGGGGACATATTCAAGAAGTGTTACCCCCGGGACGTACCCCTACCATTATAAGGTGGGAAAGGAGTAAGAATAGCTTCGAAGAGACTCTGTCGGTGATCAGGCCCTTGATGTCCCCGTTGATCCCCTCAACTACGATCTCTAAGACTAGCTTCGAAGAGACTCCGTCAGTGGTAATGTGTCAAATTGTGTCCAATTCTATTCTTTTATTTCCTGGAAAAGAAAAAATAGAAATTAGTTTAGTAACTTTTTTATTCCCTGTTGAATACAAAAGACTTTTTTATTCTTGGGAATGGATTTAGAATAGAATCAAGATGTACAAAAAATTTGCTTTTTTGTTCCCGTAAACAACTCCATAATCAAGCATTTTATTTTATTTTATTTTATTTTCTTCTTTTTCTTTTCTTCCTCTTCTTCCTCTAGCTGATCGTCGGCGACGATGACAGCCAATGACCGACTAGATGAGGTCCGGCAACCTCGCTGGAGCCTCGGTAGGGGTCAATGAGGCTCTCTCAAGGCCGGCGACTAGCAAGAGGAAGGAGAAGAGAAGGAAAAAAGGAAAAAGAAAAGAAAAAGAAGAAGAAAAAAAGTAATAAAATTACTTTAAAAAATTAAAAGAAATTCTAAGTTACAAAAAAAATTGAGGTTCGTACCAAATACATTTCTATTTTGGGAATAGAAATTTTAGACAATTACCACATGCCTTCAAATACTTAGAAATTCATTTAGAGAACGGAATAAAAAAATAATTATTTTTAAGTAAAAATTATTTTTGGGAACAAAATTCTTATCAAACACACTCTTCAATGGTCTTTGTGGAGAGCGGCTCACCTTGTTGGGAGCCTCCACTGTCTCAGTAGGTGAGTCCAATCCTTGTTGGATCCAGAGAATAAACTTTTCCAGCCCAGCGGAGAATTAGAAGAGAGCCTGTGATATATCTAATGGCGTTAGGAGTGAGCTGGCACGACGGGAGACCTACTAAGGATTTAGTGGAATTGGAAATCTAGGGCCAGCAGCTAAGCGTTCTTGGCTAACGCTTATGCAGCCAGGTTTAGGCGTACAAGCCCAGTCCACAAACCAGGACAATAAATGGTGAAATTTCCAGGAAATCCGCGTCTCTTCTAATGTCTGCTAGATCTTCTAAGGTGAGGGAACTAGAGAATTAGCTAGCAAAGATCCGCGTTGCAGACCAAGGTCGAGAGGAAGAGGATGGGTCGGAGGACCCCACACTGGGGGCGCGGTATTGGGTTGAGAACCCAAGTTGACCAACTGATCATCTCGAGGGCAACATAGAACAGAAAGAAGATCAACTTGGAAGCAAAGAAGTGATGCTTGAAAACTAGGGAGGGAAATCGATGATTCGAGATTCTAAAAAAATCCTGCTTAGTGGGACAGTTACCATTCACTAGAAATCAAGTGCCAGGGTTGCTGTCGGTCAAGGGGCTGCATGCGAACGTTTCAATTCCTTGTTTTTTTCTATTTTTTTATTTCCGGAGTAGAAAAAGAACATAAATCTATTTAGTAAAACAAATTAATTTTTCTATTCCCCGGAATAAAAAAATGACCTAGGAATAAATTTGGAATAGAAATAAGAAGTAAAAAAAAAAAGTAATTTATTATTCCTGGAAATAATTTCTAGAAATAAGCCTTGTTTTTTTCTTTTTTTTTTCTTTTGTTCTTCTTCCTTGCCGTGGTCGTTGTCCTTGGATCCGTGGCCGCCTGCAGCCATTGCCAGTTGCATGCCAATTGTCGACCATCTCTGGCCGCCGCCGCTGTCGTAAGCCGACTATTGTCGCCCGTCGGTTGACTGCCACCGCTCGCTGCCCATTGCCACTGACGCTCGTTGCTTGACCACCGACACTCACCAACTATTGGCCTCCGCCACTAGCTGCTAGCTGTCGCCACTCGGTTGCCACTATCGCTCGACCGTCGCCGCTGTCGCCACCGCCACCAACTGTTGTCCGTTGTATCTACTTGTCGTGCTTCGCCCATCGTCGTACGATCGCCACCCGCAGCCCACCAGCCACCAAAGGCAAATGGTAGGCAGCGGGCGGCGAGTGGCGATCGGCATTTGGCAATCGGTGAACAAGAAGAAAAATGAATAAATACAAAAATCTATGGAAGAAAAACAAATAAATGCAAAAATTTATGGATTGTACTAAATATTTTCCTATTCTTTTTCTATTCCGAGAATAAAAACTTTGTATAGTTACCAAACACGTTATTTTAGCTAGAAATTGTTTCAGGGAGTAGAAATATAAAATAACTATTTTTGAAAAGAAATTATTATCTGGAATAAAAATGTTACCATTCACATCCTAAATTACTATTAAACGGGTTAGATTGTGCAAGCCAATTGAATGGTCTAGAGCTAACATCGTATAACTTTCTTGCTTGGTGTAAACCTTGGAGTAGGATAGATGCTGATATGATGGTGAAGTTACATCAATATCCAGCGGCCAAGCTTTGACCACTAGATGTAACGGCCGAAAATATATGGCTTCCTAGCTCCCTCTCTGCCTCTCCAATTAACGCCAAGAACAAAAGGGAAGGATACTTGGAATCCATTTTAATCTTGGTAAGTCAGATACACCAAATGAGGCCGAGGGTGGAAACAAGTGATGAATATGTTTTAATTAACCAATCAGCTCATGACACGTGCCCAATAATGCCTGCAAGTTTTTGGTTACCATTATCGGATAATAACATCGACAACCCATTGAGCTGGACTTGACAAGACATCACTTTAATATGATCGTCCATAAAAATTACACAATCTGACATGTGGTGGCATTTGGCGTGCATTTGCGGCGAGTTTTTAGGACATGGGCCGTTTAAGGACAACGAGCCTGTTGGTGGTCTCTGTTTTTTGGATTGAGCAATGGAAGGATGTTGAACTGCAACTGAAAGGTGAGGACTTGATGGAGAACGGTGGCCGGTGTGGCTGGCCGTGAACAAACTCAATGGGTTTTTCCTTAAACAACAAATAACTCTGACATCAAGTCGAGAATTGTAAATAGAGAGGATTATAATATCCGTAAATTATCAAATGAAGAACACAAGTATAGGGGGAGAGTACAATTATACTTAAATACAACATATGTAAATAACCCTAAATAGCAATCCTAATATGAAACACAGACCACACTATCGCATTGCAATTTATTAAAATGAAACTGCTTCTTTTTTTTTTTAACTCATGCCTTAAGGGTATATAAATAAAAGGTCAATTCAACACCCTCCGCCGCCCCCGCCGCCCCCACACCCTCCGCTGCCTCCACCACAACCGCCGCCTCCACAAAGCAACCGCCACCTCCGTCACCTCCGTCGCCTCCGCCACCTCCTCGCCGCTCCGCCGCAATCGCCACCTCCGCGCCGCCTTTGTGGCGGCGGCCGCTTTCATCCCGAGAGTCACCACAGGAAAATATAACAACCGACGCAAGTATCAAGCACAGCACGAAAATCACTCCGGACTTGAGTAGCGAAGATCCGCTCCATCATCTCCATGAACACCGGGGCTTGCTAAATCGATCCAGCTTGCTCGCCGTTGATTTCCTCATTATGTCGTGAAGAGAAGCAAGAACTCAACCATTCGCGGTATCAATAGTTGTAGGAAGGAGACAATATACATGAGATGAGGGACCTTCATTTATATAGGGATGAGAAAAGTACGTCACTGTCAATCTCAAAAACTGAAGGATGGATGCAAGTTGTCAACCACCCAATTATTCCACACTGACGACTTTTTGATCCGGTTGTGAAGAAAATTGGGTGTCGTGTTGGAATTAGGGGTGATCGGGTCCAGGGTGGGTAGGGTCTAGACCTGGACCCTGTTCCTTACCCTGTTATAACCGGTTCTCCTTTTTTGGACCCTGTTCCCTACCCTGTTTGCATTGGACCCTATTCCCGGCCCACCCTGTTTTTCCGATCCGGGAACAGGGTTGACCCTGTTTATATTGGAACCTATTTTGCATAAAAATTGTTGTATCTTTATATTAACCTTAGAGAAGCAAGTCTGGATCCTTCAACCAAACTCATTGGGAATATGTATAAAATTTGAACCCCCTTGAAAAAACAACCAAGTATATAATTCGACCATCTCGCATCTCCATATCCCACAAGGTACATCGAGTTTCTCATATTCTAGTAAAATTTGGACAATTTTTGGCTGATCACATATCAACCTTGTCCCTCATGTGCTCGATCTTCTTCTCCTTCTTCGGCCTTGCGTTCCACGTGGTACAAAATCTCTGACAAAAACCTAAAATTCATATATAAAGAAAAATCAACAAGAATCCATACTCTAGAGACATGCAAAAGTTATGATTTAATAAAGTCTATTTACTTACCACAAAATCGGAGTTTCCACAAAATGAAGTTTATTTTCCAATGATAATGTCCTTGGTAAGACAATCCAAATCTATAAAAAAGAAAAAAGAAAAAAAGAAAGATTAAATAAGGCATGCACTTAATAAATAGTTATGCGAATGAATTACAAGATACAAAGAAATATATATAACTTACCCGCCTCAAATAGTTCCGCATTCTCGATGCACTCTTCAACATTAATTGGCACACGAACAGCTCTCAACCAATCTTGAGTACAAATTAAACCTTCCACCACTCTAGGAGTCAAAGAACTTCGAAAGCCATCAAGTACACGTCCCGATGTACTAAAAGCCGACTCTGAAGCAACGGTAGTCACGGGAATAGACAAAACATCTCGAGCCATCAAAGATACGATTTTATACTTTGACCCAGTAGTCTTCCACCACATTAAAAGATCAATATTAAGGATATCTTCACTTTCAGCTTCAAGATACCGATCAAGCTCAGATTTGTTTTCATCCAACACTCCTTTCCTCGCATGGAGAAAGCTTTTGTGCCAAGCATCGATTTCACAATCATTGTCATCAATATCAACATTAGAAGCACTACTACTATTACTCACACTTGAATCACCAAATTTTCCTTTACTAGAAGAGCCAACAAAAGATCGCTCATAAGATTTATACAAATTCTCCAAGGCGACCTTCACTTTATCATGCATCTCATCAATTTTTGCTTCATCATCATAGATTTGTTCAAAGCAGAACTTTACATAACTCAACTTCTTTGTAGGATCCAATGCAACCGCAATCATTGCCATCATATTAACTTTATCCAAACTCCCATAATACTTGTCAAACTTCTCTTTCATTTTTAAACCCATAACTTGAAGCTTTGGGTCTAAAGATTTTGCCGCACTATTCAAATACTTGTACAACTTAGCTATTTCCTCAAAATAACCATTTGAAGTAACATATGAACTACCTGACATCCTTTTGGTTGTATCATAAAACCGTCTCAGAAATTTAGAAAGAATGATGGCATTTTCCCAATCTTCATCTTCAGGAGGATCATTGTCAATTTCCCTTAAGAAAAATAAATCTTCATCTTCCATTCTTTTAAAAGCTTTCTTGAACTTTATGGCTGTGTCTAACATCATGTAAGTGGAGTTCCATCTAGTGGCAACATCAAGACAGACCGAACCATTGTATGCAATCCTCTCACTCTCAATGCAACCTTTGAATGTCTTAGCTCTCGCCGGAGAACTCCTCACATACCTAACTATGTTTCGGATGCGTGCAATAGAATCACGCACCTCATTCAATCCGTCTCTTACTATCAAGTTAAGTATATGAGCAGTGCATCTCATATGTAAAGCATCACCATTCAAAATCAAAAATCCTTCTTCTGAAAATTTTTCTTTCAAATAACTAACGGCCACATCATTTGAACTTGCATTATCCACTGTTATTGTGGACACCTTCCTTTCTATTCCCCAATCATAAATGCATTTCCCCACCATTTTACCAATCTCCTTACCCTTGTGACTATGCATCATCACAAAATTGATTATTATTTTTTGCAACTGCCAATTTTCATCAATATAATGTGCAGTAAGACACAAATAGTTCAAGTTTTGAATGGAACTCCACATATCCAATCCTAGATTTAAGCTTACCAAAGTAAGCTTTCAAACAAGTCCTTTCACTTAGATATAACTTCATACAATCCCTTGCCATTGTAAATCGTGAAAGATGATGGAAAAGAGGTTGCAATTCAGTAACAAAATCGCAAAAACCAACACGCTCAACCATGGAAAATGGCTGCTCATCAATAATAATCATTCGAGCAAGCATATGCCTACAACGTTCTTGATCAAACTTCCATGTCGTTAAGACACTATCAGTAGTAGTATTTTCCCCAACCTCGCCAACCACATTTTTGTCACGTGATGCAAACAACATTTGCTTTTTATCTGTACGAGGATACTTTTTGCACTTTCTCAAGTGCTTCCACATAGTAGAGGTTCCATGATCAACATTATACACATAATCCATCCCGCGATGAATGCACTTCACCTTAACTGTTTTCTATGTTTTCTCATCTATAATTCTTGAAAAATGATCCCAACAATCTGATTGATTAGCTCGCTTTTTACTCGAAGCAGTATGAGAGCTAGGTACCCTCACCTTATTTGTCGCGCCTATGGTTGTAGATTCCACTTCATCAGCTCCATGGAATGGCAATTCCATGAGTGGACTCATTTCATTATGTCCTTCTACTTCCATTGATATGTCTTTGTCTTGATCCATTGACTGAAAACTGAAAAAAAAAATTATATAACATTAGGATTCTAAAAAAACATATTAGTTTTCATAGTAAATCAAATCTCTCTCCCCTCCCTAAGAAAATAGGAGCTCTCTCCCCTCCCTAAGAAAATCGTACAATACAACCAAAGCTCTTTCTTCATTCTGTTACTTCACACTACTTAATATGAACTTCAGAAAGCTCAATAAAAAGCATGATGTCGGCATCAATCGTTATTTGGCAAAAAACGAAAAAAAAAAAATGAATCACCATAAGCATGAACCATAAGGGATCTAATTCACTCTGAAGAAATACTTTAGGGGTCAGATAAATGACATTGAAAATTAGACAGTAAGATTCAGAATAACATATGCACCATAATGTCCCATAAGAGGAAGCTAAAGGAGCCAAATGGATAAGAAAGGCCTCCGTTAGAAGTTAGAAAGCACAAGGTCTCAAACAAGAGGAAAATTTTGCATAGATAACATATATTAACTGCACAGAAAATTGACAGCAGATTCACGTTTAAGGGGGGAAAAAGACAAAAGGCTAAAAATATGCAGGACAGGAATTGTTTGTAGAAAGAACAAAAGGTTGACGAAAGAGCAGTCCAAATCTTTTAAACTAAAAATATGCAGGACAGGAACTAACTGTCATTGACACCGGAAACGATACTACTCTGATTTATATAAACTTTCAAATAATAGAGAAGTGAGATAGAACTGCAGTATTTGTAAGTTGCTTGTTGTGTTTGTCAACTTATATGTACTGTCTCCGTGTAACAGCTTATCGTGTTTCTACCAACCTTGTAACATCAAAATTTTAGCTGTACAAAACATTCTATCAAATAGAAAGTACTTACATATATAACAATTTAAACTAGCATGATTTTTAGTAGCTGATAAAAAAGATTACTGAATTTCAGTAAGTTTGTATTGTAGTCTGGACTAATTATTGCAACCTTGTGGGCCCTTGAAGGTTTAGCATGTGTGAGAGAGTCGCTTGTAACTTGTTTCTTCATGTCACAGGTAATCCTGTTGGGTTCTCTTCATCTCCTCTAAAGCAGGTGGCAGAAAATATCCCTGACAGCTTAAGCCCATCAGCTTATTTGAATAAATTATCCTGGATGGATTTGTTCTCTGCACAATCAGTGGTAATTTTCTACTCACATGCTTTGATAGGATTTGTTCCAGGTCTCTACCCAGTAAGGTTTTTACATGTATGTAAGTGGACAGTGACACAGGTAATGTTGGGAGGGAGCTTCTAAATTTCGTTATTCTCAATTTTTAATGCAGAACTCAGTTGAAGAAACAAAAGGTCAGAAATTATGTGGGAGAATAAGGTGTGGCATACTATTGTCTCCAGGATATGAGGTGGAGACTCGGGAGAATTCCTGTATGTCTGGCAAAAAATTTGGATATATCCAAATCAGTCCTTCAAGGGAAGGTCCATGGACTACCGTCAGGCTAAATTATGCAGCACCTGCTGCTTGTTGGCGAAAAGGGGCTCTAACCAGTAGGGAACTACGAGAATGAGACCAAAAGGTTCTTTACCACCAGCCACCATACACAAGTAAACGCCTCACAAAATGCACACAACGCGACGTCCTGCTGCTGGCCAATTAACCCAGCAAGACAAGTCAGTTAATGCATCCAGTAAATATAGTAGTTTAAGACTGTCAGATGCCTGCTGGAATTTACTCTGTAAATGTATGTATCAAATGCTTTCGCATTATCATATGATTTGCTAGACATATGAGTTTCATGAGTGTTCTAACAACTTTGATATCAGGTCTGAATCAACTTATGTAATTGAAAATACTTGACCAGTACCTGCTGTTAAGATAAAGGCACAAGACATTACAACACTATCGTTTCTCTTACTGTAGTGCAGGGGATAGCCAACTAATGCATGTCAAAATAGCACTATCGTGTGTGCAAATGATGGATGTACTATCCTCAAGACTGTTTCACTTCCTATTTCCAGTATCGCCCATGAACCTGCAATTAGCTCCCTTCATCTCTGTGACCCGAAAAAGAAAAAAAGACAAATCAGCACACATCACCAGCTGAATTGCCTTCCGACTCCCTAAGCTTAACATATAGGCAATGAACACTCGCACTCACGAATCTCCTTTTCCCAAAGCAGAAAAAACATATGAAACCTTGGAAGATTAGCCAACCACTAAATTCAGCAGAAAAATCAACTAGAAAAGGGATCAAATTCAGCAATACAGATCATATCATGGGGTAACTAGAACTAATTAGCCGGCAGCTCAAGACGAAGAGTAAAAATCGTGCTTACCAGTGACGGCGCCGGCGCGGGGGACGGGGACTTGCCGAACAGCTCGGCGGGGAGGAGGACGCTGTCGACGGTGAAGATCGCGACGGGGGTGGAGTTGAGCACCGTGCTGGCCACCCGTGAGGAGTCGACCCCAGTGTCGAGCGCGACGGAGGTCTTCACAGTGAAATCGTACTTCCCGGCGCCGTTCGTGGCGAGGTGCTGATCGGGGCGTTGCTCGTCTTCAGGGACCCGATCGGGG
The DNA here is from genome assembly GCA_016097605.1 of Eucalyptus guilfoylei. Taxonomy (NCBI): domain Eukaryota; kingdom Viridiplantae; phylum Streptophyta; class Magnoliopsida; order Myrtales; family Myrtaceae; genus Eucalyptus; species Eucalyptus guilfoylei. The sequence continues at coordinate 10,217,367 of CM027870.1, read as the reverse complement.
TGTAGTCCACCACCGCGTGGTACAGTAGGAGCGACACGAGCTCACGTCAGGCGCGAACACCGTCAAGCCCTTGTCCAGCGTCGACTGGTGCGTCTTGATGATGCCGCTCGAGACGAGGAGGCCTGCGAACGTCTTGCACCCGGCCTTCTCGAGTAGCGCCGTCACGTTCGTGTCCGAGGCCGACGACGCCGGGGTTGCAAGGATGGTCGGGACCAAGTGGGCGAGCGGAAGCAGCGTCGGCAGCGTAGCGCTCGGATGGATCGGCGAAGGTGAGAGGCTGAGAGCAACGAGTGTCAAGCGTGAGATAAAGATAGAAAGAAACGATTAGGGTTTGGTCTTTTGAACTTTTGGGGCTTAAAAACTGGTTCTCAAACCGGTTCCCGAACCGGTCCGGTCGATCCGGTTCCCGGGTGGGTATTCCCTCGGAACCGGTTCCCGGACCAGTTCAAACAGGGTCTAAACTTTGGGAACCGGTTCCCGGCCCGGTTTCAACCAGAACCGGTTCCCGACCCTGTTTTCCGGGTGGGCCGAACCGGGAACCGGGTTGACCCGGACCGGTTGCACACCCCTAGTTGGCATTGTGATTAGCTTCATCAATCTCTATACTTCGCGATCTTAACGGATGATGTTTTCTGACTAGAATTATATATTATTGATGCGAGAGGCTTATGATGATTTCCATATAAATTATTTGTGCTAGCCTCCATTCTCATCCTTCTATTCATTAAAAAAAAGGTATCTCCTCCGTAAAAAGTACTGTTTCTTTAATACGGTAAGTTTATCTATTAATTTCAGATTAATTTACAATTCATTGTGAAAAAGGGAAAAAAAAAGATGGGATATCAAAGATTGGCTTGTATTTCAATTAGTCACAATAATTTTTTTTTTACACGAATGTTGACCCAAAAATCTTTTAAAACTCACATAATATTTTAGATTTAACGGAAAAGGGTCAAATTCAACTTTTGATAAATCTAGATGAATGAACTTTATTCAAATTATTATATAAATTCACTAATATGATATAACTTAAATATAAATTGCATCACCAAATCAAAGATACCCACAGAACATAATATGTACTTCATACACCATCGATATACTTTTCACATTGGAAATAAGGAGTGTAGTCGTTGAGAGATCATGTGCATCGTCCATTGTTTCTTAATAAGTTTCTATTGTTGAATTCATTAAGGTAAGCAAAATTTACAGAATTTATATTTAGATTCCTCCATAAGTCCGATCGGTTGGTATGGGGCTGTGAGAGGAATTTTTGGTCAATAGGTCTCCGTGACCACTGATGTAGCAGCACTCAATAAATAATGGCCACGTCAAAAAAGGCTAAACTTGACCTTTCTGTTGCCCTTTCTTTGAATTTGGAATGTTCTTCTTAGAATAACGGTGGCTGTTAGCCTAGCAGCACTCTTACGCAATTGGCTTAATTATGGCACAACTCCAAAATGTCCTCCAAGTGAATTTTTCTTTTTGCGGCCAGAGCAGAGCGAGCCGTTGCCTTCATTGGCGCAGGAAAACACGATGATGGACGCGAGCATCAAGCACGCCACGAAGATCACTCCGGCCTTAAGCAGCAGAAGACCCGACCCATCATCACCACCACGAACGCCGGCGCTCTCGAAATCGACCCAATATCTCGCCATGAATTTCCTCATCATCTCATGGAGAGAAGCAAGAATTTAACTCTACTCCTGAGGCGAGGAACATTCAATTTAAGCACTGGCCATAACGGTGATAGACCACAAAAGTCGAGGGGACAACTTCGGAGATAATTCCCTTCGGATGACTTGTTGGGAGTCGTGACGAAGGTTCTACGAAATTGCTTCTGATCGAACTTCGACATTCTTAAATTGGCGAAGTGGTGATGTCGAGCTCGTGATCGTAATCTCAGAAAGAGTCGTGCACATGCCCCTGGTTGGTCCAAAACGGTGAACAAGGGAAGTTGCGGGTCAATCAAGACACTCCATGTTCGAGGTGGGACGTTTTGTATTTTGGCCGATTTACCGGTCAATTCTGTTTTTGGTCGAAAGGTACGGTTTTCTTAATCTTAAGTCAGCTGGTCTATGACTTAAGAGAGCCGTTGTATCTTGGGAACTTTCTGGGCAATATAGTAGCTACCAAGAAATTGTTATTCCTGTCGGTGATTTATGGCACACCTTGTAATTGCTTCAATGTTGCTCGAAACTTTTGAGTGAAACTCCAACCAAGTCCTCCTGACAAAAACTCGCTTGGAATTGATGATGTGGCAATCCAGTCATCACATGCTATTTTAAGTGATGCGTCCGCGATCTGATGTGGACAAATTTACTCGAAACGATGCTCTTTTGCATAACTTTTATTTTTTATTTTTTTTTCACCTCCTCCTTTAGCCAAATATGGTGCATCCTTCTTCGTTGATTTCATGATTAAATCTGCAAACGCCATTGTTGCTCAACTCCCCAAGCTATCGCTGTTTGCTCGTTGAGCTCATGGTCATCGAGCTCGATGGTTAGCTTGCGAATCAAGCATAGCCGCCGAGCTCTGTGGCCATTGAAGGCCATGGAGATTGAAGTCGCTTCTCTTTGCTTCTTCGTTTCTAGGCAATTATTCAAGCTTTAGGGCGCGTTTGGTAGCGATTCGTTCTAGAATAAATTCGATCGAAATGATTATTTTTTATTATGTTCCCTGAACCGATTCGAGTAAAAGAATGCGTTTGGTAATCGTACAAAATTTCGACTGGAATAGAATTGTGTTTGGTACTTGTGTTCATTGATTCTGTTCCAAATCAATTTATTTTAATTTTTAAATAATTTTTATAATTTTTTCCTTTTTTCTTTTATTTTTTCCTTTTTTTCTTTTTTTCTTTTGTTTTCTTTTTTTATTTTTTATTTTATTATTATTATTATTATTATTATTATTATTTTCTTTTTCCTTTTTTATTTTTTATTTTTTTATTTTTTCTCCTATTCTTCTTTTTTCTTTTTTTCTTTTTATTATTTTTTTCTTTTTTCTCCTATTCTTCTTTTTTTTTTTTTTTTTTTTTTTTCAGCCGATGAGAGCCTCCGGTGAGCTCATTGGACCAGTGGCCGGCGATTGCCGGCGACTGACGGCAGCGGACGGCGGCGGGCGGTGGTGAACGGCGGCGGGCGGCGATCGCGGGATGGCGGTCGATGAAGAAGAAGAAAAGAGAAGAAGAATCAACTTTTTTTTTTTATTCTTGATTCTCTTCCCAATCTAATTCTAGGAACAAATTTGGTCCCGGGAACAAAAAGTTTACCAAATGCGATTCTCGTCCCAAACTGATTCTAGGAACAAAAAATCAGAATCAGGCATTGTTTGGATGGTTACCAAATAGGCCCTTAGTGTAAATAAAATCATCGGGAAGCTGATTGAATTTTTAGGGGTTTCAATTGTAGAAGCCGAAAAAAATTCAAGTGAGCCCACTTTCTGTTGGCCCGTAGAGTTTTAGAAATTTGTCAGTTGAGACAGTTGAAGAGCTGTTTAGCGTCATTTGAGTTGTGGCTTACGGATATGGATGATCATGCTCAAAATCTTTTTGTCATAAGTGTTCACGCTTTACTACGAAAAAAATAAATAAATAGTGGACATAAAAGGAAAAAGGAAAGAAAAAAAAAGAAAAGGATAATAATTAGAAAACTAAGAAAATTAAGCAAAACGGTATCGTTTCGAGTAAAGTTGTTTGCATCAGATCCTATCACATTAGCAATTTCAAGTGAGAAATAACCGAGAGGACTATATTAGAATTTCACGTAAGGGTTTAGGAATATATTTGAATTAAACTAGATTAAAATATGTATAATAAATTTTAGACTAAAATAGCAAATTTTTTTCCACAAAGTATGCTTTTCTCTATTATTATTTAGCTAATAAAGAATACCAACCAAAGACTAATTTCATTTTATTTTATTGGATGATTTGGTGCTAAAAGCAGTCTTCATTGCTAGGGTCTAAGAGATTGAAATCTTATATATTTTGTTGAGTTTTATATATAGTAATTTTTTTCACAAATGCATGGCATGTGTGCGATTCAAAATGGATTTGGATGTGTTGTGAAATAATTGTTGAAGCTAATGGATTTTGCAATTCAAATTCATCAAGGAGATTAAAGAGAAATGACAAAGAAGACTAGAAATCTATGTTGTTCAATCCAAATGTCGATACCTATTCCTTAGATAGTTAATAGCAAAGAAATCCATTATGAATGGAGATTACATAGTTACAATTACTAATGTATTTCTCTGTCCTAGATCATACTCAAAGTAAATCTATAAGTGTGATAAGTGACTCAACAAACTCAAAAAAATGTGTGAGATATAAAAATGACTTTACTATTGCGTTTGCTAGAAAGAGAACATGTTCTATGATGGTAAATTTCAAGAACTGGTAAATGTAACTGGTAAGTAAAATTGCTTGGCAACTTTATTGCCCGGTCAACTATCAATAACTTATCAATAAAATAATAAAATTATTATTCTCACATCCAGTGTCCAATTATGGCTTCTTCTTCTTTTTTTGGTCAATAGTATCCAATAGTTGATCGAAAAGTGTTTTTAGATTTGCCAATTTCGCTTGTTAATTAGTTAGTAAATTAGCAACAATATAAAGGTTAATACCACAAAAAAAACCCCAAATTAGTACATCTGTATCAAATTTACCCCAAACTAATTTTTTAACCTAGAAAAATATCCGGTGAAATTGTGATAAATTTACCTCAAATAATTACAAAAAACCTTAAACTGTTACACTTGTAATAAATTTACCTCAAACTAATTTTTTTTATGTCCAAAAACTCTAAACTGGTATATTTGTGACAAATATGCCCTCTATTTAATTAGATTAATACCACAAATAGCCACAAAACTAGTATAACTATGACGAATGGAGAGTAAAATCTCAAACTGATACACCAATCAAGCGTTATCCAACTTAGCAATTTAACAGTAAAATTAAACAGAAACTAACAGAAGTAAATTTATCACAATGGTATCAATTTTGTGTCATGCCCCGATCCTCCGAGTGCGTGCGCATTCCTCTTCGGTCGATTAAAATAGCGACGTCCTAGGACGCATCACCGACCCATTCATTTTAATGCACATGCGGAAGCAATTAAGTAATCTCCAAACAACAACAATATAGGATAGGAAAACAGGGTCACAAACTTTCGAACTGAAAACACACACACACACACACACACACACACACACACACACACACACACACACACACATATACACACATAGCAAACCATGTCATATATAATACAAGCTAATTTATTTATAACGTCTACAAAATGGGGGGTTTTACAAAACTACAGGTCCTCTTCCTCCTTTCCATCATCCTCCACACTCCAACTGGAGCCTTCAACAGACTGCACCGTGGACTCTGATTCTTCAAGATTTGGGTCTACCGCGTCTACAACCGAACCTCCAGAGGGATTTGCAGTACCTTTCCCAAAAGCCACCTCCAAAATATACAGAGATATCTCAGACTTCGGCACGAGACCCTCTCTCTGGCCATCCTGAGCCTGGCGGTACCATGATCTGTATCGGTGGGGTACCTTGTGGGTGAGACCCGCATCAACCCAGATTATGGACCTCACAAGCTCATAGGTCCAGCCCTTAGGGCTATCATGCAACGGAGTGTAAGATGTCTGTTTTGTAACCTTCTTAGGCCGTCCAAAAAACTCATGAGCTACCATCTAAGGACCTAAAATGTTATCTCACAACGGGGTGAGATGACGTCTCTGCGATTTCTACCCCGGAAGACTTGACTAGAAAGAAAATACGCCTTGAGGGATGCCTAAATACAAACACAAGTCGGAGGTCTTACCTTTGCCTCTGTTCTTTTCTGCAAGTCAGTATAATTGACATTTTCAACCAATCATTTCAACACATCAAGACAGATCGAATCATCAATCAATCGACTTAGTCGATTACATGTCATCACGACCGCTTCTCAGTCAACCCACTCAATACTATCTATAAGGTCCTATCAAATTAGGACTCCTCACCCCAAGCTGAAGATAGTAGTATAGCTCATCCAAAGCTGATAATTTATTGCTCACCAGAAGCTGACCACAGATTATATTGCTCACCCAAAGCTGATAATAATGTACATCTTGCTCACTAGAAGCTGCCACTTTTATCCTACCAGATAAAAATATTCGTGTATGGGTATATGGTCGGCCTTAGTCAAAATACAATATTTTCCTTTTGAACATCCCACTAATTTCAGCAATCCCAAAATATTTTTTTGGCGCTATAGACCAATACCCGATAATTTTTCAATTAATTACTAAAATTAAATAAATTTAGGAATAAATTCCTAAAATACAAATCACATAAAATCTGCACAAATTAAAACTCAATTAAATAAATGGATCATACCATTGCAATCAGCATAAAATTCCGGTCACTAGCTATCAGGTCTAATTTCCGGAAAATAATTAATTAATTAAATAATTATGAAAAATAATTATTAAATGCAAATAAATAGGACTTAGGCCCATAAAGCCTAATGAAAAGCCGAGACAGGCCCGGAAAATTTCTGAACCACTCTTAATAAATATTAGAGTTTGTCTAGGCTCTAACTATACTACTCTAACCACCTAACATGCAATAACAATTAATTAAATTGCTAATCTAATCTAACTATCCACATAATTCATGCTTAACTTAAACTAATCAATCCTTAAACGTCATTAACTTACTAAGCAGGAATTAGTGAGTTAAACTCACTTGTTAAACGATCCATCCGGATCAAAATGACGGGGACGCGGAGGGGCTCGATAAACTCTGAAGTGGCGACGGCTTTCGAGCACCGGAAATGGTCCAAAGCGGGCCTAGAAGGTTCAAGGTCTCTACTGGTTTCGATGATGCAGAAGCGGTGCTGATTCGGTGGAAAAAAGGAAGCAAGGAGTCAACGCCGAAAGCTGCTGTAGCCGACTTCAGTTGAACTGTTGCTGGGGACGTCTCGGCTGCTGGCGTGGACTGGAGGAGAAAACCAAATTGAAGAAGCCGAAGTGGTGAAGGAGATGGGCAGCTGGTCGAAGGAGAGAGAGGGGTTGAGAAGGATGGAGTGTGTCGGCCAAAGGGAATTAAACATGTAGAAAATGATAAAGAAAAGAAAGAGAGAAAGGAGAGAGGGTGGCATCGGCAAGGTGGAGAGAGGATAAGGATGACTCAAAAAGTCAAAGAAGAGGGAAAAGTGGGTGGAACATGGCAGAGGGGTTGTCGGCTAGGGGTAAGGTCGGCGAAGTGGATGAGAGAGGGAGAGGGACGAGCGAAGAGGAAGAAACCGAAGGAAAAATGGGGAAAAATTAGTTTAAGAATATATTTTATACTCCTTAATCATTTTTTTTTTTTGGGACTGGAAGAACCACCTCAGCCGGTAGCCTAATCGTAAACCCCCAAGCGATGGTAGCGGAGGACCCACCACCCCGACGTCGTGCTTAAGACACAAAGTAACTCCGCCAGCCCCTTTGCAACGCAAGGGCTTCGAACCTCTCACCTCTCTTGCAAAGGATCACAGAGGCCTACCCAGCGGAGCCACCGCGACTGGTGGTTATACTCCTTAATCTTGATCCCACAAGTTCTCACAAAATTTCCTTTTTTTTCCTTAATTCATTCTTGCACTTTAAATTTTACAGATAACCAAGTTGATGTCTGAATATTGTACCCCTTGTACCAGCCCATGAATTTCATCAATTGGACTTCAATTTCATTACAATCCTCTCCAATTGGATGTCAAATTTTGCTGAGCAAGAAGTCTACACCATTTTCCACACTTGGTCTCACCAACTAGTCCCTTTTAAAGGCCAAGAATCCCTTCAATTTGACCAATCCAACTTTTCACTCTTTTCTAAATCGTCCGAATCGATTTTCTGTAAAAATTCCGAACTCTCCGAAAATTCCTCAAAAGGTGAGTTGATGTTCCTAAAATTAATTGTGACCTGACAGAACTTTTAATTTCTAAAATCGGATTCAAATTCGCGGTTAATTTCAATTCGGCGCGATTTTAGCGTGACCTAGGCAACTCGGTAGCTTTCAGAAATTTTTAGTGCAAATGACCCGTGTTCGATTTTCTTCGAGCCACAAGAAACCCCTTCGACACATCAGCGATTCTCGGTAGTCGTGAAAATCTCGATGTTTCAAATATGGATATAGGGTACCAAAACGATAGAAAATCAATCTAGTGCCGATCGACGAGAAATTTGCAATTTAATGGAATCACCCACGTTTAACCATGCATCTCAGTCGAATCAACCTATCTCTGATTTTTAACCAATCTTACTGTGTCTGCATGATTTTTGTAGATGAGCACGGTTGAGTAGTCGATTTCTAGTCGAATCCTCAAGTCTATTGCATTAAAATCTTTTAATGACTTCTCCAGATAGTCTAGTTATCTCAGGAATGATCGGCTCTGAGAATAATACTATAGGCGTGTCGATGAAAGGCCCAATTTAATTTAATTGAAAACAGCATTGAAAATTTGGGATGTCATATTTTGGGTTTTTTATGGTAAAAAATTGTTTGAGGTACCACCGCCTTGATGGTTGAGATGGTTCGAGCTTTCTCTTTCTCACGAAAGGGAGGAGTTCGAATCCCCTCTTGGTCACTTGGGGTCTTAAGCGTGACGTTGGAGTGGTGGGTCTTCCGCTAGCGTCACCTCAGGTTTGCTCCGCTGCTATCGGCTTATAAGGGTTCCTGAGTCATCAAAAAAACAAAAAACAAAAAAAAACAAAAGGCAAAAATTTGTTTGAGGTAAATTTATTATAAGTGTACCAATTTGGGATTTTTTGTTGTATTAACCCACAATATAATGTTTTTTACCATCCTTAAGTGGACCCCGTCATTTAATTTGTAATGTATTGATCAAATAACAATTTTACCATCCTAAAATTTAGTATCTAGTAGTATACTACTCCATGCTATAAAATTTTATAATTAAGCCCATCAAGTAGTTTGATTTTATCACCACATATCAAGTAGGATTAGGCCTCGTTGATTAGTTAGTAATTTAATAATGAAAAATTCATGTTACCATTCTCAAATCTAGTATTCGAACGCAGATTATCGAGTGTTTTACTATTTTATTGGTAGGTGAAGTAAGTTTTTGTAACTTACCAATGAAATAATCGATTTCACTATTCCCGTATCTAGTAGTAGATTACCAAGCGCATTGAAAAGTTTACAAGCGGGTCTTTCAAATTAATTAATAGAATATACCACTAAGGTTGAGAGTACCAATTTGGAAATAATTCAAGTGTGTTCATAATTCATTGGTGCTAATTTGCCTCTCTACGAGAACTGGTTTTTGATGCCATGTGTTGATTGGAGCATATGCTTTGCAAGCTAGTCTTTGCGATCCTTGCTCTACAACTCTTTCTATCCATTAACTACTTATTTAGCTAGCAAATCACAGTACCATTACCAACACCAACATAGAAAAAAGGAAAAAAGACTGACTTCATACTAGCCACCGCCCCCGCCCCTGCCCCCGCCCCCGCCGCAACCTCCACCGCCACCCCCACTTCCACCAAAGATGCAGCCAGCTCTGCTGTCGCCACCTCCACCTCCGTGGTGACCTGCATGGTGGGCTGCGTGGTGGTGGACGTGGTGGTGGCCTCCATGGTGACCTCCGTGGTGGTGGCCTCCCTGATGGCCTCCATGGTGACCTCCATTATGGCCGCCACCGCCATCATTGCCTCCATCTCCGCCTCCGCCTTCAGCACCTCTCTTTTTCTTTTTGTGGCTAGGGCAGGACGAGTTGTGGCCTTTGTTGGCGCAGGAAAACAGGACAACGGACGCGAGCATCAAGCACGCCATGAAGATCACTCCGGCCTTAAGCAGCAGAAGACCCAATCCACCATCACCACGAACGCCGGCGCTCGCAAAATCGACCCAATATCTCGCCACGAATTTCCTCTTCATCTCATGTCGAGAGAAGCAAGAACTCGGTTACTCCCGAGGCGAGGAGCATTCAATTTAAGCACTGGCCATAATGATGATGGACTAGAACAGTTGAGGGGACGACTCTAGAGACAATTCCCTTTGGTTGACGTACCGGGAGTAGTGGTGAAGGTTCTACGAAATTGTAGACATTCTTAAATTGGCAAGTGGTGATGTCGAACTGGTAATCGTAATCTCAGATAAGAGTCGTTCACATGCCCCTGATTGGACCAAAACGGTGAACAAGGGAAGTTGCAGGTCAATCAAAACTGTCGGTGAGATGATTCGACACTCGATGTTCGACATCGGAGGTTTTGTATTTTGGCCGGTTTATGACTCATTCTGCTTTTGGTCGAAAGATATGGCTCTCGCAATCGTAAGTCAGCTGGTTTATGACTAAAGAGAGCCGTTGTATCTTGGGAACTTTCTAGGCAATCGTCAGTAGCTACGAAGAAATTGTTAATCCTGTCGTAGATTTGTTGCACACCTAACAATTTATAGAATGTTGTCCGAAACTTTTGAGTGAAACTCCAATCATGTCCTCCCGACGAAAACTTGCCTGGAATTGTTGATATGGTGATCCATCTATCACATGTCATCTTAAGTGACATGTTAGCGATTTGACGTGGACAAATTTATTTGAAAGGAAGCTCTTCTACAGGATTTATATTTTATTTTCTTTCTAGTCAGGTGCCCGACCTGAGCATGGTAGCAACAAACTATTGGGAAGCTCCTGGATGGAAGCCTCGGCCTTTGGTCCAAGCGACCGGTCTCCTACTTCCCCGCACCACAGGCAACTCCAAACATATCTCGGACCTATCGATCTCTAGAGTTGATCCAAACTCAAAATTTGACAAGAATTTTGAGCCACAAATTTAACAATTTTTAGCTTGGCTCAATGTTCACGGCCAAGCCCTGGGGTGTCCTTCCTTGATTTCACAACTGAATCTGCAAACACGGTCGTTGCTCATCTCCGCAAGCTGTCACCGTTGCTCGTCGAGCTCATGGTTGTCGAGCTCGACAGCCATGGACCGAGCTTCCACATCTTGGCGAGCTTGCAGCAGCCGAAGTTCAGCTGCTTCGAGCTAGGTGGCCATTGAAGGCCATGGAGATTGAAGCCGCTTCTTATTTTGTAGGCGATTATTCTTGCTTTAGTGTAGATCAAATCACCGTGAAGCTGATGAATTTTTAAGGGTTTCAATCATTTCCGTCTTATGTGGGCTTTTTTAGGGGGGGGATTCAAATTGTAGAAGCCGAAAAAATTCACATGAGCCCACTTTCTGTAGGCTCGTATAGTTTTAGAAATTTGTCAATTGAGATAGTTGAAGAGTTGTTTGGCGTGATTTGAGTTGTGGCTTACAGATGTGGATGATCAAGCTCAAAATCTTGTTGTCATAAGCATTCACGCTTTACCAGGAAAAAAACAGTGGACAGAAAAGGAAAAAAGAAAGAATAAAGAAAAGGATAAAAATGAGAAAACTAAAAAAATTAAGCAAAATAGTATCGCTACGAGTAAAGTTATTTGCATTAGATAGCCGGATGGGATAACCAGTGACTGTCACGTCAATAATTTCATGTGAGAAATAGTTGGAATGATTATATTAGAATTTCAAGCAAGGATTTAGGACTATGTTGAATTAATTGAAATGTTTAAAATTGAATTAAATTTGCATAATAAGTTGAAGACTCAAGTAGCAATTTTCTTCGCAAAGTATGCTTTTTTCTATTTATAATTATTTATCTAATAACAAATGCCAATAACAAATGCCAATCAAAGACTAATTTCATTTTATTTTATTGGATGATTTGATGTTGAAAGCACTCTTCATCACTAGGGTCTGAGAGATTGAAGTTTTATATATTCTATTGAACTTTATATATTTTAACAAACGCATAGCGTGTGTGATGCAAAATGGAATTGGATGCATTGTAAGCTAACAGAATCTTCAAGTTAAATCTAATATGAGAAAAAAATTATCAGGAAAATTAACGAGAAATGACACAAGACACTAGAAATTTATGTCATTCAACCCAAGTGCCGGTACCTATTCTTTGGAAAGAGTTGGTAGCAAAGAAATCCATTATGAATGGAGATTACATAGTTACAATCACTCAGATGTTTCCCTACCCAATGTCACACAGTGTTATCTTACGATTTCTAACAAAAAAAGTCATTCCAGAAATTCACAAAAATGTGTGTTATCAGAATAGGGTAAACATTGGTAAAAAAAAAAAAAGGCTAAACAATACCGGACAGCCAAGAGGTTTATGTGGGCCTCTAGTCAGGTGCCCACCCTGAGCGTAGTAGCAACAAGCTATTGGGAAGCCCCTGATTGGAAACCTCTGCCATTGGTCCAAAAACATCCCAGACCTATCGATCTCTAGACTTGATCCCAACTCCAAATTTGACTAGAATTTGAGCCGCAAATTTAACAAATTTTTAGCTTGGCACAATGTTCAAAGCGAAGTCTTGGTGCTCGTCATCCATGCAGGCTCTTTCAATATCTCGACAGGTGCTTAACCATTGCAGATGTTCATCAAAACTAAGTTGGGCTTGAACTACTCCAAAGGATTGAACTCAATTCACTTGTCCGCAAAAATCTATATGGCAAGGTGTTTTTTCGAGGTCAAATACTCTCCTGACATGAACACCAAAATAACTCCATGTCCAAATTCAATCACCAATCAAGGCATAGCCATAGTCATTGATAAAATCAGCATGTCTCTCCATGACGTTTTCTAACTCATAGCACGTATAACGGAAGCCAAGGCACAACTACTCAGATTTCGACTATCCTTTAGGTCTCCTATGTCTTAGTTGGCGAAGCCAGTTATTGCCACACTACCAATATTGCTTCCTCTTAAACATACCCTAACATTTGTTGTCCCCAACAAAATTGCACCATGACAATCTAGACAATTTATGATATACATAAAGTGAGGTATTTATAGAATTTTTGTACTGTTGAGGTACCTTGGGCTTTCTAGATGTAACTCCTTTTCTCCAAACTCACAACCTTCCATCAATCTTCATTATGCATATCTCCAAACTCGAAACTGCCGTGTTGTAGCCAGAGCATTTAACTCAATATCGGCAACTACTCCTTAGGTCATCTACTTCAACCACCTTAAAACTTCATCAATACTCATCTTTGAATAACTATCGGTTGCTATGGATTTGAGCGACTCTATAGGTACTATTATATTTATTGTACTTTGAACAAATTTAGACTCTCCTATAAGCACCACCTAATTTTGAATACTGTCCGGATCCCTTTGCGTCGATCCATTACTCCTTTATTTTAAACGAAACAAACTCATCAAAAGTAACCTTGCTGGACGCAAAATCGGATATATAATCCTCGGTGAACATTCCAATAAATGAAGAAGACCATTTAAAAGAATGATTGTCATTATGGGCGTTGCTCTCATGATTTCATCTTCATCGATTTATATTGTCCACACATTATATCCTGAGGAACTTTATTTCGAGGTCGTATGTCTTCTTTCAGTGGGATGATCAAATTTATAGGTGATGAGGTTTGAATCAGCTTTACATAAAACTTCATCTAGATTAGTGGGTAATTTGACTAATGCGAGCATGTCAGCGATAGACTCTTCATGCAGTAATCCCACAAGAGGAAAATCTCACGTCATTAAGAGCAGGAAAAATTGTGGCATGTCAATGTTCGATGGATGACTTTATTACTGCGTTTGCTAAAAAGAGAACTGGCTCCATGAAGGTAAATTCCAAGTACCTGTAATGTATTCATAAGTAAAATTGACTGGCAACTTTCTTTTTCCCAGTCAACTATCAGTAACTTATTAACAAAATAATAACATTATTATTCTGCAATGTAGTGTCCAGTTATCGATTTTTTTTTCTGCCAATAGTATCCAATTGTCGATCAACAAGTGCTTTAAGATTTGCCAATTGGGCTTGTCAATTAGTTAGTAAATTAACAACGATATAATGGCTTTTACCATCTCTTTCACAAGCAGGTTACCACGCGTTTTAAAATATTACAATTGGACCCCATCAATTAATTAGTAATTTATCAATCAAATAACAATTTTACCATCCTTAAATATAGTATCAAGTAGTATACTACCCTGTGCTATGAAATTTTATAATTAAGCCCAGCGCGTAGTTTGATTTTATCCCCATATATCGAGGAGTAGGCCTCATTGATTAATGAGTAATTTATCAATGAAAATTCCATGTTACCATTCTCAAATCTAGTATTCGAAAGCAGATTATCGAGTACTTTACTATTTTACCAATAGGCGTAGCAATTTTTGGTAACTTAACCGATGAAATATTCGATTTCACTACTCTTACATCTAGTAGTAGATTATCAAGTGCCTTGAAAATTTTACAAGCAGGTCTTTCAAATTAATTAGTAGATTATACCACTAAGGTTGAGAGTACAAATATGGAAATAATTTCAAGTGTGTTCATAATTCACCGGTGCTAGTTTGCCTCTCTACAAGAACTGGTTTTTAATGCCATGTGTTGATTGAAGCATATGCTTTGCAAGCTAGTCTCTGCGAACTTTGCTCTACAACTCTTCTATCCATCAACTACTTATTTAGCTAGCAAATCATAGTACCTTTACCAACACCAACTTAGAAAAAATAAATAGAAGACTGAATTGAAATTAGCTGCCGCCGCCCCCACCCCCACCACAACCGCCCCCGCCCCTGCCCCCACCCCCGCCACAACCACCCCCGCCCCCACCCCCGCCGCAATCTCCACCACCGCCCCCACTGCAACCTCCACTGCCGCCCCCGCCACAACCTCCACCGCCGCCCGCATCGGTCCCTCCGCCTCCGTGGTGACCTGCGTGGTGGGCTGCATGATGGTGGACATGGGGGTGGCCTCCATGGTGACCTCTGTGGCGGTGGCGTCCCTGATGACCTCCGCAGTGACCTCCATGATGGCAGCCTTCGCCTCCGCCTTCGCCGCCGCCGCCACCACTGTCATCGCCTCTGTCTCCGCCACCGTCATTGCCTCCGTCTCCACCTCTGCCTTTGGCATCTCTCTTTTTCATTTTATGGCTAGAGCGGGACGAGTGGTCGCCTTTGTCGGCACAGGAAAACACTACGACAGACGCGAGAATCAAGCACGCCACGAAGATCACTCCGGCCTTAAGCAGCAGAAGACCCGACCCATCATCACCACGAGCGCTGGCGCTCGCAAAATCGATCCAATTTCTCGCCATGAATTTCCTCATCTTATGGAGGGATAAGCAAGAACTCAAACTATTCCTAAGGCTAGGAACATTCAATTTAAGCACTGGCCATAACGATGATGGACCACAAAAGTTGAGGGGACGACTCTGGAGATAATGCCCTTTGGCTGACGTATCGGGAGTCGTGGTGAAGGTTCAGCGAAGTTTCTTCTGATCAAACTTAGACAGTCTTAAAATGGCAAAGTGGTGACGTCGAGCTGGTGACCGTAATCTCAGATAAGGGTTGTGCACATGCTCCTGATTGGACCAAAACGGTGAAAAAGCGAAGTTGCGCGTCAATCAAGACGGTCGGTGAGAAGATTCGACTCTTTATGCTTGACTCATTCTGTTTTTGGTTGAAAGGTACAGCTCTCTTGATCTTAAGTCAGCTGGTTTATGACTTAAGAGAGCCGTAGTATCTCTGGGAATTTTTTAGCCAATCGTGGGCAGCTACGATGATATTGTCATTCCCATCGTAGATTTATTGCATATTTTGCAGTTGATTCAGTGTTGTCCGAAACCTTTGAGTGAAACTCCAATCAAGTCCTCCTGATGAAAGTCCGTCTGAAATTGTTAATGTGGTGGTCTAGCTATCACATACCATCTTAAGTGGCATGGTCAACAAATTTACTCAAAACGATGTCGTTATGCAGAACTTATATTTTATTTTCTTTCTATTTCTTTTTTCTTTTTTACCTCCTCCTTTAGCCAGGTCTGGCACGTCCTTCTACCTTGATTTCACGATTGAATTCTGCAGACGCCTTTGTTGCTCAACTCTACAAGGTGTCGCCATGGCTCGATGACTCGACAGCCATGGGCCGAGCCTCCACATCTTGGCGAGCTTGCAGCAACTCAAGTTCAGCTGCTTCGAGCTCGGTGGCCATTGAAGGCCGGGGAGATTGAAGCCGCTTCTACTGCTTCTTAATTTGTAGGCGATTATTCATTCATGCTTTAGCATATATCAAATTATTGGGAAGCTGATCGAATTTTTTGGAGTTTCAATCATTTCTCATATGGGAGGGAATTCAGATGGTAGAAGCCGAAAAGAATTCAAATGAGCCCACTTTCTGTAGGCTCATAGAGTGTTAGAAATTCGTCAACTGAGATGGTTGAGGAGTTGTTTGGCGTGATTTGATTTGTGGCTTACGGATATGGATGATCATGCTCAAAATATTGTTGTCATAAGCGTTCACGCTTTACCAGGCCAAAAAAATAAACAGTGGACAGAAAAGGAAAAAAGAAAGAATAAAGAAAAGGATAAAAATGAGGAAACTAAGAAAATTAAGCAAAACAGTATCGTTTCGAGTAAAGTTGTTTGCGTTTGATAGACGGGATGACTGGATCACCACGTCAATAATTTGAGGCGAGAAATAATCAGAGGACTATATTAGAATGTCATGTAAGGGTTTAGACCTATAGTGAATCAACTAAAATGTTTAAAATTGAATTAAATATGTATAATAAATTTAAGATTCAAATAACAATTTTCTCTGCAAAGCATGCTTTTTTCTATTTATTATTATTTGCTAATAACGAATACCGATCAAAGACTAATTTATTTTATTTTATTAGATGATTTGATGCTGAAAGCATTGTTCATCAACAGGGTCTAAGAGATTAAAATCTTATATATCCTATTTATATAAACTAGATTTTTTTTTTTTACAAACACGGCATGCGTGTGATGCAAAATGGATGTAGATGCGTTGTCAAATAACTATTCATGCTAATGGATTCTACAATTCAAATCTAATATGAAAAGAAAAAATTATCGGGAAAATCAACGAATTATGAGAAAGAGTGCTAGAAATTTATGTTATTCAACTCGAATATTGGTACCTACTCCTTGAAAAGAGTTGATAGAAAAGAAATTCATTATGAATAGAGACTACATAATTACAATCACTCACATGTTTCCCTCCCCCAGAATCACTCTCAAAATAAATCTATCAATGTTATCTTACAATCCCTAAAAAATAAGTCATTCCAGAAACTCACAAAAGTGTGTGTTATTAAAATAGGCTAAACAAAACCGGTCAGCCAAGAGGTTTATGTCGGCCTCTAGTCAGGTGCCCGCCCTGAGCGTAGTAGCAACAAATTATAGGGAAGCTCCAGGATCGAAGCCCCGGTCATTGGTCCAAAAAAATCCCGGACCTATCGATCTCTAGACTTGACCCCAACTCCAAATTTGACTAGAATTTTGAGCCCCAAGTTTAACAATTTTTCGCTTGGCTTAATGTTCATGGGCAGGTCATGGTTCTCGTCATGCATGCAGGCCCTCCCAATACCTCAATAGATGCTTAACTACTTTAGATGTCCATGAAAACTGCGTTGGGCTCAAACTACTCCAAACGATTGAACTCAGTTCGCATGTCTGCAAAAATCTTCGCGGCAAGAAACTTTTTCGATGTCAAATCCTCTCTCGACATTAACACCAAAACAACCGGATTTCCAAGCCATCATCACCAATCAAGTCATTGGACCACGCTACCACTTCAGCTCCTTCTATTGTCATAGCCATAGTTGTCGTTGAAATCAGTTGTCCCTCCACGGCATTTTCTAACTCATAGCACATATAATAAAAGCCAAATCAACTGATTCCTTTGAAACATACCCTAACATTTTTTGTCCCCAACAAGATTGCACCATTACAGTTTAGATAATTCTGTTATATGTAGAAAGTGGACACTTAAAAAAATTTTGAACTACATGTGGAGGAACCTTGGAGCTTTCTATATGTTACTCCTTATCTCCAAACTCACAACCGTCCATCAGTCTTCACTCTTCATATCTCCATACTCGAAACTGCCCTGCTACACCCATAGCATTTAACTCAATATTTGCAACTACTCTCTAGGTCATCTACTTCAACCACCTTAAAATATCATGAATAATCACCTTTGAATAATTGTCAGTTGCTATGGATTTGAGTAACTATATAGGTACTGTTATATCCGTTGTTAGACTTTCCTAGAAGTAGAGAAAATTATCAAAAAAGTCATAAACCTATTGTAATTGTGTCGATTGAGTTTTAAACTTATATTTTGGCTAATTGATTCCTAAAACCTTTGCAATTGCGTAAATTTAATCCATCGGTCAGATTTATCGAAACGTTGAGAAATATATCACATTGGACAAAGGATCTTCCACCTAACTTTGAACATTACAAGCAAGTTGCCTCAACTTTCCATCTCAAAGAAATATGTTATCATCTGAAAGTTTGTAATGTTAGAACCTATAATATCATTAGTAAGTAAAATTGGTTGGCAACTTTCTTGTCCAGTCAACTATTTGTAACTTACCAGCAAAATAGTGATTTTATTTTTCTCAAATCTAGTATCCAATTATAGATTTTTCTCGGCCAATAGTATCCAATAGTAGATTAACAAGAGCTTTTAAATTTGGCTTTACTAACATAACAATTTTAGGTTTACTTTGAAAACAACAACTTATTGTGTGAGCCACAAATTTGTGAAAGAGTGAACTCCGCCATAATATATAATAATTTATTATTTGGTTTTTTGTGGTTCAAGAAAGAATGTTTTTCTCATAGTAAATTAAAAACTGTTACCCAATTATTCTTTTTACAATTTGATAATTGGGCTTGTCAATTAGTTAGAAATGGTTTTACCATCTCTTTCACAAGTAGATTAGTACGTGTTTTATTGCAAGTGGGCTCTAGCAATTAATTAGTAACTTATTGATAAAATAACAATTTTATCATCCTTCATATTCAGTCATATGATACCAAGTGCTATAAAATTTTATAATTGGGCCATCAAGTAGTTTGTGACTTACAAATGAAATAATGATTTTATCATCATAGATTGAGTATGCATACCAAATGCCTGAAAATTTTAAAAGTGGGCCCCTTCGATGAAATAGTAACTTATCAATAAAAATTCCATGGTACGTTTTCGAATCTAATATTCAGAAGCAGATCACAAAGTGCTTTATTATATTGGCAATGAGTGCAGCTAATTATTGGTGACTTGCCGATGAAATAATGATTTCACTACTCCACGTCCGGTAGTAGATCACGGAGTGCTTTGAAATTACACAAGTGGGTCCTTCGAATTAATTACCAGATTATCCATTCGGTTATAATAACATCTAAACTTAGGTTCAAAAAATTTATTTAATTCGTTAAAACCATCCATCCAAACAATATAGTTGGACAGTTTATTAAGTTCCAGCACTAGTCAACCGGACCTCCAACGTTTATAACAATCTTGGATCTTAACTTCAGGTGTCAAGTTCAAAATTACGACGAGTTTTTCACCGTAGTCCCTTCAGCTTCCATCCCTACTCAAGCAAAGCTTCTCTCTCATCGAGTGTCTGAGACTCGCCAAACTGAAGGTTGAGCTGAAAATCGCATAGCAGAGGATATGATATAAGCATCGGCCACCAAAAATAGAGAGTTATGGAAAATGCTACTTCATGGTCAAGAAACCAGTGAAGGCTTTAGTAGCAAAACACGACACATCCAACGAGAGTGGCCAAAGGCCCATGACCACCTCCTCCATGGTGACTTCCGTGGTGGCCTCCATCGTGGTGGTGGCCGTCATCACCTCCGACTACGTAGTTGTTGTAATTATGGTTGTAATTATGGTTAATGGATCAACGAAAGCCAATAAATTAAGATACGTTTTTTCTATTCACGTATCTCTTTTGGATTCATGAATTTCCTCAACTTTTATGTTCACGTATCTATTGAATTCATGAATTTCCTAGATTCATGTATATTTTAGTTCATGTATTTATTGAGTACACGAATCTCTTGAATTAATGTATATTTGAATTCATGAATCTCTTGAATTCATGTATCTCTTGATTCATGAATTTCGTGGATACATGCGTCTATTTAATTCATGTATATCTTTTGTACATGAACCCAAAAAAAAAAAAAAGCTCTATAAATAGATAAGAGCATAGAGCTTCAAAATGGTTTTTTTTTTGTTTTTGGTTTTTGGTTTTTCTGACTCGATTCCAAAAGGCTTGATATTCTTTTCTACTCTTCTGTTTTTTCTAAGTGTGCTGATTTAATTAAACGGTTCGATTGAGTCCTGTTTGCATAGTGCTAATCCAAACAGGTTCGAGGTGTTGTATCTTGGGAGGCATAGTTCGTGAATCTGCGGAGCACCTTTGGCAGGAACTAATCGCCTTAAGGAGATTCGGATATCCGTACCTCACCTCCAATTTTATGTTATATCTTATTTTCTTCATCTCCAAGATTTGTAAAGGGAAGGATATTATAAAGTTGTTATCATCTTCTTTGCATTGATATTCTGATTACAACAAACAGTTTATGTTTTCTTCGAATTAATTTCCAATAATCTTAAGGCGATTAGCTCACTCACTGTTTGTTGTTCTTGTCAGATTATTGAGATGGCTGAAAACTATCAAGTGCCATTCAATGTCCATAATGTTTCAAGAGACATTCCTATGGTCGATTCAACCATTGCTATGGAAGATGTTCAACCCTCAGGGTCTGAATTTGTAGCAGCCAATGCTACAGGCCCTTAGGCCGACACCAATTTTGGTGGTGCGGGTACAAGTCATACGACTGGTATGCCCGGGACTGTTTTTCAGAACAGTACAAGCTAAATGGCTTTTGGCTCCGTTTCTAGAGGGGTAGTTCAACGAACCTTGCCTACTGTGATGGCAACACCTCCAGTTACAGTTAATGAGATATTGTCTGCTGTGGTGATGTCCAAAGCATCTCTAGTGTCGAACACTAATGGATGGTGGCTAGACACAGGTGCCACGAATCACATATGTGTAGATAAACACATGTTCTCATATTATGAGAAGGCTGAAGAAGATGAGAAGCTTTATATGGCTAACTCTGCATCAGCAAAGATTGCCGGAAGAGGAAAGGTGATCCTGAAGTTTACATCTGGCAAGGAGGTCGCCTTGCTTAATGTGCTGCATGTACCAGAGATTCGGAAAAATCTAATTTCTGGCCCTATACTTGTCAAGAAGGGTTTCAAAGTTGTATTTGAATCTGACAAGTTTGTACTTTCAAAAGGAGGGATGTATGTGGGAAAATGGTACTTGTGTAATGACCTGTTTAAAGCCAATGTGGCTGTCATTGATGTAAACTCAAATTATGTGTACCCAAAGACTATCAATAAAGAAAAGTCTTCAGTTTACACTGTTGTGTCTTCTTATCTATGGCATGATAGATTAAGACATGTAAACTATGGTACAATGAAGATAATAGCAAACTTGGGGTTAATTCCAAGATTTGAGTTGGATGCTCATTACAAGTGTGAGACTTGTGTTGAGGTCAAGTTTGCCAAGAAATCTTTCAAATCCATTGAAAGAACAAGTGAACCTCTACAATTAATCCATAGTGATCTATGTGATTTAAAGTTTGTAGAAAGTAGAGGTGGAAAGAAGTACTTCATCACATTTGTGGATGACTGTACTAGATTTTGCTATGTTTATTTATTAACTAGCAAAGATGAGACTATGAGCATGTTTGTCAAGTATAAAAATGAAGTTGAAAACTAACTTGATAAACGAATCAAGGTGCTCAGGTCTGATAGAGGAGGAGAATACAGTTCAATCAATTTCAAAGAGTTTTGTGCTCGTTTTGGAATAATTCTCCAAATGACTGCACCTTATACTCCACAACAAAATGGAGTTGCTGAACGATTGAACAGAACACTTAAGGAGATGGCTAACGCCATGCTTTTGAGTTCAGGTTTACCTCAGAACTTGTGGGGGGAAGCAGTTTTAACTGCAAATTATATTCTTAATAAAATACCCCACAAAATGACAGGTAAAACTCTATACAAGTTATGGAATTGAAAGTTGCCATCCTACAATATTCTAAAAGTATGGGGGTGCATAATGTGATTTATAACGGTAAGTCTAGACACATTCGTTGTAGACACAATACCGTAAGACAGTTGCTCTTAAATTAAATCATTTCTTTTGACTTTGTAAAGTCAAAGGAAAATATTGCGGATCCACTGACAAAAGGTTTATCAAAAGAGCATATAAACTCCGCATCGAGGGGAATGGGTTTAAGAGCCTTAACCTAATAAAGAGATTCCAGGGTGGAAACCTAACCTATGCGATTGGAGATCCCATGGTCTAGGTTCAATAGGACAACGCAAATTTTGGAAACTCTAGTGTAAGCACTGTCTCCCATTCCTATGATGCAACAGTGCTTTCCTATAGCGTTATTAAGGGTACGCTATGCGTTTAATGATTCCTATAACTTGGAATGTAACATCCAAGTAAGATATGGTAGGATATCTTTAATAGGAATGCACCTATATGCGTGGAGCTGGCCGACTCTATGAAAATCTTTAAAGGCTAGATTTTCTAAAGCACGCATGAATCCCGAGAGGTTCAGGGCCGAAAGAACGAACACAACCGATAACCAATCTTGAATTGGAAATACTCTGTGTGAGGTTTATTGTCTAGGTTTACACAAACAACTGGCGATTCAAGGCTTAGTCCATTGACTAGTTAAGTAAGTCTAATAGGCTTTCACTAAAGAAGGTTCAAAGCGAAAGCTACCTATCTTGATGCGGTGTATTTCAACAGGCATGCTCAAATTCCTTCGAGCCAAAAATGTTTTGTTGATCCATTAATGTGGGGGATTGTTGTAATTATGGTTGTAATTATGGTTAATGGATCAACAAAAGCTAATAAATTAAGATACGTTTTTTTCTATTCACATATCTCTTTTGGATTCATGAATTTCCTCAACTTTTATGTTCACGTATCTATTGAATTCATGAATTTCCTAGATTCATGTATATTTTAGTTCATGTATTTATTGAGTACACGAATCTCTTGAATTCATGTATCTTTGAATTCATGTATCTCTTGATTCCTGAATTTCGTGGATACATGCGTCTATTTAATTCATGTATCTCTTCTGTACATGAACCAAAAAAACAAAAAAAAAGCTCTATAAATAGATAAGAGCATAGAGCTTCAAAATGGTTTTTTTTTGTTTTTGGTTTTTGGTTTTTCTGACTCGATTCCAAAAGGCTTGATATTCTTTTCTACTCTTCTTTTTTTTTCTGAGTGTGCTGGTTCAATTGAACGGTTCGATTGAGTCTTGTTTGCATAGTGCTAATCTAAACAAGTCCGAGGTGTTGTATCTTGGGAGGCATAGTTCGTGAATCTGCGGAGCACTTTTGGCAGGGACTAATCGCCTTAAGGAGATTTGGAAATCCGTACCTCACCTCCAATTTTTTGTTATATCTTATTTTCTTCATCTCCAAGATTTGTAAAGGGAAGGATATTATAAAGTTGTTGTCATCTTCTTTGCATTGATGTTCTGATTACAACAAACAGTTTGTGTTTTCTTTGAATTAATTTCCAACAGTAGTAACCACCACATTAGATGTTTCTCCTTTTTCAAGAAAATTATCCAAAAAGTCCTAAATCTATTATACTTCAGTCACTTATGTCATAAACCGTTTAATTACGCCAATTGAGTCATAAACATTTTAATATTTTGCTAATTGAGTCAATTCAGCTAAATTTGGCCAGATAATCATTTGACGTAGATGCCGTCTTATGTGGCACAAGTGGCATTGGCATGGATAATTTTTAATAACATTCTAAAAGTTTCTCAATTATTTATTTATTTTCTTTCCTTTGTCTTTTTCCCTAATTTTGGCCAGCAAGGTCATCGGCCGACCATTATCGGCCATAGGTGAGGGCCAACGTCCCTCAATTGGCTTGGTTGGCAAGGGCTATGACGCCCTCACCCAAAGTAGGCGAGGGTCACTAGCCCTCGACTATGGCCGGAGTTGGGAAAAAGAACAAAGGAAAGAAAGAAAAGAAGAAAAAAAATAAAAAAATTGAAATATTATTAAAAATGGATCCAAGTCATCGATGGTCATGCTACACGAGAAGGCTAGCATTCATGTTGGCGATTTTTAATCAGGATTTGCTTGATGGTCTCAATTGGCAAAATATGAAAAGATTTGGGACTTAATTGATACAATTAAAAGATTTAAAACCGAATTGGTAAAAATGTAATAAATTTAGGAATTTTTTTGACAATTTTCCCCTCCTTTTCTTTATGCGGCAAGAGCCAGACGAGTTGATGCCATCTTTGCCTCAGGAAAACATAATGACCAACGAGAGGATCAAGCACAGCACGATAGAAGATCCGTTCCATCATCACCATGAGCTCCGGCGCTTGCAAAAGCGACCCAATTTCTCGCCTCTAATTTCCTCATGATCCCATGGAGAGATGAAAATACCACCGTATTTTCATTCTCTAGATGTGGTGTTTGAATGACCATAAGGTCACTTTTACCCACTGGAGCCCAATGCTATCTGGACCTTCTTAATGGCACCCCATTGCAAGATTTTACACTCTATCAATAGTTGATTGATATTTAGTATATCTCATCGTTATCCGTCCCGATATAACCTTCTCGGCTCATATCCAAGAGGTAGCTTTTTCCGTTCTACTCACTATGGTGATGTGGTCCGTTCATTTTCTAATCACTCGCTTTGTATCTTATTAAGCCAAGTAAATACGAAACTGCCGAAAAAGACGCAAAACCCTATTGTAGAAATGCAATCATTAACATCCCCGGTATAGTCCGCACTCAAGTAGGCACGTCGCTCTAGAATAGTGTAGGAAGGATGGTAAAGATCATATCATAAGATCCCTCTCAGAAGAAATCTCTCTCCTCATTCCTAAAGCTCCGCATCATTTCCTTTTTCTAGATTTCCCACATTCCAGTCCGAACGTAAGCATCAGAGGACCAATCCAGGCACAAAATCCGTACGGCCCAATCAAATTCCAGCAAGACCTTCGGCAGAGTTCGTGGTTCTCATTTCAGCCTTCAAAATTGGCGCCGTGTGTGGGAATGAATGAATAGCTTTGTTGTTCTTCCTCGAAATTTCTAGAAATGGCCTCACTGAAATCCAACAACGCCCCTCAACAATTTGAAGAAAGGAAGGCATTTTTCCATCGGCATCGTGTCTTGTCCACAAGATCTTGTTGGGGAGTGTTAAGTTTGAGCTTGTTGGGGTTCTGAGGAAGCAAGCAATCTTCTTCCTTTTGGACCGCTGGAGAGGCTGCTTGGGAGAAGCAAACTAGACGTCTCCTTCATCACGAGTCAAAAAGAAGCGACCTGAGAGTGTCTCTGTCGTGCTGCACCTCTAACTGTCTGGGGGCAGCAAGTAAAAATTACCTTTGTTAATGGCTGACTGGGACAATGGAAATACTTTGTCACCACCAGCCATCTCGCGGCTTCTTCATCCATTTCCATAGCGCTCGAGGGTTTACTGCAAGAAGAGAAATGTTGAAATAAATGATATATAAATGAAGTTTCCGCTTTTAAAAGGGGACATATTCAAGAGGTGTTACCCCCTCGACGTACCCCTACCATTATAAGGTGGGAAAGGAGTAAGATTAGCTTCGAAGAGACTCTATCGGTGATCAGGCCCTTGATGTCCCCGTTGATCCCCTCAACCACGATCTCTAAGACTAGCTTCAAAGAGACTCCGTCGGTGGTAATGTGCCAAACAGTGTCTGATTATATTCTTTTATTTCTTGAAAAAGAAAAAAATAGAAATTAGTTTAGTAACTTTTTTATTCCCGGTTGAATACAAAAGACTTTTTTATTCTTGGGAATGGATTTTGAATAGAATCAAGATGTACAAAAAATTTGCTTCTTTGTTCCCGTAAATAACTCCAGAATCAAGCATTTTATTTTATATTTTTCTCTTTTCTTTTCTTCTTTTTCTCTTCCTCTTCTTCTTCCTCTAGCCAATTGTTGGCCACGGCGATAGCCGACGACCGGCTAGATGAGGTCCGGCAACCTTGCTGGAGCCTCGGCAGGGGTCAATGAGGCTCTCCCAAGGCTGGTGACTAGCAAGAGGAAGGAGAAGAGAAGGAAAAAAGAAAAAAAAAGAAAAGAAAAAAAGTAATAAAATTACTTTAAAAAATTAAAAGAAATTCTAAGTCACAAAAAAATTTGAGGTTTGTACCATATACATTTCTTTTTTGGGAATAGAAATTTTAGACAATTACCACATGCCTTCAAATACTTAGAAATTCATTTAGAGAACGGAATAAAAAAATTATTTTTAAGTACAAATTGTTTTCGAGAACAAAATTCTTATCAAACACACTCTTCAATGGTCTTTGTGGAGAGCGGCTCCCCTTGTTGGGAGTCCCCACTGTCTCAGTAGGTGAGTCCAATCGTTGTTGGATCCAGAGAATAAACTTTTCCAGCCCAGCGGAGAATTAGAAGAGAGCCTGTGATATATCTAATGGCGTTAGGAGTGAGCTGGCACGACGGGAGACCTACTAAGGATTTAGTGGAATTGGAAATCTAGGGCCAGCAGCTAAGCGTTCTTGGCTAACGCTTATGCAGCCAGGTTTAGGCGTACAAGCCCAGTCCACAAACCAGGACAATAAATGGTGAAATTTCCAGGAAATCGGCGTCTCTTCTCATGTCTGCTAGATCTTCTAAGGTGAGAGAACTAGAGAATTAGCTAGCAGGAAAGCCAAGATCCGCGTTGCAGACCAAGGTCGAGAGGAAGAGGACGGGTCGGAGGACCCCGCACTGGGGGCGCGATATTGGGTTGAGAACCCAAGTTGACCAACTGATCATCTCGAGGGCAACATAGAACAGAAAGAAGATCAACTTGGAAGCAAAGAAGTGATGCTTGAAAACTAGGGAGGGAAATCGATGATTCGAGATTCTCAAAAAATCCTGCTTAGTGGGACAGTTACCATTCACTAGAAATGAAGTGCCAGGGTTGCTGTCGGTCAATTTCAATTCCTTGTTTTTTCTATTTTTTTTATTTCCGGAGTAAAAAAAGAACAGAAATCTATTTAGTAAAACAAATTAATTTTTCTATTCCCCGGAATAAAAAAATGACCTAGGAATAAATTTGGAATAGAAATAAGAAGTAAAAAAAAAAAGTAATTTATTATTCCTGGAAATAATTTCTAGAAATAAGCCTTGTTTTTTTCTTTTTTTTCTTTTGTTCTTCTTCCTTGTTGTGGTCGTTGTCCTTGGATCCGTGGCCGCCCGCGGCCATTGCCAGTTGCATGCCAATTGTCGGCCATCTCTGGCCGCCACCGCTGTCGTAAGCCGACTATTGTCGCCCGTCGGTTGACTGCCACCGCTCACTGCCCATTGCCACTGACGCTCGTTGCTTGACCACCGACACTTGCCAACTATTGGCCTCCACCACTAGCTGCTAGCTGTCACCACTTGATTGCCACTATCGCCCGACCGTCGTCGTTGTCGCCACCGCCACCAACTATCGTCCGTTGTAGCTACTTGTCGCGCTTCGCCCATCGTCGTACGATCGCCACCTACAGCCCCACCAGCCACCAAAGGCAAATGGTAGGCAGCGGGCGGCGAGTGGCGATCGGCATTTGGCAATCAGTGAACAAGAAGAAAAATGAATAAATACAAAAATCTATGGAAGAAAAACAAATAAATGCAAAAATTTATGGATTGTACTAAATATTTTCCTATTCTTTTTCTATTCCGAGAATAAAAACTTTGTATAGTTACCAAACACGTTATTTTAGCTAGAAATTGTTTCAAGCAGTAGAACTATAAAATAACTATTTTTGAAAAGAAATTATTATCTGGAATAAAAATGTTACCATTCACATCCTAAATTACTATTAAACGGGTTAGATTGTGCAAGCCAATTGAATGGTCTAGAGCTAACATCGTATAACTTTCTTGCTTGGTGTAAACCTTGGAGTAGGATAGATGCTGATATGATGGTGAAGTTACATCAATATCCAGCGGCCAAGCTTTGACCACTAGATGTAACGGCCGAAAATATATGGCTTCCTAGCTCCTTCTCTGCCTCTCCAATTAACGCCAAGAACGAAAGGGAAGGATACTTGGAATCCATTTTAATCTTGGTAAGTCAGATACACCAAATGAGGCCGAGGGTGGAAACAAGTGATGAATATGTTTTAATTAACCAATCAGCTCATGACACGTGCCCAATAATGCCTGCAAGTTTTTGGTTACCATTATCGGATAATAACATCGACAACCCATTGAGCTGGACTTGACAAGACATCACTTTAATATGATTGTCCATAAAAATTACACAATCTGACATGTGGTGGCATTTGGCGTGCATTTGCGGCGAGTTTTTAGGACATGGGCCGTTTAAGGACAACGAGCCTGTTGGTGGTCTCTGTTTTTTGGATTGAGCAATGGAAGGATGTTGAACTGCAACTGAAAGGTGAGGACTTGATGGAGAACGGTGGCCGGTGTGGCCGGCCGTGAACAAACTCAATGGGCGTTTCCTCAAACAACAAATAACTCTGACATCAAGTCGAGAATTGTAAAGAGAGGGGATTATAATATCCGTAAATTATCAAATGAAGAACACAAGTATAGGGGGAGAGTACCATTATACTTAAATATTACATATCTAAATTACAAGATACTTAACCCTAAATAGCAATCCTAATATGAAACACAGACCACACTATCGCATTGCAATTTATTGAAATGAAACTACTTTTTTTTTTTTTGTTTAACTCATGCCTTAAGGGTATATAAATATAAGGACAAGTATAGGGGGAGAGTACCATTATACTTAAATATTACATATCTAAATTACAAGATACTTAACCCTAAATAGCAATCCTAATATGAAACACAGACCACACTATCGCATTGCAATTTATTGAAATGAAACTACTTTTTTTTTTTTGTTTAACTCATGCCTTAAGGGTATATAAATATAAGGTCAATTCAACACCCTCCACCGCCCCCGCCCCCGCCACCCCCACACCCTCCGCCGCCCCCGCCCCGCCCACCCCCACACCCTCCGCCGCCCCCGCCCCCGCCGCCCCACACCCTCCGCCTCCTCCACCACAACCGCCGCCTCCACCGCAACCGCCGCCTCCGTCTCCTCCGTCACCTCCGTCGCCTCCGCCACAACCGCCACCTCCGCTGCCGCCTTTGCTGCGGCGGCCGCTTTCATCCTGAGAGTCACCACAGGAAAATATAACAACTGACGCAAGTATCAAGCACAGCACGAAAATCACTCCGGACTTGAGTAGCAGAAGATCCGCTCCATCATCTCCATGAACACCGGGGCTTGCTAAATCGATCCAGTTGCTCGCCGTTGATTTCCTCATTATGTCGTGAAGAGAAGCAAGAACTCAACCATTCGCGGTATCAATAGTTGTAGGAAGGAGACAATATACATGAGATGAGGGACCTTCATTTATATAGGGATGAGAAAAGTACGTCACTGTCAATCTCAAAAACTGAAGGATGGATGCAAGTTCTCAACCACCCAATTATTCCACACTGACGACTTTTTGATCCGTTTGTGAAGAAAATTGGGTGTCGTGTTGGAATTGTGATTAGCTTCATCAATCTCTATACTTCGCGATCTTAACGGATGATGTTTTCTGACTCAAATTATATATTATTGATGCGAGAGGCTTATGATGATTTCCATATAAATTATTTGTGCTAGCCTCCATTCTCATCCTTCTATTCATTAAAAAAAAAGTATCTCCTCCGTAAAAAGTACTGTTTCTTTAATACGGTAAGTTTATCTATTAATTTCAGATTAATTTACAATTCATTGTGAAAAAGGGAAAAAAAAAAGATGGGATATCAAAGATTGGCTTGTATTTCAATTAGTCACAATAATTTTCTTTTTTACACGAATGTTGACCCAAAAATCTTTTAAAACTCACATAATATTTTAGATTTGATGGAAAAGGGTCAAATTCAACTTTTGATGAATCTAGATGAATGAACTTTATTCAAATTATTATATAAATTCACTAATATGATATAACTTAAATATAAATTGCATCACCAAATTAAAGATACCCACAGAACATAATATGTACTTCATACGCCATCGATATACTTTTCACATTGGAAATAAGGAGTGTAGTCGTTGAGAGATCATGTGCATCGTCCATTGTTTCTTAATAAGTTTCTATTGTTGAATTCATTAAGGTAAGCAAAATTTACAGAATTTATATTTAGATTCCTCCATAAGTCCGATCGGTTAGTATGGGGCTGTGAGAGGAATTTGTGGTCAACAGGTCTCCGTGACCACTGATATAACAGCACTCAATAAATAATGGCCACGTCAAAAAAAGGCTAAACTTGCCCGTTCAGTTGCCCCTTTCTTTGAATTTGGAATGTTCTTCTTCTTAGAATAATGGTGGCCGTTAGCCTAGCAGCACTCTTACGCAATTGGCTTAATCATGGCACGACTCCCAAAATGTCCTCCAAGTGAAATTTTCTTTTTGCGGCCAGAGCAGAGCGAGCCGTTGCCTTCATTGGCGCAGGAAAACACGATGATGGACGCGAGCATCAAGCACGCCACGAAGATCACTCCGGCCTTAAGCAGACGAAAACCCGACCCATCATCACCACCACGAACGCCGGCGCTCTCGAAATCGACCCAATATCTCGCCATGAATTTCCTCATCATCTCATGGAGAGAAGCAAGAATTTAACTCTACTCCTGAGGCGAGGAACATTCAATTTAAGCACTGGCCATAACGGTGATAGACCACAAAAGTCGAGGGGACAACTTCGGAGATAATTCCCTTCGGATGACTTGTTGGGAGTCGTGACGAAGGTTCTACGAAATTGCTTCTGATCGAACTTCGACATTCTTAAATTGGCGAAGTGGTGACGTCGAGCTCGTGATCGTAATCTCAGAAAGAGTCGTGCACTTGCCCCCGGTTGGTCCAAAACGGTGAACAAGGGAAGTTGTGGGTCAATCAAGACTACCGGTGAGATGATTCGACACTCCATGTTCGACGTGGGACGTTTTGTATTTTGGCCGATTTATCGCTCAATTCTGTTTTTGGTCGAAAGTTACGGCTTTCTTAATCTTAAGTCAGCTGGTCTATGACTTAAGAGAGCCGTTGTATCTTGGGAACTTTCTAGGCAATCTAGTAGCTACCAAGAAATTGTTATTCCTGTCATATATTCATGGCACACCTTGTAATTGCTTCAATGTTGTTAGAAACTTTTGAGTGAAACTCCAACCAAGTCCTCCTGACAGAAACTCGCTTGGAATTGATGATGAGGCAGACCGGCCATCACATGCTTTCTTAAGAGGTGTCTCCACGATCTGATGTGGACAAATTTACTCGAAATGATGCTCTTTTGTAGAACTTTTATTTTATTTTATTTTATTCTTCACCTCCTCCTTTGGCCAGATCTGGCGCATCCTTCTTCATTGATTTCATGATTAAATCTGCAAACGCCGTTGTTGCTCAACTCCGCAAGCTGTCGCTGTTGCTCGTTGAGCTCATGGCTGTCGAGCTCGATGGTTAGCTTGCAGCAACAAGGCAATTATTCATGCTTTAGTGAAAATCAAATCATCGGGAAGCTGATTGAATTTTTAGGGGTTTCAATTGTAGAAGCCGAAATTAATTCAAGTGAGCCCACTTTCTGAAGGCTCGTAGAGTTTTAGAAATTCGTCAGTTGAGACAGTTGAAGAGTTGTTTGGCGTCATTTGAGTTGTGGCTTACGGATGTTGATGATCGTGCTCAAAATCTTTTTGTCATAAGTGTTCACGCTTTACTACGAATAAATAAATAAATTGTGGACATAAAAGGAAAAAGGAAAGAAAAGAAAAAGAAAAAGGAAGGATAATAATCAGAAAACTAAGAAAATCAAGCAAAACGGTATCATTTCGAGTAAAGTTGTTCGCGTTAGATCCTATCACATTAACAATTTCAAGTGAGAAATAATCGGGAGGACTATATTAGAATTTCACGTAAGGGTTTAGGATTATATTTGATCAATTGCAATGTTTAAACTAGATTAAAATATGTATAATAAATTTAAGACTGAAATAGCAACTTTTTTATTTATTTATAATAAAGTATGCTTTTTTCTATTACTATTTAGCTAATAACGAATACCAACCAAAGACTAATTTCATTTTATTTTATTGAATGATTTGGTGATGAAAGCAGTCTTCATTGCTAGGGTCTAAGAGATTGAAATCTTATATATTCTATTGAGTTTTATATATAGTAATTTTTTTCACAAATGCATGGCATGTGTTCGATTCAAAATGGATTTGGATGTGTTGTGAAATAATTGTTGAAGTTAACGGATTTTCCAATTCAAATTCATCAAGGAGATTAAAGAGAAATGACAAAGAAGACTAGAAATCTATGTTGTCCAATCCGAATGTCGATACCTATTCCTTAGATAGTTAACAGTAGAGAAATCCATTATGAATGGAGATTACATAGTTACAATCACTCAGGTATTTCCCTGTCCTAGATCATACTTAAAGTAAATCTATAATTGGGATAAGTCACTCAACAAACTCACAAAAATGTGTGAGATATAAAATGACTTTACTATTGTGTTTGCTAGAAAGAGAACTTGTTCCATGATGGTAAATTTCAAGAACCGGTAATGTAACTGGTAAGTAAAATTGCTTGGCAACTTTATTGCTCGGTCAACTATCAGTAACTTGAAAAAAAAAAAAACTATCAGTAACTTATCAATAAAATAATAAAATTATTATTCTCACATCTAGTGTCCAATTATGGCTTCTTCTTTTTTGGGTCAATTGTATCAAATAGTTGATCAAAAAGTGTTTTTAGATTTGCCAATTTGGCTTGTCAATTAGTTAGTAAATTACCAACGATATAAAGGTTAATACCACAAAAAAAAACTCCCAAATTAGTGCACATGTAACAAATTTACCTCAAACTAATTTTTTAATCAAGAAAAACCTCAAACCGGTGAATTTGTGATAAATTTACCTCAAATAACTACAAAAAGCCTCAAACTGGTACACTTGTAATAAATTTACTCTAAACTAATTTTTTTA
The DNA here is from genome assembly GCA_016097605.1 of Eucalyptus guilfoylei. Taxonomy (NCBI): domain Eukaryota; kingdom Viridiplantae; phylum Streptophyta; class Magnoliopsida; order Myrtales; family Myrtaceae; genus Eucalyptus; species Eucalyptus guilfoylei. The sequence goes on along the minus strand of CM027870.1, from coordinate 10,184,318 downwards.
TATCCAAAAACCCAAATTGGTATATTTGTGACAAATATAATATTCGTTTAATTAGATTAATACCACAAATAATCACAAAATCGGTACAACTGTGATGAATGGAGAGTAAAATCTCAAACTGATATACCAATCAAGCGTCATCCAACTTAGTAATTTAACAGTAAAATTTAACGAAAACTAGCATAAGTAAATTTATCACAAGGATACCAATTTGGAATTTTTTATGGTCAAAAAATTAGTTTGATGTAAATTTGTCATAAGTGTAACAGTTTGAGATTTTTCATGGTATTAACCCATAATATGATGTTTTTTACCATCCTTAAGCGGACCCCATCGTTTAATTTGTAATGTATTGATCAAATAACAATTTTACCATCCTAAAATTTAGTATCTAATAGTATACTACTCCATGCTATAAAATTTTATAATTAAGCCCATCAAGTAGTTTGATTTTATCACCACACATTGAGTATGATTAGGCCTCGTTGATTAGTTAGTAATTTAATAATGAAAAATCCATGTTACCATTCTCAAATCTAGTATTCGAAAGCAGATTATCGAGTGCTTTACTATTTTACTGGTAGGTGAAGTAAGTTTTTTGGAACTTACTGATGAAATAATTGATTTCACTACTCCCGTATCTTGTAGTAGATTACCAAGCGCCTTGAAAATTTTACAAGCGGGTCTTTCAAATTAATTAGTAGAATATCCACTAAGGTTGAGAGTACAAATTTGGAAATAATTCAAGTGTGTTCATAATTCATTGGTGCTAGTTTGCCTCTACAAGAATTGGTTTTTGATGCCATGTGTTGATTGGAGCATGGATTTGGCTTGAGGTGAGCCTTTTGAGGAGGTGAAAACAAATGGAAAAGGACCACGAAAGAGAAAATTCACTTCTATCATGGAACATAAGGGAGTTTGGGACATCTAGAGTGCCATAACTTGGCACAGGAGGACACTTAAGTACCATAACTTCGGAAATGTACACTTAAGTGCCAATTTCGGAGTAAAGTGGAACACTTAAGTGCCACTCCGGCCAAAATCCGGCCAAATGGATGACGTGACAATTTTCCGGCGAGTTGGACACAAAACGACGCCGTTTTGCACGCTGACATGGCGAGAAAATGCAAAAACGACGTCGTTTTGTGTCTGAAGTGTAAATAATTAATATAAAAATTAATTAAATTAAATTAAAACTTAATTTTATTTAAAATTTTCTAAAAAATAAAAAACTTAAAACTTAAAAAACTCAAAATTAAAAAAACTTAAAATTAGAAAAACTTAAAATTTAAAATTTTCAAAACTTAAAAATAAAAAACTTAAAACTTAAAAAACTCAAAATTTAAAAAACTTAAAATTTATAAAACCTAAAATTAAAAAGCTTAAAATTTAAAATTTAAAAACTTAAAATTTAAAAACTTAAAATTTAAAAAACTTGAAAATTTAAAAACTTGAAAATTTAAAATCTTAAAATTTAAAAAATTAAAATTTAAAAAACTAAAATTGAAAAAACTTAAAATTTAAAAAACTTAAAATTTAAAAACTTAAAATTTAAAAAAACTTAAAATTTAAAAACCTTAAAATTAAAAAAAAATTAAAATTGCCACTTCAACCGCCCCCTTCACCACTCCTATTTTTAAAAAGAAATTTTAATTTTTTTTAAATGTTAAGTTTTTTAAATTTTAAGTTTTTGAAATTTTAAGTTTTTTAAGTTTTTTAATTTAAGTTTTTTAATTTTTAATTTTTAAAATTTTAAGTTATTTTAATTTTAAGTTTTTGAAATTTTAAGTTATTTTAATATTAATTTTTTAAAATTTTATGTTTTTTAAATTTTAAGTTTTTAAGTTTTTTAAATTTTAAGTTTTTTAAATTTTAAGTTTTTTTTAATTTTAAGTTTTTAAATTTTAAGTTTTTTTAATTTTAAGTTTTTAAAATTTTGAGTTTTTAAAATTTTAAGTTTTTTATTTTTTTGAATATTTTAAATAAAATTAAGTTTTAATTTAATTTAATTAATTTTTATATTAATTATTTACATATCGTACCCAAAAACGACATCGTTTTTGCATTTTCGCCACGTCTACATGCAAAACGGCATCGTTTTGTGTCCAACTCGCCGGAAAATTGCCACGTCACCCATTTAGCCGGATTTTCGCCGGAGTGGCACCTAAGTGTTCCATTTAATTTCGAAACTGGCACTTAAGTATACATTTTCGAAATTATGGCACTTAAGTGTCCTCATGTGCCAAGTTATGGCACTTGGGCTGTTCTTCTGCCGAACATAAGGATAGGATGATAGTTTCTTGTGACATTGACGATTCTCATGTGAGGGGCGAACTCCTTGATGTGAATGAGCCAAACTTGAAGAAGGCCTATAAGGGCTCTAAGGCCTCCTCATCCATTTTCCTTAAAATGGTTGAGGGATATGAAGGTCTCGACGAGGATTATATGTGCGAAACGACTAGATGCACATACTTGGCTTACAACGTGTGTGAGCAAGGGGTTCATTGTCCTTTGAGTATGCGAGAATATGATGAAGCCAAAAAGCATCAGAAGAAAAGTACAAGGAATTTGATTCCCTAATTTAGATTCGAGACTAAGGAAATCTTGTTTGAGGAAATTGTATGGCATGGAATTGGAGTTTCCCTTGAGAATGGCTCTAATCCTATCAGAAAGAATGTTTAGAAATTGGCTTAAGAGAGCGATTGGATTTTGATCAATAGGGGAAATGGCAAAACCTAGAGAATCCTTACCCATGGCTATCTCGAGAGAATCCTTACCCATGGCTATCTTGAACTCCTCAATTGTAGAGGTTAACTTATTTTGATTAAACACGAAGGTAGAAGTCATGGGATTACAAAAATGGACCAAAGCTTTGACCATTGCGATTTGAGATTCAACCATTACTAAGGTCAGGAGGTAGCCAATTTGTTTCTCCACATAACCTTGGTATATCGAGTCGAGGTCTTCCCATATGGTCTTGAGGCTCCTTGGCACCGGGATGATATTGGTCTCGGGCTTGCCCATAAATCCTAAGCCTAGAGGGCATTCGGGGTTAAAATATCCATCGTCATTGGAAATATAAAGTGCAAAATTGAGATTCGCAAATTAGAAAAACTAAAGGATGGATTGCAAGTTTTCAACCACTCAATTATTCCACACCGACTGCTTTTTTATCCGGTTGTGAAGAAAATTGGGTGTTCATTTTTTCGTGTTGGAATTGTGATTAGCTTCATCAATCTCTAAACTTTGAAATCTTAGCGGATGATATTTTATGGCTCAAATTATATATTATTGATGCGAGAGGCTTACGATGATCTGCATATGAAGTATTTGTGCTAGCCTCCATTCTCATCCTTTTATTCATGAAAAAAAAAAAAAAGAAACAAAACAAGTATCTTCTCCGTAAAAAGTTCTATTTCTTTAATACGGTAAGTTTATCTGATTAATTTCAGATTAATTTACAATTCATTGTGAAAAAGGGAAAAAAAAGATGGGATATCAAAGATTGGCTTGCATTTCAATTAGTCACAATAAAAAAAATTTACACGAATGTTGACCCAAAATTCTTTTAAAACTCACATAATATTTTAGATCAGACGGAAAAGTGTCAAATTCATCTTTTGACTTTTGATGAATCTAGATGAATGATCTTTATTCAAATTATCATATAAATTCATTAATATGATACAACTTAATCCAAATTGCATCGCCAAATCAAAGACACTCATAGAACATAATATGTACTTCATACGCTATCAATATATTTTTCACGTTCAAAATAAGGACTGTCTTTCGTTGAGAGATCATGTGCATCGTCCATTGTTTCTTAATAAGTTTCCATCGTTGAATTCATTAAGGTAAGCAAAATTTACAGAATTTACATTTAGATTCCTCCGTAAGTCCGATCGGTTGCAATGGGATCGTGAGAGGAATTTGTGGTCAGTAGTTCTCCGTGACCGCTGATATAGCAGCACCCAATAGATAATGGCCACGTTGAAAAAACTTGACCTTTCAGTTGCCCTTTTCTTTGAATTTGGAATACATGATTGGAAGTTACTGTTCTTCTTAGAATAACGGTGCCTGTTAGGCCAGCAGCACCCTTGCGCAACTAGCTTAATTGTGGCACGTCCAAGTGAATTTTTCTTTATGCGGCCAGAGCAGAACGAGTCGTTGCCTTCATCGGCGCAGGAAAGCACGAGGATGGACGCGAGCATCAAGCACACCACGAAGGTCACTCCGGCCTTAAGCAACAGAAGACCCGACCCATCATCACCGCCACGAACGCCGGCATTCTCGAAATCGACCCAATATCTCGCTATGAATTTCCTCATCATCTCATGGAGAGAAACAATAATTCAACTCTATCCCTGAGGCGAGGAACATTCAATTTAAGCACTGGCCATAACGGTGATAGACCCCAAAAGTCGAGAAGACGACTTTGGAGATAATTACCTTCGGATGACTTATCGGGAGTCGTGGTGAAGGTTCTACGAAATTGCTTCTCTGATCGAACTTTGACATTCTTAAATTGCCAAGTGGTGACGTCGAGCTCGTGATCGAAGTCTCATACAAGAGTCATGCACATGCCCCCAGATTGGACCAAACGGTGTATAAGGGAAGTTGCGGGTCAATCGAGACTGCCGGTGAGACGATTCGACGCTCCATGTTCGACGTTTTTGGTCGAAAGGTACGGTTCTCTTAATCTTTAAGTAAGCTGGTTGTATCTTGGAAATTGGTAGCTAAGAAAAAATTATCATTCATATAAGACACTTATTGCATGAATTCTAATTCAGTCTTACACCTTGCAATTGATTCGACGTTGTCCAAAACTTTTGAGTGAAACTCCAATCGAGTCCTCCCAAATGAAAACCTGCCTAGAATTATTGATGTGGCGGTGTGGCCATCACATGCCATCTTAAGTGGCACATCCGTGATTTGACGTGAATAAATTTACTTGATTTTGTTTTGCAGAACTTTTATTTTATATTATTTTATTTCACCTCTTCCTTTAGCTAGATATGGCGCGTCCTTCTTCCTAAATTTCACGATTGAATCTACAAATGCCATTGTTGCTCAACTCCGCAAGCTGTCACTGTCGCTCGTCGAGCTTGTGGCTGTCGAGCTTGATGGCCATGGGCCGAGCCTCCAGATCTTGGCGAGCTTGCAGCAACCGAAGTTCAGCCTCTTCGAGCTCGGTGGCCATTGAAGGCCATAAAGATTGAAGCCGCTTCTACTGCTTCTTCTTTTGTCGGCGATTATTCATGCTTTAGTGGAAATCAAATCATCGCGAAGCTGATTGAATTTTTAGGGGTTTCAATCGAAGAAGCCGAAAAGAATTCAAATAAAGCCCACTTTCTGTAGGCTCGACTCTTAGAAATTGGTCAATTGAGATAGTTGAAAAGTTGTTCGGCGTGATTTGAGTTGTGGCTTACTGACACGGATGATCACGCTCAAAATCCATTTGTCATAAGTGTTCGTGCTTAACCAGGAAAAAAAAATAAACAGTGGACAGAAAAGGTAAAAACAAAAGAATAAAAAAGGATAAAAATCAGAAAACTAAGAAAATTTAGCACAATAGTATTGTTTCGAGTAAAGTTGTTCGCGTTAGATCGTTGGCCGTGATGATTGGATCGTCCCGCCAGAAATTTCAAGCAAGATGTACCAGGAGGACTATATTAGAATTTCACGTGAGTTTAGGATTATGTTAGATCAATTGACATGTTTAGAATTAAATTAAAATTTGTCTAATAGGTTTAAGACCAAAATATCAATTTTCTTCGCAAAGTATGCTTTTTTATATTTAATATTATTTAGCTAATAACGAATACCAACCAAAGACTAATTTCATTTTATTTTATTGGATGATTTGATGATGAAAGTACTCTTCATTGCTAGGGTCTAAGAGATTGAAATCTTATATATTTTGTTGAGTTTTATATATAGTAAATTTTTTTACAAATGCATAGCGTGTGTGCAATTAACACTTGAAGCTAATGAATTTTACAATTCAAATATATCAAGGATATCAATGAGAAATCAAAAAGAGCACTAGAAATCTATGTCATTCAATCCAACTATCGGTACCTATTCCTTAAGAAGAGTTGGCAGCAGAGAAATTCATTATGAATAATGGAGATTACATAGTTGCAATCACTCGAGTGATCCCTACCCTAAATCGCATTCAAAGCAAATCTATAAATGTGATAAGTCACTCAACAAACTCGCAAAAGTCACTCCATGATGGTAAATTTCAAGAACCTGTATTGTCATTGGTAAGTATAATTGCTTGGCAACTTTTTGTCCGGCCAACTATCAGTAACTTAGTAACAAAATAATAAAATTATTATTTTCACATCAAGTGTCCAATTATAGGTTTTTTTTTTTTTTTACAATAGTATCCAATAGTCGATCAATAAGTATTTTTAGATTTGCCAATTTGGCTTGTCAATTGGTTAGTAAATTATCAACAATACAAGGGTTAATACTACGAAAAATCCTAAATCAGTATACCTGTGACAATTTACCCAAAACTAATTTTTTGATTAAGAAAAACATCAAACTAATAAACTTGTAATAAATTTATTCCAAATAACTACAAAAAAAAAAAAACCACAACTTGTACACTTGTAATAAATTTACCCCAAATATACCATCCGTCAAATTGGATTGATACCACAAATAACCACAAAACTGATACAACTGTGATGAACGAAGAACAAATTCTCAAACTAGTACACTAGTTAACTGTCAAGTATCATTTAACTCAGCAATTTAATAGTAAAATTTAACAAAAACTAACAAAGGGTAAATTTGTCACAAGTATATCAATTTAAGGTTTTTTTATGGTTAAAAAATTAATTCGGGATAAATTTATCATAGGAGTTTCAATTTAGGGATTTTCGTGATATTAACCCACAATATAATGGTTTTTACCATCCCTTTCACAAGTAGATTACCACGCGTTTTGCAATATTGCAAGTGGACCCCATTAATTAATTTGTAATTTATTGATCAAATAACAATTTTACCATCCTAAAATAAAGTATCCAGTAATATACTACCCTGTGCTATAAAATTTTATAATTAAGCCCATCAAGTAGTTTGATTTTTTCACCACACATCAAGTAATTTATCATTGAAAAATCCATGTTACCATTCTCAAACCTAGTATTCGAAAGCAGATTATTGAGTGCTTTATTAGTTTACTAGTAGGCGCAGCGAATTTTTCGGTAACTTACCGATGAAATAATCGATTTCACTACTCCCGCATCCAGTAGTAGATTACCAAGTGCCGTGAAAATTTTACAAGCAGATCTTTCAAATTAATTAGTAGAATATACCACTAAGGTTGAGAGTATATATTTGGAAATAATTCAAGTGTGTTCATAATTCATTGGCGCTAGTTTGCCTTTCTACAAGAACTGGTTTTTGATGCCATGAGTTGATTGGAGCATATGCTTCGCAAGCTAGTCTTTGCGAACTTGCTCTACAACTCTTATCCATCGACTACTTATTTAGCTGGCAAATCATAGTACCTTTACCAACACCAACATAGAAAAAAAGGAAAAAGGACTGACTTCATATTAGCAGCCGCCTCCGCCTGCGTGGTGGTGGACATGGGCTGCGTGGGCTGCGTGGGCTAAGTGTGCGTGGGCTGCGTGGTCTGCGGCTGCGTGGTGCTGGTGCGCTAAGTGGTGGCGCCGGTGCGCTGCGTGGTGGTGGCTGGACGAGTTGTTGCCTGTGTCGCCGCAGGAAAACACGACGAGCGACATGAGCATCAAGCACGCCACGAAGATCACTCCAGCCTTAAGCAGCACAAAACCCGACCCATCATGACCACAACAAATACCGGCGCTCGCAAAATCGACCCAGTGTCTCGCCATGACTTTCCTCATCATCTCATGGACAGAAGCAAGAACTCAACTATTCCTGAGGCGAGGAACGTCCAATTTAAGCACTGGCCATAACGATGATAGACCACAAAATCCGAGGGGACGACTTTGGAGATAAATTCCCTTTGGATGACTTCTCGGTACTCGCGGTGAAGGTTCTTCGAAATTGCTTCTGATCGAACTTTGACGTTCTTAAATTGGCGAAGTGGTGACGTCGAGCTCGTGATCGTAATCTCAGAAAGAGTCGTGCACATGCCCTTGGTTGGTCCAAAACGGGGAACAAGGGAAGTTGCGGGTCAATCAAGACTACCGGCGAGACGATTCGACACTCCGTGTTCGACGTGGGAGGTTTTGTATTTTGGCCGGTATATCACTCAATTATGTTTTTGGTCGAAACGAGCAGCTCTCTTAATCTTAAGTCGGCTGGTCTATGACTCAAGAGAGCGATCGTATCTTGCGAACTTTCTAGGCAATCGTCAGTAGCTACGGAGAAATTGTTATTACGGTCATAGATTTATCGCACACCTTGTAATTGCTTCAATGTTGTTCGGAACCTTTGAGTGAAACTCCAATTAAGTCCTCCTGACAAAAACTCACTTGGAATTGATGATGTGGCGGTCCAGCCATCACATGCCCATTAGTCGCGAAAATGCATATAATTAAGTAGAAAGATTAACACATTTGTTTTATAATTCATCGTTCTTGATGAAGAAAGTGATGATACAAGCACGAGTGCTTCTCCTCTATTCTCTATATCACTAACTCAATAAGATGGCTCCTCACCCTTAGCGTCTAGTAAACGCTTCTTATGTGAGGATAATTGTGTGTTAGGGTTAGATGAGAGACTTGAGCACTATTTATAGAATTTTCATTCAAGTTCTCTCATTACGGACTGGGCTCAACTTGGCCCACTCTAACCAGCCCCATATTTGAGTAAGTACACTAGAAGTGCCAAAAGTTATGTACAACGCTCACTCTGGTGCCAAAAGTTTATTTTGGATCACTTAATTGCCAAATCGGAGAAACAACAATCACTTTGGTGCCACTGGCAAGAGATTCCAGCCAAATTAATTACGATGCTTTTATATTTATAAAAAAAAAGTTGTGGTAGCTTTTAAACGACGTCGTTTTCCATCCTCCATAAGAAATGACGTCATTTTGCCATCATACGTGAATAGCCTTACAAAAATGACGCCATATAGCTCATATGGGGACTGAAATTAGGGTTTCTTTGTCCGATCCTCGCCCAACACTAACTGCCATCGCTCAGCCACCGTCGTTCGCTCGCCGTCACTCAGCCACCGTCGCTCGGCCACCATTGTAATTGCTCGACCAAGTGAGTGAGGAGAGGCTGAGGTTGTTACTTAGGCAAGAAGTGGCGGGAAGAATATGAGTCGAGGGCAGAGAAGGAGGAGGAAGAAGGGGGGTCAAAGGTGCCATTGCTGGTGTCGTTGCTAGTGCCGCTACTGGTGCCGCTGCTGGTGCCGCTGCTAGTGCCGTTCTTCAAGGAAAAAGACAAGGAGGAAACCCATGACCCTCTCTCTCTCTCTCTCTCTCTCTCTCTCTCTCTCTCTCTCTCTCTCTCTCTCTCACAATTTGGGGATTTAGGGTTCTTACTTGCGTTAAAGACACCAAACGGCATCATTTTGTTGTTTGGATGCTGATTGTACTCTCTGATGAGCCACGTTAGCTTCAAAATTTAATATAAAAAAAATGCAACGTCAGATTTTCGGCCAATTAGATTGGCGTTGGCACTGAAATGATCATTTTTCAAATTTGTTGACACTTAAGTGATATAAAATAAACTTTTAGTATCAAAGTAAGCGACATACACAACTTTTGACACTTTTAGTGTACTTACACCTCATATTAAACTAATTAAGAAACCTTTTTATCTCACTTTATTATATCAATCTTATAATATTAATTAATGTAGCTCATATTAGGAAAACTTTCACAATACCATCTTAAGGAGCACATCTATGATCTAATGTGGACAAATTTACTCGGAACGATGCCTTTCTGCAGAATTTATAATTTATTTCCTTTCTCTCTCTTTTTCACCTCCTCCTTTAGCCAGGTCTAGCTTGTCCCTCTTCCTTGATTTCATGACTGAATCTGCAAAAACCATTGTTGCTCAACTCCACAAGCTGTCGCTGTGGCTGTCGAGTTCGATGGCCATGGGCTGAGCCTCCACATCCTGGTGAGCTTGCAGCAACTGAAGTATAGCCGCTTCGAGCTCGGTGGCATTGAAGGCCTTGGAGATTGAAGCCGCTTCTACTACTTCTTCTTTTATAGGCGATTATTCATGCTTTAGCATAAATCAAATCATCAGGAAGCTAATTGAATTGTTAGGGGTTTCAATTGTAGTAGCCGAAAAGAATTCAAATGAGCCCACTTTCTGTAGGCTCGTAGAGTTCTAGAAATTTGTCAATTGAGACAGTTGAAGAGTTGTTAGGCGTCATTTGAGTTGTGGCTTGCCGGTGAGATGATCATGCTCAAAATCTTTTTGTCATTAGTGTTCACGCTTTACTAGGAAAAAAATAAATAAATAGTGGACAGAAAAGGAAAAAGGAAATTAAAAAAGAAAAGAAAAAAGAAAAGGATAATAATAAGAGATTGAACAAGGAGGACTATATTAGAATTTCATGTAAGGGCTTAGGATTATGTTAGATCAATCAAAATGTTTAGAATTGGATTAAAATCTATATACTAAATTTAAGACTTAAATAGCAATTTTTTTCACAAAGTATGCTTTTTTCTATTTATTATTATTTAGCCAATAATGAAACCAACCAAAGACTAATTTCATTTTATTTTATTGGATGATTTGATGGTAAAAGCACTCTTCACCGCTAGTGTCTAAGAGATTGAAATCTTATATATTCTATTGAGTTTTATATATAGTAAATTTTCTTACAAACGTAGCATGTGCACGATTCAAAATGGATTTGGATGTGTAAATAACCGTTGAAGTTAACAGATTTTGCAATTCAAATTTATCAAAGAAATCAATGAGAAATGACAAAGAACATTAGAAATTTATGTCGTTCCATCCGAACGTCGATACCTATTCCTTAGATAGAGTTGACAGTAGAGAAATCCATTATGAATAGAGATTACATAGTTACAATCACTCAGGTGTTTCCCTACCCTAGACCACACTCAAAGTAAATCTATAAGTGTGATAAGTCACTTAACAAACTCACAAAAATGTGTGAGATATAAAAATGACTTTACCATTGCATTTGCTAAAAGGAGAACCGGTTCCATGATGGTAAATTTCAAGAACCTGTAATGTAACTGGTAAGTAAAATTTGTCATGCCTCGATCCTCGGTCACGTGCCCATCCTTCATCTTTGGTCGATTTTAAAATGCGATATCCCAGGACTACGTATCGACAACCCTTTCATTTAATATGCACATGCGAAAGCATATAATAAGATCCCCAGACAATAAAGCAATGGGATAGAAAAACAGGGTCATAATTTTCATACTGAAATTCATAACCACACTTTTATACAAGCACCTCATAGTATATAAAGCAATACTATTCACAGGGGTCTGATCTAACACTTATCCACATATAATCAAGGTCTGACAAAACAGGATGAGATCTCAGTCCTCATCCGGGTCGTACTCAGGATCCTCCTCGTGGTCATATTCTTCTCCAAAATCTTCCTCCTCATCTGGTTCCACATCGAGGTTCTCCTCTTCAGATTCCTTCTCCTCAGGCCCCTCATCAGGGTCCTGAATGGTTATTCAATAACCATTGAGATCATGTCTCAGCAAGTTCTACCCCCTAAGACTCGATTAGTAAACCAATACGCTAACTGGGCTGCCTATGCACGCACGGGTCAGAGGACTTACCTTGGCCTCATATTCCACCTGCATATTAGCACAGTTCAATAGGCACCCAAGCAATCACATCACAGATCGATATCTCGATCAATCGACCTAGTCGATTTCATGTCAATCGGATCATTCATTGGTCATTTCAATTCAATCAATCAATTCACGATATCAGATCAAAGCAATGATTAATCGACCTAGTCGATTACACGTCATCACGATCCATGCTTGGTCGGCACATTCAATACTATCTATAAATCCGACCATAGTCCAAGACTGCTCACTCTAAGCTGATATATAGATATAGCTCGCACTAAGCTGATAGGGTTAAGGTATACTGCTCTCGCTAAGCTGACATATCGCCCGTAGGCTGATATAGTATACCGATATACTGCTCTCGCTAAGCTGACATATCGCCCGCAGGCTGATATAGTATACCCCCGATGCTCACTCTAAACTGATAAAGTGTACTGCTCGCACTAAGCTGACATATCGCCAGTAGGCTGATATAGTACACAAGTATACTGCTCTCGCTAAGCTGACATACCAAAGCCCGTAGGATGATATAGTATACTATCCGACCATTCAATCCATTCCATCTTTTATCCTTCTCGATAAAATAGCCGTGTGTGGGGACACAGTTGGCCTTAGCTAAAATATAATATTTTCCTTTCCATAACTCCCACATTTTCTGTAGTCCACTCAAATATTTTTGGCATTATCAACCGATGCCTGGTTATTTTTCAATTAATAACCAATGATTATCCAATTAAAGAATACTTCCTTCTTTCACAAATAATTCAATTCAGCATGAAATAAAGCTTAACTAAATAAATGGACAGCGCCACTACAATCAGCATAAAATTCCGGTCGTTGGCTATCCCTACCTAATTTCCGGAAAATAATTAAATAATTAAATAATTTCGAAAATTAATAAATAAATACTAAAAATCCAATTTAGGCCCGTAATGCCTGATTGGACGCCATAACGAATCGGGAAAAATCCTGAGATGCATTCAATAAATAGAAGCACGTCTCTACTTGCTAATTACACTAATCAATCACCTAACATGCATCATTAAGTCACTAATTAAATTACTCTAAACTAATCTAACCACCTAATTACACTTAATTAAATCTAATCAACCCTTAAGCATAATTAGCAAACTAAGAAAGCATTAGTGAGTAAAACTCACTTGTGCAAAGCAAAGACCGGAACACCGCGACGGCGGCCGAACTTGGGCTCGCGATGACACTCACGGGCTTGGACCGGGCCTTGAACCGGCCCAACAAATCTCAGCCCAAGCTGAGACTTGTTGCTGAATTGGGCTTGACTTCACGGGCTTGGGCCTCAAAATCGCGGGCTTGGACTGCTGACTTCTTGGGCCAATGTTGGGCTGGACCGAGGATGGGCTTCAATTGCGAGCTGATGGTGTGGGCTGCTTGCTGAAGACTTGGGCCAACCAAATAAGCAGCAAAGGCCGCTGTTGGGCCACAAAAATTTACTGGATTCATGGGCTTTTCTGGGCCCAAAGGCAGAGGATGGACCGCAAGTGAGGAAACAGGTGGGCGACTTCACGCGGGGAGACTTCGCTAGCCGAACTGCTGCTCGTGAAGTTGAAATGGCTGAGCTGGCAGAGAAGTCGGACTGCAGGCGGTGGAATTTACTGGGCTAATTCGGTGGGGGTGTGGGATTATGGATGAAGGAGAGAGGCCATGTGAAGCTGCAGCAATTTCACTCGGTCTCCGTTGTTGATGGTTGACCGACAGAGGAGATGGACCAACAAAGCTGCAGTTGCTTCGGTCGAGTTGATGCTGGACGAGGGAGCAACGAAGGAGAGGAGCTCGGTGGACGGGTGGGCGTGGGCTTCGCTGGCCACGTGATGATGGTGACTCTGCAACAATCGGTGGAGTGGAGTGGTCAAATAAAGGGCTTCTTTGGGCTTGTTGTTGACCATGCGTTAGTGGAGCAGGCGTGTGGCCGAATGGTGAGTGGAGATGGAGGGTTGTGGCGGTGGAAGGAAATGAAAGAAGAGGCAGGCAGTCTTCGTGAGGGCGCTACTTCAACGGAAGGAAATGAGAGAGAGGAAGAGAGAACGCTAGAAGGAAAATGAAACGGAAGCAGAACAGCGAGCGGATGGGGGCAAAGTGTCGACCAACGTGCTAAGGAAGCTAAGGAGGAGGGGGCCCTAAAACCATCAAACTTATCCATTTAATTCAATGCTTGGTCTCCCTTCAACTTGCATAAATATCTCAATGTCCCCCAAATATTTTCCACACTTTAAATTCCACCATATTATCCATATTAATGCCAAAATTTCTGCCCCCTCCTAAAGCTCTGAATTTCCATTTTTAATCTTCAATTTCTTCGACAAAATCCCAAAACTGTAGTCCAATTCTGATGTAGAAAAATCCCATACAATTTTATGTAAGTCCTCGATACTCAACGGCTCAGCTTTGAAGTCCAAATTCCCATCAACTTAGCCCATCTGATTTTCTGTTAATTTTTCCGCGACGTCCAAACGATTTTCCGTAAAAATCTCGAAATCTCCGAAAAATCTTCTGAGACTGAGTCGATGTTCCTAGAATTTATTGTGACATGACAGAATTTTCAATTTCTGAAATTGGACTCAAATTCATAGTTAATTTCCATTCGACACGTTTTTAGCGTAACCTAAGCTCCCCGTGGTCGATTTTCTTCGAGCCACTATGAACCCACTCGACACATTGGTGACTCTCGATTGTCGTGAAAATCTTGAGGATTTAAATACGGACGCTGGGTCCCAAATCAATAAGAAATTCGGTCTAGTGCCGGTCGACGAGAATTTTCCAATTTAGTGGCGTCACCCACGATTAGTCACACATCTCAATCGAACCAGCCTATCTCTGATTTCGAATCAATTTTATATTGCGTCGTATCGGCCTCTAAAAATGAGCATGGTCGAGAAGCCGATTCCTAGTCGAATTCTCAAGTCTATTTGCCTTAAAATCCTTAATGGCTTCCCCAGGTAGTCTAGTTATCTCGAGAGTGATCAGCTCTGAGAACAGCCCTATAGGCGCGTCAATGAAATGCCTGATTTATTCAGCAGAAAATAGGGTTGAAAATCTGGGATGTCACAACTCTTCCCCTCTTATAAAAATTTCGTCCTCGAAATTTAAACCTTTACCAATCCTTAAACAAAAAGGTGAGGGTATTGTCATCTCATCTAGTCTCACTTTCCCTGGTTGCTTTTTCAATCTCGTGGCGTTGTCAGACCACTTTGACCAAGGGGACCATCTTGGTTCGCCGAATCTGTTCTGAAACACAAACTGAACCGGACTTTTCGCATACGACACTCTGTCGTTCACGCCTGATTCTTAATAATTCAGCACGTGCGTCAGGTCAGGCTTATATGTCCTCAACCTCGACACGTGAAAGACGTCGTGTACTCATGCCGACTTTGGCGACAATATAAGACGATACGTTAGAATCCTGATTCTTTCTTTTAGAATCCCTAAGGAACCTACGTACCCCAGTTCAGCCTTCCCTCATTGCTGAAGTGCAAGGTATTCCTCATTGGTGACACCTTCAAAAGATGCAATCACCAATTCGGAACTTTAAGGGCCTTCAATGCCCAACGACACAACCTTTCTGACGGCTCTAAGCGGTCCATAATTTGATTATGATCACGACAACTGCGATCACTGACTGCTGAACTAACTCTGGGCCTAGGATCTTTCTTTCTCTGATCTCATCTCAACGAACTAAAGTTCTGCACACTCTGCTCTGTTCTGCCTCAAAAGGAACTATCTGAATGTTCTGCTGAAATTGGGAACCTCAGTTTTAGATCTGATATAAGTTCGTCACTGGTACTTCACGCAGACGAACTGTCTAGCACACATACACTTATGCATACCCATTCCAATAAAGATCCTTCCATACGGCGATAAAGTGGGCTGACTTCATCAGTCTGTCGACCACTACCCCAACTAGAGTCATTATTCCCCTAACTCCCTAGTAAACCTATCACAACATTCCATCGTAACATACTTCCATTCCCACTCAAAACTCTCGAGTGATTATAAAGGTCCTCTCAATTTGCATTACTGAACTTCCATTTACCGACACATCTGACACTTGCAACTTATCCAGCGATATCTATCTTCACATTGGTCTGCCAATCGAGTTGATACTGAATCCAACCTACTTGTACTGTCTAGTCCAATACGGCAACTATTACACTGAATTCCTGACAAGGTCTCCTCCTTAAGTTCCGTACTATCTGACACTTATCATCACCCACATTACTTCGGCATTTTCGAAATCTGAAAGTCAACCTTTCTTTTACCGGTATCCTCTTACAGGATTTCTTCAACATTTATGTTCATCAACTAAAACGTCCAGATCCTAAACTGGACCTTTGGTTCAATTCTGAGGGTGGCCATAAGGTTCGAAAGGTGGCCTACCTCAAATTTGAAAATTGAACCTCGAGCTCTCTCGAGTAAATTCCACTCCTTGATCACCATCTGTGCAACTGAAGACTTTTGATTCAATGCACTTACGACTTAATTCGTCTTTCTAGGGTGACACAAGACATCATAATCACAATTCTTCTAAAACTCTAATTCATAATGCTGTCTCCGATATAACTTCCTTCCTGATTCCCAACTGATGACATCCTATTCTCAAGTCGACCCTTGAAAGTATCGACACTTTTTGTAACTAATCACACACATTGTTGATCTTCAGCAATGCACACTTGTTCTTTATTATCACTCGATCGAGTTAACCATAGTCGATGCATACTCGCAATGAATCGTCTTTCTTTTTCTCAAACAAAACTAATGTTTCCCCAAAGTAATGCACTGATATGCATGAATTCTTTATTCAACAGTCCTGTCCTCTGCACCTTCGGTTCTATCAATTCAGACAACGACATTTATAAATTATTGTACTACTAAGATGTCCTGAACCTGCAGTTCTTCAATCTATATTATCTATGACAATCGCCACGTGACCTTGGCAACCTCCATCTACAAACGGGTTGCCTCTTGCGATGAGATTAGGGAAATCAAGGGTCCTCCCCGGACTTATGATAAATTCAAATTTTTCCTCCATTGGCAAACTAAACTATATCACATTGCAACAACACTTCATTACAACAAAAGCTCATCGAACCAAACCTTTTTATATATGGTGTCAAAGTTATACATAGGCAAAGTATTCAAGTATAACTATAACCAGTGATTCTGCTTTATATGACTTCATTACAACAACTAAAGTTCTATGAACTTAGCCAAAATTCTGCTGCGCCATTCTGATAAAATTGATCTGAGGACACTGCCCTTCCTGCTCAGTGCATAACTCGATTCATCTCTAAGTTGGTGGTCCATTCAACGGAACTATACCTGAGACCACGTCAGGCGCAGTTTCGGCCTGACCCTGTGTAATTGCATACACAGTGCCCTGAACTGGAGGTCTCAGCTGTCTTCCTTGTGGCGCATTCTGCGGTGCATACCCTCTAAAATGTCCCAAAGGTGGTAGTGGCGGCAATTGCAATTGTCCTCGTGGTCGCCTCGGACAATCTCTAGCCATGTGACCCTGCTGGCCACATTCAAAACAGGCGTCCGTTCTTCGAGGACACCGATTAACAGGATGTCGTCTTCCACAAAGGCGACACATCTCAATCACATTTGGCGCTGGCTTGCCAACTCCACCTCTCCTATTGGGTGGGACTTGAAAGCTATTTCTAGGCATAGGTCTCTTTCCCTAGCGAATATTTTCTCGATGAGAGCTAAACCTTGATCCAAATGAGGCAGCTCTATCATTCTGATCCTTCTCGATCATCTGGGCTCTCTCATAAAGGTCATTATAAGTTCTCAGGTTCAGAGAAATCAATGTACTCCTTAAGTCTGGCCTGAATCCTTCTCCGAACCTCCTCGCTCGGTTTGCTGGATTCGCAATTAATTCAGGAGCATACTGCGAAAGTTTAGCGAACTTCGCCTCGTATTGGTCGACGATTAGGGAACCCTAGCGAAGATGTTAAAATTCTACCATCTTGACCTCTCTGGCAGTTTATGAGAAATAGTTAACATTAAAAGCCTCTAGAAAGGCGTTCCACTCTAAAACAACGCCTTCTGGGAATATGGCTCCTCGAGTCGTCTTCCACCAAGTATTTGCAACTTCCTCCAGTTGGTAAGTTGCAAGTACTACCTTTTCAATCTCATTGCACATTAGCAATGCAAAGGCTTTCTCCAATTTTTGGATCCATGAAGCAGCAACTTCTGGGTCTCCAATCCCGGTGAACTGAGGCGGATTCAACTTCAGGAATTGTTCTACCAACTGATGAATTGGTCTTTCCGCGACCACTATTCCGGGCGGACCTTCAGCGTGTGCTGCGGCAAGTGCAACAATAGGTGCGGCAGCAGGTATAGCGGCAGCTGCGGCAGCAACGGCTGCATTGGCAGCGGCAGTGGCGACGGCTTCAATAGCAGCGGTAAAGGTGGCAACTTGATCTCGGGCCTGTTGCCCCATCATCTCCCGCATAGCATCTAGAGCCTGGTTGATTCCGATAGTTCTTTGCTCACCCGAGGCTACTACCCCAGCTTCAACTAGAAGTGGTGCTACACCACTGGCACTAGCCTGTGCCGATGCCATAGCTCTCCCTCCTTGGGTACCGACCCTGGTCGGTGACCTAACCCGAGCTGTAGGCCTAACTGACCTCTTACTCGGAGTTCTCTGCTCCTGCTCGCTCATGGTTCAGCTTCTACTGAAACCTGTCTTCAAAATCCACATTGGATTAGAAGATGAGCGATCCACACAACAAACAACCTTAGCACTCAGCTAACACAGACATGCACCAGCATAAATTTAAAAGTCTTTCCTACTACTATCCCATGAACCATCGCTCCTTATCACTCCAATCTTGAACTTCGCTCTGATTGATACCACAAAAAGAGGATGTCACGCCTCGATCCTCGGTCACGTGCCCATCCTTCATCTTTGGTCGATTTTAAAATGCGATATCCCAGGACTACGTATCGCCGACCCTTTCATTTAATATGCACATGCGGAAGCATATAATAAGATCCCCAGACAATAAAGCAATGGAATAGAAAAGCAGGGCCATAATTTTCATACTGAAATTCACAACCACACTTTTATACAAGCACCTCATAGTATATAAAGCAATACTATTCACAGGGGTCTGATCTAACACTTATCCACATATAATCAAGGTCTGACAAAACAGGATGGGATCTCAGTCCTCATCCGTGTCGTACTTAGGATCCTCCTCGTGGTCATATTCTTCTCCAAAATCTTCCTCCTCATCTGGTTCAACATCGAGGTTCTCCACTTCAGATTCCTTCTCCTCAGGCTCCTCATCAGGGTCCTGAAATGGTTATTCAATAATCATTGAGACCATGTCTTAGCAAGTTCTACCTCCTAAGATTCGATTAGTAAACCAATACGCTAACCGGGCTGCCTATGCACGCACGGGTCAGAGGACTTACCTTGGCCTCAGATTCCACCTACATATTAGCACAGTTCAATAGGCACCCAAACAATCACATCACAAATCGATATCTCGATCAATCGACCTAGTCGATTTCATGTCAATCGAACCATTCATTGGTCATTTCAATTCAATCAATCAATTCACGATATCAGATCAAAGCAATGATTAATCGACCTAGTCGATTACATGTCATCACGATCCATGCTTGGTCGGCACATTCAATACTATCTATAAGTCTGACCATAGTCCAAGACTGCTCACTCTAACCTGATATATAGATAGTATAGCTCGCACTAAGCTGATAGGGTTAAGGTATACTGCTCTCGCTAAGCTGACATATCGCCCATAGGCTGATATAGTATACCGGTATACTACTCTCGCTAAGCTGACATATTGCCCACAGGCTGATATAGTATACCCCCGATGCTCACTCTAAACTGATAAAGTGTACTGCTTACGCTAAGCTGACATATCGCTCGTAGGCTGATATAGTACACAAGTATACTGCTCTCGCTAAGCTGACATACCAGAGCCCGTAGGATGATATAGTATACTATCCAACCATTCAATCTATTCCATCTTTTATCCTTCTCGATAAAATAGCCGTGTGTGGGGACACAGTCGGCCTTAGCTAAAATATAATATTTTCCTTTCCATAACTCCCACATTTTCTGTAGTCCACTCAAATATTTTTGGCATTATCAACCGATGCCCGGTTATTTTTCAATTAATAACCAATGATTATCCAATTAAAGAATAATTGCTTCTTTCACAAATAATTCAATTTAGCATGAAATAAAGCTTAATTAAATAAACGGACTGCGCCACGACAATCAGCATAAAATTCCGGTCGTCGGCTCTCCCTACCTAATTTCAGGAAAATAAATAAATAATTAAATAATTTCAAATTTTAATAAATAAATATTAAAAATCCAATTTAGGACCGTAATGCCTGATTGGACGCCATAACGGATCGGGAAAAATCCCGAGATGCATTCAATAAATAGAAGTACGTCTCTACTTGCTAATTACACTAATCAATCACCTAACATGCATCATTAAGTCACTAATTAAATTACTCTAAACTAATCTAACCACTTAATTGCACTTAATTAAATCTAATCAACCCTTAAGTATAATTAGCAAACTAAGAAAGCATTAGTGAGTAAAACTCACTTGTGCAAAGCGAAGACCGGAACACCGCGACGGCGGCCGAACTTGGGCTCGCGATGACACTCACGGGCTTGGACCGGGCCTTGAACCGGCCCAACAAATCTTAGCCCAAGCTGAGACTTGTTGCTGAATTGGGCTTGACTTCACGGGCTTGGGCCTCAAAATCGCAGGTTTGGACTGCTGACTTCTTGGGCATTCCAATGTTGGGCTGGACCGAGGATGGGCTTCAATTGCGAGCTGATGGTGTGGTCTGCTTGCTGAAGACTTTGGCCAATTGAACAAGCAGCAAAGGCCGCTGTTGGGCCACAAAAATTTGCTGGATTCGTGGGCTTTGCTGGGCCCAAAGGCTGAGGATGGACCGCAAGTGAGGAAGCAGGTGGGCGACTTCACGCGGGGAGACTTCGCTAGCCGAACTGCTGCTCGTGAAGTTGAAATGGCTGAGCTGGCGGAGAAGTCGGACTGCAGGCGATGGAATTTACTGGGCTAATTCGGTGGGGGTGTGGGCTGGCGAATGAAGGAGAGAGGCCACGTGAAGCTGCAGAAATTTCACTCGGTCTCCGTTGTTGATAGTTGACCGACAAAGGAGATGGACGAACAAAGCTGCAGTTGCTTCGGTCGAGTTGATGCTGGACGAGGGAGCAACGAAGGAGAGGAGCTCAGTGGACGCGTGGGCGTGGGCTTCGCTGGCCACGTGATGATGGTGACGCTGCAACAATCGATGGAGTGGAGTGGTCAAATAAAGGGCTTCTTTGGGCTTGTTGTTGACCATGCGTTAGTGGAGCAGGCATGTGGCCGAATGGTGAGTGGAGATGGAGGGTTGTGGCGGTGGAAGGAAATGAAAGAAGAGGCAGGCAGTCTTCGTGAGGGCGCTACTTCGACGGAAGGAAATGAGAGAGAGGGAGAGAGAATGCTAGAAGGAAAATGAAACGGAAGCAGAACAGCGAGCGGATGGGGGCAAAGTGTCGACCAACGTGCTAAGGAAGCTAAGGAGGAGGGGGGCCCAAAACCATCAAACTTATCCCTTTAATTCAATGCTTGGTCTCCCTTCAACTTGCATAAATATCTCAATGTCCCCCAAATATTTTCCACACTTTAAATTCCACCATATTATCCAAATTAATGCCAAAATTTCTGCCCCCTCCTAAAGCTCCGAATTTCCATTTTTGATCTTCAATTTCTTCGACAAAATCCCAAAATTGAAGTCCAATTCTGATTTAGAAAAATCCCATACAATTTTCTGTAAGTCCCCGATACTTAACGGCTCGACTTTGAAGTCCAAATTCCCATCAACTTAGCCCATCTGAATTTCCGTTAATTTTTCCGCGACGTCCGAACGATTGTCCATAAAAATCTCGGAATCTCTGAAAAATCTTCTGAGACTGAGTTGACGTTCCTAGAATTTATTGTGACATGACAGAATTTTCAATTTCTGAAATCAGACTCAAATTCACATTTAATTTCCATTCGACGCGTTTTTAGCGTGACCTAGGCTACCGAGTAACTTTTAGGCATTTTTAGTGCAATTGACCCGTGGTCGATTTTCTTCGAGCCACTATGAACCCACTCGACACATTGGCGACTCTCGATTATCGTGAAAATCTCGAGGATTCAAATACGGACGCAGGGTCCCAAATCAATAAGAAAATCAGTCTAGTGCCGGTCGATGAGAATTTTCCAATTTAGTGGCGTCGCCCACGATTAGTCACACATCTCAGTCGAACCAGCCTATCTCTGATTTCGAATCGATTTTATATTGCGTCGTATTGGCCTCTAAAGATGAGCACGGTCGAGAAGCCAATTCCTTGTCGAATTCTCAAGTCTATTTGCCTTAAAATCCTTAATGGCTTCCCCAGGTAGTCTAGTTATCTCGAGAGTGATCAGCTCTGAGAACAGCCCTATAGGCGCGTCAATGAAATGCCCAATTTATTCATTAGAAAACAGGGTTGAAAATCTGAGATGTCACAAAATTGCTTGGCAACTTTTTTGCCCGGTCAACTATCGGTAACTTGCTAACAAAATAATAAAATTATTATTCTCACATCTAGTATCTAATTATATATATATATATATATATATATATATATATATATATATATATTAGCTAATAGTATCCAATAGTCGATCAACTAGTATTTTTAGATTTGCCAATTTGGCTTGTCCACAATATAAGGGTTAATACCATGAAAAATCCTAAACTGACACGCATATGAGAAATTTACCTCAGACTAATTTTTTGACTAAAAAAAAACCTTAAACTGGTAAACTTGTGACAAATTTATCTTAAATAACCGTAAATAACTCAAAACTAATACACTTATGACAAATTGGCAAAATTATACCAGAAGTGTCTTAACTTGTGTATGACGCTCACTATAGTGCTATAACTTTTTGTCCACTCACTTTAGTACCAAAGTTTTTGAAAAATGATCTTTTCAGTGCCATCACCGATTTGCTTGGCTGGAAATCTGACGTTGAGTTTTTTTATTAATTTCCTATGCCAACGTGGCTTGCTGGAGGCTCTAGTCAGCAACCAAATCACAAATGACGCCATCTTACTCATTTTCCTTCAAATAATAACCCTAAATCCCCAAATTGAAAGAGGAACCCACAATTGAAGCCCTAACTGGCCATTCAATCGAAATCCCACCCTAAGTCGATTTGCCCCCAAAATGAACAACTCAGTATTGCAAATGGAGAGCAGCAACTTCAGTAGCAGCTCAAATTCGTTTCAACAAAGTGAAGAAGAAGGTGAGTGTTATTGTCATTGTGGATTACCGAGTCCAATATGAATATCTTGGACTCGCTTGAATCCTGGGAGAAGATTCCGTGGATGCGGCAGATATAGAGAAGGCTCAAAGTGCAAATTTTTTAAATAAGTTAATGTGAAATTCTCTAATCGAGTAAGAGAGGTGATCTTGGAGCTACTTCAATGACTGCATGAACCTCCACCTACAATGATGAGTGAGTTGGAGGATGTTGACTCACACTTTCAAATGAATACTTCAAAATCTTTAGCCAACCAGTTGAAAAATGAAGTTTCAAGAATGAAAATTGAAAGGAAGTGTTATCAAGCATTGATTGTATTGTTGTTCACTTAGATAGCCTATTTTGTGGTCAAATGTAAAGTGAATAATGAGAATAAGTTTTTCCGTCTACCATAGTTAAAGATCAATGAAATATGTACTTATATTGTGTAATTTGTGAGTATATTAGTGCAGTTGGTAAGCTGCAATTTTTAATGCAATTTATGGTGGAAATGGTGGAAATGGAAGGTCGGAATATTGATTCTAAGAACTTATAAATCTTGCTTAGTTGTGTATGAAATTTAGTTTAGTTTTTGTTTGAGATGTTTGGTTTGCCGCAATGCTTGTTGGTTAATGGCTTTGCTGGTTTGCTACAATTTTTGCTACAGACATTGGTGAAATGAAGGAGTGGTACCAAGTTCACAAGTGTTTATTTCAGTGCCAAAAGTTGTAAATTAGTGATCATTTAAGTGCCAATTTTAGCCAAAAGTGATTACTGAAGTGCCAGTCGTGATAAAAAAAGTGATCGCTTGTGTTACATAAGTTTTTAGTGATGATTGTTTAAGTGCCAATTTTAGCTAAAAATGGTCAATCGTGCATCTTGTGCCACACCCTACACCACCAGCTTTGTCAAGCATCTTGTACCAACACACCCAACATCAACAAGCTACTGTATTAACATCAGCAACCTACTCCATCAACATTAAGCATCTTGTGCTCACATCCTACACCAGCAGCTTTGTCAAGCATCTTGTACCAACACACCCAACATCAACAAGCTACTGTATTAACATCAGCAACCTACTCCATCAACACTAAGCATCTTGTGCTCACATCCTACACCAGCAGCTTTGTCAAGCATCTTGTACCAACACACCCAACATCAACAAGCTACTGTATTAACATCAGCAACCTACTCCATCAACACTAAGCATCTTGTGCTCACATTCTACACCAACAAGTTACTGCAGCAACACCAAGCACTACAAATGGAGGGCAGGAGCATCAACACCTTATGCTTGCACTAAACACTACACCAACACCAAGCATAATCACAAACAAACTAGCACATCCAGGAATACCAACAAAACCACTACCAGTAGCATAATTAGCACACCACCACAACCAAAAGCAAAATATGTGCAAATGGAAAAAAACATAGACAAAATAAATATCGGTCTATTGACATTGAACATAGTGTCTTATATTGGGTCAATATCCAACAAGAATATCCATCTCTAGGGGTTGGCTTCCAAGTAAACAATAAAATAAAACAAGTAGCTAGATACTTAAGAATATGAACTTCAGTCAATAGCAACCTTCCAACAAAAATTAGAAACAACCATATCTAATACCCTCCCATCATTTGTCAATATTTACAACCCCTCTAGTCCATTTTCTTGATAGACCTTTGGCTTGAATCCTTGCACTCTTCCTAATTGCAACTAGACTTGGAGGTTGTTGTACTGGCTTTTCTATCCCATGCTTTTGCTTTTTCTTCTTAGTAGGTACCACATTCTTAGTGGTGATGTCGCTAGCTATTTTTGAACTACCAACATTAGTTCCTTCAAATGGTACTGGTGCCGTATATAGAAAGAATGATCTGTACATAAAAACAGTGCAATGCATTTCGTAGTTTTATTGTAAGAAGAGGCTAATTCTATTTACAGTTCCTCTTGATATGCTTAGTAAAGCAGGTATAGCAAAGAACCAACAATAAAGAGGCAGAACAAAATTCTTACCTTTTCTTGAGATCGAAGGACTTTAGGAAAAAGTGAAAAAAAAAAGTGTTCAAATCATTCTATGAATGCGCAATTACACATCCTTCAAAATTGGATCAGCTCTCTTCAGGTTTCTGGGATTAGCGGCAGTAGTTCCTGATGAACAAGAAGTAGAATGAGCATTTATTGCAATGGGAAGTTAGAGCGATGATGACGATAGAAGTTACAGAATTACCTCAAAGAACCGCAGATGCCCATGGTGCACATTAGATTATTTGATGATTGCTTCCAACTTATCAATAGGAACTGACTCTAAAGCATGGTTCCCATTTACAGCATTTACACCAAGAGGAGATTGTGAAGATGGCTTCTTGGAGGCAACGGAGGGCAATGTTCGCACTTTCTTGAGAACCTAGGCTCTTTATAGTGAAAGGGCAAGTAAGACACCTAGAGGGGAGTGAATAGGTGTGAAGACAATTTTTCACAATGAACAGTAGAAATAACTTGCTTTTAGAAAATGACAAACTATGAAGAATTCAAATTATAGCAGTTAGATAAAACTATGAACAGAATAAAAGAGATCAGGGAAGAAAATAAGAACACAAGATTTATAGTGGTTCGGCTTAGATCAAGCCTATGTCCACTCTCCCGCGCTGACAGCCCACTGGCTAGATTTCACTAAGAAATAAAAGAGATTTTACAATCTTGCGATCTCGACTTCACAGTGAAGAGTCTATACTGGTCTCTCACAAAGTCTCACTATGAGTTTCTTTCTTTTGTATACAACTTTGAGCTCAGTGAATGAAATAACAAGGAACTAGGAAGCTTCAGACTTTGAAATTTTTTTTTCACGCACTCTTTCGAACAACTAGAGAGTCCGCCTTAAATACTCCTTCATGCATTCTCGACCGTTGGCACTTTCAAAAGAATTCTTCCAATCTACCCGTTGGACAGAATAAATCAAGGGGATCTCGAGTCATTTGATGATTTGTGATGAAAGCCCATCAATCCCGTTCGCCCATACAATCAGGATCTTGGTTTCCATAAATAGAACCTTCCAAGTTTGCTTGCCTTCCAAAAGATTTGAATATCGAAAATGATTCCAATAAGGATAATCAATCATGTAGGTGCTGTATCCAACCAGAAGGTCATCCATACGCCATACGAATCGAATCCTTGAAGAAATAAAGATAATCTTGCATCTGGATAAGTCTTCATTCTTCAATAGCGTTCAATCTGGAATCTGTCAGTGTGGGCAGACTTTGAACCTAAAGTCCGGCAGTCTTCAAACTTTGACACTAAAGTCTGGAAGTCTTCAAACTAGACTTTGGAAAGGTTTTGTCAACTTCAAAATAGTAAAATAATTTTCTCCAACACTTACCTCTTGGATCTTCTTCCTCATTCATATGATTGAAGTGTGCCTACTAGTTTGTCTACTGAAAGAGGCATGATCCTCTGGATTTCTCTAATTGGTGTCTTCATGTGGTTCCAGTCTTTGGAGAGTCCACGCAACAATTTATTGACATTCATTGGTCCTGAGATTGGCTGTCCTTGATATACCAATCCATTCACGATTTCAGTGAAATGACTGAACATATCAGTAATGGATTCTCTAGGCTTCATCTTGAAGGCTTCATACTGTCCAAGTAGAATGTTGATTTTCGTTTCCTTTACTCGATCAGTTCCTTCATAGGTAACGTGCAATCTGTCCCAAACTTCTTTCGTTGTTTCACAAGAAGAAATTCGGTTATACTCAGTAGGAGATAAAGCGCAATATAAAGAGTAGATAGCTTTAGCATCAAGAGCTTATCTCTTGGTTAATTCTGCTTGTGTTATTTCGCCAGCATCTACAACTTCTTTTCCTCTTTCTGAGGTTGATGTAATTTTGGGATTGATCCCTTTTTCTATCACATCCCACTTTATAGGATCTTTCGATCTCAGGAATGCATTCATCTTGTTCTTCCACACATTGTACTCCTTCCCATCAAAGTAAAGAGGTCTGGTGTTGCTCTGACCTTCAACCAATCCTAGAGCCAAAATACTAGGCATAGATATTTAGCTTAGAAGTAAAAACACTTCAATAAAATAAGTACACAAGCTCAGATACCAATTGTTAGTGCTAGTATGAACACCTAGAGGGGGGTAAATAGGTGTGAAGACAATTTTTCGAAAGAACAGTAGAAATATTTTGTTTCTAAAACAGAGTCTTAAAAATAACATACTTTGAGCAAGTTCAGACTTTAGCAGTTAAATAGAATTACGAACAAAGTAAAGGAGTTTAGGGAAGAGAATAAGAACACATAAATTATAGTGGTTCGGCTTGGATCAAGCCTACATCCACTCTCCACGCTGACAGCCTACTGGCTGGATATTACTAAGAATCAAAAAAGATTTTACAACCTTGTGATCTCGACTTCACAATGAAGAGTCTCTATTGGTCTCTCACGAAGTCACACTAAGTGTTTCTCTCTTTTGTATACAACTTTGAGCTTAGTATTTGGAGTAACAAGGAAATGGAAAATTTTAGACTTTGAAATTTCTATTTTATGCACTATATCGAACAACTGGAGAGTCCTCCTTAAATACTCATTCTTGCCTTCTCGACCGTTGGTACTTTCCAAATGAATTCTTCCAATCTACCCGTTGGACAGAATCAATCAAGGAGATCTCGAGTCGTTTGAAGATTGTGATGATAGCCCGTCAATCTTGTTCGCTCATACAATCAGGATCTTAGTTTCCATAAGTAGATACTTTCCAAGTTTACTTGCAATCCGAAAAGATTTGATTTAACTAAATTGATTCCAATAGAGATAATCAATCCTGTAGGTGATATATCCAACCAGAAAGCCATCCATAATCCATAAGAATCGAACTCCTGAAGAAACAAACAAAATCTTGCATCTGGATAAGTCTTCATTCTTCAGTACCGTTTAGTCTGGAATTTGTTGGTGGGGGTAGAGTTTGACACAAAGTTTGGGATACTTCAGACTTTGACACTAAAGTCTGGAAGTCTTCAGACTAGACTCTAAATAAGTTTTGTCAACTTCAAAACATTAAAGGAGTTTTCTCCAATAGTTACCATTCTCAAATCTAGTATTCGAAAGCACATTAATGAGTGCTTTATTATTTTACCAATAGGCGCAGCAAGTTTTTTGTAACTTATTGATGAAATAATCGATTTCACTACTCCCGCATCCAGTGATAGATTACCAAGCGCCTTGAAAATTTTACAAGCTGATCTTTCAAATTAATTAGTAGAATATACCACTGAGGTTGAGAGTACACATTTGGAAATAATTCAAGTGTGTGCATAATTGATTGTTGCTAGTCTACCTTTCTACAAGAAGTGGTTCTTTGTTACGCCCCGATCCTCGATCGCGTGTCCATCCATCACCTGGTCGATTAATAGTGACGTCCTAGGACGCATTGCCGACCCATTTCTTTTTAATACGCATGCGGAAGTAGACAAAAATTCCCAGACAATAAAACATTGGGATAGAAAAGTAGGCCATAATTTTCACAACATGAAAACACACAACCACACTTTTATACAAAGCAAATCGTATAGTATAATATAATACTATTCACAAGTCTAATCTACTATACGTTCGATCAAAACCCAAAGTTTGCAAAACAGGATGGGATCTCAGTCCTTATCTGGGTTGTACTCAGGATCCTCCTTAGGATCATTCTCTTCTTCAAAATCTTCCTCCTCCTCAGGTTTCACATCAGGGTTCTCCTCCTCAGGTTCCTCATCAGTGTCCTGAAATTGTTATACAATAACCATTGAGACCACGTCTCAGCAAATTCTACTCTCTAAGACTTAATTAGTAAACCAATATGCTATCAGGGCTGCCTATGCACACACGGGTCAGAGGACTTACATTGGCCTCAGATTCCACCTGCATATTAGCACAGTTCAATAGGCACCCAAGCAATCACATCACAGATCGATATCTCGATCAATCGACCTAGTCGATTACATATCAATCGGACCATTCACTGGTCATTTCCATTCAATCAATCAATTCACAACATCAGATCAAATCATTGAATCACATTAAATACACACTCAGATCGAATCATCGATCAATCGACTTAGTCGATTACATGTCATCTCAACCCTTTCTTGGTCAGCTCATCTCAATTACTCAAATTCAATGCTGAATTACAGCTCAGCGAGCATGGCCTACACGGTCCTCTCAAATACTCAACCCCAATGCTGAATTACGGGTCAGCGAGCATGGCCTACTAAAACTTTGGCGGTAATGCTGAATTACGGCTCAACGGGCACAAGCTAGATTAGGTGGTAATACTAAATTACGGCTCAGCGAGCACAACCTTTATTAGGTGGAGAATTACGGCCTCGTAGGCACAACCATAAGTCGGTGGTTAATTACAGCCCAAATAGGCACTACCTTTATTAGGTGGTAATCTTCAGTCTAATGGACATAACCATACTATACAATTTCCAGTATAATATACCTAGTCACCGAGCCACCTATATTCTCTCAGGCGCCGTTTTCGCCCAGACAGCGTACCAATCACCCATCCCACATTTTCTAAGGCACCGTTTTTGCCAAGGTGATGTACAATAAACACTTTATGTGCATGCTCTCGGGCGTCGTTTTCGCCGGGGTGATATATTTAATCACAGAGCTAATACAAACCATTTACGTGCATTCTCATGACTTTCTCCACTTTATAGCCCATCAAAACATTACTGGCACTATATACTCATACCTGGCCATCTACCAATCAATTACTCAAATTCAACTCAATTTAGGATTAATTCCTCAAATTGCACAGTCAATTCAATTCAACACAATGTAGAGCTCAAATAAATAAACGGACTGCACCACAACAATCAGCATAGAATTCCGATCGTCGGCTATCCCTGCCTAATTTCCGGAAAATAAATAATTAACTAAATTAATTTTGAAAATTAATAAATAAATACTAAAAATCCAATTTATGCCCGTAATGCTTAATTGGACGCCAGAACGGATCGGAAAAAATCCTGAGATGCATTCAATAAGTAGAAGTACGTCTGTACTTGCTAATTACATGAACCAAACACCTAACATGCATCATTAAGTCACTAATTAAATTATTCTAAACTAATCTAACCACCTAATTGCACTTAATTAAATCTAATCAACCCTTAAGCATCATTAGCAAACTAAGCAAGGATTAGTGAGCTAAACTCACCGGAATAACGTGCGATTCGGATCAAACCAACGGGAACAGCGCGGGGAACGCTTTTCTCCAAAGCGGGCCTCGGGTTTGGGACTCGGAAACATTTCAAAACGGATTTGCAAGGCGGCTGGAAACCCACTTCG
Source organism: Eucalyptus guilfoylei (assembly GCA_016097605.1). Taxonomy (NCBI): domain Eukaryota; kingdom Viridiplantae; phylum Streptophyta; class Magnoliopsida; order Myrtales; family Myrtaceae; genus Eucalyptus; species Eucalyptus guilfoylei. The sequence goes on along the minus strand of CM027870.1, from coordinate 10,153,816 downwards.
AAACTTGCTGATCTTAGCTGGAAATTGAGAGAAAACAACTCGGTTTAGGCGGAACTTGCTCGGGAATGAAAGAATAGGCCAAACCGGGCCTTGGTGGGGCTTTATGGGTGAAGAAATGGTGAAAGGCAGCTCTGGTTGAGCTTCCACAGACCAGAAACAGCAGCTTTCTCGAGTGAGGAGAGAGAGGGACGACGGGGTTGGGCGGTGGAGTGCGTGGGCACGGCAGTGCTGCTCCGGTGGAAGAACGGCGACGGCGCGAGCGATGTGAGGCGGCATCTAGGCGAGCGACGGGCTGCAGCTTCTTCCTCTTGCTATTGGTCGAAAATGGAGGGGGGAGAGAAGAGGTCTTGGATGGTTGAGAGGGGTAAGAGAGAGAGAGAGGATAAGAGTGAGGAGGATGGAGGGGCCCTTTAGCCTTGCTTTTCCACTAAATTGTCTCCCACAACTTGTCCAAGAAGCCAACTCTCCTTGGCTATGAAATGGCCACTAAGGGTGCGTTTGGATGGGCATTTAGAAAGCCCATTCAGCCCCCAAAGCCCCTTCAGCCAAAATGGAGGTGTTTGGCAATCAATTCCAAGGAGCTTTCAAATGAAAGTCAGTCCTTGGAAATGCTGAAAGCCCAAGGCTGGTAGGGACCAGCCTTGGGCTTTCAGCATTCTACCAAATGCTGAAAACATTTTTTTCCTTCCTAAACTACCCTCATTAATTTCATATTTCCGTTATTACCCATGTGTTTATTTATTTTTTAAATAAAAAAGGAGCAGCCCTTCGCCGAACCGGCGAAGGCGACGGCCGCCGCGAGCGATCTGGCGCCGCGCGCCGTCGGGCCGAGGTCGCCGAGGTCGGGCGACCTCCGGCGAGGGTCGTGCGACCCAGCCGAGGGCCGCCGGAGGTCGCCCGACCTCGGGCGACCCTCGGCGAGGGTCGCGCGACCCAGCCGAGGGACGCCGGAGGTCGCCCGACCTCGGGCAACCAGGGTCGCTCGACCCAGGGGCCGCGAGACCCAGGCGGCGGTCGCCTGGGTCGCCCGAGGTCGGGCGACCTCCGGCGTCCCTCGGCTGGGTCGCGCGACCCTCGCCGAGGGTCGCCGAGGTCGGGCGACCTCCGGCGGCCCTCGACGGGTCGCGCGACCCGCCGAGGTCGCCCGACCTCGGGCGACCTCTGCGACGGCCGCCGGCGCCCAGATCTGCTCGCCGGCCCGCAGCCCTTCGCCGGACCGGCGAAGGGTTTAGCTGAATTTTCAAAAAAAAAAAAGAAAAGAAAAAATAATACCCATCAAAGCCCCTTGCCAAAGTTTTTTTTACCAAACGCATATTCAGTTCAAAGTCCATTTGCAAAATTTTTTTACCAAACACAACTGCATTTTCTCCAAGTAGCTTTGGGCTTTCAGCATTTGCATTGGACTCAAAGCCCATTGCAAATGCTGAACCAAACGCAGCCTAAGGCACTCCCCCACAACATCTCAAATGGTCCAAAATGCTAGGGGGAAGGGGGAGCTATGAATTTGGGGGAGGGTGGCTTCAATTGGACTACTCAACTTACTTGATTTAATATCAATTGGCCATAGTAAATTCAATTGATGCCTCACTTATCGCCTTAGCATTTTTCCTCACTCATATATCCATCTTGCTTTCCAATTTTGCAACCAAAATTAAACCCCGGTCTTTTCTGCATAAAATGGTCCTAAACCGACTTTTTTTTCCAAAAAGTCTCGATTGTCAAAAAAATCTTCTGAGAATGAGTCGTAGGTCTCAGAATTTATTGTGACATGATAAAATCTTCAATTTCTGAAATCGGACTTGAATTAATGGTTAATTTCCATTTGGCATGTTTTTAGCGTGACCTAGACTACCGGGTAATTTTCAGAGATTTTTAGTGCAAATGACCCGTAATCGATTTTCTTCGAACCACTATGAATCCACTCGACTCAATAACGACTCTCGATTGTCATGAAAATCTCGAGGATTCAATTACGAACACAGGGTACCATGTGGCATCCTAAAATCTCGTGACAACCTCTAGAGTACCATGAACCATGATTAGGTAATGGATGTGCCATTTGATTTTGTATTAGCCATTGAATTAATGAATTTCAATTAATTTAAGGCCGAGCATTGTAATGGATGATTGTTTGGATGGAGATTTTCTACAAGTGAACCAAGGATTTTATTTAGGTGCAAATTGGCATAGAAATCTTATTCTTGGTGGTGCACTTTATAAGTAGAATTTTATTGATTTAAATTACAAAGTTTTGTGAGTTTATAAGTTGAAATTAGGTGTTAATTTAAATGAGGGTTAAATGGAATAGGAATAGGAGAGGATGGGCTGATTTTTAGGCCCAAAGACCGTCCAACCAGCCCACGCCAACCCCTTGGTCGACCGGCCCATGAAGGCCCAAGACCGGCCCAACATTGAAGCCCATCAACTTTGCATGTGAGCTGCCAAGTGGCATGGAGGAGGAGCCAAGTGTGGCTGCCCCCATTGGCTTCCTTGGGCGGCTTCATGCAATCAAATGATTGCAAATGATTATGGGGGAAGAAAAGAAAAGAGAGGGAGGCGGATGATGAAGGGGAATCGACCGAGAGAGAGAGAGAGAGAGTGTGTGTCGTCCGAGAGAGAAAGGGAACCGAGAGAGAGGAAGAGAGAAAGAGAGGAAGCGGGCGTGCGGGAGGAAGAAGAAGAAGACCGTCCGTTTGCTGCTTTGCCGCCGTTCTGTTGCTGTTTGTGCTTGAGTTTAAGGCAAGTGAAGTCCTAAACCTACCCCTTGCATTGCTGTGTGTATGTGTAGTAGATGGTAAGTCTTGGTTGTGGTAGATGGGATGAGCTTTCGGAGCTTTGAAGAGAGATTCGTTGGTCATGCATGCTGTTTCTGGAAAGACCAGTCCGACCATCCATGAGTTTGTGTGCTGCATGTGACTTTTTAGTTGGAATCTTGTTTCGACTTCTTCATGAAAGTTGTAGTGAACACCTTGAAGAACAACATACTAAAATTTGAGGCAAAACGAATAAGTATTGTTTAGTGAAACGATTTTTCTTTGGAGAAGTTAGATCTGGAATTCGTTGTGCTGACCTTTAGAGATTTCGTGGTCTGTAAAGTAACTTTCTTGCAAAAATCTCACTTTGATCTCTTAATGAAAGTTGTATTGTACTTCTTGAGGTAGAACATATCAAAATTTTAGAGGAAATGAACAAATATAGGTCGGTGAAATCGTTGTTCTTTGAAGAAACTGGATCTGGGAAAAAACGTTACCTCGACCCAGTATGATTTCGTGATTTTTATAAAATCATACAGTTAAAATTTGTTCGTGTGTCCTTAATGAAAGTTGTAGGTAATATTCTGAGGAATAACATACTAAAAATTTAGAAGAAATTAACATATTTAGATCGATGAAATGAGTTTCTTTTGAAAGATGATAATCTGGGAAAAGATGACACCGAGAACAGGGGGGAATAATCGTCTATATCTACTAACCTAGAACGATTTGGGTTTCGATTTCTTCATGAGATATTTACCTCTAGGACTTTTCTATAACATGTCAAAATTTCAGAATTTTTGGAGTTCATTTGGGTATTTAATTTAAATTACTCCCGAAACTGTGCAAGCTGAAATATTGAAGTTCGAAAACTGTGATGCATGGACCTTACTGTTTTGTGTGAAATTCTTTTGGTATGGAGTTATTCATGAGATATCTGCCCTTAGGTCTCGTCTATAATGTGTCGAGTTTTCAGAATTTATTAATGTCATTTACTAATTTTTCTGGAGTTTTAATTAGAGAAAGGCATTCTGATTTACCCGAGATATTGATGTGCTTTGAAAAATAAATGAATTTATCCATGAGATGTAATACCTTGAGTGATTGATCTTGCTGCATATGTGATGACATATGGTATGTTATATGGCATGAAAATTTGGTTGAGACCCTTGATATTATTGCATTAAATGCCATGTTGAAATTGAGATACATGTGTGGATATAACTTGAGAAAATAACGAGACTGTCGGAGGTGTGAGCCGACGATGCCCTGGGAGTGTCGAGATGCCCGGAGGTGTGTGCCGGATGCTCGGAGTGTGTGTGCCGGATGTCCTCGGGAGTTTCGAGATGCCCGGAGTGTGGGGGTGCTAGAAGCCTCGAAGGTGTGTGCCGGGGGGATACCTCGTGATGCTAGTTGGGATACGAGATGCCCGGAGTGTGTGTGCCGGATGCCCGGAGGTGTGTACCGGAGGTTCCTCGTGATGCCAAGTTGGATACGAGCGATAAATTGTGGGATGAAAACACTGGTCCCTGGAAGGATAAAAATTGAGATTGTATCGTGCACATGGATATATGCATGAATGCTTGATGATGAGTGCATGGTGGTATATGCACATATGGCATGGATATATTCATGAATGCTTGATGATAAGTGCATGGTAGTATATGCACATATGGCATGGTGATATATGCACGACTGTAAGGTAAGGTATGCTTGAATGCATGAATGATATGTGTTCTATTCTTGATTGTTCTGTTTGACGCATTGAGTAGTGTGGTGGATCTTTACTGCTGAGTGGTTGTACTCACCCCTTTTGGGGATTAACATTTCAGATTAGAAAGATGCCTTTGCTGCCGGTTGCACGCAGTACTTACTATGGCATACCTACTGATGTGGATGTGGAGTGAACTGAGCATGTCTGTGTCGGTGCTCCTGGTTTAGTTTTTGTTCGAGTCCGTGTCCTAGTGATGTACGATGTGGGTCGAGCTGATGGCCCGGTCATCCAGGAGTTTTTATCTGTCCATGTCCGACATGATGAAGAGATGTTAGGGATGTTACCGCCGCCGCCACCCGATGCACCGGATTGGGTATGATAGTGCGTATAGCTGTTGGGAGCTGACACTTTTTGGAGATAGCCGACGCTCGTTGATGGAGGGTGATACATGTCCGATGTAGAATCGAGTCCTTTTTGGGTGGTAGCCAAGTATAGTTAAAACCTTGGCCTTTTTGTTGTATCGACCTTGATATCCATTACGAAAATATAAATAAGAGTGAATTGGCATTATCTTTTCTTATGGTGCGTAGTTGGTGTGTATTGCATTATGGTTATTGGAGGGAGAGATGGTGAGACTTGTTTATGCTTCCGCTAATAAGTTGCACTGGGACCGCTTTCAAAAAAAAAAAATCCCTAGTCAAAGGGTATCGGTCTGTGAAGTTATATGAGATCGAGTAATTAAGAGAGATCACCTGTGGCGACCTCAGGCGAATCGGGGGTGCCACATACCAAAATGACAGTAAAATCATATTAGTGCTGGTCGACGAGAATTTTCCAATTTAGTGGAGTCACCCACGATCGGCCACACATCTCAGTCGAACAAACCTATCTCTAATCTCAAATCGATTTTATACTGTGCCGTATTGGCCTCTAAAGATGAGCACGGTCGAGAAGTCGATTTCTAGTCGAATTCTCAAGTCTATTGCCTTAAAATTCCTTAATGGCTTCCCTAAATAGTCTAGTTATCCCGAGAGTGATCAACTCTAAGAACAGCCTTATAGGCGTGTCAATGAAATGCCCGATTAATTCAGTAGAAAACAGGACCGAAAATGTGACATCCCAAATTTCACCGACCTTCATTAGTGTAATTAGATCATTAGGAACTTAGATTAAGTAGATTGGGCCAGAAAGTGAACCCGATGGATCTGAGAAATGTGTGGGCTTAAGAAATAAGTGGGCCACACGAATTGGACTTGAGAAATCTAATGAGAGATTATGGGCTTGGACTTGGCTTGAAGCGGGCCAAGGTTCGGAATTATTAGATTTGTAGATTTAGTTTAGTGGGCCGGGATTGTTATAGATTAAGTTTATTGGGCCGGAAATGAATATTTAGGCCCGAGTGATTTTATTTTATTTTATAGATTATAATTATGATCATTTGATTAATGTTTATAATGTTAATATCAAATTTCTGACTTTAGCATTTTTGTGATGAATTCTTTATAGACCAACATTCTAACATTGACTAGTCAATATGTCGATATGTTATGTCATTCGATATGTTATGTCATGACTTTGTATAATTGGGATTAAGTAGAAACAAAAGGCAATTAGATGAAAATATTAGAAACTAGCGAACTAACTAATCATATCGATTAACTGTTAATTAGTGACGATTGATAGATGGCGAAAATCTCCATGCATGAAAGCCACGACATCTTCCTCTCTCTCGATTCTCTCATCAACACCCACGGTTTTTCTCAATCCATAGAACCGAAGATGCCAACTTCAAGGAAAACAATCATTAGCAAATTTCATCATTACTTTAGCCTAGGGATTAGCTATGTAGATCTACTTCTCCCTTAAGTTTCGTAAACCCCCTCTCTCTCTCTATATAAAACCGAGCAACCCATCTTCATCTTCTTCTTTCTTTTCTCTCGGCTGAGCGGTAGAACCAGAAGCAAACCAGCGATTTCTTCTTCTTGCATGTGAAATTTTGGTGTTGATCTTGAAGCATCTTTGTGTTGTTTAGTAGCTGAAGCACGGTAAGGAAAGATACAACTCTAAATTGAAAGTTATCCATTGTTCTATCAAGAAAGCTTGCGGGTCAATCCAAACAGTGAAGGATTTAGTTTGTAGTTGCTGTTTTGTGGTTAATCTAAGCTGAGTAAGTGTTAGATTGAAGGTAGAAACCATTGCATGTTGTTTTTGAGCCTTGCATGTTTCGAAATCCAAGTGTGAGTATGCTGTCTTTGCTGAGTGAAGTGATGAAATGGATGCCGAGTGGATGGATATGGTGTATACTGTGATGAGTGAACTCATGGATGCATTTATACTTCGAGCCGAGATGTGGATTGATTATTTGTTAGAGAAAGACATGCCGAAGGTGTCTTAAGTTACTGTGATTAGGCATTGAAGTATTGTAGAAGAAGTTTGTGAAAAGATAAGTGGTTTAGTTGGGTTAGAAGCAAAGGAAATCGTGTACCTATTCTGTTCTAGGTGAAAACGGTTATGGAGTCTTCTGTTCTGTGTTATTTTCTTTATGTATGTTAATGGAAATAAGAAAGAAACCATTCTACATGATAGAACATCCATAAGACTGAATTAGATACTTAACTACAACCATACGAATATATAAAACGTAGAGATAGAAGTGGACTTAGTAAAACTAGTATACTGTTTTGTGAGAAACGGTTTGACCTTTACTGATTATACGAATTTTCTGTATTTACCTAGTTAGATTTGGACTTCGAATACTTAATGAAAATTGTAGATTACATCTTAAGGAATGACGTGTAAAAATTTGAGATTAAATGGATAAGAATTGGTTAGTGAAAAAATTTTCTTTGTAGATAAGGAATCTGGACGTCGGTACAGGGTGTTAGTAAAGATTATAGCAATTGTTGCTCTTAATACAGTGAGAATTAGACTTAAGTTTCTTCACGGAAAATGTCAATCTATATCTCTAGTTTAACATACTAAAATTTGGTAGTATTTCGACAAGAGTTGATATACCTTCTGTGTTCGAAACCGAAACTGTTCATTTAGTTAGTAAACCGCCTGGACCCGAGAACATGTATTAGATACTGTGTCTTTTATATTAGGCTTTTATGATGCACATAGAGTCTAATAAACCTCATAATAGATGTTAGTTATGTAAGAGTAAGTCTCATATATCATTTGAGGTGTAAGTGCATATAGTATCATGCGTATGCAATGAGTGCGATGCATAGTGCTTAATTATGGGATAAATATTTGTTCGGCGTGGTATGGGACATGTCGTAATGGGTTTTATCTTATAATTCGGACACGCACGTGTGCTAGGTTCATGAGAGTTAGATATATAGTTAGATACTTTGGAGTCTTTTCTTTTGCATACGATAATTGCATTAATCAAAGGTGTGGTGGTGTGAAACGTGTGCTTAAAAGAGTGAATGAACCCATCGGTAGAGAGATACCGGTGATGCCCCTCGGAAGTTGGGATGCCCTTGCTGAGTGGTCTTGGATGCCTCGGTAGAGAAATATTGAGATGCCTCGGAGTGAGATGCCCTTGTGTTTGATCAAGGATGCCTTAGTTGTGTGATACTAAGATGCCTCGGAGTGAGATGCCCCTTGCTGAGTAGTCTTGGGAGGACCTCGGTTGAGTGATGCCGGGATGCCTTGGAGTAAGATGCCCATGATAGAAATATTGTGGAAGTTCGGATAAGGTAACTTCCGAAAGTGACTCGATCGGCCGGTTGAATTCCGGTTAGTGATTGATCGAGGGTGGATCATATGTTCACTAAATATTATTTTACTTGGCGAGTGAGTCCATTTATTATTGTTGCATTGCATCTTGATATGAGATTGAGCTTGAGAAAGGTAAGCATAGAAATGGATGCTTATAAGGTGATTATATACATAATGTGTTAATATCCAATTGTTTATGCTTGTGATTTATTTCCTTTAGCATCCTAAATTGTTTGATGATTCTCTTGCAATATTGATGACTATGGATTGTTTAAGTTAGAGTTTTATCATTCTTTACTAGGCAAGGTTGTTTGCTCATACCTTACATTTTCAGATTGATAGCATGGATGTACCGCCAATTGCTTGATATGGGGCGGTAGTGAGTCTTGATGTTTCTCTTCACGACGTGTATGATCCCGACATTGACATGATTTTCTCCCGATATGAGGCGACTATATGGTTGGATGACGGTAGTGCAGTCTTGACATCGATGACGTTCGTGGCATGGTTTGTCAACCATGAAGGGGAGATATTCGGACCTTTACCCTTTGGAGCAGGAGGACCTGGAGCGGGTATGGACAGCGCCTAGACGCCTTGGACCGTGTAGAGGCTGACTAACTTTTGTTTTTTGTTAGATGCGGGCTTGTGTGGGAACTCGTGGAGTAGACACCCTCACCCTTTATCCCTGACTTGTGTTACGCCTTACTTTTGTTATGTACATGTTGTATATATATAGGCAATGAACATGGAAAGAGTCCAGGTTGATGAATTTTGTAAGCCTTGATGATGATAAGTAGAAATGCAGCTTCTTGTGACTTTGTTTATGTGCATGAATGATTTGGCCAATACTTTGAATTTGAAGGTAGAGTGATTTCAGGATAACCTCATAATATAAATTTGAGATTTTAAATAATCCATGTTATACATGCTAACTTTCAATGGCAACGCTATAGTTTATCAAAAGGAGATTACAAGTTAGTAAGATAATAATAATAATAACTATAATTCCGCCTGCGCTTAGTACGTGACGCTCTGGGACGTCACAGTTCGTTACAGAAAATCTGGGATGTCACATTCTTGATGGCATGTGTTGATTGAAGCACATGCTTTGCAAGATAATCTTTGCGAACCTTGCTCTACAACTGCAAAGCTTGATTAGTGTTGAAACTCCGTGAAGCCAAAGGAAAAGACAACGAGATTAGTCGTATCAGCATGTTGAATTCTGTATACCCTCTTGAAATTTAGGATGGACTGGAACCGAATGGATAGAACGGATAGATAGAGATAGACAAATTCTATGTAATAATTAATGTCACCAAACTCCTCTATCCATCAACTTCTGATTTAGCTAGCGAATCATAGTACCTTTGCCACCAACATAGAAAAGAGATTTAAAAATAATAATAAAGAAGACTGACTTCAAATTCGCAGCTGCTCCTGCCCCGCCCCCGCACCCGCTGCAACCTCCATCGCCGCCCCCACTTCCACCACAGCCGCAGCTGATGCTGCTTTCGCCGCCTCCGCCACAACTACCAGTCCCACTAAAACTGCCACTATCCACGTAGAATCCACCGGCTCCAGCAAGATTGTGCCCTCCAACGCCGCCGCCGCCACCACTGCTAAGATCCTTCTTTTCTTGAGGTTTCTGCTTGCTTTTGCCGCATGCAAGTATGATGACGGAGATGAATGCCATGGAGAATGCAACCACGCAGAGCAGCCATGTCAGCTCCAGTTGGCTTCGATGGCCACTGGTGGCATTAACAAGAGCAAACGCCTCTCTAGCCATTTTCTTCTCTATCTCTCGCTACCCACACTCGCAGAATGCGTGCTTTTATGTGCACAAGTCTATCCATCTGATACTATCGAATCAAAGCATTAGTTAAGCCCATCACTCCCTCGCTAAAGATGGAGCAAAGTGGGAAGCGCAGTGCTTCTAGGGAAGAAACTACCAAAAACCCGAAATTTTACTCAGAGTAATAAATTTATCCCAAACTTTTTTTTATGACACTAAAAACTTCAAACTTTATTAATTGTGACATGTTTACCCAAAAAGAAATTTCGTGACACAAAAAACCCTAACCTTGTATCCGCGTGACACATTTATCCCAAATTATAGGATATTTTCATCTTTTACTTTTTTAAAATTTTTTATTTTCTCTTTTTTTCTTTCTTTTCTTGCCTAGGCTAGCAAGGGCCGCCCTCACCAGTGTCGGGCGAGAGCGGTCCTTGCTAGAGTCGAGCGAGGGCATTCCTCACCAGATCCGGCCTAGGCAAGGGCCACCCTCACCTGGTGTCGAGTGAGGGTTGCCCTCGCCGGATCTGGTGAGGGTTGTCCTCGCTCGACCCTGGGGAAGGCAACACCTAGGTCGGGTGAGGACGACCCTCGCTTGAGTCTGACTTCCCTCTGCCAGCCATGGTGGAGGGAAGAGAGAAGAAGAAAAAAGGAAAAAAAGAAAAGAAAAAAAAAGGAAAATAATAAAACGAAAATGCCATTGGCCATAGAATTTGAGGTAAATGTGTCATGGTTAGCAAAGTTTGGGATTTTTTATGTTACAAAAAAAAGTGTGGAATAATTTTGTCGCTTTGGGCAAAGTTTGTTACAAAAAAAAATGTGGGGTAAATTTCTCACTTTGGACAAAGTTTGGGGTTTTTAGTGGCCTTTTCTCTATTGCCTATTGGTGAAGCTTCTTCGAAATTGCTTCTGATCCAACTTTGAAATTCTTTACAATATAGGAAAATGAATTGCAAAAGCGGTGACATTGAACTCGTCATTGTGTCCACAAAAAGACTCCATGCAAATGCCTAGGTCGATGTTCATTCGATATTGCTAAAATTTCCATGCTTTTATTATGCTAAAAGAGAGCATACATCGGTGAGTTACTAGTTTTACATGTACTTTCTAACTTCAATGTTGGGGCTTTTATTGCTTAATATTGAATCTGGTAAATTACTGTACTGAAAGCGGCCTACATTGGTAAATCACTTATTCGAATAATAAGTTACTAACTTACGGTTAAAAGGAAAGGTTACTAACTGTGGTTTTATTTTCAACATAAATTCTTCACTTTGTCAGTAGCTTGTTAACGAGTAATTAGACTTGTGTTGCTAAGTTACTAATTTATAAAGAACTCGATAACTAATAATGCATTTATCATCGATAAATTGCTAACATTATCGATAGATTACCATCAACATACTTGACCAACAAGTCGCAGCTACATGAATTTACCAATGAGATCTAAATTTCACTGATCGTGTTACCATGATACCGTGCACACGGAAATTTGTTCCTTTGTTGGAAAAGGAATATTGTTTTGGTTGGTGGAAAAGGAATATTAGAATACTCAATAATGATGATGCCGATCATGGTATCGCTCACCATGTGATGTATCTTGACCTGAATCGTAACTTATCCAGTTTTTTAACAGAATCACCCCATGATGAAATACTCCAATGTCGTCTATCCCATTGATCATCCATGCAACAGACGTCTTGGAAGCAACATGGTACCGTCCGAACTTGAAAGTGCCCTTCTAAGATTCATGTGCTGCATAATGACATCATTGAATCGACAAGAGTTGAATTCTTTGCACACATCATTCCGTCTCCTTCAAGAAATTTCTATCTTGGCATGATTGAGAAGGATTTGAATTTTGAGGCAACGTTACATCAAAGACACACGAAGGTACGATTGATATGAAGAACTTCCCTTGCTGATTAACGACATACAAGGTACATAAAAGTAGTGAAATCATCCGTTTATTACAACCAGAGAAAAGTGATTGCAATCCTCTTTACAAGAAAAAAACGTGATGATGTTACAAATTGGTATACAGAAAGAATGATCTTTACAGAAAGACAATGCAATGCGTTTCGTAGTTTTATTGTAAGAAGAGGGTAATTCTATTTACAATTCCTCTTGATATGCTCAGCAGAGTAGGCATAGCAGAGAACCAACAATGAAGAGGCGGAATCGAAGTCTTTTTACCTTTTCTTGAGACAGAAGAACTTTGGGAAAAAGTGAAAAAGAAAAAGTGTGCAGATCATTCCATGAATATGCAATTCCACATCCTTCAAAATTGGATCAGCTCTCTTCAGGTTTCTGGGATTGGCGGCAGTAGTTCCTGATGAACAAGTAGAAATGAGCCTTTATCGCAGTGGAAGAAATCATGATGATGACGAGAAGTTATAGAATTACCTCAGAGAACCGCAGATGCCCATGGTGCACATTGGAAGATTTGACGATTGTTTCCCACTTGGGATCAACAAGAGCTGACTCTAAAGCACGGTTCCCATTTACAGCATCTACTCCAAGAGAAGATCGTGAAGATGGCCTCTTGGAGGCAACGGAGGGCAATGCTCGCAATAACCATGAGTCTGACGGAGATTTTGGTAAGGGAGGGGGAAGGGGGAAGGGTGAACAGGCACTGGAAGGATTCTGCTGATCACCTAATCTCATAAGTGCCTCCCTTTCTAAGTCAATTTTACCATCTCTGCCTACTTTTGAGCTGGTCTCCTTCATGCCCGCTTGAGTAGGAGTTTGATCGTGTCTAGACAAGTCAACATCTATATCCTCATTCAATCTGTCAGAAAAAGAGAGTAAGGGGGAGTCTCTGAAATGCAAACCTTCAGATTCAGATATTTTCTGTTTCTCCAGGTGCTCGATGTTTCCAATATCCACAGAAGAAGAGTCCATTAAAAGAGCTTCATTAACTTTTTTACTAGTAGCCTTGATCTTGAGAACATCCCCCTCGGAATAAGATAGCTCCTTCTCATCTGAGGGATTTGTAGAACCTTGAGATTTTACAGCCTGCACTGTATCAACGTATACAGTTTTCTCAACCACAGGGCTCGTATTACCAGCCCCACATTCCGCACGCTCACTAGCTAATAATTCTCGGAGATTGACAAATCGCTTTTCTTCGGGATTGGAGGCCTTAACTTTGGAATTCTTGACATTCTCATGAGGACTAACTGATCTTCCCTGTCCTTGAACAACTGATTTAGAAAATCTGTTATGGTGCTCAAATTTGCCATTGCCTTGCAAACGTCCATATAATGATGACCCCTCTAATTTCTCGTTGCATTTAGTTCGGCTCTGTGTGCTTTTCAGATCAAACTTATTTTCATGGAGCTCTGATATTAGGCAGCCACCAACTGATCTTTGTTCATCGGAAGCATTTTTATTGTGCTATAAAGAAACAAGAAGATATGCTTTAGCAATTAACTTTAACAGCTGATAAAGAAAGACAAAACATAACTGACAACTAATTTAAAGAAACAGAAAACATGTAAAAACTATGTACCTTACTCCTGGGTTCACCTTGATACTTTGCATATGTAGAATTAACTTGAGTTTTGTGCACAGTAAGCCCCACTGTTTGCATCCTCATACCAGGTACTGGATTTAACAGACAGAACCGAGGTAATAACCCACAACCTTTAGTTGATGAGGTTTCACTTTCATAGTAATCATCATCTTCACTTTCTTCTCCAACTCCAACTTGGGTCATTGGTAGAACAATTGGTTTAAGTACCTCGAGCCGACGGTTCTCAACCCCAACCGCTGCCTTCTTCACTGGATGCCTTGGCAGATCTTGTGCCACAGATTGCCTCCGGACAAAATGCAGAGGTGCTTCTGAAGCCATTGCCTTTGCTGCGGGCAAGAAACGACCCATCATGAAGTCCCTGGCTGGTGGATCTCTAGAGAACCGTCCAGATAGTCTCATATCTGAACCATCAACTCCACTCAAACCACTGACACTGCAGTTCAAGAAGAATGACTCAGATCGCGAAAATGTATCCAATGCATCTAAGTAGGCTTCGTCACCATAATCCGATCCAGCAGTCCCTTTTTCCTCCGTGGTCTCTTTTTTTTTAACACCTTCATCATTTAATTGTGCATTTTCATAATTGAAAACCATATTTCTCATTTGAGATTGCACACCCACTGCACCATCAGAGGTTTTTTCAGAATTGTGCTGCTCAACTCTTGCAATCCTACCAGGTGGAAGCTTTGGGGCAGCAGGAGGGCATTGGGGAGTCTGACTCCGTGATAGGGATTCATTCTTAGGTCTTCCTGGACACTGTTCCCACACAAACGGAACAGTTCCTGGATTCCTTACCGGACCCGATTTTAGCTCTGATTTGTAAGTAGGAAGAGGAGGTATTGTAGGCAGTGCCTTATCAGTTCTCCTTTTGTCCCGGCCCTCTGCAGAGGCTACTGTGGACGAGAAACGCCTCACTGTAAGGAATGGCTGATTGAAATTTAGTTGTGTATCTTCCATCATATTTCAAATGTCACGTATACATTCCTGCAGAGTATTACCACAGAAAAAGGTCCCGTAAGATGAATATATTCTCATGAGATCATAGGCATATACAGAGTAACTTCGACTCAACATAGACTGTAGGTTTTATGTTAAATAGACGCAAATTTTTCCATCTGTGCAAATGCATGCCAAATATGTTTTCTGACATTGGCGTGCTTTCGACATTGATTGGTTGGCTCTTCAAATCAAGCTAGATATTTTACACTTTCTAGATTCTTGCAGATCTAAGAATATATCAGTTATCAACCATCAAGATCTCATGAAATTTATCAAGGTCCTGCTGAAAAAAAAAAAAAAAAAAAAAAAGAAGACAACTTCATAGGAAAATCTTGCTCATCTTTTCTTCTTTTACTTTTATTAACTTCATCTTAATATGTTGCGCGAGAAGAAATCTCCATCTTAAGGTTCTCACTGAAATAAACAAGCTTACTCTCCCAAGCTCCAGTGCATTTTGAGTTCACCCTTTTGTTCCCCAACTCCTTTATAAGAAAATCTTGCATTTGAAGTTTTAAGACCACTTAAAGAATAAATTATTGATGAAACGAAGTTTCAAGACCCAATAGAAACCAAGCCATCTCTCCAATTTCCCCAGAAACCAAGTTCCCTAAACCCAGGGCCAGAAATTTCACAACTAAGAATCTCCTCTATTACTGCAACAAGAGCTTAACAAGAAAACAGATAAGAGAATACAGGAACTTTGCCTGTTTGAGTTGAACGGAATCAACAATGCAGATGTTAATGGAACAGTTGACCAGGGCTAGCAGGGCGATTTGGATTCAGATTGCTTCTGTGTAGGAGTCCAAGCTTCTTCTCCCATTTCTTAAAACACTGCATTCCAAGAGTTAAGGATGCAATTCAAGGACCCTATTGAAATTTATCCTGTGTTTGCCAATTGAAGACTTAATTTTTTGAGCTCCAAATGACAGAAACAAAAGCATCTGCGACACGCGATCACCGAAATAGCCATCAAGAATCTATTATATTGAAATAAAATATTTTCCTTGAAGCTACGGAAAACCACAAAAACAGAAAGAAACAAGATAAAAGGAAAAGGAAAACCAAAGCAGAATACAGAGAGAAACAAAACAACAAAGATCTAGTTTGATTTGAAGAGAACAAAAGAACACGCGTTAAGCCCTCTGAACCACACGCACCGCAGTTTCGGTCCCACGCGGAGGAATGAGGAGAAATTCGAGACGCGACATCAGAGGCCCTTGCAGAAACTTGGGTTGCTCAGCTCGCAAGATCATCATCACCATCGGCATGCAATACTCCGAATAAAAATCTCAAAGCAAAGAAACATAAAACACGACCCCTTCACGGAAAGAAGACGGAGGAATGCATAAAAATCCGGGAGAAGGGTCTCCGCATTCGCTCCCTCACGCCCATCGCCGGACATAAAAACCGCACAAGAACGCCGACCCGGCGGCCGTACGGGTACGAACGACGGCCACGCGCTTCCGTACTCACGTACCCACATGCACCCGTGAACGTATCGCTAAACAAGCAAGCCCACAGAGACAGAGAGAGGCAGAGCGAGACAGAGAGTATTACCTCGAGAGAGGAGCAGGGCAGAAGCGACTCTGTTTCTTGAAGAAGCGAGCGGGCCACTTGATGATGACGAGCTGTAAAAGCAGAGAGAGAGAGAGAGAGAGAGAATCGATACCTAATCATGCACTTGAATGAATTTGAATATGAAATGAATGAGAGGAGAGAGAGTAGGAAGAGAGGAACAAACCAAAGCCTGGCTTTGTACGCTTGTGTTTACTTCGTTGCTGGAGTTTCGATGGAAACTGCACGTACACCCGCCCGCCAATGCCAAAAATAATAAAAAGCATCTTTTTCCCTTATCATCCCAAAAGCATCATCATCTTTTCCTTCTCTCTCTCTCTCTCTCTCTCTAGAAGTGTAGCATCTTTTTATTCGGAATCGACCTTTCTTTGCGTGTCTTACAAAATCCAAGAATATGAAGTAAAACCGGCACCGCCTGTCTCGAGTCAAGTTGCCCACGTCGGTCGCCGGTGAGTCCCACAGAGCAGCCCGCGACGGTCAGGCCACCACATCTACATTCAAAAGCTACTCGAGGGTTTGCGACGGCGTCGAAGTAACAGATGAGTTTTGTTCCGAGTTGAAGTTTTGAAACGATAGATTTAGAACTAAAACAACGATTTTCCCAACTAAGATCATAGAGCACTCAATTTTGAACTTTAAATTCGACTAGAACATTACTAACTCTTTCTCCATGAAAATTAAAAAGTTTAGCCATTAGACTATTAGAGTTTGCATTGTATCTACTGTTAGCCATTGTTTCTAAACATCAGACCCAATAGAGGATGGAGATACTAAGGGCAGGTCACAATTACTCTTATGTTATTTCCCAACTTGGTAAGCTAGACATAAAAGGTACATGAAGTTTCATAGAATATAGCATTTAATCAAGAAAGTTTAATTTATACTGAACACCATGTGTTAAGTGAGGGGGCAGCCTCTTCGACCCCCTTAGCTCATCATTTGATTAAATTTATCGAAATTATGTGACATATTCACATGGTGGTGCATCAAATTATTGATGCTTAAATAAGCACCATACAATATATAATTTGATATAAATAAATATATAAAAATAAAATAAAAGGCAGGTAAGGGGGGTATGGGTCTGAGAAATATCGGTACGTAAGATGAAACAGTACGACAGGGATTTCTTTAATTGAGGGACGCATTGCTTTTTTTTGGGGGAAGCATGTGAGCGACAATTGTAAAGGGTCGGGTGTTGCCGTCGCCATCACATACGTGATATCTCGTGTGTAAAGTTGGCCTTAGCTACCCGCCCGCATCGTCGCCCATGCACTTTGCTTTTTCTCCAATTATTGAACGTGAAAGAGCATACGGACACATACATAGTCAACTGAATCCAATAGACTTCGTGCAGAAAACCAGTGTTAATCTAGCCAAGTGACCGGTTGACTGAGAGTCGTGTTGGCCAGCCCATGGTACGTATGGCATGACAAAATCAAGATGTTTTGCCACTATCTTTAGGAGAAAAGGAAAGAAGAATTTTTGTCGATTCACGATTTTGCACCTTTTTATCAATTATAAAGTATGCGTGTCTACTTTGAAGTTAGGAACCTATAAAGTAAGAAGCAATAAATTTGAAACAATGGCGGTCCACCCATTTCATATGTACATGCCACGGAAACGTTTGAGTGTACATGTGGCGTGTGCTTTTGATGATCAATCGTTTTGTTCCGAAATATGAAACTAGTAGTAACGTGTGCTTTTGATGATCAATCATTTTGTTCCAAAATATGAAGCTAGTAAGTTTATGTTGCAAAATTCAATTTTAAGTCTCGATGACGTTACTAGGTAATCAACTTTGTATTTCTAGTGCCTTTTCTCTTCCTTTTCCTTTCAAAAATGACAAAGTTTTGGACATGGTTTTTGGTTCCAAGTGAAGGAGTTTAGATACGCAGCTCCATCTCATATTGGGGGTCCTCTGAAGTCAGTTTTCTCTATTTAATTAGGTAAAGTCACTCCCTTTTAAATCTAAACATATCAGTAACAAGCAAATTGGACCACTCAAATCGAGTATAGCATATTCTTTTTCTATTGTTTCGCTCTTTCTTATTTCCTATTTTGTCCCTAGATGCATTTGTTCACTATGCACGACCACCAAGCAAACCTCAACCGCCAGCCAAGACCGCACATTCGCCGCCCATCGATGTTACGTGACCCCACCCGAGTCACATGACGCCACTACTATTGCCATCCCCGTGCACCCCATTGCCAATTTCCCTCTCTCTATGTCCCTCTTGTCGACTCAATGTGTCGCAAGTCAGCTGGGCTCGTGAGGCCGGACGACGAAGACATGGGAGTCATGATTCTGACCTTAATTTTCATTGAGAATAGGGGAGGCTTGGGCCACTAGAGGGGAGAGAGAGAGAGAGAGAAGTTGGAGTAGTAGAAGAAAGGTTTTCTTCCCGATGATAACTTGATCAGATAACCCTAGGATTCCAAACCTTCTTTCTGGTGGAAGCGATTCCATCAATTTTTGTCACTAATAATGCAATCATTGAATGTCTAAAGTTGCCATCACTTGATAAGTTGTCATCATAGATGAAATCTCAAAGCGAATCTGATCATCATTAGCAATTTCAAAAGTTGTCGGTGTCGGTTGTTTTCCCATCTCTCAGGTAATCGTGGCGTTAGCCAACAAAAACCAAAAAACGAAAAAAATAAAATAAACAGGAACAAACAAATAAATGAATAATGTGACAGTACAAGATATACAACAAAAGCTGATGTGACGTGCTTTGACAGTGTTCCATATCTTTCCAATGTAGTACTTCAAAAGAAAATAAATCAATCCGTTATTGATTCGTCGCCCGGGATTGAGTTGTGAATTCTTTAATCCCGATATACACGACTTGCCTTAAACTAGATTGAAGAGGTGGAATCTAATACGTCTACACAACATATTACTCGACGGGTATACTAAAGAAAGAAATTCTATATTAATTCATTCTTAAATTCATCAATTCTATATAAGATACTATTACAAGTGGTCGAAAGTAATCATACGTTTGACGGGCTTATTGGGAGGAAAGAAAAAGAATTTAAACAAATTTTCCTTTTTCCCATTCATGACCTTATTTTTTAAAAGATAAATAAATAAATGAAAAGGACATTAACAATATAATTCATGTTCAATTCTCTCGATAGCATCCAAATAGCATCACGATTTAATCCCTGAAATTCCTTCTTTTGCTGACCCACTTTATTAATATTTTATGATTAAGCTCTTCAATGATGTTTCCAATGATTAAGCTCCGAACATGGAAAGTATTATCTAAATTTGGGAATATGGAGTACATTTTGTCACTTGAAATCCATCATGAAACTAGTTTCAACTTGTCATGCCATGAATAATATGATATGCTGACCTCGGAATTGATGACTTTCTATAGAATCGGTCATGTACACAAATGATTATGTCTATATGCGTCGGTTCCGAATAATGAAAGGTAAAATTCTTGATATTATTTTGATTGATGGATGATTTGAAGGTGAGATCCTACTCATTTAAAATAAATGTTTGTTCAATAAATGCACCCTCAGATGCTCATGCTGGTCGCACCATTGTTGATTTGTACACCGTACACATATTGGCT
Source organism: Eucalyptus guilfoylei (assembly GCA_016097605.1). Lineage (NCBI taxonomy): Eukaryota > Viridiplantae > Streptophyta > Magnoliopsida > Myrtales > Myrtaceae > Eucalyptus > Eucalyptus guilfoylei. The sequence continues at coordinate 10,134,120 of CM027870.1, read as the reverse complement.
CATCTTTCATTCATATGAATTTTCTGAATCTCGTTGCAAGACACAAAATTCTCACTCAATATTAAATTTACCTTGAAAAAAAAAAAAAAAGCCCCTCACTCCTACATCAAACATTTCTTACATGGAAGGAAATTACTAAAAAGGTCATAAATTTATTACAATTGTATCAATTCAGTCATGAATATTTTTTTGGCCAAATTAATCATAAACATTTTGTAATTATGACAATTCAGTCAATCCAACTAATTTTGGCAGTCTAATACTATGGACAATTTTTAATAATATTTTATTTTATTTTTCCAATTTTTTATTTAATTTTCCTTTTTCTTTGTCTTTTTTCCTTCTTCTTTTTTTTTCCAATAGTGCCAGCGAGCCTCTGGCAAGGGCCGTGACGCCCTCACCATGACCTTGGGGGCTGCCTTTGCCCTTGGCCGAGGAGGCCTTGGTGAGGCTAGCCTCGCCCACCGCTCGTAGGTCTCACCTAGATTTGGATGAAGCTAGGTGAGGGCTATGACCCTCGCTAGCCATCGGCAAAGGCTTCGCGGCTCCTATTTAGGGTGCGTTTGGTAACATTTCGTTTAAAAATTGTTTCTAAACAAAATAAAAAAATAAAAAAAAATATTTCGCCGAGGAACAATTTTTGAACAACAAAACACGTTTGGTAAATCTGTTCCAAATATAAAAAGAATAAAACACGTTTGGTAAATTTGTATAATTTTTTTTATTTCTTTTAATTTTTTAATATTTTTATTTTATTTTTCTATTTTCTTTCTTATTTTTCTTATTTTCTTATTTATTTTTTTCTTATTTATTTTTTCTTTTTTCTTTTTTCTTTTTTTTCTTTTTCCTTTTTTCTTCTTTTTGGCCGATCGGCGGCCTTGGCCATGGCCGGAATCGGCCGACGAGGGCCGGCGGCCTCACCCAACCACGGCGAGGCTCGCCGACCCCCGGCGAGGCCGAGCCTCGCCGTAGCTGGGCGAGGCTCGGCCTCGCCTTGGCTGGGCGAGCTCGGCCTCGCCGAATCTGGGTGAGATCGAGCTCGCCCAGCCCGGCGCGAGGTCGCTGGCTCTCGACGGCCGGTCGCCGACCATGGCCGAGGCCGGCGACTGGCCAAAGAAAAAAGAAAGAAAAAAGAAGAAGAAAAGAAGAAGAAAAAGAGAGAAAAAGTGTTCTTAAAATGTGTTCCGAAAAAAGAAACAACTTTTTTTTTTCGCTTTTTCTCGCTGTGTTTCGGGAACAAAAAATAATTTTGGAACAAAAACGCAAACAAACGCGTTTACGTTCCTTTTTTTGTTCCAACAAAAACGCAAACAAACGCGTTTTTTTGTTCCTGGAACAAAAAAACAAAATTTTGTTCCAGGGAACAGAAATAATTTTTAACAAACAGGCCCTTAGTGGCCAGCGAGCCTTCCTGGAGCCTTGCTTGGAAAAAAAGGAAAATGTGGAAAAAAAAAAGAAAAGGAAAAAGAAAAAGAAAAGAACAACTAAAAAATTCAAAAAATACATATTATTAAAAATCGTCATGCAAATAATATTCTTGGATGGCCAACGCTGGTTTGTCAACATTGATTGAATGGATTGAATTGACACAATTATAAAATGTTTAAGACTAAATTAACAAAAAAAAAAATTGTGATTGACCAGCATAATTGTAATAGATTTAAAACTTGCTCAGTAATTCTCTCCTTGTATGGGCATACCAAAATTGATGCTCTTAATTGGCCGATGTGGATGGCTGTGAGTCCTCTACCTTATTGCTCTTCAAGATAACTCCACAAATCTGAAAAGTTGACTCATAAAAATGAAATTATAACCGGTGGTTACTGGTTAAGATATGTCGGGATACAAAGAAAAGTACCGTGTTAGATAAAAGATCTTCCCCTTATGAAGATCTGACCAACTGTATAGATTCTCCAAACATCCTACCCCTCGAAATAACTTATCCGAGTGGGCATATATTTTACTTCTCATCCTCGAACTTGACTAAGATCTGAAGTGAAGAGGAGTCAATAATTTATCACCCTTCACTCTAAATTTAACACAAGTTGAGGTTGCCAACCTACCTAACTCGCATTAAAATAAATGGAAGGCGACAAGAAACAAATGAATTTAGTAAACGGAGGCTCTGTCTGCTCTCGTGGGATCACATTGACTCCCACGTAATAATATGAATAAATCAATTCGGAGAGGCTCTAACAGTCTCATCCGTGCCACCGCTACCGCCAGTCCAAGGTCAAAACAAATCCCCGAAATCCCAAAAGAAACTCTTTCTTCAATGGCGTCGTCGTCTCTGCGTGTCTTCAAGTTACTAATAATCGCGTTCAATTATTGTCACCGCCTGCTTTCAGGGACGGGACGTCTCGACCTGGGGGTCGTTTTCGAGTCAGTGGTGGCACTGTCCGTGACACGGCGCTCGCTTACAGCGATGCACAAACCAGGATTCGCCACCCACACTCCCTTGCATGCTACATTCATCACCATCTTTATCCCCCACCACATTCATGGCGTACGCGTTTTCTCGGGCAAAGTGAGCTAACGAGTAAAAGAGGGTCTCAGTGCCTTTTCAAAGATCTTAAATCTTTTTCCATCTGCTTAAGATAAGTGTTTTATGAAATTGTGCACCTAAGTCGATGAATGTATTTTATCCGTTACATATTCGGTGTTTATATTCGAATATCTTCAATTTGGCAGTTACATTCAAGAAACATCAAATCTTGGGAAATATTTATCATTTTATATATACAATTACTTTCGACAATATGGCTTTATACAATGGTGCTACGTAGGTATAGGGCTTACGAGGTGCTAAGACTAAATGAACCCATGTCTATGTTCACGATTGAGGAGTTAACTTTTGCAATGTAATAAATGGATTGGAGAGGGACATGTTTGTTGTATACAAAACCTCTTGATGAGATTGTTCTTGTTCTATATAATAAAGAGAAGGCAATCCATTAGATTATCTGATTTCTATTAATTTGCTAATGACTTGTTACTTTCCCATTGAAATTAACCGTATACACCTTCATCTACATTTGTTCATACATATGTATAAATATGGTGAGCCATGCAAGTTATCGCATTCCTAGCAATTGATTTTTTGTCTTGGAACTTTTGGTGAGTTTTGCCTCTCTGGCTGCTTTTTTTTTTTTTTTTTCACATAACCATTGCTCTTATGATTTTGCGGGAGCAAGGCACTACCCCCCGGACCATGGGCCGTTCAAAATATTGCAATCTGCACATCTGGACCAAGACCAGAGGCCTAAACCTTGCAACTCCGAGAGGCCCAGACATTGAATAAGAAGAGGCTTTTCTATTGGTGGATGTCAGTCCCACGTCAACCGAAGCAACATCTGTAGATCATCCGACGGACCATGTAAGGCGGGTCTAAGTTTTCACAATTCTAGCATTTGATTTTTTGTCTGGAACTTTTGGTGAGTCTTGCCTCTCTTACTGTTTTCTTTTTCTTTTTTCTGCTAAGAGCAAGTTCGCCTTTCTTCCCTTTTTTTTCCCTTTTCTACTATGAGGAAGAAGAAGAAGAAATGTAGAAGGACATGGTTGCGTTTTTATATTACGAATGGCCTCGGTCAAAAAGGTACATAACTGTAACTGAACAAGAGGAGAAGTACATAGATGTAGAAGTACATAGTTGAGTCTTTATATTACAAATGGCCTCAAACAAAGAGGTACACAGCTGTAACTGTGGAAAGTCAAAGGAGGATGAATTGGGGGCTACATGATGCCCATGAATTATCACAGAAAGGACATAGCGCTTGGTTTTATGCTTCATTCTCATCACTTACTACAAGTTGCAAGAAAATTCTTGGGATTGGAGGCTTTTCTACTGCCATAACCCCTCCAAAATCTGAACTACCTGAGACATGGTCGGTCTATCTTTCTCGCTGTCTTGAATGCACCAACAAGCCACTTTGCATGCTCTGCACAATTCTTCCATCTCCACGAGTCCTTTCAATCGGCGGTCCACAAGTGGCAAGACTTCTTCTCCTTTGGCTATTGACTTAGCTACCTGAAGCGGTAGATAATCGCGCATATCACTATTCAGCTCCTCAAGGTTTCTCTTTCCTGATATGATCTCAAAGAGCAGCTTTCCATAGCTAAAAGCATCGACTTTTGACGTGATGGCTCCTCCTGAAATCCATTCTGGTGCGAGGTACCCTCTGGTTCCCCTCATGGTGGTAATTACGCAGCTGACATCCCGTCCCAGGAGCTTTGCGAGGCCAAAATCAGCAATCTGTGGCGCAAGTTCTGAATTCAACAGTATATTCTCAGGCTTGATGTCGCAGTGCATAATGCAATCTCGACACCTCTCATGGAGGTACCCCAATCCTTTAGCAATCCCGATGGCAATGCCATATCTGGTTTTCCAATCAAGGGCGTTGGAACCTTTCTGAAACAAATGAGCTGCAAGCGAACCATTTGTAAGGTACTCATAAACTAGGAACCTCTTCGACTTGTCTGCACAAAAACCGCGAAGTCGAACCACATTGACATGCTGTATGATTCCAATAGTTCTAACTTCCGCGAGGAACTGTTTGTTACTTGTGTTTTGGTTTGCAAGTTTCTTCACTGCTATAGGAGTTGAGTCTGGCAGTGCTCCCCGGAAAACAGAACTAAACCCGCCTTGCCCAATTTTCTCAGAGAAGTTCTTTGTTGCCTTCTTCAGAACTCGATATTCAAAATGCAGCAAATGATAGTCCACTGCACAAGCAGACCGTCTTGTCCTAATAGTAACCAGCGACACACTAAGGAGCACGAGAAAAGCTAAGGACACAACCACTGCTGCTATGAATTTCAAACTGGGTTTCCTTTTTTTCTTAATCTCCTCCTTCCAATCCAACACCGCGATCCGGACATAGAAATCTTTAAAAACTCCATCATTGGCTGAACGTTGAACTAAAAATCTCTCATCCGTCCATATCTGACAGTTAGCAATGTAAGCATATGCACTGCACGAACAGTTGCTCAAGCACAATAACCTGCATGCATCAATGTTTTCCACCACGAACGAATCAAAATTATTTGGCAATTGTGTACGAGGCATGAGGAAAAATTATCTTTCCTGTCTCCACTACATTTCGATCGTTTCTCCTATTGCATCTGATGGTTTTATGTGATTGGCTTAAGGCCCGTGCGCCCATGTTGGGCCTAAAAGCCCGGCCCACAAGATTAGGGCCCATGGATGAAGGGGCACGATTCCTTTTGGAGGGAACGTATATAAGGGAGGAAAGAGGGGGAGAAGGCACCCTTTGGCATAACGTACGTACGTTCCTCTCCCTCTCTCCCTTCAATAGAAAGACAAACGATAAAGGCGACGCCATCTTCCCTTCAAGGTCAATCGACGTCATCGAATCGAACGGGATCGGTTTTCTCTTCCTCTTATCGGCGTCGATGTTTAATCTATGGCTAACAAGGTACGCTCGAATCCGTGGTGTGCTTTAGGATCGATGATACGTGATTTTCCCGGGCTTGTCTTCCGCATTCGTTTTAGGGGTTCGATTTAGTGTCGAATCCGGTTTTTGGGAATCCGATAATCCCAACATTGGTATCAGAGCCCTAGTTCATGTTTTCCCGACCCTTTTCATGTTTTTTGATTGATTTTTCGCGAAAATAATCGGCCGACACGGATCGGGGCGAAAATCCCGACACCCGAGCACTGTTCATCCACTTTTTCGAGTTTTTGTAAGTCGAAATCAATTTCTGAAGCATAGGGTGAAAGAGCTCGTTGAGACGAGTCCGTCGACATGTCGTGCGCCGCCGGAGACGCCGGACGCGCCCACACGCGCGGCCGAAGCCGAAGCGCAGCTCGGCCAGCCACGTGCGCCACACGCGCGGTCGGCGAACCGCACGTGCGCACCACCGGCCGGCGAATCGGCACGCGCCGGTCGGCGAACCGACGCGTGCTGACGTCACCGTGACGTCACCCAACGGTCGGTAACCGCTAGGATGACGTCATCGATGATGTCATCGCCGACGACCGTTGGCCGGCCGGCGACCCGACCCGACCCAACATGCGCGAAAGCCTGGCGCGTGCCGCGCACGCGCCGGCTGACGTCTGCGTGACGTCATCCCGCGCACGCACGCGGCACGTGCCGGTCGGTTCGTTCGACCCGGCCCGACCGGTCCGACCGTCCCGACCGGTCCAACCGTTGACCGTTGACCGACAACCGTTAACCGTTGACCGACGACCATTGACCGTTGACCAAAAAAAAAAAAAAGGAATTTGTTTCTTTTTCAATTATGTCTGTGTGGGTTATAGGTAATCCATTTTTTATTGTGCATTTGTTGCATGAATCATGGAAAATTATGTATTTTCCCTTATGTACATTATGGATTATAAGTAATCCATTTTTAGTTCTGCATTTGTTGCAGGAACCATCATGCGTTATGCACGGATACTTGCAATCCCGAGAACGGACGAGGAAAGTGCAAGACTTAAAAGGCTGATGACAGAGTTAGCTAATTATCGGTGGCATGACGGTGATTTAGTATCACATGTGGTCAGGGTCAATCAGATGATACAGGAAATTATCTGGAATGGTTATCTTATGCCGGATTTTGAGAAAGTGCCGGCTTTGATGAACACTCTTCCACCTGAATGGCAAGCAGTGTTAGATCAGCTATGGGAGGTCAACGTGGTCCCGGGTTATAGGAGGCTAGTGGTAGCTTTTGTTAGAGAGTACTATAGGATTGAGTTAATCAAAACTTCAACCCTTAGATTGAGCGCCACATGGCGCGAGTGAATGCGCCTTGGAGGCGACATGAAAGCTCTCCAAAAGTTTTTCCATGGTTGGCAAATGTGCCTTCAAATTTCTCAGATATTTTGACTAATAGATTAGAAGGGACATTCCCTATTTTTTTCTTAGATTAGTTTGAGATATTTTTGAATGTGAATATCTCTTTTTATGTTGATATTTTTTTCCTCTCGTATATATTGCTTAGTATAATGGATAGTTGTATTATGTGAAAGCATTATTATTCTATTGGATGTCAAATATTATTTGCTTTCTGTTATTGTTGACTGCTGTGGGTAGTTTATAGAAGTTTTTGTAATTTCATAGAATTTATTTTGCATAAGACAATTATATTAATAATAGTTTTAAGTTAGGATTTTTGGAGGATGATTGGAAACATAGTGACCTTTTGATTCTGAAACCTTACTTGAAATTGTTCATTGATATGATGGGTCTGTGCAAAGTGAATGCATAAATGATAGGCATTAATTATTCGTGCATATATGTCTCGATGTGTTCGAGATCGATGGTTTCAAAGAACTAAGAACGTAATTGTTGATATGAACGGCAACAATTGTGAAATATTGGATATGAAGATTCAATATGTGCTAGAAAAGCAAGAAGCATTAGAAGCTTTTGACCATGTTATGGAAGATCTTGAGAATGTTGTGCGCCACCTTGAGCTAGTAGAGGACCGCCTAACAAAGCATTTGAGTCAAAAATAGACATTTGCAATGCTTTGGTTCTAGCTCGAAAGGGCTTTGAGCTCTAAGCGCAAGCGTATTGATTCGTTCAATATGTGGGAATGCAAAGGATCAAGTCCTTATTGCAAGAAATCAAGAGTTAACCAACACAAGAGAGGAAAACGTCCTCAAGTGAAGAAAATGTCCAAGGTGAAGTGTTACAACTGTGACAAGAAGGGTCACTATGCTCGCGACTGTCGTGAGCCAAAAAAAGTATACACCCCTTGTACTTTTCAGAACTTTGCTTTTGTGTCAAGTTCTGTGTTCTTAACTGAGTCTAATCCTTTGTGGACTGTGGATTCAAGAGCGACAGACCATGTAGCGAAGGATAGAGAATCCTTTGTGGAATTCCGGGGAATACCAACTGGAACTAAGTGGATCTAAGTAGGAAATAACTCCGTAGCTGAAGTTAAAGAGATTGGCACCTGCCAATTGAACATGCGTGGTGGACGCACCTTGTTCCTACATGATGTTCTATATGCTCCGGAAATTGTCCAAAATTTAATGTCTGTTTTGGTGTTGGTTAAGCTTGGTTTTAGTGTGAACTTCCGTAATAGAGGTGTAGATTTGTATTTGGATACAAACTACTATGGTTGTGGTTATTTTCTAGATGGTTTCATTGTATTAGATATTGACTAAGTTAATGCAAATGTTTGTTATTCCCTTCTCACGTCTCCTAATTCATATGATAATGATGTGAAGGTGTAGCATGCTAGACTTGGTCATATTGGCCAACAACGTATGAATAGACTAGCCAAAGAGGGCTTGTTGGGTAATATTGAAAAAGTCGATTTGCCCATATGTGAGCATTGCCTAGTAGGGAAAACGACAAGGAAACCATTTGGAAAAGGTAAAAGAGCTGAATTTCCTCTGCATTTAATCCATTCTGATGTCTGTGGTCCAATGAATGTGAAAGGAAGGCATGGGGTTGTTTATTTTCATCACTTTTATAGATGATTATACTCGATTCGGATATGTTTATTTGATTTCCCATAAATCTGAAGCATTAAGTTGTTTCAAAAGGTTTATGAACCTGGTAGAAAATCAATTAGACAAGAAAATAAAAGCATTGAGATCCGATCGAGGTTGAGAATATTTATCTCGATGAGTTCAGAAAATTATGTGATGAAAAAGGAATAGAAAGACAGTTGTCTATTCCATATACTCCTCAACAAAATGGTGTTGGAGAGAAGAAACAGAACCCTACCGGAAATGGTTAGGTCCATGATGGCGCATGCTAACTTACCTATCACTTTTTGGAGTGATGAGTTATTAATCAAGTTGCCCATATACTTAACCGGGTGCCTTCCAAATCAGTTACTTCCACTCCATATGAGTTATGAACAGGTAGAAAACTGGACTTAAGTTTTCTTAAGCCATGGGGTTATGCTGCCTATATTCATAAGTCCTCTCACAAGTTTGGGAAATTGGGTCCCAGAGGAAAGAAGAGTATTTTCATGAGATACTCCGAACACTCGAAAGGGCATGTGTTCATAGGTGAGCAGGAAAGTGGGAGTATAACTGAATTTGAATCACGGGATGTCACATTCTTAGTGGATGAATTTCCTAAGAAGGGCGAAATAGGGGAAGATTACTCCCTATTTGAAACCTTGGATCAAGATAATGATATTAGTGGAGTTTGTCCAAGTGGGAGTAACATGAGAAGTGATGAATTAAATTCAACTCATTCTCAATTACAACCACATGATGAGATGACATCATCATTATCTAATCCTAGTGGGAGCATAATGGGGAATGATGTGCAAAGTGTACAATCTCCCATACGGCGAACAAGTCATCAAAGTATTCCCCGTTGACATTTTGACATTGAAAGGGAAACTTTTATGGTTGCTCCACAAGATGAGGATGAGCCAAGAAATATTAATGAGGCTCTAAATTGCCCTTATAAGGAAAAATGGATTCATGCAATGGAAGAGGAAATGGAGTCAATGAAATCAAACCAAGTCTCGGGAACTGGTTGATCTTCCAAAAGGACGCAAAGCTATTGGGAACAAGTGGGTTCTCAAAATAAAGCGAAAGGTTGATGGCTCGATAGAAAGGCATAAGGCTCGCCTTATGGCGAAGGGGTATAATCAACAGGAAAGAATTGATTATGAAGATACATTTTCTCCTGTAGTGAGATTTACCTCGATTCGCATCATTTTGGCAATAGTGGCTAGTATGGATCTTGAGTTACATCAAATGGATGTAAAAACTGCTTTCCTCAATAGAGAATTAGAGGAAGAAATATATATGGAACAACTTGCTGGTTTCATAGTGAAAGGCCAAAAAGAAAATGTATGTCGACTTTTGAGATCGATATACGGCCTTAAGCAGTCATCGAGACAATGGTATATACGTTTTTCATAATGCCATAATGGCATATGACTTTACAATGATAGATGAGGATCATTGTGTATATATCAAAAGATCCAACGATCAATTTGTGATCATATCATTATATGTTGATGATATACTAATTGTCGGAAGTAATATGGAGTTTGTTAATACTGTGAAGAATTGGTTATCTTCCAACTTTGAGATGAAAGACATGGGTGATGTTGCATACATTCTTGGAATTAAGATTTCAAGATTGTAAACCCATAGATACTCATATTACTAAAGGCGAGGATTGAGCCACGATTGTGTCCAAGGACTCCACAATAGAAGGAACAAATGAAACATGTTCCTTATGCTAGTGCTGTTGGAAGCTTTATGTACGCTGTGATGTGTACAAGACCTGACATATGTTTTGCAATTGGAATGGTGAGTAGATACCAATCCAATCCAGGTCAAGCACATTGGAAAGCCGTTAAAAGAATACTAAGGTATCTAAAGGAAACTGCTGATTATACGCTGAGTTATCAAGGAAATGATCTGCGAGTTGGAGGCTATTCAGATGCTAATTGGAGAAGAGATTTAGATGAAAGGAAATCTATCTCTGGATTTGTTTTCTTACCGAATAATGGCACCATATGTTGGAGCAGTAAGAAACAAACGTGTATAGCCTTGTCCACGATAGAAGTTGAGTTCGTGGCATTATCAGCAGCAGTATAAGAAGATGTTTGGCTTAAGAGATTTTTTGGATCATTTAGGTGTTATTGGAAGTGCTGCAGATCCATTATTGGTTAACTGTGATAGCCAAGCAGCTATAGCGTACACCAAAGATCCAAAATATCATGGCAAGACCAAACATATAGATACCAAGTATAACTTTGTCAAAGATATGGTTGCACAAAAGGATGTGAACTTACAGTACATATCTACGCATAGAATGGTAGCAGATCCTATGACAAAGCCAATACCCGAGAGATGTGTTTTGTGGTCATATGAAATCTCTAGGATTGCGTAGAGGTTGATGTACTGAATATTATAATTTCCCTGAGTTGTTCACATTTATGAACTTGTGTTTTTTCATTATTAATGCCTATGAATCTTTGTTTGATCTTTATGCATCTTAATGCTCAAAGGCATTACTTTAAGTTGAGAAAGTATGTCGGACAGATATAAGATTAGCCTACTCACACGGGTAATCGCCTCTATTTACTGTGTGATAAATAGAGATGAGACTGTTTTTAAGCTTATTATCTAGGTGATAATCGAGAGCTCAAGCTTAAAATACGTATGTCGCCTTAACTAAGTGTTAAGATGAGGACATAATACTTACTATGTCCGAAAGTAAAATAACCCACATATTTTACTTTATCTGTCTATGATGCCAGATCTGAATTCTGATGAATTTTGTGAATGAGTAGATACGTGAACTCAAGTTAGACATTAGGTATGTCTGAACTATCATCTGTACGGTATTGAAGGTGTAGACATACGCTCCATGGGAAAGGAGTTAATACCGTAATACGTATTTCATACTACGTATGCATGAGACGACCAATAAGAGTGGCAAAAATTTGATCTCAACTTTTATGTCGTGTGAGACTCTTGAGGAAAAGAGTTCCTCAATTTTTAGTCCCCTCATGACTCTTACTTATTCTCAAGATTTCTATTTAGTGTTTGCTATCTTAGGATGTTGCCAATGGTCATGAGTTGATTCGATCTAATGGGACATTTCTAGAAAAGCAAGCTGAACTGAAATTGAGAGTTTGAAGGAAAGAGGAAGATCGATTTTGGAGAATCACATTGTAGTTTTGTATTAACTAGTTAACCAATTATGACTGTCTTTGGGATAATCATAATTGTGAATACAATATATATATCATTGTTTAAAAGAGATCAAGAGAGATATAAATGTGATCAATCGATCTAGGGAACTGCATACTAAATCTACTCGGATGTGATGCCCATTATGAGCTGCTATATATTCCTAACGATGTATAGCAACGAGCTCTCAAAGTATGTTGGTCGCACGGATTATTCACCGGTATGAATGTTGACGAGAGGTAAAGAGAATCCTGTTCGGCCCACCATGTGCGAGTGGGAGATGATGGTTTTATGTGATGGGCTTAAGGCCCGTGCGCCCATGTTGGGCCTAAAAGCCCGGCCCACAAGATTAGGGCCCATGGATGAAGGGGCACGATTCCTTTGGAAGGAACGTATATAAGGGAGGAAAGAGAGGAGAAGGCACCCTTTGGCATAACGTACGTACGTTCCTCTCCCTCTCTCCCTTCAATAGAAAGACAAACGCTAAAGGCGACGCCATCTTCCCTTCAAGGCCAATCGACGTCATCGAATCGAACGGGATCGGTTTTCTCTTCCTCTTATCGACATCGATGTTTAATCTGTGGCTAACAAGGTACGCTCGAATCCGTGGTGTGCTTTAGGATCGGTGATACGTGATTTTCCCGGGCTTGTCTTCCGCATTCGTTTTAGGGGTTCGATTTAGTGTCGAATCCGGTTTTGGGAATCCGATAATCCCAACAGCATCGGCCCAGATGATCTTTCAGCTTCAGATCATCTGAGGATCCAAGAGCACAATCGCAAAGCGGTGCATCACTCTGATGGCAGTTAGACGTAGCACCACAAAAGGGGTAAATCTCACACTTTTGTGTTGGGTATGCCCAAAGCACTTTCCATTCCTGGATATTCTTTGCCCATACTAACTGCTTGAGCAGCCCCGTCGGTTCAAGCACAATCCTAGAAAGATTATAAGGAGCAATTGCGGAATATTTGGAGAAAGTCTCATTCTCATTCGAAACAAAGGTGTAGTTTATCACGTTTTCTACTGTCAGTGAACACCGATGCCTGTAATCGTCCCCAGTCCAGTCGCCACCAATCCAGTAGGCTTCCGACCTGTTAAATAGCGAAAGAGCTCCTTCCGCTCCCATGGATGCAGAGAATATTCCGGAAGTTGGATCATTTAAATTTCTCCACGCCACCAGAACTGTCTTTTCGGAAGTGTTGAATTTAAACTTGGCACCTGGCAACCACGTATCAGTGGGATGATCAAAACTCTGCCAAGCTACACTAGACACATCGGATGTCTTCCTTAAAATGAAGTTTCCATTGTCAAGGAGCACTCCTGAAGTCAAATTAGGCATGAGCGATGTCAAACGGGTCGACCAGATTTGACGCTTGGATGAAGCGAGTATGACTAAATTACCGTCCCAGAGGAGCTCCAACTCTGAGGAGAATGGATCGGACACTGGATGGTTCCTATTTGCGACCCAAACTAGAGTCTTTTGAGGTAATCCTTTGTACCAAATGCCAACGTAGTAGTTACCAGTGTTAACTGGTGAAAAGAAGCCCATCTCAAATGTTCCTCCTTGAGAGATTAATGTCCGGTTGCTGGAGAGAGACTCGCCGGGCAAGATGGTGTCTGTGCTTATGGACAAAGAGGAGCCTAATGAAACAGAGAACAGAAGCAAAATATGAGAAAACATATCTAAGTTTCCACCGTCGCTCTCTCTTTTGCAACAACGATTTTGACATGGTGGAGTTAGCAAACTCTTAAGTCTTTCTCTGAATGGTTAAATCTTGACTTCTCATTAGCCAGCGGTCTTTGGGGAGTTGCCAGTCCAACAAGGCTGCGTTGAAAGCGACAAGCACTGGCTGTTTCTCTTGTGGGGCGGCTTGAATTCCAGCAGTTGGGTGGGAAACGCGGAGTATTTCAGAGGAGGTTCCTTCGTTTGATGGGCATTGGTGGCGGCTCAATAGAGGGATGGGTTACCTGATCGAGAAGATCAGTTGGGGGGTCATCTGTCGTTGAAATGCAAAAGTCAACCAATTTAACATGAAGTCGAGTCAAAATCTTGAATTCTGAGGACCAACAGAAGGTTCCATCAGTGGAAATTATGCAGAGAGTGTGGTTTATAGCTTTCACATTATTAGCAAAGGATTCTAAATTTGACAAATTGGCTCTGTCTAGGAATCAGCTTTAGTATTTGTGAAAATGAGCTGTTGTGCCCTAAAATCAGTAAATTGAATCAAAATCCTTGCAAGAGAGGAATCTATGGTGAAATTCATTTTAAGGCCAATATATCAGAAGTGCTGTACCAATAGACAGCCCCAAGGATTATATTACTAAAATCTTGTAGAACTGATAGTACTATTGTTAATTTGCCTTCAATGTATACAATCATACAAAACTATATTCCGCATTCTTGTTATCGTGCTCTTGCCAATAACTTCTAGAAATTGTTAAAGCACTTGAAGAAGATGAGAATGTCTCAAGTTCTATCTCTGTCTCAACATCATAAACTCGCGTCTCTATCCGATACAAAAGTGGTTTTGGAGGAAGTTGAAAGTAACGTGACTTCTAAAGTTGAAAGTAATGTGACATCTGTATCGGATACAACAGGAACGTATATTTCGCATTCCGCAACTATTCATAGCAGAGAACTCGGTCCTGAGGAGACCCCAGTGATAGGCAAACTTGCGACATCTAAAGTTGGACGAACAAGTCCTCGACCGTGTTTGCTGTGTCTGCATTTTCATTCTCCTTGGACCGTCTCCCAGATGCCTCTGCTAAAAAACTTCCCAAAGGCTGCATATTTGATCATCTATATGACTTACTAATTTAACATTTGGAGTCTTAATTAATTTGGTGTTTCGATGAGGATGTCACGCTGCATAATCAATGAAATTAATTAATTCGGTTAATTATGATCCGCTCTTAGAGTATGCAACAGATGGAGGAAGAAGAAGGCTCAAAGAGAAACGACATTCTTTTGCTGGATTCCAGCCATATGCTCTTGCAGCTCTAAAACATGTGTTTAAGAAACAACAGCCATATGCTCTTGCAGCTCTAAAACATGTGTTCAAGAAACAGCACGACCGTGCATGACGGTGCATATGCACACGCAGCACATGTAAGGACCAAAGCGGACAATATTATATAGTGATTGTAAGGATCTAGGGGCTACCACTATGTAATATTGTTCGTTAGGCCTTCAGCCCTCACGGCTTTAAAATACTTACACAGGGGTCGAGAAACTAAACCTTATCAACTAGCCTAAAACTCTCCCTTAGGTAATGTGGGACAGGAGACATGCGCTTAGCTCGCCTGCATACTTCTCGGTCTGAGTCGTCACATTCTTCTCCCCTTAAGGCACAATGCCCTCGCTGTGGCCTCACATACTATTGGGTGTCAGCTCTGATACCATTTCTAAGGACCTGAGGGCTACCATTGTATAACATTGTCCACTTTGGGCATTCAGCTCTCACGATTTTAATATTTCATTGATATGAATTGTCCAAATCTCGTTGCCTTAAATTAAAGATGCAAGGCGCAAAACTCTCACTTAGTATTTAATTTACCTTAAAAATAAAACCCTCGCTTCTCCATCAAACGTACCTTGTATAGGCAATAACAAAACCGACGCCCTTAATTGGCCAGCGTGGACGATGGCAGATCCTCTACCCTGTAGCTGCTCTTCTAGTTCTAGGTACCTCTTTAGATCTTAACTGTTGACTCGTAAAGATGAGATTCTAACTAAAGATTGAAGCCTACCGAGATACAAAGCGAAGCACCGTGCGGTATAAAAGATCTTCCTCTTATGAAGATATGACCAACTCTACGAGTTCCCCAAACATCTTGACCCTCGAAATAACTTATCAGATAGGGTATACGATTTTACTTCTCAATCTCGAACTAAGATCTAAAGTGAGGAGGATTCAGTAATGTATCAACTTCCACTCTCTAAATTAAACACAAGTTGAAGTTGCCAACCTACATAACTCGCATTAAAATAAATGGAGCTAGACAAAAAAAAATGAAATTTAGTAAACTGAGGCTCTGTTGGTTGGGACAGCTCTAGCAGTCTCATATGTGCCACTGCCATCGCCATGATGGAAAAACAGTAATAACCTGAACAATATCGAGTAATGCAACTAAACAAAATAATCTCTTATCTTGTGTAAATCTAATAAAACTGATAAAATATAGCAAAATAAATACTAAGCACATAAACACAAGGAGATTTTTTACGTGGAAAACCTCATCGGGGAGAAAATAAAAAACCATGGGATCGAAGTCCACCCAAATAATTCACTATTAACAAAATCAAGTGAACAAAGTTCTTCTATGGTAAATACTAGCTATACGTAACGGCAAAGACCTCAAGAATATCATTCTTGGCAATACGCATAAATTTTATAGGAGATTAAGGACAAATCTGACAAAAAATGCAAGTTTTGATCAACCCACGAAAAATCTTATGTAGGGAGCTTTAAACAAAAATCAACCCATTCAGATTTGAGAAGAGTGCGCCACAAACATGCTAACAAAATTTCGGCTTAATCGAACCACGAATCGACCTTCAATACTAACTTGATGTAAATCAGACTCTTTCCTAAACTCCATATTTTCAGCTTTCTCTCTCTCTCTTTTGTTGCTACTTCTCAATGACATTTTTTGCAGCTACCACATAAAAGAGAGTAAGAAACCTTATTTCTTCATATGATTTATTATATGGGCTCAAACCATTTTGGGTTTGCAATTCATTGGACTTCCTCTACATAGAAGTGAACCTAGTCAACACGCTGGTCCAAGGTCAAAAACAAACCCCAAGCTTTCGAGACTTTTGAATCCCGTCCCCATCTTGAAGTTACTAGAAATCGCGTTCAGTTATTGTCTCTAGCTTTTAGGGACGGGAGGTCGCGTCGGTGGTGGTACCGTCCGAGACCAGAGCTCACTTACAGCGATGCAAAACCAGGAGTGGTCGTCAGGGTCGCACTGTCTCGCATGTCTTCATCTTTATCCCCCAACATTCATGGCGTACGCGTTTTCTTGCGCAAGTGAACTAATGAGTGAAAGAGGATGTCAGTCCTTTTTTAAAAATCTTAAATCTTTTCCTTTCTTTTAAAGATAACTAAAATTGTACCATGAACAATTGCTTAAGTTGATAATTATATTCCATCCGTTACTTATTCAATATTCATATTCGAATGTCTTCAATTCGGGAGCGACATTTCCAACAAACAACAAATTTTGGGATATATTTGTCTTTTTATATATATAATTACTTTGGACAATATGATTTCACCTATAATTTTTTTCTATATGCATAATAAATCAATAGCGCCACATATATATAGGACTTATGAGACATTAAGACTAAAATGAAGCCATGTCCACGCCCATAGTTAAGGAGTTTGTCATATACTTGTTAAGATTATCCGATCGCTATTAATTTGCTATTGACTTGTTTCTTTCCCATTGAAATTAGCCACACACACACCTACATCTACATACGTACGTACATATGCATAAATTCGGTAAACCACACAAGTTTTAATATTTCTATTAACTGATTTTTTGTGTAGGAACTTTTTGGTGAGTTTTGCCTCTCTCACTCCTTTATTTGCCCCCACAAACATTATTCTTACGAATTTGCGAGGAAAGAAGAAGAAGCAGCAGCAGCAGCAGCAGCTAAGTTACAGCCTGGGGCAAGATTTAATGTCCTATGATTTCCCAAGCAAAGGAACTTGGGCCGTTCAACGATATTGCAATTCGCACATGTCTGGACCAGAACAAGAATTTCCAGAGGCCCGGTCAGTGAATGAGAAGAGGCTTTTCTATTGGTGAATTTCAGTCCCACATCGACCAAAGCAAGAATTCCAATTTTTGGAAGGCTCAGCCTTTACAGGCTGAGTCTCTACCATTCCTCTAGTGTCAACCATTTCCCGAGGAGGTCTCTCTGTGTAGAGGCTTTGAGATTGGACCAATGCTAGGATGAAGGTTTAGCTCCAAGGTTAATCACTTGCATCAATCTGGACTGGATGTGTGTAATATGCTTCGAACTCCATAAGCACAGATGCGCCCCCATGGCCAGTTAGTTGGGCCACAATTTACCGAATGAAATTTGTTAAGTCCTGATTGATGTGGATTCAAGTGGTGCTACTCCAAGCAATTTGTGTTCCATGAGTCTTCGACAGGGACAAACAACAATAATTAAATGCACTTATGGCTTCAACTGATGGAAGAATCATCAGTAGCTTACTGTGATTCTTTTTGAGGTACTCTTATCAAATAAGCAATAATGGATGCAATGAGCCTCTTTTAACTCCGTTCTAAAGACGAGTTCACCCAGTTTCTTTTCTGGGTTACAAATATGAGTTCACCATTTGAGCACAATCCATTCACTTCACATCAGACAACATCGTCAGAGTGATCCATCCGTTCGTTGGGACAGGGTCTTAACTTGCCTTCTGTAGAGATAACCTAGTTTCGTCGGTGTTTGACAATCGACAGTTTCCTCAAAAGATTTTAAGATTGTGACTCCATGATATACAAACATAAGTACATAGATTTGATGTGTGACATGGTTCTCAAGCTTCGCCTGACAAGATTTATAGGAAGTATATTGTCATGACAATCACAATGGGATCCCAAAGTACGGAAGATATGGGGTTTGACAATGACGAATAATGCATACTGCTTTGTGCATACAAATATCCGACCAATGAATGCTACAGGTACCAACACCATGCGATTCTTTTTGTTCATTTTGGTGTAAAGATGAATACTTTGCTAAATATTCAAGTAATTTGGTGAAAATTCTGCATATATAGATGAACAAGATGCTAATTCTTCAAGATGATTAGACGGAAAATTCATAAAACCAAATGACCTATAAGACGAGTTGATATCATGCCAAGGAAAGGACAAGAGTGAGATGGCACATTCATAACATTATTTTTGCAAACATAGAGATCTAAGAGATGAAGCAGTATGAAAAACTTAACAGACGAAAATAAAAAACTGGAAGATCTGATGGGAAGATGTTGGCCTCGTGCTCATTGTAACCTTCTTTAGGTAAGTTTCACTTGAATTTGGTGGCGGTCTAGATGTCGCCATCTTCCGGTAACCAAGCTAGTTTGGAATCTGAAATTTCCTCAGCTGAGGGTCGACTTTCTGCCACTTATCCTCCAAGCAAATCATGTAAGGAAGTATGTGATCAAAGACGAGACATTTGCAGGACAAAGGGACGTCCTTCAAGAACTCCACATTCCCCGGAGACAATGCTCCAGGAAGACAAGGCGGGACGTCAGGACATATGCAACTAACGTGATCTTCATATTCACAAGGAGCACAATAGTAGATCCACAAGTCAGGATGTCTCTCTGTCTCGCAGACTTCACGGTAGTACTCATCTGTACCGTCTTTGGGAGGAGGGCTTAGAATGAGCGGATGATAGTTACAGTATTTAAGTGCGACGCTGGAGGGCAAATAAAGAGTGCTTCTCGCATGTAAAATGAAACTATTCCATGTCGGCTAGTGAGACTTTCTTGTATTCACCGACTACTTTACGGTCGGTTCTTTTACTAGCAACCATTTGAAAATTTTCAGGTCAGGCTGCCCATAGGCTAATCAAATTTCATCGGTAAATTACTTGAATCTGGCTATATTACGATGCATTCAATTAGTTAGAGCAGTTAATTAAGTCAAGGTGCTGTAGTTGAGTATCTTGCGATTCTATAGTTGAATTCTTTTTGTATCTAGTTACATGTATTAAAATGGAATATTATAAAGAGAATATGACGCTGAAAGTCTTGTGCTCTAAATGTTTCAAACATGGACAGCGATCCTTGGTACCAGGGCAGCCCAAATGGCTGCGTGTCTCTAGCAGACTCACACAAGCATCTGGACCAGGAACAGAGGCCAAATCCTTTGCAGTACAATGTGGCCAACCTACGTATAAGAAGTGGTTTTCCACATAGGTGAGTTTTGAGTCCCACAACGGTTGAAGCAAGAAATGGAGACAATCTTATGGACTTGGTTATTTAATAGTTGTTTGATAACGCAGCTACGTGGTGTGCACGGAGTGAACCATTTTTTCACCTATTATCAAAGGATACCGCTTTTTGGATGACTCTTGCCTCTATGGCCGGAGCCTCTACCAACTTTCAAGTGTCAACCGTTTCTAATGGGAGGGATGGCTCATATAAATAATTTTTAAACAAGCGGGCAAAGATTTTGCATTGTTCTGTTTAAACAGTTCATCTAATTTCATTTGGAGCATACACATAGGCTGAATAGATGACCAACTCCTTCACTGGATTTTCTGCTGCAAGAGGATGGAGAAATATTAGTATTAAATGGTTTGGAGCTGCAATTCTGGTAAGCATGATGCAGATCCTAGACCAGTGAGTCCATCAGCAACATTAACTGTTTAGTCTTTATATTTCGAGTTGCCACAAAGGTTACCGTAATTTATTGGCCAAGGAGGTACACAGTTTGTAACTGTAGAAACTCAAAGGAATATGGATTGGGGCTACACCATGCCCATGAATTATCAAAGAAAGCACATAGTGCTTCGTTTTATGCCTCAATCTCATCACTTCCTACTAGTTGCAAGAAAATTCTTGGGATTGGAGGCTTTTCCACTGCCATAACCCCCCAAAATCTGAACTACCTGAGACATAGTCGGTCTATCTTTCTCGCTGTCTTGAATGCACCAACAAGCCACTTTGCATGCTCTGCACAATTCTTCCATCTCCACGAGTCCTTTCAATCTGCGGTCCACAAGTGGCAAGACTTCTTCTCCTTTGGCTATTGAATTAGCTACCTGAAGCGGTAGATAATCACGCATATCAATATTCAGCTCCTCAATGTTTCTCTTTCCCGATATGATCTCAAAGAGCATCTTCCCATAGCTGAAAACGTCCACTTTCGAAGTAATAGCTCCTATGGAAATCCATTCTGGTGCGAGGTACCCTCTGGTTCCCCTCATGGTGGTAATTACCTGGCTGGCATCCCGTCCCACGAGCTTCGCGAGGCCGAAATCAGCAATCTGTGGTGCGAGTTCTGAATCCAAAAGTATATTCTCTGGCTTGATATCGCAGTGTATGATGCAATCTCGACACCTCTCATGGAGGTACTCCAATCCTTTAGCAATCCCAATGGCAATGTTGTATCTGGTTTTCCAATCGAGGGTGTTGGAACCTTTCTGAAACAAATGAGCTGCGAGCGAACCATTTGTAAGGTAGTCATAAACTAGGAACCTCTTCGACTCTTCTGCAGAAAAGCCGCGCAGTCGAACCACATTGACGTGCTGTATCATTCCAATAGTTCTAATTTCCGCAAGGAACTGTTTGTTACTTTGGTTTTGGTTTGCAAGTTTCTTCACTGCTACAGGAGTTGAGTCTGGCAGTGCTCCCCAGAAAACAGAACTAAACCCGCCTTCCCCAATTTTCTCAGAGAAGTTCTTTGTTGCCTTCTTCAGAACTCGATATTCAAAATGCAGCAAATGATCGTCCACTGCACGAGCAAAGCGTCTTGTCCTAATAGTCGCCAGCAACACACCAAGGAGCACGAGAAAAGCTAAGGACACAACAACTGCTGCTACCAAACTGGGTTTCCCCTTTTTCTTACTCTCCTCCTTCCAGTCCAACGCCGCGATCCGGACATAGAAATCTTTAAAAACTGCAACACTGGCGGAATGTTGAACCAAAAATTTCTCATCCATCCATATCTGACAGTTAGCAATGTAAGCGTATGCACTGCACGAACAGTTGCTCAAGCACAATAACCTGCATGCATCAATGTTTTCTACCATGAACGAATCAGAATTTTTCGGCAGTTGTGTATGAGGCATGAGGAAAAATTATCTTTCCTGTCACCGCTACATTTCGATGCATTTATCCTCTTGCATCGGCCCATATGATCTTCCAGCTTCAGATGATCTAAGTGTCCAAGAGCGCAATCACAAACCGGTGCATCACTCTGATTGCAGTTAGAAGAAGCACCACAAAAGGGATAAATCTCACACGTTTGTGTTGGTATTGTCCAAAGCACTTTCCATTCCTGGATATGCTTTGCCCATACTAATTGCTTGAGCAGCCCTGTCGGTCCAAGCACTATCCTAGAAAGATTATAAGGAGCAACTGAGGAATATTTGGAATAGGTCTCATTCTCATTCGAAACATAGGTGAAGTTGATCGTGTTTTCCACTGTCTGTGAAGGCTGAAGCCCAAGATCATCCTCATTCCAGTCACTACAATTCCAGTAGACTTCTGACCTGTTAAATAGCGATAACAGAAATTTTCCTTCTGCTGCCGGCATTGCAGAGAATATCCCGGGAGCTGGATCATCTAAATCTGTCCAAGCCACCAAAACTGTCCGTTCAGAGGTATGTGAATAATATACAAACTTGGCACCTGGCAACCACGTATCAGTGGGATGATCGAAACTCTGCCAAGCAACACTAGACACATCCGATGTCTTCCTTAAAATGAAGTTTCCATTGTCAAGGAGCACTCCTGAAGTCGAATTAGGCATGAGTGATGTCGAACCAGTCGACCAGATTTGACGCTTGGATGAAGCGAGTATGACTAAATTACCGTCCCAGAGGAGCTTCAACTCCGAGGAGAACGGGTCAAACACCGGACGGTTCCTATTTGCGACCCAAACCAGAGTCTTTTGAGGTAAGCCTTTGTACCAAATGCCAATGTAGTGGTTACCAGTGTTACCTGGTGAAAAGAAGCCCATCTCAAATGTTCCTCCTTGAGAGATTAATGTCCGGTTTCTGGAGAGAGACTCGCCGGGTGAGATGGTGTCAGTGCTTGTGGACAAAGAGGGGCTGAATGAGACAGAGAGAAGAAGCAAAACATAAGGAAACATTTCTAAGAGTTTCCGCTTATGCAACTAATATGTGGTTGCTCTTTCTTTCGCAGCAATGGCTTTGACATGGGTGAATTAGCAACTCTTAAGTCTTTCCTTGAACCGATAAATCTTGATTTCTCATTAGCCAGCGGTCTTCGGGGAATCGCCAGTCCAACAATGCTGAGTCGAAAGTGACAAGACAATTGGGTGGTAAATGCGTGGTCTTTCATAGGAGGTTCCTTTGTCTGACGGGCGTTGGTGGCGGGTCAATAAAGGGGCAGGTTACCTGGTCGAGAAGATCAGTTGGGAGGTCATCTGTCATTGAAACGTGCAAGTCAACCAATTAACAAAAAAGTTAAGATCTTGAATTCTGAGGACCAACCGAAGGAAGGTTCCGTCAGTGGAAATTATGCAGAGATTGTTGTACATAGCTTTCGCGTTAATAAGGAAGGAAGGTTTCAAATTTTAACAAATTGGCTCTGTCCAGGAATCAGCTTTAGTATTTGTGAAAATGAACTGTTCTGCCCTAAAATCAGTAAATTGAATCAAAATTCTGGTAAGATAGGAATATGTGGTGAAATTCATTTCAAGGCCAATATATCGTAAGTGCTGTACCAATAGATAGCCCCAAGGATTATATTACTAAACTATATTCTGCTAGTATTTGTGAAAATGAACTGATAGTACTATTGTTAATTTGCATTCAATTTCTACAATCACACAAAACTATATTCTGCAATCTTGTTATTGTGCTCATACCGGTAACTATTAGAAATTATTGAGGCACTTGATGAAGTTGAGAATGTTTCAAGTTATATGTCTTAACATCATAAACTCGCAGCTCTATTGGATACTAAAGTGGTTTTGGGGAAAGTTGAAGGTAATGTGATCCTTTCAGACAAATGCGAAACTCAATGGGAGAAAAGTGTAGCCTTAGAGTTCAAATTTAGGGCAAAGTTGCTCTCTCTTGAAGAAAAACAAGTGGGATCACTTCTCACTCTATTTATATCCAAGAGATATTACAAAGATTTATCAGTGAAAGCTCCGTGCGAAATAAGAATTATTGTCTGTTAAGCGTGAGGAGTTTTTCCCGCTGATGTGCATGCTGGTGGTGGAATATATGTTTGTCGTAAATCGGACTGCTAATGCTTGGATTTTGTGCCGAACAATGTGAAAGTAAATTAGGAGGACGAGGTAACGGGCTTTGAATTCGGTGTTTTTCAAATTTCATCGTCTTGTTGGTTTTGATAATGCGGAAAGTCTATGTGCGTGCATGCAAGAGAGAAAAGAAGAGGCTGACTATTCGCATTGGAAACTCAAACGAACAACTATTATACTTAAATTGATTAAGACTTCCCAAGAAAATCACATCGTCAAATTTAGACGATGATCGCACTAGGTTCAGTTTCTCTGAATAAAAAACTGCATAATCTAATCCTTCTAAATCATTCACATACCGTAATAATATGGCCCAACAAGCCCAAGCCCAAGTATAGTATATTGGCCTCAGCCCATTGATACATTCTCTCATCTCCTTCAGCAGCTTCCACGATATTTAAGCAAGAGGAGAAGCGGTGGCGACAAAACCAAAGGAAGGCAAAAGGAAGTGAAGCTCGTTCGCAAGAGGATAGGGGGAAAACAGAAATTTCTGCGCGCTCACAATCCAGACACCTCGACAAGCCAAATCAATTACGAATCGCAACGTTCAGTGAATATTCAAGCCGATCATTTATCTAATTAGAGTAATTTTCTAATTTAGGGTATGAGTTCGAACTTATGTCGATTTTGAGCTATGAAGTCTGAGTGAGGAGTCATCAGCCTGTGGATGTATATGGAAAAAGTTTAGGTTGTTATAGAGCCGTAGAGTTTGTGAAACTTGATTTTGAAGTATGGTTTATTTGGAACGAAATTATGAAGTTTGCATGCGAGTTATGTATAATGGATAATACATGCAAGGACAAGGATGAACATGTGCTTTGAACAATGCTACTCCTTAGTGTGTAGAAGCTGTTTTATCGACTATTAGTGGTTTATTCGAGTCATTTGCTAGAGTTGTGTTTTACTTGGTTTTTAATGTCGTTTTTTGATTAATTGATAGGATTGCGGAGTCGTCAACTCAAGTAACCACCATAGATTGGTTTTGGCTTTTTTCAGGTGAGTGATACTATTTCTTTTAAGAATTTATAAACTCAAGTCTTCAAAATGATAAATATTCAATATTTTATGAATTATGAATAAACATGTTTGTTGCATAACTTGGATCGAGCAATATTTGTGAATAGTGTGAGAACTACTTGATAAACAAAGTTAAGAAATAATATATATAGCATGTTTGGTGAAATGTTTTATGACATACATTTGATTTAATTCGATTTATAAAACCGGTTTATGAGACGAGTCTCGAAATAATTTAAGAATATTTTATGAAAAAATATTTCGTGCATGATGAGTTGAGTTGCGAAAGCTGTTGGTGATTGATTTGTGAAATGTATTTTGATACGTGAGATTGTTTATAAATTGGATTTTTTGTATTGGTGGATGAGATTGGGTGCTCAATATCGCTGTGAGCCCAATTAAGGGCTTATGAGTATGCACGTCTAAGATATCTTTGTAGGCCAAGTCACCGGCTAATAATGGGTGAAGACCTAACCAAGGGAGGAATCTTGATCGCATTGTCACGGGTCTTACGCATGACCATAGCTTGATATTTAAGCATGAGTTTGGTCAATGGAGTGGACCATTGACATGTAATTTAAAATTAATTGAATTATTATTGTGAATTAATATTATTATTGAATTAAACGCTACTCATGATATTTTGTGTATATAGTACTCTAGCTTTAAGATTGAAAAATGGTGATATCGCTTTGTAAATATGCACAAGAATGTTCAATCGCTTTAAAGAAATGTAGTACTTACTAAGCCACAAGTAGTTCATTCATTTCTTTCTTATCATATTTTTCAGATGCCTCGCTTAGTGCCCAATAGAACAAGAGTATTATCGCATAAACTATTGAGAGCTGGACAATTAGGATCACCGTGGCTGACCTTGCCCAACCATCGGCGAGGGCCGAGCCTCACCGTGGCTGGGCGAGCTTGGCTCGCCAGCCCAAGCGAGGCCGAGCCCGCCAGTGGCTCAAAATTTTCCTCTCCGGGGTCGGAATGCCCGGCAAGGTCGCCGACCCTCATCTAGCCGGTTGTCGGCGCGACCATGGCCAAGGCTGGTGACCGGCAAAAGAAAGAAGAAGAAGAAGAAAAGAAAGAGAAAAAAGAAGAAAAAAAGTTCATTGAGAACTTCCGCGGACAGTCAAGGGATGTCTCAAACGACAATTGTAGAAGGACAAGGTCCGAGGGGCTTCAAACTTACAACCGAGGAACAACATCCTAGTGTTTACACATCTAGTTTTGGGAAAAGTGCTTAAAAAAGTCCTAAACATTTTGTATTTGTGACAATCTAGTCCTAAACCTTTTTATTTATTGCCGATTCGATTATTTCCCGGCCAATTTTGGCTGAATTTTGTTGATCGGACGCCGGCCGGCTGACGGGTCTAATCAATGCTGATGTGAACAAATTTTAATAATATTTTAATCTTTTTTAATCTTTTTTTTTTCTTTTTCCTCCCTCCTCTAGCCGATCGCCGTACCTCGGCCGACCGACCGTAGGTGACGGCTGGTGAGGTCAACCTCGATAGACCTCACCCATTTCGCCCTCGCCGCCAAAGATGATATGGCCGCGAGGACGGCCTCAGAGCTAGGCGGCGAGGCTCGACTCGCCGACTGGCGGCCCGGGCGGCGCGACGAAGTCGCCCGTGGCCACACGTCACGTCAAGGGCGAGGGCGAGGTGTCCAGTGAGGTCAACCTCGCCGGCCGTCGCCTCTAGCCGGGCGGCGAGGTCCGGCGACCGGCCGAAGGAGGGGAGGGAAAAAATAAAAATAAAAAATTCAAAAATATTACAATATTATTAAAATTTATCCATGTCGATCGCCGATCGAGCGTCCATTCAGCAAAATCCGAACAAAATTAACCTAAATGACTGAATCGGCATTAAATAAAAAGGTTTAGGACTAAATTAGCACCAAAAAAGGTTTAGGACTAAATTGGCACAAATACAAAAGATTTAGGACTTTTTAAACACTTTTCCCCAAATATTTGCTTGGAAACTTATCATTCATTCATAACAAAATGAGGGATTGAATTTGTTGATATCAAAAGAATTGGACCCCTATACAAATATGTTAGTTTTGTGTAGTTCTACATTCCTCTATATTTAGAAATTAGGCACATTTTTGTTTAGGTATTAGGTGTCTATATTGAACTCTAACCTAGTGATTTTATGAATTTCATTCAAATTAAACTCTTAATTCATAAATTCTTATATTTAGACAATTTGAGCCTGGCCCTACTATGTAGAGAGTGTGGGTTTGCAAAAATTTCCATGTGTCGTGCGTGGGAAAAGTATCAAAAAAAGTCCTAAATCTATAGTATTGATACTAATTTGGTCCTAAACATTTCAATTGGACTAATTCAGTCCTAAACATTTTCATATTGGTACCATTCAGTCCATCCAGTCCAATTTTGACTAGCCAAGAATGACATGGACACGATCATCCGGCCAACACCGACGTGTTTTAATAACTTTTTATTTTTCTAATTCATTTATTAATTTTTTAAATTTTTTTTTTTCCTTTTCTTTTTTCTCTTCTTCCTCCTTGATTCCTTGTAATGGCCTTGTGAACCACTAGGAGGGCCGCGAAGCCCTGCGCCAACGCAAAGTGCGAGGGCCGCAAAGCCCTCGCCAACGGCGCGAGGGCCACGAGTCTCGCTAGTGGGCTGACGAGGGCTTGGCAGCTCGCCTAATGGCTAGTGAGCTACCGACGGCTTGTCGGCCACTACCAAAGAAGAAGGCCAAGAAGAAGAAGAAGAAGAAAAAAGAAAAGGAATAGGAAAAAAGAAAAAATAAGGAAAAAATAAATAAAAAATTAGAAAAAATTAGAAAAAATAAAAATAATTTAAAAATTGCCTCGTTAGCGTTTGTCCCTCAGCAGACCGACATCCTTATCAGCACCGATCAGCCAAATTAGTTGGATAGACTGAATTAGTATCAATGTGAAAATATTTATGACTAAATTTGTCCGATTGAAATATTTAAAACTGAATTGATACCAATACCATAGGTTTATGATTTTTTTAGTACTTTTCTCATGCATGTGCTAATTATGTGCCATGCATTACTGTGCATGGTCATGTAAATATCAAGCATGTGCCGTGCACAGTCGTGCATGTATCGTGCATGTGCCGTGCATGGTCGTTTATGTACCGTGCATGTGCATCCCGTCAACACATCCCCACATTGGCTTCTTCAACTGCGATTCACACCATCATGTTCTAATTAAAATTCAACCTTATACGACGACCATTTCGGTGAAGGAATTTATGGTTTTAGAAAATAAATCAGGTAGGTTTTATCTTACTGGGAAAGAGCTGGCATCACGAGCAGCGAGAGAAAGAACATTAGTGCAAGAGACGGTTACTGGCCCCCATCTTCTTCATCGACTTGCCAAACTCGGAGAAAAACGTGGCCGGCATCCGGAAGCTGCTGCACCGCCTTAGTTGCGTCTCGATTCGTCAAGAGTGCGGCGTCGGATTGGAACAATCCCTTGTTTTCCATGAGAATATCGAAGTAATGGTTATCGAAGGAGAGTGAGCTTTGCGGATCCATTTCCACCACCGTAGTCAGGTTGGCAGGGTTAGGGCACCGGTTCCGAGGAATGCAGCGTAGGTGGCATTCAGAGAGGGGTCCGCGTCCCCTTTCCCAGTGAAGTTGTAGAGCCTCCTAGAAAATGTGCCACAATGAGCAACTCCAATGGAATGCACCTGATCAAGGAACAAAGATATAGATGATTTCACTATATATTGTGCAATGTCTAACTCAAGGCAGTATGTCAAGTTATGTACTTTGATTAGCTTTGATGCTAATTTAACATGCAAATGTAAGTCATGAAATCGTAACTCGATAATCCGAAAAAAAAGGTCATGTTAGTTTACCTGAGAGAATGACGAGATCGTTCATATTGAGGCCTTTCTTTGAGAAATTTTGTGCAAGGGCATTGAAGTCTTGGAAAGGAGATGGAATGTTCCCTAACACGTTGGCCGCTAACGAAACGTTGCCATCTCTTCTTCCTGTCAATACATCCCACATTGGCTTCTTAAACTGCAATTTACACCACACGTTTGACTTCATATGATGACCATTTTTGCGAAGAAAATTATATTTTAGACAACCAATCAAGCAGATTTAATTTTACCGGAAAAGAGATGGCATCGCGAGCTGCTAGAGTAATAATATCCGCACAAGACGTGGTGTCAGGGCAAACTTCCTCCACTGCTTTCTTTATGTCATCAATGACATCAAAGCCACCGACCGTGAGATTTGGGACGGCGGTCTTCGGACAGATTCATCCCATAGAGTCCAGCAGTATAGACCCATCGCAACCCTAAGATATGATTATTGCCACAATATCATCAATCCTTAATGTGAATGAGAAAATTAGAATCTACGGGAAATTGGGATTCGTTACCTCGCACAAAACAGTCGTGGAAGTGAAGCCTGAGAAGCTTCGCACCCAACGTAGGGTCAGCTTTTAGATTTCCTCCAAGTGATCTCCTCACGATCTTTTCACCTTTAGGGCAACTCAATTGAACGGCATGATTTTACTTCTAAGGTTTCCAGACAGTCCTGCAGCCTCTTCCACATATGGAATGGCGCAATATGTTGGAGACTGTCACTATCCTTCAATATAAGAGATTCCAATTTGCAAAAAAATCATCAGAAATTTGATTGTTCCATAACTTGCACTAGACACCTCCAATATATAGCTTTTCTAAATTGGGAAATTTAACTCTGCACGACGATAATGTGAGAAAGGAGGATAAGTAAGACAAATTATTACATTGTTCATTCTAAAACATGATAATGCAAGATTAAAGACGATCACAATAAGGCATAGAGCAAACCATATCATTGAACAACGGTCAGGGCAATTCATCATTTTTTCGATCATCTCGCCTAACCGTTCTCTCAACGCTTTGTAGGACTCCCGATGAATGCTCTAAAGTTGGGGCACCGCTAAATACATAAAGTAGTTAAGGAAGGGAGGCTCATCACTTCTACCTTGGATCGACCACCTTCTCCCTTGGGAACCACTTCCTTCATTTGTTCGCATATGGAAATAAACAGGAAATCGAAGTTTCTCTAGAGTTGTGGCCGTATAATTGGGGAAGAGATATCTCAACTCAGAGCATTTGTGAACACAAACTTCTTTTAGACTAAGAAAACCCAAAATCGTTTGGGAATCACTCATCACCATGTGTCTAAGCCTTCCTGCTCTATGCACACCCACTTTTTCCAATTTGGGAAGCAATACACTTGTGTTTCTGTACTTGAATCAAGGGGCCCCAATTAAATAACGATTCCAGGGAGGGACAGCTTAAAACCTTGACTTCTTCCGGTTCGGGGAGCAACACAATTGTCTGTTTTGTATATGAATCAAGGGATCCAAAATCAAACAACGATTCCAAGGAGGACATGTTGAAACTTGATCTTTTGAGGTTGTGCAATCTCCCCATGATTGCTAAGGGAAGACATCAAGTAGGTTGGGGCACTTTTCAAGGGTGAGTTTGGCCAATTTGTCGAAGGAACTTTTGAGAAGTTCACACGTGCCATATCCTTTTTAATGATCCTATCGACTCAAGTTTTAACTTCTCTAGGCTTGGTAAACTTATCCGTGTTAGAGAAAACTCCTTGATGTTTTGAAGTTGACAAAATTTATCCAAAATTTATTCTAAAGATTTCCAAATTTCTGTGTCAAAGTCTGAAAATTGTTAGATTTTAGTGTCAAAGTCTGCTCTATATCAGAAGTTTGGCCCACTCGACGAATTTCAACCGAACGCAAGCCAAGCACATGAAAGACTTATCCAAATGATGGATTATCTCTTTTTTTTTCACGTTCAGTTCGTATAGATTATTTATGGCTTTCTGGTTGACAACAACGCTACGAGATTTGTATCGTGCACGACACATGCATGTATCGTGCACGACACGTGCATGATCTTTTCACCTTCAGACAACGTAGGGTCAGCTTCAGATTTCCTCCAAGTGATCTCTCCTGATCTTTTCACCTTGAGGGCAACTCGTCTCGTAGAACCTCTTCCTCAACCCATCATCTGCGTTGCACCCTCCAACAAAGAAAAGAGCAAGTAACGAAACCGAAAGAAATTTCCTAGGATTCATTTTTGTGGCAATTGGCTTAGTGAAGGAAAAATATGAGGGGCAAAAAGGCAAGAGTCAGAGCACGAAGTGAAAGAGCTCGGATGGGCTTCCGTTTTATAGCCAAAATGTAATGGTACTCGATTATGAAAGAGAATTAACTCTTGAAACGCGCAAATGTGCAAATATGTGACTACTTATCTCTTAAACTTAGCTTGGAAGGCTTGTTCAATGCATTCACATCTTTCTTAGGCAATGTTTAGCTACAAGTGTAGAGACAATTCTATCTCCATCCTTAAAGAGTACGTGCTTATCTAAAGATCCATTTGGCATGATCATTTTCTCATCTCTTTCCATGATCATTTATGTTGACGACATAAGAAAGAGAGAGTAAAAGTCATGGTATTCCTACAAAGGTGAGTGTATTTACTCTTCATAATTTCCAGCAGCTTCCTCCCACACAAATATACATTGTGCGTCCTTTTTATTTTCACTAGCATTTGGATGTCATTTTTTTCGAGATGTCAACGCAATTGTCAATTAAAAATAAGACAATGCAGTCTATATTTGTTCTTGGTTAAATGTGTTATAGGGACAAAATGACTATTTTTTACTTGAAACTTCCTCCATTAGCCAGTTGATCTAGGCATCATTAGCGAGTTGATCTAGGCATCATCTGGCGCAAATTCATACTCTCAGCTGGATTCATCTTATCAAATGCTACAATTGCTTTAGGCCTTATCTAAAGATCCATTTGGCATGACCATTTTCTCATCTCTTTCCATGATCATTTATGTTGACATAAGAAAGAGAGTAAAAATCATGGTATTCCTACGAAGGTGAGTGTATTTACTCTTCATAATTTCCAGCAGCTTCTTCCCACACGAATATACATCGTGCGTCCTTGTATTTTCACTAGCAAAATTGGATGTCATTTTTTTCGAGACGTCAACGCAACTGTCAATTAAAATAAGACAACACAGTCTATATTTGTTCTTGGTTAAACGTGTTACAGGGACAAAAAGGACTATTTTTTACTTGAAACTTCCTCCAGTAGCCAGTTGATCTAGGCATCATCTAGCGCAAATTCATACTCTCAGCTGGATTCATCTTTATCAAATGCTACAATTGCTTTAGGCCTTATCTAAAGATCCATTTGGCATGACCATTTTCTCATCTCTTTCCATGATCATTTATGTTGACATAAGAAAGAGAGTAAAAGTCATGGTATTCCTACGAAGGTGAGTGTATTTTACCCTTCATAATTTCGAGTTACAGCTTCCTCCCACACGAATATACATCGTGCATCCTTTTTTATTTTCACTAGCAAAATTGGATGTCATTTTTTCAAGACGTCAACGCAACTGTCTATTCAGATAAGACCATACAGTCTATATTTGTTCTTGGCTAAACGTGTTACAGGGGACAAAGGACTATTTTTGGCTTGAAACTTCCTCCATAGCGAGTTGATCTAGGCATCATCCGGCGCAAATTCATACTCTTAGCTGGATTCATCTTATCAAATGCTACAATTGCTTTAGGCCTATACATATAATTATATAATACACTTACTTTGCTTCTTACATGACCACACTGCTTGACCATGGATTAATTAGCTAAAAACTCATCCTAAATCATTGGAGACATTGTGACCAATCCTTGGAGGAAAGTCTAATTCCAAGTAATTCCTCTTAGCATTAGGACCAATCTGGGTTTGATGGGTGTCATATGCTTTAAATTCCATATGCACTGCACCTGCCGATGGCCAGTTGGGCTGAATTTTCCCGAATGAGATCTGTCAAGTCCTGACTGAATGGATTCAAGATGTGCTACTACAAGCAACTTGTGTTCCATGACTCTTCAACAAGGAGGAACGACAATAACCAGATGCATCTGATGGAAGAATCATCAGTAGCTTACTGGATTTTCTTTGATCTACTCTGTCCAGATAAGTTATAACGAATGCAGTGAGCCTTTCTAACCCGGTTGCGAAAAGACATATTAGTTTACATATTTCTTTTCATTTCTTTTTAGGTTACACAGATGAGTTCCCCATTTGAGCACAATCCATACTAGTTAGCCTATATTGTCTGCTTGATCCTTTCATCAGGCCAAGCGCTTACCTTTGCCCCCTGCACAGAGAACCTAGTTTCATCTGGGTTTGACACTACACAGTTTCCTGCAAGATTTCAACATTGTGACTCCACAATATGCACCCATAAAGTGCAGGAGTTGATGCGTAACATTGTTCTCAAGCTTCACCTGACAAGACTTAAAGGACTTATAACGTCTTGACAATCACAATGGGATCCCAAAATGCATAAGACCTGGGGTTTGACAGTGACAAATTATGCATACTACTTTGTACATCTATATATATATATATATCCAAAACAAGGGATGCTGTTACCAACGTCACACGATTATATTGTCTCACTTTTGGCATACAGATGAATATCTGACTAATCATCCGAGGAATAGTGCTCATCAGTGAAAACACTGCAGACATAGAAGAACACTATGCTAATTCCTCAAGATGATCAGACAGTTCATGGAACCAGTCGGCCAATGAGACAAGTTGATTTCACAGTAAGGACTGACAAGAGTGAGATGGCACATTCATAACCCACTATTTTCACAAACATAGGAGATGGGAAAGAGATGAAGCAGGATGCAAAACTTAATAGCCGAAACAGAGCACTAAAAACTGGAACATTTGACGGGAAAATGTTGGCCTCCTGCTCATTACAGCCTTTCTTCAGCTAAGTTCACACTTCCATTTGGTGGTGGACTAAACGTGGCCATCTTCTGGTAACCAAGCTAACTTGGAACCCGAAATCTCCCTAGTTGAGCCAGATTTCTGCAAATCATCCCTGAGCGAACCATGTAAGGAAAAGACGTGATCGAAGACGCACTGGATGAAGGACCTCCTTCAACAGCACCACATTTCCATGGGCCAATGCTTTAGGAAGACATGGCGGGACTTCAGGACATATGCAACTGATGTGAGCTTTATATTCACAAGGAGCACAATAGTAGATCCACAGGTCAGGGATGTCTTTTTTTCTCGCAGACTTTGCTGTAGAACTCATCTCTACCATCTTCGAGGGGGGCTTGAATGAACGGATGATCATGCGTTTGTCTGTGACACCGGAGGGCTAATAAAGAGGGCATGTCACATGGAAATGAAGCTATTCCATGTCGGCTAGCAAAACTTTGTTGCCTTCACTAAACACTTTGGCTCTTTCACTCGCAATCATTTGAAATTTTCAGGTCAGATTGGTGGTAAATCGGATCTCATTCTGAATCCGCTATATAGTGTTCAAATTCCCATAATTACAGTGGTTAATTAAGTCGAGGTGCTTTATTTGAGTAGCTTGCCATCATATACTTGTTTTTATGCATCTTAATTACATGTATTAAGATGGAATATTACAAAGGGAAATTACTTTTGCAAGTTTATTCTTTTCGTGATAAAGTCCTAAATGTTTGAAAAAGGACAATGATTCTTAGCACCCAGCCAGCAGCTTATTTGTCTCTAGCGCGCGCACAAACATATGGTGTAATAAGTTAATC
Organism: Eucalyptus guilfoylei; assembly: GCA_016097605.1. Taxonomy (NCBI): domain Eukaryota; kingdom Viridiplantae; phylum Streptophyta; class Magnoliopsida; order Myrtales; family Myrtaceae; genus Eucalyptus; species Eucalyptus guilfoylei. The sequence continues at coordinate 10,099,781 of CM027870.1, read as the reverse complement.
ACAAAACAATGAAGATGGAGTCTCATTTCTTCAAGAAAAGTCACCATCGGCATGTATGGTTGTGTAAAATGGATCGTCCTTAGTCCTTCCTAACGAAATCCCCGAGGAATTCCTATACAGCCTGGACAGGATTTAACATCCTCCTATGATTTCCGAGCAAAAGATCTTGGGCCGTTCGACGATATTGCAATTTGCACATAGACGGGCGTGGACCAGGACCAGAGGCCTAAACGTTGCAATTCCAAGAGGCCTTGGACAGAATGAGAAGTGGTTTTCCTATTGGTGAATCTCAGTCCCACATAGGCCAAAGCAAGATCCAGAGATAATCCCCCAGACTTCGTAAAGCGATTTGGCATTGGCTGGTACTTTGTCAAAGTCACGCAGTTGCTTAGAGTGCACTGTGCAAACTAGTCATTCGCCTTTTATAAAGAATACACAATGCCAAGGCTACCACGAAAAGGGTAAATGGGCTAGTTTCAAAGATTTCATGTTTGCCTTGAGGAAAAGCTTAACGAGGTGATGGTGCCCGTAACTGAAACGAGGGATGAGTTAGAAGAAATGAAGGAGCAGATTGACGATATGAAAGAGGACTCCTCCGGGTCGAGTTCTCGGGTATGAATCGAGGCACGGTCCCTTGAAAGAGAAAAATGAAGCCTGAAGAATTCAACTTAGAAGCTCAAGAACTCAAAACTGAACTAGCCTTGTGTAGGCACGCATTGTGAACGGTATGGGATACGTTCAAGCAAGCAACACTCAAGGTGGACACGCCAAGGTATACTCAAGGGTGACGTGCCAAGGTTGAGGCCTGGGAGTTCAAGGGCAACCAGTTCGCTAGGGAGGTGCACAACTTCATTTGGTGTACAGAGCAATACTTTGGCGCCATCGACATCCAAGACGAGATCGCCCTAAGTAACAACTCTCTTCGATGTTGGTATGCTGTGGTGCCATTGCAATGAGATGAAGCAAGGTGCCAATCCCATCAACACTGTGATGAGTTTATGAAGCAATTTCAGGAACGATTCTTCCCTGAGCTCGCCAAGGACGAGGCCCTGGCAAGCTTCATGAGCTCACACAAAACAGGAACGGTTCGAGTACGTCAAGGAGTTCACTGAACTTAGGCAGGAGGTCCCCGATCTTGGGGATAGCAAAGTTCTCTTTGCTTTCATGAATGGCTTGTAGCCATGGGCAAGAGACGTACCCAATTGAGGACGAGGTGTTTAAGATATTTCCAAGGCCATCACCGTGGACGAATATCTTGTCAAATTCTCCAAGCCCAACTCTTTTAAACCAAAGAAAAATGAAATGCGACGGAGGAGCAGGAGAACTCAAGGAATGAAGGTCTATCCAAGCCCATTAGTAGGAAGTGGAAAGAAACCCCAAGGAGCTGCACAAGGGACAAGAGAAGAAGACGATCCTGTTCAGCAGCTACAGCATACATGTAATTGCACCAGCACAAGATACCAAATGGGACTCTGATCCGTGTAATTCCAGTTAGTGGATGAACCCATTTGATCTCTCAGCTTCGTTACGAGCTCACCTCCTTTTCATTATTTTAGATTCATTGGCAGGATCACCAGGATGACCAAGCTTGTGTCTTTGTCCATGCCAAGGCAGCCGCATAGAAAAACAAGTATTCTCTCTGTTGTCTATCTAGCTGCTAGTGCTCGCCACATTTGTTGTAAATTTTGAGCAACAAGACATTAAAATGGTTAATGTGAATGTCCTAATATCGAACCAGACTTACTTTACTCCACCACATCAAAAAAATTGCCCATCAGTTGTCAAAACAGCACGATCAGCGTATTTCATTCGGTAAGCGAACACTGTAGAAATCAGACAAAATTGAGCAAAATATACAACAAAAATGGTCCCGGAAAGACTTTCAGGACTTCCCCGTGATCACGCTCTTCATGGCCAAAAAGCATGACGAACCATGTACCTCAATCTAGTATGTACCGCCGGTTCAGTGCGTTCGAAGCGACTGCATGAATCCACCCTCATCTCTGTACTCATATCATTTTCGGGTGCTGGATAGTAATCTTCTCAGCTGTACATCCCTAAGATTCGAAATCCTCAGCAGAAAACTCATAAAATGCTCGTGCGCCGTCCCGTGAATGAAGAGCTTCCTCAGTGTAAGACACTGTGCAAGTAAACCGGCCGCAGGCAGTGACAAGCTTCTATGGTTGACACCTGGATCTTGTGGAGGCCAGTAATCAAGCTCATTGAGGCAAAGGTTCCGATCCTCCATCCCGCTCAAGAAGAATCTCTCCCACAAGCTCAGATCCATTTGCCCTGACGGTGCTGCTAATACATAACCTATGGCATCACCACAATCCAACTGCATCTTCGAGTGCCGGGTAACGGAAAGCATACTCAACCCAAATGCGGGAACCGCTGGCTTTGGCTTCTGAATCTCCTCCACTTTTATGCGGATCTCCTCCAAATTGGGACATTCCTCAAGACCGGCCATTGGAAGCGGTGTCAAGAGGTCACCAACCCAATCCAAAGCGAGAGTATTGTAATCTTTCCCAGCTATTGCACAAGAATCCATTGAGGGCATTAGAATATTGGCTATCAAGAGTATATTTGCATCTCTTGTTCCGGCCTGTATCCTCGCAGTCAGTGCTACCACCAGGAGAGTGTATGACTTCGTTGTTCTGGCTCGGCAGACTAGGCTCAGCCACTTCATCAGATTGAAACCATGACAAGCTTCCTCTCGCCTTCATGCTCAACCCATCCCACACACAATCAATGTGGAGTCACGGATCCGATCACTTAACGGTTCCATGGCACACAAAGATGCCACAGCATCTAGATTCCTGCAACAAGAAATCCTGACATCAAGCAGAGTCCGGCAAAAGCAAACTAGCCAACAGCCTCATGCCCTGCCAGGTAACATGCTTGCAACCCTGAATTTCGAATTTCCTCAGCTTCGAACACCCTCTGCAATCTCAATCAACCCCATGTCCGTCAAATCCACCACGTTCTTGATCGACAAAGAAGTGAGACCTTCACAGAGCGCCAACCCATCTAACTGAGATTCGATTGCCATCACAACCCGATGAAATTGCCCCAACTTGAGCACACTCAAGTTCTTGCATTTGGAACTCAACACTTCCAGAGCAACCCAGCTCTCTGACATTTCTACAAACATCTAACACCAACTCCTCAAGCAAGCAAAGTTTCGAGAACACCTTCACCAGCGCGGCCCGCGTAATCCCCGCTTCCTCCGAAGCGAGCCCATCGTCGTCCTCCGATCGCCTCTCGGATTCGACAGAGAAGAAGTATCGACCAAGTGAAGCAGAGTCAATTTCGGGCAATTCGCGGCTATATCGAGCAAAGCCTGATCGCCGACGAACCCGAAGTACCTGGGATCAAAGGTGCACGCGACGAGGAGCTCCCGCAGGTTGCCGCAGGCGGCCGCACCACGCGAATCTCCTCGTCTGGAACCCCTCGGTGAACGACGTCGTCAGGAGATCCAGCCGCGTGAGGGAGGACGCGATCGACGGGTAACCCTGAGAGCCGTGGAGGTCCTCGGTGTAGTAGTAGAAGCTGAGGTCGAGCTCGGAGAGGGACCGGCAATGCTCGAAGAGCGTCGTCAAGTCGGCGCCCAGCGGCGACTGCGGCCGCTGGTGCCACCGCACCAGCTTCACGCGGCGGAGGCGGGGCCACTGCGGGAGCAGCAGGTGGAGCGTCGCCGGGGACCGGGCGTAGACGGTGAGGAGGCGACCGACGGGAAGGCCAAGCCGAGGCGGCCGGCGAGGAGGAAGGGGTCGGAGACGGAGGAGGCGATGTCGCGGCCCCACGGCGAGAGGAGGGACAGGTCGAGGCTCTCCACGCGGCGGAATCCGGTGGGGATCAGGTGGAGGTCGCGGACGTTGCCCCGGAGCGAGGGCCACGCGGGTGGCCCGCTCCAGGGCGAGGTACTTGTGGCACACCAGGGAGAGTGCGCGTTGCGGGCGCGCGTGTCGGTCACGAGGCTGAAGATGTACGATGGATGGCGTCGGGGAGGTCGCCGATGTCCGTGGCGCTGCAGCGCGTCGCCATCGCGGCGGCCGGCGGCGGGGCGGCGGGGCGGCGGCGATCTCGCTGCCGGCGGAGGAGAGGGAGAGAGAGAGAGAAGGGGGATGGATGGGCGCAGCTTTGTCGAGGGAAAATGGAAACCCACCCACGTGATATGATGAGGCTAAGGAGTTTGAGATGCACGCGAGGGAGAGCGCGTGGGGGAAGGTACGGGAGAGAGGTTGGACAGGGTACATGCAATGTACAATGAAGATGAGGGACGAGGGTAAATTGATGAATTGATTTAGTTGCGGCTCGGTTTCGGTTTCTTGATCCAAAAAGTTGCGACAAAAATGTAATTGAATCATAGAATTTATCATGACGGTCCAATCTTAAAAACTTTCAAAATGTACCATTTGATTGGATTGACTTAATAAGTTTGAAATTTGATTGCGTTTTTTGGAAATTTTAAAATTCAACGGCACTTTTGTATTAATTTTTATAACTTAATTATATTTTTCTAAAAATGTTAAGATGCAATTGCACTCCCACAGTAAAATTTAGGACTTGTGGCTTCGCATTTTGAAGTGGAAATCCTATTGTTTCACGCCGAGTGGACGGATGCAAGGCACGTGCCTAGCTACCCAAGGAGGCATGTACTTAGTACGACACTTTCTTTTCGTAGGAATGGGTGCACAAATTTTATATATCTATATTATATCTATACAAACATAAGGCGTTGCCTCTAGATGTGCTAGCATAGCTCTCTTGTCATTTGCATTAAAAGGCCTCTGTGCTTTCTCCGTGAAAACAGGAGCCACCTAACCGTCACCCCAACAAAAAATTAATAATCTACCTAATTGCTAAGTTGATTTTTCACTTTACTTTTCTTTCTCCTATTAAATCCATAAATTCTATAATTAAAAAACAATAGACATTAGAAAAGGCTCTTGCCCTTTTATAATACATATATTTTATGCTTTTCGAATTTGTTAGTCTTTAAATCTGTAAATATATACATACATAGATGTAATGCATGAAGCCATCTTTCAATAATTTGAGAATAAATGGGAGAAGTTTTCTTAGAGTGTTATGCGAGATTTTGTATAGTATATATGAATTGCATGTAATTGTTATAATTCATTAGACTAACGTAGTTCATCCTTTAAAGGGTAAAATCACAAAAAAAAAAGAAAAAGAAAAAAAACTAAAACTCTACACACTGTGATATATATACCCCAACTTTTTGTATCACAAAAAAAAAAAAACTTAAACTTATACACCGTGACATAGATAACCTTTATTTCAGTTCTATCCATTATATAAGTTCCACTTATACACCCATGACATAAAATGTAGGAGGTATTGTGCCACAATGTGCAAGTTTAAGGTTTTTAATGACAAAGAAAAAGGTTTAGATTATTTATGTCACAAATAACACAGTTTTGCGTTTTTTGCGATATTAACCATTTTTTTAATTCAAATATTATTTCCTTATTTAATTCCATATATACTTTCTACACTATAGATATCATGCCATAATTATAATTTTGAGTTTGATCTAATTTTTTAGAACATTAAAAAATCACTTTGATTATTATTTCACTTTGTTATCATTTTAAATTTCATTTTCAAATTTTTTGTCGAACTTTTTCAAGGCTCAATAAAGGCTATCAATAAGAAATTTTTCTTAAAACATGTACTGGATCTCTATATGTAGTTTCTTAATATGATGTTCCCCAAATCGTGTAAGGACTGTGGTTTGTTTAAGAGGATGAATAAAAGTCACCAAGTTTTACATTATAATATATATATATATATATATATATATATATATATATATTTGTCAAACTTTTTTTCTCAAATAATGTTTTTTATTATTCATCAATCTTATTAATTCTATATAGACCTGTCAAAAGAGTCATAAATCCATTTCTTACTCATATTTGATGTGCTGAATTATTATATGAGTTAGTCATAATCGGTAAATAAGTTATGAATGAGTCTAGAATAGTAAAACCTAAAATAATACAGGTGCTAAGTGGGTTCGAAACTTATTTAGATACAATCCAATTTTAGAATTTTCTATTCACTCTCTCTCGCCCTCACTTAATCTCACACTCGCTACTTCTCACTCTTATCTCAATTTATGCATGAGTTTTCCTATATTGGAATAAATATGCAAGTGTTTTAATAATATGAATCGGGTTTGGATCACTAAACTTGTATTGTATGAAAATCGATAAAAAAACATTAAATTAGTCAATTTGGATCAGTCCATTTTTATTTCAACCGCCCCACCCCCAATTGGATGAGTATAATTTCGGACAATACGCAGCTCTCTGTTTAGTAATTGTATTATTACATATGAGTACAAGTTAGTGCATTCATTGCTTGCCACGTGAACTCCCGAAACACTAGGAGTGTGTCTTTGTGCTTGTAGGAATTTGCTTCATGAGCACTCCATTAATCTAGGTGCCCAATTGGGACAAATCCTCAATTTTATTTACTTCACAAGTAACACAGTTCCCTTGCTTTTTTTTTTTCTTTCGAAATTATAAAAATTTATTTAATCTAGGCAATTACCTCTTTAATACCATTAAATTGATATATACATACATATATATATATATATATATATATTGATCTAAGTTCCATTGCATGCTCTCATCTTAATGTTAGGAGAGTTGAAGAAGGCATTACCCTTCTGTGTGTTTATGACGTTATTTATGGCTTGGTACTAATGTTGTTATATATTGGATTAATGTTGATTGTACAAAAGACAGAAGGATGAAAAATTAGCTATACAATCCACCCCTCAAAGATTCTACTTTAGCTCTCTCAAAGTTGAAGATTTTTTTCACGCCCAATAATTCTTGTTTTTAACAAAAGTCATCTTATATCTTCAATTGTCTATGATGCATTTTAAGCCTGTGCGATGCATGGATATTGACCTCACTTGCAGTATAGTAAATGCGACTTGTCGAATGGACTTGGCTAGACAAATTCACATAGGATATTAGAAACTACAGATGGATTCTATTGAATATATTAAGTTATGGACTTCCTTTCTCAAAATAGGGTATCGTAAACAAATTATTTTGATTGTGAGTTCTACAAGAGTTTATGTACGACAAGTGAAGTGAAGGTATGTTTTATACTTGTTGAGAACTACCGTGCATCCTTTCAGTTATAAACATGTAAAATGTTCTAAAGTGGCTAATTAGGTTCTGTTTCACCAAGCGAGCAAACACACATATCTATTAGTTCGAGTCCGAACTCTTGAATTGCTCAACTAATATCTACCGGGTTGCTATATTTCAGTAGAAAAAAATGGAATAATTACTACCCCTCTGACCTTTCAAGGGTATTGTAATGTTGATTATAATGGCACAATATTTACCCTTTGTCCAAATTTTGAAAAAACCAGATAACCTGAACAAGAAACGTATTTTCTGTAAAAGGAAGAAGATAACATTTTTCAATATATAAGAGAACATTGTTGCAAATCACATACATTTTGTGAATGTCCCTACCCCTAGCGCAGATAATTAACTAATCTCTTTTCAATTTCAAGTGGTTGAATCCAGAGATTAGCTACATGGGCTGCTGCAGCATAAGGCATATCATAAGCAAATCAAATTTAATCAAACTATTTTTTTTATTACTTTCGAGTAATCTTTATGCCATAAAAACAAGACGAGATATTATGCATTTGCACATATGATATTTTTATAAACTTCTGCGGAAACTATAGCTAATTATGTCGTCCTCTTTGTGTGCTGGAACCTTGTTCTAGAAAAAGGGAATCCTTAATCTATTCATCTGAAATGAGGGAAAATTAAATTTAAAATTGAAAGAACTTGACCTTAGTGGATGTACACAGATGCCAATTAGACCATCGATCTGATCCATCCCCAGTCACCTTTTGCATAAAAAGCCACCGAAAAGGGCCAAAAAAGAGTATTAAATAGTTTAGATTATCTAAAATTCAGGGTACATTGAAATAAAAAAGATTCCAACACTTAAGAATGACCATTTTTGAATTTTTCAAGAAATAAAAAACGCATAAAATGCAGTACGAATGCGCGTACTTTTCCACCGCAAACGTGAAAAAGTCGATTTTCAAGCAGTTTTCTTTCGCACAAACTAAAAGAAAAAAGGAAAGAAAAAGGAAATCGAAGATAAAAAGAATTAGAAAAGGAAGGGGAAATTTGTGGGTCTCTATCACTGTGTTTGGACATGGAAGTAATGGACATCGTTGTCTGAGACTCATCTAAACCCAGAAATAGAATCGACGCATTGGATCGGGCATCACTTATCAGGACATATATAATCTTGCTGTGCTGGTCTAAAATCGGAATCTTTTCTTTTCTTTTCTTGTTTATTGTTTATTATTCTTTCTTAAAGAGCTATAGATAAAGCTCAACTTGTTAGACTTTTCTATTAATGTCTCTGGACCTCATTCCCAAATTAAAAGAGAATAATCTTTTTTACACCGCATAAAATCCACGAAAATGCGCAAGTTGATGGGGAAGCCGATTGTGCTTTTGCATATAAAAAACGTCTCGATTTTTTTTTAAAATATTATCTTATAAGAGGAAATATCCTAATATTTTTAAGCACTTGACTGGTTGAATTGAGTGGTAATAGTTCTTCCTTTTTTATCTGAGCTACCTAAAGGCCCTTAAGATGACAAAAGACAATCGGCCTTGGTCACATATGAATTCACAATCGGCGTTCCTAACTTATGGTATTGAATTTTGAGGGGCTTTTAGTATGCACTTTTATTCCAATTTCATGTAACTCGATCAAAAGTCGCAAGAGGCCCTTATGTGCGATAGCTATCTATGCATGACTCATGACACCTATAGAATCCTGAGAATTCTTTCTTCTTTAAGATAAGAAAATTGAGCTGAATAGAAATAAGTCTTGAAATCGTGAATACTCCCTTTATATTGACTAGTAATGTTGTAGTCGCAAACGAAACTCAAAAATGAACGAACAGAGGGTCCATTGAGTTTAAGATAAGCTTTGACTTATATCAAATCAAATCAAAGGGGAGAGAGAGATGCGAAAAATTCAACTTCGGTTTGGTAAGCAAGAAAGACGCTTCCTTGGTGACAAAAACACATCGAACAAATGCTCTCAACGAAGTCAGGGGCTCCTGTAAAACGATCATTGACTCCTTTAGTAATCAAGATACTATTGGATATTTGATTTTTTACAGCATGTATTTCACATGCAGCCCACAAAGAATGGACTTTCAAATCTTTGCATATCGAGTGAAACAAAGGCGATTCACGTTTTTTTTCTTTTCTCGCAAGGCATCATTGGTGATTCAATAGTGATAGCTTTTTAGGCTAATATATCACTAAGCTTCAATGTTTCGTTGCCCAAGGGTACTGATGCTGATGCCACCGCAATTGCTTGCCTAAGCCTAAACCCTAGACCCTAAATCCAGTTCAAACAACAATCATTATATGCGTTGTTTTCTTTATGACCTACGTGACCCTAATTTCGAGGTGAACTTTTACTTTGACTTTAGGCAACATTTCTTTCCATAATGGTGCTCATACATATTTGTTTTTCTTAGGGCCGACAGATGTCTTTTCATTACCTATAATACGTGAAATGAAGAAATACGATAGAATTATTTTAGACGAGATCTAAATATTTGTCTAATGTATCAAAACTTGGGTCGGTGTTGTTCTAGCTTTGTTTAGTATATTAAAATTAAAGTCGGTGGACTTTTAGGGTTGCCGGCGAATGAGGTGGAAGCATGGAGGCCACCAGAACAGAAACTTCCGCCACGATGGTTCACCGGATCGTTCGCTTGCATGGAACATATGCGTTTCGATTCATACCTCGAGAGCTAATGTCACAAGTTTCTCAATGCCAACTTATGTAAATTGCCTGCTGCTGGCGAATGGAGAATTAGTCAAGATTAAGGACCAAGATTGACGATTATGTCTTTTTGTTTTGCCCTCTATAATCTAGGGCTCTTCTTGTTTCAAAACCCCATAAATTTTCGCTTCGCTATCCTATATCTGTCCCTTTTCAACTTCAAGAACCAATTTAAAGTTTCCTCCATTTTCAGACAACGATTCTAGGGTCGATGAAAATGAAATTGCATGCCATCACCCGTGCGATTACTTTCGCGCTGTTTGAGAGGAAAAAAAATTTCACGGCTTTGCTCTATTAATCTGAAATGATCATGGGCATCACCATTCTCCCTCTCAAAATTTATCACCATCTTCTTCTCTTGTTTCTCCACGTTCTGTTCCTTCTCTCTCGTAGCAGACCGATTATAGGAGACTGAAAATAGAAAATCTGTCTTGAGCGCCTCTTGGATATTCATGCGGACGCTGACCAATCACAACACAACAATAGAGTCTCTTGCACGAAGTCAAAAGTGATTGTTTCGTGCTCTTGTCTCCGCACGCTAATCAAATCTCGCTTGAGCCCCCGCAAATCCTCTATCTGTCACGGGTACAGCAATTGAAATCCGATTAGGATCGTAGGACGAGACGTGATCAATGGTAATTGGACAGTTAAAGGAAAAATCTTTTCTCTTATCTTATCCATGGTGCAGGAGGACGGATTCTCTCCGGATGAGGTTCCCTAGGGCCCAGGCGCTTTGGATTTGCTCGCGGCGTTGATTGATGGGATCGCACGTGATTGAATTTTTTTCTCTCTTTCTTGGTGGTGACCTTCTTCATCATCCATTTGTCGATCGGGATTAGATGGTGATGCCTAGGCAACGGCCTCCAGCCACATGGCACCCCTTCTGTCCGTCGATTGCCTTCGATTTGGGCGTGTGTTTTTTTCTTTCTTTTTCTTTTTTTTTTGGTACTTTTAGGTATGGAAAAATTCGACTTTTATCTAACATAACTATATCTCAAAGTATAAAGAAGATAGATAATTTAAAAGTCTCGTGGAATTTCCTTTCTCTGTTTTCGTACACCCATGACTCATTGTGCATTTACAATTTTTAAAAAGTATTTGAGCCTTATGCATTTGGATCCAGATGGCCATGAAGGGACAATTATTAATATTTTATTGCCCAAAAAGTAGATTTCTTTCTGTCTCGATAAACTTCCGAGAAACTTCGGGAGGGTTTGAGTTAGGACTCTCCCGCTCTCTTTTTCCTTTTTTCTGGTTGATGTTGTTCTATGGTTTCTTTTTCTTGTTTTTCTCTTGCTTTGAAGAGCTTTTTTCCTTCTAGAAGTTTCCTCTCCGTTTCTATCCCGATTTGTCTAGATTTTGATTTTTGCATGTATGATT